>JAKKIA010000036.1:0-4800000 GCA_030763345.1 Mythimna separata | reverse complement strand
AGATCTGCGAATATTCTAAGGTAGCAATATTAACTTGTATATTAATTAATGAATTCGAAGACATGTGACATTCACAAATCCGCACCTGGCCCGCGTGGTAGATTACTACACCATTCTCTCTCTTAGAGGGCTTGGAGGAGGCCTGAGTCCTTGCAGTGGGAACATTAACATTATAATTATATTAATGAGGAAGCCTCTCAACTTCGCATGGGTGTTATATTATGCGTGTATTATTCTTATAAACATTCCTCTTGAATCACTCATCATCATCATCATCATCTGCCTAGCCTTTTCCCAACTATATTGGGGTCGGCTTCCAGTCAAGCCGGATTTAGCTGAATACCAGTATTTTACGAGGAGCGGCTGCCTACCATACCTCCACAACCCATTAACTGGGGTAATACGGTACTTCATGGCAAGACTGGAGTCAGATTTACTGGCTTCTGACTATCCGTAACGACTGCCAAAGATCTCCAAATGACAGCCGGGATCAACGGCTTAACGTGCTTTCCGGGGCACGGAGGAAACTCGTTATGTTAAGATGGTCACCCATCCACAGACCAACCTAGGCAAGCGTTGCTTAACCTTGAAGATCGACCTGTGCGGCTGTTATTATCTAGCCACGAGCTCCTCAAGAATCACTCTATTTAAAAAATAGCATCGAAATCCGTTGCATAGTTTTAAAGATTAAGCATACATAGGGACAGACGGGACAGCGGGAAGCGACTTTTATTTTATGCTACGCAGTGTTTCTGAAATGGTTATATTATAATAATATATTTGTTATTGTCTGTTCTGTTTTAAACTGGTCTTTTTAATTACAGGATGCAAAAATAGCTCGTGCACGAGACATGTTTTTCCACACAGAAGCCCACTTTTTGCTGTACTCAGAGCGAGTGCACTTCTTCAGAAGGTTTAGGATAAAGGGCATACGGCATATCATATTTTATCAGCCTCCTACGTATCCACACTTCTTCTCAGAAATGTGTAATTTAATGCAGGTGAGATTTATTGTATATATTTTTTTCTTGTTGTTTCACCCATCAACTCAATCTCATAAACTATATTTTTGCGAGAAACTGTGTAAATCCCTTTAGCTGCGACAAAAAAACATCTTTTTCGCACTTACATTTAAAAAAATCCTGCTTTCATAACACGTAGCACTTTCATCATCATCAGCAGCAGCAGAGGTGGACGATCTGAAGTCTTAAGTGTCGATACAAATATAGCGACATCTATGATGTCACAGAAGAACTAATCCTACAACCCCTCCATTCCCCCTCCTCTGAGGTATGTGGGACTGTACCTTTGTTCCACATATCCCTCCAAACAAATATTGCTTTTGTGTAATCGATTGATCGTCTACCTCCTCAGGAAGTGAACCAGAACAAGTTCGGTGGCAGCGAGTGCAACATGACGGTGACGGTGCTGTTCTGTCAGTACGACCTCAGTCGCGTGGCGGCGCTGCTGGGCGCCGGCCGCGTCGCGCGCCTCGTGCGCTCCCTGAACCACGTGCACATGTACGTCACGGGGGAGAAGTCATAACAGATATTTTATTCAATAAATTGTGATAACTAAAATCTTGTGTAATTATTTTTATATAGTCTTTTAGTACCCCTATATTATTGAGAAAAAGCTAACCAGATTGATTTTAACTTTATCGTTTGGTTTTATAAAGTAACGTACGATGCAAAATAGCATGGATACCTTAATGTCTATTTTCCCGTGAACGTTTGAGTTTAAGTGATCGAAAAATACTCATCGCGTCATTTCTCGCTTCACACGATTTTTTTGTACTAACCATGCAATTTTGCATCTGACTGTACATTCACGAGCAACCAAATCGACTCAACTTATAAGTGCGCACGCTCATCAACACCGGTCAGGTGACGATTTCGCCACAAATTCGAAACGATAAGGGTCAGAACACACCGAGACGCGACGCGACAGTGCAAGAAGAGGTCAGTGATTCAGCGCTGTGCCGCGAGACGCATCGCTACGTTGCGAGGTGCATAGTAAAATCGTCGGCAACACGACGTCGCGAATGTAAAAACGATCCGCTGCGCAGGCAGATACCGCGCGGCGTCACGAGGCGCATCGCTGCATGAAGCAGCACATTTCAAATTCTTACAATGAAATGTGTATCTTTTCGTGTAGTAAATAAAGTTCTATTTGGTGTCACTACCTATATTAAAATGTGCATGCAGCGCCATCGCGTCGCGTCTCGGTGTGTGCTGACCCTAAAACGATTGCCTTTCTCCAAGGTGGACAGGTGGCGGGTTGCTCTTGATCTCCGATTGAAGCCACTGGCCTTTGGAAATCCCCTGTAAGCTTGATGAAGCTTGAACAGACTGGCTCAAATTGAGTTGAGCAACAACTTTTCGTGGACTAAGTGCCTGTCGGAGTAGAGCAACCACTTGAGCTTTTTTTTTTGTTTTGTATCAATGATTCCAACGCCAACGGCCTAATTTAATGACAAAAATACTGAGACATTCCGGCTCAAGATACTTTTTTAAATCATAAAATTACAAGCAAGCAAAATTACATAGGTACTTAAGTGACAAAAAATTATGACATTATTTTTAAACGTATTTTTTTTGGTTTAAATTAGCATAATCGGCCATGTAATGTTCCCACTATTGGGACTCAGGCGTCCTCTCTAGGAGAGGGATTTTATTAAATAAATATTAGGTGTGTACTTGGTATAATGTCTCCCAACAATTTAGTTTAGTAGGCGTAGGTATTCTAGTGATATTCCTACCCAACGTTCTGCACAATTAACATCTTCATTCTACTGGAACAAGAACATTATTCCAGAAGAGAATCGAAGTGTTCATTGATCTGTTCCAGTTTCGTCATACCGAAGGTGGATGAGAGGGCTATTTTGATTCCCTACACGTGTTCAATGAGACTGTAGCGAATCAGTTAGCACAGATTAATCGCTTGAATTTATCGACATGTGTTAAAACTTCAAATTTCGAGCTTGGCTAGCATTTGCATTGGTCCCAACAGCTTTGTTGCCATAATAAAAAATCTTTGTGAAAGCAAGTTCTAACAGAATTATAATATAGTAGGTACCGTAAAATGTGGCGACTTTACCGAACTCTTGGTAACATTACCATACTATAGGTATTCGGTATAAACTCATTTATCTCAAAAATCTGCCTACTAGAAATATATTTTGTAATAGTAGTATTTTTTAGACATTAAAAGGCAACATTTATCATATTTTGCGTAGAGGCAGCACTGCTGTTATGTCAGTAATGACTGTCACAGTGTACTGTGCGAAAACGTGCTAGGAGTATATTGTTGCAAAATTGTGCTCACAGAGCCCTAACTATTTGTCACAGGTAAGTGAAATTTTGATATTGTATATATATTACGGTTGGGATTACTGTTTTAACGTCAGCAATTCCATTTTCTTTAATTTATTGAAAAAAACTGCTTTGGTAATGTTGGTTGATATTAGGTAAAGTTACCACTGACTGCTTTGTGGCAACTTTACCGGCAGCTAGGGTTGGCACTAAATCAAGCATAAGTATTTATTTCTTGTTTGTGCGTATGTAACCATTTTCGAATACTTACCTAAATGTCACAGCATAATAGTGAATATCCTGGATGATAAGTTATATTGGGTTTGCGCATATGTGAGCTTTAGTTTTATTTAATACCTTTTGTTTCAGAGCCAAAATGTCCCTCATAAAACGAAACCGCAGAAAAGTCGGAGCTAGACAATATAAAAATTATACGGAAGACGTGTTAAGATTAGCTAAGGAGCTGGTGAAGTAAAAAAAATGACATCTTACGAGGCCGAAACAAAATTTGGAATACCACAAAGGACGAGAAAAAAATAATTAAAAAATTAATTCCGATAAACCTGGACCACCATTCAGACTGACACCAGATGAAGACTTAAACTTTATATTTCATCAATATTATATTTCATTTTTATAATCACCAAATATATATATTTCATAAAAACACTTACTGTTTTTTGACAACCCTGAGCATTACAAATTATTTGTATGTAGATTACAATGAACCCCAAGGCAACTTTACCTACTGTCTGTGTTGCCGTTATCTTTATTGATTTCCTCATATTCTTTTCATTTTTAAAAGAAGTAATCGTAATTTAGGCCACTTTTACCTCAACTACTCTTTAATATGCAATACATGATGAATACGGTGCGTAGGTAATGTTGCCAAAAATTTGTCATGTTTACCCATGTTGTTTATTCTTTTCTACAGGTTAAAATAAGTGTTTTTTATAGAATGTCGATTACGGTAAATTGAGCCAAATGTATTATAATTATCAACAAATAGTTTTAGTTTCTATGCGTCTTATGGTTAAAAAAATAATTCATTTTTTGTTATGAAATATGGTCAAGTTGCCACGTTTTACGGTACCTATTTTTTTCTCTGATAAATTAAGAACCCGATGGCAGCGCCAACCGAGACCCACTCAATTAAGTATACATATGCCTCGTAGGTACCTACACAAAGTTTCATCAAAATCGGTTAAGCCGTTTAAGAGGAGTTGGTGACAAACACTCGAATAGAAGAATTGTATAATTCTTCTGTTCGAGTGTTTGTTATACTTTATAGATAATAATTATAAGTAGTTGTAATATTTTAGTGCACAATATTAGGTATAATTTTTTTTATCAATTATTATTTTTGATGAACAAAGGCATATTTTGCAGTAGAAAACAGGAATAAATTGAGGAACAGCTAAATACCTACTAGACTATTTTTTATATTAAGGGAATACAAAACAAGTTGTTTAATTATTATCAAAATTATTTTAATATTCGACAACACTACGTACATACATTGTCTCAACATAAACGACTACACACATAAAACTATGCATAAAACGATCATTTAAAACACAAATAAGTCCATAATTTTCTAATAGCGTAGGTACGTTTCAAGCCTAGTTAAGAAAATAATATTAGGCATTTCTCTAAAACACAGGTAAGCTACAGTACGGTCAAAATATGTTGGCCACTTTAAAGTTAAAGGCCTATTACACCACTCGTTTTTACGAACGGTCTTAGTCTACGTCGTCGCCGGTCTTCGACGGGGCTCGACGTATCGAGTAGTATAATAGGCTCTTTAGGCGTTCTGAACTATGCGTGCATCGGAAAAATGTGCATTCGCCATTATGATCCTTTTAAAAACAAAATTTGGAGCGGCCAATATAATTTTATGGTCGTACTGTGTACATCATATCTACATAATACAAATCTCACTAAGCCACTGACTTCTAAATAATAATACTTTAATGATTTTATTTATTTAATACCTAACTAAACATTATGTATTTAATTAAAATAAATCTCTTGTATTACAAGAGGTTTGTTCGCCAATTTAGTAGGTATATTGGTATACTAGAGATGATCGATATACCTACTTAATTATGCAAAATAGGCAGGTTTTACATATAATATATTTTTTCGCAAGGGGTCGCTAGTAACGTTGCAGGCCATTATTATATTACCTACCAGCAGCGATTATTGTGTACAATGTGTGGTGAATGTGGTGATGGCAGTGGTTGCACCAATTATTGCAAGTTAGAATTCTACTCAAATGTCATTTAAAGAAAGTTGTATTGGTGATTTTATTAATCACAGAACAAACGAAAAAAACGCAATCTAAGAGTGGGTTTTAACCTATCACATACCCGCAAAACGAGACACAATAGTAAAACAATAACAGCGCGGTCTCATAGGACCGGTCGGGGATTCATGAACTAAATTTAAAAATATATACCTAAGTAATAAATTTTGCGGGTAACCCTGGTGCATTTCTCTTCTACTCTTATTTTTGTTTATACATAACTACATGGAACCTGCCTAACCCCTTTCCTGTTAGAAGTTTGGAGCAAAGTTGGGTATTTCCTGGTAGGCTTGTATCTGCAAGACAATATACCCACGTACGCTGCCGCATTGGGCAGCATTGTACCGCATTGTACGTGGGTATATCTATACCAACATCATGGTTTTTTTTACTACCTATTTCTATGTTTTTTAGATTCTTCTCTTACAGGTTAATCTTGCTGAACTGATACCAGTTCAGCCTTCCGATGCCATTGGTGCCAAAATAATATCTTATAAAGGTATCTACTTATTTATAACTACTAAATTAACAAGTATTAAATTAATCTTATGTCTGGTTCCTAAAAAAATGGCTATTTGTATTTTTTGGTGGCCAGTAGACTTATGAGATCTTTAAGTAAGTACCTAGATAGGTGCCTGCTTGTAAAAGTCCTGTAGCTCTTTTGGAATGTTTTGTTACCCGACTGCAAGAAGGGCTATTTTTAATGGTTTCTAAATGATAAAGCATTTCGGCACGTTATGAAAAAATACTGTTTTAATGGTTCTTACCTAATATTTAGGAATCGGACATAAGGTAGGTCCCTAGCTATATACTAACTAAATTTTATGCTTAATACATATTGTTATCGGCCGGTTCTTATGTTGTTAAAATTATGTTGTTACTGCGTGGGGTTAAACTTTTCATATAAATTCAAAAAAGGGGTGCGTAAACTTTTTTCACTCGTGAAAATAGGAAACTGTGGCAATTGCGTGCAGGAGTTTTTCCGCAGACTTATCCATAGTTTATTCATCCCTGATTTAAATTTATCTATGACTTATAAAATAATTTTTCACCAGCGCGATACACGTCACTACACTATAAATCGATCGTGAAGGGTTATCAATCGATGTTTCTAGTTACACTGGGGTTTTGCTCAATATATATAACACATAGAATAACTGACTAGACGGCGTAGACTGACTAGCTGGTAGTTTAGTTAAGCTGCCACAATATAAAGTGTCTCGTAAGCAGTTCTTATAATGTTCACGTTATCTTAGTTACGTTGTTTAGTTGCCGAGTGAGCAGCCGTCATGTGCCAGCGTCCGTCTCATTGGTGCTATACCCTGCAGACGCGTTGAGTCCGGGCGTGGCCCCGGGCAGGGCAGTCGCGTTGAGAGTCACGTCCACGGTCACACTAGGCTCCGTGACCCCGTCGTCACTGAAGCCGCCGGTGATGTTCTCCGGCGTCGATGGCATGATGTCGCCACTTACTGTGGTATCGCCTCCTCCTGGGGATATAAATCAGATTATAAGACACCAGACTATATCTCATGTACTGTGATAGCTAGACAGTTAAAATTGCCTAAAAAACCTTCTGAACAAAAATATGAATAGTTATGTAACTGTAAAAATCGGTCTTCCATCAAAAAGTTCTAAAAAAGAACAGGGTATGGGTACATGTAGAGCTGGCGATGTAACTACCGACTTTTATGTAGGTAACTGTATACCTGTACCTACACACACCTACAAATAAAATCTAAATATTTAGAAAATGCTCAGCCTGCATTTCGCACGATGTCTATTTTAGAACAAGATGTAGCCGTGTGTTTATTTATCAACTCAGATTCATAGAACGTTGCAGATGTAACGTGCGTAGTGTTAGATTAAAGTTTTGTAGCCAATCGTGGCCTGCAAGAATTTAATAATAATTTTATACACTTGTAGGTACTAAATACTGATTCATTTATTTTGTACTACTTTTAAGTTCCTTCGTTAAGTTTCAAAACTATTATGTTTCAAACAAGTTTCAAATGATTATACTTAACATAATTTATTCAATCATGTCGAGTGATTGTTAAGATTGACTTGTAAATAATACTCTATAAAAATAATAATAATAATGGCTTAATAGCCAAGAGCCTTGACGAACACCTGAGGAGGCTCTCGTTAGGCAGCTGGATCAAGGGTTTGATCCAGAAAGCAGCACTCTTGGACACGGCGCGTATTGTCCGGAGGTTCCTCTCTCAGGAGCCCTGACCGCCGGTAACTTGGACCCTGTTCCCGATGCCGGTGGGCCACTATTTTTTATATTTTTAAATGTTTTTTTAAGTTTTTGTAAAAATATTTAAGGGTGATTACACAAAAGTTGGGTAACTTTGTGTTCCAGTGTTATTTTATACATTCTTTTATTAAACAACCAGTGATAAACATTTTACCATATGAAATAATCATTTTTTTGCTATGTCACTCACTTTTACTACAATAGTTTATTTTTTTCTATAAGAAAAATGGCCTTTTATACCCTCAATATCAGTCCCTAGCCATGTCACATTTCCAAAATAATGTTTTCGTTCGACTGATTTTAGTACGCCTTGATGATATTTGAACTTTATGTAACTTAAACACACTAACAATTTTATTACATTACCTTGTTCATTGGATCTATTAAGTAAATTAAATTAATTATTTTCATATTTATTTTATAAGAAAAGTAGTGTCATCGATAATTATAGTCAGGCCTTAGCCACTCAGTAAATTAAAAAATACATGGTAATCGAAATAAGCAGCCATTTTAAATTGAACGCGATAAAAAGTGACAATGTGAAGGTAGCCATTATCGGGGGCCGTTCCGCGTTGGTCATCTTGACATTAGTGAAATCGGCGTCGATGCTGAGAAAACACGTGCTGTGCCAGTCAATTGCTCAGGCCCTAGGTGAGTGATTTTATGTAAAATTAATAAGTTGTTATTCTTTCTTGTTTGTGTGGACATGTGATTTGTTCGTTCTGATGTTGTTGTTATCTACAAATCTCGGTATTTCTTTTTAAAAGTGAACTATTACTGATTTTGTTCTGATTCGTCAGTCCCTAGACCATCAGGCCCTGGCTGTTAATGTGACTAGAGACTCTTCTACATAGATTCGTCATTCAGAAACTTTTTTGTTGTTGTAGAATATGCCACCGCGAAGAAAAGTACTGTTGTCCAAAGAAGAAAAAGCAAAAAATAGTCAAAACAGGCAAAAAAAATTACCCGCTTTGCTAGCAGAGTTCAAGAAGAAAGAAAGATTAAAATACCTGACAAAAAAGGAAAAAGGGCAGCAGTTCTGGGCACGCCGTCATTGCGGCGGTAATTCCCGTCTTTGAGGAGTGGTTGGAGAGATTTCAGGAAAACTCAAATTTCTCTTTAAATACTTAATAAAGTGACTGGCCCCTTTAGATACTAAAAGTATATTAATATATGCACTGTCTTTACTAAAAAGTTTTTCATTTAGTACATAAAAACACGTATGGCAAAATTTGGACGAAAGTTACCCAACTTTTGTGGAATCACCCTTAAAAATGTACGAAATATGTTACAATGAAAAATAAATGGAATAATAATAATATACAGGGTGATTGGAAGATCGATGCAGAGCTTTAAAGCGAAGTTATTACAGACCATTTAGAACCATTTAAGTCATGATTATGTTCGGCGAAGTTTTATCATTTTTTTTTAAATTCCCAGTATTTTAGGTAAACTGCGTATCTTTAGCCAAATTAAATGATCAATGAATTAACTTTTATTTTATTTTATTAAAGTAATGTCTAAGCAACCCGAAAAAACATGTTTTAGGCTTTTCTGTCATAAGTCATTTTTTTACGGACATTTAAAGTTCAGCAGAAATTTTAAAAACAATAACAGTACGTTTTTTAAACCTTATTAAAAAAATAACGGTTGGCGCTTTTTTTGTTCAAACCTTTTTGAATATGTACATGTTTGATAATTGTTCTTTCTTTTGAGGTATCATTTACGCGGATATCTAACAAATTATTGAAGTAAAAGCTTAAAACATGTTTTTTTTTGGTTGCTTATACATTACTTTAATAAAATAAAATAGAAGTTAATTCATTTATAATTTAATTTGGCTAAAAATAAGCAGTTTACTAAAAATTTTGGGAATAAAAAAAAAACTTTAAAATAGGTTTAAAAAAAAATGATAAAACTTCGTCGAACATAATCATGGCTTAAATGGTTCTAAATCGTCTGTACTATATCTTCGCTTTAAAGCTTTGCAACGATCTTCCAATCACCCTGTATACGAGGAGGTATGTAGGTATAGGGTCGGGTGTCTCACATTGAACCAGGCAGCTTCATTGAACCACCGCCGAATCTCGAAAATGCGACATTGCCAAACCGCACTAATATGAGTGAAAGAGAGGTATTTACGTTCCGTTCCTGCCCACTAGTTTGCGTGGCGATCGCGTGCAAAGTGGTTGTGTGAGGAGTATGGTAAGTTGTCCCACATTGAACCAGGTAAATTTCAAAGTCTCATAGTGGGCTGGATGTTCAATCAATGCCTTTCATTTTTTGTGTATAGTTAGCATATTTATTTAGCTTCAATTTTGTAAAACATTAATTTCTCATATTCCTTTTAGTTTCGGTGTAAAACAGGTTTTTATGAAAAATGATTTTTGGTTCAATGTGTACCACCGGTGGTACACATTTAACCAGGGTATCGTCCACATTGAGAAACCTTATTAACGATGTCTTCTAGTTGAATTTATAAGGCAAATACTTTGTAATAATAATAATAATAAACAGTAATAATAAAAATCAGCCTTATATTTATAAAAATCACTTTAAATCATATGCAATTAAACCGAGAGTCTTAGTTTTATACATCACAAAACCTTTTCAATCAAATTCTTATCATATTTTAATAATAAAAACAAAAGTAACAGTTTTTAATTATAAAAACAAAAGTACCTTCCATAATATAACAAATTAAAATTAAATTAAAATAATTGTAAAAAATACTCCTTTAACGACTGGGGTGTACACAGTAAACCGTGGTTAAATGTGTACCACCCTCAGGTGGTTAAATGTGAGACACACCACGTTTTATCACTAAATTCAATATTTTACCGGCAAATCAATCTCTTAAAATCACGAATTATAGCGCTTTTAATTGCTAAATAACCGTAGAAAACAGTGTATATATAAATAAATTGATATTATTTAAACGAAAAAAGCTAAAAAAGAATGAAATTGGCAAAAAATTTTTACTTTTTGAGTCAGTTTTCTTTTGAATGCTCCTCACACAACCACTTTGCACGCGATCGCCACGCAAACTAGTGGGCAGGAAAGGAACGTAAATACCTCTCTTTCACTCATATTAGTGCGGTTTGGCAATGTCGCATTTTCGAGATTCGGCGGTGGTTCAATGTAGCTGCCTGGTTCAATGTGAGACACCCGACCCTATTCGAAAGCAAACTGACTCAAAAAGTAAATATTTTTTGCCAATTTCATTCTTTTTTAGCTTTTTTCGTTTAAATAATATCAATTTATTTATATGTACACTGTTTTCTACGGTTATTTAGCAATTAAAAGCGCTATAATTCGTGATTTTAAGAGATTGATTTGCCGGTTAAATTTTGAGTTTAGTGATAAAACGTGGTGTGTCTCACATTGAACCACCTGAGGGTGTTACACATTGAACCACAGTTTACTGTGTACACCCCAGTCGTTAAAGGAGTGTTTTTTACAATTATTTTACTTAATTTAATTTTAATTTGTAATATTATGGAAGGTACTTTTGTTTTTATAATTAAAAACTGTTACTTTTGTTTTTATTATTAAAATATGATAAGAATTTGACTGAAAAGGTTTTGTGATGTATAAAACTTGGTTTAATTGCATATGATTTAAAGTGATTTTTATAAATATAAGGCTGATTTTTATTATTACTGTTTATTATTATTATTATTACAAAGTATTTGCCTTATAAATTGAACTAGAAGACATCGTTAATAAGGTGTCTCAATGTGGACGATACCCTGGTTAAATGTGCACCACCTGTGGTACTCATTGAACCAAAAATAATTTTTCATAAAAACCTGTTTTACACCGAAACTAAAAGGAATATGAGAAATTAATGTTTTACAAAATTGAAGCTAAATAAATATGCTAACTATACACAAAAAATTAAAGGCATTGATTGAACATCCAGTCCACTATGAGACTTTGAAATTTACCTGGTTCAATGTGGGACAACTTACCATACTCTATTTTTAATTATCTCAAAAATATTGTAAAAAGTAGAGTAGGTATCCGACATTGAGTGTCTTCGTCTTGGGCGGCTTAAATTCCTCACTTCACTCAGGTTTCTATATTAGGTACCTGGTCTACCTCCCTTGCAATGCTGGTGAGTTAATATATATACTAGTCAAAACAAAACAAGGGCCATCACGTTTTTCTAGTATTTTCCTAAATTCTTGAGGTTATTTAATGATTAGACTTGATAAGTTAATTGATTTTTATTGTAAACAGCATAAAATAATGAAGGATCAATTCGAAAAACCAAAATTACACCACTTTTCCTAAAAATTAACATTTTTGCGCGAACAAAAAAGAAAAATAAAAATTAAGTGAAAAAAAAAACATTAAGGTATTGGTTGATTTGTGACTTTCCTCGATATTCGGTGTGCCCTCCTCGTTTTCTATAGCACTCTTGAAGCCTGGATGGTGCACTCCCCACCAGGTGTACCACTGTTTTTTAAGGATTTCAGGACGTTTATTAGCAGTTTCTCATTGTACACGGGTTGTTTTGCTTCAAACACTGCGTTTCAGTAAATCCTACATGTTTTCAATGGGATTGAGATCCGGACTGTTTACAGGCCAGGGCAAAGCCTGTATTCCAGCCTCCTCTAGGTCTTCTCTGGTGGCTCTAGCTGGTGGCCCTTTGTTTTGACTAGTATATAAACAGGCAAACAAAAAATAAAATCGTTTCTCTTTAATATTGGCTTAGATAAGACATTGCGTCACATTTTATGCATGGAAACCTTTAATTAATAGAAAATGAGCATGAGTGTATAAGACGCAAGGCAGCACATATGGAATCGATATGTTGTAATTAATATCATGTAAGTATCATAAAATAATTGAAAAATATATATATGCTCTAGTCGTCGGTATAGCAAAAGAGCGATGTCAATTTCTTTTGCTAGAGCTAATCCGAATATGCAGTGAATTCATGGGTTTAGGGCCTCGGCCTCGGCTGAGCGATACCTACGTTTTAACGTTAGGTCTGTGCAAGTGATCCGCTCGGAACTTTGGGAAGCTCACGCTGTGTTCGAATACCCGCCCGAGTGCGTACCTCCACTTACTCGATGCACGTTACGCAGTGCGCTATTTCGGGAAATTCACCAGAAACCGTTTGTGATTTATATGTTATAAACATGATCAGTGAATAACCGGCTGCGAGTTATTGTGACTACCAAATTCTATAATTAGAGCGGCTTCTGGAGGCGCTTGCACGAACACTCAAACTTCGACGGACCGCTCGAGCGTCTTGAGAATTGTATTCGAGTACCTAGTATACATAGGTATATAAAAGGAGAAACTGACTGACTGACATATCAACACACAGCCAAAACTACAGGACATTAGAGCATGAAATTTAGCACAAGGTTTTCTTTTATAACGCAGGCGAGCGCTAAGAGTGGATCTGTCGTAATTCACCCCCTAAGGCGATTAAACGGGAGTCCAAATTTTGTATGGAGAAACTAACTTTTACGCGGGCAAAGCCGCTGGCAGAAGCTAGTTACGTAGTTAAGTATTTAATACAATATTTATTAGCCTATGAGGTAAGTACCGGCACTACATACAATCAATCTGTACCACTTTTCCAACTATGGGGGGCTTCCTGCCGAGGTCTGTCTGTAGATGGTCATCCATCTATAGACAGACCTCGGCAAGCATTGTTTAACTTTGGAGATCTACCCATACAGCTGTGAATTTGCAACATACCTACCTACATACATCAGGTATATAAAAAGTAAGTAAAACTATTATACCGAGTAAATGTCAGTTATTGCGGGGTCAAAAACGTGAAGTCGTTAACATACTCGTAGTTAAAGCTAGATGTGTGTGTCTTTGTCTTTCCTTGGGGTTCAAGTTTCCTTCGTACCAATTTTCATCAAGTTCGGTTCGCGTGATGACGTAACGAACAGACAGTTCAGTTAGTTTCACAATTATAATATTAGTTTAGATGACCTAATTAACACGTCATCAAGTGCTGCTGAGCGTGCGCGTCTGCTGGCTGTGGGGAAATCGGAGTCGGGTTTATGGCTTCAGGCACTAGCGCCGTCCACCATAGACACTACGATGGACGGCGCGAGTATGCATGGTTTCGGCTCGCAATCTGTGTATTCTTAGGCGCATCGTTGCTCTACATAGGTGCCACCATGGTGAAGCGGTCGGCAACCTTGGACACCATGGCCTGTCCTGCTGCAGGAGCTCAGGCTGCGTAGGACGGCACGCGATATTATCTGTCGAGCTTTTGTTTGTCGAGCTAAACTCGTAAGTTCCTTTCCCGGGGGATAACAAAAAGTACAGTACCCAGCGATAATAATGCACATGGACAACAATATCAGTTGTTATTTTAAGAACGTTTAAGAGCGAGTTGCCACTGGAATTTCAAGAAGAACTTTGAACAATATATTAATCGAAGTCAGTACTGAAACACATTCTACTGAAATTAAGTTCAGCACTCCAAAAAGCCGATTGTCTCTTTCCAAAGGTTGATGTGCAAAATTTATCGCCGGGTTTAGTATCTTAAATTACTCATTTTGATAGTAGCTTTATGTACCTATCCCAGCTATAGTTTCGTTAAGTTTTGTACAACCATTTCGAAGATTAGTCCGACAAACC
The DNA here is from genome assembly GCA_030763345.1 of Mythimna separata. Taxonomy (NCBI): domain Eukaryota; kingdom Metazoa; phylum Arthropoda; class Insecta; order Lepidoptera; family Noctuidae; genus Mythimna; species Mythimna separata. Next base: position 4,785,491 of record JAKKIA010000036.1, on the reverse strand, counting down.
GACTAACAGATAGACAAAAATTGCATTTTAGTAGTAGGGATCGAATAGGTTTTCATTGTGCTTTCAGTAAAAAATAGAAAGAAATATATTTTTACATTACCACCTGCTCGATAATGGCCCTATTAAGCAAGTCGTCATCACCTAGAGTAGGGAGATAATGCAGAATGGGCGATCTCTAGGGCATAATGAGATATTTTGAATTTATAATGAATTAATGACAAATACCATTATTAAAAAAAAGCCTTCAGTGAATTAAAACGTATGTGCATCAAACAAATTTATTCAAAAATGAAACTAGCCACTAAAAAAAAAGAATAATAAATGTGGTTACATACTGAGGAAAAGCTTAAGGAGGTTCTAAAAAAGAGTAACGAATATTGAAGTAGTGAATTTTGTTTGTTTCTAATTTCGAATCATGTCGAGTGATTGTTGAGATTAACTTGTAAATAATGCTCTACATTTTTAATTTATTTATAATTTGTTTTATACGATATATAGTAGTTAATTAATCGTAGTAGACTTTTAATTATCTCGCAGATGGTGTAAAAAGTAGAGTATCCACCACGGGGATAAAGCTGTCTTTGTCTTGGGTGGCTTGAATTCCTCACTTCACTCAGGGGAGTTAATTTTGATTAAAACTTAGCAACCTTCGTTTTGTACGGAATTCAACATGCCGCCCTCGCCTTAAAAACACAGCTTTATTCCCTAGTCACATAATCTACTATTATTTGCCACATATACCTAGACACACACAGAAAGGAAATAAGAAAAGAAAACTAAAACAGTGTGTGTCGCGACTGCGCTGCGCCAAATAGAAGTTTATGTGACTGATTGGTGATAAAGAAGTGTTTTTTTCCGGAAGTAAGTTTAATTCCGAACGAAACGAAAGTTGCTAAGTTTTAGGGATAAACTATATTAGACCGGGCTGTGCCATGCGTGGGGCATGGATTTAAAATGTAAAATACATTTTGTAGGTAAATAATCAGCTGTTCCCTACATTTATGTTCGCTTATTTCGTCAAAATGTAGGAAACAGCAGATAATTTTTTCTCGATTTCAGATTTGGTCCCATAGTAAAAGTTGTTCATCAACGATGAGTACAATGACCCCCCAAGAGGATGTGTGTTAATTATGTTACATGTTGTATATTACACAGTGCAAGATCAGTATTCAGTCCGGGCCCTGATGACCATCAGTTATATCACGGTTGTTGCACGGTCCCTCCCCGTCCCCTCTACGTCCCGTTGTAATACGAACACTTCTGTGCTGCTTATGGACAGTGATCGACGAATAATTAGGGTAGGGAGCAACCACGCACATTCCTTTTATTTCACCGAAGCTCAGTTTGAACACTTGTTGCGTCTTTGTGGATAATGGTTGATGAAAAACTGATGGAACATGTCCGGCCGGAAGTATCTTAGGTAAGCTTTATGACATGTGGCATCAAATATACACACGTTACACACAAAGTCCAAAATTTCGATTTGGACTTCAATTTGAATTGAATTAAATTACCTAATAAACTTTTGTTGATGTATAAGTTGCTAATCGTTGTTTAGCTTCTATTGGAGTCTCGAATCTGGCTTAGCTCTCTCGTAAGTGTAGGCATTTAGTAAAATGTTTAAGTTTTCTAAGAACATTTTAAAATTCAAAACAAGAAAGCAAAAAAAAAGTAAAAGTAAAAAAGTAAGTATCTACATAGAGTATTTAATTCTCCGTCAAAACACCTCCAAAGAAGATGCACACTTCCTTTTCATTTAACCTTGTTTTTTTTACCTACTTCTTGCTTCTACTTCCTCTCCAACAATAACTATTGCACATAATCTACTATTTGATACTATAAACAAATACTTCAGTTTTATTTATGTGTATTTATATATAGCATAGTATAAGCATATAAGCATAATCAGCCTTATTATGCCCCCACTGCTGAGACTATAATAAGGCTTCCTTCCTCTATAGGCCGTAATCTACCACGCAGGCCCAGTGCGGATGGATATCTATGGTGGATGTCACATGTCTTCCTCACAATGTTTCTGTTTACCGTTTTGAGAGCATGGTGATGAAATAAATAAGACTAAGTAACACACCTGGCTGGGTTTGAATCCGTGACCTAGGTACCTCATGTGTCGTGTCGAACCGATCTGATGACGGAGAAGAAAGGTAGAAGATATGCACGGGAAATTCATAATAAAACAATATCAGCTAAAAATTGTGAAAGAAAAGAACTTTACAAAAAAGAAATATCCCTACTAAAACTTTCAAAATAAATTTCATTTCGGTTATCGGGTCATTTGGTTTAAACATATCTAATTTGCATATTTTTCTCAGAGTCCCTATCTGCCGCGCTAGCGATAAGAGCAGTAAGTACGTTTTGCGTAGTTTTGAGTAATTGACGCGCAAAGTTTTTGTTACAAATTTTGTTTATATCAATTGTGATGGTTGAAACGTATAGCCCAAATAAAACGCTTTTATATTCTTCACTCAATAAGGTTGTATATATATTTGAATAGTTTTAGATGACGAATTTCCTTTTATATTTAGTGTTAGTTGAAGCAACTGAAATAGAGCTGCCGTTATTTTAAACGAAATTTACTGGTTCCCGATAAGCTATCAAAACAGGTGTCAGCACATCTGGTAGAGCTCATTGCGCTGATTCGGGATCAATATTTAACTCATTTTGTCAAAAAATTGACTTACTGCTAATATCGCTAGCACGGCAGCTATGGTGTCCTAAGTCTCAGTGGGATCTACTGTTCTAGCTGGCATAAATTGGAAATATCTGCTGACTTCTGAAATTAAATTTATTTTGATGGTTTTGTTTTTGTAAGAAGTCTTTTTAAAGCAACACGGTGCAAGCAAGCAATCCGTCAGTGTCAAACAACGTATAAAAAGAAAACTCAATATTTTAATAATATAGAGTACAAACAAACACTGTTGATCAAAGTAAAATAATGTAACTGGCTGCTACTAAACTGGCCATTGAATGACACCTTTTTTATCCACTTTGGTCACTTTATTATGGGCAGTAGGCGACCAGCCTTATAGATTCATGTTGGTACAGTAGCCCGATTCACGTAATCAAAACCATAACGATATCGTTGCGAATTGGTCGTTTAGACCATTTTCGTATTCACATCCATCAGTCCAGCTAGGCAGCTAGAACGAAACTTGAATTGTCGTTCTATAGAATTCCGTTCAAAGAACACCTGAATACCGATCTTCGGTAATACTTCGATCGGACGACTAACTATAGAACTACAACGATATTTGACTTGTTTGATTTTACGTGAATCAGGCTACTGAGCTGTTAATAGATTTAAGATTTCGAAATAAAAGATGATAGGTTTCGGATTAGTCGAATAATTTACTCCGAAACCACAATCCTTAACCCTTACCCTAAGCTACAAGAATACGACTTTCGCGGAAACTTTGATTAAATAGGTAAATTAATTTTATATAATGTATATTAGCTATATAATCAAAGAGCACAAGAGACTGCGCTTAGAAGATGCTTTAAAGTCTATTAATGCGTGTATTTACGACGTAATTATACGATCGTTAATTTTACTTGCGGACGTGACTATTAAGCTAAGTTTACACTATAGCGATCGATCTATAAAACAAGAAAACTACTAAGAATCAGATTTTTATTTTTTATGTTAATCCAATAAAATTTTAGGTATACATTGGATGTTAATAAATCTGCTCTTCATAATGTACTTGACTCGACAGAATGTAAACAATAGCTGTTTTTTCACACAACAAAATCATTATGAGGCGTCAAAAAAGCGCTTAAAACAGATTTTTTTGATGCTGGAATTGTTCAATAGGTAGGAAATCATCTCTATGACTTCTCCCGCTCTAGGCGGAGCGGGAGGGCGTGTCAAACTTCTCCTGATTAAAACCTACTCCTGTTGCTTCTTTGTAGGAGTAGGTTCTAGTTCTTCTTCTTTCTCCTATTCCAGGGTCCCGAGACTCTCTTTCGTTCAACCCAAGCAGATTAGGTACAATGCGTGGTACCTCATCTAACAGAATGTGTGAAAACAAAAAAAACTGAAATTAGTAATATTTTTATTGCTCATTACAGCATCTACTGCTCACACAAATACACACTCTCATAACATACACGATATTTTGTAACGAAAACAGTTAGTAAAATATAAACAGGCCTTTGGGCGTATTATGGATGTTATAAAACTGCTGAGTTTATTTGTTTTAAATAAAATAAAGCAGAAATTACGAGTATTAAACAAAATGCCTGTATGGTAACTAGTTATTTTTCAATTTTCAACTTTCATAATTCTTTTTTTTTTTCAAAGATGTGCGAGTGTCAAAATATGGAAGTTATGACGTTTATCTATATCTATACTAATATTATAAAGAGGAAAGATTTGTACCTATTTTTGTATGTTTGTACCTAATGAATTGACTCAAAAAGTACTGGGCCGATTTAAAAAATTCTTTCACCAATAGAATGCTACATTCTTCCAATTTGACATAGGCTACATTTCATTTTGAAAAAATTAGGGATCCTTGGTAAAATTTGAACAATGTTAAACGAAGGTGTAGAAAATTTTCCAAAAATAAATAATTGTCTACCCCGTGCGAAGCCGGGACGGGCTGCTAGTAATTTCTAAATCTAAATTTAATATTTACCGTTTTGCTCCCATACAAAGCTACAAAGCTAGGGTTTCGTACCCAAAGGGTAAAACGGGACCCTATTATTAAGACTCCCCTGTTTGTTACCAGGCTTTACTTCCACAGATGACGTAACTATTGCCGCTTTAACAACAAATACAAAAAGCAGAAGGAGTTCCCATAAAACAAACGTGATTTTTTTGCCGTTTTTTGCTACGGACGTCACGGAATCCCTCATCACGGGCCCCACTCGCACTTGGCCGTTTTGTTTTGCACTTACACTACCAAACAGAAAATAGAACTACTAGGGCACGTATACCCTTGTCGGTCTTTCCATTATCAAACTTAGTTTAGGCTGCGGTTCGCATTCGAAATGGCCAAATAGGTACCTACAGCTTGAATCGGTACATAGCACAACACCTACAAAGAAAATAAATCTATACGCTGCGCAGTGCGCAAGTAGAGACCTAGATTAAAGTACTCTACCACAGCCGTTACCTACGATTAGGTAAATACATACGTACGTGACCCAAGTTGACCTAACTGTAGTCCTATTCGTTGTTTATTGGAAGATATTGGTTTCTTCATCAAAATGCCAGTCTAATTGGTAGATATAGGTATTACGAGATTACTTCTATACGTCTTTAAAATGCGCAGCATCAGTTTATTATTTTCAATCCAAGTAATAACTGCAAAGGTGTCTTCTTATCTTCAATTTCAAAACATATAGCACAGCTAGGGTGCCTCATCTCATGCTGAACGAAATGCATTCGATTAATCATTCCGCAATCTCATGCAGAATACTACCCACGCACTATCATCACGTATCTATTGATCAAGACTCCAATACAACAAAACTCGTTCGAAATAAATCGTTGGCTTTTTATAATCTACTAGCTTTAGCCCGCAGCTTCGCCCGCGTAAATAAAATATAGCCTATGTCACTCAGGAATACAGCAGCTTTCTATTGGTGTAAAAATTTTAGCTTTTTAGCAATTAATCGGACCAGTACACCTCAAACGAGCACAAACAAAAAAACAAACTTTACCTCTTTATTATATTAGTATAGATGATGGATCTTAAATACCCGATTGTTAATTATAATTATATATAATGTGCTTAGTAATAGTGTTAATAATTGTAGTTACTTAGCCTAAGTAATATACGAGTAGGTAAGTACCAATATCACATGACAGTAAAACTACACTGCTTTGCTAGAAGCAGCTGTTGTTGAGTTTAGGACTTAGTGAGTGCCACCGACGCACCTACTTACTGGCCTAATCAATTTATGACTCTAACTATTGACTCAAAAAGAAGAAGAAGCGGTTGGTGTTGCTGCAGAACATTTTGTGACTGCTCACAAATAGAACAGTTATGAACAACTATGAATCTGCATATACACCTACCTACACTAATGACATAGTGATGCTATAGCTACACCGACCGATGGTGGAACTGTAGGTCGATCTAGGTCGGCCTGCTGTTCTTGAAGTGTTTTGATCCGGGTTTAGAACTAAAAGATACCTGCTTTAGTGATCACAATATGTAGATACTACTCGTAGATAAATGTTAGTCATGAGTTATTGTTACAAGTTTAGTACAAAGCTCAGGAGTATGCACGCTCACACGGGGGCATCGTTATAAGTACAACGATTATTTGGAGTATCTCGTATGCGTATCTGTACGAGTCCATGTTTACAAGAAACAAGTAAGTAGCCTAGTGGTGGGAGTAAGAGGGAAGCGTGTCGGCGGTGTGACGTACCGGTGAGGGGCATAAAGCATGTGGGCATTGGTGTGGTGCTGGTTTGCTTCTCTACAGTGTGAAACACCTTGCGTTGCGCGTACTGCGCGTCCTTGGGCTCCCAGAAGAACACGTAGTAGAGCGAGAGCATGATGGCGGCCAGTGACACGCAGAACACGTAGACGATGACGGTGAGCACGCGCACGCTCTTCTTGTCGCGCTTGCGCTGCTCGTAGAGCGCGTCCAGCACGACCTCGTGGCCGGCGGGGCCCAGGCGCGCCGAGCCGCCCAGCGAGCGCACGCTGCCCGAGGCGCACGACCGTCCCGACATGCCGCACACCGCTCTGCCGCACCGCACGCGACAACCCAGCTAACTGGGACACGCTTATTGATATGGCCCAGTTCTGGTGCTGCGCCGCGGCCGAGTTCCGCGCCGGGTCACGCCGCCCGTGTCTGCCGCTTGACACCTCCTGATGCCGACTGCTGGCTCATTATTATGGCGCCCGCTTCGGAATTCATTTGTTTATCCTTTAATTTCACGCTCGGTATACGTAAATCTATTCCAGTTCCTCTGACGTAGCCATACGATCGCGAATCGTCTGTCATAGAACCGTCCCTGAACTTTCATTGTTTTCAGTTAACGAGCATTGTGTTTTTTTTTCAGTTTTCTTTGTTATGAGTAAGAGTTAGGTTTATTGATACGTAACTTGTTGGAAATGTAGCTGTCACTTTGTTAGTTCAAATACATCATTAAAACGACGTCACACACGAGCGAGCCGGTTGAAGGGGTTCTCACGTCGTTATTTGTTTCGAATGAGAGCGAGAATAATGGCGATGAAACGAAGTTAATTTACTAGAGTCGTGGCACGTTGTAGTGGCGGCCGGCGGCGGACAGGCGCGGGGCGTGCGCGGCGGCGGCTCCGCGTGTGCCGCACGCCGCCGCGCGCCGCCCGCCGCCGCTCGCAGAGATCAATATGCAACATTTCTCTTATTTTTTGCAATGACTTGTGCTGGCATCTCAATGCAATTTTATGGTGTCTGGTTGAAATAAAGGCTCAAATCTGTTTTATGTTATTTTTTGCAGCTACCATAACACTTATATGTGTGGTCGATCTAGATTAGAATTAGAACTGTAAAACAAGCATAAACAAAATAGAAATGTGCAAAATTCACAAGAGACTATTGTCATACAGTTTACAACAACTATCACCTACATGCAATTATAATGAACGTTAATACTGTAAAAGAAGCTATTACCACATGTAACAGTTTAATAATTTACTTGACAATCAACCAATTGTCATCAATGTCTACATAGTCCAGTCAAAATAGACTAAATTATGATTCAAGTTTGCATTAATTCCCAACAAGCTGGATTTTTGTGCAGGTCTTGGATGCGTCATTACAAATGACATATCAAAAGTCCCCATCGATCCCGCTTGTGCGCTGTTTTTTATTTGAGGTCAAAGGTCACCAATTTACGTTTTTTGCGTATATCACTGAAACAATGAGAGCTAACGAAAAATGGTTCAGACAAAGTTTGTAGATGGTAAAATTGTCTACAAAAAAGATCTAACACTTTTTCTTCTACGGTGCACTGTTCTCGAATTATGGCTATTTTAAACATAGAAAATACGAATATGCACTCATACTAAGGGGTGATGGGTTCGATGAATATTTGAGGGACAAAACATCTGTAACGGCACATAAGCAGTGTCGTAAAGCATACAGCCGGAAGAGCAGCATCGCTGCAGCTAAAAGACAGCGTGGGGCGGAGATATAGCTACCACATCTGGGATTAGTCCTCCTAGATTTTGAGGTAGTGAATCGTGTTTTTGTTTCAAGAAATACTGTTTGTTCTGTGGCAATGAAGCAGATAAAACGGCTGAAATTAAAAAAAATGCGCAGCATCTTCGACGAAGAGTATCTCAAGTTTCAACCTTTGACTTCAAAAAAACCATCTTGAAGGAAGCTCAGACTGGTTTTGATGAGCTAGCAAGTAGTGTCATTACACGCATTCAATATGAATATGACTTCGTTGCTGCTGAGTCTAACCGTACCACAGTGATTATTACACTAAAATACGACTTTCCTGCGGTCTAAAGTCACGATATCTCGAAAATGATGCTTTGTAGAAGAAAAGTGTTAAGAACTTTTTTGTAGACAATTTTACGATCTACAAACTTTGTTTGAACCATTTTTCGATAGCTCTCGTATTTTCAGAGATATACGCAAAAAACGCAAATTTGTGACCTTTGACCTCGAATAAAAAACAACGCACAAGCGGGATCGATGGGGACTTTTGACATATCATTTGTAATGACGTAGTCAAGACCTGCACAAAAATCCAGCTTGTTGGGAATTAATGCTAACTTGAATGTCTATTTTGACTGGACTATACAGAGCTAGAAGCGATCGGTCGCGCAGCTTCTACGGTGAAAATGGTTAAACAGATGGTTCTTTTGATCATAATTAAATTTGTAGCTCCACCTTAATGTTATAATTGTCTGATCTGTTAGACTAGTGGTTAGTGGCCCTGACTACTAAGCCGGAGATCGATTCCTACCCAAGAGACATGTTTACATGCTCTTCACACTTGTGCGATCATCATTTGATGACTATAATTTGTCCTGTCTCTGGGTGTAATTTATCTATAAAATAAATAAAGTATGATATCAGTTATCTAATACTCATAGAAAAAGTTTCCTTAGTTTGGGACTAGATGGCGTTGTGAGGTGTGGAATACTTTGTTTTATACCAATTTAATATTTGGATTTAAGTCGGTTTATTATTCATCAAATAAAAGTAGCCAAACGCATTATGTTCAATATTTATATCATACATTTGTTTTTTGTAACAAATAAATAAACTGCATAGCCTCGAAGTTGATAAACCAACAATAACTTAATATTGAACGAAGTGGGAGCGGGTTGGGAACAGAACATTCTAGATATCAGTATTAAAACGATTGTCGAAAATGTAAGGGATTGACTACACAGGGAGGGACTATATGGAATGGAAAGGAGTAGTCGTCGTGGCATATGAATTTTAAAGCTTTCTTGATGACTTCTGTGAAGAAAGTTTAACATTGCCATGCAATAGGTACCCAAAAAAAAATTTGTAAAATATTGTCGGTAAGGTCTGTGTAATGAGATTGCAATTCTTTTTCTGGACTATATTCTTCGAAGAAAGTTATCATTATATCAGGAATATGTATTTATAACATGCTTACTTAATTCCGATACATCCTGCATTATAAGTGCAGGCTAATGATGAAATATAATACACACATCAAAAGTGTCTAGGGATCAACATATATTTTTGCAATAACTTTTCTCCTGATTGATATTAATTAAAATTTTCTTTAAGGATTCATCAAATAAAGTGTTTTCGTTTGTCACAGACAGTTCATCCAAATCACGCTGTGGAATGGCCGCCCATGTTCGTTGCAACAACAAAAAAAGCGGGATACGCGACTGGATACCCTCCATATTCGGCAGAGCTCTTCTCTGTAGCATATCCCATGCATGCTCAATCGGGTTCAAGTCTGGCGACTGAGCAGGCCAGGGCAGGACATTGATGTTAGCTGCGGCGAGAGTCTGTCTTACAACTCTTGCGGTGTGCGGTCGTGCATTATCATGCATTAACTGAAATAAGGGACCGATTTGCACTTGTAGAGGAACGATGACGTCTCATACAATCGTCTCAGCATAAATTTGAGCGTTGAGGTTGCCTCTGATCCAAATCAACTCAGTTCTTCCGCCGATCCAAATACCCGCCCATACCATGATGGTTCCACCACTATAAGGATGGACTTCCTGGCAGGATTTTAATCGCTGTTGGCGTCCAGGGGTTCTCCAGTGTCGTATACGTCTTGTATCCGGTCTCATACCAAAACGAGACTCATCAGAAAAGCACACGAAACGCCATTGTTCTTCTGCCCAATTTCTGTGTTCAAGAGCCCATTGATATCGAATCCTACGATTGTGCATTGCTATAGGTGGTACCCGTAGCGGTCTTCGGGAATGAAGGTTCACTTCATGCAAGCGGTTTCTGACTGTTTGGTCGCTAATTAAGTTCCCTGAAGAGTGATGAAGCCTCACGGCTAACATCATGGCGGTTATTGTTGGAGCTCTTCGAGTTAAGATTTGAATGTATCGGTCTTATCTCCGTGTGGTGCAGCGATACCGTCCTCCATGGCGCTCAGCCACGGTACCAGTGCTTCGGTAACGTGTCCAAAGTCGACTGATAACACTCTGACTTGTATTCAGAGCTAAAGCCACAGTACGTTGCCGGGAACCAGCTTCTATCATTCCCACGGCTCTGAGCATTTCTTCCCTGCTTAAATGACGTCGCCGCTCCATAATAACGTTGGTTTTAATCAGTAGTAGGGAAACAGTAGCACTAATAATGTCTTCAATGCGTTGTATGTTTTTATAGGGAAAATATTGACAGCTGATTTTCATCTTTTACTCGAATTTGATTCACAGTTCCTGATTCAAATTATAAAATGCACCAAAAAGGATCCATATAAATTTATAAAATCATAAATTTATTACAAAGCCACATCTCAATCTCAAGAAATCCGCATAAAAATGCTTGATCCCTAGACACTTTTGATGTGTGTAATATGCCACGTATCAACAATTCTCAATCAGAGCCAAACACAACTCCAAACATTTTTCAATCACGTTGTGTTTAACAGAACATGTCATTGAAATTTTTTTATACCAAACATTTGACGGCCAAAGTTCAAATTACGATTGTCTAAAATCCAAAAGTAAAGATAAACCTCGTAACCAGAGCCATGCTAGCCCATCGGCAACAGCCGCGACATACAAGTTGCAGGACCGAATCCAAACTGGGTGTATACTTTATTTAAATTATTTTAGCTACTTTGAAATTAGTAGAAAATGCCTAAGGCATTAAGTCCGCCTTTGTACGTTAAGTGGTGCATAACGTTTCTAAAATAAAATATATTAACATTGCTCTCAAAACTGTCTAAGAAAACTTTGTGAGGAAAACAGCATGTGCCATACGAGCCTAAAAACCGAAGGCATGGGTTATCTACCAGGCCGATCGCCCTCTGTGAGACGAAGCCAATGCCAGTGTCCCAGCAGTGGACTCATTATGGACTATACGGGGTGTATCTAACATCGACGCACAAACGAGTACCATGGTTCCAAGTACATGGTTCTGGACCCCCAGTGGTGTAATTTTTCGTCGGGTTTTTCCTTAGTTTTTTAATAAAAATCTGTTTTTTTTTAATTCAAACTTTATAAAATCGTTACTCTAATCAACCCCGATGACATTTTATGAGATATTTATTTAATTTAAAAATTATTTATTTAAGAAGTGATCAGGGTTGATAAAATCGTTCTTCTAATCAATCCGTGCGACATTTTTAGTTTAAAAAATAAAATATTCATTTTTTTCTCTTGTCTTGGTAACGGTAAAAAATTGACGCTGCAGTACAAAACAAAGCACTGAACTACACCGTAGGCTCGGCACCTCTACGGCCGCTTTATCCTGGCGCTACGTACTACGTCGTAGGCTCGATGCCTAAACGCCCGCTGTGAGCTGCAGACCTGCAGTTGCTACACCGAAGGCTCGGCGCCTCTACGCCCGCTGTAAGCATACGCTGCTACGCCGTAGGCTCGGCGCCCCTACACCCGCTGTAAGCATACGCGCTGCTACGTCGTAGGCTCGATGCCTAAACGCCCGCTGTGAGCTGCAGTTGCTACACCGAAGGCTCGGTGCCTCTACGCCCGCTGTAAGCATACGCTGCTACGTCGTAGGCTCGATGCCTCTACGTCTGTTGTGACCTGTAGCTGCTACGCCGTAGGTTCGGCGCCCCTACACCCGCCTGTAAGCATACGCGCTGCTACGTCGTAGGCTCGAAGCCTCTACGCCCGCTGTGAGCTGCAGCTGCTACGCCGTAGGCTCGGTGCCCCTACGCCCGCTGTAAGCATACGCTGCTACGTCGTAGGCTCGATGCCTCTACGTCCGTTGTGACCTGTAGCTGCTACGCCGTAGGCTCAGTGCCTCTACACCCGCTGTAAGCATACGCGCTGCTACGTCGTAGGCTCGAAGCTTCTACTCCCGCTGTGAGCTGCCTCTGCTACGCCGTAGGCTCGGTGCCTCTACGCTCGCTTTAAGCTGGCAGTTGCTTCACGTAGGCTCGGTGCTTCTACGCCGTTCTAACTTGGCGCCAAGCATATGAAACTTTACGTCTTTATTCTATTCTCGTGATGTTTTTAAGCATGTTACTCATTACCTATAACAATGTAATGCTACTAATACCGTGAATGATACTATGGACTTGATACCTGTTATATAAACAGGGATAGACCTATTATACAAAAGATACCGTGTTATTTTATCTACCTGTGGTATCTACATAGTTTTGATTAATTATGACTGATATATTGTATTTCATTATAATATGCGATGTAATAATACATAACTTCAAATGATAAACATATAATGTTCTCACTCTGCTGGGACTCAGGCCTCCTCTCTAGGAGAGGGAATGGGCTATAATCCACTGCGCGGGCCTAGTGCGGATTGGTGGATGTCACTATGTCTTCGAATTTTTGGTTCTAGGACATGCCGGTTTCCTGACAATGTATTCCTTCACCGTTTTAAGAGCAGTGGTGATGAAATAAATTAAACAAAGTAATGCGCCTGACTAGGTTTGAACTCGCGACCTACAACTTGCAAGTCGGGGCAGTTACCACTGGGCCACCACTGCTCTCAATGATAAACCTAACACTCCATAAAAGGCAAAGAACGATTCAAATTTAACGACAGCAGTCCGGTCAATTTAGGCATTCAACGTTACAATAATTTGCACCCAGCTGAAAATTGGTATGATCGTTTAACATACCATCATAAATGAAACCTAAAAAGTCCTCATCGATCCAAGACATGGAAAAAAATCGGAGTTAAAAACATGGAAAAAAAGTCACTTCCCGTGGTCGGACATCCCGTCGACTCCTAATTAACGTGCAGGTTAGTCTATCACATACCCGCGAAACGAGACACAATAGTAAAACAATAACAGCGCGGTCTCATAGGACCGGTCGGGGATTCAAACATTAGTGGTTGTGCCTTTACTACCGTTTATCGTCACAAGGTTTCGTCAAGGCTAATATCATGGAATAACGGTCGTTGACCCTCCTACATTTTTTAACATTTATAATTTCACAAACGAAAATAAACACATAAAGCTGTCTTGAATCGGCATCTACCGCGATCCTTTACATTTTCTAGTAATATATCAGTTTATTATTTGTCGTTCGAGTACCTATGCAGAAATATTAGGCAAAGGTAAGTAGTAGTTACAGTAAATATATACAGTGTTAAAATAAAAATAATAGACTCTGCTGTTCGTCCGTCTGTCTGTCACCAGGTTGTATCTCATGAACCCTGATAGTTAGGCGGATAAAATTATCAGATCGCACGCCCCGGTGCTATCCTTAGTTTTACATGTGAAGAATCCAATATTAAGGACATTCGCAAATTAACATTGACTTAACACGAGATAATGGTTTTTCGTCCGTTCTGAATTAAATTAGTGCAGTATTGTTCTAGGCGTGCGAGATGATGTATTTTTTACACATCAATAATCCGTGTTTCTACCGCGAACACTAACAACACAAGAACATCGGTTTGGCATACTCAAAATGAGTTCATCCAAATCACGCTGTGGAATGGCCGCCCATGTTCGTTGCAACAACAAAAAAAGGTCTTCTTGCGACTGGATACCCTCCATATGCGGCAGAGCTCTTCTCTGTAGCATATCCCATGCATGCTCAATCGGGTTCAAGTCTGGCGACTGAGCAGGCCAGGGCAGGACATTGATGTTAGCTGCGGCGAGAGTCTGTCTTACAACTCCTGCGGTGTGCGGTCGTGCATTATCATGCATTAACTGAAATAAGGGACCGATTTGCACTTGTAGAGGAACGATGACGTCTGATACAATCGTCTCAGCATAAATTTGAGCGTTGAGGTTGCCTCTGATCCAAATCAACTCAGTTCTTCCGCCGATCCAAATACCCGCCCATACCATGATGGTTCCACCACTATAAGGATGGACTTCCTGGCAGGATTTTAATCGCTGTTGGCGTCCAGGGGTTCTCCAGTGTCGTATACGTCTTGTATCCGGTCTCATACCAAAACGAGACTCATCAGAAAAGCACACGAAACGCCATTGTTCTTCTGCCCAATTTCTGTGTTTGCATTGCTATAGGTGGTACCCGTAGCGGTCTTCGGGAATGAAGGTTCACTTCATGCAAGCGGTTTCTGACTGTTTGGTCGCTAATTAAGTTCCCTGAAGAGTGATGAAGCCTCACGGCTAACATCATGGCGGTTATTGTTGGAGCTCTTCGAGTTAAGATTTGAATGTATCGGTCTTGTCTCCGTGTCAGCGATACCGTCCTCCATGGCGCTCAGCCACGGTACCAGTGCTCCGGTAACGTGTCCAAAGTCGACTGATAACACTCTGACTTGTATTCAGAGCTAAAGCCACAGTACGTTGCCGGGAACCAGCTTCTATCATTCCCACGGCTCTGAGCATTTCTTCCCTGCTTAAATGACGTCGCCGCTCCATAATAACGTTGGTTTTAATCAGTAGTAGGGAAACAGTAGCACTATACTCCGTTGGTTTAGGTAGTTAACTAAAGGTAAACAATCTTGGTATGTCTTTTTATATTAAAGAGGTCGTATATAATATACACAAAGATTATTTATATTTAGTTTATTAGCTAACATTGATTTAGGTAAATACCTATTTGCAAAGATTTTTACATACAATTTATAGACAACTTTTTGATAAAAAGACATGCCAAGACTGTTTACATTTAGTTAACTACCTAAACCGACGGAGTATAATAATGTTGTGAGGTACGCATCGCTCCAGCATCCTCAAGCCTCACATCGCATGGAAATGAAGACCGCGCGCCTATCTCGCTCGCGCGCGCATCTGTCTCTTTTCTTTTTGGTACTTATAAGAGTCACTTGGCGCGTTCTTATTGGACGATCGCGCGACGCTTGCATCGTAGCACTAGCACGACATCAACCCACAAGATTTTATACTTAAGCACATTTTGTATACAGAAAATATATACGCTCCTATTTCTACACCACCACTCGTGTTTTATTTCGTTACAACTTACATCGCTGCTACATTTTGGTGACCCCGAGAAGAAAATGGAACACAAGCAAGAAATTAGTGAGCCTACAGACCTCGCTGCCATCTCCGTGCAGTCACGTCTCCTTCCCTTCTGGCGTGAATATCCACGCATGTGGTTTATTCAATTTGAAGCCGTCGTCGAACCTCAGAAGACCAGCGACGAAAACAAATACCGTTACGTCCTCGGTCAACTACAACCGACCGACCTTCAACATATCACAGACATCGTGATCAAGCCACCAGAAAAAAACAAGTACGAAGCCATCAAACAACGCCTTCTCTCCGTGTACGAACAGTCCGAAGTTAAAAATTTCAAGAACCTCATTAGCGGATTGGAGCTTGGCAACCAAAAACCGTCTCAGTTGCTAAGGCGCATGCGCGAACTCGGCGGCAGCATGATCACCGAAGATGGCATCAAGATAGAGTGGATGAACCACCTTCCGGCGCAAGTTCGAGTTGTGCTGTCAGTCAACACAGACTCGTCACTTGACATGCTCGCGGCAATGGCAGACAAAATGATGGAATATTCCGAGTCGAGCAATATCGCAGCTGTCTCCTCGTCACAACCAGATTCAGCAGCTGTCAACCAACAAGTCATGTCCGCGCAAATACAAGTTCTTTCAAAACAACTTGAGAAGCTGACACTCGAAATCTCCGAACTTCGCAGCAGCCGTGGAAGACCACACCATCGCCGTCACCAGCGCTCCCGCTCAAGATCGAAGTCTACCGCAAAATATCACAGCGATCCCAATCGAGTATGCTACTATCACTACCGATTTGGGGATCATGCGAGACGCTGCGTGTCACCTTGCGCGAAGCGTAATCAAAACAAGTCGTCGGAAAACTAGAAGAGGCACCGACCGTGGCGGACGTCGGTGTAACTACAGCAAGTAACCGCCTATGTGTCTTCGATCGCAACACTAATCACCGTTTCCTCGTTGACACCGGTGCGGACATCTCCGTCCTAGCCGCCACCCCGACACATAAGAAGAAATGTTCACCAACTTCGTACAAACTATACGCCGCGAACAGTTCATCAATAAATACCTACGGAGAGAAAGACCTGCAAATCGACCTAGGCCTCAGAAGACGATTTCGTTGGACGTTCGTAGTCGCAGACGTCAAAACATCTATACTTGGAGCTGACTTCCTTCGCCACTTCAAACTCCTCGTCGACCTGCATCAGAAGAAGCTAATCGACAAGGTGACAGAACTTTCAATTAACGCCATAGAAATCTCGTCAATGCAACAAGCCGTCTACGTACTCAGCAACAAGCAGACATATCAAGACATACTCAAACAGTATCCAGATCTACTCCGACCTATGTCATTGAAAACTCCCGCTAAACACAACGTCACCCATCACATCGAGACAACGGGACCACCTCTCTTCGCACGTGCTCGCCCCCTACCGCCCGACAAATACAAAGCGGCTAAAGAAGAGTTTGAAAGGATGATGGAAATGGGAATCTGTCAACCTTCCAAGAGCCCATGGGCCAGCCCACTCCATGTGGTAAAGAAAAAAGATGGTAGTCTACGAGTGTGCGGCGACTACAGGCGTCTAAATTCAGTCACGTTACCCGATAAGTACCCGATTCCGCGCATACAAGATTTTACCTATCAACTACACAATAAGAAGATCTTCTCAAAACTCGACATGAAAATGGCCTACTACAGAATACCTATAAACAAAGAAGACGCACAGAAAACTGCAATAATCACACCCTTCGGGTTATTTGAGTTCAACTGCATGACGTTTGGTTTAAGAAATGCTAGTCAAACCTTCCAACGTTTCATGCACGAGGTACTGCGCGGCATCGAGGGCTGTTTTTCATTCGTCGACGATATCTTGTTATACTCAGAAAACGAACAAGAACACAAGATATTACTACATCAAGTTCTCGAGCGCCTGAACAAATACGGCGTAACACTCAACGTTGACAAGTGTGAATTTGCACAAACGAAAATCAACTTTCTCGGCTACGAAGTAACAGCGAACGGCATAAAACCAACTGAAGAAAGAATAAAAGTCATATCCAGTTACCCACAACCAAAAACAATCATCGAGCTTCGTCGTTTCCTGGGCATGTTGAACTTTTACAGAGATTGTTTACCAAATCAAGCCGACATGCAGAGTGAACTCAATAAATACCTACACAATGGTAAAAAGAATGACAAGACACCTATCACGTGGACGCCGACCGCCGAACAAGCATTTCAAAAATGCCGCCAAAGCATATTGGAATGTGTGACGCTAACGCACCCTATCGCCGGCACCCCACTCTGCATCATGAGACCGTTTTCACATATTCCGATCCGATATCGGTATCGGACGCCGATACGATATCGGGGTAAGGTAAATGTATGAAATATGTACCTGTCTTTCATATTGTCCGGCCCGATATCGGATATCGGTGCAACGCATTTCATACATTTTACTTACTCCGATATCGTATCGGAGTCCGATACCGATATCGGATCGGATAATGTGGAAACGGTCTGACGGACGCCTCAGACCACGGCATCGGCGCGGTGCTGCAACAACGCGACAACGGAGCTTGGAAACCGCTAGCATTCTTTTCCAAAACAATGAGTGCTACACAATCTCGATACAGCACGTATGATCGCGAACTACTAGCGATCTACATGTCTGTGAAGCATTTTAGAAGACTCATCGAGGGCTGTGACGTCACCGTCTACACTGATCACAAACCGCTGTCCTACGCGCTCTCAAGGCCGCAAAGTAGCAGCGACACTCCGCGACGCGAACGGCAACTACACTTTATCAGCCAATTCTGCAATAACATCGCGTACGTAAAGGGAGACGAAAACTCAGTCGCTGACGCCTTATCTCGCATTGAGGAAATACACTGTCCCTCAAACATTGATTACGACCAATTATCACGTGATCAAGAACAAGACGAAGAACTGAAACAATTAAAACTACAGCCAAACTTAAAATTCATCACCGTTACCTTGCCCGGCATGCAGCGACCAATCACGTGCGAGATATCAACATCCACGCCCCGCCCATACCTACCACCGGCACATCGTTTTGCAGCATTCAAAGCGCAACATGATCTCTGCCACTCTGGTATCAAGACGACTAGAAAGCAAGTAACATCAAAGTTCTTTTGGGCATCTATGAACAAAGATGTAACAACATGGACAAGAAACTGCGTCGGCTGTCAGCGAGCAAAAGTACATCGTCACGTCGTCACGCCGCTAGGAAGTTTCCCGCCATCGCAACGCTTCGAACACATCCATATCGATATAGTCGGCCCACTTCGACTATCTTACGATTATCGATATTGTGTTACTATCATAGACAGATTTACGAAATGGCCTGAAGCCGTACCAGTGCGCGAGATAACAGCTGAGATCGTCGCAAAAGCACTGTATGAAAACTGGATCGCTAGATTCGGCTGCCCACTACGTATATCGACCGATCAAGGCAGGCAGTTTGAATCGTCAGTGTTCAACGCGCTAATGAAAAAGTTCGGCATTACACGCATACGCACGACCGCTTACCATCCACAGTCAAACGGGCAAATAGAACGCTGGCATCGTACTCTAAAAGCTGCGTTAATGGCTAGAGGCGCAACTACCAACTGGACGGACGAACTTCCCACCGTACTGCTTGGCCTCCGAACAGCGCTGCGTGAAGATAACAACCTAAGTCCCGCGCTAATGACCTACGGTTCTACACTACGTGTGCCGTCGGATTTCTTCGCACCGGCTACCACGATTAATATGTCGGACGAAGATTACGTACGCCGCCTCACACAAACGATGACGTCACTATCACCTTCGTGCACTACCGCTAGAACAACAGCCAGTCCCTTCATACACAAGGACCTCGGTACGTGCACACACGTCTTTGTGAGGAACGATACCGTGCGAGCGCCACTGACACCACCCTACGATGGACCGTACCCAGTGCTACAGAGACACGAAAAATATTACAAAATTCAGCTACCACATCGAGAGACAGTTGTATCGCTAGATAGACTAAAACCGGCATACATCTGCAGCGAAACACCAAACACTACAAGCCCTACAAACACAGCAAGCACGCCGAGCATCGTGAATCCTGTACCTTCACACCAACCATACATCACCAGGACCGGCAGAGTATGCAAGCCAAACGTACGCTTCGCTAAGGAGGGGGTACTGTGAGGTACGCATCGCTCCAGCATCCTCAAGCCTCACATCGCATGGAAATGAAGACCGCGCGCCTATCTCGCTCGCGCGCGCATCTGTCTCTTTTCTTTTTGGTACTTATAAGAGTCACTTGGCGCGTTCTTATTGGACGATCGCGCGACGCTTGCATCGTAGCACTAGCACGACATCAACCCACAAGATTTTATACTTAAGCACATTTTGTATACAGAAAATATATACGCTCCTATTTCTACACCACCACTCGTGTTTTATTTCGTTACAACTTACATCGCTGCTACAATGTCTTCAATGCGTTGTATGTTGTTATAGGGAAAATATTGACAGCTGATTTTCATCTTTTACTCGAATTTGATTCACAGTTCCTGATTCAAATTATGAAATGCACCAAAAAGGATCCATATAAATTTATAAAATCATAAATTTATTAAAAAGCCACATCTCAATCTCAAGAAATCCGCATAAAAATGCTTGATCCCTAGACACTTTTGATGTGTGTATATTGGGGTCGGCTTCCAGTCAAACCGGATTTAGCTGAATACCAGTATTTTACGAGGAGCGGCTGCCTACCAGACCTCCACAACCCATTAACTGGGATAACACGGTACTTCATGGCAAGACTGGAGTCAGATTTACTGCCTTCTGACTATCCGTAACGACTGCCAAAGATCTCCAAATGACAGCCGGGACCAACGGCTTAACGTGCTTTCCGAGGCACGGAGGAAACTCGTTATGTTAAGATGATCACCCATCCACAGACCAACCTAGGCAAGCGTTGCCTAACCTTGAAGATCGACCTGTGCGGCTGTTATTATTTAGCCACGAGCTCCTCAACCATTTCAAACCTACTCACCGCACTATAAAGAGTGATGAAAAACATTAAGTAATTTAAATTCATGAATCCCCGACCGGTCCTATGAGACCGCGCTGTTATTGTTTTACTATTGTGTCTCGTTTTGCGGGTATGTGATAGGTTAAAATGCGCAGACATGAGTTTTGGATTCGGGTGGACCCGCCCTCACTGTGATTTGTTTCCATTTCTAGCGAATTTTGGGGTCATCATCAACACAGAGATTGTCGACTCTTTCGTAACATCTGTGTTGTGAATCTGTCGACAATCAATATACCTATTATGTATCTGGATCTATTGCCATTGACACACCGAAGTGCATATCTTCTCTGGTTGAACAATACAGTATGTGGACTACTGTGTTGTTCAACCAGTGAAGATATGCACTTCAGTGCTAACAAAATAAGTACTTATAAACTAGCATACATAGTAGGTACATCTACAGAAAATGGGCCAACTCAAGATCTTTATTCCACCGATGTGTGATTGACTGTGTGCGTCTAGGTAATTAAAAAGTTTTCTGAACATAAAAGTGTTAAAGACTTCAAGAAACAGAAAGTTTTATGTCATTCAGCAAGGAGACACAGTAACGACAATAACAAGGGGTACTAAATCGACTAAGTTCGTGTCAAACTACTCTCAGGAACCTACCTAGACAGGGGAGTTTATGTGCATCTAAGACTTAGAAAATTAGTTGTATTTCACGCAGCGAAGCACTAGATCATCAAAATGATTGAAATAATTATACTACATACGTGCGCGTAATGTATGAATGAGGTATTTGTGACTTTATAACATTTTTTATAGGTGCACAGAACGCATAATTATATCCCTACCAAATGCTATCGATTTATATAACAAATACTTAGGACACTTTGCGTGACCAGAGGGCTGGCTCGCTCTTCGCCCAAAGAATAAGTATTGCCATTCCATGTGGCAATGCTGCCAGCCTCCTGGGCACATTTTCGAATTACAGCGATGTGGAGAAGTAGATACTTCGACGCCTGTGTGTATAATTTTGTATTTTGCGTTTTTGTATTACAGTACCCGGCGATAAAAAATGCACATCGATAATTTTTATTCTTTGTATTTTATCCAAACAATAATCGAAAGAAGCAAATCTTAATTGTTTTGTATTTCGTTCGACAGAGATGACGCTCTACGAAGCCGAAGTTAGCCGGTAGGTCTTTTTCCAAAGGTTGATGTGTCAAAATTTATCGCCGGGTACTGTACGTAGGTACTTAAACATTTTTATTTTTTTAAATTGTTATTTAAACTAGTGCTTGACCGATCCCACCTGATGGTAAGCAGTGATGCAATAGGTCAAATTAGGTTTAGTATACTCGTAAATATTTAGTTAACATTTGAGTTTCCTATATACAAAGTACAAAGGTAGATCAATAAATAAAAAAAATACGTTTCTGAGATTATTCATACGTGTACTGAATATAAAATAAAAACAGGACGACATTTTTAAAGGTTCCGATTCAGCCATAGTTTATCTAGTCACTTTTTAGTGATCTGTGGATAAATTATCAACTCTCACAAATTATTAAAAAAAAAATGTAAGGAGATGAATCTTTATTTGGTCAATTGATAAAGTAGTTTCAATAATGTAACGCCACATTTAACGTTTACTGAATGGGGGTCGCTCGTGTAATCGAACCGACCGACGGCGACGGCGCGGATCAAAAGATCAGAGTATTTGTGGGGATTCGGGGAAGGAGATTCGACACATAAATACAGGGTTACGGGTAATTTGACGGACGCGAGTACGAGATAGTGTGACCTATATACAAGAATTAAGTACCCGACGAGAAGTCACGAGCAATTTCAATTGTGGTTTATTTATTATTTTGCGAGAGTTCTTCGTTGATGAATCTTTTTATTTTCGATAGTTGGTCTTCTTTCCAATTTGAAACTAATACTTTGAGAATTTTGTGATATTACTTCTGTAGGTATTAAAGATTCCGGAATCGTTCTCCTAAGACCGATTCCTCATTGGAATTTTTTTCGACAGGCTTTTTCAGCTACCGAATGTTTGGCCGATACGATGGCAACGGTAAAAAAACATTTGCAAATCGGTTCATAAATAAATGATGAAGTTCTGGCGTACTAAATAAAAAAAAAACATAAAACCTAATTAAGAACCTCTTTCTATTTTTGAAGTAGGCTGAAAAAAGTAACCCTAACCATATGTACTTAAAATACAGAAGAAACATCATACAGAAAAAAACCGCTACCTATAAAACTACTTTATGTGTCCCTACTGCTATCTATATCTTCTTTTTTAAGTGAGAAATCGTTGAGTGAGAAATGACTTCTCCTGCTCTTGCGCGGAGCGGGACATTTACTAACTAAAACCATATGTTCCTTCTTTGCTTTGCGTTCCCTAGGGCCCTGGGTTTTCCTTTCAGAAACGAAACCCTACAGCTGGGCCCCTACAGTTTTACTGACATCTCCTTGAGGCGTGACGTATGCGTGGAACACTACACGCCGTCGATGACTTGGGCTCGGTCCGGACCAGACGGCCCACGCCGTGGTTGATGTGGACCCCTACTATAATTATTTGGGAACCCGGTGGTGGCGTGTTCCGACGGCTATGAAAGCACATGGCCTCAGACTCGTAACCACTGATACTACCAATCTTGTAACCACTGAGCTAAGTTAACTGGGTTTTCACGACCAATTGCAAGATTACAAGATGTAACGCTGCTTTTGGGTAGTTACAGTCGTCTTGCATGTATGTTTTCTTAAAACCGCATCTACATACTTCAATAGGTCACACAATTTCTTCCGTTAGGAAGTCAGCAACCATGTACAAATGTACAAACGTTCAAAACGGGGATTTTACGACAAATGTTCCAAATATACAAATTACGTTTGGCATCGATAAATCTTAAGGAAGACTTTGTTGTAAATCATTTCCCAATTTTACGAGCACTGTCCAATTTCACTTTGATTTAGGTATGTTTTAATTGATCAAAATAAAAACATACCACACACGTTAGCACCGTTTCCGATGTTTTCAGGCTTATTTAAACTAGAGCACTGGAACCATCGACAACATCCGTATATTATTAGGTTTTGCACGAAGGGTTTCCTGTAATCCAATTAGCTTAACCCAATTGTGTCCAAAACTGAACATCAATTACCTCATTTTGTTGACTTTGTGTTGGCTTTGGGAATTTTTACGTGTTTATTTAAATGTTCCCAATACCACTTCGGTTTGCCTTTTTTACTGTTGGTAATTTACATCGGGATGCTACGAGAACTTATTGTGAAATGTGTTGCTCATAAATCTTCATCAGGCTGATCGCTCTTACATAAAACACGCACAAAGAGATCAACTCCTACTAGGAATTATTAAACTGCTACAAATAGATCGGGTCCTGTATTGCTTCAGCGCCGAATTAAGGGAAGACTTAAGCTCCACGGTAAGCCTCTCAGCTCTGTCGTATCGAGCCTTTTCCTTTTCTTTTTATTTACGTTGGCTAAATCCAACTTATATACCTAACTACTCTATTACTACAGCCCAAACAGATGACTGCATATTTACCAGTAAATTGTATAAGCTATACTACGAGTATCTGAGCAGAAAAAAACATTTCTAGAGAACGACTTTAATGTATTGGTTAAAAATGTTGCTCAGGAGCTTCTTTGGTAAGGTCAAGCAAAAAGTGAACAGGTAGTCAGACTAACCAAGTTGTTCCATAACTGGGCCGTAGAGATCAGGCATTCAGCTGCATCGTGTTAAGCTGGAAGCCAACTCTAAGCTGTTAGGAGAAAACAGCAAGAAAAAAAGGCAAGGGAGATGACGATAGTCACGGGAAAAAGTGACTGCAATTCCAAATGAACGCCCCGGATTTTCTCAATCGTATGTGACAACATAGAGGTGCAATACGTAGGTACAGTGCCTGTTTAACTACGCAAAGTACCTTCTCCCTTGTTTTTATGTAAATATATATTTCTAAACTTTTGTCATTTTGTCCCTTTTAATGCGATAGTGTCTTTGATAATGCTTTAATTAGCATAATTGTAAACGTAGCGACTGAGTATACATATAGGAGGTTTTCTGCAGGATTATATATAAATATATTATCTTATTGTAAAATATACATTTTTTACATCATAATAAAATATGTTACAAATTGGAAAATTAACATGTAGTACAATTCCACAGGGGTGGATTTTTTTTGTAATTTTACCTAATTAAATTTTTGTTAAGGAAAGTTTTACGAGTAGGTATATACTCTGTAGAGCAATGACTATCTCTTTTAGAATTACGATACTTGTTACTACCCTGTAACAACTGTACCTACCTTTTCTATTTATCGTTTACGGCGGCCAAAATTCATGACCTCGGTGAATAGGTCCCAGAGTGGTGATTACAAGTACTTAACTACATATAGCAAAGTTACAAAATATCCTACATCTATGTTTATTAAATAACACACAAATATGGCTAACCTCATGGTTGCCATGGAGTTGGATCGGGTTTATTTTTAGTAAAGGACCACATGGCCTGATCAGACGTCGTGAAGGATAGATTACTTATACTTCCGCATTTAGTTAAAATTTTGTTTGA
Source organism: Mythimna separata (assembly GCA_030763345.1). Taxonomy (NCBI): domain Eukaryota; kingdom Metazoa; phylum Arthropoda; class Insecta; order Lepidoptera; family Noctuidae; genus Mythimna; species Mythimna separata. The sequence continues at coordinate 4,760,294 of JAKKIA010000036.1, read as the reverse complement.
ATCGCCGCAAGTATCGACAATAAAACGTTTTTATAATTCTCATTCGACGTATGAAGAGTAACCCAATGTGCGGGCGGTGCAACTCGGCGATCCCCTACACTTAAGTAATTGTAGTGTATTCTATGTATTCACCCAATTAAGTAATTAATTAATTGAAACCGCGATGTTTCGCTATATCCCCGGAGGATCCACCCCGCCGCGCCGCAATATTTCTTTACTTCATTTTCTTTATTTAGCTGGTTGAATTTTAACTGTTTTTTTATGGTTTAATAAAGTTTCACTTTTTGAGGAACTGAAGCTGCTCAGTTATTAAGTATTGGCAATAAAATTTTCTTTACAAACATGTTTTATCTGTTAATTAGAATATTATATTAAGTACAGCAACTTAATACAACTTCGAAACGAAACGCTTTGGTAAACTTACCGTAGGTGTGATTGGCAGTGAGGTGGTCGTGGTCGGGGTGCTGGAGGGCCTGGGCCTGCGATTCGTTGTGCGGCGCGGGCGGCAGCTCGGGCGAGCGCCACACGCACACGTAGTACACGGACAGCAGGATGGCGGCCAGCGACACCGACAGCAGGTACGCCAGCACTGTCAGCACGCGCACCAGCTTGCTGGCCGGCTTCTGCTTGTAGATGTCGCGCGTGGCCGACGGCGGCGTGGGCGCGCCCTCCTCCGTCGCGCTGTCCTCCTCCGCCTGACCGTTCTGACCACACACCGACATACTGCTGCCGCTAACTACATGCTCGACAGATATTCGGCGAAAAATGCGTCGGCCGTGTCCGCGTGTAGTGTCCGCGGTCGAGTGCGGCTGAGCTGTCCCGCGCGCGAGCGGCCGCGGCCGGACTCCCGCGCTATTCGCCGCGATCAACTACACGCGTCACAGATTTACGACTGCTACCGACCGCGGATACACAAACTTAACATTTTATACCTATGTAGGCAGATTAAAGATGTTCCTCTCTATCTTCTATAAAACTATGTTGCAAGTATTTCGTATAAGTAGTACCTGGCTATAAATCTAAATACATTTACCGCCGGTAATAATTGGGCAAGCCTGTTTTGTAACTACCATATACTTATCCATTTTTTTTTAACTTTAGGTCCTGTAATAATCTGAATTAAGTCCGGTAAAACTTCAAAGATTTACCTGCATAAGGCAAATCTAAGTAAGTACCTCGGTACCAGGTTGAGGTTGTATTTTTAAATATTATTACATTAAACTTCATAATTTTCCTACGATACAGGAAATTTTATAGGCTTCCTGAAAATCCTACAATATTATTTGGTAGGTATTAATTGTCTTAACTGTAAATGTGGAATATTACTTTATCTTGGAAGCAAGTTTAAAATAAAGACGTTGATGTACGACTCATTAAACAAATAATATTTCAATCGCCATGTCAGTTGTGATAGCCAGATAGAAGGTACATTTTTTGTACGTCTTGATGTAGAGCCAATATCAATATAGCGAATAATTCATTCGGTGAATCAGGTGGATTCCAAGATTCTGATTCTTAGCTTTGGAAACATTACAAATGGAAATCGGTGATCACTCTGCATACTCATATATATACAAGTATGTATATCATATAACGGACGGCGAGCAGCTACCCAGCTCGCCGTCCGGCAGTCTGAAAATAATCTGGACCGAGCCCAGCCGTCAACGGCGCGTTCTGTTCCACACGCGCCTCAAGGAGATGTCAGCAAACTGTAGGGGCCCGGCAGGGCCGAAGCCTCTGGGGAACACGTGGTATTCCGAAAGGTTGACACCGAGTCCCCCCTAGATTATAGGCAACGAAGGAACGGGGTAGGGGTTTACTCAGTAATAGTGTGACACGCCCTCCAGCTCCGCCCAAGAGCGGGAGAAGTCATTCTGATGATTCCCCTAACAGAAAAAAAGACGAGGTGCATAATCTGCTTTTCTTTCAACTATTACCTATAGGAATAGTAGATAAAAGAAACTCAAATCAAACAGTTAAAATAGAAGTTTAATTATTGAAATTAAAAGTTATACTTGAGCAATTATTAAACGTAAGGTTAAGAGTTTTGTTGGGCAAAATATTCTATAACACTGTCGGCTTCATTTAGAATGTTTTCCGGAGTTAATGTGTCGCTACATGATTCCGTTTTAATTCGAAGACGAAGCACTCAAAATCAGATAGTATCACACTTTATCGTTTCTAGTTTAGTAACTAAACGAAAAAAAAGAGACGACCGTTTATGTCGCAAAAAACGTACATTTCGACATTATTTCGGAAAAAAAAATTCAAAATTCGTAAGGTACTTCCCGTTGATCTCGAATCCGGATTAGCACAAATATAGGAAAAAGTCAGATAACGGAAAATTAGTTACCTATTGGAATACGCCTTCCGGCTTTTGAAATGCACCGCTTGATACATTGGCGTAGCAAGACCGATATACCCTGTAAGTACCTATTATCTTTTTTAAATAGATATTTTTGAAAATGAGCTCATTTATTCGAACATTTATATGAACTTACGACAGATTAAGTTTTCCTCATGACCTTACGTAGAGAACGCTAGAACGAGTGGAGCGAGCTTAAAAGATGAAGCTTCCTATCATAGTCCTTATTCATTATCTTACCAATATTACTTATAGAATTTAAGGCTGTGGATAACAAATTACCTATACACGCTGGCGGGCCCCTATAGCCCAGGGCCTCGTTTCATATACATATATACGACTATATGCCCATGTTTTCCCCATGGAGATCGCTTGAAAAACGTGTGAAGTGTCGGTACTCGATCTAAGCTGATAAGTATACTACTTATTTACCAAGTTCTATTTTTTACCAATTAACAAAGGAAGGATCAAAACTTGAGATTATCTCTTCAAATAATTATATACTTTTTTGACGGCCTGTAGGCTGTATTTCATAAGCGTATGAAAAGTACGGACTACATGAGCGAGCAAGCCGCACGTGGGCGCAAGGAGTTCATCCATTACAGATAATTGGATGGTCGCCCGTACCTAGGGAACTGTATAATATTGTGCGCCGCCTCTATTGTTCCCTACTCAGCAATCAATCATCCCTGTAATGGACAAGCTATCGTCGGGGGATATGGTGAAGTTACTTTTTCATAATCCTACTTTATATACTAAATAAAACTGTAAAGTGCGAGTCGGACTTGTGCACTGAGGGTTCCGTACCAACTTACCTTTCATAGGTTTTTTCACAGAGTTCAATTCCCGAATTGAGTCTTGAAGAATTTTCCGAATCGCAAACGCTTTTCTATTTGTGACATTACTAAGTACAAATTTTCAGTTTTCAGACTTTTTCCAATATTTGTGCCATGAGATGCCTCGCTATATATTTATGCCAAATTACAGGATTTCAGGGCAACGGGAAGTATGAATAGAATATATGAATTTTGATTCCTTTGTGAGTGTCGAAATGTGCAATTCTTTGCGACATACTTAAACTTTTTTTTTTCGTTAACTTACGAGTTAAATTTTTGCACGGCTTCAAGACATTGCAGATCTGAGTAACATATGCTTTTAATATCAACAAACGGGTATTGACAGACAGACAACAAAGTGAACAAGGGTTCCGTTATTTTTTCTCAGGTACGGAACCCTAAAAATCAAGTTGTAAAGTAGATAATTGATTCGTCCATTATGGAACATAAAAAGGAATAAATTATTTTAGTATGGATTATTACATTTATCGGCATTTTAATACTTTTGACAACAATGTACTTAGATAAGATTGAAGGTTAGGACCGCGAAGTCGGAGCCTTGTGGAAAGATTGCGAAATCGTTCATGATTTATTTATGAAGATTGATCATGACTCTGCTGATTGATTATTTACTGTCAGTAGACTTTCTTGAAAACCCGCTCTTATTCCGAAAGCTTTTAGATATACAAATAATTGTTTTCCGCAGTTGTGTGGAAAAGTGTATGAGCTCGCCACAAATATATTATGTAATGGGATAGACGTTTTCAAAAAAACATTATCTGCTATAAAACACAACTATTTTCAATTATATTATTACTTATTAGGTTGGAGTTTATTAGGTGGATTGGTGAGTAATTAGGAAATTTTGAGAATATTTTAACTGCAACTTTGACAATATTACTTACTCTATGCGACCAACGAATCATTCAACGAATCATTAATGGTAAAGAGAGTTATACTAACTATTAATGCGTTGTCATGAGATATTCAAATGCGCTCAAATATTTAAAAAAACTATCACGGTAGTGTAGCGTTCCTGGTTTCTACCCTCCTCGATTTAATATAGATGCACTCTACATATACGAGTATATGTAGATGAGTCATGCTTTCTAAATAAAAATACATAATTGTGATTGTGGTTTTTAATCGTCATTTGACACGAAAATATTTACAGTTTGCTTTTCTGGTGGTCGAGTAGTTTCTGTTTGAGCGCTCGGCGCAGGATCTTGCCGGACGGGTTCTTGGGGATGTCGTCCACGAAGATCACGCCGCCGTGCAGCCGCGACACGGCTGATAACTGGGGAAACAGGGAAAACATGTAGATTTTTATACACAGAAAAAAAAATCATAATATCAAGAAAACTGCAGGGGCAAACTGTGGGGACATTATAAGGCTGATGCTATGCTATGATATAATAACAAGTATCTTCGAATTGGCTTGCGGACGACGAGCAATGTCCGGTTACAGTCCGAACTAAGCCCAGGTCGTCGACAGCGCGTATTGTATCACGTGCGCCTCAAAGAGATTTTAGCAAACTGTAGGGGTCCAGCAGGGTCAAAGCCTACTGGGGCCCTGGGTTGAACGAAAGACGACCCCGGGACCCTGGAATGAAGGCAAAGAAGTAACAGGAGCGGGTTTTAGTCAGTAAAAGTCTGACACGCCCTCCCTCTCCACCCAGAGCGGGAGAATTTCACATAAAAAAAAAGTATTCTTCGAAGTCGTAGGCGCGAGGTAAACCTCAGTCCTATAGTTTTGTGTTGTGGAAGTAGGTACCAATTCAATTCGCACGGAGAACTTTAATTGCGCGATGTAGGTCTCACAGTTCTTATGTGACGTCATAGTTGTCGCTACACCGGATATGTCACCAAGCCTTTCATGTGTCCTGGGCCTTAAGTCTGCTATTATAATTGTATCTGACTTGTTGATTATTGGCTTCATAATTGTTGATTTTGGCAAGTTAACAATACCAAACTTGATTGTAATTTGATTTAGACTGCTATCTAGCAAGAAGAGTTGCGTACCCGTGCAGCAGTGAATTCGAACAGTTCCGTCTCGATAACGGAGGCCGGCGGACTAAGAAGGTATGCGGAACTTTACTCTCTGTTTCACATACCTCTAAAAGACTAAACCTAGAACATAACTTGATTACCCGTGCAGCAGTGAAGTCGAGCAGCTCCTTCTCGGTGACGGAGGCGCCGGGCCTCTTGACGACGAAGGCGGTGGGCAGCTCGCCGGCGGCCTCGTCGGGCGCGCCCACCACGCCGCACTCCGCCACGCCGGGGTGCCCCAGCACCACGCTCTCCACCGCCGCTGGTGCCACCTGTGCCACAACGCATATATTCATTATTAAAAAAATTATGTGGAACAGAACTACTAAAAAGTTGTATCGTTGAGATTGAAAATAGGTGATCTGATAAGTTCCATTCCGCACAACTATTTGGTCGAGGTTCAGTTGGTCGGAGTGGAAGAAAGGTGATCCGATTGAGTTCCATTCGGCTCAACTAGTTGGTCCGTTTAGTTGGTCGGAGTGAAAGTCACGTATAATACCCGGCAAATACGTTGGCAAGTTTCGCGCATGGTGCACAAAACAGCCAATGAGCGAACAGGACGTAAAGCAGTGCGGAGGCAAAAGTCGTCTAACGCACCAATCATAAACTACTATTATAATGCTGCACCAATCGCGCGCCGGATCGGCGCTACCTCGTACCCCGCGTCCCGCTTGACCACCAAATAGACCTAAAAAACGATTTCTGCACATTGCCAAGTTATGTGCCGCCGGTTATATTTATTTATATAAAATTACACAACGTGTAACGTTAAGTGCGCAAAACCTCCGACACCCCACTATCTACCTTTTTCCAACTATATTGGGATCGGCTTCCAGTCAAGCCGGATTTAGCTGAATACCAGTATTTTGCTAGGCAGATGATGAGCTGCCTACCAGACCTCCACAACCCATTAACTGGGGTAACACGGTACCTGCTTCATGGAAAGACTGGAGTCAGATGTCTGACTCTCCGTAACGACGGCCAAAGATCTACAAATGACAGCCGGGACCTACGGCTTAACGTGCTTTCCGAGACACGGAGGAAACTCGGTATGGTCACCTCAGACACCCCAAATTATTTTGAATTTAATTTACGTAATACTGAGATAAATAAAAATTGTGTGCTATTTAGTTTGTTTAAAGATTCGTATCTCTAATGAAATAAGTACTATTGTTGTCTCGCGCATGTGAAAATTTTAATTGGACGACAACGTGTTCTTGTACCTATTTTGGCTGGCTTGTGCACCTGTTAGCTTGACTTTTAAATAAATATAGAGAACTAAATTTTTTATGAAGTTTTTTATACCTACATTAAAAAGTGGTTCCGTTGTTTCTGGGCCTTATCCTGATTAAACTATTTTTAGCTTTTGCTCCTTTGATCGTACATTGTTGATCGAAGTTTTGCTCATTTAACGTTACACGTTGTAGATATATTATTTGTATTATTATGCTCAATAACTAATCCTAGAAAACCGTAAAGACCTTGGTAAAGACCAATGGCATAGCTAGTCCCTAGGGGGCCCGTATAATAATAAAATGTGGGGGCTCCTCTTTTATTTGATTGCATTAAAGCCCAGTGCTTGCAGTGCGTTTTAGTCAGTAAAAGTCTGACACGCTCTCCTGCTCCACCCTAGATCGTGTTTGGAAGCATTCCCATCTAAAAAAAAGAAAATTGTCAAGTTGATATTAACGCATTTGTTTTAGGGTAGGTACCTACGACATACATAATAATATTCAATATTCTGCCAAGAGCGAATTATTGTAACCTTGGATGTCTAAATTGACCGGACTATAATAGCAAAATAAGGAATTTAGTATGGGTAGATAAGTAAATTGCACTAATCTAACGAATTAGTTATCGTAATAGATATTTCTATTATGATTAGAAATTATCAGAAACTGTATCTATCTACATTGAAAAGAATATTTGCGCCGTTATGTATAATCATATCTCTAGACACCAAGTAGATAAATAGTCATAAAACAGGGGATTGCGATTATCTATAGAAATAAAGTACATAATAGTAATAAAGTAGTAGTTTATCAAGATAAAGATAAAACTCTAAATCCTTCTTGAAAATACGAGTTATAAATGCGAAAAACTGATTATCGTGTAGAGGCACTTATAGTTTAACTGATTCTTACGACACTGAAAGAAGATTTTTGCAAAAAGGAGAATTTAACTTGCATTTTTTTAGATAACATAAGCTAGTGCTTGACTGCAATCCCGCCTGATGGTAAGCAGTGCTGCAATCGTTGATAATGAGGCGCACTAGTTTATTAAGAGCCTTTTCACTCTAGCCTTGAAGACACCCAAATTATAATCGGACGGGAAGACCGCAGTAGCCAATATAGATAATACAGCCTGTCTCAGTAGAAATCATAAAAAGTTCCGGGACACCGATACATAGTATACCGTGATAGCCTAAAACAGCAGTGTTTGTAGGTCGCGGGTTCAAACCCAGCCAAGCGCATTACTTAGCGTTATTTATTTCATCATCGCTGCTCTCAAAACGTTGAAGGAAACATCATAAGAACACCGACATGTCCTAGAACCAAACATTCGAAGACATATGACATCCACCATCCCGCAACAAAGCGCACCGCTTATTGGAGTCCCAACATCCTACTGTTGGGACTCATTACAAGACCGATAGTGCTAGTATAAAAGTATCTATTACCTGATATCCCTTATATTTAATGAGTTCCTTAAGCCGGTCCACGATGAAGAAGCAGCCGTCCTGGTCGTAGTAGCCGACGTCGCCGGTCTTCATGTAGCCCTCCTCGTCGAAGATGGCGCGCGTGGCCGCCTCGTCCCCGGCGTACCCCTTCATGATGATGGGCCCTTTCAGGCAGATCTCCCCGTTCTCGTTGGGACCCAGCTTCTTACGAGTATCTATGTCTACAACCTGGAATTGTTTTGAAGTTGAAATTAACACCGACTTTTTAATAATAAAGAATAGTACCTGCTGTACTTACTTACATAAATTTTATTTTTTTACAGATTTTATGCAAACAGCACTATTACATACACAATAGACAATAGTAAAGGTAGAACTACATTAGACCCACGTGGGCCATACCATGTACGACGATGTGGGCGCGTCAATTGGAAATGTAGAGCTTATAGCTACATCAAACCCACGCCACGCGACGCGGTTCTACGTACAACTCCGGCGTCGTTCACATAAGCATCGGGGTAATGTATTTGTTCCAGCTCAAGTATCTACAAATCTGAGAATGTTTTAAAAATTATCTAAGTTATTACTAATTTATTACTTACTCCTAGTTATTTAACTGCATCTGATTAGACAAGACTAGGCGGAAGTCTCTACAAGGAAAAGGCCCTACAGATAAATTGAATAATTAAAAAATTAACCATATTAAAAAAAAAACACAACTATCAATAAATGTAAAACTAAAAAGTAATTTAAAGTAGGTATGTACCCAAAACAGTGGCGGCATTGCCACGCTGTATCGCAGATGAATAAATAATTAATCAATGAGACTTACCTTCGCTTTAACTCCTAAGAGCGGATAGCCCCCGCTGCCTGGCTTCCTCGCAATCTTCTCGTCGTCTATGTCTTTAGTAGCTGCCAGCGAGGTCTCCGTCATGCCGTACGCTTGGAATATGCCCTTGCAATTCTTCATACTGCAAGTGAAAAACATAAGATGTAGGAAAGTGGCATACGTTAATATTGGGTAACCCAAGTAATTACAAAAATACACAACAAGCACAAGAAGGTACAGGAAGGGCTAAGGAAAGATAGGTACATAACAAGGAGTAGTTTGTGGGTAGTTAAGACAATTACTGTTCATACGACCTAGCCTTCACTGTCCCACTGGTGGGCAAAGGCCTCCCTCCATTCCTTCCATCGTTTCCGGCTTTGAGCCACTTCTTCTTACATACGGCTATAGCAAATCTTAATAACTGTGGGTAATAATTATATAGTATAGCAGGTATAGCAGCAAAACTCCTCAATTCTGGAAACTGGAGTGAAATTCCCTGCCAAGGTTGTGTTTTGTGATAGCTACAACTAGGGGTCTTTAAATCAAGAGTGAATAGGTTACTTCTACGCAAGCGTGCGCCGTCGTCAACAACATTATCGCTTTTCGTCAGATAGATGGAGAGAGGAGAAACGCTAGCCTATCAATAATAACAAAAGGAAGACCTACGGATATGACGATACAACGATTTTATAATTTAAATAAGTATGGGGATTGTACCGTTTTAAGCAAAGGTCGATGGTTTCGGCGGAGAGCGGCGCGGCGCCGCACCACACGGCGAGGATGGACGACAGGTCGAACTTCTCCACCACCGGCGCCTTCGCCAGGAACACCACGATCGGCGGCACCGCGGCCAGGAACGTCACCTACAACGTTTTACATCATTACTATTTCATTTATTTTATTCCACAAATTTCACACAACGCCATCTAGTCCCAAACTAAGCAGAGTCTGTGTTATGGGTACTAGCACAGAAAAACGAAGTAGAAGTACTACTTCTTTGTTCTGTGGGTACTAGAGAACTGATAAACATACTTATATATTTCTAAATACATACATATTATAGATAAACTAGCTGCTGCCCGCGACGTCGTCTGCGTGAAGGCTCTACAGCACCAAAAATACTTATGTCGCTATAGCATTATAAGTAAATAACTTTTAAAATAGCATTAAAATACATGTTTTTTTTGTAAGCGAAGCAAGTTTAGAGAATTATATGGGAATCCTGCTGAGTTCAGTCATAAGTTGTGACTGAAGGAAATAGAGAAAATGATGTATGTGTGGAATATCAGTCTTGCCATGAAGTACCGTGTTATCCCAGTTAATGGGTTGTGGAGGTCTGGTAGGCAGCCGTTCCTCGTAAAATACTGGTATTCAGCTAAATCCGGCTTGACTGGAAGCCGACCCCAATTTAGTTGAGAATAGGCTAGGCAGATGATGATGGTGATGTATGTGTGGAATGTATTCCATTCCAGGACACAAAAGTGTAAAAATACGTACAAAGATATCGTACCTTACAACAATTCCCTATAAATTACGTTGCCAGGTGCCAAAATGTAAAGAGAATCAGGACTGGTGACGCGGGAGCAAGCACCGTACAGTTGCCTTTGTGAGAAGCAACTCGTCCTGAGAACTGTACGCGCTTGAACTGGAACGGGAAGTTGTAATGTAGGGGGGAAATGCGTAGTATAAATGCTGCCTCGCCGGTGCCACAACCATAAGAATTTCTGCTCCAATGGTGTGTCTGTGGAGTGAGACGACTTTAAGGCGAGTCTCGTTACACAGCTCTGGAGGAGATAGGTTCCGAAGAAGCACAATTGGGACACTGACCTTCAGCTGGATGATATGCACTGAAAGTCCACTTGCTGACAGGGTGTTCAGAAATTCCACGGGATAATGTGTAGCGTTATCTTGCTCGACAACAGTGTTTATCGAGGTGTAGACCACAGCATTCCCCTCAATTTCCCAGAGAATGCATTCGTTAATTGCTGCAGCCTGATCATTTATGGGCATCTAAATGGCCTACTCACACACCCAAGATTTCTACTGGTGCAGTATACGACTGACATCCCCGTACACACAGCGAATGAGTTCTTCTAAGCTGGATACTATTTTTTTGTATCACCCAAAGGTTGACTGGTAGAAAATGCCTAAGGCATTAAGTCCGCTTCTGTACTTCTACCAAGAGAGTGTACCACTCTACCGAGAGACTCTAGCAGCACCACCTGTCCACCTCTCTCTTCTTGTGTGCGTTAGCCATGACTTAGAAGGACATCGTAAAATTCCTGAACACGTGCATTATCTCCAAGCTGAGCATTAAAAATTAGCATTTCTAATTGAACTTAACTTCAGGTGGAATACGCGAGAGATCAAGTCGTGCCTGTCGTACGAAGCCTATCCTGCAAGGAGTTGAGCTGTTATTTCAGGCTACTTTGGGTTGGTAGTGATGATAGTGAAAAGGTCCGGGCGACCAAACTTTCGGGCGTAACGAAATGCATCTTGGGTCCTCTCGTGCATGTACCACGGACCTTTTGTGAAGGTGGAGGGGAGAATGACCATGATTGAGCATTTGTATTATTCTGCATAGAGATAGACGTAGTTCTCAGCTTTGAGATTTCTTTGGTTGGACCTTATAAATACCAAACGCTCTGTCTCAATTTTGGCGTACATGTCATAAGAAACTGAGTAAAGAGCGTACGATAATGGCGGAGATAAGAACCATTGTTTACCCTCAGCTGGATCAAGAAGCTGTAGAAATGCATGGTGGATGGTTTTTTTTATAATTTCGGGTGCCTGTCTAGGGGTCTACTCTCTCCGCGACAGAACTGAAATGAGAGGATATTGAAGAGAATCGTACGCACGGTGAGTCTCGCTGATCCTTCGAAGCCGGTCATCATGCGTGCGTAAAACGATGTCTCTTTTAACGCACTCCTGATCGACTAACACAACAGCTACCTCATTCATGGGCTGTGATCGGCCTTCTATCTGCTCTGATGACAAACTTAAAGTGGTTGCGCTCGTTTTCAGGCACCGACGCGAGGGCTGCTTTGAAGTTGCTAATTTGCGGATTAACGTTATGCAACATACTTAATTGCTATCCTTTAAACAGACCAGACCAAATTGAGGATGTGTCTACTTCAACACTTGCTTGTTGTTCACCAAACGAAGTCATCTGGAAGGCGCTGTTATAAGCTCGAATGTATTTCAAAAAATGGCTGGACTTCGATTGCTCGCCATTTAGTCCCCTTTTCCATTTGCGGACTTGACAGTGGGTACAAACTTCTTCTAAGGCAACCATATCTCCATGGGCGGCGAGGTTAATCACGATATTGTAGATAAATCCACTTCCTTCTTTACTTAGCCGTTTGCTCTTCGATATCGTAAACCGTGGATTCATCATCAGATGTCGAAAGTTGATTTATGTCACGACACAGGCGATCTTATTCTATTTGTGCCGCACGCTGTTCTCTTGGATTCTGTCACGTTCTTGCGATAAATGAGCTTCAATGTCACTTCATCATCATTGAACATCACTTTTTTGTAATACTTAACACCGCATTTTTTTTAAATTGTCTTCCTCATCTCTGCTCAAGATTTTGAGGGTTTTGTTGGAACTTGTATTTGTCAAACGAACTATACGATACCACAACTGTTATAAAGAAAATGCAAAATGCCATCTATGAATTTTAAGAATAACTAACTACTAACCTCGCCAACATGATAAAATTTTAATTATAAATTTCCAAAAAGTGTTAATATGTAACTTAATTTGATTTTTATGAAATGTCATAGATGGCGCTGCTTTAAAATTTCCTTTATACTACTAACATTCATTAAATTATGTTTTTCTGCCCAAGTTACTTAAATGCCGTAGTTTTTATATTGTAAAGCTAAATAATAGCATGGCTTACTCAAAAACAACATTTATATATGCGTCGTTAGATTACACGCTGCCACATAATGCGTAAGAAAAATAAAGATTCACAGCTCCTCCCCCGTAGGTGATAGCGTGATAATATGTAGCCTATTTGTTTTCCCGACCTCTCAGTAATATTCATGCAAAATTTGAAGTAAATGCATGCAGTACTTTTTGAGTTTAGCCCGGACATACAGACAAACAGACAAACAGACATGAATTCTAAAAACTATATTTTTGGCTTCGGTATCGATTGTAGATCACGCCCCAAGTATTCTTTTAAAAAAATATTCAATGTACAGTTTTGACTTTCCTACGATTTTATTATATGTATAGATTACACCCATAGAACAAATGATCGTGCTCATCACACGACCATTTATTCTGGATGGTAATCGAACCCACTACCTCCGGCATAGCAGTCAGGGCCACTAACCACGAGACCAACAGGCCATTCACCATTTATTTATTTAAACTTCATGTACAGTGGTGGTACATAGGCGGACTTAATGCATCAAGGCAATAAGGCATTGTCTACCAACCTTAGGGTTAAAAAGACAACACTGTGGTAGGTCTGCACAACAAACAAATTACTGATATTTCAAATAGATTTTGGTTGAACTATCATATCTTCTTTTTATGTCTATCACAATAGAAAACCAACTGACATAATATCAACGCACAGCTGAAACTAGTGGGACTAGGAGCGTGAAAGTTTGCACATGGGTTCCTTTTATGACGTAGGTGAACACATAAGAAAGGATTTTCCAAAATTCAGCCCCTAATGGAATCAAACGCTTGTCTAAATTTTTGAGAAACCTTAAATCTTCTGGCAGAAGCTAATTTACTAGGTAATTATATTATACTTATTGATTCCGATGAAACGGATTTCAATGAAACTTGGTACATCATACTGAACTAGCAAATAGGATACTTTTTATCCCAGGACTTATGATCCCTTGGGATCATTTTCTCCTATCAAAAACATCTGAAGTCGAAGAAAATATTTGACGTGGACAAACCAAAAATTGTGTCTATTATAGGTGCAACGTGTAATGCCGCGGCCAGACTGCTCCTCGCGCTGCTCATCGCTCTGCTCCTCGCGCTGCCGTGATTTGCCGCGATGTTGCTCTCTCTGGCCACACACTGCTCTACTCGCGCAATTAATCGCGCGAATAATCGCGACGCTCCTCACTTGTCATTTGCCTTGGTGAGACGATGGACGTTGAAACTGTGGCAGCGTGCGCGCTATGCATTTTTAGTATAGCTAATCTATTTTTAGTATAGCTAATCCGTGGACAACAAATCAATAAACATTAAAACTTTTTCATTTGACCATTCTACGCTTGGCGACGACATAATTTACAATTTTGCGGACTGCGACAGCGCGAGTATGTGGCCAGCCACTCGCGCTCGTATTGCCGGTCCTTTGACTCGCGCACAAAGACCGACAAGATAGGGAACAGAGGGCAGGACGAGGAGCATGACGAGTGGCATGACGAGTAACGTGGCCACACTATGTCTCTGCCTCCTTTCCTCGTTACTTCCCATACTACTCGTCGAGTGTGTGGCCGCGGCATAACGTTAAATGCGCAAAACATCAGACACCCGAGTGAAAAAAAATACAATATAATATTCAAGGTTTTGTGTGCTGTTTTAGTTCTTTTTTTAAGATTCGTATCTGCATCGAAATAAGAACTATGCATTATTATCCCCGTGTGGGAAAATTTAAATTGGACGAATACTTTTATATATATAACTATTTTTGTTTGTTTACCTATTTTGGCGGGTTTGCGCACGTGAGAGCTTGACCATAAATAGGCAGGGTAACATTTTTAATGAAGAAGAAGAAGAATAATGAAGAAGTTTATTAAGAGCCTATTCAGTCAAGTCTTGTAGACATCTAAATTATACTCGGATGGGTAAACCGCAGCAGGCGAATTGTTCCCGTCCTTCGATGTACGTGGTATAAACGACGCCGAGGCGAAACGCTTAGTCCGGGTCCGGGGCTATTTACATAATGAAAGTAGGTAGTTACCTTGTAATTCTGTATGGCCCCTAGGTATTTGACAGGATTGAATCCATTCATGTAGACGAGCTTCTTCTTCACGAGGATGTAGTTGATGGTGGACATGAGCCCGTAGGCGTGGTACCACGGCACTATGGTCAGCAGTGTGCTTTGTTGCGGCAGAGTCTCGGAACTGAAATATTATTATTATTTAAGTCAATTTATTTTTTTACGTCTTAATGCTTGTTTTAGTTACAGACAGGTTCGTCTAATATACGATATATGTACTTCTATAGGGCCACAAAAAAGTTTTTATTTTATTTTAGAATGATTTTTTTGAAATACTTACCAAGACATATTCAGCGAAAAGACTGCCATTGTACCCTATGGGTACAATGGCAGTCTAGTCAATTAAGTCAATTTAAGTTATTGTATAAACTGTACCGTTACTTTTTGATGTACAATAAAGTTTATTCTATTCTATCCCTTTTTTTTGGTAAAACGGTTTTATGTATAGTTCCTAATAAATAATCTTTTTACTGTACATAGATATAATTTAATTCCTAACTATTTAAATTAATTAACCATTTTTAAGGACCAAGCGCTGTTGTATTGAACGCCAACCAAACTAAAACGTGAGAACTTTATGTTAATTTAATATATTTTTCGTTTCAAAGAATACAAATGTACTTGAAATTGACCTCTTTAGTTGTGGTGTTTTGGTGTCAGGGGTCAAAAGGATTCAACCCTTTTATGCAAAGCAACTACTTTATTTTTTAAGGTGGCTTGAATCCGATTTCACCAAACGATAGAATTTTTTTTTCTGATCATTTTGCTAAAAGCATTTAACTTATTTTCGACAGTATCAGACTTGTATGTACCCTTTTTCACTAGGGTCACAGATATGTTTCTATTTAATTTCTTAGCTCTTTTTAATTAAGATTTAGTATTTAATTTGGTTTAATTGCTTTTCTTTTTTTTCTGTTTAAATTTAATTTGATCTCAATATTTACTTTCAATTGCAATTGTCATTATAATTCTAAAATTCTTACTCTTGTTTCCAATTACTTATTATCTTCTTTCTGTGCCTGCAAAATTGTGCTGCTGTGCAGAACTTCATTTACTGTTTAAACTAATAATTACCTGGGCCACCAAGATACAGGCTTCGCCTAGTTTGGGGCCCACGGCTACTTCTAATGTGTTCTGTTTGTTCTCTTCTTAATTATTTAACTCTTTATTATCCTATGAACTGGTGCATGTCAATAAATAAATTATTATTATTATTAATTCAAAATATTCATCTCAGAAGCTCGCCATAAGTGGTTAATGTTATAATGAGTAACTTAAGCTACCTCATTTTTTATCCACAAACATGTCCGAAAAATCATTAAAATTCTTTTACACGTCTTTCACATAAAAGGAGAGCATTATTATCGAAGTCGGAGGTAACGGTTAGTTACCAGATAAAAATCCAAATGACTAATATAATTAGATATGGCTATTTAAAAAAATATCTTCTTGACAACTCGGAATTATCTATTATATCTATAACAATAATCTGCAAATTCATAACACTATCTGCCATCTACAATGAGTTAACGACTACAACGGTAGATAATTATTACCTGTAAATCCTGAACTTTGGCCGCTTATTTTTATCTTTATATCTATCTACAAAGCTAAGTAAAACGAGTCTATTCAGCGGTACAGCGGTCAATCAATTAACCTGCCTGGCCTTTCCTATGATTTTCTGATTGAGATTCCTGAAGGAAGGCTTCCAGCTTAACCGGAACCGACCGGATGAAGCTAAGTAGCAGTAACTTACATGAGCGATTATGTCTGTGACCTCTACAACCCATATTTGGGTAGGTAACACGATAATAACATCGCGAGAAAATACGCCACAAACCGCGATATAGAGAAGCGATATCATCATCATCATCTTCCCATTCTTGTCCCGTTTTATCTGGGGTTGACGTTACACATTTTTTCTGCCATTCTGTCTGAAGCGATATCTTAAAAATAAATAAACCAAAAACTATTTTATAATTACTCGAAACTGGACGCGGAGTATAGAACGTTTAGGTGTGTCAGCATAACTCCCTTGGGCAAGCCGGTGGTACCTGAAGAGTACAGGATGTAGGCGACGTCGGTCCAGCCCTGCACATCTTCCACCTCGAATTCATTGGGGTCCACTTGCACCTTCACACTCTTGTATTCAATTATACCGTTCGTCACCGGTTTGCCATTTAATTGTATTATTTTTTCAATACTCGACACTGTTTTTATGGTCTCCAAATTTCGTTGGAGTCCTATTTCAGAGGCCAAAAGAATTTTTGGTCGTGATATATTTAGCACGTGTGTCATTTCATCTGAAACAAACGGAAATTA
This sequence comes from Mythimna separata, assembly GCA_030763345.1. Lineage (NCBI taxonomy): Eukaryota > Metazoa > Arthropoda > Insecta > Lepidoptera > Noctuidae > Mythimna > Mythimna separata. Next base: position 4,743,223 of record JAKKIA010000036.1, on the reverse strand, counting down.
TTTATTATGTTTACATCTACCTAGTTTAATTGCATTCAATCGGCATTAGACTTAAAAATTATGCACTTTACCTGCTCAAATCGAATTTACTCGTCTACGTGACATAATTTATTATATTCTAAATCTATTTGGACCCTAGACTAGGTCAGCTGATGACACACACACAAACACATTACTTACTATACATATATTTTCCTCGTAACAACTAATTTGCGAATGGGTAAGTACTATATACGAATATGTAGGTACTCATCATAAAGTTTATTTACTCTATTTATATAATGCTATCTCGGTTTGTTTGTTTGTTTTGGTAATTAATATGCCATAATTCATCTTGTTAAGCACATGTATAATATCTACCTATTGTCATTTGTTTGTACCTAGGTATATGATTTGAAACTGCATTAGTTTTGTTTTAATTACCTTCTAAAGAGCTCTACTGACCACTTGGAAATATTAGTTCTACGCTGGTTGCCATGCCACGCTCAACACTTAATTAAACATTTCAAATTTTGAACTTTCAACATTGAACTTTAACAAACTTTAACACTGGACTCCCCGAGTCCAGTGGGTAAAGTAAAAAAAAGGAAAGCTACAGTTTCTTCCCCCAAATCTTATAACTTATAAGATTGGCAGGTACCTACCTACCGATCACAATTTTCTGCAGTAGGTACACTCGTACAACTCGTTGGGACAGAGCTATCATTATGATCATAAAATATGTATAAGTATATACATATACAGGATAAGTTTTTAACCACTGCGTAAATTTTTTTTGGTGGCTCAGTGTAAGTAATAGAACACAAGTCGATCTTCAAGGTTAAGCAACGCTTGCCAAGGTTGGTCTGTGGATGGGTGACCATCTTAAAATAACGAGTAGCCTCCGTACCTCGGAAAGTACGTTAAGCCGTAGGTCCCGGCTGTCATTTAGATCTTTGGCAGTCGTTCTATCCGTAAATAGTCAGAAGCCAGTTATTGAGTTGTGGAGGTCTGGTAAGCAGCCTATGCTATATGTAGGCCTGCTGTGTATGTCTGCTAAAACCACTTTCAGCATAAAGGCCAACCTTTAGTGTAGAGTACGTTGAGCGTGGTGACGGTGGCGCCGCAGCAGAGCACGGCCAGCGCGCACGGCATGAACTCGTCGCGGTTCTCGCTGCACAGCGCCACCACATCCCCGCGCCGAACCCCCAGCCGCTTGAGCCCCGTCGCCACATTCACGCTCTCTTGTAGTATCAGCCTGTATGTTACCTTTAGTGTAGAGTACGTTGAGCGTGGTGACGGTGGCGCCGCAGCAGAGCACGGCCAGCGCGCACGGCATGAACTCGTCGCGGTTCTCGCTGCACAGCGCCACCACATCCCCGCGCCGAACCCCCAGCCGCTTGAGCCCCGTCGCCACATTCACGCTCTCTTGTAGTATCAGCCTGTATGTTACCTTTAGTGTAGAGTACGTTGAGCGTGGTGACGGTGGCGCCGCAGCAGAGCACGGCCAGCGCGCACGGCATGAACTCGTCGCGGTTCTCGCTGCACAGCGCCACCACATCCCCGCGCCGAACCCCCAGCCGCTTGAGCCCCGTCGCCACATTCACGGTCTCCTGGAGTATCTGCCTGTATGTTATCTTTTGATCTGTGTCGCCATTGATCTGTGAATAAGGGATGAAAAAAAGATTTGTTATCTAACCAGTTTGTCAATCAATATACAAAAATCAGCATCATCATCTCAGCAGAAAGACGTCTTCTGCTGGACATAGGCCTCCCCCTAGCGTCGCCACAACGACTGGACTTGTGCGTCTCGCATCCATCGGATTCCCGCGACTCTCGCCAGGTCGTCGGTCCACTTCGTGGGAGGCCTTCCAACGCTGCGTCTTCCGGTTCGTGGCCGCCACTCCAGAACCTACGTCCCCATCGACCATCCGTTCTACGAGCAATGTGCCCTGCCCACTGCCACTTATGTTTGGCGATTCTTCGGGCTATGACCATGGTTCTCATCCCAGGTAAGTTGCAAATATACAAAAATAGAATTATACTAATATTATAAACACGAAAGTTAGTACCTACGTTTGGATGTTTGTTGCTCTTTCACGTAAAAACATGGAAATGGATTTCGGTAAACAAGTAGACCATGTCGTGGAACAGTACATAGGTTATTTTTATCCTGGGAGCATGATCCCTTGGGATAATTTTGTACTATCACGCGGGTGAAGCCACTGGCAGCAGGTGGTATGATACTAATTGTGAAAACATGTCAAAATGGTAGGAAAGAAGTCTCGCGCGGCGGCCGCGGCCGTATAAGACGAGCATCATGATGGCCTTTGACGTCAAAAATCTTGTTGAACTTCTCTTTTTATTGGCAGCTTTAAAACTTTATAACTTCGTTGCTGATGAAGGTATTTTATTTTATATTTTTCTTATTCGGTTTTCAAAGCTAAAAAGTATTTATTTAGCAATTAAAGAAATGCATGCATATTTCCTAGTACTTAAATAAATCACTGCACTCCCCTCTCGAACGAAAGAGAACCCGGGACCCTAGAATTAAGTCAAAGAAGGAACAGGAGTAGGTTTTAGTCAATAGACGTCTGTCACGCCCTCCCGCTCCACCCTGTACGGGAGAAGTAACTTTGATAATTTCACATCATAAAAAACCGGCCATATCATAATAATGTACCTACTTGGCTCCTATTTTCACATTTATGTTTTTGGTGGGACTTTACATCCAGTGCGTTTGAGTATAAAATAATATAATACCTACTATGATACATTTACTTGACGAGATATAAAGTAAATAAGTTAAGCTAACAGTGAGTTGCGTGTTGGTAGATACGGTACTTATAATATAATAAATAAATTGATAATAATTGATCTTACCTTCTTGGTACAGATGATAAGAAAAAAATAAAACTTAAACTAGTACCAAGCAGGATATACAAGATTAAATAACCACACATAGCTATATTGATATAAATACATGGTACAGCTGTTTACAAATTATGTTACCCATAATATCCCGTTATGAATACTATCATGAGCGAGCGTGCCACACCGTCCTATTATCATAAAATAAAATGCATTATTTATTAACAGCCCGCCTCCTACGCTATTTTTAGGACAAACGAGTTTATTTTATCTGTAAACATCTTCGTTGTACGCAAGATCACAAGAGGTCAAAGTCTACTCCAATGAATTAAATTAAAAACTAAGTCTAATAAACAAAAAAAAATACCATAGCAACAGCATCCTCTCCTTCGCAAGCCTGTCTCAATTTGTCTATGGCATACTGTCCTAGAGACAAGTGGCTAGGCACCCACAACGCCGGACCGGTCGAAACTACTTTGTTTATTATCATTGTATATTATACTACACACCAATTTTACAAACACGTTAGTCACCGGCACTAAGTACAAACACCACCGACTGACACGACTCACCAGCCCATAACTGAGCTAATACTGTTGTAATAATAGTTATCAACAAGCCGCTAAGACTTCACGTAATCATTTATTAAGTCCATACAGTTATAAACGTATAAGTTAACATTAGTGCATGAGGCCCACGAGGGTTACTACATGTGCCACCTCAAAAAAGTATTAATCCAGGGTCTGTGGGTTTTTTTCCCGATTTTTTTTACTATAAATGATATTTAATTCATGAATCCCCGACCTGCTGTTATTGTTTTACTATTGTGTCTCGTTTCGCGGGTATTGATAGGTTAAAAAGAAAATAATGTTTTATGTGTAGTTAATAAAAAAAAAGTTTAGGTACCTATTAATAGATTGCAAACTTGATTTGGAAAAAAAATATGTGATTACAGTAGTTCAACTAGTTTATTTAATTATTTAAACTTCTTGTACAGTAGCGGTACATAGGCAAACTAAATGCAATATGGCATTCTCTACCAGTCAAAGTTTGGGTTAAATGACAACACAACTAGACAACTAGTTAGTATTTCAGGACCTACTACTTCGAATTGAAAAGTTCTTACTTAAAATTAAATCTGTTTTGATATTCGCGCGCATTTTATTTTTTCGTCCCATTTGGGCAGGCTAAGGTCTCCGCTGCGTCATCAGTAATAAATTTCTTTTTTGAGTTAGGTACTTACGGGTGCAACAATACATTTTAATGTTTTTTGTAAGTATCCATTTGGTAGTAAATTGTATCGACTCCGCTTCCTAAGCGAGCTTCGCCGAATTTTTCAAAACTACAATAAATTCTTTATAAGTACTATTTTTTTTATACTACACCTGCTCGGAAAGTACCTTGATACTTTATCAAATTTACGGTAGAAAGTACGTCATTGCATATCGAACAAATATGCGGCGAGAAAACGCATCTGAGCGGGAGAGAAAAGTGTATGAAAATCCATTTCTTACGTGGTTTTTCTTTTTTAATTTTGGGTAAGACTATGCGCTGGTAACCTAAATATCAAAAGCCAAAAAGTATTTACAGTGAGTTTTTATGTCAAAGTGCGCAAAATGACACTGGCCACTAGCTGTGTGTTGGATTGTGTCAAACAATTTGAAAAAAGAACATGTGAAAATTGCAGACGGTATTGGCGCCATTTTCAATTTGTGTGTTGTTTGAGGATTCAGTTTTCGTAGAAAAGTAAAATAAAACTATTTTCCTCGTAGGTGTAGTATAAAGCACTATGTATCACTCGAGTGAAAGTGCGATTCCCGATCTTGGGTGTTTTAAAGCCCTCGCCTACGGCTTGGGCTTCAAACGACACCCTCGACGGTAATCGGTCACTTTCTCCTCTCGGTGAACAATGTACTATTTAAGTTTTGTCTAGTTGTGTAGAAACTTGAGATACAAAATTACACCAATTTTACATCACAATATCCACTATCAATCCGAAATCAATTTGCGAATACTTAAAACGGCTGTATTCACCGAACTTTGAGCGGCCCACTTTCAATCCAAACAATCACGATAAAAACCGCGCATCTTAAAATTGCGACAAAGGCTACAGAATAAAACACAAAATTTTATTTGACTTAACGGTTTATTTATTAAACATGTAGGTAACAGATAAAATTATTTATTTAAACATGAAATGAGTAAATAATTAACAATTTTTGCACCTATTATTAAACACAATAACCTACTTAATGTGTTTTTTTTAGTACAGATGTCGATGTTGTTACCGAAACAAATTAAATGATTATTTTAAAATCTTAACAACCCTATTGTTTCCCAATAGACTCAGATGCAAAGTTACCTACCTAAAATAATAAGTTATTATCAATCGAAGCATTTTGGTCCGATAATATAATATTTACAATTGCCTTGACTTTGAGTTCGCCTGTAACGTCATATCTGAATGTATGTAGATATGTAGAAAGTTCATCAGAATTCAGAATCCACCCGGTAAAGTGCCGTGTAAATTCAATTTGGGCAAAAATGGTTTGTTGTCCTGTGTTCAAAAATGTGTGTGTTGACAAATATGGTGGCAGGTATACTATTCAATAGTAAGCGATTTCTATGGGTAAGCGTAATCAAATAAATAAAAAAGACTTAATTCATGAATCCCCGACCGGTCTCCTTGGACCGCGCTGTTATTGTTTTACTATTGTGTCTCGTTTCGCGGGTATTGATAGGTTAAGGGCCTGTTTCACAACCTATGATTAAGTTTCAAATATCTTACTAGACAGATAATTTCATACAAATTCTGTTCTATTTTTTAATTTATTCAGGAAGTAGTGGCTACTCGGACATTGTGAAACAGGCCCTTAAACTAATAAACACCTATCCAACTACCTTACTTTATGAACTCCTGTGTCGTGGCCCGTGGGTGTGTTCACAAGCATGTAAACTCACATGTAACACAAGACACCCCAGACCAGACCCCGGAACACCTATCATTCTGTAGGTCACACAAATAGTAGGTATTTGTTACATGCGAGAATCGAACCTGTGACACGCAGAAAAGCAGCCAATTGATTATTCGGAACATTCGTTTGTATTTTGTAATGGGTGATGCTTGAGAAGGGACATGAAAAGAAGAACTAACTCTCGAAAAGGACTAAGATCCTATCAAAAATATTTCATGATCAAAAATCTGACAAGTCTCGCGAGTCTTGTAATCTTTCGCCGTCAAAAGTTGAGCATTGATTACAGGCTAGGAATGTAACGGAAGTCGTTATATCGGAACCAAATTCCAAAACTAAATTTGGTTTATCGGAATCGGAACCGGAATCGGAGTGTACGCAGAAGTGGGTGCGTCTAATCGTGACCATGACCTTTTATTTTTAATTTTATTGGCAACATTATTTAGCCGCAATTTTAGGACATAAAAAAAATCATTGTAGATATATCGAGACATTCTTCTTCATCTATGTTAGTAAAACCACATTCAAAATTTTTGGATTTAAGGTGAATGCTTCAGGTAGCCCGCGAAATTCAAATTTTCTTTCGTTTTTTGCAATTTGCAAGCCAGTGGTAGGTTGTATAAAGTTAAAAATACTTAAGCGGTTGTAAAACGTAACTAGTTACATAATTATAAACATAAAAATCATCAATACAAGCCTCCAAGCTCACTTAGCTGCAAAAACGTTTTTGACCTCGAAAAAATCGTTCCTACACTTAGGTGAGCTACAATCTTTTTTAAATACTTCTGATATAAGTACCGATTATTTTTTTCGGAATCGAAATCAGAGTTAGAGGTGCAAAACCGATTCGGAATCGGGATCAAACTTACGTAATGCCTTTGCTATATTATACCTACCTACTATCAACTTAGATTAGCTGACAAAATTCCAGCTTGAAATTCAAGTTTCGCTATCATTTTGGATATCTGAGGCCAGTTTAAGATTCATATTGCACTGTGAAGTGCTTTTTCTAAAGTTGTTATTTTATATTCAAGATTTAGTTAGAAATTGGATAAATACGAATATACTTAAAAAAAACTATCATACTGTTATTATATTTCTCTCACTTTTTTGTATTGTCTTCCGTTTTTCAGAATCTCATTCTTGCAACACAGTCCACAGAACGTCAGACTGCTGAGTTAATCAGTCAAGTCAAAGTCAACTCAACTGTCTGTCTAATTTAATAATAAGTTAATAGTTAAAATAGTTTATAAATTCGATAACATAAAAAAACTCCATCCAAAGTATAACAGAGCTAATCCGTTGCTAATCATATTGCAGAGATATTCGAATTATACATACCTTCTCGATAAGATTATAATAATTATTTCTGATAAGCAGTTTCCTCCTAACTCAACATTTTCTGAAGTTGACTTTTAACACTTGACGAGTTATTACAAAAATGCCGGTAACTGTCCATAATAATGTGGTGTCTGGACCTGAAGAACGGGGCATTCCAGCGCATTTATCATATGGTCAATTTCTGTTTGACCAACTGAAAAACGGTGGTGATAATATAGCCTTAGTAAGTATAAACATTTTAAGTTTAAAATATATTGTCAACAAATTAATAACAGTTTTGAGAGACACCAAACCTATCACGTCATTGTTACAAAAATACCTAGTAGATCTCATAAACCTTGAAAACAATTAACATTAAATTGTTAGGTAACCTGTTAAAAGAATTTTCAACGCAATATTTTATCATCTGTTGAAAATACAAATGAAACTATATTTTAAGTATGGTCAAAATTTTGTATATTAGCTAGGTATTGGGCAATTTATAATAACATTATTTTTAAATTCAATTTCTTGCTACACTTGATAAACCCTGTGCAGAAACTAGAAAGAGGTTGTCCATTATTTTAAAATGGATCAAATGAAATAAATTGTATTTTTGAGAGAAAACTATTTATTTTTAAGTTTTAATTAGCTTTACATTTTTTTGTAGGTAAATGCAGAGACTGGAGAATCTGTATCATATAGGTATATTCTTCAAAACAGTGTCAACCTTGCAGTAAGTCTACGTAAGCTAGGATTGAAAAAAGGAGATGTTGTGGGTCTCAGCAGTGAGAACAGATTTGAGTTTGTGGTGGCAGCACTGGCTGTTATATATTGCGGAGGCGTGCTGTCCACACTGAACATCACATACACACCGGGTAAGAAGAAATATGTATTTTTGTAAAAGATCTGTTTATAAATACTAGAGAAATATTCATAAAATTTTATATCCACTAGCTTCTACCAGCATCTTTGCCTGGTTAAAAGAAGGTTTCTCTAAAGTTTGGCCCCAGTTTCATCCCCTTAGGGAATGGATGAAGCTGCTGACAGAAAACAATGTAACAAAAAAGACAAACTTATATCTACATTTGAATAATACAGTTTATTTTAATTTAAATATTGTTTTTAGGTGAAATAATACATTTACTAAAAATAACAAACCCAAAATTCATCTTTATTTCGCCGATCACATCACAGAACATCTATGATTGCTGTCAGGAGCTATCATCTCCTTGCAAACTTATCATGCTCGGAGAGTTTGAGGTTGTTCCTGATTGTATCATGTACGATAACCTGATAAAGGATCATTTCAACGTGGATGACTTTATTCTGACTGATGTGGACGGAGTGCAAGATACAGTAGCTGTAATGTGCTCCTCGGGAACTACTGGCATGCCAAAGGGTGTAGAACTCAATCATATCAACTTCCTCACGTTGTCAGCACATATGAAGTAAGATCCTCAATTTTACAAAAAAATTACTTATTGGTTCAAAATTTAACATGTTTGGTTGCTGTGGAATATTAAGAATAAGCTTCATGGGTATTAAGAATTGAGATTGTGAATAGCTTGAAATATAGTAAATTGTTAACAATACGGTATAAAAAGTTATAATGCGATTCAAATCAAAATAAGAACATCAAAGAATTCAATCAAATGTTACTTGAAAAGTAAGGTTTGCAAAGAAAATTTACTTGTTTATCAATAATGTTGTTGGTAGAAGAAGACAAATTTATCTCTTCTTCTTCCATTTGCCAGTACTCAGACTTTCACACGTGATGCAGAGATGAGCGGAACTGAAGAACTGGTTAACCTTTATTTTGTTAATTTTTCGAAAAAAAAAAAATTCAAAATGTCTTGTTTTGCACACTCTACCTGATTCGATTTGGCAGCTATGACGTCACAACATGCCGCTAAGTCGTTCCTATTCTCATTTGAATCATATAGTACAATATTTTTTATAATTCTCAGTGTCAACCAAAGAGGCCACACTAAAATTAGCTATTGTTTTTTTATATTATTTTGATTTTTATTTACATTTTTTTTTCCCCAGGTATTATTTTGACTATGTACAGAAACAAAAAAAGAATGGCATAGTAACTGGATTGTCACTAATACCGTGGTTCCATGCTTATGGCTTTATCACAACATTCGCTGTAATGGCAATGAATTTAAAAATTGTATTTTTAATCCGCTTTGATGAACAGCAGTACTTGGAAACAATTCAAAATTACAAAGTAAGTGTTTTTAATATATCTTATTGAGCCACTTTACAGACTCATATTTTTGTGTAATGTGGATGAATTCCTTTAAAATGATTATTTTTTCTTAAGTTATAGTTTTATTTCGATCATATCATCACATCATTCCCTCAAGAAGGCAGGCAGACACTGCAGAAAGCCATATATGCGGCGACCCTTACCTACTGCACGCCTCTTCCACAATCATTCATTTTTCCATAATTATGTGTGCCAGCAGCAAGCATGGCCCATCTGACTTGCCAACATCTACAATCAGGTCAGTGTAACCTCTTGTCTTAGAAGTAGGTACGACGCGAGGCTGTATGCTAGGCACAAATCAGTGTATAGCTGATTTTAAAGGACACGCGTCAGGTTATAATTATTATAATACATATACTTGTTTCGCACCCTGACACTCCTAGCAAGGCCTACTCGGTACGCGCTCCAATCAGCGCGCCCGCCCCAGCTTACTTTATGGATTCCTCGCACTTCCATGTTTTTTTTTGTAACTTCAACATGTTAAGTAAAACGAATTTAAAAATATGAAATAATTTTCAGATAAATATGACGACCATAGTGCCACCCCTCGCCGTGTTCCTCGCGAAACACCCTCTGGTTCTGAAATATGATTTGACATCATTAGTTGAGGTGTGGTGTGGAGCTGCGCCATTATCCAAAGATATTCAGAAAGCAGTTTCGGAAAGGTAAGTTTACTAATTAACCTATCAATACCCGCGAAACGAGACACAATAGTAAGACAATAGCAGCACGGTCCTATGAGACCGGTCGGGGATTCATGAATTAAAGACAATTGAGAGGTGATTTCTTTTTACTTCATATCAATCAGCTTTGGATCATACTATTACCTACATAAAATTAAATGAATAATTGTGATTAGAATTAAGATTGATGTGTATTTAATTTATACATACATAGCGATGTAACTATCATCTATCGTCATTTCGTAAACGCTCTCTAGAAAAGTGCTATTTTGCAATAAAATCTTAACGACCGTTATTCACAGAATCGCACTATGATAACGAAACGAATACTCATATGCTCACCTTGAACCATATACCTACCTACTTGTTACATGCGTTTAGCAACGTGATATAGTTCATCCTCCTGGTCCTTCCACGTAGACTTCAGGTCTAGGCTACTCTAGAATTGAAACTACCCGGCACCTAACTTGGCAAGAGTCGTAAGGCCTCTTGAACTCGGCACGTTTATCGCCGCACGTAGGCACGGTACTTAAAAAGTTAAAACGCACCGTGTACAAGAAGCCATAGACTGCGATACAACATTGATGAAACACGGTGGACCTGCATTGCCGTAGCACCGCCGTTTATGTCAACAAGCTCCCCCAGTAAACCATACAACACTGACAACCGTGCCTACGCACGGCGAATGAACCGTGCCTACGTACGTCAGTACGTGCCATATACAAGAGGTCTTATGGTGCGTTTACACGCTCACCAAGCGTCGGCCATTGTCCACGTTTGATAAGCGTGTAAACGGGGTGTTAGGCATGGCTTGAGTGAGCTGATCATTTGCTAATATTGCTTAGTTTTTCTACGCAATGTCCAGGCTAGTCACAGGTGCTTAAATATTTTATTAAGAATTTACAAGAAATTTAGGGTCAGCTCGCCCAGAGCAAGAATTCGCTGTATGTCGGCCACACCATCGCTTATCAGCAGGTGAGATAGTGGTCAAATACGAGCCTATCCATAATAAATAAATAAAAAATGTATCTGGACTGACGCTTAAATGTAACCATTACTGATTTGTACAATTGTCACTTATCTTCAGGACAGGCATCGACTTTATTAAACAAGGATATGGCTTGACAGAAGTGACAATGGCTTGCCTTGTGGACCTAACAAGCGGTGAGAAGGTGGGCTCCTGTGGGACACCTGCCCCTGGCATGAGCGTCAAGGTACCTATTTTTATCTACACATATTTTTATAAGTAACTCCCGACTGGCCAACTCTACTCAAACAGTATTTAATTTGATTGATATCTTAACAAACAAACATAATTGTCTACTTAAGGTGGGCGCGACGTTAGAATTATCCATACAAACGTAATACCAAAATCATTTGAAATTTAAGCATATTTACACCATAATATGATGTTATTCGGATTCAGACAATAATTATCTAGGTTCCTACATCGTCTTTTTGTTGAAAAACTTACCCCAAACGAAATTTAAGCGAATTTAAATTTGCACATTTTCACAGCGAAAATGTCAGGTTTTTATTTGGTTTTTTCTATATTATAAACAACAATATTTCAAAATATCTTTCCGTAGGAACACAGATATTATTATCAAGTTATAAATACTCGAAACAATATTGGAAATACATTAATTTTTCATTCATCATTTTTGGTATTACGGAACCTCTCCCAAATTTCCAATAGTTTGTATTGCTATCACAGCAAGCAACTGTCAGTGTGCGGATGATGACTTAACTCCAGTCGGTGTGTCCAAGAATTGTTTATACTATCTGGATTGCTTCCATCAACCTCAAAAACGTATTTTTTTGCGTCTCAACTTCATTCGAATTCAACTCATTTCGAAACCACCAGTTTCATGGAATTATGCCCACCATACAAGTTTGTAGTGGACCCTCTGTTACAGCATGGCCACGTGTCTGTCATGAAGCGTGGTGTACATAAAAATATTACTATAATTATGTATATCAAGCATCTAAAATAAATATTTACTATACTCCGTTTGTTTAGGTAGTTAACTAAAGGTAAACAATCTTGGTATGTCTTTTTATATTAAAGAGGTCGTATATAATATACACAAAGATTATTTAAATTTAGTTTATTAGCTAACATCGATTTAGGTAAATACCTATGTGCAAAGATTTTTACATACAATTTTTAGACAACTTTTAGATAAAAAGACATGCCAAGACTGTTTACCTTTAGTTAACTACCTAAACCGACGGAGTATAGTTCTTGCATTCTTTTACAGGTTATTGATATCGAGAATGGACAAAAATTAGGGCCTGGTCAAGAAGGTGAAATCTGGATTAAATCTCCACTGCGTATGAAGGGGTACATGGGCGACCGCGCCGCCAGCGACGAGCTGCTGGACGGCGAGGGCTACCTGCGCACCGGCGACATCGGCTACTACGACACCGACGGCTACTTCTACATTGTAGACAGACTGAAGGAACTCATCAAATACAAAGGCTTCCAGGTAAAGTTATCCGTGCTCTGTTTCAAATCGATAATGTATATATTTAAAAATATATAAGTACTAGCTTTTACCGGCGGTTTCGCTCCCGTCAAATGACTACCCTACCTACCCTACCTATCCTACCTACCCTACACTACACTACCCTACCTACCTTACACTACACTACCCTACCTACCCTACTTTACCTACCTTTTTTTTAAAATTTTATTAGATTTTCTTGTTTTTAAGATGTATTCTGTTATTCGGGGCAGAGACAAATCCAACGAATCAATAACCATGAAAATTGGGTCAGCAGATCTCGAGTTATAAGTGTTGTAACAAACCCGACTTTGTATAAATATAGAAGATAGATGTTAATCAGTTGTCTAGTACTCATACCACAAACTGCTCAGATTGGGGATAGATGGCGTTGTGTGATAGTGTTACTATTTCATGTGTTCCAATTCATTTTTTTTTTAACAAATTAAAATAGTAACCCACTGGTATAAGAAATAGGGCCCAAGTCAAGTTACTTTGTTTGTTTATCCTTCTCAGATTTCATGAGGTTCTCTTCAGCAGTCATCGTGCGACATTTTGGTCGATCTATTACCACTATAACAGGCTTATTAGCAAACCAATAAAATGTGATATTGCCTCTGTCGAGAACTGGGTCGGGCACATACCTATAGTACGGTACTTCTGATTCCACAAAATTGAATTTAAGATCAAGTTACTAGTAGATAATACTGGCTACAAAGCTGTATCTATGCAAATAGTCTCTGTTAGTTAAATGAGAACACTCAAAAATACCTAATGTATCGAATTGATTCTCCAGGTCAGCATGCCACCGGCCTAGAGAATCCCGACAGATGTCAACCAAAATACATTATGAAAGCCGGTATTCTTCACAAAGTATTCCGAGTAGTTGGTCGTCACCATAACTTATTATTAAAATGTTAACTGATTATGAAATGTTTAGATTTGTGACCTAAATTCGTTCTTATTGTTGATAATCAAGGACTCGTGTAGGTTGTTTGTAACTGTAGCGACATGGGGTTGGCATATCTGATTAGATAAAAACCCCAAAAAATAAAGGGAAAAAAAACTGTAGCGACATCTATGACGCCACATAAGAACTACGAACCTTGCATCGCGCAATCAAAGTTCTCCGCGTGATTTAGAATCCTCCCTTTCCATGGAAGTACGTGGGACTTTACTCTCTGAGCCACATACCCCCAAAAACAAAACAAAAATTATAATGTTTTTATTTTACCATTGAAGGAATGTAGGAGAGCCTCTACCCAACAATAGGACAGTATAGGTTCAATATAATAATAATTTTGTCAATACAGTTGTAATTTTTTGTAGAAAAACCTATCTCTCTCAGTTCTTAAAAAGGAATGGTGTTAATTATGTCCTGTATATCTCCGTCCCTCAGAAACACAGGGATCGTGGAAAGTTTTAAGACGTCATAGATGTTTGTTCAGGGTACTATTACTTATTCTGTGGTCAACTGTGGTTTAGGTAGCGCCGGCGGAGCTGGAGGCGCTGCTGCTGCAGCACGGCGGCGTGGCGGACGCGGGCGTGGTGGGGCTGCCCGACGAGGCCGCCGGCGAGCTGCCGCTGGCCTTCGTCGTGGCACAACCCAACTCCAACGTCACCGAGAAAGACCTCGTCGACTTCGTTGCGTCCAAGGTAAAAGTCATTTTATTGTTGAAACTTACTCAACTAGACCAATTTTTTTTGGACCTAACCTTGTAAGGTTATTTTCAGTTAATTATGTACAGTCGAATAACTCACTGAAATTACTAAGAAAATCTCTCTAAAGTTAACACTGATTCAAAGAATCTTGCTGCGGGTACCGCGTGCACACATATTTAAGCTATCCAGCCGTCTCGCGATGCTACGCAGTGTAATGTTGGGTTGCACTCTTACGAACGACGTCGTTACGACGCGAACTTTAGCAATTACTGCTGATGCCCTACAGAATCGGATGATCCCCATCCATCTACACCCGAAACTTACTCATTTCAAAGGGTGCTGTTACTCTGTCTACGAGATGTAGATTTCCGATATTGCTTTTGCTGTAATAATTCTTATTAGGTATTCAGTGTAAGTAAAGCGTGTTTTTAATAGCGCAAATAATTAATGTGTTCGACCTTGTAACTCTTTGACTGTAGCAAGCTAACTTGTAATATAGGTAAGTGATAACATCATCAATCTCCGGCATTCGTCTAAGGATTTGTATAGCCATGCGACCACTCACACCGTCCTTCCGTGGGCTACTGTAGCAAACCAGAAGTTAACGTAATTTAAAAATATCTATACATTTATTATCGAATTATTTAATAAAACGCTGATAAAAATATTAGTGCAAAGTATTAAGATAAGAATTTCTTTATCAGGTGTCACCAGCGAAACGTCTGCGGGGTGGCGTGATATTTCTCAAAGATATACCTAAGAACGCCTCCGGTAAAATTCTTAGAAGGGAGTTAAGAAAAATGTTGCAAAAGTATAAAAGCAAGCTTTAATAACCTGAAGTATTCTTTACATACCTCATAATAATATACACAACTTTTTTCAAGTACCAAAATACTTATATAATAAATAAATATATATAGACAATTAATGTTAAGAAATTAATAAAATATTGCAGTTGTTGATTTTTATCAAAAGCTGCTCTTCATGGAATCACAGTAGTTTTATTTACATGTAATCTCATCATCTTCGTTTACTGTTACACAGTGAATTTTCTGGATTATCCTATTTATTAGCAAGTGCATCTTTTAATTCTTGCGGTATTTTTTTTAATGCATAATTGTGCAATTCTTTAGAAACGGCCGCCAACACTCCGGTTTTGTTGGGGTACAACTCTGCCTTCCCGTATTTGTAGAAGTCGCCAAGCATGTCTGTCAGTTGGCCTCCAGCGGCCGACAGGACTGCTTCAGGTGCACACGTGTCCCATTTCTTGCAGCCAGGGCTGGCGAATACATACACTGACGCCTTGCCTTCTAGTAGTTGCAGAACCTATAAAAGTTATTATTGTTAAAGGACGGTTCACATCTGACGGAAAATGCGTCGAGCGTATCATCGGTCGCGTCCACTCCGTCAAATTAGACCTTTCACATTAAGCGTCTAATCAGTTTGTCCGTACAGCATCTACAGAGCGGTACTTATTTATTTTTATTGTAAACTCAAGAAATAGAAATTGTTAGAATAGTCGCTATATTTATTTTGTCGCTAGACAGATAATTTAAGCCAAGACCTAGCAAAAAAGTCTACCTAAGTCTTCACTAGCTTTTACGTCGACCGACAATGCGTTGACGGAAACGGAATAGACGCTGTACGCTCGACGCACTAACGTATCATCGGTTGAGTGTGAACGATCAAGTGTTTTTCTATACATTTGTCTGTTCTGGCGTTACGCGACCGATAATACGCGACGCATGTTCCGTCAAGCCGGCCATACACGCTACGGTGCACCGGAGAGGTCTACCTGTGCAGGTATGCCTGCGCAGGTGTCACTAGAAAGAATTGATTTTCAATTTTGCTCCGGTCGCCTGCGCAGGCAAAAAAATCTGCACAGGTCTATTCCCATACACGCTGCGGTCTACCTGCGCAGATATACCTGCACAGGTAGACCTCTCCGGTGCACCGTAGTGTGTATGGCCGGCATTAGATATGAACCTTCCCTAGACCTCCGATTTTTGCAAGTCTATACTAATATAAAAACAAGACAAGATTTGTATAAAACTACTGGTGGACTATGGTTTTTATGGGGAATCGGCCTCTTGGGCGGAGCGGGAGGGCGTTTCATACTTAAGAGTATGAAACGCGGGGTGGTACTGACTAAAGTCAGTAAGCTGACTAAACCCCACCCCGTTCCTTCGTTGCCTTTGATCTGGGGCGGCACGGGCTCACCTTTCGGAATTTCCGTGTTCCCCAGAGGCTTTGGCCCTACCGGGTCCCTACAGTTTGCTGACAACTCCTTGAGGCGCGAGTGGAACAGAACGCGCCGTTGACGACTAGGCTCGGTCTGGGTTACTACCGGACTGCCGGACGGCGAGCTACCCGTGGCCGTCTGGCAGTGAGCCGCGCCTACGGTGGTCGGAAATTGGGGTCGGGATCTCGGCGGCGGCGGCGTGAAGGCCATTCCCTCGCGCGCTCGCGGTCGGCAGCCTCCTTCGCTAACATTACTGCTTCGCAGAAGGCGGCCGCCCGCCACCCCTCCTACTAGTGAATAACGGTGAATCCCACCGGTAGAATACCACCTTTATCACGACATAAACGTAAGCATTATATTTACATTATACACAATCATAAGCATTATATTGCGTACATTTACGCGGGGGAGGCTGCAGCAAAAGTTAGTAGAAAATAAAGTTATACATAAATATTAATTTATAATTCTGAGCAGCCAATTCATACCTTGTACCCTGCCCCACCAACTCTTAGTATCTCTGCAGCATCCATGACTTGCAATGCCTTTTCAACCAGTGGATTGGAATGAGACCTGGTGGTGGTAATGATGAGGGAATCTGGCGGTGGCGCCGGGGTGAACCCTCCCACACCTACTTCCTGTAGGCCCCAAATAGTTCTGCCCATTATCTTCTCCCCATTTAACATGGTTTTGTAATATGGCTGATGAATTACACCAGCCACTGGTTTTTCATTGACTGATATTCCAATCAAAACTGTCACATGTTCAAGAAATCCTGCAACAATGTTTCATATTAATTTTTATAATGTCATTACCAACACCCATGCAACATGCAAATTATTATTTGATTTTTTTATTATTATTTAAATAAGGTATCTACAGAAAATAATTAGAAGAAATATTATATGAGGTTTTATGTACAGTCATAAAATATTAAGTTAGGTTATTTATTACACTGGTTAGGGTAATTTTATGTAATAAATATGTACAATACATACATTAAAATGAACTTCTTGACCATGTTCCACTGTGTCCAAACTACTACAGTGCATTCTAAAAACCAAAAGCTCAAAAACCTATGCAAATCTTCAATTTACCATAATCTGATTGGAGCAAACTTAAATACCACTTCGCACTTATAAAAGGATGAGTTAAGTACATTTTCCACCTTTCCCATGGATCTCTCTTCAACATTAGCGCACCTAGAATTATTTTACATACTTATAATAAATATTTTCACTCACTAAAACTATAGATTAGATTATGAAAATGCATGTTACATTAGCAGGGTGTTGGCATGACTTACGACAGTGTAAATTGTTATTATCTAATTTTATGCCTTGCTTGAAATAGATGGAACTGACTAAAAATTGTGTTTACCTTGAGTGTACTCAGCGGTACCATCAAGAGGATCAACCCAGACAACTATATCTTCTTCTTTGACACTCTGAAGATTAACTGGGCACTCCAAAGATAACACTTCTTTGTCTGCTTCAGTTATCAACCAGTCACTGGCAACTTCACCCTGGGTAAAAAATACATAATCTAATAAATACAAAACCATGCATGAGTGAGCAGGACTTAGGTGACATTCACAATACAATTATGAGAACCAATTCTATTTATAACCTTGGCCGTCAGGAAATACACGGCTATTAATTTAAAATTACCTGTAAATAAAAGTGAATGTCGTTTAAAGCACAATAAAACTATATAAATTGATAACTGATGCAAAGAAACAATAATAATATAAAGAACCAGCCAAGGGCATGTCGGACCAAGGGCGGTGAAAGGTTCCATAGTTATTATGAGGTTGTTAATTAGGATTTATTTTTTCATTATTCATCAGAAAAATGAATGTATTTCTTATTCCTATTTTTTGTAGGTAAAATTTGCAGTTTTACTTCAGAATACTGACTGGTTATGTTTTCTTATTTTTCTCTACATTATTAACACATCCTTATAATAATTAATGTTAATAAAAAGCACTAAGACTAAAGTAATGAAATAAAAAAATATGGTGGTAAAAACTGAAAAACATAAATATGTTGTGAAATATTTTAGAACAATTAAATAGTTAAGTAACTAAGTTTCAGAATAGACAGTAAAAATTTTAGATGAATCATTGAAATATAGATTTACTAGCTTCTGCCAGAGTGACTTTGCATGCATGTTATTGAATACAAAGGGGTTTCCAATTTCATCTCTTTTGAGGGTGAATTTTGGAAAATCTTCTCTTAGTTCCTATGTCATAAAAGAAAACTGGAGAAAGGAGTGCAATATTTTGCCAGTAGTTTTCTAATTAGTTTAGGCTGTGCATTGATATGTCAATCATTCCGTTTATCGATTATATGTATTCCATGCCAAATTATAAATTAAATAGGATTCTTTACCTCATTAGTAGAGCCATCCTCTTCACCAATTATATTCACTTTGGGAAACTGTGCTGCAAGTGACGCAATAATACAACGCTGAGCAGATCGGTCAGCTTCTGTTTGATAGTCATTTTTACCCTGAAACAGTAAGATATACCACCTTATTCATAAACCCATTTTGAAACAGAAACCAAAAAAATTCATGGTCAATCTGCCACTTAGATCCTAGTGTGGTGATTGTACTTACGTCATTGAAGTTTCCTAATGACTTTTATTGGTAAGTTTTTTTTTTACTTAGTTGTTACAACAAAAATACCTAAACAAATTGGACACAATTGTGAACTTTGGCCCCAGTTCACAATTCCTTCTTTTAGTAAAGTAGACGTGACATTTACGTCAGAAGATCTTTGTACAATGAACCAGACAACAAACCTTTACAATTATTCCCAGTTCTCCTTTACTCATAACATCACGAACGATTTTTCCAGCTCTGTTGGCCACTGCTACTGAAGAAGCCAGTACTCTCACAACAAGAGGAACATTTGATGTCATTTTTTACTATAATCGTATGACCTCAGTTCCGTGTGATTGTGTTTAACAATTCCACAAGTAATTTCAAACTTTATACATAAAATTTAACTGAGCGTCACGCGAACGCAATCGTCCGCAACAAATAAATACCAATTCCAAAATACCATCACCTCACTTCACCACCTG
This sequence comes from Mythimna separata, assembly GCA_030763345.1. NCBI lineage: Eukaryota > Metazoa > Arthropoda > Insecta > Lepidoptera > Noctuidae > Mythimna > Mythimna separata. The sequence continues at coordinate 4,723,617 of JAKKIA010000036.1, read as the reverse complement.
ACAATTGACATTGCAAAAAAAACCTTTTGTTGTGCCTTGGGTACTAAGGCTTTTAAGCCCTGTCTTATATTTATAATTCATTTATTTATAGTATGGCTATATTGTTTTTACAGCATTTGACAGCAAAATTAAGCTAACCTTCTTGAAAAATACTGTAAAATTGTACAGAATACTTGAAATACAAAACTACATCTATTACATCACAATATCTACTAGGAATCAATTTAATTTTACTCGGAAGAAATTTAGCTAAAACCTTTCCATTGGTTACGCACTTGCGCTGTAGTCGGAAAAAATGTTCATTTCATCATTCAAATAAAAATCTTTAAATTGACATTAAGCACAAATAAAAGGATCTCTGAGGCGTGCGTGGAACTATACGCGCCGCCGCCGTTGACGACTTGCGGTCCGGATGATTACGGGTCTGTCGGACGGCAAGCTACCCTTTGCTCGCCACCCCTACGGTGGTTGGAATTCGGGATCGGAATACCGGCGGCAGGGGTGTGAGGGCCCTCTCGGGTGCGGCGGCCTCCTTCGCTATCCCTCCTTGCTCCGGACTATGGCCTGCCCTGTACCATGGCCCGGCGCGAGACGTCGCTGCCAGCTCCATCAGGCACACCTCTTCCGTATGTTCCACCGTGTCCTCCGGACGACGCAGACAGTGGTGACATCCGGGCATTTCTTCCGCCTAAATCCGAACAGGAACCATCAAGAACCTCCGAACTTACTATGTCTGGTGAGGACGCCGTGACGTCTTTCCAACTACTCCTCAAAGAGGGGACCTACGGCCATATTGATGGCGTGCCCAGCACTGTGTTGCGACAGTCGCAGTCGCCATTCCTCCATGAGAAAACGAGTTTACGTTAGATACATATAAAAAAAAATCGACAATATTTCCGAAGAGTAATTAGATACTGCTGGCGGATAGGATAACTACGAGTACTAATAGAAGCAGGAACTAGGTAGAGGTTCAATATCTCTGTACTGGTATATGTAGCTGATTGGCGTGGTTTTCAACCTGGAATTGAAATAGGTTTTTTTTTAATGTAAGTACATTCTATGCAATAACACTCATTTAGTGTATAACATATTATTATGTAGGTAAACCGGAATGCAGAATTGCTCGAAAGTGTTACCGTAGCTCTGAAACAGAAAAGGCAACTGAAAGAACATAAATGGGTTTCAATAAAAGTCACGTGTGACAGTGACATGCCTTCACACCCCACTGACTCCACCTAGAACGGTATTTCGTTCAAGAAAGGACATGTGATGATTTCTCATCTCAAAAAAAAAACTCAACGTTTATATTAAAACTTTTATTTATTATCGACATAACCAACCATAACCCTAAACTTAATAAAATATCAATATTTATCAAAATAAAACTGCGCCGTTGCCCAATACGCACTAGTACACAATACTTAGTAGAGTATAATATTTTTTAAGTATAGGTACGTATGTAGGTCCACACTAAAAATTATAAAGGCTATTGAAACATTTATACAAAGTGTTTGAAGGAGACATTTAAGAATGACAATAGTAAAAGTTGGTATTTGGTTTTCAGCTGGCTAATATAGGTAAGGGTTACCAGCATTATAAATAGTCACTTTGTAATAAATAGGATATGAAAAGGCACGCAGGCCATAAGCAGAGGAAGTATCTTCTTATTATAAAATGCCACTTTTTACAAGAATAACTTATGGTGGCAATAGTTAGTCACGTTTTCAAGCGGTTAAACTAATGCAGTGCTATAATAATATTATCATCACATGGATCGCTTGATATTGAACAATCACTGTATTTTATTGACTTGGTCTTGAATTTGGTATAAAATAATCCAGCTATGATCAATTCCAAATAACAAGTTGTACATATTTATGTGATTATAAAATATAATATTGAAGCTAGATTTTTATGAAAACAACCATGTTTTGAATTAAACACAAATGCAGTGCTATTCCAAAGATTATTAGATTCTTTTTCAGTTTTAACTACAACAAATTATACTTACAACAATGAAAAACTAAAACAAAAGTAATTAGAAACCCATTTCTTAAAATTACACAAACATAACATTGTTTGGAAGTTTCAATTATAAAATAATCCTTAGTATAATTCTGTAAAATTAAACAGTGTTCTTGATATTACATAGCTTAGATTTAAATGCCGATATAAGTTGATTTTTTAAACAAATAAACATAGGAAAATAGTTAAGTAAAAAAGAATGATATATACTAATATAATAACACAATAATAATGCAATAGTAGGTGCATAGGTGTAGCATTTGATTTATCATCAATAAATGTGACGTGTATCTAATACAAAATAAGTGGGTTTCTTCCTGGAAGCCCGACTGTTGATTTATTTAGTGGCTAAACAAAAAGCACCAATTTATCTATTCGGTCCTCTCGCGCGAATGTGTTTATTCTAGTACATTCAGTAACTACTGACACCAGACCTCACTCAATCTTATAAAATCCTAACTGTTTTTTTAGATAACCATAAGCTTACTTATACCATAGTCCATAAGCTTACTTATACATATAAACGACTCAAAAGGACCGAAATAACATTAACAAAAATATGTTTTCTTTTAAAATAGCAATTGTACCATCAATTGGTTACATTTAACGACGGATTTCGAAGAGTACCAAGAAGAATCACACATTTTCAGTATTTAAACTTCATAAACTAAAGCAGACACTGATACCGAGCCAAGCATGAACTAACTTAGCATAGCTCTTGGTCAGAAACTAGCTTTTTCTCAGTAACATTAGAATATCTAAACTATCTTTAACAAATTTATAAACTTGGCATAAACTTTGATCTCAGGAAATAATATTATATTTAAAATAATAAAGGTAAGTACTAGTAAAAGAGATAATGTATAATATTTTCCTCCTATATCTGATCAGATTGGATCAGGTTTTATTTTGATGCCATGATGACTCTATAGCTTGGTGCTCCATTCATGAACATTACACAACTTTGCTTAACAAATCAAATAAAATTTCATTTAAAAAAACCATATAAAATATGTCTTTACTTTTACTTATTTCTAAAATAAAATTTTACATACCTAAGTATCCAAATGAACATTTAAATTTCATTTTCTAACAAACTAAGCTTTAATTGCAACAAGATCCCCTATTTTGATAAAATCTTTTATGTGTTCATAATTTATAAAAAATATCCTCTGCTTCTACAGCAGCTAAATTATTTATTAAGAAATAGGCTTCTAGAAAAACTTATTTCTTAACAAATAATTTAGCTGCTGAAAATATAATAATAATGCTTTAATCGCACAATCTCTAGAAATTGACACAGGAAACACGTTGTTTGAATTTTTATATAATTGTAGAGTTACATTACAGATACTATTGGGAAAATACAGAACGCAGAATCATGTATCAGATATGTTTACATTAGATCTCGCGAGATTTATAAACTTACGGTGTTTGCAATAATCTGGATATCCATCCAATGGATTGTTTTCTGAGTTCGAGGCAGTGCGACACAATAGCAAATTTGCGTCTGCTCCGTTGCGCTTTTTAGATGTTAATCGCACTACTTTAGGCTATCTACTACTTCAACTAGATACTTTCCTTGGTATCGTCTTCGCTGACCTGTTTGAGGATGTGTTTGACGATTTGATCTATGGTGTGCGTGTCAAGCATGCGCGCGAGGTTCTTGTCTTCGATCACGTATAAGAACAAATGCTTGGAGTTTTCGCGCAGGCGCTGTACGCGCGTCCATTTCTCGCGGTCTGCGGGTTTCGCACCACACTGCTCGATCACTTTTTCTAATATCTGTGTAAACAGTTCAGTAAATTTAAATATATTCAATAACGCATTTATATATAATGTAAAACGTACAGTAAAACATACCACATCTACGCTTTCGTCGGGCCAACCAAACAAATCGAGTGTCTCCGCATCAATAAGGTGTGAAAGTAAGAGCTTTAAATTCTCTGTGAGCTCGTCCTCTGGTGACAGGAGGGCGAAGTTTCCTTTCTGGAATATAAAATAGTGTTTATTAGTCAACGAGCTAAGTTTACAATAAGAGTATTGTATGATCAAAGTTTAGTTTGACCTTGTTGGGTTCGCTACTGGAACTGCTCTGCTCGTCTTGCATGCCGCCGTAGAGCACGCCTGAGCCGCTGTAGCCTTGAAGAATACGATCCGACTCGGCGTCTAACAAGTTTACTATAGATTCTATTTCAGACTTCTTCACTCTTTCCACTGAATTATCGATGCCCTGGGAAGAGAAACATAAAGTGGGATCAGTAATGAACATATTACTGTCGTATCATAGCCTGTAATGATTTATTGTAATTTTATGGACAATTAAGTACTGGTACTTTGGCGAATATTGTGATAAGTAGTGATCGGCGTAGGTAGTGCCATTCGCGGGATTTTGTGACAGTTATCTTAACATGGATATTGATATATATGGCCGTCGAGTTCCGGGAAATATTTTATTTATTTATTTTATTATATTTATAGGTCCATAAAAACGGTTCTCTCATTTTTTATTAATGGTTTATACCCTGTATTAGAACTAATATTACACGATTGTCCAACAGCATGTAATAAATACATGGAAAACATTCTTCAAAATCCTGGGAATCCCGGGGCATATCCATGTTAACATTATCATTCAAGTTCATTGACCCCAAATGGCACTACCTATGCCGATCACTAGTGATAAGGCATTATCTAGCAGTCAACACGACTCACAGCTAGTCCCACAAGTGATATCACAGAGTAAATATTACGAAAAAAGTATGAGCTGCTGAACTGACTACAACACTAGAGCTGTACTCACGAGCACGCTGCGCACGTGCTGCAGGTGTCCCTTGAACACGGCGGGGTGGTGCTTGCGCACGTGGCGGAGGAGCCGCTGCTGTACTGACTACAACACTAGAGCTGTACTCACGAGCACGCTGCGCACGTGCTGCAGGTGTCCCTTGAACACGGCGGGGTGGTGCTTGCGCACGTGGCGGAGGAGCCGCTGCTGTACTGACTACAACACTAGAGCTGTACTCACGAGCACGCTGCGCACGTGCTGCAGGTGTCCCTTGAACACGGCGGGGTGGTGCTTGCGCACGTGGCGGAGGAGCCGCTGCTGTACTGACTACAACACTAGAGCTGTACTCACGAGCACGCTGCGCACGTGCTGCAGGTGTCCCTTGAACACGGCGGGGTGGTGCTTGCGCACGTGGCGGAGGAGCCGCTGCTGTACTGACTACAACACTAGAGCTGTACTCACGAGCACGCTGCGCACGTGCTGCAGGTGTCCCTTGAACACGGCGGGGTGGTGCTTGCGCACGTGGCGGAGGAGCCGCTGCTGTACTGACTAGAACACTAGAGCTGTACTCACGAGCACGCTGCGCACGTGCTGCAGGTGTCCCTTGAACACGGCGGGGTGGTGCTTGCGCACGTGGCGGAGGAGCCGCTGCTGTACTGACTACAACACTAGAGCTGTACTCACGAGCACGCTGCGCACGTGCTGCAGGTGTCCCTTGAACACGGCGGGGTGGTGCTTGCGCACGTGGCGGAGGAGCCGCTGCTGTACTGACTACAACACTAGAGCTGTACTCACGAGCACGCTGCGCACGTGCTGCAGGTGTCCCTTGAACACGGCGGGGTGGTGCTTGCGCACGTGGCGGAGGAGCCGCTGCTGTACTGACTACAACACTAGAGCTGTACTCACGAGCACGCTGCGCACGTGCTGCAGGTGTCCCTTGAACACGGCGGGGTGGTGCTTGCGCACGTGGCGGAGGAGCCGCTGCTGTACTGACTACAACACTAGAGCTGTACTCACGAGCACGCTGCGCACGTGCTGCAGGTGTCCCTTGAACACGGCGGGGTGGTGCTTGCGCACGTGGCGGAGGAGCCGCTGCTGTACTGACTACAACACTAGAGCTGTACTCACGAGCACGCTGCGCACGTGCTGCAGGTGTCCCTTGAACACGGCGGGGTGGTGCTTGCGCACGTGGCGGAGGAGCCGCTGCTGTACTGACTACAACACTAGAGCTGTACTCACGAGCACGCTGCGCACGTGCTGCAGGTGTCCCTTGAACACGGCGGGGTGGTGCTTGCGCACGTGGCGGAGGAGCCGCTGCTGTACTGACTACAACACTAGAGCTGTACTCACGAGCACGCTGCGCACGTGCTGCAGGTGTCCCTTGAACACGGCGGGGTGGTGCTTGCGCACGTGGCGGATGAGCTGCTCGCCGCGCACGTAGGCGCGCGCCGACACGCAGTACATGCAGCGCCGCGGCCGGTCCAGCGTGTGCGTGTCCAGGTGCCGCCGCAGGTTCACCTCCGAGTGGAACGACTTGCTGCACACTTCACAACTGTACGCTGCAGACATTATAAAATAGACAATATTGTGCCATTCTAAAACTTTTATCATCAAGTCCAAATATCCTTAATTAGAAAGTGGCTGAAATATTTAATTCCCTGCATATATCCAACTATAGATGCCAGAAAGTAAAATGAAGCTATTATTATGGCCCTTCAAATAGCATAATTATGCAACTTGATAAAACACTAAATTTAAAATGCACATTTCAATTTTTACACTTACGCTTGTCATCTAAATGCACTTTCAAATGATTTTCCAAACTGGCTTCATTGATGAATTCTTTTGTGTTGTATGTACATGTTGTCACAGGACAATGTAACTTATTTAATCCCATATGTTCTCTCATGTGAATCAGCAGCCTGAAAGCAAATTTACAATCTATACGTCATAAATCAGACATTCAGCACAATGTAAATTAATTAAATCTGCTAATTAATTCATAAAAAGTTAAATAGTTTTCACTATTATTATCATTGTTGGTAACAATTCGCCACTACTCAGACAGTTCATACAGAGATGCAGAGATGGGCGAAATTGAAGAACTATAATATAAATAATAATTAACTCTACCTGATAAATAATAGAACTAGATTGTGATTGAAAATTTTTCGTTCATGATTCGTTACTAAATATTTAAAAAAATATCTTTTTTTACTCACCCTACCCCTATAGTAAATGGTTTTAATTGCATGTTGATTATTGACTGAATAATGTCTGAGATAGCTAAGAATATTGCTCACAGAGATATGTATGTAGGTGTATGAGAGCGATGAGTACCTGGCTCTGGAGGAGAAGGTCTCGCCGCAGTGGTTGCAGAGGTTGCCGGTGTGCTTGTCGAGGTGGCGCTGCAGCTGCACGCGCTGGATGTAGGACTGGCCGCACACGGCGCACTTGAACGAGATGAGTACCTGGCTCTGGAGGAGAAGGTCTCGCCGCAGTGGCTGCAGAGGTTGCCGGTGTGCTTGTCGAGGTGGCGCTGCAGCTGCACGCGCTGGATGTAGGACTGGCCGCACACGGCGCACTTGAACGAGATGAGTACCTGGCTCTGGAGGAGAAGGTCTCGCCGCAGTGGCTGCAGAGGTTGCCGGTGTGCTTGTCGAGGTGGCGCTGCAGCTGCACGCGCTGGATGTAGGACTGGCCGCACACGGCGCACTTGAACGAGATGAGTACCTGGCTCTGGAGGAGAAGGTCTCGCCGCAGTGGCTGCAGAGGTTGCCGGTGTGCTTGTCGAGGTGGCGCTGCAGCTGCACGCGCTGGATGTAGGACTGGCCGCACACGGCGCACTTGAACGAGATGAGTACCTGGCTCTGGAGGAGAAGGTCTCGCCGCAGTGGCTGCAGAGGTTGCCGGTGTGCTTGTCGAGGTGGCGCTGCAGCTGCACGCGCTGGATGTAGGACTGGCCGCACACGGCGCACTTGAACGAGATGAGTACCTGGCTCTGGAGGAGAAGGTCTCGCCGCAGTGGCTGCAGAGGTTGCCGGTGTGCTTGTCGAGGTGGCGCTGCAGCTGCACGCGCTGGATGTAGGACTGGCCGCACACGGCGCACTTGAACGAGATGAGTACCTGGCTCTGGAGGAGAAGGTCTCGCCGCAGTGGCTGCAGAGGTTGCCGGTGTGCTTGTCGAGGTGGCGCTGCAGCTGCACGCGCTGGATGTAGGACTGGCCGCACACGGCGCACTTGAACGAGATGAGTACCTGGCTCTGGAGGAGAAGGTCTCGCCGCAGTGGCTGCAGAGGTTGCCGGTGTGCTTGTCGAGGTGGCGCTGCAGCTGCACGCGCTGGATGTAGGACTGGCCGCACACGGCGCACTTGAACGAGATGAGTACCTGGCTCTGGAGGAGAAGGTCTCGCCGCAGTGGCTGCAGAGGTTGCCGGTGTGCTTGTCGAGGTGGCGCTGCAGCTGCACGCGCTGGATGTAGGACTGGCCGCACACGGCGCACTTGAACGAGATGAGTACCTGGCTCTGGAGGAGAAGGTCTCGCCGCAGTGGCTGCAGAGGTTGCCGGTGTGCTTGTCGAGGTGGCGCTGCAGCTGCACGCGCTGGATGTAGGACTGGCCGCACACGGCGCACTTGAACGAGATGAGTACCTGGCTCTGGAGGAGAAGGTCTCGCCGCAGTGGCTGCAGAGGTTGCCGGTGTGCTTGTCGAGGTGGCGCTGCAGCTGCACGCGCTGGATGTAGGACTGGCCGCACACGGCGCACTTGAACGGCTTCTCGGTCACGTGCGTGAGCGCGTGCCGCCGCATCACCTCGATCGTGAACGTGCTGTAGCCGCACTGCACACAACACCTCCTATTACTCATTTGTACGGGACAACTTTGTGGGCTCTCGGTAATCTAGGAAACTACTTTTTAACAGAAGAAGCGCGAGCGTCCTAAATTTTACACATGTTGACGTTGAAAATACAGTGTACGTACATACTTAATACATTTACCAAAAACCAACCTTTAAGATTTCGTTGTTTTATCTAAGACAGATTTTACTATTTTCTCGCCCCGGTTCCCCCTGCTATTGTACTATAGTTTGCTTCGCATAGACTTTTACATTTAGAGCAATCATTCAATTTAAATATTTTTATTTTTGTATAAAAATATGATGAACTAAAATATGATAAATTTTTAAGTCATAGAACATAAGCTATTTATGATGATAGAAACATAGTCCTGAGAAGATGCTAGTGTTTTACAAATAACCCTTTAAAAGAAATGGGAATATTTTATTAAATGTGATGATTATTGTTTACACCAGATTTCACAAAACATCAAAAAATTGCGATTCTATGCATAATAAAAAAATATTTTATGAAGAAAATGGTATTAGGTAAAATTCGGGACGCCTGCGCTTCCAGTGTTGTAACTGCAAATTATTTCTATACAATTATTACTATATTGAAGTAGACATTGTTATATTTGTGGCTTTTTAATATCGCCATCTAGTCAAATCGTCAACAGACAAGATTTTGATGTTGAATTTAATTTAGCATCAGTTCACTTACCTTTTAACTCCTAATGCTGTGATAGCAGTAAACAAATAAATAATGGGGTTTAATAAAAATTCATTATTGTTTATTACACTAATATTATAATTTTTGAGTTCTTGAATTATATTTTTTTGTTTTGTTACGCTTGAATGGCTGAACAGATTTAGATAAAACTTGGGAAATTTAGAAGCTTGGAATTCCATTGGAATAATCTTCTACTATCACACAATTAAAGCTGCTGGCAGCAGGATTCTGTTTAGTAAAATTGTGAACAATAGCAATTTTGAGTTCCTTCCCTTCACAAGAATAAATGAAAAAATCCATCCAAAATCAGCCTTACAAGGTTCCCACTGCTGGTACGCAGGCCACCTCTCTTGGAGAGGGATATGGGCTATAATCCACCCCACGCGCCCAGAGCAGGTTGCTTACCTTGAGTTCACCTTTGTAATTTAAGGAACTATTGAGCAATATTTCTTACAGCTAAACTCAAGCAGTTTAGGTTGAGCACAGATTAGATAAACCCAATTTAACTATGCAAGATTCAGACGACCAAGTAATTCAGTTTTATTAAAAGTTAAGTTAGTATATACAATATAGTCCTTACCACATCACAGGAAAACTTCTTCTCGCCATGTATTTCCAAGTGTTTGGTCATGGCGGCTCGGGAACTGGTCCACTTGCTACAGTGGTGACATTGATACTGATCAGGTGTTTCTGTACAAAAATTCTTTTATTACCAATTGTTTATGTGTATTTGAACCTTTGTGTTCATATTAAATTAAATGTTGGCAAAATTATAGAAAGACTAATATTGTAAATAGAAGTCAGAATTGGCAAGTTAAAAATAATATAAATTATAGGTACATGTCCGAATTCAGACTATACATATAGGTAATTTATCAGTCACAGATACCTCAAGAGTAACCCGCCCAGTTTTTCAAACCCAAAGAAGCTGGTTTAATATAGTCAAGTAAACAAAACAGCTAAGTTTTAAGGGATTTTGCCTGTTATCTTCAAATATTTGACAGGAGAAAATAATGTCCATAAGACTGAAAAATATTACCTGCATGTTCTTTATGCCAATGGTTAACCAATTTGGAGAAATTCTTTGTTGAAAATAGGCAGTACTTGCAATTAAAAGCTGTTTTTACAATATGTTGCAACCTTATATGGACCATTAAATTGTCTTTTCTGGAAAATTTTGCATCACAAATCTGTGGAGAGAAGCAAAACATTAAGTACCTTTTAAGATTATTCCGTAAAACCATGACACCATGTAGATTTTCTTGATAATTGATAATGCTTTAATGTTTAACAGTAAATAATCAGTAAATAACAGTAATTAACGCCGAATGCCGATTGATAAGTCTTTATTGGGCACAAAGTTAAATAATGGCCAAGACAGCCATTTTTGTGTTGAAATCAAAAAGACCCATTATATTATTATTGCTAAATCAATTAGGATATTCCTGCCAAAGTTCGGTTCAGTAGTTATAAAATCATGTTTTACAGACTTCAATTCTACAAATACACACACTGGGGGGTCGCTCTGGCTCAGGTTGATATGGCTTTAATATAATAAATGAAGAAAAGCAAATGTAATATGGGTGTAGGACTATGATTCAGTAAAGAGAACCCATCCCAGGAATATCCTACTCTGAAAACTACAGTATTTAATTTAAAACAGGATATGACAGTGCTATATCAAAATTTAAAATAGTAAGTTATGCTTAGAATGAATAATTTTAAGTTTAATGTAAAAGAGTAAACAGTTTTCACATCTATAAGCTTTTCTTTGATCCTTACAGTAGTACACAGTACATTATTGTCAATGGCTTTACTGTGAAATAGTATCTTGATTCATGTCACCATGATTTGCATATATCCTAAATTCGTTTAGTATTGTTGAGAAATCTAGTTTTAGTAGAATTGCTATGACTAAAGAACTTACTTCACAACTAAATGAGGTTTGCCTTCGTCCATCACATCCACTCTGCGCCATATGCCGAAGCACGTGTGAGTGCCGGACGAATGTTCGCTTACAGTGTGTGCATGCATAAATGACTCTCTCGTGAACATTCTTAATGTGATTTATCAACGTTTTCTTATCTGGACAACTAACATTGCATTGATCACAAGAAACACTACTAGGTAGCTTGGAGTGCTCGTTCTGAAGGTGCTCTGCGAAACTCTTCTTAAACCTGAACTTTTTGGGGCACTCTTTGCAACTGAATGCTGCCTGAAAATATAACAAACACAAAGACAATATATTGATAAAGTTTTATAAAGATATCAGTTCTGACAATTTTGAACTTCCAAGTCTTCTGTACATTTGGCGTATAGTAGCTTTCAACTCTCTGAATAAAATTTTGTAGTGGTTTTGCATGCCTGTCGAAAATGAATACCTACCTGGAATTTTCTTTTCAATCAGCAATATTAATATAAAGCGCCTACTTAACTATCTAATGTGATCATTGAATGTATGTCAAATATTTTTGTTTACCTTCGAGAAAACCATTTCAGTATATTCTAATGCGCGACACCTTTTATGATGTGTTAATAACTGCTGTCCTGTTTCGAAAGACTTATTGCAAACGTTACAGACGTATTCAACTTCTTCAGGAGACGTTGTGTCCTTTTCCTTTTTCATAATCACAACACTATAAGAATTGTTTTTCACCAGGTTTTTGTTAGATGTTTTCAATTTCTTATTTTTGGTCCCAGGCGGGCGCCCTATCTTCTTTCGTTTGGGTGCCATTTGTATAAAAAGGATGTTCAAGTGTTGTTTACATTTATTTCTAAGACTGTTGTTTACCAAAAGATGTGCAATAAGTTCACTTATATAAAATTTGATATTATTTTCACTCAGGCGCTAAAAGCTCCTTCTCCATAGATCAATCAAGCGCCACGTATAATCATTTCAGATTGCGTACATGTCGTAGTGTTGCCAGGTAAAGAGACGTATGGACTTATGGAGATAGTTTTTTATTCTGAGATAAGTCTGTACACCTAGGATAACTAATTTTTATAAATTAAAGAAAGGGAATTTTTAGCCACTGTAAACCACCTGTAAACAATAAATTTTACACCTTAGACGAGAAAAATAATAATAATGACATTGACAGAACTCCAGACTCATTCTATTTTTTTTAGTCCATTTCAACACGCTAAGCTCTTCAACCATACTGCCTCGTCATCATTGATACAAATAATATTATTAATATTAATATAATATTATGTTCCACAACTTTTTCACACTACGCCACCTAGTCCCAAGCTAAGCAGAGCTTGTGTTATGGGTACTAGACAACTGATAAACATACATAAATATTTCTAAATAAATACATATAGATAAATTACACCCAGACACAGAACAAACGATCATGCTCATCACACAAACATTTGTCCTGGGTGGGAATCGAACCCACGACCCCTAGCATAGCAGTCAGGGCCACTGACCACTAGACCAACAGGCCAGTAAAAAAATAAAGGAGAGGTCAAAAATTATTTATCACAGAAATATCGTACAAAAAAAAAACAGTTATTGGCATTATTTTTTTTAAAACCTTTTTTTTGTACGATATTTCAAGCGCCAAAATTCGCAGAGCCTAACTTCACACTCGCCAACTTATAACGGACGAATCGTACTCCGCAGGAATTTATTACGCTACTTGATCATGATTAAATACGAATTTTTCAGTCGTCTTTTTGACAAAAAGCTGAAAAACGTTTCAGTAAAAACAAAACGCATATTTTTTTATTCGTTGCTACACAATATAAATAAAATGTAGCTAAAGCTTCCGTATCTTAAGTGTTTATTATGGTTTCAACTGTCGCTTTATAAAATAAAATGAGGTCAAAATATTATGTAGTATAATTGTAATATTACAATATCAAAACGTATGGAAAGAAGGTTTATATATTGTTGTATATTGTTTATATAAGCAATATTATGTACTCATTCTGAAGTGTATTTTATTTCCATTGTTATTAACTTCCTATTTTTTTATTCTCAAGCCAAAGGAAATAATGTACCATTACATATAGCAAGACAACGAGAAAAAGGTAGTGTGTCCTTTAGTGTTACAAGTTTATGGACACGCTAAAGTCTATTTTTTAATCCTTGAGACTAAATTGACACTGGCAAATGTCAACTTACAATAGAAATGATGCCAGGTCTTTTGCGTCAACTCGCGTAATGTCATTTTAGTCTCTGGGTTTAAAAAAGACCTTGGATAGGTAAATAATAATAATATATTACCTACCGCTGCCCAATTAATAATTTTTGTTGACCACTAACAGGAGCAGGGACTCAATTATCTTTGTTTGTTGTTGAAATGCATTTTGAAACTAATCAAAACGCGACCCGAATACCCGAAAACCCGTAGTAAACCCGTATTAGATGATATAATAAAATATCTGTGTTAGTTCCCATGGTAACCATGGGGGTAAACAAAATAATCAAAATCATCATGACAACGTGTTTGACACAGTGAATCTTGATTTTAGTGAATATTAGTGTGCTTATTTTAAAGATTCCTGGGACTATTGATTATTGATACATAATTTTTATACGTTGTGTAGCATTATGAACTATGGAAAAAGAATTAGATCCAGATGTTATCAAAACGACGCAAGTAGCCTTAGGAAAATATGTAAAGCGTCCGCCGTTAAGTGAGAAGTTATTGAAGAAACCACCATTTCGATTTTTGCATGATGTATTTACGACGGTAAGTCGTATATTACGTATCTAATGCACATATAATTATTATGAAACTTGTAAGCCAGCTGTAGAACCTGTCGTCACGCCGACACATAGGTACATGGCCTCCGGACTGGTCCAGAGTACGACGTCGATAGTGAAAAACGGCGGCGGCGCGGCGATTGACCGTGCCACGTTACCTAAGTCATGCAATGATACGGTGTCGTGCCGTGTCGAGCGAATGCATACCGTGTACGGCACCTACAGAGCCGCATCGGAACGTACCTGTAAAATAAACTGTTTATTCGAACTTACAATGCTAAGTCAATCCAAAGATATCACAATTCAAAGTATCGCGTTTCTAAAAACGGCAATTTCATAGATAAAGCCTAAATCCTAGGAGACCTATGCGATATTGAGAATTATGCATAAATGTCGAGGCCATATCGTAGAAATTATCACTTCATGATAATATAACCAAATAAATCAGGCGTTGATTTAATTTAAACTAGTCAAAACAAAATAGGGCCCACTTGGTTTTTATCATCGAAAATGAAAACTGATCAAAAAATTTATTTTTTATGGGTAGATATGTTGAGGATAAAGGGTTCTTAATTGTTTAAACCAATTAAAACATGAAGAAAACTTTAATTTCCTCAAAAATACACATAAAAATGAAAAATTAAAATTTACCCTTAAAAAACTAATTTTGACAATTTCGATTTTTATTACTAAACAAATATGGTTGGTTACACAGGGGTATTTTTAGTAACGGGTGGGTCCTCCTCGGTTACGTATGCATTCTCTGAGCCTGTTTGGGACACTTTCAATCAAATGGGTGATGTTTTCCTGGGGTATTTGCTCCCAGCACATTTTTAAAGCGTTTATGAGCTCCTGTTGACTGTGCAGTTCAATAAAATTTTCTTTTAACTTTCTTTTCAACTGGTCCCATAAATGTTCGATTGGATTGAGATCGGGGCTCATTGCTGGCCATGGTAACACAGAGATATTGGCTTCAGATAGAGTGCTCTGAGTTAGGCGAGGCGAGCCGTATGCGCACGAGCATTATCCTGCATTAGAATGAAATTGTTGCCCACTCGTTGTGCATAGGGAATGATATGAGGTCGGACTACACGCTCGACGTAGCTGGCAGCAGTTACGGTACCCTCGTTTAAAATTTCTAGCTCTGTTTTACCCATTAAACTTATTCCACCCCAAACCATAACACTGGCCCCCCCAAACCGATTAGTTTCGTGGATACAAGGGTTGATAAAACGTTCGCCTTCTCTTCTCCACACTCGAACGCGTCTGTCATCACTATAAAACTTAACTTTACTCTCATCTGTGAAGAGTACAGTCCTCCAATTGTCCATAGTACAGTCCTGATGTTCACGTGCGAACCTAAGACGAGCTGCACGATGAGCCCTCGTAAGTTTAATGCGAACAACACGTATTCTGGATTGTTGTCCATCTTCATGGAGTCTGTTGCGGATCGTTTGGTCGCTTACCCGCGTACCAGTGGCTTGCTGCAGTCGTTATTGTAAAGTACGGGCAGTAACGGTGCGCTCCCGGCGGGCAGATAAACGAAGGTATCGATCCTCTTGAACACTTGTGGATCGTATTTTTCCTGATCCAGGTCTTCTAGCAACACTGCCAGTCTTCTGATAGCGTTCCCACACATTCCTGATAGCTCGCCGCGATACTCCTAGTCGTAATGCTACTGCTCGCTGAGACTCCCCCTCTTGCAGCAATACCACTGCTCTTGAAGCAGTTTCCATGCTCATATGGTTCCGAATACGTGGCATTACAATTAGCACTAATGACTCAATAAAAAAAAACAGATAAACAAAACAAGAAACGCCTATAACGATAGTCGGAACACAAGTGTATAACAAATTCTGCATAGGGTGTTTTTGACTCAATTTGTTTAAATCTCGCCAATTGAGGGTAGAAATGGTATAACTTTAGAATCGGGTCGCAGGAGTAGGGGGTTGGTAGTCGGAGGGGGGGGAGGGGGGACTCCCCCCTCCCCCCTAGTACCACTCCCATGAAAAGGTAACTCACCGTTTCCGAGAAAAACGATCTTTTGTAACCTAACCTCAAAAATGTTATAACTTTAGAATCGGGTCGCAGGAGTAGGGGGTTGGTAGTCGGAGGGGGAGGGGGGAGTCCCCCGTCCCCCCTAGTACCACTCCCATTAAAAGGTAACTCACCGTTTCCGAGAAAAACGATCTTTTGTAACCTAACCTCAAAAACCTCAAAAATTGTTTAAAAGACGTAGTCGCCGGAGCCCCGCTTCGCGGGGCTCCTACTTCTGGGTGGTTTATAAAAAAATAACCACGAACGAGGTGCCAGGGTCTGTGTTCGCTCGCTTCGCTCGCTCACTACGACCCTGGCACCTCGTTCTAACCTAACCTGTCCGAGTCGGGGTGCCCCTAAGTCTTACTCACATATAATTAGTATGATTATACGACTTTCTACTAAACAGGATATCTAGGATGATATAAAAGTAAACAACAAATACATATACAACTCGAAGAGGAACGGAATGAATCAAAATAAAATTGAATGAATGACCGAAACGAATGACAGTGACACAGACACAAAATGTTGACTTTATTTTTTTTTTACGTTCCGTTCTACCGATGTAGCACGATATTTTACACTACAGGTAATAAATTGTGACAGCTTTGGTTGTCAAGTGCCCATTTTAACGTTCCGTTTTACAGTTTATCGAATTTGAGGTTAGAAATTTATTTCGTAAATTTTTCGAAAATTAGGCATTACCTTGTGAAAAGAGTGGTATTGTTATAATCGGGAACCCAAGCCCTACCAGTTTTGACCATTTTCAGTCCCCAAATCCTGCGACCCGAAACTAAAGTCAAGCCGAACTTACCCATAAATAAGTTTGAAGTAACATACCAACAGTTTTTGTGAATAAATCGTGGTGGGCCCTATTTTGTTTTGAGTAGTTTATATAGTAAACCCATGTGGTTGTCACCTGCTTTACCGAACTGACTTGAAAGCCTCCAGCTAGAACCTAAGAAAAAAATAAAAACTATACAACTACACGCTCAAGGTACCTACATGTGGGACACGGAATTTGGGTTAGAGCATCGCTACGGGAAGTAAAGATTGAGACAGGCTAGATCGAGCATAAATTATTATTTAGGGACGAATAAGGCTCAGCGGCGCAGGCTGACTCGAGTTAGGAACGGAGTGGACATTGATCGGTGAGTCTAGGTGCGCCTCGGCGGCGAGAACGGAAGGACGGTGGTGTGTGATTGCGAAGGCTGCTGGTTTTCCTACGTCTCACTTGGAGCAGAGTAATTATGTCATCGGGAGTGACGAGAGTATGCTAATCTGCTACTGGAACTCAAGTTGTAGTAGAGCTTACTTTAGCGAAGGCTGCCCGCGAACGAGCCTGCTTTATGTGCTCAGCAGAGGTCACAATATGCTAGCTTGAGATCACACCCGAAGTATTTAGCTTGCAACTCTCAATGGATCGGCTTGCCATACATGGTAATCGGAGGGGGAGCTGGGAAGGTATTCCTCTGCATGACTCTTAACGGGGTTATTGATTCTAAAATTCCGAAATTAAAAAAGGATTGCGGAAAATTAGATTGCTAACGATAGCACCCGGGTACGGGCCGGTACAGTAAATGGCCGTGTTGTCTGTGAAAAAAACTAAATGGACCTTTAGAATTTTTGAGACATATCGCTAGTAAACAGTGAAAAAGTAGGGGCGATAGCGTGCAGCCCTGAGAGACTCTAACTCGTATGAGGCAGGGAAATGAAACCGCTCCCTCTTTACGATACTAGGCGTAGACGATACGATTTGCCAAAGTCTCAAAATGAGTAGGTACGAGACAATTTGGCAGACTAAGTTCATATTGTTAATGTAGTAGGTAAGGCATTGTGCCAGACCTTTAGTTCGAGTATGTGTTATCATGATAAACGGTAATACTAATACGAATAATAGGTACTGTGGCTATGTTATGTTATATTTTTTCTGTCTTGAGTGAGTTTGTATGTAAATGAACTATGTGGTAGGGAAGAACGCTACAGACAGACTGCCGAAAGCTTTCACTAAGTATATCAAACATGCTGATGCTGCATATATTTTCACAGTTATATAAAACCCGACTTAGTTAATCCATATCGGGATGTCGACTGTCGACTTTCAAAGATTAAGTATTGTAAGTAGGTATTTGAAGTTTTATAATTAAAATACTTACATACTTTTTTAAATTCCAGGTTTTAAAGACAACAGGTTTCTTTGGGAATTTGTTTGAGGAAAATGAACTAGTATCAGATAATGTAAAAGACAGGGATAGCAAGATATCATTTCTCAACAAAGTGATTTTTGTTTTGAGTAAGTTGATTTAAATAATTTCTTCTACTAGGTACCTGTAAGTATATAATACTTTGCTGCAAGTGGCTTAATGTGCTATTATTTTAACACGTAAACAGGTTTCACTACAGGAAAATCACTAGCTGCAAAACCATCTAAAATAGTTGCAGGTCAAGAACCCGAGAAAACTAATGAATTACTTCAGTGTTTGGCTAAAGCGCTCGATGAAAAATTATCGTCAGACGAAGCTGTAAAAAAATATAAAGAAAGTACAAAGTCAGCTCAAAATCCTGAAACTAAGAACAAGGAGCCAATTAAACCGACCAAGAAAGCAACAGACTCAAAAAAATTAACATCGCGAAGCAATGACAAGTTGAGTAGTCAAAAAAATGATGTGACACGAACTGCAACGAAGCAAGATAAAGAAAAAGCTGAAGTTAAATCGAAAAGAAAAGAAAATGGATCGGTCAAACCGGAACCACAAAATCTCAAGAAAATACAACAGTCAAAAACAATCAATGCAAAAAATGGAAAGGATAATAATAAGGAAAAGAAAGATCTGCCTACAGATGATAACATACAAAAGCGGAGTAGAAATATATTAACCAATTCTACAGAGAGAGAAAAAGGTCACGAAACGTTAAATAGAGCACAAAGCCAAGAATCGAACACAACCGTAGAAAAAGAAGATCTACTAGGCAAGCAAATAAATATTAATCAACTTGATGTAAGTCCTAGAATCGAGCAGGATGTCGAAGGTAAACTTAACAGCTCCTACACCATAACCGAAAATGAGTTGAACTCATCGTCTTCTTCAAATGATTTAAATGAAATCACAAATAATAATAAGCAAGATGAAATACACTCACAAGAAATAAAGGAAAATAAAGAAACAGCATTTATTGATGTTGGATATCAAAATCCAACAAACACTGAATTTATTGTTGATTTAAAGCCAAAAAGTTTGGATATAGATGTAAATTTTGAAGAAGCACAAAAAATCAACACCCAAGCTCTTATTGAACCCGAAAACAAAATTATAAATACCGAAAAAGACTCTGTGACTTTATCTAAAGGTCCAATGAGTACAACAAGTGATTCGAAAATGCCTCGACCACCCAGTGTAAGGCCTTCATCTTCCAGACCAGGAGCTCCGCGAATGAGGGAAAAACTGGACAACGTTATAAAAGATTCAGATAATTTACTCTTGGGTAAAGTCAACATAATCATTGAAAATACCCAGAATGAAGAGGTTTGTAAAAATTATCACTCGCGTATGTACCTACATAACTGTTGTGCGTTTTTAAAATGTTGGTAAATAAGTAAATTATAATTGCAGGAAGAAGAAACAAGTCTCTTAGTAATAGAACAACATGGAGCCTTCAATTCAGTTCCCCAAGACCAGCAAGAACTGCAGCTATCATCAAACGAACATGGACATCTAGTTCAACAGATTTTAGACTCCCAGAAAGAACTGTCTCATATAACTGGAAAAACAGAGATTGTATGTATTCTTTTCATTTAATTCTTAAAAAGAATATTAAATTTATTGATAATGGATTTTTTTGCAGGAGTGGCAATTTGGAGCTCAAAAAGCCAGAGAGGCGATGAATCAAGAAATCGAGCAACTTCGGTTTAATATCCAAGCTTTGTCTCGGGTAGCGAATCCTTTGGGAAAATTATTGGATCACATCCAAGAAGATGTTGAAGTAATGCGCCAGGAACTCCATCAATGGTCAAACATTTACGAAGACGTTACCAAAGAGATGCTTAAACAAAAGTCGTGAGTGTTTTCGGTCTGACACGTCGATCGTACTGTGATCACAGCTATTAATGATTTATCTTTTGTTATCCTGTTGAATCTGTTTCGGAGAAACTTAAATGCAAATGATTCAAAGTTAATAGTACAAATTGAAGTGAATACTTACCCCCTTACCTATATTTAAATATGCCACACTCTGTACTCGTAAAATTTTTCAGAAACCTGACCACCATAATTTCATATTTCAGCCTGAACGAAGACTCGTTGACGCCGTTCCATACTAAATTAAAACAAATAGAAAGGGACATTGAAGAAAAGCGTGATAAAATAAACGATCTTAAAATAATGATACATAAAAATGGTTTTAGAATTGAAAAGTTACTTACGAGTGGGAGTGTGCAATAACAATTTATCATGTAGATTCGATTAACTACAATAAACTTAATCAAATTTGGTATTTTACAATTCATTTCAAGAACTACAAACCTACCTCAAAATGAACCAGTTTCATTCATCATCAATTTAGGTAAGTATTTCTCTTTTAGCTTAGCCAGATAGGCTGTCACGTTCAACAGCAGGCATACCATTCCATTAGTGTAGCAGTAAGTACTAAGTAACTAAGTATTGGTAGTATCTGCTATATATAGGTAGGTATCGAAGTTAGGTTCCTGTTCAAGGGCGTCGCCAAGGGGGGGCAGGGGGGGGGGGGCAGCTGCCCCCCCCTAGAGATCAAATGTAGCTAGCCGTAAAGCGACCAAAGTGCGAGCAATTGACTTCCTTAAGGTGGGCGCGACGTTAGAATTATCCATACAAACGTAATACCAAAATCATTTGCAATTTGAGCATATTTACACCATAATATGATGTTATTCGGATTCAGACAATAATTATCTAGGTTCCTACATTGTCTTTTTGTTGAAAAACTTACCCCAAACGAATTTAAATTTGCACATTTTCACAGCGAAAATGTCATGTTTTTATTTTGTTTTTTCTATATTATAAACAACAATATTTCAAAATATCTTTTCGTAGGAACACAGATAATATTATCAAGTTATAAATACTCGAAACAATATTGGAAATACATTAATTTTTCATTCATAATTTTTGGTATTACGGAACCTCTCCCAAATTTCCAATAGTTTGTATTGCTATCACAGCAAGCAACTGTCAGTGTGCGGATGATGACTTTACTCTAGTCGGTGTGTCCAAGAATTGTTTATACTATCTGGATTGCTTCCATCAACCTCAAAAACGTATTTTATTTCGTCTCAACTCGAGATAGCGCGCGGTCTCCGCAGACCTCTTAAACTATTAATAAATGCAGAAATTATACTTATGCTGCTATATTATAAACTGCAAGAAATTATAAAGGAAGCTACTGCTGCTGCGGAGAAAGTCGGACTGGAGTTGGACATTACATCAATGCCGCGTATTACGGGGGAAACAGCGTCATAGAAACAATCATTCAGCAGAAAGCCCTTCAGAATACTGGAAAAGTTTTTTAGTAATACCATATTAAGATTCAATTATCCCTTGAAGTCCCTGGAGTAGCATCGAGGTGGCACTTCGTCACCATGTGGTGCCCGCCTACCTACATCGCGTGATCGATCATCGCCTACCTGTTGGATATTCAACATCTATCCCGGTCACCAGGGAGTGTGGAGACGGCGAGAGATGTCGTGCGGTATTCTGCAGGGATTGGTACTAGGACCGCTCCTGTGGCACATTGGATACGTCTACGTGCAGCGTGGTCTACTACGCGTGGTCTGGACGACACGTTGGTCCTGGCGCGGGGAGAGTCGTACCAGGCGGCCCTCGGATCGCGCCACCACCGGGTTTCCGAATATGGGGTCCACATCGGCGTCGGGTCAACGGTGAATTATCTGGGACTCCTCGACAGCTGGTGGACTTTCGAGGAGCATTTTCGACGTCTGGCTGCCAAACTGGACAGGAGCTCTGAAGCGGTTTCTGCCTAACCTAGAGGGTCCAGACGCCCCCTGCCGGAGGCTCTACGCAGGGATGGGACAACGGTCCATGGCCCTTTACGGAGCGCCGGCGCCATCGCTGGGTAAGCGACCGGCGATCAAACTAAACGCTTGCCAGAGGATCATGGACATCCGGATGGTGCCGGGATTCCGCACGATCTGCCGCGAAGCGGCGAACCTCCTTGCTGGCCTGCCACCGTGGGATCTGGAGTCAACAGTCCTTGCACGCATGCCCGATTTGCGCGTGGAGATGCATTGAGGGGCGAAACTCCGCTGCCGTGACAAGTCGCGTATGGCGGACAGAGTTCCGGCGGGATCTCAGGGTGGCATGGCGACTGCGAATGTGGCAATCCAGTGCTGGGCACACTGTCATTGCGGCGGTAAGTCATGGCGTCCCTCTCGTTCCGTACGCAGAACCTCACCGGACACGGTAAGCTCGAGAAGTTCCTGCATCGGATCAAGGAAAAAAGGACGCCCGGGTGTCGCCACTGTGGTCCGCCCGGTGGGCACAGTGGAGCACAGGGTAGAGGTGTGCCCCATTTGGGCGGAGTACCGCCGTGTCCCGTGGAGGCTATTGGCGGTGGCGACTTCTCGCGCTGGGGCCTGGTACAGGCCATGTTCCGGAGTGAGGAGGGATGGCAGGCAGTCGCCTCCTGCGAAGCAGTAATGTTAGCGAAGGAGGCTGCCGAGGGAACGGCCCACACGCCGTCGCCGCCGAGATCCCGATCCCAGTTTCTGACCACCGTAGGCGCGGGCTTGCGGACGGCGAGCACTGGGTAGCTCGTCATCCGGTTGTACGGTAATAACCCGAACCAAGCCTAGTCGTCAAAGACGCTTTCTGTTCTACGCGCGCCTCAAGGAGACTTCAGCAAGAGCTGTAGGGGCCCGATAGGGCTGAAGCCTCTGGGGAACACGTAAATTCCGAAAGGTGAGCCCGTCTCCTCCCAGATCGAAGACAACGAAGAAACGGTGTAGGATTTCGTCAGTAAGAGATTGCAAAGACTTCCAAAGTGTAATGCTTCATGCTCTCGACGTTCATATTTTTTATCATCCATAATATTGCCCCGTTGCCCCCCCCCCCTTTGTCATAAGCTGGCGACGCCCTTGTTCCTGTTCGTATCGTATTTTAATTAAAGAGTTTCGAAACTCCGTAGGCACTTTAAGTTAGTTCTACGAGTACCTATACCAAAGTAAAGCTCATTTCACACTATGCTATAATAGAATAGCATATTATCGCATAGAGTTCATACTACAACAATATCGCTCGCCATATACATTAAGAACACGTTCACACTTTGCTATACTACCTATAGGTAGTATAATAAAATATCACTCGCCATGCATTTATAATATATATGTTACTGTAAAAGCCAGAACTACAGTAAATCCTAAGATTTACCAACTCTTAATGGTAAAAGTCCGAACTGTTCTATAATCATCGTTTATTTCGGACTTTTACTACCATTCACTTGGTAAATCTTAGGATTTACCTCAAAGATACGGTAAATGTTAACCTGTGGGGCCTCGTGGGGCCCGCCATTTTTTATTATTTATTTATTTATTTAATATTAATAAATTAATATAAATAATATTAATAACAAAAACTGTTATTGCTCTGTTTCTGTTGCTTCTGTAATTATACTACTAGAGTACAATTTTAAATCGGCCGGGGTTTGGTGGCACATTTTTTTTCCAGCGGTTCTCAAAGTTAAAAGGTAATTACTTGTTTACTGGCACGTTTTTGTGCCACGGGGTCCTACAGGTCCACGATAAACATTACCAAAAGATAGGTAACGATTTGACTCATTAGTAGTACAATTAGTATTTAATAATTATGCATTGTTCTGTAAGACTATGGACCGTGTACTCAACACTAAGCTCCTGGCATACCTACCTAGAAACTTATGACATCCTAAGTGACCGTCAATACGGCTTTCGCTGAAATTGGTTAACTAGTGATCTTCTAGCGTATGCCATACGTATCTGAAATGAGGCCATCGAGAAGCATGGGGAAACGCTTGGCGTCTCTCTCGACATCTCGAAGGCTTTCGATAGGGTCTGGCACGAAATCCTTGTTAGTAAGCTTCCTTCTTTTGGTTTACCTGCTGGATTGAGTGCTTGGATCGCAGACTTCCTGAGTGACCGATCCATTCGAGTGGTCATCGATGGCAGCTCGTCCGGTCAAATGGCCATTAATTAATGCCGGAGTCCCTCAAGGGTCAGTGCTCTCGGCAACTTTGTTCTTGCTGCACATTAACAATCTGCTCAAGCCTGGTACCTTTGGGTATGCAGACAGTACTTTTACTGAAAGATACATATCCAATACACGAACTAGTGGGTCACAGATCCAGTCTCTCCAAGTGGCTATGGTTGAGCACTTGAATTGGTCCTTGGAGGCGGTCACTGAATGGGGCAATGCCAATTTTCCGCTAAAAGAAGACAATTCAGTTCTCCTACTTTCCTGGGTGCAACCGTGCCGATAACCGACCATCTTGATCGTCTTGGTGTTACGTTGACGTCGACTTTTAACTTTGCTCCATATATTGAAGCAAAGGCTCAACTGGCTGCTAAAAAGCTAGGAATCCTTGCAAAGGTGAGACAGTACGTCACACCCGAATAGCTGCTCACACTTTATCTAGCGCAAGTTCGATCATGTATGGAGTACTCCTCTCATCTTTGGTATGGATCTGCCCGATATCAGCTTGAAGCGCTTGAAGCTATTGAAACGAGAGCCAAGAAGATCATTGGTAAAGATGCACTCGTTTAGTCGAGGCTTCAAAATCTTGAGCATCAACACCGAGTCGCTAGCCTAGTCAGGTTTCTACCGGTTGCATTTTGAGGAGTGTGCGTCGGAATTGCATAACTAAATAATTCCTGCTAGCCCGTTCCATCATCAGACCATCAGGCGTACGGCGATGCGCCATCGGTACCTACATGGTAGATATCTCTCTTATACGCGCAAAACGTTTTGGGAACACATTTATTGTACGTACAGCCAACGAGTAGAAATCTCTGCCGGAGTCTATGTTTCCTGATAGCTACAACCCAGGAATCTTTAAGCCAAGAGTGAATAGGTTACTTCTTGGTAAACGTGCTCCATCGTCGAAAATACAAAACCAACATTTACCAACCCTCACTGGTAAAACCTAGCATGTACCAAATTCTAATGGTAAAAGCCCGATTAAGAGGCCTGCGGAGACCGCGCGCTATCTCGAGTTGAGACGCAAAAAAATACGTTTTTGAGGTTGATGGAAGCAATCCAGATAGTATAAACAATTCTTGGACACACCGACTGGAGTACAGTCATCATCCGCTCACTGACAGTTGCTTGCTGTGATAGCAATACAAACTATTGGAAAGGGAGAGGTTCCGTAATACCAAAAATGATGAATGAAAAATTAATGTATTTCCAATATTGTTTCGAGTATTTATAACTTGATAATAATATCTGTGTTCCTACGGAAAGATATTTTGAAATATTGTTGTTTATAATATATAAAAAACCAAATAAAAACATGACATTTTCGCTGTGAAAATGTGCAAATTTAAATTCGCTTAAATTTCGTTTGGGGTAAGTTTTTCAACAAAAAGACGATGTAGGAACCTAGATAATTATTGTCTGAATCCGAATAATATCATGTTATGGTGTAAATATGCTTAAATTTCAAATGATTTTGGTATTACGTTTGTATGGATAATTCTAACGTCGCGCCCACCTTAAATCGTTTCTTTTTCACATATTCTTACATTTACCAACTCGTGTTGGTAAAACCTAAGATTTACTGGTAAAACCTGAGATATACCGTGGTTCGGGCTTTTACAGTAACATATATATTACTAGCTTTTACCCGCGGCTTCGCTCCCGTCAAATGACTACCCTACATATCCTACGCTACCCTACCCTACCTTCCCTACCTACCCTACACTACCCTATACTACCCTACACTACCCTACACTACCATACACTACCCTACCTACCTACCCTACACTACACAACCCTACACTACACTACCCTACACTACAGTACCCCACACTACCCTACACTACCCTACCTACCCTACTTTACCTAACTTTTTTTAGAATTTTTCTCTCCGTAAGAACCATCATTGAACTTCAAGGAACATTTTAAAAAAAGAATCAGCCAAATCGGTCAAGACGTTTTCATGTGATGTCGTGACAACGGAAAACGGGTTTCATTTTTATATATATAGATAAATGCATGGCGAGCGATATTTTTGTGCTATGAATTATGTGCGAATTGCTATATAATATAGCGTAGTGTGAAATGGTTTCAAACCACTGTCAAACGACCTGCTGTTACCATACCAATATTTACATTTAATTTAAATATTGGTAAGTATGAACAGCAAGGACGCGATAGAGCGGAATAAGTCTACGTAAGTAAGATACTACGTCAATAAGTCACTACGTCCTACGTACCTGGGACAGACGGTCCAGTTGAGTAGATCTAACTTCGAGACAGAGATCAATCGTCGAATCCGACTCGGCTGGGCAGCGTGGGAAGCTGCACGGTATCTTCTCGTCCATCTTACCTCAGCGTTTCAAGACAAAAGTCTATGACCAGTGTGTGTTGCCAGTGATGACATATGGCTCGGAAACGTGGTCGCTCACAATGGGCCTCATCAGAAGGCTTAAAGTGACCCAAAGAGCAATGGAAAGGGCTATGCTCGGGAGTTTCCTTGCGTGATCCCATCAGAAATGAAGATATCTGCAAGAGAACTAAGATTATCGACATAGCCTGAAGAATTTGAGGCTATGTCGATAACCTTAGTTCTCTGTACGCCAAACTTACGTGGCAGGGCACATTGCTCGTAGAACAGTTGGTCGATGGTGACGGAAGGTTCTAGAGTGGCGGCCACGTACCGGAAAGCGCAGCGTTGGAAGGCCTCCCACAAGGTGGACCGACGACCTGGCGAGGGTCGCGGGAATCCGATAGATGCGAGACGCACAGGACCGGTCGCTGTGGCGACGCTTGGGGGAGGCCTATGTCCAGCAGTGGACGTCTTTCGGCTGAGATGATGATGAACAGCAGGTCGTTTTCTCTTTAAATTTTAAATAGCAACATATTAGCTTAGGTACCCGTTTATCATCATACATGCAAGAATTCTCGGCTCTTACGTTACATATTTTGACACAGAATTACCTAAGTACTCAACGCTGTTCAGATCGGTCATGGCTTCCAAAAATAGCAACAGCTAGGCCATTAGCTCAATCCATCAATGTTCCTGAATTAATTAATTGAGCAACAGGAAGGAGCTTCCAGAGACTATGGCCAAGGCTAGAACGATCCGAACGAAGTTTTCGTCTGATTTTTGTTTTGTATCTTGTTCATCGATATCTCCGCCAAAAGTGTTTTGTACGAAGAAGGTTGGAGACAGATCATAAAACACTTCAATAAATGATAAAATGTTCCGGAATTCCTGCTCATTATGCGTTATTGGCACATAAACAACTTTCATCATCAAGATTCTTTTTGTTTTGGGTTAGAATGTAACTCTGTTAAGGCTCACAGTGCCGGCGGCCAACCCGCCGGCCCTGCCGCCGCGCGCCGCCGGCACATTTTTGTTCCATCTTTGCAAGGTGGTCTGAAAGCAGTCGGCAAACCCGGCGGCATGTGTGTAGTAGCCATTAGAGTAATTCCTTTACTTAGTTTTATAATTATGGTAGGGTAGGTAGGTACTTTATTGTGGTGGTAAAATCAATAAATCCCCATACTCCCACCACCATACTCCCATACTCTCGCTCTAAGATGGAGAGGCCATGTCAGTCTTTCTGACTAAAACCCACCACGTTCCTTCAAAGTTGCCCTTCACACTCTAGGTTGGGTTCGATTCGAACGACCGGACAAAAAGCTACTCATTGCTTAATCGCAGGACGTCGCGCAACGTCGTTTATTTCTATTCTGTGGCTGTGACTGCTGTGAGCCAATATTCAGTTTAACAATCTTACCAAGCGTAGTGAGAAAAGGTATAGGTACACAAAATCAATACTTTTACGTAATCTTATTTAATTTATCACAAAGTTACATAAACACATACACTTACAAGCCTTATAATTTAATGTATAATTACACTAATATTAATGTTCAGTAGGTACATGGCCTACATTAATGCTGATTAGGTAGGTATTCGATTCTATTTCGTCTAGCTAGTCTATGGCTAATTTACATTGATCCAGTGGTTAAATTCAGTAATAGAATCAAGTTAACTTGGAAAGGTCGAGGGAAAATTATTTACATTAAAAAAATCATCACTGACAATTTGACGACGAAACAATTATCATTTTCAAAACTACTAGTGATCGATTTCTGGTTCCGGCACAAATTAAAAAATAAAGAGCTAAATTGCAGTTTCATTTTCCTCCAAAATCGAGTCCATGGTTTCTTCAACCACTTTGCTCTATAAATCCAGTATGGGTATACTTGACTTTCGTCTTGAGGTGTCTACCTCAATAATCACCATGCACGTATAGACAGAGTTACCTCAGCCCAGACTCAGATTAACTTAGAAGGTAACATCCATACTATATTTTCCCTTAGTTCACTTCTTTAACCAGTATCGACCCATTTTTGAGTGTAGGTCTTCAATATTGCACCCGTGACTGTCCGAGGACCGGTCATAGTACCGCTCACCGCGCCGGCGCCGGTACACCTGATGCGTGGCCCGTCTACACTGTAAAGCCAGTTAGTTCTCCAAACTGCCTCATCTGTAGTCTGCTCGCTTCCAATTATTCCAGGCTCACTCTTGGGTTATGGCGAATCTTTAAATTTCTTTCCCTTAGCTCTTTGACGGTCTTGTTGTTGGGTTATTGTCTGCGTGGTGAGCGACCATTTTGCGGTCCCATACATCATGACGGGAAGGACACATTATGTTAAAATGGACTTATTGTGTGCTACCTATTATTTTCTGCTAAATTAATAAACTTATCTTAACCTATCAATACCCGCGAAACGAGACACAATAGTAAGACAATAACGGCGCGGTCCTATGAGACCGGTCGGGGATTCATGAATTAATGCCACTGAATAAAGTTCATACTAGAGTGAAAGGAAATAGTGCAAAAATTGTTGACAAAGTAGGAATTTTACATTTTGTATGCAACGTAAGGTGATAAACACTCTACAGTGCCATTAATGAAGTTTCTGTACCAATAATTAGCTCAGAGGTAAGCACTCATGAAATTTTCATTGTGTAACAAAAAGCTGGTCCAACGAATGATTTCAAAAGAAATTGGTAAAGCAAAGAATCCTCGCGCCGTTTTTTACATGAATGCATCACGAGTGATTAGTGTAAGAACAGTCAAAGTCCACTTTTGCACTAGCCCCGTTCAGTTTGCAAAATACGACGGTTGTCGGTTGTGTACTTAGATTGTTTTCGTACAATCTGCAGTCAACCTGCTTAGGCCTTCTCCGGTCGACTACCTATCAGTCTAACCGGATGCATCTCAATACCAGTATTTTACATGTAGTGACTTCTTATCTGACCTCCAGTACCCAGTAATTGGGTAACACGATACTTCTTGGGTCTTGTCAAGGAGAATGATGTCAGATTTCTTCTGACTATTCGTAACGACCCTCAAAGGTTTATACTTAAATGATAGCTGGATAACAGCTTAACGTGCTTTCCGAGGCATGCAGGTCGGTCTGCGGATAGGCCAAACATACGAACGAAGTTAAGTGTTGAGATTGCCCATCTACAGACCGACCTAGGCAAGCACTGTTAAATTTTGGAGATCGAACCGTGAGTGTGTTACTTTATTATATTATTTTAGTTGCTTACGACCTGTTTTAAGCGATTCGCCTAGAAAATGCGGGCGCGACACAAGTGCTAAGGTGCCTAATTCATATGGTCCGTATTCGCTTACGCTAGGCGGCACTTAATGAACGGCGCTGGTAAATAATCGTAAATCTTGGTCCAGCGCCGAGATTTGAAAATTAGACAATGTAATAACGACGAGACATTCAATTTATTATGCGTGTCGTTTGGGAAAACGGAGGTTACAATTTTCAAATAAGTGGTGTTTACAACATGAAAGGAAACACCTTTGCTATAGCACTATTGGATTTTCAACTGTCGGAACTGAGCCAAAACAAAAAATACAAGTAAGTATAACAGGAGAGTGGAACATCAGAATCAGAAGAACAGTAGTTTTGGTTTTCATGACATTAGTAAAATTTATGCAATAATGTAATTTACAGAACCTTACAAAAGATCTGTTCACTTACGCCTACGGTCCACGGACGCGTAGCTTCATAGCCGCGTATTTGTGAATATACGCTTGGCGTAAGCCTGCTACATGACGGCACGATTGTGCCGCTTCGTCATAAATTTTGTATGCAATCTTCACGAAGTCGTACACTAAGCGTATAATGACAGATACGCGGTTATGAATACGCGTTCGTGGACGTAGTACGAATAGGCTTTAGTTTATTCTACACCTAAAAGTTACACAATTTTATTAATGAACTGTGTGGAGAAAAATGACTGATGACTGGATGAAAAAAGAGGTGAAAAAGTTAGAAAGGGACAGCTAGGGCACTTGCCTGCGTCAAAGTAGGTCTCCATACAAACTTTGGACCCTCTGTCATTCCTTTAGGGGGGAGTTCAGAAAACCCTTTCTTACTACCTATATCAAAACAAATATTTGTGCCAAATCTCAGAACAATTATTTCAGTGTTTTGTTTATATATTTTTATTATTGGTAGGTTTGCATTTTATTTCTATCTCACCAAAACCATGGTGTTCTAAATTTTTTTTGGCAACAATACCACCATAATGAAATTGAATATCAATCATTTACCATTAATAAGATCCCTAATTTACGAATGGAACTAAGAAATAGATGAAATAAATAAGTAGATGATCATTCTGTAGATCTTATGATCCTCTAAAACAATTTTTTATAAATGATACTAGCTTTTGCCCGTGACTTCGTCCGCACGTGAATGTTGGTTACAGCGAACACGAAGTCAAAGACAGATAAAAAGTAGCCTATGTCCATCCTTGGGGTTCAAGCAAGCTCTGCAAATTTAATCAATATTGGTTCAGTAGTTTAAATGTGAAAGCGTAACAGACAGACAGAGTTACTTTCTCATTTATAATATTAGTATGGATTACTTAAAAATTTATAGTCATTGTATATATCAATACAATTGTTACAAATCCCTTGTGGACTTGGTAATTTTCAAATATTATTGTTAAAACAACTATTGTTTTATTATTTGCAATGGCATTGTTACCCAAAAAATTTGGAACATGATATTGGGCAGGCATATAATAGTATCCCAGGGAAAGCAGATTGTCTCTGAAACTGGGCTTGTGTAACATAGGACAGCAAACCAAAAACTGTTACATTTCCTTGTTTGACAGATGACTGGGTGGGATTATGTATGTATGTACACTATATTTATTTGGGCACATCACTTTGAGCAATATTGTTTGTTATCAACAGGTACAAAAGTTTAACCAAACCAAGCACTGTTCTAACAATCCACCTCCTAAGTTAAACAGAAGGAACATAAAACTGTACAATTTACAAACATTTTTGGTGAGAAAATACAAAATAGGTTATTTCTGAGGAATGTGTCCTTCCCTAATAAATTACATACAAACTGATACTTAACATAACATTATGGTGTTGGTGATGAATCATTTTTATTATTGTTGTCACTATTTTCTTTGCCACGGTCTGTTTCTTGGTCATTTCTTGATCGTTTTAAAATAGTGGCTGCATGCTCCATCACCATGACTAGTCTATGCTGACTCTCCAGTCGTTCTAAACAACCTTTGCAAATTGTTTTTGGCAATGGATCTGACTTTGACACCTGAAATGTAAACCTCTTTATTAAAACACTAAGCAGAAAACTGTAGAAAAGATAAAAAACAAGAAGAGTTTCAATATTAAATATTTTAATAATGTTTTATGGTAAATCAATTTATTAACAACATCAATAAGCCCCACAGTGAATGGTAATTAGTAGGAAATATTGAAGCTCCACCATATTGGTGCACTAACATTAAATTAAAAGTTTCTTTTAGGATTTACATAAGTTTTGATTGCTGACATGTTCAGTAGATAGTGATTATAAAATTTCAAGCGTTAATTACTATTGCTTGCCTAAAAGTAATGTGATTACTTAGTACCCACATTTGAAATAGGCAACAAAAGATTAATATGAAAATGAAAAATATAAGACAGATTTACCCAATCAACTTACATTTATTGAAAGATATCGGCTAATTTTTTCAGATACGCCCATACGTGTGCCTTCTTCTCCATAAATATGAAGGACTACTCGATGCATTTCGGAGCATAATCGACATATAAAGCCCGTCAAAACAGCTCTATCTAAGCTTCCCATGATGATGCAGTAGAGTTATTACTTCGAGAAGGATTCAAGTTAGTAGTTTTAGCTATTTTCTGCTACTTAAGGTATACTAAAGTAATATTTTTTATTTTGATGTTCAATCACAGTTTTGTAAACACTTCACACTTCAATTCATTGAGAATTATTATCGTAATAATAATTTTATTTGTGAATGTGACATTTGTTTTGTTTGACTGAACTGACATTGATTTAGCTATTGACAGCTGACACATGGTATTTTTTTTATTTCTTCTTTTTAACCTGTGGGGTCCCTC
This sequence comes from Mythimna separata, assembly GCA_030763345.1. Taxonomy (NCBI): domain Eukaryota; kingdom Metazoa; phylum Arthropoda; class Insecta; order Lepidoptera; family Noctuidae; genus Mythimna; species Mythimna separata. Next base: position 4,690,797 of record JAKKIA010000036.1, on the reverse strand, counting down.
TAACTGTAAGGGAAGGTCTTTTAAACATATTGCCTAGTGTTGCGTAAAAAAATGTTTAAAAATTAATGTATTTCGTATCCATGGAATTCGTCAATTTATAATTCTTACGAGCTATATCTATTCAGTAAGCCAGATAGACTCATACTTTTCTTGTGAGACTTTTTAGCATCATTAACGCTTGAAATCTCGTACAAAAATAAAGGTTTTAAAAAAATAAATGCAATTTGCAGTTGTTATTGTTGTTGAAAATTGCTTTTTTTTTTAATCTTTATTTTTGTACGAGATTTCAAGCGCCAAAATTCGCAGAGCCTAACTTCAGACTCGCCAACATATAACGGTCGTACTGTACGTACGTGCCGCCGATTATATCTTCAGCTATTATAGCATAGAGGGAGCGATTTGAGTACATTTAGGATAGAATGTGTACCTATACATAATGCAAATGATACATTTTTCAGTTTTTATTTATAATAAAACCTTATCGTAATCCGTGAAAAGTTAGGGTATTTGACGGTAGGCACTAGAAGTAAAGATTCCATATATTGGTCCCCCGACTGAAATTGAATTTTCAGTTTTGTAGATCAAGTAAGTAGTTTTTGAATTGCTGCATTTTCAAATCAACATTGGTTGCTGGTCTTTTTATAGATCCTTAATTACTCAGATACCCGCGTAACGAGACACAATAGTAAAACAATAACAGCGCGGTCTCATAGGACCGGTTGGGGATTCAAATGTTAAAAATCTAATTATACATAATTATACCCAATTGTGGGTTAAGGTACGATTCCGAACAACGCTGCACGCAGCAGTGCTGCCGCAGCAGTGCTGCCGCGACACTACTGGTCCCCGTACAATTTCTATTGGCTTATATGATATTACATTCCGAGCTAGGCAGCAATGTCGCGGCAGCACTGCTGCGCGTCAGTGTCGCCCTACCGCCGCGACAGACCAGTAGTGACGCGTCTGCCGCCGTAACAACAACTAGAAAAGGATGAATTTCTCAGATTCAGAAGGGAACAGAGCGACACTGCCGCCTTGCTCGGAATCAGCGCGGCAGGCAGCACTGCTGCGCAGCACCTTAGTGGCAGCACTGCGGCGGCAGCAATGCTGCTTGTTGCCGAGTTCGGAATCATACCTTTAAGGGGGATGTTCCAGATTAGCCCGCGAAATTCAAATTTTGTTACGTTTTTAGCAATTTGAAAGCCAGTGGTAGGTTCTATAAAGTTAAAAATACAAATTTTATTATTCAGGAGTCGATTTTAAAATTAGCTTTATGTAGTTACTCAGATACCCGCGAAACGAGACACAATAGTAAAACAATAACAGCGCGGTCTCATAGGACCGGTTGGGGATTCAAACGTTAATATTGTTTTTTGATTAGGTACCTACTTTATTTTTGTTAAAAATTTAGTGAAATGGCTTATCATAAGGTAGTATAAGGAACAACAAAAAGCCAGCTTCGGGTTCGGCCTTTGGTTAAAAAGTACGAAAATGTGTTTCAAGTTAATTAAATTTATTCAATTCATCCAAAAATGATTTACATTTGTCTCTTAGTATTTTAACAGCTTCCACAAATATCACATTTGGCTGCATGGCTCCAACAGACTCCACATTAACTGAAATAAAAAGAATTGAATGTCTTAGAAATATTATATTCATATGTAAAAGAAGAAGATGGCGGTCAAGCGCAAACTTATCCGAGATAAAAAAAGAAGAAACTAACTGGCTGCTATATCAACGCACAGCCAAAACTACTGGGACTAGGAGCGTAAAATTTTGCACAAGGCTTTCTTTTAAGATAATAATAATAATAATATTCCACAACTTTCACACAACATCATCTAGTCCCAAACTAAGCAGAGCTTGTATTATGGGTACTAGACAACTGATAAACATACTTATATACTTCTAAATACATACATATTATAGATAAATTACACCCAGACACAGAACAAATGATCGTGCTCATCACACAAACATTTGTCCTGGGTGGGAATCGAACCCACGACCTCCGGCATAGCAGTCAGGGTCACTAACCACTAGACCAACAGGCCAGTCAAGATGTAGGTGAGCACTAAGAGGAATTTGTTTTAGAAAAAATAATGACATCTGGGAGCTTTACTTGCGTGCGCCGCGTAATTCAAAATATATGAAAACACTATGTTGAAAAAGTAGGCAAATAATGGTCAGTAACGCTTTTCTTTCTCTCTAGTTCTTCATCAGGCCTAAACTCGTTGTCTCCTTCTAAAATACTTTATCCGTACTAACAGGTACTAATAAAAAAAATAAAGTATAAAAGTAACTATGTCAGCCTATTTATTATTATTTGAAGATAAGGGGCTATGCATCACCCGTAGTGTAGGGGATGTAGTCACTGCGACCAAAATGATCTATTGTGAATGTCGGCCTATTACGCTTTAACGGTTGAACTACTAATAAGTGCCGATTTTGATACTTTTCATCAATTATGGAGTGTGCTGGAACCCCAAAAAAGGCCATTTGCACATGCTACTTTTTATATAGTTTCGAGTCTTTTTATAGAGTGGATAAGTCGAAGGAAAATCTAGTATCTTGTAATACGTAGACAGCTGATGTCTAAAATAAAATAGTTATTAGAATACATACATATAAAATGGTCTCGCACTCGGCTCAGTATGACGGCATCTTTTATTTCGTCGTATCTGAAGACGTTTCTGCTGCAAGTGTCGTATCTGGCGTCCCGAACATACGCCCGCCCTTCCGAGTCCAAGCTGATGACTCCTGGCGCGAAGCAACTTTGTAGCAGCGACGCCTCACTGCCGCGCACTTCGCGTGTCAGGGTCACTTCAGGGAGCAGGCGGTATGATGCAGTAGCTGGGAATGTATTATTATGTTGTGTTAGCAAGGTTACAATGAGTATTATATACAGATTTTAGTAGGTTTCCATAGTCAAATATCAAGAATGTTATGATTTTATTAATCTATGTGTAACACTAGCAATTTACTCAAAGATTCAGAACTATACAAATGGATGTTAACAATAAAAAGTTAAATAATCGCTAGACCCTATCGTCTGTTTTTTATACCCTGAGACTAAATTGACACAGGTAATGTCAAACTTACTATAGGAATGATGCCAGTTCTTTTGTGTTGTGTTGTCATTTTAGTCTCAGGGTATAAAAAACAGACGGTAGGCATTTTTTAGCAATACAAAGAATACTCCATTAGGCCCTCAGACCTCATGCAAAACAAACATAAAAAGGTATACTTTGATATAATTTCAAGGTTGAGAAAAGCAGAGCTATGAAGATACCATGGCAAACATAAATACACATTCTGATGTTTTCATTTAAAGATTGTTTACTTTTCAGTTTCTTTGTGAAATAGGTGCATTGTGTACACTTGTACTGATCAAGTATGGAACACTATTCTGTGCAATAGACACAATTTTTTTTCTCAACATTCTCTTTAAATCAGTAACTTAATTAATCAATAGGGAATATGCATAAAAAATAAAATGGACTGATTTTTTTTTCCCTTAACTTCGTCGGTCGTAGTAATACACTCAATTCGATATTTTCTAATTTAACATGCATTTAGTTATTTAAAACATAAATCAAAAAGTGAAAAATTTACGAACGAAATTCAAATTTGTAAAACGCCTCACCATTGGTCGTATGAAAGCGACCAATGGTGAGACGACGACGGGGACGATGTTGACGTCATAGGGCACGAAACTGACAGGAATGGTGAATTTATTTGATGTACTTTTTATAGTGTTAGTACAAATTGGTATCATACAATATCTATAAATTGGTTTTTTCTTCTTCCATGATTATTACGCGACTAAAACACCTTGTTATCTATCAAACTAACTCTCAATGCAAACAATAAACTGACAGGACGTACTCTATGACGTCACGCCTCAAGCGCGCGAGAAATAGGAGCGTTTGAACTCATCAAATTAAACCAATATTTTTAAGATTTTATAAAAAAATAATTACTACTCTTACAGCTATGGTTTATTTTTTTTCTACATTCAAATGAAGTGAATATTGAATAAAAAAAATAAAAAAATTGCCTGCATATTCCCTATTATGAAATTTTATTGATAATACAAATAGTTAAAACATACCAACTGGGGAGAACTTAGCATGGTCTCTGCCGATGCCTTTGACAGCAATAAGGCTGAGGTCCAGCTCATGGCCGGGCCTCATCTTGGACACAAGTATGTCTCCATGCACGGGGCCAATGTCTGCTTCTTTATGTACTGAAGCTTGATTCCCAATGGGCTGCCATTTTATTTGTGATGAATAAACTGAAAATAAATTAACATTTCATGATACTGCAACATCACTCTGTAAGAAATATGCATTTTAGATATTAGGTTCAATTGAATGTTTGCAAATATTAGCAATTATTTTCACTGTTTATTTTCCCCTCATTGATATCAGAGAGTTAGTTAAAACTTACCACTGTGGTTTTCATATAAATCTTCAGCTCTAAATGAGTCTTTTGGTTGAGACTTATTTACAGTACATTTTACTTTCATTGCAAACTCTAAAGTATTGAATTCAGTCCCCTCTGTAGCATCTGTAAGCACAAAAACTATACTTAGTACAATAATCATGTGGTAAATATTATACTGATTACATTCTTCTCGTATCCGTATCCAAATCCATAACCTATCACATACCTGCGAAACGAGACACAATAGTAAAACAATAACAGCGCGGTCTCATGCAACCGGTCAGGGATTCATGAATTAAAATACCAGAATAAAATAAAAATGTGTACCTTCAGGGCGATATTCAAACAATCTAGGATCTGCTTTGAGGGGAATCAGCCCTAATCTGTGTGCCAACACTTCATCCTGAATAATTGAAGTATTGTTCCTTATCATCACTTTTTCGATAGCCATGCTTGGGACTTCACTCAGCATCAACCTTCGGAATGCGTTGGCAAATGCAGGCTGTATACCAATTAAATCAAATTCCATTTCAAAGTTGTCCATCCGCACAATAACAATCCGAAACTTCTTTGTGAATTTTTTAAAGCTCCATTTTTCGTCAGCCATTCCATAATCGTTAGGAGCATTCTGAAAGATATTATAAAATTAATGTTAACGTTCTTCTATGATATATAGAGTGGTTTAATTTTATATTTTCGGTTCTAGGTTCTAAACTGAAAACATGAAATCACGGTCACATATAATTTGTAGTGCAGTCAAACCCATAATAATTTACCTTTACACGAAACTCTTCTAAAAGAACACGAGGTTTCTCGTCTAAATGAGGCATTGTACGTTTTATTTTATATTCAAGTTTAACTTCCTAAACACGTGCTAATACCGAGTAAAAACTGACAACAGAAAGCATCAACAACACTTCTTCAATTATTGACATTAAAACTTTTGATAAATGACAGTGACATTAACGAACGGCTGTTTCAAAACCTGCGTTCCCAAATGCGATAAAAGTGATAAATAAAATCTGACCAATGCGCAAAAGCAATAACCGTTTTCATTATTAATATTATTTATATTAATTTATTAATATAATTTATATTAAAATATAAAAATAATGGTTAACTATTACTCACAATAATTATATTCCTTATATTTTGAGACTATTATTAGCACACAACACTATTATTTATAACTAGCTTTTACCCGCGGCTTCGCTCCCGCCAAATGACTACCCTACCTATCCTACGCTACCCTACCCTACCTTCCCTACCTACCCTACACTACCCTACCTACCCTACACTACCCTACCTACCCTACACTACACTACCCTACACTACACTACACTACCCTACACTACCCTACACTACCCTACACTACCCTACACTACCCTACCTACCCTACTTTACCTAGCTTTTTATTTTTTATAATTTTTCTCTCCGTAAAAACCATCATTGAACTTTAAGGAACATTTAAAAAAAAAACTGCCTAATCGGTGAAGCCGTTTTCATGTTATGTCGTCGTGACAACGGAAAACGGGTTTAGAGTAGGGTAGTGTAGTGTAGGGTAGTATAGGGTAGAGTAGGGTAGTGTAGTGTAGGGTAGGGTAGTGTAGTGTAGGGTAGATAGGGTAGTGTAGGGTAGGTAGGGAAGGTAGGGTAGGGTAGCGTAGGATATGTAGGGTAGTCATTTGACGGGAGCGAAGCCGCGGGTAAAAGCTAGTTACTTATATAAACTAACTGGTATAGAATATCAACTTATAGTCGAAGTGTGAGGGCCTTCGCCCAGAGCGGAAAAGTATACAATTCCTAAGGACTGTACGATTATCTGCCTAAATAGATTTTGGTATAAATTTATCAATGTTATTTGGCCTACCTATAAAATGATGGTCACATGAATTATGTTCCATAAAAGACAACAGCAGGGAAGGAAGTTTTCGGCGGTGGGCCCCTTTAAAGAGTGGAGCGGCAACACGACGTTCTCATCTATCGAATGAAACAGGTCCTGCCTCACCGTACATGGCAAGTTCGGGATATTCCTGCGTCGGATGCAGGTGGAAGGAACGCCGCTGTGGCACCATCACATTGTGATGACTGCCCGGAGGACACGGTGGAGCATACAGTGCAGGTGTGCTCTGTGCCTGTGCAGTGTATTGAGGCGTCAGGTCCAGTCTGTCAAAACGTTAATGTAAAAAATGACAAATGTTAGAAGTCATGTACTTTCTGTCTGTTTATGTTGTTTTTCTTGACGGCTAGTGGCGACAACTGATGTTGTGAATTTTCCTGAAAAACTTGTTTGTTGCACTCTGGTCGGTCAGTAAAAGTTTTACGCCCTCCCGCTCCGCCCAAGAGTGGGAGAAGTCATTCTGATGATACCCCACTTGAAAAAAAAAGCATATGGTTACCTAAAGCTGTCTTTGTCTTGGGCACCTTGAATTATTAGTTTTAGTAAAGGTTTTTTTCTATATTAGCTCCCTCGCAATCCTCGGGGAAAATAATATAGGTAAATCTGTCATTGGTATTCGGGATAAAAACTTAACTTTCTTATATACCCAAGTAGTCATTTTCTAAAAAGATGTGTTGAAAAATATTTCCTTTATTACGCTCAGGATTCAGTATGGCGCCCGCCCTTGACATGAATGACTTTTTTATGTTCCTAATGTTTTGTTTTAGTGTTCATATAGCATAGCAAAGCATCAGTCTTATAATGTTCCCACTACTGGGACTTAGGCGTCCTCTCTAGGAGAGGGAATGTGGTGGCCGTAATCCACCACGCAGGCCCAGTGCGGGTTAGTGGATGTCTTCGAATTTTTGGTTCTAGGACATGCCGATTTCCTCACCATGTTTCCTTCACCGTTTTGAGAGTAGCTGTGATGAAATAAATTATACAAAGTAATGCGCCTGGCTGGGTTTGAACCCGTGACCTAAGACTTGCAAGTCGGGGCAATTACCGCTGGGCCACCACTGCTCTCCTACTCATATAACTCACAGCTTCTGCCAGCGGCATCGCCCGCGTGTAGAGTTAGTTTAGTCTTAGCTTGATGCTATGTAGCCTATAGCCTTCCTTGACATGGGCTATCTAACACTGAAAGAATTTTTCAAATCGGACCAGTAGTTCTTGAAATTAGCGCGTTCAAACAAACAAACTCTTCAGCTTTATAATATTAATAAAGATAAATAATCTTAACCACGATTGGCGTCCATGTCACTGCTTACTTAGCACCTATTGTTCCGTACCTATACCTAATGTTACGCAAAAAATAATAACATTGGAGCGTGAGGAGAGTAAGGCACTGTAGCAAGCCAGACTCAGAGTGGATCAATCACGAATATTTAATCAATTCAAAATTGTATAAGTGAACAAATGGCTTCTGCAACTATGTCGAATTTCAAGTTGATATCGGTCTGCGCGGCTGACTGAATGGCCGTGACATACAGCCAGAAAATAAGTAAGCGCTCATAGCTCACTTACACCAAGCAGGCTCTGCCAGAGGTCGAAAGGTCGAGCCTCAGACCGTTTCACTCTTAGAAATCCACAGCCGGTAATAGCAGAAACATTCATTACGTTTTTAAGGGGAAAAGTAATATTAGTTATGAAGTTTAGTTTGGTTGCTCATCTATTGTAGCCCCACCTAAATGAAGGAACATAAACTAACACCTTAGTCAGATTCAGACTCTAAGTATGACTATAAGTATCATCTACAGAGGAATCTAACATTCGTCTCGAATATCTAAAGGTGAACATAACATAAAATTATGGTAGCATTCGTTTCAAATATGTCTAAGTACGAGTATAGGTGTATCAAACCCAACAGTAGTTTAGACAAACGACTTTTTTTTATTACAGTTGGTTTTTGTTGTGGCTTCAACTGAAGTATCGGTAAAACGCGGGAAACTGATGGTAAACAAACGATTTGTTTATTCTGCATCGAAACAAGCGTGAAGAGAATATTGCCAAAGAGAGGAGGTATTTGTTCCAGCAGGCAGAGGCTGATAATGCAACTTTTAATTTGATGGGTACTGATATGGATTTTTTATTTATTTACCTAGATATTTTCAAATAATATATCCCGTTGGATCGAGAGGAATTGTCAGAATTTTACTGACGGTAACCATTTGCGTTCAAAGGTTGCGGTAACTCTTTCGAAGAAGCCCGCTGCCAAACCTGCAGTCCAAATATGGATGCGTCATTAACAAAGGTAGTTAATATATCTAATCTATCCTGCGACACAGATTCAAGCCGGTATTACAACCGCAGACACCTCTTCCTAATAATTTTGAAGCAATTTTAAATAACGGATTTACCTGTACAAGTAAATTTGTTACTTCATAAGGAAACTGAAACGGATATGGCACTGTCTCGGACAGTCCGGTTGCACGTGCAAACGTCACACGCGGCCGCTAATGTTAAAGGTGTTGACCTGGTTTTTTATTAAATTGATTTTGTCTTACATCACTTTGATCATACCTTTTTATTGCTGCACATGTAGTAAGGAAAGGACCGCGAAATGTACCTTCTTTCTAGGTCACCTGTGGGTATTATGCAGTCGGTGTCTTCGTATAACAAGACAATGTTCGTGAACAGAAGACTGCTTAATCAAGACTAATTAAAGGAATTACATAAGTTAAACACTTATTATCAGTAACCTAAGGGAATATCTTAAGGATTGGAATCCATGTCGGTCTGCCTAAGTATCAACATAATATATGTAGGAAGTTTTAAATACGGTCGGTAACCTAGGAACCTAACATGTTTTGTAATCAGAGCATATGGGTACCTCTACCTACTCAAGATTGACTCTAGTGACATGACTCGTCGGTGCACGGCTTTAGAATTAGCTCGTAGTGCCAACGTGCGGTTTAGCCCGGACAAGTTACACAAGTTGCGGCTTTATACGCACTTGTGTGTTTATAAACTAAAGATAGATATAGGTATTAATCAAGTTAAAGCGTTTATATTTGCTGACAAGGAGAACGACTCTTTCAAATTATATCTACTGAATTAAAATAAATGTAGGTAACTAAGTAGCGAAAGTAGGTACTGGTGTCCCCCAAATGATAATCTGTATCAACTGTGGCCGGTACTTATGCAACATGACGAGAGCGGGCGCCGTTCGCCAGCACCAGTGGCCAGCTTACCGCCAGCTGCGACGGCGGCACAGACTCCACACCCGCTCTCTCAGTGCCATTACAGTGCCTATATGGATGTATATTGCTACACTAATCATACATGTGCATCAAAATATAATCTCGCATCAAAATGCTCTCGTTTAATGTTTTCACGTTGATGGCGGTGCTCTCTATTGGATATATAAGTTCAGGTAAATATTTAATTGTTTAACTTTAAATAACGATCACTGTTTTGTGTCTTGCTTTTCTAAGCTTTCTGTATTTATTTTTTAAGCTCATTGTCAGTGCACTTTTTGAGTTCAAATTGTACCTTTATCAATATTCCTTATAGGTATCATTTCTAGCTAGTAAACATTTAAGTAATTCATTATTTTATGCGGCAACAAAAACTTTTCTATTGATGTTCGGAGTTAGCTTTCTTATTATTTATTTTCCTTTTATAATAAGACTAGCCTGCACCTGTGCCTGGAGCTTTACTATTCCACTGCGGGACGTTTGTCTCTTCTCATTCCGATAAGGCACGACGACCATTCATTAAAGATCACGCTTGCACAAGACGGATTAGCGGTTGATCAACTTTAAGTCCAGGTTACCTAACAATGTTTTTCTTCACCGATATCAGTGGTATAGATAAATTTAGATGTTAGGACACATGCTTTGAAAATGTCATATTAGTACTTACCTACTCCGGATTTGAACCCACGACTTTAAGCGCGCGAGACCTTTATTACTGAGCCATCAAGTTTTTTTTTAATATGCGGTTCTACATATACCCAAAATTTATCGTATGAAAGCTGACCCGACAGACCTTGTCCTGTCCAAATACATTACATAAACCGTAAAAATAAATTATAATTAAGTAGTTCCTAACTCTGAATGTGTGTTTGTTTAAAATTACCATTTTCAATCTTATCGGCTGACCAGATTTAGATGAAATTTTTCACACGGGTGGACCATACTCTAGAATAGGATAAACAATTTTTAACCAAGTGTGTTTCCTTGGGATAATTTTTAACACGGGCGAAGTGATAAAATCTAATAACCATTAATTATATAGATTCTATATCGTATAAAAGTAATAATATTCGTAATTGGTAGTAAACCTTGAGGAATGGACCAGAGTAGCTATGGTGGCTAACTACTGCGAGCGGTCTTAGTCGACCAGCGCTGCTAGATGATACAATTGCGGGGGCAATGTTTTCATTTAATTTGGAACACAAATCACTATATCATTGCCTGGCTATAACAGCCGGCAGCAGCAGGGGTACACCCTGGGCCCAGCCCCAGCGCTAGGCATTAATGTCTTGTCTTGCAATTTAAGTTCACATAACGAATCTCTTGAAACAACCAATTGGTCCAGCAGTCATTCTCAAGTCATGCGCTTACCAACAGCACTTTATTTCTGTGGACCGTTAATAGACAATCAAACGTGCCTTTTGAATTATGAAATACTTATAAAAGGTGCTTTTTAACCTACATACTGTTACATTTATTACACAATTATAGTATAATACTTACCTAAGTCATTGCAATTACATTGTAAACTTTTCTCTAGTTATTACAACTTATCTCAGTAGGTACTTGCTTTCACTTTAACGACTGTTCTGTTAATGACTAGCTGATGATGTCTAGTGTGTACTGTGTGTATGATACGAGTACTAACAGTAGGTACCTACGGTCAAAATATGTTGGCCACTCTAAAGGCTCTCCGTTTTGATGTTAGCGTTCCGAACTATTACACATAGTCGACAAAATATACGCAATACCAGATACGCAATACGTATCTTCCTTAATGATTTGATTCTTAAAAAAAATATTTCTAAATCGGTCGGCAATTGACCGACAAACCGGTGTATGTTACATAGGGCGCACTGTAAGTACAGTACGGCCGTTATAAGTTGGCGAGTCTAAAGTTAGGCTCTGCGAATTTTGGCGCTTGAAAACTTGTACAAAAATAAAGGTTTTAAAAAAATAAATGCAATTTGCAGTTGTTATTGCTGTTAAAAACTGTTATTGGCAATTTTTTTTATAAGGGCCGTACTATACGTCGGGCATACAAACGTCAACGGTATAGGGGCACGGGCACAAGGTAAAAGGGCCCAACAGGGCCCTAATAAATTACAATTTAATTTTGTTAATTAGTAATTTTATCATATTTGCCCTTTGAACTAAACATATAAAACAAGTTCCTACATACATAATTATGTATTTCCCATGGTTAGAAATAAATTATTCGTTTACTTTATTTGACTTTAAAGGGTTTTTTCTCTTTTTACTGTGTTAATCAATAATTCTAAAATTATTATTTGGCAATAAGTAAATAAGTGGCGGGAGGAGCTTACTGAGATTAGTCTGTGAATGGATGACGATCTCAACATGTCAAGATTCCTCCATGCCTCGGAAAGCACATCAAGCCATTGCCGGCTATCACACACCGCTCGCAGCAAATTGCCACTTAGAGGTGCAATTTGCGCGTTTTTACTGAGGTCATCCTTCTATGCACGATATTGCTTGCCTTACATTCGCACAGACAAAGCACTGTCACGCTGCTGCCAGCCCATACGACACTGACATTACACCAACCATTTCCTCTGCAAAATTCTGAAAGACTTCTGTTTTGTCCGTAATGAGAATCCACACTCAGATCGTCAAAACCATCCAGCATTTCATGAAACACCTTACCACCTTACTTTTCTTTGACACTGCTGTAAAACACTGTCACCTCACCCCTAATCGCATCGGTCGCCTGATACGAACCCTCGTGCATCTCAAGATGCTAAGTCTCAGTAAGACTTCGTCACTTCTGAAAATGCGCCCTCGGTACAAAGCCGAATAATTGCTCATTGAATGCAAACCGCGGGCGCTTTTATCTGATATAGTATATTGTCTCATTGTTGTGGGTTTAGGAAATACCTACTCAACTTCAAATGCTTAAATTAGAGTCGTGAGTTGAGGTTGAGACTCCCATACGTCGAGTGCAAAGCTGTGCATAATCTCGCGGACTAGTTTTTTGACATGATATGTGCAATTTGTTACGATCATTAATTATCGTCTTCAAATCTTTAATGGAAATCTTTAGTAGGTGCATTACCTACCTACTTATCTATACTAATATTATAAAGAGGTAAAATTTGTAAGTTTGTATGTAGGGGGTAATCTCTGGAACTACTGGTCCGATTTGAAAAATTCTTTCAGTGTTAGATAGCCCATTTATCGAGAAATGCTATAGGCTATACTATCACGCTACAACCCACGGGAGCGGAGCAGTAACGAAAAATGCGGGTGAAACCGCAGGGGACAGCTAGTACTCAACAAGGTTCGGTTATGTAGTATAGTATAGTTCAGTAGCAGGCAAGTCGAGTCACTGAGCTGGTAAAAATCATCCTACATTTTATCATTTATATGCATTCACTCAGTGGCGAGGGGTAGACTTGCGTCAGCGTGCGAGTTAATCCGCTACTTATTCCAAAAATATTATAAACCTGACCTAATTAAGCGACGGAAAATCTTAACCCTACACTGCATTCAGTCCCATATGTGTGACATCCAATATAATCGATATTTTTCCTGATTTGAACTAAGTAGCGACATCTATTATTACGTAATAAAAGTGACTACAATCCATAGCACCCATTTAGCGTATTCCTTGCCACTAGATGGCAACACTATTTCGCTCAGCCAGTCATTCAATCGAAAATTTTGAATGTTAGCCGCGTACCGTGCGTATTCAATTTGAAAATTTAACAAATAATAGTGGTTTAGTAAATGCGAATGTGGAAAAATTGTTTTTATATCGAAATATCAGTGAACTAAACAAATGTAAGTATATTTTTTGGATTTGGCCGTGTTTTGATACTAAATGGTCACAATTACTGTATGTACCCGATGTGTCACTTCATGCAGTGATGGTCCAATTTTAGGTATGTTTACTAATGGTGTAATTTTTTTTTTTTTTAGATAATGGCAAAGAAATCCTTATCCAGCGCTCAAATTCAAAATTACTTGTCAATACCGTTAGGCAGTGAGGATGATCAAGACTCTTCAGGCGCTGAAAGTGACGATAACATTGCCGTAATTCGATCTACTGTCAACAAACTATGTGAAACGTTTAGTGATATGGATGATGAAGACCAATTTGTTTCACCGAACAGGTATGATTCCGCTGCACCATTATCATCAATATCCTATGGTGGTGATATGCAGCAGCATATATCAAATCCTAGTGATTCGAATCCTGCTATTCCAAGTACATCTAGATCAACTGCTTCACGATCACGTCAATCAAGAGTTGAATCTACAACGTCTACTGCACCAATAGCCGCTGCTCCTACACCTGCTGCTTCCGTTGCCAGAAAAAAGCGAAATATCATCTAGAAAAAAAAAGCTTTCCATCCAACAAACCGTGAACCTGTCTGATAATGGGCATTGCCCCACTGCCGCATACTAGAATGTACTGGGAATCACAATCAGCATATGGGGGGAGTCGACTTGCTCGACTCATTTCTGGGAAAGTACAAAATAAAAATGAGGACAAAGAAGTGGTATTTGAGACTGTTTTACCATTTCCTTGACATATCTACCATATATAGTTGGTTGCTATACAGAAGAGTTGGTGAGATGCGACAAAGAGCTACGCCGCTGAAGTTGAAAGACTTCAAGTTTGAAGTCGCAAAGAGCCTCTGTATGTGTGGTTCATCAATGAATAAAAAAAAAGGGCGACCATCTTCTGCAAGTAATGATCCAATAGAGGCAAAAAGAAGGAGGGCCATTGTAGCGATTCTTCCTACTCGTGACGTCAGGTGTGATGGAGTCGAACACGTTCCTATATGGGGACAGAAACGCCAGCGATGAAAGAATCCTGGCTGCAAAAGAAAGTCGTTTGTTGTGTGCGAAAAATGCAGAGTCGAACTTTGTTTAAACAAGGATAAAAACTGCTTCCGTCTGTTTCACCTCTAATAGCGAATTCGGGTGGGTCATTGCATATTGTGCCATATGTGGAACTAAATAAAAAAACATTTTTTTTCTATTACTATTTGTTTTTTTTTCATTTTACCTGTACTTCCCGTATAATTCTAGACCACAAATAAGATCTAGTAAGATTTTTTTTTCTAAAAAAAAAAAATCATGCAGTGTAGGGTTAACTGTGAGATTCAGAAACCGTCGCTCAACTAACAACGCCATCTAGTGACCGCGTTCCCAACTTTTTTCACAAATTCACAATTTCCTCAAAAGATGACGCAGTGAACCAATATTTATGTAAACGCAATTTTAAAAATAGTATGTAAAATATATTATTAAAGTTCACTCACCAAATGCAGTTCGCTCAATGATGCAATAAATCCAAACCGGCGTTTTTATTAATTGTCGTAACACTCGTAACTTAATTTTGGGAACAGGATTTGGTTGCAATACAAAGAATCTATTAACAATATTATATCTCTAACATGAATTAATGCCATTACTAAATAGCACGAAATATATGTACAGTAACGTTAAAAACAAAAAAAAAAACAACTACAAAACAGAAAATGAAAGATAACCGCCATGATAATTCGGTTGTATAAAAAACCCTACCAAATAAGATGTATTACTCGCCAATATCAGTTATTATGCAGTGAAATTCATTCTTATTTTGGAATCATTATAATTGCACAATGAATGAATTTTTCTTTCTCGCTTGCACCTATGCAATGTTTACTGTCTTCTTCCTCATAACTCGGTCCGGATCGAGTTATATTGAGTTCAATTTTCTACGTGCGAAAACGAGACGGCAAGAGTTCGAGTAATAGGCGTTAGTTTATAGGAAAGAAAGAGATAGATGCGTATTATGGGTTTTAGTTGTTTGAAAAGGTAATCCGGTGTTTTTCGGCTTATGATTTTGGCATTGACGACAAATGTTGTATACATTTAAAAAAATCGAAGTAATTGAACAATAGAAGGGTTGTTGACCTATAGATTTCTGTTTCAAAGTGAACTCGTAAGGAATGGAGTTATATGAAGGCTTCGCGACTGCTGATTCACTACAGGTTACATAAACTATACAATGTGTAACGATAAATGCGCAAAACCTGAAAATAGTTTGATCAGAACAACGAGGAGAATCAATTGAACCACTTTTTGGTAGGTATAGGTCACATTTTTTTCCAAATAATTGTTCATTAAAAATGTTACCCTGCCAATTTATTAATAGGTCAAGCTATCACGTGCGGCAAACCTGTCAATAGTACATTATGATACAAGTGTGTAATGTGGTTCAATATCGTCGCGGTGGTATTAAGACCCGAGCCATGGTGAGGGTCTTAAGAGAACCAAGAACGATAATGACCAATTACTCACGTGTATCATACGACGTTTTTCGACACACTTGTGAAGAAAATAAATTAAAAATCAACTTTATTTAGTAGGTCTATGAAAAGTTTATCTAAAAAAACAGTTCGTAAATGTGCAGTCAGTAAAGTTATAATTAACTATTTTGACTGTATAGCGGTCCCATGACATAGATTTTCTTGCGTACAGCACAAATCATTTTCCTCATAAATAGTTATTGTAGACATATTTATAAAATCTGTATTTTATTTTTAAATATGGCGGCTAAAAAATTGACGCGAAAAATGGCGGCCATAGACTAGCTACTCTAGCTGTTGGTTTAGAAAAAATAAGAATGAGGTTGCATATAAACAGAAAATACAAATTTGATGAAAGATTTAATTATTTAAATATGTAAAATTTTAAATAGTTTATTTAAACACGAAATTGCATGAAATAAGTAAGTAAAACACTGATTTATGCTATTGATCGCAATAACAAATTTTATTCTTTTCTGTCTTAAAACTCTTTTTGACCAAAAAGAGGTTAAACAAAACGGTTCTAACTACATTACCGCACATGTGCATAAATAGTAACCAAAATGTCACAGTTTGGTAACGAGCCCCTTTATAAACCTAAGTGCAGTGCCGAAAAATTAATTAAAAATCATTTGGGTTTGAGAGCAGAGATCCCATATCCATCAATCTACCTTCCGCAAAGGTGTATGTGCATAGTTACCGTGGTATCAATGATATCGGATCCCGACCCTCATATTTTTGACTTTTTGATACAGGATAACAGCTGCGCCCAATTTGAAAGTAGGCACATCATCTTTAAATCTTTAAGAAAAAATAAGTTTCCTTTGTACATAAATGAGGGGAGTTCTCAGGAAAATTGGATAACTTTTTTAACCTACAACCGAAAATGAGCCAACCGAATTGAAAAAAAAATCGTACCTATGTGGGTGCGGTGATTTTTCTTTTAACACCGACTTCCGAAATTAAAGTTAATTTCCGATAATAAGTAAAATTATAGGATTGAAAATATCCGTAAAATACACAAAAATAATAGGCTATAAGGAGGATTGAAAATTAGTATAATTACTCAAAGTAACCTTCGTATTGCTTAATTGCTTTGGGATTGGCAAAAGTAGCTTATAAGTAATGGGCTAATGAGGACTAACGAAACAAGAAGAATCATTAAGGGGCATAAACAAAAGAGTTACCTAAGAGAGACTTGATTACCCCGAATAACGTGAAATTTAAACTTTGGTGAAATGAAAGTATGCTAGTGTGAACTTAGATACATATCTGCAATACTCCCTTAGTGCATAACTGCATACACGGCGCGAAATTTCCGAAAGATTTCTTACCTATTTATTATAAGTTTCGTACTTTCGTAGTTATACATCAGAAGATGTATAACTACGGGAACAAAGTCTTTACTTTTATTGGGATATAAGTACTGAAAACAATGCTCTACCAAAAAAAAACAAAACCGAATGGGGCCCCCAATGGCTCTACAGCCTCTCTACAAACCTGGTACGCAGAAAAATTTAGCGCCAACTCTACAACAATAAATTTTCGCTGAAAATCGTAAATTTCAGATCTGAAACAAGAGAAAAAACCATTTTTGTAAACTAGTGTAAAAAGATGGACAAGTTTTCACAAGAATGTTTAGTTGAGGTTACAAATTCTAATCACGTTATACGGTGATAATGAAATTCAGTAGGTAGTACACCATTATTGCACGGCCACGGCTGAAGTGGTTGAGTGGGGCAGTGGTGGGAATGGGTGGGAACATCTCGCTATCTCTGTTGCACGCTGTAAACTGCTGGCACCTGCTGTGCCTAACTGCCTACTGGCGAAGATGTTGCACTTTGTGCATCCTCGATCTGTTTTTTCTCTTTTCTTTTCTTTGCACGGTTTGTGATTTGTGCATTTAGCCAGTGTCAAGTTTAGAAAGTATTTAGTTTTTGATCCCCGATGAATCCCACCCAAAAAAACATCTGTTTTTGTTGCTTGTTTCTCTTTTCACTAGTTTTAACTTACGAGTCGGTTCACAAGTTTTGAAAGGATTAAAAAGATTTTTTTATTTTCGTTTTTGCTTAATGTTGGTTTTTGGTTCAAATTAAACACTGACTATTTTTAAAATATTAACTACTTTTTAAAGTCAACTACTTGTTAGAATATTTGATAACTTATGTTATAAACTTACTTTGATAAGTATGCACATTTATATCGATGCCTCGATATAAATGAAATATACTAAGTTACTACGCACGAAGTATTTACCTATTCGAAGAGGCGATTGAAAGAAAATGTGAACTGGCCTGACTACTCTATACAATAATTCTATTGTATGCAGCAGCATAGCACAACACGATTTGAGCATTATAGTGAAATTTTTTGAAGAGTTTGTGTTAAAAAACACGATGACATCATGCAATTACAATTTTGGCCGCACAAGCACAACAATAGTACCTAGGGTCAAATACTAGGCATGGTTTTGATGCAAATGGGAAAACTTTGTCATTGCAACCAAGATAGACGTAACCTGCAATGAAAAATGTCATGTGCAGTAAACGACGTTTTTCAACTCACTTACCAAGAAAAACAAGTAACATAATCGTAAGATACGTGTAATGTTTAAGAAATGGTTGCGAGAAATGGTTTGCGGAATCATATTTTAAGCGACACTCTCAATTCTTGGGGCTGGTCACCGACCCGCCTGATATAAGTATATCTAAATAGAATAAATCGTGTTAGGAGCTGACCTTTTCAGCAGACTTTTCAGTACGAGAGCGAAATGCACTGCATTGTGAGCCTAATAGCATTACTATTATAGGAGCCAGTTTTCAATTAAATGTGTTGAAAATAAAGTTTTCTATATTTTAAAGCTTTTTATATTTATTTGAGAGTTGGTTGAGAAATACTGACATAACCGAGCAATACATAAGGAGTGAAAGTTAGTAATAGTATGTCTGTTACCTACGTTATACGGTATCCGCACAGCATTAACAGATAGAACAGCAATATAACAAAATATACCGGAGTATCCGTGACAACAATTGATGCTATGTATCGCTGCTGCCCAAATCAGCCGCATCTATGAGTGCCGAGGTGTGGTAAAACTCCTCAAATGTTGTCAAACCAAAAATTACAATAAATAGGTGAATGTGTTTTTTTTGTGTGGAAAGTGCCTACCTAGGTAATAAGTGGAAAAAGTTATCATCAGAGAATATTAAAATTTGTATTCTGCTACTGATAAAACGCACAGAAAAAATAATAAGTCAAGTAACTAGGGACCTACTAAGTACTATTTTTGAAAAATGCTCGGTTTGTGTTGGTTTTGTCCCGTTTGGTCGGAAAAGCTGGCATGAATTGAAAATCGTATCTTGAAAATTGTCCAAAACCGAGTTTAGCCCTGAAGGATATTGATGAAAACTCATCAAAAACCGCAGTTTCATAAATACCTATTCTATGAAAGCCTTTTTTGTTGGTCTGTAACAGAGTTAACGGTTATCTATTCGTTATGGATATATTCAGGAACTATTGATGCAAAACGATCAATTAGGAGACGGCTAAGCTTGAATGATCAAATTATTTGCATCTTTTCACGTCTAGCTGGATGGTTTTAGTAAGTCACTCTTCTACCAGCATTTTCATAGTAAGCGTCGTGAGTCAAAAGCTAAAGCTCATTTCACACAACGTTTTAATATAATAAGTACCATAGAACTCATAGCACAACAATATCGCTCGTCATGTATTTATTAAAAACACGTTCACACTTTGTTATGCATGGCGAGCGATATTTTTGTGCTATAAATTTTAAGCGATATGCCATAAGTCTACCTATTATAGCGTAATGTGAAATGAGCTTAACAATAATTTATGAATGATGGATATAAACCAGTATCTTTCAGCCGGTATTAGGTACAGTAACTGATCTCAAATATAGAAGCTTATGAAGAAACCTTTGGGTTTTTGATCGTGATTTTTGCATTTAATGTCCAATTTTAGTTTTTTTTTAATCAGAGTAACTGAAAGACTTCGACTACCCTATGACGAAAATATGTAGAATTCTTTATATATTATAAAATAAAGTACCCCGCAGCGGCGGCGTCTGTCTGTCTGATAATAATTATGAACGTGATTTAATCAAAAACAATTTTCATACGAAACGTTTGGGTGTAAAATATTATAGTAGAGATATACATAAGTATTACTTATAGAAAAGTCGATAATTCAAAGAATTTTGCTGAAGCTGGTCGCTTTAATTAAATATTTAAAAAAACGTTGCCGTAGAGCCTAGTTAAGTAGGTGGTAATAATTCTCTCTGTATATCGTGTGTGTCCGTGTGTTCACAAACATGTACATAGATATATGCATTCTATCTGTAGCAGCATGCGTGGGATCAAACCCGCGACATGCAGCGCTGCAGCCGCTCTACAACAACAGTGCCTACCGTATCGTCAATACATAACTAGCTTCTGCCTGTAGCTTCGCCCGCGTCAGTACAACACTACTTTTTACGGGGAGTGAGAGACCATAAATATGTATCTCTATGTCAAGTCCAGGATATGGTTTCTCCGTGTTCCAAATTTTATCCAAATCCATTCAGCCGTTTGACCGTGAAGAAATAGGAAAAATATATGCATATACAAATTTTCGCCTTCATGGCATCAGTCAAATAGTTATTTTTAAATTCAAAGCATCCTCGGAATTTTATTATTTAATAGAAAAACAATCGGTTTTTTTTATTAATAAAAGGCTTTAAAAAAACCACTGTTTACAATTAGCGGCTACCATTGATGATGAATTATAGACATTCAGCTATAATACTTATCTATCCAATTAGGTAATTGTTTGACCCACTTGGCGGTGCATTTTCGTCGACCTTCGGCGGCGGCGCAGCTGCGCGAAGTACCGGACCTAGTCACCGCACCGCTCTCCGACACGCCTGCTTACTCTGTCACTATTGTTTTGTATAATTATATTGTACCCCTATTAAAAACTCGTTATCTGTCTAATTGGCCATTATTCAAATAGGCATATTTTAGGTAATAGTAGCCACAGTAAAGGGTTACTTTAGCTCTGGAGTAACTCTGGCCCGAATCTATTAAATTAACCAACATGAACACGGGATACAATAGTAGAGGGTAGGGAGGTGTAGGTACCTCAGAAGCATTTGCATTATCGGCCTTATAATGTTCCCACTGCTGAGACTCAGGCCTCCTCTCTTGGAGAGGGAATAGGCCATAATCCACCGCGCGGGCCCATTGCGAATTAGTGGATGTCACATGTCTTCGAATTTTTGGTTTTAGGACATGCCGGTTTCCTCACGATGTTTTCCTTCACCGTTTTGAGAGCAGTGGTGATGAAATAAATTAGACAAAGTAATGCGCCTGACTGGGTTTGAACCCGCGACCTACAATTTGCAAGTCGGGGCAGTTACCACTGGGCCACCACTGCTCCTCAGAAGCAGGTGCATAGTATCCCAACTTTACGAGTAAGACAGAAATATCTCAGAATGTGGCTATTATCGACTACTGCTTCTACCCGCGACTTCGTCTACGAGGACTTCAGAAAAAAAAAGGATCGGGATAAAAAGTAGCCTGTGTTCTTTTCCATGTGCATGGCAAATTTCATCCAAATCCGTTCAGCCGTTTTTGCATGATTACTTAAGTAACAAACATCCACACTTTCACATTTATAATATTAGTTAGGACATACGAGTACTGCTTAGGCTTCGACTGCGTGGGATAGGCACGAATTAAACCTAACTTTTTGTAGGTACTGGCTCTTTTCGTAATATCAGTCACTGCCACAGAAATCTTAATAAAGCACTGCAAATGTAAATTTGATATCACAAATAAAGCGCAAGTAATGGTTTTCGTTTTTTTTTCATTATTTATAAGTGCTACGAAACCTTGCTCTTTGTCTACGTTCATGAATGAAAGTCAAAAGGAAGCAGGTATAGTACCGATCAAGTAATCATATATACCGTCACCGATCTCCTTTGAGTACCTACCCTAATTGATCATACGGCACAAAAGAGGAGTCATGCAACAGCATCGCACGATCTGTTAGGACACCCCTATTCAAACGCGCGACGAAAACGCACCGAGTCATAGTACGATTCTGGTTAATTAGGCGCTACTCCATAAGCCATTACCATAAGTAATGAAGACAGCAAATCGAAAAGTGACAATAAAATGAGGAGCAAAATGTCAATGACACGGCGCCGCACCACGCTGCTCTTGCAGCGCACGACTCCAAACTTTCAACCATAAGTAGGTACAAGTGCAACGATTTCGACTTGTAGGACCTCCCTCGAAACTCGCGCGCGACTATAATCGTTGCTATCGCAGAGGAATGCGTTAGTGAAAGAATAATCATAACGTTATTAATATGACAAAAGTGCTTAGCCCACCCTTCGCAGGGCCAAGCGGTTTGTCCGACTAATTAAAACAACTCGGTATCAAGTCGGATCACGACAACAGATTCTTTTGAGAGGCTTGCTCAGAACATGCTGTGCCGCCATCACGCATGCATGTGTCTGTTAGTCTGTTGAAGACAGACCCGTGAGTCTGACACCTGCAGGCTATCTCTGGACGGAAACCCTACGGTTAGTAAAATAGGGTTTGGTGGCCGGAGTAGGTATATAGTAAGGAAGGCTGTGTGTGTGTTCTTTCGCATCCTTTCTAGCGCGTCCTCCACGGCTATCACCCCCATGTTCCCTTTCCTTGTTCTTCGAGCTCGTCACTACTCTAAAGCAGTTTTCTGTTGTGTGTGAGATGTTTCTGAATACGGCATGGTGGTTAGATAAATAGGGTTAATTATGTATTTCACAGACTTACTTAGCATAGGCATACACGATATTGACTATACTAAACCTTTATTAGGACATCTAAGGCTCGAATTCACGAAAAAATATAACATTACGCATGCATTTTCCTGTATTTTTAAATCAAAGTAAGTAAGGAAGTACCTATTTAGATCAAATTCGCAATGCATTTTTAAATTATAAATGCCTAATTAATAAAATAAGTGATATCTGAAAAATATTATTCAGTGGTCCAATATAATCGGCCGCCGAATCGCGGCGGGATTCGAGGCTTGCAGTCCGGCAAGCCGGGAGTGGGGTCCTTCACCTTGGGGTGGCACGGACAGGGCGGCGCCGGCGGCGGCTTCGATGCGCTCGAGTGGATGCGGCCGCGGCAGAAGTAGCCGAAGTCAGGTCGCTCCATACTCAGCTTGTCCTTCATGCACTTATCGAACACTTTTTGTGTTTTACGGCAATGCCTGAAACTGAAATTCCCTGAGCTTTTGTCCACACAATTAACATATTGTTTGAATTCATGAAGGCAATTGCTCTTGATCTTTTTGAGAACTCCCATAGTACAGGCAGTTACTTTCTTGCCGAGGCCGACGCAAGGCCGCGGGTCATTGCCCTCCTGGCGACAGAGGATGAACTCGTTGTTGATTGCCTCGCACTGCTTACCGATGTATGGAGATGCAGTAAGAAGAGTTGCCGCCGACATGTTCACTTCATTCACTTTTAGGTCCTCACACTTGGGAAGGGTCACATCATCTGTGATAACCATCTTAATTGATTTTTGACAGATCTTTAAACTATTAGACTACTTATTAATTGTATTGATGAAGTTTAATTATAAGATCCAAAAGATTAATTCGGTATAGAAAATAATGATGAAAGAAATTGTTCCACAAATATATAAAGATTTCTAGTTTGACGTTCAGTCAGTGTCAATTAAAAGATAAAAGGGTCTGTGAAAAAGGTTGAAGGCTACACAAGTGACTCACAAGTGACAACTACTCACAAGCCTTCGTGATGCGAATAATGCAACGAATCCTACGCGGTGTTTACCAAAACTGGGTCGGAGGCAGGTGTACTTAGATCGACAACGTTCGGGCCGACTGAGGCTATTACGAAAGATAGGAGAGACGAAAAACCATCAACAAAATGTCTATTCGAACTTTTTAAGATCTAAGCGGATCACCATTTGTATCAAAATATGGAACTTATTGCACTTAGGTACTACTACTATCGGCCGAAATTAATAATCAATCTATCACATATCGAAGATTGAAAAAGCAAATGATACCATACAAAAATTTACATGCTTTTTGTTGTTTCATTTGTTTTTCAATGTCCGATATGTGATAGATTGGTTATTGGTTTCGGGCGTAAAACTAGAACTTATTTCCTACCTACCAAGGTTTGGAACCTTTTCCATACCTACCACCTTTCTATGTTGCGCTTTGTCGATTGTTTAGGTAACAGTGGTACCTAATGATATACATATACCTATCTAATTTCTTTTAAAGAAGTTGCCTTGTCCAAGTGTTAATTGTTATTATGATGTTTTCCTTTTCAGTGGACAGCCAGTCAGTGGTGTGCCCGGCAGTGCGCACGAGTAGTGGTTGGCTAGACTTGTTCCCACTGCCATGCCGGAAACATTCCGAGTGTCGGGTTATGAGCAATCAGCACCTCTGTTGCAATGGCTTCTGCACCAAGGGCGTCAAAGGGGCAATCCAACAACAACGGTTAGTACTGTTTAGTTTTAGATACTATACTAAATTTATGATAGGATGTTTTCGGTGACAGCTGTCAGATTCATACAATGCAGCTATCTATACTTTTCTCTCATTTTAAAGATGCATATTTTCGACCTACTGTCACCCAACCTATGCTATGTAAAAAAGACTATAATAAAAAGTCTTTCATCAATAATACGGTATAATGTCAGCAGCAGACTTACCAACCCCAGGTTAATATAGTGATGATGTAGATGCCATCAAGCCGACTTCGGCTACAGCGACCGCATTCCTTGGCTCCTCATGGTGGTTGTGAGCTCAGATTTGCTGCCCTGTTATGCGCCCTCATGTACCTATATCCAACTTTGGCCGAAAAACTCCGAGCACAAAGCGGACATGTCAGAGCACCATTAACGACACACGATATACCTAAATTATAGCTGTTGATGGTCCAGCTTTGAGTTGGTCGCGTTTCTGGTCTAACTCCAACCTCCTCTTGTCTTCAAAAGCTTGTACGTGCTGCTACACACGACGTCTCCATTCAGACCGATCTCATGCCTGTTTCTCCCAAGAGCCGGGGTCGATATTGCATCTCTTCATGTGTCTATTCTGAACATCCTTGAAGCGTAGAAACTGACCACCACGATTTCGTTTCCCTTACTGGAGTTAAAAACAAAAGATACGCTTCGCTAATCTCTGTTCGAGCATCCTAGAGACATGCCCACACTACCTGAGCTGCCGTCTCACCAAGTAGGCTTCAATACCCAGGATTTTTGTGTAATTGGCTTTGGCTCTCCTTACGATGTTTGTGTAATTAGTGTAAGGCAGTTTTCACATGAGGCGATAACAATAACGACACGATATCGTGGGGCTGGTATAATCATTACCTGAGGATGTCGAGTTTACGTTAAGCAATAGCTTATCTGCGTTATGCTGCCATCGATCGGTCTCAACTACCTAGTAATTCCAGCAACATTCAATCGCCCGTTATAAATGTATAAAACCACAAGTCTCACGATATGATATCGTCGCTGTCGTTATCGCCTAGTGTGAAAACCGCCTAAACGGTAGGTATCACAAATATTATCAAGGTCAGGAACGGTATGGATACGGTTATGGATATAAAATTCTTTCGTATTATCCAGCAGTTTCGGTTTGGACATTTGAATTTTAAAATGATAAAAATAAAATAGATAAGTATCCCAGTTAACTTCAATTTGAAGTCTAAATTATCATTTGTTTGACCGGGCAAAATATTATGTCGGCTACGCTTACGGAGCTCCATAACATCCCTGACCAAGGCTTTGCACGACTAATTTTTGCAATCAGACGATAGAGCAATTATGCATAATACGCAGGTATTTAAATTTTGTACAGCATTTGTGAGTGCTGGTGTGTCATTGGCAGCAACGCAACGTAAATGTTATAATAACAAAGCCCTCGAGTACCTCCTATGCATCGTTGCTATATTAACTGCTAAAGTAATAGGTACTACCTGCCCACTATCAAACTGTAAATGGGTAGGTAGGTACCTATTTCTATATCATTGTGGTAAAGATGATTTCTTTCATAGAAATTATTGTAGAGAACGGAACATCTTGACTCACGCTTGGCTAGTTATTTTACATTGCTTTGTTTTTTTGAAGGCTATATCTCGATGTAGTACATACTCCAGTGACTTTCTAGAACGTTAGGAAATTTCAAATATTTTATGCAAATAATATGCAATTTTAAGCAGATTGCTAAATAACTCATTCATTCAGCATCATTCTGTTGATTTGTTTCTATTTGAAACAGACGGTGCAGAGCAAATTAATGGCAATAAAATTAGTAAACAACAAAGTTACGTACCTAGGTACTAACTAAAGGTTGAATGGCTTAAAACTTTAAAAGTCACAGTAAATACCTACTTAATAAATCTTTCAAACGTTCTCTGTTACTTGCATAACATACAGCAAGTTATATATATAGGTATATCAGGTAGGCATTTAAGTTATCTTTAGTGACAGACAGAGCAATTTTTACGAATTTAATTTAGGTATTTACTTACCTACTGAGAATTGTAGTTAAAAATGCATTAAAATTAAATATAAGTAGGTCACATACTCTTACCTACCTATACAATATATAATTATGTACAGGGTCAGATCTATATCTAAACAAAAACAACACATTTTCTTAGTAGCTACCTATCTAATTGTTAGACGGGGTCAAAGACCGCTGGTAGTGTGAGCAGATACATAAGTAGGTAGGGGCCATTAGATACTTTATCTACTCAGTGATTATAACTCTGTGCACATCTCTGCATGCTAGGAAGAAATCTCGTATTGCACATAAATATAGGTAGGTAATGTTGTAGCTAAATATTGCAATCAAATGGACTATGGGTCTATGAATAGATAGAGGAGACGATGTAGAGTAAGTATTTACGTAACATTGTTCAATTTTCTCGTACTATCACACACCTATTGGAATACCAAAATCTAATCAATACACATGATAGTCTTAAAGAAGTTGATATACCAGTCTTTCAGATTCCTTAAGACTTCGCCACAGCTAGCAGCTAATATAAGAGATTAGGAGAAAAATGAGCGATTAAAAAAACTGAAATCTGTTGTAACAGTACAGTAGTAGTAAATAAACATTGAGTAACTTTCATAATCAGCATATTTATTTATGAACCAGCCTTTTAGAACATAGCAATAACATCACAATTATCAAATAATAAAAAACTTCAGTTCACAAAATGTGGGGACAGTTTACCCACATAGATTACCGTGTATTAGACATCAACGCGCAAACCATGGATTCAGTATTTTTTTTAAAATTTATAAAATCGTTATTCTAACATTTAACATCTTTTAAAACAATAATAATATACCACAACTATCACATATCGTTATCTTGTCCCAAACAAAAGCAGAGCTTGTGGTATGGTTACCAGACTACTGATAACCATACTAATATATTCATGAATACATATATACTTATTATAGATAAATTACACCCAGACACAGAACAAATAATCGTATTCGTCACACGGTGTTTTTTTTTGGGTGGAAAATCAAAATGACTTCTTTCGCTCTGGGCGTGGCAGGAGCCCAGACTTTAACTGACTAAAACTCACTCCTGTTGCTTCTTTGATTTCGTTTCAGGGCCTCGAGGTTCTCTTTCGTATAACCTAGAGCCCCAGTAAGTAGGTTTCGATCCCTCTGGGCCCCTACGTTTTGCTGACATCTCTTTGAGGCGCGCGTGGAACACTACCCGCCGTCGACGACTAGAGTTCGGTTTAGACGGTTACTGGACGGCGTGCTACCCATTGCTCGACGCAAACCTCACCTAACGTGATTGAAAACTGAGGTCGGGATCCCAGCGGGTGGGGTCCGAAGGTCGTGCCCTCGCGCATACGGCCACCTGCTTCGCTAGCATTACTGATTCGCAGAAGGAGGCGACTGCCTGCCACTTCTCCTCGATTTGATCCATGGCCTGTACCAGGACCTGGCCCGAACGGTTGCTGCCACCGATCAACTCCACGAGGACACGGCGGTTTTCTGCCCAAGCGGGGCTCACCTTCATAGGTATGCTCCACCATATCCTCCGGGCGACGCCCAGACGGTTCTTCCCACACTTACCATAAGCCTCCTGAACTTATGACCGGTGAGGACTTGCGTCATGCGAAACATGAGGACGCCACGACGTCTTTCCAGCCCTCTATTGTAGAAAATCGTTTGAGGATTTTTTTACTCGCGTTGTCAAAGAAACTAAACTCCTTTGGGTGATTGGTGTTTCAAAGAAGAAGTAATACGTCCTTGCTTCCACGAGTAACTTTTATTACAAGTTTTACACTACATCATTTTGTCTGTTGAATGCTTCTATGTATGTGTATGACTTTTCTCGATTGTGTTGAAAGTCGTCGTTTGAGCATTTGTTATTGCAGTCTCTTGCATCCTTAACGACCTCGCCTTAGGCGCGGGCAGTCGGGAGTATAATTATGTCACCTCAGCTACAATAACTTTTGCGCAGGCTTACGACATAATTGATGATTGGGTTTGACAGCCGATCAGATTAGGAGTGCTTTTTATTTTATTCATGGTCATCAACCTTCCCGTCCAATTATGCCACTGTTTATCATTGTACATACCTAACTATACCGTCTTAGGTAATTATGTAGGTTTATGACCGCCGAATTTTAAATCCAATGATTGCACCGAATATGCAGGGACCTAGATATAACGCAAGAGAACTCATTTAGATAATATCATAAAAACTAAAACCACCAATGCTCTTGAGCGCGGCATTCACTTCACATTTTTGGTCATTATGAAAAAATTGGTACATCGCTTTTACGCAACCAGTAGGATTAGAAATATCTTTATCGATATTCTGACATTAGACCAACAACTTGTATGATACATCATATTTTTTCATCATAATCACAACATACTGCTATCGCTTAATCACTTCGTCAAAAGTTCAACTAGTTACCTAATTCGTTGACATAATTTGCCAAATAAAAAACTGCCATCAAACCTACTTAGGTATATACGAACTAATTAACTTTAAAAAAAGTTGTACTGCGTCATAGTTTATTTGCACACCATGCTCCGCCATTCACCGACACTCATCATAAATATCATTTAGAATCCATGGGTGGTTTCCATTGTAGACTGACCACGATAACGGCTAGCGTAGCGGCGCCGAGCATAGCAAGCACGAGCAGCAGCACAAGCACAAGCACCACTAGTAGTACCACGAGCACGACCACCACTACGACCACTACTACATCTGCTCCGAGTACCACCAGCTCGACCACGACCACTACGACGACGACGACGACCACGCCGCGCCCCACCACCACCACCACAACCACGGAAGCGCCGCGTCCCTTCCTGCAGCTCCTGCCCCTACAGATACCTCAGATACAGATACCTCAAGCCACCACGCAAGTTAGCGCGCCAGTCAAGACCAGTGAGTATTATACCTTCATTTATATTACCTTTGGTAACTTATAAATAGAAGTATATGATTCTTTAAAATAACTTGATCAATTGTTTCAATCAAAATATAATACAGACAAGTGAAATTAATTTCAAGGATCGGTAATTGGCAGTCAAAGTAATATGAAGGTAATAGGGTTTAATGCTATTTATAACGCTTAACTTAACCAGGTACCTAGCTAAATATTTACAACACGCACACCGACAGGGGGTTGTTTCATTTAATTGCGATGCAATATACTTAGGTAATGATTGTTTCCTCAATTTAATTAATAACCAAAATTATTTAAAGATGACAAAAAGTATTGTCTTCAATGGAATTAGTTTTTAATCAGTCGGCATTGTCGTGAAACTGAAAACAAACAAAACAATCAAGGCTGTATCTGCGTTCTTGAAAATATAGGACGTGGCCAACCGGATCTCTTGCGCAACAAAACCTTAGTAACATTATTTTAGGAAAAATTTCTAGTTCAAGTTAACATTTTATTTATAATTATATAATCCTTAAAATACCTCGACCTAAGTGAAACAATCGCCCCAAATACTTATCTGCGAAATATCGCCGGCTGATTTAAGTTGACCCTGCAACATGCATGCAATCTAACCTACCCTAACCGACTCACCTCATCTCAGTTTAGTTGACTCTAGTTTAATTTACCAATGACCAAATACCGAACATAGATATCGCCGCAACTAAAATCATAACAAAGGCTTGATAATGAACTAGGCTCATAATATTGTTCTTAGGCAATTCCGTAACCGCTGACGTAACTTATTCACGTTCGCACAACTCTCAATCCATTTATGGGTATAACGTGGATTACTCGAGTGCAGGCAAGACGCAGAAACTGGTGTGTCCGAAATCTGGACAAGTGCCTGTGTTGCTGTTCCCAATCCCGTGCGAGAAAAACTCGCAATGCCGAGCGACCAGCGGGCCCGACCAAGTGTGCTGTGAGGGACGCTGCGTGAAAGGTGTTCCGGCGCCGCGACCTACCTCGGCACCCAAAACACACCAACGTATGTTTTTTAGTACAAGCAACTACCTACTTTAAGTAATGATAACGTTCAGTATTACATAATTTCGTACCGGTTTAAAAGTTGACCTAAGAAAAATGAATGTGCTTGCACGTAGCTACTGGGCGTTAATGATCACATTATTGCGATGCAAATATGAAAGGAGCTAAGCAAGGCCTATATCCACAATTGTTTTTTTTATTTTTTATGCGCCGAAGACTGAAGTACCTATGAAGACGTTTTAGAATGATCTATTAGCCTTTTAGAAAGGTTAAATTAGGTGGTACCTACCCCCACCGACACGTATCTAGTCCAAAGCATCGTTAATCCAATGACCTAAAACACATATGAATGTGATACTGGTTAGTGATGAACATAAGTTCCGGGTTCGATCCCGACCGGTAGAGTAGATTTTGAGTTTTCTGTTCTAAAATTCTCAGTATATCCAAGAGTTTAGATTTGTACCTAGATAATGACTTGAATTATGACCAAGTTTATACCAATTCGTAGGTATTCCCACTTCGAAGACTACTGCATTATTGCCGAGACTGTATTTAATTACACAGTATAAAATTTTGTCACTATTTTTCATTTTTCTGCAGCAAACTCAATAGGAAGTGGTGACAAGCGAACGTCTCTATGTATTTTGACGTCCGGCCGTCTCAAAATCGCGGGCTCTCAGCCCAATTTGCATATCTAATATGATTTGACTTACGATTTAGTAAATCGTCCAAAATAAATGTTGTTTAAATATTACAGCCTTACTGGGTGTGATACCCCGTGAATGTCCATCGGCGCCGCTCGGCGAACTACTGTTCGAGGTTCAGACTTGCAAGGCCGACTCGGACTGCTGGCCGAGGATATGCTGTCCAGATGGCACACGCTCCTACTGCCGCACTGCGCGGGCTCGCCTCGACCTGGTGCCCGTCGCCAACCAAATTGACGGACGTAAGTGTACATCTATTTTGTGCGCGATTTATCAAAAGTAATAGGTAACCGAAGAAACCATCATTGGTTATTTTAGGCCAAGCAGTAAATGTAGTAATTAGTAGGTACCAACTGGACCAGAATGCTTGAAAAGTGATAGGTACGATAACTTAGTAGGTACCTACGTTAGAACTTTTTAATTGTTACTGTATTTGCAATGTTTTTTTATTATTATTACATAAGTACTGTATGCAGGCAGGTAGGTAACCCTTCCACTCATGCCATCAACATATCCAACGATATACCTACCTATCTTATATTGAAATCGGTTCATGTTTTTAGTAGTTACGAGGGAACATTGGGACCAACATACCTGTCAGTACCTAATGATTTTACGTAATTATTAATTACATAAGTAACCTTTGGGACTTGGTGGCAAAAAGTTTAGAGACTAGTATTGCTAAATACAGATATAATGACTTGTCATAATTGTATGTTTCAGCCGTGCGGATGCTTGAGCAATACTTGCAGTGCACGCCTCCCCCTCAGTACGACCTGTTCCCCCAAAAGTGCAGCTCCAGTGTGGACTGCTTCCCCAACCTGTGTTGCGCGGAAGGCGGCAAGAAGCACTGCAGGCCGCCACAGCGCAGCCTTCTAGCATTACTCGCCGGAGTCGGACAGGTAAACACTAAATTCGTGTGTAGTGAAGATAAATGACTTTGAATTTCCTACTAATACCTATTATGAATGAGAAATTTTGCTGAAGGATGAATGTAAGATTAGGTACTTACCTACTTTTTCCCGACAGAAAATCGCTTTTGCATCTGCTCCACTTACTTTTTATTTATTTTTCAGAGGGTCGGATCGACGTTAGGCAACCTCCGGCAGGCGCAAGCAAACGCAAATTAATTATTGTAGGCTAATAATATTATTGTGATTTAGGTACCTAGTTAGATTTTTATACTTTTGTACAGTTTTGTAAAATA
Organism: Mythimna separata; assembly: GCA_030763345.1. Lineage (NCBI taxonomy): Eukaryota > Metazoa > Arthropoda > Insecta > Lepidoptera > Noctuidae > Mythimna > Mythimna separata. The sequence continues at coordinate 4,658,430 of JAKKIA010000036.1, read as the reverse complement.
AATATTTTATTTGTTTCCCTTTGTTTAATTATAGAAATTAAATTGGACCTTTCATGAACTGAACAAGTGACGCAAGAGACTCAGCAGTTTGTTTCTTAATCTATCACATACCCGCGAAACGAGACAATAGTAAAACAATAACAGCGCGGTCTCATAGGACCGGTCGGGGATTCAAACATGACTGACTTTAAGGTGAGTATAGACTACAACATTTTCTGGAGCATTTCTGTGTAATGTAACGTTCTTACGAATGTTACAATATAGGCAAGAGCTCAGTTTCCAAAGCATTTCCATGTAATGTAACGTTCTTGCGAATGCTCGGCGTTATGTTACGGGTAAATGCTCACAGCGAGTGTGTATTTATCAACATTTCTTTGTACCTTGCGTTCATTATTTTTCATTCTTTCGTTCGTCGAAATGTTACACCAATTAATGCTTGTTGGTTTGTAACAAAGAGGTGAGCGTGCTCGGCGTTTAGTTCGTAAAAGGATGATACGCTAGAACGTATCATAGAGCGGCTCGTTGTTCTGTTACAAGTAAATGTTGTAGTCTATACTCACCTTTAAATTACTTTTATGACTGGTTTGTTGATGTAGCGGTTAATGGCCCTGACCTGCTATTCCAGAGGTCGCGGGTTCGAATCCCACCCAGGCCAAATGTTTGTGTGATAAGCACGATCATTTGTTCTGCGTCTGGGTGTAATTATTATCTATGATCTAACATATTTAGAAATATATTAGTACGTATGTACGAGTAGGTATGTTTATCAGTAGTAAAGTATAGTACCTACCTACCCTAAGCACAAGCTCTGCTTAGTTTGACTCAAGAAATAGGTATTTCAAATTAAGTGAATATGTACTATTTTTGTTATACCTATGTCTAAAAACTTTCCAAGACTAAAAGGACTCTCGCCTTAACGCCTTAGAAATCGCATGTTTTCCTCACAGACCAAACTAATTCATTATTTTAATTTAGAGAATATTATAAACTACAAACTACTCAAACAGATTTCTACCGAACTTCAGCTTGAGCTGTTGAATATAAAACGAGTCTAGCGCTAGTTACTTTTTTAAAAACAGCAGAGTTGTTTTTAGGGTCAGCTCACACCGCGCACCACCAAGACGCGATGCTGCACGCACATTTTAATAGTGACTCGAAATATAGGTAACTTTATTTACTACGCCAAAAAGAAACACATTTCATTGTGAGAATTTAAAATAAGTTGCTTCGTCGCTGCACCTCGTGAAGCCGCGCGGTGTCTCGCTGCGCAGCGGAATGTTTTTACATTCGCGACTTCGTGTTGCCGCCTCGCAACGGTGCGATGAGTCTGGCCTCTTCCTGCAACGTCGCGTTGCGTGTCGGTGTGAACTGACCCTCAGTCCTCTAGTAAAACGGCTGTGTCGTATTAGGTACTGAAGACGGACTAGAACTCTAGTGTCATCCTTTCCAGACTTAAATCGTGAATGTAGTCTTTATTAAGGGCCTTATACAACTGTCTCGAGTCTCTTCCACTGTTAAGCTGAATGATATCACAATGCAAAAATCCAAACATAATGTAAAGGCATCTATGTGGATGCTCACTAGAGTGACCATATTGTATGAAGTCAAGGAACTCCAGAGCAGGGACCGGACAACCCCGCTTAAGAGTTAAGCCTTTGGACTGGGTAACCCGTTCATGAGGTAACTCATATCGCAGTGTTACCTTTTGTTCGAGTTACACTCTCGGAACCCAGCGAAAGGGTTAACACTTTTAATAAGGTAACCGTGTGAAGGGGTTAACCCCTTCGATGACTTAAGCCTTTCAAGAGGTTACCTTCTTGAAAAGCTTTTTTTCGTGTTAACCTGAATTACCTAATAAACTTGAGCTGCGTGTAGGTGGGGGTGCTTGCACCCGTGCGGCGCCTCATTGCTTTACTATTTTTATTTAGTTATTACGTACGAAATTGATAACAAGTGACGCGTTTATTTAAGCGAGTTAACATTAATATTTGTTTTTCAACTTTATTTGGTTGCAATTTAATTTGTTAAATTCATTTCGTGGATAGTGCATTGATTAGTTTGTTCGTTTCGTTATCGACTTGTGTGTGCAGTTTTCGATTCTTTGGAAACCTGTGAAACTTGAACTAACTAAGAAGCCAAAACTCTTCTTAGTTTTTATATAACGTAGTGCTAAATTAGACCTAGATAGATCCGTGGACCGTGGAAGAGTATAACGAGGGTTCGTGAAAACTGTGCATACGATCAGGTTTTTGAAGACACACCGTATAAATAACAAGAAGAAGCTCCCTGATCAAACTCTCGAGCTTATGAAGAAGAGGTGTGAGATGATTCTGCACTGATAACACAATGCGTGCAGATACCGGCAGCTCAATAGAGGATATCGAAGTCCTTAAAACGCGATCTTCGTCACTATGATACCGAAAGGATTAAGGACGTAATTGAGTGGAATGAGGGCTCCAAAGTTTTTATAAGAGATCTGTCTATTGGGCAGAGTCAGCTCACGGAACTGAAGACTGACGGTGGCAGTCATAACCGCTAAATCGGAGCTCGTCGGAAAGATCGAGGCGTTCTATGGACAATTAGGATACACGTCTATCTCTAAACCCACGGTATATCTAGCAAACGACTCAAGAGCTAGATTGACCCGACACTATCAAAGATATCCCGGACGTCAGCCTGTACGAGATTAGGATGGCTCTGAAGCAGCGTAAGAACAAGGCGCCGGGTGAGGACAGAATTACGGCCGAACTTCTGAAGGCGGGTGGAAAACCGGTCCTTTAGGCCCTTCAGAAGCTATTTGATTCCATGATACTCGAGGGGGAAACGCCACAGACATGGAGCAAAGGTGTGGTGAACTTTTCTTTAAGAATGGCGACAATGCCCTGCTTGAGAACTACAGGCCTATCTCACTTCTGAGCCGTGTCGACAAGTTGTTTTCCAGAGTCATCAAAAATCGTCTCGCGAGCAGGTTCGATGACTTCCAGCCTCCCGAACAAGCCGGTTTCCTAAAAGGTTTCAGCACCGTGGACCTCATACATACGCTGCGGAAGACTGAGGAGTATAACCTGCCTCTCTGCTTAGCGTTTGTGGACTACGAGAAAGCCTTTGATTCGATCGAGACTTGGGCTGTACTGCAGTCTCTCCAACGGTGCCAGATTGACTATCGGTACATCGAAGTGCTGAAATGTTTGTACGAAAACGCCACTATGTCAATCCGATTTCAGGACCAGACCTCGAAACCTATCCTCTTACAGCGGGGTATGGGGCAGGGAGACGTTATTTCTCCGAAACTGTTCACGGCCGCATTGGAGGATGTCTTCAAGATTATGGAATGGAGTGGGCGTGGCATTAATGTCAACGGCGAGTATATCACTCACCTTCAGTGGCCGACGATATAGTAGTTATGGCTGAGACTAGGGAGGAGCTCAGGACAATGCTCAGTGATCTCAGTAGAGCTTTCGAAAGAGTGGGACTTAAAATGAACATGGATAAAATCAAAGTCATGGTAAACGGTTGTTTACCATGACTTTGATTTTAGCACCCGCTCCTATCAAGATCGGGGACTCACTCTCTCACACACACACACTCGAAGTTATGGACGACTACGTCTAGACAAGCGGTCCAGTTAGGTAGGTCTAACTTTGAGAAAGAGGTCAATCCTCGAATACGACTCGGCTGGGTGGCGTTCGGGAAGCTGCACGGTATTTTCTCGTCCAACATACCACTGTGTCTCATGACAAGTGTGTGTTGCCAGCGATGACTTACGGAACAGTAACGTGGTCGCTCACAATGGGCCTCATCAGAAGGCTAATTATCACCAAACGGGATAGCCCTTTTGGTGATAATTAGCCTTCTGATGCTCGGATTTTCTTTGCGTGATCATATCAGAAATGAAGATATCCGCAAGAGAACCAAGGTTACCGACATAGCCAGAAGAATCGCCAAACTTAAGTGGCAATGGGCAGGGCGCATTGTTCGTAGAACGAATAGTCGATGGGGACGAAAGGTTCTGGAGTGGTGGCCACGTACTGGAAGACGCAGCACTAGAAGGCCTCCCACAAGGTAGACCGATGACCTGGCTAAGGTCGCGGGAATCCGATCGACGAGAGTCGCTCAGGGCGAGTTGTTGTGGTGACGCTTGGGAGAGGCCTATATCCAGCTGTGGACGTCTTTCGGCTGAAATGATGATGATGGCGAATAATGACTGAATAAGCAGTACCTATATGTCATTATGTGTCATAAAATCATGTGCAACAACATTTTTTTGTTTAAATGTAACATTTTCAGTCGTAATATATGGAGATTTTAACAAGAGAAAGTCAAATGTACGTAATGTCAAATGATTTTGAAATAACTTTTTTTTTAAATAACTTGGTTATTCACCATTGGCCGCATCCTACTCGCTTCATTTTCTCACTTTAACATATTCAGAAACCTAAGTAGATAGCCAGTACAGTCAGCATGAACAAAACCTCGGGCAATAGCTAGTTATTTATAGTCATGGTTTTCAATCTGTTACTTATTATTTGACTGTACTTTATACGTGCGCGAGGGTTGACGAAAAAAAAAGTAGGTGACATCGAAAGGTTCAAACTCGCAAGCGGCTCGCGAGTTTTGCAGTAGTCAGTTGACGAACAATCCCCAATAAACCAGTAGACATAAAAAAATAATAATATTAAAATGCATATTTAGCATGTGTAAATGTTTTGTGCTACGAGCAAAATTGAACTATAAGATCATATTATAGTCAATAGCTACTATTCCATGCTTACCTACAAGTCACTCGACAAGTCGATACTCGCAAGAATGGCGCCGACCGCCGGTGGTGTGATGTCACGTGCGGTTTTGGTTATGCAATTTTCAAGCTAATGTCGATTGTAAAGAGTGCATATTACAATGTCATGAGTTGGAATGGCTTACCCTGTTACAGTGTTACAGGGTTTTGAAATGGTAACCCCGTTCGCAACGGGTTGTTTTAACTCGTTCGAAAATGTAACTCGTATCAAAGGGTTTATTTTTGAAGCGCTTAAAAAAACCCCTTCAAAAACCCATTCAACGAGTATCCGGCCGGTCCCTGCTCCAGAGGCTTGTTGTTGAGAGATCACATTTGTAGCTCAGACAACACTAAGGTCAAGATGTGTGGTTGGCACAATTGGAGGTGGGCAGAGCTGCTCTTGGCAAAATGTGGTAGCCTGCTCACTGAATATAAAATTTGCTGAGACAACAAAGGTAGTGTTGAAAAACCAACCGTCTATATTCAGTATGGGTGGAACTAGGCTGCTAATAATGATGATTAACTATGGTTGTGTATTTAGTAAAGCTAATAAAATAATGCATCACAATGAGTTGTCAAACAAAAAAACAGGTAAGTATTCAATATTCTATTTTCGTTATGTAATTTGTTTTTACATGACTGATTAACTTTGGTGTTGTGTTGTTGGAGTATGTTAAAGTAAAACCACTTTTTTAACTTAATTTAAAGTTTATTAACATTTTAATCAAGCTGAAACAAAAGAAAAAAAATATGTTAATTAAGTTTATAAAATAGATGAACATCTATGGTGGAAACTGAAGTCGAAGTTGGTTCATCGATAGTTGTTTTCGGATCTAGTGCATGAGAATTTGCAAAGGGATGGAATAGTAAGAATCTTTACTTGAATTGATTTCACAAAAAATTAACAATTTCATTCAATTGCAACCCCTTTTCAATTAAAACTGTGCACATTTCTATCTTTTTTCTTTCTGTCTAAAATATTGAAGCTACTATGCTAACTTCTTAAGCATCCATCATAGACTGAATAGAATAGAACAAACTTTTTGGTACACAAGAAAAATTATACAAATGGAGCTTCTTCAATATTGATTAGCATTGGTAGCCTGGCATTAGTGTTGCTGGGTAATTTTGATTAATTAGCCTCAAACTAGACAAGTGTCATCAGATTTTCTAAACGCAAACTATCAGTAGGCAGTTGTATCAACAGACATTATCGGGTCTAAGGTCATAGCTCATTACACCCAACCAGCACTACCACATCATTCATGCCCACTCATTCTGATGGTCGGATTGAAGTTGTATTGTTAACCAATTAAACTTCAACTGAAGGACTTTGTATTATCTGTGAATAGATGAGTGGTTTATAAAGGACAGGAAAGGCTGCAGTGTGTCACTAGTGCACTGTCTTCACAATTTGACCACTTGTAGCAGCACATAATCCATTTTAGACCAGTGCATGAGCACCGCAAGATAAGAGTGTGAATGGGGAACCATAATTATCATCCACTCGCTGTCTGTTTGTAGTCAACTTATGGTCAAGGTACTCCAGAGTGGAAGTAGTGAATAATATTCATATTGAAGGCTTTCCGATATTGATGTAGTGAATGAATATTTGTAGTGGAGGCTCTTCTTTGTGGACATGATGAGTGTAAATCCGCGCTCCGGAGTGAATGAAGTGAGTGTATATCCAGTATTCAGTATTCTATACAAAGAGTACTAAGCGCTTGAGGTGAAATGGTGCTGGTCAGGTTTGGGTTGGATCTAATGAGCTATGACCTTTAAAACTATAGCTATAATAAAAGGGGATAAGTTCTAGAATAAATAATAAGTCATAATTATGAGACTGTCATTACATATTTCAGTTAGTGTTCTTCTGTAGCAGATTTCGAAAAATAATTACTAAAATAGAAATGGGTGAGTTATTGAAAACTTTTGAAGTTATTCTATTTTGTTTACACAAGAAGAGCCATAAATAGCAAAAAATACCATGCTGTTTACAGTGTTCTACAATGTATTCCACAACATGCACAAAATTTATTTTGAAGAGAAAACATCTTTTTCAAGCTAAGAGCCCAGCAGAGGAACTTGAAGGAACAAAACTACACATTTAACTTGAGACTAATCTTGGTACAAATTACACAGTTCAAACTTAAGCTATGAGGGACTCTCTTTGAAGTTTTAGACTGATCATTACATATTACTATCTCTTTCTACAATCAAAACACCCACTATCCTATCATTATGAATAGTTGACATGGATACATACCTTCTTGAAACCAATATCGAGAGCGTACTCTCTGAAGCACTGTCTGCATATATTCAGCCCGTACTTGCGGATAAGACCATGTCTGTTGGAGCAGGCGCGGCTGAAACGTGCAAACCAACACTTCAAACACGTGTTCTAACCAATAACATTTCCTTATCGAAATACACATCTTAAGAATTCTTACCATGAGCGGGAGCCCTGGCCATAGCGGCGAGGGTGAGAATACCAAATGTTAGCGTGACCCATTGTGCAAATTATTTAATTATTGCGCTGCACCGCAGTATGAACTACGTCCAAAATGGCTGCTACTCATCAAAAGACCGAAGTTTAGTCTATGGTTAGGAAGCCAGTTTTGGAGTTGACATTTATTACATAGTTCGACACCGAGTCATTTGACATGAAGCAACTTATCTACAGTACGCCCGTTATAACGTGTACTCAACGCTAAGCTACGCATGCCTAGAAACTAATGCCGTAAAATGTGGCGACTTTACCGAACTCTTGGTAACATTACCATACTATAGGTATTCGGTATAAACTCATTTATCTCAAAAATCTGCCTACTAGAAATATATTTTGTAATAGTAGTATTTTTTAGACATTAAAAGGCAACATTTATCATATTTTGCGTAGAGGCAGCACTGCTGTTATGTCAGTAATGACTGTCACAGTGTACTGTGTGAAAACGTGCTAGGAGTATATTGTTGCAAAATTGTGCTCACAGAGCCCTAACTATTTGTCACAGGTAAGTGAAATTTTAATATTGTATGTATATTACGGTTGGGATTACTGTTTTAACGTCAGCAATTGCATTTTCTTTAATTTATTGAAAAAAACTACTTTGGTAATGTTGGTTGATGTTAGGTAAAGTTACCACTGACTGCTTTGTGGCAACTTTACCGGCAGCTAGGGTTGGCACTAAATCAAGCATAAGTATTTATTTCTTGTTTGTGCGTATGTAACCATTTTCGAATACTTACCTAAATGTCACAGCATAATAGTGAATATCCTGGATGATAAGTTATATTGGGTTTGCGCGCATGTGAGCTTTAGTTTTATTTAATACCTTTTGTTTCAGAGCCAAAATGCCCCTCATAAAACGAAACCGCAGAAAAGTTGGAGCTAGAAAATATAAAAATTATACGGAAGAGGTGTTAAGATTAGCTAAGGAGCTGGTGAAGTAAAAAAAAATGACATCTTACGAGGCCGAAACAAAATTTGGAATACCACAGAGGACGAGAAAAAAATAATTAAAAAATTAATTTCGATAAACCTGGACCACCATTCAGACTGACACCAGATGAAGACTTAAACTTTATATTTCATCAATATTATATTTCATTTTTATAATCACCAAATATATATATTTCATAAAAACACTTACTGTTTTTTGACAACCCTGAGCGTTACAAATTATTTGTATGTAGATTACAATGAACCCCAAGGCAACTTTACCTACTGTCTGTGTTGCCGTTATATTTATTGATTTCCTCATATTCTTTTCATTTTTAAAAGTAGTAATCGTAATTTAAGCCACTTTTACCTCAACTACTCTTTAATATGCAATACAAGATGAATACGGTGCGTAGGTAATGTTGCCAAAAATTTGTCATGTTTACCCATGTTGTTTATTCTTCTCTACAAGTTAAAATAAGTGTTTTTTATAGAATGTCGATTACGGTAAATTGAGCCAAATGTATTACAATTATCAACAAATAGTTTTAGTTTCTATGCGTCTTATGGTTAAAAAAATAATTCATGTTTTGTTATGAAATATGGTCAAGTTGCCACGTTTTACGGTGACATCCTAAGTGACCGTCAATATGGCTTTCGCCGAAATCGGTCAACTGGTGATCTTCTAGGGTATGCCATCCACATTTGGAGTGAGGCCATCGAGAAGCATGGGGAAGCGCTTGCCGTCTCTCTCGACATCTCGAAGGCTTTTGAAAGGGTCTGGTGCGAAAGTCTTATTGGTAAGCTTCCTTCTTTCGGTTTATCTGCTGGATTGTTTGCCAGGATTGTAGACTTCCTAAGTGACCGATCCATTCGAGTGGTCATCGATGGCTGCTCGTCCAGTCAAATGGCCATTAATGCCGGGGTTCCTCAGGGATCAGTGCTCTCAGCACCATTGTAGTGAATTCCCTGTCGGAGTCTGTGTTTCCTGATACCTAGCTACAACCTTGGAATCTTTAAGTCAAGAGTGAACAGGTTACTTCTAGGTAAGCGCGCTCCATCGTCGGCCGTATCGTCGCTTTCCATGAGGATGAGATAGCGGTCAAGCGCGAACCTATCAACAACAAAAAAGACTGAGTTTGATCAAGTTTTAATTGATGACACAAAGTTAACTTGCTTGCATACAATAAGAAATAGTAGAAACTGTAAACATCGAGCAGGTTATGTTTACATTTTGTTTACAGTATTACTCTGGTGTACCGCGCCTACATTATTTGATACTTTGGTAACTTAAACTTTTGTAAATTAAAATTAAATTTCTACTTATACTTTGCGCTAATCATGTTCTTCATTATAATGTTCCTTTTTTACAATTCCTAAAATATGTTGTGATCTCAGGAGTTTTTCCCTACATATTTGTTTTAAGGTTTGAATCAGTTGCTTATCGAGAAGACGTCTTGTTCAATTAAACAATACTTAAGTACTTTAAAAAAAATACTACGATTTGATGAAGACAACGATTTGAAAAACCAATAAAGTGGGAATAAAACATCTGATGGAAAAAATCGGCTAAGTATCAAGATTAGGTTGGTGTGCCATGCGGTTGCAGCGGGTTGCCATATGGACAGCACACTAACGCCTCAATTTTTTTCTACTCTTTTTTGCCAAGCTGTATCTTGATCGTTGATTAATAATCGAACCTTATAAAAAATAGCGAATGGATTCTAATGGATGGATAATTAATATTATAAGAGGTCTAAACAATAAAAAAGGAAAAAAAAATCATAAGAAAAAAACTACAGTTCGTCCGTTATAAGTTGGCGAGTGTGAAGTTAGGCTCTGCGAATTTTGGCGCTTGAAATATCGTACGAAAGTAAAGGTTTTAAAAAATAAATACATTTTGCAGTTGTTATTGCTGTTAAATACCGTTTTTGGCATTTATTTTTTTAAAACCTTTGCAAGCAAATTATTTCAGTCCTTCGATGTATGTGGTACAAACGACGAGGCGAAAAGCTTCGTCCGAACCGTAGATGTTTCAACAACGTAAGGGTGGGATAACCGCCGTACGTCGGAATGTCCGATGGTAGAAAGCAAATGGCGGAATCAAGCCATGTAATATCCGCGCACACTCACCAAAATGCCAGCGGTTAACTTTCTAGATAGATTATACCAATTGCATCTCTACGTTTGAATCCCCAACCGGTCCTATGAGACCGCGTTGTTATTGTTTTACTATTGTGTCTCGTTTCGCGGGTATCTGAGTAATTAAATCTTTTTGATATTTTCCTGTAATTATTTACTATAGATCCTCCCCGACCGAATTTCGATCATGGTGACAAATCTCAACAGAGATCAGGCAAGTGCGCAGGAGATATTATAGTCCACAAGTATGTGCGCAAACACAGGTGCACTCTCTGTTCCTTTACTCTCATAGTCCGTCCGTCTCATAGACGGTAATCTGACACGACCCGGAGAGAGATCAAGCGCAGGACCAACGGCTTTACGTGCTTTACGGGGCACGGGAGTATCACACCACAGACTTCCAAACTCCGGGCAGTGACAGAGTAATTCTTAATGGAAAAATGACACTTTTTGCCCGACCCGGGAATCGAACCCAGGATCCTACGCTCAGCAGTCGCTCTTGCGACCAATAGACTAACGAGACAGTTTACTATACTTTTTGCGTACTAGCATAATTATTAATACCCGCGAAACGAGACACAATAGTAAAACAATAACAGCGCGGTCTCATAGGACCGGTTGGGGATTCAAAAGTTAATATTAAATAGAAACAGGGGAACAAATTTTTTCTTTATATTAGGCGTCCGAATAGGGCCATAATGTAGCGAAATGGAAACTGTGTTTGCAAACTTTGCAAAAGTTCGTCAGTCAAAGGACCAATTTTCATTAAGGTCAATGAACTCGCGAAATATTGTACAACATGACTTTGAACGACTATTAATTACAACGTCGATGACGTCCATGACATTGACGTGTTCAAGAATCCTGTAAGTGATGCGTTCATCCGATTAATGTAATCGATGAATAAATCGACTATTGCAATCGAGTGTTTTAATTTTTCAATATGACATTACGCTTTTCAATAGCTTTTTAATTAATATATTTTAAGGTGAATGCTTCAGGTAGCCCGCGAAATTCAAATTTTCTTACGTTTTTTGCAATTTGCAAGCCAGTGGTAGGTTGTATGAAGTTAAAAATACTTAAGCGGTTGTAAAACGTAACTAGTTACATAATTATAAACATAAAAATCATCAATACAAGCCTCCAAGCTCACTTAGTTGCAAGAACGTTTTTGACCTCGAAAAAATCGTTCCTACACTTAGGTGAGCTTGGAGGCTTGTATTAATGATTTTTATGTTTATAATTATGTAAATAGTTACGTTTTACAGCCGCTTAAGTATTTTTAACTTTATACAACTTATCACTGGCTTTCAAATTGCAAAAAACATAAGAAAATTTGAATTTCGCGGGCTAAGCTGGAACATCCCCCTTAAATTAATGATTTCAGTATTCATTAATAGAAAAAGAAACTCTATCTCTTGATTAATTAGAAAAGATAAAGTTTAATATTTGGCGTGTACTTACCCCCTTTACAATAATTTGAATCCTGACCAAAGAGAGATGATCAAATTGACCAGCGATGTTAGATGCTGTAAAATCTTTCTCCGTATTTTCTGATTCTCTTCCTCGTTATTATTTAATAACGAGAAAAAAATAAACAAAGTATCCACAATTCCACTAATGATTATTTGTTTAAAGATCTTTCGTTGAAAGTAGTTAAATTGGTTTTCATTTGTTGTTTCTTAAATTAAGTTAGGTTCCTATCATTGTTATTTTCATTTATTTATTTACAGTTTATGTACATACAAAATATTAGATTAGAAGAAGGATACACAAAAATAGGTACAAAGGTGATGCTTATTTCTGAAGAAATATCTTCAAGCATCCCTGCGAAAGGAGAGTTGGAAGAAAAAAGAGATGTAGACGCAGTGTGTTACACGTTAAAGGAGAGTAAATACATAAAAAATAGTTATTATTAAAATTAAATGCGTTCTACAACCGTACGGCGCGGGTGAAGTAAAGGAGTAGAAGTAGAAAGTGGTGGAGTGGGGAGGGGATTTCAGGAGATTCTTTAGAGAGTAGGAAAATCGGGCGGGAGGGCGTTTTCGAATTGTGAACTATGTTAAATAGCGGACATAATAATATAATATTTTAATGGTTTTTTTTTGTAATAGTTAAGTAAATACTTAGATTGTATTGTAAGCCAATTCAAATAAAGTAAATAGATTTCGATGAGTTTATTTTTGGAACATACAATGGTTTAAAATACCATTGTTTAAAAAAACCAGAAGGCTTCTAAATAGTACAATTATAATTACTTTAATATTACAGTAAAGCATTGTAGTTTGTATGTGCATTACTTGCAAAATATTAATCCTAAAAAGATAATGTAAATTCTTCTACCTAGGCAGACAAAGTTGCGAGTTTTACCCGCGACGATTGACGTAAACCCAGTATTGTATTATTTTTATATTTGTTATAAACGCCCGTGACTTCGTCATCACTGTTCGACTAAATCCGTACCTACATTCGACTCGACTTTGCAGTGTGTGGGTGGTGTTTGACCAAACCAAGTGGTTGACACTAGTTGACAGTTAAGTTATCGTATAATTATTTTATGAATGTTGGGGATTAATTCGAGGCTTTAACAGGTGATTAGATAAAATAAATATTATTTTTTTGTGTTTCTTTAGTTTCGTATTGTGAATTATTTTTTATCAAATCTTCCTCGGTTAGTATTAACAGCTATTGTTAGAGGAATTTCACATAGTTGGCACCTAGTTGGTACATACGACTATGTTAAGTTGTCATTATTCATCCGTAATATATAGAATTATTCAATAGTTTGGTCTGAATACCATCCTTCCAACACTCCTTACATTTTTTTTTTTTGTTAAACCGGGAACCTTTGTACTTTATAATTTTTTTTACTTCAACACAGCCACGTTGACGTTCGCATGTTGGCGTTTTTGTCACACCGAGGAAACAATATTTACTTGTTAAAATTAAATAATTAAAAGCTTCGTTCTTGAGCCTTCAAGCTTTCCTATTGTTTATTAGTTACTACGTATCCTACGCGAGATAAGATAATTCCTATGTAATGTATCCTAAAATAACTGTAAATATATTTCTAATGTTGTTCTAAATGTTTAATCACTGCAAAGTTCATCAACTCTTCTGACCTGCTGAGTAGTGTTTTTTTTTTGTCTGTGTAATAACTTCACTTCATTTCTTATGTATAATCCATTTGATCTATTATTTGAATAGTTTCCATTCAAAAAAGCATGCACCTGTGGCAATAAATCAAAATAACAGTTTGTACCTTTTTACATTTTACCAACAAATTCATCTTTTTTTCAGCTACTTTCACCATGGGGTTCATATTTAATGCTATAAAGAGGTTAATAAAGACAATCATAAAGTTGTCTTTGGTTTTGGCCCTGATTGCCACGGTCATTATTCTTATACCTAATTTGCCTCCTTACACAAAGTTTAGCAGTATTGAGTGAGTAAACATTATATTGCTATTATGAATGAGTATTGTTTCCAGATTTTTTAATTGATTATATATTATCATTTAAATTGTCTAATTAGAATCTTATAAATCTTGTTTCCACTTTTAGTGTATCACCAGTACAACCAAGAGTTGGTCCACTAGCCATTAACAGTGCCTTAAACAATGCTGGGAGACTATATGATGGGAAACTGATAGGACCCGAAGCTTTCCAAGTATTTAAAGGTGAACTCTACACCAGTCTTGCGACTGGAGAAATTGTGAAGCTGTCACCTGAAGGCCATGTTACATTTGTGACTACAGTCGGCCAACCATGCAGTAAGTTAAACTTTGTACTCATCTCTTTCCACAAGAAAATCAGATAGCAATATTAGGTCACAGTTATGAACTAGGAAATATATTTATCACATTCAAGAAATGTGAACCTTTGATGATGAGGCTACATTATAGTAACTAATTAAAATTTTGTTTGCTTCTACCATTGTATTCAAATTTTCAACCAATAGTTAGAACCATTGTATGCATAATTGAATATAAATTTGATTTATTAAATTGTTGATTTTCATAGGTGAGGCTTTTGGCCAAAAGTTCAGCAGAAGGTTACTATTTAGGTAATTCTGGTTTATTTGAGTATGTTACCAGTGGATCAGAGTACATTACATGTTAAACCCCTTAGGTCCTCTCACCTTAGGTCAGCTGCTACAGAGCCCCGTTATGTTATATTTGCTCCTGTTTTTTTTTTTTACGAAATCCCATATATAGAACAAAATATACAGCTAGACAGATCATTTTGTAATCAAACATTTTATGATGTTTTTGGCAACTTAGATGTTTTGCTACATAACAAATGCTATAATGGTTTTGATATATTTTTGTAGCTGGAACTATCCAAGAGCATATTTGTGGTAGACCCCTTGGGTTCGTAATAGATGAAAAAGATGAAACCTTATATGTAGCTGATGCTTACCATGGCATTTGGAAAGTAAACTTAAAGACAAACAAGAAGCAATTACTAGTCTCGTCTAGTGTGAAGATTGAAAAGCGACAACCTAAACTCTTCAACTGCCTTCAATTGGCCAAGAATGGAGACTTGTACTGGACAGACTCTACCAGTGACTTTAACTTGAAGGATGGGGCAATATCCATGATGACAGACCCTTCAGGAAGGTAACATTAATTACCATTGCTTTAGTACTTGTAAAGTACAGTATTTTATTGTTTCGTAAATTTTACTTATTATAATAATGGTTTATTTTTAGATTGTTCCACTATGATGCTGCCAAGAACCAAAGTAAAGTCCTTCTTGATGACCTATGGTTCCCGAATGGCGTGGCTTTGTCTCCTAACAATGATTTTGTAGTGGTCGCTGAGACTATCCGTTCAAGAATGATGAAATATTACATCAGTGGTCCTAAAAAAGGTCAAAAGGAGATTTTCGCTGATGGTTTGCCAGGTATTTATTATTCTGTTTGTTTAATTGTTATACAAATTTAAGAGATTGAGACTTAAGTAATATAATAACGGTCGCAAAGATCTAACTTTGAGGTAAAGCTAGATCATAGTTGAGTGACCATCTATTACCTACATACAGAGTTTTCTCATAGTTCCAGAAAGCATGGTAAACTGTTTTTTTTTTTCAACTATAATTTGATCATCAATGACCTCTTTCAGTCTCTATGAGTAGTATCACACACAATAGAAGCTAAAATAAAAAAAATGCACCAGTTTTACCAAGGGGTATTACCCAGTTACTGAACTGTGGTTACCACATAAGTAGTCACTCCATATAAAATCCTGGAATTCAGCTATAACACAGTTAGGAAAAGGCTAGACAACATTTTGGATGTCCTTCCACTTTAAATATTTATTTTTTTACGAATTCTGATCTAGTTGATATCATCAAAATCCCATGATCTGCCTATGCAGTGTTTAAACACAAAAATATGCAACAATTCTGTATAGAAATATTTTATTGGTTGGTCATTACAAGAATATTTAATAAATACTTTTATATCCACGCTGAGGACTATTGAATAATTTCTTAATCATATACACTTGTAACATACCAACAAGAAACATTAAGCTTATCTGAAAGCTAGACCACACGTCTACAATAAACGTATCCTCGAACGCCATGTAACTATCGCGCGACTTAGACGCGGCATAAACGGTGAGCAAATGCCGAGACTTGACTACGTGCCTTAACGTCACCGATAAAGAATCTGCCATTGGCGCCACTTCCATGTAATACGCTTCACCGTTTTCATCGGTTCCCTGCCACTCCAGCACTTCTTTTTGTGTAGCTTCCTCGCCTTCTGCCACCGTCGCTTCTTCTGCAACTTTACTTGTGGAGTCTTGGTCTTCTACTAGAATATATATAAATACGAGTTTGGAGTTCATTAAGCTGAAGGTGTTGTCCATACAAAAGGCATAGTCTCCATCCACTTCCACATTCATGATGATCGAATTTTCTGAACTTTTAACATCATTCACCAACTTCAGTTCATTAGGGTCAGTTACTTCAAAGGTAATATCCAGATCTCCATGTTGTCCGTCTAACACCTGATAGTACACCTCCATCATTTGTCCAATTTTCGCTGATTCAAAGACGCAAATCCGTGCTCCGGGTTCTATTCTAAAGGTAACATCACTCGTGTATATATTTTGACCAAAGCATTTCATGCGTAATATTATAGTAATAAAAACGAAAATAATTGTAGAATACATGTCTGTAACGACTTTCTTGAGGCTACTATTTCCACAGACTAGGGTACTAAAAATAATGTACATAATTTATTACATCAGTAATGACACAGGTGTTTTATACATACATAATATGATGGTGGTGAATTGACGCGTTGTTGCACCTGTACAAACAGGCGTGCCCGACAACCTGCGCGCGCTGCCCGACGGCTCGGGCGTGCTGGTGGCGCTGTACAACGCGTTCGAGCCCGAGCGGCCGCCCGTCACGCAGCTGCTGGCCGCCACGCCGCTCGTCCGCAAGCTGCTCGCGCGCCTGCAACGACTCGTCGAGATACCCTTCGAATATCTCAACACCATTTACCCCAACATTGTATTCGAAGAGATTGTATACTTCGTAAGTATAGTTGTTTATGAATTTGTCTACAATTAATAGAGCTTTTAATTTTAAATCTGAGTAGACTGATACAACATAACATACTGGTGTTGAGTAACAGTTTTGATTTGATATTGTAATTCCATTTACTAAATTCGTTCTTAATTTGTAGTTCTGAATTATTTTTATCCTAAAAGTTTACATTATTTACAGGTTGGTCATTTCAAAAGTGTATCCGGTTTAACCCCGCCCTTGTCTGGCCTACTGCAAGTCGATTGGAATGGCAACATTGTGGCGGGATACTACAACACAGACAAAACCCTGGCCCATATCAGTGACGCTATTGTGTTCAACAACAAACTTTATACAGGCAGTCCACACCAAGAATTTGTGGGAGCAGTACCTGTTCCTCCTCTTTTGAAAAAAGCATTTGAATCGTCTAAAAAGTCGGAAGCTAAGGTTGAAAAGAGTGAACAAAAAGCTAAACCCGTTCAACAAGCACCTGTCAAGAAGACTGAAGAAAAACCTAAAGCAAAGGTAGAGGAAAAGCCGAAGGCGGAAACCAAACCCAAAGTCGAAACACCTAAGCCAGCTGAACAGAAGAAAGAAGCACCAAAAGTAGTGAAACCTGCCGCTGCAGCACCAAAGCCAACGCAAGAGGCTAAACCTGCCGCGACAAAGCCTAAAGTAGAAGCTAAGGTGCCTCAGGAAGCACCCAAGGCGGCCCCGCCAACACCAAAGGCGCCCCAGCCAACACCGAAGCCGCCTCAGCAAGCACCGAAGGCACCCCAACCAACACCGAAGCCACCCCAGCAAGCACCGGAGCCACCCAAACAAGCAGCGCAGCCACCCAAACAAGCAGCGCAACCCCCCCAACAAGCAGCCAAGGCACCTCCGCCAACCAAACCTGCACCTACTGCAGCAACACCAGAACCTGTAAAAGCACCTACTAAAACTGAACCCAAACCGGCAGCTTCTAAACCTGAAGTAAAAACAACACCTCCTCCAAAACCGGCTGAGAAGGCTAGCCCTCCTCCTCCTCCGAAGGCACAAACAGAAACAAAGAAAGAAGCACCTAAGAAAGCTCAACCAGCCGCCAAACAAGATGCACCTAAAACTGCTGAAATTAAGCCCAAACCTATAAAAGAAGAAATTCCGTCGGACACCGCCAAGCCGGCCAAGGAAACATTAAAAGTGATAAAAAGAGATGGTCCCGCTGAGATCCATGTGCCTAATCAGTAAGTAAATGTGGTTGTGGTTGTATTCAATGTAGTTAAAGATCTCTCTGAAAGGAACAAATTATGAAGGGAAACTAAAACATTGGTTGTATGTATTTTAATATTTTGATAAGATTTGCAAGCTGCATTTAAGAGCTCGTGATCAGTGGTACCTACGAGTATGTTTTTTTTAATCGTTATAAGACATTCCAATTTAATTCCTTTTGTAGCATAAATACACCTTGTAGAAAAAGAAAATAGAATCTTTGCAATGTTAACTAGTTCATAGAAAACTGTTTATTTTTTCTTTGAATCTTTTAATAATTTTATTAGTTAAGGGTGTGGGCAAAGGAGTTTACCCTAGCGTAATTTGCATTACTCGAAAGTTAATTTATTGCATATTTGCATCGATTTCGATGGGCTTGCTTGTTCAATACCAATAACAAGCAAGAAATTATCTAAAGGTTTGGCGCACCTACGGCGTGATGTGTATACAATTAAATGTGAAAATGATTACTTTTTTATATTACACGATTCTTCATAAAACTTTAATGTTAAAGTATTTCCTTCGTTTAACATAACACTCCGTTATGCGATTTGTAAACAAGTTTATATCGCTTCGATGCTTGACTGCGACTGGGCGTTTTACGCGCAAATCGCTCTTTAGCTTTGCTATTTCTCATCTTTCCTTTGGAGTTGATTCTTTCAACTTTTCTCATTTAGCGATCAAGTGATCAAATATGACTTCATAATTGGCGTCTTATCGCGTTCCGTCCTCTTCTTTATCATCATCATCAAAGCCGAAAGACAAATAAGGCGAAAAAAATGTGTACGATCATGGGCCTGCCTTCTGAAGCAGCTTAGATAGCAACTTGAACGTGAGACCTTAGGGCCCCATAGCTCATATTTGCATCCCAAGCACTGCCATTAGTTATCATTCCTGGGCTATTTAATTTATCATGGGTCCTCTTTCATTTCTTATTCTTGTTTCTATCACCGTAAGTGGCGACCACTTATCAGTCGTGTCAATGCCGTATGCACAATGCATTACCTATGAAAACTCTTGATATACCGCATTATAAGATAATGTGTATTTCTGCTATACACGTTAATACTCACTCACCGTTTAAACTCCGCCAGTACGTACGAAAGAAACACTTGAACGTTAGTCTTGAGTAGGTAAGTACTTAAGTGCGGTGAGTATTTGTCATACTTGTTTTGCCCCACCCTTATAGTATAGTTGCGAAATCACACAACACTGTAGGTAGATAACTAGTATTTGCACTGTTATTATTCCAATTATTGAAATATTTAGGGCTGATTTTTAATAGTGCGATAATTTTATTTGAAAGATAAGAATGGTGGTTTTACATATTTTTATAAGCTATCGCACACCATCATTTTTATTGCTCTGATAAAACTTATCTAACTATTGAAAAATAGACCTTAGTATTAGTAATTTAGTAATATAAATGTTAAGGCTTAGGTATACTATTTTTGGCTTTACTAAATTGATTTCTTCCTTTTATTTATTATGATTGTGATATAAGTACCTACAAGTTAGTTTAAATTTATCAAATTGGACCAATTTATAAATTATGTTTACAAAAATATATATGTAAGAACATCACAAAAATTGAATTTACTTCAGATTGTAAAGGTACCTTTCAATTATGCGTAAAATGTTGTGTGTTATGTAATGTTGTTTTTTTAGTGCAAATCTTTCTTGTCACCTTTGTGGCGATTTATCTTAACCGTGCGTTCGCACTTACTAAACATTCACATCGGAACATGTGAAATGTCTTGTTTTTGTTAATGTATCGATTCGCGTATACCTTTATATTATAAAACAATTTCATTTACAATGTTTCTATGAGTAGATATCATAACATATTTCGAAGCTGAACGACTCATTTGAAAAACACGAGATATAGATGGTTGTGAGACAACAGAATGAGCGTACAACGAGACAAATCTCATAACAAACATGTCGACTGGGTTGAACAGCAATTACTGAAATCTTCAAAAAAAAAAAACAGTTGCATGTAGTTGTTGTAGATGTAGTTCAACAAAACAAGATGTGAAGTGTGTCATGTGACAAATCTCAAAACATTTGCATCTGTAACGTTGTCCTGTGCGAACGCACTACTCAGATACCTATACTAGTTAGTTACCAGTCACCATTTAGTGCAATAATATGGATGACATTATGAATGTTTATTCAAAGGTTATTTACACATAGTTATGCTACAATTTTAATGGTAATATTGCAACTACAAAATAAAAAGAGAAAAAAATGCTATAATTAATTAAAGAAATGCGTTATACATAGTAACAAGTACACTTATTTTTCACCCAGAATAAATTTAAATGAGCAATATTTGACGTGTAAGCAATATAAATTATATTTTTATTACATAATGTACATTTATACATTAAACCATTTTTAATTTTATATATCCTTTTTAGTACCACGCTGTTTCCTTTATACTGTATGTGTCGTTCATTTTAAGAGTTCTACAAACTAACATGGTTGACCTATTCTAAGAGCTACCACCAAGAGGTTCAAACAGCACAATTTAAATTTGTATGTCCTCCTATCGAACATCCCTCCCTTCCCCTTTCTTCTTCTTATAAATTATATTGTGTTTTTATCAAATGATCGAAGCGATGCAATCGAGCCACTTTAAAACTTCTGACAGCGGTCTCACCCGCGGGAAAGTACCTATATAATTATCACAAGGTAACATCATGCTACCGGGATATAAAGTGTTCTAATATTTATAGATGCTCTATTTTATCGAGGACATGGTCTAGCCGTGTGCAACAAAATACGTGAACGAATAAAAAAACATACAAACTTACTTATGCCTCTTTCATATTAGTTTGGACATGTGGCCAACGTTATATCATTTCTATTAACTTTTTTTTTTTCAATAGGTCAGCCAGAAAAAAATAAAACAATCTCAAATGTATCATTTCGTTTTATTTGTTAGAGAAAATATTATGAATAATATGTTTACATTAATTAAAAAGTATATCAGAATGGTGTGATAATACACATATTTCTTACAATGAATATATTCACGGAATTATAGGTATATGTAGTGACGGTACAGGCAGCAATTTATAGATTAAACTTTATTAATTGATGCGTGCTTTAACGATGGAACCACGCGTGTCGCGGTAATGGAGGCCACAGTAGATAATACATTTCCGTCCCAATATTAATCTCTTGTCGAATCATCAATATGACTTTTACCGGTCTGAGCGGAGCGGGAGGGCGTGCCAAACTTTTACGGAATAAACCCACCCCTTTGTTCCTTCTTTGTCTACCGCTCCAGGGCCCCAGTAGGCTTCGACCCTGCTGGGCCCCTGTATCCTCCTGGCTGAAGATGTCAGCTCATGAAAATGTGATATTTATTTACTTAATCTTCATGCAACACAAAAGTGCAGAAACGAACTTAATTGTCCTAGAGATTTTCCACCAATTGAGAAGATCAACTTCAACTACCAACTGGTGGCCGTCCTGATATCAAGAGGAAGCGAATTCCACAGAAGGATGGACTATACAGAACGGAATATGAACAAAATCGGAACTATGAGAAGGATAAAGTGTAGTAGGTCAAATTAGAGGAATTGCGATACCCAACAATAATATATCCATGAATATTTGCGGCCTTTAAAAAAAAATCTTTAGTTAAGCCTTTAACTAATACCTGTTATCTTTACATTAAAGTCCACTCTGAACATGTAAAATCAATAAATGCAATTTACTGATAAGGTGATACGAAGACGCGGGCACTTATCACCAAGGTCAAGTTTGCATTTAAAATATGTTTTGCTACGATTACACGCGTGTCAAGCGTTGGCAAGCGTCCAAGACTAGCTACCACAAACGCCTGAATACTATTTACACACTCGCAAGTGCGGCAGTGACTTATGGACAGGCAAGCATGGCAGATGTATGTTCACGTCTTGTGCTTGCCTGGCCGGACCACACTGACGCCCTTGCAAGTGTGTGAATGGCATCCAAGTGTGTGTGTGTGGAGGCTTAGCTTACGTGTAACCGTAAAAAATAAAACTTAAGCCAAAATAAATCGAAGCATTCTCACGTAAATATAGTCTTTAAGAACCTCAAAATAAAGACGATAGATTTTGGTAACCGACAACTAAAGCTCAATCTAATGTCCCTGCCCTTTTTATTCCGCTATGTTCCGTTTAGTTATAAAGAGAATATGCTATAAACGAATCAGTCAGTTTGCGTTTGGATATACACACAAATCGTTTTGTGATATCTTGTTATTTAATTAGTGTGTCAGATTCGTTTTTTGATATCACGTTTTTTAGATTCAGAAATCGATATGTACCGGTTTGTGACTGATATCAGATTTTGAAATCGTTTTGATATATCGGACGCATGCCTGGCGAGTTTCGTTCAAAAATAAGAGGTTTAACTAATGCTCATTCATTACATGTTCTACGCACATTATCACTCCATTCTTCACAAGTAGATTAACACAAACGGTTATAAAATGCAAGAGAGCACAATAGTTTATACAAATGATTCAATACACGTAACTTAATGGAATGTTTAACGCCAACTAGGTATATCTAAAATGCTCGCAACAGATGATTACATACTTGTATGGAAGTTTTCAATGGCATTGCTTTATTCTTAAAAATGCCTTTTGTGGTTTTGCTAAAAAGAGAGATCAAAAAGGAGAAATATAAGAAATTGTTACATATCGTATTCATAATACTTTTTTATTTTCAATAAATATTACTATGTACATTGAAAATATTAACACTATTGGTGTCTAATTCAATTTATTGCATTAAATATTCAATTCACTTTTCCGCGCTATCTCCTAATATCTACACTTATTTCAACTTGAACGCCACATTTTTTATACCTGTATAGTCGGTCCTCCGTACAAGTCGGAACTTAGTTTTAAAAATTGGCTTCTGAGCCCTTCCATCTGTTATTACATAATTATGTCGTAAGGCATACCGTAACGGCGTGTTTATTTTCCGCCGTTCATCTAGTCATGAACAAGTCTTGTCTATGTTACTAAGTGAGCAAAGAAGGCGGTTGCTATATAAACACTTGCTCGGCCGCGAGCGCGTCCGCAAACGGCTTGACGACGCACCTCGTTGCGAAATAGAATATTAAGCCGAATGTTATTGAGATGGGCAGCGCCGGCAGCGCTTTCTTGAGTATCGCTAGTAGGAGAAGAGTCAGGCACAAACCCTGTGAATAAAATGGAAAATAGTTACAATTCAGTTTACTATACAGGAGCGGGTTACATCTACGGCACACACTCGAGTAACTTATCCGAAAGAAATAAAAATACCTACGATTAATATAGCTACGAAACAGGCAAGAGTGGTGTTCCAGTCTCCGTACGAGCTGGCCTTGCCGACCAGCACGCTGTAGAATATGAAGTCGCCTAGGCCCAGCTTCACACCCTCTGAGAATTAACATCAACCATACAAATTATTTATGGTTTTATCAAGAGGACCTACTTATTTTTATAACCATAATTTTTAGTAGTGAGTTGAAGAAAGTGCTAAAAATTATACAAAACTTTAAGATTTGGTCAAATACTAAGAGATGTACGAAGTTCTCGAATGGAACAAAGTTGGTTTATCATGCTATGTGGCTGGTCAATGTCATCATCATCATTACAGCTAAGACTTCCACTGCTGTCCATAGGCCTCCTCCAAGCGTCGAAATAGATCTACTGAATTATATAGTAGTATTCAGTCAAGGGGAGTGTAGGAAGAGAGTATATAAAAAGAATAAATGACTTACTTTCCTCGTCGTCGGGGCCGGACTGCGCGGGCTGCGCCTGCGGGTGCGGCGGCGCGCGCTCCACGCTGGTGGTGTAGCGCGCGGGCTCGGCGCCGTCCACGCGCAGGCGCCGCGGAGCGCCCGCGCGCGCGCGCCACGCCGCGTCGAAGCCCGCCGCGTCGCCGCCCGCCACCTCCGTGCCAGCCGCGCCCGCCGCGCCCGCGCCCGTGGACCCCGGCCGCCCACCTGAACCAGGTAACACGAATATGTCATTGGGCTAAGGCTGGCCCATATTTTTATTTTAAAACAAAAAAAGAAAAGAAAAATGTGTGGAAAACATGAAGAATTTCAATTTGGCGCGATAATCATCAATCTTTTTTAAGTTTATCTATTCAGATAAACTTAAAACCGTTTTTTATTTTATTATAGCTCTTTATTTTGATACTCTAAAAACAATCGATCCCGGTTCCAGAGTTTAACGCCACTCGAGTATTAAACGATTCTTATGAATGATTTAGTCATGAGATCGTAAACGACTTTGTGATACAGTTGGAACATGTTTACCATGCTTACAATCTGATTTCTTTACTCAATTAATTTAGTGATTGTTGCGATTGATTGCGAGTCATAGCGCCCCATTGATGATTAGTTTGACGCGGTTGATAGCGTATGGGACAAGTGGGAAGGGATCACGCAGACATGCGATCACGGACCGTGCGGGTTGAGAGGCCGCAGCTCGCGCGCGCGCGGCTCACCTTCCCGCACCGCCTCGGCCGTCTCCTCCGCCGCGCCGCCCGGCGTCGTCGCCGCCAGGCAGTACATCACCGTCGCTGCAATATAACGACTTTCATTACTTACTATCCATTACTGGGTTTTGATAGCTCTTAAATCAATGGCCTTCACACCACTAGAGACAGAAACAGATAGTCAAGACCCTCAGCATTGAGAAATACGATGCATGGAGGAGGGATAGTCGGAAAATATCCCAACAGTTAAAAATTATCTTATATCCTCACTTATATATTTATAAACTGACAGATGTGATAATTTTGCATTTATATTACTTGTGGACGTCAGGTCATTGTTCTGTACAAACTGAATTCGTTTAGTCTCAAAACGTTCAAGTTGCAAAATAACATATGGTAACAAATAGTTCAAATCTCACAAGACCCAAGTCTCGAAACATCCAAGTTGCAAAATAGTCAAGTCTCCAAACATCCATGTCTCATAAAATACATTTTTTATTTAAGTGGATTTGTAAGGGGTGTTTTTTATATTTTTGACATCGACTCAAGTTGAAGGTTAAAATTTACAAGTCCGTGATAAGACCTGTCATACTGTATGGATCAGAGGTTTAGTCTCAAAATGTTCAAGTTGCAAAATAACATACGGTTGCAAAAAGTTCAAATCTCATAAGACCCAAGTCTCGAAACATCCAAGTTGCAAAATAGTCAAGTCTCCAAACATCCATGTCTCATAAAATACATTTTTTATTTAAGTGGATTTGTAAGGGGTGTTTTTTATATTTTTGACATCGACTCAAGTTGAAGGGTAAAATCTACAACTCCGTGATAAGACCTGTCATACAGTATGGATCAGAATGTCGGGCTGTGAAAAAAATAGATGAAAACTAAAATGAAAATGCCGGTATCGAGATTCGAACGGAACTAATTTATTTGAAACATAAAAGACATGTATATGACAGTTTGTTAAACCAACCACAAGATGGCGCTATCAGTACTTTTTCACAGATTATTTGCATATAATTCAACACCCCCACTATATCAAATAATCTAAACTTAACTTAGTTACACTGGGACTATGCCTAATAAATCCATAAAATTATAATGCCTTTTAGAACATAAACTTTTTGTGAGTAAATCAGCTGGCATATTGGCTGTTGGCAAATACATTAGCTTTACTACTCTATTGGAAACACACTCTCTTGTAAAATGATGCTTTACATCAATATGTTTAGTTTTCTTGTGAAACACAGGATTTGTCGACAGCCTCTGTGCACTCTGATTGTCATTGAACAAAGTCAAAGTATACATATTATTTGTAATTTCAAATTGTAATGCTTTCAAATAAATGGCCTCTTTGCAGGCTTCTGATATGGCCATGTATTCAGCTTCACAGCTCGACAGTGCAACTGTCCTCTGCTTTTTGCATTCCCAGGATATTATACCATTAGCAAGCACAAAACAAAATCCTGTATAAGACAGCCTATCCACAGAATCATTTGCCCAATCGGCATCAACAAAACCTTTTATTTCAGTATTTCCATCTGCACAATACTTTATACCAAAATTTATAGTCTTTTTCAAATACTTTAAAATCCTCTTAGCATATGCCCAATGTTCATCAGTATGACAATTATTGAATTGACTCAAGTAACTTATAGCAAAAGTTATATCTGGCCTAGTCAACACAGATAGATACATTAAGCTCCCTATGAGCTGTTGATAAGGCACTTGATTATTTACATTTTTATCACTTTCAACATTTAATTTAGTCTCCATTGGAGTATCAACAGTTTTACAATCTGTCATGTTAAACTTTTGTAACAAATTATTTATATAACTTTCCTGACTCAAAGTTACAGACTTCTCTAATTTATTAAACTTAATATTCATTCCTAAACACTGTTTTACTCTACCTAAGTCTTTAATCTTGAACTGACTAGACAATACATTCTTAAGGTTTTCAGTTTCTAGTTTACAATCAGAAAATATGAAAAAATCATCGACATATAATGTCACAATGGTCTTGAATTTACCATTCATTTTTGTGTACATACAAGGTTCTAACTTAGATTTACAATAACCATTCTCAAGCAAAGATTGATCTACTTTTTTATTCCAGGCCCTCGAAGCCTGTTTTAGGCCATAAATGGCCTTCTTAAGTTTTAACACTTTGCCAGAGCCACCAGGAACATCATAACAATCAGGCTTTTGCATATAGATGGTTTCCTCTAGGTCACCATTAAGAAACGCAGTTTTGACGTCGAGATGTGTTACATCAAGTCCAAGTTGTACTGACAATGAAAACAAAAGACGTAAGGTCGTGTGTCTGACAACGGGTGAAAATGTTTCCGTGTAATCCACACCATATTTCTGGGAGAAACCTTTAGCTACTAGTCTAGCACGATACCTAACCTTGTTTTCACTGTCATACTTCTTGCGTAAAACCCATTTACATTGCACTATAGTTTTATCTTTAGGTAAATCAACAACTTCCCATGCACAATTATCGTCAAAACATTGCATTTCATCACGCACTGCCTCTAACCATTGTTCTTTTTCAGGACCTTCTAAAGCTTCCTGAATTGAAAGTTCACCAGTATCTTCTACACTACTACCAATACAAGTGTTAGAAAAGCCATACCTGTCTGGTTGCCGTCTCTCCCTACGTAAAATGTACCCTTTATCAGCACTCACTACACTTTCAACACTACTGGCAGAAGATTCATCATCTGGAACATATGTCTGATCACCATCATCAGTAAAATATTCACTTCTGGAACTATCTGACATATCCCCCACTGAATCTTCCTTCTCTTCCATGATAGTTGTTGGTTTTTCATCACCCTGGACTGCAACTTCTACTGCTGGTGGTTTCTCTATGATGATAACATCACGGCTGGTGGTAATATTCTTAGTTTTAGGGTTATAAATTCTGTACCCTTTCACTTCATCTGAGTAACCAACTAAAATGCCTCTCTCTGCTTTCTTGTCCCATTTCAGCCGCTTCTCTTTTGGGACGTGTGCCATGACTACACTCCCAAAAACTCGCAAATGGCTTATGTCAGGCTTTCTCCCTGTCCATATTTCAAAAGGTGTTTTCCCATCAAGAGCTGATGCCACTGTCCTATTTTGTAAATAGACTGCAGTATTACTAGCTTCAGCCCAGAATTGTTCTTCGAGTTCAGCATCAAATAGGAGACATCTTGCCTTTTCCACCACCGTTCGGTTACAACGTTCCGCCAAACCATTCTGTTCAGGTGAATAAACATTGCTCTTTTGATGAATTATTCCTGAAGTCTTGAGATAATCATCAAATTCTTTGTTGCAAAATTCTTTGCCATTGTCGGTTCGCAATATCTTTATTTTCTTATTCAGCTGGTTTTCTACCAGTGCTTTATATGTTTTAAAACAACTATAAGCTTCGCTTTTGCTCTTCATGAAGTAAATATATACCATGCGGCTATAATCATCCACAAACAATATGAAATATCTGGAACCTCCAATTGAATTCTTGCTAAATGGACCACACACGTCTGAATGTATGGTGTGCAGTAGCTCTTTACTTCTATTGCCATTCTGTGGAAAAGGTAATCGACTCTGTTTACCTTCGCAGCACACTATGCATGACGACTTCGAAACATCTGCCTTTCTATCCAGTGTGAGCCCTTCCACGGCATCCTGCATTCTATTTAGGTAATTGCTATTGACATGCCCAAGTCTGCGATGCCAAATATCACATGAGTCCACTGCTGCTGCCATCAATGCTTCAGGTAATTTCAGTTTGTAAACACCATTCAACAATGAAGCCGTACCAACTAATTCACCATTCTTATTATAGATTTCACAGCCACTGCTGGTGAATTGTACTCTATTTCCTTTGGCTATCAGCTGACTCACCGAAATAAGATTAGTGGTCAGACTTGGCACACACAAAACTCCTTCAACAACTACTTCATACTCGCAGTTGTCAGTCAAAGTCGTAATCACAACATCGCCCGAGCATACTACCGGGACTTTTTCCTTGTTCGCGACCACAATTTCTTTGATCGGATGCTCGACAGAAATATTCTTAATCCAGTGCTTGTTGGCGGTTAAATGAGCACTTGCACCAGAGTCTATGTACCAGTCGTTTTTGGAGAAACTTCCATTTAGAAAAACGGCACTGAACGCATGGGTTTGTTTACGTTCACACGATTTCACTGAGTCTTTATCACTGGTGCATTGATTTCGATAATGTCCCGTTTGCTTGCATTTATAACATTTTATAACCTTTGGTTTCAGCTTTGACATATTTGAATTTGACGTTGACGTATTGTTATTGTTGTCTTTGGTTCCGCCAGTACTACCAAACTTGTTATGTTTACGGAAACTCGCAAATGCTCCGCTGGTGTCGCCACTGTCTTCCTCTAAGTCCATCAGTTTTGTTTTAATGGCGTCCGCCGTAATTGAAATTCCGGAATGTTCGATGGCCATTATCATCGGCGAATATTTTTCAGATAATCCTGCTAAAAGTAGCGATCCGACCCATTCGTCGTTGATATTAAAGCCCGATCCACTCAATTTCTGGCTAGTCTCAATTATTTGCGTGACGTACGATGTCATGGATGAACAATTTTCCAGGCGAATAGAAATAAGCGTTCGCAATAAGCTTATCCTTCTTGTAAAACCAGAATCGTCAAACAAATGCTTCAGTTTTTCCCATAACTCTTTAGTACTCTTCGAATCTTTGATGTGAACATAAAGCGACGCTTCGATCGTTAAGATCAACTTTGCCTTGGTCTTCGCGTCTGCTGCGGCTTCTTCTGGCTTTGTAACTTTGACGTAATCGAAAGTTCCTTCCAATATAAGAAAATTCTCCGCCGCAAACGCCCACTCAGTATAATTTTCGCGACCTTTTAACTTAGGCACGCTAACAATGTAGTTCGCCGCCATTTTTAACAATTTGCACAAAATTTTCACAAATACGGTTCACAACCCAACAGTTCAATAGCACAGTGTATTCTCAGTCTGCGAATAACTAATCGGCACAAACTTGCAAGTATTTTCGCGAGAAACAACGTAATTCCGGGCACATAACCTAAAATGAAAATGCCGGTATCGAGATTCGAACGGAACTAATTTATTTGAAACATAAAAGACATGTATATGACAGTTTGTTAAACCAACCACAAGATGGCGCTATCAGTACTTTTTCACAGATTATTTGCATATAATTCAACAAAAACTTCCTCTAATATACTCATTTCTCAGTTTATCCATTCTCGTCATACCAGACATCCATCTTAACATTCTCATCTCCGCTACATGCAATCTTTTTTCATCCATCTTTTTCACAGCCCGACATTCTGATCCATACAATATGACAGGTCTTATCACGGACTTGTAGATTTTACGCTTCAACTTCGTTTAGTCTCAAAACGTTCAAGTTGCAAAATAACATACGGTTGCAAAAAGTTCAAATCTCATAAGACCCAAGTCTCGAAACATCCAAGTTGCAAAATAGTCAAGTCTCGAAACATCCATGTCTCATAAAATACATTTTTTATTTAAGTGGATTTGTAAGGGGTGTTTTTTATATTTTTGACATCGACTCAACTTGAAGGGTAAAATCTACAAGTCCGTGATAAGACCTGTCATACAGTATGGATCAGAATGTCGGGCTGTGAAAAAGATGGATGAAAACTTCCTCTAATATACTCATTTCTCACTTTATCCATTCTCGTCACACCAGACATCCATCTCAACATTCTCATCTCCGCTACATGCAATCTTTTTTCATCCATTTTTTCACAGCCCGACATTCTGATCCATACAGTATGACAGGTCTTATCACGGACTTGTAGATTTTACCCTTCAACTTGAGTCGATGTCAAAAATATAAAAAACACCCCTTACAAATCCACTTAAATAAAAAATGTATTTTATGAGACATGGATGTTTCGAGACTTGACTATTTTGCAACTTGGGTCTTATGAGATTTGAACTTTTTGCAACCGTATGTTATTTTGCAACTTGAACGTTTTGAGACTAAACCTTCAACTTGAGTCGATGTCAAAAATATAAAAAACACCCCTTACAAATCCACTTAAATAAAAAATGTATTTTATGAGACATGGATGTTTCGAGACTTGACTATTTTGCACCTTGGATGTTTCGAGACTTGGGTCTTATGAGATTTGAACTTTTTGCAACCGTATGTTATTTTGCAACTTGAACGTTTTGAGACTAAACGGGATCAGAATGTCGGGCTGTGAAAAAGATGGATGAAAACTTCCTCTAATATACTCATTTCTCACTTTATCCATTCTCGTCACACCAGACATCCATCTCAACATTCTCATCTCCGCTACATGCAATCTTTTTTCATTTATGAGACATGGATGTTTGGAGACTTGACTATTTTGCAACTTGGATGTTTCGAGACTTGGGTCTTATGAGATTTGAACTATTTGCTACCATATGTTATTTTGCAACTTGGACGTTTTGAGACTAAACCACTGAATTCATACAAAAATCCCCATAAAAAAGTTACATTCAGATTACACAAATTTTCAGGGTAACTTCAAATTTTTCATTCCTAAGATAGGTTCTTATTAACACAAAAATGAACGATATTAGTCCTAAGATACTCACATGATGGGCTTATTAATCAACTGTAATACATTTTTATTCAGATATTTAGATTACTAAAGAAGCCCTAAATATTGCCAGTAATAACTTGAACCACCATTTAGCTAATTATGCCACAATTTACGAGTACATATTTAATCAGTACAGTAATGTGTGATTGATACTCACATGAATAAATTAACGCTGGGAATATCGGTTCGTTTCGTTCTTGCGCTGTTTCTACAAGTATTCTTAATGGACCCTTTGGCGTTAACACTGCTATCAAGTCTGAAACAAAAGATGAAGTTTATAATAAAACTAAGGGATAAATCAATCTTTATTCTCATCAGCCTGAAGATGTCCACAGCTGGTCATATGCTTCCTACAAGCATGACACATTGACCAGTCTGATACATTTTGGATCCAGTGGGTCGCAGTGGATTTCACGAGATAGGCGGCACTAGTGTGGCCTTCCGGTATGCGGCTCTATCGAACATCCGATCTGCAAGCACTCTGCCCACTGCCATTTAATTTTGGCAATTTATCGGGGTTTTTTTTTATTTTCGTCATTAATTACTCAGATACCCGCGAAACGAGACACAATAGTAAAACAATAACAGCGCTGTCTCATAGGACCGGTTGGGGATTCAAACGTTAAAAATCTCGATGAATGGTGCAAAGTTTCGAAAGATATACTTTTTTATATTTTTAATTTATGAGTACATAATGTACTTAAATGGCGAAAGTTCAGCGCAATATAGCTGATTTTCAGAGGTGAGGATTAGTTTTACACAAATTTGTTTTCATTTAGAAACCTATTATAGATAATATCCACAAGATATCTGTGTTTCCAAAAATATCTAGAGAAAGATGTGTAATAACGTCATTATCATTAAAGAGCGGTTGTATGTAATCACTTCAAATTTATCTCGGGTTGGACGCTCTTAAGTACGTAAATTATCATTGTCATCTCAGCCGAAAGACGTCCACTGTTGGACATAGGTCTCCCCCCGCGTCGCCTGGGCCAAACGACTGGGCCTGTGCGTCTCATCCGATGGATGCGAAGTGGGTAAATGAATCAATTATGTTAAATACATACCCCAAATGGATATAACAGCAAGAACGGCCCATGTGGTCCACTCAGGCAGGTACTTGATGAAGACGAGCGCCATCAGCGCCGCGATGAAGATCAGGTAGGCTTGCTGCAGCCGCAGCGGCCCCTTCCAGTGGATCACGATCATGCCGACCACGCCGAAGTTCCACATCCCGAACAACAGTGTTATGTAGTCCATCGGTATGTTGTACGCCCTCAGTGCTTCCCTGAACATTTGGAAATGTTATTCTCTGCATTAATTGTATTATACATATAATTATTTACGTTATTTATTATTATTGACACTGTTGCAAGATTAGCCATTTCACTTTTGGAAGTATTACTTGGTAGCTTTGTTATTTTTAATCCCTAGTTCCTTTAATAGATTTCAGGCTAATAATAATTTTAATAACCAGTTTTCTGAGTTTATATTTTTAGTTTAGGCTGTTGGGCGGTATTGAATAAATGCCTCTCTTTCAAAATAAGAACCAGTCCCGGATCTTCAATTTTTTTTAGGCGGGGCAAAAACGGAAAAATGCCGCCCCGCTTACCTACTTATGTTTATATTCACCTTCACCATCCATATAATTTCAGCTATCAATATGTAGGATATTATATTTAACAGGGTAGGGTTTAAAATAAAAATAAAAATGCATAATAAAAATAAAAATCAAATATATCTATTATTAAATTTGTAAATTGAAATTACAATTTCACTCTTCGAGCTTTTTGTTCCGCAAATAAATCTATAGCCTTGTCATAATTTAACTCGTGTGCAATACGATTTTCTATCGCTAAGATTGCAAGACCCGATAAGCGTTCCTGGCTCATAGAAGACCGCAAATAATTTTTAATAAGTTTTAGTTTGCTAAAACTTCGCTCGCAGCTTGCGGACGTAGTAGGAAGCGTGGAGTAAATTCGCAGAGCAATACAAATATTAGGGAAAGCATCCTGCAAATCATGCGCATAGATCTGTTGCAATAGATAAAAACTGTTAGCCTTTTCTATATTACCAAATAAAACCGGAGCTTGCTCTTTAAAAACATGAAGTTCCTGGCAGAATTCAACGGCACTTAAATCTCGCTCGTATTTTCGGGCCAAATCTGCTCCATACTTTTGCAGTTCTTCATTTGACATTTTCAAAATGTTAGTACCATTAAGAAAAGCAAAATTCAAATTCAACTTGGTAGCACAATCAAATCTCTTTTTAATTTCGGATATGATTCGATCAAATACCATCATTATTTCTTTACAAAAAAGTTGAACAGGTTGGAGTTGTGGCAATTCATCTTCACACATCTCGTCGAATTTTTTTTTACGTTTTGGAATTCGTTTGTTATGCAAAATAGGCTCAACACCACATTTTTCAGCTACTTCGCTAGCTTCTTTTATCCAATATTCCATTGGATTTTGTCTCATTTTTTGCAAAGTTTTGAGCAGACCATCCATTAGTGCGACGGAACGGGCAAGGATAATATCTTCTTTCTGAATTTCTATATTCACTCGATTAATTTCGCGAAGAATATTCGCCCAAATAGTTAAATTAAGAATAAATTTAAAATCCTTTATAGCAGTTAAGAGATGACCAGCCTCGAACTTGGCTTCTGGAGCACGAGAAGTTTGCTTAATTTCTTCTAAGGCTTCCGCTATTTCGGGCAAATTATTTAATAGGGCATTTACAGCAACGTGTTTCGCGGACCATCTCGTCTGACTACTTCCTTTTAAATTTGTTTTTGCGTATTTTTTCATAATGTTCCACCTAGAAGTGGATCCAACAAAAAAGCAATATACTTTTTGAATTAATCCAAATAGGTTAATAGCTTCCTGGCATGATGAGGCAGAATGAACCCCTACAAGATTTAAGGAGTGAGCCAAGCACGGTACGAACTCGGCCAGCTCATTCTTTTCTGCAATCCTGGCTTGTACTCCTTTATGGATGCTGGCCATATTGGACCCATTATCATAAGATTGGCCACGACATTGTCCAATATCTAAATCATCAACGGCTAATTTTTCTAAAATCTGTTGACAAATGTCCTCTCCTGTTTTTCCAGCAACTTCTATGAAATCAATGAAACTTTCTTTTATTTCATACACTTCGCCAGTTCTTTTAACATATCGTATAACTTGGCTCATCTGTTCAGTATGGGATACATCTGGAGTGCAATCGAACATTATCGTATAGTATTTGGCTTCTTTGATGTCATGTAAAATGCTATTTCTAACTGTTTTTGCCATTATTTCAATTATTTCATTCTGTATTGTCTTTGATAAATATGATACCTGTCCCTTTTTTAAATTTTCTAATTGAAACTTAAGAGTTGAATTATGTTTCGCGAGCAGGGATATTAAGTTTAAAAAGTTACCTTGACTGGGCTGAGGATATTGCGTGATAAGGTCGCTAGGAGTTTCGTGGGATCCACGAAAAGCGAGGCAGTTTGTGGATAAATACAATACAGCATCCATAACAATTCGCAGAATCTCTCTCCATTTTTCTTTTTCTGAGTTAACTACTCTCTCAAAGTCTTGATCAATACCCTGGCATGATTTCATTTGCTGTAACCGTGTTTTCCACTTGATCATACACTCTTTGTGCATTTGGGTTGCCTCGTGCTCAGCTAATCTCTCTGAGACTTTTTTCCAATTAATAAACCCTGTAGAACACAATGCAGATAGGGCGGTAGTAGATACTGTCTGATAAATTTTACAGCACGCACAAAAAATTGCATTTTTTGTCTTAGAAAATAAAAGCCAAGATCTTTTAACCCTTTCGCAATTAGCCAACGTCCTGTACCACATAGAAGATGTTAAACGTCTGCCATTGCGTTCAGTATATCTAAATTCAATGTTTTCGGGGTGACTTTCTGCCAATAATACAGCCTGATTGCTAAAGAAAGATCGTTGTTGATCAGTCATTTTTTCTACCGCTGGCCAATTGCCTGGGTCCGTCAAATCAAATCCGGGTTTTTGCAGTTCATCCAATTCCGAGTCTAGGGATTTAGATCCTTCGTTCTCTGGCTTCGTCTTTTCATATTGCTCAGGTTGCTCTTCGAACACCGATAAAGATGGTGAAGTTGGCATTGTGCTATCTTGATCCATTTGATCGGGTAAAGAGCCAGAAACATCCTCTAACTCAATATCAACTTCGGAAGTTGCAGCAGATCCTCCCGGGTCACACCCTCTGCGAAGCCAATTTTTCATATTATTTGCACATTGTTTTCCCTGCAACACCTTATATTTAGCCTTTTTCCTATATTCTGCTCCTGATAGTTTTTTTCTTGGTGCACTCATAATTACAACCTGTAAACAAATTAAGTACCTAATTAATTTCCTTATTGAAAACATTTTAATCTAATCAATATTTTTAGTAGGTAAGTAAACTAGCTGCCCCGGCAAAATTGGTACCGGCTAAAAGTCAAATCGTAATTTTTAATTTTTATATTTTTCTCTTCGTAAGAACAATCTTCGTACTTCAAGAAATATTCTAAACTAGCTACTTCCGCGCGGTTTCTTACGCTCTGCTCAGCTCCTATTGGTCGCAGCGTGATGTTTTATAGCCTATAGCTATCCTCGATAAATGCACTATCCAACACAAAAATAATTAGGTATTCAAATGACTTGTAGTTACGGAGATTAGCGCGTTCAAACAAACAAACAAAAAAACAAACTCTTCCGCTTTATATAATAGTATAAGATTATAATTATAATAGTATAAGATAAGATAAGAAGTATAAGATAAAGAATTAGCGAAATCGGTTCAAACGTTCTCGAGTTTTGCGCTTTAGTAACACATTCACCGACTCATTTTTATATTAGGTACCTATTATAGATAAATCAACCAGACAAGATCATTGCATATTGCATGAAACAAATAATGAAATCAACTCAACGCAATGTAGGTACTACGATATGACTACATTTTCACTAGGTAATGCTATAATTTAAGAGCAGGGAGTAAAGTAGGTAAATTATATTGATGCGTGCTTGGAAGTGCGTGGCAACCGCCTGAGTTGTAGGTATCAACGCGCCGTTGTCGTCGACGGCGTAGGTAACGCAAAACAAGTAAACGCGCAAATAGTAATAATAATTATTATTTAATAAAGTTTTTAACTGTAATATATAACTGTAATAACTGCCAATAAAAACCTTTTAAAAAATATTCGTCCGCCCACGTCTCGGTCAATTTTCGTCGCGCGGCTTCGGTTTTTAATGTTCGTAAGTGATTGCACGTATTATATCTGATTTAAAAAATACATATAGATAGGTAGGTAGGTAGGTACTTTAAAAAAACAATAATAGTTATGATAAAAAACTTACCTAAAATCGATCCTGTGATAAATTTGTTGATGCGTCGCGTCTTCTTCTTCACTAATACCTCTACAATCAGTATTTTACTTTCGGTAGATCGACAAGTACTAAATAGTAAACATAAACAACGAACCGAACTCACATTTTTGAAACAAAACTCTGTCGTGAAGAGAGATCGACGAGGAAGTTTTCGAATATAGCTTTATCTCTTTCGCACTCACGGTAACCAGATGCGTGCTGCCCCGCTCTGCGATTCCTGGTGGCGAGCGGGAGCCGGGCGCGTATTTTGAACTATGCCTACGCGCCTCGCGATTAATAAATGTTCGTGCAGTCATGCAGCATGTCTCACTCTGCGCTCAGGATATCGATCAAGTTGATATGGCCATGGGATTGCTGCACTTGTGCTATTATAAATTCCGTGGTCAAAGTTAAATAAATGATGAGTTGTCCATTGGTCTGTGAAGTGTGAATTTGGCCGTTCCCTGATTTTGCCGCCCCCTGAATTGGCCGCCCGGGGCATAGGCCCCGGCTTGCCCCCCCCTAGATCCGGGGCTGATAAGAACGGAACACATCTGTTGTTATATACACAATTTTTTTTCTCAGGTTTGTTCAAAATAATGTCAATTACATTATCTTTTAATGTAGCCTCACAAACTGCATAATAGTCCCAAATCGTCTTTTTTTCATGTTGATTTACTATTACTAAATTTTTTCTGTACCAAATTACACTATGATAATACCCGGAAAAGATCAACTTTAAAAAAAGAATTTTTGTTAATACATGTCATATTATATACCTCAAGGAAAACGACCGATGGAGTGTTAATAATAATAATATCAGGAAAATCGTAAAATCTCTAGGGAAACATAGTATTATACTTACTCAATATATAAATAAGAGAACAGGAACAGTAGCATAAGTGATGACAGTATGAGCCAGCCGTGGATGATTTTGTAGCATCTCTTCTTGTATAGTACTATGAGCAACACAGTCATCAAGGCAATCACACTTAGCAGGATCAACGAGTTGGCTAGAGCATTCCATACTTTTGTTACTGCATACGGACTCTCCTCATGAAATGGAGTGTAGGCTCTGAAAAAATATTATACAATATAAGTTTATTTTTAACACTAAATGACACCAAGATCAGCTTACAAATTTCATTCAATAGTAATGTGTTTTAAGTGTTTGTAAACCTTTTGCCAGACATGTATACATGAGAAAGCGAAAGTAATGTGTCAAGCATGCCTGCATTATGACTACGCATTTTAAATGCTAAAAAGTCTTGTAAAAAAAAGTATTGTACCTCTTATTTGTATTAATAAAACTGTACTGCAATTGTGTGCTTGGCACTGAGAGCATGCTTTTGCTTTTAGACAGTCAAAGGATTAATGTGTTTGCATGATTATTTTAAAGGATAAATACTTACAAATATACATCTTTAACTGAGTAGAAATTAATTGAGGATATAGTGGCGACAACGACGAGCATGCACAGGGTGACGGGCACAAACAGTTTGATGACATGGCGGGCTCCATATTTAAGTTCCAGCTCCTCTAATTGTAACTCTTGTGGTGGTGGCTGTGGAGGCATGTTGGGCGCCTGGCTGCTGCCTGCTCCTGACCCACTGTTTGGAATCCCCTCGACACTCTAAACAAGCAAACAGTGTAAAATGTAATAAATACTTATTTCAATACTACACAACTAAGTTTTGTGCTTAGGTACTGCTAATGTTGTATGTCGTCAGCTAGATGCAGTAAGATATTAAGTAAATGCTGTGTATTTTTGGTAAAATTATGGTAAATTCTAAAAATATTTTATCAGAAAGTAAGCGGAGCAACAGACAACTTTTTATTATAGTGTTAAAATTGATAGTAGGCATTATTGAACTTGTATTTTAAGTGTATATTTCAGAACTACCACATTGTTTTATTTACTTCACTATGTTGATTTTAAGAAGGTTCATTTCTCTTGAGTCCTGTTTGCCTATTGCTCAGTCATCATTCCATATACAATCAAGTACTTTTTAACAATATTGAATAATA
Source organism: Mythimna separata (assembly GCA_030763345.1). Classification (NCBI taxonomy): domain Eukaryota; kingdom Metazoa; phylum Arthropoda; class Insecta; order Lepidoptera; family Noctuidae; genus Mythimna; species Mythimna separata. Next base: position 4,619,729 of record JAKKIA010000036.1, on the reverse strand, counting down.
ATATAATAAGATTTTATTGGCTAGAAGCAACATGGCATATAAAACTTCATAATACAGTAATCACATTAAATAGAAAACTGTTCAGCAAAAAGTTTCTAACAATAACACTAAAACTTCTCAATGAAAAGTTGAAATATGCAGCTTTTAGGAAAATCCAAATTTCGTGAGTCATAATACAACTTATGATAAGTAAACATACAACAAAGCAGTCGATTATGGTGAATCACTGGAAGCACAACCCACGAGATTCACAGAAATCACTTCGCTACAAGTACTAAATATATTATATTTTTCAAATAGATTAGATAGTAAGTGATGAGTCTTAGAAACAGAAGTAGTCTCATAGAAGTCGACAAAGTGCAGTGTAATAGTAAATTTACTTACGCCATAAGAGCGCTGATTATCGGATTTAGTCTTTCGTTTTTTCGCTATACGTTCTGCAATCACCCGATCGGGGCGGGCTTCAGCGATGTGGCCGTCCATGAGTGCTGTGTGCTCGGTCGCCTCCTCTATTTCGCTGCCGGTGTCACTCATTCAAGTATTCTTTGTATCTCAAACATTATGTTTAACACTATTTAGTAATGCTAGGATGTAAGTTGGCCTTTAACTCAAACAAAGCTTAATGCAAATGTCCTAAAGACCTACGCGTTTCGAAAGCCTATGTCAGCATCACAGACAGAACATTTCCCATTTTGATAGATGGGTCACAGAATATGTCAAATTGTATATGAATAAGAACCTGCTTACTCTGTGGTCTGCAACACCGCATTTGCGATGGGCCAACTCGAGTTTTCGACAACTCGGGATGAACGAATAAGAATGGTTGCTGATTCGAAATACGATTTTATTAATCAACTCGACTCGGTGGGCAAAAGCCCAACTCGGTCCTCGAAATCTATTTATTCCACCCTTAGAGCATGCTCTAAGATTCCACCGAATCAACTCAGTTCGCCGTTTCAACTCGATAATATGTCGAGTCAACTCGGTACGCCGCGCCGTATCAACTCGTTATACCGACCCAACTTGTTTCGCCGACATAACTCTTAAGTCCATGTAACTATGAATGTGTTAGTATGTTCATCTGTTCCTCCAAAACTACTTAACGGAACTCAAAAAATGAGATACCGTTATCAAAGTGTCATGGTTAGTACCTACAGATCGTCCGTTATAAGTTGGCGAGTGTGAAGTTAGGCTCTTTGCGAATTTTGGCGCTTGAAATATCGTACATAAATAAAGGTTTCAAAAAAATTAATGCCAATAACTGTTTTTAACAGCAATAAGAACTGCAAATAGCATTTATTTTTATTAACCTTTATTTTTGTAGCCCCAAAATTCGCAGAGCCTAACTTCACACTCGCCAACTTATAACGGACGAACTGTAATAGGCCTTTGTAAAGTTTTCGCAAAAAATAGTTATGGTCGCTTTTTTTTACTGGCTTCATTCACGTTGTGATGTCGCCACTACATGAACCATAGATTATACACTACATGAACTTTTATTGTCTGCTTTATGAATGATCGTGGTGAAAAAGATAAGTTTTTAAATGGTAACCCGTCCCAGCCTTCCGTCAAGGCCAAATGTCATTTCGTCTTGACAGTTGACACAGCTTTGTTTACATTTTTGTTGAATATCTTGTAGAAGAGTGAAAAATTGTATACAGGAGAGTAAAAGTGGCAAATCACACCATTATTAATTTAAGCTTTTTAGCTTTTATGCTATACTACAGCAGAGTTGGAGTGCCACGACCCTATTAATGAAACTGAAATAAACTGTTTAAGATGTAGGTTTTTTATTTTGAAATATTCTGAATTCCATTGGATGTAATAATAAATTGTGTTATTGTATTAGGTATATGAGGAGCAAATACTACAAGTAGTTCTCTAACATAAGACTCCTGTTTACAAGTATCTGGCTGATTTTTAGTTTTTGAAAGTTGGGTTGCATCAAACATTTTCAAAGTCTTCTTTATCATGAGCCTAGTGGTGACCATGTTGGACCATGCCAAACCTAGAGATGGCAGTACACTAGATGTATCTTCAAATGAAGCTGTCACTTGGTTTATACAGAGAACGGCTAAATTGAATTCTTGTGCCAGGGTAGTTAATACTGTAGCGATTTCTCTCAAGTCTTCTGCTCTCTTCACATAATTTGTACTTTCACATCTAAAAGGAGCTGCAATAGAATCAATGACTATCAGAGACAGATCATTCTGTGCTAACAGCTTAGGTAACCGTATGTTTATACAAGACATCAAGTCTTTTGCCTCTGTAATATGTTCCACATAAATATTTTTTCCATAGTCAATTTTGGGGTTGAATTGTAAAAGATTCATTTTCATTTCCTCAAATCTTTTACTTGGAAACACGTCTTCAGTACAAATATACACACACCCATGAGCCCAATTTGTTAGGGTTATTTGTAAGGCTAATTGGGTCTTTCCACTTGCGCTTTCACCATAAACTTCTGTTATTGTACCTTTTAGGAGACCACCATTCAATTGGTTATCTATGCTAATACACCCTGTTGATATTCTAAGTTGATTGTTGTTTATTTTTTTCAAATCATTCCCTGAAGTACTAATTGGACAAATATTATCAGTCACAATATTTTTTAGCAGCAAAATATCATCAATACACAAGTTTGTAGCTTTCTTGATGTCCCAAATAGAAAGAATAACTATTTGTCTAACTGTGCATATTCCAGCTCTGTCTATTACTTCATAAATGTTTGGAGGTAGTAATTGTTTTAATGTCATTATGTTGCACTGTAGTAATGACTAATATTGATTAGTTTTCAATCGAGATACTTTGCGAGATACAAGCAAGATAGTACAATGTTTTCAGTTTTTTTCAACATAACACATAACCATAGTGTTTTCAAGATAGACATTCTAATTTTTTTTTCACCCCAAATTAGGAGGCTGAGGTCTTTTAGTACTTACTACTCAACTTAGCTCGCTATTCGCCTCGCCAGCCACGCGAATATCATGTACGTAATATTAGGGTTTTATCACACTAGGATGATAACACTGCTATACAAAAAAAATAAAAAAATCTGCGGCAGGGATTTTGTTAATGGTTTTTGTTAATACTCATATTAGACCTTCACGCTGCATGCTTATTTATTTTTGATTCACTCTGGTTATTGAGATAAACGGAACTAAGAAATAATTGAAAATTTCACTGAGTTTGTAGCCCATATGACACAGATTGAATCTGAAGCATGGTTAAGCTTTGTGTTGGTAGTAAAAAACTTTTTGGGGAATCACAAAGCGCCGGAATATCAAGAACTAGTTGCAAAAATGCTACAAAATTTTAACAGATTAGGAGTCAACATGAGCATAAAATTGCATTTCCTACACAGCCATTTGGACCGATTCCCGCAGAACCTGGGTGATTACAGTGAGGAACAAGGAGAAAGGTTCCATCAGGATATCAGGATAATGGAAGAAAGATATCAAGGTCGATGGGACAGCCATATGATGGCTGACTATTGTTGGACCTTGAAAAGAGATTGTCCTGACAAAGTAAATAAGAGAAAATCCCAAAGGAAAAGTTTTTCATGATCTTCATTTATTTATTCTAGTTAAAGGTACCCCAAACTATTATTATTTTTGTGTATTTTTGTAAAGGTAAACAATAAAAATAAATTTTAAATACATCTTTTGGCCCATTTATTGAAGCATTTTATGGAAAATGTTAGAAGCGTTTATCTCAAAAACTGGAGTCAATTTGACCATTCTGGTATTTTTCCCGTTATCAGCACACTCGTCTTATACAAAATCGACTTCAAGTATGCCTTCCGCGAAATGACTGTATAGCAGTGTAATCGACGCACAACGCGACCGCAGCGAATAGAAAAGAGGAAAGAAAGATTGTTCGCGACGCATTCACTGCTCGCTTGCTCCGCCCCGCAGCTGCTTGGAAACCCCTAGTGTGTTACGGCCCTTAGGCCCGGCTGTCAATTTGACATTGATAGTAGTGACATATGATATGACATTTCATTTGTGTACCTACTACTGTTTTGGATGTTGTGTTGACATTATCAGAATAATTTTATTACACTTTCGTTGAGTAATAATTGTAATATTTCTTATTTACTTTTGGATATACGTCTAGAAATGTCGTGTAATTCCTGCACAAAACCTTTTTCATTGCTTCGTAAAGAGGTATAAAAATTCTTATTATTAATTAGCAATTTATTGGTATTTACCACCTTTGTAAAAGCCATTCTGTATATTCATAATTAAACATTTATCATATATCTAGCTGAATCAGAATATATTTATTAAAATTAAAGATGTTTTCAGAAAGGATGTCCCAATTGCGGCTTCAGCTATTGTTCCAAATGTTTGGACAACAAAATGTTTGTGTCAAAACTAAATGCTGAAACTAAGGTCAGACTAGGTACATTTATGCATACAGTGGAACCTCGATTATGCAGGCTTGGTTATCCAAATTCATCTATAACTAGCTTTTACCCGCGGCTTCGCTCCCGTCAAATGACTACCCTACATATCCTACACTACCCTACCCTACGTTCCCTACCTACCCTACACTACACTACACTACCCTACCTACCCTACACTACACTACCCTACACTACTCTACACTACCCTACACTACCCAATACTACCCTACACTACCCTACACTACCCAATACTACCCTACACTACCCTACACTACTCTACACTACCCTACACTACCCTACTTTATCTGACTTTTTTTTTTTTGAATTTTTCTCTCCGTAAGAACCATCATTGAACTTCAAGGAACATTTTAAAAAAAGAATCAGCCAAATCGGTCAAGCCGTTTTCATGTGATGTCGTGACAACGGAAAACGGGTTTCATTTTTATATATATAGATAATAATTACAACTGGGGTTCATAAATCTAACCAAATCCTACTAATATTATGAATGTGAAAGTTTGTGAGAATGGATGTGTGGATGTTTGTTACTCTTTCATGCAAAAACGGCTGGACCAATTTGATTGAAATTTGGTATGTAGATGGTTATACCCTGGATTAACATATAGGCTACTATTTTCTTTCTTTTTTTTTTTCGGGCGAAGCCGCGGGCTGAAGCTAGTTTCTTATAAATAGAGAGAGAATAATTTATTTCTGGTGCTATATTAAGTTGTATATATTACATTTGCAAGGTCTAAGTGATATCTTTATTAACAACACAGAGCTTGCACTCATATTTCATTTCTAAGATGGATACAGGGCACCCTTTATAAAATAGTCAGTAACACCAGTGCACTGCTGGCCTTTGTTGAATAGCTAAAGTAAATTTACCTATAATTAGGTAATTCACCTTTATTTATCAATTGATAGACACATTTGTCCCATTGCTTTAGACTTGAAAGTTATGGACACCAGCCCGAAAAACAATACCATTTTGAAGAACTTGGAAGTGTCACTAGTTGATTGCAATAGACTTAATCCTCATACATGAAAAATAAATATGGTGTATATGATGGCTATGTTATAAATCTTCACTATGTTTCATATCTGAATAATCAAGGTTCCACTATTTCAAATATTGCTATTGCTTTATCTTCTGGTTTATAACACACTTTATTGTTTTAGGTATGTGCTAAATGTAAAAACAGTCAATCAAAACCTAATGAGCCCAAAACTATTGAAGCACCTGATGCATACTACAGGTAAATAAAATTGTTGCATTTGATTTTTAGTAAAAAAAATTGTTCAAATAGGTCAAGCCCAGTAAAATTTAATCTTCATAGTAAAATACTTGGTGTATTTTAGGAGAATAGGTGCCTTGGATCCAAAACAACCAGTTAATTCTAACAGTGGTGTAGGAACAAAAGAAGATCAGCTAATTTTAGATAGACTACAAAAGTTAAGAGAAGGCAGAAATGTAACTCCTACATCAACAACAACAACAGATGAAGATATCAAAAGTCGTCTTCAGAATATCAAAGGTGAAACTCCTTCAACTTCAGACGCAGATATATATTCAAGACTGGCGAAACTAAAAGGAGTGCCCCTTGAAGTTGTGAGTGCTAAGGTAATTATCAAATATTTTATTTGAAATCGTGAATTCTTCACTAGCTCTTTTCAAAATTATAATGAATAAATACCAATTGAATTATAATATATTCCATAGGTAGATTGTTGTTATGTCCATATTGTCGCAAACTAGCAAAGTGTGTAACTAAGGGCCCTCGCTCATGGGGACTTTTTGACCCGCGTTTCGAAAATGCAAGACAGCACCGCGACTGTAGCGATGCAAACGCGCGACCGTGTCGTACGACATCGGGAAGAGGACGGAGGGAGGGTGGCGCGTGAATGAAAAACAATGTAGGTACATACAAAATCTAAATTTATGTGCTACTATATCGCGTTTGCATCGCGACAAGCGCAAGCACAAGGAAAGGTCCTGTTGGATCCTCGATTACGTAGGTAATTAAATATTATACACATAACGAGGGCAAGCCGGCATTTCCTAGAAATAAAAACTTCGACGACATGAGACATCCACTAACCCGCGTTAGGCCCGCCTCTTTAAGAGCAATCGAAAAGTGTAAAAATCGTAGTAGTGAGAATATTATTAAACAGAACCCTGCAATGTTTAAGCTGGTTTCTCTAAAGTGTCTATGCACCCTTATGTTCTAGCCAGTATTACCTCCACCGGATACAAGGACAGAACAAGAGCAAGCGAACGATTTAATAAAGCAATACATGGAGCAAACCAACATTGATACTAAATACACAGATGAATTTGATGGTCTTATTAGTGATATAGAGGCCCGTATGCAGAAACTTAAAGGAAATAATCCAGCATCGCAAGAACCTGCACAAATTCTGAAAAAGGATGAGTCAGAATCCGAAGATGAGGAGACAACCGTTAGAAAAATTGTTGAAAAGGTAATTTTATAGTTCAAAACCAGGGTCCAGCTCACTCCTGTTCCTTCCTTGCCTTAATTCCGGGGCACCAGAATGAAAAAAAAACGCCCTCCCGCTCCTCCCCATTGCGGGAGAAGTCATAAAACCATATCCCCATCTCAAAAAAATCAAATAAAAACTAGCTGGGAACAAACAACGATAAACAACACTTTGATTTACGGATGCTTTTTTTTAGATAAAGGCAGAAGCAGTTTTGGAAGACGACATAATTTCACCTGATACATCTGATGAACTACCATTCTGTGAAATATGCAATGAAGATGCAAGGATGAGGTGCCTTGGCTGCAAGTACCTGTTCTGCAAGAGATGCTTTTTAGATCACAAAGATGATGATGATGGATGTAACAGATATGAGCCTTATGAAGCACCAAAGGTTCATTAATTTTTGAACGAATTACCTAATATGTTCCCATTTGTTAACTATAAGCGAATTCGCAAGGTAGTTTTGTTATACGTTATAAATACCACACCTAAATAAAATAAAAAAATACTTAATATTTCTTGATAACTGAATCAACATTTCAATTGTTTTGCCCGCGACAGCCAATAAAATAAAATAGTCGCTACCGCCGAGAAGTTGATGCCTGCGCAAATAGCTTTATATTTATATACTGGTTTTATTAATATCTGCTACTATTTGTGGTAGGGCAATTTACTACTTGCTCTTTGTGTAGGTACTAACTAACATACACACTAAGGCTTCTGTGGCTATCTAGATTGTCACCGAAAAAAACTCATACAAATGAATTCAATGGTTCAATCATATAGCTTGCTGGAACTTTTTTTTATTCTAGGTTAAGATTATTGTTTAATACAATCACAAGTCATATATTGTTATTACTGCTTTATTATATCGTTTTTTTAAGACAAATACTATTTATATTATAAATAAATTAAATTAAGTTTTTATGTTTTATTTTTTTGGTTTCTTCATGTTATATTCCTCTATCATGTCAGGAATGTGTTTTAATAGCTCCTCTTCTGATTGCTTGTATTCATTTTCGATCCAAATGTCTTTGAGCTTATTTATAATGGGGCCATACATTCTGCCCGGTGGGACTCCAGCATCTTTCAACATTTTACCAGTGATTGGGAATCTTGGCACTTCCCATTCATTGAATTGCTGTAATAGTGCGTCTCCTCTGTACTTCAATAGTTCTCTAACATATTCAATTGCATCCTTTTGTTTTATCTTTGTATTCAAAACTAGTTTCTCGTATGGTCTGAAATATTAAGTAATTTTTCGTTAGAAACACATGAAAAGCGAATTTTTGAAATCTATATATATAAAAATGAAACCCGTTTTCCGTTGTCACGACATAACATGAAAACGGCTTGACCGATTTGGCTGATTTTTTTTTTAAATGTTCCTTGAAGTTCAATGATGGTTCTTACGGAAAGAAAAATTAAAAAAAAAAGTTAGGTAAAGTGGGGTAGGTAGGGTAGTGTAGCGTAGGCGTAGTGAAGGGTAGTGTAGGTTAGTGTTGGGTATAGTGTGGCCATTAGTGCTGTGCACTGCCTGAGGTATGCGCGGCGAGGTGGGAGGCGAAGAAAAAAGTGCATGAGTTCACATGAGATCGATACATGTCGGACAGATCTTACGATTTCAGTGTGCATTTCTAAAGCAAGACTTGGGGCGGGACGACGGTCGGAGGCTATCTGTAATATATTATACTTACTTAGTTGATTAAAATATAACCCAAATATACTCCTATTTTATTAAAAATGTGCAGGTGACAAATAAGAACTAAACTTATTATTCAAAGCAGGACTTTTTTATATTAACAAACAATTATATATTCTAACGAAAGTTATTCTGACATAGATTCCGTTTCAACTTCATCTTCGATTTCGTCATCATCTTCATCTTCCACTTCGCCACCGGAACTTGAATCAGAGTCTTGCAAATTTATTATGAATGAATCGATAACATTATCGAACCTACTATCGCGACTCCAGTAATCGTTTTCATTTTTCTGGACATGATCGTCGCATCTCTGCCATTTTTCCGCCGTGAATTCCGAAAACAATTTATCCAATAAGATTATTTTTTCGTCTAGAGAAGAATTAATATAGTTTTGGGCTATGTTGTTTTTAATATCAGCCCAGACCAACTCAATTGGATTTAAATCCGGATGGTACGGAGGTAAACGCAGAACAGTGTGTCCACTGGCTTTCAGGAGTTCGTCAATTCTATACACGGGTTCTTTTTGTGTATTTTTGATAAGAAGTAGCAGTTGAGCCTTTGTCATGGTTCCTGAAAATTCTACATTATGGCGTAGCAACCAGTTCTGCATTTCACTTTTGAGGCTTGATATAGTTGGTTTCTTCTCAACCTGAACGCTGTGGTAAGACGCGTTGTCCATTACAACTACAGAATTCGGCAGCAACTTTTCATCTACCCACTTATAAAAAGTAGGTCCGCTCATATCTCCATGATAGTCACCGGTTCTAGCATCTGATTTGAATATAGTCAATGCATCATCCAATAAGCCATTTCGACAACCAGCGTGAAGAATTACCAATCGCCGTCCTTTCCCAATATCAGCATGAATTCCGGGTTCTGACGATGATTGCCAACATTTGCTGGCATGTTGACCGGCGTTGATGTATGTTTCATCAAGAAAATATATGTTGCGGTTTTGCGTTCTGTAATTTCTGATTTGTGTTAGATATTTTTTCCGCCACACTGTAATATTAGGCTGCTCTATAAGAAGAAGTCTCTTTGATTTGCATTTTTTGAAACGGTAGCCCATTTTGTGTAAAAGCTGTCTTAAATATTCCCGTCCACAAGTCAATATGCCATCCTTTCTCAAACTTGATAGTAACTTACGGACACTTGGTATTTTTTTGTCAACTTCGTAAAACTGATGAATTTTTCTTCTGATAACTCCAAGGTCAAAATCATCCACAACGTGTTTTTTCTTTAGAACTTTTGGTTTTTTTGGAAATTGAAATTTTAATTGGCTTGAATTTTCAATTGATAAATAACCCGCAGAAATCACATTATGCACGGTTCTTTTGCTGTACCCCGTAGCCTCCGCAACGATTTTGGCAATATTCACATCATTTTTAAATTCAAAGCTTTCTTTGTCTGCTTTTCTTTTCATAAAATATTCAGCCACCTTAAAAATGGCAGTCTTTATATCACGAGATAACGCACGACCCATCTTTGAATATTTATCCCATGTGCGTCTGACATAGACAGTCCGATACAGATAACACTACCTGCCGCCACGAGCGTTGACGGCGCACTGACAGAGCGCAGCAGTCAATTCTCCCCCCCCGTCTCGCCGCGCACATACCTCAGGGAGTGCACAGCACTAATGGCTACACTATAGTGTAGTGTAGTGTAGGGTAGTGTATGGTGGTTTAGTGTAGGGTAGGTAGGGTAGTGTAGAGTAGTGTAGGATAGTGTTGGGTAGTGTAGGGTAGGTACTGAAGGTAGGGTAGGGTAGCGTATGATATATGTAGGTTAGTCATTTGACGGGAGCGAAGCCGCGGGTAAAAGCCAGTGTAATTATAAAATATAATTTAGAATTGCTTATTCCTTTCTATAAACTAGTCAAGAGTTTAAAAGCTCCTCCAACTATTAAAATATGGCAGCAAAGTGACGTGTTTTGCTCACATGTTTATAACGGGCGCAGGGACTCGTAATCGAGGCTAGCATAGTGAGAAAAAACAAGGTCTAGACTTTTCTCATCATGGTAAGCAAATAGAAGCAATTGATTGATAATTAATTCTTGGGCACTATTTCAAAGCTACACTACTACTAAGTATAGTATACTACTACTATACAACCTTTGACCTGCCATTCTGACATTCATATAGAATAGGATAGAGCAAGTTCTACACCCTCCATTAAATGGGGAAGATGAGTGTTATGTCTAGTGTGTTATAAAAAAAGTATGTACTCACAATAAAGGTCTGGAGGCTATTTTATCCCCTCTGTGTTCTACTAGGAAATAGGCAAGGTCTCTGTCATAGCCTGAGAACTTAAGTCTGCTGAACAACACAGTCACATCATCCAGGTCTGTGAGTAGAGCTGCCAGGTAACTCATTGGATGCAACTGCAGGTGTTCAGCTCTTTTCAACACTCTGTCTAGTTCTTCAACATTGGGATGAGTTGGTAAACCTGCATAAAATAATTGCTTTGTAGCATATTCACATTATAACTAAGAGCATCAGCCAATATACTAATACATTGGCATTTATTTACTATACATTAAAAATACAAAGTGTTCACCTATATATTCTGCCACTCCCACATCAAGCATTGTCTTCAAAAGGCTTCCAGCAAAATTTCCTTGGAGCATTTTCTTAAGTTCAACCCAAATTCTTTCTCCTGATATATTTTGAAGCCCCCTAACATTTTCTTTTAAAACTCTGAGGGTATTTTCATCATGATTATTTGGATTATCTGCTATCTTTCCATAGAAACGAAAATATCTCAATATTCTGAGGTAATCTTCTTGGACTCTTCTTTCAGGATCTCCAACAAAGACTATTCTGCGCTTTAATAAATCCTCATATCCAAAGAAGTAGTCGTAAATAGAGCCATCAAAACCTATGAACAATAAAAATTAATCATAGAGCAAAATATATTTATATTGAAATTAGGAATTACATTTAAAATTTATACATAATTATATCCCTTACCTAAAAACATGGAATTAATTGTGAGATCTCTCCTGTTGGCATCTAGTTTCCAATCTGTAGTGAACTCAACTTCGGCATGGCGTCCATCTGTGACTATGTCTATCCTAAGCGTAGTTACCTCGAAGCTCTCTTTGTCATTGATTCTGGCTGTAATAGTGCCGTGCTTCTCACCATTTGCATTGATCATTCTTATGTTTTCAGTAGTGAACATATCTTTCATTTGTTTTGGAGTTGCTGTAGTAGCAAAGTCAAGGTCTGTTGGAGTCAGGCCCATTAGTAGATCCCTGTAAATGTTTTATTATGTAAAAATAATGTAATACAAAAGGAGCTTATATTACTGACAATACACACTATAGTCACTACTACTTCTGTAGGCAACTGTGAGTTTAATTGCCAGTAACAGTGCAAGCAAATTGATTTAAGAAAGCTTGATTGCCTGGATGAGATTGAAATATTTTAGAATGATATATCAGGATTGTTTGTCACTTGAAAATTCCCAATAAATTGAAAGTATTTGTATAGTGACTGTTTAATTTCTCTGAATGTACAATGTTTGAATAACCCATTCACCTGACTGCACCACCAGCAACCCTTATTTCATAATTGTACTTGTCAAATAGATTCTTGAGATCTGTAACTTCAGGAGTGAATATACTTTTGAATTCTGCTGATTCTAATTTCAGTACAACTGGATTTTCTCGACATTTTAAGTCTTGATCCATTTTCGAACGTATTCTGCCCCTCAAAGTTGTATTGTTTGTTGAGTATACCTAAAAGTTTTAAAAAGAGTAAAAAAATTGATAGGCCTGGAAAATAAATAAATATCTCTTGACAGAATTTCAGCACAGTAGCAAATCACAACAGGGTCTGGCAAAATCTAGTAGCACTTTCTCATAGTCTGAATGGACGTACACCTGACATAACTGGTAACAGAGATATCTGTTGTCGGACAAACGACTTTAGGTGCTCTTCGAGGCAAGGCGATTTCACAATAAGAACTTTTTTATCAGGGCTCTGAGAAATTCCAAACAGACAACTCCAAAGATTTGGAAGTCACGCTTATAAAACGATAACACCAAACAATGTCTGTGCCGGGCGTCGGCTTCGGTCCGGGCAACGCTCTCGAATTCACCACCTCATACTACTCCATCAACGACCTACCTAGATGTGAGTATTCATACTATTCATCATGAGAGACGTCCAAAAATCAATGTATAAAATATATAATCTAACCTAACCTATAAAGAAAGGTATAGAGAAAGTATTGTCCAATTACCCTTTTCGAAATATTTCTACCAAAGTTAAATATCCCTAAACATATGGTGTGCATAACGTTATCAAAAACTTATATAATAACGAATATCCTTTGAATAAATCAAAACAATAACAAACTTTTGAATGACAGTAAACTACTCCTGAGTCTTGACAGTTGACATTTCGTGATCATACGTTGACATGATTTTGCCAGTGTTGCCAACTTTTTTTTCCGTCCTCGTTAGCGGCGGCGTTTCATGAAACCTCCCAATCCGGAATTCCGCTGTTTTGTCCACATTGCGAAGATAGTAAAATAATAAAAAGCCTGCTCTGAAAAGTGTATCAGGAGGTTATCCAAGGCACTCTATTAACTGCCGCCGCAGTCTGTTTATGAAATGCAGCCCGCATCTCATAAACCGTGGGCACGCCGTCATTGAGGCGGTAAGTCCCCTCTTTGAGGAGTGGTTGGAAAGAGGTCACGGCGTCCTCTCGTTCCGTATGACGCAGGTCTTCACCGGACACGGTAAGTTCGGGAGGTTCCTGCATCGGATCAAGCAGGAGAGGACGCCCGGGTGTCGCATCTGTGTGGACCGCCCGGGGGACACGGTGGAGCACACGGTAGGGGTGTGCCCCGCTTGAGCGGAGCACCGCCGTGTTCTTGTGGAGGCTATCGGCGGCGGCGACCTCTCGCGCCGGGCCCTGGTTCAGTCCATGGTCTGGAGCGAGGAGGGCTGGGATGCGGTCGCCTCCTTCTGCGAAGCAGTAATGCTTGTGTGTCTGCTGACCGCGAGTGCGTGAGGGAACGGTCCTCATGCCGCCGCCGCGCCACCGAGATCCCGATCCCAATTTCCGACCACCGTACGCGCGGGTTCGCGGACGGCGAACACTGGGTAGCTCGCCGTCTGGCAGTCTGGAAATAATTTGGACCGAGCCCAGTCGTCAACGGCGCGTTCTGTTCCACGCGCGCCTCAAGGAAATGTCAGCAAACTGTAGAGGCCCGGCAGGGCCGAAGCCTCTGGGGCACATGGGTATTCTGAAAGGTTGACACAGAGTCCCCCCAGATCGAAGGCAACGAAGGAACGGGGTAGGGGTTTAGTCAGTAAGAGCCTGACACACCCTCCCACTCCGCTCAAGAGCGGGAGAAGTCATTCTGATGATACCAGAAAAAAATCTCATAAACCGAAATAAATAGACTCTCGGCCTTGACATTTTCGTTTTGTACAGATATTTATCTTACCAGCGATATACAGACTGATTTATTTGTCAAACGGTAATATAATTTCGGATTGTGTCAGGTTTAACATTTTGACCAGTCTTTCGAGTTTCGAGGGCTAGCTGAAACTTGCCTAGGGTTATGAGACTAGCTAGATAGATTATTTAGGACTAGGTAAATTAATAACAGACATAGGTATCCACCTTTATTGGTTTAAAATACAGTTCAATAATTACAAACATTGAAGTTGACTTAAGGCGTAGCTAAAACTAGTGTCATTTGCCACCCATTAAACTATTCATCCCACTGGATCCCTGCTGCAGCTGTCTCATCATGTTGTGCAGGCCAGTCATGCCACCCATCTGTTGCAGGATGCGTGGGTCCATCATCTTTGCCATTTGTTGGTTAAGTTTAACCATTTGAGTTTGGTTAACATTCTTTGCCATGTCACCTCCTTTGAATAATCCTTTGATACCTCCCATCTTTTTCACAACTGCTGCAAACTTGGTGTACTGAGCAATTAAATCTTTAACGTCCCTTTCCGTGACACCTGCTCCTTGCGCCACTCGCGTGATCCTGGTGGGTTGTTTCGAAAAAAGTTTGGCGCCGTCGCGGTGGTCTAGTTCTCCTTCATTCATGGAGTCCATGATTGTCATTAGACGCTTCAATTTGGCCATTGATTCTTGTTCGCTACCTTTTGACATAAGATCTTGGGAAAATCCAGGAATCATGCCCTGCAAAAAAAAGGTTATATTACCGCCATATTACGCATCAATAACTATGAAACACTTTCAAAATTTAAGCTATGAGCTGGCTTACCATTATTTGTGAGAAAGGGCCCATTTTCATGATATTTTGAAATTGTTCATACATGGCACGCAATGTGAACTGTCCGTGTTTAAGTTTTTCTAATAATTCATCATTATCATCAAGTTTGAGTTCATTTACTTTATCCAAAAGACCTTCAATATCTCCCATGCCCAGTAGTTTGTTGATAAAAGGTTTGGTTTTAAAAGATTCCAAGTCGTCAATGTGTTCTCCAGTACCTATGAAGATGATAGGACTTTGTGTAGCTGCCACTCTGAAATAGAGCAATAAAGGAAGTTATGAATAGTTCAAACAAGTTAATCTTTTCTTTTTTCCATTTCATTACTCTTCGAGTTGATGGAATACTCACGCTGATAGTGCACCACCACCCTTAGCGTGGCCGTCCAGCTTAGTGATGATGACTGAACCAATGTCTACTTTTTCCTTGAAAGCTCGAGCTTGGGCCTCACAAGCCTGGCCGATTGTTGCGTCCATCACGAATATAATGTTGTCTGGTTTCTGTGTACAATAAGGATAAATTGAGCTTATAATTATTTACTTGTAATAAGTGGTAAGATAGTAGTAAGACACATTTTAGTGCCGACTTTGATAAAACCCGCTGCTTCGCGATGCTCTTCGTGGCGTCACATGCAGCATTATAAGCTGACCCTTAGGCCTTGCTTAAAGAGACACGCGGCGTCCGCCATTGGGCATCGTGTCGGGCGGCACAGCTCGCACTTAGAGTGTTTACGTTTACGGAGAAGCGATTTCACACGCTTTTGCTTGAAATACAGGCTGTGCCCGTGGATGATACCGCCGCGTAGCACGCGACGTTTGGCGCCGTGTTTGACGCGATATGGTGCGCGTAGCGTTGCACGCGTCATTACGAACATACGGCGATTAAATCATACAATGCAGACGTGAGTCACCATCAGAAGTGGAATACGACATGATCAACATCTCGCCAAATCAAAACTACAGTCGGGCGCACTGCAGAGGTGCCCGGCGCGTGCTACGTTATACCCTAGTGAATACGCTGAGGGCGCCACAGCGGGAATTACTACACTGTAAAGCCATAAATAACATCATACATTTACATATTTTCGTGTTTGAGCATTTGATGACGCGCTGCACGCGCCGCTTCTCTGTATTTGTCTGTATACAGTAAAAATGCCAGACGCGCCGTGAGACGCCACGCTACACACGATACTTTACGTCTTCGAAAACAAGCACTTATTCGTCGTTATGAAACGCTACGATATAATCATAACAGCATAAATCTGGTAATTTCGTGTTTGCAAAATAATCGAAGAGCAAAAGTAGTTTAGAATAATAATATGCATTAGAAAATGGTTCAAGAACTCACAATAGCATTAGCAACTGCCAACATCTCCTCGAACAAGGACTCTTCCTGTTTGTGACGACCACTCGTGTCCACTATAATCATCTCAAATCCTTCTTTTTTGAACATTTCCACACCAGTAGTTGCAATAACTACAGGGTCTACTTCTGTGTAACTGTGGACAGAAACATACATTGTTGAATCAGTTTATGTTAAGTTTGTGATGGGAACTAGGCGACACTGTTTAATTAAAAAAACATTTCATTTCACGGGCATGGCATGTGTGGCTAGTTGCCTTATCGTAATAAACGTTCATCAGCCCAAGATCTCGTACTTGATACCAAGCTTGAGGTCCTGATCGTATTAATAAACGATATTCACAAGCTCAAGTTTGAGCTTAAGTTTTGGTTTAGATTTAAGTCATCAGCGGAGCGTTGACTGAATAATAAACCAAACTAGATACTAAGTTTACAACAATATTCATGCTCGATATGACATTGTATCAAGATGAGAGATAATGAGAGTAGACCAGTGTTTTATGGGTCTATGGGCCGCAACTCCCAGGTGGGTCATAAAATCTTGCTATAGGGTCACAATTGCGAGTGAAGATTACAGGCCCTATGCAAAGAAAAACTTTAACTATTAAATAATAAAGCTATGCCTGTTTATGTTTGTATTTCAGAACAACAAATTGTGTGCTAGCACGAAACAAAGAATTTGTAGATATTTAGTTTATCATAATATTTTATGGCTTTTATGATAATGTTTATCAAAAATTTATGCATATAAGGGTTGCCTCAAATCTTATCTTGGGTAGCAAACTACTTCACACAACTATTTCTTAAAATTTTACCAAAATAAAAGTATATAAATAAATCTTATGACATAGTAGTAACCAAACTTAACAATTTTGTTAAATACTTCTGCCAATGTAGCGTAATCGTTTACGAAAGCACAGCTTACAATACACCACATTGGGCTAATCATGGTAACTGAGATTCTGTACTCATGTATTTATTCATTCACAATAATCTTGAGCTTCTGACATCAAATTGGGTATCAAATGATATCACACTTGGGCCCCAAACATCTCAAATCAGTAAAGAAACCTAATGAAGTATTAACACCAAGTTTATAAAAAGAAAATTCAGAAAGCTATACATGTCCTACTTTCAAGTGCGATACAATATCTTAGAAGAAGTTATAGGCAGAAGTAATTATAGTAAATTAAAACTATTCATTTAATAAAAAGGAACAAAATAAAGGAAACCTACCTTCCATAAAAGGGTATCCTGGCCTTAGTACAATTCTGTTTGACCTGGTCATAGGCACCAGCTCTGAATGTGTCAGCACACACAAGACAAGACTTCCAGTTTTTTCTCAAGTAGTGATATGCCAGTTTTGTGCATGTTGTGGTCTTGCCGGAACCCTGCAGGCCTACAAACATGATGACATTGGGTTTGCCTTTGATGGGTTGGTATGGCTTCACACCTGGGTCTACTAGCTGGAATGGTAAAAGATTTTTATTTACAATTTATCTACAAAAGGAAAAACTGACTGACGGACACCTCAGTGCACAGCCGAAACAACTGGGACTAGGAGTATAAAAGTTTGTACAAGGTTTCTTTTTAGGATGTAGGCAAGCACTAAGAGAAGTTTTCCATAAATTCAGCTACTAAATTCTTGAAGTTGTAATTCAAATAGGGGTTCCTATTGGAATATTTAACATACCACATCTATTACTAACTACTGTCATCTGTTTATTTACAAACATTTAATTGATACATAATAGCAGGCACAATTTATAGTTGTTAAATACTCAAAGCGTAATACAGTAAACTCCTACCTTGACAAGTTCTTTGAACACAGCAGACTGGATCATCCGGCGCTTGTTGAGGCCACCAGCCATCTCATCAAAATCAATGACTGCCCTGACATTCTCTCGCAGATTCTTTACCAAACGAATGTTGACATCAGCTTCCAAAAGAGCAGCGCATATTTGTTTCAGCATAGAATTTAATACCTGTAAGTCAATGAGTGATTACTATAAATTTTGTAACCTACTGACATCAAGATTGATTAACATATTTATATAGGTAACAAACTTACATCTTCATTTATGATTGTTGCCCTGCTTAGGGACTGCAAGGCAGTAGTGATTTTACGACCTAAATCTGCTAAAACCATCTTGAAAACAAGTCAAAATTGGCTACAATTTACAGAAATATGCCAAATTTGTTTGGCATCAGCTGTTAAGGGAAAGTGCTTGTTTTTAACTTAACGAAAATGGATTCTGAAAATTAAATACTTCAGATACATTTTAAGAATTCATTATTTATAAATCTACAATAAAGTTCACGTTTCATGTAATTTGTTTTAAATTCACAACACCACTTTGTGAGTATTTCAATATCCCATTCACGAAAGATAAAATGACATGAAGAGTACACGACGAGGAGACACGTCAAATCAAAAGATATGCGTTTAGATCTCGGTTTTCAGAGGTTTGATAATTCAAAAGAAATACTATAAAAATAGCAACTACGATCGTTAAAAAACATGGTTTAAAGTTTTTCTTATCATTAAACAAATTTCTGATGAATTATTTTCATTCTTAGAATTTTGATCACAAATAATAAAACAATTTTTCAATTTACGTTAACAGAAACATAACGTAGTTTCAGTGGCAACACTGAAAACGCCATTTTCAAATACAAATACACGCGAGTGGCTAGGCGAATAGAGAACCTAGTGATTACATACTCTTTGGGCGAATAGCGAGTACGCTGTATAACATGTTGTGTGTATGTGCTATCTATGTGCTACACGGCTACACCATTTTCATATTACTGCTCACCATTCGTCTCGTCCGTCATTCGAGTCCAATGATTCGACGAAATAGCGCGATGCGCTCTACGCAAGTTCGCTATTCACCTTGCGCACTTTCATCATCATCATCATCTGCCTAGCCTTTTCCCAACTATATTGGGGTCGGCTTCCAGTCGAGCCGGATTTAGCTGAATACCAGTATTTTACGAGGAGCGGCTGCTTACCAGACCTCCACAACCCATTAACTGGGGTAACACGGTACTTCATGGCAAGACTGGAGTCAGATTTACTGGCTTCTGACTATCCGTAACGACTGCCAAAGATCTCCAAATGACAGCCGGGACCAACGGCTTAACGTGCTTTCCGAGGCACGGAGGAAACTCGTTATGTTAAGATGGTCACCCATCCACAGACCAACCTAGGCAAGCGTTGCTTAACCTTGAAGATCGACCTGTGCGGCTGTTATTATTTAGCCACGAGCTCCTCAAGCCACGAGCTCCTCACCTTGCGCACTTTGTATTCAAATATTTCAGTGGACGATGAGGTAAAAGGTGAACAGATATAGGCCCACGTGCATTTTGTTCAATTATTTTTCCATTTTTTAAAGTGTGATTTCATCAATATGACTTTTCCCGCTCTAGGTGGAGTGGGAGGGCGTGACAGACTTCTACTGACTAAAACCCACTCCTGTTCCTTCTTTGCCCTAATTCCAGGGCGGGACCCTGTCTGTTTCGTCAACCCAGGACCAAATAGGCTTCGACCCTGTCGCGCCCTAACTTTGCCTTGCAATTTATTATAATTGTTAGGTATAGCAAACAAAGAATAATTTCCTTGGTCATTGTCATCTGTATAAACATATAAAAAAAAATTGTACTCTGTGGTTAATGTCAAAGCGAAACCTCATAATTTTTATCTGTGGCTCAAATTCCGCTTTGTAATCATCGGATTGTGGAGTCATTGATTTGAGAAAATAAAGTTGCGAATTTTACAATAGTGTATTCGGATTAGGATAGAAATCTAAAATGGTAATTTAAAGCTTTCCATAACACTGATTACATAATTACTTGTGATATTCACTTTCGCTTGTAATTCATTCACAATTTTTTTTTAGGGTCAGAACCAATCTGGCGGAGGAAGCGGCGGAGACAAGAAAGATGACAAGGATAAGAAGAAGAAATACGAACCTCCAATCCCAACTAGGGTGGGTAAGAAGAAGCGTAAGGCAAAGGGACCTGATGCTGCGCTGAAACTGCCGCAAGTGACACCACACACAAGGTGTAGGCTGAAATTGTTAAAGTTAGAAAGAATCAAGGATTACCTTCTCATGGAGGAGGAATTCATTCGCAACCAGGAAAGACTGAAACCACAGGAGGAAAAAATTGAAGAAGAAAGGTCGAAGGTGAGATATTTATTTACTTTGAGGTTACAGAAAAGCTCTCTCTATGTTATACTAAGAGCAGCCATTTAAATACAAAGTCTCATTATGAACCTGTACAATTGTTCGTCTGACAGAATAGCCGTACATTTAAAATTATAAATATTGCTATCTCACCCAAATAAAGTCTTTGTTGGGGATGACAATAATAATTAAAAAAAAAAAACATCTCTTTTTAAGGCAATTAGAAGTCAAGACAATGAAAACAGGTATTTACATTATTTCATACAACTGAACTGCAATAACCAATTTTAGATGGTTTTTAATCAAAATGTAGTTGTTTTTTTTATTGTTATAAAATCAGATCCTTATTCAAGAAATATTTTATAGAACATATTTATTACTAAAACAGGAAGAAATCTGTCTTTATAGTGAAAATTACCAATATTGTTCCTATTTCTTAGGTTGATGACCTTAGAGGGACCCCGATGTCAGTGGGCAACCTGGAGGAGATCATAGATGACAACCATGCCATTGTCTCCACGTCCGTGGGCAGCGAGCACTATGTCAGCATCCTCTCCTTTGTTGACAAGGACCAGCTCGAGCCTGGCTGCTCAGTGCTGTTGAATCATAAGGTAAATTGATTAAGAATGGTGGTCGTAATAAAAAATACATATAATTGATAGGTATACATTTGATCTTTATCTCACCTGACGTTAAGAGATGATAATGGTTGTTGGACCTTGCTTGCCAATAGTAACCTATTCACTCTTGTCTCAAAGACCCTTATGTTTATAATATACTATCAAAAAGAACAGACTCCAGCAATTGTTATTGTTAATCCTACATACTCTCTTCAAAACAAAAGTAGGATATTTTATATTTAAATTCTCTGTGACAAAAATTGAAATTTTTATTTGATCAATACTCCTGTGACCTTACTTTTGTAAAAGCATTAAGTAAAATCATCATCATCATCTAACTAGCCTTTTTCCCAATTATATTGGGGTCAGCTTCCAGTCAAGCCAGATTTAGCTGAATACCAGTATGATAAAAAAAGCATGATATAAAATGAATAAAAAAAGGAATGTAAACTTACACTTACTAAATATTAAATTCTTGCATTTGTTTTAGGTCCATGCTGTGGTGGGGGTGCTAGGAGATGATACAGATCCCATGGTCTCTGTGATGAAGCTGGAGAAAGCTCCCCAGGAGACGTATGCCGATATTGGAGGACTTGACACTCAGATACAAGAAATTAAGGTAAGAAAACTGTTACTTTAACCTGTTTACCTGTGCCACTTATTTCTTTTCAAAAATAGATTTTATGGCACTGTTCACAAATCACAATGTGTGCATTGCATACCCAATTCAGACTTAGTCATGGCTTTTTAGTTTTAAATTCAGTTGCATATAAGCAATAGCAAGTCAACCCACAATAACTGATAAATTGACTTTGTTTTGCTATCAAATGTTAGAACATTTTTTTCCATTTAATGTTAAGAGTTTTAAGACTTAGTCTTTATAAGAAAATCATATTCTTCTGTGGTGTAAATTTTCTATTAGCATGTTTTTCTAAAAATTGCAGCAGTGTGGCTGTAATATTGTCTTTTTCACCCAGCCTTGCTTGCAGCATTTTTCCTACTGCTGGATAAAAACCTTTCCTTTCTCACATCCAATCCTCTCTGTCAATATTACTCACTTGAATTATTTCAGGAATCTGTGGAGCTGCCACTTACTCATCCTGAATACTATGAAGAGATGGGAATCAAGCCTCCCAAGGGTGTGATCCTCTATGGTCCGCCTGGAACTGGAAAGACCTTGTTAGCTAAAGCTGTTGCCAACCAGACCTCTGCTACATTCTTGCGAGTTGTTGGCTCGGAGCTTATCCAAAAATACTTGGTATGTGTACTAAATTATTTGGTGCTGACTTATTTTCATTAGCTCTTCATTTATAAAATATTAATATAATGCGGGATTTGTGCAGGGAGATGGACCCAAGCTGGTACGTGAGCTATTCAGAGTGGCTGAGGAACATGCACCTTCAATCGTTTTCATTGATGAAATTGATGCTGTAGGCACAAAACGGTAAGGCATTTAATTTTCATAATAACTTATTATATTTATGACGAAATAAATGTTTTAACAAATAATATTTTTACAGTTATGACTCCAACTCTGGTGGTGAGAGAGAAATCCAAAGAACGATGTTGGAGTTACTCAACCAACTTGATGGATTTGACTCGCGAGGTGATGTTAAAGTAAGTATTTAATGAGATCCAGGTGAATTACGAGTTGTAGGTTGTAGGTTCAAACCCAGTTAGGCACATTGCTTTGTGTTATTTATTTCATCACTACTGCTCTCGAAAAAAAGAATAAAAAGATTGTGACAACCACATGTAACATTCACTAAACCACAATGCTGGACCCACAATGGTAGATTTCGGGCTATTCTCTCCTAGAGAGGAGGCCTAAGTCTCGGCAATGACAACATTATAAGGCTCATTAAGCTTATTATTAATTTCCCAGGTGGGAAATTGTGGTAAAATACTAAGGTTATATTTACTGCATAGTGACTTTATAATTATGTATTCAAATATCTTTTTCCAACAAGTGGCTATGAAAGTTCACGTAGACAAATGTATTATACTGACACAGGGTTTAATTTGCAGGTTATCATGGCCACAAACCGCATAGAAACCTTAGATCCTGCTCTGATTCGTCCTGGTCGTATTGACAGAAAAATCGAATTTCCTTTACCTGATGAGAAGACCAAGAGAAGGATCTTCACCATTCACACGTCAAGAATGACACTGGCTGATGATGTCAACTTGTCAGAACTTATCATGTCGAAAGATGATCTCTCGGGCGCTGATATTAAGGTAGACATTATTCCTTATCTGTATCAAAGAATGTTTTAAACCGTGTAAGCACATACGAACATTAAACTTGAACATTTAGTTCGTTAGTATATACGGCATATTCGTATACACGTACGCGAACATAGTTCGAAACGAGTTCGCGTACATTAGTCATGAGCTCTATTTTAATAGCCAAGTTTTTTGGTGTTTGCAGTGATTCCAGAAGAACAACGTCCATACAGATCATGATTTATCGTACTATGCTACAAAGATTCACAGATGTCTAGACAACTCAGCAAATAATACTCTCTCTAGATGGAGAAAAAATTATTTCGTGGCCTGTTGTGTCCACCTCTATGGTCTGTTCAATAAACCCGGAGACTAAATTGACATAAGTAATGTCAAAATTTCTATAGGAATGACGCCAGTTCTTTGGTGTTGAAATGTCATTTTAGTCTCCGGAATTATTGAACAGACCATATTCTCATTAAAAATTGATTAAAGAAGAAACTTAGTTCAATTCATATAGGCCATAAGGTAGTCGATCTTGTCTTTCTATACCTGTACTTAATGGTTATATTTTTTTAGGCAATTTGCACCGAAGCCGGTTTAATGGCGTTGCGAGAACGCCGCATGAAAGTAACTAATGAAGACTTCAAGAAATCAAAGGAAAGTGTCCTATACCGCAAGAAGGAAGGCACACCCGAAGGACTTTACCTTTAACCAGTTTTCATAGAAGTTTAATTATTATTTTACATCTATCTTCCTTATATTTTTTGCGTAAATAAAATGTGTCGTATAATTAAACAATTTGTTTTTATCTTTGTCCATTATATTTTGCATCTACTCAAAAGATCAGAAAGTAATTAATGATCTCGCATGACATCACGCCTGTGGTATTACCCGAAGGGTTAAGATGCTCAGGGGAGTTAACGGGGCTTCAAATGCCACGAAAGCTAAGGAATAGGTGTGGAGCTCTCACGAGAAGCTCTTTTGTATTACTTTAGCTTGCTGCCTTGTAAGTTTTTCGTTTTTTGTGATGGATGAGAGGACTCCCATACATGAATAAATTAGTCTTCCGAAATTTCGGGTTCGAGTCCCGGGTTATGTTCGGAGTTTCCTTGCGTGATCGCATCAAGAATGAAGATGTCCGCAGGAGAACCAAGGTCGCCGATATATACCGAAGAATCGCCAACTTAAGTGGCAGTGCGCAGGGCACATTGCTCGTAAAAGAGATCGATGGAATGGAGGTCGATGGAGTTAAATGTTTCCGGAGTGGCGATCGCGCAACAGAAGACAGCGTTGTAAGGCTTTCTACAAGGTGGACCAATGATTTGTTAGGGCCAGCGCTCACTGCCGGCATGGCACTGTACGGCATGCCGTGGCATCTGTCAGCATCCCGCGGCATTCCTCCTAACCGCTGTGCAAGTTTCAACCATATTTCAACTAAGCAATCATAATTCCTCGACACAAAATGAGGCATTCCGTCTCGCAGAATGCAACGGCGCGCCGCTGCATCCCGTGGAATGAAACTGCATACCGCGGCATCTTGGTATCGAAATAAAATAATACGAATTCTATGCTCAATTACATAAAAGAGACCCCCGGGACCCCAGAATTAGGGTAAAGAAGGAACAGGAGTAGGTTTTAGTCAGTAAAAGTCTGACACGCCCTCCCGCTCCGCCCAGAGCAGGAGGAGTCATTTTGATTATTCCACACCTAAAAAAAAAAAACTATAATAAGATTCAAAATAACACGATTAGTAATAAAATCCGTTGCCATGGCACGCCGGCCCAAGAATCGCGAAAATACGATAGATGCGAGACGCACAAAACCGATTGTCGTGGTGACTGGAGACACTTGGTTCTCCAAGTGTGCCCTGTGCCCTATGTCCAACAGCTGACCTCTTTCGGTTGAAATGATTATAATCAATTTTAATCACTAATTTTTATTTGTTTTGATTTAATATTTTTGTGCCTACATTAAAAAAGTTGTAAAAAATTGTTATATAAGTATTTATTAATTCTTTTCTATAATCGAATCATCCTCGTCATCATCACTTCAGTCGAAAGACACACGCAAAATGTTACCACAGAAATAAATAGTACTTAGTAATTCCATTTCATTTGTGTAAGACGTCAGACGTCACCATTAATCAATGTCAATATGACATTGTCAGTGTCAGATATGTTAGCGGGATTGTTGACGAAAAAAATTATTTGAAAATAAAACAATTTATTTGATAAAAGTTATCTGAATTTAAATTCTGGTACCCTACATTTTAAGGATTTGCAAATACCAGTTGACGGTCTTTGGGTGCCGATAGTATACTATCGACATAAATGTATATAGATAGAATTTTGAACAGCATTCGCTATATAGCGATACACTTTCACCCCGCAGGGTCGAAGCCTGCGCTCAATGCCAGTCAGTCCGCCGTGCGATACGCTAGTGTTTCGTCGACCTCGCCCAGTAGAAGGAAAATGGTGTGTTAAATACGTTCAATACCTAGTAAAGTGCTAAGTTGACTCATGTTTCTATTATCTCATGGGGTTATTGTTTTATAGGCAGACAAACTGAGTCAAGAAGAGCGCGACACAGTGCTGCAGCCACTGTTACAGTCTGGTTGGAAAGTGCAAGCCAACCGGGATGCAATTGAGAAAGAGTTTCAATTCAAGGACTTCAACCAGGCTTTTGCTTTTATGACCAGAGTGGCACTGCTGGCTGAAAAGATGGATCACCATCCAGAGTGGTTTAATGTATACAATAAACTTCAAGTAAGTAGTCACTTGATTGTTTATCAATGAATATATTTGCAAATATGATTTCCAATCACGATAGTTCAATGTCATTTTTTGTGCCTTACTGATTACTGTTTAGTTAGCTCAACAGTTATCAGAGTGTGACTAAACACGTAATTTTAATTAGTTTTGGTTCTTTATTTTGTTAAGTAATATTAGTATTTTTAATAGAATACAGATTTATCTAATTTAATAGTTAAATTATAAAATACTATGAGTCTGAGCAATAATCAATTCTTTATAAAAAATCATCAGGTGCATTGTAAACAGTATTCTATCTACTTATAAATAGATACTCCAACCAAAATTAAAGCCGGGTATGATGAAAGGAATGGAGGGAGGCCTTTGCCCAGCATTGGGACAGTATGGGCTAGGTATACAAGTACCTATATTTAAATTATCAGGTGCAATAAGTATTCTATATATTTAGTTATAAATAGAGATTCCAACCAAATTTCAGTAGAACTATTAATTGTGATTATTTATGATTTATTATTTACTAGCTTTTGCCAGCAACTTTGTTCACGTGAATGAGGGTTATTGCGTATGCGAAATGGAAGTCGAACACAGATAAAAAGTACCCTATGTCCATCCTTGGAGTTTAATTTTACTCTGTGCCGAATTTGACCAAAATCGGTTTAGTTGGATAGCCGTGAAAGCGTAACAGACAGACAGAGTTACTTTCACATTTATGTTATTATATATTATATATATATAGTAGATTAGTTAAATTATAAAACGCTATGAGCCTGAGTGATTAATCAATTGTTTATAATAAATTATCAGGTGTATTGTAAACAGTATTCTATCTACTTTTATATAGACACTCCAACTAAAATTTCAACAGAATTTATCTATAATATTATGAAATTAAATATTTTTTTTAATGACAAATTTCAGCAGAACTTATCTGTAATATTATGAAATTAAATCTACTGTGTTTTGTTACAGGTCACTTTGTCTTCTCACGATGTCAACGGGCTGAGCAAGAGGGACGTCAGAATGGCTACGTTTATGGACAAGAATTATAGCTAAGTTGCTTTCTTTGTAAGTGTATTTAAAAGTTATCGCAGACAATATGAATAAAAATATTTACATACATGTTTAGATTTATGTTTTGAATGAATTTGTTGTTGTATGAGTGGTCTAAAGTAAAAAGTATATTAACTACAAAACTTTCTTTGATTTATAGTTCAACTTCTCTCCTATTAAAAACAGCTGAAACTGGAATTTCATCCTAATTTGCATTTTCGTCCAAGAATTTAAACTATCAAAAATTCGATCAATTGTCAGTGGAACTTGCATTCTTACAATTCAGAGACCTTGCCTTAGATAAATATAATTATTCTAGGTCAATGGCAAGTAGGTTCTTACCCTATCGATATCGGTTTCTGCGAGTTTCGAAATATGTTGTGACGCATTGGTTCGCGAGTCGGTCTCGCCGCGCGCCCGCCCGGACCGGTTGACCGATCTCATTATTAATTTGTTTTTGTACTGTAGTATTTACGGAACTTCTATGGTAGTATTAGCACTTATATGTGTTTAGCAGTTGATGTAGGTATATTTATACCTAGGTACCTACATAAAGTTTGATGTTTTTTTTTAAATAAACAATTTCACGATAGAGCGAATAATGAAACGCTTCTACCATTGTGATAGTAAGAAAAAACAAAATACCCGAATCCAAGAAAAACCCGGAAATATGATTTCTATGAAAACATACATTTCATCATCATTCGTCATTCGTTGTTATTCGTCATTTTTATCATTCGTATAGAGAGAAAACTAAATATTATGCCATTTTGGTATGTAGGTAAATAGTGTCCCTACTAAAAACCTAATTTGGTAGGTACTATATACACTGACATTTACTTAAGTAAATTATCAAAAGTACCGTTTTAGAAGAGAATCCTAAAAAAACAAAAACCATTCTCAATTATTTTTTTCTACGAATAGCCATTCCAGCGATTTCTACGAATCGTGACGCAGTCGAGTAAAAAGTACGCTTCTCACACGGAAATTCCAACATTTTTGACTCCAGCTTCTAACACTAACAGGTGTGAATGCACTTAGGTATGGTGTGACCAGAACCGGGCGAATATTGAGTGATAGAGTACATCAACATTGACATTACAGCAGCGTTTTTCAATCTGGCGCGCCTGTTTGTAATGCGGCCGTTATATACAATACTAGCTGTCCCCTGCGGTTTCACCCGCATCGTTACTGCTCCGCTCCCGTGGGTCGTAGCGTGATTGTATATGTATATATATATATATGTGTAGCCTATAGCATCATCATCTGCCTAGCCTTTTCCCAACTATATTGGGGTCGGCTTCCAGTCAAGCCAGATTTAGCTGAATACCAGTATTTTACGAGGAGCGGCTGCCTACCAGACCTCCACAACCCATTAACTGGGACAACACGGTACTTCATGGCAAGACTGGAGTCAGATTTACTGGCTTCTGACTATCCATAACGACTACCAAAGATCTACAAATGACAGCCGGGACCTACGGCTTAACGTGCTATCCGAGGCACGGAGGAAACTCGTTATGTTAAGATGGTCACCCATCCACAGACCAACCTCGGCAAGCGTGGCTTAACCTTGAAGATTGACCCGTGCGGCTGTTATTATCTAGCCACGAGCTCCTCATGTGTAGCCTATAGCATTCCTCGATAAATGGGCTATCTAACACTGAAAGAATTTTTCAAATCGGACCAGTAGTTCCAGAGATTACCCCCTACATACAAACTTACAAATTTTACCTCGGCTCGATCATCCATTGCGAAAGTCTCAACAGCCGTAAGGCGATTAGACTATTTATTATTTAATACTGTAAAAGAGATCAAAAAACAAAGCTTCGAGTGCTAACAGTACTTAAATAGGTGGACCCGACCTTGTTATTATTCATTACGTTAAACATGCCGTGTCAAGGGAAGCTGCTTTTTCTTATAATGAAGTTTGTACCTGTTATCTCTATACATGCAGCTACTTTACAAAAAGTCAAGATAGTGCGTAGTACAGGGACGTAGCTACCGCTGTATCAGCCGTATTAAATATAGGCGGCCCCCAGGCCCCAAGGGGCCTGTTGGAAGCATAAAATGAATGCTCAAAAAGTCAAATTCTTACTAATGAAAGGCTTTCAGGATATTGGCCTGTCGAATTACATAACGATATACATATACCCAACTAGCACAGGGCTTAACCCCAGTCAGATGAAAGAGGGCCCCCATTTTTATTACTATACGGGGCCGCTTAATGACTAGCTACGCCCCAGGTGTAGCATTTATAGGGGGCGTCCAGATAAATGTGGAATAGTGGCCATTGACCCACCTGCATTTATTGAGCTTCTTAATTTCAAAATCGGAAATTAAAGACAAAAGCTGTCTTGAATCGGTTACTATTGCGATTTTTTACGTTTTCTAGTCATGAAAAATTTTTAATTGTTTCTTTTTCGCGTACTTTCTCATAGATATTAGGAAAAGGTCAATGCACTTTATTCCTAGCTTTTTTGGCGCCTAGTATAGTATAGTCCGTTTAATGATAGTGCGACCTGAGAAAAAGAGTTTAAGTCCAAACATTTTGAATGTGGTATTACAATTACTAACTAGTTGGAGAATCATGTCTTGACACTTCACAATTTCCAGCCATCTCATGACAAAGGGGGCGGGGGGGCAATGGGGCAATATTATGGATGATAAAAAATATGAACGCCGAGAGCATGAAGCATTACACTTTGGAAGTCTTTGCCTCGATAACGATTTTTTTTTCAAGTGGGGAATCATCAGAATTACTTCTCCCGCTTTTGGGCAGAGCGGGAGGGCGTGTCAGACTCTCACTGACTAAACCCCACCCCGTTCCTTCGTTGCCTTCGATCTGGGAGGACACGGACTCACCTTTCGGAATTTCCGTGTTCCCCAGAGGCTTCGCGCGGCTCTACCTGGCCCCTACAGTTTGCTGACATCTCCCTGAGGCGTGCGTAGAACAGAACGCGCCTTTGACGACTGGGCTTGGTCTGGGTTAGCACCGGACTGCCGGATGGCGAGCTACCCAGTGCTCGCCGTCCGCAAGCCCGCGCCTACGGTGTTCGGAAACTGGGTACGGGATCTCGGCGGCGGCAGCCTCGCGCGCTCGCGGTCGGTAACGTCCTTCGTTAGTATTACTGCTTCGCAGAAGGAGTTGACCCCGCCACCCCTCCTCGCTCCGGACCATGGCCTGTACAAGGCCCGGCGGCGTATTGCCAAACTGTATGCTGACCCAGACCGGGGTTGCTCTGAGTTCGATCGCAGTTTGCCTTTGCAGTTGAAGAGCAAACTGTATACCTATTCAGAGAGTGTCTGAATCAGAATACATTTTGCTTTAAAATACTAGAGCAAAATACATACGAATCCAGATGTCCAGCGTCTGGTGTAGTATGTAATATGCCATATTAAATATGGCATTGATAATTTAGAGCAAAATGCAGTATCGTGGACATGCGAAATCTAAGTTTGCGACCTCAAAAGTAGGCGGGGATTTTTTTTAGGGTTATATCTCAAAAACTACCCTGTAATTGTTTTTTTTTGCATATCCCTATAAAATAAAAAATAAACCCCAAGGTCGCATGATACCGAACGATCCTAGAAAAAAACATCTTTTGGAAGAGATTATTGTAAACTAACAAGTGCTCGCAGTTTCTCTATCTACTGGGCTATAAATACACTTTATTAAATACATTTTATTTGCTAATTACACGGAGAGAATGGGTCCTCATTTAATAAAGTGTAAAAATTTAGTTACTTTAAAAAAAACCGACTTCAAAACTGTTATTTATAGATCGATGTAAGCCTTAATAATTGGAATAAGATTGTCACTTGACTAGTTTGCAGTACGATTATGCTGGTTTCTACCAGCATTGATATTCGAAACAGTTGAAATATTTACTGATATTTGTAATATATAATTTACACTTTTGCGTTATTAATTAACCAAACCAATTATAGTTTTAAAGTCGGTTTAAATTACTTACCTATTAAATTCTTTTAAGGGGGATGTTTCAGGTCAGCCCGCGAAATTCAAATTTTCTTACGTTTTTTGCATTTTACAAGCCAGTGGTAGGTTGTATGAAGTTAAAAATACTTACGCGACTGTAAAACTTAACTAGTTATATAATTATAACCATAAAAATCATCAATACAATTCTCCAAGCTCACCTAAGTGTCGGAACGATTTTTTCGAGGTCAAAGATGTTCCTGCAACTAAGTGAGCTTGGAGGCTTATATTGATGATTTTTATGGTTATAATAATATAACTAGTTACGTTTTACAGTCGCTCAAGTATTTTAAACTTCATACAACCTACCAATGGCTTGCAAAATGTAAAAAACGTAAGAAAATTTGAATTTCGCGGGCTGACCTGAAGCATTCACCTTAATTCCTTTTTTATTTCTCCATTTTTATATTTGTGCTAGGTAAGTATTTATAATATTCGATTGGGAAATAAAGCACAAAATGCGTGGCGTGACACCATCTCTTGCTATTTGAGTTTTTGTTTTTGGCATTCAATGCAAAACGCCATTTTCTGATCTTCTTTTATTAATTTACTTTGTTACCAATCGCTTATCATATCGACTCAATTGGGTTATTACCTTACCGAAATTACAAACAGGTACAATTTATTGTGTCAATAGGTACATCTTTCTTATGAAAAATTAATAAATACTGGAATTGGAAACACTTATAGTTTTTTTTAACAACCTGTATAGTTGTTACAGTTCTAATTATTTTTAGTCATACTAACAAGGGTTTTTTTTTAAGTAAAACCTTAAATTAATTCACAAAAGGTATGTTCATTATGAAAAGTTGTTCAGTTTCACGGATAGTTATAACAACCGCGACAGTATAACAAAAAATTACGGGAAATTATGAAACACGTTGTAGGTAGGTATAGTCAGTTACAGATATTCGCGTGTCACAGTTTGCTTTACATACAAGCGAGCAAAGTGCATACAATCTCAGAATGCTCTGAGCTCGTATGTACTTTGCTCCAATTTGTTTGTGATTTCAATGAGCACGACGTAGTTCAGTACAGACTATGGGTGTCTGGGTCAGCATACAGTTTGGCAATACGCGGCCCGGCGCGAGAAGCCGCCACCGCCGACTCCACGGGGACACGGCGGTACTTCGCCCAAGTGGGACACACTTCTACCCTGCGCTCCACCGTGTCCTGCGGGCGGTCCACACAGTGGCTACACCCGGGCGTACTTTCCTCCTTGATCCGATGCAGGAACCTCTCGAACTTACCGTTTCCGGTGAGGACCTGCGTCATACGGAACGAGAGGACGCCGAAACCTCTTTCCGTAATTCTGATGATGTTGGCTGTTTGTTAGAGATATGCAGATTACATGCCCATTAGTCGGTAAAGCCTACTATTCTGCTTCTTTCGTGGTCAGCGACTATTCGGCAAAGAGGACGGACTAGTTGGATTTTTAGTCAGTCTGATTTAGGGAGTGTCCCACACTGTTCAGAGCAGGAGAAGTCATTTGATCTTTCAGAATTTTCCACGTAATAAAAACCGGGCAAGTACAAGACGGGCTCGCTCACTCAGGGTTCTGTAGAAACTTGCCTAAGAAAACAGTTCAATTCCCGAATAGAATCGTATTTTTTTTTGTGATATACTTAGCTAATTTTTATTGTTTTCAGATTTTTCTTATACTTGCGCTTTGAGACTTTGCTTCATGCCAAATTTTAGAATTGTAGTTACTCAGATACCCGCGAAACGAGACACAATAGTAAAACAATAACAGCGCGGTCTCATAGGACCGGTTGGGGATTCAAACGCTAGGGTAGTTACTCAGATACCCGCGAAACGAGACACAATAGTAAAACAATAACAGCGCGGTCTCATAGGACCGGTTGGGGATTCAAATGTTAACGGGACCCTATGAATTTTGTTTTCCTTGAGATTGTCGAAATATACGTTTTTTTGCGACATTAACAGTCGTATCTTTATTTTGTAAAGTTAGAGGTTAATTTTCTCACTGCTTCAAGGGATTGCAAACCTGAGTATTTCATTTTAATTTCAACTCAATACATCCACGCGTTTCCGAGATTTAGTTAGGGTCTTGAGTTCTTGACACACAGATAGATAAC
Organism: Mythimna separata; assembly: GCA_030763345.1. Lineage (NCBI taxonomy): Eukaryota > Metazoa > Arthropoda > Insecta > Lepidoptera > Noctuidae > Mythimna > Mythimna separata. The sequence goes on along the minus strand of JAKKIA010000036.1, from coordinate 4,586,523 downwards.
AAAGTAATCTTAATAAAGTTTCATTTTTCCTTTTTTCGGTACGGAACCCTAAAAGGGTAGGTTTTGAAATGGTTTTTTTACACTCGTAGTACCTATTTGCTATTTTGAATTGAGCTTCACTTGACTTTACTGAATCATTGTACAGTCAGATGCAAAAATGCATAGATATTACAGGAAAACATTCGTGTGAAGCGAGAAATGACGCAATGAGTACTTTTCGATCACTTGAACTCAAACGTTCACGGGAAAATAGACATTAAGGTATCCATATGTGCTATTTTGCGTCGTACCTTACAATTAGTCAAAGAATAATTCGTAGCCGGACTTTTGGATGATTATTGAATTTTAATACTGAACAATAAAAATAATTGTGTTAATTTTTACCTACTCAAAACACAAAGCGTTGCAAAAAAAAAGAACCAGAAACAATGGAAAGTAATCAAAACATGGCGAATTATCAGGGAAGATGCCGAATACTCCCGAAATCGAACAATTGGCGATTAGTCGGCCAAGGTTATAGTCGGTAGTTCGGTACATCTCTACTCTACTGTTTATTTATAAGAATGTAGGAAGGTAAGGAAGAACCTGTTAAAATGTTTCCCTACCTGCTTACTTCTTCTTCTATTTTGTTTTCGATTTTACTTTTTTTTTACAATTTGACGCTGATATTTACCTATTTATTACAATTTAACTTTTTTACTACCTATTAATTTTTTACATGGTTACTTTGTTAAGTATTAGGTACATTATATAAGAAAAAAAAAATCTTTTTATTGTGAATCTGAGGATAGTCCCCAGATTCACAATAAAAAGATAAAATTGTGGATTGCTTTATTTTCTTTTCTTTTCAGTAATTTTAACTTATGTCTGGCAATTTAAGTATTTTCTGCGGCCTAACCAAATGTCCTTTCCTTGGTATTGTTCGTTAAGTCGTTGAGCTCCTTAGTAGTCCTGAGTTGAGCTTTACGATGAAAAATGCTTGCACTGACTGGACAGGTCTACTCAAATTGGCATGGTTCTTTTCTCAAAAGGCTATCACAGACACTAATCTACATAGTTCTCATGTGATTTGACCAATACATTTTGTATGAACTTCAAAAGAGACTGTTACCCTGAGTTTGTTTCGGTGTTTCTTCTCTCTCAGGGTAGTCAGTTGGAAACATCGGCCACATCTAGAATAAAATGACAATAAAAAAAATTACGTGTAAAAGTGTTTGTGAAAACCTATTTGCAAAATAAATATCACTAAACTTTTTCTAATTACTAAAAACAAAAAGACACCCAACGTTAAGTTACTTTACTTTATTTTTAGATAATGACTAGGAATTTAAGACAATTTTAAAATTTTGTAACAACAAACTCTCAGATAAATTTCAAATTCGATTGCAATCTATACTTTTTAAGCATTTCAAAACAAACTGAATTTAAAAAATCATCTTAATTCATAGAGCACTAAAGTCGACAGGTACAGTCAGCATCAAAAGTCGATGAACAGAATCAACATAACAAAACACCTGTTTGCAATAAAATGTGTTTCATCTGTCCACAATAAAATGTTTTGTTATGTTGATTCTGTTCATCGACTTTTGATGCTGACTGTACTTGATGGCGATGGAATTTGTTTATCTTGAATGAAATCTTCAAAGACAAATTAAGTAATTTTTTTAATATAGCAGGGACATGTCCGCTTGTCGTTGAAAGGCTCGTTTTCGAATACAGAAGTGCATGGATAAGCTTTTTCTATCGTCCTCTTCAATTCGAGAGCATGCGCCAAACCCTTCGTCTCGCATATGACGCTAAACTGTAAAAGTGATAATATTAACAAATGTTTTCTATTTCTGGATATTGGCTTGCTTGAGCAAAGGAACGTTTTAATATAGAGACAACGGCCATGTCCATTAACCTATCACATACCCACAAAACGAGACACAATAGTAAAACAATAACAGTGCGGTATCATAGGACCGGTCGGGGATTCATGAATTAATATCCAGTTTGAAATCTTTCGGTCAAAGTTAGTACTATGTACCTAAGCTGCAAGCACGTGGAACCTTTGGTTTCTCTGTAGACTATAAATTATAAAAATATTTTAATTATGTCATTGCATAGCTGGTTCAGTTGGAAAAAAAGTTCATGAGAGTACGGTCTACCGAGTAATAGTCATTCCCCTTGCTCGAGACTTGCAAACCGCACCGAATCAGTAACCTAAAATCTCCTTAATAATAAAATAATCTTTGTTCTATTCATCCCGTCCCCTACTGCCTTCCCACAGCGACGCCCTAAAGCCGAGATCCCCGTGCCCCACAGGGAGTGCTCATATTAGCGACTAGCGAGTCGCTTATTTCCTAAATATTAGTTGGTAAGCCCTCGCGATATGACAGATTCCCTGGCTTTCATTTTCTCATTAAGTTCTCCACAGGCATATTCGGTTGAGCAGTCGACAACCTCATAGGTTGACTTGCGTGAGAAAACACCAGGGCTTGGAAACCGGAAAAAATTTCGAACCGGTTAACGCCTAAGTACATAGAGAACTTATGCTTTCGGTTTCGTTCTACCCTTAACCAAAATTAAACGGTTTGAAGCTAAAAACGTTCGTAAATCGGTTTTGTTCAATTTACCGGTTTTAAACGGTTTTTATTGCCTAACTCCAATGCGTAGACGTGCTGCATTACCCCCGCTGCACTACCCCCCGCCCCGCGCGCGCCCTTCCTCTGATTAAACCGGTTAATAAGAGTTCTTAATAACGTTCTTTTAACGTTTCTACTCCGAACGAAATAAAAGATAAAACCGATTAATAACGTTTAATAACCGGTTATTTTCAAACCGGTTCCAAGCCTTGCCAGGGCTTGGAAACCGGAAAAAATTTCGAACCGGTTAACGCCTAAGTACATAGAGAACTTATGCTTTCGGTTTCGTTCTACCCTTAACCAAAATTAAACGGTTTGAAGCTAAAAACGTTCGTAAATCGGTTTTGTTCAATTTACCGGTTTTAAACGGTTTTTATTGCCTAACTCCAATGCGTAGACGTGCTGCATTACCCCCGCTGCACTAGCCCCCGCCCCGCGCGCGCCCTTCCTCTGATTAAACCGGTTAGTAAGAGTTCTTAATAACGTTCTTTTAACGTTTCTACTCCGAACGAAATAAAAGATAAAACCGATTAATAACGTTTAATAACCGGTTATTTTCAAACCGGTTCCAAGCCTTGGAAAACACACACAAAAAAAAACCGGGAAAGTGTGAGTCGGACTCGCGCACTGAGGGTTCCGTACCAACTTACCTATGAAAACTGTTCAATTCTCAAATTAAAATATTTCCAAAAAAAAATCTTGTAAAGAAACTAATTTTTTTCAGTTTTCAGACTTTCCCCTATATTTGTGCTTTAAGACCTTGCTTTATGGCTTTCAGGATTCTAGGTCAACGGGAAGTATTCTATGAATTTTAAGTGTACGTTTTTTGCGATATAAACGGCTGTATCTTTTTTTTTTCGTTAACTTAAAAGTTTGATTTTTGCACAGTTTCAAGAGACCGCGGACCTAAGTACATATGTGGTTTTAATTTCAACTCGATACCTCCAACGTTCTTGAGATAAAGGGTCTTGACAGACAGACGGATAACAAAGTGATTCTATAAGGGTTCCGTTTTTTCCTTTTGAAGTACGGAATCTAAAAAAGCAATAATAGTAATTCGATTAGATGTAAACGTTGGTACCTCAACATAGTAATCGGAACCGTCTGTCCACGACTGGTCTTGGAAGTGACGGTGGATGTTGTAGCCTCCCGCTGCGATCAGAGACGTGAACACAGCTTTAGATTTAGGGTCGTTCCTTACGCCAACCTGTCATCACATATACATACGTTACACAATAAGATCTATGTACAATTCGTCCACTATAAGTTGGAGTTCAATAACTGTGGCCAATAACTGTTTTTAACAGCAATAAGAACTGCAAATTGCATTTATTTTTTTAAAACCTTTATTTTTGTACGATATTTCAAGCGCCAAAATTCGCAGAGCCTAACTTCACACTCGCCAACTTATAGTGGACGAACTGTACAAAACTTAGGAAGATATCGTGATTTTATTGGTGACTCGTTATTTTTGTGGACCACTGTAACTTACAGTGTTAGTTATGTAAGCAGTAAGTTCTTACCCTGAACTTCACTAAACGTCCTTCGGCGGATAGTCCTCGTTCCAAACAGCGGACTAACATGACATTATCACAGTTTCCTCCGGTTAGTAGGCAGACCACACTATAAAAGAATATTAATTTTAGTGACACAACAAGCTCGAAAACATAAAGTAGCCAACTTAAAGTAAGTCATTATTAGTGACGACAGGCCCGATGGCGTACCTGCTGCTGTTGGCTGTACCCCGGCAATAATATTGAACCCTTTTTAGGGAAGGGGGGAAAGTACTATGCCGATAACTTCACGCAAAAATCAGTTATGTTAGTGCACGGCCTGCCCCCTCCCTGGAAAATGATCTTAGATACGCTAATGTCCCTGACGTAAAGATGTCTTTGCTTTGGACTAATTTGAATGGGATCGAGTATTAACTGCCTACATATAGATAATCCTTAGTTATGTTCTGACGTCATGCTTGTATGACACCGGTGACATAAGACAATGTTTTATCCCTTGCATAATCTACTATATCAACAAACTAAAATGAAGTCCTGTGTTTCTATTTATCAGCAAGCCTTGGCTAATAAATCTCGAGACTTACTGAAAGGTTCTGGTATGCTTTGTTTTAGGATAACTTCCTCTGAAGATTATCGTATTAACAAGTGTAAAGCGGTATAAGTAGGTAAATCAATTGGCTTATAATTATGATTTTTTGACTCTAACATGATGTGCGCTGAGTTAACATTGGACATACTTCTTTGATTTCAGTTCTGGAACAAGGTTTCCGATGATCGCCGCCAGTGAGCAGGCGCCTGCACCTTCCACTATGAACTTTTCTCTCTCTGACAGATGGAGCATCGCGCGGGTGACCCAGTCCTCTTTCACTAGGAGCTTTTAAAGATAAAATAACATTTAAGGCAAGGTTTAAAATTGCAATTTCTTTAAGTTCTGTCAAAAAACTGAACATGTGCAAAAAAGCAGTTCGGCCTTTTATATAATTTTGTCAATTCCATCCTGAATCCTGGACATTATACGGTTTTTCGATGAACGCACATTGAACCATTTTGTTTTTTTTTTCCAAAATTACGCTGCACAAAGATACCAAATACGGTAGATGGTAAATTAGAGCCCTAAATTAAAACGTTGCCGAGATATTTAGAGGGCCAGATCGCTCAACTCACTTTTAAAAATATGTGACACGGTATCAACTACATCTCTGGACATTTTATCTTTGTTAAAGTGTCCTTGCAGCTCACCTAGGATAGTTACCGATAGACATTGTCCAAGTCCTCAACAAATTGCAGGATATGCGAGATTGTAAACGCGCCCCAATTTAGGTAAGGGCTCGACGCGGCGATGTCAGTTGCCCTAACATCCTTCATTCAGTCTAATGAAGAGCATAGCCAAAGTAGACAGTAGTTAGTTATTTAGATATCATTACCATTTTGTCTAGAAGAGGCTTCGCAGTATGATAAGCATTAACACCAATTTGAGTGAGAGTAATAGCATCGGCGACGTTTGTGTGTAGCGGCAGAGAGACCGGCTCGTCGTTCTGCAAAGACTCGAAAAATGTCGGCTGTTGCTCAGGTTGGACACCCTGCAACAAAATACAACTAGCTTAGGTACATTGCCGGGTTACAATGTTACAAATTCTAATATTTTATTTGTGAAAGTGTGGACGTTTGTTACTTAATCACGCATAAACGGCTAAACGGATTTGAATGAAATTTGGCATGCATATGGCCTTTGACATGGAAAAGAACATAGGCTACTTTTTTATCCCGATTGTTTTTTTTCTGAAGTCCTCGCAGACGAAGTCGCGGATAGAAGCTAGTAGTGAGATAAAAGGGTGGAATTTGTGAGGTACAATGCTATGTTTAGTATTTAGATAGGCACCTACAGTAAACTAGCTATAATAGTTACAGAACTTACATAAACAAGAACTGAAGGTTTCTGGTGCTTGATAACCGTGGCCATGGCCGCGGCTAGTCCTCCGGAGCCCACTGGCACGAGCACGGCGTCCACGAACGGCATCACTTCCAGAATCTCTAGCGCCATGGTGCCATACCCGGCGATTATATGTGGATGGTCGCGCCTTACAATGTCAAAATAAACCGTTATAACTTATAAACTTTTATATAACTTAAAAAAAGATTATAAAAAGAGGATTCATCATTGTTCATCATATAGAAAGATAAGGTTAAGGTAATGTTTGGAGATAGGTATTATCTATATCTGTTTAAAAAGGAGAAACCGGTCGACTGACATATAAACGCGCAGCCGAAACAACTGAGAATAGGAACTTGAAAGCACAAGTTTTCTTTTTGTGATAAAAGTGAGCAATAAAAAAGAGGTAAAAAGGGTCTAATCTTATAAATAAAATATAATCCTTTAGAGTAGGTAGGTATTACTTCAGAAATAAATTCTTTAAATTTTTTATAATGCCTTTCGAAAACTTAGCAAAACGGCATTTTTAATCAATCATATTTTTTCCACAAGAGGCAGGGGAATAACTACTGTACCTTATATATTTTTATGTTATCTTTAAAACTATACTTATAAATAAAATTATCGTGAACTTAAAGATACATACCCATTAATATAAGTAAGTCCCTTGTCTCTCGCCAGAGCTCGTGCATATTTCTGAGCTTCTATCAAGTTATTTCCCTGCACTACGACCTTCGCTCCGTATCCATGACATCTTTGCATCTTATCAATGGCCAGTGTAATGGGCATGACCACAATGACAGGTACGTTCAGCTTTGCCGCGTGGTAGCACATGCCGATGGCTTCATTTCCGTTCGATGCCATGACTATTCCAAGCTTTTTCTTGTCAAGTGGCAAATGATGCAGAACATTTAAAGCGCCCCTTTCCTTGAAACTGTAATGAAAAGAGCTAGTGTAGAAAGAGACCCAGATTTGATTTGATTATAATAGGTGTAGTGTATCAATCTACCTAGTCTTTACCTTAATAGGTATGTTGCAATCGGCTACATCTGAATTACATGGAGCATACAGCTGAATTACACGGAGGTGTGTAGCATTGTTGTTTGACCTGCACAATCTACGTAAAACGTCAGATATCCCTTGGCAAAAATGGTGTCCTGCTAACCCGTAACGACTGCCAAAGATCTACAAATTACATCTAAAACCTTAGTGTTAATTAGTGTCCGACCGAAGGTGTAATTCTGGCCGAAGCCGAAGCCGAAGCCGATTAATCGGTGTTCACCAAAACCTTCGGCCGAAGCCGAAGCCGAAGCCGAAGGTGATGATAAAAACACTAAATTAGATTCACGCTCTCAAACTTGTTTCGACTTGTTTTGTTTACTAACTGAGATGCATTCCGGCCGTGGCGGAGGTGCGGCGAAACGATGCTCTGTTCTGCGCACTCTCCGTCTCGCTTTAGCATCATTCGTAAATTTCAAATTTTGACTACTTGCAAACCTTCGGCTTCGGCCAAAGCTTCGGCTAATTTTTGGCCGAAGCCGAAGGTTTGGCCGAAGGTGTTTTTTTTTGGCCGAAGGTGGCCGAAGCCGAAGCCGAAGCCGAAGCATCGGTCGGACACTAGTGTTAATGTACTTTCTGAATTCTGAGGCACGGAAGAGTTTCGGTATATGATTAAGGTGAATACTTCAGGTAGCCAGCGAAATTCAATTCATTTTCTTACAATTTACAAGCCAGCGGTAGATTGTATGAAGTTAAAAATACTTTAACTTGGCATTCAGAACCTGAATGGTTTGCGCAGACTTGTACCTATATATAATAAAGTTAAAAATACGTACCTGCCAGATCTTTGCATGAATTCCAATTTATAATAAATGCCTATACCAAAATCTTTCTGCGTATGTGCCGCCTGAAATTCAATTCAATTATGAAGTATGTACAAGGAAAAGGTGGAAGGAGGCCTTTGGTTTTCTGTGGGACGAATAGAGAGATTGATATACCTACCTAGATATAGGGTCAGCTCACACCGAGACGCGACGCGACGCGACGCTACGTGCACATTTTAGGATCAGTGACTCAACATAGAACTTTATTTACTACACGAAAAGGTACAAATTTAATTGTGAGAATTTAGAATACGTTGCTTCATGCAGCGCTGCGCCTCGTGACTTCGCGCGGCGTCGCGCTGCACAGCGGAACGTTTTTACATTCGCGACGTCCGTCGCGTCGCTCGTGTTGCCGACGATTTTACTATGCGCCTCTCAACGTTGCGATGCGTCTCGCGGCGGCCGGCGTGCGGTGCAGCGCGAAATCACTGGCCTCTTCCAGCAACGTCGCGTCGCGTCGCGTCTCGGTGTGAACCGACCCATACTTAGTATTCTACACACTCTGTAATAGTAGGTAATGATTATGAAAATAGATCGTAAACATATACTGATCAAGGTCAAGATCGGGTTGTGCTCGCGCAAAAAGTGTATTTTTATTAAGAAAATCTGTCCAATCAGCGAATATTAAATAAAAATTAAAGTTACTGGTTATTCTTAAAAACATACAATTAAATTGATTAACCATAATCCTCGTATTCTTTGCTATAGCTTACCATGACAGGCGTGTTGATAATGAATGGTCGAGTCCGGGTCGCTGCGTCCATAACATCCTCATACCTGAGTATCCTGGGACATTCAGGGTCACAATTTTCGTCGAAATCTTCCTAAAAGTTATTCAAATTTAGATTTGACTAAGCTTTCAATGCAAACAGTAACAAGTAACCAGTAGGTACAGTTAGCGTTTATTTATGTACAGTCTGAAGGATCATTTTTATTGGTCGATAACTAGGTCGATAAATACACCATATCTCTTAGAGCATAGTTTCCCGACCTGTTATTAACTAACACCTCCTTTAAAAGGAAAAAAGATATCCAACGGCCCCCTGTACATAATATTGAATTATACCAATTTTATCTGCTTATTATGTACTATCTATTAATAATTTCAAAAATTTAAAAATTGTTCTCTCTGTAATCGTACTAGTCGTGGTCGTGATTAAAATTATTATTTTTAACGTCTCTATTTGCCTTTGAACCCGCTGCTGCCCCCTAGAAAAGCTCCTGCGCCCACACTGGAACCATGCTCTAAAGCCTAGAGGTATGCAAAGGAGGTAGGTAGCCAAAACACTTAATGAAAGTAGCATCCTTTTTTTCTATTTTCGTATTTATTGAGCAATCTGAGCCCACGTATGCGTTAAAGATAAAATGTTCCACCCCGCATGCAAATCTTATATTTTCGTAAGAATATAAAGTGAGGTAATATGTATTAACCATTGATACTTACATTTCGTCGACTCATTTTGTTTTTGTAAAATAAATAGTGTGCAAAGGAAGAATAGTATGTTTACATACAGTTATATCTTTTTATGATTTTTGTATTGTATTATTTGTGGTAAGTTATTGTCCTATTGCATGGTTATGTAATGTTACTCATGAAGCTTTGTGACGGTGCTTGTTTCCTGTCATGTTCTAACTGACAAGGTCGATTCTGTTGACAAATCTCAAAATTATTGTCAGTGGAAGGAAAATTGACACGAAGTTAAACCTCAACCTTTTTTAAACACATTTTTATTGTTCTCTCTTCACAAAGGATTCCTTAAGTAAATAAGTTTAATATAAGTGAGTAATAAGCTCCTTTGCGAGAGACTGGAGTCCGTGCTAGGGAGACCCTGTGTTACGGATCTCCAGGCCATCACCCTAAACGAATACAAAAATAATTAATAATAAGTTTTTGTTACATTAATTTCTTATGAGTTTACAAGTAAGGTAAAGTACTTTTTTTATCATAGAATAATTTATTATAATGACTAAAATACTCTCCAATATTTTATTAGATAAAACACTAGAGCCGTGGCCACTATGCGAGGATTCCGGGCAAGTTGTCTTTGTGAGCTAGACTATAGGTAGATATTATAGGTGATACTCTAGATAATACCTAATAGTATAAATTATACATTGTGTATCGAACCAGCTTTTGTTCATACTATACAACGTTGATAAGGGGTCGGTGTACTCATCAATATGAACGACATTTACTATGTACCAGCCCGGAACCTGAAAAAAATCAGGTTCCCCGTATTTTGTCAAATTATGTGAACATAAATGTATGGAGCAGTGGATTTTGAGTCTTAGGCACGAGATCAGTTCCAGTAACAAGTACAAGTACAAGTACAAATAAAAAACAAGTTGGTATTAGTTACCGCTCTTTTATTTGTCAGATCAAAAACAATGATTAACTGAACATCACTATTACACATTAGATATCTAGTCTTTGTAACATTAATGAAGTCCTGGGAAGCAAAAGCATTTGTTTCTGAGCGAGAAGGTGTCGTCAGTGAATTCACAGACATTGGGGAAGAACTTTACTATAAGATTTTTTATCGTGTTCGCTTGAATGAAATTTTTCGTTTCACATACTACGCTTATCTGTAAAATAAGTTCATTAAGTATTAAAATAGATGTCGCACTCATTGAAGATTAATGGATAGGCAATCTGTTACAATGAATTATCAGGGTTGTTTGTAAAACAATGACAACCTCTCAGGATCAGGACTATGTTATATCATCATGAACACCAACTTTTAAAAAATTATCATATTTTAGATCATCATGTATTCATACAAAAATACTTTTAAAATGTTAAGAAGTATGCGATAGTAGGTACAATAGCGGGGGGAGTGGGGTGAGAATAGTGTGGCGGGAGGCGTAGGTATAGTTAACATGTGTTAGATAGAAAAATGAAATCTAGAAGCTTTGTTTTTGGTAAATGTTTTGTAAAAAGTCACAGAACAATAAGTAGTTGTTGTTTATGAGGTCATGTCAGTAATACAGTCCTGCAAAATTGTTAGTGTTTTACAAATAACCCTGTATATCTGATGAAAATGAGGGAATACACGTAGTTATCTACGCTATTGCTATTAGGGAACAAAGAGTCCACACATCTAACAGCATCATCACAGAACAGATTTGCTCGATTGCAAATACATTAAGAAAAAGTATTTAAGAGGTAGATATCTTACATAGGTATCAAGTAATTTGCTGTCATCGAGCCATTCTTGCTCCACTCCAGTAGTGATTACATTGGCTTGCAAATATTTGATCACTCTTAATATTTTGTTTCGTGGGTCTTCTCTTCCTAGGGTCGAACGTAACTATAACGAGATGTATATCATTTAAAGTACCTAAGTATAGACTTTACCTAATATTATATCCTAGAGTGCGTCTAATGAAAGCGCGACCTGGAGTTTTTTTTTTAATTAGTAGGAAATAAAAAACTTATGAAGTGTCAAGACATGATTCTCCCCTACTAGTTAGTAACACGATATACATTTTTTTTGGATTCAACCTCTTTTTCTCAGGTCGCGCTTTCATTAGACGGACTCTATTAGGCTAATAAGTTGTATCTTACGGTCATTGTGAACATTCGGCCTTCAGCTGCCTTTCCGTAATCGATGGCCCGTCTCAAATGCCATGTATCTATGTTTGCTCCGGACACGACGCAAACCACTCTGTAAATCAATGGTCATTATGTTAGGTTTATAGGTTATAGTCGTTACCTATTTTTTTCTTGGGCGCCTAACATTACATTAACGTTTAGAATGGCCGCGGTTTTCGTACCCAATTCACGATTGAAAAATAAACCTGACATTTGATATAATTTTTTTTTTGTCTCAATCAAAAAAACAGACGATACAATCAATAATTGTATCATCTTTTGGGGTACTTTTCGACTTCCACGCAGGCCAAGCAGCTGACGAAAAGTAGTGAAAAATAATTGTAAAACTTACTTTTTGTGTTTTAACTCTGGAAGTATGTTAGGTATGTTCAATAGGGCGCCCAAGCTGATTGCGCCTGCGCCTTCCGCTACTATGCCTTCCTCTTCGATCAGATGCAGAATAGCTCGCGCCGTCCAGTCGTCATGGACCAACACCTTCAGACATTGTGTATTACGATCAATCTTTAAGTTTTGGAGAAGCGATTCAAGAGGAAGATGGCTTTTTGTATGTCTGTCTAGCTAGTAAAGGGCCCTCAGGAACATGGTTTTGGGGGTGACGGGCCGATAATAAAACCACAAGTCGACCTTTGTCCAATTTTTTTAGTTGTGCATAATTTTTTTATTAAATAAACCTTTAGAAAAAGATCTGAATATGTGTAACTGTCGTTTTCTAAAAGTGGGTTGCCTTATCCTTAACAAATGACCTCTGTGTTTTGACAAAAAAGGCCAGTGTTCATAATTATGAACACTGGCCTTTTTTAGTCTACATTTACGGTCAAAGCCAATTGGCTTTGACCGTAAATGTAGACTTCACTTTAATTATATTAATAGCTAAAATAGTGCAACGTGTTTTTCGCTTAGAGATTTGACGGCTAGGTACTTAGCATTGGTTATCGTTAAAGTTGGTTGGTGCACCGTGCAACTAACTCAAAATCGCAATGTTCGATAATATTAACGGCCGGGTACATAATGCTCTAAAACGACAATGAAAAGGTTGAAGTTACATAGTTGTTAAACGCTAATGTATCAAAATACTTATAAATAGTTCAGTAGATACTCGTATGAGACGCACCATTTTGTCGATAAGTGATCGCGCTGTGTGGAAGGCGTTTTCACCGGCTTTCGGCACAGTGAGTGAAGCTGCCAAACCCCTCTCAGCTGCAGTTTTGTACGGTCTCTCGTTATCTAGGGCTTTGGCAAAACAGCAGCTTTTACCTGGCTCTGCTCCCTAAGAACAGACAAGTTAAGTTTTAAAACGAAGACTTTTAAGATAGTAGTACTGTTTGTTAATATACTGATACATTCACGAAATAACAATAATTGATAAAACTAGTTCAAGAGGTTATCGGTGTGAAACAATTATAAGTGAATTCTGAAACAATGTGAATGTGTTTCATATTTTTTCTTAATTGATTCATCTTCTTTCGTGTTGGTGCTCCGGCACACTGTCGGCACACACACAGATTCCCGAAACTGGGGGCGTCCTGTCTCTGTAATATTAGGTGCACCATGATTGTAGACTGATTGATGTTGACTTTGATTCAACAACTAACGCCCGTTTTGAATAACCTACAGCAGTTCATAGATAGATAGCTATCCCCGATAAACAGTAAGATTCTATCTATCAATCCACAACTTATGGTAGGAAATGCTATCCGTCGGTAGGTTATAGGAAAGCAAATAAGGGCAAAAGGATAGATTTGTTTATCTTTAGTAGCTGCAACTGTAAATATATAGCTTATTGAAAACGGACGTTAGTAGATGACAGTAATAGTAGTGGTGGAAATTTTAGATTTTCCATTGATCAGTTGGCGAAATTGTCCTTTGTAGAACTTTCACATTCGTTACGACCAGAGGCCAGATAGACAATCACTCCGTGTAAAATACTGGTATCTAGCTGCATCCGACTCCAATATGGTTGGAACAGAATTAAAAAGATTGACTGATTGTTTTATAGCTTTCTGAAATCATCGAGCTTGGTTCTTTGCACCTGTAGTTACTCAGATACCCGCGAAACGAGACACAATAGTAAAACGATAACAGCGCGGTCTCATAGGACCGGTTGGGGATTCAAACGTTAAATGAAGATACTGAAACGTTGAAGAAGAAAAAGTAACTTTACGTATATCAGGACGTTTGGTTTCACGTGTTTGACATAGGAGGCGATGCCTGCGATCAGTCCGCCGCCGCCGACGGGGACTATGATCACGTCGGTCTCGGGAAGCTGTTTCAATATCTCAACGCCGATACATCCTGCTGCTGCTATCACATTGGGATGATCATATCTGAAAAGTCAACTTTTAAATTAGTCAACTCTTACTCTACTTAACTCTCTTTTAAATTAGTCTTACGTTTTTACAGTTGCTAAACTGTAAAAACGTAACAGATGAAGTAATCTATCGCGTAGTTGAAGAAGAATATTGCCATTTCATTCTTTATTCTTTATTCTTTATTGTACACAGATAATTTACATACATTAAAAGTAGGACAGGCGATGTACATAGGCGAGCTTAACCCACAATTGGGTTTTCTTACAGCAAACCTTATTAAAATACGTTAAAAGAAAATTTTGTTGATGAGGATAACACAATAGTTTTCATCATGATCTTACAAAGTTGCCGATTATGAACTAATTGTGCTCCATTGGAGTAATAACTGTAAGCTAGGCGTTTCGATGTGAGGATAAATAAATAAAAAATTAATAAATTACCCATTCAGGTAAGTGCCAACGCGGCCCTGTTCAGCTATGAGCTTAAAAGCGCGTGTCCTGGCCTCTTCGACGTTGTCCCCACTGAGCACCACTGTGGCCCCGTAGTCCTGGCATCGGTCCACGACGGACTGGCGCGTGTGCTCCGGGAGCACTACCGTCACTCGAACCTTATATACTTGTCCTTGACGAGCTAATGCCTGTGTAACGAAAAAAAATTACAAAGCTAGTGTTTAGTTGCCTTTAAATTTTGGTCGATTTAGTTCGATTACAGAATTTTAAACAGGTTTGTCATTTATAAGGTATTGCAAACATTCGCAATCTTCTAATGAAAATAATGGATACTTTTCAAAAAGAAAATTCTTGCTTGGATAGTACCTACTTACGCATTGAGACATTTCACAAATGAATGAGTTGAAGTCATATTTTTTTACCGTATGGCTACGGTGGCAATAGGTAAAATCAATTATTTAGTTAAGGTTCTTTACTTACCATAGCCCAATTTCCTACTGAAGCCGTAAATACACCATATAGGCGTTGTTCTGGACTTAATTGAATTAAAGCATACATTGCCGATCGTTCGTGGAAACTGTGCAAATAAATAGAATGGTTATGTATTATAAAATACATAAAACAAAACATAGCATGTGTCAATAATACTTAAAAAAAAAATACCTTCCAGTAATATGTCTGGTTTCTATTTTAAAATGTAAAGACATTTTAAATTTTTTACAAAATTTTGATTTCTGAAAATAAATTAAAAGACATACTTTAATTTGATCTTTATGGTATAATACGGTCTATGAGATTGATCCTAGTCATTCGATACGTAGTTTTTTTCGACAGAACTCTACACGGCAATCAAATGTAATAAATAATGTAGGTACAGTTAACAAGTATAAAAGTAGGACGGCAGATTATAAGCTACTATCTTTAACTATAATTCGTTCTCTATAGTTCAGCTAATCGCCTAGCATAACGCTTTTCGGGTACCTATTATAGTATAACGCGGGTCAACTCTCAACCTCCATAGAGCTACTACTCGTACGTATGTTCATCGTATAGATAGTTATTTCTATTCCGTGATAGTTACCAAGAGTGGGGTGGCATGAACAAAGTGTTTCAACATATCATTTGCTTTCTTGACGTGGTTATAGTCTATAGTTTTTGGGTTCTTCGGATCGGAATATCGGTCGTACCCAAAAGGCGGTGGTTGCTGGAAAAGTTAATTTTATATTGGATATTTATAAGTATTCTAGGTTAAGCGTAAGCGTAGTTAATGATTATAAATTCGCTAAGCTAAATAAAGTCTCTCTGAGCAGGAGGGGGTAACGTGAGGTCACATTGGGTTGCTATGCGACGCCACAATGCTTGAAACCAGTTGTTTTGTGATGCAAAGTGACGCGACGCGGACACCGCGATGCAGGAGTCGCAGCGTGAAGCCGCGACACCTAGTCCGTAAGGTGCAAGGTGGTCTAGAGGTGTTTTGCACGCCGCCGCCATCGCCGTCGCTCTGTTACCCCTCTACTGGCAAAGCATCCTTGCAACAACGTCGCACTGTGCCGCGTGTCGGCGTCAATTGTCCCTAAACGTTTAAACCATAAAGGAAAATATATATTACATGAAAAGAATTTGTAAATTATACATAAATATGGTTGCGTAACATCTGGATAGAGCATATGGTAGACGGCATTAGATATATAAGAGTTCCGTTCTTTCCTATTTGGCTAAGAAATTTTAAAAATAGTGTTCCATAAATCCAGTCGTGTTAGTCCCCACCCTTGTAGCACTATAAAACCTATATCAATCGAAGGGCTTTCACCGTCCCATCATTGTATTGTATGACGGCGAAGCTGAAATATGCGTCCGAAAAAAGTTATATAGACATGAACTAGCTGAAATCAGTCACAATTATGTTCCCATCTACTACAATTATAATCATAAGTTGGCAAGTTTTTCAATTTAAATATGTGCAGAGTCCAAAAAGCTATGAACAAGATGGCCTAATAATCATAAAGGCCGCATGCGTAGAGCATCGCGCAATATTGTAATTATAGCAGAACTTTTTTTAGTTTGTATAGAGCATACAAGTTCCTTGAAGTAGCATCACGAAAAAAGTACTGTACGACACATATCATCTCACTTCTCTTGTTAAAGGCATTCACCTCTTAATTAGTTTTCACTTATCTCGCAATATCCACTTCCGGTATACACCCAATGTTCAGATACGTGATATTTAATAAAGTCAAGATACAGATCAAAGGAAACGACAAAATGTATAAAATATTACTATTTCATTTATTCACCATCCTCGCCTCTGTCAGCTTGTATATTTTTTAATATAATTTATTTACAAAATCCGAAAATTGAGTATTTTTTTTTTTGGTATCTAAGTATTTATAACAGTTTACCATGCATGACCTTGGAGTCCATGAGCGTAAGCGACGGGGGCGGCGTGGGCGATGCCGTAGGGAGCGGCGTGAGCCACGGCCAGGGGAGCGTGGACGACGGGGGCGGGGTGGGACTGGGAGAGGGACTGGCTAACAACGGTCTGGCTGGAAGCGTAGGCAGGCGCGGAGTAGGCCACGGCGGGGGCGACGCCGTGAGCGGCGTAACCACCGTAGACGGCGGGTGCGGCGGCGACCAGGGGAGCGTGACCGGCCAGCTGCTTGGCGAGCACGGGGGCAACGCCAGCGGCGGCGCCGTCCAACTGAGCCTCGGCGGTCTTCACGGCGTCAACAGCTTGCCAGGAATGGTTCTCAGCAGCGTTGATGGCTTGACCGTGGAGCTCGGAAGCCTGGTCGTGATATTGGCGAGCGGCGTCAGAAGCGGCGCGGACGTGGTCGGAAGCTTCAACGTGGGCGTCGATGGCGGCACCCTGGAGGTCTCCGGGAGAGATGGTGGGGAGAGCAGGTCCGGCTACGGCGAGCGGGGCGTGGGCCACGGCGTAAGGCGCCGCGTGGGCGACCGCGAGGCCGGCGTGACCGACGAGGCCATGGCCATAGGGGGCTGCCAGCAGACCGGAGGGCGCGGCTGCGGCGCAGGCGAGGACGGCGGCGACAATCTGTCAAAAAACATCGATTATAAAAACACTAACTCAACACATCTCAGCTTCGATCACATCACTTAATTAACTTCACGTTTGCACTGAACCACGTCACACAATTATTTATTTTTTAATTAATTATTTATTCACTAAAGAGTTTATAGTAAGTAGAACTTACCAGTACTCTCATCGTGCACTTCTGTGTTAGACTGCTCGTAAGCTACTGACTGATCTCCATTGGTCGCCGCGACTTTTTATACAATTACTCGTTGCCTGAGGTGCGTACGTCAAAAAAGTAAGTGGTACGATTTTCAAGGGCGGGAAGGGTGAATAGGAAGCTTGACGCATTTTTGACTGATAGATTCGAGGAAATGGTCGACAACTTTTCAAAATGAAGGTGTTTCTGACGTTCGAATTTTGTTTCCGATTATGGTAATAAGGCTTTTTGTGCGGTACCGAGATTGGATGATGGTATTTTAAGTTTTGAGTGTAATTTGTTAAATAATTGTTAGTGTTTAAAATGTAGTGTGTTAAAACTTTTTTATTCCTAAAAATAATGTTACGAATTACGATATCTACCTAGCCTTAACAATAAAAAGAGGAAAAAAACCTAAAATTATAATCGTTTAATACCTACAAGGCGACCAAACGACATAACTTCCCGTTTTCCACAACAAAATTGACGTAATGATAGAAATTGTCAAATACTTTTACCTAAAAGATAGCAGTGCCCCAAGCCTGGATGGTATTACTAACCGTATGGTAAAACACATCAAAAACCACATTGTCGAACCATTAACATACATTTACAATCTAAGCTTATCTACTGGAATTTTTCCTGATATATATGGAAAATTGCAGCCATGACACCCCTTCATAAATAAAGGCGGAACTATTGATGATCCCAATAATTTCAGACCCATCTCTCTCTTAAGCACCTTTTCTAAAACGCTTGAAAAGATAACTAATAAACAATTCATTCGATTTCTGGAATCAAACAAAATCTTATCAAACCAACAGTTTGGCTATCGTCAAGGCAGGTCAACCGAGCATGCTGTATCACTTTAGACAAAAATCGTTTCTGATCATTTTGACGATGGACTATCATGCACTGGAGCCTTTCTTGACCTGGCGAAAGCCTTTGATACAGTGTCAATTCCAATTCTCCTAAGAAAGCTGGAGGCAATCGGAGTGCGAGGCGTTTGCCTTGAATGGTTTCGTAGTTATCTTACCGGTAGTAACAATGCACTAAAACAAATTCCTACACAAGTAACACTCACGACATTGCGTCAATCAACATCGAAAATGCAGACATTATAAATTATGCAGATGATACCGTAGTAATCTTTTACGGTAAAAGTTGGAATCTAGCGAAATCCACATCTCAATCTGGACTCCAACGTGTTGTTGAATAGCTGAATAGCAACTTATTAACACTAAATACTTCAAAGACAAATTTTATGTGCTTTCACAAAACTACTATCTTTGCACCCCCACCTGACTTAGGGTTAATAGTGCATACTTGTCAAACATCTGCTGACCCCTCCCTCAATTTACACTTACCTACATGCGAATGCAAAGAAATCAATGAAGTATAACCCACACAAAATACTTAGGAGTAATTATAGCCTAAAAACTAAATTTCAGTGAGCATATTACGGTATTATCGCAAGGGTGAGAAAGATTATATACGTGATGAAAGAGCTACGAGATGTGGCTCCATGAAAACTTCTCAGGAAAATCTATTACTCTTTGCCAGTCGATCCTGTCTTTTTGTATCCAGGCCCAGGCCTGGATACTAAAACCCAGGGTGGCACTGCTTCTTCCCATCTCATAAATGCTTAGAAGGATCTCAACGTGCAGTCCTTAAGACAATGATCAAAAAACCTTTCCGTTTGTCTACCGTTTTTCTTTATAAAGAAACTCAGGTATCTGTAAGAAAATAAAAATAAAATAAATAAAAATAAATCTTCTTGCTCATAAAGAAGCATTAAAATTACCAGACTACGAAGATATGGTAAGGAAGCGATTGTTCAAGCTACCCATCATTCCCGTCAAAACAGAGTTCGCCAAAAGGTTCAGTACTTACATGAAAATCCTAGTTTACAATCATTTCACCAAAATCCTTAATTTTCGTAACCTATCGCTTCGTGACGTAAAAACTAAAATAACCAAAGAACTGACCGTCCAGTCTGGACGTATGACAGCGCAGAACTTTTTATAAAACATTTGTTATGATTAAATATATCTCATAGTTTTTAAATTTAGTTTTTAATTAATAGGCATTAAATGCAATATAGTTTTCGAGTTTTTGTTACCTTTATACATATTTAAAGTAGTTATTAATCTTGATAAAATCGAGGAGCTCGTGGCTAGATAATAACAGCCGCACAGGTCGATCTTCCAGGTTAAGCGACGCTTGCCTTGGTTGGTCTGTGGATGGGTGACCATCGTAACATAACGAGTTTCCTCCGTGCCTCGGAAAGCACGTTAAGCCGTTGGTCCCGGCTGTCACTTGGAGATCTTTGGCAGTCGTTACGGATAGTCAGAAGCCAGTAAATCTGACTCCAGTCTTGCCATGAAGTACCGTGTTACCCCAGTTAATGGGTTGTGGAGGTCTGGTAGGCAGCCGCTCCTCGTAAAATACTGGTATTCAGCTAAATCCGGCTTGACTGGAAGCCGACCCCAATATAGTTGGGAAAAGGCTAGGCAGATGATGATTAATCTTGATAAAATCCTCGTAAGCTTGCACTTCTAGCCAAGTTCAAATCTAATCTAATAGTATTTCTATTAACTAAATTACTATGTTACTATTTACTCCAGTTATTATATACCTAAGTAGGTAACTAGTAAGTACTAGTCCAAAGAAAACTTGTAAGCTTCCTGCGGGACAGGCCTCGCCTAGTGCAGGAAGTCTTCTAACCTGTAACTAACAATCCGGACCAACGGCATTACGTGTGCTTTCTGAGGCACGGGATGTCTATAATGTCCTAAATAAACCCAGAAATGACGTCTTCACTGACTTCCGAGTTGTTGGAGCGCTTCTCAATACCTTCAAGGAGCCTTTTCAAGATAGTGCAAACGCCACCGACTTCTTAGAACGAATAAGTCACACACAGTCATTACAAGTATGGATGCAGCGACTAATTCGTTCTAAGAAGTCGGTGGTCGGTGGCGTACGTATGCACTATCTTGAAAAGAATCCCAGAAGGTATTGGGAACCACTCCAGTGAGGAAATCGGCATCCTGGCGGAGGCCAGAGAGTCGTTCCCTCTCACGCTCGCGGTCGGCCGCCTCCTTCGCTAGCATTACTGCTTTGCAGAAGGAGGCGACCGCCTGTCACCCCTCCTCGTTCCGGACCATGGCCTGTACCAGGGCCCGGCGCGAGAGGCCGCTGTCGCCGACAGCCTCCACAAGGACACACCGGTGTTCCGCCCTACCAAGGCTTACCTCCACAGTGTCCTCCGGGCCGACCACACAGTGGCGACACCCGGGCGTCCTTTTTGCCTGAATCCGATGCAGGAACCTCCCGAACTTACCGTGTCCGGTGAGGGCAAGCGTTCAGCTTGGCCGCCGGTCGCTTACCCAGCGACGGCGCCTAAACTGGCGCTCCATAAAGGGCCATGGACCGATCGATCCCCGCGTAGACCCTCCAGTAGAGGGCGTCTGGACCCCTTAGCTTAGAGGTAGGAGCTGCTTCAGGGCAGCCCCAGTCCTTTCCAGTTTGGGAGCCAGACGTCGGAATTGCACGGTCAACCCGGTGGTGGCGCGGTCCGAGGGCCATGAAAGCACATATGTCCTCGGACTTGTGCAATGCCACCTCGAGTCACAATTGCTGGATCCTGCCAACGACTGTCGCAACCCCGCGTGTCGCTGTCGTGAACATTAGGGGGATACAGGAAGTGGATATCGCGAGATACCTTTTTTGTGATGTTACTACAAGGAGCTTGTATAGGAGCTTGTATAATCTATACGAACTAAAAGAAGTTCTGCTATATTTACAATATTCCGCAATGCTCTGCGCATGCGGCCTTTATGATTACTATGCTATTTCGTTCACCTATAGCTTCTTTGGACTGTGAACATATTTAAATAGAAAAACTTACCAACTTATAATTATAATTATAGTAGATGGGAATAAAATTGTGACTGATTTCGGCTACTTCATGTGTCGATATAACTTTTTTCGGACGCATATTTCAGCTTCGCCGTCATACAATAAAATGATGACACGGTCAAGGCCTTTGGATTGATATAGGTTTTATAGTGCTACAAGGGTGGGGCCGTTTTGAACATTGTTCTTTAATTTAAAATTAAGTTTTTACTTACTATTTTAATCAAAAGTGGGTGATAGACGTACGAACTTAAAGTACGCGGTTTTTAAGATTGTGAACTTACTCGGCTCGACATCGGTGACACACGTGAAGCTTGCTCATACTATATCGCGATGTCGTCGAGAGAAGAAGCTTTGTGTTAGTTGGGAATTTTATATCATACTAGCTGTCCCCTGCGGTTTCACCCGCATTTTTCGTTACTGCTCCGCTCCTGTGGGTCGTAGCGTGATGGTATATAGCATTCCTCGATAAATGGGCTATCTAACACTGAAAGAATTTTAAATCGGACCAGTAGTTCCTGAGATTACCCCCTACATACAAACTTACAAATTTTACCTCTTTATAATATTAGTATACCTAGGACCGGTCGCTGTGGCGACGCTTAGGGGAGGCCTATGCCCAGCAGTGGACGTTTTTCGGCTGAGATGATGATGATGATGAATATTAGTATCGACTACGTTTTAAAAACTAATAAAAAATGGACGAAATTGACAAGTGTGGTAGAGTTACATGAAGAGAAGGCGGCTCCCGGCTCGCAGCGCTGCCACACGTACGAGCCGAGACGAGCTACGAGTAAGATTTCAAACAGGTTGGATCGCCGGCGAACATGCGCGGCAATTTTAAAGTACGCGTTTTTAAGGTGACACACAGGCGAAAAAGGTCGTCGAGCCACAAGTCCGCGTACTTACTCGTACGTCTATCACCCACTTATCACCCACTTTACACCCACTTTAGGAGTCAGAGTTGTGCTGACAGTATTATTTGAAAGTTTCACACAAGGTCACAGTCCAGAAAATAATTAAGTCTGTAAAATGTGAAGAGCATCTTTCTGATGCACTTGCACTACAGACCGAATCTGGAAGTCAGTGCGTTACAGTTGACTGTTTCTTGATTACCCTTGCGTACCTAACAATCTTAAAACCATTACTTACTGGACACCAAACGTCTGGCTTTGGAGCCTCCCGCTTAGCTAGCGCCGCCGGAGACAACCCCAGGGAGTCCCTGGCGTCCCTGCACTCCGGGGGAGTCGGAGGTGGGAGTGGTTTTCTAGGCATGACGCTAGCTAGATCTTCTAAAAGTTCATGAAATCAAGTGTTGTTTCTTGTAATCAAGGTCATTTTTGGTTTGCTGATCCAATAATTGAATTTAAATCTGATAAAACATAGCATTAGGCTACATCATTACAATAGCTGTAAGGGCGATACTGCATATTTGTCACTATCACTGACATATGTCAGGTCACATCGAGTGATGACCAAACTTTTTTAGTAGCAGTCAAGGTAGGAACTATTTCAAGAAACTTTCTACTCTACGGACTAAGGCCAGGCGCGCACTAGCGGCCAGGTCGCGGCTGCCATCGAGATACATACGTTAGTATGAAACCGCCATAGAACGCGCGCACCTGTCCGCACGCGGCCAGCGGCCACAAGTGCGCGCGCTCTATGGCGGTTTCATACTAATGTATGTATCTCGATGGCCGCCGCGACCTGGCCGCTGGCCGCTAGTGCACTATTGGTCTAACAGGTCCCCTTCACCAATACATCCAATAAGGGATAATAGTGTGCATCTGGATTGAGGGCCCATTTTTAGGGTTCCGTAGCCAAATGGCAAAAACGGAACCCTTATACATTTCACCATGTCTGTCCGTCCGTCCTCGCTTAATCTCTGTGACCGTTTGCACTAGAAAGCTGAAATTTGGTACCAATATGTATATCAATCACGCCGACAAAGTAGTAAAATAAAAATTGGAAAAAAATGTACAATCCTGGAACGCTACGATGGCGAGCTCGCGGGGTAAGAGACGATGGAAACTCTCAGATGGAAATAGGAACCGGCCTCTAGCGTGGGATCCTTCTTGTGTCAATACTCTTGCGCCACTCTATCTTCCTAGCTCGTCATAATGTGCTGGCGCTGTCGGAATACGGCGAGGAAGAATCTAATGGTGGAAATATAGATAGATGTCAACTTCGTTGGTAGACACATTTTTTCGAGTCATCTCTGGTTGTAAATTGGAAGCACAGATTGAAAAATATATACATAACAAAGGAAATGTATAATTGTAAAATGTTCTTTATTGACAAAATATAACAGACGTATGGGGTTAAAGCCGATTATTAATAATGGTAGCGTATTCTGAGTGGATCACTGCATGCAGATAGGGTTAGGAGCGAGGCAAGGGCCGCGCTTCTTAGTCGTAGTCTTCTCAGCTTTGCCGTTCAAGTCTTGGAACAGGTATTCTTTGTAGTGTTTCTTTATTAGATCCACCATTTGTTTAGTATGGTCCCATCCTCTGGTTTCAGCTATAATTTTACACTGAAACGTTCAAAGTTTTTGTTAGTGTTGCTGATGTGATTGCTTACATTTCGTATAAATAAAATTTCATGACGCTATTACCGCACGGTAAAAGCGCCATATATGCTAGTGAGCAATTAATTACCTAAATTAAAATTGTGAAACCTTCTCAATTAGGATGTAAAAGGAAGCAAAATAACATACGATATCGAAGTGAAATGTACTTTAAACGAAACTAAAGAGCAAATTCACTAGGATATAAGTAACAGTCCCGCACACAACAACTATCGAGGAGCGTAGGTAAGCAGCGTCTTCACACGTCATAGTTTATATGTTGCTGGACGCTATAACAGTTAAGAGAAGAGTCTACAACGCTACACTAGCTAAGAAAAGTGTCTAGAGCGCTGTTCTAGGTGAGAAAAGAGGTCCGTGCCTGAACGCTGTAGATGTTCCGGGTGATGCAGCAGCCGCAGGTGCGCTCGGGCACGCAGTCGCGGATGGTGACGCCGATGCTGGTGAGGCGCGAGCACAGCTCGGCCAGCCCGCCCGGCTTGTCCCACACGCCCACCTTGAACTTCACCAGCCGCCCCTCCGCCGCCATGCCCCTGTCGAGCGCGCGCCCTAGCGTCGTCGTGTCTATGTTGCCTCCAGAAATCACGACTACAACTCTGAAAACAAATTATTAGTAATTAGATGTCTTCAAGGCTACAGTGAATGGGCTCTTAATAAACTAGTGCGCCTCACCATCTACGATTGCATCACTGCTTCCCATCAGGTGGGATCGCAGTCAAGCACTGGTTTATAACAATAAAAAAATAAAAAGTATATATTAATCTATCACATACCCGCGAAACGAGACACAATAGTAAAACAATAACAGCGCGGTCTCATAGAACCGGTCGGGGATTCGGACATTAATTACCTTCATAATGTAATACAGTAATTTCTTATGAAGGAGAACTGATCTGATAAGGAAATTGATTTAATTCATGTAATTTTACAGTCGGTGCATTTCACAAGTTTCGTCACATTGTACGGTCCTTGAAGCTTGTAGAAGTCGCAGGAAAAAACTAAAAGGCCCCAAGCATATATGTATATATTTTTTTTTGCTTAAAAATAGATACAACGAATGAACCTATGGGTTATATTGTTACAAACTAAGTGACTTGCTCAAACTACGCAATTGCTAAAAAAACTTTTCGATATGAAATTTTTCGACTTTTCTTTTTTTTCTCTATGTATTACATCTTAACCTTCCTCAACAATTCCTGTGAAAATTTATAAGTGAACGCTTCCCGAAAATACAATGAGTAGTTTTTGAATTTATCGAATTCAGACAGACGAACTGGGAGAATTCGTTTTATAATCTACACTTGAGAGCAAAAAAATCGCACATGGGTTGTAATTTGGTTTAATACTGATATTTCCTTAAATCCAAAGAAATGGAGTATAAATTATTAAACAACATTAAAGGATGTAAGGTTAGCTTTATAAAAACACCATATTAAGATCATTGACCTTCACGTAATTCACAAAAACCAACCGTACACCCAATTTCCCAAATTCACTAATTTGCATATCTCAACTTTCACCTTGATCCAGAGTTACAAAAGGGGTGTTTTTTTAGATTTTTACTCAGTATCCGTCAACGTTATAGTGTCCCTACTGAAAGCAGATGGATTTACCAGAAAAATATGGGTACCACACCCGTAGAAGCTGTTCAAGTTATTACCTTGCCTAAAACATGTCATAAACCAAATGAAGTTGCTCGACAGCTAAATTTTAGCAGCTTCTCTAATCTTCGGATATACCAAAGGTTTCAAGAGACCAGTGAGCACATTCGGCGACCAGGACCTGGCCGGTTGCGCATAGGATCAGGGCGTGATGATCGCTTTGTTGTAACAAGTACTGTGAGAAATCGGCTATTGAATGCGATTGAAGTGAGACAAAGGCTTTAAGAAGTTCGCAATGTCAGTATAAATCAGTGGACATTTAGAAAAGGACTGGATGAAGCAGTTCTGACTGAACATCATCCAGCAAATGGTCCCAAACTGACCACAGCTCCCCAACAAGCCCGGTGACAATTTGCCACGGTACACTTAAATTACGTGTATGACTAATGGCAAACTGTAGTGTTTTCTGATAAGTGCAGAATGACTTACATGACCATGATGGACGCTTTAGGATCCATAGAAAGTCATCAGGCTAATTTTAACACTGCTGCATAAGCAATCATGTTGCTTTTGGAGGCGTTTTGGGGTGGCATAATGTTGTACAGTAAAACTGACTTGTATTCATACACTGGGGCAAATGCCTGCCCGATATCGAGAGGGTTGATGGCTTCACGATACGTCAAAAATATGCTCAGAAAATCTGTGAAGCCGCTGGTGTAACTTATGGTATTTTTTTTTTTCTTAATGCTTGATAACGCCAGATCGCATGTCGCTAGACGAGTTGGACACTACATGGAAAACATTGAATTTATCGTGATAGTGAGGCTAGTGCGTAGTTCTGATCTTAATCCAATTGAACATGTCCGGAATGATCTTAAAAGAAGAGTTAGAGCAAAAAACCCGGTTCTTCGCGACTCCAAGAGCGTCAATTTATCATTGACGAGGAGTGGAAGGTTATACCATACAATTTCATGGTAAAATTAATACTGTTTATGAAAAATCGATTAACAGCTGTAATTAAGGCTAAGAGAGGGAATACACTCTATTAATTAACTGGATAACCAAGAATTTTAAGTTGGACTCTCATTTTTTCATAAGTGAAATTTGGTAATTATACTCTTATGTTGGATATTGTGCTCTCAAACTTTTCAAGGGTATTTTTTTACACTGTATTTCATATCATTAGAAAGGTAAAGAAATGGTCTTTCATCTTGTGTATGCATTTCTTTCAAAATCTATTCAAATTCATGACAAAAACTGTCTTAACATAACAAGTCATCATGTGCGATTTTTTTGCTCTCGAGTGTATATGTTACTGTAAATGCCCGAACTACGGTCAATCTTAGGTTTTACCAGTAAATCTTAGGGTTTACCAACACGAGTCGGTAAATGTAAGAATAAGTAAAAAAGAAACGATTTTATCGGGCTTTTACCATTAGAATTTGGTACATGCTAGGTCTTACCGGTGAGGGTTGGTAAATGTTGGTTTTGGATATTTTTTATCGTAGATAGGTTCGCGCTTGACCGCTATCTCACTTGATGGAAAGCGACGATGCGGTCAACGATGGAGCGCGCTTACCTAGAAGTAACTTATTCACTCTTGACTTAAAGATTCCTGAGTTGTAGCTGCAGAAAACATAGACTCCGGCAGGGAATTCCACTCCTTGGCTGCACGTACAATAAATGTGTTCCCAAAACGTTTTATGTGTATAGGAGGGATGTCTATCATGTACCGGTGGCGCATCCCCGTACGCCTAGTGGTCCGATGATGGAACGGGCTAGGCGGAATTAGGTTATGCAATTCCGACGCACACTCCTCAAAATGCAACTGGTAAAAAACCGACAGGCTAGCGACTCGGCGTCGATGCTCAAGACTTTGAAGCCTCGACTCAACGAGTGCAATGATCCTCTTGGCTCTCCTTTCAATTACTTCAAGCGCTTTAAGCTGATTGATATCGGGCAGATCCTTTCCAAAGATGAGAGGATACTCCATATACGATCGAACTTGCGCTTGATAAAGTGTGAGCAGCTGTTCCGGCGTGAAGTACTGTCTCACCTTTACAAGGATTCCTAGCTTTTATGGAGAAAAGTTGAGAGTCGACGTCAACGTAACACCAAGAAGATCAAGATGTTCGGTTATCGGCACGGTTGCACCCAGGAAAGTAGGAGGAGGACTAAATTGTCTCATTTTAGCGGAAACTAGACACGCCTGGGTTTTAGCAGCATTGAATTTGACCAAATTGGTATCGCCTCATTCAGTGACTGGCCCCCAAGGACCAATTCAAGCGCTCAATTTTAGCCACTCGGAGAGACTGGATCTGTAACCCACTAGTTCGTGCACTGGATATGTATCTCTCAGTAACACTACTGTCGTCTGTATACCCAAAGGTACCTGGTACAGGCTTAGGCCTCACTCCAGATACGGATGGTACACGCTAGAAGATCACTAGCTGACCAATTTCGGCGATAGCCGTATTGACGGCCACTTAGAAAGTCATAAGTTTCTAGGTAGCTTAGTGTTAAGTACAGGGTCCATAGTCTTACAGAATAATGCATAATTTTTAATCAATTATTTTAATTAATAATTATTCAAATCCTTACGTACCTATGAGTAATTATTAAACATCAAGTACTACTAATCAGTCAAATCGTTACCTATCTATTGATAATGTTTATCTCAACATTTACCGTGTCTTTGAGGTAAATCCTAAGATTTACCAAGTGAATGGTAGTAAAAGTCCGAAATAAACGATGATCATAGAATGGTTCGGACTTTTACCATTAAGAGTTGGTAAATCTTAGGATTTACTGGAAAATCTTAGAATTTACCGTAGCTCGGGCTTTTACAGTAACATATATATATAAAAATGAAACCCGTTTTTCGTTGTCACGGCATAACATGAAAACGGCTTGACCGATTTGGCTGATTTTTTTTTTAAATGTTCCTTGAAGTTCAATGATGGTTCTTACGGAGAGAAAAATTCTAAAAAAAAAAAATTAGGTAAAGTAGGGTAGGTAGAGTAGTGTAGGGTAGTGTAGGGTAGTGTAGGGTGGTGTAGGGTAGTGTAGGGTAGTGTAGGGTAGTGTAGGGTAGTGTAGGGTAGAGTAGGGTAGTGTAGGGTAGTGTAGGGTAGTGTAGGGTAGTGTAGGGTAGTGTAGGGTAGTGTAGGGTAGTGTAGACTAGTGTAGGGTAGTGTAGGGTAGTGTAGGGTAGTGTAGGGTAGTGTAGGGTAGTGTAGGGTAGTGTAGGGTAGTGTAGGGTAGTGTAGGGTAGTGTAGGGTAGTGTAGGGTAGTGTAGGGTAGTATAGGGTAGTGTAGTGTAGGTTAGTGTAGTGTAGGGTAGTGTAGTGTAGGGTAGTGTAGTGTAGGGTAGTGTAGTGTAGGGTAGTGTAGTGTAGGGTAGTGTAGTGCAGGGTAGTGTAGTGTAGGGTAGTGTAGTGTAGGGTAGTGTAGTGTAGGGTAGTGTAGTGTAGGGTAGTGTAGTGTAGGGTAGGTAGGGTAGTGTAGGGTAGGTAGGGAAGGTAGGGTAGGGTAGCGTAGGATATGTAGGGTAGTCATTTGACGGGAGCGAAGCCGCGGGTAAAAGCTAGTTGTTTTATAAGGATGTAGAATATATCGATACCTCCAAGTTTATTGAGTCATCTATTATTTTTAATATCAGTTTATTAATTATACTTAGGATATCAATAGATACGAGTATAAAGGTAATTTTATAATAATTGATATAAATAACCTTTTGCCTTTTAGGTTAGGTAAGAGGCCGCACATGAGCGCAGCCATGCCCACTGCCCCGGCGCCTTCTACATTGAACTTTTCCTCTTCAGTGACATGCATGATCGCGCGCGCCACCCAGTCTTCTGGTACAACCACCTAAAAAATAACAATGTATTTTTTTAAGTTAGTGAAGAAGTCATATGTTACTCTTTTGGAGTACGATTTATTCCATTTTATTCCATTCCATTCGTTGCATTTCATTGTAGTAACTTTACCGCAGTTTTTTTATGTTGCCCATTTTTCCTGTCCTGGTATGGTGATATACTTACATGATTATACGAAAGAGAAAATAAAATTTAATACCGGGAAGAGGAGAATAGATCCAATAAGAAATATGCATGAAACATTTATTAATTATAACCAATTTATCGGCAGTTATACAATAATAGAATACAAATGGTGAAAACAATATCAAAATTAGTTGGAGAGCAAACTACATAATTATAACTATTTTGAACAAATACATCTGACTCTCTTGCCAAGATGCAGTTTTGGCTTTGGCCTTTTACGTTAAGGACCATGTCGAACTCCTGTTTCATAATAACTAGCTGTTTTGATGTTTTAAAACTTCGTAGTTGTTGAATCTAAAAATTGCACGCTTATTATTCCTATTCTATTTCATCAATGTTACTTGGGGTAATCGAGTTCAATTCTAACACGCTCTTGTTACTCAATTAACTACCCATATCATTAATGTATGTGGGGAAAGATAAATTCTATGAAAAATTTTGAAATATAAGTCACGTTTCCTTAGCAACAGGGCTAGCAATTAAAAACTGGAGCAAAGATTGAAACCCTCGATTGGATACTTCCGCAGCTAAAATCCATCTTTATAATTATTATTTCAAAATAACAGCGGTCCATCCATCCAACAATCCGTTGGTGCTTGTTAGTGTTAATTTAATAAACTCACCATTTTAGTAAGTAGCCCTGCGTTGTTGAGGGTGTGGAAAGTATTGACTCCGACTTTATTGACCGCTAATCCATCAGCGATTGAAAACTCCATTGGTAAAAAGATGCGTTCGTTTTTCTTCAATGACTCCGTCATACTGCGTGTCTTCTCTGATTCAACTCCCTGTATTTAGATGAAAATTTTGGTTAAAAAACTTTAGAATAAAATGAATAACATTTTTTGAATACCTATCTGAACTATGTCGTAGGTTAAAGCTGCCTGTGAAAGAGTTTGCGAAGACCATGCAAGTGTTTGGGCTTGGACTAATACTTGCGCATTGAAATTATACATCGATGGCTAGGGGTGTGTAACGATTGACATAATAACAAAATATCTAACGTTCACTTGACATAATTTCAGTTAACATAATTTTGTTTAACATAACGATCAGTTGACATAATGTATTGTTATATAATTTAATTTTACCTAATATCATATGACATAATGAACATTCCCTATAATGCATAACAACAGTACGTAAAGCGTAACAACAGTTTTCCGTCCTGTGACCAAACAGTCTTCGTTGCACAAACGAGTTTTCGAATTACTGTATGCGAATTGTTATCTTACTGGTAAAAAAATAAGTTCGAGAATCCATTGCTTCAAATATCACACTCGTCGAGTCACGATAACGCGCGACGGCGCGACGAGTACAGATTTTAGTACCGTCCTCAAACTAGTTGTGATAAAGAACGTTTTCTGCAACTATTTCACTCGACGATAGTTTCGTCTTCAAACCAGTCGCGACGAGAACCATTGACAACCGTCTTCGAATTGTTATCTTACTGCTAAGGAAATAAGGTCGAGAATCCATTGATTTACATATCACACGTTGCGTTATCGTTTCTAAACAAGTTATTGCAATGAAAAATGAATTTTATTTTCATAGATATAAAGTTCATTTTTCATTACAATAGCTGGTTTTGGAACAACGACGCGACGAGTACAGATTTTATTACCGTCTTCAAACCAGTTGCGACGACGACCGTTTTCTGCAACCGTTTTCGTCGTCGCCAAAACGGTTACGTCTCGTCCGTCTAAAATTCAATAACGACCCACCACTACATCGCGTCGTATCGTACGCGGCCCCGCGGTCAAGGCGACGCGCGACGCCCAGGTGCGGCAGCGCGCGGCGTGCTTCCGTACGCTCGTAGCAGCGTAGCACTGCCCGCTACGGCGTAGCTGAGGTACGTAATGGCCTTTTATTGTTTTCAATATAATTTTGTTTTTAATCGGTCCATGTACTCAAATTTTAATGGTGTGTTATAAACAGTGATAGGAATACGTAGTGCCTATTTGCCTAAACTTCGAAGAACAGAGACAAGAAACGGGGACTTCCTTAGAACTAAGTTTATTCCGAGACTCCCGATATTTCGAGACAACACTTAAAACATTTTTTTATTTGGAATAAGTAATTCGTCTATATTTACTAAAAGTTTGCGATTATCATAATAAATAACATACGCAATCGTTACAACAAAAATATTCAGAATTTTTTTTTTGGTAAACATTTTGTAAATGACTTGTTGATCGTAATAGGTATTACTTATTCCAAATATTTTTTTTTTAAATGTATTTAAGTGTTGCCTCGAAATTTCGGGACAGATGTCTCGGAAAAAATGTAGTCCTAAGGAATTCCCCGTTTCTTGTCTCTGTTCTTCGAAGTTTAGGCAAAATAGGCACTACATATTCCTATCGCTGGTTATAAATCTTATAATTTACAATAAGTGAACTCACATAAACTTCAACGTCGGGTTTGAGATGCTTGACCGCGACGGCTACTCCGGCGAGCAGACTGCCGCCGCCGCACGGCACGAGCACCGCGTCCACGTTCGGCACTTGCTCGATTATCTCGATACCCACGGTGCCTTGACCTTCGATTATGTGGGGATGGTCGAAACTAAAAAGCAATTATCTCTTCTTCAGTCTAATTTATTGTAAATCTAACAGTGTGTTTAAATACGAAGTGCATGTTGCATGCTTACCCGTTAATATACAACATTTTCTTTTCTTTAGCAATGGTCATAGCATGTCTTTTAGCCTCAGCCATGTTATTCCCGTATAAAATTTTGTTGCCGCCATATCTCTCGACATTGGCTATCTTAGTGCATGGGGCCTTCAATGGCATCACGATGATGTTCGGTACGCCTAGCTGGCTAGCATTGTTGCTCAAAGCTGCTCCATGGTTGCCGGCACTGGCAGTTACCACACCATTTCTCTTTTGATCATCGGTTAGCAGCAACATAGTGTTGCGTACTCCGCGCTCCTTAAAACTTAAGATTTCATTACGTTAATATAGATATTTTTTATTATTTGTCGAGATAATCAGTTTCTATATTGTGGAGCGTCGCCGTCGGTGGATGCTACATCGTGTCTGCTGAGTCTCGACACGCGGCCTCGCGGGCAAGGCGACGCGCGATCTACTGTGGACTCGTAGCTGCGTAGCGCAACCCGCTACGGCGTAGCTGTGCTACGTCAAGGACATTTTTGTTTTCAGTAAAATGTTCTTGATGTAGCACGTAGCTAATGCATGTAGCGGAGATGAAGATGTGGAGGTGGATGTGTGGTGTGACGAGAATGGATCAAGTTTAGACATGAGTATATTAGAAGAAGTCTGAAAGTGGCGCCAGTGACTGAAAAGTTAAGTAATCGTTTGTCTTGTCAAAGTCAAAGTCAAAGTCAAATATTTTTATTTCACATAGGCCTACATGGGCACTTATAAAACGTCGAAAACTAGTGCACGGTTCCAAATTGGTCGTTTCCTATGGAGAAGAACCGGCAAGAAACTCCATGGTTACTCTTTTCAAAAAACTATTGAGTTTACAACATTTTCACATTACAACACAGACACTTATGCGAGGACAGTGTAGACCAGTCAATATTGCACCCAAAACCACATTAAAGATAAAATTAGTCAAAAACTGGGTTCAAAAAGGTAGTAATTAAAATCTGTAGTCTACAGTGCCCACTCATTCACATTATACGAAAGAAGCTATATAAATATAAGAACAAAAAAACAATTATAAAACTTATCAACGAATGAGATGTTAAAACAAAAAAAAAAAAATCACGACTTAATGAATTTAAGGTGATTGGGATCCGAATAATATAAAAATATTGCAAAAGCAATGGCTTGAGTAAATAAATAAAATAAGACAAACATGGAGCAGTTAATAGACATGTTTACACAATAATGCAGTTAATGAGTTACCAGGGGGCCACATGTGCAGAAGCAGTTAATGCCAAACAAGCGTGTCTTCGACGTAGTCTCTAACCTTGTAATATGCTTTTTTGGTTAGGACACGCTTAATATGCGTTTTGAACTTTCCCTCGCTAAGTTCTATAACGGACTAACTTGGTATGGTCATGTGAAAAGGTGGGATGTTACTTTGTGACACAATTGTGTGAGGAGTCATATATGAAAGAGAAGAGAGTTAGAGATAGTATGACGTACAGGACTGAAATTATACTTGGGATCAAGTATAATGTGACAAGTGCTGGAAGAAGAAAAAGCAGAAGTAAAATGTTGTTTTTTATCGATGAATGAAATGATGTGAGTGAACAAAACAAGTTGTTATTACCAGCCTGTGTACTGCAGGATCTCTTGTTTCATATACACTTCCATTTCCAGTTTCTCCGACATGTGAGCTCGCTGTAGTCAATAATAAGAGTCAATAACATTTCATTACATTTTTTTAAATTGGTATAAACTAGTGCTTGACCGCAATCCTACTTGATGGTAAGCAGTGATGCAATCGCTGATGGTAAGGCGTACTAGTTTATTAAGAGCCTATTCACTGTAGCCTTGATGACACCTAAACAATAATCGGACGGGAAGCCCGCAGCAGGCGGTTCCAGTCCTTCGATGTACGAGGTATAAACGACAATGCGAAACGCTTGTATTATTAAACACTGTTTTAGACTATCACGGTTTATTTCACAATTTAAATTGTCACTCACGGGATTGTTCATTGATTTGAGTTCCCGATATTTCGACGCTGTTGCAAGCGCCATGATCGCGGGATCGCGGGGTGGGAACTCAAATCAATGAACAATCACGGAAGATATCCCGTAAGTGACAATTTAGCTTGTATTATTTTTTATAAATTCAACTCAGCAACTCCCAGCGGCTTCGTCCGTGTCAAAGTAAAAATATATAAGCCTAAGTAATACAGTAGAATGCTACTGGTGAAACATTTTTAAAATCGGACCAGCGGTATTTGAGTGTATCCATTAATACAACAATGTCAATTGTCTAACCAAAATAGAAATCTACTCTTTATAATATTATTAGATACTAGCAGCCCGTCCCGGTTTCGCACGGGGTAGTTCTACACCTTCGGTTACATTATTCAAATTTTACCAAGGATCCCTAATTTTTTTCAAAATGAAATGTAGCCTATGTCAAATTGGAAGAATGTAGCATTCTATTGGTGAAAGAATTTTTTAAATCGGCCCAGTACTTTTTGAGCCTATTCATTACAAACATACAAAAATAGGTACAAATCTTTCCTCTTTATAATATTAGTATAGATAGTATAGATAGAATACTAGGCTGTTAACTAAAAGCTGTTAGGGTATCATGTACCTACCAGGCATTGTGTCTTAGTGACGAGGCCCGTCATCCGTCGCGCTGCTTCTAATATGTCTTCGAATTTGATCTTAACTGGATTGTCTGGATCACAGTACTTATCATATTCCGGATCCTTGAAACAATATAATTAACATTTTCAGAAATTAATATATTGTACTATTTGTACTACCTGTTAGTCGACTATAAAAAGTACACTTCGACAACACACTAGTTTTTACTAAACTCTGTTAAGAGTAACCGTCTGTAAACGGTTAACCCGGTTCACGACCCTTCTATCGTTAACCTGAGCATGGTTTTAGGGCCGTGTGCACCGACATAAGTTTAAACATTGATTTTGCAATCCACCCATTATAATAAAATCAATGTTTAAACAAGGAGCGTTTTTTTTGTGTTCACCATCATCTTTCGGCGTTCGGTTTCCTAATCGAAACATAACTGAGCGTTTTTGAACGAATGAGTGAGCAATTGCAATACTACTAAATAAAATGTAAAACTACATTTTGAAATTCCGTTCACGCTTACATCTTTTTAACATGGCCAGATAATAGTTTATGCCATAAAATGTGAAAGTTGCTGTTCATTGTTTCTTAGGCTTTACGGGAAATACATTTTATGTTGGAAGGTTTATCAACGCGCTCTTTCTTATCTGTGGCTGTCATTTTTAAAAATTCTCTGATAAAGTTTCGTGGTATTTTTGTTGTAAGAATCGTATATGAAAAATTAACAATTTAGAGTAAATGTGTGTGTATGTGCAGCGTATGAGGTTTTGAAGTTCTGTGTAAATAATAAGATAGTGTTCGATTGCTTATTTCAACAAGTAAAAGGATGTTGAAAGATACTAGGTCTTCTCGTCATCGTTTCTACTCATTAAAATAATCTAACATACCTACTATTATAAAATTAAAAGCCATTATTTCTCAAACATAAATAAGTACTTCGTCTGTAAATCAAACAAAATAACCTACAAAAGTTCTGTCAAATGACAGTAACCGACGTCTAAACAACGTCTTGTAGCTCGATTAAGATAACCATACGATTAACGTCAATAACCGACGATAAGGCGGTGGTGAACAGGAAATATTGCTAAAACAGCCGTTTTAATATTAAAACAGTCGATTTGGTGTCGGTGAACATCGCCCTAAGAATTTGTTGGTTAATAATATTACCGTGCCTGAACGCTCTGTTGGTTGACGGTGATTCCGTTATTTATTCGAATATTTCACAAAACTTATTGCAGGAAATACGTGGTTTTAAACTTTACAAGTTATTGGAAAAAAATGTATTATCATTCAATAACTGGATATTTAATCAAGTTTAGCTATTTTGCAAGGTTTCTGTAAATATATTTTTGGTCCTTTTTAATATACGAGTACATTACGAAAGTTCAAAGTTTACTCAAATTAAAAGATTATCCGAGGTGTTTACTGGATTAGTTTTACATAAATGTATGATTTGATTTCTACAGAAACCTAGATAATCCACTGCATTTCTAAAATATATAAAGAAAGATGTGTAATAACGTTATCATTTAACGTAAGAGTGGTTTTAGGAAAAATAATGAAAATGTAACTCGGGTTGGACACTCTTAAGGGCAGGTATAGACACGTCAGCCATGTTTACCAAGTCCTACTCCTTCAAATAGTTGGTATGACGGAGCAAACAGATGCACAATTAATAGCTCAGTTGCGAAATTATTTTTAATAAAGTAGTGAGTAGTGTGTAAACAAAAAAACCGGCCAAGAGCGTGTCGGGCCACGCTCAGTGTAAGGTTCCGTAGTTTCCCGTCCGTCACAATAAGTGTCCCCAACTTTTCAAAAACTGTTCGTCCCATCAAGTTCAAAATAATTTTCCTAGAAAGTCTTTATAAAGCTCTACTTTCCAGATTTTTTTCATATTTTCTAAACTTATGGTTCAAAAGTTAGAGGGGGGGGACACATTGTTTTTTACTTTTGGAGCGATTATTTCCGAAATGATTGATATTATCAAAAAATGATTTTAGTAAACCCCTATTCATTTTCAAATACCTATCCAACAATATATCACACGTTAGGGTTGAAATTTAAAAAAAAAACGCTTTTTACTTTACATGTAGGGGGGCTACCCTAATAAAACATTGTCTTTCAAATTTTATTTTTGCACTTTGTCGGCGTGATTGACATACGTATTAGTACCAAATTTCAGCTTTCTAGAGCTAACGGTCACAGAGATTAAGCGAGGACGGACGGACAGACATGGCGAAACTATAAGGGTTCCGTTTTCGCCAATTGGCTACGGAACCCTAAAAACCGGCCAAGAGCGTGTCGGGCCACGCTCAGTGTGCCGCCCCCTCTAACTATTCAACCATAAGTTTAAAAAATATGAAAAAATCCGGCCAAGAGCGTGTCGGGCCACGCTCAGTGTAGGATTCCGTAGTTTCCCGTGCGTCACAATAAGTTTCCCAAATTTTTCAAAAATTGTTTCCGATCAAGTTCAAAATAATTTTCCTAGAAAGTCTTTATAAAGCTCTACTTTCCAGATTGTTTTCATATTTTCTAAACTTATGGTTCAAAAGTTAGAGGGACACACACACATTGTTTTCTACTTTTGGAGCGATTATTTCCGAAATTATTGATATTATCAAAAAATGATTTCAGTGAACCCCTATTCATTTTTGAATACCTGTCCAACAATATGTCACACGTTAGGGTTGAAACTAAAAAACAAATCACTTACCACTTTACATGTAAGAGGGCTACCCTAATAAAACATTTTTTTTGCAATTTTTATTTTACTACTTTGTCGGCGTGATTGATATACATATTGTTGCCAAATTTCAGCTTTCTAGTGCTAACGGTCACAGAGATTAAGCGAGGACGGACGGACAGACATGGCGAAAATATAAGGGTTCCGTTTTTGCCATTTGGCTACGGAACCCTAAAAAACTAGAAAGTAGAGCTTTATAAAGACTTTCTAGGAAAATTATTTTGAGCTTGATGGAACGAACAGTTTTTGAAAAGGTGGGGACACTTATTGTGACGGACGGAAATCTACGGAGCCCTACACTGAGCGTGGCTCGACACGCTCTTGGCTGGTTTCTTTTTAAAATCCATATTCCTTTAATATCCAGTATTATTACAAATTAGCTTCAGTTTCGTTGGATGTGTCCCAGTTCGCTGGCGCAGTCGGCAGTGTGCAGTACGAGGGCGATGTCGGACTGAGTCGCCATTCACTGGAAATGTCGGACTTATACTTACATCTTTAGGATTGGCCATATTTTTAATTATTCTTTTCTGTTTTTTTCTGACAAACTAGGAATTTTACATATTGACTGTGATAGTAGGAATGGATAAACTTCTATTTTTAAAACATATTGAATGTTGAATTTCTACGTTTTGAGGCCTTGACAGCATCAATCAAGGGTCTTGTACGGTATTCTTATAAACTCTTTGATCTTGTTTACCAAAAAGTTCAATCAATGAATGATTCTATCACTAGGGTTCGAATATGGAATTAGTAAGTATAAGTACGAACATACAGCTTGGCCAGAAAGAATTAAAAAAAAATTGAGGTCGCCACTATCGTTTAGATGATAGGTATCATTTATTTTTCTACTTAAGGCTAAGAACTCACGGAGCGATTTTTGCCCGCGTCCGCCGCGGTTGCGGGCCCGCAGCTTCTGTAGAATGCAGATACATATGTAAAAAATTAAAGCACAACTCACGACGCGTTTTACGCCCGCGGTGTACGCGGTTGTATGCGGCTCCCGCTGTACCGGCGGGCAACTAGTAGAATCGCGCGGGCCGCGGTTACCCGCAGCCTCTGCAGTCGGTTGGCGGGCAATCGCGGGGGCCGGCGGGTGGCGGGAGGTACAGAAATCCAACACTATTTTGCAACCGCCCGTCTTGCGGTTACCGCCCGCCACGTCTGCGGGCGATGATGGCAACCGCGGCGGCTGCGTAACCACGCAAATAACCGTTCTCGTGAGTTTTGAAATAAAACCGCAGTTCCACGACCGCAGCGGTCGCGGGCGAAAATCGCTCCGTGAGTTCTTAGAAGGTTTAACCTTCGATCAACAATGTACTAGATGAAGGATTGAGAACAAAATCATGTCATTGGCACAAAACGTTATACGTAAAGTAAAATATTTATTTGAGAAAAAAGTTTAAAAGATTTAATAACTTCAAGTAATTATAAACCTTAAGATCAAAATACACTACAATCATAAACTTTAATGTAGTTTGAATTATATTTGTATTTAATACCTTCTGTCTTAGATAGTAGGTAAAATCAATAAATGAAAAAACGGACATTCCAAATTCAAAACTCACTTTTAAATGAGTAAATACATTTATTCAAAAATTAAATCTAATTAGTTAGCAACAAGGCTTAAAATAAAATGATAACACTGGTGCTTATTCTACTTCTATACTAAACAGATATCAAATAATAAAACTAGAACAAAGTCAGCATGGAGTTGCGAAATTATTATATTTTTATGGAAAGTACTTTTTTTATTTAAGTTGCAAACTTCAAAGACCGATTTAAACAATAAGTGGTTTTAGTATATTTATATTTTTTTTTTAATCAAATCAAAAGTCTAAATGGTGTTTATTTCACATAGGCCTACATGGGCACTTATATAACGTCAGAAGCTAGTGGACGATTCCAATTGGTCGTTTCCTGCGGAGAAGAACCGGCAAAAAACTCCACGGTTTTTTTTTAAATAATGCGTTTACAATATTTACATATTACAGTATAAACAAAGAAATTGGTTTCATCACCTGCCTAGCCTTTTCCCAACTATATTGGGGTCGGCTTCCAGTCAAGCCGGATTTAGCTGAATACCAGTATTTTACGAGGAGCGGCTGCCTACCAGACCTCCATAACCCATTATCTGGGGTAAATCGGTACTTCATGGCAAGACTGGAGTCAGATTTACTGGCTGCTGACTCTCCGTAATGACTGCCAAAGATCTACAAATTACAGCCGGGACCTACGGCTTAACGTGCTTTCTGAGGAACGGAGGAAAAGTAATATGTAGAAATAGTATATGATTTGAAAAAAGAAAACAAATCATTTGAAATAATGTTAACTAAGTACCTATAAATCCCTTAACAAAATCTGTACTAAGAAAGTAAATATAGTTATTTACCTGTAACTTGGGAACGGCTGTTTTTAGTAATCTACGGCTGTTTTTAGTAATCTACGCCTATTCAAGTTTTTTTTATGTCAAAGTGGTGAAAATGAATAGAACATATACTTAGCGGAAGTTTTACAAGGCTTGTAAAATTCTTCTCCTCTTTCCTGTACAACAATGGATATCCATTCTGCACAGCGAAATGGATCAGTAGGAAATCTACAAGGAAAAATAGAAATAAGTAGCAATAAAATATTTTACTCCATTCATTCCGTATTCTCAAGCGACCAACGTTTGACAAAAATGTTGGCGCGTTATGTCAAACATTGGTTCAGCAAACCAAAATAAATAAAATCATTGATATTTCACAATTTATGTTATACTTTTATTATGAAAATAAGCAAATATATGTATAAACTTACCGAAAAAACGATATTCCTTATGAAATTTGAGTTTTGCGCTGGTTATTTGAGCAATGTTTGAACGCGCAGTACGCCATTTTCGCTTGTTAATGTTGGCTACACTTGGACGACTCGAACTTCAATTGTTAAAAATACCATTAGTAGGGGAGGCCACGATGCTAAATGGGGATTTACTCGAGCGTCGTAGAGACCTATTGGGTTGCAAAGGTTAGATGATAAGAAGAAAAAAATGTTAAATGATTATACCTTTTCATCGGTGGGGGAAGCGGCTATAGACTTTTAAATATGTAAAAAAATACTGTTGCATGGACATCCTCGAGCGCGTCAGATATTGATAGCATCAATGCCCTACGTATTTTTAATAATGTACGTATGTTAATCTGACCGTTTGCATGATGGGGGTGGTTGCATGGAAGGGTTGAAAATGGAAAAAAAAATAATTTAATCGAGCGCGTCAGATTTTCTAAGGGAGTGTTAAGTGCACCAAAAAAAAAGATCTCATTCACTAATCTGACCATTTCGATGGGACGCAAACTCGTGGCCACTTTCATAAAGTGCAAAAAAAATTCGCCATTTTGACATACTCAAGCGCGACAGATTAAGATATATATGGTTCATCTTTATGTTCTAAACGTACTGTCTCATAATCTGACGATTATCTAGAGGGATTCGCCTGATCTGACAAAAAATCCCCTGCAACTTCCAGTTAATTCCATTCCTGGGCGCTTAAAATTGTACTTATATCATTTTTGAGCTCAAAATATATTTTATGTGATATTTTGAGCTCACTGAGTTCAAAGAGATAATATTTGAGCTCTCCCAGCTCGAAAGTCTGATAAGAGTTTCATAGAACACTATTTTTGGAATCTTCAAACCGCAATAATTTTTGAATGGATCAAGTCATTTTCACACGGTTTGCGGCATTCAACGCAGTTTTATCATCCTCATAAGTTATTTTCTAGTTTTAATTTATCGAACCAAAAATTTCGGAGTAATCCCGAAAAAGCACTTTTTCGGGTTTCTTTCGTTCACGATGTCTCTCGAACGAATCAACCGATTTTGAACAACTTAGTAGCGATCGACGTGGTTTTTCAAGCTGAAAGGCGGATTAGTTTTTGAAGTTAATTGATAAAGCCGTTTAAAAGTTATTTAAAAAAAAACACTTTCATAATAAAAAACTTATTTTTTTTGAGATTTTTCAAAATTTCTCAAAATGTAACGGTCCGAATCAACAACCAGTTCAAATTCCCAGGAAATATAATTTTGAGGCAACTCTTTAGAACACTGGAGAAGGAAATGTAAGCATCACGCAGCTGCACGCATTTAACTTAATCGACGAATTTTTGTTATTTCGGCTTGCGGAAATCGTCAGATTATATATTTTTCATTATTCTTGAATCATTTCCTTCAAAATAAAAAAAAAATTAGCTACGCTCGAGAATGTCGAGATGACGTTTTTTTTTACGACTTTGCTGCCCTCCCCTTTCTTTACGTCACTCTCAAATTGTCAGATTAGTGGAATATACACTTTTTAGGATATAATTAACTCACCCTACCTTAATCTGACGCGCTCGAGAATTTCTGATGGTCATTATTTTTTTACTAATCTGATTCTATCTCCTTCACGGGCGGCTTTATATATGGGCCTCATATTTGGTGGAGGTACTTAACCGGGTACAAGGTATCCCCCTGTATATTAATCTGCCGCGCTTTAGTAAATCCCGAAATCCCTTCTGGGGCTCCCCTACTACATGCTTTACATGGTATTTTTCGGGCCGTTTTTGAAGCAGTGATCGGTAATCTAGTGCATTGTTAATCGAAGCTTTAAACAGTGTCTATTTTTTATAAACAGTAGTTAGTGCAATTTGGCCAATTAATATTTGATTGTAACCACGCAGCATATGTCTTTTTATGAAAGTCTTTTGATTTCTAGAAGCACCGTAACCGTATCGTACATACACCAGCTCGACGTGAAGCCTCTTTAATAAACTAAGTTCTAACTACTAGTAACTTGTTAAAATTATCCAAAGATTTTAAAAATAAACCAGTAAGGCAACTTCCGCTTGTCAGCTTCCGGTGCATGAATTAATTAGTAAATGTTATTGATTGTGCATTAATAATTAATATTTAATAATAATAATTAATATTGAATGAGCTATTTAATTAGAATATGCAGTTATACATTATAGTAATTTTTTGTGTAAGTTATAAAAGATGATGGGTTGATAGTTTATGTAAGTAAGGGCCTGTTTCACCACCTATGATTAAGTTTCGAGTATCTTACTTGGCAGATAATTTCATACATTTGAGTAGTGCCTACTCGGACATTGTGGAACAGGCCCTGACTCCTCCCAGACTCCTTAGGTACTGTTGCTAAGGAAATAACATGGCGGGAAAACTAATTCTGATCGAAGACATTGTTGATAATAAAAGACGTGTTTGTTAAACGAAGATCACTTGTTTCTGTGACCATCCTGACCTAACCGCTGGTTCACAGCACCTTCTACTGAATTTGGTTCGTGACTGTATTGGAAAAAAATATATGGGCGCGGGTGGAGTGCATGGGGTGCAAATTTCTCTGGCTTTCTATTTAATATAAAAAA
The DNA here is from genome assembly GCA_030763345.1 of Mythimna separata. Classification (NCBI taxonomy): domain Eukaryota; kingdom Metazoa; phylum Arthropoda; class Insecta; order Lepidoptera; family Noctuidae; genus Mythimna; species Mythimna separata. The sequence goes on along the minus strand of JAKKIA010000036.1, from coordinate 4,543,400 downwards.
AGATACATAATATTAAACAAATTAAAGGTGAAGTCTAACATTTTTGAATTTGCTTCCGTTGCTCTTGTATCCTTGGTCAGAGTACAATTTGCAGAACAAGCAAAAATCTAATCAGAGAAGTGAAAATCAATGGGAGTGAAGTGAAACCGAGGCGGCCTTGTGTCTGTGTGGCATCCGACAACCGGAGCCAGTGTGCATTTCTCAACAAAATAAAACAAAAACCAATTGAATGACAAGTGTTATTTTGCTAGCACGGTAATGAGACGCTGTAGAGAAGGCACGGTTCCGTCGCATCTACTTCTGCATGCACATGGGGTTGGGCGCGAGGCACGGGCCGCGCTTCGTGCCCGGCGCCTTCTCCGCCTTCTCGCCCATTTCTTGGAAGTAGTACTCTTTATAGTTTTTCTTTATTAACTCCACCAAGTCCTTAGTGTGGTCCCATCCTCTGGTTTCGCAAATAACTTTTAACTGCAACAAAAGGGTTTTCTTTAACTGAGTGAGCAGATGAGGAAGTACATTCGTAGGGTAATTAGTAAGGCGAAGTAAATAGCGATGGGCGACTCAGACATGTTTTAATAGAATTAGAGTCGATAAAATAAACCATCAAGTCAACCGTCCACTCGCTGTTCGTGTTCTACAAAATACTCGAGATATTTTTCGATTGTTTCGAGTCGACGGAATTAAATACTAGTTTTCGATTGTTCGAATCAGTCACTCTCACAGAGAGAATGCCGCGACTTGTAATAACAGAGACAGATAGACAGACGGACAACAAAGTGACCCATAAGGGTTCCGCTTTTCCTTTGTACCTCAAACAGAACCCTAAAAAGTGAAAAAAGTGGTGAAAAATTTAAAATCTGTTTAAAACAATATACTTGAGCACTGAAGACATCTCCTTTGACCCAGGCGCGCTCGGGCACGCAGTCGCGCATGGTGACGCCGATGTTGGCCAGCATGTTGCACAGGTCGGCCAGCCCGCCCGGCCGGTCCGACACCGTCACCTTGAACTTCACCAGCCGCCCCTCGGCCGCCATGCCGCGCTCCAGAGCTCGCGACAGCGTCGTCGAGTCGATGTTACCCCCGGAGCAAATCGCAACCACTCTGTTAAATAGGTACTTTTCATTTCAGCATTGTGTGCTTGAGTGCTATTCATCAAGAACAAAACTCTTGCGCACAGCGTTGCCGCAAGTTTGCATTCTTAGGGAATAGCTTCTCACAGTTTAGCGAATACCGATTTGGATTTCGTCCCTACTGTTTAAGGATGTTAAGGTCTCACTTTGCGCGGGCTTGAACTCACTGGCGGGCGGGGCCATAAAGCACGCTGTCTCACTTGACATCGTGCCCGAAAGAGATAGTATCAGTGATGAGCGGTTAGACGCTAGTCCTCACGCACGACGCGACGTCTGCTTTGCACATAGCGCTCCGAACCATTCCGAATAAAAACGAAATTACACGATGCACACATGTCATACCGTTTCGGTTGTTGCGGTGGGTGCCGTTCGAATTCGAAAAACAAAAGATTTAAAATAATACCTAAGAGCGTTTTCACATTATCCAATCCGATATCGGTGTGGTGTCGGACGCCGATCCGATATCGGGGTAAGTAAAATGTATGAAATATGTACCTGTCTTTTATATTGTCCGGCCCGATATCGGATATCGGAGCACGGCATTTCATACATTTTATTTACCCCGATATCGGATCGGCGTCCGATACCGATATCGGATCGGATAATGTGAAAACGCTCTTACGTACCTTTGTTCGTTTCTCGGCAATGAAAAAAAAGACAAATTTTCATTTGTTTTCTTATTTTGAGACCCTTCTACTGCACAATAATGATCAGACACAACGCCCGTCTGGTCGCGCGCCACGTCGTGTACCTCACCTCACAGAGCGCTGTGGCGCCGCACTGAGTTCACCTTCCTATTGTCCGCGGACGCGGGCCACATGACCGGCGTGCTATGCAGCAGCAGTTGCCCGGATCAGACACAACACCCGCCTCGCTCAATTGGGCAGTTGCCTGACCAGACAAAAAATCTCTCTGGTCGGATGACGCACTCTAAAGACTAAACAAAAAAACTAGGGCTGTTGCCCGGACCAGACACAACATCCATCTCGCTCAATTGGGCAGTTGCCTGAACCAGACACAACACCCGTTTCGTTCAATTGGACAGTTGCTCGGACCAGACACAACATCCATCTCGCTCAATTGGGCAGTTGCCTGAACCAGACACAACACCCGTTTCGTTCAATTGGGCAGTTGCTCGGACCAGACACAACACCCGCCTCGCTCAATTGGGCAGTTGCCTGGACGAGACACAACACCCGTCTCGTTCAATTGGGCAGTTGCCCGACCAGACATAACAACTCTCTGGTCGGAAGATGCACTCTAAAGACTAAACAAAAAAAACTTGGGCTGTTGCCCGGACCAGACACAACATCCATCTCGCTCAATTGGGCAATTGCCCGAACCAGACACAACACCCGTTTCGCTCAATTGGGCAGTTTCTCGGACCAGATACAAAACCCGTCTCGTTCAATTGGGCAGTTGCCCGACCAGACATAACATAGCCGGTCGGAGTGGAGGGTGTTAGGTTTTTTCGTTACGGAATTTTTGGATTCGGTCCCCACGCTCAAGGCCCGCGATAGAAGCTATGCAATAGCTTAAAAAAAATACAGTCGAATTGATAACCTCCTTCTTTTTTTGAAGTCGGTTAATAAAGCGTAGATATTATAGGTAGTCAACATACACGTCATACGAACGATATAGGCCGCAGTAGACTGAACCAAACTCAGACAGCTGCGCGCGGCGCTGTGACACGTCGTCCCCCCGCACCGCAACCGGGGGTAACTTTATTCAGTGAGATGCACGATAGTTCTGAGTAAAAGGCGAGCGTGATAAAATACAAAAAGGCCTTTGGAAGAAGGGGTTTTACGAAAAAACCACTGCATCAATCAATTTCAAATAAAATTTATTAAATTCTTCGATAAATTTGTGGTGTCGGTACAGGCTTCGTTTTTGAAATTTGATGCTTCTTCTTTTCTAATTTACGCTCAAAGTTGTGTTAAAATTAGCCAAAAAAAACGAAACTTTAGAAGCTCGTAACTTTTTATTGGCTTATTATTTTACAATTCTGCTTCCGTACAGACAAAATTAATAATGAGACAAAACGATATCATGTTTAACTTTGGATGTACATGGTCAAATAATGGAGTAAAACCCCCCCGAAATTTGTATGGAAAAAATGTTGACTTGAGTCGCCTTAAGGCTCTCTTGCGGCCGAAATCAATAACCTATCTTTCTCCAGTTTTAGCATACTGGAGGTAGTAAAACAAATGATACAATACAAAAATTATACATGTTTTCTGTGGTTTCATTTGTTTTTCTATCTCCGTTATGTGATGGGTAGGTTATTGGGTTCGGCTGTTAGAGAATAGCAGTCCTTGTAGCTTGTGGTTTTCGATTGGAATAGTGAACGGAAAGACAGAAGTTAACTATAAAGTTTGATAATAATGAACCGAAGACTATTTTAAACATCGCTTAAACTCAGACGATGAAAGTTTTTATCTACAGCCTGTTACATACAATAAAATTAAAACCACATAGGTATGACTTGTATGCACTTTGACTGTCGCTTTAACGAAGAACAACACTAAGTCTCATGTCACATACAATTCGAAAGCGATTGTTCCGGCACTTCGCGTAAGGGTACTGGCGGCGGTATAAACAATGCAAATAATAGATCACAGGCGCTGACGGTGTAACCCTTAAAAGTACTCTGCTCCAGCCTTGAGTGAGCCAGTCTGTTTTATTTGGTTACTAGCGACCCACCCCGGCTTCGCAAGGGTGCAAAAATATCAGAGTTTCTCTTCTATATTATGCATGTACAATACACATAAACGTACCTCTTGAATAACCTATCTATAAAAAAATATATATTAGAAACCGCATCATAATCCGTTGCGTAGTTTTAAAGCTCTAAGCATACATAGGGACATAAAGACAAACAGAGAGCGGGAAGCGATTTTAATGATTAGCACTTACTTTTTTCCTTTAAGGTTAGGGAACAAGCCAGCCAAAATAGCTGCGATCCCAACGGCCCCGGCTCCTTCCACAACGACTTTTTCTTCTTCCACAATGTGCATGATCGCGCGAGCCACCCAATCTTCTCTCACTACTACCTACAAACAAAACATACAACTTCGTTTAGTTTGCTGGATGGATGGAGAGGGAGAGAGAGGCCACAGAAAATATGGATGGTATGTGCGAGGACAAATTGAAAGAAAAGGTAGTTAGTGATAGTGTGACGGATGACAAGAAAGAATGGAAGAAAAAAAACGCGCCGACCCCAAGTAATACGGGATAAGGGCAGGAAGAAGAAGTATAGTTTGAAGTTAATAGTCGCACTGTGTTTCGCTTAGGTAATTACCATTTTATCGACCACTCCTTTAAGATTGAAGAACGTGTTGACTCCGACTTTGTTAACGGATAATCCATCGGCGATTGACGGTTCCAAGGGAATATAAACCCGTTCATTCTTCCGAAGCGCCTCCACCATGCTGTTAGTGCGATCTGTTACAATTCCCTGAAAGACACGAGTTATGTTTTAAGTTATGTTCAAAATCGTAAATAAAAATAAGGGGCCAGCCAATAATTACGTGAGGCTTGAAAGCTGGCCCCCTACGAGTTTGTGCCGTCCGTTGTCTTGCTAATATTTTTCGCATGATTACACCATTTGTTTATTATTAAGTATTTTTATGCCTATCAAGCAACCTTCACCTATCTCTCTAGACATTTATATCATGGTCTTTAATTCTAATAAAAAATAAGATTATACTATCGTTTGTTTTTTTATACCCTGAGACTAAATTGACACAAGTAATGTCAAACTTACTACAGAAATGATGCCAGTTCCTTTGTGTTGTAATGTAATTTTAGTCTCAGGGTATAAGAAATAGACGGTAGGTATAGGTATATAGTTATATACCTGTATTAAAAATAATATGCTAAAAAATCAAAGATTATTTGTAGGCACTAAAATACACGTGATGTTGGGGAGAGGGGAGAAGAGTAGTCTTAAACCTGACAACGTATCAACGGGGATTAAAAAATGTAAAAAAAATCACGTGATTAATGGACGGCCCCTAAGAATAAATGAATGGCATCTCACATAAACTTCAGTGTCTGGTTTGAGATGTTTAACAGCTATTGCGATCCCAGCCAAGAGGCTGCCGCCCCCGCACGGCACCAACACGGCGTCCACTGCAGGCAGCTGCTCTACAACTTCAATACCAATGGTGCCCTGCCCCTCGATAATATTTGGGTGATCGTAACTGCAAATTATAATATACTTATGTATACTTAACTGGCATGATTTTATTTTGTTTGGGAGGCTTACAGCTAACAATATAACGACAGGATAGATTACGACGAGCTATTTACAAGTCTTCACACATAATATAGGACTACTTACCTATTGTTGAAAGTTACAGAAATAATTGAAATGCACCAAGTTGGAAGACAATATAAAAAAAAAAAAAACAATAATGTAATGAAATGACGCACCATGCAAATGAGTAAAATGAATAGTGTACGAGTATCTACAGACAGGCAGACAGACAGTTCTGTGGATGTAAAGAGACTTACCCATTAATGTACATCATTTTTTTTTCTTTACATTTTGTCATACCATAGAGTTTTGCATCGGCCAACGTGTTTCCATGTAATAATATTTTTCCGCCTTGTCTTTCTACCTTGTTCACTTTGTTGATGGGTGCGTTCACAGGCATGTAGAGGGCGCTGGGTATACCCAGCCGAGTGGAGTGGTACGCGAGAGCGATGGCGTGGTTTCCTGTACTAGCAGCTGCTACACCACATTTCTTTTGGTCCTCGCTCAGCAAAGATAAAGCGTTGCACACACCACGTTCCTTAAAACTATTAAAATTCTGTTACTGTAAATTCGCGTTTACTAGTAATACGACCACTTTTATTTAAGGTTCAGATGCAAGTTTTACCAGCCTGTGACCTGTAAGAATTCCTCTTTCATATATAAATCCAAACCCAGTCTATGCGACATGTGAGCTTTCTAAAAAATAAAAAGTATTTTATTAATTTAACATCTACGGTATTCAACTTCAAGGCCTGCGATTATCTTCAGCCTAAGTTAAGGTTTACATACAAGTATGTATAAGTACCTGCAATGGTGTCCGAACAACTTGGCCTACTATTCGTTTTGAAGCAGCTAATATGCCTTCATATTTCACCCGTCGTGGATTGTCTGGATCGCACCACTCGTCGTATTCTGGATCCTAAATATGTTTAGATGCTCATATTTTTTTGGGGTATTGTTATTTTTCTTGGTATAAGGAAAAAAACATATAATATGTGTTCATGACATGTACAGACTTGGTCCTATAGAAAAAGATATTCACTTCTACTACTATTGAACTCAGTGACGGATTATGACTACTTGATGCCCTAAGCAATCCACGCCTCTGGGCCCCCCTATCCGTATGTCAACTAGAATCGGTCTTTAAACCTTTACCACCTAAAAACATTAGTTATTAGGGTAAAGGAAAAAATCAACCCCTTCTAGGATCACTTTGATGTCCGTCTGTCTGTCTATCAAGACCCTTTATCTCGGGATCGCCCCCCTTGAAAGTGGGTTTCTCAATACAAAATTTGGACGCCCGTTTCAATCCTGAGAAGGTGAATTTTGGAAAAAATTCTCTTAGCGCTCGCAGATGAATTAAAAGGAACGTTGCGTTGTGAAAAATGTCCCAGTAGATTCAGCTGTGCGTTGATATATTGTTGTAGTTTCTAAGATGTATACTAACAAAAATGGTTCCTATGTTGTGCCGAACAAAAGAATTTATTATTTATTATTATTATATATGAGTCAGTTTCTCTCAAAAGGAAAAAACGTAACCCTTATAGGATCACTTTGTTGTCTGTCTATCAAGACCCTTTATTTTGGCAACAATAAAAATTAAAAGCATATAGCGGTCCCTTGAAGCTGTACAAAAAAATTCATAGGGTAGCTAATTACTTCCCGTTGATCTAGATCCTGAAATTTGCCATAAAACAACGTCTCATGGCACAAATATAGGAAAAAGTTTGAAACTGAAAATTTGTAGTTATGTCACAAGAAAAAAAAATTGCGATTCGGAAAAATCTTTAAGACTGTATTTGGGAATCGAACTGTTTTCGAAGGTAAGTTGGTACGGAACCCGCAGTGCGCGAGTCCGACTCGCACTTACCCGATTTTTTGTAAAAACAAAGTGGAGTAGGTGCGACAACAATAAAAACCAAAGCATAATTTATTTATATATAGAAATGCGCCTTATGGCTTTTCCGGTGTATTCGAATTGCCAAATTCGCTAGCGGGCAGCGAGTGGGCGAGTGGGAGCGGGGTTCTGACTCTAGGTCGAAATCTATATCTGTTAGTCCTAGAAACATTTAATTCATGCTTCTTCTGTTGCCCCCAGACGTGAGACCCTAGGCAATTGTTTAATTTGATAAAGGGTTAATCCGTGACTGATTGAACTCAATAATCACCTCATCATCTGCCTAGCCTTTTCCCAACTATATTGGGGTCGGCTTCCAGTCAAGCCGGATTTAGCTGAATACCAGTATTTTACGAGGAGCGGCTGCCTACCAGACCTCCACAACCCATTAACTGGGGTAACACAGTATATCATGGCAAGACTGGAGTCAGATTTACTGGCTTCTGACTATCACCTATTGTTTTTTAACTATTACGTAATCCCGCCGGTGCGATGTTTGACTGAACATGACGTAAAGGATGCGAAGGAAAGGGACTATGAGGAATTTCTATTTTGCAGTTGTTTCTTTTGAAATTTTTTAAAACATTCCCTATCTTCAACAGCCCTAAGCTACGTCCTGATTACTTACGTCTTTTGGATTCATCCTGAAAGTATTGCTGTATTTCTGGAGTTATCTACTTTTTTTGTCTACTACTTATTTTTACATTTTAAACTGTTAATTTTGCATTTTGTTGGAAATATGAACGGAATATATTTATTTATTTAAAAAAACACTCGTAACTTGACATTGTTTGTTAAACTTGACACTTGAAATTTGCAGTTTATTTTTGTTTCTTTCTTGTGTGTCGTAGAATATGAAGGAAAGTTTTCGTGAAGGAGGTTGATTGCCCGATTGTAATTGAATGGTACCAAAATGCTCGAACTCCACTAGCGGAGATGTGTGTTGAGAAGGATGTGTTAAGAAAGTGGCGCTAGAGATTGAAAACTTGAAAGGGATTCGTTTGTCTTGACATGATCTTGTAGGAGGGATGAAACACATGTTACTAAAAGAGTTCTGAGTAGATAAACAGATAAACATAACGTACGAATATCTAGTAGGGTGTGTTACGTGATTCCAAAAAATGTACCTACCTAACATCGAATAAATGACTGTCACATCAATATAAGTTTCCTTAATCCGAAACATGTAACAATGAATGCACGCTACCTCGAGAACTTATCGCCGAAGCCAGGCGACCATGTTTTTTGGTTAAGTGAGGTCGTGTAGCTCCGGCGAGCTCCAGTAATAAGTTATTCGTAGCACGGATTATTTCGGTTCGAATTGTTAAATCAGAGATTTGCTTATTCGATATCACATGACTACAGCGTTAGGATTTTCGTGGTAGCGAGTAAGTATTCATTTGTTAGTAAACATGTGACGTGGTGTCACCATTGTGACGACAGCCCGTTTCACTACCAAATTATGCATTTAGGTACCTGTTATAGGTAAATACAAATTCAGGCACAACCTTAAAGTGGCTACTTTATGACGCATGCCTGGCAGGAGCTTAGCTATTTAATTTTCAATAATCGTCATTCATTGGTTAAATAAATTAGTGCTTGACTGCAATCCCGCCTGATGGAAAGCAATGATGCAATCGTTAATGGTGAGGCGCACAAGTTTATTAAGAGCTTATTTCTAGTTCTATTCGATTTTCGCTAATTGACGGCGGTGAAAGGTGTCTAAGCTAATAAAAAAAACAAATGCTAGCAGATATCTTTCTTTTTAATTATAAATAACCTAATAAAAAATTAAATGGTGAGTGATCTACTATTATAGGATAGGCACTTTGTGACCGACTAAACAGTATCGGTGAGTATAATATAATATATTTTATAGGTTTTAATATTGAGACCAAGTTATCTCTTGTCCTGTTTCTTATCACTAATAGTCCTCGAAATTTTTGGCATAAGTTTCAATTCTCATTTTGCGAATAAAAAATCAAAATATCAAAAACATAACTGCGACCTTGCCTCTAGATGTCGCAAATAAAAAATACAAACATCTGGTTGGTCTACCTCTCTATTTGGTACTTTTCTATCGTACTTTGTTGGCAAATATCCTGTATAGAAGTCTACCAGATAGTCAAAACCATAAATTAAAATTAATAATGTCATCAGAATAATCTTATAAACTTATCACAGATATGTGAAATAATTAACTAATCTAAAAGAGTGCCTGCTCGTGCTTAACCACTAATTAATTGGAAGGCACAGTTTGGACTTAAACTGTGCGTTAGGAGTGAGGACAGGATAATATATCTAAAGACACGAGCTCTTCGTGCATCCATCTACATCTAAGCCAGGGGCTTTGCCAGACATTGATCAGTGAAGTATTCCTGTTTCAGCAGCGTTTCAGCTCCAATAGGATTTTTTTTTTATTCTTATAAACTAGTTCTTGACTGCGACCCAGCCTGATGGAAAGCAGTGATGCAATCGTTGATGGTGAGGCGCACTAGTTTATTAAGAACCTATTCACTCTACCCTTGAAGACACCTAAATTATAATCGGACGGGAAAACCAGCAGGTAAATTATTTTTATTTTATTTTATTGGTATTTTGTATTGGTAACTACCATACAATTGGTAAATACCTATTGGTGCCGAAACGGGAATAGATTGGGTGCCGAAACCTAAAATGCCGAAAAACTTGGTGCCAAAACAGGAATACTTCTGATAAAGATTTGGAGAAGTGCAGTTGATCAGCTAATGTGAGACGTCGTCCAGCGACTCGGTGCTGTTCCGGCGCGGGTAGGCGTCGTACTCTCCCGCGAAGTCCCACTCCCGGTACGTGCTCGCGATCACCCCCCGCAGCTCCTCCAGGTGGTCAGGCCCACGGGTCTCGCACACCACTTTCACCTATAAACAAAATAAAGATTAAAATATTCATCAATCTGGCCTTCTCATCTTAATATCATTACCTGCTTTACATAGAGTGACTGCCTTATCGGCCTCCTACAACTCAGTAATTATCAGTGATAGGAATAGGTAGTGCCTATTTGCCTAAACTTCGAAGAACAGAGACAAGAAACGGAGACTTCCTTAGGGCTAAATTTTTTCCGAGACTCCCGAAATTTCGAGACAACACTTAAAAATACATTTAAAAAATTGTTTTTTGGAATAAGTAATTCGTGTATATTTACCAAAAGTTTGCGATATCATAATAAATAACATACACAGTCGTTACACCCATAAAATTTTAAGAACTTTTTTTTTTGGTGAATATTTGGGAAATGACTTGTTGATAGGTATTACTTATTCCAAATAACAATTTTTTTAAATGTATTTAAGTGTTTTCTCGAAATTTCGGGATAGATGTCTCGAAAAAACATTTAGTCCTAAGGAAGTCCCCGTTTCTTGTCTCTTTTCTTCGAAGTTCAAGCAAATAGGCACTACCTATTCCTATCACTGGTAATTATGTAACACTGGGTTAAACACGGTAACACCCCTTGGCAAAACTGCTATCAAACATTTTGGTTTCTGACTACCCGGTAGAAAAGGTATAAAAGACAGACGGGACCAACTGCTTTACGTGTTTTCCGAATTACGGAGAAATGAATGGTCAAATCCATGAAACGACCACGGCAAGCGACAAACAACACAAAACAAGTACAAATAAAAGTAACAACAAATAAACAAAAAAACACAAACAAAACACACAAAAAGCACACAAACACATAAACCACGCGAAACATTGAAGATTGACCCGTACCTACTATTATTAATTCTGCGGGATTGTTCGAAAGGGTTACTGTGGCCCTGAACGAAAAAGGCTTCTGAAGGAATACATGTGGCTCGCTCCAGGTATGTAGGGAAGAGATAAAAATATATAAAATGATTTATTACAAGAAAATATTGTTGCTAAGGTGCTGCACCACGAGACCTCTTGTCAAAAAAATTATAAGAAATAAACTGGCTCTTTCACGGGTACACAACCTTAATAATCTTTTTGTGTACGCTCCAGATGGTTCCACAGCTAATGTTGTTTATAAAGAACGACTAGAATAAATAAATTATATTTGTATCCTCCAACAAAGTTTCGCACTAAAAAATACATGTTAAGTTCTGACATCCACGCGAACGAAGTCAAGGGCACAGATAGTAAAAAATAAAAAAACCTCGATACATACCCGAACACTGAAGATATCGCCATGCACCCAAGCGCGCTCCTGCATGATGTCCTTGATGGAGACGCCGGTGGAGGAGATGAGCTTGCAGAGCTCGGCGATGCCGCCGGGCCGGTCGCTCACCGTCACCTTGAACTTGGCGAGCCGCTGCTCCGCCGCCAGCCCGCGCTCCAGGCACCGGCCCAGGATCGTCGTGTCGATGTTACCGCCCGAGAGGATACACACCACCCTGGAATATGTTCCATAACATGAATTTGTCAAGGTTGTCATTGGATTTTTTACTTTAAAGATCATATGACAGGTAGTCTTCCATTAACATTGAAACGAAAACTCATCGATATGTGTATTATGCCCGTCCTAACCTACAGTGCGTAAAGTTGATCACTTGCTGAACAACAAAAGTCCAAACTCAAGATTTGTCAACGGGCAATGGATCGCAGAATAATAGGTGTCAAACGAACAGATTGCGTTAGAAACAGCACGCTGCGCTCCATAACTCAAGTAGCAGATGTGTGGGAGTGGGCTAGCCATGTCGGTCGAATGCAGCCGGACAAATGGGCGAGGAATGTCACTCATTGGAGCCGGAGGGCGGTCGATGCCGTTGGGATCGACCGCGGCGAAGGTGATGTGGTGATCTGACAAACAACCTTGGCCCGAAATCGCCCTAGACAGAGAAGTTTGGGAGAGAAAGAGATTGTGAATAGACCTCGCTTTGTGCTTATTACTAGTGGAATATTTGAATAAAGTCTCAGGTACCGATATATATAACATAAGAATACACGAAGAACAGCCTAAGGTCTATTCTAAAACGGATCACCGTCAAAACTTAAATGAAGTGTACTTGTGGTGAACCTTCACTCAACCTGGCGGTGGCTAGTTGGAGATAAGTAGGTACCTACTAGGGCTTTCATCCCGGGAGTCTCGGTCTCGAAAATATCGAGACTCTCGGCGTTTTTTCCCCATTTTCGAGACTCGAGACTTACACATGCAGTCCCGGGACTAACGAGACTTTTCGAGACTTTGTCAAATATAATTAATTATCAGTACATTTATCTCCTCGTATAATTATGGTAATTTACATTATGGATTTGTAGCATGTCTACGAATTTACAAACATTTTTGTTTTTATTACTAAATGTAACGATGGCTGGATTTCTAGCTGATTTGAGGCTATATTGCCGTGATGATATGAACATTTATATAGTTTAAAATTAACGCTTACCCTGAGGTATTGTAACGAATCAGTTTTTATATTAATTGTTCTTGACGGTGTACGTGTGATCGATGTATTTGATTGAAATAAAAAACAATTTTTGTTTAAAAAAGGTTAGGTTAGGCTTTTTTCACAAAAATTGTTTTTAAAAATCACTTTTATTTGTATGATTGTATGTATGCGTTTGTTTTGCATTAGTCTGATAGTTTTCACATTTAATTTCTTATGAATTATTTTAAAACAATACCTACTTATCAAAACGAAGAAAACATTTTTATTTCGTTTTATTAACTCCTGAATTGGTCAAAATACATTCAAACTTCTACGGTTTGTGTTATTTTTAACGTCATTTTGGATTGCATATAACAAGTTTGGAATAATTTGGTCGCTGTGGTGTGTCAGATGTGTGTGAGTGAAGGAAAAGTGAATTTACGTGACGCTAAGAGGGTTATTGAGAATGGCCGTCGTGATCAGTTAGGTAAGACTTTATATTGGTTTTGCCTATCATTTTTCTTTGTGTCTGGTCATGGGTCTTTTTGTTTTAGATAACACCATAGCTTATTACGATGTATTTACCAAAATGCATAATACGTCTTCGTTTAGTGTTATTTTTTACTAGCCAAGGATAATACTTGCTAACCACTGCTAAATGCAAAAAATGGCATAAAATATTTAAGACTTTAGGAGGGAATACCAGTGGTCTTCATAAACATCTTAAAAGTATCCATAACTTGATATTATCAAAGGAAGTACAACCAGCTTCAACAACTTGTATTACACGTATAGCTACAACATCAAAAAATGAGGATGAAGTATATAAACCACCGAAAAAAAGTAAGATGACAGATTTCTTCCAAAAAGTTGAGGAATTGAAATTAAAGTTTCAAGAATGGCTTCTCTGGATGGAATACCGTTTCGAACTTTTGTAGAATCTGAAGATTTACGTGAGCTATTTAAAAAATCACAATTATCGCTACCCTCGTCTGTGGCTTCCATGTCTAAAACAAGCTGACTTCGTAAAATCTCAAATGCTGAGCGAAATAAAGAAATTGAAGGCTGTGTTAGACCTCACTTTATCACTGATTGACATAGAAGAAACAAGAAAAAGAAAGAAACAAGTCTGTAATACTTAATTAAGTATTTGGAAATGATAATTGTGTATTAATTACTTAAATACCTACCCTTTGAACTTAAATCTTTTTCAAGTCTCGAAAGTCTCATTTTTCCCGGGAATCCCGGGACCGAGCTGAGTCTCGATATTTTTTCCCGGGACTCGGGAAATGTATCGAGACTGAAAGCCTTAGTACCTACCTATATGTGCGGAGTCTCATGAACTACCAAATGACCAGAATCAGGAGTGCTATTCTCTAAGAAAACAACCTTAACAGCCTTAAACAACAGCGGCGAAATCGAAATCGGTATTCGCTAAACTGTGAGAAGCTATTTTCTAAGAAAACAGCCTTGCCGGCGGCACGCAAGGCTGTCTGCTCAGAGAATAGCACTCCTGGATGAGCACTTGAATACACAGCAGGCTACTCGTGGAGCACTCACTTCTTGCCGGCCAGCTCGGGCACCAGGCCCGCCATGATGGCGGCCACGCCCACGGCCCCGCCCCCCTCCACCACGTACTTCTCCTGCTCGATCAGGCGCAGGATGGCGCGCGCGATCCAGTCCTCATTCACCGTTATCTGTCAAACAATCAACCAGACTGTTATATAGGTATTTAGATACCTTCGTATCTATGAGTATTGCATAGTTAGTGCACCAATAGGTATTTTGAATGGGTATTTTCAGTATTTTGTACAGTTACTACCAATCCAAAAACCTATTGGTGCCGAAATGGGAATAGCTTGTGTGGCTTGGGTGCCGAAACCTTCAGTGCCTAACAGGAATACTTCATCTCATGCATGTCTTCTTCACTTTTCATACCTATGCTCGGCGATCGCGCTAGGGCTTGTGCTATTAGGTGGGTCTCCCTTGTTTTACCAAAAAGAAATTGCCAAATTATCACTTCCCAAACAATATTTCGCATAATTTCATTTGCCAAATTATTACTTAGCAAATAAACTCTTCACAAATAAGTGTTACGCAAACCTAATGTTTGGCAAGTTAACGTTTAAGCAATAATTTGCTTACCAACTAGTTCTTTTACCAATTTTTATGTAGTCAAATGTTTAATTACTCAGATACCCGCGAATCGAGACACAATAGTAAAACAATAACAGCGCGGTCTCATAGGACCGGTTGGGGATTCAAACGTTAAGTGGGTATAACATATTTTACCCAAAATAAATCTAGCCAAATATTTGGTGCCTTCAGTTTTCCGTTTCTGGTTTTACATATAAAAATATGCTTCTGGCGTTGGCGTTGGCGTTGGGCGTTGTTTGGTCACTACTCTAACCTAACCTAACCTAAAGTTCTGATAGCAGTTCGTTTTTCATGCGTCGTTTGTAACCCATCTTTATTTTTTTTGTCATAACAAAATTATTTGACAAAATGTTCATTGTCTTAAGATTTTTTGCCGTAATAAATCATTTGATTAAAGACCAAATGCCTTAATGACATTATTCTAGGTAATATTCTGCCGGAGTAAAAATTTGACCAAATGAAAATTTTTGAACTAAAATTATTCCAAATATTGCATTGGTAAAATAAAAGGTTTCGAAAATTGCTTTGGGTAATGAAAATTTGGCAAATTTTTTTCGGCAAAACGGCAGACTCCCGCTATTAGGTACCTACTTATTCTATGGCTAGGCGCCGCTAGCAGCTCAGTCCGGAGCACAGCCCAAGCGCGATGTGTGTTGCTCGGGCGCGCTTTGTATGTACTCGTAGATTACCCTCTATACATATCTATTTTATGTTTAATGGATCAGAATCCCACTTGAGCAATCATCCAAACCAAGATATACTGCGCAACTACGATATAAAAATAAACTATATTATAAAAATAGGACGATAAGAATGATGTAAAACGTATGTGCCTACTTTTAAAAACAATTAAAAATTATCAACAAAATACAAAGTGACTACGTTCAACGTGATTACGTTAGATATTATAAGCCATGCTCATAATGATACGATGTCTCGATTATACTAAACTCAGTAAATAACTGACGTAGATATTTACGCACAAATTAATACCAAAGCTGTATGCGTAATCGTGACGTTTTCTTTAAACGATAGATAAAATTAGTTATCATAATACATCTGTTTAGGTCCACTCTGTTCTGGATGCATACAAGAAAACTATTAGCCCGTCGGCCAGCGTGGAGCGGATCTCCACGCTCACCGGCTCCTCATGCTTCATCGCGCTCTGCATGCTGGACACTTACCATCCTGTCGACGATGCTCTTGACGGTGGCGAAGGCGTTGTAGCCGACGGTGGGCACGGCCAGCCCGTCGGCCAGCGTGGAGCGGATCTCCACGCTCACCGGCTCCTCATGCTTCATCGCGCTCTGCATGCTGGACACTTACCATCCTGTCGACGATGCTCTTGACGGTGGCGAAGGCGTTGTAGCCGACGGTGGGCACGGCCAGCCCGTCGGCCAGCGTGGAACGGATCTCCACGCTCACCGGCTCCTCATGCTTCATCGCGCTCTGCATGCTGGACACTTACCATCCTGTCGACGATGCTCTTGACGGTGGCGAAGGCGTTGTAGCCGACGGTGGGCACGGCCAGCCCGTCGGCCAGCGTGGAACGGATCTCCACGCTCACCGGCTCCTCATGCTTCATCGCGCTCTGCATGCTGGACACTTACCATCCTGTCGACGATGCTCTTGACGGTGGCGAAGGCGTTGTAGCCGACGGTGGGCACGGCCAGCCCGTCGGCCAGCGTGGAGCGGATCTCCACGCTCACCGGCTCCTCATGCTTCATCGCGCTCTGCATGCTGGGGCACTTCTCCGTCTCCACCCCCTGGAACACAAAATAATAAACAAAAAATCAATCAACTTGGCTTTTTTCAATTAAGATATGGTTTGGCTTCCAGTCTTACCGGATGCAGCCGAATAGGTACCAGTATTTTATATGGAGCAACCACCCAGTCATTGGGCATGGGTAACACAAACAACAAAAAAACTAACTAAAATACGGCGTTAAAAACTCTTCAACATCGCTGACGTTGACGCTGCGTCGACTACGACGGTAATAATGTCAGAGCTAAAAGCCAGCCACGCGAAGTATCAACAAGACGATTTGAAAGATCTTTATATAACTTGTGAGCACTCGGACCCCACACGATCCAAAAGTTTTAGCCCCAAACGGTTCGAAAATATAACTTCCCACAAGGTTATTATATTTCCGCCTCCTAAGGTTCACAGCCGCAGCACTAGCACAACAAGACGAACTTGGAAGATGGGAAATTAAGAGGAACCTACTGTTTTGATATAGTTTTGAGGGTCACGAGTACAGTGAGGCGATAACTCTCCTGGCAGGGTTACCACCACCACTATTGGACTTCTTAAGTGTATATGAATGCATGTGTGTAACTATATATTCGTACTATCCGGCATAGTAATCAATAGCGTGCAGAGAGTCATTTCATTAAGGCAGCGACAGGAATGGCTACAAGAGCTCGAGTGTTACAGCTAATCTACCTTAAATTAGGAACTTGTGAATTTACGATACAATAATATGTGTGACGTAGTGCCTAAAAAAAGAACATTGCCGCGCCGTATCATCATCACTCACCGATACCCTCTCTCGGCGGCGGCTACATGATATGTCAATGTCATTTCGGTATCAGTATATAAACGCACATGGTATCTCAATAAACTGCTTTTAAGGGGTGTGAACAAGAATGGCTACGAATAATCTACTGTTTATAATTTGAGTCTATATTTGAAAAGATAAAAACACGTTGCGTCATGTTAAATCGTAAACAGACTTAAAATGAATTTAAGCAACGGGTTAGGCCTCAATGTGTATGGTGGCATAACACGTGATCAGAGAAAGCCATCTTACTTGTTGACTACTCGATGGGCATTCAAAGTCCCCACTCTGAACGCCTGTGATTCCAAAGTTCTGCATGCGTTAAATGACGCAGGTGGAGTTTCGGCTATGTTAGGTTCCTTCTGGACCATCACGGAATAGAAAGAGGATATTTCTCCTCAGTTTTTTGCGGAAAAATACGGAAGCTCCCGGTTCTGATACACTTATGAGGCCTAGGCAGAGCACTCCTCAAGCATGTGCAAAGCCGAATATAGGTCGCTGTGTGTGGTGGTAATTTTCTGTGGTATTTCGCCCAATTTTATTTAGGTGCTCGTCAAAGCACCCGTGCCCGGTCAACAGCTGAGTGATTTGCCGGATGGCACGAATCTAATTAGAGTTTAGATTAGAGTAACGCGTCCATATCCAAGGGGAAGTCTAGCGGCGGAAAGGGAAAGTTTATTTTTATATAACATAAACTTTATACATTTTTTTTTTGTTTACTATATACAATATTTATTTACAGTATAATAAAAAACTCTAAACTAATTAAACTAACTAAAGTAAGGCGTCAAAAAACTCTTCCACATCGCTGTCGACCAGTAATGTGCCCAAAAGACTGGCGGCATTGCCACGCTGTATGGCAACGCTTACAAGTTAAATTGCTGCCGCAAAGGATCGACGGAAGACGCTATATCAGCACTACTGGACTAGGCTTTCGATACTGTATCTGTTCCTATCTTACTTCGAAAACTAGAACGAATCGGAATTCGTGGCACAGCCTTCAAATTGCTTTAGAATTTTCTTTCCGATCGAACCCAGTGTGTTAAAGTGGGCGAGCATATTAGTGGTTAACAGTTATTGGATTTCGGTGTACCCCAAGGAACCCTACTCAGCCCCCTCCTCTTTCAAATATACGTTAACGATCTCCGTCTACTCACACTTCCCGCTACTCAAATTATAGTGTATGCTGACGATACTGTTTTACTAACCAGTGGACTCGATTGGGTAGCGGCAAAGGAAGCCGCCGAAAGGTCCCTGAGTCAGGTTATGAGCTGACTGGGTAGCAACAATTTAACTCTGAATGTCGCTAAAACAAATTTCATCACCTTTGGTTCAGTATCTATGTGTGATGCGACTGCTTACTTGAATTATACTACTAGATGTTGCGAGCGGCTTCGCCCTAAACGTAGAAAATTGTACCAAGGTAACATACTCCCGAGATAAAAAGTATCCTGTGTGCTATTCCACGATATGATCTAGCCGTGTATCAAGTTTCGTCAAAATCCGTTCAGCCATTCAAGCGCGAATACGTAACAAACAAACACACAAACTTTCGCCTTTTTAATATATGAGTTGATGATGGCACGGTTAGCGCAGTGATTGAGCACTCGCGGTTAGCAACCGCGCTGGTTCAATTCCCGCACAAAACAAATATTTTTATAATCTACAGACAGTTGTTCCGGGTCCGGGAGTCTTGTTTACATGAGTTTACATGATTGTAAACGCACCCACAACACAGATTCTTGTTGTTTGGTCACGTTTTTTTTAAATAGGTAAACAATATAATGAGAAGTAATTACAAAATAAGCCAAAGTGCCCACACGATAAGAAAAAGCGTGTGTCAATGTTTGTTTATCGGTTGACCCTTGACATCGTTTGTAAATTACGACATTATCTACAGATTCCTGGTCTTTAGATAATTACGAGTTACCTACAGCAGTGGATCGATTATATTTATTAAAACTTTATGCACTAGTAAGTGACACTGTACAAAGGCGGACTTAAACTTCTACTAGGCAACCTTGGGGTGGTGCAGAAACATAACAAGGCAGGTGCAACTTAATAAATAGACAGAAATTTTCATATATTTTTTTAATAATGTCTAATTGTAATTGTACTTTAGTCACTGCTGTTGTCCCCCAAATAAAAGCATTTTCTTTCTTTCTAAAGAGAAAAACAATAAATACAACTTTCAATACATACTGTCGATTATTGGGATTTTTTTGAGACCGATCTCAAAAATACATTAATGTACCTATTCCTTTTTTAAGGTTCCGTACGTCAAAAGGAAAAACGGAACCCTTATAGGATCACTTTGTTGTCGGACTGTGATCTGTCTCTCTGTCTGTCTGTCAAGACCCTTTATCAGGAACGCGTGGAGGTATTGGGTTAAAATTAAAACCATATACTTAAATCTGCAGTCCATTGAAACCACAGATTGAAACTATGCAAAAATCAACCCAAGTCTCAATTACTGCAACTTGTGAAAGCTATCAGAATCTAATGAGCTGTGCCAGAGTCAGAGAGATCTTCATTGAGAACTGCTGACTACCCCACCCCCGTGTCCGGTGGGGTCGGGAGGAATACAATGCTCTCGACTCCCCTTGCTTCAGCTATAGCTCCATAGCTAGTTAACAAACGATGTGATCCTTTTAAAGAGGGTATGAGGATGTGAGGTCATCAAATATAGCTCTATGTCTATTTAGGCATAGAGCTCTCTTTTTCACACTGGATTCATGGTGATTTTGTTATCATAGAAATCTTACATTAATAATAAACGTTAACGTTTAACGATCTGGCCAGTGTTAGTTGGCCATATCATGAAATGTTATCATTCCTTTTTCATAAAATGGCCAGCCACATCATGAAGTGATCAGCAATGCTAAGGCCATGACCTCTTAATCCCAAGGAATTTCTAGACCGCAAGATATACGACTACCTTGCTACATCTCTATTCTGTTACTTGGCAGTTTCTCCTTTTACCAGATTTAAAACGTCAAACTTACAGAATATTGAACGGATTAGATTTTTAAATAATAAAAAAAAATAGGCAATTACCCAATTATAAGTATTTCAATTATAATTTACATAATTATGAAATTTTTGTTCTAGAACTAGAATGTGACTGATAGGTATAATCCCATAAATATTATTTAAGTAAATAAGTACTTATCAAAGTGTAGTTAGTCCACTTATGTTGGCCGAAACAATAAGATCATATCAAGATAATCAATTCTTAAGACCTCTTTTATACAAAAACTTCGGATCATCATTTATAAGTAGGCTTACCTAACTAAACATAACTAGAAATAGATAAGAATTAACCTAAGACCTCAGTCTCCCAGATAATATTTACGTGTTAAACAAATTGCATCGGGTTTTTGAATAGAATTTATTAGACAGTTAATTATAACTATAAAATTTCAATAACCTTTCTCACCAAGGATATTTATGCTAATACGTGTCTATAATTTTTTTTTGACCTTATCACATCAGTCTATTCACTAATGTTTGACAGGACGAAATAAATATGTAATAGAAATAAAAACCTGTTGCGCCGAGTAGGTAACAATACTTGGGATCGGCGCAACAGGTTTTTTGGCGCGCAGCAAGATGAAAGGTACAGGAAGACCATTGACCTAAATTAAGACTTATTTTGATAATACCTATATGGTAACTGTATCGCGGTATAACTTTCAACTTTCACGAGTGCAAAGCGACTAGCAAAATCTAGCATATTATCTATATAGGAATCGAAATGGGTTATAATTAGGCTAGGAAAGAAGACACTAAAACTGTGAGTATAATACCTATTTCAAAGGCTCATTTATCAACGCGGAAATATAATATCGTATCGTCAAGCTAAAGCAAGCACGTGATAGGAACGGATCAACATCTCCGCCACATCGATTACGGCTTCGCCTTGGCGTTGCGCCGTAGACGACCGTCTCTCAGCGGCGCGTAATAGGAGGGCAAGTGGGGCGCCGGCGAGGCCTAAGTGCGGGGACAGAAAAGGTATGATTCCGAACTCGGCCACAGGCAGCAGGACTGTTGCTGCAGTGCTGCCACTAAGGTGCTACCCAGTGCCCAGCAGTACTCCCTGCCGCGTTGATTCCGAGCAAGGTGGCAGTGTCACTCTGTTCGTCGGCTGAATCAGAGAAATTCATCCTTTTTTACTCTTGCTGCGGTGGCAGACGCGTCACTACTGGTCGGTCGCGGCAGTAGGGTGACACTAACGCACAGCAGTGCTTCCGCTACATTGCAGCCTAGCTCGGAATGTAATCTTATATAAGCTTATAGAGATTGTAGTGAGACCAGTAGTGCCGCGACAGCTCTGCGGCAACAGCACTGTTACTTGTTGCCGAGTTTGGAATCATACCTTAAGCCATAAGCTCTGTGACGATTGCCATAAGTAGGTACGGGGATAGCGAGTACGTCACATACCGCTTGAGTTTCGCAAACTTGTAATTCTGCTTGCCTTTAATGTCGACAGGTATACCTACTGCAAAAGGGAATTTTATACAAAGAATACAGACTGGTTCGAGTTGAGGCGGTACGGATCCGTAACGAAGTTGATATGTGTGAGTGATGCACAGCCTTTAATTTCGAATCAATAAGTATAAGTATTGAGCATGTTCAGGGAGATTTTCACCACCCGTCGGCTCCACTTACACCCGTTTACAATAAGCTATCTATCTACAGTTGCAGCTACTAAAGATAAACAAATCTATCCTTTTGCCCTTACTTGCTTTTCCCTATAACCTACCGACGGATAGCATTTCCTATCAAAGTTGTGGATGGATAGATAGAATCTTACTGTTTATCGGGAATAGCTATCTATGAACTGCGATAGGTTATTGAAAACAGGCGTTAGCTATCAGCTCAACCAGCCAGCAGCGTCAACTTGTGACGCTGACATCAAACGTTGGACATTGATATTAATGTCTAACTAATGTCATTAACATAAGCGTTTTGACAGGTGCTTGGACCTGATGCCTCAGTACTGACACCTGGTGAACGTCATATTACAACTGCCTAGTCTTTTCCCAACTATATTGGGGTCGGCTTCCAGTCAAGCCGGATTTAGCTGAATACCAGTATTTTACGAGGAGCGGCTGCCTACCAGACCTCCACAACCCATTAACTGGGGTAATACGGTACTTCATGGCAAGACTGGAGTCAGATTTACTGGCTTCTGACTATCCGTAACGACTGCCAAAGATCTACAAATGACAGCCGGGACCAACGGCTTAACGTGCTTTCCGAGGCACGGAGGAAACTCGTTATGTTAAGATGGTCACCCATCCACAGACCAACCTAGGCAAGCGTTGCTTAACCTTGAAGATCGACCTGTGCGGCTGTTATTATTTAGCCACGAGCTCCTACGAACTCCTACGAACGTCATATTAGAAGGTAAGTAAACAGGCTGCTCCTTACGAATTTAAAACGAAACCATGCTACTAGTAAGTAGGTACTGGGGATGGTCTAGAGCACACGAATTACAAAGGCAAACGTAAATCCGATCCATACTCATATGTATTGTCACAGTTGTATTGACTATTAATGCTAAGTAACCATTACTGTGCTGGAAGACTGGAATGTCTCATGGCGTCGTGTGTAGGTATAGGTAATTATACATACGTATAAGTGTCTAAACACACTATGCCGAAGATACGCGACCGAAGTTCGGCATGATTACGCCTGTAATGCTATTTGAATGACTGGCGACACATTATGCCGAAATTACGTTGCGTTATAACGTACAGCCGAACTTCGGTCGGGCGTAAGTTCAGCGGCAACGTATTCTTTAGAACACACATTATAGGCGACCGAAATTTGGTTCGATTGCCGACAAAGATCTAGACAAGATCAAGACACGACGCCACGACAGCGCTCGAAACACTGAATATACACACAAAATTGCGCAACTGAATTTCTGGCGCGTAAGTTCGGCACTTATGGTGTGTCATATTTTATCGGCCGAATACGTTGGAACGTAAAATCAGCCGCGGAACTTCGGTCGCGTACGTTCGGCATAGTGTGTTTAGACACTTAGACTTTGGCCAACGAAAGCTGACACAAAAAAGAGGCCAAATACGAAGCTGTTCTGTTCACCCTGGCTGTACGCTGCTTAAACGGAGTTGATACTTATGATTATTCATGAAAATAATATATGCGTTACATCTGTGATACATGTTTGTATCAATGTTTTTTTTATCACAAGTTTAGTAGCCAATCAACATGATACAGAGGATAATGAGAATTCGACCCTACCCATTATCTAGCGATGAGCGATTCCGAAATGTTTCAACAACCGAAAAAATCGGAGTTGCTAAAATGAGTCAACCATCGACTCGCCATTCTGCAAAATAATCGAGAGGTTTTTCGATTTCGAATCAACGGAATCGGACGCCAGATTGAACGAATCAGTCACTCTAAGTCGAAACTCTAAACCATCAAGCAACAATTCGCGGCCATGAGCCAGTCGCAATAACAGACCGAATCGAACTCGAATCAAAGTCGAAACAATCAATAACTATCGAGATGTTCGAACAATCGAATAAAACCTCTCGCCATTGCGCATCGCTACCATTATCTGTAGAAAGAAACAGCATTTCCTTACGAATCTGTCACTCGAACTCGAAACTCTAAACCATCGAGGAACAAATCACGAAAGAACGCGCCATGGGCATGCGCAAAACAGACCGAGTCCGACTCGAGTTAAAGTCGAAACAATCGAGATGTTCGAACAATCGAATAAAACGTGTTGTCATCGCGCATCGCTAACATTATCTGTAGAAAGCACTTACGTAGATGAGGACGTGCGGCTTGAGGTGCTTGATGGCGGTGGCCACGCCGGCCAGCAGGCCGCCGCCGCCCACCGGCACCAGCACGGCGTCCACCTCGGGCACCTGCTCGATGATCTCCAGCCCCACCGTGCCCTGCCCGCCATGACGTGCGGGTGTCGTAGCTGACACAATGTAGACATAGCACTTACGTAGATGAGGACGTGCGGCTTGAGGTGCTTGATGGCGGTGGCCACGCCGGCCAGCAGGCCACCGCCGCCCACCGGCACCAGCACGGCGTCAACCTCGGGCACCTGCTCGATGATCTCCAGCCCCACCGTGCCCTGTCCCGCCATGATGTGCGGGTGGTCGTACCTGCCAACACAACAGTTACGTTACGCTCCAAATGTTTCATTTTTGTTTCATATCTATGCTAGTTTTTTTATTTATTTAAACTTTATGTAGTATTGGCATTCTCTAACAGTCAACCTTTGAAATAAAAAAGACAACACTGTCGTAGGTATATTTCAAATAGAATAAATAAAATAAGTTGCATAAATATTAAAATATTTGTTTTATTTATATAGCCTACGCTTTGCTGAAGTACCGATGCTGTCCCACTGAAGGCATATTCCAAATTTTTCCACGGCGCGGCGTCTATTTAATGACGATCTATCTCTATACGACAGACAAGTACCTATACAAATATTCGAATTCTACGCCAACTGAGGACCGGAGGTTCTAGTCTACGCCAGCCACAGGTGCCAGGCACCAAATGTGGTTTCAAATTGCGCTGTTGGTTTGCCTGATGATTGTTTGACTTTTCGTATATGTAAATCAGTGGAAGTGTATAGAGTCGATTCATTATCAATTTTACTCTTATGTAGTAGCACTTTGCTCTCTTTCCGGATTGATATCATCGGACCAAGCGTTATGTCTCTTTTTTATTCCATTTGGGGGAAAGTTTTGATAAACTGATCTACTTCATTAGTTTGTCAAACAGTTTTTAACTATCTAAATATTATGTTTGTGCCAAGTTTAAAGTTTATAAGAATACATGGTGGTTTATGATCACAGAACATGTTTATATGTTCTGTGTTTATGATAGCCTTGTTATTTTTCATTAAGACCACCTGTGTACCTACCACTACTGTACATGAAGTTTAAATAAATAAATAAGACCAAGCAATAAAAAATGTTATGGCTACTAATGGTTTCATCACCCTTTATATTGATTTTTGAAAAGTTTCTACAATGTATAGACATCCGAGGTAGGTATATCAATGTAGGTATTTTATAACAAAATAAATAAACTCACCCATTGATGTAAATAAGCGAGTGATCTTGAGCCATTCTCATAGCGTGGTACTTGGCCTCCTTCATATCGTGTCCATGTATGACGACGTTGGCGCCGAAGGAACGACAGTTTTCGATCTTCATGATGGGCGCCACGTTGGGCATGACGACAGTGGCGGGGACGTTGAGTTTCTGCGCGTGGTAGCTGAGAGCTTGCGAGTGGTTCCCCAAGGAGGCCGAGATCACACCGCGGGCTTTGTTTTCCTTAGATAGCAGACACAGTGCGTTTCTTGCACCGCGTTCCTTGAAACTGTGAATTGAAACTTATATTTCAAATACTTAAATTAAGGGCTCCATAATATAAAATTTTGTAACGTAAGCAAGATTACGGATTGTTTTGTTTGATAGAGTAACTGAGTCTGACACTCCCTCTTGCTCTAGCCAGAGCAGTCATTTGGTGATTTCCCGCGTAAAAAAGTAACGTAAATGAGTGCGCTTTTTGCCAATACGAGTGCCGAAAGTCTCATGTGTTTCAAAAAATCAAACGACATTTTTCAACAAGAAGACAAAAAAGTCTGTTAATAAGAAGCATTTTAAACTGACTTTTTTGCTTTAATTATAGTTAGGAGAAAAGATGTATCCTACTTATAAATACGAAAACCAAACATATATACTGGTATTATGGAATATAACAAGTATTATTGTGCGTGTTGGAAGCACGGACGTACACACATTGCTTCTGTAGGCATGTGTCGGCCGAGTGATGCACTCAGGCACGCACAAAAACTATATGCACTTCAACGTAGATCTCTATGATTCTTTAAATTTCTTCATTAGGTCAAAATAGAAACTTAAATATACTGCTATTCATTTGTAAGCAATCAAAATAGCCTTACCTCCCAGTGTGTTGAAGGAAATCATTTTTTAAATAAATTTCCATTCCAAAAGTTGTAGACATGTGTGATTTCTGGAAAAGAACACACTTTAGATATCTGTGGAGGTTGAAAAATATCTAAAAATGATATTATAAGTTCAGTCACAAAATTAAATGAAGAAATAAAACGAGATTAATTATATCTATTGCGAATAAATGTTAAATTTATCTTTTCTACTTTCATGACCCTTAATTCGATTTGACAATAAAATTACTTTTTTTTTTTGTTAAACTTAGGTAAACCAAAAAAAATTAAGAAGCTAGTTGACCTGGGTATCAAAAAGTCAGAATTCATCACTCACCACGCATGGCGTTTTCACGATGTCACTCTGGATTCTAAAAGCAGCCGCCGATACATCTTCAAAAGAGATTTTTTGGGGCTTCTCCTTATCGCACATCGGATCATACTCAACCGTCTGGAATACCATATTTATTAAGTTCCCAATAGTAAAACTATAACATAATTAAAATCTAATCCCCCACAAGTCATCGATTCCCCTTGGCTTCTTACAGAGAAGTGAGTGTTTCGAGGCGTTATC
The DNA here is from genome assembly GCA_030763345.1 of Mythimna separata. Classification (NCBI taxonomy): domain Eukaryota; kingdom Metazoa; phylum Arthropoda; class Insecta; order Lepidoptera; family Noctuidae; genus Mythimna; species Mythimna separata. Next base: position 4,516,471 of record JAKKIA010000036.1, on the reverse strand, counting down.
GCTTATAAAAGCACTAATTATTATAAGATAAGGGTTAAAGGTGAAACTATGCTCGTGATGGAATATGCCTTGTCTATTAGGCCAGTAGGTGGGCACATATCAGTTATAAGTAAGTAGGCACTTACTGCTGGTTCAAACTTATAACGTTCCATTTAGATAAATGTTATTCTCAATTAATTCGTTCAACTTCGACCGACTACGATGGCGCGCACTTGAAAAATGAGTGTGGTTTATCTTTTGTTTAATTTTCGTTAAGTAGATATATTGATAAGGATTCTGCTACTGTTATTCGCATAATAACTAGTTACTTGATTTTGTCCTAAATACAGTTTTGTCCTTGAATGATAATATTTCAAATAAAAGTTTTAATATACATAATAAGAAGGTAAACTTTATGGATCAAGGGGTCATTATATTATTATGCTACAGATAGTCAAAACAACTGTGAAAATCACAATAAAAACAGTCGTACACAGTGCTTTACATTTTTACCTTGCATAATGATTACTATGATTTATTTTGAAATAATACATCTAGTAGAAAAAAAAACATATTTTTCTTTTTCCAACGCAGAATAACAAAACGTAACCTGTTTTTTTAACCTGTGGCTTCTGTCAATGTCAAATGCCAAATTGTCAATGTCAGTAATAGAGATGAGATTCTTACTAGAAAAACATCGATTGTATATAGAATCGAATTGTAATCCATATAGTAAACCCAAAAAAACAGTAAATTCTAATGCGCCAACTTTTGTCTTTACTTGTAGCCTGTTTTTGTTTTGATAAAAGCTTGAGGGATGTACACAATTACAATAATTATCGTCTATTTTTTAAACCCGAATACTAAAATGACATTAGAACACAAAAGAACTGGCGTAATTCCTATAGTTTTGACATTACTTGTGTCAATTTAGTCTCAGGGTATAAAAACAGACGATAGGGCTGTCCACGAACTTTACGCTACCAGTTAATTCTTAAAGAAAATGAATATGAATCCGGCAAACTGTTACGACATTTTCTTTTCCACTCCTCACACATGACGCAGGAAGGGCTGACAGCTAACGCGGCAAGAAACGCCTAACCAAAATACTAACTGAGCATTTGAGCAACACTCGCTAAAGAAAGCATCCGTGAGATGGTTGATACGGACAAATACGGTTTCAATAACTTCTGAGTAACTAAGAAAATAATCGAATTCCGATTAACTAGTTATTCTTCAGGTATGAAACCCTAAAAAGCAAGATACAGATGATTCTCCAATGAAAATCTTCATAACTTAATTAAAAAAAAAAAAAAATTGAGTGCTTGCAAATAAATATCTAAGAAATATAAATAATAATTGGTCCACAATTCATGTCATTCATCGGGAAAGATGGGTAAAAAATATACATAACTATATATATTTTTCCCTAAAAAAAAACAAATTAATTCATTTGAAATAGTAATAGGTACCGTTACTAAAACAGAAAAATGGAACCTGGGCCTGGATTTTGAGAGTCGCAGACTAACGAAATCAATTCTTATTTCAGATCGATTCACAAAATCGATTTTATTTACTCATAAAATCGATGTCAAACAGATCGCCATCCCTAGTCGTCAGTTTAGTAGATTGGCGTTGGGAGGTTATATTGTTGTTGCCTGTTTTCTTTTCATAATAATTCAACAAGAAAATAATACAAAAGTGCTTGCATTGTAAAATCGTCAGAATCACCATACAATTTATGAACGAAGATGCCGTACGCCAATCAGCCTTCTGTACACATTACAGAACTCACAGACGACAATGTAAAGTTCGTCGTTGAAGACACGGAGCTTAGCGTCGCCAATAGTATGAGACGTGTGTTCATAGCAGAAACGCCGACTATGGCCATTGATTGGGTACAGCTAGAGGCTAATTCCACTGTACTTAGCGACGAATTTCTGGCTCATCGCATCGGTCTCATTCCACTTATATCAGATGATGTGGTTGACAAAATTCGTTACTCGCGAGATTGTATGTGTGCTGACTTCTGTTCAGAATGCAGCGTAGAATTTACACTGGACGTGAAATGTACAGGAGATCAAACAAGGCACGTTACTACGGCAGATCTGAAATCAAGCGACCCGCGAGTGGTGCCAGTTACGTCGAGACACAGGGACGAGGACCAAGCTGACTATGGTGAGACTGATGAGATCTTAATCATTAAATTACGTAAAGGTCAGGAATTGAAGTTGAGGGCATATGCCAAGAAAGGGTTTGGCAAGGAACATGCTAAATGGAACCCGACTGCCGGAGTTTGCTTTGAGTATGACCCTGACAATATCATGCGGCATACACTGTTTCCTAAACCTGATGAGTGGCCAAAAAGTGAACACACCGAGCTTGATGAAGACCAGTACGAAGCAGAATTCAATTGGGAGGCAAAGCCAAACAAATTCTTTTACAATGTGGAGTCGTCGGGAGCACTCAAACCAGAAAACATTGTGCTCATGGGCATCGTGGTGTTGAAGAATAAACTCCTCAATCTACAAGTACAGTTGGCACAGGAAGCACAAAATGATGCATTGGCTATTAATTAGTTTGTAAAATAGTATTAATTATTAAAAGTTTGATCCTAACTTTACAAATGTGGTATTATTTTAGAATTAATAATTAAAAATTACCGATGGATTTCTTAGATACTTCTCCATATTGAAAGCACTAGTGTTGCCGCAGTTACTGAAGTAAATAAACTGTGCTAAAATCTAGTCGTTCAATCACTGGACACATTGCATCATGCAATGTAATTATGTTGAAGAGAATGTAGAATTTAATTGCATTCAAACCCGTTTACCGAGGCAATTTTGTTAATCCACTCGTATTCTTTGGATCATAAATGTTAATAGCAAGTTTAATTACAAGAATGCCTTTGTTATCAGTGATACCTATTTTAACAGAGGTAGCTAATTAGTCAAATACATGTTTACTTTGTAATTTGCAATATGGTTTGCTTGTGTATTATTGCTCCTTTCATAAAAATACACAATAACTTTTTGACTTGGAAGGCCAAGTCAATTTTATTAACATTATCTCAAGTATTAAAATCTGGGGCCCGGCAGGGCCGAAGCCTTTGGGGGGAACATGTGGTATTCCTAAAGGTTGACACCGAGTCCCCCCCAGAACGAAGGCAACGAAGGAACGGGGTAGGGGTTTAGTCAGTAAGAGTCTGACACGCCCTCCCGCTCCGCCCAAGAGCGGGAGAAGTCATTCTGATGATTCCCCGACCAGAAAAAAAAAAAGTATTAAAATCTATTTATATGTATAAAAATGAAGCCCTATTTTTCATGGTCACACATGGCCTATAACTTAAGAAAGGCTTTACCAATTTCATTCATCTTTTTATAAAATGTTTTCTAATACTTCGTGGAAATTGGTTACATTATGAAAAGTTGATTCATGAATCCCCGACCGGTCTCATGCGACCGCGCTGTCATTGTTTTATCATTGTGTCTCGTTTTGCGGGTATGTGATAGGCTAAAATAGGATAGGGTAGGTAGTCAGTTGACGGGAGCAAAGCCAAGGGAACAAGCCAGTACCTAATATATTCTTCAACTTTCACACAACGCCATCTAGTCCCAAGCTAAGCAGAGCTTGTGTTATTGGCACTAGACAACTGTTCAAGGGCGTCGTAGAACGACTGGGCTTGGTCCGGGTCATTACCAGACAGCCGGATGGCGAGCTATCCAATGCTCGACGTCCGACGTATCCGAAGCCCGCGCCTACGGTGGTCGGAAACCTGGATCGGGATCTCGGCGGTGGCGGCGTGAGGGTCGTTCCCTCGCGAGCCTGCGGTCGGCAGCTTCCTTCGCTAGCATTACTGCTTCGCAGAAGGAGACTACCGCCCGCCACCCCTCTTCACTCCGGACCATGGCCTGAACCAGGGCCCGGCGCGAGAAGTCGCCACCACTAGCCTCCACGGGGACACGGCGGTACTCCGCCCAAGTGGGGCACACCTCTACCCTGTACTCCACCGTGTCAACACAGTGGCGACACTCGGGCGTCCTTTCCTCCTTGATCCGATGCAGACTAAATGATGGCGTGCCCAGCACTGAGTTGCGACAGTCGCTGTCGCCATGCCACCCCGAGATCTTGCCGGAACTCTGTCCGCCATATCACAACTTGTCGTGGCAGTGGAGTTTCGCCACGGCGTTGCATCTCCACGCGCAAATCGTGCATGCGTGCAAGGACTGTTGCCTCCAAATCCCACGGTGGCAGGCCAGCAAGGAGGCTCGCCGCTTCGTGGGAGATCGTGCGGTATCCCCGCACCATTCGGATGGCCATGACCCTTTGGCAAGCGTTCAGTTTGGCCGCCGGTCGCTTACCCAGCGACGGCGAGCTATCCAATGCTCAAATGCAATGCCAGTTTGGGAGCCAGACGTCGAAAATGCTCCTCAAAAGTCCACCGGCTGTCGAGGACGCGTCCCAGGTCTTTTTTGAACCCGGTGGTGCCGCGGTCCGAGGGCCATGAAAGCAAATGGCCACGGACTTGTGCAATGCCACCTTGAGTCCCATTTGCTGGATCCTGTCTACGACTGTCGCAACCCCGCGTGTCGCTGTTTCGGCCGCCGCCGCCGCCTGGTACGACTCTCCCCGCGCCAGGACTAGCGTGTATTACTAAAGATCTCTTGCAGTATTCTGAAGGGCTTTCTGCTGAATGATTGTTTCTATGACGTTGTTTCCCCCGTAATACGCGGCATTGATGTTTGTCCAACTCCAGTCCGACTTACTCCACAACAGTAGTAGCTTCCTTTATAATTTCTTGCAGTTTAAAATATAGCAGCATAAGTATAATTTCTGCATATAAATATTTAATATTAATATTAATAATATTAATAATATAAACTGTTATTGCTCTGTTTCTGTTGCTGGTGTAATTATACTACTAAAATACAATCGTAAGACCAGGGTCCTACAGGTTAAAAGTTAAGGAAGTCAATTGCTCGCACTTTGGTCGCTTTACGGCTAGCTACATTTGATCTCTAGGGGGGGGCAGCTGCCCCCCCCTGCCCCCCTTGGCGACGCCCTTGCAACTGTTACTGATAAAAATACTTATATATTTCTAAATTCATACTTATTATATATAAATAACACCCTGACACAGGACAAATGATTGTGCTCATCACAAAAACATTTGTCCTGGGTGGGAATCAAACCCACGACCTCTGGCATAGCAGTCAGGGTTACTAATCACTAGATCAACAGGCCAGTCGATATAAAAGAATAAACTGATTTGTCAACATCACAGCTCAAACTACAGGACCTAGGGACATTAAATTTTGCATATGGTTTCATTTGAAGACTTTATCCCCCAAGGGGATGAAATAGCGGTCTAAAGTTGTCTTGTGTTGAAACCTACATACTTTCACGTGGCCTAAACGGCTGGCAGAGACTAGAATTTGAATAAAGGAAAATATAATAAAAAAATAAAATACATAGTCCCTTATGTGGTCAAGTTCTCGCTCGTTGGTGCTGATCTCAACATTTTATTTTTATCAAATAAATTATATTTATTTTGCAAAATGTTCGATTTATTTGCTAAAATCGAAAATTTCTCGTCATTTAACTAAGTCAAATTATTGCCTCAGAATCCGCCTAATTCTGACTGTCCATTTATAGGTACTATATATAACTAGGTAAGGCCGGTTTTTGAATTTTGTCAAACCCTATTAGGTTGTCAAATTTTAATAGATTTTCAGGCTAAAGTGTATTTTGACAAATACTTCTAAAGCTTAGCTCTCAGAAATTGAGGGATTGGGTTTAATCTATCACATACCCGCGAAACGAGACACAATAGTAAAACAATAACAGCGCGGTCTCATAGGACCGGTCGGGGATTCAAACATTAAATAGGTATAGCGCAGTTTTTTTAGTGGAAAATCATCAAACGCCTTCTTTCGCTCTAGAGGGCGTTTCTGACTTACAATACATTCAATTCAGTGAAGATACATTTAAAAAACCCACCGTGTAGGTACTTCAGTTGTCCTTTGCGCTCTAGGGCCTGTGTGTCTCTGTCAAACGTTACCCCAGCCCCAGCAGGTATTGGCTCTACTTTTACTGACTCCTTCACTTCTGCTGACACCTCTTTGAGGGGTACGTCGAACAGTTTACACTGTCGACCCGGGCAGGTTCTGGACAGCGAGCTACCCATTGCTCGAGGTTCGCATTCCGCGCTTATGGTGGTCGGAAATCGCCCTTCGAGGTCCGAGGGGTCTCCTTTAGGGGCAGCTGGACAGCATCTCCATGTTATCAGAACCGGACGCAAGAGTTCACTACCGCCGATCGCCTCCACGAGGACACGGTGGTATGCTCCGCCATGTCCTCACACGTGAGACTTACCGCTGTGTATGCGATGTGCCCAAGAGCGCTATACCTAGTTAAAAACGTGGCTACGTTCGGGCTCTTAGGTTTCACAAGAAACCGAAAACGTCACCTTTATAGATACCTACTGGTTCCGTGGAAGAAACCAAAGATGCCATTAAATATCTGTCACTATAATAACATAGGTTTGTCAGATTACCATTAAAATGTAGTGACAATAAACGGAATTTTCAATTGTATTAATCAAATACATTAAAACAGAAAATTCTATAAAAAAAAATGTACATTTAAAACGAACTGCAAAACCAGCAAATTAAATGAATGAAGAAATTATAAAGCAGAATATTATTTTCATATTATTTTTTACAATAGTGATAGAGAGAGTCCTTGCTAGAACATGTCTCAAGTAGCTGAAGCTGAACCAACTATGTCCTTTCTAACGTGCGTTCCTGGGGATAGCTTTCCGAAAGAGTATGAACTTCATACTGAAGAACCTGAGGCAAGTATCTACCTAAATAAGTACTTATATCTTCGAAAATTTTTGATTATATGTACCTAAGTAGATCCATGAAACCTGTAGGCGTACCTAGCTTAAAATAATGTTTGTAATATTGTAAAGCTGAAGAGTTTGTTTGTTTCAATCTCAGAAACTACTGGTTCGAATTGGAAAACTCTTTGTGTTCGATTCGATAGCCCATTAATCGAGAAAGGCCTCATAACATTACGCTACGGCCAATTTCTATTGGTCATAGCGTGAGGTTCGCGGAGGAGTAACTAAAGACGCGGAGGACAAATAGGTATATAATATAGCAGTACACTGCAGACCTAATGAAGCGTGTCTGAAGGGATGCACACAGTAGAACTAGTTTTTTAGGAGTTGGCATACCCAATTTAATTCATGAATCCCCGACCGGTCTCATAGGACCGCGCTGTTATTGTCTTACTATTGTGTCTCGTTTCGCGGGTCTTGATAGGTTAAGTGCGACAAAAGTACCAACCAACTGCAGCCTGCTGACTGGTCGTTCTAGTCAGTCTGGACTGGACTTTATTTACAAAGAGTTGGTTATTTTCTTTACCCGAAACCATTTGCCTTTTCTTAACTAATACTTTCAATTGCATCTGGTCTTCAGGAAGTAAATAAAAAGCCTATAACGGACACACCAAGCAAACATAAACTAAAATTGCAAGACATTCAAGACGCGCAAAATCGTATCAAGAAATATGTTGTCTGCACACCAGTAATTGTGAGTTTAAGTGATTTGTTCCAGTAAGTAGATAAAGTCCATTGTTGCTCATAAGAACGTGGTATTTTGTGGTAATTCCACAGTCATATCATCTGACCTTGTTGAGCAATCCTTCTCTATCGTCTACCGGTAACCACCACTAAGAACTAAGTAGGTACACCTTAATGGTTCTGTCATTTACCTAACACGTAGTCTTGACAATAAGCTCAGCATTCAGCATCATCAGACATTCACATCATGCTTATGTGGTTATATCGGTGACCCTCCTGATTTATTTTTAGGTAAGTACTATAAATAACACCTGCCTAATAAAGTACCTACCTACCTTAGAATACTAATAAGACAAAAATTTTAGGAGGCGAAACACATAGGAAGATCATTTTGCAATGTCATGTTGAAATGCGAAAACTTACAAAATACTGGAAGGTACGTTTGAAAGTACATAATAGTCATATAAGTTGATCCTAGATGCTTTATTAATACAACTTTTAAATGGATTGCAGTTTCAAAGCGCGAGGAGCTTGCAATGTTTTCACCAGCATGTCGCCTTCAGATAGAAGCAAGGGTTGCACTGTGTCGGGGGGGCGGAACTTCGTCAGCGCTATGACATATTATGGGTTTGGACAGTCAGTGCCTATCAACGTGGTAGTTCCTAAGGACTGCCCACTCGTGGACAAGCAACGGTACAAGGAGAACTTTGCAATCGTGAAGGTCCACGGCAACGACCGCAACGATGCCAGTCTGCATGCCCTCACTTATTGTGATGAAATCGGCTCCAGTTATGTGCATGGGTAAACTATATTCACAATTTCTAATAATAGAATTTTAGTTATAGTGTAGCCATTAGTGCTGTGCACTCCCTGAGGTATGTGCGCGGCGAGACGGGGGGGGAGAATTGACTGCTGCGCTCTGTCAGTGCGCCGTCAACGCTCGTGGCGGCAGGTAGTGTTATCTGTATCGGACTGTCTATGTCAGACGCACATGGGATAAATATTCAAAGATGGGTCGTGCGTTATCTCGTGATATAAAGACTGCCATTTTTAAGGTGGCTGAATATTTTATGAAAAGAAAAGCAGACAAAGAAAGCTTTGAATTTAAAAATGATGTGAATATTGCCAAAATCGTTGCGGAGGCTACGGGGTACAGCAAAAGAACCGTGCATAATGTGATTTCTGCGGGTTATTTATCAATTGAAAATTCAAGCCAATTAAAATTTCAATTTCCAAAAAAACCAAAAGTTCTAAAGAAAAAACACGTTGTGGATGATTTTGACCTTGGAGTTATCAGAAGAAAAATTCATCAGTTTTACGAAGTTGACAAAAAAATACCAAGTGTCCGTAAGTTACTATCAAGTTTGAGAAAGGATGGCATATTGACTTGTGGACGGGAATATTTAAGACAGCTTTTACACAAAATGGGCTACCGTTTCAAAAAATGCAAATCAAAGAGACTTCTTCTTATAGAGCAGCCTAATATTACAGTGTGGCGGAAAAAATATCTAACACAAATCAGAAATTACAGAACGCAAAACCGCAACATATATTTTCTTGATGAAACATACATCAACGCCGGTCACCATGCCAGCAAATGTTGGCAATCATCGTCAGAACCCGGAATTCATGCTGATATTGGGAAAGGACGGCGATTGGTAATTCTTCACGCTGGTTGTCGAAATGGCTTATTGGATGATGCATTGACTATATTCAAATCAGATGCTAGAACCGGTGACTATCATGGAGATATGAGCGGACCTACTTTTTATAAGTGGGTAGATGAAAAGTTAAAAGATAAGTTGCTGCCGAATTCTGTAGTTGTAATGGACAACGCGTCTTACCACAGCGTTCAGGTTGAGAAGAAACCAACTATATCAAGCCTCAAAAGTGAAATGCAGAACTGGTTGCTACGCCATAATGTAGAATTTTCAGGAACCATGACAAAGGCTCAACTGCTACTTCTTATCAAAAATACACAAAAAGAACCCGTGTATAGAATTGACGAACTCCTGAAAGCCAGTGGACACACTGTTCTGCGTTTACCTCCGTACCATCCGGATTTAAATCCAATTGAGTTGGTCTGGGCTGATATTAAAAACAACATAGCCCAAAACTATATTAATTCTTCTCTAGACGAAAAAATAATCTTATTGGATAAATTGTTTTCGGAATTCGCGGCGGAAAAATGGCAGAGATGCGACGATCATGTCCAGAAAAATGAAAACGATTACTGGAGTCGCGATAGTAGGTTCGATAATGTTATCGATTCATTCATAATAAATTTGCAAGACTCTGATTCAAGTTCCGGTGGCGAAGTGGAAGATGAAGATGATGACGAAATCGAAGATGAAGTTGAAACGGAATCTATGTCAGAATAACTTTCGTTAGAATATATAATTGTTTGTTAATATAAAAAAGTCCTGCTTTGAATTATAAGTTTAGTTCTTATTTGTCACCTGCACATTTTTAATAAAATAGGAGTATATTTGGGTTATATTTTAATCAACTAAGTAAGTATAATATATTACAGATAGCCTCCGACCGTCGTCCCGCCCCAAGTCTTGCTTTAGAAATGCACACTGAAATCGTAAGATCTGTCCGACATGTATCGATCTCATGTGAACTCATGCACTTTTTTCTTCGCCTCCCACCTCGCCGCGCATACCTCAGGCAGTGCACAGCACTAATGGCTACACTATAGAAACCATTTTTTTTTTAATTCGGTCATTGTGAAGTTTAGACAGGGTTGAAAAGCATATAGGAAACGCTAAATCGGCCTACGGTCATATACGTTATAATATATTCATTCGTTAATGCGCAGGACAGACCGATTGGACTTAATTGCGGGCTATGGCACACTAGGCCTGGAATTATTGACCCAGCTAGAAAACATGGACGCCATCTTGTGTCCTGTGGGCAGCGGTGGGCTTGTGGCGGGGCTCCTGATGGCTGTCAAGAGCCTTAAGCCCAACTGCCTGATATACGTAAGATGATAACAAATATTTTATGTAAACAATACTATCTAGTTATATTAATATAGACCTTACCAGGTTAGATATCCATGTCTATTTATTTTTTGGGCCTATGGGTTTACGAAGTGTGCAAAACATGAAAAGAAATCCGAAGCATCGCAATGCGTATTGCGATGCATCTCCCCTCCACAGACTCCAGAGAGAAGAACGCTGTAAAAACACTGGATGTACCCTAGTAGGTATAAGCAAGTTCTGTTATAGCTGTACAGTAATTTCGTGCTATCTGTTAGTATCTACGAGTACATATTTTCCTGCCATCCCATACCTACATCTATCTATTTGATGAATCAGCTAATTCATACACCATTTTCGCTAGGGAGTGGAATGCTCGGCAGTACCGACAATGACTAGAGCGCTCCAAGAAAAGAAGCCCGTTATGATCCAGCAGAAGCCGACCATTGCCGATAGCCTCTGCTGTGGCATCGCTAGCCAAAACGCTTTCAACATTATTAGGGGATACCTCGATAGAATGGTTTGTCTGAACATTATTGTAGAGTAGGTAGATACCACTATTAAAAAGTTAGGAACGGGAACAATTGGGTCTCGGCTATAAATGCAGTGACCTTTGTGGTTTTGTTGAGGTCTACTTAGTTTACATAGTAGGATAACCTACTCGTACATTATGGATTACCAAAAAAAAACTACTGTTATACATATAGATCCTGCTTACCTATATTGTAAGCGTGAAAGTTTGTATGATGATTGTTACTCAGTTACTCATTTACGCAAAAACTACGGAATGGATTTTGATGAAACTTAGTAGATGGTCTATCTGTATACTGTTCTAGAATAGCATATAGAATACTTTGAACCAGTATGTTCCCTTTGGATAATTTTCTACTTTCACGCCGTTGGGAGCAGCTAGTATATTATACCTACATGTTAAGTAGCGAATATTTAATTATTAAACCAAATGCAGTATTTAAAAAAATATATCATATTTTTATAGATAACAGTGGATGAGTCATGGATTTCGCGAGCTATGATCAACATACTGGAGCGAGAGAAGATGGTGGTGGAAGGAGCGGCAGCGTGCCCTGTGGCCGCGGTGATGGCCGGAAAAGTCCCGGAGTTGCGCGGAAAGAAGTAAGTAAACCTACAGGGTGCTAGTCCACGCAATCACACATAGTACAATGAAGTTATAGGCAATGCGACTGCTATTATAGTATCCTATACAGAATAGTACATTACGATATTAGTGCGTTATAACTAATACGCACGTATATCGTATGACGTTTTTTAATTCATTTTCGAGGAAACAGAAAAAAAAACATTTAAATAAACTGAATCTGTGAATGCACACTGTTGCTTTCCCGCCATTTTAACAGCGCGCTAGCACTGCCTACTGACTGGTGCAGCGCAGCGATTAGTTCGAAATTTGAATAGCAACAGCGCGCGAAATGGCAAATAATACTGTTATGGAATTTGTATGGACTATAACTTAACTATTTGCTTTGGTTACACACTGCGTTTTTTATGACCCGCTTTACATATTTAAAACCGGTGGAATTACATCAGCTTTACGAGCAACGGTGTTAAAAAGTAATTAATAGTGAGATGATGACTGAGGATGCCAACAGTATAAACCTGGCCGATGTGGCGACGTTTGGCCTAGCCTAGGTTTAGACCCGGACATTTTACGACAGAAATAATGTAGTAGGTAAGTGCATCATTATTTCTGCTACAACCTTTCGATAAGACCTGGTCTGGGCCTCAAGTCTGCTGTTAGAATTGAATCAGAATTGTCAATCATTGGCTTCAATTTTGACAAGTTGAGGCCCAGTTCTCAAGTGGTACAGTTTCGTGTCATGAAGTTTGCGAGGGTATTAATACAGGAGATCAAACTACCCTCAGAAAGAAAGAAAAAACGTTTATTCGTGCCTCACACAATCGTCTAAACTAAAAATACAGCAGCACAGCTTGCAGCTGATTGTTATATTTGTTGCAGCGTGGTGTGCGTGCTGTCGGGAGGCAACATCAACAGCAGCCGCATGTCGCGGGTCATCGACCGCGGTATGGCGGCGGAGGGGCGCCTCGTCAAGTTCAGCGCGGCGCTGCCCGACGTGCCCGGCGCCATGGCCCGCCTGCTGGCCAAGGTCACGGACATCGGCGCCGACGTCAAGAGCTTTGTGCCCGAGCGCGCCTGGATGAGACGGGACATCTTTACTGTTTCTGTACGTTTTACATTTTTGAAAGGCATAAAATATCAAGCATCTAAATCAAATATCTACAAACCCCTCGGTTAAACGAAAGAGAAGCCCGGGGCCCTGGAATTATGGCAAAGAATGAACAGGAGCGGGAAAAGTCATTTGATGATTTCCTACCAAAAAAAACCTAAATCGAATAAAATTTGTGTAGTGTATTCAAGAATCCCCGACCGGTCTCATAGGACCGCGCTGTTATTGTCTTACCTACTATTTATTGTGTCTCGTTTCGCGGGTATTGATAGGTTAATGTAGGCTCCTTATTGGTTTCGTTTCCTCAGCAGTTAACGGCATAAGTAAACCTACTAATCTTCAGTTAATGTGATCTTATCAAGAATTTATTCACTCCAGTCTGTAATTCTGGTTAACAAAATTCAAACTTTTTCGTGCCACACGGACTTTTTTGATATTTTTTACTTTAATTGGTGATTGTAAGAAAAAATAAACAGTTAAAAAAAATTTGCTAGCCGAGGATTTTATTCTATTGAGTAATTTAAAATATTAAGAAAAAATACAGATCTCGTAAATCAAACGTTTATTTTTTTATAAATTACTTAATAATTTAAGATTTTCTTGAATGTTTAGCTTCTGGTTGGTCCCTTTTAATTGTCCAGCAGTAATCCGCTAACATATTTGGGCTCCATTTGCCCTGACGCCGATGTGGCCCCCCTACCGTTATTTGGGACCCGGTGGTGGCGCGGTCCGCGGGCCATGAAAGCACATAGCCTTGCACTTGTGCAATGCCACCTTGAGTCCCAGTTGCTGGATCCTGTCCACGACTGTCGCAACCCCGCCTGTGGCTGTTTCGGCCGCCACCTGGTACGACTCTCCCCGCGACAGGACCAGAGTGTCGTGTAGTGACCACGCTGACCCCGTCGGGGAGGTCGCCGCGCAGCACGTAGTCGTATCGATGTTCCACAGGGGCGGTCCTAGTACCGATCCCTGCGGAACACCGCACATCTCTCGCCCTCTCCACTTTCCCTGGTGACCGGGATAGATGATGAACCTATCCGACAGGTAAGCCTCGATCACACGACGGAAGTAGGCGGGCATCACATGGTACCGAAGTGCCGCCCCGATGCAACTCCAGGGAAGGGAGTTGAAGGCATTGGCGATGTCCAAAGACACCGCCAAGACGACCCTGCCCTGAATCACCGCATCCCCCGTCGTGAGGGTCCTCACGCGCATGATGGCGTCCACCGTGGAACGCCCCCTGCGAAAGCCGAACTGGCCGTCCGCAAGACCCGGCCCCACCCGCGCCAGATGCCCGACGAGGCGGTCTGCAATTACTCTTTTAAAGAGTTCGCCCACCTCGTCGAGCAGCATGATGGGCGGACGGAGAGTCCGCGGGGCGCCCCGGCTTCGCGATGAGGACCAGTTTCCCGGTCTTTCAGCGAAGGGGGAACTGGCCTTTCTCCATGCTTGCGCTAAAGAGCCCTCGCAATCGAGACCTGAGAGCCTCCATGGGCAAGGCCCATACCCTTCCGGGCACGCCGTCTGGTCCTGGGGCGATGTTCTTGACACTGAGTCTTCGTACCACCACCCTCATCTCTACCTCGGTCACCTCTGGAGCGTCGTCCTCGTCGTCGCTGGTGTGGTCCGCTACGGGCACCGCAGGTGGCGGAGCCATGAGCGGGGAAGAGTGTTCCCCTCGCTCAGGGAACAGATTGGCCACTACACCCTCCACAACCTGGGGCCGGAGACTTTGAGTCAGTGGGGGAGCCCATGGGCGGAGCTTGTCCCGCACCACCGGACGTCCCGATGGGTCCCTGTTCAGGGTCTCCAGCCACACATTGCGGGCCTCCAACTTGACCCGCTTTATCTCCGTTCGGAGGGTGCGCCTTGCCGCTCTGTACCCCTCGTACAGCTCCGCCTCTCTGGCCTCCGCATCCGGCGGCCGGGTGCGGCGCCTGCGGAACCTGGTGTACCGGCGCCGCGCGGCGGTGCACGCCTCGCGCAGAGCCGCAATCTCCGGCGAACACCAGCACACCTGGCGCCGAGCACGTCCTGGATACCTTACATGTGTTGTTGTTTCAAGATTGCTTGAAAAATGCGATATAGATATAACTATAGATAGTACAGTAGGGCGCGTCTACACCATGTTCGCAATAAAACAAAATGTACCTACTAGCTACCATGCATGAGATGAGAGAACTAGATACTAGTCTGGTCATTTCTGCGCCCCTCCAGCCCTCCAGGGTCTGCGCCCTGTGCCTGGGCACCGCTCGCACCGCCCTAGTTACGGCACTGCTTCCGATATATAAATTCCATTTAGTTTCTTACTGTTTTTGTTTATCTCTTGCTTCTTCCATTCGCTTAAAAGGGAAAATAATACAGACACCTTGGTTTGTTTCTCTCCAGTCTGTAGACAGCTAAAAAATAAATAAAAAAGATATTGCGGCAATATTGTTTTAACGTACTACCTTAGTCGGTTTTTTAATTCCTATGACTAAATTGACACGGGCAAATGTCAAACTTACAATAAGAATGAGAGGTATTCCACATTGAGCACCCGTTTTAATAGCACCCAAACTAATAGCACCCAAGGTATTCCACATTGAGCACCTAGTGATATTTTTTGCGGGTGCTATAAGTGGAATACTTTTTTATTTAATATTTTATTCCACATTGAGCACCTGCAAATTTAAAGGCACTAGTGTTGGGACGTTTACGTGTTTAAGGTCGTCGGAATAATCGATTAAAATCAGTAAAATAATAAATTTAATATGACAGTTTCCTTAATCACATTATACATAATTATTATTACGAAATCAGATTTGAAATCAAATAAAATTCTATTTGATTTTTTTTTCTGGTAAGGGAATCATCAGAATAACTTCTCCCGCTCTGGGGTGGAGCGGGTGGGCGTGGCAGACTCTTACTGACTAAACCCCTACCCCGTTCCTTCGTTGCCTTTGATCTGGGGGGGACTCGGTGTCAACCTTTCAGAATACCCATTTTCCCCAGAGGCTTCGGCCCTGCCAGGCCCCTACAGTTTGCTGACATCTCCTTGAGGCGCGCGTGGAACAGAACGCGCCGTTGACGACTGGGCTCGGTCCAGATTATTTCCAGACTGCCGGACGGCGAGCTACCCAGTGCTCGCCATCTGCGACTACGGTGGTTGGAAATTGGGATCGGGATCTCGGCGGCTGCGTGAGGACCGTTCCCTCACGCGCTCGCGGTCAGCAGCCTCCTTCACAAGCATTACTGCTTCGCAGAAGGAGGCGACCGCATGCCACCCCTCCTCGCTCCGGACCATGGCCTGTACCAGGGCCCGGCGCGAGAGGTCGCCGCCGCCGATAGCCTCCACAAGGACACGGCGGTGCTCCGTCCAAGCGGGGCACACCTCTACCGTGTGCTCCACCGTGTCCTCCGGGCGGTCCACACAGTGGCGACACCCGGGCGTCCTCTCCTGTTTGGTCCGATGCAGGAACCTCCTGAACTTACCGTGTCCGGTGAGGTTAGGTTAGGTTAGCCTCATACGGAACGAGAGGACGCCGTGACCTCTTTCCAACCACTCCTCAAAGAGGTGACTTACCGCCTCAATGACGGCGTGCCCAAAATTCTATTTGATTTCAAATCTGACATACTGTCATATTAAATTTATTATTTTACTGATTTTAAACGATTATTCCGACGACCTTAAACCCGTAAACGTCCCAACACTAGTGCCTTTAAATTTGTAGGTGCTCAATGTGGAATAAAATATTAAATAAAAAAGTATTCCACTTATAGCACCCGCAAAAAATATCACTGGGTGCTCAATGTGGAATACCTTGGGTGCTATTAGTTTGGGTGCTATTAAAACGGGTGCTCAATGTGGAATACCTCAGAATGATGCCAGTTCGTTTGTGTTTTATTCGTTCGTTATTGTCAAAACACAAATCTCTCATAGATTATAAAACAGACTTTACATTACTGTTGCAGGTAAACATGCTGATTGAGACAAGTGACCTGCATCACGCCAAGGACTTGGAGAAGAAGCTGATGAAGGACTACCCACATTCACACTTCATCATGTTGTAGTCTGATCTGTTTTGGTTCAGTTTCGTACCCGTGCCTGTAATCATGCTCACACTTAATAATCTGATACAAATGACAATAAATGACATGAATTTCTATCAAATTTGATTTTGTTTTCCTTTTTTGGCCTTCTCCAAGAACATTTAAAGCCAGGGCAAGCTAGAGCGCTGAAAGGGCTCGTTTACTAGAGGTGTTGCTTCACTCCATAGACTTCTTCTTCGTGCCCTTATCCCATATTACAACGCGTTTTTTTTTCTTTCATCCTGTCCTGTCACCCGTCGTAATATCACTTAACTTCCTTAATGGCGCAATTTCATTTGTCGATAGGGCCCGCATGCGGGGTGCGAGAGATGTCTGGAATGCGTACCACAGGATTCACATTCGGGGAACCGTAGACGGTATACCGAACATGTATCGACTTGGTAACTTTCATTGGTTATTATCTCGCATGCGGGGACTCCCCGCATGCTGTATTCCGAACGAGTTAACGACTAATGAAAATGCGCCATAACTGACAAATATTATAAAATGAGAATAGCTTACCTCTAGTCCCCGGTCAAGAAAAGAGTGCGTAATAGTACATTACGATATTAGTGCGTAATGATGGTTATAACATGCGAGGCGGAATTTCAGCCCGAGCCGAAGGCGAGGGCGTAACTGAGCCGAGCATGTTATAACCAATACGCACGTGTATCGTACGACGTTTTTTAACACATTTGCGAGGAAACAGAAAAAAAAAAAATTTAAAAACATTTTCATTTTAAAAATTGCTGCGCACTTATTGTGTGAGGAACATCTTAGTGTTTAGCGCCACAGAAATCGAACGCAAATATTGTTTGGTAAAATGACAAAATGACAAAAATTGCAAAAAAATACCAAAAAGACTAAAAATGATTGAAATGACAAAGAGTGACAAAAAATGACAGAAAATCACAACACATCACAAAAAATGACAAAAAGTGACAAAAAATGACAAAGTCACAAAAAATGACTGAAATGACAATAAATCACAAAAAATCACAAAAGTTGACAAAAAATTACAAAAAGTGACAAAAAATTACTGAAATGACAATAAATCACAAAAAGTGACAAAAATGACGAAAAATGACAAAAAGTGACAAAAAATCACAAAAGTTGACAAAACATTACAAAAAGTGACAAAAAATGACAGAAAATCACAACAAATCACAAAAAATTACAAAAAGTGTCAAAAATGACAAAAAGTAACAAAAAAGGACTAAAAGTGACCAGAAGTGACAAAAAGTAACAAAACATGACAAAAAGTGACAAAAAATGACTGAAATGACAATAAATCACAAAAAGTGACAAAAAGTTACAAAAGTTGACAAAAATCACAAAAAGTGACAAAAAATGACAATAAATCACTTAAAGTGACAAAAATTACAAAAAGTGACAAAAAATTACAAAAAATGACAAAAAGTGACAAAAATGACAAAAAGGGACAAAAAGTGAAAAAAAGTGTCAAAAAATCCCAAATGTTGACAAAAAATTACAAAAAGTGTCAAAAAATCCCAAATGTTGACAAAAACTTACAAAAAGTGACAAAAAGTTACAAATATATCACAAATAATCACAAAAAATGACAAAAAATGCCATAAAAAGACAAAAAGTGACAAAAAATTACAAACAATGTCGAAAAGTGACTAAAAGTGACAAAAAATGATAAAACATGACAAATGATAAAATGATGAGGCTATTCTTTCGAACTAAACGCCGCGCGCGAAATGGCAAATAATGCTGTTATGGAATTTGTATGGACTATAACTTAACTATTTGCTTTGGTAACACACGCGTTTTTTATGACCCGCTTTACATACTTAAAACCGGTGGAATTATATCAGCTTTACGAGCAACTGTGTTAAAATAGTAGATTATGATACAAGTGTGTAATGTGGGAGATTACCGTCGCGGTGGTATTAAGCTTACCCGAGCCGTGGCGAGGGTCTTAAGAGAACCAAGAACGGTAACCACCGATTACTCACGTGTATCATACGACGTTTTTCGACACACTTGTGAAGAAAAGAAATGAAAAATCAGCTTTATTTAGTAGGTATATGAAAAGTTTATTTAGAGAAACAGTACGTAAATGTGCAGTCAGTAAAGTTATAATTAAGTTTAACGGTCCGATGACATAGATTTTCTACTTGAAGGCGTATAGCACAAATCATTTTCCTCATAAATAGTTCTTGTAGACATTTTTGTAAAATCTGTATTTTATTTTTTAACCCATAATCGGGCACAGGGAACTATTTTCACACCCCGACTGCCGAGTCATAAATGCTCGAATATATTTAAAATGGCAACTTCTCAGACTATTTTTAACCCA
Organism: Mythimna separata; assembly: GCA_030763345.1. Lineage (NCBI taxonomy): Eukaryota > Metazoa > Arthropoda > Insecta > Lepidoptera > Noctuidae > Mythimna > Mythimna separata. The sequence continues at coordinate 4,497,292 of JAKKIA010000036.1, read as the reverse complement.
AAATATATTCCTGATTAGTTACTGATTTATTTTACTGACAACCCCACAATTTCAAATGTCAACGTCAGAATCAAATTAACGTCACTTTTGAAAAATTGCGCGTTTTTCATGTAGTGAAGACATAACTCTGTTAAGTTTCTCTGGTAAGTAGATATTTGATCTGTTATTAACTAATTTTTTATATTCTGTGTATCGTTGTTATGATATTCAATGCAAAAATATAATTTTTGTGTGGGTTTTATTCATTTGAAATATTGTCTTATAAGTGAGAAAATAGTTACCTTTGCCCGTTCCGGAACTTTAAATTGCGTCAATATATATAAAACTAGCTTTTACCCGCGGCTTCGCTCCCGTCCTACGCTACCCTACCCTTCCTTCCCTACCTACCCTAAACTACCCTATACCCTACCCTACCCTATCCTACACAACCTTACACTACTCTACTACCTACTTTACCGAACTTTTTTTTTTAATTTTTCTCGCCGTAAAAACCCTCTATGAACTTCATCGAACATTTAAAAAAAGAATTGGCCAAATTGGTCCAGGCGTTGTTGTATTATGCGCTTACCAACACATTTTGCGATTCACTTTTATATTATTATAGATGTAGGAATTTATTTCTGTCGACTTTTTTATTATTGAATTGAATATCATTTTAATGTAATTGTAAAAATGTAATTTCAGAACTGAGGAACATAAATGTAAAAGTAAAGCCAGGGTAAGCTGCTAGTCCATTACTAGTCTATTAAAATTTATAGACATAATCGGGCAAAGGGAAATACCTAATTTCCCACACGATAAAAACCGTTTTTTTTTAGTTACAGTAATTTATATTGTATTTTATGTACAATGCCAATTAACATAATACAAAAGCTTACATTTAAACCAAGAAAAGTTGATTTCTTTGTTCGGTTTGTTTTTTTTTATAAACGCGCGTATGCGCGAAAAATAGCGTAGCATAGACTAGCTACTCTAGCTCTTGGTTTAGAAAAAATAAGAATGAGGTTGCTTATAATAAACAGAAAATACAAATTTGATGAAAGATTTAATTAATTAAATATGTAAAATTTTAAACAGTTTAATTACCTAAACACGAAATTGCATGAAATAAGTAAGTAAAACACTAATTTATGCTATTTTACGCAATAACAAATTTTAATGTTATTTTTTTGTCTTCAAACTCTTTTTGACAAAAAAGTGGTTAAACAAAAAGTAACTACATTACCGCACTTGTGCATAATAATAATCAAAATGTCACAGTTGTTACCAAACTGTGACATTTTGATTATTATTATGCACAAGTGCGGTAGCGGCCACTTTATGAGCAAGTGTGTCGAAAAATAATATGGCAATTCCCTTCGATCAACAATGATCGAAGGCAATTCCAGAGACAACTTTAGAACTTCATGCGCTCATACAAAAACATTTGGCGATGCCTGCCGCACGCAAGCACTAAATAATCTTATCCCCTCACGTTTCCATGCTTAACCTATCAATACCCGCGAAACAAGACACAATAGTAAGACAATAGTAGCGCGGTCCAATGAGACCGGTCGGGAATTCCTGAATTAATACGGCTATGCCCACTGAACACGTCTTGTATGAACTCTCTCATACTTAGCCATATGTTTAAATTATTTGCGCGACGCTTCGCACAATGCCACATTCAAAGCGCCTCCATAAACAGGCCCTAAGGGGCGTACATTAAAACTTTACCCACGCGACTTTAAGCGTAACCTACACCTTGTGAGTCGGCCAGGAGTGCTATTCTTCAGCACAGCGCTGCCGGCCAGGCTGTTTTCTTAGAGAATAGCACTCCTGATCCGCAACTCCGCGGCGAAGCACTTATTTTGTGTACGTTTGGGACAAGAAGATTATTCGATCCACCTCGGCTCCTTGCGAAATCTCGGCAACGTCATAGTGTTACTATGTCACTTGTACCTGGGTAGCCAAACAACAAGTAAGTCCAGTGGGGCGGAGCCTGAGCGAATACCACTCCGCGCACGGGTGCTTTTACTTCATATAATCAAAAAACCCTCACATAAGTACTAATAATTATGAATATGTACTTCTTACATTCAAACTTCATCGTGTATTCTGCCATAAGTTGTCAGTTTGCAAATCAGAATAACTTCCAGCTGAAAACATGAGCAAATAATTACAGTCTCACATAAATTCAAAATTCCAGTTTTAAATGGCAAAGTTATTACAGAAAATGGTAATTATTGAATTATATAGAACCTAGAAAATATATCAGTGGCAAAATTATGTATTTTGGCGAGCGTTTGATTTCAGAATGTATTCTCCGACAAAGATGAGCCACACGTATTATCATTCAGTGAAATCAAGCAAGCTGCAGAGAGGATCGAAGGGGGCATCATACATACACCACTATGTGTAAGTAAACTATCGAAGACTCGATCAAAATTAAAACTCATTGGAACAACTATCAAGTTAGGTAGTCCTAAGCCTGCCTAGCCTATTATAAATTAGCTGTTATGTTTTCAGGAAGCGAAAGTCAGTAAATACATGGACTACAATATCTATTTGAAATGTGAAAATTTACAATATACTGGCAGGTAAGCATTGGTTATCTGAATGGCAAATAATTTTCGAGACGAATGAAACAATTTCTAACCGACATCTAACCCGAAAAAATCGGAGAAGTTACAGCGTAGCGTAGCCATGTCGAAGGAGGTTGACACACACAAAGTTTTTTTTTTAAGTTATATAAGTGTGGGATCGCAGTCAAGCACTAGCTGCTTGACTGCGATCCCACCATAGTTGCGGATCAGATTGTCTGCTACATAGCACGTACCGCGTAACTCTGCTGTAGTGGGTTGGTTTAACTACTCCAGCCCAACGCTGTCGTAGCTGGAGTTTGTTTGTTACATAACATACTTTTAGCCCTTTCGTAGCAAAACAGTGTTACAATCTACGGCGGCGGCGTTGTCAGGGGGCTACGAGAGCGTAGCATATCGGGTTATTTGCTACAGAGCGTAGCCCTCTCGTAACGAAAGCGTATTGATACGCTAATCAGTTTATTTACAATAGAGTGTAGGCCGCTCGTAGCGGATCAGTTTATCTACTACGCTACGACAGCGTAGGGTATCGGTTTATTTACAACAGAGTGTAGCCCGCTCGTAGCGGATCAGTTTATCTACTACGCTACGAGAGCGTAGGGTATCGGTTTATTTACAACAGTGTGTAGCCCGCTCGTAGCGGATCAGTGTATCTACTACGCTACGAGAGCGTAGGGTATCGGTTTATTTACAACAGTGTGTAGCCCGCTCGTAGCGGATCAGTTTATCTACTACGCTACGAGAGCGTAGGGTATCGGCACGGGGTCTCATTCGTAACAAAGAAAGTTTGGTTCAAATAAATGTCACTAGATGGCGCGACATGTATTGATCTGTGGTCGAAGTGTGTATAATTTTTAAGTTTTTATTTTTTCTGTCTTTATTAAGGTTTATTCATACATAATCAACTCTTATACACACAAAATTATGGAACAATGGGCTCTTATTTCAAATTTTCATAGATGATTGGAATGAACAATTAATATTTATACCAGTAGATGGCGCTGTATTAAATTTCAAAGGTTAACAACTAGATTTTTAAATTTTGTTTTGTTTAATAATATCACAGATAATATGAGTACGTAGCAGCAGTACAAAAGTACAGTGTACAGTGCCATTTTAATGTCATCTATTACGAATAAAAGTATAATATAACCCTTCTTGCAAAGTCGCTGCTAACACCATCTATTGGGAACGAACGCGATTGATGTACTAACAAAAATAGCCAGCATAGGCAGATGAAATACGCTAGTTACGACGGGACAATTTCTTTGTATGGGATGAGGCATCTGTATGCCAATATTATATTATCTGTGGTATCGGTTTATTTACAACAGTGTGTAGCCCGCTCGTAGCGGATCAGTTTATCTACTACGCTACGAAAGCGTAGCGTATCGGTTTATTTACAACAGAATGTAGGCCGCTCGTAGCGTATCGGTTTATTTACTAAGCTACGAGAGCATAGCGTATCGGTTTATCTGGTTTGCAGATTACCGTGTAACGTAGCCTTTTAATTCATAATCTTAAGATAGAATATTACAAATTTACAATTACACTGGTCACAAGTTATTATTGTAAGTATTTTGTATTGCACAGTTGCGCAGAGCGCGGCGTCCGTAACGCCTTGCTGGCGTACGGCGTGGAGGCGTCCCAGCGCGGCGTCATCGTGCCGTCACGGGCCAACATGGCGCTCGGCGCGGCGTACCAAGGCGGGACCCTCGGTGTGCCGGTACCTACTTTACATTAAGCTACAATAGCATTAACGTCACGTTTTGCCTCCGTAGAGCTATTCTGTAACAATATCACCAATCTTTAGATGGGAAATCATCACAATTACTTCTTTGGATCTTGAGCGGAGCGGGAAGGCTTGTCATGCACACTTTCGCTGGCTAAAATGCGCTCCTTCGTTCCAGGGCCCCGGGTTTTCCTTTCAGAAGCGAACCCATGGCCCCAGAGGTTTCGACCCTGCTGGGTTCGGTCCGGATGATTACCGGCCTCCAGATGGCAAGCTATCCTTGGTCACCGTCTGCAACCCCGCGCCTACTACGGTGGACCATGAAAACTTAAGTAAATTAGAAGTGTATACCAAGCTGCAAGGGAATGACAGTTCGCTTTGCCTGAGTTGTCACGGTGAGCTTGTGACAGAATTGAAGGGCTATTCGTGGTGTGTGCAGGTGACGGTGGTGATGCCGGAGCGCACGCCGCCCGCGCACGCGCAGCGCTGCTCCGAGCTGGGCGCCGACGTGGTGCTGTGCGGCGAGTCGCTGGAGGACGCCATCAAGTACGCGCGCAAGGTGCACCACGACACCAAACAGATACTACTCAGGTACACAGATTTTAGTACAGTTACCTATTTTTTTTGCTAAGCATAGGCTCGCGTTTGACCACTATCTCACCTAAAGCTCATTTCAAACTACGCTATAATTTAATAGCGTATAAAACGATTCAAGTAATTTTATTTTATTTTATTTTATAAGTACCAAAGTTTTTTTTTTCTACTCAAAATAAGTGACTGTATGTAGATACCTACTCTTCCATATTGCTGACTAATAACTTGTGTATCTACAAAATAATGTCCTTTCAGTACGGATGATCCATTGGTGATGGCGGGTCTAGGCACAGTGGGCGTGGAGATCATCAAGCAGCTTCCAGAAGCAGACGCCGTCATCGTGCCGGTGGGCGGCGGCGCGCTGCTGGCCAGCGTGCTCGTCGCCTGCAAGAAACTCAAGTGTTCCTGCCTTGTTTATGTTAGCTTTATAACATCTATTCTATTTAAATTGTTACTTACGGGATATCTTCCGTGATTTTTCATAATTTTGAGTTCCCAATATTTCGACGCTGTTGCAAGCGCCATGAAATATCGGGAACTCAAAATTATGAAAAATCACGGAAGATATCAATCAATTTAAATTGCGAAACAAACCGCGATAGCCTAAAACAATATATAATTCTAATCGCCAACAAAACCTAAAGGCAGACCTGTTGAGCGAGCAATTGCGCTGTTGCGCTACGTACCTATGTATCGTGGTTCGATTCCCACATGAAACAAGCAATTTTTATGGCCCACAAAAATAGTTTCTGGTGTTTTGTGCATGTGAGTTTACATGTTTGTAAATGTGATACACGATAAAGGAGTCATTTCTAATGTTCGTACATGAGTAGTCGAATTAAGTACAAAATGAACCGCAGTCCCGACTTCTATCGCGACCATCAAAAGATCGAAAGCCAAAACTATAAGTCGGTGTCGGAAATGCTTGAGAAAAACCTAGATACTGCATTGACAATTATTCGTTGACGATTAACTAGATGAGACGTAGATGTAAATTTTACCTGTTGGCAAAAATTACAGGGAGCAGAGTGTTCAAAGGTGCCGAAGATGATGAAAGCGCTTCAAGCGGGTCGACCAGTCCCAGTGAACGTTTTACCCAACCTAGCGGAAGGTATCAGCGCCTCCATTGTCGGGGCCAACGCGTTTTCAACCATCAAAGGCAGGCTTGACAGGATGGTGAGGCATTTCTTCCTTCACATGAGCTTTATATTGTGTTTGCACTAAGCAGACTGGATGGGCCTCGCTGCGGAAGTCTCTGCATTCCCCTGATGCTATTTTCGCCATTGCAGTTGGTAGTAGACGAGCCGTACATAGCGCGGGCATTGATATCGATGCTGGAGCGCGAGCGGCTCGTGGCGGACGGCGCGGGCGTGTGCGCCGTCGCGGCCGTCATGCAGGGCCTGGTGCCGGAGCTCCGAGGGAAACGGTATGGCCTCCTGCCTTACATACCCCGTATTAGATCTAACGAATCTTGTTAGTTCTGTCCAACCAGGGCAATAGCAAGAGTCGAATTTGAGGTACGTAGGGTGGTAGGTATCTGCCCTCGAAGCATGGGCTCCTAAATCAATCACCAAGTTGTTTATTATTTAGGTATTTTATAGCGCACATAACTATCTAAGGTACACATGCATCACATATATTATTTATTAGACACAGAATTATCTTAACATTAAATGAATGTCAAAAACTGTTATGTTCGGAAAAGTTTAGAAAGGTAACCTATCGCTACATTTTTTTTTCATCTCACACAATTTATTTATAATAATGTACTTATCTTAATTTTTGGTATTTTTAAGGGCATTGTGATTTCAAGGTCCCACTATGCTCCCCCCTGGCTACGGCCGTGAATCCAACCTACATATTATTTAGGTACAAGTGTGCCATGGTAGGTACGGACGGACTCAGACACCATTGCATCCTTTATCTCATGGAACACATTACTTCTCCTAGATACGTAGGGTGCTTTAGAATAGGATCTCGGATAGGTTTATCAGCCTTTTCTTCGAGCCAGTGGTGCACAACAGCCTGATAAAGTGATAACATTGTGACTGCGATGGACGCAAGCGTTTCTAGAAACGTGATCTCTAACAGCGGTCGAACTCGAAGGTCACTTACAAGTCCTTTATGCCGGTGACACGAGTAAGAATCTAGTTACTAAGTACGTCTTGACCATGGTACCTGAACTGATGATAATTCTTTGGACAGGGCTGTGTGCATTGTGAGTGGTGGTAACATCGACTGCGGGCGGCTTGCGCGCAACATTCAACGCGGCCTGGGTTCCAGCGGACGGCTCATGCGGTTCGCAGTGCCTATCCCCGACCACCACGGTGGGCTCGAGCAACTCGCCAAGATCATCTCCGAAGAGAGCGCCGTGCTCAAGAGCCTGGTCACAGAACAGATGTGGGTCCACAGCGACGTCGGGACCACATGGGTATTTATGTTAATAATGTACTTTTGGAAAATCCTCTGCAATTGTTTGTACATAACAAGTGAATTTGTTATATACATTGGTGGCCACCATTAAACTGGCCTTGAATGTCAGACAAGATTCAGGCAACCGACTTATATCGTCTTATTTACAGGACACCTGCAAATAGCTCCCACACAAATTCTAAAAACCTTCTTTCTTCAAATACCTACCTAATGATGCAGCTACAACTTCATAATCGTTAGGAAATAGAACCAATCACTCGATCATACAAATGCTTGGGAACTGGGGTGATCATTGTAGTTAAATTGAAAAAAAAAACACTCAAATGGCCACCACACAATACAACGAGTCTTGTGTGGTGGCCACCAGAAAAACTTAAGGGCCTACTGGGTCTACCAAGTGATGATGAGGCTACAACAACCTCTCTCTCAAAGTATATTCATTTTAAGTCTGTTCATCAATGAATCTCAACTACTACAATCAGCATACATGCTGATCAGCACAAATTCATTTCAGGCCAATGTGGTGGTCGAGACAGCCAACGAAGAGCACGCGACTAATTTTAAGGATCGCCTGCGCGATCAATATCCTACAGCTAGGTTCGCCGTCATCGACCTTGATGAGAAACACAAAAGTACAGTGCGATGAAACACTACAACTAGGTATACAAAGTTCTAATTTTTTTTTAACAGATGTGTATATTTTTGACGAGTATTGTATGCCAGTTGAATTCATCTTCTGAGTAGTGTGTAAATATTAAAGAAGAGGATTATAAATATGAAACTAATAATGTTTTTGTTACTTTTTTATTGTTTTTTACTTAAATTTATGCGACAGGGTCATCACCCTTGGTGGCCCTCGTGTAGATGACCTGACCGTGGTGCTGGACCACCTGTTTGATTAAACCTGGAACAATGAAATGAACACTGTCAAGTAAAAGTTGCATACAAAATTAGGTATTTCGAGGAGAGTGGAAGTTCAGACTCAATATATCAGTTTGTAACTGTCATGGTTTATCTAGTAAAAAGGTTCATCACTATATTCTACATTCTTAAAAAATATCCTGTTAATTTTAATATATTTTACAATTCACAACTTATTGAACAACACCACTTTGTTTATTGATAAAAACTAGTGCTTGACTGCAAACCTATCTGATGGTAAGTGGTGAGGTACACAAGTGCGTCTAAACATTATAATGGATTGAAAAAACAATGTATAGATGAAAACACTCTCAACAACTCTGAACTTCTGAGTTGGTTCCATTTAACCTATCACATACCCACACAATGAGACACAATAGTAAAACAATAACAGCGCGGTATCATAGGACCAGTTGGGGATTCATGAATTAACCTGTGGCGCCCCGTGGGGACCGCCATTATTTATTATTTATTTATCTATTTAATATTAATAAATTCATATAAATAATATTAATAATATAAACTGTTATTGCTCTGTTTCTGTTGCTTCTGTAATTATACTACTAGAGTATAATTTTTAATCGGTCAGGTTTTGGTGGCACAATTTTTTTCCAGCGGTTCTCAAAGTTAAAAGGTAATTACTTGTTTACTGGCACGTTTTTGTGCCACGGGGTTCTACAAGTTAAAGCCACAAATGTATATTTTTGGACAAAATAACAGATTCTTAAAAATAAGTTCTTATAAATAAGCTCTACAATCAGCATATTACATTTGGTGAAAAAACAGAATTTAAAAATATCTTCAATACGAACATTTCATGACTTCAATATCAATTCGTAAGTTTAAAAAAAGACTGCTATCATTTACAACAATTGACTATCTGCCAGACTCAATAAATGAACAGAATGTTAGTAATCCAGGGCAACATGGTAGTTTGGCAATATAAGTATCATACACACAGACACAAATTGTCATCAATTATTTAAATTCCCACATGGGGAGACAACAACCATTATAAATAAAATTAAACATACCTTTTTCTCTAAGCTCGATGAGTGCCCGTCTCGCAAGAGAACCTCGGACCTTCAACCTTTCAGAGACAACGGCGGGTGTGATCAGCTTGTACTGGGGCACTTCCTTGTACAGTTTCTCATATGTGGGCTTGTCGAACAACACCTGGTTGTTCAACTTGTCACGGACTTTTCCTTTGGACCACTTCTGCAAGGTGAGAAAAAAAATGTTAGTAGTAATAAATGCAGGTTCTCATGAACATAGTTTAGTGTAGAGGGTGCTGCCATCAGCCTCAATATATCAGTTAATTTACTCTCACAGAGTTCAAGTCTCAATGATAATCATCTGGCGATACACCTGTAACTACTTTATTAATTCACTGAAATATACAAGTTCTGGTTTCATTTGATGAAACCAGAACGTAGTCCTTGATCCACTGAACTTATTTCACTCATTGTTCACTTTCTCAGTAAAGTATGATGCACGAGCATTCCTGTCACACGCATACATAACCTATCTTTTTAAGTTCGCAATTTGTTTACCTTCTTCTTGGCTTTGCCGCCACCGGATCCTTCCTTCTTCTTTTGTGTTTTTTGGGGCTGCTTGGCCGAAGCCTTCGTGTCCTTCTTGGGCGGCTGAAATCAAAAACATCGTTGACAACAAGCTTCGCCACGAGGTCCCTCATCCCAACTTCCCGAAATAATTTACTAGTTAGCACGAAACTTAACTAAAATTGTTTCACTTGATAACTAAGTATTTATTATTTATATAAGTTGTTGGTATAATCTTAATAATCACAATAATATCAATGAAAATCGAAAATAATAAAGCGACAGCTTATTCACTCACCATCTTGAAACCGGAAAGAACTAAAGAAGGTTTAGAGAATATTGTCTATGAATTGAGCTCTTCTGACGTTTACGTTCTAAAACTAAAGTTATAAATTTCAACAAACTCTAAGCGATTGAGTGCGAATGAGAATTTCAGTATCGCAAGAAATTATTTTGTTTAATGCTTACAAAAGTAAGCCTTATTTTATTACTTTTCAATGTAATTTATATGTTCAAGAGTGTCCATTTTCTGATTGAGATGTTTAACCCAGTAAAAATAATATATCTATATTGAGTTTCAGAATGTTTTACTGCGTTCATTAAAACCATAGACATTTACGAGCTCTGCGTCTAAAGTTGCATTTACACATCACTCAAGCTGGAGTGGCGATCTTAGTAGGTTAATGCTCTAAGGTGGCGACTGGTGGGAAAGCATCATCTTTGCGACGACATCTCCGTAGTATAGTAGAGAAAAACACAAAAACTTACAATCTATCTTAATTAACACAAACAATGGTTTAGCTTTATCGGATCGTATAATTCACCGAATAAATTCAATTATAAAAAATTAGCTTTTGCCCGCTGCTTCGCCCGCCCGCCCGTTTCAAATATGTTAATTTTATGACGTAAACATATTTTTTAGATAAAATATAGCCTATAGCACTCAGGAAGAAAGCAGCTTTCTATCAATATATACATTTATGTAATCGAACCTGTATCTTCAAAGATTATCCCATACAAACAAAAAAACAAACTTTACCTCTTTATTATATTAGTATAGAAAAATTAATAAAATAAAATATTAAAATAATTAATTAGATTAATTCATTTATTCACCAAGAGCATGATCTTCATTAAAAGATTTTTTTCTATTTTTCTTAAACAATGTGGCTTGAACAATAGCAACACTATCAGGGTTTTTCGTTATATGGTCAATAACACAAGCTAAATTATTCTTCTTTTCTATCCTAAGTTTTTCGACTAATGCAAATGTGAGTTCTTCTGGCGAATAGTCCAAAAGAGACTCTGAACGTCTTTTCTTTTGTTTGTTGCTGAGGTCAACAAAAGGCTTCTTAGTCTGAACTTCGGTAGATTTGCCAACAGTTGTTGTACTTGATGTCGACGGAATCACAGCAGCTGTAGTATCGATGTCAACTGACATATTGTCTGAAGATATGTTTTCGATAACTTCATCTTGGGCTTGAAAAATGTCGGATAAATTAATAGTAGTACAATTTGGCCAACTAATATTTGATTGTAACCACGCAGCATGCCTATTCATGAAAGTCTTCTGATTTCTAGAAGCACTTGCCCATCTGCGATTGATGTTACTGATGTACGTCTTCAAAAAGTTTTTGATTATTTCTAAATCTTCCGAACATGTTTCAACTGGGACATGTAGAATAATAGCTTCATAGACTCGTGCCCAATTTTTCATGTCTCCTTCATCACGAAGGAACATATAAATGTCCAAGTTTGTAACAAATGCAGCCATAACGAAACTCACTAAACTTTCACACAGCACGGATAATTAGATAATTATGTTGCTTCCTCAAGGGTTGAGAAACAAGTGCCTAATAATTGTTTCTTGCACAGATAATAACAAACAGACGCTCGCTCAACAGTCAACAGCCAATCAGCCTCGTCGAAATATCCGGTGGTGGGGGTAAATTATTCTTTTATCACAGAACTGGAGTCGTAGTCGTTTCAGTCAGTTACAACAAATAGGCAACGAATCAGCACGTGTCTTTAATTAGAATGACTAAAGTTGAAGACTTTTATTACTATTTTTTTTTTAATTTTGTTAAATATAATAAAAATAAACTATTTTGTTAAATATAATAAAAATTAACTATTTTGTTAAATATAATAAAATAAACAAATACTTGCTAAATGCTTAAATGTGTACGTTTTAATTCTTATATAGTAAAAAAATGACATTTTGAATTCAGCTTCATTGAAAAACTTGATTATAATTAAAAAAAATCCCAATTTAAATTTTAAACTTTGAAGCATCGTAGGCAACAAGGCCGTAGGGATACGCAAGCAATTTATATGTTGTCGTATTAAGAACAATAGGTACTTACCAGAATAATTATAAGGTTTGCTTGCTAGACTTTGATACTGAAAGGAGAAAAAAAATAGATTGTTGTCCCATACATTTTTATTTTCTATTTTTTTTTGACGTGAAGGAGCAGTTTTTTTGAAAAGTTGTAGTAATACCTAAGTATTGATCAACGTTAAATTTCCTTCACGAAACAATTTTTTGTTAAGTTAAATATTCATTTTCGATCCTATCCTATGTACTTACATCTTTTTGAAAATCCGGACCAGCGTGCGCCTTATTGAAGAACGTCCCTGTAATGTAAGGGTCCGTTCACACAGACCGGCTCGGAGAGGAGAGCAGATTTTTTATCACGTTGAAAACAGAGTTTTAAGTATTTGTAGAAAAGTTTATTTTTGCATGTGTACCGCGTGTTCAAGCATTCTTTATGACAAAAGCTTTACACCCTTACCCTTATGCGGCTTCCGCATGTTCAGCTAGATTTCAATTCGGCTAAAATAAAATGCGCCGTATTGTGTGTGCACTTGCATTCGTTTGGTAATACCGTTAAGCCCGAATATGGAATATATCCCTTAGTTCCAATAATCCCCACAAGAAGCGCTGTATGACAATAAAAATGTCGTCACAATCGACAATGGTGTTACAACAAATAATTTGTACAAGAGCGAGCGAAGCGAACTCGGAATTTTAGGACAGATTTGGTTGAAGGGTAAGGACATTATTGCTGATACTCCGCTGCCCATCTGTCTGTCACCAGGCTGTATCTCGTGAACCGTGATAGCTAAGTGATACAGTTGAAATTTTCACACGTGTTGCATTTCTTTTGTCACTATAAAAACAAATACCTAGGTAAGTACTAAAACAGAATAAAATAAATATTTAACTGGGGCACCCATACAATAAACGCAATGTTTATTGTCGTTTTTGCTACGGAAGGTACGGTCCGTACCGTCCGTGCACAAAGGGTTCCGTACCCTTCGTGCGCGAGTCTGACGCACACTTCGCCGATTTTTTATAAACCACTCAGAACTTATTTTCTGGCAGGTGGTAATCGGTTACTTTTTAGGCATATCTATTCATGTAGTAACTATGATGGGAATAACAAAAATAAATTTAAAAAATTCACATATTATTGTAAAAAAAAAACAACATTATCAAACAATTAGCCTTTATTCATAGAAGCTCCCATTTCGTTTACCTCAGTCCATAGTTCACCAGTTGCAATATAACAATAAATATGTACAATATCCCTACTTTCAGGTACTTATATTACCAGTGTTGCCAGTGCCAATAAGGCGAAATCTAAATGTGTTATAGTCTGTCTAATGATAGCGCGACCTGAGAAAAAGAGGTTAAATCCAAAAAAAATGTATGTGGACTAACTAGTAGGAGAATCATGTCTTGGCACTTCATGATTGTATTTTTATTTCCTACAATTGAGACTGAATAATGTAGCCAATTAAATTAAAAAAAAAACAGGTCGCGCTTTCATTAAACGCACTCTATCATGCACCTCTGCCTACCTCTAGGAGAAAAACAGGCGTGATTAAATAAATAATAATTAGAAAAGACTAGATTACATTTGATGCTAAAGTTGTGACTTCAATGATTCATAGTATGATAGCTCTTCGTCGGTCACTGATGATCGGAATGACTCCACGCCGTGTAACAATTCTGAAACTCCCAGGATAATGGAGTCAGGGCTTAATTCACTCTCTTTCACTGTACCTAAAACAAAAGTACGTATGTATGTATTACTGTTTATCATAAAAATATATAGTGGGACTAGTCAGTCTGGACCTGGACAAAAAATAGTAGGTGGGCTACTCGGACATTGTGAAACAGGCCCTAAGTCTTACAGCACTTGAAATGTATTGTGAAATTTTAATTGTAAATTGTCTGTGCCTGTAATATTGGTGGTCCTTAATAACAAATAAATAAATAATAAATAATCAGCCAACACTATTTGAATATGTCGAATATTGACTGGTGCACGTTGTTATGACGATCGACAATGGTGTACATAAGCTCCGTGCAAAGACACTCATCAGGTTGAGCAAAGAATCCTATCCTACTAATATATTGACGGCACGGTTAGCGCAGTGGCTGAGCGATGCTCGCTGGTTCGATTCCCGCACGGAATAAATATTTGCATGGCCTACAGATGTTCTGGGTCTGGGTGTCTTGTGTATGAGACTTTACATATCTGTGAGCACACCCACGATACAGGATTAATTCCTAGTGTGGAGTAACTATTTAGCAAAAATGTGAAAAACTTTGTTTAAATATTTGGAATTGGCAAACGGGTAAACCGTCACCTCAACATAAGACACTTTTTGAGTGACACTGATAGAGTGCGTTTAATGAAAGCGCGACCTGGAGTTTTTTTTTTTTAAATTTAATTGGCAATAATATTCAGCCATAATTGTAGGAAATAAAAGGAATTGTCAAGTGTCAAGACATGATTCTTCTACTAGTTAGTAATACCACATACCTACAAATTTTTTGGATTTAACCTCTTTTTCTCAGGTCGCGCTTTTATTAGACGGACTATAGTGATATTTTGTATACTGGTATTCAGCTAAATCCGGCTTGACTGGAAGCCGACCCCAATATAGTTGGGAAAAGGCTAGGTAAATGATGAATGATAGTGATCTTTAGTTGTTAAGTTACCAGCGTGCAGCTTGGCGACGAGCGCGCGCACGGCGGCGGCGCGCGCGGTGGAGACCACCTGCAGCAGGTCGGCGCCCGTGCAGCTGTCGGGCAGCGCCGCCGCCACCGCCTGCAGGTCCACCTCGTCGCGCAGCTTGTAACTGTGTGACAGATCAAACTAATATAGCATCGGCTAAGAGTACTGATGCACTTAATATTTATATATTTATTGGTTTATCCTTACAATGGAACGCCTTGCGGAAATTACACCAATCACGACTGGATCTGCTACTTTCCAACAGCCTCCTTATATCTAGCTCTTATATCGGTTATATTTACCAAGACTATACTTTGAGTCAGGATTGCATAGGAGCATAAATTCACGCGATTCTGGTAGCTTGTAGTTTGAAGTGCAAATGAATTATTAAATGATTGCATTTGGAAAACAGTTGTCAAATGAAATCAAATTTAAAGCGTAAATTCCTTCAACATGAGTAGTGACCAATGATGATTATATTACGATTTGTGAATTACAAGAATTTTTGTGAGTGAAATTATGTTTAAAGAGCCCAAACATATGTCTGCTGATTTGTAGTTATTGGCTAAAGGGGAAATTAACCTTTATGAACTCGGGAGTCCAAGGGTGTGGAGGTCCATGGGTCCATGGGTTGTGGAGGTCTGGTAGGCAGCCGCTCCTCGTAAAATACTGGTATTCAGCTAAATCCGGCTTGACTGGAAGCCGACCCCAACATAGTTGGGAAAAGGCTAGGCAGATGATGAACTCGGGAGTCCAAGAGGACGGAGGTGTTAAGTCTACGTTTTGTTTTGGAGTCGGTAAAGCGCAAATTCTGACACGAAACTTAGTCTGTATAATAAACGTAACTGAATCCAGAAGATAACGCAGGTAAATGGAATGCGTTGTTTAGAAACTAAATAAGTGTAGCACTAATATAGGACGGCCGTTATAAGTTGGCGAGTAAGAAGTAGCTGTGCGAATTTTAGCGCTTGAAATATTGTACAAAAATAAAAGTTAAAAAAAAAATGCCAATAACAGTTTTTAACAGCAATAACAACTACAAATAGCATTTTTTTTTGTGATATTTCAAGCGCCAAAATTCGCAGAGCCTAACTTCAGACTCGCCAACTTATAACGGCCGTACTATACCGACTTTCGTGATAGTGTGACGGGTGACAGGACAGAATGGAAGAAAAAAACGTTTTAAGCCGACCCCAAGTAATATGGGATAAGGGCAGGAAGAAGTAGAAGAATACTGACTTTCTGCAAAGCGCTTTGAGCACGCAGGTCTTCTCTTGCAAGCCGCAGTAGGGGCCCACGTATATGAGCTTGTCGAGGCGGCCGGGGCGCAGCAGCGATTGCTCCAGCAAGTCGGGCCGGTTCGTCGCGCCCATTATGAACACGAAACTCGACGTGTCGGCATCTGGAATTAATAACATTCAGACTGTGGATGTTAATTGTAATACTGTGAGAAATATAAATGTGATTTATATACCGCGAAGAAAATAGTACTAAGATTATCGAAACACCTTTGCACGGGTGTTAGTAATCTTTCTAATTCTCGGTTTTTCTCTACTATAACATACACGCATACACCTAAACCTTCCTTATCAATATGTAAGAATGATCCATACCTACATCAGAATATGTCGCTCTGTCCCTGACCTCTGTTTGACACCGTGTTGTATGGGCCAAACTAAACAATTCTATTTTGCATTGCAGCCGGAACACTGTCTTATCGCTGTTAGGTACTAATATTAGTCTCCAATGTTCGACCAACAAATAATCTAGGCCCAAAGTACTCAGTAAGTGTTGTTACCAACCTTCGCTGCTGCCGACAGCCAGAACACCCTGTTTTATCACTGTGACATATTGGTCTCCAATGTTTGGCCAATAGTTAGTCCCAAATTATTCAGTAAGTGTTGTGACCAACCTTCCCCGCTGCTGACGCCGTCGAGCTCGGCCAGCAGCTGGCTGACGACGCGGTCGCTGGCGCCGCCCGAGTCGCCGGCCGCCCCGCGCCGCGGCGCCAGCGCGTCCAGCTCGTCCAGGAACACGATGCACTAACCTTCCCCGCTGCTGACGCCGTCGAGCTCGGCCAGCAGCTGGCTGACGACGCGGTCGCTGGCGCCGCCCGAGTCGCCGGCCGCCCCGCGCCGCGGCGCCAGCGCGTCCAGCTCGTCCAGGAACACGATGCACTAACCTTCCCCGCTGCTGACGCCGTCGAGCTCGGCCAGCAGCTGGCTGACGACGCGGTCGCTGGCGCCGCCCGAGTCGCCGGCCGCCCCGCGCCGCGGCGCCAGCGCGTCCAGCTCGTCCAGGAACACGATGCACTAACCTTCCCCGCTGCTGACGCCGTCGAGCTCGGCCAGCAGCTGGCTGACGACGCGGTCGCTGGCGCCGCCCGAGTCGCCGGCCGCCCCGCGCCGCGGCGCCAGCGCGTCCAGCTCGTCCAGGAACACGATGCACTAACCTTCCCCGCTGCTGACGCCGTCGAGCTCGGCCAGCAGCTGGCTGACGACGCGGTCGCTGGCGCCGCCCGAGTCGCCGGCCGCCCCGCGCCGCGGCGCCAGCGCGTCCAGCTCGTCCAGGAACACGATGCACTAACCTTCCCCGCTGCTGACGCCGTCGAGCTCGGCCAGCAGCTGGCTGACGACGCGGTCGCTGGCGCCGCCCGAGTCGCCGGCCGCCCCGCGCCGCGGCGCCAGCGCGTCCAGCTCGTCCAGGAACACGATGCACTAACCTTCCCCGCTGCTGACGCCGTCGAGCTCGGCCAGCAGCTGGCTGACGACGCGGTCGCTGGCGCCGCCCGAGTCGCCGGCCGCCCCGCGCCGCGGCGCCAGCGCGTCCAGCTCGTCCAGGAACACGATGCACTAACCTTCCCCGCTGCTGACGCCGTCGAGCTCGGCCAGCAGCTGGCTGACGACGCGGTCGCTGGCGCCGCCCGAGTCGCCGGCCGCCCCGCGCCGCGGCGCCAGCGCGTCCAGCTCGTCCAGGAACACGATGCACTAACCTTCCCCGCTGCTGACGCCGTCGAGCTCGGCCAGCAGCTGGCTGACGACGCGGTCGCTGGCGCCGCCCGAGTCGCCGGCCGCCCCGCGCCGCGGCGCCAGCGCGTCCAGCTCGTCCAGGAACACGATGCACTAACCTTCCCCGCTGCTGACGCCGTCGAGCTCGGCCAGCAGCTGGCTGACGACGCGGTCGCTGGCGCCGCCCGAGTCGCCGGCCGCCCCGCGCCGCGGCGCCAGCGCGTCCAGCTCGTCCAGGAACACGATGCACTAACCTTCCCCGCTGCTGACGCCGTCGAGCTCGGCCAGCAGCTGGCTGACGACGCGGTCGCTGGCGCCGCCCGAGTCGCCGGCCGCCCCGCGCCGCGGCGCCAGCGCGTCCAGCTCGTCCAGGAACACGATGCACTAACCTTCCCCGCTGCTGACGCCGTCGAGCTCGGCCAGCAGCTGGCTGACGACGCGGTCGCTGGCGCCGCCCGAGTCGCCGGCCGCCCCGCGCCGCGGCGCCAGCGCGTCCAGCTCGTCCAGGAACACGATGCACTAACCTTCCCCGCTGCTGACGCCGTCGAGCTCGGCCAGCAGCTGGCTGACGACGCGGTCGCTGGCGCCGCCCGAGTCGCCGGCCGCCCCGCGCCGCGGCGCCAGCGCGTCCAGCTCGTCCAGGAACACGATGCACTAACCTTCCCCGCTGCTGACGCCGTCGAGCTCGGCCAGCAGCTGGCTGACGACGCGGTCGCTGGCGCCGCCCGAGTCGCCGGCCGCCCCGCGCCGCGGCGCCAGCGCGTCCAGCTCGTCCAGGAACACGATGCACGGCGACGACGCGCGCGCCGCCTCGAATACTGACAGATAAATAACAAATTATTAGGGTTTCTTACCATGCGGTGCTCCGATCCAAAACATGAGCCACATATTGGAATGCCCCAATTGCCCCTACACCTGCACTTTGGAGGATCTAATGAGCGCCACTGATGCAGCTATTAACGTGGCCATTTACTGGGCCCAAAAAATTTACCGTCGAATCGAGAAGAAGAAGGTTTTGTTTCAGTAATTGTTTCGTATGTTTGGAAAAGCATTGTTAATACCTAGAAATAGAGTTTATTTTCTGATGTCACTTAATATTTTAAGTAGGTACCTTTACAGAAAAGTAACCATTCTGAAATCAACTTAAAGTGACGGCAACGTGTACACACGCAGATTAAATTATTATTATAAACAAAACGGGACAAGGGTGGAAAGATGATAATTATTTGGTAAGACATACTAGCAATTATTAGTTATAGTTTGGAGACGTTTAGATGTTTCTGGAAGCCGACCCCAATATAGTTGGGAAAAGGCTAGGCAGGTAGGCAGGCATAGTTTGGAGACGTTTAGTTTGTCCAATATTTTTTTAAAGCAGTTCAATGTGCGAACTTTCACTACTTTCTGGGAGTCTGTTCCAAGCTGTTTCAGCTCGGTTAGGTAGAAATTTCTTCAAATGCTTCGTTCTGGATGCATTGACCCTTAACTTGAGGGAATGTACTCCTAAATGTTTGTCGGCATTTAGTGTGTAGAGGGTCTTGGAGACTGGGCACATCGTAGAAAAAAAATACATCCACATAAATAAACAGAATTAGAGTGCAAACCTTTTCTAACATTCTCTTCAGACTGTCCAATATACATGTTGAGTAGCTCTGGTCCCTTGACGCTCAGGAAGCTCACATTGAGTTCTGTGCTCACTGCTTTGGCTACAAGAGTCTTGCCGCATCCCGGAGGGCCATAGAGTAGTATCCCTACAATACAAGAAAATATAGATAGACTATAAAAATCTAAAGGTAGCAAACGGGTCTTGGCGACCGCGACCCACTGCTTGATATAGATTTGTATGGCACCGGTCGCGCAAAGCGGTCGCCTGCTTTGTTTAGAACTCCATATTTGTATGGACTTCTAACGCATACTAAGCAGTGGATCGCAAAACCCGGTCGCGGTCGCTTAGAACGAAATGCTACCTTAACATGAATTATATAAATTCTTAAAAAATATTTTAGTTTCATCTCACCTGATCTTTTCAGACTAGACGTTTTGAATAAATGTGGATATTTTATAGGAAATTCTATAGTCTTCAATAATTCTTTCTTCAGTTTCTCCAGACCACCAATGTCTTCCCAGTACACCTTCGGTATTTTAGGTGCATCCAAATGTTGACTTTGTAGGCCACGAATTGACTCTATTTATTAATATAATAATAATATTTTTATTTTAGACAACACAGTCCACACGACAAATTAAACAATAGAGGAACATAATATTTCGAATCAAGGTATGGTTAAATGTAGACAAAGAAAAAGGTCAGTATTGAAGAAGTTTGCTAAAGAACTCACCAAGCGCTGAGTTAAAATCCTCCTCTTGAACTAAATGCAAGTCAGGCACCGGCGGTAACTGATTATAACTATTGTGCTGTTTTAAATAAGACTCTCTTATGGCAAAATGCAGTAGAGTATCCAAATCACCGTAAAGGAACATCTCCGTTTTCGCTGCTACCCTCTGTAAGACATCTCTTGAAGATTTACTTAAGCATACCAGTTCTTTGTCTGTGCTCAACTGGGTGGGAGAAACCTGTTCTTCCCCATCTATGTTCAGCTGCATCACAGTCGCAAACCACTCTAGCATTTCGTACCGTTGCTGGACATTCAGTCTAGGTATGTGAATCTTTTCTAGGAACATCCTCAACATATTTGGCTTCAAGTCTTGTCTTTCTGTTATTGCAATGAATATGATGGCGTGTTTGGTGTAGTTTTGAAACAAGTCCGTTATTGTGTTCATGAAGTATTCTAGAACTCTGCAGTCTTCGTTGTTTTCGGGGTCAACTGCAAATACCTAGAAAATAATAATTTTTAAATAGTTTTAAATTATTACGAAACCCGTTCAAAATAGCGTTGTCTAGTGATTAGCGATTCCGAAATGTTTTAGTAATCGAAGGAATAAGGAGTCGTTAAAATAAACCATTGACTCGCCCGTCTACAAAATAAACGAGATGTTTTTCGATTGTTTCAAGTCAACGGAATCGACCGCTAGTTTTCGATTGTTAAAATCAGTCACTCTCACTCGAAACTCTAAACCATCAAGGAACAACTGGCGAATGAACGCGCCAAGCGCCAGTCGCAATAACGGACCCGACTCGAGTCAGAACAATCGAATAATTGTGCATATAGCTAAGGAGTTGAATTCCCTACCAGAGTCTGTGTTTCCTGATAGCTACAACTAGCCTGTGTATAATAAAAATAAAAAAGACACCATACCATCTGTTTTTTATACACTGAGACTAAAATGACATAACAACACAAAAGAACTGGCATCATTCCTATAGTAAGTTTGACATTACTTGTGTCAATTTAGTCTCAGGATATAAAAATCAGGCTGTAGTACCTCAAAGTTATCCAGCACAACAACAACAGGGGCAGCTGCCTTTGCTTTCTGTACCATGGAGTTGATCTTGCTCTCCGTTTGTTTGGCTGTGGAACTCTGCAGAGCATTGCAGTCTATTGGAAGGGAGTTCATTCCTGGAAATTAGAACAGACTTTTATGAGTAAAAATATTTATTAGCAAATGGAGTTTTGCTTTCACATTATACTTCTGGATAAGCTGAAATGATTGAGCTGTTGGTCTAGTGGTTAGTGGCCCTGTCAGCTATGTTGGAGGTTGTAGGTTTGAATCCCATTTAAGACAAATGTTTGTGTAATGAGCATGATCATTTGTTCTGTGTCTGGGTGTAATTTACCTATAATATGTATGTATTTAGAAATACATAAGTATGTTTATCAGTTGTCTAGTACCCATAACACAAGCTCTGTTTAGCTTGGGACGAGATGGTGATGTGTGAAAGTTGTGGAATATTTTACTATTATTTGTTGTTTTATCTCAAAGATGGTTAAAAACTCACCATTGTATTTAGCTAGTATTTTTACAAGGAGATGCCTGCCGGATCCAGTTGAGCCAGTGAGCAGTAGCATTGGAATGATAGGGGTAGACATTGAGGACATAAGGTCATCTGAAATGTTCAAAAATGATCATTATTACACTCATTACAAAGATGTATAAATTAAAATTGATTATTTAATAAATGATTTACTCATTTCTCCAGTCAAAAATGGGTGGATCGTCTCTTGTATCTGGTCAAATTTGTGTTTTAGCCCTGTAGGGCACAGACGCAGCATATTGTTAAGGCATTTGTTTTGCCGAGGTTTGAAAAATTCATCCTTTGGCTTCAGACTATGCACATTTTCTCCTAAAGTTAGCTGAGTCACACCCTTTACTATAAAGAATGTGTGCACTACTTTATCCTTGGTTTCATTGTTCATTTCAGCAACATCACTACACAGCTTCTTACATTTGAAATACAGTCTTCCTGTAGATTGCACTAAGTCTAAATACTTATAATGATACTTTGCAGTCATGTCTGGTGTGAGGTCTATGCTAAATATGTCATTAGTGCTCACTAACTTAGGTGTACCAAAGTGATTATTTAAAACCTCTTTAATGAAATCATTGGCTAGGTCATAATCATTCACTATGAGGCTCACTTCCGCTGCTGCTGCTATTTTGGGTGAGCAATCTAAATTAGGCACAGGATGAAATGTCACACTGATGTCTTTACAAAAATTTAGGCCAAAACAAGAAGTTATGTTATAGAATTCATTTTCATTAGTAAATGCGATATTTTCTGAGACATGTTTAGATCCAACTATAGGCACTATTCTTATATTATCAACTCTGTTTTGTGCTGTATCAGTCCAGAGCTTCTTGTGTAGCTCTGAGGTCATATAGTGAAGACTAAATTGAATTTCTTTATTGCTACTCTTCTTTTCTTGATGCTTTCTTCTCTCATCAGGAGTTAACTTTAACGCTACCCAAAGAACTCCATTGTCTAGGTAGAATAAATTTTCACTACCCAGTTGAATAAACTGTTCTTTGGATATTATTATACATTTATCCATAAGAACAGGTAAGTTGTCCTCCAATCTTTCTTTTATAAGTGATTTGACCAGATGCAATGGAATAGTTTTCACTTCAAAACAATCCATGGTTTTCCGATTAGAATTCTTCCTTTGCCACCAAATTCTATACTTTATCGAGAGAAAAACCAGGAAGCAGTAGTAGTTGTACTTTGGATAGACAACTTTTAAACAAAACTTTATCACCCATAGTTTACGATAACTTTGCTCATTCATAGTAACTTAGATCACGTTTATGTAATCGCTTCGGATCACTAAAAAGAAAAAATAAATAAAAGTTAACAAAAAAGACTAAAACTTAAATGCAATTCGGGATTATTTTTCACACATTTTTTGTTGAATCAATGATAACAATGCATATTGCTGATAATCCTGACGCTGATAAAATTCATTGACAGTGACAAGTTGACAACAAAATGTCACTTTGACAATGACGTTACACTGCTGGGATGCGTTTAATTATTCTCCTTTTAATCATATGACTTGATGAGTTGATGATGCGATCGCCAGTAAAGTGTAATGTAGAAATCATTACACTTACACAAGATTTATTGGTTCTGTAGTATTTTTCCATTTATATACCACGTCGCAATTCCACTTTCTCTCTCATTCTCACTCTGTCAGTTTCACAGAAAAAGTAATTAGTAGAGAGTCGCGCGTTAGCTATGTGGCAATTTTGACAGATATTCTTGTTTATCGTTTAACAAATATTTATTAAAGTAAAAATGTATTTAACGTGGGCTTCTTTCAACAATATAAGGATGCTCATGATGGCATGCATGCCTGTAGTAATATTTTATCTGATTTGGTTGGTCAACACATCCGAAGGAATTCGCAGTGAAGAGGGAACTTTGTTAGATCTCGTGTGTTGGCCAGATGGCAATGCTATACCTGTTATTATAGCTTGTGGGTCTGTTATTGCGGTTGTTATAGAGGTATCAACAAATACGTTTACAGTAAAGCTTTCAGATAGTAGTCCCCTATCATTTCCGCATATTTGATTGAATAAAATTACCTCTTTCTATTGTGATGGGCTTAATAAATTAACTAGGCCCTAGATCATTTTCATATACTAATATCAATGATTTATACGAACAATCATTTGTGTCCATTAAGTAGGTATATCTATCTATCATTACAATAAGTTCCCTGTTCACCAGCTGTACGGTTTGTATCAGTTATTCAAAGCTGGCTTACCAAAGAGAGAGTATGACGTCACCAACGGCCTCTTCTACTACGTCTGGGCGCTTATAATAATGATCATCATTTTCCTCGCAATCATGTTCTATTCGGGACTTCAGTCGACTATAATACGAGGTAGTTCATTTATATTATAAATTAAAATTTATTTACCTGACCAATGATACAATACCTACACACACCACCTATCCTTGCTTTTTTACGTGGGAAATGATAAATGACTTCTCTCGTTCTATTAGGAGCAAGAGGAGTGTCAGACTTTTACTGATTATAACCCACCTATGATGTTCCATTAGTTGCCCTTTGCGAGCCACGATAACTCTTTCAACAAAATACGCAGCTCTGGCAGGCACCTGCATATACCTAGCTGTTTGGCGAACGAACGGAACTAAGGCTTATGTATTTTGTTTTTTTTTTAATGTCAAGTGTTTACAGAAATCCCTTGATTGTTAGGTTTTTTTAATAAGTTCAATATTCTAAAGTGATAATTTTACCGTAGCTAAAATAAAAGGTGGAATAACAAAAGCCATGCTCAGATACTCGAGCCATCTACCGTCCAAGGTAGCTATAGACAGACTGCAGACCAGGTTCCATTGCTGCGGTCGAGTCAACTTCCAGGAGTGGTTCTTCATCCCCTGGTATATCAATGGGGAGCCTACGGACTCGAAAACTTTGTTAGTACCCATGCATTTAACTGGTACATTGATTATTGATTATTCTAACGTTTTGTCGTTTTTAGGGGCAAGCCTAGGTATTTACATTTAGATATATTCATCGGTGGTAGGTAGTTTAGGTAATGTGGTTTGCTGGAGGCTGAGTGATGAATAGGAATTGAAGCTCACAGGTTCTTCCAACTAGCCGATAAAATGTAGCCACAAGAATTATGATCGTAGAACATTTTAACATGCGTAAAAGTTCATGGTCATTGTCGAGTAAACTACAGTTGTTGGTTATTCCGCTATAATTTAAAGCGATTGGTGACGCAACACAGAACAGTATGGAGTCTAATAGAACTAGATGTTGAGAAATTGTGGGCCTAGTTACGACTATACCAGCGATTGAACAAAATTCATACTGATTGCGAACGCTCTGAAGCGTGGAGAACAAAGGAAAGAAGAGAAGAAAGCTAGAACTAGGCCACGTAAGTACGCCGTCTGGGTGTGTTGGTCTCCATACATTTCATATGGCAACTAGATGTGTGTTCGCCACGCGACGTCGTTCTACGTACAAATCAGGCGTGGCCCACGTGTGCGTTGGTCTAATGGAACTGCATTAAACCAACGCACCGTTTAATTATTTCCACACCCTAGGTAGGTGTGAATTATTTTCTTCTAAAAAAGTATTCATATTGTATTTACTTGCAGTAACGATACTATAATTTCAACAGTTCAAACCATAAGTTCGTGTCAGACAACGTTCCGTACAGCTGCTGCTCAACAGATGAACTGTATCCCTGCATACACCACGGAATTACTCAAAAGGGCACTATTTATAAATACAACCCTGCGGTAAGTGTCTACTTATCTCGTTTTTATTTCGTTCGTCGCCTCGTTGGTCTCGTGATCGCAAAAACAAGACTGCTGAGCATGGAGTCCAGGGTTCGATTCCCGGGTCGGGCAAAAAGTGCCTTTGGGTTTTCCAATTAGGAATTACTCTGTAGCTGCCCGGAGTTTGGAAGTTGGTGGTGTGATCCATGTATCGGAAAACAGTTAAAGCTGTTGGTTCAGCGCCTGATATTTTTCCGATCGTTTTGGATTGCCGTCTCCTCGGACTAAGAGAGTATAGGAACAGAGAGTGCTGCTATGTTTGCGCACACACTTGTGCACTGCAATATCTCCTACTAGATTCAATATCTCTGCTGAGATGGGTCACCGTGATCGAAATTCGGTCGAGAGGATTATTATTTCGTTTTATAACTGATTCTTAAATGGTGTGACGATCAAACCATAATGTAGTACCTAGTAGCCAGAAGTGGTGCGTTAAGTCCGCCTTTGTACTTTACGAGTATGTTGCATGAAGTATAAGTAAGTAGGCAAGTAAGTAAGCAAAAGATTGGAAAAAAGAAGGCTCAGCAATGGGAATCTTTTTTATTCTTTTCTTAATACCTATATAAATTACGCTTACGTTACGATTTTGGTGTACATACAACATAGTAAATACTTTATATTTATCTTATATTTATCATCATCATTTTAGCCGAGAGACGTCCACAGCTGGACATACGAGTAGCCTCTCCCAAATGTTGTCACAACGACCCGTCCTGTGCGCCTCGCATTCATCAAATTCCCGCTATATATTTATATCCTGCCTATAATTTGCAGACACAACTGACGATATGGGATGCTGGCTGCGAGGAAAAACTAATTGACGAAATGATGTCAGTGTCATGGCGGTTCAATGCCGTGATGGCTCTCATTATAATGGCAATGGTAAAATATTTTGTTATCACTAAAGATCTGCCATTAAAATTCATGAGGAAAATCTTACCTACCTTTTGTTCACGCATAGGTTACCTACGTATGTGTGAACAAAAGGTAGGTAGTAGGTATAATCATTGAGCTATGAATATCTTGTGAGTGACGTAGATATAGTCGTAAATAGCTAACAAGAGTAAAACGAGTCTATCAATCATCTGCCTAGCCTTTTCCCAACTGTATTGGGGTCGGCCTCCAGTCAAGCCGGATTTCTTTCCGGATTGCTTTCCGAGGCACGGAGGAAACTTGTTATGTTAAAATGGTGACCAATCCACAGACCAAACTTGGCAAGCGTTGCTTAACCTTAAAGATCGACCTGTG
Organism: Mythimna separata; assembly: GCA_030763345.1. Lineage (NCBI taxonomy): Eukaryota > Metazoa > Arthropoda > Insecta > Lepidoptera > Noctuidae > Mythimna > Mythimna separata. Next base: position 4,470,465 of record JAKKIA010000036.1, on the reverse strand, counting down.
CGGCGTTATTATCTAGCCACGAGCTCCTCAAAACGAGTCTATCAATATTGTAGAAAATTCCTTGGATTTGGAGGCCCACCTACTTGACATCATGAGTCCTCGTCCATGCTGCTCTTTCAAATATATTTTTTTGTGTTTTCTCATGGATGTTGTGCGGTGACTGACATAGTGTTATTGGCTATGATTACTGCCCTTGATCAGGGCGGTAGGAGACGAAGGATAAGGTGGCACCTTCCATTAGAGACCTACCTATAATAAGTGGGACACAGACGGCTAACAGTCAGTGAGGCAGATGCCTCGTTTGCAATGACGATTAATACCTTAATTTTATTCCATTACTTGAGCAGTCAGACTCCAATATGTTTTCTAACTATAAACCATCCTCCTTTCAAACAGATAATACAAGTAATAGCAGGGCGGTACCTCCACACAGCCTACAGAGGTGGCCTGCACGTCGACAACCAGATCACCTGCAAAGCTTACCTCCTGCGTTCCATAACCGACACTGCACCGATGCTGAAGAATTCCCTTAGGAAGAAAGTGTTCAAGAAGAGGAAGTTCCGTCAAGCGCGGACTTTGCACTGGGTCTCGGTGTCGTATAGACGCGGGAAGAAACGATTTGTGACGTCATCGGCGTCGGATGGGAACAGCTCTGACGAGTTGCTGAAGCCGATTTATGAATAAGTTTAATGAAAGTTATGAAGTGATAATACTGATAATACAGGGTGTTAAAAGACCGATCACAAAGCCGATAACTACACATTCTGTACATGTAATTAAGCAACTTTGACCAAAAATTATTGCTGGGAAAAAACTTTTTTTTTTCATCTTTAATAAATAATTAATTAATAATAACTTCGATCAGCTGAGAGTTCGGCCGCTCGCGCTTGGTCGTTGAACCGACCGCGACCGCACGCTTGTGTATGTGAGGCGCTCGTTGTAATTAGTTTTCGTTGCATTTTTCTAACTTCAAACGCGTAATTTGTTATGAAAAATTGATAATTTTAATAATGTTTGTTCGGAAGAAAGTTTACTAATGATACTTGGAAAACGATTTTGAAAAAAAAACGAAAAAAAAATGTTGACTTTGACCTTCAATATCTCCAGAACCAGTGAATTCCCAGGTATGTCGTAGAAGAAGAAAAGTATCCCAGTGATGAGTAGAATATAGGGTTTTCGTTTTCGTTAAGGGTCTTTTTACACCCTTTATACCTACTATGTCGTACTTAGATGAACGAGTCTAAACTTAAAACATGTTTAACATACCATTCAGTGGCGGATAACCCATGTAGCAAGAGTAGGTAGTAAATAATACGGGCCCCGCGGTGCCCCGGGCCCAGTGGTGGGGTCATCTGCCTGCCTAGCCTTTTCCCAAGGTCGTAAGGAATAAATAAAAGGTGAGAAATTGTTAAAAAATACTGTTTTTCTATAACTAAAAATAATAAATTATATTAAAATAAGTGTTTAAGCAACAATACATACTTAACTATTAAAAAAAATACTTTGCATTAAGTAGTTACTTCCTCTCGAAGACAGTTCGTACAAAACCTTGATAATGAATTTATTCTATATTCACAAACGACTGTATCAGTTCTGGTTCAGCAATTTCGTCGAGACGGTGAAGGTTGTCCCACCAGTAGGACAGCATGTGATGGTGGATCAGCTTGAACCATGGCGTCACGGGGTCCTCGAGAGTTTCTATGAAACTGATCAGAATATACTCTTTTAGTCTTTTCTTTCGGCCTAATAATGTTCCCACTGCTGGGACTCAGGCCTCCTCTCTAGAGGACGGGTTCTCTTTTAGTCTTAGTGCGCACTAATTTAGGCTCTTAAAGTGTTGAAGTCATGATTGAACAAACCGAAAAGGAAACGGTGATGATTAATAATATTCAACTACTTTCACACAACGCCATTTAGTCCCAAACAAAGCAAAGCTTGTGATATGAGTAGGTACTAGACAACTTATAAAAACACTTTTATATGTCTAAATACATCCATATTAAAGATAAATTAACACCCAGAAACAGAACAAATGATCGTGCTCATCACACAAACATTTGTCCTGGGTGGGAATCGAACCTACGAACTCCGGTATAACGGTTAGGGCCAGTAGCCACTAGGTTAAGAGGCCAGTCAAGTGTTGTCTTAGCTCGCAGACTGCATGATCTACTTCTTAAAATCTAAAGAGTTCCAAAATTTAAGAAAATTATCTACATTATAAGTTTCCATACCTGTCCATCTTGTTCCTAGGGATATATTTGACGTCATCGATTTCGTTAGGGTTGGGCTTCACTGGCGCGTCGCTCTTTAGAATCAGCACGTGGTCCAGTTCGTATTCTCCCCATACGCCGTCCCCTGGGTCCTCGTATATGAACCGAGATATGAACGTGAAGTCCTCACGGTTTAGCTGAAAAGAAAAACAAGCTGTAAAAGTTTATTTTACATGGCATGGGTGTTATAGTCCGTAGGCGTAAGCTTGCTGCCGGCTAGCAGTAGACAGCCCGCCGTCCAGCTGTCCGGCTACGAACCGAGCCCAAGTTGTCAAAGGCTCATAGTGGTCCACGCGCGCCTCAAGGATATGTCAGCAAATCGCAGGGGCCTAGCAGGGTCGAAGCCTACTGGGGCCATGGGTTATGTGAAAATGAACCCCGGGGCCCTGGAGTGAAGGCAAAGAAGGAACAAGAGTAGGATTTAGTCAGTAAAAGTCTGACACGCCAGGTCATTAGATGATTTCCCACCTAAAATAAAAACAAACAGGAGTTACTTTAAATGTATTTACGCACTGCTTCCGAATTCGGAAGGTCGGAGGTCGCGTCTAGTGCGAAACCCCTCCCACGTTGTTGTACGTTTTTACTTGTTTTGTATCTTATGAAGTTCGCAAAGCTCTAACCTGTTGTTCAGGTATCCCCAGTTCCTGGTTCAGCCTGCGTATAGCGGCGGTCGTGACGTCTTCTGGAACACCGTTGATCAGTAATGGATGGCTGCAGCATGTGTTTGTAAATGCATTTGGATACGTTACCTGAAACATAGGTTTAGTGAAAGTTTTCCTTTGATCCTCTACAAGCTTGGAAGCTAGTTATCGGCTTCAGGCGGATGGGTAATAGATTCCAATAAGTGATATTCAAAGATGACGTAGCCTCGAATCAGTAGCGCAAGCTCGGGTCTACTATATTTGATATTTTTAACACTGTCATTCTCAACCACTGTGACTCCTAGAAGACAATCGATAGACGTGGGAACAAACGAAAAGCGCCGAGGTAATCAGTCCTAGACAAACAATTCAACAGTCTTAGAACATTTAAAGGAAAATCGTAGGAAATCGTTTGTCTTGGTATGGTCATGTGAAGAGGAGGGATGAAACGCATATATGTATGTTATTAAAGCGTCATAACGCTTTAATAACATACATATATGCGTTTACATTTACATGTAGACGGATGGAGAAAAAGAGGCAAACCAAAGAAAGAAGGATGGATTGTGTGAGGACTGCTATGAAAGAAAAGGGACTTAGTGATAGTACGACGGGTGACAGGACAGAATGGAAGAAAAAAAACGTGTTGCGCCGACCCCAAGTAAGACTTCTTATTCGGGCATGAAGTGCCCGAATAAGAAGTCTTAGAACACGTAACGAAACTTTACTTTTTGAGCAGCTCTCTTCTGCACCAGCAGTTCTCCCGCCGAGTTGAACATCAGCACGCTGAAGGCTCTGTGTAGGGGCACTCTGCCGTTGGCGCCCACCCTATGGCAATCCCGCTTGCTGGCAGCACCCACGATGTTGTCGTTTTCGTCCACCAACAAACACATGTCTTTGTCCAATGATGCTGCCTAAAAAGAAACCCATAAATAAGTGTTTATGATACACCAAATTTTTTATCCGACTTCAGAAAGGATTCTATGTTCAGCTGTAGGTATTTTTTTTTCTAAATGCATTTGAACTGGAAGTGATAAGGTTTGGTTGAAATGAACACTCATATTTTTCGCCGTTGATATTTAACTTTTTAATGATAAATATTATACTGATAAATGACATGAATTTTCGGTAAAAAACACGATTTTAAGAATGTTACCTATACGCTAGCGAGTATCTGCTTAGACTAATAAGTATGAATATAAAATGGTAAGTAGGTAAGTACCTACCTGCACATCTGCTATGTCCCTTGGTTCTGTAAATCGTTTCATTGCAGCGTTGATACAAACAAACTTCCTGTCGACGTTCGAAGTATTCCACAGCATTCGTCCACTGTTGTAAGTTATTCGAAAATTCCGACCCAACATATTTTTAAAGGTAAAATGCCGAAAAGTTTGCCGGAAAATGTATTTATGAGGTTTTCTTGACAAAAAATATCATATTATTACATTAGTATGGTAATTCCGTAAAATGTATGATAGGATCTTTATTGTTCACCTTCAGAATTCATTACGATTGACAATGTCGCATCATGATGAAATCATAGTACTTAGGTAGGTACAAATATCTTATTTGTATGGAATAACATTTGTTTTGGTACTTAAATGTAATATTTTACCTTCCAAGCCTACCTCACTCCTTAAGGTGAATGCTTCAGGTCAGCCCGCGAAATTCAAATTTTCTTACGTTTTTTACATTTTGCAAGACTTTGGTAGGTTGTATGAAGTTAAAAATACTTAAGCGACTGTAAAACATAACTAGTTATATAATTATAACCATAAAAATCATCAATACAAGTCTCCAAGCTCACCTAAGTGTCGGAACGATTTTTTCGAGGTCAAAGACGTTCCTGCAACTACGCGAGCTTGGAGGCTTGTACTGATGATTTTTATGGTTATAATTATATAACTAGTTACGTTTTACAGTCGCTCAAGTATTTTTAACTTCATACAACCTACCACTAGCTTGCAAAATGCAAAAAACGTAATAAAATTTGAATTTCGCGGGCTGACCTGAAACATCCCCCTTAATAACGATCATAGAGTGAGGTAGGTTAGGAGATGTGGAACAGCTTGTAAAGTTCCCCTTAGGTACCTACTTCTGCTGAAAAGGGAGATCTTCGACCAGACGGGTGTTATATTTGGTCCGGGTATCTGCCCGATATACCTACTAGATTTCGGGCTGTTGTATACCTACCTATGTTATACTCGCGCGGAGAACTCTAGGTAATCGGTACCGCAATGCAGGATTGCCAATTTTCCTATCTTACGTCATAGATGTCGCTACTGCCGTATACTGACCATAATGATTGTTACCTACCTACAGCATCCAGGGCTGGGAAAATTACATGCTTTGCTTTAATTGAAATACAAATTAAAAAATACTCTATTGCAAGTAATTAAAATACAAAATATTTTTAAGTAAGGTACCTATTTAAAATATAAAATACAGTACTTTAGCTGTTTTTAATTGAAATACAAATTACAAAAAAGCACCTAACCAAAGAAGTAACCAGCACGTACTGAATTTTGAATTATTTTAGCCAATTTCCACGTTGTCTTAGCTTACAGTAAACATAACAGGCGCAGTGATGCCGACTCTAACCTAACTAAACTAAAAAAAATACCACCACAACATTCTCGCCTCGCTCTCATGATCACTAAATACAGGTTAAATGTATTTTAATGCTAAAATTTATTTTGAAGCCTGTAGTACGTATTTATTATTTAAAATATTAATTACAAAATACCTCGGTGTCAGGTATTTGATACCTATACTAATTACATTTTAAGAAAGTAATTGGAATACAAATACCAATTCAATATTATCATCATCTTCACCCTAGCCTTTTCCCAACCGGCTTTTTTTTTTCTGGTAGGGGAATCATCAGAATGACTTCTCCCGCTCTTGGGCGGAGCGGGAGGGCGTGTCACTCTTACTGACTAAACCCCTACCCCCGTTCTTTCGTTCTGGGGGGGACTCGGTGTCAACCTTTAGGAATACCACGTGTTCCCCCCAGAGGCTTCGGCCCTGCCGGGCCCCTACAGTTTGCTGACATCTCCTTAAGGCGCGCGTGGAACAGAACGCGCCGTTGACGACTGGGCTCGGTCCAGATTATTGGAGTCGGCTTCCAGTCTAACCGGATGTGGCTGAATACCTTCCTGTTTTACATGGTGCGACTGCCTATTAGGGCCGGCGCCCATTATCGGCATCGGCACAGCTGAGGATTTAGGTGGCAAATAGCAATGTACATTAATACCATAGCAATAAAGTAGAAAATTCCATGATACATGTTCGTAGCAACAAAAGCGCTGCTTCGGTATGCTTGAGGCTGGTGCATCGGATGCTTCGATACTTCGTCATCCTTCGGTTCACACTCGTAAGAATTTTAAGGAGGCCTTGACATCTTTAAGGACGTTGCAGTATGCCATGGCATAGTTTGCGATTGTGTGCGCTTGCATGTAAGGATGCCGAAGGATCCTTTTCCTCGCCGATGCCGATAATGGGCGCCGGGCCTTAGATCTCCACGACCCAGTTACTGAGCAACATGATACTCCTTGGATACACTGGTGATCAGACTTTCTATAGAATAGGTTCATGAAGTAGCTTTATACAGATGGTCTTGTTTCTTCAGATTGAGAGCACTCTGAAGCAAGATATAAGGAGAAAGTTAAAAAAATAAAATTACATTTTCTTTAATAAATATATATTTATTGTTGCATTTTATAGAAATTGTACAGAGCATAATGTGGCTTCATCTAGGGCTTTTCTTTGAAAACAATCTTTTTTGCAAGCACCCGTCGTTTTTAATAGAAAATCTTTTATTTACATTATAATTTATTTGAAAGACGAAATTATCGACGATATCAAAACAAGCGGTTTTTTAATGAACTCTTCTCGCATAATTAACATAAGAGGTAGTTTACAAGCTAAACAATAAACATAATAGATACCTATAACACTAAAACCTACATTATATTTCACGCCATAAATATGACGGCATGAATCAAATAAAATGAAAGAACCATTACAATCCGGTCACATTAACTTGACGCATCTCTGAAATGCGAGCATCCCCCCCGTTTCCCCCGCATTCCCTTAGCTCGCCCGGCAACTGTCGATGATAATTTAGCTAGTTCTTGTTATACTGTTTTTGGACATGATTTCACCAAAGTCAAGCGTCAAGTTAATGTAACCGAGTTGTACTTTTCATTCTCTGGTATAAATGAAACCAATGTATAATAATTGATATCTATAGCTACTACAAGGTCGACATAAGACATTATTTAGTTTCATTCATAAACTTCTGTATCTTGTCGGGCTCCGTGAGTTCCTTGAGGCGATGGAGGTTGTCCCACCAGAGCTTCAGCCGGTGTCGGCGGATCATGTTGAACCAGGGCGTGATGGGGCCTTCCAGAGTTGGGATGAACCTGGAGCCAGTAACAGATTGTTGACTAATCGCTGACATACATACATGGCATGCTCTTTATATATATTTAAATGTGAAAACATGTAATTGGTTAATAGTTGCATAATTTGTTGGTTGTTAATACTGTTGGTTTTCCGTTTATAATAAAATAAAATAAATAAATACACATACAGACAAAAGAAAAGAAGGCGATAGCTCAAAACTCATTACCTAAAGGAATGGAAAGAGGGTCTACATATAATTGAATGAACAGAGAGAGATTTTGCGAGCAAAACAAAACAACAATGCAACCATAGACTGTTCACATCATAGACATAGCTCTGCACAAAGGCAATGATACATTTTTAACTGTAGGTACGTCTAAGAAAATTACGGTTTCGGTCGAAACTGAGACAGATAATCGGCTTTGTTAGAAAGTCCTGTTTTGGTCGTACACTAGTATTGTATGGTCCATTCTATATCTATGGTCTGGTCTACTTATTAGTTTTTCGGACTGGTGTGGTGTTGGTCAAGATTTTTTTATACTTACTATGATTGATTAACCTCAAAAACGTAACAAAAGTACTATTAAAAAGTGTATGTTATCTCTTTCTACCAATGTGTCCATAGACTAGTAAGAAAGGGACAGACTACCTCTTTCTCATTGTCTTGCTGGGTGCATTATTTCTACTTTTGTTTATCAATAAAAATTAAATGAAAACTGTTCAAAATGTGTAATATTGCTTCCATCCATCCAAAGTACAAGATCCTTAGGTGTTATATTTGTCAGTTATCATGAAAAAGTTTACCAAAAAGCAACTTCTGACTATCCCAATTAAGGTGAGTTTGACGTTTTTTTATATACATATAACAAACTAATTCTTGACTGCAATCCCGCCTGATGGTAAGCAGTGATGCAATCGTTGATGGTGCGGCGCACTAGTTTATTAAAAACCTCTACTCTAGCCTTGAAGACACTCAAATTAAAATCACAAGAGAAGACCGCAGCCAAAAACACCAAAAAGCTTCTTCTAACTACTCCTATAAAGGTAGACTTTTTATAGACATAACGTAACGAGAACTTACGCGTTAAACTCAGCCTTGGGTACGAAGCAGTACTCGGAGATCTCGTTGGAGTTGGGCTTGACCTTGACGTCGCTCTGGAAGAAGAGGATGTGGTCGATCTCGTGCTCGCCCCACACGCCGTCGCCGGGGTCGTGGTAGTGCACGCGCGTCATGAACGTGAACAGCTCAGGGTCCATCTGACAGACAAACAGTTGTTTAGGAAATGTTGTTCAGTTTATACAAAAGATATATTTATTTTTGACGAAAGAACAAGCAAAATTACAAGAACATGAATCTGCTCATTTTCGTAGTTAAATCACTAATTGTAGAAAACATAATGATGATTTCCATTTCAAACAATTGATTTCCGATTCACAAGTTAGGAAACTATTGTGCTGAATAGACTAAAATTACCATAGAGGTTAGTTTGTCCTCAAATAATGGTTAGTACCAGTGTTAATCTTGTCTTCAAAGCTGCGTTACTGTTTGAAAAAGTTACTGTGACCCTCGAACACAAGTGAACATCAGAATTAAAAAAATATATATATATTAAAACAAATGTTACTAAAATCTTTTTCAATCTCTGAAACTTATTGGTCATTTTGGATATTCGTTCTGCTGTTCACCGAACGTAAAGGGCAATTGAAGCAACATAGATGAGTTTTAGTTATTAAAAGTCTGATACTGCATCTCCTATCACCGTAAGCAGGGGTTATTTGATGATTTACTCATTAAAAATAAATTTCAATATAGTCAGTATCCTAGCACATACCTGATCTAGAGGAATGCCTAACTCATGGTTGAGCCTGCGCCTCGCCGCCGTGACGACGTCTTCAGCCTTCTCGTCTATGTACAGCGGATGACTACAGCACGCATTTGTGTAGTAATCTGGGTACGTTACCTGGAACAAAAAGAATAAATGTGTCTGTCTGTATGAATGTGATAAACTTAAAAATTACTGAACGGATTTTCAATAGTTTTCACTAATAGGCTGTTGTTTGAGGAAGGTTTAGGTGTACAACACATACATGTTGGCCATGCAACCAGCCATACAACATTGGGGTAGGTCACCTGGATGAATTTTCAATGTAAAGTGTGTATAATACTGACATCGTGTGTATATTTTTGTTACTCCTTTACACTTTTCCAATGTCCACACAATATCCAGCTAAAACTATATAATATACTATGTAGGTACTTTTTATGTATGTTAGTAAAGTAGTCCTTTAAGTAGGGTGCTAATAAAACTGCACGTAATAGCGAGTAAGTGATAATATAACATCGTGACAAAATTAGGTATATCTTTGATGACGATCGGACATTGTCAATGTTCAGTAGAGTTTGAGTGAGCTCAACACTATTATAAAAGAAAATATCTTAATTACCGATACTGTCACGAATCTTATGCGCTCGGCGAAAGAAGCGATGTTGTATAATGCGCAAAGATCGTTTTGCGCGTTATACACATCGGAGAGCCAATCAATATTCAAAGATTGCACTCCCCGACCCGGGGCGGGGCCCCACGTCTAACTTCTTCATACCAATAAAGAGGGAGTATTTCTGTTTCGGACAGGTAGTCATCATCTGCCTAGCCTTTTCCCAACTATATTGGGGTCGGCTTCCAGTCAAGCCGGATTTAGCTGAATACCAGTATTTTACGAGGAGCGGCAGCCTACCAGACCTCCACAACCCATTAACTGGGGTAACACGGTACTTCATGGCAAGACTGGAGTCAGATTTACTGGCTTCTGACTATTCGTAACGACTGCCAAAGATCTCCAAATGACAGCCGGGACCAACGGCTTAACGTGCTTTCCGAGGCACGGAGGAAACTCGTTATGTTAAGATGGTCACCCATCCACAGACCAACCTAGGCAAGCGTTGCTTAACATTGAAGATCGACCTGTGCGGCTGTTATTATCTAGCCACGAGCTCCTCCTGTATGATTACTACCTGTCCGAGCGCTTCGGACAGGTAGTAATCATACAAATTACTAGTCCAAAATACCTATTGGTGCCGAATCGGGAATAGAATGATTTTGGTGCTGAAAATCTGGGTGCTGAAATGGGAATACTTCCTAAAGAGACCCGATATTTCACTTCTGCGCAATCTAGGCGCCAGCATCAAATAAAATAGACTAGGACTAACTAATTGTGACATGATGGATATGATACCTTATTTTTTTTGACCTCAGCATACAAATAATATTATGAAAATAATTATGTCAAAAATATAATTATTTTTTAATTTTAATTTCTCATTTGTTTTTGTCATTGTGTTTATACTGACATTTTTTTATAAATTTTTAGTTTTTTAATTTGAATGAATCATTGACATATAATTTTTTTTAAATACATTCGACCAGCTACAATTAATTGAATGTAATTAATGGTAAACATTATTGACTGTGATTAAAATTATAAATAGAATAAGTGCGTAAATAGCGCGATAATTACCTATTTTAGGAACAACTATTCAGTTAGTTTAAACAAATGAATAAATTATTATTATTGATTAATTAATTTCTATTATTTCTAAACAATAGATGATTATAGTAATAAATATAATAAGTACCTACATTTGTACACTCTCAGGGATAACATTGAGTGTTTATTACCTATTTTAAGAACAACTATTTAACTATATTAAACTAATGATTATTATTGACTAGCAACCCGCCCTGGCTTCGCAACGGTGCAAAATTATCAGTGTTTCCCTACTACATTATACATGTATTATACATATAAACCTTCCTCTTGAATCACACGATCTATTAAAAAAAACCACATCAAAATCCATTCGTACTACTAATCGACTTCATACTTTAGGTATGATGTTTAGTACAATGGAATTTTTTATACTAATGAAATAAAGCGGAAGAGTTTTTTTGTTTGTTTAAACTTGCTAATCTCAGGAACTACTATCCGGATTAGGAACACCTTTCTGTGTAGGGTAGTACATGACAAATACTTTAGGAATATCATGGTGTATAGTAATTAATTACTTACTTTTTGACTAGCTCTCCTCTGCAGGAGCATGTCTCCTCTCTTGTTGAATAGAAACACACTGAAGGCACGGTGGAGCGGCACTTTGCCGTCCTCTCCTACTTTATGGCATTCTCGTTTAGTGGCCGTTCCAATGAAGTTATCTTTCTCATCAACTAACAGACATATGTCCTTGTCTAGAGCCTCCAACTAGAAATGATGAATAAGCAGGTTATTTTATTTGCACAAATATGAGAATAGTAGCTATACAACAGTGCATTATTTATTAAAAAAAAAAAATAATCTATCTTTACAGAATCCAACTCAACATCACTGGGCAAAATGTCAGTAATAGTAGAGCTTTCAATTACTGACTTATTGCCTGGAGATGTCAAACTACTTACAAACTTAAATAACAATATACAGTAGCATAGCATCAACCTCATAAAGTTCCCACTACTCTGCCTTCCCTTTGGACTCAGGCCAAAAGGAAGGCAGGTGGATTATGGCCCATTCACTCTCCTAGAGGGGACTCTTCTCCTAGAGGGTACTCTAGGTGAAGAAATGGGCCATAATCCACCATGCGGGCCCAGAGAGGGTTGGTTGAAAAATATACATTAGATAGTCAGAAAGTTCAGTATAGTAGCATAATATTCTGCTTACCTGAACAGGATCTACACCATTATTTTCTTCTTCTTTCTGTGGTTTCAAAGGCTCAGAAGCCAGTAGCCTCTTCTCTACCCGTACACCCGTGTTCCACAAGGACCGTGTTAGCCTCCGTACCAACATCTTGAACAGCCGAAGAAAGAATGATTATTAAAATGTTGTAAGTTCAACTGAATGTGACATGGTATTTTTATGGTAATTAAGAGATGTTAATCTTGAAGCACAATACCATATTCATGTTATTGTAATTTTGTCTTTTATAGAGGTATTTACATATGAACTAAAAGAGAAATATAACAGGAAGTCTGGATGGTACTAACATTTAAATATCTAATTCTATTCTGTAATATCTACAAAGCAACCGAAATTAAAACAAGACCAACCTAGCTTATTCCCGCTCTTGCTATTGTGTTTAAATTATAACCAGTTTTTGATTAGCTAACATGCAAAATAAGTTATGTGAAACTTTAAATTAATTTGAGAATTCTGAAAACCATAGTTGTTGTGTATAGATTGATATCTTATAAATAACCTGTGCTGTGCAATTCTTTATGAATGGCTTTTATGAAAGACCTACCACAATTTCTTCTATCAAATTGGCTATAATAAAATTTTCCATTTTTGAAGAGAAACCAATAATAAAGCATAACTTTCTCAATATTATCTTGACAAGTGATAAAATATTTGCTGGTTGCATGCCTCTGAATGTCGATAAATACTTTTAAAATGCAGTAAATTATGGAGAAATCATTCTAATGACCCAGTTACGACATTATTTAAAGAAACCAATACTAAGTGTATGCTTTGAAGTTTTGAATTATGATTTTCATTTTGGGTAGAATAGATTTAATTCTTTGCCAAAATTAAAAATGTAGTAGCACTAATCTAAAGCTACTTAATTATTGTGTTATCAACAGACCGATTAAAAATCTCTTGAAAACAGTGTTTCTTGAAGAGTTAAAATTTGTTTATGAAATGCATATTTAGTTTGAGTTTTAAAAGAAAAAAATATATAACAGACCTTTCTGCGTATATTGCTAAGTTATATTAATAACTCCACCGATGCGCATTTAAACAACACACAGAAATAAATCACGAGAATACTATTCGTCCGCCAACAATACTTTATTTTTTCTCCAAAATGTCTCCTGCGCTAGTGATGTCCAAACGCAGAAAACACATTTGACACTGACAGTGACAGATACGAAAACGAAGTGTTCGAACCTTTTTTTAATTGCTTCTTGCATTCGATATCTGGCGACGATGACCAAAAATGAAAAATAGAATTTATAGATTTGATTCAAAATGATAACGATAAGAATACGAGTCGCTGTAATATGATAAGAATATGATGGATGCGTTGGAAACTAAAATAATTTTGCTGATTTTACTCCGGTTCCACGGTTTTGCATTAAAATTTATCATTTGTAACATGCATATTGCAGGTATTTGTATGAATACCTAATAAAAAAGGTTTACTTTTCAGTAAGTATCGTATATGGTTAGTAGATCGTTCTATAAGGAGCGATAATCTATTTTTAAGTTAATTATGCTTTCCTTGTGTTTATGAGCTACAGGAAGGGTGCGACGTTCTTAAAATAACTTTGTCGAACAAACGGGACTTCCAAAACTGTTCATTATAGTTCTGATTTTTACTACAGCCATGTCATTCTAGTTTTGTTATAAAAAGATTTAAACTTAACGAATAGTGCAGACTACCTAGTGCGTGAAAATCGATTTGCAAGTTTTAAATAAATATATTAGAGATTTGATGTTTAAACTGTGAAGCATAAACTATGTCTAACGTGAAACTAGCGATACGAGTAAGGCCCTTTACTGAAAAGTAAGTTTCATGCAATTATGTTTTTATCTGAAAGACGAAATTAGAGGCCTAATTTATACAAACTGGTCAATCAATAGGTACTCTTGCAAATGAATGATTTGAAAATTAATTTGTCAGTATGTATGGAATATCGAGAATATAAACGCTCTAAATTATTTTTTATAACGAAATTATTTTATTTACAGGGAACTGAGGTCTGAAAAAGATCGAGTGCCGGTGGTAAACGTTGTAGATAATAACACAGTTACAATAACTAATATCAAAGTAAGTAGATTTCTAAAATACCTAATCAACACTTATTTTGTACTGGCTCATACAAAATTAACTGTTATCTTTTTGCCTTCCCAATCAATAGGAACTTACAGAGTGGGTTTGTAGACCAGGAACGATAATTTTTAAAACCAAAAAAATATAATAGTAGTATGAAACCCATTAGAAAAGGAGGGGAATATTATAAAAATGAAAGGAAAAATAATTTACGGGCGATCTGAGGTCGGGAAGGGGATGGGGGTGAATTTTTAAGGGTAAAAAACGGTTTTCCTCGATTTCTGGCAAAACTAAAAGTCCTTTCGAAAAAAGTCAAATGGCAAAGTTGTAGGTAATAAAAAGAACTAAAACTTTTATATTTACACTTTTTACACATATCTTCAAAATTTATGTGAAAAATTCAAAATTTTTGGTTTTTTATTTTTATCTTTTACAATTTTTTTTTAACGAAATTTGGTGAAAACTTATCTTTTTATGTCCCAAATACGCTGTAATTTATTTGATTAAAAATATTTATTTTTTCACCTTATTTTGAATTAATATCGAAAAAGCACCCTAATTTTCAATCGAAAACTCACCAGTCAGGCCCCCTCAGTTACGGCGTCCTCTCTTTCCGTATGACGCAGGTCCTCACCGGACACGGTAAGTTCGAGAGGTTCCTGCATCGAATCAAGCAGGAGAGGACGCCCAGGTGTAGCCACTGTGTGGACCGCCCGGAGGACACGGTGGAGCACACGGTAGAAGTGTGCCCCGCTTGGGCGGAGCACCGCCGTGTCCTTGTGGAGGCTATCGGGAGCGGCGACCTCTCGCGCCGGGCCCTGGTTCAGGCCATGGTCCGGAGCGAGGTGGGTAGGCATGCGGTCGCCTCCTTCTACGAAGCAGTAATGCTCGTGAAGGAGGCTGCTGACCGCGAGCGCGTGAGGGAACGGTCTTCACGTCGCCGCCGCCGAGATCCCGATCCCGATTTCCGACTACCGTAGGCGCGGGTTCGCGGACGGCGAGCACTGGGTAGCTTGCTGTCCAGCAGTCTGGAAATAATCTGGACCGAGCCGAGTCGTCAACGGCGCGTTCTGTTCCACGCGCGCCTCATGGAGATGTCAGCAAACTGTAGGGGCCCGGCAGGGCCGAAGCCTCTGGGGGGAACACGTGGTATTCCTAAAGGTTGACACCGAGTCCCCCCCAGAACGAAGGCAACGAAGGAACGGGGTAGGGGTTTAGTCAGTAAGAGTCTGACACGCCCTCCCGCTCCGCCCAAGAGCGGGAGAAGTCATTCTGATGATTCCCCTACCAGAAAAAAAAAGAAAAAAGAACCAGTCAAAATATCGTGAGTGACGTGACGACTTAGACTTCTTCCTGAGGGATTGGCCGGGAGTGGCTAAAGATAAGAAAAAGTGGAAAAATGGAAGGGCCCTGCAGTGGGACACGACAGGCTCATAATAAAAGTGCATATGGTTTTCTGCTATAAGTTAGTTAATAGTTATTTCTCATGAGGGAATATTTGCCTAGGTTAGCGTGTCAGGCGCTGGCGACAGTCGTGAGCGGACCCGGCAATATTATGCGGACTATACCTTCGACAGCTTCTGCCCCGTTACGCATTCATCTTACGCATCACAGGAAAAGGTCAGTGTCTTTTTTAAATATTTATTAAAAAAAGAATGAGATATTTAGGGATCTCATCTTGTCTAAGGTGTGTTAGCGATGCCGACGCTACTTCGGATTTATCCAATAAAAATCCTATACCTATAGCGATATCTAAACTAATATTATAAGGCCGCTATCTCGTTAACGTCAACGTCGCGCAGACGTTCGAGTGACGCCGACGCTCGTAAAACGCCAGTGGGATAGCGGCTTAAAGAGGAAAGAATTAATTTTCTTTTCTTTGTATCGATGTAACCGATTTCAAAAATTCTTTCACCATTAGTAAGCTACATCTTCACTGAGTAACATAGTCTATTTATTTTCTACTTTCATGCGGGTGAAGCCGCTGCAGAAGCTAGTATACTATACATATAGAAAAAAGATAACGGGTTTTCCAATAAGAGGTGTTACTTTGATATTCAAAGAAAAATGCATTTTTTTAATATAATTGATCAGATGTTTATTTCGTTATAAAGAGGAAGGTATGCCGTTAATAGTGGAAAATAACATCAGGCAAATTACCACCACGACTACGCTTACAGGACCATATCTTTTTCATGAAATTTTCCATAACCAAATCGAAAAGTGGCTGCTATATGACCTCGATAGCCTCACGAATTCCATCTTTGAGCTCTTGAATCAACGCTGGGCCGTTGGCGTAGACCTTCTCTTTCACGTGACTCCAAAGGAAGAAGTCGCAAGGTGTTAAATCACAAGATCTTGATGGCCAATTGTGGTCACCTCTTCGAGAGATAACACGGTCCGGAAACTTTTCCCGTAAAAGATCAATGGTTTCGTTGCTTGTGTGGCACGTAGCGCCGTCTTGTTGAAAGTAAACGTTGTCCAGATCAATACCATCCCTCAATACCGATAGACTGAAACCTATTGTATAGTCACAGTTTTTATCTGAACTGTATAAATTATAACATGTATTCACATAGTTACCTATGAAAGTAACCTAGTGACTTTGTCCCCGTACAATTTGTGTTCCATCCAATGCCAGGTGTTCGAAGCCATCGGTCAGGACGTGATAGCCAGCGTGTCCAGAGGCTGCTCGGCCTGCGTGCTGGCCTACGGGCAGAGTGCGACCGGCAAGACGCACACCATGATGGGGACGGAAGCTCAGCCTGGCCTCATCCCGCGGCTCTGTAAGGCGTTGTATGAACTGCAACCGGTGGATTTTACTATCAGGTAACTATGGTGTATTTTTCTATCTTCCACTCATCATCGTCTTGCCCTTGTCCTGTTTTCTTCTTCGTTTCGGACAGAAACACTGACACTCGTCAAGCTATCACTAACTGCCTCTTTTGCGTAAGTAAGTTGAAACAGTTCAATTCTCGAATCCAGTCTTGAAGATTTTTCTAAAATTGTTTTTTCTTGTGACATAACTACGAATTTTTAGTTTTCAGACTTTTCCCCTTTTTTGTGCTACAATATATTGCTTCGTGGCAAAGTTAAAGATTCTAGGTCAACGGGAAGTACCTACCCTATAAATTTTGATTCCTTTGACAGTGTCGAAATGTAGGGTGTTTTTTTTCAACATATTCGGGCGTATCTTTTTTTCCGTCAATTTACAAGTTTTATTTTTGCACAGTTTAAAGCGACCGCGGACCTTATTATATGGTTTTAATTTCAATTTGATACCTCCAACTTAACTTTGAAAACAGTTCAATTCTCGAATCAAGTCTTGAAGAATTTTCAAAAAAAAAAATCTTGTCATGTAACAACAAATTTTTAGTTTTCACACTTTTCCCTATATTTGTGCTATAATATCTTCATGCCAAATTTCAAGATTCTAAGTCAACGGGAAGTACCCTATGAATTTTGATTCCTTTGATGGTGTTGAAATGTACGTTTTTTGCAACATAAACGGGCGTATCTTTTTTTCCCGTCAACTTATAAGTTTGCACAGTTCCAGTTGACCGCGGACTTGAGTAGGTATACAGTTTAATTTTCAACTTGATACCTTCACGAACACGAGATTACTGGCAACAGGATATAAGAAGAAGTATTCCGCCAATCCTTAAACATAGGGCTAGACCTAGAATAGGGCACGTGGAGATAATGATGAGTCAAACGTATAAATTAAAGCAATGGTTGCCCCACAAGTGAAAGTTAAAGTAACCCTCAATACCTCCCTCCACATCTGTTTAATTCAAATAAGGTTCTTAGAAAGGGGGCCTCGCAAGAACCTTCTATGAATTCTAATGGCAAGTGCGCCGTGTGAGGTAATGTTGCACAGATGCGATCCACTTGGAGTTACAATAAGCGTGACGAGAATTTACTGTTGAAAATGGCATTTTTATTAGAAGTATGTACTCGTATGTATTAAAACAACATAGTCGAGTTTCGTTTTGAAACAGCTTCTTCAACAGTATAGTATCTATTGTTTTTAGTTAAACAATGTATGAAATATGAATAAGAAAATTGGACGGCCTTATTGATAAAAGCGATCTTTTATTTTAAAGATAAAAGTTTGTATGGATTTAAAACAGAAAAGGTGAGAACTTCAACTTCTATTCTATTCCTTTCTTCAGCTAACTATTGAGGTCCTTTAAAAACTAGGTGCTTATTTTTGTACATTGGCGGTTTTTGGTGGTGACGATAAGTGCAACAACCCGGACCAATATTTATTTGAAACTTTATTTTATCCTACCTTTAACTTTCATAATTAAGTTTATCAATATACACATTATAGTATCAGTTAGTACTTATATAAATCTATAATTTCTCAAATTCGTTGACAGTAGATCGGTTTTCAGCTGTTGCTATTCTTCAAATGAAAATGACGTAGCTCATTTACTAGATTATTGAAAATTTACTTACTTGCATTTCTCACCCATCGTAAAAATTACCCAGTTTCGATTTACCTACATAATTAAGGCCAGCTATGGGCCCCCAGCCTTTGTAAAACTAAATTCAGTTATTTCCTAAGCCATCATCCATTGTTCTATGTAATCTTTCTTGCTTTAACGTCTATTCCCAAAAGCAGTTTGTTTTCGGCAAGTAAATTGTTTCCATCGTTTATGCATTCCGTGTGAAGGAGCCATAGGTGGCCGGCACGCGATGCGATGTCAAAATGAAATGGGTGTCGCGTCATTATTTCATCGACGCCGATTCTTTCACGGTAAATGATTGCGGACATTATTGCGTAGATACTAATAATAAAAGTTGGATTTTTGACGCAGCTTTGCTCTTAGGCTATCCAACATTGCTTGCAGGGCTGCGGGATAATTGAAGGAGTTAAGTGACCCTGGAACGGAAAGGGCAACTGCCAGGAAAGAAAGAAAACATGTTTATTTGGCACACAGGCAAACACAATGATGGAACATGTACATAACATAGAAACTTATAAGATTGGGTCCATAACTAACATCTGTATTCACACTATGGTATTCAAATAGACGAAATGAAACAATACCTATTAAAAAAATATACATCTACTTCAGAATACACTACACAAGAACTATGTAGCAGTTGCTTGATACTACTCGTAGTTTTCAACGGAACTTTGATTGTAAGGATGTTGATTGGTGTATGATAAATTTATATCTTTAAATTAATGTGAATACGTATATCAACTGAAGGAACAAAGGTGGTTCTCTAGATAAAAGTCTGAAACTCCCTCACGCTCCACCCAGAGCGGAAGGGTTGATTTATTACTCACCAAAAAAGCGGCTTATCCTACAAAAATAGTGTATGCACTTGTACATAACTTAAGGTATAAGCTCTTTAATAGTGTAACAAGTTTCTCAATACTATAAATCAATTTCAGTGCGTAGGCCAACCCTCTATCTGTTCCATGGGCCACCCCTATGTCCTCGAGTTGACGGTATCAACGATCTGACAATGAGTCCCTTATCTGCTAGGCTACAAGGTTCTTGTCACTACAGGTTGACTTTCGTAATGGAAACATGAAATCTAGAGGAAAAATCTGCCACTTCCTTTATATAGTCGAGATAATTAAAAAAAAATTAGGAAGCAGCTGCAGCCAATGTATGTGAACCTTTTTTTTTTGTTTTCGGGGGGAAACTTTCAAAAGGCGCCTGGATTTTAAGGGGAAAAGACCGAGGAGACCGAGAGTGTGGGATTCTTACCTCACTAAAACCACCCTGGTGATCACCATCTGCACATGGGAGAGGGCTCCGCGTCCTCTTAAAAGACCACCCTGGAACCCCCTCTGTGCAACGCCTGTTAGAGCACATCCCTGAGGAAACGCATGTGTACCTAATGAACAGAGCACTTATTTAGGGTTCGGTACTCAAAGGGTAGATAACTCTCCTTTCACAGATATGCTGGAAGATATTTCTTTAGAAATAAGCATCAACTTTGTACCTATTTTTCACTCTGCTTGTCTTATATTTTTGTGTGCACCTACATAAACTGTTAAATAAATAAAAATATTAGATAGTTGCAATTTTTACAGACGATATAGTTATTTCTATTTTCTACAAGTATATCTATCAACAAATAAATCAAAACTGAATAAAATAAATATTTGAGTGGGGCTCCCATAGAATAGAAGTGATTTGCACGAGGCCGACTCACACTTGGTCGGTTTTTACATATTCATGAGTGTACATTGTCCCCCTTTAAAAAATCCTAATGAACTGAAAGCCACCCCACATTCAGAAAACAATGTATAGAAATGTTTGAGGTGCTTTAAAGTCCTACATGTAGTCAAATATAATGTTTTTAACTTTAGTTAAACAAAGTGTACTGAAAAATAAAATGTTTCAATTTCTCCTTCAGAAAATTTTGTGAAGGTGTGATAATTAAGTTTCTTTTGAATTAGTTAGAAGCGCGTTTCGAAAACTTTTCTTTACTGTTGTTTTTTCCAACACTCGTTTAATATATTGTCGGTTGTATTCGATTAAGTTTGAATGGTAATAAAGAGAGGCACCGTGGCTTCCTGACCTCAAGGCTGAAACGACACGCGAGCCTTTAACACCCTGCGATCATGGCTTTATCTGCGCTAATATCTCCCTACACGATACATGTGTTCGCGTTACGTAGCTATATAAGAATTATTGGAAACGTGTTGTTTGTTTTGTAATGATTGCCATGTTCTAGGTATTGAACATTTTGAGACATAACTGTTTTCTTAAATGAAAAGAACTAATAACGCTGGGTTATCCTGGAAAACAAAACAATAAACAACTTAAAGTAATAAAAAATCCCAATCATCAGAAGTTGTTGAAGCTGGTTGAATCAAGATGTGTTTCAATTGGAATTTATCAAGTTTAAGCGTTCGCGTTGATGAAACCGCGTAGGTTTCGCGCAGCAGTCATAAACTCATAACGTCGCAACTGCGTAGGCTCAGCGTAGCAGCCGCGTAGACTTGGCGTAGCGGATACTGTCTTGTAACTGCGTAGGCTTGGCGTAGCAGGTTCGACGTAGCAACTGCGTAGGCTCGGCGTAGCAGTCGCTTAGACTTGGCGTAGCAGCATCGTAGATGTTTCATAGGCGTTCAGTCAGACATACGATAGCGCATAGAAAAATGAATTCCAACAAGGCTTGATAGTTTATCTTTGTTATCCAAAATATTGACACATCCAAAGGTAGCCAGACTTTAAGTACAACCGACCGTCTAGATTTAATTTAATTATGGAATTTAACCTCTAGCTTACTGCTATGATTAGCAATGCACGATAGGTAATTCCTCACTCTGTAACAAGGACGATTTTGTCAATTCATTAAATTACAATTTATTTTTGGGATCAGAAAATTTATAATACCTACTCGTACATAATATCAAAGTGTTTTTTTCTACTCTCATATAATATCAAAGATTTTAGAGAAATCCTCAAACTTTGAACTTCACGATTGGTAGGTATAGACTGTTGTATGTGGTGTAAAGTAGATAACAATATTTAAAAACTTTCCCAATTTGAACACATTATACAAACAGTGCGACTTAGGTCTATAATGTGTGGTAGAGTTATTACTAAGTCGCTTATACCTAGAGCGAGGGGTGTACAAATATTTTCAGTGGTGGAGCGGCTAGTAAGGCTTCAGTCCTCCGAGGAGTGGTCGTGAGTCGCGCCCTGCCGGCTGTCGCGTTGAGTATCTCCCGCTCTCGATATCGAACGTTGAATATAGTGATAAAGGAATAAATACGAGGTATCATCAAGTATATCTACACTGTTAATAAATACTTATTATAAAACTAGCGAACTGTTCCGGCTTCGCTTCGCACTGTGACAATTTCTTTTACAGAAAAAAAAACTATATTAAAAATTCTGACAATAAGGAACCTTTAAGTATACAGTTCTTATACCTTAACCTAACAGCTTGTTGTGGTACTTTGGGAAGAACACAACAAAAAAAAAATCACCAAAAGCAACTATTTTTTTTTTCAATTTAGTTTAGATGTTATATTTATTTACAGTATAATAAAAACTGTAAACTTAATTGAACTAACTAAAAACTAACTAAAGTATAGCGTCAAATAACTCTTCCATATCATCGTTGTAGACCGGTAATGTGCCCAAAAGACTGGCGGCATTGCCACGCTGTATGGCAATGCTTATCTTCTGTTCTGCAACTAATTTGTATCTACAAACGAAGTGAAAAGGAATGAAGGGGTGAAAACAAACAAAACTGATCAGTTTGACACCATAATATAATATATCATTGGTGTCTAAGCATCATCTATACTAATATTATAAAGAGGAAAACTTTGTTTGTTTGGTTCTAATGAGTAGGCTTCAAAACTACTGGACCGTTTTTAAAAATACTTTCACCATTCGAAAACTACATTATCCACGAGTAACATAGGCTAAATTTTATTTTGGAAAAAAATAGGGTTCCGCAAGATATTTGGGTTTTTCGGTGTAAAAAATCATGTTACATATAATTTATATGGCAGAACAACGTTTGCCGAGTCAGCTAGTTTTTTATATAATTAAAATGAATCAGTGGAGTGGTTTGATTTCTATTCACCACCTTTGACAGTATAAAAATTAAAAATAAATTCGCTTTTCGTGCCTGTCTGTGGCTTTGCGTGGTTCTTAATTACCTACGCAATGAATTAACTACAATAACTACTAATAAAATTAACTACGCAACGGATTTCGATGCGGGTTTACCATTATTTAGAGAATTTACTTCATGTTTGTCTACAGTAATAGGTGCATTGAATAAAAAAATGTTTTGACGAATTCTTAAACCGTGCGAAACTCTACTTACGTACTTTTCAGCAAAAAATATGATTTCTTTTCTTTCCAGTTAACTAAAAGTTTTTCGGTAAAATCTATCTATACCTACCTATAAGCGTTTCAAAATCAATTTGTGATTTCCCTTACTATTTGATTTAAGCTTCCTACCTTGAGTGATTTATTGAACTTAAGTTTTTTTAATAATTTTGCAAAAAAATGGACTGTTAAATCACAGAAAACATTCTTAAATGTATTATTATAGCTGGCCTGCTAAGCAAAGGCCCCCTTATGTCATTATTCCCGGCTCTGGGACGCTTCTTGCCAATTCCTAAAAACGTGTTGTGATTCCCATTATCAATTCGTGTAAGATAAGTATCAATATATATTATAGTCCATTAACATATCTACCTTAAACAATAAATGCAAAGTTTCATAATAGCAATTTTTAGATTAAATTACTATATAAGTATTAGTCATAATTTATTGGATTACGCGGTGACGGACGGTTCAAAACCAGTTCAATATGCAGGATAGTAGGTTTTTTTGAGGATGGGGAAGTCATCAAATAACTTTTTCCGAACTGACAAAACTCAATCAGTGTTTCTTCAGTTACCCTGTGCGTTCCAAGGCCACGGTGACTCTTGGTTAATTCCGCAGTCCAAAGCCATTGGGCCAATACATATAAAAGAAGGAACTGACTGACTGACATATCAACGCACAGCCGAAATTAATGGCTCTAGGAGCTTGAAATTTTGCCTCTGGAGATACCTACTTTCGTGGCAAAGCTGCTGAAAGAAGCTAGCAAAGTTATATTACGACTCTTTGGGTGAATGACACAGACGTGATGTTATGTTAGAAAACACGTTCCTTTCCACAGTTTAATAATAATACGTGTATTTCTACATTTTCCACGTTAGTTTTGCGGTGGCAAGTTGTTTTATTGCGTCTGTATCACTCCGTGGGAGGTGTCTGATACCGCATCACGCCGCCCCATGTAATATCTTCGTACTGTGAACTGTTCCATTCCCACCATAATTACAGTGGTTTACATAAGAATGAACACTGAACCTAGGTACCACTTTAAAAGTTTTGATTATTTGTTGAAGAATCAATTGTTTGAGATTGATACAATGGAAAAATGTGTGAACATTTTCGTTAAATCCAGGAGCGGAAATTTGAAAGGCACGGTCTTAGTTAATCGACGCATTGGGTGACCGACGTCCCGTAGAGGAAGTCCCGTAGGGAGTATAGGGCGATTCCTAGTCACCGTAGGCTTGCCGTCCGGCAGTCCGGTGAGGACTGAGCCCGAATAGACAGTGCGTAGTGCTCCATGCGTACGGCTGAAAGCTGGTGTTTTCTAGAAGAGTATAGGTGGGTTTTAGTCAGTTAAAGTCGGAGATACAAGAGTTCGTTTCATTCTAGAGCGAAATATTTGATGATTTTCTGCGAATATTTGTTGTTTGGTTTAGTTGCGGTAACACATTTATGAATATTTTATTCGTAAAACGTAAGTGAATTAGATATCTCAACTTAATTTTACTTAGCTAAATATCAAACTAATACTATAAAGGTGAAAGTTTGTGAGTGTGTGCACAAGTAGAGCTTGACTTGGAATTAGGGACACTTTGTACACAGGTTAAAAAGGATGTCCTGGAATAGCACATAAGATACTTTTTATATCGGAGTATGTTCCCTTGGGACAATTTTCCGCTCTCACGCGAGTGAAGCCGCTGCCGCGCTGGCAGCAGCTAGTTTATCACATATTTCTAAATCCTTGCTCTAATACCAGGTAGGCAGTCTTAGCAATTCCGACATAGTTAAAAGTTAAACAAAGTTCAAAACATAGTTCTACTTTATAAATTACGCGATGATTTATTAGCAGGCAATTAGTTTGGTCGTGACTAGCTGACGTTAAGTTCCACACAAGTTGCTCAAAGTTACCTTGTTACGGGTGGACAGTTGGGAAAGTTACTATTGTTTACTCATTTATCTGCTAGAGACAAACAAATTGATCTGGTTTACAGTTCTGAAAGTTATTTTTGTTGAATATGGTTAATAGCTTCCTGAAAATGTTACTGTAGATATAGTTATACTTTAGTTCCGTTTGTAGTTGAGTTTCATGTTAAAGAACGCACCCACGATACAGGAGTTTTTCAGAGTGTGGGACAAATAAAAAAACAAATTATGGCCACATCTGGGCTCGTAGCTTGCACCTTGAGGATGATAAATGTCTGATCTGCTATTTCTAGGCTTTTCTGGGATTGCATGTAAATCCCATACAGATTTGAATGTATGACAATTGCTATCGCTGACAGAATATTAATAATTATCTAGAGCCTTTAAAGTACTGTTACAACGTGGTATACAAATAATAATAATAATAATATTCCACAACTTTCAGACAACACCAAAGTCTAGTCCTAACCCTTGTGGTATACTGGTCTGAGTACTAGACAACTGATAAACATACTTAAATATTTCTAAATACATAGATACATAATATAGAAAAATTACACCCATGCACTGGAAAAATGACCGTGCTCGTCACATATACATTTGTCCTGGGTGGTATTTGAACCTACGACCTCCGGCAGGGCAGTCAGGGACATTGACCGCTAAACCAGCAGCGCTGCCAAAAATTAAAAACGTATTTTGTATTCCAGTTTCCTGGAGATCTACAACGAGAGGGTGCACGACCTGCTGTCTGGCGAGGTGCCACTCCCTCCGTGTCACTCGCTCCCTCGCCGCAGAGGCAACGCGCGCAAGGACCTGCGCGTCAGAGAGCATCCTTCTAGAGGACCCTACGTGCAGAGTAAGTGGAATTTCCTATCAATATTAATCTTTCATGCCCTTAAATAGCTCTTTTTCGAGTACCATAGTTTGCTTTTTTGTTTGCTTAAACGTTGAGGCACCGGGCGGCATACCTTTGCGAATCAAAATCTAGCCATTTCTTATGACATGTGAGAAATTCAAAATTTGTGAAAAAGTGTTACACTCTGTTCCACATACCCTCCAAAGGTTGTGTGTTCAAAACGTCGGGGTCACCAGTTTGGAGGTATGCGGAACTGAGTGTAAAGTCCCGCATACCTCCATTGAAAAGTGAGGTACCTCCGACCAGACGGATGTTACTTTTGGTTTGGGCAAATGCCCGAGAGGTGATTTCGGGCTATTCTATATATTTATGTTCGAATCGCGCGGAGAATTTTAATTGCCCGATGTGAATTTCGTTTTTATAGTTTATTTGTGGCGCCATAGATATCATTACATCATGTGTAATCCTTTGTATTAGTTTAAGTGCTTTGTAGATAAAACCGCAGTCACTCGATCTCATACCCCACACACGTAGATCTCCGGCGCGTGTCAGTCCAGGACGCCGAGACTCTCCTGACGCTGGTCGCCGAGGGAGCTCGACGCCGCCGCACCGCCGCCACGCGCCGCAACTCCACCTCATCACGCTCTCACGCCCTGCTGGAAATAGCCACCCCTCACGCCACACTGCACCTTGCTGATTTAGCTGGAAGGTACTCATACATCATCTCATTAAAATAGAGCAAGTGCGCTCACTATGTGTGGTCGATTGTACATTTACAGTCGACATAGGTACATCTCATAATCCTATGGCACACTAATACGGCCTAGCTTCATTTGTAGGCATTACCTAGTTCTTTATTTTAAGTATTCTGTACGAGGTTCGAATCCGCGATTGGTAAGTTGTAACACAGAATGCCAATGATAATATTGGCACATACCGCATGCATTGTGCCGGGCCTTTTAGACATTTCCGGAGGTTTTCAAAAAGATAGGTCAGGGATGGTAGAGTCCAGATAATGCTTGCGGATTTTACAAATAGCACTGTGCTACGCCCTTTGTCCGGCTAAACGTCTAGAATTTTTGTTACTGTATCTGTATGCCTTTCCCAAGTGTCGCCACAATAAACGGTCCTGTGTGTCTCGCATTCACGGGATTCTCGCAACCCTCACCAGGATAGCGGTTCACCTTGTAAAAGGCCGTCTGACGATATGTCTTCTGTATGCTGGGTGCTATATGCACGTGTACATTCTAACTCTCGCATTTAGGTAGTCAGAGATCACTGTATGGTTTCAGACAGTAGTGTGCCATATACTTATTTAATTATATTATATGTTCTGCAATAGGTAGTAACTGCTGCTAATTTCCAATGACAATTAGCAAGAGTTGCGGTCGATATGTGGGAATGTTTGAAGGACTTATCGTGGCCCTGGAATGGGTAACTGAAAACTTGCAAAGGGTAACTGAAGGAATATATTACATAGATGGGTTTATTCAGTAATAGTCTTACACGCCCTCTCGCTGCATCCAAGTAATGTGATGATTTCCAATTTCTTCAGAAAAAAATTCATCAGAATTGTCTTAATACAAATATTGCAATAGTTTTTCTTAAAAGAAGTTGTTATTTCTTTTAATATTTGAATTATTTATTCAAATAGTGTAACGAGGACGTATCAATAAAAATAAATGCTAGATATATGCAATATCACCAATATTCATAGCTATTGAACACGCAATAGGTAACCTACCGGTATTTATATGAAAGAATAATTACAAATTAGTGACGGACGATACAACAACAGATTATGTAAGAGTTACCACCTACCCACACGTAACAATTGATAAGTGTGCAATATTTTTGAGATAAACAATATTGTTGAGGTAGGTTCTCCTTGAATTGCATTTTTTAACCGAATTGGTGTGAAGTCTAGTCTTATTCTATCAATGTTTTGTATAAAATTTCCTTATTTGTATATATGTTTGACTGCAGCTGCACGGGTCGATCTCCAAAGCTAAGCAACTTACCGAGGTTTATCTGTGAATGGGTGATTATGCTAACTTAACAAGACTCCTTCGTACCTCGCCATTGGTCCTTCGTGTTACTTGTAGAGACCATCCTGCTCTGCTTACCTCTCACTTGAATACGTGTAAACGTCACGCTTTACAAGATCAAAGAATGACAGACAAATGCCCCTAATCCATCGAGTAGGTTAAGCTTCGACGTGCCTACCTGTAGATTGAAGAAACCTTAAGTTAACGTTATGCTTAAATAGGTATTATATAACTAAGTCGCACCGCGTCTGTCTGTCTGTATGAACGCGATAAACTTAATAGCCAGTGAAGGATTTTTTATAATATTTTTTCACCAATAGACAAATTAATTTACGGCGTACTCTAACTCGAGTCTACCTCAAAACATCGAATGGACAGTTCTAGCCTTTTTATTTAACTCTTTGATAATTATCAATCAGGGAATTTTTCCGTTGTCATGGCGAGAGGGGCTGAGTGAAGAGAGAGAAACGATTGAAGGTCCTCCATAGATTTAAGATTCTGTAATTTTTTTACTATTTTGGTGTACAATATAGTTTATTCTATACTAAAGAACTTCAAACTAATTCATATAAATTTGAAAACTGTTTAGCACTTGCTTTGCAAAATGTTTAAAGAGAATTTTAAATGTGTCTGCCGAATAAAAGTCAAATAGTTTATAAGAAGAGAAAAGATTATACAATAATATCTGAATTTTGTGTCCAGTGAGAAAGCAAGTTGGGAAGGCTGTGGCGGTGGCCGGCAGAAAGAAGGCTCCAATATAAATAAGTCATTGGTGGCACTCAGCAACGTCATCTCTGCTCTTGGTACGTAATGTCTACCTAAAGGCGAAAAGTAAAGGGGCAACGCTGCAGTAATTGCCCCTATACAGTTATTGGCTAGTAAGCAGTTTTGAATCTACTATTCTGCTAGGTTAAAATGTTTATCTTTAACATTTATTGGCCACTTCTACTTTACTATGGTCTATCGGTTTAGGTAGTGAACTAAAAGTAAACAATCTTGGTATGTCTTTTTATATTAAAGAGGTTGTATATAATATACACAAAGAATATTTAAATTTAGTTTATTAGCTAACATCGATTTAGGTAAATATCTAGTTGCAAAGATTTTTATATACAATTTATAGACAACTTTTAGATAAAAAGACATGCTAAGATTGTTTACATTTAGTTAACTACCTAAACCGACGGAGTATAGTTGAAGTGGCCAATAAAGTTTATAGGGTCCAATAACTGTATCTAGCGTTTACCTACCATTTTTTTTTGTAAAATGCTTTTATAGTTCTTAACACTTTTTGTAAGTTGTCATATGGATTGTTTACGAAGTCATTTACTACACGTTTACAATATAAAATATGAAAATTGTTTATCCTTGTCGCAAAACTAAAAATATTGTTGTTCCTTCTTTTATCTCTCCGATTTTATTGCAATAAGAAATACTACGTACTACGTACGTTACGTATACTACTAAAGGGTAGTAATGACACAAAAATTTTACATAATTTTTATCAACGTGTATTTTTTATTTTTGTGTTTGTTTGTGATATTTTTTCTTACTTCAGAGAAAGCAGAATGATAATATAGGGACTACGATAGTAAATTGGAATATATTATTATTATTAATGAATCTATATTATTTTTTAATGTGTTTACATATTTGCTTGTTACCAAGGGTGTCCGTGATATAGTCTCACGCTCACGTGTTTGACTCACAAATTAGCTTAAAATATCAGTTCTTTCCAACAAATCTCTGCGTATTTGGGCACGTAGGCATGCTATTAGTGCAAGCTCGAGGCTATATAATTTATTTTGAAATATTAGTTTTTTCCAGTATTGCTAAATTATTTAGCAAGCATTGTAGATACTGGGGGTATAGGTGTGGTATAGGCCACAGGTACCTATGCTTCTAGGATCTGATGAGGATAAAGAAAAAAATAGCACAGGAAAATTTTGAAACCACTATTAATACTACTACTAACCTAACCCATAGATTCGAGTTTTTATATAAGTTTCATTATTTTTGGTGTATCTATCTAAAACAAAGTCATGTTTTATGTTATGGTCTATGAAAACTAAACAATTGCAATCCAGCGTTGCGATCTAATTCAAATTCTAAGTTTCATGCGATCCAAGAAGGGACCTTTGATATCAATCTACCATCGAGTTTATGAATTTAAGTACTTTAATGCCTGCATAATTATGTAGAAAAATAATCGTTCCTCTAGCTTTCCTTTATACCTAGTTCTTCACAATACCGGCTATTCTCAACACAAATATTTTTAGTTTTAAAACTAACTATCATTTTACCGTTACTAATTAATATTTATTTGCCAGTGGGAGGGGGTGCTACACGTGGAAGGTTCGTCCCATATCGGGATTCAGCTCTAACTTGGCTACTAAAAGACTGCTTCACGGGTGGAGCTAGCACATTTATTATAGCTAGTAAGTACAACTATATTATAAATTATCAAACGAATTGCAACACACAGTTTTGTTTAATTAGAATGTTAGGTAAGCTTCGAGGTCTATGACTATAGCTCTTATGAGGCGGAACCTTGACACACATCTAATGTAAATTAGTATGCGTGATTATGTCAGTTAACTCAGAGATTTAGTGTCGAAAGCTGTCCTGACCTTGATCCGATGCTTCCATTTATATGAAATGTCTGTTACGTGTTTGTTTTATGAGCATCTCATCAACGATTCAATTTGAAATGTATAGCGATGACAATGAAAAGAATATCGCTTTATTATTATTATTTTTTATTTGATAAATCTAGTGCTTGACCCTGATTTATGTTTCAAGATAATTTTAATGTATCGCCACCAATTTAAGTATAAAATTTTGCATTTATAGTTGATGATAGATTAGATTTTATTAAAAAGGTCTAAAACAAATTAAAAACACAAAAAACACTGAAATCAAATATTATAATAATGTGTGTATTCTTCCGTACTTTACACAGCTGTGTCTCCGAGTGTTGCCTGCTACGGCGAGTCGGCGTCGACGCTCCGCTGGGCAGCCCGAGCTCGGCAGCTCCCCACTCCACGTGCCATCAACTGCGGCTCACAAACTGCCTCACGAGCTGCCTTGCAAGCACAGCTCAACCAACTCATCTCAGAACTCACTAGGAATCATATCAGATATGTTAGTATCATAACAAATCCCACAATAACAAGTACAGTTAACAATTTCAACTATGTAAATGCTGTTTTATCACTTGCAGGTGCCGGAAACTGGAAAAATATCATTCGATGACGAACATTGGACATTGCGAACAAATGAGCAAGATTTACAATCTAATGATTTAAGTAAAGCAGCAAACATAGGCAACATTATGAACCTAACGCGTCCAAAACCAGACGCGACCAATTCAGAGTCAACCGCTTCATCAGTAGCTAGCGGCAGTTCAGATGTCATTAACACCATAGACAAGAACTCCACAATTGCCAGCGAAATCAATAAAGAAATGGACAAATTATTTGGACCTGCTCTAGAAAGAGCCAGCAGCGGGGATGACCTGAAAGTTGTTGCTCCACTAAGACACAAAAAAAGACAATTCAGATCTCAAGAGGTTTTAGCCAATAACGAGGCATCTTTGCCAGGTCAAAGTAATAACTTAGCAAATACCCTCCCAAGTCAAAGTGAAGCGCAGATAAATGAGGTACCAAGCTCGGAAAAACTTAAAGTTCCTAGCATTACCATTCTTCACGAAAACCAGAGAGCAGAAATTGTAGCTTCAGTTACTGAAAGACTATATACAAAACTAAAAAAGAAAGAAGAGGCTGCTGTTTCTAAAGTGGAATCAATGGTAGACAGGAAAATCATAGAGCCACTAAGTGAGCTAAAGATTTGCACAAATGCACGTCAGCGGCTTATGGAATTAAGTCAAAAAGCTATTCGTAATAAAAGAAGAATAGGTATACCAGCGCACACACAGACAAGAATTACTGCAACCCGTGTAAAAGATCAAGCTATCGACGTGCAAACAGATCTTTACTCATATATTTCCCGAAATAGGCTTCCTCACACTTTCTATCGAGATGTAGCTACTGAGACAGTCCCAATGACACCACGTTGTAAAGAAATAGCCGTAGGTCCAACAGGATCACTTGATTCAATCGATACTTCTACAGAAACTAAAAGAGTTATTTACAAAAATTCCTTTATGATGACTGACATAGTAACCAAAAACGAGCGATACACTCAAACGCTCGTCGTACCCCCACCTAGAAGAAAAAAAAGGGCGTCTTCATCGAAACACGTCTGCAGTAAAGAGAATCGAAATTTTAATGAAGAATGTTCTGCTGCACCAGTTATAAGCATAAACATATCGCAGATGTACCCTGTGGATACAGAATCTCAAAGTTCTGATGATAATTCAGAAAACATAACTGTAACCAATAGCAAATCCAGTGTTGCAACTCCTACTCCAGATTTGTTGACAAACCATAATACCACTGACCCACAAAATATTATTGATATAAGGGAAGACGAGATTAGTGTTTTAGTTAATGTCGCAGAAGACGCAAAAGTTCCTTTTATAATTCAAGGCGTTCACGAAGGAAAATTCACGGACAACAAACATAGTGAGGAATTTCCAGATAATGATGATATAACATTACCACGAGTGAGTCCCAATTCCGTAAGAAAAGTTAATTCATCTGGGATTAAAAATATGATATTAGGACGTAATGAAAATATGTACCCTTACAATATTATATTATCACCACCAAAACAAAGAGATACCAAAAGAATAGTTAAATTCAAAGATATTCAAGCAGATCAAGCCATGGCAATTGCTTTAGAAACTGGAAAAGAGAATGAAAAGGATGATAATACTAAGAATGAAACAGAAACAGCTTCTGATATGACAACATCTGAGAAAGATTTTCCAGCAGACAAAGATTATGAGAGTATATATTCTGATTCTACAGAATCTAGTAAAGTGGAAACTGATTCTTTTATTTGGAAAAAGGGTGGTAGTAGAACAATGGGAAGTTTAAAGAGGTCAAATTACGTTCCTGTGTACAAGGGCACTAAATACAAAACAACAAAACCTAGGGTTCTTAAAGATTTTGAAGGACTAGAATCTGAAGGAAACAGAAGAGGTTTCGTATATGATGAACTACGTCAAAATGTTAGGGAGTTTAGTTCTAGCGATAGTAAAGATACGGACAACGCCTTTGAGTACAAAAATAGACTACGTAAGCCATATTATGAAAACAAGCCACATTACAATCGTAGCAGTGATTATAATTACGACGATTTAAATGAATATCAGAGTATGGAAAGGAAATTACTCGACTCTTGTGGTAATTTGGAGGAATCGGTGAACAAATATGAAAATTATGTTACAAATTACAAAGGAGGAAAGCAAAACGATTGTGTTGAAGCAACGGCACGGAGGCCTAAAGAGTATCTGCAGCACTTAGTACAGTTAAGAAGAGAAGTCGTGAAAGCGGAGAGCGAGAATACAGATAGTTCTATAGACTTAGCTCATAAGTAATGTCATGGGTTTTGTGTGTTTAGAAATAAGTATTTAAACAATTTCAGTTTTTTCTTGTAAGAATTTTTGTAACTAAATTATTTTGTATTAAAAGTATTCTTTAATGCGTGTTGTTCTTATTGCAATATATTTAATGACATAACACAGTATACGAGTACTTACACCTCATCTTACATAAGACTAAATTCGTAACATTCTGTTATGATTCAATCTGCAGATTGCAACAACTAACGAGTGACCGGTGCATAGACAAATTCAAGTTCATTGCAATCGTAAGATTGGTGACCCTGCAGTAAACTAGTAGACAATGTTATGAAATAGTCAAGACCACAGCAAAGTGCCTTAGCTATGAGAACCACACTGTTCATTGACAATGCGCGAGCGCAAGCGAATAACGTCAATAGAGAAATTAAATAAATACTAGGTAAACTATGGAAATTTAGCGAATAAAAATAACTGTTGTGTTGTGTGATTTATAAATAATTCTACAATGTCTTTCATAATAATGCAAGTGTTTAATCCCCAAACAATAATATTTGTGGTTTTCACTATTGTTTACACATTTCTGTGGTTCCGCTATAAGTTCACGTATTGGTCGAAACGAGGTGTCACCGGGCCGAAGCCAGAGTTTATTTTTGGGAATATTAAAAATGTGATTAAAAGAAAGGAACAGTTCTTCCAGCCTTACTATGATAATTATTTTAAATATAAACATTTGCCTTACATCGGCATGTACTCGTTTCATCAACCGGTGCTGTCGATACATGACCCAGATATAGCGAAGTTGTTGTTGATCAAAGACTTCGACAGCTTCCAATCGCGGGGCACATACGCCGGCGGGGTGGGTGACCCGCTAGCGGCGAATCTGTTCAACATTCACGGAAAGCGATGGAAAAGCCTACGGCTGAAGATGACGCCGACGTTCACTCCTGGGAAACTGAAGACCATGTACCCAATTGTTGAGGATATAGCCAAACAAGCCTTGAATTATGTAGATGTGATAAATTCAAATGAAGAGACGATTAATTTCACCGATTTTTATTCAAAATATGCGATGGAGATTATCGGAAACGTTGGATTTGGTGTTGAATGTAACGGTTTTGTGAATCCAAAATCGGAATTTTACGTAAGAGGACACGAATACTTTGATCATCAATCTCATTACTGGTAAGTGCTAGTTACACTACATCTTAACATAACATTTTTTATATTTTTTAAGTGTCTGATACAGATCATGTTTATAAATTTACCCTGAGCGTAGTTAGTGTGTGTTGAAGTCAAACCGCAAATGATTTCGAAACGTCCGATGTTGGGTTTTCTAGCCACTAAGTAAGTAGATTAAGGACATTTTGTGATAATAAATCAAAAAAGGAAAGGCCTTTTTTTATAAAGCCGTCACCGTTGAACTTTGATTTAACTAAGTAGGTATATAATGTTGGACTCAATCTGATTCTATTGGGATTTTTTTTTAATTTTTTTGGGTAATGTTCGAATGATGGTAAAGGTTCAGAGAGGCCAACTTGAGTTGAGAAATATATAAAATAACGTATCTACGAGCGTAGGTATGTACTCGTAGATACGTGCAATCTACAGAGTTTAACGCTATTTAATTTTTTAGGAGACTGATCCGAGCATTTGCGTTTTTCGCGCCAGACACCTTTGACAGCTTAAAGATCAGACGAATCAGTTCTAAAATCGAGAACTTTTTCTGTAATATCGTAAAAAAGACTGTCGAACATCGACAGAAGCATTCTTTGACGAGAAACGACTTCTTACAAACGCTCATTCAATTAAAGAATGGGCATGTGGTCGACGAACAAGGTACGTAGGTGAGATAACTGCATTACACATTCAACTATGTTTAAAACATGTATTTTGTAAGAGTAACCTAGTTAGTATGTTGTAGTGTTTCGTTAACTTTGTACAACATGTCGATAAGAACCACTAACACCATTTCTTTAGGCAATATTTTGGCAATTGGCAATAGTTTGTGTGTTAATCTACATAATGTCTATGCTAATATAAAGTCACTAAAATAGTAAATACTAGCTTTAGCCCGCAGCTTCGCCCGCGTACAAAAAATATAGCCTACGTCACTCACTCACTCAGGAATACAGCAGCTTTCTATTGGTGTAAAATTTTAGCAATCGGACCAGTACTTCCACAGATTAAGTACCTCATACAAACAAAAAAACAAACTTTACCTCTTTATTATATTAGTATAGATAATAATAAAAAAAAATAACAGAACATTTAATTCTATAAATGCAGTGCTTTAATAATAAGGTAGAGTTTAAAAATATCAAAAATTGAATATTCCAGGCGAAGTAAAATACACGAAGACGAATTTCCCGTTCACAATGACCGATGTAGCTGCCAATACCATGTTGTACATGATAGCTGGGTATGAGACCTCGGCCACGACGGGCCAGTTCGCGGCGTACCAGCTCGCGCTGAACCCTGACATCCAAGCCAGGGCCCGGGAGGAGGTGGTCTCCGTGCTCGCCAGGCATGGCGGCGAGTGCACGTATGAAGCTCAGAACGAAATGGTGTATTTAAATATGATTTTGGATGGTAAGTGTCGAAATGAAAACATATATTCCAAATAGCTTTACGATACTATAGTCATACACACTACAGGATACGGCATTGTAGTCTTAGTGTAGTCAATAGTAATAATGCTTTACACTACGAATAATTCATCAAAATGATTACTGATCCCCGTTACCCTCATAATGTTAAACTTCCTCTACTGAAATTATGTCAATTTTATATTTGGCGATGTGACCTTATCACAGCACTATAATATCACATCATAATAATGATAGACTTATAGCATTCATAGCATAGCATAATAGTTTAACTAACCTTATAATGTCCCCGCTCAGGACTCCTCTCTAAGAGAGGTACGATTCCCTCTCTCCCTTCGATCTACCAAACGGGCCTAGTGTTAGTTGATCGATGATCTTCGAATTTCTGTATGTCTGCATTTAGATTTCCTTCACTGTATCGAGAGCACTGGTGATGAATATTATGTATGAGTAAACTACATAAAGTAAACCGCCTCCCTGGGTTTGAACCAGCGGCGTACTAATCGAGATCTGGGCTATTACTACTGAGCCACCGGGTTGACATGTTTGGTTAAAATAACAGCACCGTTTGATGTAAGATTGACTAAATCGTATCGGCCACAGAAATCTAAATACTTAATATAATATTTAGATTTCCGTGGTATCGACTCTCGGACCAAGATTATTTTATGTTGTTGACAGGATTTCAGAAATCAAGATTTTCGTCAAGTTGCATTAGCGTCAAGGCTCATTATTTGCACACAACATTTATTACTAGGTTAAGGTTTAGTTATTGCTGCAAGAAATTCTTGACTTATTGTGTATTTGACAACAAATCACTTTAGTGCCGGCTTGGCTATGAATTAAAGAAAGAAAGAAAAAAGTTTATAAAATAGGTTCGAAAAGTAAGATTAAAATCTGTGCGAAGCCAAAAAGGCGCCTAACTCAGCATGCGCTGCCATATTTAAAAAGATATTTAGGTATCGAAATTTAAGAATTATTTAGGTATTGAAGTTGAAGTACAGTACGGCCGTTATAAGTTGGCGAGTCTGAAGTTAGGCTCTCTGCGAATTTTGACGCTTGAAATCTCGTACAAAAATGTGTAATGCATTTATTTTTTAAAACCTGTATTTTTATGTATATACTCGTATAATAATAATAATAATAATAATATATATTTATTTTCACAAAAGAGGTACAGTCTACACAGTTACAATATTTAGTGAAAAGTTTACAATTTTCAAGGTAGTAGAAGAATTGTCCTGGCGTCCTAGCTAGGTTACACAGTAACCTGTATTAAGGTACGCCAGCCCAAGATCCCATTATTGCAAGAATACAGAGAGACTGCCTACGATAGTGATACATAATCATTATTAAACACTTTTGCCATCGTATATATAGTGTATGTTGTA
The DNA here is from genome assembly GCA_030763345.1 of Mythimna separata. Lineage (NCBI taxonomy): Eukaryota > Metazoa > Arthropoda > Insecta > Lepidoptera > Noctuidae > Mythimna > Mythimna separata. The sequence goes on along the minus strand of JAKKIA010000036.1, from coordinate 4,433,178 downwards.
TATAAGTTTTATATGTCTAATATAGTGTAGTGTGTGTGTGTGTGTATTTGTGAGAGCGTGTGAGTGTGTGTGTGTGTGCGTGTGTGCGTGTGTGTAGACGGTGTAAATAAATAGATTGAGTGTAGATACGGAGTGCTAGTTGTGAAGTATTAGGATAATGAAGGAAGCAGAAGTTCAGTTTCGTCGTAGTTTTTATTGGTTAGGAAGAGTGTTATCTGCTTTTTACATATACCATAAGAAGATAGATGAATAGGGATAGTTTTGTTTAACTTGTTGTATAAGAAGGGACCTAGGTAGTAAAAGAAACGTTTAGTAAAGGTAAAGCGTGTGAATGGAACTTTGCAAATTTCGTAATTACGTCGTGAGGAAGATTGTGTTTGTGTCAAAGGAGTTTTGGTGTGTTGTTGTAATACTGTGTACAGAATGAAAAGTTGACGAATCGTCAGGACTTTGCACTTTTGATAGAGGTCAAAGGTAGGGAAGAGCATTGGCCGGAAGGTAGCAACCTTAAGTATGGCTCTTTGAGCCACCTCCAAAGGTTTTAGTATTGTTTTCGCAGCTCCACCCCAGCTGGTAATGCAGTATGAAAGGACTGACTGACACATTGCAAGATAAACGGTACGTATTACAGAGGTATTGGCAATGTGTCTAAGTGTTTTAAATAAGTAAATGAGCTTACGTACTCGACTAGTGAGGTGAGTTATATGTGCTTTGAAGTTGAGGTGTTTATCAAGTGTAATACCGAGATATTTAGTTGTGTCAGTGGATTCAATAGTAGGGCAGTTGCAAGAAGATGAATTAATTTGACAGGTGTGAGCTTTGAGAGTAATAGGTGTAGCTGGTTGTGTTGTAGAGTTTAGTGAGAATGTAATGAGTTTCGTTTTGCTAGTGTTAAGGGTGAGTGAGTGAGAGATAAGCCATGTAAATACATGATGGAAACCAGATTGAGCCGTTGCTTGTAAATTATTCCAGGAATCTGTATAAAAAGTTATTGCAGTGTCATCAGCAAAAGAGATAATGTTGCCATAGCTCAGTTGCAAGTTACAAAGTTCGTTGATGAACACCAGGAATAACGTGGGACCCAAAACACTGCCCTGTGGCACACCGTACGAAATAGGTAACTCGTCGCTCAAGTAGTTATCGATCTTAACTACCTGTTTGCGATCTGAGAGGTACGATTTAAAGAGCTGAAGTTGAATGCCACGTACACCTAAACATTCTAGCTTTGTTAGAAGGCAGGGAATAGGTACCGTGTCAAATGCCTTAGCAAGATCAATGAACAATGTAAGACATTTTTTGCGTTGGTTTAGCTTATCAACAATACCACTCAGAAGTTGTGAGGCTGCGTCAGATGTAGATTTATTCTTCCTAAAGCCAAATTGGTTGGTAGAAAGTAAATTATTGGATTCAAGGTAGCTAACTAGCCTGCTATTAATGAGACGTTCTAAGATCTTGGAAATGGCTGGAAGAACTGCAATGGGGCGGTAGTTCGTAAAAGATGAGCGGTCTCCTCCTTTAAAAATGGGATGAATTATTGCTTTTTTAAGAAAAGAAGGAAAGGTTCCATTGACAAAACAAAGGTTGAAAATATGGCAAAGTATAGGAGTAAGAAGTGAAGAGTATCTTTTTAGGAAAGTAGTGGAAATTCCATCCCAGCCTACTGCAGCATTGGCCTTTAATGATCTAATAGTAGAAGCTATCTCTTCAGGATTTGTTTCCAAGAGTACAAAAGAGCCAACGCTGTTAGTAGGATCAGGTGGAGAATATGGACAATTATCATTTGTGTTCCTAATACTTTCAGCAAGCTGTTTGCCTATATTTACAAAAAAGGCGTTGACGTCGTTAACAGATTGGGATGGGGTTTCAGATGAAGATAATAGCTCCGTGGGAGGGTGTGTAATTTTAGTGGTATTTGTGACACGCTTGACTGTGTCCCATAATAGTTTTGTGTTACGACCGGCTTTGGAAATTTCGTTTGCGTCATATTGTCTTTTCACTTTTTTGAGGATCTTAATACAAAAATTTCTGTATCTAGTATAAGTTGCTTTAAGGACTTCATTGTCAGGAGATTGTTTGTGTTTCTTATGTAAAGAGTCTCTATTTCTCATACATCGTAGTAATCCTGGAGTAATCCAAGGTTTTAGGATTCTCTTGCGATTTGCTGTACGCTTGAGCACTGTGTGATTGCTTATCTCTAGTGAAAGGGATTGAATGAGACATTCTGTAGCAGCGTTTGGATCACTCATGGTTAAGATGTGCGTGAAGTCCATACTCTGTATAGATTTATCTAGTGAGACAAAATCCGTCTTTAAGATTGAGGTGTGAGTGAAGTTACGAACTGGTTTCATATCAATACATAAGAGGGTAGAGAAGTGATCAGTTATAGTAGAATCGAAAATGTATGTAGAGGAGGGTAATTTGGTTCTAAGAATTGTGTGGTCAAGGCAATTATTACCTCTTGTGGGTAGGTGATGGGATGGTAAAAACCCGTGATAGGAGAGACAATTAAGATATTCGTGCGATCGAGGGTTTATGTTTGAGGTTTTAACATCTAAGTTTATATTAATATTTATGTCTCCCGTTAGTATAACATTTTGGAAAGGGGTTAAAGAGGATAGAATTTCATGTAGAGATTTTAGAAAAACATCAATACTATCCTGAGAGGGAGATCTATAAATACAAACGATAGCAACATTAGTCCCAAGTTCGATAATTAAACCAGAGGCAGAGTTGTTAAATTCGGGTTCGTGTACCTTAAATGACAAGTTAGAATTTATGAAAGCAACAACCCCATCACTCTGATTGCGGTGTTTAGATGTGTGTACAGTAGAGTAGGATTGAAGCTGGGGCAAGATAGAATTGCTAATGCAAGGTAGCCAACATTCTGTTAGTACAGCCACATCGCACTCTAGAGAAAGTCGGGCAAGAAGTGTCTCAAAATTATTAAAGTTACAATTGATCGATCTGATATTTTGAGAAAGTACTTTTAGGCAGCTATCAGGGGACTTAACGATAGCTGTACAATCCTCCGGATTGCATTGATAAATTTTGGATACAGAAAATTCGTCTAAATTATCATTAAGCAAGTTAACGTTATCGAATGTAATGGTTTAGATTTAAGTAAAGTTTAGGGGACCGATCAAGACACGATTTATGGCATTTGTGTATATAAAGTACTATTAGGGTTATACAGTAAGTTTCGGGTGATGTGTTATTGTGTGAATAGAGTATACAAGCTAATGTGTGTGTATTGAAAACTGATGTAATAATTGTGAGTATGTGTGTGTAAAAGTTACAAACTAAAAATGTTCTTAAATGGCAAATTATAGAGATAATTAATTTACTTAATCTAGCAAAATAACAAAAAACAGAATAGAAAATATAAAAATTACAATATGGAAAAGCAAAAACAATCAAGAGGCATAGTCATGCTACAGGCAGCTCCGACATCTGTTGCAACTGTGTTTCACTCCTAATAACAATATAAGGCGATTCCCTACTTTTCTTCATTAGAATACGACCATTAGAGATCCAACAGTAATCGTATTTATGATCTCTAGCAAAATTTCTGGCCAAATAAAATAGCTTTCTAGATTGCGCTGTCAGTTGCTCAGCCACGAAAATAGGATTCACCTTGGTTGTAAAGCCTAGGTTGGTTGAATCTAGCTTTTGGTTCGGGTTTTTCTTATTATAACTCTTAACCGAGTCCAGAAACTTGCTTTTGATCAGCGTGTTTGAAAATTCCAGAATTAGTGCGGAGGAGTTACTTTTCTTGTCTATTCGGTACCTCGAGATGTCCCTTATATCTGATTTAGTATCAATACCGAGACAATTCGAGAGTATGGCAACAGAGCCGTATAAATCTTGCTTGGTCTCAGTTTGACGCAGCGGGACATTTCTGATTTCGACGCACGTTTTGATCATACTTCGCTCCAGTGTGTCGATCTTCTCATCAAGAGCCGACAGATGGGAACACATTTCAGCGCGTTGTCGGTCGAGACCAGTGATCTTAGACTCCAAGGAAGTAATTTGGTCTGATAACCCGTTCAGAGAGCTGGCCATGCCAGTGTTTGACGTCTCAATCTTAGTGCAATGTTGTTTGAGCTCCAATATATGAGCTTCGAGAGTTTCGAGTCGGGCATTTTGAGACGCTATAAATTGATTCATCATATCTCTCAGCTCAGTTCTGTAATCAATTTCTTCAACAGATTTTTCTGATTTGCCTAATTTTTTGGCGCTCGGCGAGAAGGCTCGTTTTTTTGCTCTTTGCGTGATGTGTGGGGAACCCAGATCATGGCTTAGCTCATCTTCACAGAGTTTAATGAGATCGGTTTCGGAACGGGACTGATTCATAGCTTTTGCTATGGGTGGCGAGCGTAACATTTTAGTACCAGTTGCCCACCCAGAGTTTATTAAATATGATACGTAACGTTGGTGTGAATGTGATTACTTGATTTGCAGAAAAATAGCCCGCTCTGTATGATCACTATATCAGATGAAGGTACCCGGTAATCATAAATCCGCAGGATATTATGAGAGCACCAATATCAAAAATAGTAAAGTCTATTTATCACCAGTAACGTCACCAACACAATTCACAAAGTACCAGGAGAACATATTCGGAGGGAGGTGCTTACTTGCGTCTTGTGGTCGGAGACACCAGCGAAGGGCGGGGTCCCGCTGAGGGCGACGAAGATAGCACGATGTCCAGGTGCAGGTGATGCGCGCGCGCTGGTGGTCGCCGCTTCTGACGTAGCAGACTGAGGTGGAGCGAAGGGCGGGGTCCCGCTGAGGGCGACGAAGATAGCACGATGTCCAGGTGTAGGTGATGTGCACGCGCTGGTGGCCGCTGCTTCTGTCGTCGCAGATTGAGGCGGAGCGAAGGGTGGAGCCCGTAGTTTGACGAATCCGTAGCTGATCCAATGCCGTTCGGAGAAGGTGGAGTGTTAAACAGTTGAACACTTCCTTGCAATTTATGCGCTCAAGCTCAAGCTCTCTTTATACTTTGTCAAGTGACTTATGATGCGGTATAGCTTATAGCTCGTGCGGTATAAGTTTCCTCAGAATCTCTCTCACTTTTATGGCATATCTAGCATATTAGCAGCGAATTAGCAAACTTATGCTATACGTACAATATTACCATATATTCTAAATGTATGCCCAGCCGCATAACCGCAGTGTTAGACCATTCTACCCGTAGATTGTACTATTACTTATTCTGTGCCAAAGATTTAAGTTTGTGTAATGTTACTTTTTTGGTGTACCTACAATAAAGTTTGTATATGCTGATATTATGGTTTTATAATAATATTGGCTATTATGTTACAAAGTTTCCAAAACTGCCCGAAACTATTAACACTGACTGTATTAATCGAAAAAATCTGTCGTTCCTAATTCAGAAACGATGCGTATGCATCCATCGATGCGCGCTCTGTTCAGAAGATGCAACAAGGACTACAAATTGCCCAAGAGCGACCTGGTCATCGAGAAGGGTACAATGGTGTTCATACCCATCCACGCCATACACATGGACCCTGACATATTCCCCGAGCCGGAGAAATTCGACCCCGAAAGGTTTTCACCGGAGAATAAGGCAAAGTTGCACCCATGTCATTGGATGCCATTTGGAGAAGGACCAAAGAAATGTTTAGGTAAGAGTTTTATCATAATTATTTAAAATCACTTCAGTGTAAAAAAGACACAAAGGGCGTATTTTTTTATTGTTGGATATCTTTTATTAGAAGAATAAATACGGCTGTTTGACATATGTATTTACCTAATATGAAAAAACTGTTAAATATCGTCATTTTTATTTCTCAATTAAAAGTTAAGCGAGTATTGAAAAATCGGCTCTGAAAAGTGCAAAGCAACTTTTAATTTCGGAAGTCGGTGTTGCATAGGGGAAAGACAAACTACGTACATTTTAGTTGCATCTCATGACTAGAAGAAGGTACCTAGTCGAACTGAAATTTTTGAAAATCTTTTGTTTGTACTGTTTGTTTTGTTTAAAAAATGTCAGTACTATCCGAACTGTTTTTTTTACATACAGTGTTAAAATGTGTTAAATAATTAAAAAAAAAAACAATAATTGATGCAATGCTCTGAGGTCGGTTGGTAAATGACAGAGTATTTTATTTACCAACCGATCTGAGAGCCCGGCCGGCGAATTTAGCTGATGATGATATAATGACAATGACATACGCAATCACCCGTAGACAACTGAAAGGCGCAAATACCTTTTTATTTGCGAGGGGATACCTTCAAAAGGCGCCCGGACTTTGGGGACAAGTCCGGGGAGTGTGAGATTTTTATATCACTAAAACCACCCCGGTGATCACCATCAGCACATAGAAGGGGCCCCGTAACCTCTCAAAAGACCAATTCCGTAACCCCCTCTAGTGCCGTAATAGGCGTTGCAGACGCCTACGGCACTTCCCTGAAGAGACTGTATAACGGTCTCCTATGTGTCTCACTGTGTACGGTAGCACGTGAAATCCTGAATGATTGCGCGTCGCTTGATTGAAAAGTAGAGTCTCAGTGCGGCTTAAAGTTTAGCAGATTACCTGCCAATACCGAAACTTCATTTTTTTTACAAAACTTGACGAAACCAAAAACGAGCTTTAAGCCAGTTTAAAATAATATCTATCACGTTTACACGTGTTAAAAATACATAATATTATGTAAGTAGTTTATTTCATTTATTTATTCATACATTTCAAGTTACAATAGACTCCTTTTAGGCAAATCATAAATATTTTATTCTAATTAAAGCAAAATTATGTAAGGTCAACATCACGAATAAATTAAAGTGCATAAAATTTAAATTATTAAAATCAAATTGCATGAAATTATTAAGTTTAATGTGCCCAATTATAATGTGGGTAAATCTTTCCATAAGGTGTTATTAATATTTAATGACTGTATGAGTAATAAATTAAACCATTCTTCATCATAAAACGGATTGTTTTTTAGTTCAGAAATCATCTAATGACAGATAAAAGCGTACCTATGGGCTAAGTAGGCTTCGACCCTGCCTCTGCGGTTTTGCTGACATTTCCTTGAGGCGCGCTTGGAAAACTACGCGCCGTCACAAAGCTCGGTCCGGATGCTTGCCGGACGGCCGGACGGCGAGCTACCCATTGCTTGCCGTCCGTAAGGTCATTCCTTCGGTGGTTGGAAATCGGGGTTGGGATACCGACGACTGGGGCGTGAGGGCATTCCTTATCGCGTGCGGCGACTTTTTTCGCTAGCATTACTGCTTTCTAGAAGGAGGCAGCCGGCTGCCATTCCTCCTCACTCCGGACTATGGCCTGTAGAAGGGCTGAGTGCGAGAGGTCGTTGCCTCCGATCCCCCTTACGAGGACACGGTATTGCTTCGCCAAGCGAGGCACACTTCTACCCATCCTCTACCGTACGCTCCGGGTGTTTCTTTCGCACGAATCTAGTGCAGGGACCTCCCGAACTTACCATGTCCGGTGAGGACCTGCGTCATGCGGAAGGTGAGGACGCCGTGATATCTTTCCAACCACTTCTCAAAGAGGGGATTTACCGCCATGCCAGCAATGGGTTGCGACAGTCTACCATGAGATCCCACTGGAAGTCTGTGCGCCAGCGGAGCTTTGCCCCGGCGCGGCGTCGTTGCATATCCAATTTATCCATGCGCAAATCGCATGCGTGTATAAACTGTTCCCTCCAAATACCATGATGCCAGGTTAGCAAGAAGACTCGCCGCTTCGTGAGAGACCGTGCGAGAACCCCGCACCATCCATGATGCACCATCCATGGATGACCACACGGAACAGTAAAAACAGTGGAAGTAGCTTGAGAATAAACATGTACCCTGTGTTTTTACTGTTCCATGGATGACCATGACCCTCTGTAATAGTTTTATTTACAAACACGTTAATTTGTATAAATTTTAGAATCTAGGTTGGTGGTTGATAAATTGGCAGTTTTTTATATTCAGAGTACTCCTTTAAGTTGTCATTGAGGTTTCTCCATCTTTTCCATATTATTGCACACTAGGCCCCCGGCAGTTTCGTTACGACACCTCATCGAATCATTTATCATTAATCAAATGATCGGTTGTTATTTTTGCTTAAACTGTTGTTTGTTAAAGAAGTTTAGCGGTCCATCATAGCATTTATAATAATGCTTTAGGCGTCCTTTAAATCATGTCTTTCTTTGTTTATCACTAAAATTTGGATGTACACATTCTAATGTTTTTTGTAATATTTAGCAGCAAATGTATCAATTCAACCATCTCGGTAAACATCGCTATCACATCAGTATAATTCTCAGCTCTATTTTACCGTAATCGCGCTTGTTTTAATTATTCCACATAATGTCCAGTTGCGCAGACTTGAGATAGGTATAAAACTACACGAATTTTACATCACGATATCCAACTAAGATTTTTTTAAATCAATTTTATTCTGTTTTAAGAATCATCAACATCATCTACCTAGCCTTTCCCAATTATATTGGGGTCGGCTTCCAGGCAAGCCGGATTTAGCTGAACACCAGTATTTTACGAGGAGTGGCTGCCTATCAGACCTCTACAACACATTAACTCTGTATTAGGAATCAATTTGCGAATAATCAAAATAGCCACAGAACTTCACTAAAAAAATCCCACGAAAAATCTGTTGTTTATAATAGAGCTTGCTTATGTATGTGTAGTCGATTGTGTAACGAATATTTAAAGCCGCTAGTGATGTGCAGCTGTTGGCGTTGTTCTTGACCTGCTAGTACAACGCTGCATAGCAAACGAGTCATCGACATTAGATACTTTACGCCATTATGTAAAAATTATTATATTGCATCACCACATCTGGCCATTATGACCGAATTAATAATACACTAGCTTCAGCTAATGGCTTTGCCCGCGTGGAAGTTAAAAATGATTGTGTCCATGCTTCTCATCAGGTCGGATCGCAGTCAAGCACTAGTTTATATTATTTAAAAAAAGATCATCCCAGGGATTCGTCTTTCGGTATAAAAACTAGTTCTTATACCATGTTCTCCTCCATCTATTTCTGTACTTATTACAATTTATCAGAATTGGTTTAGCATTTTACTAATTACGTTTAGGCGTAAGCCGGAAACGTAATAAATAGACAGATAGACAGATATATACATTTTGATTCATATTTTTTGTCTTCTTGACCTCTTGTATCTAGACTTCGCCCGCGTAAAATTAGATATCTCCATACAAACTTTGAATCCCCGTTTCACCCTCTAATTCTTAATTTCACCCCCTAGTACCGGAGAATCCACTCTTATAGTACTTACTTATCTATCATCTTCTTCTTCCGTTCCCTTTCCTTCCGTTTTTAGCCCCTGGGCCTAACAACGGCCAAGGGGTTAAAAAACCTAGCTACGCCAATTTATACAATCAGTTGACTGTTTTACAGAAACTTGGGCAACAACTATGGTCTGTTTTTTAAACCCTGAGACTGAATTGACACTAGTAATGTCAAATTTACTATAGAAATGATGACAATTCCTTTGTGTTGTAATGTCATTTTAGTCTCAGGGTTTAAAAAACAGACCATAGTAAACTATTTACGTCATTACGAAAAACAGATTATAACATTCAATTCCAACATCTCAATTTTCAGGTGTAAGGCAAGGGTACATCCAGTCGAAGATGGCGTTGATAAAAGTGCTGAGCAAGTACGAACTGCTCCTAGACGAGAGGACCGAGGTGCCCATGAAGATCAAGAACTCTTCGCTCGTGTACGCGGCCCAAGGCGGAGTGTGGCTCAAGCTGAGAAGACTGGACACGTAGAAAACGTCACCATGTAAATAACTAGGTATACAGTTATTAATTTATTTATTTTAGCCCGTTGTGTCCCATTGCAGGGCAAAGGCCTCCTTTCCATTTTTCTACTCATTTCTGTCCTGAGCCACTTTCGGCCAAGGTATACAGTATTTAAAAAAAATAGATTAGAGTTTTAGATTAAGCCGCTGTGAAGTCAATTTTTTATTGGAAGAAATATATCTCGTACTTATTTTTTTTTAATAAGTCTAAGACAGAAGTATATTGCAAAAAATGCGATTTTAACGCTTTGCAAGTTGCAATTTACTTTGCTTTGCAGTTTACAATCTACTAATACACTCGGCAGTGGGAACGCGCGCACCGTGAAGCGATAACCTTCCTATGAATATTGCCTAATGACGATATTGATATCATCTACACGATATATCTTTATAGTAGCATCACCTTGTAGTGTATAGTAGCTAATTTTTGTTATTTAAAAAATATAGTACATACTACACCGTAATATAGTACGCGTCCTTAGCTTTAAATTACTGTGCTGTAGTAAATTTCAAATCAAGACAATAGTGAGAATCTAGAGTCTGTAGTACTTATATGAAAATAAATATGAGATAAAATATGGGTTCCTTTTACATAATTTTAGTAAGGAACCCTTAAAATCGTGCTTGATATAAGCGACAATCAATTTTACCTAATGCTCATATCTACTCGTACATCATTTATTATAGACGAAATATTTTATTTCGGTATAGTATAAAACTCTAAATCAAGTCATTTTGTGCACAGGTACTCGTATGGACATGAAGAAAATAGGTGCGATGTGTGTATCCAGCAATACCAGACCAAGCCTACTGGGGACTTTAGAACATAGAACTTTATATATTATGGAGCATATATTATTGTCCTTTGAAAACGATTAGTGGCACAAATAAGACCATACCTAACTACACTAGACCGACTTACACGTTGGCCACGCCTGATTTGTACGTAGGACGACGTCGCGTGGCGTGGATCTAATGTAGCTCTACAAGTCTAGTTGCCATATAAAATGTATGAAGATCGACGCGCCCAGATCGGTGTACGTGACCTACGTGTTCTTAATGTACCTAGTTCTACGATTTACATCCCATTTAGTTGGGCAGAGTAGAATTTAAATCAAAGTATAGGTTGCGTTATTTGAAGATTTTGCGGATTACCTATCTATACTAAATCATAAAATTGTTTAGGTACACACTTGACCTCAAATTACTGTGAATGTAAGAGGATGTATATTACCTAGTACGTACTTAGGCTAGGCACTACGCAGTTTCGAGTGTAACTGGCCCTGAAGTTCCAAAGTGGTATTTGCTTTTGTGCACCATCTAGGTCGCAATTCAAATATTAAATTAAATACTCAGATTTAATTATTATTTTATATTCTGAGAAACTAAATATCTAAACATAATGTTATAAATTATAAATACATACAGGGTATGTCAGATATCGAGGCACAAACGAATAGCATGGACATAAGTGCTTTTTAAATTAAACATTTCGTACGGTTTGATTAGAAGAACGGTAGATACAATACGACCCGATTACTTTTTAATAAATTAATTTTTAGGTAAAAATTAATTAACTCATTTTTTTTTCTTCTAAAATGATATATTTTTTTCTACAAAAGAATTAGAATAGAATATCGATTTTATACATTTTTACATTTACATTTTTTTTACATTTTATAGATTTTTTTTCACGATTTTATACAGTTTCAATTTAAATCTGATTTTTGTTGAAAAAATTAGGAAAAAGCCGACGAAAAATCTACCAACGGGGAGTCCAGAATCATGCACTGGATCCATTGTATTCGTTTGTGCGTCAATGTCAGACACACCCGATATATGGACACATTTATGGTATTGCTGAATAATAAGTTATAATTCGTGACTTCAAGTGAAGAAGAGAATAATTAGCTACTAATTGACTGATTGTATTTTGTGGTTTAAAATAGTTAAGTGGTATTTTAGACAATAGTGTTTATTTTTAAGTAAGTACTTAAAGTTTGTAAGAAACTGCTTCAGGCATAGGCATAATATATTATTAAAGAATGGGCCAAGTGCGAGCCGGACTCGCGCGCGGATTTATTACTTTGTGTTTTTTTCCAATTTATGTTTAATTAATTTATTCTTTATATTCCTAAAAAAGTTGAAAGTGACTCTTTGTTATGACAAATTGACAGTTGCACGGCAATAGTTAATACTCCATTAAAAAAAACAATTCTAGTGTAAAAGTATAAATAAGTAAATAAATACTCTTCCCAACCGAATTTCAATGACGGTTGCCAAACTCGACAGAAATTAGCCTACTTGGCAGGAGATATTTTAGTGCGCAAGTGTGTGTGCAAATACAGGAGCCCTCTCTAATCCTTTACTCTCATACATCGATGGGACGCCCATCCACCACGAGCGGGGAGAGATCAAGCGCAGGACGGGTTTACGTGCTTTCCAAGGACCGGTCGTTGTGGCGACGCATGAAGGAGGCCTAAATGTCTAGCAGTAGACGTCTTTCGGTTGAAATGATGGTGATGAAGGCGCGGGGGTGTCACACGACCAATTCTCAAACCCCGCGTTGCTACAGAATAATTTCTAATGAACAAACCCAATAGCACTTTCGTTCCCAGTACTCCACGTTTAGCAGTTGCGCTTGCGACCACGAGATCAAAAAGGTATCCATTATCAATTTATCACCATTAATGTGTGCAAACTTTTTTGTCGGCGTCATTGGTAGCCATTCTCGAAGCAGTTTGTACTTAACCATACTTCGATGTCTATGGCAAGAATCTTGACAATCATATACAACTACGGACTAAAGAGGGTGATAGACGAACGAGCCTATACGTCGGTGTTACTCGCGGCTTGTTGGTGCTGATCGACTAGCGAGTAAACAATCGTATCGTATTATAACGAGTATAAAATGAAGTGAACATGACGAGTCGTGAGCCTAGCTCGACGACTTGTAAAAGCGCGGTATACACCGACGAGATTTACCGAAAAGCCAAAAGACCGCGGTTCTACTCGCTCGTCGATCAAGGCCTTAACATCTATGGACATTGACAATAACTTTCTACGGCTGTCATGACCATGTCTTTGGAAATATAAAGGAAATATATAAATTATTTAAAATGTTAGCCTTTGTTGCAATTGCTTTTATTCTTGGTTTGTTCATTTTCAGCGTTGGTTTGGGTATCGTTATATATGCCCCGCAATTACAAATTTTTAGGGAATCGATGTTCGTTCAATTCGTCAATGATAACCTGCGAAGATGTAGCACCCACTCGAGGCATGCAGATTGATTGGCGTTTTACAGGACCAGACTTTGGATTACTGTTAGTTGTTTGGTTAAAGAATGATTACGTACCTTTCAACGTGCTAATGCTGGCAATCTTTTGGCCATGTATGCGGATGGCTGCTAACTGGATCCGTTCTTTGACGCCTAAGTATCCTAGGATTCTATTTCATTTTGTTATTGTTTATAAGTAAAGTACGTAGTAAGGTTCAGTATAGATATATAAGATATATTCTTATGATATTAATGTATCTTGTTATTTAACTACAGACATAAAATAAGGCCCTTTGCGCTTTGTAAAAAAAGAAGAAGTAGATCCAAATTGAAAACCAGAAATGGATCAACCAACAATAACAACACGAAAAAGAAGAAAATGCTTTTGTCCAAAATTTTTAATGAATTAGTTTCATTCTTCTTTATTTAGTTAATGTTTTTCATTTAGCTATTACCTAGATCCATGGCTGCGGGATTGTTCGAAAGATTTACCCTGACCCTAGAACTCGATTTTAGTCGGCAAAAGTCTGACAACGAGAGGGAGCTTCGCACGCCTTCCACCTAGAGTGCAAGGGGTAATCGAGATCCCGGAATACATCTGATTAAAATAATCTATCTTAATATTTTGTAACCAGTATCTTTAGTGACTGCTCTGCTCCTATTAGCACATAGCTATAGCATCATATATAGCCTTCCTTGATAAGTAGGTTCATCATCATCATCTCTCTAGCCTTTTCTCAACTAGCTTAGAGTAATAGCTAGTTGAGTGAAGGAGCAGGAGATGGCCTCCTGTCTAACCTGATGCGGCTGAATACCCGTGTTTTATATGAAGCTACACCACAACCCAGTTAACCTCCCGTCCGCTAATAAATCTCCAGGAGATTTCTGTCAATTGTCTTACTATTGTGTCTCGTTTGCGGGTATGCGAGTACTATATGGGCAACACGATACTCCTTGGATGGACATAAGGTCAGATTTTCCGGCTTCTGACTACCTGTAAAGTCTCTCAAAGGTCTACGAATGACAACCGTGACCAACGGTTTTACGTGCTTTCCGAGGCACGGAGGAAACTACATTTGTAGATCTTTGGTAGTCGTTACGGATAGTCAGAAGCCAGTAAATCTTAGTCCAGTCTTGCCATGAAGAACCGTGTTACCCTAGTTAATGGGTTGTGGAGGTCTGGTAGGCAGTCGCTCCTCGTAAAATACTGGTATTCAGCTAAATCCAGCTATTCTGGAAGCCGACCCCAATATAGTTGGGAAAAGGCTAGGCAGATGATGATACTCTGAAACGTGCCCGTGAATCTAAATGTTTCCAAAAATCAAATAAAAGCTATGATCTCATAATTATTTAAGGGAAGGTTCATATCTGACGGAACATGCGTCGCGTACCTATTATCGGTCGCGTAACGCCAGAACAGACAAATGTATCGAAAAACAGTTGAACGTTCACGTTCACGTGCTAGATCTTGGCTTAAATTATCTGTCTAGCGACAAAAAATATAGCGACTATTCTAACAACTTCTATTTCTTGAGTTTAAAATAAGGTAAGAATAGAATAGAATAGAATAAACTTTATTGTACACCAAAAGAAATTATAAATTGTACAGAAACTTAAATCTATGGGTAGATGCTGAACGGACAAACTGATTAGACGCTTAATGTGAAAGGTCTAATTTGACGGAGTGGACGCGCTCGACGCATTTTCCGTCAGATGTGAACCGTCCCATAATGACGACTTGAAGCTAGTTCCTAAGATTAGCACATTCCAACAAACAAAACTCTTTAGCTTTTTGGTCATATAAGTGTAGATTATTTATGAATATAAGATTGAACATAATTAAAGAAGAAACAAATGAAATACATTACTATTCTTATTTAATATTTTATTGGTATGTCTAGAAGACGTAAAATAACAATATACCGGTAGGTAATTTTGAAATATTAACAAAATTCTATAAAGAACACATAACACAAAAAACTTCTAATTAAAGAAACATCTGGGTAAACTAATTATCCACTTATTTATAAATGCTCTTAATAAATAATTCTCCAATGAAGAATAGATCTTGAACTGACAATATTTTAATCGAATACTTCCCCTTATTTCTGATAAAAAGTTTTCAGTATTTGTCAAACTCTATCTTCACGAGAGAAAAAAAATTGGCTTTAGAGTTTGAGTAGTTCTTAACTCAAAATACTCAATTCAAGTCTGCCCTTCGGTTGGGTTTCTGAATTGAGTATTTTAAACCCTGCTTAAAAGTATTTTTTTTTTACAGTTTTCCAGGCTAGGGTTTAAGAAATTATTCAACCTCAAAAGCGTAGTTACTCAGATACCCGCGAAACGAGACACAATAGTAAAACAATAACAGCGCGGTCTCATAGGACCGGTTGGGGATTCAAACGTTAAATCAGAAATTGGGGATAGTTTAAGCGGTTAATTATAAAGGTACGTTTCTACGGAAGTGTAGCTGGGCGGAGTGGAGCAGAGCGGACCGGAGCGGACCGTGAATTGGCTAAGGGCCCTCGCCCACGGCGCGGCGGCGCAATCTAGTCGCATTTGCAACGGGCTACAAGCGATCCTAACGCGCTACTAACGCACTACAATATCGCGAATGTAGCGCTGCAAACGCGCGACAGTGTCAGACGCGGGGAGCGGCCGGAGGATGGCGCGTGAATTAAAAACAAAATCTTAATTTTTGCGTTTACATCGCGACAGTAGCACGTTTGCATCGCGAATAAGAATCACGGCGTGGGTGAGGACAAGCAGCTTGCTACTTCATGGACAAAATATTTTTAATTATAATTTATTTGAACCGTCTTACGCCTACAAAAGCTTCAACTAACCCGTCTTACGCCTAGAAAGGCTTGACTTGAACTGCCTTACATCTATATAGAATTGAACTGAACCGCACTGCGCCCAATAAATCTAACTAAACCACCACCCTGTACGCCTATAAAGTGAACTGAACCGTCATACATCTATCAGGCAAGGCTTTCAATGAACCGCCTTACGCCTATAATCGAACTTGTCATCATCTGCCTAGCCCAATTATATTGGGGTCGGCTTCCAGTCAAGCCAGATTTAGCTGAATACCAGCATTTTACGAGGAGCGGCTGCCTACCAGACCCCCACAACCCATTAACTGGGGTAACACGGTACTTCATGGCATGACTGGAGTCAGATTCTGACTATCCGCAACGACTGCCAAAGATCTACAAATGACAGCCGGGACCTACGGCTTAACGTGCTTTCCGAGGCACGGAGGCAACTCGCTATGTTAAGATGGTCACCCATCCACAGACCAACCATGGCAAGCGTTGCTAAACCTTGAAGATCGACCTATGCGGCTGTCTAGCCACGAGCTCCTCATATATATGTGTTGTGATTTTATTTTTGTACAATATTTTATACAAAAAAACAAACAACACTAAAGAGAATTTGTTTTTTGAAAACAGCTGTTTTTTCTGAAAACAGGTTATTAAATAAAGCAGGTAATATAGCACAGATTGAAAAAAAAAATCTATTACAATTTTGGAGGGACTTGTAATAAAACTAATATAAGCAAAGTTGTACACGCACTGCTGTAGCTACGTAAAAGAAATGAGAAACATTGCAAATTTTAATCTTGTTTTTCTTTTGTCTGTGTCTCTTTATCAACTTCTTTTTTTTTTGCTCGACTTGTACTTGGAGTTTCATCCTCGTCAACGACATCGTCAGCAGGTATGATTTGGACGTCTTCTTCATCTGCTATATGAATACTGACACTTGGTCTACTTTTGAGAGTCTGGACACCGACTGCTTTTAAAATGGATTTCTTTTGCTTTGCCTTGGTTGCAGTCGAAGTTTGTTTCGTCTGCAACTTATCCTCTTTATCCGGTGGTTTCGAAGTTGAGGGTCTAGGACTTGTTTCATCCATAAACTGAATCGAGTCTCCCCTTTTTTTTTTAGCTTGATAAAATATCATGCTGTCGACCCTCGTGAGTGTTGGTTCAACGCTATCGTCTATTATGCTTTCGAAAGTTGAAGAAATAGCTGCTTGTCCGAATTGCCTGTCAATTGTTCCCGAAAAGCTTCCGCTTTGGGTAATTGTGTTAACGGAATCTTGAAGAGGCTCTAAATTTTTGTTGGAAGTATCAGGCAACTTTAAGTTATTGACCAAATTATAAAGCAATTTGACAATAAACGCCTTATCTTTAGGGACACGTTTAACTGCCTCTTTTAAAGCTATTTTTTGCCACTCGTCAGGGACTAATGACGGTTCAGAAGATTGCGTTATTCGGTTTGACAGAAAAAGCATATCACCTCCATCTGCTTGCGGCGGCTTGGGTATTCCTTTTGTATCCATTGATGGTTTTCCACCACTAGCCATGTAATCGCTCGCACATTCGCTTTCAATGTTCATCCACGTCTGAGGTGAAACACTTTTAAGTTGGACCTCGTTATTTTCCTGAATAATAAAAAAAAGCTTTTGATATTATTGAGATAACTATGAGAATGAGCCAATATGGGCTGCCAAGCATATTAAATGCGTCGTTGCTTCAAAACAGTGAGAACAATTACTTTTTCAGTAGCCCGCATAGGTTCATCTCGTTCACTCCGCGCGAATGATGCGTGGAAGATCTGACGTTTTGAGATAAAGTAGCTTTTTTTTTATTTCGCTACGTACTGGGTTTACCATAAAATTGGAAATATTTGAACTGTTCTGTATTCTCTGTCCCGCCCTTTTAAAAAAAATATGTGAAACAGCAAGCCATTTAATCAAAATACGATATCATTTTGTTAAAAAGAGTACTAAGCGCCAAAATAATATTTTATTCAGCTCCAAATTACCTATTCATTGATCTGACGCACAGCTATTGGAAGGAGGGACCAGATTTCTTAGAAACTCTGGCATCATTCTTTGACAATTATCTCGAATTCTCATTCCAAATATCTACATGCAATATAATACTACATCACTCTTATCAAATATGGTGTAGGTACAAAATGATGACGTTCACAAATGTATGGTTAGTAAAGGACAGAGGCTTCTAAAAGTCTATCTTAGTTGGAAAGAGTATTTCTCAAGAGAATTCCACGTTATGCTTAATTAAAGTTTCTACGTCAGTAGGATACGAACCAGAATTTTATCAATATCTCCATGCAGGTCTACCGACACCCGGACTAGTAGGAAGTCGACGGCTAGCAACACCCTCACGAGCGCCAGCAGGGCTGACAGTAGCCAGCAGCTGGTGTGCAGCCAGGCGGAGATGATGGTCAGCCGCGTGGCCTGGTACACGCCGCGGATACGCCGCTCGTACGTCAGCGTCGCCACGTTTACCGTGTATGTACAGCTGTGAACCAATAGAGTGTATTGGAACTATAGGTTACTTAGAAGGATTTATAAGATCAAAGTTCCGAATATTCATTTTTTTAATTACATTTTTATAAACTTAGAAAGAACATAACACATATTTTTAAAAACACTGTTTTGAAAAATAACGACGCTTTGTGTGTAAGGGTCAGCTTATACCGAGACGCGACGCGACGCGACGCTGCTTGCACATTCATTTTAATAGACTGACTCAAAATTGAACTTTATTTACTACATGAAAAGATACACATTTCATTGTGAGAATGTAGAATACGTTGCTTTATGCAGCGCTGCGCCTCGTGACGCCGCGCGGCGTCTCGCTGCGCAGCGGAACGTTTTTACATTCGCAACCGTTGTGTTGCTAACGATTTTACTATGTACCTACCTCGCAACGTTGCTATGCGTCTCGCGGCGGCGCGTGGCGCAGCGCGAAATCACTGGCCTCTTCCTGCATCGTCGCGTCTCGGTCAAAACAGGGTCCGATTTTTAATGAAAAACTATTCTTCGAATTTGCAAAACCATTGTACTGTTTTACAGATTGATTTTTGTTATGGCAAAAGTTCACAAATTGGTAGGTATATCTCAGATTTTATTAGTAAATCTTAGGATATACTAACGTGTGTAAGTATGTTTTAGATGTTTTTGAGGTGGGAAATCATCGTGACTTCTCCCTCTGCGGTCGACTTTCTGATCCAAATGTCAGTCTTGTACTGACAGAAACTGAATCTATATTCCTTTTTTTTGATTGGTCACCATAATCGAAATTTGAGCGGGGAGGAATGATGGGTGAAATATTACAACTGAATTTTTTAACACTTGTCCCCAACCGATTGAGCTGAAATTATGCATACTCTTTTGGATTGAAAGATTTTAGTTCTTGTGAGAAGAAGACAAAAAACCTTGTTCTTTAAAAATTAAACTATTATACTCCTGACTGGCCTGTTGGTCTAGTGGTTAGTGGCCCTGAATGCTATGCCGGAGGTCGTGGGTTCGATTTCTACCCAAGACAAATGTTTGTGTGATTAGCACGATCATGCTCTGTCACTGGGTGTAGTTAATCTATAGTACGAGTATGTGTGTATATAGAAATATATAACTATGTTCATCAATTGTCTGATATTCATAGCACAAGCTCTGCTTAGTTTGAGACTAGATAGCGTTGTGTACGGTTCGATTTTCAAGGTTAAGCAACGCTTGCCAAGATTGGTGACCATCTTAACATACCGAGTTTCCTCCGTGCCTCAGAAAGCACGTTAAGCCGTAGGTCCCGGCTGTCATTTGTAGATCTTTGGCAGTTAATGGATTGTGGAGGTCTGGTAAGCAGCCGCTTCTCATAAAATACTAGTATTCAGCTAAATTCGGCTTGACTGGAAGCCGACCCCAATATAGTTGGGAAAAGGCTAGGTAGATGATGTAGATGATGACTGTACATACGTGGGACTGCCGGTGACTTCGCCAAGTTTGCGGCACAGCTCCTCCAAGCCTTTATGTGTGATCACGGATGAGTATACGCAGAGAATGCCCATCGCTAGTGAGAACACGAACACAGGTGGCAGCACTCGCCACGGCCGTTGCAAACTGGACAGAGTAATAACAATATTTCAAATAGTACAACAGTACCCGGCACGTAAGTTGGCAAGATTTTGACGTATCAGGGGTAAATTCTCGCATGTGGTACAAAAAAGCGAATGAGCGAACGGGAACAAACGCAGTCCGGGGGCAAAAGTCGACTAACGCACCAATCATAGACTAGACTACTATTATAATACTGTACCAATCGCGTGCCGGATCGGCGCTACCTTATACCCCGCGTCCCGTTTGACCACCAAATAGATCTAAAAAACGATTTCTGCGCAACTCTTGCCAACGTACGTACCGGGAACCGTACCTCGAAATTTGTCGCAAAATCTTTCTAAGTATTTCTTTCATAGTGCCCCCAAGACGACACTCTTGAAATAAAACACAGGTTATATTTTACAGCACAACACGACGAATCAAATGCAAAAAGAGTCAGATCGAACTAAAATACCAATAGAAACATATTGCTAGTATCTTTTTGTGAGGCGTTAACTATTTTTTTATATTCTAAATAGAAATAGATTTCCATTGATAAAATAGATTAAATTGGTAATTACTAAAGGCACGATACCGGCTGGACATGTAAGTATATGGTAATACTTACCACAAACTTATCACCAACATAGCAAACATAAAGACAGGTAGACCAACCGCTTTCGTATTTAACATTATTTATTTATTTATTGCAATTTTATGCACAAAAACATTGTACAAAGGTGGGCTTAATGCCTATGGTATTTTCTACCAGTCGACCATAGGGTCAGTACACACCGAAACGCGACGTGACGCGACGATGCAGTAAAAGGCCAGTTATTTCGCGCTGCGCCGCGCGCCGCCGCGAGCCGCATCGCAACGTTGCGAGGCGTATAGTAATATCGTTGGCAACACGACGCGCGACGTCGTGAATGTAAAAGCGTTCCGCAGCGTCACGAGGCGCAGCGCTGCATGAAGCAACATATTCTAAATTCTCACAATGAAATGAGTAGAAAATAAAGTTCTATTTTGAGTCACTCTATTAAAATGTTTAATATGCAGCATCGCGTCGTGTCGCGTCTCGGTGTGTACTGACCTTTAGGGTCGACATTAGTATGGATAAAAGATCACCCGGTGAGAGTCCTACTCCCGGTGGAGCACATGAGGAACATGGTGGTCCACACCAGGCCGAAGATGCCTGACACCAGCGGCACGTAGGTCGGCAGCGAACAGGTGCTCTTCTCGACCCACTGGGTGCTCAAGAAGTCCACTGGCACTGTAACAAGTCTCAATGGGTAACTCTTCTTTTTGTCTTGCGTTTATTTCTTTCCTTCTTAAATACTTTTATGTCGTTTAAATTGCATATTTGTATCTCAAATCCTTCCTTACTAGGGTTCCGTGGCCAAATGGAACCCTCATAGTTTCGCCATGTCTGTCCGTCCGTCCGTCCGTCCTCGCTTAATCTCTGTGACCGTTAGCACAAGAAAGCTGAAATTTGGTACCAATATGTAGGTATATCAATCACGCCGAAAAAGTAGTAAAATAAAATTGAAAAAAAATGATTTATTAGGGATAGCCCCCCTACATGTTAAGTGGAGTGTTTTTTTTTTAAATTTCAACCTTAACATGTGATGTATTGTTGGATAGGTATTATAAAATGAATAGGGGTTTACTAAGATCATTTTTTAAAAGTAAAAAACAATACCCCCCCCCTCTAACTTTTGAACCATAAGTTTAGAAAATATGAAAAAAATCTGGAAAGTGGAGCTTTATAAAGACTTTCTAGGAAAATTATTTTGAACTTGATGGGACAAACAGTTTTTGAATAGATGGGTACACTTATTGTGACGGACAACACTTACAATCTTTGTTTCCCTGGCTGGGTATAAACTCGTAGATGACGTTCTGTTTGAGCGATGAGACGGACATCAGCTTCGGGAACAGCACGCATTTCTCGTCGAACAAGTACATCAGCATGTGGAAGCAAAATGTGCAGAATGAACCAAACACAAACGCCAGGAAGAAGAGAAGCAGATGGGCTCCTGGAAAATATAATGTTTCCTTCGCGTTAGCCCATAACTCAAAACTAACATGTTTCATAAAAAAATTGAAAAAATTACATTAAACTTCATCAGTGCTCTTCCAAAACGTGTGTGTTACATCGTTGGTTAGGTAGTTTTGAGTTCAAGAATAAAAGTTACTATGGCACCATTTCCTAAATCAAATCTTTCTAAATCTTATTTCCGTCAAAGTTATTTTTTATTAGAAATTATATACAAATACTAACAATTTTTTTATTTAACATGTTAGTTTTGCCAATTTTCAGATAGTACTATTTGTGTAATAAATTGCCCATCGCTTTTCAGTAGTCCGCATAGGTTCATCTCGTTCACTCTGTGCGGATGATGCATGGTAGACGTGACTTGCGTGAGACAAAGTAACTTTTTTTTTATTTCGCCCTGAGTACCATCCAGTTGGAAACATTCGAACAACTCTGCATTCTCTTTCTCACCCAAAGTTTAAAAAAATCTTTTATTTAATAACAAAATATTATGATAGCATTTTGTACAAAAAACACTTGGCGCCATAGCAACTTCTCTTCAGCTCAAAATGACCTATCCAATGATATAACATACATAGCTATCGGAAGATGGGCTTAGATTTCAAAGACACCGAGGCATCATTCTATATTTGGTTCCTAACCATACAGAATCTTTTGATTTTTAACATAGGGCCTTAGTAGCCTGAAATAAAGGATTTATTATTATTGGGCGGCTTGGATCTCTTCCTTAAGAATTTGCAAGAAGTAACTGAAAGCCGGGAACGATGAAAGGAATGGAGGGAGGCCTTTGCCCAGCTGTGGGACAGTATATACTAGATATAATAATACAATAACTTAAGCCGTTTGTTTAATTTTCTTTTGCCTCGTCACTACAGTGTTTTAAAAAAGATTCGGTACCCTTCCACGCTTCGTTGATTTCGTTTTCCGATCTTTCGATCAATCGGTATTCTGAAAACAACGGGACCGTTTTAATTACAGCTGTTTCATGTGGGACTTCTGATGTAGAGCTCATTTTTCTCTATTTTTCTTCAACTTCGACTCTTCATTCATGGATTTTGTGGAGAGACACCAAAATTTTAACCTTAAGGTTGACTGGCAGACAATGCCTTGTTGCATTAAGTCCGCTTGTGTACCACTACTGTACACGAAGTTTGTGTAAATAATAAATAACTCGTGCGAACTATTAGTAAACCATCAAACGCTGGAGAGTTTATCTCTGTTTGTAAAATGTGTGGGCAAACACACAACACAGATATTTCAAACACATAATCTGCCACGAATGACAGCATAAAGGTGAAAGAAGGTAAAGAAAAGGTTTTGTAAAAAAGATTGGATCCTTTTAGCGGCCACAGGTGCGCGCACTCTATGGCGGTTTCATACTAATGTATGTATCTCGATGTCCGCCGCGACTTGGCCGCTGGCCGCTGGCCGCTAGTGCGCTATGGGTCTTAAACAAAAACTAGCTGCTGCCAGCGGTTTCACCTACGTGATAGTAGAAAATTACCCCAAGGAACCATACTCCCAGGATAAAAAGTATCGTGTATGCCATTCCAGGCCATGGTCTATAAGTGTATCTACCAAATTTCATTGAAATTCGTCCAGCTGTTCGAGATTGAACAAATAACATAAGAAAACGCAGTAATTTTTGACTTTATAACCCGCACAGGTGGGGGCCCTTGGACGGTTCCAAACTTCAGTGTTCGTGCGACGTCTCTCTAAGGATCATGTCTCACCTTGCCCTGTTACCTGTTCACGTAGGAATCTGAACAACAAGTCTCCAAGCTCACCTAAGTGTAGGAACGATTTTTTCGAGGTCAAAAACGTTCCTGCAACTAAGTGAGCTTGGAAGCTTGTATTGATGATTTTTATGGTTATAATTATGTAACTAGTTACGTTTTACAGTCGCGTAAGTATTTTTAACTTCATACAACCTACCACTGGCTTGCAAAATGCAAAAAACGTAAGAAAATTTGAATTTCGCGGGCTGACCTGAAGCATTCACCTTAAAGGTTCTGCTTAAGGCTTAATAATATTAGTGTAATATATATCTAGTGCTTCTACCACTTTTTATTGTGTTCATAAAAGAAAGCGAAAGCCTTACAATATAGCTTTCGGCTGTGTTCCTATATTAATGACGATATATAGAATGTCTGTTAATTACTCAGATACCCGCGAAACGAGACACAATAGTAAAACAATAACAGCGCGGTCTCATAGGACCGGTTGGGGATTCAAACGTTAAGGTACGTACGGCCACGTACGCCGATCTGGGCGCGTTGGTCTCCATACATTTTATGTATAGCAACTAGACTTGTAGGGCTACATTAGA
Source organism: Mythimna separata (assembly GCA_030763345.1). NCBI lineage: Eukaryota > Metazoa > Arthropoda > Insecta > Lepidoptera > Noctuidae > Mythimna > Mythimna separata. The sequence continues at coordinate 4,408,778 of JAKKIA010000036.1, read as the reverse complement.
CCCACGCCACGCGACGCAGTTTTACGTACAAGATATCGCATCGCCCACGTGTGCGTCGGATACCTATGTAGTTCCCGTGTGCAATTGTGCATGTCATGTGATGAAACTAGAGATTGTTGATGCACAAACAACGCTGTAATCGATACAATCGCGATCATTGATGATAATCGTTCGCTTTTAGTAATGTTTGTGAATCGATGATTTTTTTTTACAACTTGTCGATTTTTTGTTCCCAATATGACTCCCAAAAGATATAATGTATGGCCAGCAAAATAAAACTACTTATTCATTATTTTGACCTCGATCGATTAGTATCTATTCAAAAACTTGTGATTTAAGTTGTTTTTTTTTTACTTTTAAATTATAATTGGCATTTAGGTATATACCTAGTAAGCAAAAACTGATTTATATGATATCATAAGTCGGAATCCGGAATTATGTTCTTCTAAGAAGTTTTATATAAGGCCATTTTATGACGGAAGCTTCGAAACGATGTACATAGATATGATTTATTTACAAAGGTTAAGCCATAGACAGATATGATAAACAAAAATTACAAAAAATGCTGACTATACACTTATGGAGTTTTTGGGAACGAAGATTTTGGAACTCAGGGCCCGGGGGAATAAGCTGTTGTATATTTCTCTAAAAAAAGAACAGTCAAGTGCGAGTCACTCGCGCTCTGAGAGTTCCATACAAAATTTTCCCTTACTTATGCCATGAGATGAGACCGCCTGAACCTGAACTGAGCATAATCGGCCTTATTTTTAGATTGTGTTGACTTAGAAGTATCATTTTCACTGCTTTTTGTGATAGCAGCAGCTAAATGGGTAAGTATATAATATTAGGTAACCTCAGCTTCATTACCACAAAGCATTCCTGAGAAGAGAACGGAGGAAAAAAGGTTTTGACAGACGGACAGACTGAAAATATAGTGATCCTATAAGGGTTCTATTTGGCTGAGTATGGAACCCAAAAACTAGTTGGTACGTAGTGCGTATGTTTGTTTTATTGAGAAGCTCGTAACTTTCTATAAATAGCCGCACGGGTCAATGTTCAAGGTTAAGCAACGTTGGCCGGTCCATAGAAGTTGACCTTTCATTATATGTTGAGATTCCTTCATCTCTCGACAAGCACATCGACTTGTTAGCCGAGCGGTCATTTGTAGATCTTGAACTCGTTACGTGCAGTTAGAAGTCAGAAAATCCGACACCAGTTTTGCCAAATGCTATATTACGGTACGGTACAGTACCCGAGTACTGTGTTGAGGAAGTCAGTTATGCAGTCACTCCAATGAGAATGCGCCAGTCGGTAACTTCCTCCACGTGCAAAACTAAGACACGCATTTAAAATTACATACACTGTACATATAACTACAACACTTGCGTTGTATAGTCGTATAGTCTACATCGCCGTCATACTTATAAATCGGCTCAAATAAGTACCAAAAATTAAATGCTTATCATAGTTTTGCAAGTGGGGCTCGTTACCGACTGAGGCATGTATGCCTGATTTACCATATTATAAAACACTCAGCTATATTCGGTTAGAATGGGCAGTCTGGACACTGACTGTAGTAGGTATCTACTTATAGGTCGTTTTAAGATCAGACGATAACGACACGATATCGTTGGTCTTGTAATTTCATAGCACCATAGTAATTATACGAAACTAGGTACCAGCCAGCAATACCACAGATTACTAAATAGTTACTACGTAACAGATACTTCACTCAGTAGAAAAATTACAATACCTACTGCTATAATAGCCTACATCGTCGCGCCAGCAACCACTGCATGCTAAAATGTGCCTAAACGCTCAAGCGTACAGTCGTGATTGCTTCGCACCGCGCGATCCCGCAGCAATCGCAGGGCTGCCTCTTCGATATAATTAAATTACCATGACTTTTTGTGTTTATGTTATTGAGAACTGTGAATGTTCTGACTTATAGTTACAGTTTAAAATTGAATCGTTTTTAAAATATTTCTATTACAAATTTCGTCGTTCTTTCGTCATTGACAGGTAAATGGAAAAATGTTAGGTGTTTATCCCTTCTTTTACTTGATTTGCACCCATCTACAGCAAACAAGGCACCACACGGCATCGTAATACGCGTACAAACGAACAGCATTATTAAAATTGAACGGCGTGCGCGCGCTTCGCTTGCGAAAACCGCACTGAATTTGATCCGCTAGCGGACCGAGAGCGCTCGGCTGGGCGGTAGGCACTTATAGCGTGCAAGTACATGGAGTGACGGAGGCCTGGCAATACTGCCGAAGACTGAATGAAAGAAGTATGACAGGCATATCTAAAATGGATAACATAAGAAAAGAAACCCTAAGATTTTAAAACAGACATTCACTTTTGACCAGCAAAAGTGAATGTGGGCAGGCCACATGATCCGAGACAAGCAGGAAAAGTGGAGCCAAATAGTGACAGATTAATTCTCCAGGGACGGGAAATGGAGTAGGGGAAAACAACACTTATGAGATGGGGAGATGAGATGAAACTGACAACGGGCCCCAACTGGAGGAGAGTGGTTCGTAATGGAGTTGTATACTTCATTACGTGCCAGCTACAGGAGGTCTTTGTCAGGAGGCATGTTGAATTAACCTATCACATACCCACAAAACGAGACACAATAGTAAAACAATAACAGCGCGGTCTCATAGGACCGGTCGGGGATTCATGAATTAAGAGACATTATGTAAACAACAACAAAATAAAAGAGTTTATACAGAATAACAAGGCTATTACCGGGCCCATGATATCGTGATATCGCCCTCGTTATCGTCTAATATAAAAATGGCCATCGTTAAGAAAAGGCTAGGCATATTGATTGATAACCGGTTTCCAATATAGTAATTTGAATAATTCAAGCAATGCGATCCCCACAGCTGGGTACTTGCTACTCAACTTCCTTTTTCATTTACGTTCGTCTTTCCTATTGTAGGCGTCTTTTCCGTAAACATCGAGTTCATCAAGTAACTAAAATTACAGATGTTACCTGAAAAGAACCTGTCTGAATTAAGTAGGGTTGGGCTAAACATACCTGAAGCATTTCAGATCAGCTGTGTGATCAAAGCTGATCTGAAATGCTTCAGGTATGTCCATCAGCTGAAAGAAACTGCTGAAGGACTGTGTTAGTGCTTCTGGGTTAAATGCTAGGCAACGACATCGGAAAAATTATAATGAAAATGAAAATTTTATAATTATAATTATGAAGATAAAACTGGATAAAACCTTTAAAAACTGAATATTTAAGTACTTAGTTAATGAAAACTTAAGTAAATGTTCACGCTTATTAAAACAACTCCATTCATCAGTTAAACTAACCAAGTGAAAATACTTAATATTTTTCGTTACGCTTTATTTTATTACCTCTGGAGAAACTCATATGAACGGTATATATTTGTAATGACCGTGTTTAATGTGACTAGGTACCGCGTTACTCTAGTATAATACCTATATTTTATTGTTCTTATCGATAGTAACTGTTGGTAACATCATTACAAAAGTGTTAGCGACAAGCGGTCGATAGCTATTAGCGGTGAACTTACTATTAGCGGTGAACTTACTAAATGTTTATCTCGCTCGACCGCAAACAGTACAAACATTTATTTGAGTCATGAAGACGTTTATTTTGTTGTGCTCCGTGTTATTGATAGTAAACGCTAAAAATATTGATTTATCCTCCAGTGAAAATGTTTTGTGGACTTTTATGAACAAGAATAACAGTAAGTTATTTATTTACGTGCCTTTTGTGTATGTTGGTAATCTTTAATACATTATTTTATTGAAATTCGGACCAGACATTAATTCGATATTTAAATAAACAACCGATGTGATAAGGAAAATTCGAAATATAATACCTATCAACACTGTGTTGCGAATAAACTTGATTTCAATCAAGTTTAGAAACCGCACAAACAATACAATAATATTCAATTTGGTTTCATTATAAATTAGTTCTGCAGTGTTTTATTATTATTGGGCGATATGAGATACCTAACTAACCTATAATAAAAATGAAGAACTAGTTTGAAACTCGACTGGTGCTCTAATCAAGGATCTCGGCGCCAAAAAAAACCATATACACACATGAGTGTAAACAGTTTTTATTTCTTGTTTTGGTTATCAAACCATGCTCACAGTCATTAGGTCAGCCAGTTCAAGATTCGATTAGGTCGTAAAAAAGCGGTAAACGAGTATTACCTAACGTTTCATTTCCTTTCTTAATTGTAGTATTTATATTTGATATTTTGATAATATACCTAGTAGCTGCTGTCAGTGGTATGATAGAAAATTGTTCCAAGGAATATGCTCCTGGGATAAAAAAAATTGAATTCCAACGCCTGGAATTTTGTTTTCTTGTAAAGGGGGGTAGTTCATAATAGGTTAGGAAACGATGTTCTATACTAATATTACAAAGAGGATTGATTGATAGGTTGCATGTACTAAACAAAACTCTTTCGTTTAGTTCATTCAAAATTTCAAAGGTTGTTTATAAATACGAGATTTTCTTGTGTGATAAGACCGCCAATTGTACACTTATTTCTATGAATGATTGTCCTATATTAATTAATATGTGGTAAATTTACAGCAGTGGGAGGCAACGCGAAAGTACCGGGCGGTGTGTACTCGGACTTGCACGCCAACGGCTTTATTGGAGACATCCTGTCGGAAGACAATGACGTGCGCACGCGCTGGGTGGCTTACGACAGCTGGTCCTACACTGCCAAGTTTCATGGTACCCGTATTATGATTTTTATTTTTACTTCTTACCTTTTTTGTGTTCTTGATATCTTCGTTCAACTTAGGATAAGCTATGTTGGGTTTAGGTTCTATGCCAAATCGAATTCCAAATAATTTAATATCTATCGATCGGACACTAGTATAGCAGGTATTTAACCCAAGCTGCTATACTCGTAAATTGCTCAGCCACTGCGTCAACTATGCCGTCCAAAGTTGTTCGGAGTATGTATGTTGTATAGAATAAACTTATACGAATATGTCATGTGAGTTTATATGTTGTATGTGAACGCACAAGCAATAAACAAACGGCTCTCTAGCTTGGGGCAACGTTGACATTCCGATTACAACATTGACAACTAAAAAAAAATCCGTTACTCCACACATTTATGTTCACATAATTTGACAAAATGTATGGGGCAGCTGATTTTTTTTCGTAATTTCAGAGTTGGAGTAAAAGTGGTTCATATTGATGAGTACAATAATCCTTTTTAAGGAAGGCCCCTCTGTCGTATCAACGTTGTATTATTATAATTTGTATTTCCGAAAATCTGTCTGAAGCTCTAAAGCAAGTAGTATTACTTAGGCTAAGCTTTCATATTATATAATTTTCAGTGTCACGTGACGACTTGACCGCCCGAGTGATACACTTGGTGTTCGAAGGGTTGGACACAGCAGCCTTCATAACGCTGAACCAGGATGAACCCATTGGGGCAGTCGACAACATGTTCGTGCGATACGTTTATGACATCAAAGATAAACTTCGGGTAAGATTTGAATAAGCCACTTTTAATCCGTATAGCTGGCGAGCTATACGGATTAATTCATTAATTCATACGGACTGGACGACGGTCCAGACGTCCGGTAATAGTCCGGTCGTTGACGGCCCGTATTGTTCCACGCGTGCCTCAAAGAGACGGTGTCAGGAAACAGTAGGGTCCCGGCAGAGCCGACGCTCCCTGGTTTGAACGAAAGAGAGCTCCAAGAGCCCCTGGAATGAAGGCAGAAAAGGAACAGGAGGGTCTTTTAGTCAGAAGTTTGACACTCCCACCCGCTAGCTGCTGCCAGCGGCTTCGCCCACGTGATAGTTGAAAGTTATCCCAAGGGAACGTACTTGGTATGTACGATGGTACAAACTAAATTTCATGAAAATCCGATCAATCGTTTGAGCGTAAAGAAGTAACTTACACACTATTTTTTGCCTTTACTGTCTTATTGCAGGAAGGTGAGAATGAGTTAAAAGTATCCTTCTTGTCGCCGGTGGCGGCAGCGAACATGCGCTCGAGCAAATTCTTCGCGGCGCCTACGTGTGTGCCCTCGGTCTACAACGGCGAGTGCCACGTCAACCAGCTCCGCAAGATGCAGGCCTCCTTCAGCTGGGACTGGGGACCCGCCTTCCCATCAGTGGGCATTTGGTAAAAGCTTAATATTAATAATTATAAATTTAAATTTATTCAAATTACAATGTTTATAAAAATGAACAAAAGCCTTCAGTTAAAAACAGTTATCTAGGTATATTAAAGATGCAGGTAATGTGGTTATGGTTGTGGTTGTGTGTTTGCCTGTGTGGTGGTGGTGGTGTGGTTGGTTGTGTGGTGGTTTGGTGTGGTTGTGGTTGTGTGTGTGGTGTGGTATTAGTGTAGTTGGCTTTATTATGAATGATTCATTTTCGGCTAAGAACTCATGGAGCGATTTTCGCCCGCGGCCGCCGCGGTTGCGGGCCCGCAGCTTCTGTAGAATTTAGATACATATGTAAAAAATTAAAGCACAACTCACGACGCGTTTTACGCCCGCGGTGTACGCGGTTGTATGCGGCTCCCGCTGTACCGGCCGGCGGGCAACTAGTAGAATCGCGCGGGCCGCGGTTACCCGCAGCCTCGGCGGGTGGCGCCCGCGCGCTCTGCGGTCGGTCGGCGGGCGACCGCGGTGGCCGGCGGGTGGCGGGAGGTACAGAAATCGAACACTAATTTGCAACCGCCCGTCTTGCGGTCATCGCCCGCCAAGTTTGCGGGCGATGATCGCAACCGCGGCGGCTGCGTTACCACGCAAATAACCGTTCTCGTGAGTTTTGAAATAAAACCGCGGTTCCACGACCGCGGCGGTCGCGGGCGAAAATCGCTCCGTGAGTTCTTAGCCTTCCTGTCTTCGTATTATGCTACTTAGGGTCAGCAGCATTTTATTTTTATATCACATAGTCATGGGCACTTATAAAACGTCAGAAGTGTGCGGTTCCAATTTGTCGTTTCTTATGGATAAGAACCGGCAAGAAACTCCAAGCTTACTCTTTTTAAAAAAGTGATTGATTTCACAATATTTCCATATTATACTTACGATATTGCCGTCCAGCCCCTAAAGCGCACGAAAAAACGTAAACAACCCATGATTTACTGCGCTTTAGGGGCTGAACGGCAGTGACGGCAGGATACATCTTCCATTTCGTTCTGTCAACCGTCACGCTGACTCCCTCTTCTTTCATATCGTTTCTTCTTTATTTGTAATCTTTCCTTTATTCTTCTCTGGATTCTATGATTATATTATGATTGATTAAGTTGTTTATAAACTTCTAGTAGTGCAGTTACACAAACACGATAAGTTGTCCTTGATTTCCTACTTGAGGACGTCGTTTCATGTCACGGTATATTAAGATATCGATACTTGTGTCTGTCAGTCCATATTACCCTATTTGTGATAGTTTTGATAATGTAGTTTAGTTCTTTTATCTTTAAAAGTACGGAAAAATCTAGTTTTGTTTTGTTTTAGTTTATTTCCAATAACACTACATTTCCCTACCATGAGCTCTTAACGCGATCCTTTTGAAGACCTGAACTGATCTGTTAAAGGGATAGAGCATATATTATGGTGTATAGCTCCCTTTCTCTCGCTTGCACGACTGACATTTTAACACGTCATGGTCAGACCCCAGGTTCTGATACGCTAAATTGCTACCACGAGCTCTTAACGCGATCCTATTGACGTCCTAAACTGAACTGTTAAAGGTATGGAGCTATATAAGGGGTATATACTCTTCTCATGCCTGACATTTATGCATTTCATGGTTGAGCTGATCTGCTAATTTGACGCTGCGCTGATCTTTTCGAGACAGCGTGGGTTGCTATGTCACAAACAGTCACAATATCTTAAAAAATAACCATAAAAGATATATATGGCAAAAATAATATTTATATACGATATTTTTATTATTAATAATATTTCAGGAAGCCAGTCTACATCGAACTCTACAACGGGGCCATTATAAGATCGGTCACAACACACACAAACAAAGTAGGAACCGATTGGAAGTTAGATATCAAAGTGTACTTGGAGACCAGTCAGAAAATAACACAAATTGCTGGAGTGCTGAGTGCCGCGCTACAAGTGGAAGGGAAACAGATCTTAAAGACGTGGACTCATGTGAACGCATCGAGCGAAGCTGACGGGACTCTTGTTGCTGACATTAGCTTGAATATTAGTGAGGTAGGTAAAGAAAGCATCAATGCTGTCCTAGATTGCATCTGGTAATGGGTAGCTTGCTGTCCGGCCGCCCAGTAGTCATCTGGATCGAGCCCAACTCGTAGACGGCACGTAGTGTTCCACACGTGTCTCAAGGGGATGTCAGAGCCATGGGTCCGCTTCTGAAAGGAAACCTGGCACCCTGGAACGAAAGGCAAAGAAGAAACAAAGGAATGGATTTTAGTCAGAAAAAGTGGCATACCATCCCGGTCCGCCCTAGAACGAGAAAAATCATTCAGATGATTTCTCACCTAAAACAATTTATTTTGATTACCTTAGTTTTACAATAACGTTTTATCAATCAGATCAATTGGATCTTCCGTTACTTTTCACTTCACAGAACCAAATCAGGCTGTGGTGGCCGAATGGCTACGGAGAACAGCCTCTATACGAGCTGAATGTCCTCTTGACTCCGGACCAGCATCAAGATGAACCATCTCACAAAACACTCAAGGTGGGATTCCGAACTTTGCAGCTGATTGAATCCGATGCCTCCCAGATATTTGGTGAGCTTTTATGTAATTTTTTTCGAGGAATACGTTTTATTAGACGACATACGTATTTAACAAAAAAACAATTTCCGATTTAGTTTTTTTTGCTCCCTAGATGCCAACGGTTTGGTAACTTGATCTGACTTTTTAAACTTACGACCTTATATTTTTTTACCATTATTATGGATAGGCTTGCGCTGAGTCGCGCTTGGCCTCTATCGCACCTAATAGTAAGCGAACCTATAAGTAACCCCAAACACAGGACTCTTAAGGGGGATGTTCCAGCTTAGCCCGCGAAATTCAAATTTTCTTACGTTTTTTGCAATTTGAAAGCCAGTGATAAGTTGTATAAAGTTAAAAATACTTAAGCGGCTGTAAAACGTAACTAGTTACATAATTATAAACATAAAAATCATTAATACAAGCCTCCAAGCTCACCTAAGTGTAGAAACGATTTTTTCGAGGTCAAAAACGTTTTTGCAACTAAGTGAGCTTGGAAGCTTGTATTGATGATTTTTATTTTTATAATTATGTAACTAATTACGTTTTACAACCGCTTAAGTATTATTAACTTCATACAACCTACCACTGGCTTGCAAATTGCAAAAAACGTAAGAAAATTTGAATTTCGCGGGCTAGCTGAAGCATTCACCTTAACTGAAAGACATCTAGGTTGTAGTTATCAGAAAACACGCACATTAGTAATAATCTAGTTATTTGCAGCCAATGAGACCGCAGGAAAAGGTCTGACATTTTATTTCAAGATCAACGGCTACCCTCTCTTCATGAAAGGCTCGAACTGGATTCCGTCTCACATTCTCCCGGAATTGGGAGAAAGTCAGAAAGATGTTGGTAAGATATATGTACACTTATTTCTTTATTTTTTATTCTTTTCTTTATAAAAGTACCTACACTATACGATCACTAAACTCAGGGGGATTGTAACTTCGTTGAACAAATGGAACAGAGTTAATAACTTAGGACCTTTGTCATTTAGTCTACTGGGCTACTGCCAGAGGCCTAGTGACCAAAGGGTTAGGTAGGGCAGTGCCCGAGGGCTCCAAGCTCGGTGAGGGGACAAACCTGATTAACAAACTTCTTAGTAAACTAGTGTAAAATTTTGCCACTTTCAAAATTTTTATTGGCAGTTTTTTACTAACGCAAAACACTAATTCTGGCAACTGGGTTTAGTAAGTGTGACACTTCCTTATAGAAGTTACTTATTTAATCCCTTCCCACGCAAAAAATTGGACCCAGTTTTTTTTTGCCCCAGGGCCGTTTGTCGTCTAGCTATGCCACTGGTTACAGTAGAGTTCTTCACAGTTCGTAGCCTGTTTAACCTTACAGAGGCATTCACGAAGATAACAGTCTTGAATGTGTGTGATCTTGAAGTAAATTTAAAATATTGTATGTTCTAGTTGACGCTCTGTTAATCTCCGCTACTGACGCACACATGAGTATGCTGCGGGTGTGGGGCGGCGGCGTCTACGAGTCCGACCACTTCTACGAGAAGTGCGACCAGCTCGGCATCCTCATCTGGCAAGACTTCCTCTTTGCCTGCGCTATGTATCCTACGGATTCTGCATTTATTAGGTGAGCCAACTCTAACATTTGACTTAACATACCAAATTATAAATCAGAAGTTACTAAAGAACCGATAAGTAGGTGCGCTATGCCCAGTGGCGTAGCGAGTGCCTAAGGGGCCCCGTATAATAAAATAAAAACTGGTGCCCCTCTTTTATCTGATTTTGGTACGGCCCAGTGCTAGTTAAGATAAATATCTTAATTAATTACAATAAAACAATACTGTAATAAAAACAGTATTGTTTTTATTATGAAATAAACGCAAAAAACGCCTGAAAATTCAGCAGGCCATAGATTGAGTGCCTCTCATTAGAATGAATTTGAGTTTTTGGAGAGTAATCTTATGCTTCCAACTTCCAGAGGGTAGTTATGCCCCTGGCTACGCCTGAATAAGAAGTGCCGATTTAAATTTAAAAAACAATGACAATGTCTGATTCCAGTACAGTTCAAGAGGAAATAGAGCAAAATGTATTACGGCTTCAGCATCATCCCTCCATAGCCGTCTGGGCTGGCAACAACGAAAACGAAGTCGCACTAAGAGGCAACTGGTACGACACCAGGCCATCGTTTGACAAATACAAAGCTGACTATATCAAGCTGTATGTGGACACAATAAAGCCTATAGTCGAAGATTTGGACCCGGCGAGACGTTACTTAGTTTCCAGTCCATCGAATGGCTTGGAGTCGGAAAAAGAAGGCTACATCGCAATGAACCCGTATGATCCTCACTATGGAGACACACACTACTATAACTACTTAGCCGACAACTGGAACATGCTGACGTACCCCAAAACGAGGTTCGCGTCAGAATACGGCTTCCAATCACTGCCGACCCTTAAAACCATGAAAACTGCGGCGAAGAATGAAGAAGACTTCAGTTTAGAGAGTGAATATTCTCGACATAGGCAGCATAGCCCTAACGGCTACAGTTTCATACGTACACAAATGGAAAGTCACTTGAAATTGGATGAAAAAGATCCGAAGTATTTTGAGAAGTTCATTTTTTATAGTCAGGTAAGAATAAATATCTCTTTCTGAATTTTACTTTTGAAGTGTAGGTACCTATTTCTTTTCGGGGAATTACACAGAGTAACTTTTTTAGCCCCAGGGTTTGTTGTACCTCTTTCAAGGTATGCTTACTATAATACTCGTAATAATTTCTAGATATCTCAAGCGATGGCGATAAAGGCGGAGACGGAGGTCTATCGCCAAGACCAAGCGAATTGGTACACAATGGGCGCCCTCTACTGGCAACTAAACGATGTATGGCAGGCTCCTTCGTGGTCAAGTATTGGTGAGCACTACATACTAGCTCATATGCCTAGTTCGCACTCAGCTAGTAATTTAGTTTAGTAAAGAGTAATTTAGTAGCTATTTAGTTTCTTTATTAAACTAGTCGACTAAATTTTTGGTGTTCAGACGCGTTTAGCTACTAAATTACTCGCTACTAAACTAAATTACTAGCTTAGTGCGAACTAGGCAATATAGCTAAAGAATTCAATATCGACCAGAACGCTAACAAAAAGATATGTTTTTGGAAAAGATACTTTAATACCCATGTAATGTAGTTCAGTTTGCGTTGAGATTTTTAATTACGTTGGTACTTCAGATAAACAAAAAACAAGGGAAAATATTTTTAATGGACTTTACAGATCTTTTGTACTCTGAAAAGTATAGTTGACAGGCTGGCTTGTAGGTCTAGTGATTAGTGGTCAGGAAATGCTCTACCGGGTTCTATTCCCACCCAAGACAACCACGATCATTTTTTCTGGGTCTGCGTGTAATTTATCCATACTATTTCGAAATGTACTTATAAGTGTGTATGTTTATCTGTTGTCTAGTACTCATAGCACAAGCTCTTCTTAGTTTGGGACTAGGTGGTGTTGCGTGAAAGTTGTGAAATATTATAATTTCATCTTTTCAGAATACGGTGGAAACTGGAAAATGCTGCACTACTTCGCAATGTCATTTTTCGCCCCAGTTCTCGTGTCGCCTCGGTTACTCCCTTCCGATGACATAGACGTGTACCTCTTGAACGACAGATTCGTGCCAATAATCGGCGAAACGATCACTGTGGACTTCTATAACTGGAGCAGTGCCGCACCAATCGCTACCAAACAATATTCTGCGAACGCAGAACCATTAAGTTCCAACTTACAGAAAGATATAAAAATCAACTTTTCGGACTATAAAAAGGAAGAAGTGTTTGTCAAGTTCTCCTTGCAAGCAGCTGGGATCAAATCGCCACCGAATTACGTGTTTCCAGTGCCTCTGAAGTCAGCGGTGGGGTTGAGGAAACCCAATTTGCAGGTAATTTCGAACAGTAAATTGCAATTTACATACTTATTTATGTTTATTTTGTAAGCAACAAATGTTAGTAAAAATAATTTCTTACGACTGTATTAGTATCCTAAAGCTACATATTAAAACTATGTACTAACTTATAATAACAGACTTAGTACGATACTTACTTAATATGGAGATCATCCTACAAGCAATGCAAAACATTATTTCTACATCGGTATTAGACCTACCGATGTAGAAAGCATACGTAACGTGCACGTACGTAATGTAATGTCCACATGATTTATTTCCCGATATACCTATTTGCTACTTCCCAACCGCAGCACAAGTTTTATTTTCAATAGAATTAGAATACCTAGTAATATCTCATGACAATATTCTTGTATCCTTACCGTAACTTGCAGTCAAGAAATTTTTATACTTCATGGATTGATCACGTCAAGCTCAAAAACATACCCACAAAAAGGTATGTTATCTCTTTCTCCCAAGGTGTCCATAGACTAGTAAGAAAGGGACACACTACCTCTTTCTATTGTCTTCCTAGGTGCGTGTTTTCCCCTTTTGCTTGTCATTAAAAAATATGATCTTAATGACAATGGCAATAAAGTACACTTCAGAATGTGTGTGTGTTCATGAATAATTGCTCCGAAATCAATCCAGGGTATAGTACCTATACAAGATTCTTGCCTGCAGTTCATGCCAAATTTGTTTTTATGACGACCTTTTTCTTTTCATTGTTGTGTTTACTAAAATTGTTTTATTTTTTCACAGATAACAGTAGCCAGTAGTGTCATGAGCCGACCGAACGAACAGTTCGAATATTCCGTAAATATCCGAGTTGACACCGTAGTGCTGTTCCTATGGATGGAAACTGACGTCAAGGGCTACTTCGAAGAAAATGGAATCGTTGTGACAGAACCACGAAGTGTCGTGAGATTCATAAGTGGGAAGTATGTGGCGCCACAAGCATTACAGAATTCGATTAAGATTCAATATTACGTCAACTAAAAAAGCGAATGAAAATCTTTGAGACGCCCTTGGGCTTCGGACAAAGTGAAATTCTATCTACAAAGGAGATGGTTGAAATGCCTAAATGTTTGAGATTGACCAAATGACTTTGTTAGGGCTTGTTATTTTGACCAGAGCCTCTTGTTGCATTGTGTACGTTTCTTGTTAAAAAAAACTCAGTTCTAAGTGCCTAAATAAAGATAAGGAAAGTATTTTATAATCATTGTTTTATTCATTTCTAATTAAAAACATTAAAGAATTTAGCATACAATTGATTTTTGATGGTAGGTACCAATAGCACTACAAATGACTAAATTAGAGATAAACGAGCGTAACAGGGCTCTTCCCAACCCATCTATCGTCAATCTGAGCGCCACGCGCGACTCAGAGATATGTTCGCAAAACCACAGAATGGATAGTAGTTTTTGAGAGAGATACCGTAGTTCTGAAACCGCCCACTAAAGGATCACTCAGGTGTCGGTTTTAGCCAGTAAACGACGCGTCTTCTTGCTTCACTCTAGAGCGGGAGAAACTACTGGATGTTTTCCCACATACAACAAACAGTTGTTTAAGTGATAGCCCTTTTAAACAACAGCTTTTTAGCTTATGATCCGTTTAACGAAGGAAGGTCGCAGCCGTAAATAAAACTCACATGAAAAAAAGCAAATTAATATATTATAATATAAGATTTTTAGTTAACAATGCGAATATGCGTGCGGTTATTACAAACTAATTATAAATACCTGCAATACAATATAGTACAATGATGCATCTAAATTAATCTTTGGACGATTCTTCACGAACTGGTAAGGGCTTTGCTGATATTCTTTAAAGTATCAATACTTTACAAATATTATTTTTTTATAGTATTAATTATAGGTATAGACTGTAGTATAGTTTATAGATTTATATTTAACGTTGAAATGGGTAGCTAGAATTTCAGTGGAGATCATTACAGTATTATTAATAATTTTTAACACTGGAAGAACAACTTGATTCACTGTAGAACTACATTGCGCACACGCAGGCCTCGTACGGTGACCTGGGCGCGTCGTTCTCTATACATTTTATACGGCAACTAGACTTGTAGAGTTACATTAGATCCACGTCACGCGAGGTGGTTCTACGCACGTATCAGACGTGGCCCACGTGTGCGTCGGTCTAAAGTAGTTTCCGCTTTACTATTGCGTATTGGTATTTAGGTATTGAGTTTAGGTAGTCTACTTGAGGTCATTTATTTTCAAACCTTTTTTCTTATTGAATGTGTAAGTAGATAATATTTACCTTATTTAGAAATAGATGATTAAAATTAATGAGTGATATTAAGTACAGTCAAACGGAGTGCACAGGAACGCAGGAGTTAATAAGAACATAGGGGTCAATAGGTATGCAGGGGTGAATAGGAATAAAATTTTGAAGAGGATTTTCACGTTATTTAGGTAACAATATTTCGAGACATTTAAGTACTTCTATTAATTCATTAATTATAATAAAAATCGATAGGTAGGCTTTGAAGTCAATAATATACATATATAGAACACACTGAAAACCATCAACAAAGTTTTGTTCCTATTCACTCCGCCTTTTCTTATCACCTCATTTGACGGTACTTAAGTAAGAATTAATAGCTACCCTCATACTGTATAAATGTAAGTTGTCTGACCGTCCAGGCATATAAATAGCATGAGTAAACATCTTACAACGAACATAACACTGCCGCTAACGATAAAACCATACAAAATATACACAAATCTGAGATTTAATTCATAGAAAACGTCGATTATAAACAGCTATAGCGTTATAGTAAAATAAGGGCCCTTACCTAATAAGGCCAGTACAAAACTAGTCGCAAATGAGACTCATTCCTAGATAACAACTAGTTTACTCAAAAAGCACCATTTTTATACAAATCAATCATCACATTTGGGGCCTGTTTCACCACTTTTACTTAATTTTTAATTGGTTTTCTCGTTTTTAATATCAAATATCACGCCTATATTACTAAAGGCAGAGACGTGCGTAAGTTATACTGTCCCCGGACGCATAGCTTCTACGCTAGCTACGCGTATTTGAAGCGGCAACGATACGATGACGTCGCGACGTTGCTGTTCCGCCGCCAGATATTCATAGTTTTGTATGTAAACCGCCAGCAGGCGTAGAACAAGCGTATAATGATGAATACGAGTTAATACTACGCTTCGTTATGTTTAATTTTGATCTATATAAAAGGGAAAAACTCATTGCTTTGTACATAAACTGTCTGTATCACTATGTTTTTTGTAATGTTTTATTGTGTACAATAAAGAATTAATTAGTTATTGCAATATTAAATAAAAGAGAGCTGATTTAACCGTTTGATACCCGATCGCAATATTTTACTTAAGTTCACTTTTAAAAATCTTTTATAATAATAGAAAGTAGTAAGTATGAAAAAGATAATATTCATTCATTATATAATAAAGTAGCGGTCCCGTCAGACGTTGTCTTATCCGAGAAATGGCTTTTCGTCAGAAGAAAATTGAGAACCTGTTTGTAGCGCTAACTATAATATCGAATTGAACTTTGAAGCCATTTAGGTACCCACTCAAATGTACATTTATATAATTTCATCGAACCCGTTGAGAAACTCACGTACAGATTAAATATATAAATAAATATAGATAAATAAATATATTTTTTAAATTACTTATTTATCGAATAATAGTGAGATTTCTACGACAGTGGTGAAACATGCTCGTATGAAGCGCTTACCAGCTAAGCGTACACTGTGAAATTGTAACTTGTGACTCCATTTGGCAATTACACTGTCGTGCAAACATATTGGAAGGAAGCCCTTTTAGTTAAGCACAATTACATTGAGCAGAATTTGTTTTGTCATTTCAATTTCACTATGTAACAATAAACATAACGACTAGGGAAGAGATTTTCATTTCAGTCACTGCAATATAATAAAATTAATTTATTAAAAAGCTGTTTTAACAATATTTTATTATAATCAACAATATTTCTATCGTAACACTGACGTAATACAAATGTAAACATTTCTAACAAATGGAATCAGAATAAAATAATATAATAAAAATAAAGACAATTTACACTATTATATTTTGGTGAGAAATACTAATATTTTGCTAGTTTTGAATATTTACAACTCGATTTATTTAATTATTCTATTTAATCGTTGTTGCAGTAAATATAAGTTAATACTTAGGTACACCTAGAACTATAAACATACATGAATACATAATTTTAATGTTAAATGTAAAAAAAATATAATTTTGTATAATAATAACTATATTAATTATATTATATAATAATTATATTAAAATCTCTGAATAAATACCTACTGACTAATACAGTTCCACTATTAAAGTGGTCAATTTAATTAGACTGCATTGATGACGTTGAAAAAAAATGAGGCGGATAATGTATAACAAAATAATAATAATTATTAAACATAATTTTGTTAAGTAGAACGTTTTAGAATAATGTCAATATTGGCAGAAAATACTAGGTTAGTTTTAAACACAAAACAGTATTAAATGATAATTATATTTTTTACTTTTTTCGAGACGATCACACAAAGATCCAGGACGTTCGAGCATTTTCGAGCATCAAATATATAATTAGTTTCTAAGAGCTGTGAATTATTGAGCATTGAACATCGCCTTCCCTAGTTACAGCCCCGTATAATACGAACTTACCTTATAACTGGTTTTTGAATTTAATCTCATATTAAATCTCGTATTACTGACCAATATCGGGTGTGCCAGACATTTCTGTTGAAAAAATTAGGAAAAGCCGATGAGAAACTCCATCACCTTTGATTTTTCGGTTTTTAAAGATAAGTGCAAAATAATAATCATCATCATCAGCCTAGCCTTTTCCCAACTATATTGGGGTCGGCTTCCAGTCAAGCTGGATTTAGCTGAATACCAGTATTTTACGAGGAGCGGCTGCCTACCAGACCTCCACAACCCATTAACTGGGGTAACACGGTACTTCATGGCAAGACTGGAGTCAGATTTACTGGTTTCTGACTATCCGTAACGATTGCCAAAGATCTCCAAATGACAGCCGGGACCAACGGCTTAACGTGCTTTCCGAGGCACGGAGGAAACTCGTTATGTTACGATGGTCACCCATCCACAGACCAACCTAGGCAAGCGTCGCTTAACCTGGAAGATCGACGTGTGCGGCTGTTATTATCTAGCCACGAGCTCGCAAAATAATAATCAGTGAAGTTTTTTACTAAAGATACTGATTTACGTTCCGGATACCTCACGGTTCAAATAATCCATGGTACAATTAATACTGAATTTATTTGGTGAATCAAATCACCAATTTCGCATTTGACATTCGAGACCACTGGTTCAGAATTATGTACTGAATCCATGGCATTCGTTTGTGAATCGATGCCTGACACACCCTGTATATCAACTAACCGATTTATCTATCACATACCCGCGAAAAGAGACACAATAGTAAAAAAATAACAGCGCGGTCTCATAGGACCGGTCGGGGATTCAAACATTAAGTATTGGATTGGGCTTTCAGAAAGCAGTAGTAGTCGTATGTGTAGCCTATGGCACACCTAATACATAAATATATTATATAAAAACATACATAATAATATTACATATATAATACTATAACAGCACATTTAACGACATTTGCGTCATGCAATAATAGTTCTTATAGAGATTGTCATTAGGTTCTCTTTGGCATTTGTATTGACACAGCGTTCAGTGAGTGGCTAGTAATAATAATATCGCGTGCGATGTCTGTCCCTAGTTGATGATAATTATATCTATTAAATATAATATATAAACGGACAAATTAAATGAAACACCTTTTTTGTATATTTTGCTTCTTTTTCTACGTGGTTTAAGCCAAGCTTCTACATGTGCTTTCAATTTAACAGTGTATTTACTCAAAGCATACTTTTTTATTTGTTTGTGATGTACTTCGATGCTCATTTAATTTGTCTCGTATTGTAAAAATGGGTAAATGATGTTATTCTTGACATTAGATGTTTCACAGTTACAGGGTGTAAAAAGGTAACCAAACTGAAACCGGGGAAACATGGAAGGATTATTTTTAGGATGATAAATTGACTATAACTTCTATTTTAATACACGCAACCGACTGCTTACATGTGTATATAGCACATTGTAAAAGAGGATTCATGTTTAGCTTTGAATGCCTCTTTTAAAGAAAGTAGGTATTTGGCCATCATTATTTCCATACGCGATGAAACTGACTCAAGGCAAGGCCCAATAAAAAAGCACATCGTTCTATCGGCAAAATTAAATGTTTTTTCGTTCTTTCGCTTCGTCAAGGGACTTTTTACACCCATTATATTGCTTATATCAATTGACAAATGGGATGACGTCGTTACAAGTTAGTGATCCATGCAAGCCCATCAGAGATAAGCACCGAACCTGTAAACAAACATCCATTTAATATAATAGCAGGTATCACAATATTAATACATGTATACAGAAGAGATAGATAGAAATTAGTATATAATATAATAATAAATCGGTGGGTTAAACATATAAAGAATAGAAATAGTGTCTTATAATTTATACTTAATTTATTAAGTTTATTATAATTGACATTCACCAGATATATATAAATAAATAATTGAGGTAGAGGAGAAGTAGAATAGAGTGGTGCATCCAGTAGATGAAGTTCAGAAATAGAGAGCAGGCACATTCACAACAAAACAAAAAAGCTATAGAGGCACCTTTCCTCCTACGTCAAGATCATCACAGTGTTAAAGAGTCTTAGGGCCTGTCTCACCACCAATGATTAAGTTTCCAATATCTTTCTTGGCAGATAATTTCATACAAATTCTGTTCCATTTTTTAATTTATTTATTAGGAAGTAGTGGCTACTCGGACATTGTGAAACAGGCCCTTAGAGTGGACGTTAGGGGACAGGTACCTCTTCTAAAAATAGGTATGGTAAGTTGTCCCACATTGAACCAGGTAAATTTCAAAGTCTCATAGTGGGCTGGATGTTCAATCAATGCCTTTAATTTTTTGTGTATAGTTAGCATATTTATTTAGCTTCAATTTTGTAAAACATTAATTTCTCATATTCCTTTTAGTTTCGGTGTAAAACAGGTTTTTATGAAAAATGATTTTTGGTTAAATGTGTACCACCGGTGGTACACATTTAACCAGGGTATCGTCCACATTGAGACACCTTATTAACGATGTCTTCTAGTTCAATTTATAAGGTAAATACTTTGTAATAATAATAATAATAAACAGTTATAATAAAAATCACTTTAAATCATATGCAATTAAACCGAGAGTCTTAGTTTTATACATCACAAAACCTTATCAGTCAAATTCTTATCATATTTTAATAATAAAAACAAAAGTAACAGTTTTTAATTATAAAAACAAAAGTACCTTCCATAATATAACAAATTAAAATTAAATTAAAATAATTGTAAAAAACACTCCTTTAACGACTGGGGTGTAACATAGTAAACCGTGGTTCAATGTGTACCACCCTCAGGTGGTTGAATGTGAGACACACCACGTTTTATCACTAAACTCAAAATTTTACCGGCAAATCAATCTCTTAAAATCACGAATTATAGCGCTTTTAATTGCTAAATAACCGTAGAAAACAGTGTATATATAAATAAATTGATATTATTTAAACGAAAAAAGCTAAAAAAGAATGAAATTGGCAAAAAATATTTACTTTTTGAGTCAGTTTGCTTTCGAATACTCCTCACACAACAACTTTGCACGCGATCGCCACGCAAACTAGTGGGCAGGAACGGAACGTAAATACCTCTCTTTCACTCATATTAGTGCGGTTTGGCAATGTCGCATTTTCGAGATTCGGCGGTGGTTCAATATAGCTGCCTGGTTCAATGTGAGACACCCGACCCTATGTAAAATAAGGTGCATGCTACAAACATCTAAAAAGTTTACAAACGTGCAAAATTCAGTAGATACTCACCACAACACACAAAGCAAGCATTTTTATTTGATTTTTTATATATTTTTTTTATACAATATGTTAAAACATTGTATCACTTTAAATTATTACTAAGGGTGCTTCGAAGACTATATAAAAGTACGGTGCACAAATAAAAATAAAGTTAGCAACGACTTTAGCGATGGAATACACACCTTATCTTAAAAACATCCCAATAACGACCTAAATTAACAAAACATCAGAGAAAGATATAAGTGGACAAGTACTACTTAAGATCCACTAATAGTATCAAGATTAATACATACATGAGGTAGTTAAGTATTTTGTGCGAATATAAGACACAAGAGGAAAATTTAGAATTTAAATAAAGAATTTAACTAGCACACTTTTACAGGGATGTATGGTTTAATTCACAATTTAAAATAGGGAACAGTTTAGTTTTATATATTCTGTTGAACTTATTACCTTTTGAAAGTAAACAAAATAATTCTTATTTTTTAGTATAGGCACATTGACGATCACTTTTGAGTTGGGCTATGCCCAAAGGCAACTATTTTGTTACGCTTGGCAACATTGGAAGTTCATAAGTTCATTATTAGACACAATATATTTTGGAAATAAGTTCAACAGTATATTTTTCATAACCAACACTTGTAAGTATGCAGTTGATTACAATTTATCAAAAAAAACTCAAAATCCAAAATGGGGGATACGCATGACGCATTCAAAACTCGATGAACGAAGGAATCAGTCCTCATTCGGTACACACATCCGACTGATAATGAGTTTATACAAGAGCTGTATCCACTGTAGAACAATATTGAATATTACTTCAAACATGCATTTGTATTTTCTTCAATTTTCGGATTTCCTGATTAGTATTAAATACCAAAAATAACTGTAACTGTATTACCTATCTCCGTTGATAGTACAAATAATTATCACTCGTTATACGCAGCGCACCGAGATGCGATAAAATTGATAATATCTCGAATGCGACAAATTCGCAAGGTCACAATTATTACTCAAGAGCCCTTATATTTTGTGGCTATTATATTTGGTCGGATTCGCGGTATAATCCCTGTCATTGTAGTTCGGAACGCTGGGTGTAACGAGTAATCGTCAATGAAGCTGTTAACAGAGGTAGGCAATACCTCCGCTGATCAATTTTTCTTGGTAACGTTTACTGTGCAAAACAGTTGACTAGATTATAATAAAATGGCACCCTCCGAAATGTTATGCGAACATTTACCCACAATTTTGCTCTACCGTGGACGAGCACAAGACTGATTCCTTGTACAAACCACAAATTTACCTGACGCGTGAGTGCAGGGCCGCCCTCTCCTCGGAGGGCGTGTCCCTCAGGAATGTGGAGGACAGGTTGAGCACGACCATGATGCAGCAGAGGAGCAAGGGGCCCAGTATAGCTCCCTCGGGGCCCAGGTAGAATATACCGCCGGCTATGGCGAGGCCCGTCACGTAAGGGTGTCCGCCGCTGGAGATAATTGAAATAATTGTTATTGAAGGCCGGCCTGTGTAACTTTCTATGTTAAGAAGAGATCTCTATGTTAAGAAGAGATCTGAAGTATGGTTCTTTAAGTCGTAAACTAATCTTATTTTTTATCATTTAGCCTATACTTCTATCTACCTATTGCGATCTGGTTTCCGCACTTAGTCCTGGCGGACCATTGTGCGTCGGCCATGGCGGCCTTTACTTTCCCAATTCTCGTCTTTTTGCGAGCAAACTCAAACCAACTCTTGCAGGTAAGCGTCTTGGTCGTCATAACTCATCTTAATAAATAAATTTTGGCTGAAATCTAAGTCAAGAATGTAAATAATATAGGTAATTTTCTCTGATTTTAAAACTACTTATGTGAAAAATGATGAACAGCATATTTTATTCAAACATACACCAGATACTGTATCAAAGTACTCACTCTTTAATCTCGGCGTATACAGCGGCATCGAGGAAGGCAATGGGTGCCGCCTGTGCTATGGGTAGCAGGAGGGCCGCCATGGGCCGGCCCTGGAGCCACACGTCCAGCGCCGCCGGTATGCCTGCCAGGTAGGGGCCCAGGAACGGGGCCGCGCCTAACACCGCTGCTAGAACTGGAACAATCCTCGCAGACTTTACTTGACGTCCAGGTAGGAATGAACGAACCATGTCGTGTTCTATGACTTTACATTATTATTCGTTATGGTATTTTTTTTCAAGGTTTATTTTGGGTGTTTTACGGCCCATATTATAATTATTTCATGGAGGAGCTCGTGGCTAGATAACAACAGCCGCACGGGTCGATCTTCAAGGTTAAGCAACGCTTGCCTAGGTTGGTCTGTGGATGGGTGACCATCTTAACATAACGAGTTTCCTCCGTGCCTCGGAAAGCACGTTAAGCCGTTGGTCCCGGCTGTCATTTGAAGATCTTTGGCAGTCGTTACGGATAGTCAGAAGCCAGTAAATCTGATTCCAGTCTTGCCATGAAGTACCGTGTTACCCCAGTTAATGGGTTGTGGAGGTCTGGTAGGCAGCCGCTCCTCGTAAAATACTGGTATTCAGCTGAATCCGGCTTGACTGGAAGCCGACCCCAGTATAGTTGGGAAAAGGCTAGGCAGATGATTATAATTATTTCATCAAGTATTATTTTCTATAATGATTCAGATCCCGTAACCTATAAATGCATTGCGTGAATGATACAATTATTTCGTACTATGAATCATATTATCAGTTTAATCCGCGTCTAAATGGTTGGGTCATACCACAATCAGGTACACAACAAAATACACGCATAAATACAATGTTACAATATCTGGAGATAATACTCGTACAGGTCAATTGAAACGATAACTGGTGAAATTATATTTATTATATACTACACAGTGATCAACAACAATTAAGTTTTCTTTTTCTTAATTTCGTTTTGTTTAGGTGGCCGCAGCTGTGCGTACACGTATTTGTAGAAGTCTAACGCTTTCTGTTTGTCGTAAGCGACGTTGTTTCTGCATTGCGCTCCCACACAGCGGTTTATATATTCTTCTGGAGGTGACTTCGGCGCTTCTGCAGGCCTCTTCCGTGACGAACTCGTACTTCGAAGCGTCTCAACAAAATCTTTCGAGGAATCGAACACAACTTTGATCGCCGTCCTGTTAGTCATGTTCAAGTGCGTGTCCTTGAGAAGGTCGTCCTTGTCTACGGCCGTCATGGCGGCGCTCGCGTCACCGTTCGGCGAGTTGGCCTGACGTATCAAGTAGAACGTCGGCGCGGGCTCCGTGACGTCCTCGTCTGTCGTCACCTCGTTGTTGTGTTTGTCACTGTACAGCAGACACATCACTTGCGGGTCGAGGCTCAGCTGACACATGTCACTCTCTTGCACGATCTTCACTATGTCTAAGGGCAGCGTACAAGGCGCGAACAAACAAGTGTTGTTGTTCGAAGTGTCTAAAATCATGTTGTTCAGCTCATTGTTGGTGTTCAGAAAACCGATGTTTCGGCATTTGCAGTCCATTTTGTTGCCAGTAAAGCTGACCGTCGCTCCGGCAGTTCTACAACTCGTGTAGTCGAATGTTACGGAGTGAGGTTCGACGTTGTCAATTCTGTTCCGTTTGAAGTTGAACTGTTTCTTATTACTTCTTTTCCAGAGACACTTGACGCTGCTTAGGGCATTGGTTTTAAGTCTCGTGATCTCATTTTGACTTATATCCGTGTTGACAGACTTAAGTACTAGACCATTTGCGCGTATTTCTCTGAATTTGTTACCAATAATGTTTAAATTATCGGCAGTTATGTTTATGGTCCCACCAATTAAATCGTTGAAAATACTTTCAGATACAGTAGCCGACGTGGTTTGTACTGTAATACCTTTAAGTTCTAAGTTCTGAATCCTGCTATTAGTTATAGTGAATACCGCGTCGGTGCCCATAATCGCCTCTATGCCTTGATTACGGACGTCTGTTATTGTAACGTTATCAAATTCTATACTTTTTATACCAGTCACATTATAGATCGCTTTAGTGTTTATCGAGTTTATTTTAGTGTTAGTCACACGAATTTTTTTCAATGTTGCTGCTCCAAGGCATTTTAGTTCTGTTGCTGTGCTTGGGGACTTGAAAATCTTTTGTGGTAAGGAGATGACTTCTTTAACATTGTCTATGGTGACTTCTGGGGGTGTTTGGAGCAAAGAGGTCGGTGCTAAGGTCACAAACTCTAGTCTATCGCAGTCTTTGATTGTGAATCTCTGCAGTTGTGATGCTCTCTGCAGTATGGGGCAGTCGAGGACGACGCGCAAGTCCCGGCAGTTCTGAACTGTGAGGCTCGTTATGTGGTCAGTGTAGTAGTCTTTCAGGTGTATTATGTAGTCCTAAAACAAAGTAATTGAGTAGATTAGCTCTCTTAGATATTGACTGTTAATATCTGACCAATTCAGAAATTATCACAAAACACTATAGGTATGTCTTTTGACTCCAAATTAAGTAGGTAAACTTTTGAAATATAGACCATATTAATGGTTTAATTGGGGGCCAATCAGCTATAGTAATTAACATAAGAGAAAAAATACGCAGAAACCAATATAAAAACAAAGAGGGTACTCACATTGCTCCTCACGCTACAACTATAAGTCAGTTCATTGGGCAAGTCATTGGCGCAGACCCACTCAGGGTCTTGGCAGCTCGTGAAATTAATCCTAACACTCAGAGCAGAGTTCACCAGCACAGCGAACAACACAAGGTTCCCGTAGGCCATCACAAACACCACTTTACCGTTAAAACCACAGATTTGCACAAAAAGGCGCGCGCAGTAAAAATACACGTTCGCGAGTGAACATCATCCCGAGATAATTCTCCGCGAATGACGTACAAACGTTCATGAATTTTATCAGAAAGTTTATTGACATGCCTGGGTTATTTTTTTTTAATTATTTATCAATTACTACATCCGCGTTTTGAAGAAAACATCTTTATGACATCACACTTAGCTGTTGCAAAAACAAATGTTTTTGTACTAAATACGAGTATAATGTAGGTCTTAAACTTTTACCAAACTCAACGCAACTACTGACTATCTCACCTGATGGTAAGCAGTGATGCAATCGTTGATGATGAGGCGCACTAGTTTATAAAGGGCCTATTCACTTTAGCCTTGAAGACACTAAATTATAATCGGACGGGAAGACCGCAGCAAGCAAATTACTTCGATGTACGCGGTATAAACGACGAGGCGAAACGCTTAGTCCGGACCGTAGAGGTTTCGAAAACGTAAGGGTGGATATTCGCAGTACGTTTCGTGATTGTGATGGCTACTTTTTTTAAGTTATTTAAACTAGTGCTTGACTGCGATCCCACCTGATGGTAAGCAGTGATGCAATTTTGTAACAATATGTAACGAGAGTCAGTAAGTGAATGTCTGTGCGTTTTATCGGGAGTTGTAATTTCACACTAAGGTCATGTTCGTTGATACGCACCTAAAATTAAATTATTCTGTCCCTGGCCTTTAGATAACTAGGGCATGTTATAGGGATCATGTTTCAATTGAAAGTCCACACTTTAAGGGCTATTTTTTGTGTTATTATTATAAGAGGCTGTAGGTACGTGTTATATAATTTACATAAAGGAAATCTTAAAATTTTAATAATACTAATTAATTTATTTATTTACTATACTTACTGTACATAATACAGTGGTGGTACATAGGCGGACTTAATGCATCAGGGCATTCTCTACCAGTCAACCTTAGGGTTAAAAAGAAAACACTGTGGTGTGGTACTAATCAAAATGGATCATAAAAAATAAATATACTCGTGCTTGTATAGGGCTACAGAGAAAACTTTTAAGAGGTCATATACACGAACGGCATGTTGCCAATGGCAGAGGTAACTGCAGCCATGGGCACGAGACGACTGCAGTTGTAGACGCGTCGACGGCCGCCGTCGACATTATACTGCATCGAATAAGAGTACCTAATAGCACACTAGCGGCCAGGTCGCGGCGGCCATCGAGATACATTATTATGAAATCGCCATAGAGCGCGCGCATTTGGCTGCACACGGCCAGCGGCCACATGTGCTCTAAAGATCAGTGGCAACTGTCGTATCTGTCAAGCGTCAGTAAGTCGACGGCTGCCGCCGACGCGTCGGAACCTGCCGTCGAAGTTACCTCAGCCGTTGGAAAAATGCGGCTCGTGTGTATGAGCTTTAAAAAGTTTTTTCTGTAGCCCTATACTGCTTCTTCCTGCCCTTATCTCATATTATTTGGGGTCGGCGCAACACGTTTTCTTCTTCCATTATGTCCTGTCATCCGTCAGACTATCACCAACTCCCTTTTCCTTCATATCGCTCCTCACACAATCCACCCATCTTTTCTTTGGCCTCCCTCTCCCTCTCCATCTATCTACTTATACTTGTATGTTTATTTGTTGTGGACGTGATATCGGGGTTGTCACACTTTTAAACCGAGATCTAAGTCATGAGCTCACTACGTCGCCACACAAGGAAAACATAGAAAAAAAATACGAAGACAACATCTTTATCTGTGTTTTGAATTATTAATACCTACTTAAGTCTTGTTCGTTTAATAAAACGTTTTTATTTGATGGCTCTATATTATTTTTACAAAAATATCTTATGACAGTGACTTTTTACTTCAAAATTGATAAACTTTGAAACCGATTAAAGTTCAAGGTAATATACGCGGATATCCAAAACGAACTCCTATCACTAAGCGAGTTTTGTTATTCAGACCTCGGCTACCTAAACTTTATTAGTAAGTTTATCTATCGTAAACATTTCATTTATTAATAGGTTTATATTTACTTCTATAAATATTCTCTCAAAACTCATTGTTGAGTTAAGCTCGCCTTTGTACATAAATTGTTAAGAATTAGCGAATTTTATAAATAGTTTTGTGTACAATAAATAATTAATAGGTTTCTATTTTATAATGTGAATAGAATATGGGAACATTACACTTAGTGAACTCCGCAGATTCATAGATTACTTTCTATTTCAATTCACTGTATTTCTATTGTGCTTTTGGATACAATGTTGGCTGGTTAAGACTGTCCTCGAATACCCAATAATGTTGTAGTATAAAAATAATGTAAAATTATATTTTTTTCATATAGGGGTACAGTAAGTAATGAAGTTGCTTGCTGATTCCACTTCATAGAAAAATACCAATAGGAACCATGCATTAGCTTCTGAAGTTTTATAAATGCCCATGTGGGTCTACCTAAAACAAATATTTTTGAATTTAATTTAAATTAAGAACATGAGTCTTACCTGAAGGTAGGTACACAACTTTAGCTCCAAAGAGGTTGTGTACCAGCCATGTCCATAGACCATAGAACAACGCCATCTTGAATGACGCCCTGAACACCTGAAAATAACAATTGCATTGAGACAGCGTAGTACATAACTAGATAAGCTAATAACCATAAAAAGTAGGTACATACAAAATAAATAAAGTATGTAGATCAATTAAATAAGTTTGCGTGTGTAAGCTGTGGAATAATTCTTGTAACCGTGGTAACCAATAATGAATTTCGTTCACTTTTACGTTTTATTGCCCTCAGCCTCATCTTAAGAGCAAAGTAACTACTTGCTAACGAAATCAATTCGCCCAAAATAACTAGGTTTTTAAGATGTTTACGAGAAGATCGTCGTTTATGCGTTGTTTTTATTAATAAATCGGAACGGGAAAACCACTTTTGTTTATCGCTAAGCTAATGTTTTTTTTTGTAGTTAGTGTGCTAAATCGATAACCTCTCTGATAACTAGATGTTATAAAGAAGTTGCCTCGCCACGTCTGTTCTGTCTGTACGCAGTAAACTCAAAAAGTAACTGCTATTCCAATAAGCGTGAAGATTAAGAAATTCGGATAGGTGAACATCTTTCTTGGTGTCCCCAAATTAGACCATGTCTTATGGTCAGTGAGTTCGATACTTTAACTTTATAGAAATAAGGTTGAGAATTAAACGTTGGTATGCCACTCTACGTTCCACATTAGTACCTTAACAGCAGTTTTACAGTCCACTGACAGTTATCTGAGCGGTGTTGACCCAGTGGTAACGGCTCCGACTTACGAGTTATTTTGTGTTATTTATTTAATCACCATTCCTCTCAAAACGGGGAAGGATAACATCGTGAGGAAACCGGCTTGTCCTAGACCCAATTCGAAGATATGTGACAGCCACCAACCCACACTGGGTCCGCGTGATAGTTTATGGCCCATTGCCTCACCTAGAGAGGAGGCCTGACTCCCAGCAGTGGGAACATTATAAGGCTGATTATGTACATATGTAGGTAACACATATCTTACCTGATTGATAGCAACAGAGAGAGCGATGCCGAGTCGTGGTCCAAAGTTAGGCTGAACCTGCGTGATGACCTCCACGGGCTTGTACAGAGCGTTGCTGGACGCCAGCAGATAGAACAGGGTCGTGAAGAACACCACCTGTTCGAAAAGAACCTCTAACTAAGAAAAAAAACCGTTTTATACTTTTGTACTAATTTTTTCCTGTAGGAATGTTTAGGGTTGGGGATGCTTTACTATATTGCCATCAACAAAATAATTGAATGATGTAATATAATGTTAAAATCCTTTTTCGGGGTCCTCCCATCAAAGAACTAGACCTTCTATTTTTAAATAAACGGTTGTCATTTCTTGAATTCGTTCGCTGATTCGGTCGACCGATCGTTTCGCTGGCGCTGAGGTCGTCTACAGTGATATGTTGTCTGACATTCACATTACAGATACAGGCATGGATCTTGAGCACTGACTTCCACTTGCGCAGAAGTGAAATATCGGGTCACTTTAGTGGTATGAAGTGAGACGCAGGGGCAGGAAGTGCAATCCTCGTACAGTGATTGGCTCTCATGTATACGATGCGCAAAGCGATCCCCTCTCTTTCGCCGATCGCTCAAGATTCGTGCCGATATCTGTACATACTACGCCTCACTCACCAGATTGATGAACATGTTGATAAGCGCGCTGCCGCCGCACAGTAGCAGCGACGTGAACGCGCCGAGCGAGCCCGCCAGTAGCGACACGTTGCTGGCCAGTGGAGCCCAGATACTGGTCGCAATAGCGCTTAGAGTACCAACGTTGGCTTGCACCCAGGTTACTATGCCGGAGTAGTCGAACATACCTGAAAAGCCAATAAGTTGGCAAAGTTTTAATAATAATTAAGGTAAAGTTTTATGGCCTGAACATGGGATAGAAGTTCATAGAAGCAGAGTTCCTAACGCATGATGACGAAGGTCGTTGAACCTACGTGTTCGTGGCCTAAGGTGTTGTAATGTTGTTGACACCGACACTGTTAAATTGGCACTATAGTATGGTTAATTCGTACTAGTAATACGAAGGTGTTCTACCTTTGCTGATTTACTTCGTGTCTCACAAATCTAAAATCCGTCACTTACCAGGAGTATTAGTCAGCGAGCTGTTCTTTGACGTGCTTGTCCTATCGGTCCTATATGACCGAACCGTCGAACCGACGTCTCAGTGAACGATAACCTAGTTCTATTACACCTGTTTCCACAACGCTATCATTAGGTACTTACTGTGACTGTTGGACACATCGTTGACAAGGTTGTCCCACGAGTCCTGTATGGCCGAGCCGTCGACTTGGGGACCTACTGTGGACGCGAAGTGGCCAGACAACCTGCTCTGGTACACTCGGTCCCACAACGCTATCATTAGGTACTTACTGTGACTGTTGGACACATCGTTGACGAGGTTGTCCCACGAGTCCTGTATGGCCGAGCCGTCGACTTGAGGTCCTACTGTGGACGCGAAGTGACCAGACACCCAGCTCTGGTACACTCGGTCCCACAACGCCTACATCTGGTACTTACTGTGACTGTTGGACACATCGTTGACGAGGTTGTCCCACGAGTCCTGTATGGCCGAGCCGTCGACTTGAGGTCCTACTGTGGACGCGAAGTGGCCAGACACCCAGCTATGGTACACTCGGTCCCACAACGCTAATATCTGGTACTTACTGTGACTGTTGGACACATCGTTGACGAGGTTGTCCCACGAGTCCTGTATGGCGGAGCCGTCGACTTGAGGTCCTACTGTGGACGCGAAGTGGCCAGACACCCAGCTCTGGTACACTCGGTCCCAAAGCTCTAACATTAGGTACTTACTGTGACTGTTGGACACATCGTTGACGAGGTTGTCCCACGAGTCCTGTATGGCCGAGCCGTCGACTTGAGGTCCTACTGTGGACGCGAAGTGACCAGACACCCAGCTCTGGTACACTCGGTCCCACAACGCTAACATCTGGTACTTACTGTCACTGTTGGACACATCGTTGACAAGGTTGTCCCACGAGTCCTGTATGGCCGAGCCGTCGACTTGAGGCCCTACTGTGGACGCGAAGTGACCAGACACCCAACTCAGGTACACTCGGCCCCACAGCGCTAACATCTGGTACTTACTGTGACTGTTGGACACATCGTTGACAAGGTTGTCCCACGAGTCCAGTATGGCCAACCAGTCGACTTGAGGTACAACTATGGACGTGATATGGCCAAACATCCAACTCTGGTACACTCGGTCCCACAACGCTAACATCTGGTACTTACTGTGACTGTTGGACACATCGTTGACGAGGTTGTCCCACGAGTCCTGTATGGCCGAGCCGTCGACTTGAGGTCCTACTGTGGACGCGAAGTGGCCAGACACCCAGCTATGGTACACTCGGTCCCACAACGCTAATATCTGGTACTTACTGTGACTATTGGACACATCGTTGACGAGGTTGTCCCACGAGTCCTGTATGGCCGAGCCGTCGACTTGAGGTCCTACTGTGGACGCGAAGTGGCCAGACACCCAGCTCTGGTACACTCGGTCCCACAACGCTAACATCTGGTACTTACTGTGACTGTTGGACACATCGTTGACAAGATTGTCCCACGAGTCCTGTATGGCCGAGCCGTCGACTTGAGGCCCTACTGTAGACGCGAAGTGACCAGACACCCAGCTCTGGTACACTCGGTCCCACAGCTCTAACAACTGTTGTTCTACACGGAATATCTTCTCAGGGTCGCCTTCTTTTAGGATGCTTTTTACCTGTTAGTGTACCAAAAAGGATTTATAAAATGGCAGATAATTTTTCGTAGTATTATCAGCGCGGTGTTTGAATGTTTGATGAACGATTTCAAACGTTAGAAAAGGTTATTCGACTATATCAAGAAGAAGAAATATGTTAGTATAAGATACTACACATTAATACTGTATACCGATGTGTCGAAGATCTGTTAATATATAGTATAATGATAATGATATAAGCAGTAGAAATCAAAACTAATTCGTGCGGAGTAAGAGAAATCTCTTACTCCTTTTTGTATAACTTCTATTAAATGGACACTTACAATGTTATCAATCTTTATTACATCCATATGGAAGCAGAAAAGGAAATAATCTAAATTAAAAAAACATAATCATTTCATTATAATTTTACATAAAGCTGCAAAAATAAAGGACATTAATTAATTTGGACTAAATTCAGGCTACGTTTTTGTCGAGCCTTTTTCTATTTTGACTGTTATCTTATAGAAGACTTTTTTTATAGTGGGATATCATCAATGCGAGTTCGCCCGCTTTGGGCGGAGTGAGAGGGCGTGTCAGACTACTACTGACTAAAACCCACTTCTGTTCCTTCTTAGCCTTAATTCCAGGGTCCTGGGGTTCTCTTTCGTTCAACTCAGGGCCTCAATAGGCTTCGACATTGCTGAGCCCCTATAGTTTGCTTACATATCTTTGAGGCTCGCGCGGAACAATACGCGACGAATTGGGCTCGGTCTGGACTGTTACCGGACGTCGAGCTGTAGAAAAGATGTGAGATACTGACCGCTGTAGAGATTCCTTCCCTCCCATAAGTGTAAGCGTTATCGATGAGTGAGTCGAGTTTTTCCTCCCATCCCTCAGGGAGGTACGCATGTAACTCACTGTTCTGCACGTACGTACTGTTCAACAGACTGCCACTTAGCTGGACTACCACTATCGCTTCTGAGTATATCTGGAATAATGTAATATTAAAGGTCAATTATACATTTAAGAAACCTACAATAATTTCAAGCCAGGAGTACTGTACCTAAATATTTGTAAGATCAAAACAAGAAAATTGAAAGCTCGCGATTGACTACTATCTTACCTGATGGCAAGCGATGATTTAATTCATGAATCCCCGACCGGTCTCATAGGACCGCGCTGTTATTGTCTTACTATTGTGTCTCGTTTCGCGGGTATTGATAGGTTAATAGACGGTGGAGCACGCTTCCCTAGAAGTAGCCTATTAACTCTTGACTTAAATACCTCTAGGTTGTAGCTATTAGGAACACTTTTAAATTCTCCGTTTAAAAAAGCATTGGACTCAAGCTTAAGATTGAGGTTGGTTGGAATATAAACTTTATTAACTTAACGTTAGTTTTCATAATCGTATGACTCGCCTGAAAACATTTGCTTTTACAAAAATGAATTTTATCACAATTACAATAAGGTTCATATTCGTGTGAAACGAAAAACAAAAGCTAGAATGTTCAAACCATACCTGTATAAATATAAAGATGATAGCGACAGTCAGAAAGAGGATCAGTCCGACGATGACGATGCAGGTGGAGACCGTGTCCACGGAGCTGTAAGCCATGTCTCTGAAGCTCGCGTTGCAGAGGGAGGCCATCTTGCCGAGGCCGCGGACGTGTGCAGGGAGTAGTGCTGATTGCCTGGTAAAGTAGACGGTAAAATGAGAGTAAAACCTAGGTTCATAAGGGTCAATATTGAATGTCGTAGAAGGAGGATTGCCTGGTAAAGTAGACGGAAGGAGTGAGTTAAGTCCAGGTTCATAAGGGTCAATATTGAATGTTGCAGAGGGAGGCATCTTGTTGAGCCCGCGGATTTGCGCCGGAAGCAGTGCTTATTACCTGGTAAAGTAGATGGTGAAATGTAGAAAAGAGCAAGTTAAATACAGGTTTATAAGGGTCGATATTGTCTGCATTTGGTAAACTGCGACACAAGAATCTGCTTCGTGCGCAAAGTAGACGGTAAAATGTGAGTAAAACCTAGGTTCATAATGGTCAATATTTAATGTTCCAAAGGGAAGCCGCGCACGTGCGCCGGGACCATGCTGGTTGCCTAGTAAAGTAGACGGTGAAATGTAGGAAGGTGCGAGTTAAATCCAGGTTCGTAAGGGTCAATACTGATCTACTGTTGCAGCGAGAGGCTATCTTGCCGATTCTGCAGACGTGCGTCGCCAGCAATGCTGATTGCTTTGGTAAAGTAAGAAGGAGTGTAGGAAGGAGCGAGTATAACGCGGGTTAATAAGGGTGAATATTGTCTGCATATTGTAAACTGCGACGCAACAGGCGCAAAGCTGATGCTTTGCGCTTCGGAAAGTATTTAAGATTCTGATTGCGACCAATTTTAAAATGATTTCAAAGGAACATACTCAAGGGTAGTAAAAGTATTCTACAAGGACATCGTCTACCTCTGTGCCAATTTTCTTTTACATCCATTCAGTGATTTGATTATGCAATACATACAAACTTTTGCTTTTATAACGTTAATGTGATTCTGTCAGACCGAGAGCAGATTTAGTCCTACAAAGAACTTAATTTGCTTTCAGGTAGGCTAACCAAGGCTGATATTTGTAGTTTTAAATAGGAAGCACGAAACATTTGATAAATTCAAAATTGGTAATTTTATATGGGAAGTACTAGTTTCAAAGAAGACGGAGCCGTAGGGCATTAGCTAGTTACTAAACAACTAAAACTAAGTTTTACTTATGTCTCTTACCTAGTTCTCCACCAGCTCTTAACTTTTCCCATGACATTATTATACTGGTTCTCAAAGAACAGCCAAACACCAAAGTAGTCCAAGAGCCTCTTCACCACATGTATGGCTAAGAAGAACAAAGTCACGGGCAACAGCCAGATATGCTTCCAAACGAGCATACAGAGGCATCCGAAGAACAACAGCTTGAAGTACAAAGCAGTTTCCTCATCATTGTCGAAGTTATTCTTCATGTAGTTTTCGTCAAGCGATCTTTGTTTGAAGGCAGCTAAGAATCGAGTGTCGCATTTGATTTTCGGATTCGATAATGGCAAAGCGGATAACGTTCTCGTTTTAAACAACATTTTTGGGTGTCGTGGGGAGCTTTGGATAGGCTCATTAGCTGCCCAACTTCCCCTTTTGACTATAGTTTCTGGAGTGACAGGGGATGGTGTGTCTTTTTCAGGAGTACTTTCTTGTTCACTGGTCTCTATTAGGGATTCCTCTTCAGGTTTATCTTCGTTCTTTTTGTCACATTCTGGCTCGTTTAGTATGGCTTTGTGTAATGCTACCAGCATCGAAGCTTCTGGATCTGTGGTATAAAATAATGATGACTAATTAGAATCGAATTATTCAAAAAATAAATTTCAAATATAGGTGTCATTGATTGAAATGCAGGTGGCTAAAAAGGTTCTTGTTTTTGCTTAAAATTTAAACAGTATAAATTCCATTGCAGAGATGTTATGTTCCGAAATAAAAAATATCCGTAACCGAAACCGATATAAAGGTTTCGGATAGTTTCGCATTAAGGTCGATTATAAATGACTCGACAGATTTTGTTTGTTTTGCACTGTTAGTGAGACACTTTGTTCGGTTGCTCATGTGGCAGGGGTGAAAGAAATAATGATTGTACACGTACTTACTTGATAAATAATAACACTAAGGGCCTATTTCACCACCTATGATTAAGTTTCGAGTATCTTACTTGGCAGATAATTTCATACAAATTCTGTCACATTTTTGAATTTATTCAGTGAGTAGTGCCTACTCGGACATTGTGAAACAGGCCCTAATTGATAAGTTTGCTTGTAAACTAACCAGTGGACCAATGTTGTCAAATAAAGTATATTATCATTATTAAAGAAATGGCAATTTATAATTTAGACTATAAATAAAAATCAAAATTTTACTATACGTAACTGAAACTAGCGGATAATCCGAAATAATGTCACATCGATATCCGAAACCGGTATGATATTATTCCGAAATCTTATATCCTTCATCTCTATTCTATTGTTTTTAATACCCTTACCTTTTAACAACAACTTCTTATGGACATCCACCACTTCTAGCGCAAAGCCAATGACGCAGATAGCTTGAAGGAACACAAATGTGTACACTTGTAGGGACCCTGTGAGGCTCGCTATGAAGCTTGAGATGACCAGCCAGAGAAGCTGTGACGTCAGTCGGAAGGCATTCTCTCTCTGCGGCGTCCAGAGGATGTAGACGCTGATGACGTATGCTAAGAATATCGTTAACGTCTGGAAAGGATAACATGGGATTTTACGTCAAAGACAAAATTGAAAGCTAATTTTTCTGCTTTTATACATTTTCCCCTACCACCACAGTCATGTGAAAGGTTGACCTTACTTAATTTTTAATGGCATTGAAAAATTCTCTCAATTTGCAATTCTGGATAATGTTTTTAAAACAAATAGAAAAAAAATACCCAAGTGAAGTTTTACTTACCTAATTCTGATTAAAATAAAAAGTTGAATTTAAGTTATGTGCCTACTAAAGTTTTAACATACTAATTTTAACTAATAACATAAAACACTTTTTTATGTTATTTGAAACCTTTTGAAATTTTGTATTCACTTACAATATAAGAGCTGCAGACACTGATGAGTAAGGTGGTTGAGAAGCTGATGAAGCTGCTGAACTGCCAGAACAGGCAGACAAAACTCCTCGGAACAGCGTTGTACAGCCATGGCAACACAAATATTGCAGACAGCAGTCCTATCACAGTCTGAAAATGAAAGATTGTGGCAATTAAAAGTCAATGCCACCAGTCTTTTGGACACATTACTGGTCGACAGCAATGTGGAAGAGTTTTTTGATGCCATACCTTAGGTAGCTTTTAGTTAGTTCAATTAGATTAAAAGTACCTTTAGTTATTATTATTTGCTTAGCTATGTCTGTGTTTCCAGAATTTTTATGTTGAGATCAGTCTATAATATTTCTACTACTAGGAGATGGGTATCCTCTCTCTGACAATAAGTAGGCTGTAACCAACTTGCATTCTCGATGCAGATTGGTAGATGTCACATGTCTTCAGATTTTAATAATATAGGATGTGTTCTTTCACAATTTCAAGAGCAGTGGTCATCACCAATAGTCTCAAATGGTGAGTAGTGTGATGACCACTACTTTTGAAATGGTGATGAGTTGACAACATGGTGGAAAGAAACATTAGCATCTTAGTCAGTCTTAGTTAGTCACCTAACACAAGCATCTTATTGCTTAAAAGGTGACCTCCAACTAGTATTTGCTGTAACTTAAGTAACTGTAATTGAAATAAACATTTTTTTTTTTTTTTTTTTTATTAACGTTTGAATCCCCAACCGGTCCTATGAGACCGCGCTGTTATTGTTTTACTATTGTGTCTCGTTTCGCGGGTATCTGAGTAACTACAAATTAAATCATTATTTAAAATTACATTAAAATTCGCATTGTGTTTGCTGGAACATAAGTTTTAAATCGGGGCCCTAACCACTTGGTTATCGCTGCTCTTACTAGGAGAAATGTTTTGTCTTTTTTTTAATTACCTATTGTACTATTCCAAAGTGTTAAATTGTATTTTTAAGCCAGGCAGGAGAGATTGTGCAATAAAACATAAAGTTAACAAAGTTACGTGATTCATTGTT
This sequence comes from Mythimna separata, assembly GCA_030763345.1. Lineage (NCBI taxonomy): Eukaryota > Metazoa > Arthropoda > Insecta > Lepidoptera > Noctuidae > Mythimna > Mythimna separata. The sequence continues at coordinate 4,371,463 of JAKKIA010000036.1, read as the reverse complement.
TATCTACTTTAATCAAGATTTGTTACGGGTATTATAATTTCAACAATACTGGTGTAAATTCACTCAAGGCCAGTGATATCATAATGTGACTAGGTGTAGTAAGAAATTCTCTAGATTTGGGGCCCTGGGTTGAACAGAAGAGAACCCTGGGACCTTGGAATTAAGAAAAAGACTGAACAGGAGTAGGTTTTAATCAGTACAAGTCTGACACACCCTCCCGCTCAACACAGAGCTAGAAAAGTAATTTTGATGATTTCCTACATTAAAACAAAAGTAGTTGCCTGTTAGTCTAATGGTTACTGGCCCTGACTGCTATGCCGGAGGTTGTGGGTTCGATTCTCACCCAGGACAAATGTTTGTGTGATGAGCACAATCATTTGTTCTGAGTCTGGGTGTAATTTACCTATAATAATTATGTATATATTTCGAAATATATAAATTACTAGCTTTTACCCGCGGCTTCGCTCCCGTCAAATGACTACCCTACATATCCTACGCTACCCTACCCTACCTTCCCTACCTACCTTACCCTACACTACCCTACCTACCCTACACTACACTACCCTACACTACCCTACCTACCCTACTTTACCTAACTTTTTTTTTTTAGAATTTTTCTCTCCGTAAGAACCATCATTGAACTTAAACATTTAAAAAAAAAATCAGCCAAATCGGTCAAGCCGTTTTCATGTTATGTCGTGACAACGGAAAACGGGTTTCATTTTTATATATAAACTAGCAGCCCGTCCCAGCTTCGCACGGGGTAGACAATTATTTATTTTTGGAATTTTTCCCGTCAAATGACTACCCTACATATCCTACGCTACCCTACCCTACCTTCCCTACACTAGCCTACACTACCCTACAGTACCCTACACTACGCTACACTACACTACCCTATACTACACTACACTACACTACCCTACACTACCCTACACTACACTACGCTACACTACACTACCCTACACTACCCTACACTACCCTACACTACCCTACACTACACTACCCTACTTTACCCAATTTTTTTTTTTTTTTAGATTTAAACTATCCTATCTCTCAAGTTGGATCAAACTGCACATGGTGTGCGAATTTTATTATAATCGGTTAAGTGGTTTAGGAGTCCATTGAGGACAAACATTGGGACACGAGATTTATATATATTAAGATATGTTTATCACTTGTCTAGTACCCATAACACTAGCTTTGCTTAGCTTGGGACTAGATGAAGTTGTGTGAAAAGTTGTGGGATATTATTATTATAATTCTCAAGAAAAATCCCAGAAGTAAAAAGATATACTAGTTTGTATTATTATTAGACACTTCATTCCTACTGTTTCTGAATTTTGTAATGCAAAGCACATAATGTTCCATATCTACAACACAACAGAAATGAGAGTTTCTGCTGATGCCATATGGCATGTTAGCAGTCCCCCGCAGACAACCCCTTATTTTATTTTAAGTTCTTAGTTCATCCTAAGGTTTTCTGGTAGATATCGCTGTCAGGGATCAGACCGCCATTGACTGTGCCCATAGATTTAAGATTCTGTAAAATTACTGAAGATTATTGGTGTACAATAAAGTCTATTCTATTACTTAGTACCCTGAGCCAAAAGCTGTTAAAGCAAACATGTATTTTTAATAAATTAAACTGATATGAGGAGATGACTTATGGCATTTCAGATGCTTAGTAATTAATCTCTGAGATCAACTAAATTACAATATAGGGTTAGTGACTACTTCTTTTGTAAATGACGGCCACAAGCGTGTTTTACATAAAGATGACCATTTAGAAAAACTTACCTTATAGTGATCTATGAACTGCTGTCCAACGGTATCTGAAGCAAAGTTAACCACATTCACTGGTATCACCATTAAACCAACCACCACAGATGTGTTGGACTTCTCTAGATCTTCGAACCATGACTTCAGCTTCTTAGAGAGCTTATACTTAAATGGATGGAGCAACGAGCCTACTAGCAGGGCCCAAAATAGGGGCTTGAAGAAAGGCTCCAAAATAAGAAACAGCACATACACTGCGACACAACATACTGCTAATATAAACAGGGCAAAGGCGTTATAGAACCCATGTTTCATGGGTTTCTCATTCCCTTCCGTTATTCCACCTATAATATTGAATATATTTTCGAAAGGTGACTGCTGCATTGCTGCGTCGATGTTTCAGAAATGCACGACACAGCTAGGTAACATTAAAACGATTAAAAAATAGAAGAGAATAAGAAATAGTAGCAATCACATTTAAATAATTATGAGATCATAGTTTTTATTTGATTTTCGGGAACATTTCGATTCACAGTTACGTTTCAGAGTATTTAATGGTTTTTTGACAGCAAGACAGCACGTTGCGCTTACAGCGCGAGTGAAAGAGATATCACTTTCATGAAGTGAATATTTTGAACATTTTGAGTTCTATGGTTAGAATCCAACAAATTCTTTTCTGAAAACTGATCGATGGACTTTTGGTTTGGTCGGGTAGTTGGGCTGTCAAAAGCATAGGTAGCTGACAGCAAGCTGACAGTCACACTTTTACAAAGTACGTTTTGTAATACTTCAATGGTTTTGTATAATTATTCTCGAGATTATTTTGTATTAGCATTATCGGCCTAGTAATGTTCCCACTGCTGGGACTCAGGCCTCCTCTCTCGAAGAGGAATTTTTGGTTCTAGGACATGCCGGTTTCTTCACGATGTTTTCCTTCACCGTTTTGAGAGCAGAGGTTAGAATATAAAATAAATAACACAAAGTAATGCGCCTGGCTGGGTTTGAACCCGCGACCTACAACTTGTAAGTCGGGGCAGTTACCACTGCGCCACCACTGTTGCGAGATTATTTGCCTCGGTTTAGTTGCACGAAAAAAGCAAACCTATAATTATAAAATTATGTATGAGCTAAGTTTTTTTTTGTATCTTGTTCAGTGATCTTTGGCAAATGTGAATCCATTTTAACGATACTTTTTTTATAAACCTTACTGCAAATACTTAAAACTCTTTTTTCAACGTGATAAAAGATCTGCTCTCCTCTCCGAGCCGGTCTCTGTGTACGGACCCTAAGGCTCAGTTCGGATGGTTACTGGACTGCTAGACAGCGAGCTACCTATTGCTCATCATCCGCAAGCCTACGCCTATGTGACTAGAATTCGGGGAATCCCGTCGGCTGGGGCGGAAGTTAAGTAAGCTTTGTAGAAGAAGGCGACAGCCTGCCATTACTCCTCGCTCCAGACCATGGCTATTACCAAGTCCCGGCGCGCGAGGTCGTTGCCACTGATCCTTTTCATGAGAATATGAGAATACGACGATGCTCCGCCCAAACGGGGCACACCTTGATCGTGTGTTCCACTGTGTCTTTCGAGCGGACAAAACAGTGGTGACACTCAGGCGTTTCTTCTGCCTGAAAACCGTTCACCTCTACTGATATTGATATCCTATAAGAATAATTGGAAAACGTTTGTATACAGCAGAAATAAAAATGATCCCAGTATTAAGCCTTGAAGTAGGTATACCTAAATGAACTTGTAGCACAGAAGATTTCACACAATGAGCTTCGTTATCAAGGATAACTTAGCTCGTTCCAATGGTGCCCGTAACAAATTATCTAGTTTACGCAAAAGCGTGTCATGGTGTATGCAATTAAAAGCTTAGGAGAGGTCATAGAAAATTCCGGTCGGATTATGAAGAATGTAGGGGTCTATGGCTTAAAGTCTTAGCGAGTGCTAAGAGTGGGTGAATTAAGTTGAGTTTTATCTTTTTTTAATGTACCTAGATTTTGATTAGATACTTACCTGATTTAAAAAAAATACAGGTTAAAGCAATTTTTCTAACTAATTTAGAGTTACAGACTCAATTTGCTTGAACCTCCTTGGGCAATTAGTTAGACACGTTCCTTAAAAAAAGTTACCTACTTAAGCTGTAATATTGACTGTACCTACCTATATAGATAGACATGGGACGGATTAGGTAAAAACGATACCTGTTCCACTCAATCCTAGTATCAAAAAATACCTAATCCATTTACCTAATCCGAATATTTTGTATCGATATCAATATTCTGTAGCGTATGTGGATTGGGTAAGAAATATTCGGAACGTTCCGTTACCGATATATAGTGGAACGAAGGATTATAATAATTTCCTATTTTGTGGGCTAACGGTACTTAAAAATTAACGAGAATACTTTGGTTTTTAACGCCTAATGTAGTGATAACAATTATCCTTTATTCATAATGGCTTAAATTTATAACTGGGTATAGTAACCAGAACATTATTATATGAATGTATTTTAGTCATAGTTATTATTACGTGAAAGTTTTTATTTTTCTTTGAAAGTATTTACAGGCCAGTGCTGATTAAATTGAAACTTAGCCCCCACATTTAAAAACTTTGGAATATCTAGTGTGTAGATTGTGTACGAATACTTTGTGCCATACCTAATCTTCGACGCTTTGGATTAGGTACGAATCCGTATCGAAAAATACCTAATCCACATACCTGTTCCAATATTTATGCCTCACGTCTATATAGATCTAGTGTATCTAGGTAATAAACCCACCCAATAATGTAATACCCTATTTTTAATAGGAATGCCCTAATTATGCGTAGCTTATGGAACAATTAAATAGTGTTTCTATGTTATATCCGTTAACGGTGATTTAGGTTCATTAGATATAGATGTGTCTACGAATTAGTTAATAGTGACAGCTTGCTGGCTGGATTAAAGACATTACTGATAAAGAAATGATTAATTAGCCGTTTCAGAATCAAGCTGAGCCTCTATAAATTCTGTATCTTTTCAGTTTTAGGTTGTCGATCTTAGAAACTGAAAGTAAAAACTACACACATTACTGATGGAATATTTCAAGTTAAAAATGAAAATATATATTTTTACGTTGTTTTGTATTTGGTTAACGAGTTGTGCTGTATTAAAAACTGAACAAGACAATGTTCAAAGTCTCACAAGTTGTGTTGTTAAAATGGTAGAAGATATTGATTACAAGGAGTATTTCGACTACATTGATATTACACTTATGAACGTGAACAATGATTTGATGTTATCGGCCCTACATAAAGTGAAACGTGCTCGATTTGCCTCAAGAAAGTTCTTTTGGAACACCGAGAATATTAGCAATATGCTTTACATTGTGATGAGTGAAGATTATCAAGAATTAAAGGTCGGGTTGAGTAAAGTCACTTCTGACGCACTTTGGAATCCATGGGCGAGATTTATTATTGTCCTGCAAAGTTATGAGAGCCTACGTGATATAACCGATCTACTTCATGCATACAATATTTTTAACAACGTTTCAGTGATATCTCGTCATGGCGCTGAATACGCTATATACAAGTATAATTTTACAAAACCTAGATCATGTTTGAGTTCAGGTCACCTAAAATTTTGGTCATGGTGCTGCGATTACCTTACTGATAATAATTTGCCTATTTTATACATTCCCACTATTCGTAATTGCCGATATAAATTTTTATCTCGTAATATATGGCCGCTCATGAACTTCGACACAAGATTGAAAGGAACGGAACAACTTTTCATTACAACATTTCAGAATCGATCCGGAGTCGAAATAGATTTACAAGAATTTATTAAAGTTGACAGATATGGGACAGTGATGAAAAACTCAACGGTGATTATGTTGCAGAAAATCGTGAACAACGAAGTTGAAGGTGTTTTAGGAGGATACGAAATAACTTCGGCGTATTCTGTTGATAATATTTCCCACAGCTACCCAATAACAATAGATCATATGTCTTATATACTTTCTCACGCGTATCCCTTAGGGGCATGGGTTGCAGTTGTACACCAGTCTTCTGCTACGTTTGTTATACTCGGATTCCTATTCGTAATTTTTTGTATGGCGGCTAGATTTTTATCAATATTTTCTGTACACAAAGATGCTTCTCGCGATTTTCTGATTATATTTGGATATTTATTAAATACAACTGGGCTTAAACGACCAGAATCTGGATGGCCACAGGCACTTATTTTCTCCAGCCTGCTGTTCACAGGGTTTATAATACCTTACGCTATTCAGGCAAACTTGTGCAGTGTGACGACTAAGCCGGTTCGTGGTTATGAACCGAAAACAGAAAAAGATTTGAAACCATATCAAGCTATTTTACATACTGATTGGCAGCATCGCTTTGAATTTGATGGACATATAGATTGTGGAACTAGACTAAACTGTTTAATGACGATTAAACGTGACAAGACCAAGACTCTTTATACTGTAGTTTCGATGTCTCACTACATGGTTTACAAATGGCGGCTGGCCAACGAACAATGCCGTATGTCAATGTATAAGTTAAAGGAACCTTATGGAAGCATCTATAGGACTGTATATTTACGCCGTGGCTCAGTTTTACTTCCTGAAATGGATCGTTTTGTACTTCAGTTTTCGTCAACAGGTCTCATGAGAAAGCAAGCCTCTGATATATTCCACAAAGAGTGGTTTAACTGTAAAGCTCTTTATCTACCTGACCACTTGGCTCTACGACTGTCAAGTTTTTATTATATATTTATGATACTTATTGGCGGTTACTGTTTGGCTTCAGTCAGTTTTATTTTCGAGGTGTGTGCTGGATTTTGTCGCAAGAAGTAGACTATGTGACCGAATCACGTAGATAAATATTGTGTCTTTTGTAGAATGATATCTATTTGTTAGCACTAAATCTGGATAAATGATTGCTGTTTTATGCCCTTGTAGCTTCGTTCACCAATATATTTTTGCTGTACAATTTCTTGCATTTTTTCTCCAATTACTAACACCAATAGTGGTTACCGTTAAACTACGTCCATCCCGAAAACCTATTCCTAAGGGTTACTTGGTAACCTATCTGAATCCTAATCTCTCTCGAATCTAATTCCGTTGGCATCTGGGTAGCCTGCTTGCGAGGTGTGTGTGCGAAAGGCATGATATTTCGTCACATGATACTTTACTGTTAAATAGCAATAATAATAAATCGTGCTATGCTGAACCTGTACTTCGGGTTAGACTGTGCTTAGAAACAAAATAATAAAAAAACTATTAACATGACTACTATTAAAGCTTCACATCATGCTCATCACACAAACATTTGTCTTGGGTGGAAATCGAACCCACGACCTCCGGCTTGCAGTCAGGGCCACTAACCATTAGACCAAAAATACCTGGCCTGCTGAGTCTCTACGGTTTGCTGGCATCTCTTTGAGGCGCGCGTGGAACACTACGCTCTGTCGACGACTCTAGACGGTTAGTGGGCACTGGATGACAATCCTCGTCGTTGAGCAACCACTGCAGATGTGGGCTTGGCTCACGCCAATACACAGCCAACGCCGCGATAGCACTGGCACTCCACCGTGTCCTCTGGCCGTTTCGTCCGCCTGAATCAGATCTATGCAAGAAGCTCCCAAACTTATCACGTCTGGTGAGGATCTGCGTCACGAAGAAGATGAGGACGCCGTGACGGCTCTCCAGCGCAGACGCAGAGAGCGTGTTCAGAGAGGGTACTTACAACTATGATTATGGTGGTTGGTTGGTCTATAATTTTGGCGACACTAAAAAAGTCGCTTTAAATTCCTAGTTAATGTTTAATTTTAATTAACAATTTGATTGCAGCCGTGTTTCAGGCCGATTATAACTTAGAGGTCTTCAAGGCTAGAGTGAATAGGCTTTTAATAAACTAGTGCGCCTCACCATCAACGACTGTATCACTGCTTACCATCAGGTGGGATCGCGGTCAAGCATTGGTTTATACCAATAAAAAAAAATTGTTGTCTGATTTTGGAAATTAGAAAGTCGGTAATTATTTTCGATCGGCAATAAAATTGGGGTTACCTACTTTAATTTATCATTATTAAAACGACGAAGGGCAGGAAGATGATTAAAACGATCAGTTGGAAAATCAGCTGTTCGTTGTATTAATGATAAATTCAAAACTCGTATGATCATTAGATGATTTTAAAGCATTATGAACTTTGACATCGACAATTTATCAACGGCTGATAAAAGAAAACAGTATGATTGATGAAAAAAAATAAAAACCTAAAAAGTGCCTGTGTTCTTTTATTCAATATTACTACTTATATTGCTACTAACAACAGATAAACCGCTCGACTGTTATGTGGCTTAAAATGAAAACAATTACTTTTTTCATATTTTTCATTTTCATCAGTTCTAGTACCTGTTTGAAAATTGAGCAAGATGATAACAGAAATCTTACTAATTGTGTCGTAAAACTGGTCGAAGACATTAATTACAAGAAATATAGTACATATATGGACATCACAGTAATGAATATAAATAACAATTTAAAACTATCAGCTCTCCATGATGTAGTGGGTACGAGATTCATTTCAAGAAGGTTCTTTTGGGATCCTGGAAATATAGGTAATGTTGTTTATGTCGTGATGAGTGAAGATTATCAAGAATTAGAGCAAGGGCTAAGCAAAGTCATATCAGATAAATTTTGGAATCCATCAGCAACATTCATCATTGTCCTACAAAAGTTTGGAAATTATAGTTTATATGACATAACCTATCTAATGCATGTGTACAATATTTTCTATGAAGTTTCGTTGATATCTCGTCATGGTGACGACTACGCTATATACAAGTATAATTTTACAAAACCTAACAATTGTTTCAAACTTGGACATCTTACGTTTTGGTCATGGTGTTCTGATTACCACACTGAGAAAAAATTACCGGTCTTATTCAAGGGAAGTATTCGTAACTGTCGATACACTTTCATAACACGTAATTTATGGCCGTTCACGAACTTTGACTCGAGCAATAAAGGGTTCGAACAAAATTTCTTGTCATTGTTTGAGAAGCAATTCAGAGTTAAAATAAATTTTCACGAATTTATTAAAATCGACAAATATGGAAAAATCGTGGAAAATTCGTCACATCTAATGTTGCAAAGAGTCGTGAACAACGAATTTGAAGGAGCAGTGGGAGGATACTCGATTAATTCTATAAATAACCGAGGGAATATTTCTTATATTTACCCAGTGGCAATAGATCAAATGTTTTATATAGTTGCTCACTCTAAATATGTAGAGCAATGGCATGCAGTGTTATATAAATCTTCGAAGACTTTCATTGTAATCAGCCTCCTCTTTGTATTGTTCTGTGTAACGGTTACAGTTTTATCAATATTTCGTACAAGAAAAGATGTTTCATTTAATATTCTTATTGTATTCGGATATTTATTGAATAAAAGCTATGTTAGGCGTACGGAATCCGGATGGCCGCAAACACTAATTTTCTCAAGTCTGTTGTTTACATCGTTTATAATTCCTTACGCCATTCAGGCTAACTTGTGCAGTGTGACCACTCATCCAGTTCGACCTTATGAACCAAAAGAACCAGAAGATTTAAGGAATTATCGAGCACTCTTATATACTGAATGGCAGCATCGCAAAGAATTCCCTGGACACTGGGATTGCGGAACGAGGCTAAATTGTTTGATGATTATTAAAAAGTTTCCAAACAAACCTTTTTATACTATTATTTCAGATTCCCACTATTATGTCTATCAATGGCAGGTGACTAACGATCAATGTGAATTTGCAACATATCGATTGAAGGAGCCTTATTATCACATTTACAGAACCTTATATTTGCGTCGTGGCTCTGTTTTAATTCCATATTTGGATAAATTTGTACTTCAATTATTAGCTACAGGTATCTTGAGTAAATTCGAGAACGAAGTATATATGCGAGAATGGTTGAAGTGTAAATCTCGTTATGGACCTGAACACGTGCCTCTGTCACTATCAAATTTGTATTATGTGTTTATGATACTTGTCGGTGGTTACAGTTTGTCTTTTGGGATGTTTGTTTACGAGGTTTTGGCTGGAAGACAACGTAAGGTATACTGGTGATGAAACACTCAATGATGCAGAATCAGTATTCTTTCATCAAAATTTATATTATACTAATTAGTAATGATGAGTGATTTCACAATTCATGTAAAAAGGCAAGCTTACCTTAACAATGAGTTTTCTCCCAGCAAACCTTTGAGTGACCGATTGAGTACTTAATTTAAATTCATATAGTATTCGACTCCTGTTTGGAATACAGGCAAAAGTTGTCCTGAATACAACACTAGCTATAAAAACTCGTTAACTTTCGATGCGAATACTTCGAAGTTTTGCAAGTAACATAATTATCAGTAGGTAAGATGTTATTTTGTTATATGTAGTTATTTTGAATCGTATCTGTTGGTGTTTTGATATTTTACCCCTCTAAAACTTGTCATTAATTAAAAATTTACAGCATGACCAATATGTGCATTTTTCATTACGACTATCCCGAAGAACAATAGCCAAGTAATGCCGATTTTTTTTAAAATTCATTACTGCCTACATCTAAGTACGGAGTAAAAATTTACTATCGTCTGTTTTTTATACCCCGAGACTAAATTCTTCAAAAAACAGTTCTTTTGTGTTGTAATGTCATTTTAGTCTCAGGGTATAAAAAACGCATGGTACACTATTCCACATCAGCGAAAATATAGTAGATATTGTAACTAATCTTAAAGATTGAAAATCTTGCGTGATTGAAATTGTTGTCAATAAAATGGTTGAAGACTCGAAATCAATGTTTTGTTCTTGACGCCAATTACTCGTACATTGTGCCACTAGTCAACATCTAACTCTCAAGAATTATTACCTATTCAGAATAGTGGACAAATCACTAGTGTACCTAGATATAATTACGTATTTACTCGTAGATACAGCAAGGAAATGCTTGTGAATCTTATCTAAATTAAGTAATGCTAAGCTTTTGGCACTAATTTGGTTCCTCTGTTGACTGACAAACTTGAAAGACTGGGAATCAGGGGCTTGCAATTCCAAGTTCTCGTTCCGGATGAAGCCAGTACTTATGACCGAGTAGGTCAATATATCAGCAATAAACCAATGCCTTTTCCTTGAAGAGTTTATCCTGCTTTGTATTTATTTGGTGATGAGTTTTGTGTAATTTGTCCGAGTTATGTCCTTTCGTGAACATTTTCTTTATTGAAAATTTTTGATAACCGATGATGCATTCGAAGATGGATCGCACTGGTTTTAAAGTAATCTTCACTTAATATGGAATTATTATATGGTTATTAATAATTTAGTTTTTGGTGTATTTATCTGAAATCCCACCTTGTTGCTTTCTGTGATGCATTTCCTTTAGGATTTCTTGGACCACCAAATAGGTAACTAGAATAAGATCGTTAGCAAAGTGGTGCAAATGGTTGAACGTATCAACATTATATTTTGTTTACATTAGACGCCTCAGTTTATTTCACTGGCATAAAAAAAACAGGACGAGGTTTTTAATTCAGTACTATTATTTTTGTTAGGCTGTTGTTTCATGTAACTTTACAAACAAAATGTTGTACATTGAGGCACAAATAATATGCGAACTGCTGCCTCCTAAATAGATCAAGAGACTGTGTTTACGAGTAGGAGCCAATGTTTCTCCAAAGGTAAATAAATTAAGAACATACAACATTGCAAGTACATACACACTTAAATAGGTAACATAAAACACAATACAATGTGTTATTTAAGTCCATGTAAAATAATATATTATAATAAATTAGTAGGAGTAATTTATTAAATGATGAAGTTCTGTTGTTGTAAATTAAGTATCAGTTATTAGAACAAATTTTAGCTATATTAATTATATGGCATTGTACCGTACCGCAAATCGGAAAACCTTTCCGTTTTTTAGCCTGTCGGGGTCTAGATGCAACATGGAGTGTTTCCGAAGCACAGTTTGGAGCACAAGAAGCTGTTTCACGGTCAAGACTTCGGCATGTGAGAATAGATGTTTAGTCGGGAAATACGCTTCAAGTGTTTCACCTTCAAGATGGCCTTTTGCACTCGTTCTATTTTAAGCTATAATTATAATTTCTATCCCAAACTGGTACAAATACAATACAATGGTTTGGCAAATGCTTCGGTCTTCGGCTTCGGTAGACTGACATGGCTGTGTCAGGATTCGAGGAGAGCCTAAGTTCTTTAAATATGTAAATTAGTTTCCTGATCCGTGTGGAAAGAGTTTCGTTATGCGACTGTCAGTTTAGTTTACTGTCAATATGGACTCCTAGGTATTTAATGGCTTGAACTAGAGAGAATGAAGGACAGTTACAAATGTAGAAGTCACCTGAGCACATTTTTGGCTTTATTTCTGGGTTAGGTTTTGATTCCTGAGGTGAACATATTGTGAAAGGTAGAGAAAATCTAGTAACTTTAGTTTTTGCTACATTCAAGTTTAGCAGGTTCTCTATCACTTCATTATCAAGTGAAGTGATAGTTCTGGTCTATTTCTTGCATTGTCCCAATCAGTGTCATAAACTGCTGACACCATGTCATCGGCGCACGTAAATATCTCACGGTTGGGATGTGTGCTTTAAACAAGTCATTTATGTAGAGTAGGAAGAGAGGTGGCCCAAAGATGCTACCCTATGGAACACCCAAAACAAATAAATTGTTCATTACTTGTTGTGCGATCGATTTTTACATAGGTATTGAGTTCAATTCGAGAGATAATCTATAAGTATGTTCGGACCACAAATCCTAGCGTTTTCCATGTTTGTGATTAAGGTGGGTACAGAAACAGTATCAAATGCATTAGATAGATCGAGGATGATACCGTAAGATTTCTACTTTCGTCTAAGTGGAACACTAGAGTTTTAGTAAGATCAGTCACGGTTATGGTATCCTCCGTTAAGATTCCAGGTCTAAATCCATCTTAATTATCCGGATGATTTTTTTGTTTACATGGGAGTCTTTTTTCATCTAAAAATCATTTCATTATTGATTTTAATTACGAAAAGCTATGTTCTAAAATGAGGTGAAACAGTACATGTTATGAGAATGTGCGTGAGTAATTTGGGTAACCAGAAACATTAAACAATTAGTAAGTTGTATGTGAACGACAACAAAAAATGTTTAGTAGCAATAAATAAGCCCATTGTGTTCAGCTTTTAAAATTTGGTTCCCATATTTCATTAAACGATTTAAGAGCTTTATAGGCTTTTCCAATGCCGGTAAAAGGAACAAATATGATTAATGATACAATAACAATGAAATCAGTTTTTCTCTTTCTGATGTCGTTTATTCGATTTTCAGTCTCTGTAAATGATGAAACAAACTACAAATAAACCGCTTCGTGGTTAAAATGAAAATAATATTTTTTAACAGTGTCTGTTTTTTAGTTAGTGCTAGGGTAATTTTAAACACTGAGCAAGATGACGTGACAAGTCTCACTAATTGTGTCGTAGATATGGTGGAACACATTGATTACAAGAAGTATTACCATTTAATGGACATAACAGTAATGAACATGAAGAATGATTTAAAGTTGTCAGCCCTCCATAACGTAAAAGGTGCACGATTTGTTTCGAGAAGGTTCTTTTGGGATGCCGGAAATATAAGTAATGTGATTTATGTTGTGATGAGTGAAGATTATCAAGAACTAGAACATGGTCTCAGCAAAGTCATATCAGATAAATTTTGGAATCCATCAGCAAGATTCATCATTGTCCTGCAAAAGTTTGGAAATTATAGCTTACATGACATAACCTATCTGCTGCATGAATACAATATTTTCTATAAAGTTGCGTTGATATCTCGTCATGGTGACGACTACGCTATATACAAGTATAATTTTACAAAACCTGATATATGTTTCAAACTTGGTCATCTAACGTTTTGGTCATGGTGCTCTGATTACCACACTGAGAAAAAATTACCGGTCTTATTCAAGGGAAGTATTCGTAACTGTCGATACACTTTCATAACACGTAATTTATGGCCGTTCACGAACTTTGACTCGAGCAATAAAGGGTTCGAACAAAATTTCTTGTCATTATTTGAGAAGCAATTCAGAGTTAAAATTGATTTTCACGAATTTAGTAAAGTTGATAAATATGGAAAACTCATGAGCAATTCGACACGTGTTATGATACAAAGAGTCATGAATAACGAATTTGAAGGAGCAGTGGGAGGATGCGAGATTAACTATCTAAATAATCTTGGGAATATTTCTTACATTTACCCAGTGACTATAGATCACTTACTTTATATAGTTGCTCACTCTGATTACGTAGAGCAATGGGTTGCAGTGTTATACAAAACTTCAAAAACTTTTATTGTAATCAGCTTGCTTTTTGTATTGTTCTGTGTAACGGTTACAATTTTGTCAATATTTCGTAAACGAAAAGATGTTTCATTTAATATTCTTATTGTGTTCGGATATTTATTGAATAAAAGCTATGTTAGGCGTACGGAATCCGGATGGCCGCAAACTCTAATTTTTTCGAGTCTGCTATTTACAGCTTTTATAATTCCTTACGCAATTCAGGCAAACTTATTTAGTGTGACTACTCAGCCAGTTCGAGCTTATGAACCAAAAGAACCAGAAGATTTAGAGAATTATCTGCCACTTTTATATACTGATTGGCAGCATCGCAATGAATTCCCTAGATACTGGGATTGCGGAACGAGGCTAAATTGTTTGATGGTGATTAAAAAGTATCCAAACAAGGCTATTTATACTATTATTTCAAGTTCCCACTATAATGTTTATCAATGGCAGCTGGCCAACCATCAATGTCAAATGGTAACATATCAGTTAAAGGAACCTTATTGGAGTATTTATAGAACAATATTTTTGCGTCGTGGTTCTGTTTTAGCTCCACATTTGAATCACTTTGTACTTCAGGTCTCGACGACAGGTATCTTGAGTAAGTTCGATCAGGACATATATTTTCAAGAATGGTTGAAGTGTAAATCTCGTTATGGACCTGAACACGTCCCTCTGCCACTATCAAATTTTTATTATGTATTTATGATACTTTTTGGTGGTTACTGTTTGTCTTTAGGAATGTTTGTTTACGAATTGTGGGCTGGAGCCAAAGTAAAGAACACTTGTGAAGAAAAATTCAATGATAAAATATCAGTGTGCGAGTTGTAAATTTAAATTAATATTGTGTTCGACTTCTATTGGCATGTTTACCCTTCTGTAGCTTCTTGCACTAATAAAGATTTTACAGTACGATCAATACCTGCATTTTTAATTACGACTTTTACCATTCACTTAATATTATAACTCCTATACTATTTGACATCGGCGAACAAAATAGATATTGTAACACATCTTGATACATTATTGAAATTGACAAAAATATGGTTGCAATTGTCAATAATGTGGCTGCTGAGCTCAGTAGCCACATTAACAACAACATCAACAAAGTTATATGTATAAATCTTGGTTACACAATTAAAAATTAATTGGATACTAACTCTTACTCTAAACTAAAATATGGCGTCAAAAAATTCTTCTGCATCGCTGTCGACCGGAAGTGTGCCCAAAAGACTGGCAGCATTGCCACGTTGTATGGCAATGCTTAATCTCTGACCGAGGTAAAAGCCAGTCCATTAACAAATATTTCTATGGTCTACAGATGGTGATTTCGGGTCTGAGTGTCCTGCGCAGGTGAGTTTGCATGTTTGTGAACGTACCCACCATTTAAGAGTCATTCAGAGAGTGCAGCAACATTTTGGTTTGGTTTAAAAAAATGGCGTTCGACTTTTCATGTGAGAATCATTAATTTCATTATTGATTTTCATTATGAAGAGGTACCTAATGAGGTAAATCAGTGCCCATTATGGGAGTATGTACGTAATTTCGATAACCGGAAACATTAAATTAGTAGATATTTGCGTGCGATAACGAAACACATTTTAATAGCAATGAATGAGTCTTTTGTGTCGTACTATTAAAATTGACTTTCCATATTTCATTAGATGATTTAAAAGCTTTATGAACTTTAACAATGCCGATATAATAAATAAAGATTAATGATTACAATGATACAATAACTATAAAAACATCTTTCCCCTTCTATTTCTGTTTACTCGATATAAGGTCTCAGATATTGTCGGATACATAGTTAAAAATGAAAATAATATTTTTATATTTTGTCTATATCTTGATTATCTTGGTTACTACTAAAGCATTTTTAAGACTTGAGCAGAAGCATGCCAAAAACCTTACTAGTTGTGTCGTTAAAATTATAGAAGACATAGATTACAAAAAGTATCACCACTTCATGGACATAACAGTAATGAACATGAAGAACGATTTAAAGTTATCAGCCCTTCATAACGTAACAGGTGCACGATTTGTTTCGAGAAGATTTTCTTGGGATTCCGGAAATTTAAGCAATATGTTTTATATCGTGATGAGTGAAGATTATCAAGAACTAGAACATGGGCTAAGCAAAGTCATATCAGATAAATTTTGGAATCCTTCAGCAAGATTCATCATTATCCTACAAACCTTTAAAAATACTAGCTTATATGACATAACCAATCTACTGCATGCATACAATATTTTTTTCAAAGTTTCGTTGATATCTCGTCATGGTGACGATTACGCTATATACAAGTATAATTTTACAAAACCTGGTTATTGCTTGAAATCTGGTCAGCTAATATTTTGGTCACAGTGTTCAGATTACCAAATTAAGAAGAATTTACCTGTCTTATACAAGGGAAGTATTCACAAATGCCGGTATAAATTCATAACACGTAATTTATGGCCGTTCACGAACTTTGAAAGTAACTATCCAGGAATTGATCAATATTTTATCACATTGTTTGAGAAACAATTTGAAGTGAAAATAGATTTACATGAATCTGGTAAAGTTGACAAATATGGAAGACCCATGATTATGTTACAAAATCCTGTAAATAACGAATTTGAAGGTGCGGTGGGAGGATACGCGATTAACCCGGACAGTGATTATTATGGAAAGATATCATACAGTTACCCAGTGGCTATAGATCATATGCATTATATAGTTCCTCACTCTGACTATGTAGAACAATGGGTAGCAGTGTTATATCAGTCTTTTCAAACGTGTTTGGTAATGTGCCTCCTGTTTATAATTTTCTGTGTGGCAGCTTTTTTTCTGTCAATATTTCATACAAGAAAAGATGTCTCATTTAATATACTTATTGTATTTGGATATTTATTGAATAAATATTCTGTAAAGCGTATAAAAACTGGATTGCCACAGACGCTCATTTTCGCAAGTCTATTGTTTACAGCATTTATAATTCCCTACGCAATTCAGGCAGACTTGTGCAGTGTGACTACTCAGCCCATCCGTGCTTTTGAACCGAAAGATCCCGAAGATTTAGAGAATTATCAGGCGGTTTTATACACTCAATGGCCGCGTCGGGAGGAATTAGCTGGACACTGGAGTTGTGAAACTACACTAAATTGCTTAGAAAAAGTTAAAAATTGTCCAAACAAGTCTCTTTATACGGTGATTTCAGATTCACATTTTCAGGTGTATCAATGGCAGTTGACAGATGATCAATGCCAAATGGTATTGTACCCTTTAAAAGAATCTTATGTGAGCGTATACAGATCTATATATTTACGTCGAGGTTCAGTTCTCATCCCATATATGGATCACTTTACCCTGCGGTTATTTACAACTGGTCTGCTAGACAAGTATTTTGGGGACATATATTTTCGAGAACGTTTGAAATGTAAATCTCGTTACCGTCCTGAAGACATGCCTCTACCTCTGTCAAATTTTTATTATGTATTTTTGATACTTATCGGCGGCTACTGTTTGTCTATATTAATATTTATTTCCGAGGTGTGGTTTGGATTACAGCACAATGTACGGCCTTACGTTGACTAAAGCTACAACCGCTTGCGTATATTAGATGGTTTTCATACTTGTTTGAGATCTGAATTGAGACATAATTTAATTCGAAAAATAATTTTACATAAACATTTTGAAACATAATTAATAAGGTTCACTTATATAACATGAAGTAAACTGTTTAGCAATTTTATTATTGTTACATACATTAGACGAACAGACTGGCCTTGTCATTTTGGTAGGGTTTATAGTTTAAAGCCGACCCGATAAAATAGCAATTGCTTGGTTCCAATCAGTTTGTGCCGATCGGGACAAAATTGAAGAGTTAGCAAGTTGTAAAACTAAATACCGATCAGTAGCAAGTTCTACTAAATTTCGTTCGGCATCGTTCGGTATAGCGAAAGCCCAGTGCAGTGGATTTTTTCCCGAACATTTATCTACTTATAAATACTATATTAATATGTATAATCTCCCGGATGCACTGATTAATGTCAGCTTATGTATGTACCTTAAATTATTTTTCGACACACTTGCTCATAAAGTGGCTGTTATTGCACTGTATTAAGTTATATAAAGGGGCTCGTTACCAAACTGTGACATTTTGATTACTATTATGCACATGTGCGGTAATGTGGTTAGAACCTTTTTGTATAACCTCTTTTTTGTCAAAAAGAGTTTTAAGACAAAAAATACTTAATAAAATTTGTTATTGCGTTCTATAGCATAAATTAGTGTTTTACTTACTTATTTCATGCAATTTCGTGTTTAAATAAACTGTTTAAAATTTTACATATTTAATTAATTAAATCTTTCATCTAATTTGTATTTTCCGTTTATATGCAACCTCATTCTTATTTTTTCTAAACCAAGAGCTAGAGTAGCTAGTCTATGGCTGCCATGTTTCGCGCATGCGCGCGTTTAAGAAAAGTCAATTTTTTAGCCGCCATATTTAAAAATAAAATACAGATTTTACAAAAATGTCTACAACAACTATTTATGAGGAAAATAATTTATGCTGTACGCCTTCAAGTAGAAAATCTATGTCATGGGACCACTATACAGTCAAAATAGTTAATTATAACTTTACTGACTGCACATTTACGAACTGTTTCTTTAAATAAACTTTTCATATACCTACTAAATAAAGTTGATTTTTAATTTATTTTCTTCGCAAGTGTGTCGAAAAACGTCGTATGATACACGCGAGTAATTAGTCATTATCGTTCTTGGTTCTCTTAAGACCCTCGCCATGGCTCGGGTCTTAATACCACCGCGACGATAATGACCCACATTACACACTTGTATCATAATGTACTATTGTTTTAAGACTAATTACTTGTAAAGTGTAGTGTTAAGTGACATATTTTTCTTTTTCACAAATAAAGTTTTCATATTACATTCTAATATCGGTTGGCATTTTAGTGATTTCCACTTTTGTTGCTTCTATTACCACAAAGATTTTATTAATTGTCCGTTGGGTTGCGTGAATGATCGAGGGCTGTAGCAGATTTTGATGAAGTTTACAATAGTCATAGAACACAAAGGGAAACTGAAGGACAAGGGTGGCTTTTAAACAGTAACTGTCTGATACGTCCTGTTAATCCTCCCAATGACTTCTTCATTAAAAAAAACGAATTGTCAGTAAAACCTTAATAAAACTATGACTATCCTGAAAAAGTAACTGCTGTATGTCTCTTTAAGTTCTAAGTCTACCGACAGTGTTTAATGAGGTGTTACGGTAGGTTTTCTTAAAATCCTGGTCTTATATTTATCTATAATATGTATGTTTTTAGAAGTATATAAGTATGTTTATCAATTGTTTAGTACCCATAACACAAGCTCTGCTTAGCTTGGGACTAGATGGCGTTGTGTGAAAGTTGTGGAGTATTATTATTATTATTATCTCTTTATTTAGTTTTAAATACATATAAATTATATTTTTAAATATTTCTTACAAAAAATAATATATTATTATTATTATTATAGTATTCACCAACAAATTCCTGAATTAAAATTAGTTCAGTAATTCAGTGCAGTAATGATAGCCTCGCGGCTTAAGCAACGCTTGCTGAGGTCACGTTAAGTGGTTGGTTCCGACTGCTATTTATTAGATCTGTGATATTCTTTATACTTTCGAGATCCAATCTTCCCAGGGGCAATAGCGCGGGACATTGTAGAAGGCTGTCAACAACTTCGCCGCAGAGGCAGTGATAGTGAGAAGAATAACAGAGAGTACCTAGGCGTAGGGAAGCAGCGAGGCGGATAGTAGTATCGTCGAAAAAGGTAACATCTATGTTCCACGACGGTAGTGCGTGAAGCCAGAGATCTGATTCTCATTCTTCTGCAGCCAGTAGGCGCACACGCCAGTAGTGGCAGATGTTGCAAACATTTCTTGAACTACTTTGTAGAGTGGCTTATTCTACGATTGATCTATCACATACCCGCTAAACGAGACACAATAGTAAAACAATAACAGCGCGGTCTCATAGGACCGGTCGGGGATTCAAACATTATGGATTCAAACAAACGAATTTCCAGGCGTCTATAGTCATAGTGAAGCACGGCACATCAAAATCAGTCAGTGTGGAAGATAGGATCAAGAGAGGGTTCTTGATTCATTTTAGAGTGCCGTGAACCGAGGATGTAAAAGCCGGTATTATTTAATCATTTAAAAATACAAGTTCACAGCGCATGATATGAGTGAACTTAAATTCTGAAATGAGTGAACATATAAGCACTAGATGAAACTAATAAGTAGTAGTTACTAGTATTTTCGCGGATTACCATCATCATCATCTACCTAGCCTTTTCCCAACTATATTGGGGTCGGCTTCCAGTCAAGCCGGATTTAGCTGAATACCAGTATTTTACGAGGAGTGGCTGTCTACCAGACCTCCACAACCCATTAACTGGGGTAACACGGTACTTCATGGCAAGACTGGAGTCAGATTTACTGGCTTCTGACTATCCGTAACGATTGACAAAGATCTACAAATGACAGCCGGGAACTACGGCTTAAGAGGCCTGCGGAGACCGCGCGCTATCTCGAGTTGAGACGAAATAAAACACGTTTTTGAGGTTGATGGAAGCAATCCAGATAGTTTAAACAATTCTTGGACAC
This sequence comes from Mythimna separata, assembly GCA_030763345.1. Taxonomy (NCBI): domain Eukaryota; kingdom Metazoa; phylum Arthropoda; class Insecta; order Lepidoptera; family Noctuidae; genus Mythimna; species Mythimna separata. The sequence continues at coordinate 4,350,644 of JAKKIA010000036.1, read as the reverse complement.
ACCGACTGGAGTAAAGTCATCATCCGCAAACTGACAGTTGCTTGCTATGATAGCAATACAAACTATTGGAAATTTGGGAGAGGTTCCGTAATACCAAAAATTATGAATGAAAAATTAATGTATTTCCATTATTGTTTCGAGTATTTATAACTTGATAATAATATCTGTGTTCCCACGAAAAGATATTTTGAAATATTGTTGTTTATAATATAGAAAAAACAAAATAAAAACATGACATTTTCGCTGTGAAAATGTGCAAATTTAAATTCGCTTAAATTTCGTTTGGGGTAAGTTTTTCAACAAAAAGACGATGTAGGAACCTAGATAATTATTGTCTGAATCCGAATAACATCATATTATGGTGTAAATATGCTTAAAATGCAAATGATTTTGGTATTACGTTTGTATGGATAATTCTAACGTCGCGCCCGCCTTAACGTGCTTGCCGAGGCATGGAGGAAACTCGGTATGTTAAGATGGTCACCTATCCACAGACCAACTTTGGCAAGCGTTGCTTAACCTCGAAGATCGACCAGTGCGGCTGTTATGATCTAGCCACGAGCTCCTCCTTTCGCGGATTACCATACGGATAGGAAACTTGAGCTTGGGAATGGGCCATTTCCATTGCGCCATTTAATATTAAATAGCAAGTAGGAATTTGTGAGCAAAGAAAAACGTTTATTAGCTATTAATAAGCCCATTGTGTCTAACTTGTAAAATGGAGTTTCCATATTTCATTAAATGAATTAAGAGCTTTATCGGCTTTTATAATGCTGATAAAAGAAACAAATATGATTAATGATACAATAACAATAAAAACCATTTCTCTCAATCTGATTCCATTTATTCAATTATAGGTCTCGGTAAATGTTAAAACCAACTGAAACAAACTGCTCTAGTAATTCGTGATTGAAAATGAAAATTACGTTTTTTATCAGTGTTTGTATTTTAGTTAGTGCTAGGGCCATTTTAACAACTGAGCAAGATGATGTCAAGAGTCTCACTACCTGTATCGTAAATATGGTAGAAGATATAGATTACAAGAAGTATTACCATTTAATGGACATAACAGTAATGAACATGAAGAATGATTTAAAATTATCAGCCCTTCATAACGTAACTGGTGCACGATTTGTTTCGAGAAGGTTCTCTTGGGATCCCGGAAGTTTAAGCAATGTGATTTATATCGTGATGAGTGAAGATTATCAAGAACTAGAACATGGTCTCAGCAAAGTCATATCAGATAAATTTTGGAATCCATCAGCAAGATTCATCATTGTCTTGCAAAAGTTTGGCAATTATAGCTTACATGACATAACCTATCTGCTGCATGCATACAATATTTTCTTTAAAGTTTCTTTGATATCTCGTCATGGTGACGACTACGCTATATACAAGTATAATTTTACAAAACCTGGTTATTGCTTGAAATCTGGTCATCTAACATTTTGGTCACGGTGTTCTGATTACCACACTGAGAAGAATTTACCTGTTTTATTCAAAGGAAGTATTCGTAACTGCCGATATAAATTCATAACACGTAATTTATGGCCGTTTACGAACTTTGACACAAACAATCAAGGAACCGATCAATATTTTATCACTTTATTCAAGAAGCAATTTGGAGTGAAAATTGATTTTTATGAATTTGGTAAAGTTGATAGATATGCAAGACTCATGAATAACTTAAGTTTGATTATGATACAAAAAGTTGTTGATAACGAATTTGAAGGTGCAATGGGAGGATATGCTGTTAACGTGGAGAATAGTCGTAGAAACATATCATATAGTTACCCAATAGTTTTAGATCGCATGCTTTATATAGTTCCTCACTCTGATTATTTTAGAGAGCAGTGGGTTGCAGTGTTATATCAGTCTTTTCAAACGTGTTTTGTAATGTGCCTCCTGTTTATAATTTTCTGCATGGCGGCTATTTTCTTGTCCATATTTAAAACACGAAAAGATGTGTCATATAACATACTTATTGTATTTGGATATTTTTTGAATAAAAAAATTGTAAAACGTTCAGAAACTGGATGGCCGCAGACCCTAATCTTCTCATGTTTATTGTTTACAGCGTTTATAATTCCCTACGTTATTCAGGCAAATTTGTGCAGTGTGACCACTCAGCCGATCCGTGGTTTTGAACCAAAAGACCCCGAAGACTTAGAAAATTATCACGCTCTTTTATACAGTGAATGGCAGCATCGCAATGAATTCCCTGGACACTGGGTTTGTGGAACTAGGATAAATTGTTTAATGCAGGTTAAAAATAATCCATACAAGTATCTTTATTCAGTTATTGCAGATGTACATTTTAGGGTGTATCAATGGCAGTTGACAGACAATCATTGCCAAATGGTATTGTACCCTTTAAAAGAAGCTTATTTGACCATTTATAGAACCATTATTTTACGTCGAGGCTCGGTTCTCATCCCATATTTGGATAAATTTACTCTGCAGTTGTTTGCTACTGGTCTAACGGATAAGTTTTTTAAGGACATATATTATCGAGAGTGGTTGAAGTGTAAATCTCGTAACCGTCCGCATCACAAGGCTCTGTCTCTGTCAAATTTTTATTACGTATTTTCGATAATTATCGTTGGCTACTGTTTGTCTCTATTATTATTTTTTTTCGAGATTTGGTTTGGATTACAGCACAATATACGGGTTAACGTTGGCTGATGCAGCTAGTATCGTATTATTTTGAGATGGTTTATGACATTTTGAAATTTGAAGTATGCACTTTAAGCTTAATAAGCACATTTGGATAAGAAAAACTGAACTAGTTATTTTTTTGTATAATTTTATTCAATAAATATTTTTTTATATTAATTACGTGTGGATTGTGTTGTGAGACATAGAGATATTAGTCTTCTTTCAAAAATAAAGTTTTCTGGAACTTCAAACGTCTGGTTTCATTTTTACACTAAGTCATTTTGAGGTAAGTATTTGTGTATGTTGATGAACATGTCAATGATCTGCTTGGCGGCACGCGGCTGGTCGGTAGACACCAGATGTCCTGCGCCTATCACCATTGCTTCCATAAAGTTACCGCTTGATTTCACGAATCTGAAATAACTCATTAGTTAGGTTTAGAAACTCAAACTGGAGAATCAGCAAGTCGTAGTCTGATCAATTTTTTTTAAGTACAGCGGGGTATTTATCATCATTATCCTCCCCTATACGGTATTATTTAGGTTCGGGGCAACACGTTTTTTTCTTCCATTCTCAAACAAATTAACAGATACTTACTTTTGTTACTTCTGACTCTAACGGTTCTTGTTCTCTGATAACTTTTGGTTCTCTGTGTGGTTTTTAAGTGTTTGCATGTACGTCAGTGCTTTTTATTTTCTGACCCATATTTCTCTCTTTATATTTTTAAGATGGGTCTGGTAACAGAGGGCACCCACCCAAACAATATTTTAGTTAATAAATCATTATTATTTTTATTATGTCCTTTTAAACGTCACGCTATCATTAATTCCTTAATCTTTCATATCACTACACCACACCGATTCCTCTATCTTTTCTTATGCTTCCCTCTACCTTTCCATCCACATGTATATTTGTAACTCTTTAAGTAACATGCTTTTCATCCCTCCTCTTTACATGACTATACCATACTGTACATAAGATTAATGATTCCCTTTTAATTTTTCAGTTACCTACTGGTGCCATTTTCAAACACTCATTTCCTACTTTGTCCATTTTCAACATTTTAATTCTCGCTCCCAAAATTCTGATCCATACATTCATACATATACCGGCCCGTTTATTACCAATTTAACTTCCAACAATTTATCCCCCGCAAGACTGGTTTAAACATTTAATGGTCGTTAGTAAAATTACAGGAAAGCCAGAATTTGTCAACTATCTTTTTTTCGACTAAGTTGGAGTTCCAATCAAATCGGATGTAGCTGGAAACCAGCATTTTAAATAAATACTGGTGTTTTCGGCCTTGTAATTGCCAGAATGGTTAAAAATATTAGATAAAAGACACGCGGCCAACGACTTCGCGAGCTTTCCTAGGCATAGAGGAATGCCGATGTGTTAGGTCATCCCCAGACCGACTTCGATAAAGGTTGCTTGACCCATGTGGCTTTTATTTTTTATCCTTTAAATTTCGGTAAAGATTCGGCTATGTTTAGTTACAACCTGGCCCCAAAAAATTAAAACCTTACTAGAACGGAAAGATTTGTATAAATATTTATTGCCGTAATCACGTTGATAAATTTCCACTCTGTGGATATCTATATACTTTATGCTATACAGAAAACCACAAATATATTATTAAATGCATTTTACTTACGAGTTAATTCGAGAACTATTTTCTTCGTCGTAGATAAATTGTCTGGGAGCATCGAGGTACCCTTGTCTTCCGGACCACTGGAGGCTTCTATATGTTCGGACTGACAGAGCGTAAGGTACTACCAAATCTAGCTGGCCACTAGAAATCAGAAATTATTAAATTTAGAACGGCTAGGCCATCATCCTTAATCATATGAACATTAGTTTTCCAATTTACGAGTATAAATTGTTATCTTGGTGTGCAATAAAGTATAAATAAATAAATAAATAAATAAACATCTACAGAATTGTATTTAGAATCTTCCTGAAACTTACTTGTAACACATGACTCCATAATGCTCCACTAGTTCCTCTAACCACTGTTTGACGGTTCTGAATTCATCACTCCGTAACCAATCGAATACAATTTGATTAAATTCATAAAACTTCTTTTTAACATGAAGTGCTTTTTGGACTTCTGCTTTGTTTAAAAATGTTTCTAATGGACTTTCAACTGGCGAAGGGAAATCAGCAGGCTCTCCATTCATATAATTATAAACATTAACGGGCACTATAGTATAAAACATTGTCATAGCTTTCAAAGCGTTCTGAAATCGAAGATTTGGTTGATGTTATAAATGAATAAGATAATACGAAAACAATACTTAAATTGAAAAATTTACTAACCTCTGTGTAAGCGGATATATTACCATTCTTCCAATTCCACCGAGCATCAGATTCTAGTTTGTTAAGATCTTCCGCTTGTTTGTGATCTAAGAGGCCCACTTGTAGTGCCCACTCGGAATAATGCATCATTGTCGGAGGGTCTATCCATCCAGAACCAATCATCAGCCCCTAAAGCACATAATAGCTTATTAGTTAAGAGCTTAGTCCAGAAAGTACTAAAATTAACATTTGTATCGTAAATCGTAGTTTTACTAACTCTTAAATTGATCGTTGTATCTTTGCTGTGATGTATATGATGTCCAAAAGCGGGAATGTATTTGCCAGCGTATGATTCACCGGCAATAAAAAGAGGTGCTTTTCTTAACTCTGGGAACACTTGAAGAAATTGTTGGATGAATTTTAGAAGACACCGACCCACCTGTAAAGCAAGAGCACCTTTTGACTCAGTTGTATTTATTTGGGTAGTCACAACGAAGGTTTCATATTACAGAAGGTTCTGATAGTATTGTTACTTACTTGATTCTGATTGGTAACGTATTTTCCTCCCTCGCTGAAGCTGAAGCCAGTTCCTACTGGGTTGTCAATAAACAGAAGTGAGTAGTTGGAACCCCATCTGGTATTAGCTACTTGAACTGTAGAAAAGATGAAGTGTCACTTATTATGGATGAATATAAAAGATAGATAATGAATATAAAGGATATCTCTGCAACAAATTCCAAATTATCAACAAAAAAAAATGAATAAGGCGGCTACTCAGTCACAACAATTATATAAAGAACATATTATATATGTAAAAAATAGTAAATGAATATAAATAGTTACCAGATCCATTGACGATTTGTAAAGGACCTATTTCCTGAAACAAGCCAAATAAAGAAGAAGCACCAGGCCCTCCTTGTAGCCAGATAATCAACGGTGTGCTTTCTAGATCAACCCCTTGTGCGGGGAAATACCAAAAGAACAAGTTCCATTTGCGGAGTTTGTCAACAGTGATATACGCGGCGTGACTGTTGACGCCGGCGAACAAGCTGGGATCCACTTCAGATAGTTTTTTGGCTTGCTTGGTTTCTCCATGATCGATTAAGGGTGTAAGAATTAGGGGGCTATCGTGATGGTCACCTCGAGTCAAATAATCACCATGGACTGAACACTGGCCACTGAAACGAATTATGAAAACGATAAAAATGCATTACAAAAAAAATATGTACCTACCAACTGACAAAAATTGAACAAGCCCAATTTGAAAATTGAACAAGCACATATTGAAAATAGTTTGTAGCATATCGAACAGGTACATTGATTTCAAGAAACAGCGCTCAGTTAAAAAAGAAACAAACAAAATATGAGTCTGCTACGAACTCAAATTAGTACCTATAAACAGATCCTAAAAGTAAATTCAGCATTAGACATAAAAACCCTCTTAAAATCTTTGTACTAAACTGGAACATTATATTCATTTTATATGGAATCAAAACAAATATACTATGAAACTTTTGGAAAGAGAAACAGTACGAAACTAAATGGTACAGAACGGAACGGAACTATTTAAACACATGGTTCACAGTAATAATAATTCTTTATAATGTCAACCATATTTAATTCAAACCTTAAATAGTAATGTGGAGAACAGTTTTAACAATTTTAAGGAAAAATTACTGTTTCTAATCACGAATTAACTCTGTTCATTCGTTTTGCGCATATTTCTTGGAATTATGACGTTAATTCAAGTTCAATAAAATTACAAGGTAATATTTTAGCACATATTATGTACCTATCTAAAGTAATTTAAAGAAGAGGTAAACTTGTTTTTAATTGTAGACCTTGTTTTTGGATCCAGAGAGCAGATATATTTAAATATCATCTGCTTAGCCTTTTTCCAACTATATTGGGGTCGGTTTTCAGTCAAGCCGGATTTAGCGGAATACCAGTATTAATATATAATATAAAAAATAATGTCACAGATTTACTCTTTCTTTTCCTTGACCACGTCGACTAATCTGGCTGCATAAGGCTAGGTCATACTTTAGGTAATAATTATGTTATTGACTAAGAATGTGACGTCAAGTTTTTACAATTTCTTGTAGTTTCGTGAAATGAGTAACAAAATGACTGTAACGATTTTTCATTTCTGGGAATAAGGATAGTTTGGCAGATGATGTAGGTAAAGGAAGAATAAGCATTATATGAATGTGAGTAATAAATATTAGGTACATGAATTTTGTAGTATAATAATGTGCCTCCACTCTTTCCATCTTTCGCGGGCCCGCGCTTCCTCCTGCCAGTTCTGGTGGAATCTATCCAGCTCATCGCGCCACCTCCTTAGTGGTCTGCCGCGGCCCCGTCGCACTGTTTCAGGGCACCAAATTTGTGCTACAGGCCTAGGAGGACTTTGCCCAGGAGTGGAACAGAATAGGCTAGTAAAAAAATAAATAAAAAATAATGTGCCTTATAAAGCCTATATCTAATACTTACTCGTATAAAAGGAAAATAGTGGGCCTGGGAACATGAAATTTTGTGCAAGACATCCTTTTATGACGTAGGCGAGCATTAAGAAGGGATTTTCGGCCATTCAACTTTTATGGGGATAAAATTGGGGTTCAAAGTTTGTATAGAGAAACATACTTTCACGTGAACGCAGCCGCCGACAAAAGTTAGCTGCTGAATATCGTTTTGGCTTTGCACGAGTTGTGATTGTTTACTATATATATGCTCTATTGTATACCTCATGATGTAAACAGGATAAAAATTTGAAAAAACCAGTGAACCTACAATGGGCGGTCTTATTGCACAGGGTACTTAATCTCTTACAGACAACCTTTGAAAGGTCTGAACGAATGAAGATGGAAAAAATACCAAATGGTAAATACGTAAACTTGAGAAAGAATTTCGCGCTCGAAATGTCAACAGAAGCTTTCAGATTTGACAATTTAACATTGGAGTTGATGACCTATTCTTTCAAGATATCTTGTGAACTTTGGATTATTTACATCTAAAATCTAAAGTAAATAAGTGAATACTTAGAAAAAAGAATAGTAGGGTTATTTACGGTGCATAACGTTCTTCAATTATATCTCAATCATCTATAGGTCTTCATCATCTTGACTCTCACACAGACGCATCAACGCCTAGCCTTAAACAATGTTCCTTTTATGACATATACAAAGAATAAGAAAGGTTTTTCCAAAGTTCACCACCAAACTGGATGAAACGGGAGTCCAAAGTTTGTATAGAGAAGCTACCTGCTGGCAGAACCTAGTGAAATGGTCTTGTCTAGCAGTCGATAAGAATAGTATCTTATAAATTCGTAATAATCCTGAGTGTTTTACGGGTCACAACTGTTACTAGAAAAGTTGACACATCGCACTGTCAGGTTATTGACCTTCACTACCTACCAATCTAGTAGCTTCATTGAATTAAAAGAATACCCGTTGCAAGCCGCGACAGAGCACTGATGCATTTATGACTCATGTGTACCGTATACTTTTCTAACAAAGTACTAAAAAAAAAACTGGTTTAAGTGCCAGGGTAGCTCGCGAAATTCACAAGTTTTTTTTTGTATTATGCGGGTTAGTGTCAAATTGTGAGTTGAATAAAATATGATTTGCGATTGTAACACGTAAATACAGAATTATATCTAACTATTACAATAACTTCGCACTTTCCTCTAGATACAGCCATTTAGGCCAAATTTTGAAAAAAAACAATCGGGCAAGTGCAACCCACCTCGAAAAGTTTGGAAAAAAACCCCATCGAACTGATCTGGGCTCCGAAAGTTGATTTTTTGAAGTTCTTGGGACTCAGGCCTCCTCTCTAGGAGAGGGTCCTATCTTTTTATTAATAGTTGATAGTAAAATAATATTATTTAAACCTACATTCATTTCAGCTGCAGTAGCTATTTTTGGTGCCCCGACTATAGGCTAGCTTCAAAGCTCGTTTGAAAAAAATGGTTTCTCGAGCAACTTTTTATTCCTTTGACGAAAGATGATGTAAACTTTGACACAAATATTAATATGAACTGTAATTTATTGTGACATTCCTTTTGATTTAATTATTTTTATATTTGATTTGACTTCTTTGTTTATTTTTGTATTTACTTATCTCGGATTGCCGTCTTTTCTTATTTGATATTGTTTTTAGTCCGTTGTAGTAATGAAATATTTTGTTTATGACTACTGACTTGTAAGAATCCCTCACCAATAAACTACTCCAACTATGACTATGGCCAGTGTTTTCCAAACACTTTCCTTCAGCTGTGCTTTGAGAATTAATTTACCGCCCAACATGATTTCAACTCAACAGGAAATTTTTGATTTATTTGCGAGTAGGACCAACCTAAAACATTACCTATAGATATAATACATTAATATAATAATTTACCTTTGGCATTTTGCCTTAAATATGAGGTGATTGCACTGTTCCGTGGTTTTTACCTTATATGTACATTATTTTGATAGTTAGAGGTTAGAGGTACTTTAGGAATCGTCTGCATTCTGGGAAAACTTGCATTAAAGTAAGTCTGCTACATTGCGTCACTAGATATAAGACCAATGACAGTATGCGTCACTGTAATCACTTATACGTAACTCAGTTCAGTACTCCCTATGTACTAAAGTAATTAGTCATGACCTAAATCACAAAATAGAATTACGTAACACACTTTGTCTGCAGTCACTAGCAATAAGAAGAAATAAGTGCATGATAGTTAGTTCCATCAAATATGTCATTTAAAACTAATTATCGTAGCACACAAAACCCTGGGCCCTGGAACGAAGGCAGAGAACTAACGGGGTAGGGTTTAGTCGGCAAAAGTCTGAAACGCCGCTCTGCCCAGGAGCGGGAGAAGTCATTCTGATGATTCCCCACCTAAAAAAAACATTTTGAAAAATACATTGAGTTTCTTGCAGGTTTTTCTCCATAGAAAACTTTAAGTGTCTATGTAGGCTTATATAAAGTAAAAATGATTTGATTTGATTGACATATTTCTAGAATAGTAGACGTTGTGACCGATGCAAAATGTAACTATGTTACATAATATATGTTATTGCCCGTGACTGTACAGAGTCCTTGAGAATTCCTGCAGTAAAATGTTTGTCCCTGGTTGGGAATTTTGTGGTTGTACCTAGGTATGTACCTTTACTTGGGTAAGCAAAGGTAAATTTCTATAATTAGATGTATGATGCCGCAGAATTTGCTTCGGAAAATTTATTGATGGATTTTTACTTATGAGAAGGATAAGGGTCAGACCTTAGTTTTTAGAAATAAACATGACACAGTCTTCTTCTTTTCGTATCGATGCTCTCAAACTTTTTCTGCCCAGTATTTGGCAACCTGTATGGCTTTGGCATTGGCCTCGTTGAGATCCTGCAAAGTACAGGTGGTTGTGCAGGATGGACAGCATAATAAGTGCCGCATATCCTGGGTAGCTGCTCCACACTGGCACTGCGTTAAGGATGGGTCGAGGAAGCCCCATTTGGCCATGTTGTTTTTACAGTGCTCCACACTGGCACTGCGTTAAGGATGGGTCGAGGAAGCCCCATTTGGCCATGTTGTTTTTACAGTGCTCCACACTGGCACTGCGTTAAGGATGGGTCGAGGAAGCCCCATTTGGCCATGTTGTTTTTACAGTAAAAAGTAAATTTAAGATATTTTTTCATCTGTTTCTCTTACAATAGACTTCTTGGTCTTGCCCTTATCCCATATTATTTTGAGTCGGCGCAACACGTTACAACAGACTAACATACATCAATATTCTTTCATAGGCGAACTTAATGCATCAAGGCTTTCTCTACCAACCTTGTTTCTTCCCAAAAACTCGTTGAATATGTCTCAAATGTTTTAAATTTTGGTGTATTGGATAATCGTGTTCATCATAATTAAGTACCACCACAGCGTACGACTAAACACGTTATTTTTACACACACTATGAATTACTCCTGTATTGTGGGTGAGTTCATAAATACGTAATCTAACATATAAAATACACCCGGAACAACTACATATTACAAAATATTGTTATTTATGTAGTAATTAACTGTAAATTTCTGCTTAATATACCTTAATATACTTTAATTTTAATACGATAAATGGATGAATAATAGTATAAACGTTACCTTAAATGTGTACTGTTTTAAAAATATAATAAATTACATATAAATCCATAAATTAACGTAATTTCAATTGCAGAAATGCAACATTACGCGATACATTATCCTACAGACTTTAAAATTTATGAAAATGTTTTGTGACTATACATCTTCAACGTCATACAAAGATGAGCTGTAAAATAAAACTACCTAGAGGTAAAGTTCAATAAAACACGTGCTCAGTGATATATTATACAAATTGCCTGCTGCGGTCTTCCCGTCTGATTATAATGTAGGTATCTTCAAAGCAGTAGCGTAGCTAGTCCCTATGGGGTCCCGTATAATAAAAAAAATTGTGGCCCCTTGATTTGATTGGGTTTATGTATTTCGCAATAAACACAAACTCAAATATCAACTGACAATTCAGTGATTCAACAGGCCAATAACTTGAGATTCGTTTATTAGTAACAATTTGAGTTTTTGAACAGTAATTTTATGCTACCAACTGGGGCCCCTGAAGCCTGGGGGCCCCGTATAATTGATACGGCATATACGTCGGTAGCTACGCCCCTGCTTCAAAGCTAAAGAGAATATGCTCTAAATAAACTAGTGCACATTACTATCAACGATTGCATCACCGCTTACCATCAGCCGGGATAGCAGTCAAGCACTAGTTTAAATCATTAAAAAAATGCTACAAGGACATGAGTAGATATCAAGTTCGTTATTTTTTTACCAACGAAATAATCAAAACAATTAATTTATTAGCACGAGCCTAGTAGCAGGAGGCGATAAGTTGATAACAATATAATTGATTCGGTTATCATATATGTATAGTATTACCTAAATCTGAAAACAAATATTCTTTACTAGCTGCTGCCCGCACCTTCGCCCGCATGATAGTAATAGAATATCCCGAGGGAACATACTCTCGTGATAAAAAGTATCCTATATGCAATTCCAGGACATGGGCTATCCGTGTACCGTGTGAATTTGCGTAAAAGAGTACAAACATCATAAGGTTTCGCGTTTATAACATAAGTAGGATTTGAACAAACATATTACAGTACAGCTTAAAACTACTTACAGAATTTGAAAGATATGCTGTTTGCAGTAGATGAGGAAACAAATCCCAATCCATTCCAGGAACTTCCTACTAAAAACTAATCGGTGCTGTGACTGGGACAGTTCCAAAACCCACCATTTTTTATGGTGTGAAATCATCCATTAACTAACTCACTCTAGGTCGAACGTGACAGCGTGTCAGACTTTTACTGACTAAAATCACACCTGTGTCTTTTAGTTGCCCTTTGTCTAGAACATGGCTTTCCTTTCCAGTTATTCCCCTTGGCCCTAGTCTTGATCAAAATAAGCATGCCTGTAATTATAATTGAAGTCAATGAGAAAACAACTAGAGTGCGTCTAATGAAAGCGCGGTCTGGAGTTTTTTTTTTAATTTAATTGGCGACATTATTCAGCTGCAATTGTAAAAAATAAATAAAATTGTGAAATGTCAAGACATGATTCTCCTACTAGTTAGTAGTGCCACATACAACATTTTTGGATTTAACCTCTTTTTCTCAGGTCGCGCTTTCATTAGACGGACTATAACAGCATACAGAAACTATATTCAAATTCTACGTCATCAGTAGAAACAGATTATTCGTAGCGAATACATATACGGTACTATGCAGTCACACAGTCTGCCAGTTCGCATTGTTATTCATTTATTGACGTATCCTGTATCATGCCTACGCACATATACGAGTATGTATTGTCCCACTTCCAAGCAAAGCTGACTGCTCTTACGTAGGATTTTACATCAATACAAAATACTGTAATAGGAAAACCCATCACAAAAATAGAATAATCTCACCCTTTTGAACCCCGTTGCCCTTGGATACTAAACCTTACACGTTCATAACAAAATATACTGAGCTTTTAAAGTAATGGGTCAGCTTCAGATTCATTTAGATATTGTCGTGGTCGTATAGAAAACACTCCGATATCACCCAAAGTTATGTACCGTCTGTTTTTTATACCCTGAGACTAAAATGACATTACAACACAAAAGAACTGGCATCATTCCTATAGTAAGTTTGACATTAGGAAATGTGTCAATTTAGTCGCAAGGAATAAAAAACAGACGATATATACAGCTCGTATATTAAATTAGACAATGCGTATTATAATTATATCAAAAGATGTTTCACTTGTACAAGTTACAGCTTAAAAACATTTTCTGAAATTTTTATTTATAACAATTTTCTGAAAAGAGCTAGTTGCTGCTTAGAGCTTTGGCTCTGTTGTATTAGAAAATTATCCTAAAGGTAAACCATGTCCTGGTATATAGGACACGGTTTACCTGTGTACATTGTACATCGAAATCCGTTCAGTCATCTGAGCGCGTTGACTCAAAACGAGCTGTCATAATAAACAACTTCTTGGATCGGTCAAGTCTGTAGATTGGTCACAGAATTTAGTACTATAGTCCGTCTAATGAAAGCGCGACCTGAGAAAAAGAGGTTAAATCCAAAAAAAATGTATATGGTATTACTAACCAGTAGGAGAATCATGTCTTGACACTTCACAATTTTTTTTTATTTCCTACAAAATTGCGGCTGAATAATGTTGCCAATCAAATTTAAAAAAAATACTCCTGGTCGCGCTTTCATTAGACGCACTCTAGTAGACACCTGATGAATTTATACAAATTGTTGCCACGGTACAAGAACGAAGAAGTCAGAGTAATACTGCAAGAACAGTAAGAGTATCTTTCATTTTCTATCTTATCTACGGTCTAAAAAGTACTCGAGTGATCTTTATTAGAAATATTTTGGCAAATAGAACTGCATGAACATCAGTAGATTAGGAAATAGTACAACTATCCGAGTATAAGACCAATGTGTTCATTTGGAGCACTGTGCTAAAAAAATCCACATTCCACGACTGTTCAGATCAGAAAGAGGTTTCAATGAAATCGATCACAATAAATTGAGTTCAGATACGATCCTGAAACTACTTTGTGAAGCTGATATGAAGCGTTATAAGCCAGCATATTACCCCAAACTGCTTAGAAAAAATTGCCAGGAGAGTTGCCAGGGTTCGGTTTGATCAAATGCAGTTCAGATGTACAGATGAAGATTTGTCCAGGGTTATGTTTTTCGAAAATTAAAACAATAAATTAAATAGTGTACAAAACGTGTGAAGTATTATTTTGTTTTATTTATTAATCAGTCATCTACAACGTACAATAGTTTGACGAATTCATCTAATCTATTGAAGAAACTATCACATTTTTTCCAGTGTTTTCTGTGCTTACAAGTAAATAGCTAGGTAGGGTAATTCGAGAAACAATATCAGATTCACAAAGAGTTCTGTACACAAAGTATGAGAGTCTCATAGTTGTTCCGTTCTATATTACAAGTAATAGTTTTACAACATGATTCGAGTATATTATGTAAAGGCAATCTCCGGGGATCGTAGGTCGAGTGGCTATTATGATACGCAGCATATTTTCAGCAATATTTATTGCTATAATCTGAGTAACCCGACCGTATTTCATCTTTATCGAGGCTGCTAGGGACCCGATCGAACCCACGTGGACCCAATAGGGTTCTACATACTAAACGCTCTTTTGTTTTGTTTTAAACGAGACGGTAATATTCTTCCTTGAAGAAATATGACACTTTAGTCCAGTCAAATTAGCTCAATTAAGGTAAGAATCTCGGAATTCGAGATACCCAGCTGTAAGTTTGTAAATAGTTGTATATTGACACCCTAAAAGTTGTCTCAAAACCTACATATGGTAGGGTGTACGCAACTATTAAATTTCATGGTCGGGGGTCACAAAAATCGGGTTTTTGCGCTTTTTTTGTAAATATCTCATTTCCTATAGGTTTTTTGCTGTTTGTATATTTAACAATATTGTAGAATATAAAATTTTCTACAATTTTTGTCTAAAAAACTTTTTCCTACGGTGAACCGTTTTCGAGATATAGGGCGGAGACCGCGCGGTCACAGCATCACTTTAGGTCAACTGGTGCCTCCGGTCGAAAACGCGCCATATTATAGTTAATGAACTATCGATAAATCAATGATTATAAATATTTGTCTGAATAGTCGTGACTATTCGGAGAAAAATACAAAAAAAAATATCACACAAATATTTTTTAAGTAATAAGTGAAATAACACAAATAAATTCTTTTAAAATTTAGATCTGTTGTGATATTTTCCTCTACTATTACCACAGTTGTTTAAATATTGCTGTTCTTTTTTTTGTAGCGACAACCTGAATAAAACTGCTATCTACTGCTATTCTTAAAAAATCCAGAATTCCTCTAGATTTTTCACAAAAATTAATGAAACTTATGTGATTACCCAAATTTATTGAAGATTTTTACTTTTAGTCAACTTTAGCTTGTCCTGGTGTAAAAAAAAGTATGAACACTACTATGGCAAGTTTTTTTAAAAATTGGTGCAACTAATCAAGATTTCAAAATGGTATACTACTTTATTAAAACCAGCCACAAAAAAATAATATCCATACAAGTTCAAAACAAGAAACTAATTTCTTAAATTATTGTTAACAGTAATCACTTTTCCTACGTGCCCAAAATAGGTTCTTGCTACAATTTCTATTAATGAATGACATACCCTAGTTATTTACTTTGAAAATGCGTAGATCGCCGTCCTGTCGTCCAATTACCATCCGGATTGCGCTCAAGTCGTCGACGACGTGTAATGATCTATGCGTACTTCAAGAACATTTCAGAAAATCGTAGGGGCCCAGCAGGGTCGAAATCCACTGGGGCCATGGGGTATGTGAAAGGGTACACTGACTGGGGCCCTAGAACAAAGGCAAAGAAGGAACAGGAGTGGGCTTTAGTCAGTAAACGTCTGACACGCCAGGTAAGTGTTGTTAAATAAATGAATACTGAATAAAAAGTGGATAGGTTAGAAAAAAAAATCATCAAATATAATATAATAGTTAATAAAAATTTATAATCATTGATTTATCGATAGTATCAACTTATATGGCGCGTTTTCGACCGGAGGAACCAGTTGACCTGAAGTGATGCTGTGACCGTGCGCTCTCCGCTCTCTATCTCGAAAACGGTTCACCGTAGGAAAAAGTTTTTTAAACAAAATTTGTAGAGAATTTTGTATTCTACAATATTGTTAAATATACAAATAGCAAAAAACCTTTAGGAAATGAGATATTTACCAAAAAAGCGCAAAAAAAACGATTTTTGGGCCCTTCAACCTTGAAATTTCATAGTTGCGTACACCCTACCATATGTAGGTTTTGAGACAACTTTTAGGGTGTCAATATACAAGTATTTACAGACTTACAGCTGGGTATCTCGAATTCCGAGGTGAAAGTACTATAATGACTGGACTACTTGGAAAATCAGGATGACGTGACACCGCGGTTTGAATTGAAAATCAGCTTAGGTTAGGTTAGGTAGGATTTACACTTGGGTAGTTTCCTTTTTGAATTTATGTAATGTGATCCTGTTCAAGGTAACAATGATATGATAGCTAGCTAATTTTCTCTAACAGGTTGTAAAAATAGCTTTTGACCAGCGGCTTAGCTTGCGTGAAATAAGTTGACTATCCTATGTGAATATACGAGTACATGTAGAATCTGAAATACTAATTCAGGCTAAGGTTTATCAATCAACATCTAAATATACAACATTTAACATTATTAATATTATTTGTTTGCAAGTTTTTGCCAGTGGATCACTAGTGAGAGAGTAGAAAATTATCTCTAGGAAACTACTCTCGGGACAAAAGATCAAATTCGAATCCAGGACATAGTTTTCCCGTGATCCAAATTTCGCCCATTTCCATCTAGACAGTCGAGAATGAAAGAGTAACAAACCTACACATACTTACAGATACAAACTTTCTTTTATATTATTGTGATTAGTATCTAGTTTTAATGACGAGTACCTATTATAGAGTTGTATGATCAATTGCAATTCTAAAATAAGTATTTAATTGTTAAATAACGTAATTGTCTGATGCAAATGCAGACTTCTAAGTACTCTTGCGGGGATACCCTTACTAGGGCACGTAGATCTATATAGACCTAGAGGAAATCCTCGTGGGGAATACTGTTAGTAATATTAGATCAAGCCCTATAAATAGGTAAGTACCAGTTCATAGTATGCTAATCATAGATAACTATAATTACGTACGAGTATCCTAGACAAGTAATTAAAATGAATCATTTAAACGGCTAGGTATGTTATGAATAATTGCGGACAATTATGATGTATTTCTATAGGGATAAATTATAATATTTTGTTAAATAATTATTGCAGTGAAGTGTATTTGCTAAGGCAAGTAAACACTTTACATTAGTACTCAAAAGGATGTATGTTTTTTCCGTATAGGTAAATCAACAAAAACAGTAGTGAGTTTAGGAAATATCTGCTCAATCAAGTAAGCCTTTGTTGCCCGGTGTCGCTTTGTCGGAAAGCACTCTAAAAACAGTTGCATTGCAAATATTGACGAACTGTAGTGCTGTCACAACCTTTTTGATTTACTGTTCCAACATTTTCTGACAAACGTTAGGTAGGAATGTCTTTTTTTGTTAGTTTGAATTACGAATTTAAAACACTGAACAAACGAGTATTCAAAGTGTCAATGATTTTTAAATAAACTTTCTCGGAAACTGCCTCTTATCGCACTACAAATAGTCTCAATGTGCAATATGTATCACCTTCGTGTTTGTTTAAATTTATCTAAAGCTAAAACTAGGGTTTATTTTTCCTAATTTCATCACAGGTAAATCAATAACGTTGACCAAATCTTCTCAAACCAACCTGGCATATATTTTTAAGGTTTTAATATTTAATGAATATTTAAATTATCAACAAATTAACACTTACCTCTGTTGTTAATTATTCAGATTTCATAATATCACTATAAGAATGTATAGCGGTTTCACGCCTTTGCTTCTCCTTCAACCTGAAAAAAAGCAAATTAAATCTTAATAACTATTTTATAAGTTATTAAGATTTAATTTGCTTTTTTCTTAATATCTTAGATCTTAATAACTTATAAAATCCATTTGTAATTTTTGTAAAAAAAAGCGAATGTAAGTTTTGAAGAGTGTTTTTTAGATGCTACGACGCCTACAATGTGTAGCGTTAAATGCGCAAAACCTCAGACACTCCAAATGATTTTTAATTAATTTGACCTAATTCTGAGTGCAAAAAAAAATAAAGATTTTATGTGCTGTTTTAATTCGTTTAAGATTCGTATCTGCAGCTAATAATAAAAACAACAATTTATTATTATCCCCCGTGCCGTGTGAGAAAATTTTAATTGGACGACAACCATTTTTGTTTGTTTACCTATTTTGGCGGCTTTGCGCACGTGATAGCTTGACCTATTAATAAATAGGCAGGGTAATTATATTTAGAATGAAGAGTTTTTTGAAAAAAAATATTTAAAAAAAGTAGTTAATTTGATTCTCCTGGTTGTTCTGATCAAACTATTTTCAGGTTTCGCGCATTTAACGTTACACGTTGTATTTTCATTGAGGCAGAATTAATTTTAGTTTTGATGCAGATGGCTATTGCCATCTAAATCATAACTAAAATGTAGACAAGGCAAATTTGAAAAAAAAATCTGTGTAAAATTAACAGAAAATGCATCGATATTTTTTTTTAAATTTGTTATAAACTAGTGCTTGACTGCGATCCCAGATTTCAGATAAAGTATTGTTTTCTTCATAAATATATTGATAAATGTCGTTTGATACACGTCAGTCATTGCAGCACTTGACTTCAGGCGAAAGAGTGTTAACCCTTTCGCCTCGGTTGCAATGAGTAAGTTTCTCCACTGGTATGATACTATTTTGTTATAGGTCACAAACATAAATATGAACTAAACTATACTTTTTATACTTAACCTAAATTCGTACATAATAATACAAAAACAACAGATTATAGGTAGCAAATTATACTTTCATATGCAAAAATGTTATTTTAATAGAACATTTTAGCTATTGTTTACTGTGTATTAACACAGGCAGGTAAAGTACTTGATTCCTCCAAGTGGTTTTGAAAACAGTGCATTGCGGGAATTTTGTGTATAGCATTTGTTTTCCCTCGTGCAAGATATATATAATTAATTACGTATGTTATTGTATCTAACTAAGGGCTACAATTATATAATTAGCAATGTTTATCCTTTAGTGAATCATTAACTTTATATACCGAAGATCTATTTCTATACACTGTTGGTAAACACAATAAAAGGGAATTCCAGCAACAACAGTATATAAAGATTATGTTTGACGGGAAACTGCATATTGTTCATCAGACCACCGATCCTTCAGCACATTAATAAATACAATCATGTATTCGAATATGTGCGTGAAGATCGCTCTGTGCGTCGCTCTGATCGTCAGCATCGACGGTTTCGTGTTGAAACATCAAGCACTGCCTTTGTCACCAGAAGGCATGACTGTGGAGATCACTGTGAGAGGCAAGGAAGACCCTCGACATCCTTTGTTTACGACGAGGCTGGATATCGACGAAAAAAAAAAGACAGTGGTGATTGCGACGGCTGAAGCTTCATCTGGAGATAAGAAACCACGCGTAGTTGCCATGTCGAGTTTAGGGGATCGCCACGGAATTAACTTGGGAACCTGCCCGGAAGGCTATGTGGGGCGTGCCGGATTTTGCTTCCCCTCCGACGACGCTTAAGCAAATGGACCATTCGTACCTTCAAATACTGTGATCAACGCTGTTTTTATTCCTTCCACCAATTAATTCAATAAAACTCTTGTTTGAATAAAACTCTTTTTTATTTTAATTTTTTCCTTATTATTATGCACTCTATGGTTATGTTAAAATTAGCTAACATTATCACTCTTGTACACAAAGTCTCCAAAATATTTTACAAACGGTGGACTAGACGGTGTCTACACACATTTATTTTATTTCAAGAACATGACCGGTAAATGTGCAGACGTTTGGGAGAGGCCTGAGTCCACCAGGTCGTTTCTCGGCTAAAATAGTGACGGTTGGCATTTGCCTGTGGATTTTGGTTGGCGATCTCACCTGATGCTAAGCGAGTGGTCGACGGTGGTGTACGCTTGCCTATATGAAACCTATTCATTCTGTGGGTTGGAACTTGCTCCGTGGTTGTAGAGTACGTCTAATGAAAGCGCGACCTGGAGTTTATTTTTTAAATTTTACTGGCAACATTATTCAGCAGCAATTGTAGGAAATAAAAAAAATTGTGTGGTGTCAAAACATGATTCTTCTACTAGTAAGTAATACCACATACAATATTTTTGGAATTAACCTCTTTTTCTCAGGTCGCGCTTTCATTAGACGGACTATAACTATTAGTAAATACATACAGGCAGTTAATTTTACTTCTTAGAGGGGCACACAATTACTTTCTTCCCAGAATGTTTTGTGTGTCTGGATGGACCCTCATGGACCAGTGTTGCATCGTCGTGTGTCTAGTGGTCCGATGATGGAGCAGCCTTGGTGAAATTAAACTGTGCAATTCCAACGCGCAAGGGAGGAACTTTGTTGGAAGTGAAATGCTCATAGGAGGTATCTCGGTCGGTAGACTATAGTCTGTTTTACATAGCATGAGTTTGGGTGACAGTAGGACGAAAATATGCATCTTTAAGATGAGAGAAAAGGATAGATTGTATGAATCTGACAGCTGTCACCGAAGCCATCCTATAACAAATTTAGTATAGTGACTGTTGAGTCTGAGATGGTTTCATAGTTGAGTAAATTAGGTGCTTTGCTATGAGGAAAAATTAAACTCCAGAAACGAATCGTTTAAAATACTTACTAATTTGTCTGTCATAGTATTTATTAGTTTATAATATTAGCATATATACGTATTTTATTATTATAAACAACTTATTTTATACTTATAACTTTTGTTTTTTTGTAATGTATATTTGTTTATTGTGCAGACCTACCACAGCGTTGTCTTTTTAACCCTAAGGTTGACTGGTAGAGAATGCCTTGATGCATTAAGTCCGCCTATGTACCACCATTGTACATAAAGTTTAAATAAATAAATAAATAAATAACACCTACATAAACCAACTGTGTAGGCCTTAGGTTAACATCGACATTACCTTTAAAAAGTTTAGCAATCAAATTATCAAGTTTCGATTAATTAGTGGATTTGGGTATAAGGGCCTATTTCACCACCTATGATTAAGTCTCGAGTATCTTACTTGGCAGATAATTTCATACAAATTCTGTTCCATTTTTCAATTTATTCAGTGAGTAGTGGCTACTCAGACATTGTGAAACAGGCCCTAATTATAATAGCGTATATATTGCGATGTCACACCATTTATGAACATTCTAAACTCCTCAACAATTCTGACATGGCAATGTCAGTCATTCCTTTTCCCAACGTCACAAATATTGATGACAGCAATATTGACTAAAGTAACCGTCATGAGAAGCTATAAATTTTGTAAACAAGTGTTCAGGAGTTCACAACATTTGGACTAACAAAAAAAATGAATTTGTTTAAGATTTAATAAATTATTAAGTAACAATATTAATTAACATATATTATTTAGGAATAATTATTCGTCAGATTCAGATGTTTCTATTTCTGTGTCAGAATCAGTGACATGTATCCCGAAGCTGTCTACAGTTTTATCAATCATCTCATCGATTTATAACAATAACAACCAGATCCGCAATATATGCAAAGCAATGAAACAAACCCGTACGCATTCGAAACTCGAATGACGCGTTTATTTCAAAATGGTGTCCCGATAGTTTACAATCCCTGCGACGGACCAAGAAACAAAAAACGATAGCGCTTTGAGTCGTTAAAATATGATCCGACTAAATTAAATAGGTTGTTACTTTCATATAACCCGTCTATATTTCATGTCGATTGAATATGGTTACTTAGTAAAAGATGTTTGTTTACATAATTTATAGCTTCTCGTGACGGGTACTTTAGGTGTTTCATGTCCTACCACAAAGTATTAACCTAAATTGTTTACAGGAAAGTCTACTATATTATTGTATAGTTATGTTTCAGTGGTGAATCAAACCGGGGAAAAATATTGCAATAAAGTGTCTTTGTATTGAAATCTTCAAAGAAAAGTCATTAGTAGTTATATAAAAATCCTTAATAACACTAGCTTCATTTAATGGAATTATAGATATTTTTACAACTTTAACTTTTATAGCAATCTATGGAAAATTATTCAACTTTGGACCGACTTCAAAAAAGAGGAGTGTGGTGTTAAATAATAAAGAAATAAAACTAGAAATATTGTATTCGAAATTCAAGTTTATCATCATCATTATTTTAGCCGAAAGGCGTCCACTGTTGGACATAGGCCTCTCCCAAGTGTCACCACAACTACTGGTTCTGTGCGTCACGCATCCATCGGATTCTCCTCGCCAAATCATCGATCGGTTCACCTTGTGGAAAGCCTACCAAGGCTGCGTCTTTCAGTATGCTGCCACTTCAGAACCTTTCAGTGTAATCAAATTATAGTTCTGTAGTTATATATTTTGTAATTTTTTTTTACTTTTTGGTGTTTTATAGGTTAGTTTTATTATTTTCCTAAACACTTCTATTAGTTCATAAACTTACCCGTACAAGATACACTACGTTATTGCGTAACGTTTTCAAATAACAATGTGAATTAGTAATAACTGTAAGTTGAGAAAACCCGGTCATGCGCGAGTCATTCCTTTTCGCGGTCTAAGGAGCTCATGCTTCGGTACTTTTCTTATTGCAATTGAGACTAATTAATTCTAGTATTTTATAAAGAATCACAATTGTTGGTTTATTACGAATTTCACAATATCCTTAGAATTTAGATACTTACCTACCTATGGGTAGGTCAATATGTAGGCTAACCATTACGACTACATCATATGGAATAAAAATAAGTATGATAGATTGAAATATTGTGTGTTGGAGAGAAACTCCAGCACAATTATGAATTCTACGTAAATATTAAGACCTAAAAATTCCATATATTCGTAACACGTTAAGTTATGAAGGTCAGACAACATCGTGTCTTGTCTGAAGGAAACTCCACACAGATTCAAGGACCAGCCTTTACTAGCAGTCAAGTAGCTCATCTTACTACTACTAAACAGCTGGACGATTCAACGGTCAACAAACAATACCAAAAAAGGTTATTTGGGTAGGCTGCAAAGGATACAAAGTTCATTTCTGACAATCATTACGGTTAAGTAACCAGAGCTGTGGTGTCCCAGTGGTAACTGCCCCGACTTGCAAGTTGTAGGGTTCAAACCCAGCCAGGCGAATTACTTTGTCTAATTCATTACCGCTTCTCTCAAAACGGTGAAGGAAAAAATCGTGACAAAACCGGCATGTCACAGAACGTGCCTAGAAACGGACAAAATCTAAGATATGTGACATCCACCAACCAGAACGGGGCCAAGTGGTGGATTACGGCCCATTCCCTTTCCTAAAGAGGAGGCTTGAGTCCCAGCAGTGCGAACATATAAGGCTGATGCTATGCTATGCTAACGAGAAAATCTGACATCAATCTTGCCAAAGGGTATAATGTTACCCAGTTACTGGGTTGTGGAGATTAGATAGGTAGTTTACTGCTATTCATTGCATTCCTACGTTAACAAAGTTAGACAGTGGTGAGGCATACTGATTTGTGGTTTATAAACGCACACTTTTAGTTGTATAGGTTTCCTGCTCGACACCAAAAATGATTATTTTTACATTCCAGTATTGTGTTCTTTTTTGTGGTGGGGAATCATCAGAATAACTTCTCAAGCTCTTGGGCGAAGCATGAGGGCGGGCATGTCAGATGTAACTTTTACTGACTAAGGGGCCCGTTCCTTTTTTACCTTCGTTCCAGGGTTTTCTTTTCGGAAGCCCACCCATGGCCCCAGAGGCTTCGACCCTGCTGGGCCTCTATAGTTGCTGACATCACTTATCGTTTTGAGGCGCGCGTTTAACAGTACGCACTTGTGTCGACTTGGGCTCGGTCCGGATTATGACCGGACTGCCGGACGGTAAGTTCAGTATTGTGTACTGAGAAGTAAAAACATACTTTGTCTATACTAATATTATAAAGAGGAAAGATTTGTACCTATTTTTGTATGTTTGTAATGAATAGGCTCAAAAAGTACTGGGCCGATTAAAAAAATTCTTTCACCAATAGAATGCTACATTCTTCCAATTTGACATAGGCTACATTTCATTTTGAAAAAAATTAGGGATCCTTGGCAAAATTTGAACTATGTAACCGAAGGTGTAGAAAAATGAGTCTTAAAATGTCTTTCGTCGAATCCGCTGCCGAAACTATTAACGATAGAAAAAAATAATGTACAACAATATTGAAGAACATCATAATGTCTACAAAAAACTCCATGGTAGCATATGTCCAACTATTGTAGTTATGTCACTACAACAACTTTTTTCATTTTAAACATTAATGAAAATGCTAACCAAATTCAAACCATGCTATTTATGTGTTTATATTAATCCTTATCCAAATAAATTATTTTGTGGTCAAGACCATTTAACTACCTATAAAATAGTATATATAAATTATTTAAATTGGACTGTCCATTCAAAAGATATTACGAATTAAAAAATTCAAACAGTAAACAAAACCGCCATAGCGCCGTGGCCGTTATTTGCGATGCAGTCTGAAAAGCGCGCCGGGCATCGCGGCGGGCGGGGTGGAGGGGGCACTAAAAAAAGTGTTTTATATCCAAATTTCCAAAAATAAATAATTGTCTACCCCGTGCGAAGCCGGGACGGGCTGCTAGTAAGTTATATTTTACTGCTTATAAAGATATGGACCCGAAACTGGCAGTCAAGGCTAACTATGCAGTTCGGCCAAGAATATTTTGTACTAGGGCAACCAAACACGAAAACAAACTAAGAAGAAACATATTAACATAAATTATTATTAATGAATATAGCATGTTTTGATGAAATGAAGTCAAGAGTGAATAGGTTACTTCTAGGCAAGCGTTCTCTATCGTCGGCCACATTCTAAACTAGCCTTTTTTTCCCAACTATATTGGGGTCGGCTTCCAGTCAAGCCGGATTTAGCTGAATACCAGTATTTTACGAAGAGCGGCTGCCTACCAGACCTCCACAACTCATTAACTGAGGTATCGTCGGCCACATCATCGCCTACAATTAGGTGATATAGTGGTCAAACGCGAACCTATGCATAGTAAAAAAAACCTCATTCTTTGGGCATACAAATGTATGTGTAATGTATTGAGGTATGATTAACAAGGGGGAATATTCTTCCTGCGAAAAGTTAGGATCCTACGTTTCTATTAAGTGATTATACGATGACGAGTTTCTGTACGGTATCACCGTAAATATGATGTTGCGGTTATCTGTTGCATATGACAACTGACAACAAGGATGCAGGAAGTAAAAATCAACTAACTAAATTGGGTAGAATTTCAAAATATTGTCCCTATATGTCCAGAAGTATAATAATGTAGGTAATGATTCACCATACAGCGGCACAGTATGAGGAAAGGGAAGCAAATTACTAACATAATAAAGGGAAAAAACCTATGAGACAAATTCATTTACGTCATAAAAGCGGTATATAACATCCCGCTTTAGCAGAATCAAGTGTACTCCTCAACTGGGCAGTGATCCTTCAGCACATTAATAAATACAATCATGTATTCAAATATGTGCGTGAAGATCGCTCTGTGCCTGGCTCTGATCGTCAGCATCGACGGTTTCGTGTTGAAACATCGCACCCTGCCTCTGCCAGCGGAAGGCATGACTGTGGAGATCACTGTGAGAAGCAAGGAAGACCCTCGTCACCCTCTGTCGACAATGAAGATCGATATCAACGAGAAGGACAAGGAAGTGGAGATGTCGATGTCTGAAGCTCCATCAGGAGTGCTGAAACATCTCTCCAAGGCGAACAACGACGTGGTAACTCTGGGAGACCGAACCGGTATTAACGTCGGATCGTGCCCTGCAGGCTTCACTGCTCGCGGAGCTTTCTGTGTACCCAACGACTATTAGTGTAAGAACTACCCCAGACTTTCTGATAAATACTGTGATACTTGCTCCTATTTTGTTGATAAATAAAGCTTAATTTTGGAATACATCTGTCTTTTGTTTACTGTTAGTGTCAGTGCCTCTACCTTTTAATTGAAGTAACTGGGTTAACTTAGATTTAACTCCTACTTTTCTTTGCATATCGTTTATAAAACAATAAAGTGCTCTACTATGATCAGTGAGTGATGGTGACATTAGGTTTACCCTTAGAGCGAGACTATTATGCATAGACCATTGACGTACTAAAAATGAGGAAGAATTACTGCGAAACACACAAATATGCAATATATATAAGCAGGTCGAGTAAGTTGGCAATAAGTCTCATCGTTATTAAGATAAAGTTTCTGTCTATCATACTGCTGCTAAAAACTATTTTCAGGTCTCTTGCTCTAGGAGCAAGGAAGTATAGTAATGCTTGAATTGCCTGTAAATAATTATGTAGAATACTTTAAGGTAATAAACATTGACCAAGATATGGTACCTGCCTGCCAAACTTTTCCTAACTTGCGCTGTCCTGATAGTGAGAATTAACAGTGGCTACCTATAATTCTATAAGTCCCAGGGAAAAGAATTTAATTACTCAGATACCCGCGAAACGAGACACAATAGTAAAACAATTACAGCGCGGTCTCATAGGACCGGTTGGGGATTCAAACGTTAATAGTTATTAGCGCAATCAAAAACGTTTGAATGCTTCAAATTATAGCCAACATAAAGTAATATGCGTATGATTCTCGATACATTGCTTTTATGACATTAAATAACAGCTTATGTTTACCTTACAACCAGATATAGCAACATTTAGGAGACAAAAATAGTAAATGATCACCAAAATTAAACACGCATTTTAATTTAAAATTATAACCAAATTTTTAACGTCTCGGTATCCTATTTAAGCAAAATGACTCCAAATAAATCATTGTTAACCCAAAAGTAGTAAATGATCACCAAAATCATACCAGCATTTTAATGTAAAATTAAAATCAAAGTTTTTACATCTTGCTATCCTGTTTAAGCAAACGAATATCAAACAAATCATTGTTAATCCAAAACTTTTAAGTAAATATAAAGCTTTATTTTAACCTATCAATACCCGCGAAACCAGACATAATAGTAAGACAATAACAGCGCGGCCCTATGAGACCGGTCGGGGATTCATGAATTAATTTTCTTTCATTTTTATTGGCAGCTATTGTTTGGTGTTTGGAGTTAAAAAAGTGTGAAATAAATAACTTTTTCCAAAAAAATATTCGAGAAGTAGCGCTCGCCGGCCGCTGCCGTGGCACCGCTCGCTTCGGTCGCTCGGCTCGCGCGCGGTTGGTCACAATTCTAACCTAACCTAACACCTATTTTATCCAGTTGTCGGGGGGGGGGGGGGGGGGGGATTGTCGGCAGGGGTCGTCTGGACCCCCTAGGTTAGGCTGGTTCCGCTTCAGGGCAGCATAATCCAATCCAGTTTGGGAGCTAGATGTCGGAAATGCTCCTCGAAAGTCCACTGGCTGTTGAGGACGAGTCCCAGGTACTTCATCGTCGACCCGACGCCGATGTGGACCCCCTTACTGATATTTGAGAATCCGGTGGTGGCGCGGTACGAGGGCCATGTGTTTTCATGGCCATGGCCGAGGTCATGAAAACACATGGCCTCGGACTTGTGGAATGCCATCTCGAGTCCCAATTGCTGAATCCTGCCTACGGCTGTCGCAACTCCGTGTGTCGCTGTTTCGGCCGCCTGGTACGACTGCCCCGCGTCATTACCAGCGTATCATCGCCATGACGATACCATCAGGGGGGTCGCCGCGCAGCACGTAGTCGTATTCGATGTTTCATAGGAGCGGTCCTAGTATCGATTCCTGCAGAACACCGCACGACATTTGTCGCCGTTTCCACTGTCCCTAATGACCGGGGTAGATGATAAACCTGCCTGACAGGTAGGCTTCGATCACGCGACGGAGGTAGGTGGGCACCTGATGGTACCGTAGGGTCACCCCAATGCTACTCCAGGGCAGGGCATTAAAGGCATTGGCAATCTCTAAAAACACCGCCAAGACGACCCTGCTTCGGGACACCGCATCCCCCGTCTTGAAGGCTCGCATGCGTATGATGGCGTCCGTGAATGACTCAATCACAGCTCTTTGATAGACTCATGTCAATGACTCTATCAAAGAGCTTATCCATCTCGTCGAGCAGCAAGATGGGCCGGTACGCGGACGAAGAGTCGAGACTTCGCGATGAGGACCTGTTTCTTGGTCTTCTAGCGAAGAGGGAATTGACCCCTCTCCATGCATGCGCCAAAGAACTCTCGCAACCTGAGAGCCTCCATGGCCAGAACCCAAGCCCTTCCAGGCACGCCGTTGGGTCCTGGGGCGGTGTTCTTGGCACTAAGCAGAAGGTGTACGGTATCTTTCATTTGGTACGGTTTTCAACCATGGTTGCCAATATAGCCAGGTGAATCTCCAAATTAGAAATAAATCTCGACAAAACTCTTTCTTGATGAAGTACATCGCCTCAGAAATCTTTAAAGATTCTATGTGAGGCGATCAAAGCTACAATAAACTACATAACTACTACTACTATTTGTATAAATGCTTACAAACTATATTATGTCGCATGACATGTTGTAAAATGAAACTTATCACTAAAAGTTTTGAAATAAAAATAAGAAATTAAAAAAATTAAAATACACGACTGCCATCGTCAAAATAATGAACTTTTTATTTTTAAGAAAGTATTTTACAGATTAGTCCCCCGACTGTGGTGAAAATTTTTGTTTTGTAGATCAAGTAATTTTCGAGACTTCGTGTTTAGTCAGTGAGTGAATGAGTGACTACTTTAATTTTTATTTATACAGTTTAGTTAACATCTTGTTTTTTGATTTTTAGTTCATTATTTTGACGATGGCAGTCGTGTATTTTAATTTTTTTAATTATTTATTTTTATTCCTTTAGCGAACAATCCTGCAGCTCTGGCAAGTATTGTGAAAGATAGAACAAAAATCCACAGAATTTGTTAAACTAAGTTCTATGTTGGTTCAGTAATAGTATCGGGTTCTAATAAGAAAAAAAAAATCTTTTTTAACAACAATATACAGTATGTTAGGTTAAACGAGGGACTTATTGAGGGAGGGTATTCAGTATTCGATTCTCGCCCAAAATAAGTATAAAACTTGTAACCTTAATATATGATGCAATTTTATTTAAGTAAATTCAATAGTTTAAGAAGAAGTAAATTAATAGTGTAAGAACCAGGCAGGTTTAAATTATGAAAGGAAAATGGATTCAAACGCAATTCAAACACTGATAAATTTTCGCAAACGCGACGTTTAGGTCGTGTTTGCGAAAATTTATCAGTGTTTTTTTGTTCATATTATTAGTATCGTGAGCGTGACGAGTGACTGGACAGAATGGAAGAAAAAGACGTGTTGCGCTGACCCCAAATAAAACGGGACAAGGGATGATTTTTATTAGTATCGTGTAAGCGTACACTATTGTGGGTTTGTATAATATGTCCCTCGTATAAACTAACATACTATTTATGCTGACATAATATTAAATTCAGAGAATTTGACGCAATTGTTAATAATGTTTATAGTTAACGACTTTTGCGAAGGAACGAACGCGCGGGTAAACAGGAAAAGAAGGAGGACTGTTTACGAAAAAGAATGAGATCACATCAAAAACATTACAAGTTAAAACATGCTACCAAGTCTCGCAATTTATTGACGTCAAAATTTGTGAGCTATTACGATTTATATCTGACTGTTACAGTTTGGCTAATAGACTCATCATCATCATCATCTCAGCCGAAAGACGTCCACTGCTGGACATAGGCCTCCCCCAATCGTCGCCACAGCCACTGGTCCTGTGCTAGACAGGTGCTGTAATAGACTAATTATATTAAATTCCATCTATTCACTATAAGTAATGAATGTTAAAGAATATGGCTCAGCAATGTTTTTGCTGTGGTAATGTCTTCTCTGTTTAACACACATTTGATTTTTAAGATAATAGGTACAATGTATTTACAGTATAATAAAAACTAACTCTAAACTAATTAAAACTAACTAGTATTTGGTTGAATAAACTGTAGCATCGGGTAAGGGATGGGTAACGTAACTTCCAGTTACTATCGGATGTCGGGTACCTACGTAGTTTGTTGACCGACAGTGAAAGACAAATGTATATTGTTTTTTTTTAGTCAACTGCCGTGTTGTCTTTCCGCCACCATTGGTTGACTGGTGAAAGAATGACTATGGTATTGCGTGCACTTTGTTCGTTTCTGTTGCATAAAGTGTTAATAATAATTTAATTAGTAATTTGTTGTTGTAAGTTTTCTCTAGAATAGACAATATGACCCTACATTATTTCGCTTTTTTTCGTGTTTATAAAATCACTAGATATCTTTAATGCACGGTTTTCATTTTCTAACAAAGTAGTTCAAGAATAAATCTAAGCTTTTCTCCCTCTCCATTGTGGTTACCAAATGAGCTTCTATTGTGTTAAAATCGTCATCGTAATGTAATAAAAAGGCTATCAATGAAAATTTACCAGAAGCAGCTTATTTATAAAAAAATATGTACTGATCATTTAACGTATATGGTAATTATATTACTTATTTAATACAGAGTGATTCACTCAAAAATGGTGTAGCATAACGTCATTTGATCAGTAAAGTATTTTTAAGTAATATAGCTTACGTCATTAGACAGTATATAAAGTGTTGCACTAGAAGGGCCAAGCACACTACTCGATCTCTCCTCACCTGGGCAGCGGTCCGTCACCACATTAATAAATACAATCATGTATTCAAATATGTGCGTGAAGATCGCTCTGTGCCTGGCTCTGATCGTCAGCATCGACGGTTTCGTGTTGAAACATCGCACCCTGCCTCTGCCAGCGGAAGGCATGACTGTGGAGATCACTGTGAGAAGCAAGGAAGACCCTCGTCACCCTCTGTCGACAATGAAGATCGATATCAACGAGAAGGACAAGGAAGTGGAGATGTCGATGTCTGAAGCTCCATCAGGAGTGCTGAAACATCTCCCGAAGCCGAACAACGACGTGGTATCTCTGGGAGATCGAACCGGTATTAACGTCGGATCGTGCCCAGCAGGCTTCACTGCTCGCGGAGCTTTCTGTGTACCCAACGACTATTAGTGTAAGAACTTCCCCAGACTTTCTGATAAATACTGTGATACTTGCTCCTATTTTGTTGATAAATAAAGCTTCATTTTGGAATACATCTGTCTTTTGTTTACTGTTAGTGTAAGTGCCTCTACCTTTTAATTGAAGTAACCGGGTTAACTTAGATTTAACTACTACTTTTCTTTGCATATTGTTCATAAAACAATAAAGTGCTCTATTATGATCGGTGAGTGATGGTGACATTAGGTTTACCTTTAGAGCGAGACTATTATGCATAGACCATTGACGTACTCAAAATGAGGAAGAATTACTGCGAAACACACAAATGTGCAATATATGTAAGCAGGTCGAGTAAGTCGGCAACAAGTCTCATCGATATTAAGATAAAGTTTCTGTCTATCATACTGCTGCTAAAAACTATTTTCAAAGCTCTAATAGCAAGGAAGTATAGTAATGCTTGAATTGCCTGTAAATATGTAGAATACTTTAAGGTAATAAACATTGACCAAGATATGGTACCTGCCTGCCAAACTTTTCCTACACAGTGCAAGACTGTGTAAATCCTGATAGTGAGAATTAACAGTGGCTACCTGTAATTCTATAAATCCCAGGGAAAAGAATTGAATAGTTATTAACGCAATCAAAAACGTTTGAATGCTTCAAATTATAGCCAACATGCGTAATGATTCTCGATACATTGCTTTTATGACATTAAATAACAAGTTATGTTTACTACCAGTTATAGTAACATTTAGGAGACAAAAATAGTAAATGATCACCAAAATTAAACACGCATTTTAATTTAAAATTATAACCAAATTTTTAACGTCTCGCTATCTTATTTAATTACTCAGATACCCGCGACACGAGACACAATAGTAAAACAATAACAGCGCGGTCTCATAGGACCAGTCGGGGATTCAAACGTTAAGCAAAATGACTTCAAATAAATCATTGTTAACCCAAAAGTAGTAAATGATCACCAAAATCATACCAGCATTTAAATGTAAAATTAAAATCAAAGTTTTTACATCTTGCTATCCTGTTTAAGCAAACTAATGTCAAACAAATCATTGTTAATCCAAAACTTTTAAGTAAATATAACGCTTTATTTTAATTTATAAGCTTTCTTTCATTTTTATTGGCAGCTATTGTTTGGTGTTTGGAGTTAAAAAAGTGTGAAATAAATAACTTTTTCAAAAAAAAAATCGAGAAGTAGCGCTCGCCGGCCACTGCCGCGGCACCGCTCGCTTCGATCGCTCGGCTCGCGCGCGGTTGGTCTCAATTCTAACCTAACCTAACCTATTTTATCCAGTTTGTAACCCCAAGCTTACATTTTATTTAGACAAAAATAGCGCATTAATTTGCTCGCTAAGATTTGGTGATCATTTACTACATTTGGTGTTCGAATACAATAATTTGAGGTGTAGTCGTGACTAAAATAGCTGGTACTATTGTAATTTTAGACTTACATTTTTCTGGTGTCAAATATATTCAACTCAAGTCCGGTCTACAGGGCACTAGTGGCAGCTTCAATGTGGCGGTCGGCTTACATCAAAGGTCGG
Source organism: Mythimna separata (assembly GCA_030763345.1). Lineage (NCBI taxonomy): Eukaryota > Metazoa > Arthropoda > Insecta > Lepidoptera > Noctuidae > Mythimna > Mythimna separata. The sequence goes on along the minus strand of JAKKIA010000036.1, from coordinate 4,317,781 downwards.
CTCTCAGCCCTTATCTCTTCCTGCTGATTATCGACGCTTTGACGTTAGACATAGACTGGAGAGTGTTGACCTGAAATTGAGTAGAACCAAGACGGAGTACTTGTTCTGCGATTTCGGCGGTCTCTCCAATCCTGTGCCTTTAGCTCTCACCGGAAAGCCCATACCAATCTGTTCCGACTTTCAGTACCTCACGTCGCTTGTCCAAGGGGATGGTGAGGTAGACCGGGACGTAATACGTCGGATCAACGCAGGATGGATGAAATGGCGACAGGTCAAGGGAACAATCTGTGACCCACGGATGCCCCTCAAGCTGAAGGGTAAAATTTACAAGTCCGTGATAAGATCTGTCGTACTGTATGGATCAGAATGTTGGGCTGTGAAAAAGACGGATGAAAAAAGATTGCATGTAGCGGAGATGAGGATGTTGAGATGGATGTGTGGTGTGACGAGAATGGATAAAGTGAGAAATGAGTATATTAGAGGAAGTTTGAAAGTGGCACCAGTGACTGAAAAGCTGAAAGGAAATCGTTTGTCTTGGTATGGTCATGTAAAGAGGAGGGATGAAACGCATGTTACGAAAGCAGTTATGAATTTACATGTGGACGGATGGAGAGGAAGAGGGAGACCAAAGAAAAGATGGATGGATTGTGTGAGGACTGATATAAAGAAAAGGGAGTTGATGATAGCATGGCGGGCGATAGGACAGAATGGAAGAAAAAAACATGTTGCGCCGACCCCAAATAATATGGGATAAGGGCAGGAAGAAGAAGATTTTTATTAGTATCGTGAGCGTGACGAGTGACAGGACGGAATGGAAGAAAAAGATGTGTTGCGCTGACCCCAAATAAAACGGGACAAGGAATGATTTTTATTAGTATCGTGTAAGCGTACACTATTGTGGGTTTGTATAATATGTCCCTCGTTTAAACTAACATACTGTATTATGCTGACATAATATTAAATTCAGAGAATTTGACGCAATTGTTAATAATGTTTATAGTTAACGACTTTTGCGAAGGAACGGACGCGCGGGTAAACAGGAAAAGAAGGAGGACTGTTTACGAAAAAGAATGACATCACATCAAAAACATTACAAGTTAAAACATGCTACCAAGTCTCGCAATTTATTGACGTCAAAATTTGTGAGCTATTATGATTTGTGTCTGACTGTTACAGTTTGGCTAATAGACTCATCATCATCATCATCTCAGCCGAAAGACGTCCACTGCTGGACATAGGCCTCCCCCAAGCGTCGCCACAGCCACTGGTCCTGTGCTAGAAAGGTGCTGTAATAGACTAATTATATTAAATTCTATTTATTCACTATATGTAATGAATGTTAAAGAATATGGCTCAGCAATGTTTTTGCTGTGGTAATGTCTTCTCTGTTTAACACACATTTGATTTTTGTGTGGCGTGATTGCCACATCACAAATAATGCTTGTTGTATTGTGCTTGTGTGTTGTGCGTTGGTTGTGTGTGTTGTGTATAATCAGATAAAATGGTTTCTTTTTTTGTCAAGTATTTTGTTGAATAAACTGTAGTATCGGGTACCGAATGGGTAACATAACTTTCAGTTACTATAGGTTGTCGGGTACCTACGTAGTTTGTTGACCGACAGTGAAAGGTTTGTTAACATTACATGTTAAACTTTTTAACATGTAATGTTTTCGATGGAATATTGTATATATTGGCAAATGTATGTTGTTTTTTTTTATGCAACTGCCGTGTTGTCTTTCCGCCACCATTGGTTGACTGGTGAAAGAATGACTATGGTATTGCGTGCAATTTGTTCGTTACTGTTGCATAAAGTGTTAATAATAATTTAATTAGTAATTTGTTGTTGTAAGTTTTCTCTAGAATAGACAATATGACCCTACATTATTTCGCTTTTTATCGTGTTTATAAAATCACTAGATATCTTTAATGCACGGTCTTCATTTTCTAACAAAGTAGTTCAAGAATAAATCTAAGCTTTTCTCCCTCTCCATTGTGGTTACCAAATGAGCTTCTATTGTGTTAACATCGTCATCGTAATGTAATAAAAAGGCTATCAATGAACATTTACCAGAAGCAGGTTATTTATAAAAAAATATATACTGATCATTTAACGTATATGGTAATTATATTACTTATTTAATACAGAGTGATTCACTCAAAAATGGTGTAGCATAACGTCATTTGATCAGTAAAGTATTTTTAAGTAATATAGCTTACGTCATTAGACAGTATATAAAGTGTTGCACTAGAAGGGCCAAGCACACTACTCGATCTCTCCTCACCTGGGCAGCGGTCCGTCACCACATTAATAAATACAATCATGTATTCAAATATGTGCGTGAAGATCGCTCTGTGCCTGGCTCTGATCGTCAGCATCGACGGTTTCGTGTTGAAACATCGCACCCTGCCTCTGCCAGCGGAAGGCATGACTGTGGAGATCACTGTGAGAAGCAAGGAAGACCCTCGTCACCCTCTGTCGACAATGAAGATCGATATCAACGAGAAGGACAAGGAAGTGGAGATGTCGATGTCTGAAGCTCCATCAGGAGTGCTGAAACATCTCCCGAAGGCGAACAACGACGTGCCGACTCTGGGAGACCGTAATGGTGGTATAATGACTCATGGTCAATGCGCAAAAGGAAAGGTTTTTCGCGGTCATATTTGTGTAGACAAATATCAACCAGATGACTATTCAAACGAAGAAGAAGGAAGAACTAGCAATAAATATAATAGAATAGACGAAGAACTACTCGCGACTATCTGGTAAATACTGTAATAAACTTCTACAAGTATTTTATTGATAAATAAAACTTCATGTTGGAATACTTTTGTTTTTGTTAAATGCATCAGAGTGAGCACCTCTTCCTTATAACTAAGTAAATCAAGCTGATGTAAATTTTCCTCATAGTTTTATGTCCATATTGTTTATAAAAACAACGACTTACTTTTACATGGTTTCTGAGTACAACATTTGGTCTTTCCTTAATAAATCCTCCCGCCCGAATTTCGATCACGGCGGTGGCCAATATCAACAGAGATTAGTCAAGTACGCAGTAGATATTAAAGTGCACAAGTGTGTGTGCAAACACAGGCGCACTCTCTGTTCCTTTACTCGCATAGTCGGATGGGACGGCAAACGGTCACGACTGGAAACAGAACAGGGAAAAGGAATGACAGCTTTTCGTGCTTTCTGAGGTACTAGGGTGTCACACAACTAACTTCCAAACTTCGGCCTGCTACAGAGTAATTACTAATGGAAAAAACCCATGAAAATGCATGCGTATAGATAAGGAATGGAATTCCTTGCCGGGATCTGTGTTAACTGATAGCTCCAACTTTAAGTTTGGGTCTTTAAGGTAAAGGTAAATAGGCTACCTCTACATAAGCGAGCTCCATCGTTTACCACTTCGTCGCTTCAATCAGGTGAGTTAGTGGTCAAGTCCACCACGTTAATGATAATCCCTTCATCTTTTGGAACATGTCAATAATACCTAATGAGGCCGACGTGACGTAGAAAAATTAAATACACGTGTATATTTTATAAAAAATTACTACTGTGCAGGCGTCGAATTTCTGTTGATAAAATTTCGAGATGCATTCTGTAAACCCATTGCTCAAATAATTTGATGCGTTGACTAGCAAATTACTAACTAGATGACATGCGTTACGTTTTTCGTCGTAGCGTGCATTCGTTGTTACGTGTTTCGGAATAGTGAACTTACAGGAAAGTGTTCTTTGATGTTACGATTTTCGAAGTCATGTACCACACCCAAAAATAATGCATAGACTATCATGTCAATGTCTGGCTACAATTTTAGTAAACAACTAAAATAGATTTATTAGATATACGCACTACTACTACTACTTGATATACTTGAATTCCATGCGTCTTCACGCTGCGACGACATGGCTGAGATTGTATGCTGTCCTAACAGGTGTTCCCCACCGAGGCTAAATGGGAATGCCTTACTTTGTCAAAGGCGCGCCAACTATAATTTAATTCTTCTAGTTGCCACTGATGAGATTTGTTTTGCTGTCGACAAATCAACTGCCTGTTACGACATACTTTTTACTGTACAACATAAGAAATTAGGTAGTTAAGTAGGTGTTTGAAATTAATCGGATGCCAGACGATCTTTTGAACCGAGTTATGGTCTACTCGTAGATAAGTAGGATGTCAAATTTCAACCAAATGCGTTCAGCCGTTAGACGAGACAGAGTAACTAATTGACTGACTAACAGAGGCATTCAATAATCATACTACAATTATAAAGCCGAAAGTTTGTATGTTTGCTACTTTTTCGTGTTCGAATGGCTAAACGGATTTCGATGAAAATGGTACACAGGTAGACCATGTTCTAGAATAGGCTCTTTATCTTGTGAACATAAAGGGCCTGCCATCCAGCCATCATCCTATTTTTTCAAACTCCTTCTAAATGACCTAATTTCTTACTTAACCTTTAAGTAGGGACACAGGGTCTCACAGACCTTGGTTACTTGTCGTTGACGTGAAATAAAGTACTTCCCCGCGCCCCCCGTCGCTTAGCGGCTCAGTAGCTTCGAGTCCCAACGAAGGAGAAGGTTGCGTCGTGCGGTGCAAAATACGTAAGTTATATGAATTTAAAGTTTAGAATGGGTCTGTGGGACCCTAAGTCCCCAGATCTCTTCTAAAATAAATTGTATAACATTTTTTTTGTTTGTTTTAAATTTTATATCCAAATGGCCGAAAATAGTGAACCTAGTACTTCTGGTTTGAAACGACCATTGCGAGATGTACCTAGGGAACAACAATCGAATAAAATATTGGAAAGGATGTGCCCCCCTGATGATGAACCAACTCCTGAAGAAAATCAAAATAAGAAGAAAAGATGCTACATCTGTCCATCAAGACTTCAAAGGAAAACTTCCTACAGCTGTGTTGCATGCAAAAAGCCTATATGTCTGCAATGCTCCAATCCACTATCCAAGGAGGGTCAAATATAATGGGGTAATTGGCCCCTGTAAATTTTTTTTTGTTTATGTTTAGAGTTACAAAAAAATTTTTTTCTTATAAATCCAAGATTACTTTTTAAGGGAAATATTTAATTTTGTTGATTATTTAGGAGAAAAAATATTTAGTACATCATAAGTGATGTCAATGCGAATTGAGACTGAACAGTGCCTATTTTTGTTTAGTTTGTATTTAAAATAATAATTCTTATAAATAAATGCTAAAATGTTCAAAAGTCTATTATTTATAAGCCTATCATTCACACTGATTAATTAAAATATGATTTATTTTGTTATTTCATATCAAAATAATAGAAATATTACAGGGGTCTGTGGGACCCTATGTCCGTTCTAGTGTTCCAAAAAAAACATGTCCCTAGTTAAAGGTTAAGCAACGACTGCTTCGTTTAGCTAAAATTGTCACAAAAGAATTACAAATTAATATAATATAATAAAACAATATTAATTACAAATAACCCAATCTCACATGTCAACATGTTGCCCCGCTTGGGCGGAGCACCGCCGTGTCCTCGTGGAGACTATCGGGAGCGGCGACCTCTCGCGCCGGGCCCTGGTTCAGGCCATGGTCCGGAGCGAGGAGGGTTGGCATGCGGTCGCCTCCTTCTGCGAAGCAGTAATGCTCGTGAAGGAGGCTGCTGACCGCGAGCGCGTGAGGGAACGGTCCTCACGCCGCCGCCGCCGAGACCCCGATCCCGATTTCCGACCACCGTAGGCGCGGGTTCGCGGACGGCGAGCACTGGGTAGCTCGCTGTCCGGCAGTCTGGAAATAATCTGGACCGAGCCCAGTCGTCAACGGCGCGTTCTGTTCCACGCGCGCCTCAAGGAGATGTCAGCAAACTGTAGGGGCCCGGTAGGGCCGAAGCCTCTGGGGGGAACATGTGGTATTCCTAACGGTTGATACCGAGTCCCCCCCAGAACGAAGGCAACGAAGGAACGGGGTAGGGGTTTAGTCAGTAAGAGTCTGACACGCCCTCCCGCTCCGCCCAAGAGCGGGGGAAGTCATTCTGATGATTATACCATAAAAAAAAAACATGTCAACATGTGAGATTGAGTTATTTGTAATTCATAAAACAAGGCAATAAGTCTTCCTTTGTACAGTGTTTCTAACTAGTGTATTTTTTAAAAATAAATAAATAAAAATAATTACAGTGGATATTAAGAAGTTTAAATCTAAATTTAAAAAAGAAAATTATACTCTATGACATCGCTGACACACTAGACTAGAAGCCAATACATTACGATTCTTAAAATATAACTCTATCTACTCTTTGTATCCCATATTAACTCCTCGAACGCCGATTGTACGTACGTTCGTTCAACTTGAATGACCTTGAAAAACTCTTAAGGGTCGTTAGTAACTAACTATACATCCGTGCGTATAAAAATGTTTTGATAATGTGTGTGTTTTGATAATTTTGAAATATTTTTTTCTTTATAAAAACGTTGAAATTTTGGGGATTTATTTAAAAACGCGTCACGGGCGTGGGGTTATGAAAAACAAAATTCTGTAAACCTGTTATAATTTATTTATCTGAATCTCTTGATGTATTATGTTATCATTTATTTAATTACTCAGATACCCGCGAAACGAGACACAATAGTAAAACAATAACAGCGCGGTCTCATAGGACCGGTTGGGGATTCAAACGTTAAACTTCTTATTTATTTATGTAAACTTGTTGATGAACAAGTCCAAGATCTGCTTGGCAGCGCGCGGCTTGTCGGCCGGCACCATGTGTCCCGCGCCGCGCACCATCACGTCCATAAAGTTGCCGCTCGCTTTCACGAAACTGAAACATGACAACATCACCACTGTCACAATTTGGAGGACACGGTGGAGCATACAGTGGAGGTAGGAGCATACGGTGGAAGATTGGGTGGAAGTGTGCCCCTTAAAAAGTCTTTTGGCAGTTTCCACTTTACAAATAACTAGCTTTAGCCCGCAGCTTCGCTCGCGTACATAAAATATAGCTTATGTCACTCAGGAATACAGCAGCTTTCTATTGGTGAAAAATTTTTAGCAATCGGACCAGTACTTCCACAGATTACCTCATACAAACAAAAAAACAAACTTTACCTCTTTATTATATTAGTAGGTATAGATTTGAATTGTTGAATGGAAAATCATCAAATAACTTCTCCCGTTAGCACAATTTTTCAGCGAACGTTAAATGACATACTGCTTTAATACTATCCTTGTTTGAGGTGGATAATCATCAAATCCTTTTCCTGCTCTGAATGAAGTGAGAGAGCGTTTCAGTTTTTTTTTTAATATTAGTGATAGGCTCGTGCTTGAAATCTATCTCACCTGACGTAAGCGATGATGTGGTCGAAAACGGTACACCCTTGCCTAGAAGTAATATGTTCATGTTCATTCTTCATTCAAGGACTGCTATGTTTTACCGAGGATAACCTACCCAGCCCTCCCTCATTGGCCCTTTGCGTATCAGAGATACGGTAACTCTTTCAACAATTTCCGCAGCCCATCTTTAATACTACCTTAGCGAATAGTTTGTGAAATCCATACTTAATATTATAAAAACGAGTATGAAAGTAACTCTGTCTGTCTGTTACGCTTTCACGGTTACACTAAACTACTAACCCGATTTTGATGAAATTTTGTACAAGGCTAGCTTGAACTCCAAGGATGGACATAGGCTACTTTTTATCTGTAATCAACACTCATGTGCGGACGAAGTCACGGGCAAAAGCTAGTGCCAAATAAAATAAACTGGCTACTTACGAACTAAATGTACTATCATCTGCATTGCCGAGACGTGTTCTGTTAGCTGCCCGATACGCCTCTGCTCCGGACCAGTTGAGACTTCTGTACGTGTGGACTGACACCGCGTACCCAACGATCACATCCAGTTGCCCACTGATGAACAAAGAGTCAGATTTAAGCAGTGTTCTAACATCTTCATTAGCTTGTCAACAGCGAACTTTGTGTGACGAATTTGGTCCGTCTGTACCAAGTTCGAGAATGTGTTTGATCTTGGTACGTATTGCTCACGCTCGAATTTGGTATGACGGACCAAACCTCGCAACTGACGACCGAAATAAATAATAATACGTATGGCCGCCAGGCCTATACAACGATGGATCGTTTTTTGACCAAATAATCCAGATTTGGTCAAAAAGCAAACCAAAATTGTAGTTCAATCATACAAAGTTTGAGCGTGTTACGTACTATTCATATTTACAATTCATTACAGTAGAAAATTTAAAACAAAGTTAAAAACAGGTACTAACTTGTAACACATGACTCCGTAATGCTCCAGTAACTCCTCTAACCAAGGTTTGACAGTATCGTATAAGTCGTGGTCCAAATGCAAAGAGACGTTATTATTAAATTCTTGGAATTCCATTTTTTTGACGTGAAGGGCATCTTGCACATCGGGTCTATTCAAAAATTCTTCGAATTGTATATCAGTCTGAGAAATGTCATGTAAAAAATTGTAAGGACTTGTAGGGGCATATGTGCCGAATGTCTCATAAGCATATCGAGCAGCCTGAAAAATAAAAAAGATTTTAAAAATATACGTGTAAAATTATACCTACGTGCTAGGTACAGTTAAAAAAATCCGGAGGTCGTGGATTCGAAATGTTTGTGTGTAATTATTAATTGTTCTGTGTCTGGGTGTTATTTATCCACTTATAAAATTACAAACAAAATATTGTTGTCAAAAAATCAGCTGCCGGATACTCATATCACAAGCTCTGCTTAGTTTGGGTCTAGATGTCGCTATGTACAAATTGTATTATTACAGTTAAAATTCCACGACAGCATACCGGCTATAATGACGATTTTAAAGCACTAAAAAATTGTCGCAGTCTCAAAACTATGGAGCTACGTATGGTATTCCGAAATACCGCTGACCGAAAGGACGGTTTTCCGATAACACTCTACTCCGACGGTTGGTAGTCCGAATGAATCCTTCGCCGATGAACGGTTCACCGAAAACACTCTTCAACGACGATTGGTTAAACGAACGAATCTTTCGCCGATAGCATAGCACTCGTTGTAGGGGAATTCTTTTGCCAAATAGATAGTTTTTCTTTCAGCTTGACAACACCCTTAGGTCATGTAGAAGTCATGTTAAAAATACAGGTAATAATAAAATAATACATGGAAGAGTGGCAATAGAAAAAAAAAAACAATGTTTTTATTTAACAATAAGAAAATTAATCAAAAAGGCAAATTTATATTGTTTTTTACAATAAACAATATGATTATGATTATTATGATTTCTCTATTAGAACTGCGACTTTGGGATTTAGGGATTTAGGGCGATTTAGGGACTTACCTTTAATACGGAAGCTCCCGGTATTTATTTATTCATCTATGCTGATAAAATTAAACATGCGACTCGAGTATTGTTTAGCTGCATTGCACATTATCTATCTATATATATAAAAATGAAACCCGTTTTCCGTTGTCACGACATAACATAAAAACGGCTAGACCGATTTGGCTGATTTTTTTTTTAAAAGTTCCTTGAAGTTCAATGATGGTTTTTACGGAAAGAAAAATTCAAAAAAAAAGTTAGGTAAAGTAGGGTAGTGTAGGGTAGTGTAGGGTAGTGTAGGGTAGTGTAGGGTATTGTAGGGTAGTGTAGGGTAGTGTAGGGTAGTGTAGGGTAGTGTGGTGTAGTGTAGGGTAGGTAGGGTAGTGTAGGGTAGTGTAGGGTAGTGTAGGGTAGTGTAGGGTAGCGTAGGATATGTCCCTACATAGTCATTTGACGGGAGCGAAGCTGCGGGTAAAAGCTAGTTATAAAATATAATAGCTAGCGTAAACTGAATGCTATCGGCGAAAGATTCGTTCGTTTAACCAATCGTCGTTGAAGAGTGTTTTCGGTGAACCGTTCATCGGCGAAGGATTCATTCGGACTACCAACCGTCGGAATAGAGTGTTATCGGAAAACCGTCCTTTCGGTCAGCGGTATTTCGGAATACCATACGTAGCTCAAAACTATGAATGACTGAATTGAATTAATCTGTCATTCTCAACTTACATACATTCAAATAAACATAGGAATTACATGATGTTGTGTAAACAACCCTAGTAGATATCGTAGCTCGTCTCGGCATCCAGATTTTCGACACCAAAATTTCCGGCACCCAAGCTATTCCCGTTTCGGTACCAATAGGTATTTTAGATTGGGATTTTGTGTGGGTTACTACCATCTAAAATACCTATTGGTTCCGAAACGGGAATACTCCGGTAATACGACCAGACCAGAGAATCACTAAATAAGTACATACCAGATCATAATCGTCGAAGTTACCCTCGTCCCAGTACTGTCTAGCCTGCTCTTCCATTGCATGAACCACTTCTGCTTGTTCAGGGTCCAGGAGTCCCACTTGCAGTGCCCACTCGGAGTAGTGCAGTATTGTCGGCGGGTCTATCCACCCGTCGCCGATCGCTAAACCCTAATAACAGCCGAAACCAATAACCTATCTATCATATATCGGAGATAGAAAAACAAATGAAACAACAGAAACATGTCAAATTTTAGTATTGTATCATATGTTTTACTGTCTCCAGTATGCCTAAACCGGAGGTAGATAGCTTATTAAAAACGGGCGTAATAAATCGTTGAGATCACTTGTTTCTATCAATTAAGTCAAAATTAAAAAAGAAAACATCAATGCGCGACTCGTCAAGATTTGTCTAACTCGGTATCAAAATTTGCCAATTTGAATGTTAAAGTATTACTTTTTGTGATCGTAAAACTAATAAAATTGGTTGTCAAGGGTGCGGTAGTCAAAAATTTAATTGCAAACAAATATTTAAATCGGCATTAGGAATAAAATATATCTGGGGGACCGTAAAATACTATCTTTTTACGGTAATTTTAACAACTGATGTTACTGTGTGCAAGCATTGAGTAGGTATTGATTGATACATTCTGTAAAACATTAAAAACTTACAATAACAATTTTGATAACAAAATTGAAACTGTAGGATAAAGGACTTATTGATAAGGAATGTCCGATATCAAAAAACGGGAGAAACTAAATCGCTCCATAAAAATCTTTCTTTTACCAATTTTGCATAGAACAATAACAACAACATGTATGACTAGAACTAACCTTCAAATTAATAGGCATGGACTCATTTTGATTGTTATGAATATAGTGTCCAAACGCAGGAATATACTTTCCGGCGTATGATTCGCCAGTGATGAATAAAGGTGCTTCTCTCAACTCTGGAAAAACTAAAAGAAACTGCTGAAGAAAACTTAGGAGACTCGCACCGATCTGCAAAAATTGAGAACTCGGTTATTATCACTTTAGTTCTATGGGAAACAGTTCCATTTGATTCTGCCGATGCTTTTCACCTGATCCTCATCGGTGCCATATTCTTCTCCCTCAGTGAAGCTAAATCCAGTTCCTACTGGATTATCAATGAACAGCAGTGAGTAGTTGGAGCCCCATGTGATAGGCATCTTCTCCGCTGAAATATTTTATTACACATTATAAGATCCTTTAGAGGGATGTAGATACATGTGGAGGGATGGAGAGGAAGAGGGAGACCAAAGAAAAGATGGATGAATTGTGTGAGGACTGATATGAAAGAAAAGGGAGTTGATGATAGCATGACGGGTGACAGGACAGACTGGCAGAAAAAAAGCATGTTGCGCCGACCCCAAATAATATGGGATAAGGGCAGGAAGAAGTAGAATTATAAGATCCTTTCAAACTAAATGTATAGATTTATTATGACTTGGTACTTACCTGTGCCGTTTTCAATCCTTAACGGACCAATTTCGTCGAATAAACCAAATAAAGAAGAAGCACCAGGCCCTCCTTGTAGCCAGATAATCAACGGTGTGCTTTCTAGATCAACCCCTTGTGCGGGGAAATACCAGAAGAACAAGTTCCATTTGCGGAGTTTGTCAACAGTGATATACGCGGCGTGACTGTTGACGCCGGCGAACAAGCTGGGATCCACTGCCGACAGTACTTTGGCATTTTCTGTTTGTCCATTTTCGATTAAGGGTGTTAATATAAGAGGAGCATCTTCTTTATCTACTGTTAGAACTGCGCTCAGAGCAGATGCACTAAAATACATAAAATGATGAGATTATGATTATTAACAAAAGTAAAATTGTTATAAGGTACGATGGGGCTGACATATTCTTTTTGGACAAAAGCCCCTAAATGAAAAGTGGAATAAAAAAAATATTTTGAAAACATATTTAGTTAGTAAGGTTTTTTTATTTATTGTAATTATATTGGTAATGTGCATAAATTGTCATAAATGTTCTAAAAATAAATATTATGTTCTGTAAAAAAAATATATTTGAAGATAATAGAAAAAAAATCTTACCAAAAAAGCGTTAAGAAATATACTCCACCAAACATCATTTCAAATTGACATGAAGTACAATTAAGCGGCACCTATTTAAAGATATTCGATGTTACAAACTATTTGAACAATGTACTTAACAGAATGCTACACAAAAAAATGTTATCTACAGAAATTCGACGCCTTCACAGTAGTAATAAAAATATATTTACACGTGTATTTTTCTACTTCTGTCTCAGTTATTATTGACACGTTCTAAAAGACGAAATGATTTTCACTTATTTGATGATCTTGATGTGGTCTTGACTGCTATCTCATCTGATGGAAAGTGACGATGTGGTTGAAGATGGTGCACGCTTGCCTATATAAGTAACCTATTTATAATATACTTAAATATGCAAATAGGTTTCAGGAAACACATTACACAGACTCTGGAAGAGAATTCCACTAATTATTTATACACAAATGTAGATAGATTTAGGTTTAATGTTTTTAGGGTTCCGTACCTAAAAACGAGAAACGGAACCCTTTTAGGATCACTTTGTTGTCCATCTCTCTTTCAATGAGCGGAAGTATCGAGTTGAAATTAAAACTATATACTCATGTCAGCGGTCCTTTGAAGCTGTGCAAAAATCAAACTTGTAAGTCAACGAAAAATAAAGATGTGGCCGTTTATGTCGCAAAAACGTACATTTCGACACTTTCAAAGGAATCATAATTCATAGGGTACTTCCAGTTGCCCTAGAAACAAGGCCTCATGGCACAAATATAGAAAAAAGTTTGAAATCTAAAAATTTGTGATACGTTACAAGAAAAATAAATGCGTTTCGGAAAATCTTCAAGACGCAATTCGGGAAAAACTGTTTTCATTGGTAAGTTAGGAACGCTCAGTGCGCAAGTCCGACTCGCACTTGCCAATTTTTTTTTAACATACACTTTTTACCTAAATTAATACACAAAAAATAAAAATAAAAAGCTGAACATAAAACCTCCTCCTTTTTTAACTCGGTTAAAAATGAGTCGAATTTATACTCGGAACATTTCGGCACTTAGATATTAATCATGGTAGGTGCTGCTACCGATGGTATGACAATAATAATAATAATATGTTCCACAACGCCATGTAGTCCCAAGCTAAGCAGAGCTTGTGTTATGGGTACTAGAGAACTGATAAACATATTTATATATTTCGAAATAGGTACATACATATTATAGATAAATCACACCCAGGCACAGAACAAATGATTATGCTCATCACACAAGCATTTGGCCTGGATGGAAATCGAACCCCGACCTCTGGCTTAGCAATCAGGGCCACTAACCACTAGACCAACCGGCCAGTCGGGTATGATAGGCATACCATCGGAATTCTATTCTGGGAACCTATTTTCCTGTATCCTGTATAATAAATACCATAAATGGCTATAAAATGTTTTCCCATAGTTGCAAACTAATTATTTATATTTTTGATTAATTTGTACCTAAAATGCATAAATACTTTACTTCGGTCCTATGAGACCGCGCTGTTATTGTTTTACTATTGTGTCTCGTTTTGTGGGTATGTGATAGGTTAATGATGTATCATGTACGCTATTGCAACATTTCGCGTTACATGTGTTTTACATATTTATAGTTTTCTAAAGATTTCCTCTTTGTAAATAGTTTCCGATTAAAGTTGCTTATTGCATACAAAGTAGTTGAATAATTTAAAGTTGGATCTGTATTTTTTTATTATTTTATAATTTGGTAGCTTATAACGCCCTCAGCTTAATGATTAATTATATTTATTCTACAAATATGTTTTCAAAAACACTTTAACATATTAATGTATGTATGTTAACTTAAAAAGAAAGAAAATCAACTTATTTGCGCGAAAAGACGCAATCTTAAACTTTGATGTGGCCGGAATTGGGCAAAAGTTTCCCCCAAATTCTTCCAGAAACCTAATCTTTTCTCGAATCACCATGAATCAGCCCTTGTGATAGGTAGGCGTCAAGGTCATCCCACCACCTCTCCGCAAGTCGATGCAGTACAAGATATAAAACCTTCTATTACTATTATTTTAAGGTTTTAGCTTTTTGATGAAAAAGGGCTAAAATCGTTGTAATTTAGGTGTCTTCAAGATTAGGTTGAAGAAGTTCTTCTACTAACTAACTAGTGCACCTTACCATCAACGATTGCATACCATCAGGTACGATTGCATACCATCAGGTGGGATCGCAGTTAAGCACTATTTTACATCAATTAAAAATATATAAATTAGAAAACAGTAAAAAAGCATTTATAAGATGCAGTGATAATGTGCATATTAAATACATAAATACATATGTACGTAACTTTGTACATGAATAATTTAAAAAGAATAAAATTACTTATTTAATAATATGCATAGTGAATCACTCAATAATGACGAAAGTAGATCTAGGTACTTATGCATAATTGATGGCAAGCACAGAACTATTGGTAACATTTATGCAATTTCAGACGAAGTTGCGGAAAAGGGTTAGTGCGTAATAAAAGGGGAAAAACTAACAAAGTATTTCCAGTTAACGTCATTCAATAGTATATAAGCTTGTTCTTTAACTAGACCAAATACACTCCTCAACCGGCCATCAGCCGCAACTATAGCCATCGGTCTTTCACCACATTAATAAATACAATCATGTATTCAAATATGTGCGTGAAGATCGCTCTGTGCCTGGCTCTGATCGTCAGCATCGACGGTTTCGTGTTGAAACATCGCACCCTGCCTCTGCCAGCGGAAGGCATGACTGTGGAGATCACTGTGAGAAGCAAGGAAGACCCTCGTCACCCTCTGTCGACAATGAAGATCGATATCAACGAGAAGGACAAGAAAGTGGAGATGTCGATGTCTGAAGCTCCATCAGGAGTGCTGAAACATCTCCCGAAGGCAAGCAACGATGTGCCGCGTCTGGAAAGCCGTGCCAGTGTGGTGGTCGGATCGTGCCCTGCGGGGTACTCCCCTCGCGGTCGCTTCTGCATCCCGGATGACTACTAGACTACGTACTGTAAAGAGTTATTACTAAAACTCTTTAGTAATGTGTTACTGGTGGGTTTGAAAAGAAATAGACTGTTCTAATATTTTGAATGATATTGTTTCTTAGACAGACATGTCATCGTGGAAAATGGCTTAGAAAAATATGTGGATTATTGTATTAGCCGCGTCCATGTAAACACCTCTCTAATAAAAAGTGAATCTCAGTATCTCTGTATATTATTAAGCTTCCACTCCCACAGTACCAACCTAGTCTCTTCCTACTGTGATACGTGCTTTAATTTGGTTGATTAATAAAACTTCATTGTTAAATACAACTGTTTTTGTATATTGCTAATTGCATCTCATCCTAATTTTTAGGAATGCGGAAGGGAACATACTCTTAGGATAAAAAGAATCTTGTGTGCTATTTTAGGATATGGTTTACCTGTTTGTAAATCTCATCTATCATCCATTCAGCTGTTTCTGTGTGAAGGAGTAACAAACCTACAAACATATCAATAAATTTTCTTACTGTGGTTTCTAATAGGTAAATTAAAATAGACTAAGGTATTAAAGAAAACGTAATTGCTTTGCTTAAAGTGGGAATGGAATCACTACCAATTTTTAAAACGCTACTGAAGCTTGGTATTAGTCGTGGTTCTATGTTACGACAAACAAGCATATCGCACTACAGAAACCAACGTTCTGGTGTTGACAATAAAATATCAGCTGTCAGGGTCAGATTTCACCTGAGTGCCTTGGCTTATGAAACTTTGCCAGGATGGAAAGACGAAGTCATACGACGAGCATGCTGATGGGTGTGCTAAGTCTGAAGCTATCAACGTTTTATTCTTGCAAAAGGCGTAGGATGCTTTAAGGTTTTTTAAATTGATTTACAATAAAATAGTTTTTAGTATTTATTTATATTTACACACACACTCAATCAACACCGATATTCTTTTTGCTGTCGAGATAATTTTTACAATCGAGGAAAAATATAACTAGCAAAATGGTCAGATGTATTTTTTTTTAAATATTTATTGCATAAGTTTGAACCAATAACACTATTTACAACTATGACTTATGACGAAAGATACGTTTACACCCAAGGTAAGATTTAACTTGTGTTTAGGGTGCCAGCGTCTTCGCCCTATGCTCGTAGGAGCCTCTCAAGTGCTTGTCAGAGTCCTGCATTATTTTTATGCGGCATCAGTAATGTTTTGGTGGAGGTTGCCCTACCACTGAGCGGCCAGGTCCATTTTTGTGTAAAACCATACAACCACTCTATACTCGTATGTGATTATGATTTGTACACATCTTTCTGTACTTGTAAATATTTTAGAAATGCAAATATCTTTTGAATATTATATAGATTTGTATTGAAAACTAAACATAAATTAGTCTCAGTTTGTAGTGTAGTGTAGTGTGTATTTATTATTTGCTTCATGATTATTATGTTACATTATTATTTGCCACGGTTACTTTACCAAATAATGTACCAATTTAGGTTATTACTTCAACATTTATTCATAAATGTTTCTTGACATTTCTAATTAGTATATGACATTTGAAACTTAAATTCTACTAGTGACTTTATTTATTATGTTTTATTTTTACAATAATGTGTTTTGCATGCTTTAAGGTGTAATAAGAATGGTTGCATTGTGCTATATTTTTAACAACCTTATATAATTTACCTATATTAACAAATAAATTATTATTATTGCTATTAAACTAGTACTCTAACATCGAGAGAGACCTCAAAAAAACCCAATTGCCAAAAACGACAACCCAGGACAGACTGTCCTAGCGTAGGATTGTGAAGGGACCCGATCCTAGATATTGGAAGCAGGGACAGGCTAAGAAGAAAAAGCGAATAAATAATTATGATAATGCTAAACTATTCCAATAATGACCTTTGAAGTCTATTATTTCGCATGAATCTTGCCCGTTTATGATGTTCTTGGTATTCAAAGACAAAAAGTAAGAGTAATAATGTATGGGAATCTTGCACATTCATTCAAGACTCTGATGATGATTCTTTTTTCTTTTGCCTCTCCTTTATGATTTATCAAGTATAAACTATAAAAGAAGATTCATTGACGTTATTTAATGAACTGAATCAAACGGGTCACGAATTTAAGGAAAAAAGGTCATTGATTCAGACTTCTAGCGAAATAAGGAGCAGTATTGGGCTCATATTGAATCATAATTATCATAAGTCGCACTAGTATGTATCAACATCGGTGATGCAATGGGTAGACGACCTTTTAATTTTTTCCCGGGAAGACCTTGCTGGATAAGGTTGGCTCTTAGACACTTGGAGATTAACGAGAAGGAAAAGAGATCTATGCCTCGCAGTGGATGAAGCCGGATTAAATGAGATGATGATATTATTATGTAACTTATAATAAAATTTAAAAGAGAGTCCATGAAGTTTCTTGCACGTTCTTTCCATGGAAATCTACGTTTTGGAACGTTCCAACGAACGTTTTGTCGGTACAGCATCGTAGAGTGACAAACATTCTTTCATCAATTGACAGTAAATTGTCTTCTGTCAAAGTACTTATCTGCTAACGGCCGAAACCAATAACCTATCGAGCTCCAGTTTTGGCATACTGAAGATTGTAAAACAAATGATACAATACAAAAATTATCATGTTTTCTGTTCTTTCATTTGTTTTTCTATCTCCGATATGAGATAGATAGGCTATTGGTTTCGGCTGTAAAACTATAGGTATATATAGACTACCAGCTGTTGCTAGAGGGTTCACCCGTGTGATAATACAAAATTATCCTAAGGGAATTAAACTCTTGGAATAAAAAAGTATTCTATCTATGTGTTATTTTCTTTTATTGTTAAAAATTGCATAAATTATATATTACTAGTCTACACGTGTACCAAGTTTCAATGAAATCCGTTCTGCTATTCGACCGTGAAGACGTTACAAACATATAGGGTAAATGAGGCATACGTGCCCCTGTTCGTATTTACCCCACACACAAAACTAACAGCCGAAACCAATAACCTATCTGTCACATATCGGAGATAGAAAAACAAATGAAACAACAGAAAACATGATAATTTTTGTATTGTATCATTTGTTTTACAATCTCCAGTATGCCAAAACTGGAGATCGGTAGGTTATTGGTTTCGGCCATTAGAAACCCATTTAAAACTCACTTCAACTATATCTACAACGCAAGTTAAAGTTCACAAGTTAAACTTGCGTTGTATAGTTTACATAGTTTTCATACTTATAATCCAACCAGATTGACTCAAAAAAGCATCAAATTTTAAATGCGTGTATTCAAGAGGGGCCCGTTACCGACTGGGGCAAGTATGCCTGGTTTACCTTACACACACACTCACAAGTGTTTAAAAGGTAACTCTGGATATGAAAAACTTACAGGATTTAAAGAGAAAGACAGTAGTTATTTACCCTACTGTCTTTGTCCTTGCGCTGAGTTGATGTCTAAAAATTCAAAATTCACCTAAGTAGTGTAGGCTTTAGGTTAGGTTAAGTTAATCTCTACGGGATTGTTTGTATCGGTTACCGCGGCTTTGGACTGGGTATAGCAACTGAAGGATCACAAGTGGGTTTTAGTCAGTAAAAGTCTGACACTCCCTCTTGTTCCACTCAGAGCAGGAAAAGGCATTTGATGATTTCCCACCACAAAAAAGAAGGCTTTATGTGTCTTTGGGTCAGTATCGCATCTACTTGAGGTAAAAAATAGCCCTTGCACCTAAATATATTCCGCCTAAGCATGGGTCGATCTTCGAAGTTAAGCAAACCTTTCCGAGGTTGGTGCATGGATGGGTGAACTTCGACCCCATAATGATTGAAAAAACACTAGGCAGTTTGATTGACAGCTAAATGAATAAAATATACCTATTGAAAAATAATAAAGTGTTTAATAAATAAACTTATTAACGGTTACAAATATGCCCTTGATTATAAACCACCATGATTGTTTATCATGAGAATAACATTAATTTACGCATTGCCGCTATGTATGTTCCGATAGCAAAACTAATTTCCTGGAGGCAATCCTGAAACGTTATTGAACGAGTGGTTCCTTACAGGCAAAATGTGTGTTTTCAGATCGGTGGCCATATAATAATTATTATTTGGTCATCATCCACCATCATCCACCTAGCCTTTTCTCAAATATATTGGAGTCGGCTTCCAGTCAAGCCGGATTTAGCTGAATAACAGTATTTTACGAGGAGCGGCTGCCTACCAGACCTCCACAACCCATTAACTGGGGTAACACGGTACTTCTTGGCAAGACTGGAGTCAGATTTACTGGCTTCTGACTATCCGTAACGACTGCCAAAGATCTACAAATGACAGACGGGACTAACGGCTTAACGTGCTTTCCGAGACACGGAGGAAACTCGGTATGTTAAGATGGTCACCCATCCACAGACCATCCTTGGAAAGCGTTGCTTAACCTTGAACATCGACCCGTGCGGCTGTTATTATCTAGCCACGAGCTCCCCAATAATTATTATTTGGTATAAAATAATAAAAACGATAATGCCAGTGTCTGCCTGCGGCTTCGTCCGCGAGAAAGTAGGTTTTTCCATACAAATTTGAGACCCCTGTTTCATTCCCTTAGAGGATAAATTTTGAAAAATCCTCCCTTAGTTTTCGCCTACTTTATAAAAGGAAACCTTGTGGAAAATTTAACACTTTTAGTCGTAGTGGTTTCGGTCGTACGTCGATATGTCAGTCAGTTTCTCCTTTTATAATATTATGACTCATTGAATATTAGCACCCAATCATTTCAAATCAAATTAAAAACATTTATATTTTCAAATAAACCAATAACAGATTTACTGGCACTTATGAATTATCAAAATCGGTCAAAAAAGAAACTGAATTGCATGCTCAAAGTGTAGATCTCTAACTGCCAATTTCTTCACCAAACGTAACAACCAAAGTAACAGCCAAAGTAACGTCAAAAAGTGGATAATAACCAAAGTAACGTCATAAAGTGGATAACGTCAATAGCAACTGTCGTCTTGTAAATGTTTTCACTTGGATGAAAACATTTACAAGACGACAGTTGCTATTGACAACAGTAATGTTCAAGGAAAAGTTATTACTTTAGTTTTAGCTTTTTTGAAGAAATTGGCCGTAAGATGGTAAAGGGTAAGCTCGTTTTGAAACTAAAGTCGGTATTTTCACATTTGAGAACACTGAGACTTAATGATAGGTACAAAGTTAGTAGGTAGGTACGTACTGTCCGACTTGCTATCATATTGGTTTAAACTAATTTTTTTTTGGGTTTGCAAATATATCAAAGAAATCCCTCCATCTCCCACTGTAGGATGAAACGAAAAGTCATATCAGACTTTTACTCACTAAAACCCTATGTGCCTTTAGTTGTCCTTTGCTTTCAAGCGCCACAGTAACTCTTTCGAACTGAATTCCCTCAGTCCGTGGTTGGGTATCTCGTAAGCAAAATATTCGCAGTTTGCTAAATCATTTCATAGCGAACCCTAATTCTGCCGTGGTTTTATTAAATTTTAATTGGCTCTCGATAACTACACGATATAATAAATAAGTTAATAAAGTAAATACTCCGTCACTTGTGATTTTAATTTCGACAAGATGAATCGCTACTCCGCATTATTTGTTTTACTGCTATGCGTTTTGGCAGATTCGTATAAAAAGAATCGACGTGACCATAATATGAGAAGGGTCGAAAATAAAAAGCTGACCACACCTCCTCATTGCACGCAAGTAACAAAAGGTGAGTCGTCATACTATTTCATAAGCATAATCATCCTTAGAATGTTTCTACTGCTTTTTTATAGGTGGGAAATCATCACAAAAACTTTTCTCGCGCTTGGGCGGAGCGGGAGGTTGAATCAGACTTTTGTTGACCCCTGTTTTCCTTCTTTACTTTTCGTTCCAGAGCCGGGTTTTTCCTTTCAGAAGTAAACCTAGGGCCCCAGAGGCTACGGCCCTGCCGGGCTCGTAGGGTATTGCTGATATCTCCTTGAGGTGCGTGCAGAACACTACGCGCCGTCAACGACTTGAGCTCGGTCCGGATGATTACTGGACAGCTGGACGAAAGGCTACCCATTGCTCGCCGCCCACAAACCCACACCTACGGTGGTTGGTAAGCGGGGTCAGGATCCAGTGGCTGGGGCGTGAGGGCCATATCCTCTCGCAAGCGGCCATCTTCTTCTGGCATACATGGCTAACATAACTGCTTCACAGAAGGAGGCGATCGCCTGCCATTCTTCCTTCATGGCCTAACCAGGCCCCGGTGCGAGAGGTCGTTGCCGCCCATCCCTCCACGAGAACAAGCCTCCGCCCAAGCGGGGCACACTTCTACCGTCTACTCCACCATGTCCTCCGGGCGAGCGAGTTTGTCCTCACAAAAAAGGGCAACTAAAGGAGTACTTCATGTTTTAGTCAGCAAAAGTCTGACACTCCCTGCCGGTGCATCTAGAGCGGGAGAAATTATTTAATGTTTTCCATGTAATAAATAGGATTTCGCTGGATTCAATTAGTACAGAACTTGGTGACGTGTTACGATGATGATGAATAGATTTTTATATTTTCCTCTTGAAAAGTTCTATGTACGTCCTACATTAACTCTTTTTTTTCCAGATACGGATTACCAATCAAGATTCCATTACAACTACCCGCTTGCTTACATCCAGCCTGGACAACGTGAAGCTTATCAACAAGTAAGTGTTATCATATTTATCCATTTGGTCTTCCAATAGAATTAAGGGCTCCAGTTAAAAGTATTGCAAATAAATGAAACAATTGGATTCTAGAATTTATAAGTGGTAAATTAGTACTATCTAAATATGAAATGTGCTGTTTTGATACCTTATTGAATTTTATTATGAGCACATTAAATAGGTTCCCACACATTAAATAAGTTCTCCTGCTCTTGTTAGAGCGAGAGAGAGTGTCAGACTTTCTCTGACTAAAACTCGCTTGTTTCCCTTAAGTTTTCCTTTCAGGACTACGATAAACTATCTATTTAAGACATTAATTTTAACTTTAAAGATTCTACATTATATTTATACATTCTGTAGAATCTTTAAAGATTCTACAGAATGTATAAAAACCCTAACACTTTTAAAAACTCTAGTTTGTAAGCTCGTTATACTTACTCCTATAGTTAGAAAAGAAACCAAACAAAGTTTTTAAGTGATAGTTTATTTGTTATTTCCAGTTATTCTGCGTGAACCCTGCCACAGTGAACAAAGCAGTGACAACCGTGTGTGACTGGGCAGCCCCACCTCAGGTCCAGTTCACGTTGGGAGACGAATACATGCACGTGGTACGTCAGGACCCCACCGGCCGCTTCCTCGGCAACGCGGTCATCACCACTTACCAGTACTGCAACCATACCATACATCAGACCCTCACCAGATCCGAGGCGGATGTTACCGTTACACCTGTGTAAATGAGCATTCATCGAGTTTAAATTGGATCAATAAAACTTTTTTATAAGTTGACTTACTGTTTTTTTTTTTGCAAAAGAATGTTTGCTGGGTAGGAACGCAGTTACGATTTAACTCCTCAAATACTCAGGAGTGGGTTTTAGTCTTTACTGACACGCCCTCCTACTTTGCCCACGAGCGGAAGAAGTCTTTCTGATGATTACCCGCGCCTCAAGATGATGTCAGCAACTTGTAGGGGCCCGGTAGGGCCGAAGCCTCTGGGAAACATGGAAAATTCGAAAGGTTGTCACCGTGTCCCCCAGATCGAAGGCAACGACGATACGGGGTGGGGTTTAGTCAGTAAGAGTCTGACACGCCCTCCCGCTCCGCCCAAGAGCGGGAGAAGTCATTCTGATGATTCCCCTACCAAAAAAAAAAAACGTCAATTTCTAGTATCGAGGCGTTAAAGAACTGATTAAACATATGAGAAGAGGGATTGTGGTATCTCGAACTGGTGAGATAGTAAAACACTGGTCAATACGAATACGAATTACACATGACAGTTATTCGCGATGTTTTCTCTCACCGACAGAAAGCTGTGGAAACGCCATGTACCAATTTTAGGTTTAACACTATATTTTTACTGTATTATCTACAATGGTAGAGTATCAGCATTGGTAGGTAAGTATACTATACACATACGTGTATTACATACTAGCTAGTGACGTAATCAGGTTTTATCAAGAATTTATCAAAATAAATTATTAGGTATTTTCTTAATCTTCAAATAGCAGTTTAGGTCGTTTTGAAGGAAATATCCTCTTCCACTTAAATTGACTCACCCACCAAGTTGGCAAAAAAACTCTGGGTTTAAAAGTTGATAAATAAAAGCTACGAGGACCTATAACTGGCAATTTAATTATTGCAAGTGTTGGGGGGGGAAGCTAGGGTATGGTCTTGGTGGGAATCGTTGTTAGTGAGGACAACATTACCTATAAAGTGCCAAATAACCATCTGCTGTGCTCGTGGCGGAGTACCGTACAAAGCAGAGCCCTAGCCAGTCCGAGCCATCCACGTCCCCGCCGTCCTCCCTGGGACCTGCTGCAACCGCGCCGCCGCGCGTCCGCCACCCTGAGTTGCAGCTGAGCTAACGGATGCAGGGCGAAGGGCGAGTATTCTGCGCCTTAAAACAGAATCGTCTCACTAGGAGGATACCTGAAACAAAACCGAGCACATCCGCAGGCTCTAAAGCGGCAGCCCCGCTAGCGGATTAAGGTACAGTGGGCTAATCACTCGCTTACCCGACAACAATAGATTCTCGAAACTGAAATAGTAAGAAACCGGACCGATACTTCACCGACGACTTTTGGCATGAAAACACGGACACGAATTGCCTTTTGGAATGTGCGTACGCTTAGCGGCGACAGTCGACTAGCCCAAGCCGAAGCAGTAATGATCAATTACAACTTGCAAATTCTCGGCCTAAGCGAAGTGCGGAGAAATGGGTTTGGTGAGATGAGGACGTCCAAGGGCTTGACTTTGCTGTATTCGGGCAAAGAAAGTGAGGAAGATGTACACGAGTATGGCGTGGGACTCCTTCTTTCAAATGCAGCAAGGAAAAGCCTTGTGGACTGGAAACCTATCTCAGACCGGATCATGTACGCCCGTTTCTACTCAAAAGCCCGGAAGATTTCTATCGTACAGTGTTACGCCCCAACCAATGCATCACCAGAGGATACCAAAGACGACTTCTACAACGCCCTCAACGCCACCCTTAGGAGCATAAAAAAGCAAGATATCGTCTTCGTCATGGGGGACCTGAATGCAAAAGTTGGGAATGTAAATACAAACCGCGAGCGGCATATGGGTACGCATGGACTGGGAGTGATCAACGAGAATGGCGAACGATTTATCGAGTTTTGTCAGAACCACGACTTGACTATCGGAGGCACATTATTTATTCATGGCGACCACCATAAGTACACGTGGAACTCACCCGATGGCGTCACCAAGAACCAAATAGACCACCTTGCCATTAGTTCCACATGGCGTTCTTCATTACTCGATGTCCGTAACCGCAGGGGCGCCGATATTGATAGCGACCACCATCTGGTGGTTGCTGAAGTCCGGCTTAAAATTGCTGTAGCCCATAAAGCTGGAGGACCGGGCAAAATAGGAAAAAGGTTCGACGTAAGTAAACTGAATGACTCCGACACACGTAAATCATTTCGGCTTGAGCTACGCAATCGCTTTTCAGCACTCGAAGCTGCTACAGACTCACTGGACGAGGAGTGGAACCGCATCAAAGTGGCCTATACAGAGACCAGCTCCGTTGTTCTTGGACACAAATCGGCCAAATCTCGCGAAGATTGGATGTCACAGCGTACCTGGGGTCTGATTGAGGACAGAAGAAAGCTTCATCTGAGTCTGCTTGAGACTCAGGATAGCATCGTAAGAGCCGACCTTAACATGCAATACCGTCAAAAACGCAGAGAAATCTATCGCAGCACCCGCAAAGATAGAAGACAGTGGGCTGATGGTATTGCAGATCGTGCTCAACGAGCTGCGAACTCCGGAAACCTGAAGGAGCTATATAACGCAACTAAAACCCTGGCAGGAAACAGTAGATTCAAGAAGAAGCCACTGAAGTCCAAAGACGGTCAGCTCATTGTGACGGCGGAAGAGCAGCTGATTCGCTGGCGGCAACACTTTGAGGAGATTTTCCGTTCGTCTGCAACACAGACTCCTGACACGTTGCAGATCCAACCCACACCAACCCGGATGCTCGACATCGATACGGAACCACCATCAACATCTGAAGTTGCTAAAGCAGTCCGTTCTTTGAAGACAGGTAAGGCGCCAGGACTCGACCTGATAACGGCGGAAATGTTACAAGCTGACTTATCCTCTGCCGTCGATGTTCTGACGCCCCTTATTGAAAAGATCTGGACCGCCGAAGAACTCCCAGACGAATGGAACAAAGGCCTATTAATTACTGTGCCGAAGAAAGGTGATCTTAGTCAGTGCAATAACTGGAGAGGTATTACGTTGCTCTCAATTCCCTCAAAGGTTTTCTGTAAGATCATCTTGGATAGGCTGTCTAAGGCCCTGGATCCCCTACTACGCAAGGAGCAGGCTGGTTTTCGTTCTGGCCGCTCGTGCACCGACCAGATCAACACTCTCCGTATCATACTTGAGCAGGCATCAGAATGGCAAAGGGAGGTTTATCTAACTTTTGTTGATTTCGAAAAAGCCTTTGATACGCTGAAGTGGTCCAGCATCTGGTCTCGCCTACTGAGCATTGGAGTGCCACCTAAAATTGTTCGTCTTCTGGAGGCTATCTACAGGAAGTATTCTTGTAAGGTAACGCACGACGGCCTCATCTCGGATGACATCGCAGTACACGCTGGTGTCCGCCATGGCTGCCTACTTTCGCCGCTTCTTTTCCTTGTGGTCCTTGATGGAATAATGCTTCGTGTTTGCGAAAACAGGCGTCGAGGCATAGAATGGGGATTGTCTGACATCTTGGAGGACCTTGATTACGCCGATGATCTTTGCCTCTTGAGCCACACCCACGCTGACATGCAGGCTAAGTTGGACGATCTGAGTCGGGAAGCAGCAAAAACTAGCCTCAAAATAAACATCAGAAAGACACAGGAGATGAGAGCTGGTGTCAGGAATCCCTCACCGTTGATGTTGAACACAGAGGTAGTGGAACGAGTACAAAAATTCACATACCTAGGAAGCGTTGTAACAGAAACCGGAGGTAGTGAAGAGGACATCACTTCACGGATCGCCAAAGCCCGAGCAACCTTCGCGCAGCTGAGACCTGTTTGGCAGTCGCGGAAACTGACCCGAAGGATTAAACTCAAAATCTTCGGGTCCAATGTCAAACCCGTACTGCTCTACGGGTGTGAAACGTGGAAGGTCACAAAGGACATCTCTCGCCAAATCCAAGTTTTCGTCAACCGCTGTCTCCGTCGCATCCTCGGAATTTACTGGCCCGAGACGATATCAAACGTAGAGCTGTTGGAAAAATGCCACGAGAGCCCGATCGACCACCAGATCAAGCGTCGCAAGTGGAGATGGATTGGCCACACGCTCCGAAGGGATTCCAATCACATACCCAAACAAGCTTTGGACTGGAATCCCCAAGGAAAAAGAAAGCGTGGCCGTCCCCGTCAAACTTGGCGTCGCACCGTGTTGGCAGAAGCGGCGAGCAACGGAATGACGTGGAGCGAGGTGAAACGGGAAGCTCAAGACCGTTCGCGATGGAGGATTACTGTGGACGCCCTCTGCCCCATCTAGGGGACATAGGACATTAAGTCAAGTAAGTCAAGTGGTGTAAATGGTTTGTTAAGATACAGTTATGAGATATTCATTTGGGTTATTTTGGCGTATTTATTGTTTTAAAGACCAAGAAAACAATAACAAATAATAATAAAAAAATATTGTCTCATTACATTTTCAAACGTGGATGACGCCCTGAACACCACACTAGGATTCCCTGTGTTGTGGGGTCCAGTCTCTTTCAACCCTTAATCACTTGGTACTTACAGTAACTAGACAATATAGTTTTAGACAATAGAATAGAATAAACTTTATTGTACTTATTACAACAAAATCGTAAAATAACTTTTACACAAATTTAAAATCTATGGGTAGGAACAATGATGGCGGTCTTATCACTGACAGCGATATCTATGAACCAGAGAACCTTTGGATTGACAGAAAATGATATCATAACCGACAAAAATAAATTTAAAATAATGACTCTTCTGTATTTAATTCATGTAAATCCCTGTAAAATACAAGTACCATTATATTCGAACAGTATATTTTTTATTAATGACACAGACATGAAGTCATACCGTGTGTAAGATAGTAACATTGAGGGGGTTTTCCTGCCTTAATTAATTGAGTCTTTACGTAAGTATGTTCCACAACTTTCCACACAAGGCCGTCTAGTCCCAAGCTAAGCAGAGCTTGTGTTATGAGTACTAGACAATTGATAAACATACTTATATATTTCTCAATACATACATATTATAGATAAATTACATCCAGACACAGAACAAATGATCGTGTTCATCACACAAAAAACATTTGTCCTGGGTGAGAATCGAACCCACGACCTCCAGCATAGCAGTACCACTACCACCACCACCACTAGACCAACAGGCCAATATTTAAGTAGGACGAAACAGATTACGTCATTAGAATTATACCTACACCATCCAGTAAAGCTAGGGCTGCCATCACCTAAATCGAAGACGCCGGACAAAAACTTCAAAAACCCCGGACATTTGGATGAAATTCAGTTTTTTCCCCGGACACCCAGAAAAAATATTACAGTAAAAATAAAATGTATTCATTTAAACAGCTTGTTTGCTAGTTAACCCGGCTTAAGCAGTTGTGGCGGGTGATGGCGTGCGGGGGTCATTCGGGCATCGGCCGTCATCGGCTATTTTGAAGCGTCGGAGTTAGCTTGGTTGCGGTTACCAACCGCGTTGCAGTTACGAATGAGTTTTTAACTAAGATTTGTTTAGATTTTTCGCTTATCTTTTAATTAATCGGGAATGACACTAAAAGCGTCCGGGTTTCACCCGGATACTTTCTGACAACCCCGCCCGGACGCTCCCCGGACGCCCTCTAAACTAGGACAAATCCGGGGAAACCCGGACGGATGGCAGCCCTAAGTAAAGCCAGCAAGCCCAGTGAATCATAAGTGTTCCTCCTTGGAGTGGAAAAATTACAGGTTGATACAAATTTTTAGAAGAATGTGGAACGAGGAGTAAAGTCCTACGTGCCTCCGTTGAAAAAACAGGACCCTCTGATGTCATGGGTGTTGTATCTGATTTGTGCAACTGCCTGATAGTTTATTTCGGAATTTTGTGCATTATATTCATGATAAACAAAATAAAAACGGTATGGAGCACATCGGTTCTTATATTGTGTATAGAATAGATATAGAATAATAATTTAATAGGGCATAAATGCAATAAATGTTTTGACTGTCTTAGTCTGTCATTGTACTTGTTTAAATAAATATTTAACACGCAACATCCTATCCGTTATACCTAACACTATTATTTTATCACAATACCAAGAAATCGATCTCAGTAGGAAATTATGTAGAATCACGTACAAATACGACAGACAGGAGGAAAGCCGACATTGATCTGACGGCCACAAGGTATTATGTAAATCAGCAGTTTTAATGTTATCACTACTAAAAATAGCCGGTGCCTCATCTAACTGTTAACTACTTTATAGTTCCCTAATGTAACATAAGGAAGATTCTACGTCGTTACTTCGAGCAAGGACGTACTTGCCCTGCGGGATTTCCTATAATCTACGTAACGGTGATGTAGGTACTCGAGTGCTCAATGTCTAGTCGGGCAGTGGTTTACTAGCCGAGTTTAGTCACCATGCAACTGCACTTTTTTAGTTCAAATGACCACACACACAAAAGTGACTAAAAAAACTATTTGTAGCCCAAGGAGACTTCAAATAAGTAGTCATTTTCAAATGAGTAACGTAGTGATTTTCAACCTTAAGAGGGGATTTTTTTAGGTTAAGATCAAACAGTTCAAACAGTTTACTGACTAAACCAACTACTAAATCCACTCCTATGGCCCGGGGTTCTCTTTTGCACAACCCGGGACCGTGTCGGAAACTTCGACCTCGCCGGGCCTTTACGGTTTTACAGACATTCCTTGAGGCGTGCGTGGAACACTACGCAACGTCGGCGACTGGGCTCGGTCCGGACTGGACGCCGGACGGTTACTGGTTACAATTTCCCTTACAACATTTTGATTAGTTTGTGACATTGATCGAAACTCGATGATATTTAGACTTTAATTTTAATGTTTCAAGTCACCTTTGGCCTTGAACTTTATTAAAACATAAAACAATAATTTGCCAATTAGCGCTTTTAACTTTGGAAGACCTCATTTCTGGTTTTGGTTTTTTCGTTATATAAATTGTTAGCAATTGTGATTTTGTTTTATTTTTATTATAAGGCATACCAACAACCTATTTTATTTAAAAATAATCGCTATAATGTTGATCAGACATAATTTCGTGTAAACAAATCAATTAAACGCATTCACAAAATTTCATAAAGTATAACTGAAAATTGAGTTAAAAGAGATGAGTCAGAAAAAAGAAAAAAATAAATAACAATAGTTACTGATATTTAACTATTGTTATTAATAATTTTTCTTTTTTTTTGACTTAGGTATTAATAACAAATAAAATAAAATTTCATAAGAATACAACAATTAAATTCAAATCAGATTACTTAAAATATCAATATCAATTACAATTATGTAGCCATGCATTGTATAAGCAAATATAAATTTTGACAGAATATAGGAATAGCTAAATGTCGTATGTTGTTGCAAGAGCTGTATTGTTGGGGTCCTATTAGAATGGGACAAACCAAAGACTCGAAAACTTCCAAGAAGATGGAGAGCATTGGGATCGATCGATAGTTAGCCGTTTGCTTAAGCACGTGCTTGATTAAGTAAGTATATAAATGGCGTTTCCATAATTCAATAGAATACTTCATAATATTGAGAATGCCTTTTAAATATTTCTGTAATAACTCATTGTCTTTCATAGTCTTTTTTTTAAAACAAACAGTCTATGGTTATGTTTTTAAACAACAAACGTGTGCTTAAGCATCTCAATTGCTAATAGTAAGTAAACTAAGTGAATTAATTACTCAGTTACCCGCGAAACGAGACACAATAGTAAAACAATAACAGCGCGGTCTCATTGGACCGGTCGGGGATTCAAAACGTTAAATACTTAAATGAACTTGAAGTCATAATTTCCATAAAGATGGACATCTTTCAGCTGAAATAATTAGAAGAAGATAATTGTGTCGTGACCGATAGTCCTTCCTTCATTTGTAGAATCACTTGCATTTCATTCTTGTTGGGTTTCTAAAATTGAATGGACACGTATTAATTAACCAAATTGATTGATACTAAATCAGAGACGTTTTCCCTATTCGTCATGATATCATATTTGATACATCAACAAGTACTGAGTCACTTTTAGGGCTTCCATTACGCAGAAGGTAAAAACGACGCTGTAGGATTTCGGCGTCTAATACCTACTTAGTAATTCAATTAACACAGATTTAGTATAATGTATTTTATTTATTATTATATGTATGATGATAATTATGTCGGAAACCTATACTGTATTTATGTAAAGAGTACCTTTAAACGACAGTTCTGCTATGATCTACGATCCCTTGTATTTTTTCGAAGTTCATGATCAGATCATAATAGGTAGGTAATATTTCTATGTGACCAACTTGGGAGTTTAAAAATTCAATAAAAAATCTCATAATCGGTGAACATACATAAAAAACATACAGCCGAAAATAAACTACAACCTTCCCCTGATTGAAGGCGGTTAAAAAAGGCCAAAGAACCTTAACGCGCCAGTTGAAATCGTCACCAAATGATTCACCTACGCCGTCTGTCTTCCGGGGAACGTTCGCATGCGTAATGCCTGCGACGTAACTACTTCCGACCTACGGTTTTACCACACGTAATATAGTAATATAATCAGTAAGCAGTATAAAACCAAGCGCTTACGACGACTCTCAATCATTCAATATCTGACCACAGCCGGTCGTTCAACACATCAAAAGTGCAAACATGTATTCAAATATGTGCCTAAAGATTGCCGTGTGCCTGGCTCTATTCGCCTTCGTCAACAGCCATGTCATCAAAAACCAAGAAGTACCACTATCACCGGACGGCATGGTACTGGAGATCACAGTGAAGAACAAAGGAGACGGGCAAGTCGTGTCAGCAATGAAGATCGATATCAACGAGAAAGACAAGAAAGTAGTGATGTCTATGGGTGAACCAGTGCATGTTAACACCGGAGAGACGACCACGGAGTTCTTGCCGTCGATCGAGAACCGGCACATCACCAAGGTGGGCTCCTGTCCACTTGGCTACACACGACGAGGTGGATTCTGCTTCCCTGACGACGACTACTAGACCTGTGGACTCCGTTAATCTTGGATGTGATTCTCGCAATGGATGAAAGTGATCTTCCTTAGTGTTCACCTTATTTAAAAGACTTGAAGAAATGTGATATTTCCCTTCTGTGTTATTAATTGATTAAAATATCATAGTTTAAATTACAACCTGTTTCTTTTATTTTGGTGTTTCCTAATACATCATGTGACTGCTAAATTATCGTGTTAGTTATAAATCGAGTCCGTGTACACAAAACCTAAACCAGATAAATATAACATGATTATTTAAATTATAATAATGGCTTAATTGCAATTGAGTCTAAAGTTTCCTATACACAAACAATTGATACGGGTAGCCCTATCTATTCGTACTGTTTATCAATGAACTGCCCCATATTTTTCCTTAAATTATGACACAAAGGAAGGTTGGTATTAAATACAATTTGATTGTCACGGGCAATCTCGTACCCCATTAAAAAAACAAATTAACGATTGAATTAATTTGCGGATGTTTCAATAAGTCAACTCTCTATTTTGAAGGAAGTTGAAAAAGTAATTGATATTTTTTTCTAATCTAATTGGGTGTTGATTGTGTCAATGACTCAGCAAACTAGACTCAGTAAGCTACTTCGAAGATATTGGTCATATATCTATCTATATTTATCTAATTAAGTTTTTAAAGCATAGAAATGTATCAAGTTGCTATTTAAATATCATATTATTAGTATATTATATAATCACAACCTTGTATGAAACCAGTTTGGTTCTTGATTACGAAATATTGGTGACACTTTATACTAAGAATTGGTTGATGTAACTTTGATTAAGATGTGCAGGAAAAAAAAGTTTGACAGGAATTCCAAACCAAAAATCGATGACTTGTGGCTCTACCTATTATAACGTCTTGAAATAATCGTAAAACCGGTGAGAGATACAGAAGAAGCTATATAGGATTAATCGCTTAGGTTACATTCCTAAGACTAGTTTTGGGGTTGCTAACCTATAGGTATTTTTGGGGGGACCAGTCAAGGTTGGCAATAGTTGGATGCGAGAGACCCAAGACTGGTTTTTTTGAGATGTGGGAAATCGTCTGTTGACTTCTATAAGAGGACGTGTCAATATACTTTTAGTGTCTAAAACCCACCTACGATCCTTCAGTGACTTTTTGCGATCTAAGACCACGGATTTCACAAATTCCCTTAGCTCCATAGCGGCCATCGATGCTGAGGCCCAAGGATGGGAAAAGTGGATTCTAATAGAGGAGTACACTCAGTATTGGGTATTGAATAAAGTTTATGGATAGTAAGTATTTGTATTCATTCTCTATCCTCCCGCACATTCTCTGTTCCCATTATTTGGGTTCAGGTCTTTTCACTACTTATTCGGCGCCAGGATAGTCTACCCTGGGCTGTCAAGTAAATACATGGGTACTGGTATTTTAGTATTGATTCAGATTTCGTTGAACTTAAATATAAAACAAAAATCTGCAGTAGATAAAGTGGTTTTAGTTAAACAAGTGGATTCGTAAACAATTTATTGAAATATATATGCCTTAATTCATTGGACCACGCTGTTATTGTTTTACTATTGTGTCTCGTATCGCGGGTGATTGATAGGTTAATAGATTGTTTAGCGTTATTACTAACCTATAAATTATATTTTATGTTAGTCACGGGTGTAAATGCTGTGAAGACTAGTTGACCCTAGACCCTACAACGAGCTCTTAACGGATCCGTTTTACGACCTAAATTAAACCGGTATTGGGATAGAGCTAAATACATATAGAGTGTATAGCTCCATACTTCTTTCTCGCTTGCACGACTGATATTTGAACACGTCACGGTAAGGCCCCAGGGGCCTTAGGCTGCTATTACAATTGTGTCAGAATGGTCGATCATTGAGCAGTGCAAGAGGGACGGAGCTATACAACTTACTTAGCTCCGTCTCTCTTGCACTGCTCAATGATCGACCATTCTGACACAATTGTAATAGCAGACTTGGCCCCCTGGTGTAATGCAGTCAATCCACAGGGTACGATGTATATATAATTATTCTCTGTATTTTCGGTACTTCTGCTACATAGTCCATCTAAAATTGACTTAAAAACATTCCAATCCTTTTTTGATCGAATTCAAATCCTTTTTAAAATTTGCATAACCTTTTAAAAGTATGTTTATCTGGCCATCAAGTTTAGGAGGGTCGTCTCCCATTCGATTTCTTTCGATATTTAAGTAATATTATGTTTGAAATAAAGTTTCTCTTCAAATGACGAATGATGTGAATTTGAATAAAGGCCTAATTAATAATAATATAATTTTTCAAAAACGGAGGAAGGAGTTCGTGGCTTGATAATATCAGCCGCACGGGTCGATCTTCAAGGTTAAGCAACGCTTGCCAAGGTTGGTCTGTGGATGGGTGCCCATCTTAACATACCGAATTACCTCCGTGCCTCGGAAAGCACGTTAAGCTGTAGGTCCCGGCTGTCATTTGTAGATCTTTGGCAGTCGCTACGGATAGTCAGAAGTCAGTAAATCAGTCTTGCCATGAAGTACCGTGTTACCCCAGTTAATGGGTTGTGGAGGTCTGGTAGGCTGCCGCTCCTCGTAAAATACTGGTATTCAGCTAAATCCAGCTTGACTGGAAGCCGACCCCAATACAGTTGGGAAAAGGCCAGATGAGTATTTTTCAAAAAACCTATGTTTAAAATTTTTTTTTTTTACATATGTAACTTAAGGAGAACTAAAATAGGTTTTGATTCTTGCGTAAGTTTTACGTAAGTCGGTTTCAGCATCGTTTACATTTCGGGAGGTGTGAATTAGAATTGCATTATTTAATTCCGCCAAGTCGGAATGGACCTGATGGCCATCGGACCACAAGACGTACGTGGTTACGCTACCGGCTACATGGTAGACATACCACTCATAGATACTATTAGGCGTTTTGGTTATACATTCATTGTGCTTACTGCTAGGGAGTGGAATTTCCTGCCGGATACAGGAAATAGACTTCTTCAAGTCAAGAGTGAACTGGTTACTTCTAGGCAAGCGTGCTACATCGTCGGCCACATCTTCGCTTACCATCAGTTGAGATAGTGGCCAAACGCGTGCCTATTTCTAATAAAAAAAAGGTATTTTATTCTTGTGACTGCTCCATTCTACCTCTGTCTCTAATACTGTCGCGCGCGAATATTCATATCGCGTTGTCGCAATAAAAAAACATCGTATTTGGGTATACACTACGTTGTCGTCTGTAGCGGCATGAGCGGTTAATCGCATTATATGCGGTTATGTAAGTTTCGACAATCATTCGTGTTCGCCCTCATAATTCGCGATTCGACGAACTAATCGGCAACAATTATCGCGACAGTGCGAATATTCCCCGTATTATTTATATTAGTATTATATATCAGCACATAAAAATATGAGACGTCTTAAAATAAAACGGACCCCCTTGACATCGGGAATGTGGGGTTCCCAGAGCCCGTTTTAGGAACAAAGTACCCAATGTGTTAGCCTATCAATGATGGCTTGTATTTCGTCACAGATAAAGTGACCCTGTATTCATACTGGATGGGATGTCCCGGTCATGGCCATGTACAAAGTGAGTCACTATTACGAGTACGATGTACTACGAATGACCATGCTGTACCACACTTGTACGCAGTACAAATTAATGAACATGCTGTACAAGAGTGTATATCGAGTTTCAAGAATG
Source organism: Mythimna separata (assembly GCA_030763345.1). NCBI lineage: Eukaryota > Metazoa > Arthropoda > Insecta > Lepidoptera > Noctuidae > Mythimna > Mythimna separata. Next base: position 4,282,302 of record JAKKIA010000036.1, on the reverse strand, counting down.
TACTTTTCCATATAGATTTATATTTGGAACGTGCCAGTTTTCTAACTAACTGATGATTTCATCAGGCCCTTGGAGAGTCTCGCCTGAGTACGTGTTGCCAAGCATGGCCAATGTGGAAGACTATAAACAGACGAAGCACTTACTTAAATGGGCCAGAGCAAAGACAATCTTTACAGGTTGGTATCCTCAGACAGTTCAGGCGCAGACTACGTCCCAACGTCGTCTTTCATTACTTGTTCACGTAGAGATTTAATGCTTAAGATAAAAGTTGTAAGTCCTAAGATATATCTTACCTGTAGGTCTCATCAGGGTCGATCCTCATTTCCGACCACCGTAGGCGCGGGTTTCGCTGACGGCGAGCACTGTAGGGCCGAAGTCTCTGGGGAATACGGAAAATCTGAAAGGTGCTCACCGTGTCCCCCAGATCGAAAGCAACGAAGGAACGGGGAAAACAGGGTCGATCCTAACAAGCAACGAAGGCAAACAACAAACAGGAGTGAGTTTGTCAGTAAAAGTCTGATCGCTATCCTGCTCCACCCAGAGAGGGAGAAATAATTTTGATGATTTCTCATCTAAAAAAAAACCTGTAGATCTGCATACGTGCTTTAGGAGCTCGGGAAATCAACAAGAATTATTTTGACTGATCTGTACCACCTACTGTTTCTCTAATGCCACGTTACGTGGCGCTTACTTAAAAAAAACCGGGCAAGTGCGAGTCGGACTCGCGCACTGAGGGCTCCGCACTAACTTACCTATAAAAACAGTTCAATTTTCAAATCGAATCTTGAAAATTATTCAAAAAAAAAAATCTTACCACCTAAATACAAATTTTCAAGATTCTAGGTTAACTGGAAGTATCCTATGAATTTTGATTCCTTCGACAGTGTCGAAATGTACGTTTTTTGCAGGATAAACGGGCGTATCTTTTTTCCCGTCAACTTACAAATTTGATTTTTGGACAGTTTCAAAGGATCGCGGACTTGAGTACATAGTTTAAATTTCAACTTGATATCTTCACGAATTCCCGAGATAAAGGGTCTTGACAGACAGACAGACAAACAGACAGATGGACAATAAAGTGATACCTACTATAAGGGTTCCGTTTTTTCCTTTTGAGGTACGGAACCCTAAAAAATGACAGTGTCAACGAAAGGTATGACCATGGCTAAATACTGGGTCCGTCAAAAAAAAAACCGACTATTTGATAATTCTAAACTTATTTAGTTGCAGTTAATGCTTTTAATTTCAGTTTTGATTCAAATCCTCCCGTGTCCGTCCTTTAGTTGTCAATTGTACGGCCACAGTATCTCTTTAAAATATTCCTGGTGCATATTTAAAATTTACTGCATTATATTTATTACAAATATTTTACAATCAAAAGGTTTCCTTCTATGTCTGAGGTTGTCGTCATTTCAACGTCATTGATCCATGCTCTACGAAGAGAAGTTGAGGCTATTACGTCAACATTTCCTGGAGCCATCGGTGTTAAGGCAGCTTCGATTTTATTTTCCTTTAATATTAGTTTTTGTATTAAACTCTATGGCGTATTATATTGGCAATAGGATAACAAAATTCATCTCTTATTAATTTACTTTTTACTAACTAACGACATACCCCAGGTTTGCATAAGTGTTAGAAATCTTTTAAATTCTCGACTTTCTCCACAAAAAAAAAGAAAGGAAACATGTTTATTCTACGGATTTACGTCCGTTGCGTCACAGCCACAGGTTCAGTCGAAAACCAGCGTCAAGCACAAGTTGTCTGGCTGTCATGCTAAACTAGACCTATGAGACACCAGACCTGCAGCCAAGAGACACACAACTATTGTCTTTTTTTGTTTTTTTTGCTATTTTATATTGTTTCGCCAAAAAAATAACTTTAATAATTTTTTGGCTTGTGCTGTACCTAATAAATTATTTTTCTTTCTTTCGTTATTCTGCCCAAATGGACCCACATAATGCACAAAACCGGGCATCAGTGTGTGACAACACAGACAGAATACAGTTGTTATAATTATGCATGTAAGTATAGTAAGTAATCAAAGCTACAGAAACATGTATATAACGTATGACGTCACCAACACACCAGATGCGAATGTAACATTATTAATTACTAGCAGCCCGTCCCGGCTTCGCACGGGGTAGACAATTATTTATATTTGGAAATTTGGATATAAAACACTTTTTAACCGACTTCAAAAAAAGGAGGAGGTTCTCAATTCGACTGTATTTTTTTTTTTTTTTTTTATGTTTGTTACCTCATAACTTGCGACTGGGTGAACCGATTTTCATGATTCTTTTTTTATTTGAAAGCTGGTGCTTCTCGTGTGGTCCCATTGTCACCATTTTAATATCTGATGATGGGATCTTGTAGAAATCGAGGGAACTCTTCAATAAATAACAGCAGATTAACCGCGATTGTTGCTATAGCATATCTAAGCATTGTTTACACCATCACACAACATAATATCACGTCTGTACTCACTACAAAGGTTATAAAAACTATTTAAAAAAAAATATGTTTAAGGGCACTTCAACGTTTTACGAAAAACGAAATACTGAAACTAAAATAAACATAATTAGATGTTTGTTCTGATGAGATATTATTCTTCAAATTTCATGCGTCCTAATTACGTTAGCTGGTCCTTGGTCGTACCACTGTCCCTGGGTAACCGTGACCCTGGAACTTAAAGGGCTATTGAAGGAACACTGTGGGTGAGTATGACAGTAGTGTGACTGTCAGTACAAGTTTGACAGTCCCTCCCGCTCCACTCAGGGTGGGAGGAGTTATTGGATGATTTTGCCTCGTAAAAAAAAGGTGTATCATGACTTAGGTACTTATGTGTGACCTTCATTATCGGAAGACAGATTTCGTAGTCTTTTTTTTTGTCATTTCCTGCAATGATCTATCGTCGTGTGGTTTATTTAACAATTTGTTGGCGTCCAAATCCGATAAAACTATGCTTGCCAAACTTTTGACACGACTTAGTGCAATATATATTTGCCCTTTAGCAATTTTTTTGCCAAGGTCAATTACAGCTCTTTCAAGGGTGGTACCCTGGAGTTTGTGAACTGTAACCGCCCAGCTTAATTTTAGATGCAACATACGGCGCTCCACATCTCCGTAACCTCTCAATGCCTGAAACGTAGTACTAGATGGAGGTATGGGTATCCAACCATTATTGTTAATTAAGTCTAAGCCCAATAGACTCGTCATCAAATTGAATATATACGGCATCTGGTAGCTCGCCATCCTCCAGTTGGTCTCTCCACAAGGCTGGCCATTTGATTTTTTTTATAATATCCATAGTTCCATTCACTAGTCCTTCTGATACGGCGATGTTGCGTCTCAACATCACTCGGTATTCGAGGCCAATTTTTATTGATGAGAGAAAACCACACCACAGCTGTTGACGTCCTTGGGAATCACGTTCTCTGGTAGTGTTCTACCATATGTTGCTACTTCACGCGACTGAAATTGTCCTTGAGTTAAGTTTCCTTTTTTTTCAAATAGGCGATTCTCCCTGTCTTCCTTTGTTTCATTTAAACGGCGCGGTATCTATGAGCAGCGCGTTTAGTAGGTCTACCCATACTCAAATAAGTAATTAGTGTCTTTCAGATTCACTAAAAATCAAGAAATAAAAAACAATTTTAACAAAAAAAAACACCGACTTCAAAAAATAAAAATTCCAAAACAAATTAATATGCACTAAAAAGTAAAAAAATAATTGCGTATTTTTGTAAGCAGGTACAATTATTTTTATTTTTGGAGTCGGTGTCAGCCAAGGAAACACCAACAACCTAGCAATAATAATATGAACTTACTAACATTTAAGTACAGCTACTTACACAACTGGTGTAAAACTGTGATGTTTTGTAGTGATAATAAATAACAAACCTATCTAGTTGGCTGACACCGACTCCAAAAATAAAAATAATAAATTGTACCTGCTTACAAAAATACGCAATTATTTTTTTACTTTTTAGTGCATATTAATTTGTTTTGAAATTTTTATTTTTTGAAGTCGGTGTTTTTATTTTAGTGACTTAAGACTCATTTTTCTACACCTTCGGTTACATTGTTGAAATTCTACCAAGGACCCTAATTTTTTTCAAAATAAAATGTAGCCTATGTCAAATTGGAAGAATGTAGCATTTTATTTATTGGTGAAAGATTTTTTTAAATCGGCCCAGTACTTTTTGAGCCTATTCATTACAAACATACAAAAATAGGTACAAATCTTTCCTCTTTATAATATTAGTATAGATAAGCACTTTGTATCTCATTTTAAGTGAACTGTAATATTGTTCTTATGAGAATAAAATTCTTTAAACCTAAGTATAAGTAGACGCTCCATGTAAAATATAGGTATTCAGCTGAATCCGGAGGAAAGGAGGAAAAGGAGATGATGAAGAAGACATAAGTTAAACAACCAGTTAGATAAAAGCGCAAAAATACAATTCCAGGCTAGAGAAACAAAGAGATGTCAGCAAAACCGTAGGGGCCTAGCTGGATCGAAGCCTTTGGTTCAGTAGCAAACCCATGGTTTTCTTTTGAATGGAAAATCACGATCCCTGGAACGAAGACATAGAAGGAACAAGAGTGGGTTTCAAGCAGTAAAAGTCTGACACGACCTCCAGCTCCACCTAAGAGCGGGAAAAGTCATTCTGATGATTTCCCACGTTAAAAAAAGGCTAAAGAAACAACCTAACCTATTGGCCTCTCAACTCACAGTACCAGACAAAGTCAATAGGACAAAAGATGCAAAATTCTTCAATTAAATAACTTGGCATATTTCACCTATTGAATAATTAATTGACAATGATTGAATAACTTTCCATACCATCTATTGTTAACCCTATTTATAAACAACCAATTGTAAATGATAAAACACTCTAAAATACATTAATAATTTGTATAATAATTCGTTTTTGTACAGCATAGCGCGTACAATGATAATCGTCGGTTGGGACCACATTCCATTAAAAGTGTCTGAAAGGCCTCTATGAGTTGGTTTCGGCTTCTTGTATGCCTTCGAATGGTCCAGGACCCCGGGGTTCTGAGATATACGTACTGACCCATATAGTAACAATAACAATCCGTTTTATAAGTACGTATATCATAATTTTACCTAATAGACTGATCATCTCAGCCGAAAGCGTCGCCACAACGACCGATCCTGGTTTCCGGCCCACCTTGTGGGAGGCCTTCCAATGCTGCGTCTTCTGGCACGTCGCCACCCCAGAACATTCCGTCCATATCGACCATCAGTTCTTCGAGCAATGTGCCCTGCCCACTGCCACTTAAGTTTGACAATTCTTCGGGCTATGCCAATATCTAACCTTGGTTCTCTTGCGGTTATCTTCATTTTTTTTTAATAAGTTTGATTTAAAACTATGTTAGTAACATTTCAATTCTCACTATATTGTCTTGGTACTGGCCTGTGACGGAACACCACGCCCTGAGGCCAAAAGTCTTCTGTCATAACAAGGTGCAGAAGGCAGAAAATTTGGCATTCACGTCACAAACGCTTACACATACATGACATACACATTGCTAAAACTAGATAGGTACTTCATTAATCTCCAGACTAAAATATAAATGTAGGTATTATTCAATTGGAACCAGAATATACCAAAAATAATTACAGTAAAACGTTACAGTACGTATGAATGGTACATTTTAATCCTCTTGTCAAAGATATTAACAATTCCATAGCTGGGATTATGGCCGCAGTTGAACTGAACGCGACGGGCCGTCAGCCCGCTACCTTCCATTCCTTGAATAGTTCACTCATATCACAATTAAAACATAATATTTTCGAGTATATTCCAGTATTTTCGAGTATTTTGGAACCCTCGCCCTCAATGCGAAGCTTTACGATGTAAACTCGAGATTGTATGCAATTAATTGGAATATTCCATTCACTTTGTACAGATTTAAATGTATTCATTTTGGCGTATTATTATTTTATTTTGTAATGATGGTAGGATTAAGTTTTCCTTTGCAGGAAAAGGCATTAATTATGTTGTGTTTTTAATATTATAATAAATGTTGTTTACTCTACTGGAAGTTGGAGCAATTTACTTGCCAAGGTTGCATGATTGTTTGAAAGGGTCATTTGGTCCTGGAACACACAGGGCAGAGAGGGTTTTAGTCAGTAAAAGTCTGACATTCCTTCTCGCTCCACCCAAAGAGGGAAAAGTTATATAATTTTTTCCCACCCTCATATGTATTTTGTGTCCGATGTGGTTAAGTTATAACTCCGTGGTATTCTCAAAATTTATGTTCCAATTACCAATACTAATTGTAATTATTAGTGCGTAGATTATGTCATAATGGGTATTTTGTCATTCCTTTACGTCACGTACCTTATGTACCTAATCCTGGAATCCTTGACGTCACATACCTAATACCTACTCCTGAAACATTTGCGGTTTCTGTTACTCGCTGGTTTGTAAGAATATTGTCGTAATTCAAAATTCTATCAAATTGAAAACTGAATGCTAAATGGTAAATCAAACTGTTTAGGATCATTTGGCATACAGTATTTAATTCGACAGAATTTAGAATTACGTTGATATTCTTGTTTAGTGTTTTGATTTAATTTATTCGTTTTTGATACCTACTTCCAAAGTTAAAGTTAAAGTTTCTTTTCGGAAGTCAATAAAATAGGTTTTTTGTTTGTACGGTTATTGACCCTGACCATGACATTGACTAAGGAATCCGATGCTTACTAATAAAATGTAGGTAATGTACCCACCGTTTATTATTCTAAGGAAATCGAATGACTCATCACAGAATCAACTAAGTATCCAACCATTTGATGGTTACTCTACTTACATTTGATTAGATCTTGGAAGTCATAAAAAACGTGGGTCTTTTATCAGAAATTCGTCACATGACAAATTATTAATGGGGATTTTTGGTGGTACATCATCGAATAACGTTACCAGGTCTGAATGAAGCTGAGTAAAGTGTCACACTTTGTCCGTCTAAAAACCACCTTTTCTTAGGTCAGGAGCATCATCAGCATCTAATCCGATGGCATCTCTAAGGCAGAACGGAGGAGATGTATCAGACTTTTATTCACTAAAAGCATAAATACTTTACTTCAGTTGCACTTTGCGTTCTAGGACGAGTCCCCCTTACAGAAAAAGACCCATGGCCCTAGTAGGTTTCGGCCCTGCTAGGCCCCTACGATTTTGCTGACTTTTATTGTGTTCTTTCAATATTGCCCTTTCCATTCCAAGACCGCGGAAACTCTTTTAAAGAATCCGTAATATTGTTACTAACAAAACCATGGTAATAAAATCTGAAATAAATTTATTATTACATTTATATTATTATAAACAGCCATATCCAAAGGAAAGATGGATGAATTGTGTGAGAAGTGATATGGAAGAAAAGGGAGTTAGTGATAGCGTGACGAGTGACAGGATAGAATGGAAGAAAAAAACATGTTGCGCCGACCCCAAATAAAACGGGACAAGTGCAAATCCCTAATCCAAATACAAGCAAGCATACAGAAGTATGAAGCCGTAACACACATACACACACTGCCAAACTTTCGACTTTATAAATCAAAGTAATTACACGGTTAGAGGGATTTCAGCTATAAAATAAAACGACACGAGTATTTGCCAATTGTTGGGTTACCGTTATTATTGTTGAGGAAGTACTGGCATGAGAACAATGCGTTATTTCAGGAACTCAGTAGTTTATTGACAATAAATAAATCCCACGTATGTTCGGTCTAGGTTAGGGAAGTCAAAATAGGTTGTGAGTATTCAATGAATATGTTTGGGTTAACCCTTAAAAAAACCCATGGGTTATGAATGGGTTTTATTTTCCTATAGATATGTTATGGAATGCATGCGTGTATACATTTTATAGATGGTGTTAAATGTTTGCATAAACTGCATTAAAAAGAATAGAATATTGTTTATTTGTAAAAATGGCACATTTAACGTAAAACATATAACACACACAGTTGCATTTTTGTCTGCACTTGGTTAGAACTGTATTTACAAAGAATCTTAAATAATAAATTAACAATAATTAAATTCTTTATAGTAAATAACCTGAATTTAACTAACTAAAAAACCGGCCAAGAGCGTGTCGGGCCACGCTCAATGTAGGGTTCCGTAGTTTCTCGTCCGTCACAATAAGTGTCCCTTTAATACATTTTTTTTAATGGTTATAAACTAGCGCTTGACTGCGATCCCACCTGATGGTAAGCAGTGATGCAATTGTCGATGGTGAGGAAAAGAAACTTAACTTTTGAAAAACTGTTCGTCCCATCAAGTTCAAAATAATTTTCCTAGAAAGTCTTTATAAAGCTCTATTCATTTTTGAATACCTAACCAACAATATATCACACGTAGGGGTTGAAAAAAAAAAATTTTTTTTTTTCCAATTTTTATTATACTACTTTGTCGGCGTGATTGATATACATATTAGTACCAAATTTCAGCTTTCTAGTGCTAACGGTCACAGAGATTAAGCGAGGACGGACGGACGGACGGACGGACGGACGGACAGACATGGCGAAACTGTGAGGGTTCCGTTTTTGCCATTTGGCTACGGAACCCTAAAAACAAGGCATGTTTTATTCTATTCTATATTAATTGTCAAGAATCTATCGTAGAGAAACAGGCCTAAAGATGTAAAAAACCTTTTTACAAAGCTTTACAAAGACATATTTTGAAAAGCATTAGAATTGTATACAATATAATTCCGCTGCGAAATTAGACTTATAAACAAACTAAAGTCTGAAAATAAGATGTTTATAAAAACTTGTTTTAGTTTTTGTTGCTAGGTAGTAGACTTGGTACACTTTAGTGAGTTCGTATTTTAATTTTACTAGTAACTTAGTTTAAGTACACTTAAAAGCATACTGTGGCGTCCTATAAATTTGTCGGCATGGTTAGTGCAGTGGTCGAGCAGGAAAAGTTGTTTGATAATTTCCCTCCTAGGTACTACAACGTCATTTGTAGTTTAGTGGTAGTACACTATTACACAAAATCGTACCGTACCTGTTAGCTAAAAGCTCTGTATAAATATAATTAGACGCAACCTTGCCTTTCCCCAACTATATTGGGGTCGGCTTCCAGTCAAGCAGGAATTAACTGAATACCAGTATTTTCCGAGCAGCGGCTGCCTACCAGACCTCCACAACCCATTAACTTGGGTGACACGGTACTTCATGGCAACTTGGGTAACACGGTACTTCATGGCAACTTGGGTAATACGGTACTTCATGGCATAATTAGACACAAATCTTTTTCTAAATAATAGTGGTATTTATTTATTGAAACTTTATGCGCTAGTAAACACTGTACAGAGGCGGGCTTAACACCTTAGGCGTTTTCTATCTTATGGGATCACTTTGTTGTCCGTCTGCCTGTCAAGACACTATATCTCGGGACCGCGCGAATAAAAAACCATATAATTTAAGTCTGTGGTTCCCTGAAGCTGATAAACTTGTAAGTTAACCAAAAAAAGATACGGCCGTTTATGTCGCAAAAAAGTGCATTGCGACACTCTCAAGGGAATCAAAATTCAAAGGGTTCTTCCCGTTAACCTAGAATCTAAATTTCCCGTTAACCTAGAAATTTAGCATAAAACAAGGTCTCATAGCACAAATATGGGAAAAGTGTGAAAACTGAACACAAGATTTTTTTTTTACGATTTGGATATATTTTCCTGCCTCGTTTCGCGAATGAAACTGTTTCCTATTAACTTGTTTGTTGTTAAACTGTTTGTAAGTTAGTACGGAACCCTTAGTGCGCGAGTCTGATACGCCCGGTTTATTTTTAATAAGTATATTTATTGGTTATGTAGATTTTTCAAACTCGTTAATTAGGTGACTACTGATCTGGTTTTTATAACTGGTTCACCACAAATTATATGTCATATGGATTATAGGAAAATATAGACAATGTAGGCACAATACTACTGCTAGTTATAGTAATATTAATAGATATTTAATTAAACTGTATGTAGGAAGGTAATAAAATTATTGACGTTGATTGGTTTTAATGAGTTTCCTTATAAAGTGCCTACAACTAGGCAATAAATAGAAATTGTCCGTGTTAACTCCACTTCATACTACGTTTAATTCTGGAGTATTATGTTAGAATGAGAGGTTGGCAGCGCCATCTACATCTTTCATGGCGAACTAAAGACACGAGCATTCGTAATTGACAGTTCATTGTGACATTCCAGTCAACGCATTCTATTGTGATGGGAATGCTTATTAAAATATCTACTGCAAAGCTTATCTTTTATAAATAAAAGTAGAAACTGGAGAAACTGATTCGCGTATCAGCACAGACCCGAAACTATTGGACCTAGGAACGTGAGATTTTGCACGCGGTTTCCGTTTAAGACATATAAGTGAGCATAAGCATAAGGATGTTTTTGAAAATTCAACTTTTGAGGGGGTAAAACGGGAGTCCAAAGTTTGTATGGAGAAACATATTCTCTCGAGAGTGAAATCGCTACCAAAAGCTAGTTTAAGTATAAGTAGGTAAGTCAATTAAATATTATAAAATTTAAAGCTGTCCAGTGTATGTAGGAACATTATTCTATTTAGACAAGTATGGTAAGTTGTCCCACATTGAACCAGGTAAATTTCAAAGTCTCATAGTGGGCTGGATGTTCAATCAATGCCTTTCATTTTTTGTGTATAGTTAGCATATTTATTTAGCTTCAATTTTGTAAAACATTAATTTCTCATATTCCTTTTAGTTTCGGTGTAAAACAGGTTTTTATGAAAAATGATTTTTGGTTCAATGTGTACCACCGGTGGTACACATTTAACCAGGGTATCGTCCACATTGAGAAACCTTATTAACGATGTCTTCTAGTTGAATTTATAAGGCAAATACTTTGTTATAATAATAATAATAAACAGTAATAATAAAAATCAGCCTTATATTTATAAAAATCACTTTAAATCATATGCAATTAAACCGAGAGTCTTAGTTTTATACATCACAAAACCTTTTCAATCAAATTCTTATCATATTTTAATAATAAAAACAAAAGTAACAGTTTTTAATTATAAAAACAAAAGTACCTTCCATAATATAACAAATTAAAATTAAATTAAAATAATTGTAAAAAATACTCCTTTAACGACTGGGGCGTACACAGTAAACCGTGGTTAAATGTGTACCACCCTCAGGTGGTTAAATGTGAGACACACCACGTTTTATCACTAAATTCAATATTTTACCGGCAAATCAATCTCTTAAAATCACGAATTATAGCGCTTTTAATTGCTAAATAACCGTAGAAAACAGTGTATATATAAATAAATTGATATTATTTAAACGAAAAAAGCTAAAAAAGAATGAAATTGGCAAAAAATTTTTACTTTTTGAGTCAGTTTTCTTTTGAATGCTCCTCACACAACCACTTTGCACGCGATCGCCACGCAAACTAGTGGGCAGGAAAGGAACGTAAATACCTCTCTTTCACTCATATTAGTGCGGTTTGGCAACGTCGCATTTTCGAGATTCGGCGGTGGTTCAATGTAGCTGCCTGGTTCAATGTGAGACACCCGACCCTACTTGACATGAAGATTGGAAATCAATTAAAAGAAAAGCTGTTTTACAATTTATTTAACAAATGATTTATTTACACAAAAGTATAGAGGTGGACTTAATGCTTTAGTGATTTTCTATCAGTCAACTTTTGGTGGATACCGAGAAAAATTGTCGTAAGTGTTCTATATTGTAGTTAAGTTTACATGTTTGTGAACGCACTCAGGGCACTGGAGTAATTCCTAGTGTGATACGGAGTTAATGTTACGGGTTGCAAGATAGATTAGAAGAAAAAAACGCGTAGCGCTCTCCTACCTCGATTAGTATGAAACAAGGGCAGGAAGAAGAAGAAGACTGTTAGTACGATTGAAACCAATAAACCTAACAATGCTTTTCAAACTTGACATTAGTCTAAAACACATAACAATCCATCCAACGTACTCAATTAAGATAACAATCAGACATTGTCACAACTAAAATAGTTCAGACGGTTCTATTTATATACCGTAATTGATATGTCATCAGGTACAGACATGAGCAGTCCTAAATGAAAATTAGAGCACCTGGCACGTAGTACCGTGGCAGTCATAACAAGCTGTTTGTCAGCGCATTAATAGCTCCATCGCCGTGGTTGTCAGGCTCGAAAGGGCACCGAGACTTGTGAGAGGACAAGTCATCAAGAACGCTGATATGTAGGCATTACTAGTCATTGTAAAGATAGCATTCGGTTCTTAGCGACCGCAACGCGCGTCCGCAAATGCTTAGTATGGTTTGGTATGGTACCTGTTACGTGACGCGGTCGCATGATTGGTTTGGTGCTCCATACTAATTCATACTAACTAAGCAGTGGGTCACGCGACCCGGTCGTGGTCTTGGGCCGAACCGAATGCTACCTAAAGTATCTATTAAAACACGTTGAACTTTCGCAACAGACTGAATTTTATTTTTAGAATGTCAAGCTACATACATTCATAAACTAACCACAGACTTACTAGATGCCTTTAAGTAGAGGTAATGAAACCTATTTTGATACAACATACATACATACTAACACCCCCACTTATCAAAATAAACTAAACATTATGCACTACAATGCCTAACATATTCATGAACTTATAATGTTTTAAATGACACAAACCCTTAGTCAGAATGTCAGCAGGCATTTCTTCAGTAGGTACATATTTAATGTTAATTATCTTATCATCAATAACATTTCTAATATAATGATAACGCACATCTATGTGTTTCGACCTGTTATGATACTGTTGACTAGAGGCTAACTTCATGGCACTCTGATTATCACAATGCAAATCGATTACATATAAATTCCCAGTAATTTCATGAATTAAATTTCTTAAATAAACAGCCTCTCTAGAAGCCTCAGACATAGCTGTACTCAGATTCAGTACTAGACAAACTAACTGACTTCTGTTTACGGCTTTGCCAGGAAACTGCTGACCCTGACATCATGAAACAGAAACCAGTGTAGGATTTTCTATCCAACGTATCAGATGCCCAGTCACTGTCTGTAAAACCTTGCAAATTCATATCATTATCAACATACTTCAAACAATAGTTTTTAGTACATTGTAAATATCTTAACACTCGTTTAGCATAATTATAATGAGTTATATTATAACAAGTATTAAACTGGCTCAGATAGCTTATTGCATAGGCAATGTCTGGTCTTGTTAATACTGCCAGGTACATTAAACTACCTATGAGTTTTTGATAAGGAACATTAGGTAAAGATTCCCTAGATTTATCTATATTTAACTTTGGTTCAATAGGAGTACTTTGAGCTTTACAATCAGACATCTGGAATCTTTCAACTAATTGTTCAATGTAATGTGTTTGATCAATCGTAATAACATTTTTATCTTTGTTTACATTTATTTTCATTCCTAGATACTGTCTAACTTGACCCAAATCCTTTAACTTGAACTCTGAAGCTAATACATTTTTTAACTTTTCAGTTTCTTTATCATTATTTGAAAAAATCAAAAAATCATCGACATACAACCCTATTATAATTTTTACATTACCCTTAGTTTTTGCGAACAAACATGGTTCATATTGACTGTTGTTAAAACCTAATTTACAAAGACAATCTTTTACCCTCTCATACCATGCTAAAGATGACTGCTTTAAACCGTAAATAGCCCGTTTTAATCTCAACACATTTCCCCCACTTTTGTTTGCAAAACCTTCAGGTACAGTCATGTATATCTTCTCTTTTAAAATACCGTTTAGAAAAGCAGTAGTTACATCTAAATGTGTTATACTCATTCTCATTTTAACACTAAGAGCAAATAATAATCTAAGAGTCGAATGACGAATTACAGGCGCAAAAGTACGATTATAATCTATGCCTGGCTTTTGCATAAAGCCTTTGGCCACGCCTTGCCCGGTACCTCACATTATTGTCTAAATCATACTTTTTGACAAACACCCAACGACATTTTACTACAGATACATTACCAGGATTGTCGACAAGCTCCCATGCATCATTTTCCTCAAATGACTGCAACTCGTCAGTCATGGCACGCCGCCACTGCTCTCTCTCAGGCCCCTTCAGAGCCTCGGAGACTGAGATCTCCTCTGATGCTGGGATGGTAGTACTGGATATGCACATGTTATTATAGCCGTATCTGTCAGGCGGTTTCCTTTGGCGCTTTGTACTCACATAAGGCTCTGGCTCTGGAACTGGTGCTTTTGGGACCTCCTGCACGAGCACCTCACCTGATACATGTGTGTCTTCACCATCAGTGTATACTGAAGAATCTGAAGAGCTGTCACTTTGACATTCTACTTCTGGATCAAAAGCTACCCCCACTGAAGCGCTGCTCTCCTTCTCTACGCTGATCTGTGGTGTTTTCTCACTCTGCAGTGCTGTCTCATCAGGTATCCACATAGCCTCTCCGCTAGTTGTGATGCCATCTGTCTCGCCTTCCATCACAATGACATCCCTGCTTCTTAAACTCTAGAATGTCTTACTTACTGTCATACTTTCACTAGCCACTAAAACTGGTTTAAAGATAGCCGGGTACATGCGGGTCTGGACGGATAGTTTCTGATATGAAATGCCGACATAAGGTAGTGGAACTTCCAGTTGGATTTTGTTTTTCTTGATAACTAGCGTCTACCGCCTCCCCAGGTTGTAGCGAATAAAATAAATAGATGCTATCTGGGTAGGTACAGCCTCTCTCAGGTTGCAGCAGTTAAGATACAAAGACTCAAATAGGTAATTGCTTTTTAAAAAGAACGCGGAATTTGAGGAATGATGAAAATAATTATTGACACATTGATCGACTAAGGAGTGGAATTCTTTGACGGAGTCTGATAGCTACAAGTGTACCACCTGGGGGCCTTTAAATCAAGAGAGAATAGGTTACATCAAGGCCAAAGTGCTTCATCGTCGACCACATCATCGCTTTCCTTCAGGTGAGATAGTATGATCAAGCGCGAGCAATAATAAACAAGAAAAATAAATCGAAAGTCCAAACAGAACAACTTACTGGGGTCATGGGGCGCTTCTGAAAGGAAAACCTCGGGGCCCTGGAACGCAAGGCAAAGAAGGAACATAGGAATGAATTTTAGTCAGTAAAAGTCTGACACGCCATCGCCGCGTAAGAGCAAGAGAAGTCAGTGGATGACATCACCCTAAAAAAACAATACGGTGAGTCGGAATCCGGCAAGTATTGAACTACATACTTACTAGTTTATTTTATTTAGTTTTGGAAACATGGCGCGGCAATGGTCGAAAGTCGCAATTCTGTTAAGCTGATTCTTACTTTATGATTGATTTGCTTGTAGCAGCAACCCGTCCCCTGTTGTAACCTACGTAGGATTTAGAAACCACACTAGCGAACGCCTCAATGCGATGTTATAATCCTGTACGCTTTTCGTTGAACCATTGTCGTCTGTAGTTCGTGGCTTCTGTAATAGATGGCGCTATGAATCGCTGGAAACTACTAACACCAGTAATATGTATCAGAATCAAACCAAATCTTTAATACTTATAAATTAAAGTCTAACAATTATCGGTCGTAACCGATATCGTAACCAACGAAATTAATATTTTCCAGTTTCAACTGAAGCCAAAACTTGTACAAGGTAACAAAATGCCAAAATATTAAAAGTTACCAGAATATTGAAAGAGTCCAAACTTTTTAATCATAATCATCATTTCAGACGAAAGACGGCCAATATTGGACATAGGGCAGATCGCATTTTTTGGTAATTTAGTTTTTAGTTAGACTGTGTTTGAATCTCACAATTCTAAAGCATCTTTAAAGGTAGACAGAGGTACAGTAGATAGGCCACAACGAATAGTTCCGTGCATCTCGTATTCACCGCTTTCCGCGACTTTTACCAGGTCTATTTGCAACCGTATAAACTCAACACGTCTAAACAAAAATAAACACTTACGGCAACACAGCTAGAAGCCCAGGGTTTATCAATTAGCAGTTTTAAGAAACAAATATGTAATGAATTCTGCGGAAATTAAAAAATAACCTAAATCTTGTCCTCACTTGTATCTTGTATCCTATATATCACAGCCATCCTCTAATGAAAATGGCTGCATAATAAGCCAAGTAGGCAGTTCATTTACGTAAGATGCTGATATTTACTCGTAGTTGACTAGAAACCGACTCCAATTAAGCTAGGATCCACTGGTTGACTTCCGAAAGGGAAACCCGTGATTCCGGAACCGCAAGGCAAAAAGGAGTATTAGCCAGTAAGTCTGAAAAGCCCACCCGCTCTGTTCTAGAGCGGGAAAAGTCTTTAGATAATTTCCCACCTAAAAAATAAACTAAGGAAAAAGCTCAGTAAATAACGAACACTGTAAGTAAAATTCGTATCAGTTCTTTACATACATTATTTGTTTCTTCTTGTTGCAATTTAATATTCCTCAATGGCGATGTTGTTATAAAAGGAAATAATAGTTAATCTACGTCCCATGGGAACTTCGTATTCGGAGGAGTGTAAGTGCTTTGTGTCCTTCTGAGGTGGCTCACTATATGCAGTTAGATCTTTATTGGATCACTCCCTCAGGAGTTGGATCAATGTTTGCGTAGGCAGGTATCTGTGCCTGCCAAACACACATGATCTTTCATTGTTTTGATAAGTATTCGATTTTGGTAAATATAACTGGTTCAAATTACAAATAGTGAAAAATAGGTAGATACACCGACTGATACCAGTGGCCTCGGCCGTGTGATAGTAGGAAATTATCCCAAGGGAACATAACGTACTCCTGGGATAAAAAAGAATTCTAGGATACGGGCTACCCGTGTGCCAAACATTCAAATTCTCAGGTGTTTGCATGTTGAAAAATTTGTTAAAATTGTAACAGTAATAGTTACACAAAAATAATCACTAAAATAAGAGAAAGAAACAATAATAAAAAAAGAAATATGCCTAAAGAAGATGAATAAATTTTATAAATTATTAATTTTTAAGCTGATTTCAGCGCGGTCACAGCAGCCGTATGTTAGCGACCGCTGGGCAAAAGAGTATGGGTGCTTCGGGATGAACTGTATCTTCTGCGATTCCAACCTTGGAGCAGGCAGCAAGATGACCTAGACGCTTACCGCATTGGGTTTGCTAAAGAGATGGTGAAGCAGGGGTAGGCAATGATACAGCGAAAACTGGAAAAAACTATGTAGGTATTGCAACGTAAAATATTATTCACGATATGCTCAAACGAAACCCAAGAATATTGAACAAATATGCGAATTTATCGATAGAATATACCGTCACAACTATATATTAATACTAGCGGTTGGGCTGTCGAGTTGTGTGACATCTTATTTCTACACTAGTGGAGATGAAAAGGGTAACGTTCGATATAGACACGAGTGGATATTTTTATTTCTTTGCCGACAATGACCCAATTCTTTGTCACGGAGTTGGAGGACGGATCTAAAACTATTGTTTCAAAATGTTTCGTTCATTTTCTTTTCTTATGTGGCGTTTTATTGTTGGTTTTATTGTGTTTTTATAGTTAATAGGGGTTTAATTAGGATTTTGTGGTGTTAGTGTGTAGCGTTTTGCTAGCATTTTAGTTTATTTGTCTAACATTTCAAGATTTGTTTTCATCACGAACACGTTGAATTGTCTGTGTGGAGTTTACCTGAGTTAGTTTACGAACATGAAAACCAAAGGTAACGTAAGAGATAACATTCCTTAAAATTAGGTAGGTTCTTATATTAAATAGCATTTAAATGCGTAATCCCCTCCTATTTTGACATTTTTATTTAAATTATTTCCTTAACTTTTCGTCTCTTGCGAAATTGTTATAATTCATACAATTTAAGCACTAAACAGAAAATGGTCGAAGGCTCACTTCTCCATCTTCTTCTTCACTATTTCAATTCAACAATTCAAAAGAGTACTTGTAAATGGTAATTTGAAACAAATGTTTCTGATTTCCTCAATAACAGTGGCAATATTTATTTCATAATTGTATTTCATAATGAAAAATTATCAATGCGTAATATTTATTTCTATAACACCTTCTCTTAAACATGACTAACCAGGCATAAGTAAAAATCTGACTTAATTCTCAAATATCGCTTCATATGAAGAAAATCGTAGTCCCAGTATTGGTTTTTTGCACCATGATAGGTGTAGGTATATAATATCATATTATATCGAGAGACTGGAACAATTTGACTTCTGCTGTCTAACCGTCTAATTACAACTTAGGTGTCATCAAGCTTAGAGTAAAAAACTAAAAAAGTAGTCTAAGTAGCAGTAAATGTATTCTCAATCTAGTGCGCCTCGCCACCAACAACTGCATCACTGCTTTCCATCAAGTGAGACCGCAGTCAAGCACTAGTTTATATCAATTTCAAAAAACCCAACCTTCTGCTCTTACATAGCAGGTGACGTGACACAAAAGTAGCTCAAACGTGCCCCAGAGAGTTATTGGATTAGCAGCTATGTCAAATTTGGCGTGCAGCTATCCGCTAACCGCGTTTTGTTCCGTCAAACAAGGGCCCGGCCGTTTATTCTGACGAGGCCGTTTTGTGTTGCTCATCGTCATGTGAAAGTGAAACTGTTTTACTTGGAATTGTTTTTATGAAGGACTGTTTTGAGTTTTTAGTGCTTTTACCTGGTTCTTAAACGGGAAGTTTTTATGATGATTGTTCCTAAGGCAGGATGAGGTGATACCAATTGGGTTGGGTATCCTCAAGATACGTATATTTATAACAAAATCACTGAAGATTAAAATTGGTTTGTAAGACCTAGCTTAAACCAAATTATTACTCAGCGCCTCTTATGAAATTTAACTTTTATCGCCTCTTATGAAATTTAACTTTTATCGCCTCTTATGAAATGTAACTTTTATTTAAATAATAAAATTGTAACTAGCCCATTCCTTACAGAAATTAAAACTGATCTTTCATGATATGTGAGTTTTTTAGGAGGGTGAAATTCTCCTGCTCTCCGCAGAGAACACGGGAAGTCGCGTTAGACTTTTACTGACTAAAACCCACAATTGTTCCTTCTTTTCCTTCGTTCCAGTACTGATTCAATACTCAATACTTTATTGATTAGTCGTAGGTAGGTTCACCAGTATAAACATTTCGGGGTATATACGAGTAGGTGTGATGTTATGATTCATAGTGCAAGCAGGGCATCACAGTCGCTACCAAATAATAATAACCATAATCCACAATTTTCACAAAACATCATCTAATCCTAATCTAAGCAGAGCTTGTGCTATGTGTCCTAATCGACTTCAAAAGGAGGAGGTTCTATGTCCAGCTGCATGTATTTCTTTTAATGCATTTCTCTGTTGATTGTGGACTGATTTATTTTTATTGGACAATATTTTTAGGACCAGCTCGCAAATGTAAGCTACATTTGCGAGCTGGTCCTAAAAATATTGTTATGATCTGATGATGAACTTTAAAGTCATGAAACGGAACTTCTCATGGGATCATAGCAGAAATGTTGTAACAAGTAAAATTGCTTTGTTTATACTAGTAGTCGATGACTGATCGAAGGAAGAAGGGGAGGGGATACCACAACCCGACTTCAATGTTTTTCTTTTAACCATATTAATTTAAAATTTTGGAAGGTTAATTAAGGGATTAAACCTGGCTTACTTCATTTTTTGTTGGGTTAAAAAAACACACAATAACGTTAATTTGGGAAGTTAAATGAAAGTGAGGGTAGGAGTGTAAAAAATAGTTTACGTCTTATTCTCAGACCAACTGACATACATTTTAGAAAAATCGGTCAAGCCGTTTCGGAGGAGTTTTGTTACAAACACAGTGACACGAGAATTTTATATATTAGAAGATTACACCTAGACACAGAACAAATGATCGTGCTCATCACACCAACATTTGGCTTGGGTAGGACTTGAAACACACAGACACACACAGTCAGGCCCACTAACCACTAGACCATAGTTTCCCAAACTTTACAAGAAAACAAAATTCAAAGATATAAAGGGGGGCGCTCATTACATAATCTTTAATTATACCAATTTCATATCTATGTAGTAGACAGTGTCTACTATCTATTAATAATCACAAATTAAAAATAAATTCTCTCTCTGTAATTATTGTTGAGGATCGTGATTGTTAATTAATTATTTTTAAAAGGGCTATTTGCCTTTTGACCCGTTACCACCCCCACGAAAAGCTGAAGCGCCCACTATGGGGTCCGTTGAGAATTTATGTCCTAGACCGACATGCCACCAAATGTTTCCTTTCTTCAAAAAGGTAAGTTTCTTTAAGAACAAGTGCAATCTATAAACGTAGGTAATGACCTAAACAACCACATCAGACTACTCGCTGCAATGTTTCACACATCTCCGGATACATTTGATGAATGAATGTAAAGAGATGAAACACAGTTTAGAACTCAGACGAAATGTGGTTGATAAACTATCTGAGCGTACTAACTGCACGTTGCTGGTCGCATGTTTAGGCGCCTTTGAGTTAATACAATGACTCACAACGACATATTTTTAAGGTTACTTTTGTAATTATCTCCCGAGAGTGGCGAGGGAGTTGATGTAAATACTTGAGTAATGTGAGGAGTTCAACCGTCCAAGACGAAGACAGCTTTTATCTCTGTGTTATTAGCTTTTATTTGTGGATACCCACGATTTCCAGTATAGCAGTTACAGACACTAACCAGTAGACAGATAGGCCAGCAAATGCTTCATTTCAGCGAAAAGTTACGTACGTTTCTTTAAGAACAAATGCAATCTATAAACATACCTAATGACCTAAACAACCACATCAGATCGTACTCGCTGCAATGTTTCACACATCTCCGGATACACTTGATGAATGAATGTATAGAGATGAAACACAGTTTAGAACTCGGACGGAATGTGCTCGATAAACTATCTGAGCGTACTGCACGTTGGTGGTCGCATGTTTAGGCGCCTTTGAGTTTATACGACGATTCGCAATGACAGACCCAATTGTGGGTTAAGTTCGCCTTTGTAGATCACCTGTCCTATTTTATGTATGTAAAATGTTTGTGTACAATATAGAATGAAGGACGTCTATTAGTAGGTTATCTTTGTAATTATCTCCCGAGAGTTGCAAGGGAGTTAGTATAGAAACCTGAGTGAAGTGAGGAATTCAAGCCGCCCAAGAAAAAGATAGCTTTATTTACACGATGGATACTCTACTTTTCGCACCATTTACTAATACAAATTATATATAAGTATTACAAAATTCGCTACTGTAAACGTATAGTTTCAATTTCCTATAAGCTCCGTAAGTAACCTTAACTTAATGTGTCTTTTTTCTCAAAACAATGGTTTTTTGATGTTCCAAATTCAACTCTAATTATTCCCTAGGGACTGCCTGTACTACATTGTCTCCCTAGGGACAAAATTACTTGCTAGTGATTGTTGTATGACATTAAGGTGTACCGCAGACGACATACTTTTTGTGTGACCGACTCTGTGGCGCACAAAATGTTTGGATGGTATGCTAATATAAAATAGTTTACTTGTAATCATTCACTGTCTCTGTACTTGTAAATAAAGCAATTATATATTTATAGCATATAAATGAGAGGGCTCTATTTTCACAGACTAAAAACTGCGACATGGATAGTCTGTCGTCTGCGCTACCCCTTATTAATAAGAGCATTATCGAGCAGGTGTTGTAAAAAAGCATTAATGCCACTGATACTATATAGGCAGCGTTATTTTTAGGCTATTGCCAAGCGCTCCAAATGTGCGTGTAATCCCATGCTGTCCACTAATTACTATTGGAGGATCAACAATTTAGAAATAATGTTACTAACAATAGAAGCGGAATGCGACATGCTAATTATTTTGGTGGTTCAAAACTGCTTGAGTTAGAGTCGTCGTTGGCACTGTGACAAGTTTTTAAGAGGTTATTTTATTCACATAAGCGATTAATCGGTCTCATTAGTTTTTTTATGGCGGCGTTTGTTCAGATTTGAAAAGGTACAGTTGAAATCCTTGACTTTATGATAGCATCTATTTGTCCTATTCACCGTAGGTGTTGGCTTGCGGACGGTGAGCAATATGTAGCTTACGCTCATCCCGTCTGGTAAACGTCCAAACTGAGCCCAAGTTGTTGACGGTGCGTAGTGTTCTACGCGCGCCTCAAAGAAATGTCAGCATAACCGTAGGAGCGGGTTTTAGTTACAATCGAAACTACTAGGACTAGGAATGTGAAATATATCGTAGGTGTGAACAAAGAAAGGGTTTTCCAAAATACAACCCCTAAAGGGTCAAAAGTTTGTAGATATGGACAATCTTACCTGCGCAGCAAAGCCGCTGGCAAAAGCTAGTCTAGTATGTAAAACAACTCGTGTCACAGTGTTTGTTATCAAACACTAGTTTGGCTATGGAGAGATGGGAGTCTTGTTTATGGCTTCAGGCTCTCTCGTCTACCATAGACACTGTAATGGATGAGGCATCGTTTCGTTTCACGATTTGTCTGCGCTCGGGTGCATCTCATGTGCTACACATTGATGCCACTGCTGTGAAGCTGTCAAAGGCCTTATGTTCCGTAGACTGTCCTACGTATTTGTCTGCATAAAGTATGTAGGTGACTGAAACAATAAATACAATATACAAATCACTAAACATCTATTATATTTATTTCATAAAATATATTTCCATATTCACTAAAACTAAACACAGCATACGTAATGCATTGGACACACGCATCGTCGATGATGCGCTGGCCACCCATATCATTCTACCCACAGAATACTATGATTCTACCGCGGTGTTGTTTTATCTGTTTGTCACCAGTCATGATCTACGCTGCCTGAGAGGCATATGTGCGCCCGCGTCGATAAAGTGATTAGCGAATTAAATCTACCTGCGTTAACCTTCCGCTGTGCTAACAAAGACATTATCCAGCTTGTGCTTAGTTGGCTTGCGTCGTCATATTCTTAGTGTTGTGTTGTGTCATCATCTACCTAGCCTTTTTCCCAACTATGTTGGGGTGGCTCCCAGTCAAGCCGGATTTAGTTGAGTACCAGTATTTTATGAGGAGCGGCTGCCTACCAGACCTCCACAACCCATTATTCTGAGGTAACACGGTATTTCATGTAGTAGGGGAGCCCCAGAAGGGATTTCGGGATTTACTAAAGCGCGGCAGATTAATATACAGGGGTATACCTTGCACCCAGTTAAGTACCTCCACCAAATATGAGGCCCATATATAAAGCCGCCCGTGAAGGATACAGGATCAGATTAGTAAAAAAAAAATGACCCTCAGACATTCTCGAGCGCGTCAGATTAAGGTAGGGTGAGTTAATTACATCTTAAAAAGTGTATATTCCACTAATCTGACAATTTGAGAGAGACGTAAAGAAAGGGGAGGGCAGCAAAGTTGTAAAAAAAAAACGTCATCTCGACATTCTCGAGCGTAGCTAATTTTTTTTTTATTTTGAAGGAAATAATTCAAGAATAATGAAAAATATATAATCTGACGATTTCCGCAAGCCGAAATAACAAAAAATCGTCGATAAAGTTAAATGCGTGCAGTTGTGTGATGGCTACATTTCCTTCTCCGGTTTTCTAAAGAGTTCCCTCAAAATTAGATTTCGTGCGAATTTGAACTGATTCGGACCGTTAGATTTTGAGAAATTTTGAAAAATCTCAAAAAAATAAGTTTTATATTTTGAAAGTGGTTTTTAAATAACTTTTAAACGGCTTTATCGATCAACTTCAAAAACGAATCCGCCTTTGAGCTTGAAAAACCACGTCGATCGCTACCAAGCTGGTCAAAATCGGTTGATTCGTTCGAGAGATAGTGAACGAAAGAATCCCGAAAAAGTGATTTTTCGGGATTACTCCGAAAGTTTTGGTTCGATAAATTAAAACTAGAAAATAACTCATGAGGATGATAAAACTGCGTTGAATGCCGCAAACCGCGTGAAAATTACTTGATCCGTTCAAAAGTTATTGCGGTTTGAAGATTCCAAAAATAGTGTTCTATGAAACTTTTATCAGACTTTCGAGCTGGGAGAGCTCAAATATTATCTCTTTGAACTCAGCGAGCTCAAAATATCACATAAAATATATTTTGAGCTCAAAAATGATATAAGTACAATTTTAAGCGCCCAGGAATGGAATTAGCTGGAAGTTGCAGGGGTTTTTTGTCAGATCAGGCGAATCCCTCTAGATAATCGTCAGATTATGAGACAGTACGTTTAGAACATAAAGATGAACCATATATATCTTAATCTGACGCGCTTGAGTATTTCAAAATGGCGAATTTTTTTTGCACTTTATGAAAGTGGCCACGAGTTTGCGTCCCATCGAAATGGTCAGATTAGTGAATGAGATCTTTTTTTTTGGTGCACTTAACACTCCCTTAGAAAATCTGACGCGCTCGATTAAATTATTTTTATTTCCATTTTCAACCCCTCCATACAACCACCCCCATCATGCAAACGATCAGATTAACATACGTACATTATTAAAAATACGTAGGGCATTGGTGCTATCAATATCTGACGCGCTCGAGGATGTCCATGCAACAGCTTTTTTTTACATATTTAAAAATCTATAGCCGCTTCCCCCACCAATGAAAAGGTATAATCATAGAACATTTTTTTCTTCTTATCATCTAAGCTTTGTAACCCAATAGGTCTCTACGACGCTCGAGTAAATCCCCATTTAGCATCGTGGCCTCCCCTACTAATGGCAAGACTGGAGTCAGATTTTACTGGCTACTGACCATCCGTCATATTCTTAGTGTTGTTGTGTTGTGTGTGCAGAAATATATCTGGAGATACGTAGAAAGGCTAAAATTTATCTATGGTACCTACACCACACACACTAACCAAACAACCAAAAGTTTTTATTACCTACTAATAAAATGCCTAAAAAAATATTATTATACAGGATGCGTCAGACATCGACGCATACACGAATATCAAAGATCCAAAACATTCTGGAAATCCTGGTAACAAATATTTCGTCGGTTTTTTCCAAAAAAAAAAAATATATCTTTGCTTTATTTTATTTCATAAAATATTATTACTCATAAATTTATTTTTTACTCAAAACGTTGCTTTTGCAATATTTTTATATTATTTGGATATCACCTTAATTTCATTAAGTCGTGGTTTCATTTTGATAAAAACTAATTTGTTGATAGCTTTGATTTTTTTTTTTTTCTTTCTCTCATATTTATATAGCCTCTCTCTTAAAGTGTGAATGAGAGAACACTGTAGACTATAATTACTACTTAATTCAACCCACTTTTTGATTGAATCTATTTTTATTTGGGTTACAATTTTGATTGGTCTACACTGTCCTCGCATATGTGTCTGTTTTGTAGTATGAAAGTATTGTAAACCCAATCATTTTTTTTGAAAAGAGTAACCATGGAGTTTCTTGCCGGTTCTTCTCCATAGGAAACGACCAATTTGGAACCGTGCACTAGCTTCGACTTTTTATAAGTGCCCATGTAGGCCTATGTAAAATAAAAACATTTTTTATTTTATTTTATTTATTTTTAAATTTAAACCGCGTAAAATCGCTATTCTTACATTTTTAGAGAAAAACTAACTTAATCACTTTTTAAATTAAAAATGTCGTACGGGTTGGTTAGAAGATCGATTTTATCAACCCCTATGTCTTTTTAATTAATTAAAAAATAATTTACAAATTTTTTCTCCAAAAATGTCATCGGGGTTCATTAGAATAACGATTTTAAACAGTTTAAATTAAAATAATACAGTTTTATTAATACGAAAAAGCCAATGAAAAATTCCACCATGGTATTCGTTTGTGCGTAAATGTTAGACACACCCGATATTCAGGTTTGTAGGTCAGAAGTAGGTGCACATTAAGATGCATGTTCTCTATTGTGTCGAGTCCTGTAATCACGTGGCGCCTTCAGTCCCTAGTTCCCCGCGTAACGTACAGATGGCACCACTGATCGCAACACGTGCTCGCCCAGAGAGTTCAAGTTCATACAAATTTTCTTTACGCGTGGCACAGTTTTAACGATGAGTAAAGGATGGAAAATATAACCCCACTTACTTTGTATTCTTAAATATTCCGCTCAGAATACGCCGCAGCGTTTTAAGAATAATATTGTTCAGTTCTTATTCAAACTTCAAACGCAATTGTAAAGACATACCAAGGGACGCGCTGATCCTCTAAATGTTAATTTTATCTGTCCTCCCCTGATATTTCAAAACAAGCAATCAGAGCGTTGGCGGAGGTCAAATTTAATAATTCTGAAAGGCTTTTTTTCATTGGAGAGTGGAGGCCTCTCGTGCGCCCTTGGAGCTGTGCCCCCGTCTCGACCTGCACCGCTTTCATGTTCACCTAATTACTCATAATTGAGCATGACTAAGGCTTCCAGAACAATGAAAGGTCATAAAAAACGTTCGTGAGTGCGATGAAAAAATTGTACGATTTATTTTTCGACAGCCAGCAGCGATTGCTTTGTTTATAGTGCTCGATTTGATGAATGGAATTTTGTTATTCTGATGTTGATTCATTTTGTGATAGAAAAAATACTTTATGCGGTTTTTATATACTATTTTACCATCGGAGCTTAAATTCTCTGTTGTACAATAAATTCAGGCTCTCTGAAATGTTCCAACAATTGTACTTACATCCCCACGGGGCTTCGGTTTTTTGTCCGCCCCGTCAACTTTAAAACTCAATTTAGTTTTCAACTACGCAGAGAAAACCCTTCTACAAAAGACTTGAAAAATATGAAACAAATAAGACAATACTGAAGAATACGAGACGAAAAGAAGAGTAAGTACTTGTGTTTGTGTTTCGCTGTAACATCAAGGAGATTCAAAAGGTAAAGACATTCAATTAATTTGTGACGAAACATTCTTAGGTACGGTCGTCAAAGCGACCGTCCTTTAGGATTTTAGGGGCACGAGTCTCTCCATTAGGAGGCTTTTAAAAAAGATAAACAAAGGGCCGTCGCCATGGCCGTGGTCGCGGCTGTGCGATGCTGTAGGTCGCGGTGTGTTGGCCGGTGGCGGTGTGTGAGCGGCCACAAACGCACGGTGCCCATTTGTCAATTGATTCCCGATATAATGAAGGGTACATCGCTACATTGGAGCGAGCTGTCAGAGGTGGTCGCCCATTTCGGTATAGATTTGGAGGGGGTGTGAGTGTGGTGGTCGTAGGGTGTATCGAGCGCTGCGTGCGCACCACGGTGCGTGTCGTGGTCCCGCTCGCACGCGTGTCTCCGCCATGCTTCTGTCCCTCTCGCCGACCTACACAGCCTCCAAGTTGCGTGCTATTTGATTACACGCGTCTGTGTGGCCTCTTGTTTATATTGGACTTGATGCCACTTTAAATTGATTAATTCTTACAACGACACCTCCGATTCTAAGAAACGATTTCGATTAATGTGTCTAGAAAAAAAAAAACTATTTTTTTTTGTCTCATTCAGGTCTTGGAAACTTTTTACTGTAACACATAAAACTTGGTCAAAGTCTAGATCTGTTATAAACTGTTAGTGTTTCACAGTGCTGCCTTCCTATTTAATGAGTTTTCCATACCTTTGTTTTCATATGTTTATTTTTTAGCTAGCATATTTGATAATAATGAAAAATGTTTAAATTAACTTTATAAGAAAGCTATAAATAAAACTCATATTGTCATCTAAAACAAAGACAAACGCCGTGACCTAGTCACTAATAAATGTTTAATAAATTGCAGTAATTAGTAGTAACACCTTTTCACCTACTTTCCCGTTTCTTATTCTTGCCGGTTAATTGTATTTGTAATGACATTGAAAAAAAATATAAATATACGAGCGCCATCACAAAGTATGCTATGTTCAATACAATCTATTAGGAGCGCTGTTTTGAATCATGAAAATCCTTGCGCTTCTGAAAGCGTCCTAAAGAGAGTTTTCCACAACTCACTAACACCGATTCGCCGGTCGTAAGCACGCGACTTTCCACGCACACTCGCAAGCCGAGCAAAATAAGCGCCTGAAACTCGGGACGGAGCCGCGCGCCTCGTGTCGTCTCGCTCGCACGCAGTCCCCTGTCCTATTTCAACAGGTTTCGCCTTTCAGCAGTGGCAGTAGAACGCGTGCCTCTAGTAACAGAGCACAAACAGTACGAGGAACACACGTCGCGTTGGAAAACTGAAAACACAGTTTCACTGACAGCTCCGACATCACCTGACATTCACCGCCGTACCGAACTACGGCGGGTTCGCGTATTAGTGAAACACTTGGACGTGGATACATATAACTATTTATAAATGCATATTATTCCGTAGCGACGTGTGTTCAGTGGCCGGTCGAGAGTTAGTGGGAAACGCGCGCGTGTCCGCGCTTCGGAAAACTTCACGTGTTTAACATGAACTCCGTCAAACTTAACTGTGCCAAAAACTATCTTATAAACAACTTGTAAATATGAAAGTACACCGTAAACTTCTACTTTGTTATGTTTCCGTGAATTAATATGGAATTATTAAGAAATGACAGCGCAAGTTAACACGATGTGAGGCGTACCGTGTTTCAATGTTTACCTCTTCAGTGTTGTGAATATAAATTAAATTAGTGTTTAGGACTTGAAGGAGATGTAGCCGTGTACTAGTGAGGACTTTTAGACTATAGACGGATGGGTGGCAATGGTTGTGATAAACAAAAGAGAAAAAGATCGGAGTGCGTTCGTTACGGTCGTGAAAAGACTTACAAATAATATTCTGGTTGTTAATACTCCCGTAAGTTGTGATTAAACGCTAGGAAAGCAAATATATTTATGTATGTACAAATAAAATTGTGAAAATTAAGTAAGTATTTTATGTACATATGTTGGTACCTGTTGTAGTGTTTGCGTTTCTATTACCATTACAAACGTTGAGAGATTGTCGTTGGGAGTTCGAGGATAATTTCCCATGAGGTTGTGACTACTACAATATACAAACTGGGGCAAAAAACTTGGAAATTCCGTGCTCATTGAGATGTGATTGTCCGTACGTCGTGTTGCATAGTGATATATAGTGCAGTACTTGGACTTATATGTGTGCCGGGTTGCAGACGTCGACTCTATCAAGGTAAGATTTATGTTAGTTGTGTTGTAAGTTGCAGTTTATTGTTATTTACATACATTATACAATACATTATACAATCAGCCTTACAATGTTCCCACTGTTGGAACTCAAACCTACTCTTAAGAAGAAGGAATGGGTTGTAGTCTATCAACGCGGACCTAGTTTGAGTTGGAGTAGGTCATATGTCTTCGACTTTTTTTTGTTCTAGGACATGTCGGTTTTCTCACGATATTTTCTTTTACCGTTTTGAGATCATTGGTGATGTTATAAATTACACAAAGTAAAACGCTAGGGTGCTTCTTAAGTGGGAAATCAGTCAGACTATTGCTGACTAGAACCCAGTTGTTCAGTTGTCCTTTGTTGAGAGAGCTATCAAGCTGGATTTGAATCCATGACCTACAACTCGTAAGTCTGCAACCACTGGGTCATTACTGTTCTTATTGCTTATTTGATTGATTAACGTATAAGTATGTTTATGAGTAGATACTTAGACGGTTTATGAATACTCTTACGATGTAAAACATTAGGTACCTAACAAAGAATCGGCAAATTCTAGTTCTAATCTCAATTTTTTGTTAAATCCTAATTACTCTTACTAACCTCTACATTTATTATGTCTAATTGTCTAATATTAAATGATTTTAGACAATATTTTATGACCCACATACCTTTTGTCAATTTCATATTCAATAATCTCCTAAACGTAGCTGTCGGGTAGACAGCAGGTGATTTTCTTTTGTTCGTACAATTGTAACACCAGCGGAGTTGGACGCGGATTTTAAGAATAATTAGTTTTCTTTCCTTTGTCTTGTTTTTTATATTGCTTTCTGAACATTTTTCATTAAGTTTACTTATTCATCGTTTCTTTGAGTTGATTATTTATTTGGTGTTGTTTAATAATCATCTTCATGATTAACGTTTAATTTGAGAAACGGATGGAAGAGGGAATTACAAAATAAGTTACGCCTTTTTTTGTTATTGTTTCATGATTATGTTTTCATTTTTAGATTAGGATAAGGGATTCAAGATGGGTTATTATAATTATCTGATTGGCAGTTTATTTTATATAGCTAAAACGAGAATAGGCTATCCCATTCAAATATATATAACAGTCAGTTATGAATATAAACTAAATTCCTGTTAAACAAAGTTTAAGCAAACAATCACAGAATCGAACCCGGAACTATACAACGCTTTGACGGGTTACAGTTAGCAAATAATTTTGAAACTATCTATTATTATATCTAGCTGTCTACTAAAATGTTCAATCACAAAATGTGCTTCTAAAAATTTTCTAAAAGACTATTCCATCAATAATAATATATTAAAAAATAAACCTATCAATTAAGTATTTTACAACAAAAAAAAAGAAACATGGTCCATTAACACAACAATAAAGTTAATGCAATAACGAAGTGACAAACTGCTCGTTGATTGGCTGTTCTCTCATAACACTAAGTGGCCTATAATGTCGGCCACTAACACTAAATAAGGTCTGGGCGGAAAGCGACACTTCGGTCTGGGAAATATAGGGCAGTTTCATAGAATGACTGAAATTATCATAAGTCTTATAATAAATACAGTATAATTTGTGAAAGAAGATATTTAAAAGCCAATAAAAATTATAAAGCAGCAGCTAATAAAGTTGGATTATTTAAAACTAAATTTTCTAATATTTACCTGTCTGTAACCCATAAAAGAGACAATAATTGCAAACAACATGACAATATTTGGAATAAATGTAAAAGAAACATGGTCCGTTGACACAACAATAAAGTTAATGCAATAACGAAGTGACAAACTGCTCGTTGATTGGCTGTTCTCTCATAACACTAAGTAGCCTATAATGTCGGCCACTAACACTAAATAAGATCGGCGCGGAAAGCGACACTTTGCTTGGAAAACGTAGGGCAGTCTCATAAAACGGCTGAATGTTTCACACAGTTTTAGATAGATCTACAGACAATATTGCTTTATTAGATATAGCTAAAAACTTCCTGTTAAATATCTAGTTTTCCGTGTTATTTACAGATTACAAAAATAACATAGATTTAATATAAAAGCTGTTTACTGACTATTAATTTTAGTCTGAATATTCCCAAAAATTGCTTAAGCTTAAGCAATATCAGTGATATTCATTACTGATATTTACTTGTAATAATAGTGTGATTCTAGATTGTTAAAAGGTTGACTGATAGAGAATTTCTTATTGCATAAAGTCCGCCTATGTACCACCTATGAAGTTTAAATAAATAAATCAACCGGTTCCAAGAACACAACTGTGTATGAAAACTATTGATAAGAGCTTTTAAAGCTGTGTGAATAAGTAATAAAATACATACGTCTTATTTATTCTTTAACAGATAAGCATACTTATTGGTAAAAATTGCATTTACACGTCGCAATATCATT
This sequence comes from Mythimna separata, assembly GCA_030763345.1. NCBI lineage: Eukaryota > Metazoa > Arthropoda > Insecta > Lepidoptera > Noctuidae > Mythimna > Mythimna separata. Next base: position 4,250,793 of record JAKKIA010000036.1, on the reverse strand, counting down.
GTTTAATTGAAGTCTTTCTTTGTAAGATTTTGTTCTTGGGACCTGTCAAAATAAATAGAATAGATTAAGTTTATTCTATTCAATTTATTCTGTTCAATTTTTTTTTGGTGTATTATGTAGTACATAGCACACCAAAAAAAAATTGAACAATTGATTAATTGATTTGAAAAATGGTATATCGTGGAATTCAAGCAAATATTTCCTGCATTTGCTTACTAAATCAATTACACAAACTAATACCAATGTAACTGCATCCGCCTTGTAAGACGAACTATCCAATCGAGACGAGACGTAGACTAAATATCCGCGATCTCCAACAAATTATGTAAAGTTTTCATTTGAAAACATGTTTTCCTGAAAAACAAAGACGTTTGTTTCCGATGTAAGGTTTTGTATGAAATGAAGTATGAATGCGCAATGTTCATTTCCCTTGTAAATAAGACTAGAGCGCCATGTGCGAGCAAATTCAAAATTAGTTTTTATTTATGAATCTTCGTTTTGAACTCGAGGGAAATTATTTAAAGTTTTCATAATTTCCGTCCATCTGCTGTGTTTTGTATGAGTGAATTATTAGATACTAGCTTTAGCCCGAAGCTTCGCCCGCGTACATAAAATATAGCCTATGTCACTTAGGAATACAGCAGCTTTCTATTGGTGAAAAAATTTAAGCAATCGGATCAGTACTTCTACAGATTACCTCATTCAAACAAAAAAACAAACTTTACCTCTTTATTGGTATAAATAGGATCGTTTAAACGAAGAATTTTATTGAAAAGTAATAGCTTCTTTTTTGTTTTTGTCTAAAAGTAGTACATATAAATTACATTTTCGATTATTTCAGCACACTTGCTTGAAAGTAAACTATTCACTGTTAATTTAAAGACCTAGAGGTCGGTTGTAGCTATCAGAAAATATAGACTCCTGTAAAGAATCCCACTCCTTAGTTGTATGCACTATGAACATACGTAATTATTTATTAGATAGAATTCACAAAATTACTTATTTGATAGTACCCATTCGAATAAAAATTGGGACATTGAATAAATTTACGTAATAATATACCTACCTACTTAAAAACAATCTACAAAATGCTCTAAATTTTAAAATTAATAGTATTTTTTTTTAATAGTAATTGTTGTCTGAATGATTATTTATTAAGACAACAATTTTCATTAACATTAATCTTGTATTTTCTTTTATTAGTATTAAGAAATTACCTTCAATGACAACGCTTTTAGTGAAATAATTTTAGTGTTCCAATGTAACACATTATTTTCATATTGAATTAAATAAAAAACTAGCATAATGAAATAATAAAGTAATATTTATAAATGACATTATAATATTCCACAACTATTACACAACGCTATCTAGTCCCAAACTAAGCAGAACTTGTGCTTGAGTACTAGATAATTTAAAAAAAAAAACTTTTTTTATAAATACAAACATAACGTAAATAAATGACATCCAGACACGAACAAAATATATTCTTGCTCATCACACAGACATTGGTCTATGAAAAGAAAATCCAGAAATTAGTATCCATTTGGTTAATAATTTCTAAAATCTTTAACAAAATACCTATATATTAACTAACGGGTAACTGTTAAAAATTTTCAACAAAATATGTATTATAATTATAATACCAGTTAAAAATAACAGTTATTTTTCGGTACGAGTATTACCAAAACGGGTCCTAATTAAATGAATCCCAGCGCTCTGTAAATTCTACCGACGGGTCATGTGACGTCATCATAGATATCCATGTATACTAGAAGGACTACACGAGTGTTTACTCGTCAAATATTCATCGCTACAACCCAAAGGGACGCTTCTCGTAAATCGTACATGTATTTGCGATATAACCATCTATGTAGATGTGGCATGGTTGAAGTAAAGGGGTTATGTCAGTGGTAGAATCGTTTTGGGATTATCTTCGGTTTGGTATACTATTATTTTATGAGTTATATAATAATTAACTATCCATGGTGTCCACATGTGTTTTGAAGTGATATGCTATCAGTGCCAATCACACTAATAAAAGGGGAGAGTTTGTGTTTAGGCATGTTTATGCTCAGACGGTTAAGTTAGAGCATGTCCTCGAATAGCAGATAGAATACTTTTTATCCCTGCAGTATGTTCCCTTAGCACAATTTAGTTAAATCAAATAAAGTTAAGGATTGACTTGTGATGTAGCGCATGTAAATTTCAGATGTACAATTTGAAATTCGTCCTCAGTTTGTCTAGACTAGACTCTAGACAAGAATTTACAAGACTGTAAGGACTAGAGATAATGAAAAGGTTTATGTGCGTTAAACTATAGAATGTATTTCTATTATGGTAAATTAATATGTCAAGTTTACTCGTGCCGATAGGTCTGACAGCCATCCGCTTCCTAATCTTCTTAATATTCTTTCTTCTATGATTGGAATGTGTTTATCACTTTTATTTATAATGTGCCAGTTCTAAACTGTCTGAAAGAGTATTTATGAAAGAGGTTCTACAATACTATCTAGATTATGTAAATTTGTGAATAATTTACAAGCTTTTTTCCTTCCTACCTTTGTGCTCATATAAATTGGGGTCGGAGCAACATGTTTTTTCTTCCATTCTGTCCAGTCACCCGGCACACTATCACTACGATATCGTTTTTTTTATAACAAATTATAATGAGTATCTTAGACATTGCAAAATTGTAGTTTATTTAATTTCAATATCTACTTTTATAAAAGCTCCCTAAGCAGTCGATTGTAAATATCAACGTTGAAAAGTGTAAAATAAATACAAATTCTCTACGGATACACATATAAATCGTTACAAATTAACGTAGGTACACATGAAAAAGCTGCAGCATTCATTCGCTAATTTCTGGAACCCCAGGGGGGCGCCACAAAATGATGTACATGATGTTGAGCAACCGAATCGCGTGTTGATTGCTCCGCGTGTGAACTCCCTGCTCGATGAAATTGTGTAGAAAAAAGAAACGGACAATTTAATTTACGTCGCATTCCTATTGATGTTGTATTTTTTTGGTGAAAAGTAATGGTAATCGGGGAAAAAATGTCATTTGTCTGGAATTATGAATTTATGATGCGACTGTCATAGCTTCCAAAAAATATTATGTAGGTGTGCATCCAAAATATAAGCGTCGGAATAGAAGTTTAAATAATTGACTATGATTCTTGCCATGATTTTTGCTTGAATTACTTACATATTTATTTTATTTTTATCTAAGAGTTCATGTACACACATTATAATAAAAGAAAAGAAGAAGGTAGGAATAAGGTACAAAGGTGATACTTGTTTCTACAAAAAAATCTTCCAGCATACCTGTGAAAAGAGAGTTGGACAAAAGAGATGTAGACACCGAGTGTAAAAGTAATAGTAATTATTTGTCTGGTAGATAAAACTAAACTATCAAGCTATCGCAGCGTTGCTCAAATAATTTCCAACCATTTATAGTTGACATGGGATGACAAATAAACCGTAGAATTAATTAGTTCTCTGTAATTTTCGTAACTCTAGATCAACCCTACCAAGTCTCGCTCCAGTGAGCAATGTCGCTTGTTCTTAAAGAACTCTAAACTTTCATCCACTAAAGAAATTAATTAGAAGAGAAAATAGAAAGAGTTTGAAAGAAAATCAATTTCCACTTCCGTTCTCACCAAAGCGTAAGACAAAAAAGAAAAACTAAAATGAGTCTCGACGTCGACTAATGAAAGAATTGAAGTTGGTTTGTGAAAAATGGAACTGGTACCGAATACCGAAATCACTGGTATTTATACTTGGAACAGTTAATTATGCGGCGAATGATACTCATAACAGTTTTCACATTTTTGCGAATGATTTTTTACAAAACATTAAGCTGAAACACATGTTTGAAAGTTTTGTTACTATTTCGGTGTACAATAAAGTTTACTCTACTTTATTCTTTTCTATTTCCAATTTTGCTAAAGGCATGTGATTGAAAGCAAACATACGCGTTTGATATTGAAGTTATTATTGTTCGTAAGATTTTTGATAACAAACTTTGTTTGGACAAAGTAGGTAGTTATTACAATATTCAGGAATCATAAAGTCTGAATCTGTAGTAGGCGTAGTATTAGAAGTCAAGACTGAAGGCTGTGGGCGGTGATAGGGTGGGCTAAGACATTTTAAGTATTTGGCATTTTTATCCAAGCTTGTAGGTTCAAAACTCCTGTTGTAATGAATTTTAATGAAGCCTATTATAACAATTGCGCAAGTCTGCTGATCTGAAGCAGAAAATAAGTACAATTTACTGTAATCATTTTGTACACGAAGAAATTAGACGCTACGGAAAATCCGGAGAATCTTTCTGGATCTTTTTTGTGTTGAAAATTATTGGCCTTTATTTTTAGTCTACAAATCTAACAGAAGAGAGTGGGTACAACAAATTTTAATAAATGTTAAAACATATTTCGGTGGGCTTATGAATTATAGTTTCTAATATTAGGACAGTGAATGACCGCATTAATAATAATATTTTCACTATCACCTTTACAAACTACTATATTTCTATTCGATTTGTCAACTCACACAGCGGTAAATATCACTAAACCCTAAATTAGTGTAGGTATGCTATTTTGGTCATAGATACAATTCACATAAAGATGATAATACCACGCATATTTTACGCGAGTAAACAGAACTAGGCAGTAGGTTGTAGAAATTATTACCTATGATTATATTGGTGACAGATTTATGCTAAACATTACCATTTTTCGTCGGTGTCTGCCATAAAAATATGTTATTAGCATAGCAATGTGTTGTAAAAATAAATATAGAACGAGGTGTGAGATTTCCATTCCATTCAGAAACATCCATATTTAACAATAATGTGTTCATGTGATATTACTCTTCCACTGAAAAAATATGTGTCTACGGGTTATATAATACTTGATGTGACACGTGACGTGTAAAAGTAGGTATTTATTTAAACCAATTCGCATATATAAATAAAATTTGTAACGCAGAATGGGTTGTGCTTAAGGCTCCTACTCTCATTTAGTGTCATAAAATATTTATGACTTTTTGAAGCATCCGTATAGGCTGTGTTGATAGATTTGAAAAAAAAAATTTATAGATCATGTTAAATATTATCAACATATTCATGGCTTTTTTTTACCGGAAAATATTTAATTTACATGATATTTTTTCGCTTGTTTTCCATACCACATTTAAATGTATCTTTAGTAATATGTTTTCAAAGAAAAAATACAGAACAAGTTTGTGTGCATTTAACTCCTCGGAGAAGCTGAATGTCGTTGGCTGGGACTGTACACCTTAAGTATGTTTTTGTTTTAACTAGCACCTGCCACGGCTTTGAACGGGTGTTACAAATCTTTAAAATGTCAAGGCTTTTCTCTACTATAATAATCATGTATAAAAGAGTCCAATCTGAAATACAATAACACTACTTTTTATAAAACTGCTCTTACGTGATTATGACGCTGTTAGATATCTTCATCTAGAAATTTTGGAAAAACGGATCTTGTGGATATTATATAGGGTTAGTCAGTAAGAGACTGTTACAGAAACATTCGTCAGATTAGTCCTATTTTGAACCTTTCATAATCGCTATAATAATAATAATAAAATCTTTATTTCAGGCCACTAGGGCCCATAAAACACTATACATAAAATAATCTTAAAAATAAAACACTAATACATATTTATTTATACTTGTGAAATCGCTTGGTTTTCTAGTTTCCTCTATCATGATAGGATAGTTAAATTTTTTTGGATTGTCATTTGCTTACAAATCCTTGCTGAAACCTCTCTTAGTAACATACAAACAGGCTAGAAGCACAAACTGAAGTCCTAAATCCATAGTTACATACTAATATGTATGTTATGATGTGTCATACTTTCAGCCTCAATGATTACTGGAGTATGCCTTCCTAATTTATAGTTCAGCTGAAAGTAATAATGTGTCATCGAAAACTAGTTTATTTGAGTTACGGCACATTAAGGTGTCGAGTGATTACGGCAGAACGTTTCGTTGTTATGATGTTTGGCCAAGAAAAGTGGGCGAACAAAAATTTGAGGACGCGTTGCACATGTTGTCGAAGTGTGAAAAGAAATATTCGTGTTTTTTGTTCAGTGTGTTGTGGTAGGCCTGATGGATTGTTTGAAAGAATTACCGCTGTCCTGGAACAGGAAGGGAAACTGAAATGAAGAATGTTAGGTCAGGTAGGTAACATGCGTTAAAGAGGATAATTACAATTTGTAACCGTATAATGCATGCTCTTATACACCCCTATTAAAAACAAATTGTTATAATCATGGTTACAAACAAATTGTTACAAGCACTTAAAAATATTTTTGTTTTAGATATTAGTAATCATAATTGCAGGTAAATAATTTGGCAATCAATGCACGCACACCCTGACACTTAAGTGACGTAACCAAAATCTCTCCAGACTCCAGTCTCGCCATGAAGTACCGTGTTACCCCAGTTAATGGGCTGTGGAGGTCTGGTAGGCAGCCGCTCCTCGTAAAGTATTGGTATTCAGCTAAATCCGGCTTGACTGGAAGCCGACCCCAATATAGTTGGGAAAAGGCAAGTGCAATTGACTATCCGATGCGACCGTCACTAGGTCATAAGAAAGTTACTGCACCAAAACACTGAAAGAAAATCATTATCATTATTATCTAGAGTGCGTCTAACGAAAGCGCGACCTGGAGATTTTTTTTTAAATTTAAGTGGCAATATTATCAGCCGCAATTGTAGCAAATAAAAAAAATCTTAAGTGTCAAGACGTGATACTCCTACTATGGTATATTTTTTAAACCCGGAGACTAAAATGACATTTCAACACAAAAGAACTGGCGTCATTCCTATAGTAAATTTGACATTACTTGTGTCAATTTTAGTCACCGGGTTTAAAAAACAGACTATAGTGTTAGTAATACTACATACAATTTTTTTGGGTTGAACCTCTTTTTCTCAGGTCGCGCTTTCATTAGACGGACTATAGTAGTTATCTGGGCATAGATAGAACACAAGGATTATGTCTGCATGTTCCTGTGTTGCTGGTTATTACAGTTTACATCAGACCACCTTGACCTTTCTCTAGTGTTTATGATATTCCAACTACGATCGTTCGGATTAGCCGATATTTACTGCATCTTAAAATAGTTTGCATCAACACATATAAATCAGGTCAATCTGTACGCGATTTAACTCTAAGGCATACAATGCGGAGCTTGTAGCCCACTTAGATTTTATGTTAATACTAGCTTTTGCTAACGGGTTTGTCTGCATGATAGTCAGTTTCTACATACAAAATTTGGAGTCCCATTATAGAATTTTGGAAAAAAAAATCTTAGCATATGCATACGTCATAGTAACTATCTGCGTGCCGTAATTTTAGCGTAATTTGTTTAGTGGTTTGAGCAATGTGTTGATAGATCTATCAGTTAATAAAATCTATACATGTAAAAGATGCTTTTTATATAAATAGATTTGTGTAGTTTGCCCACTGAGACTCATTATTTATTACTTTGCCCATACTAGTACCCTTTGCTTTTCCAAAATCGAATACAAATTCCACTAATTCTAACCTACACCTATTATTTACTCTAAACTAATCACAAAGCATTAACACCCAGAATGACCTTGCAGAATACATTAAAACACCACGAGTACACTCACCGACAACCCTTAAAGTTCAGTTTCACGGCTGTACGCGTATGTACAAAAAAATAAATGCCCAAAACACGAATAATGATTGGAAGTACGCTCGCGTCGAGCGGTTGTTATTGCTCGGTGTCGGTCGTTCCCTGTTTTAACAGTTGTGTGCGAGCCAAATCGCGGCCGAGTAATGTACTGCTACTGCCAAGGCGAATTCTATTGCTATGATACACCAGTGACCTTCTATTGTCTCCGACAGTAGGACATTTCTTTGGTACAGTCGGGGGGTAAAGTGGAATGGTAATTGGTTTTTACACCTTTCGAGTAGTGTCACGCCAAGATAGCTACAGATTTAAAAAATATTTTCATGTTTTATCATATTGGACTTTTTGTGTTTGGGGATTGATTTTAGATACTTACCTTATAATTCCTTATTGATTTATAGTTTTATTTCAGAATATATTATAATTTTTGATATGAAAGTTTTTTATTGTTATTCTTATTTTATTTTGAGTGCCTCTTGACAGTCAGAAAAGTCTTGGACTACCAAGACTTTCCTATCCTTCCTCTTTTGCGCTAGTCTAGTTCAGGTTGTTCTAGCTGTTTTGATAAAATTATCTTCCCATTTCATTAACGGGATTTCCTATCTTTTTTCTTTTCCTCTTTTGGGTACAAGAATGCAACTATCTTCAGAATCAATTTCTCCTTTACTGCAGATAAATTTATATAAAAAAATATATTTTAAAAGTAAGTCATAGTCAAAAATAATAATACACAATATTGCGTCAATCCTTATATTTTATTCTGAAGGAAAAGGCGTGGCAATGTCACTCATTCTGACATTAACATGAAATTGTATCAGAAAAAAAAGTTACACAGAAAACTCAGATTAATATAATAATCATGACATTTCCGATTCACGCCCGAGTTAAATCTAGGAATGTTTAAATTATATATATGTAGGTCTATAACAACCCATGGTGAAAACTTACTTGATATCTAAATCTGGATCGAACGGTTATTCTGGCAAGCAATGTAGTAGAAAGCTTTAACCTTAGGTGTAATCTACATAAATTAATATTACAAAGCTGAAGAGTTTGTTTGAACGCGCTAATCTCAGGAACTACTGATCCGATTTGAAAAATTCTTTCTGTGATAGATAGCCCATTTATCGAAGAAGGCTATAAGCTCATCACGCTAAGACTAGACTAACTCTACACGCGGACGAAGCCGCTGGTAGAAGCTAGTATTTAAATAAAATCGCTTTTGAGATAGAAATAACCTATCGCAAAAGCGCTAAGCAGTAAAATAAAAGAGTGTTTTTAGTTATTAGTTTTAGACTTGTTGGTATAACATGTTTTTTATTAGTGAAACTGTTTATTCGTTGAGTTCACGGTAGGTTTTAGGGTAACGCACTTAAGTGTGCTTTAAAAGTTTTGATGCACATTTAAAAATATTTCTTTCAATATCAGATTATAACACAATACTATACTTATAGGTGAAAGTTTGTAGGTTTTGTTATTCTTTTTCGATCAAATGATTAAACGGATTTCACTTTTTTTTCAGTTTAAATTACGTTTTCTCTCAGAAGTATATTTATTCCTTTGTCTACTTTCAAGCGGGCAAAACCGCTGTCTGAAGCTGGTGTTTTATAATTATATAATTTTTCATTATAACCTAATCTAAAAGTTACAAAAAGAAAACACAAAAAAGGTAGCTATAGCAAGAAAAATAATACCATGTTATCAGATAGGCGTGAGACATTGGCAATAGATCATAGAGAGACGATGGAATAAAAACACACTCGCAGAACGACACAACTATGAACAAGGACAATATTTTCCCTCAAAACATTCCACAATTTTCTGTCACACCGAAATCACATTCGTTTTCACGGAGACAAGAACAAAACGCCCATTTTTCTATTCATTGCCCGTTGTGTACGCTTGAGTCAAGGCTAGCGTGGTGGAAAAAATGCAAAACAGAAATAGACACGGCATTCAGTCGATTCGTCATCGTTTCTTGGTGCTGTCACATTGTTTCTGTACAGCCGTCATGTAGGACTCGGAAAACGTAGTTTTGTGTAATAATCATCGGTACACAATGTGCCAATTTAATTATTCTGTCAGTCAAATTGTTCAATGTAGGTGCGGTTTTTACTTTTCGTAATGAATTATTGGTCACTGAAAGCTAAACTAGAAAAGTGATTGTTTTCATTTAAAATATAAACTGGGTTAGCGAGTGACAAGATCGCCGTTGTTTATAATAATAAATATATTTCAACATTCCTTTAAAAAATATATTATGGTAATTTTTTATCCTAAAATAATGCTAGGTTATTTTAAAATAACTATTATTATAAATTCTTGATTGCGTCATTCGAGTATTTGTGAGTGCGTGCGTGCTAGAGATTAATATACTATAGCATCAGCCTTATAAAGTTCCCACTGCTGGGACTTGGTCCTCCCTCTCTAGGAGAGGAGATAAATATACCGTAAATTTACAAATTTATCTTCGATAGTACAAGATAATAATGACTCACTTATGAAGTCCATCAAAATAGTAAATGATCTATCAAGTGAAGTTGAGGTGTCGCCAGCACAATAATTACTCTTCACAGCACAATCATTCGCAAACGAAAACAATATAATTAATTTTATTAATGATATTCCAAATAGGACTCGCATTATTTGTAAACACTGTCATAAAATCCTACGTCGGGTGAGTATCCATAAGTTACGTTCTTGACACTTCTACGGTCTGGACTAAGCGTTTCGGTTTGTTCTTTATACCGCGTAGATCGAAGGACTACAACAATTTGCCTGCTATGGTCTTTCCGTCAGATTAAAATTTAGGTGTCTTCAAGGCTAGAGTGAATAAGTTCTTAATAAACTAGTACGCCTCATTATCAAAGATGGCAGCACTGCTTACCGTCAGGTAGGATCGTAATTTTGAAAATAAGCTTATAAAAAAAAACCAGCATTCATTTAGTTTTGTATATTACGTGTCTCAAATTATACGCAATTCATTAGGAAATCTGAATTGAATGAGTAGTTGAATGAAGTGCTTTGTTTTGGAAATTAATGTAGCCACATTGTCGCGAAAATATTTGTTCATTATTAAATTATATAAAAACAAAAAAAAATCTAAGCAAAAAACAAATTAGTATTTGACTGTACTCCCCTAACATAAACAATTTTGTAGCCACTCACAACCGAAAACTTAAAAAAAAACCTCGTTAAAATGTTTTAACTCCATAAACTAGCCATGGCACTCGACGCCGCTCGTTAAATACCAACATTTTTATGTTAATGGATCAATTTACTGTTCTTCATTAGAGTTGACAAAATTCTACTACGACAGATAAATATCAACCTGTGTTTTTTCATCATTCAGTCCTACAAAAAGTTATAGGCGTTTGTGTAAGAAAGATTTTTTTATAAACAATAAAATCTTTACTCGTATTGGCACGAAATCAAAAGTTATAATAATGTAATATTGTGGGCTAGATTATCTTTGTGCCTGCTATCAGTTTGCGACAATCGCTTTTGAAAAACTTTTTTTTTTAATTGTGTAGTCTCGCGATAGACATTTTTCGAGATCAGCAACCGTGAACAAACAATTTTTTTATTTCGATTTTTTGTGTGCGTTAAGGTTGTGTTGTATAAATGATCAATAAGTGTTTCAGAAAAAACGTTAATTTCAAATAGACCATTTACAGGCACTTTTGAATAGTCAAAATGTCGGACATAAAAAATAAGTTACACTTAATTGCACATTCTAAAGCATAGGTGATTCCAAACGCAGATATGGAGAAAAAAGTGCAAGAAATTTCACGGACATTCTTTAAAATTAAACCTACTAAATCTCCTTCGTTTTACTGTCACAATTTGTGTTTTCCGAAAAAAATCGGTCAAGAACAACCAAGAACGAACATTTAAAATTGCATTGAACAAATCATTTTCATTCATCGTGTTTTTATACAATACAAAAAAAAAACGGTATTAACTTAGTAGCTTTTGTCAGTGGCTTCATGCACTTGCTTCAATTTAGGATTTTGAAACAGTACTTTTTTATGAATGAAAGGTACCTTTTACAGAAAATTTCATGATAATGAGTGAATCATGTGCGAGCCTAACAACAGAAAAAAAGAGAAAAACTTAACAAACTCACAGTCGCTGTTATAATAATTATATTTTTAGTGTAGGATAGTGTGGGCAGTAAAACAAAGAATATACCTAATTATGAGACATGCTTCGTTTAGCACTTTGTAGTAATAAAAAAAGTATGTCAACACGATTCATCTTATTTTTTTTATTCAATTTTGTCTATTTAACATGCGCTTCTACGTAATAATTATAGTATTTTAGCTAAAAAATAATAACTATTCATTCGCAGTATATTATTTTGTTTTACGGCTTTATCAATCACCATCGACCTACGCCGTAGCAGGTGTAGCGCTACGCATATCAGTGATTGCTACGCGACATTGTGTTGAAATATTTTCGTAGCACTTCATAAAAGGTAGTATGACTACCTCATATGAAGTGCTACGAACTTCCGTAGAAGGAAATGAAAAGAATATTCCTTGTAGTTACAAATTGGAGTGTAGCTTGCCGCTACGTAACTAATTTATACAATAATTTAATTTACTCGTAGTAATATAAAACTCTAAGTTCTTTTTTAGGGTTTCATACACAAATGGTCGCATCGGGACACTATTACTTAGCCTCCACGGTCTGTTCGTTATTTAACGCGTTGTATCTTACAAACCTTAAAAAGTAGAGAGTTGAAAATTTCACGTAATGTGTATTTTTATTGCAAGTACAAAAAAATATTTTAATCCTAAATTGTTTTTAAACATGTAGTTATTTACTTGATAGAACTTCAATGTCAAAATCCTAATTGGTGCTCAAACTAGACACACCCTGTGTCTTACTAACCCAAACATGCCACATAGCACATTATGCTCGTATATTATAATTTCGTCGCCTACAAATGACATTATAATTTGACGCAATGCAGGAATATGAGAACGGACTGATGTCTCACGTTGAACGAGTCGTGTGTAATAACTAACTACATTCTAGCCTCGTAAAACTATTTTATGGTCCACGGGGAGAATTTGCTATGAAACGGAAATTTTTATTTGGCTGCAGAAAGTTTAGAGATATTCGTTTTATTGCTGAGCACCTGAGATAAGTACTTGAGATTAAGGTGGTTTGTTCTTAAGTGTTTTGGGAAGATATACGGAGACGTAGTTTTGGCACAAACTGATTTTATTTATTTTTTCGTCTGGTCGCTGCTACCAGCGGTTTTTCCCGCATAAAAGTAAAACAAAATCCACAACAAAAAGCCTGTGTAAAAATCCAAATTCGTTCAGCTGTTCGAGCGTAAAGAAGTAAAAAACATGCACGCACACATTCACAAACTTACAATTTTATTATTTTAGTCTGATACAGTGCGTACGCACAGTGAAACAGTAATCTGTATATATAAAAGAAGAAACTGCCTAGTTGACATATCGATGCATAGCCTAGGTTTTTAGGAGCGTGAAATTTTGCACAAGTTTTTCTTTTATGACCTTCGCTAACTTTGATTTACAAAAATTCAACCCCTTAAAGAATGAAACGTCCCCCTACAAAAAAACCAAAAACCTACCAAAAAAAGGAAAGGAGAAACCTATTTTCAAGTGGGCGAACCTACTGACAGAAGTTAGTAAATAATTAACACATACTAATAAAATAAAGCGCAAGAGCTTTTTTGTAACGTCATAAAGTTCCTGTCCCGTACAATTACAGCAAAAACAAACTTCATCACGAGCTGTAAGGCGTTTTATTATCAAAGACTTAATTTGAATCCTGCGTTAACATTTAAAAAAGAACTCGCTAATTAATGTCATATTCAGAGGCATTAGGAAACGTGAATCACTGGTGCGCGTTATAAAAATAAAACGTCTTGGTAAAAATGAACTGTGGGCGGGAAAGACTAAAATATGTCGGCCACTCATTTTTGACGGGTCGTATACTTGCATTATTTTTGTGTTCGTAATGACCTTTAGAAATATTTCTAACAAAAATATAGACTAGTAACTCTCCTCACGGTTTTGTGTGCGTGTTTGCTTACTAATCTTCACCTGTGGGCCGTAGCGTGATGTTATATAAACTAATAGCCTCCCTCAATGAATATTCTATCCAATACAATTTTTTAAAATTCAAACCAGCAATTCCCGAGATTAGGCGTTCAATCAAACAAACTTTTCAGCTATATGAGGATTGATCATAGAACGAAACGACTATGTTTTCTCACATGTAATTTGAACTTTTGAATGCAGTGAAATTCAGTGGACATCTGCTGAAAAACCTAATTTTACTAATGCTGATAAGCGCGTGCTGAAATTGGGAGTCAGCTCAATTTTGAAAAGCATTACATTTGAATTTAAAATATATTTTTATTTAGATTAAAAACTGACTGTAAAACTAGCCAGTATGAACGGATCTGATTACTTATCTCATTATGTTCCTACTGCTTCTGAGTAGATTAGCAGAAATATTCTATTCATCTGACCGTACGAACTGTCAGCAACTTTTTAGCTTTGCAGACTGTAACAGCTCGAACTGCAATATATCTAGCGAGTTCCAAACTGTTTGACAACTCTGATTTATGATCGCAGTGGACTGTCGGAGACGAAGGGATGGCGCATACTAGTGTGCGTTTGTACAAGTGTGTGTGTACACAAGTATGCGTGTACACTAGTATGCGTGTACACTAGTGTGCGTTTACACACACATGTAAGCGTAATGAAGTAAGCAGATCTTGGACGTAAGAACCTAGCAAGCATAAATGGACTTATCACATATTAAGCTGTGTTTTGAAACTCCAATGTTTAGGGGCTACTTCTGGGTCACACGCTGGGTCACATGTTATTTGCTTGACTTTTACTCGTTACTATTTCTTGTTAAGCACAGTTTTTCCGGAAGTTTTATCGTACGTTGTTATGTATAGTTTCAGTGTCGAATAATGGCTTATGTAATATGTGTTACCTGAAGTAAGTTAATATAATAAAATCTAATTATATAACATTTTAATTTAAAATAAATTAATAAATAATAAATTATTTTATAGGAATCACATTACCATTTTACATTAATATATATACGAGTACAATTACTCGCGCCTATTAGCAGCCATCCTAATCTCATTTGACCATATTGTTTCTTTTAAAATTCGAATTCGATTTTTTTTTATTTATAACATACCAGTTCTATTTTTTCTATTCAGTATTTAGGTATAGGTCTTTGAGATATGCTGGTGAAAGACGATCTATAATACCGTTTTCGATTCGATTTACTTCCGCAGTTTCGTTGTTTACTTCTCTCGTCACGCAAATAATTTTGACGTCACATGTACAGAAATGTACTAAATGTACTCACTAACTCACATTACACATAATCACTATCTACGTACGCACAGTACAGGTGAATCACGTTTCTAGCTAACTTGACGTAAAACAAAACCGAACGTATTCGTATGAGCGTCACAGTTCCCATTTTCTTTCACGGTTTAAAGCTGTGTATTCACTGGTGGAAATAGGCAACCAATATGTTTCCGAGGGCCAAAAGCTCGCTCAGTTTAACCCAGGATTATTAGGTAGCCAATCGTTTAATGTCTAGTCACATTATTCGTGACATTGATGCCCATTATTAAATGTTTCTGAGTTGCTGAATATCTAAACACCTGTTTTATTACATTTTGCGTGGCGTATTGTTAGAGGTGGTCAGCGCTAGCCAACATTTTGTCAGCTAGTGAACACTCCACTTTATTAGTGCTCGTCTAAATTAAGTTTCCACGATCGTGTGTGCTGATGTTTTTTTTTTATGATGACGCGTTGTTTTTAAATGTTTGTAGAGGAATGTTTTACGTGTTTGTTGAAGTTGGGCGTCATCTAAAGTAATTATGTGTGAAGGGGCGGCGTTGGCGGCCGATATTTAGTTGTAGGCCTAAGTGACGTAACCAGACAGTGTGTGGTGAACGTGACGAGATTTGTGCATACGCAGACGCGGACTGAAGCGTAAATCGTTCTCAGAACCAATAGATTCGTGTAGTAGAGTCTCATTCTAGGTGATAGATTGAACAATATTATAGCTATCTAAAGGTCACCATTTCAATTGGGCAGACGTGATAAGGTTTTGTTCTATTAACACAAGACGATTGTCCATAAAAACCCGAATAATAAAGACGGCGATGCCAATTATTCCTAACTAAACAAAACCCCTATCGAGACGGGGTAGAATTAAAAAGAAAACATTATTTTCACCGTAACTAAAATTCCTAAAACACGCAGACTGAAAGGGAAAAAAATACAACAATGGGCTGAAGAGGTTTTAAAGGACACGGCTGGCCCACTTTCGCCCGCAGCGCTTTTTTCGCTTAATGACGCCGCGCTCAAGGAAAGTTGGAAATATTAAAATGAGCAAGCACTTGTGTCGCCGTTAAAACGGCCATCTCTCTAGGCTTCGCGCCTCCTTCCTAAGGATACCATATTTTAAATGTGAGTCGGATTCCCTGGCTCTCGAATCTCGATGCCTGAAATGAAAAAAGTTTGTCAGACGCCTTATCGCGTTTGTTTATATCGAGATCTTTATGCATAGCTTCGAGTTTTCAATTGCTTTGTAATGACAATTACATAAAGTATTGAGATACTTTTGAAAGGCTCTCGCTTTAACATTGCATTGTTTTTCAATGGAACAAAAAACAAATAAAAATACAAGTTGGAGATAAACTTCGTCTAAGTCGTAAATTCCCGAGGGACAACAACTTTTCCATCGAAAAAATAAACTGACAACTCCATAAAATGATTTACGAAGGACAAATACACACTTAGTGTACAATAAACTTGGGTATTATCTCTCAAGGACGAACACTCGACGTCTTGCTTACATTTGACAACACATAAAAATCAGCGCTTATACGGAACCGTCTCCAAGGCGCAAAGTGGAATGTCGTTAAGGAAAAAAGGAAAAATACTGGGATTTATTCGCAGCGTGTCCCCAATGAGTAATGCCTCCTGCGATTTAGGTGTCAGCCCGATAGAAGGCGTTCGACACCAATGATATATGCCTTCTGCTGGTCTTGGTGCCCTCTGCACTTTGAAATGCCGCACTTTATAAAGATTTGTATAGACTTTGCCTAAGTCTTAAGAATGAGCTGCACATATATTTGGCCTAGCTGGCGAAATCTGCCTATTTATGTGGAAAGGACATCAAACAAATGGAATGATGTCAGAGTTTAACGTCAAAAGCTATCAAAGCCATCCGAGTTGTTGTGCAGCTTTGTCGCATGCATTATTTTGACAAAATTCTCTTTGAAAGACATATCACCATGGTAACATTACATACATGTATTCGTGAATGAAAAATAAATATACAGCATTGTATATTTATTGTAAGTTTGTATGTATGTGTAATTATATGTTTGTTACTCATTCACGTTCAAAAATTTGAGACACGCGAAGATTATGTCCTGGACATACGATACTTTTTACCCTGGTAGTATGTTTCATTAGGAAAATTTACTAATTTCAGGCGATAGAAACCGCTGACAAAAGCGAGCAATGTAAGAGAATAAAGTTTCAGACCGGCCTAGTAGCACATAACGGCAAATATTTGCACCAAGAGCGTTTCAACAAAGTCCCAAGATTAGAAAAGACGTTTATTTACGTTTTACAAACTCCTAAACTCTGGTGAAGTGTAAAAGTAACTCAGAAATCCATTAATTAACTGTTAGTTGTAATGATCAGTAATTAAATTACTTGGGAGAGCGAAATTTGATCGATCGGAGTTTGTAACAAAGTTGATTTCATCTTGTTTAGTTTGCAACATGATATCTTCGGAGTTTTTAATACTCCTCCATCTTTTGGCTGATATTATTAATTTTGAATTACTTTCCAATTTCCGGACGCTAATTGTTTGACAATGGATACTTCCATTGAAAAACAATTAAGCGAAAGTATTGTGTTACGGTTAATTTATATTTGAATATGGTCCTTTGTGGTGAAAGACATTTTGTTGTTGTACCATAACAAATTCTGCAACAGACTGGAAATAACAAAAGTGTTTTGTTATTCACATTTAAAAATAAGCATGCATACAGGTAAGGAGAGGCATCCATTCCCTGCCGGCGTTTGTGTTTTCTGATAGTTACAAACTGAAAGTCTTTAAATTAAAAGTTAGGTTAGGTAATTCTAGGCAAGTATGCTCAATTTTCAACCACATCATCGTTTAGCATCAAATGAGATAGTGGTCAAACGTGAGCCTACCATTAACAAAAAAAAGTTTTGGGTAGTCCACAAAAAACTTTGTCAGCATAAAAATAATAAGTCCAAAGAACACCCAAATATTTATGAACCTTAAACTATTTTCCTCCAACATTCCAGACCCTATATCGCCAAAACATTTATTTTTCACATCGCCTAACCCTCTGCAAACGCCATTACGGAACTGGAGCGAGTATCGTATCTTTTATCGTTGGGTAATCGCTTATTCAAATTTCCCATAATAAAATGACAGGTGACGATCCTGATCGCGTATACAGACGTTTTGCTCGACCATAAGGGTCTTTACTAAATCTTGCATCGATCTTTCGGGTATTGGGCTGTACCCTCATCATTTGGAGCGGGGTATGCGGGATCTTGAATACGTAGGTTTACGAAAATGATTGGGCTAGTCTAGATTATTTTTAGGGTGATTTATTTGATTTTTTTTTGGTCCTTTTGTTGTATTTTGTGAAGTATGTTTTATTCAGCGGTCTTTTGATGGCATATGAGAGCAATTTATTGAAAAAAACTTATATCATGAATTAGCAGTAATAAAAGTAAACTACTACTAATTGTAGTCGTATCAACACTTCAGACCTTTGCCCTTTGTCATAACTTAAAATCTTATATTTTAAGTTCTCTTTATTGTAACGATTTGATATTTATAATAGTATTTATTAGCTTAGCAAATAACTATATTATGTATTTTATTATCTAATTTTAATTATATACTTCATTCTATTCGTATTTCATAAAATTTCTATTATTTATTGGGCTAATTAACAACAGTGTAGTCTTTTTTAATGCAAAGCTTGACTGGTAGAGAATGCCTTGTTGCATTATAATAATAATAACCTATGTACCACTACTGTAGAAACTTAAAAAAATACAGTAGACATGGATTTTCTTTTCTTTCGTAATTTTCTACTGCGTCACGCCTCAACTGTTCCCACGAGGAAAAATAACGACGACACTTCCAGTTACTGAAACATCTGAAAACACTCTAAATAAAACATGGCAACATTACACTATTGAGTGGCACTTCTTCCGCTGCCATACTTACTGGCACAACAAAACATTTCCCCTAGATGACTTTTATGACTGTCACAATAATGATAAGCATCTTACATCCGTCGTTTTTAATCTCAGAAGATCGTAGAGGCAATAAATACTACGGACATTAATACCATTGTAGTAGCAGTGTCTAAATCTATCTCGACGATGACCTGATGAATCAGTACAGAGGGGGGAGGGCATGCGACGGAGACGCGGGGGGGGGAGAAGAGCAGGGAATGCTAATGATTTATGTTGTCGCTCCGAGACGCTTCTCCCATAATAAATGTACTAACGTTACGCAAGTGAGTTCTTCGGGAGCCGACGCGAGTCTAGCCGCAAATTGTTTGATCACTCAATAATTGCATTTAAGAGGGAGAGTCAACAAGGAAACTTGGCTCTCCGATAGATGACGTATTTTTTAAAGGTCCTCCTATTTATAACGTACCCTTTTAAGTTGATTTGAGTGGCTTTATCTTTTTGACTGATTACGTTACGTGGAGAATGTTTTTCGGTTGTGTTTTTTGTAGATGGGGCAGATGTCTCCTGAAAAAACGACCTTATATATCCATGGGTACCTTTAACAGAGTAAACAAGTTATTTGTTTACATTCATCTTATTGCACATGGAGTTTTTTTTTTGAGGTGGGATTTCATCCAATGACTTCTCGCTCTAGGGATAGACGTGCCAGACTTTTAGTAGTCAATTACGAATATAAACGTGAGATTATTTAAACCAACAATATAGTTTTTATTCATAGGCCATTTTATCATCTATGATTTAGTTTAAGTATTTCGAATAGATATTAAGGCCGCTATAGAAATCAATGTCTTGGCGAGAGAGACTAATATAAATATACTTGATTAATATTGTTTTGCTTTCGTTTAAAATTTTATATAAAAAAATCCCTATTTTTTTATATAAAATTTTAAGAAATCATCAACGCCTCCTGCATCGTGGTTGCGTTCACAAAAATGTTAACTCACATACACAACACATCCAGACCCGTTACACTTATCGATATATAATAAATATTAACAAATGGCAGGTCATCCATATATTTGTTCCGTGCAGTAATCGAACCCGCGACACGCAACGCACAAGCCTATCGCTCAACCACTGCGCCGCCCGTCTAAACTGCTAATAATTGGCGACAAAGGTAATTCAATCACAACGTAACAACATTAGCTAACGAGGTAAACGTCTACGTCATCAGAGGAGATTATAATTACGTTATTATGCTAATTACCTATAATCGTGTTAAAGGCTGTTAAAGGGATCATTATTGTCCTATACTAAGTCACATTACCTTGTTAGGTGAGATAGTAAATTGCTAGAGAGATTTAAACAGTTTTTGATGTAAAACAAAGAAAATAAACATACACAAAACCGCAATTAAATCATAAAAGTAAACACCCAATCAAAAACTATAATGAAAACGATTTCAAATATTTATATATTGTCGTTAATTTATTTTATTTTATTTATTTAAACTTCATGTACAGTGGTACATAGGCGGACTTAATGCAACAAGGCATTCTCTTCTGTCATTCATCATTATATCCCTAGCCTTTTCCCAACTATCTAGGAGTCGGCTTCCAGTCTATCCAGATGCGACTTAATACTTCCTTTGTACTTGGAGCGACTACCTATGAGACCACTACAACCCAGTCACTGGGCACCACGACACTTCTTGGACTTACTTTTTTACTGACAACCTGTACTTAACGACTGTCAAAGATCTTCGAATACGAAATATAAATATTGCCAGTAAACAATTAAATTTACCTGCGGATCTTTAAGTCATGATTGAATAATAACCGTAATAGTTAACCACATAAGGTTAACTACTACTACTAGGTACATAAATCTACCACCTAAGTTCACATTGTGGAATGCAATAAACATATTGAGTATTTGAGTATTGAGTATCTAAATAATCAGGAAAGTAAACAATACCCGTGGGATAAAAAATATCCTATATGCTATTCCAGAACATGAATTACTCGTGCACCAAGTTTAATAGAAATCCATTTAGCCGTTCGAACATGAAAAAGTAACAAACATACACACTCAAAAACTTTTGCTTTTAAAATATTAATACGTATAGATCGAAGGCAACGAAGGAACGGGGTAGGGGTTTAGTCAGTAAGAGTCTGACACACCTTCCCGCTCCGCCCAAGAATGGGAGAAGTCATTCTGATGATTCCCCTACCGTAAAAAAGTACGTATGATTTATTTAGACTTTATATACAGTAAGGAGCTTACTATTCCCGTTAACTAAACTCACTATCAGACTACAGTTTATTATTGTTTCTGTTTCTAAAATACCTCAAAGTTTACATCAAATTAATTTATGTGGGTACATCTGGGGAGGAAGCATGAAATGTATCAGATCCCTATCGTTACGGAAGTAGTAACCGTCAGTGGAGGACAAGGCTAATTTGTGTGTTTACCAATCTCTGGCGATATCAAGCTGTATGCGTAAGATTGATTATAATACTGCTCTACATTGGGATAAGTTGTTGGAGTTTCGGACATAGGTGTACGGTTTTAAGGTGTTTTTTTGAGTGCTGTTGTTTTATTGGCTTATGTTCATTTGGTAGGATTGTTTCTCTTATTTAATTATGACTTTTAAAAGCTATAACTACTTGGAGCTTTTTTTTTTACTTTGAAAATCATCAAATATTTCCTCCGATTCTGGGTGGGGCAAGAAGTAGTAGGAACCAGGCGTTTACTGACTAAAACCAACCTATTTTCCGTTCAGTTGCCATTTACTGTAACTACTATCATATTTTTACTAACACAAACATTTTAACAACAATGAAGGCGATATGTTTGATACTTCTTTACGCTCCAATAACTGAACTGGTTTCGATGAAACTTTGTAGACAGGTTGACCATGTCCTGAAGCAACACATAGAATAATGTGTTATTGTTCGAGAGATTGTTGCCTTGGTATAATTTTCTACTACCACGCGGGCGAATTCACTGGCATCAACTAGTTATAAACACGACTAAAAGATCTACTCACCAAAAACTCCATTCAACATCCAATTAACTGTCCAATTAAGGTGAAAACAAAGCAATTTCCACAACAAACTATTCCGCACTAAATCTTATAATCTCATAAGCTGTTAAAGCCATTTTAAACATAAAAGCGCTCACGTTCAATATTTACGGGCTCTTTTAAAAGTACGATTGTTAACGTGCCCACCATTATACTAACCGTAAACCGGGTTAAGCTGAAAACGTGGCATCGACGTGAATGATTTATAAACGAGGATAACAGAGCATTAGCAGAACCACAACACGAACGCACACTGGATTTAGTAAAAAGAGATCTGCCATTATTGTACGTAAAGATTTATTAGTTGCAGGCACGAGGCCATTTTTTTTTTCGCTGTCAATACGGTAGATAGAGAAAATTAGGTAGGGTTAACAAAACATGCGGGTACCGCATCGCCCCGAGCTTGAGGTATGGTACGGAAATTAAGGAAAACTTGTATGTTTCTGCTTTACATAGCTCGTACGTCCCAAGGCTGGTACCTCAGTTGTTACAATCACATGTTTTGAGTAAGTAAGCGAGCTTTGTATCTGGAAAGGAAACTGGTGGTTTTGGGACGTTAAGGAACATAGGTCGGTTTATTGGATGATTTTCCATTTAAAAAAAAACACAAAACACTCAGACCTGGAATACCTATCTGCTATCTGGCTTATACAAATATTTGTTCCATGCGAGGATCGAACTCGTGATCCACAGCGCAGAAGCCAATCGCACAACCACTGCGCCAACCGTGCCGTAAAAACATTATAATGTATAGAGATGATATTCAACAGTTAGTATACGGCCCGTTTATTATATCTTGTGAACGTTATTGAAATGAAAATATACCAAAAATATCTTTATAAGATATGAGACATACCCGTACCTATCGTATCGTGAAAAGTTCAATATACCTACGTTTAAAAAGTCTCTGACACAATATTTACACCTTTTTTATGAGATAGCTCTAAATTACGCATTTCAGTCAGCATGTATTGGAAACGGATGTTACACCGGCGTCAGAGCTTCTCTTTTCAAATTGAATTGAGAAACAGGTAACGTTGTGCCAATTCTATATTGTGACCGTTAAATTCGTTTGAAATTGATCTGTGGTGTCTATTGTTTTGAATATTGGGTTACTGAGCATGTTCTATTTTCGAAATATCAAATGTTATGTAGTCATCATTGTCTATTTTTTTATAGTGATTTAGGCTTGGATACTAAATAATTCATATATTTTTGTCATTTGTAGATCTTTGGCAGTCGTTACGGATAGTCAGAAGCCAGTAAATCTGACTCCAGTCTTACTATGAAGTACCGTGTTAACCCAGTTTATGGGTTGTGGAGGTCTGGTAGGCAGCCACTCCTCGTAAAATACTGGTATTCAGCTAAATCCGGCTTGACTGGAAGCCGACCCCAATATAGTTGGGAAAAGGCTAGGCAGATGATGATGATTTTTTCAGTATTTGGCACCAAATGTATAGAGTTAACCTTCTCGACAAACTTTGCTGAGGTATAGTAAATATAATACTAAAAGAAAATTCTCAGTTACGTTTTATCGAGATTGTGTATCAATGGTTCTACATATTGTCCAGTCGAGCAGACACTTAAAATAGAAAACTACAAGTAATTTGACATCGTAATATCTATTAGAAATCAATTTGCGAATAATTAAAACCACCATTTATCTTCACTTGAAAAAATCCCACCAAAAACTTGCCATTTTCCATTTAAAAAGTTACAAGCCCACAGACTATTATTAGCTGCTGTTTTTTCAGCCTTCGCTTAAGGAAATGTCATGATTTAGCGATTAGGGAAATCTTAGCCTATTTTCGGTTCGTAACGGTTAGGTAAGGTTATTATGTACCTAACTTTTTTTGTCTTCCCTCAAAGAGATGTCAGCAAAACGGACGAGGCCTACTAGGGCCGATGTCAGCTAGGGCTGCGGGATTTTTCAAAAAAGTCGGAAATCATCCAATGAAATCTCGCGCTCTGGGTGGATCGGGAGGGCGTGCTAAAATCACATCTGCTCTTTCATTTGCCCTTTATGATCCTGAAACGCATAGGGTAATTGAAGGCACAAAGGTAAATTCTGACACCCCCTCACGCAACGTCCATAGTGGAATACTTGTCTGCTTGTCCAAAATTTTATTTGCCAATTAATTCTTAAAAGAGATATCAAAGTCTAAAAACTCTCTTATATAAATAGGTATTGGTAATTGAACATTCCTAGACTTGAACAATTTCTTTTATAAAAATAGCAGCTAGTTCTCATTCTCAATTATTCTTTGCAATTTCAGTGTGCAATTTAGTTGGTAGCTGAGCCCTGAGGCCTCGGGCTGGGCTTACAGAACCACTCGTGCGGAACCCGCGCCCCGGCTTTCTCACTGCTAATGTCAGTTACCTTTTATTACGTATAATATGTAAATATAATAATGGCTCGATGGCAAGGCCTTGCGCAAGAATTTTATTTGAAATATAACGTTTTATTGCCTGCCTAACCGCGGCTTTGACGGGTTTTGTACGTCTATACGTTGCGCTACCCGGCCTCCATTGATAAGGGATATTGGGGTACCCTAGTCTACTTTGCGTGGAACTTTGTAAGGAATAAATTATAAAACATGTACCGAAAAAAATATGTTAGTCTATAGAGGCCACGTTTTAAAGGTCGTATAACGTTTTTGTTTTTTTTTTGTCAAAGTTCAAGGCTGGCTGTAAAAACTTTAGGTCTTTTGTGTAACATAAAACACTTGAAAATGGAACATTACTCATTTTCATGTGTTGCGGGGGATGGTTATTCTAATTTATTTTGACAAGGCTGCGTTGTTTGTTTGTGTAGGTCTGGGACTTGGGTATTAGCTTAGTTGTTGTAAGATAATATCTGTAGACTGTGTGGCAAGGAAATTTATTACAACACGGCTTCAGAGAAATTACCTAAAGGTAGTCAGAAAAACTTGCTAAATCAAGAAGCTACATAAATATCTACTTAACGAAAAAACTAAATATAAGTATCGTTATTTCTTTGCTCGAATACGACTTTACTTACTTTTCACTTCACAATTTGAGCCGGGAACATTCATAATATTTGTTTCCTTATGTTTGAGTTTGGCTCCCTCGAGGACCGAGGAGGCCGCGCTGAACAAACTCAACTACCTACAACTTTCAGCAAAAGTCCATTACTTACAATACCTTATAATTATATAGACCTGTTTAACAATAAACGTGAAGTAAACGCACTGTCATACATAAACGAGAGTAGATATGCCTTTATCTGAAGTATAAACGATATTAACAGGCCAAGTTCTCTCATAGCGAAATATAAGCGGCAACTAATTTCAGATTAAACAAACAACAGTGATTACGGTTACTTGATATACGAATGTTAGTATCAAAACATTCTATTTGTACGAGCTAGAGCGGACTGCGTACGCAATAAAAGCAGTTACTGGCGAGTTTGTATCCAATCTTCGTAAACAGCGATCCGTACTGTTATTGGCCATAACGATTACAAAGCTACGGCCAAATTGAAAGTATAACTCGGTCGATGCGATCCTAAGAATGTGCAAGCCGGCAAATCTATAACTACAGTTACGCAGACCGCCCTTCGTGAAATTATTGCACGCCCGCCCGAAAATAGGTCAATTGCCTCCTGTGTTAGAGTGAGAGGTGTAGGGATCATCGCGAGTGACAAGGACGGAAGTTTTAATTCGTTCAGGTGACGTCACGAGGGTTTTAACAGGATCGTTCGTTTTCTTTTTGCTAGCTATTGTTTTGGTAGGTACCGCTCGACGCTCACGGGGCTCTCGTCTCCGTTCTGGGGGTTTATTTGTTCGATCTTGTGTGGAATCAGTAATGTGTCTCTTCTGTTACGTTTACCGCGGGAGTTTCCGAAATTATCGTATTTTTGACGAAACCCGATAGGGTTGTCGACGGAGATCAAGAGAGGAATGAGTCAGAAGAAATGAACCGTTACTCTTTGATCAAGAAGTTCCTGTTTATTTTCTTATAATCAGTGGAACGTTCTATGTATTTGCTTGATGAACCCTATGTTTCGGTTTTCCTTGTAGTCATTTGTGGATACGCCACGCGCTCATTGTTTTAGGTAACATCGTAACACAATAAGTGGCGTAAATGAAAGGCCTAACTTTGTTGAGCCCTTAGCATAACTTAGTAGAAAAAGTCTGGGAACGTCTGTTTATTTCAGTAAGAAAAACAAAATAATGTCTTTGTAGGGTTCCTTATTAAAATGGTAAAAATCCCTATAACTAAGACTCGACTGCCCGTTGCGCTATGTCTCATGAACCGTGATAGCTAGACAGTTAAAATTTTCACAGATGTTTTTGTTGCCACTAAATACTAAAAGCAGAATAAAATAAATAATTAAATGGGGCTCCCATACAACCAACTTGATTGCTGTTTGCTGTTTTTTGCTATAGACGGTTTTTTTTAAGTTGTGAAATCATCCAATGACTTCTCACGATCTAATACGAACGGGAGGTCTTGTAAGACTTTCGCTGACTAAAACCTCAACTGTGTCATTCAATTGCTCTGCGTTCTAAGATTATAGGTTTTCTTTTCAGAAAATTAAATAGGTACGGAAATCTTCTTGCGGGGGTCCTACTCGCACTTAACCAGTTTTTTAAAACGATGTTTACGCAGTGGTTCATTAGGTACTGTAATAAAATATGTCATAAACAGTGTAGCAGTGGGTAATTGGGCACTTCAGTGGAGAGAGAGTCTGGGCCACAATACCGCCTTTGTGTGCCGCTGATAATGCGCGCCGACAGTCATTAACTATGAAGTCTATTGACTGAAGTTATCACGGCCAAATAAAATGTTTTATTGCTTTCTCTAAAATGAAGGATTGTCGATCTAATAGTGTGCAAAGGGATTCAAGTTTCTATTGAAATATTTTATTAAGAATCTGCTAATAATTCATCATCATCATCATTTTAGTGTAAAGACGTGCACTGTTGGACATAAACCTCTCTAGTTGTCGCCATAACGATCGGTCGTGTTCGTTTCCCATCCATCGGGTTTCCGCGATCCTCACCAGGTCATTGGGCCACCTTGCGGGAGACCTTCCAACGCTTCATCTTCCGGTATTGTGGTCGCCACTCCAGAACTTTTCGTCCCCAACGACCAACTAAGGTTACCGACGCGACGTAGCCCGAAGAATCGCAAAACTTAAGTGGAAGTGGGCTAGGGTGGCGTTTATTTTTTGTGTATACACAAAATATAAGACACGGAGAAGGAAAAACCAAAAATAGGTACATGGGTACAAAGGTGATGCTTATTTCTTAAGAAATTTCTTCCAGAATACCTGCGAAAGGAGTTGGAAAAAAAGAGATGTAGATACCGTGTGTAAGAAGGGATAGAAAAAAAACAGAATAGTTATTAATGAAGTAATGTTACATGCAAATGAAGATATACATAATATATAGGCATATAATATACAACTATGACGATTTTAATTCATGAATCCCCGACCGGACTCATAGGACCGCGCTGTTATTGTCTTACTATTGTGTCTCGTTTCGCGGGTATTGATAGGTTAAGTTTATTTAAAATAAAAAATTCCTTAATCTATAACTGTCTAGTACCTAAGACAAAACAAAATACTCATACAGTATGGAATTAATTTACTCTAAAGTATAAAGACGCTACGTACGTAGGTACTGGTTAACAAAATAAACAGATTTAATAGACGCAGCTTGTAAGATGTGTAATTATTCTGTAATTAACACATAATAAGGAACCGTAAACGTAAGAGGAACGTTGATGAGCAGTCTGATCATAAATTGTTTTAACATGAGATTAGGACAGCTTCCGTAACCTTACGACTATGAATCACACTAATATTGTAAAGGCGTTTGTGAGTGTATGTGTGTGTTTGGTACTTCTTTAATTCATGAATCCCCGACTGGTCCTATGAGACCGCGCTGTTATTGTTTTACTATTGTGTCTCGTTTTGCGGGTATGTGATAGGTTAAGCTTGAACGGCAGGACCGATTTTAATAAAACTTAGGACATAGGTAGCCCATGTCCCAGAATAGCATATGGAATACTTTTTACCTGAAGAGTATGTTCCCTTGAGGTAAATTTCTACTATCACACGGGCGAAACAACAGATAGTAATATTATAAAGGTGAAAGTTTAAAAGTGTATATCTTGTTTCTGCACCACCCTAAGGTCGACTGGTAAAAAATGCCTAAGGCATTAAGTCCGCTTTTGTACAATGATTTGTGCAAAAAGCTTCAATAAATAAATAAATAATGTTTGTTTCTGCCCTACGCTCAAACAGGTGAACGAATTTCGATAAAACTTGGCATACAAGCACTAGTTTATAACGACTAAAAAAAAAAAAAAAAATACAGGTAAACCATGTCTTGATATAGCATAGAATATTTTTATTCCGGTAGTATACTCGTATTCTCTTGGGATAATTTTCTACTATAACATAGGTAAATACGCTGGCAGCAGCTAAATCATACCTACTTTTGATTTCTGACATTTTGACAGAAGGATCTCCTTTGAAGTGTAGGATGAAAAGCTACGATTAATCTTGAAACTCTTCTTACTTACTAGGGCATCGACCTTTACATAACTTACTTGATAAGGTCAATGTACGGACCGGAAATAATGCCAAACTTATGTGGCAATGGGTACTAGTGGGTAAGGCACATTGCTCGTAGAACAGATGGTCAATGGGGACAACACTCAGTGTTGGAAAGTCCTCCCACAAGGTTGACAGATGACTTGCTAAGGGTCGCGGCATCTGGACATGCCGAAAATGTGCCCAAAAGTCTGTTAGTTTTTCCTTAAATGGTTGATGTGTTGTCTCTTTACGATCATCTAGGAAAGTCTAAGTTCTTGACCTATACTTTGTTATTTTGTTTAAAGAAAAAAATAGAGAAATAAATATCAAGAAATTAACAATGCGAACGTAATAATATTTCGCTATAATGGCTCGCAGCAAATAATTATGTAGACTAATTAAACAGTGGAGAAGTCAACTTACCCCCCACCCCCCCTTCTTTTGAGAGCCAACCGAGTGTGTGATTAGGGGCGATGAAGGCAGTTCTACACGATGCCTGTTTGCCGCCGCGTCTCGAATAATTTAGACTAGTGTAGAACAATCCTAACTAATGTTTGCTTGTTATTTGTACGTTTGTTGAGATGTAAATGCATTCTGAAAATTATGACGTGGTGATAAGAAGGTAGGAATTAGAATGAAATTAGATTTAGTAGATTCATGGCCTTAGCGGGCTCAAAGCAGGTGGATGAATATGTCTTAAAGATTTTGGCTCTAGGACATGCCGGTTTCCTCATGAGGTTTTGCTTCACAGTTTTGCGAACTGAGATGCAAATTAATTGCTCAGAGTAATGCGCGATATATTCGTAAGTAGGGCCGTTATCACTGGGCCACCATGCAAGCTGGTATGGAAGGTGTATACAAATTTCTGGTGATACATAATTTATAATTAACTTACTAATTATTTTGTCAAAAGTCATACGCTGAAATGCAACAGCTATTAAAATGTCTTCTAAATCTCCTCAAAAACTAAGAGTGCGATGTAAGAGCTTAAAATTAGATCAAGATTAGTGGAGATTTATTAAATAAATATATTTGATATTTCGCTATGAATAATGACATGTCATAGATATCCGCGCTTATTGAAATGAAAACATCTGAGTTTGTAAGATGACACATTTAATTTCCAAGAATGTAAACAAACTTCGACGAATCATATAAATCATTTGTTCATTTTTAATGGGTGCCTTGATCTTTGTTTTGCTATAGGCATTTTTTTAAATGCCTGCAAATATAACTTACATACTACTTATGGTGGTTATGGTGGTGTGGTGGTTTACTTACTTATGGTGTAAAATGCAAAAAAAAACTTATGAAAATTACACACAACACACGATTATCACAATCTATTTAAAATATCCGTTATATTTATTACTGTGCAGACCTACCACAATGGCGAAGACACTTTTATACCCTTTGGGCTATTTAAGATATTTAGCCCAAAAGGTTGACTGGTAAAGAATGCTCAAATACATCAAGTCCGCATAAGTCCAAGAAGTTTTAAATACAATTTGAATTTAGCGGACAGCTCTTCCTTTTTTGTTTCCCTCTTCATTGATTTATATTTACAAATATAGGATCTTACAATCCCCTAGTTGTGGCAGAGAGCGTCCACAGTAGTCGTCTCAAGCTTCACGCCTCATCTCGCTCCACGTCATTCCGATGTAGCTGCGGCATCGCTTGGTTTGCCGTAGACGGCCACGCTTCCTTCCTTTCGCAAATACATGATAATTCATAAATGGGTAGCTATGAAATGAGCCAGTATATTTAAACCTTTAGGTTAATATTATATTTTCATCTGTTGTGGTCGCCGATGGAACACACTTGTCTAGAAGTAATATTTTCACTCTTGACTTAAAAACTGCCAGGTTGTAGATATCAGAAAACATAGTCTTCCGCAGGGAATGGCCTGCTATACAGTGTCAATTATCATTTTCATCATGCCTTAAATAAATTGCGCTCTTTAAAATAAAAAAAGAGTGATATCTGTTTAAGAATAAACCCAAGAAGAACATTGAAACTACGTTAATGTTCTGGCTGGTCGTTCTGACAGCAGTAATGTTATTTCATGTGTTTACTGTGCTGATGCAAACATGCAATAATTATCATAATATTTTGTGAACAACGCCTACACTGCTAGTAGCAACCGACTATTTTTAAAACTACCAAATAGTTCGTACCCACGATAGAAATGTAGACATAACATAAAGTTTTTTTGCAAAAATTTGTAATATATTTTTTCTTTTTTTTTTCAGGTAAGAATATACCGGTGCATTATTGGATAAAAAAGGTATCATATTAATACATATTTGAAACTGCAAGCTTCTGCAAAATCTCAACAACTTTTAATGAACCAGTCTCGAACGAGATATTTAAAGAGATGACGAAAGATTAAAAATTCCTCCATAAAGTCCCGGTTTGAAACGATCAGCGATTTTATTATGTCGATTGTTCCTCTCAGAACGATAGACTCGTAAAATTGTTATTAGTATGCCCATAAAATCGCTCATAACATACGCCCGAACATCAATTAACTTGGAAGCAATTAATCCACTGATACCCTCAGTTTTATAACTCAGACTCAACGGTGAAAAGAAACTTTATACTACAATGAATATTTATAAGGAAGCGGACGTAAGTTCCAATCATATTTTTTGCTCCACCCGACTGAAATCTTTGAGTATTAAAATATGAAAAGTTTTGAATGTACGCAGGAGGTACTCGATATTCTTTAATATTAATGAATTCCTTATTACAGATTTAATTAGTCTAGTGTGAGCACAAAGAGAGTCGTGTTCGAGTTTTTGATAAAATGAAATGACTTTGGAGTTTTCCTCGAATAAACCCATTCAAGTTAAAATTGTGTTGTGACTCTCTTCGCTAAATATCACAGCCAATTCCTTCGCTTTAAACATTCACAGATATATTTTTTCCTGGAATGGCTTCGAATATTATAAAGTTTCGTAAAGTTTGTTTATCTCAAATTATAATTTAAACCTATTTCGAAGTTCAGCCGACGCTTAATTGAATCTAGAGTTATTTAATAAAGTCTAAAATATAATGAAAAACACGCAACGTGACATCCGATTAATTTAATTTTCACCTGTCAGAGAGTACATTTGGCAGACGTACCCTCAGCCCTCGGAGGGCGGAGGATTCCCACGACACTTGGAGAGGAAATGGAACTTTCAGCTTTGATAAAGTTTTAATATATTCTTCGGCAAGTTTCCAACTTGTTTCGCCGGGCGTTATGACGAATTCTGTGTATGTTCGCCTTCTTTTCGCTACGCTTTTCCCAGTTTCACTTATTCTATGGAAGGATTTAATTTATGGAATATGGCTGCGGGCGCGACATCCCGTTATAGAAAGTATGTAGTTTGTAAGTTGGTTTATATAAGTTAGTTCGTGTGAGGAACTAGTTTACGCTGGGATGCCCGTGGTTTTTCGCAGAGCTTCAGAGATATTGCAGAAGACTTCCACAAAGAAGGAAGTTTTGTTCCATTACGATTCCGTTGCGGTTTTTTAATTTTTAAATAGCTTATAAGTAGTACGAATATCTTAAGTTAAGCCACAGGATCTCTAGCCACCGTAGCGGCCGGCGCGGGCTAGTAGACAACGAGCAATGTGTAGCTCGCCGTCCGGCCGTCGGGTAAGAATCGTATTCGAGTTTTCGATGGCGCTTAGTGTTAAACACAAAACAAAGAGTTACCGTGTGCCTTGAACGCAAAGGGTAACTGAAAGATAGAGTTGGATTTTAGTCAGAAGAAACTAACACGTTCTGTCGCTTAACGCTAGAGTGTAGTTATTTGATGATTTGCCTCTAAAAAAAAGCTTAATTCATGAATCTCCGACCGGTCTCATGCAGCCGCGCTGTTATTGTCTTACTATTGTGTTTCGTTTCGCGGGTATTGATAGGTTAAGTAAAACAAACTATTTTCCATCAGAAAAACCTAGACAGCCAGACGTCTGTGCTATTCAAGATCAGCAGAATAATTATGCGAGAAAAATTCAGACACAATTTTAATTATAAAATCCAATTAAAGAAGGCATTCATAAAAGATTTAATTAGCGCAACGCAACTTAGAATTCAATTTCCACAAATAAAATTTCTTGCAAATAAAAATTAGGGGCGCCGTCCAAAGTTTCCACCTCAATGGGTTAGGTATTCAAAAGTGTTTAATCGCAATTATTAACGAAAACAGGCTGTTTACGAGTTATATTACAATGGTGGCCTGATTGCGGCACTTGTGAATTAATTTTTAATGTTTAAAATTTTCGAGAATTTCCTCAAAGTCGGGCCAACGTATTCAAGAAAATAATTAACCTTTACTCGTTGCTGTCAAATGCAACGGGCCGCGAGCGTCGACTTGCTTTTTGATTTTTAATGATCGCGATTTTTCGCCTTATTTCCTTGTTAACGGGCCATGTTTTTAATCTGTATCAATTTGGATTTCGTGTGATTCTGAAAAAGAAAAAACTAGGAAAGCTATGAATTGATTTATTAATCAATTCATAGCTTCAGATTCAGCATTTCAATTCTTTCTCATTAGATTAGAAAGGTACTACTACATTTTTATTTCATTACTTCTTTCATAAAATATCTACGGCTTTAGGTATAAAGCAAAAACTTTTCAAGTACAAAACACTTAGTATGCAGCCATCGTATTCACGAATTTAAATAAAGATTGGCAGCGAAGCAATAAAAACAGAATGACACTTAAAAAAAATATTTTCTTGATCTTTCGAGCGTTAAAAATGACGTAAAGGGGCGTCGGTAGATCTTCATCACTGTTGCGTCACAAACGTCACTCGCTCCAATCGGATTATCCCGAAAGGGCGAAACTAGCGTAGTTTCGGTCTCCAGACAGTCTGACAAGATATCTCCGTCGACCTGCTTGACATTATGTCTGTGCCCATTACGTGGCCGCCGCGACAAACAATGCTTTGATAGCTTCTAAACTGGGGCAATCCCGACATCGCTCCTTGTCATGCACATAGGGCTGCTAAGCCGACGGATTATGACCATTTGGTTATAGCTTTTAAACTTCACACACAGATAGGGTTACTATGAAATATAGTTGAGCTGAAAGCTGGGTTAACGTTTGCAATCCCACTAGACGGTAAGCAGTGATGCAATCGTTGA
The DNA here is from genome assembly GCA_030763345.1 of Mythimna separata. Classification (NCBI taxonomy): domain Eukaryota; kingdom Metazoa; phylum Arthropoda; class Insecta; order Lepidoptera; family Noctuidae; genus Mythimna; species Mythimna separata. The sequence continues at coordinate 4,216,984 of JAKKIA010000036.1, read as the reverse complement.
TCGTGAAGTACATACGTTTATTAAGAGCCAGGCGCTCTAGTGTTGCAAACACCTAAATTATAATCGGACGGGAAGACCGTAGAAGGCAAATTGTGGCAGTCTTTCGAAGTAGGTTCGTGGTGTTAATGACGAAGCGAAACTATATGCGTAGAAAAACTTCAGAATCTAATTGACTTATTGTACAGCGTTCATTATGTTCTAAAAAAGTGAAATCTGATTGTGGATAACCCTAAGAAATTGTCTGATACGTCTCTATCGCTCACACGTCGACCTGCGATCATAAAACTCTAAGTCTTGAAAATACTTAAATTATAATCGGACGGGAAGACCGTACCACGAAATTGTCACAATCTTTTTTTTTTATTATTATTGATAGGCTTGCGCTTGACCACATTTCACCTGATGGTAAGCGATCATGTGGTCGACAATGGAGCACGCTTGCCTAGAAGCAACCCATTCACTCTTGACTTAAAGACCCCTAGGTTGTAGCTTCGTGCAATCCTTCGAAATACGCGGTGTAAATGACGAAACGAAGATTTTTGTTTATTATGTTCTAAGAAAATGACAGATCTGATTGTGGATAACCCTAATAAATTGTCTGATACGTCTGTCTCGCTCTCGCGTCGACCTGCAATCACTCCCTCGACGCCGACGCTGCCCCAATGATATTTGTGTTCGATTATAATTAAACCTATGTCCTCTTTCTCTGAAATGTCAAGCCGTCTTTAATTAAAGCCGGCCTTTTAATTATAGATCTGTCCCTTTCTGTTTTCTCAACAAACAAAAATATACTCGAGTATTATTTAATACTTGACAAACGATTAAGTTTTCGCAAAGTTTGTTTGCGAGATTAATATTTGAGTCCGACGTTTCAGTTTATGTAATAGATGCTGTGTGTCGAGCTTCTGACTCGACTGTTGTTGATAGATAAATATTTTATTTTTGAAGTAATTCCGTCCCGTTTTAGCTACCTCTATTCTACAAAGGGATCTTGATTTCAGGAACTTTGTTCTGTGTGCATATTGCTAACTTTATTCATTCAAGAATTTAATTTACTATATAAATATAATATAGTAAAGCGGAAGAGTTTACATTGTTGTTTCAATCTCTGGAACTACCATACTACTACGCAATCATTGTGCGTACAGCTAAGGAGTGGATTTCCCTATCGGAGTCTGCGTTTCCTGATAGCTACAAACTGTGGATCTTTAAGTCACGAGTGAATAGATTACTTCTAAGCAAACTTGCTCTATCGACAACTGCATCGGAATTGTTTGGTTCAGATAGTGGGCAAGCACCTATCACAGTAAAAATAAACTACCAGTCTGATTGGCAAAAATCTTTCTGTATGGGATAGCCATATTCGATTATAACATTACCTACGCTACGTCCCGCGGAAAAAAGCTAAAGACGCGGGTGTAACTACGACGAGTTACGGCAGATAGTTTGCAGTAAATACCTAAGTACTTAATATTCTGACATTTCGAGTCACAAAATTTATTTATCTGGTATGGTTTATTTATCTACCCTTACATGCCGTGAGAGTCAACATAAGGAAATGAGATGTCACTTTGCAAAAATTTAGATACACTTTATAGCTTTAAAATAGTGTAAACACACGCTCGAATTTGGTACGGAGGATTTGGTCCGTCCGTACCTAGGTCACACGTGACTCAGCGTCATTAGTAGGTATCAATACACACACTTGACCTTAGTGCGACAGACCGAACTTACTTAAGTCTTGATGACGAGGACAGACCAAATCCGACGTACCAAGTTCGAGTTTGTTTTAACACTACAAAGAGGCTTAGTTCTCAACAGAGGCTTTTTTAGACTTCATATAATGTTGGTTTTTCTTGGAAGTTTAATTCTTTTGTACGTTTTGTTATCTGGAATTTTATCCTGGCGTTCTTGTAACTCGTTAGCTCCATGTTTAATTCTTCAATTAATTTTTCACAAAGTATCCACGTGCAATGTTAGCCTCTTACAGAACCTTTCTTGTCTTTTTTACTGGGAATATGTATATATTTATAAAAGTAAATAGAGGAGAAACTGACTAACCGTCTTACCCCAGTAAATGTGTTTTGGAAGTCTGGTAGGCAGCCGCTCCTCGTAAAATACTGGTATTCAGCTAAAACCGGCTTGACTGGAAGCCGACCCCAATGTAGTTGGGAAAAAGGTGAGGTAGATGATGATGAAGAGATAGACACAAGGTATCCACATGAGTATAAGTCGATACTTCAATGTAACATTGTCCGTGTACCTTCTTGCTGTCAAAATCTCCAATAAGTCTCGTAAAACAAAAGAACCAAGATTAATTGGAACAATGTTATCGTGTCAGGCGTGCAACGGATAATTTATGAAATTCATTATGGCGCCCAGCAGCGCCACACTACGCCTTCTTATTGTTACCACCTAATATAAAACATTATTTATACACCCGTTCACGTAATTATCGTTTTATTCCGACATTTTCTTTCGCAACTCTCGTTACGGGGTAGACTAGGTTTTCTTATTATGCCTACACGTAGGAACTTCGGTAATCCCTAGGTAATTAGGAGATAAAGCGAAGTCTGCGCTTATTAAAGTGGTCTTTGGGTCTCGGTTTTTCTAGAGTATCATAATTTGAACGGTAATTAATAATAATCGTTAAGTTAAACTTCTAGTTTATGTTATATTTACAATACCCAGTTACAGAAATTGCCAACTTATCATATCAGAAATCAGAAACATATCAAAAAGACAAAAACATTTGAATTGTCAAAATGATGGACAGTCAAATAAAAATTGAGCTAAATTGCACATACTGAAGCGTAAATCTATGGAAAAGAACGTGCAAGAAACTTTATGGACACTCTTTTAAATCATTTTAATAGATTCCTAAGTTGTATTTCTTTAAAATCATGTTAACTACATAGCAAATCTCTGTTGATTCCATGTTTAAGAACTAAACCTTTCATGTTAAGGACTCATATAAACATGTTTACCATACATAACTTATTGATGAAAACACCATTTACGACCGTTGTCGCATTCGTAAACGCTGAAAACAGCCTATTTGTGTCACCATAATATTTTTTTGTTTTGTGTCATTTTTTATTGAAATCAAGCGGGCTATAAACCAATCGTGGCTTTCAGACATAAACAGAGATAGTGGCGCCGACGATGTTTTCTTGTTAACTGTGCCGTTCTGTAATGGTGGACCCGTTCGATAGTGAGCCCAACCACGGGCACAAACACGACTCGGTTTGGCGAAAACAACACTATTTATCAAGAGGGTAGATATCGGCAACTCTTTTCGGGAAAAGTCGGGCAATAAAAGCCACAGCCGCGTGGCGCGTGGGGATTTCATATTCCAATATGGCGGCTCGTCGCGCCAACGGCCAATTCACTTATACCCGTGACTCACAGCTCGTACGAGCGACGAGCGTAATCATATTATCTGAGATCTGTATGCGTGACTCCTACTTGGTATGCGTTTGCTTAGACAAGTGACTTTTAAGTGCTGCTTGCGAAGATTGAGAAAATATTTTGGAGGTTATGTTAAGTAAGAGATTCTTATGTTCAGTAGTGACACATTTTGAGTTGAGACATTGAGTTTATGAATTTATTATATTTAGTTTTCGTTCTAGTTACAAATAAATACAAAAGCTAATAGTTGTTAAGACTTGTTTCTAAAATAAACAGAACTTCGTAGGTATTGTAAGTTGTAATAAGCTTAAAATCAGTACACATTTCTAAACTACAACACAAACAATAGTGAGATTAAAACTGATTTATTATAATAACGAATAACATCGACTAATTGATATTGGTTTACCACAAACTGTATTTAATTGATATTAGCGTAGTTAGTACGGTTTATCTGCCTATTATGGTAAAATATTTAAATGATGTATGTATTTATGGATATAGGAAAATAAACAGAATTATTGGCATTACTTTATTACGTATAGAAATAGTTTGTCAATGTCGCATTTTTAGGATTATCACGATGTGATTCGTGATAATCCCTAAAATGCAAAATTTTACTCTCGTTGACGGATACAAATGATAAATGATGCTTTTATTTTAATCCTAATCTAGAAATGGTTTACATTAGTCATGCGCATATTTAAATAATATATCAGAAATTGTAGTTTTTTTGCTTTAATATTGTTCCATAGTTATACTTTGTAATACCCATAATTGAATTTGCAATGCGCTATTTATATGTTTTTCCACTTTATAAAAATAACTCACACCTTCCTCCGGTTTGGAATTTTGATTACGTCTTCTAATTAAACACTGACAATGAGTGGTCGCGTATTTCTATTTGATTTTTTGTCAAATTGCCATAATTAGGTCACTGACTTCTGTTCAGTTTTATTGAATAGACTAAAATATTCTTAAGTAATTGAAAATTAAACGTTCTTACATAATAACTTATGACTGTAATAACATTTTCATAACAGATCTATTAGTATCTTGAAACGTCTGATTTATCTCACAGAAAACGCCAAAACAAAATTAATACGCCGTAACTAATCGCTTACGGTGGTTGGCCAAAAAATATTGGAACGATAACTGTGTATTTGTTCTCTCAGAACCTTGAGACAAACAGTGTCGAGTTAAAGGAAGAATAGAATTATTTGTGGGTCTTCAGGGCCGTGTGTCAGAGAGCGAGTGTCAACAAAGACGTTCTATTTCCCAACTCTATTATTTTAGTATGAGAGATTTAAGTTCCGCGGTATGGAGCCATCTCGTGACTGTTTGAAGGAATGCTCGCTCCAGTAAAGAATATAAAAGAGAGCATAAGCACTGCGTGACATTGAGGCCCGAGGCGCTGGAGACGGGATACATAACAAATTCAACTAAACATGTAACTTTGTTTTATAATAAACAGAGCGGCGTTAGTGCGGACTTATTTTAAAAGGAAAGCTTTTTTTCAAAGAGCTTACATTGTACAGTTAACAAACAGTTAGAAAGAAATTATATTCTTCTTTATTTCCAAGTCTACTTAATAATGAGAGATACTTTCAAAAGGTTACTTAAATATTGAGTTCTGTATTCGTTCAACAAATATCTATCTGTGATGAGTTTGCCCGTAAGGAGTTCTTATTTGCGTTAGCACAAGAATATATAATTTTATTTTAAATCGTTTAACACAGCCGCGGTTCAAAAGGTTCCATTATCATAATTCTAACAAGGGAAAAGAACAAAATGCGTGCAATGCTTGCTTATAATAAAAACAATGGGGTCGTCCCACGTGATCCTGAATGTTTCAGCGGTCTGAACCCTTGCCTCGCTCGAGCTTAAACATTTTAACTTTACTTTTTTCTCTACCAAGGTCTGCTCTCTTTGAAAAATATCTGAGTACAACGGTCGAAGAGGAATTTTATTAAAACGTGTCATAGGCTCTTGGGTTGGGGGTAATTATGTATAGAATGTTTTTCAACGATCGCTTAAAATTGAATTAACTTTAGTTTATAAAGTACAGCGTGTACTATGTAAATTAGACTATCATTTACTAAACATAACTGACTCAAGGTGAAAGCACGGTGGCCGAAACTTACTGGGGCTATGGGTCGACTTCTGAAATGGAAACCCTAGCACGCAAAGGTCATAAGAGTATGTCAGTAAAAGACACAATTAATAGAATGAGAGAAGTCATTAGATGATTTCATCATCGGCTCCATTTCAGCCGATGGACGTCCACTGTTGGACTTCGGCCTCCCCCAAGTGTCGCTACAACGAGCGGTCCTCTGCGTCTTGCATCCATCGCGATGATAATGATGATTTCCCACATTAAAAAAGGGTAGACTAAGAAATTTTTCCTTTAGTTTTTTGCTTTTTCCAGGTTAGTGTCAAGTTGTATAATGATTAATATTATATGATTTGCGATGTATGAATTTCGCGAAATATCTTGGTGCTTCCCTCTTAAGAAGCCTGCGGAGACCGCGCGCTATCTCGAGTTGAGACGCAAAAAAATACGTTTTTGAGGTTGATGGGAGCAATCCAGATAGTATAAACAATTCTTGGACACACCGACTAGACTACAGTCATCCGCACATTGACAGTTGCTTGCTGTGATAGCAATACAAACTATTGGAAATTTGGGAGAGGTTCCGTAATACCAAAAATGATGAATGAAAAATTAATGTATTTCCAATATTTTTGCGAGTATTTATAACTTGATAATAATATCTGTGTTCCTACGGAAAGATATTTTGAAATATTATTGTTTATAATATAGAAAAAACCAAATTAAAACATGACATTTTCGCTGTGAAAATGTGCAAATTTAAATTCGCTTAAATTTCGTTTGAGGTAAGTTTTTCAACAAAAAGACGATGTAGGAACCTAGATAATTATTTTCTGAATCCGAATAACATCATATTATGGTGTAAATATGCTTAAATTTCAAATGATTTTGGTATTACGTTTGTATGGATAATTCTAACGTCGCGCCCACCTTAAATATGCTCTACTAGATAACTTAATGCTTCCCTCCTTAATGTGCCGTAGCGGCTGGAAGTGTCATACTCACTCAAAAGTCGCCTTAGTGGCACATACGCTGGATCATTCAGACAATGAAATGACAGCCGTAGGTCCCGACTGTCATTTTTAGATCTTTGGCAGTCGTTACGGATAGTCAGAAGCCAGTAAATCTGACTCCAGTCTTGCCATGAAGTACCATGTTACCCCAGTTAATGGGTTGTGGAGGTCTGGTAGGCAGCCGCTCCTCGTAAAATACTAGTATTCAGCTAAATCCGGCTTGACTGGAAGCCGACCCCAATATAGTTGGGAAAAGGCTAGGTAGATGATGAGATACCTAGGTGCTTCCCTCCTTAATGTGCCATAGCGGCTGGAAGTGTCATACTCACTCAAACGTCGTCTTAATGGTGGTACATACGCTGGATCATTCGGTTCCCTTCTCAATAGTTGAGATGAGTGGTGCTACTGGTACTAGCGAATGAGTCATGTCCGTGAATGAGCGCCGTCAGTTGGGACCGGTCAGATCTCAGCTGCCACGATTTATTTTAATTATTTGTGTAGTGTTCTTTGAATTGCTTTTTTTTACTCTGGACGACACGTGTTCTTTCACGTTTTCTACATCATTCTCACATTTACACGTACGAGTATGTAGGTGTAATTCCAATATTAACCCGTGAGAAGGCGCGCTATGAGCAATTGACTCACACAAAAATTTAAAGCAAAATTTTTTGGTGATACCGACGCCCTAACGTCTCAAGCTCCTAGGTACCTTCCTAACTATTCATCCCCTTCCCTGTGACGCAAATTTCGTGCCGATCAGTGCTGTTGCAATCACGCAATTAAGTGTTTGTGGAGGCCGCGTACCATTGTGCGGTAATTTGCTCATCACGCGCCCGTCCGTGTAAGTATTTATTTTTCCAATTAAAAATGTGTAATTGTATTTTCTAGATTATATTATGTTATTTATTTATATTAAATGGGTTAATATTACGTAAATACTCTAAAGTAATATTTTAATAATTATAAAAATTGTTTTTAGCTACAAAACACATGGAAAATGGTCGACCGACGTCAAGCACAAATTTGTTCGTGGCTGAAAGAGGATTCTGGTGATGATGGTGGCATTAGATGCGAATATTCTTCTTTTCTTTCTTCTTTCTTGTAATCGAAGGCTCCTAGACCTATTTCAGAGTCTAGGCCAAGCGGATTCTGTTCTATACATATGTTTTAGACGTAAGAATAGACGGTCAAAAAAAGCTTGCACTTTGTGCAAGCAATTACTCTGCACCGAACATATCACATATAATTGTTTATTGTGTTTCGAGAGGCAAATTTGTCCAGATCACCATGAAAGAGTCATTTTTTAAGTTTTTGATATAAAAGGTTTTTATCGTGATTTATATGAAAACTGTCAAAATTAGAAGATAAAAATTAGTTGTTTTGTTATTGGTTTCAGAAGTTGCATTTATGTTTAATATTTTTAACAAAAATACTTATTTTCTTACATATTAAACCTTGTTTTATTCATATAAATCGATTATGAGTAATTAAGTACTTTAAAAGCAGAAATATGAGCATTTAAAGTAGTGTGAGCAAGTTGCTCGCGCGCGCCTCTCCATGTAACAAACAGAGGCGCGCCTTCTCACGGGTTAACGATGTAACTACAATTTGGTGACTATTTGTTTTATTAGAAATTGTCCTTAGAGTTTATGGCACGCTCTTCTACTACGCGTTCGTGCAAATAGTTGCAAACTTTTTTTTGTTTTAATCGACTGTATCAGCTCAACTGTGTAACCTTTAGTGTACTTTAATTAAAATAAATGCTTCGAATTTGAGGGGTGAATTTGATGTAATAAAAATTAAAACTATGACTACAGTTATTGGTGTTATATACAATGCGGTGTTGGTAAAATTGTATGCCAATATAAAATACATGAAAAGCAGCCATGCATACTCTACATAGATACTTCAGATCTCACTGCAAAGCCTCGAAATCTACATTTTAAAACCGAGAAAGAATTTCTAGCCGCAAATTTTATACAGGTAATGTATTAGACCAAAAATGGCACTTACATCCGAACGTGGGACAAAACAAAATCACATTTTGATGTTCGCACCGCACAGGTGCATTGTAGTGAGGTCTATTTTATATTCTCGTATCCATTTAGAAGGAAAGTGCGATAAGCGAAATTGCCTTCCTTTTATAACAAGTACGACACTAAAAAGAACCACCGAAAATGAGACGCAGATTGTTCTGCACAATTCCCGCGCGTGCCATTTTGCGCTTGCAATATTTTTATGTGGCAACTTCCAAGTAAAATGTTGCTTAATCTTCATATATTCCATTTTTGAATTTCACAACGTACGCCACCTAAATATTGCCACGTCACTGGAAATGGAGTGCGATTTAAAATAAATGGAGCGTGCTAGTAAAACGGGACATCTAATATTTTGTCGAGGCAAAATTAGAAAATTACGTTGAGACGGTCAAGTCAATTACAGGTGGCTTACAAAGTTATGATCCCTCACCGGGTTGGAGACGTAGATTTATCTGCGTTGGCTTCGATTTGTTATTTTGCGGCGCGCATTTAAAATTGAATACATTAATTTCGAAAAGTTAGTCGTGGACTAAATTACAGATGAAGATGCCGAGACGAGTCACTCTAGCGAAGTAATTTGACTGGTAACATTTCTCGTTTACGGTTGTAATTTTACTGCGACCGTATTAATCAAGTTGATGCTACATCAGTTACTCCATTTGTATGTAGGCTTTATTGAAGAGAATTTGAAAGCTACGTAATATAGGGACGTATATATTTTTTGTAACATGTGACCTTTTCTAATGGTCGTGTATTCGACGAAAACATTGACATTACGCAGATCAATTGCTCATATAAAACGTTGACATAATACACACATTATCTGTATCGTAATTTACGTACTGTATCATAATTATTATGTAAAATTGTTTGCATTTATCAGAACATAGTCCAAAGCCAACTATCTGTCGAAAACTTTAGTGCACGCAGACATAATTCAGCGTCTGCCAATTTTGTATAAACAAACAGAGTACCCTTAACCCGAAAACAGAGACATAAATTATTAAAAACGATATCATATTCAGTGAATGCGAAAAAAGTAAAAGGAGGTAAGGAAAAATCGAATCCCCTTTCAATAGTCGTCACGTAGTGGGGCCGCGTTCGCTTTTCGTCCAATATTTAGTATGCACGTACTTAGAGCGCCAGTGAGCGTGATTGGTGGAGCATCCCAAAGGCTTTGTGGGCTATTTGCAGTAGTCTCACGTGTGGCGTGTTGGCTACGTGACGTCACACTACCTGGCCCACGCCGCGCGCCGCCCGTGCTCCGCCGCCACTAAATTCTGGGCTATCTCTATGTCACACTGATGAGTTGTCGGGATTACGGATATAATTCGGAAAACGAGGGAAATTGTTGATGTTAAACGGTGGTAACCACTTTCGTTTTCAGTTTTTCAGGAGTTTTATGGCGTTTTATTGCCTGCGCTTTGAGATCGTTGATCTAGCGAACAAACACGATTGCAGAGTTTAAATATCTGATTTCCTGGTTGGCTCTTTATGATTTTTTCCTATTGATAGGTTTATATAAAACTAGCTTCTGCCAGCATTTTCACCCGCGTGAATAGAAACTTAATTGTCCCAAGATCCCAACGTAATACCCGAATAAAAAATATGCACGCATACAAATCAAATAAACTTAAACTTTTATTAGTGTACCTTTTTACCGCATCAGCTAGGTATTCGGTTACTTGTTATATTAAGTATACCTATACCTCCGATAAATACCATACTGTTATGTTTGTTCGAATAAAAAATACTCGAGTATTTCACAACAAGTTCTCTTTGATAATTCGTTCGCTTTTATTAACCTGTTGTCATTCATGGAGAAAAGTCCCGCTTTTCCGGAATTGACAAAGAGAGCTAGGATTAAATGCTTCAGTACCGATGGGTTCCGTATTCGTTAGTTGTTTTTGTTCAATAAAACATGCTGTTCTTTATGAAAACACGAGAATGCTTGAACTTTGTTTTGTGATATCTTTTGTAGACTAATATGAAAGGGATGTGGAGTTTGTACTGATATTCTGAATGAAGCTGAAAGTCTGTCTCGCGTAACTGTTTTATTTCAAAATCCTTGCATTGTTAGAGAACTGTAGGGTACTGTGTATGGGCAATATGTCTTTGTAAACACGACCATGCCATGTGTATAGATTTTCCGCAACGAATTTCTCAAACAAAAGGTCTCGTTCCCTTCTGCCCTCACACCAATATTATAAGGGCGAAATTTTGAAAGAAAGTGTGTATGTATGTTACATACTTTATAGAGGTATTCAACAGGGTGTAAAGACCTCCGTTGAAAAGAAAGGATCTTGCGATCAGACAGATGTTAAGTCTGTTTTGGGCAACTGCACGGGAGATGATTTTGGACTGTTAATTGTATATGTTTAAATCGTGTGAAGAACTCTAAAGTCCTGCAAAATTCTGTTGAAAAGAAAGGATCTTCCGACTAGACGGGTGTTTTGTCTGGTTTAGGCAACTGTCTGAGAAGAGATTTCGGACTGTTAATTGTATTTATGTTTAAATCCCGTGGAGGACTCTAATTGTGCAAATGTTTAGTTCATGGGTGAACGACTTTACGGTTCACGACTGAACAGATTTAGGTGAAAATTGTCACACGGGTATACTATTTCCTGGAACAATAATTAGCATTAGCATTATCGGTCTTATAATTTTCCCACTGTTGAGACTCAGGCCTCCTCTCTACGAGAGGAAATGGACTACAATCCACCGCGCGGGCCCATTGCAGATTGGTGGATTTCACATGTCTTTGAATTTTGGTTCTAAGAAATGCCGGTTTCCTTACGATGTTTTCCTTCACCGTTTTAAGAACAATAAATAATTAATTTTAGTTAATTTATATCTAGTGGTATGTTCTTTTGAGACAATTTTCTACATTCACACAAACGAAGCCGCTGGCAGCTAGTACTTTTTTCCTCTCACAATTCTCTAACAAAGATAACAGGTACCCCCTTTGTAACGCGACCACCAATACGCACAATACTTGTCAATATGTTCTGAATCACAGAATTAATGAGACAGCGGCTTGCACACGCCAGTCGGATCTAATTGCACAACCTCCGCCGTATCGGGTTGATTAACCGATACAGATTATTAAGAGGATTGCTCATAGCTCCACATTTGTTCTGGCGGCCGGCCAGCGGCGACACTACGGCTGACTGACGGTTATAGGGCTGACTAACGGGCGATTTTATTAACCACTTATTTATTTATTCACTATAAATCGTTTTAAAAGAAATGTTTACCGGTTCATCTTGTGTTCTTGTCGATATAAATGGTTCATATTTTTCTCTAGTCGTTGACTCAATGATTCGTAGATGTAGGAAGCGATGAAGTATGTTTTCGAAGACATGATTTATACTAAAAACACGTGGTAACTATTTTCGTGAATAACTTCAGAGTGCATAAAGATATCATAATAAATAAATGAATCATTTTGAGTCATTGAACTGCAGTTTCAGTGCCAATATTATAGAGAAACTAACAACAACCATTAACTATACATCTCATCAAATTCAAGATCATTCTATTCTAGCAGTTCCACGTTTTATTGCTGTCTATATTATTTCTGTGGGAAAAAGCCAGAGCTACACTGGCCGCAAGCGTGAAAATATTTAAATTAGTGGCGAACAAAGCCGGTCAACCCTAACGTAAACACAATAGAGCGCCGCCCACCGAGTCCGCGCTGCAAATATATGAGTACGGCTGTCACAGTGCCGGCGTAAGCGAGCGTGCCAGTGTGATCATAGCTTTATAATTCAACGGCCGCTTAGTAATAATGAGGCAGGCAGGGACCATACTCCTAGCATAGTTTTTTTTTAATTATGTAAATTAGTTCTTGACTGCGGACCCACCTGATGGTAAGCAGTGATGCAATCGTTGATGTTGAGGCGCACTAGTTTGGTAACCAGCTTACTTAAGGGTAGAACTACTTACATTGGCCTATGTGGGTCACGTACATGCCAATCCGGACGCGTTGGCCTCCATACATTTTATATAATAACTAGACTTGTACAGCTACATTAAACCCACGCCACGTGACGCAGTTCTACATACAACTCAGCCAGTCAGTCTAATGTAGTTCCTGCTTTAGACTCAAAAACCATAGACTAAAATCTTGGTTTTCCATGTGTCGTAATGGTTTCCCACCAACCGGGGTGCTTTTGAGAGCACTAGCATAGGTCGTACAAGGATAATCGTCGGCTGGTACCACGTTTCACAAAATTGGTTTGAATGTCCTTTGCGAGTTGGTTTCAGTCTCTCATATGCCTTACAAAGGTTATTAACCGGGGGGGGGGGGGGGGTTAGTACAAATTTTACAAAAGTCCTAAAGCTCTGCTATAGTTTCTAGGATGTTGTTTCCACGGTCCATGATTCTCCCAAGCAAAAAACAAAAGAATAAACAGTATCGATCTGTTTGTTTATACTTTTGTTTTTTGTTGTGTAGACAATGTCTCTAACCCCTCTACGTTAGACAGAGGAGTACTTTGATGATTTATCCCTAAACAAAAAATAAAAATGGTTTATTTGTCCTTAAATGGTAACTTATAGAAATATGATTAGAACTACCTCAGTTAGTTATAATTAATACTTATGTTGGGGTTGTCTCACTCATTCCCTTAATTGATAATTAAAAATATTGAGACTTGCAACTATTAAAATAAAATTTAAAAACCAATTTTTTTTAGAACAAAGAGAAACTATGACTTACAAACTAACAAGCTGCTAAAAAGCATACATAACATTTCATATTCAAGTCTATGCGTAGTTTCTACGAGTAAACCTAATATTCCCAGACAAGAGCATATTCAGGTACCGCAACCACCAATTAAATTGATACCGAACTAAGTTCCCGTTGAAATATTAGCACGCTTGTAAGGCGGCCCCTAGACCTACAATACCTAACATTGTACAATACTTTATATTGTACAATAAGATTGAAAGGCGCTCTGAATCCAAACGAGCAATTATATTGCACAATACACACAACTGCACAATGTTTTTGTGTTCAGTCGGAGTGCGTATATTCCTCGTGATGACGAACAACAGACTGAAAATATTGCGCAATACTGACCCTACATGATGCAATGAAAAACTATGGTGCAATAAAAATTAGACTCGCTCAAACTTTCGTTCAATCATTGCGCATTCTTCAATATTAGCCCTAGACGATTAATTATATTGCACAACTCACGATATTGCGCAATATAATTGATCGTCTAGGGGCCGCCTTAGAGGCAAGCAATTACCAGACATGTGAAGGTAGACCACTAGTTGATTTTACATTCTACGAACACTCACTGCACTATTAAAGTTCTAATACACGAACCAAGTCACTAGTATATTTTCCATACAATTTTCCGAACAAAAATTCCTATATAATTTTTCAACAAAGCTACAACCCCGCAAAGAGCTTTTGTTTGCCTCCGCAGTTTAGTTTTCCAATTAAAATCGTTCTGCGGTCCCTCTGATAAAATAACCCCAGTCATAGTAAGGTCGGAATATAATTGGCCCTCGGTTATTGGTGGAGCCGAGTCTGAAACACTCTCCGTTATCACTATTAGCACTTAGGTCTCGTGATACGGGCACAGGACCTGAATAGAAATGACGTGAAAGGGTTTCGCCGGAGGCCTCTCTCGTAACGCTTCATGCATGTCACGGACGCCCGACCTCCGAATAACTCGAGTTTTGGTCTACTATATAAAGTAATCGTTTGTTTTATTATTTTCTTGCGATATTTCTTGTATAGAACGATACGTAATACCTTCTCCACGCACCAAACATCACCCTAATTGCTCGACGATCGCGCAGAATGAGTGACGCCACGAACTCGCATTTTTTATTTCTCAGCAAATATAGGTTGGAATGTGAAGAGACAGCTGCTGCTTATGAAATCAATTTCCTCCACAATTCTATGTTTGAACGCAATTCTGTACCTACACAATCTTTGCGAAAATACGCCATTTGAAAAGATTAAAGCCGTACTGTTTTGATAGACAGTCGTAAATAGATCCTATTTGGTGGAAAATTCCTTTCATCACTGTACATAGTAAGTAAATAAGTATCATCGGAGGAGGTTTTATCGTCAAAGGCCGCATGGAGATGAACATTAGATAATATGATTTATATTTCTCAAAGAATCGTAGCAATTGAATACACATTTATACTTTTAAAGCGTTTATTCTGAACTCAAGGTAAACTGGCTTAAAATATAACATTGATAAAGCGAAAAATAACTAGTACCTATTTTGTTTTATATATAAATCTTTGCGAGAATTTTTCGTTATTAAGTACTTTTTAATAATAGAACCGTTTATTTTTTCATTTAGTACATACAAAAAAATAAAAAATAACTGTTTTTCACCAATTTATTTTGAGGGAACTTTGATATATTTTTTTATTTGGAATATTGAAAAACGTTTCCGAATTCGAATAAACCTGGCTGTATCTAATTGAGCCCATGCTCGACGAAATGTTTTCAAATACTTCAGGCTACAAATTGTATTTTATTTACTTTTTATATCTGGCTACATCGATTTCAGTTTTTTCAGTAAGTGAAACATAAATATTTTTAACGAATCTTCTCGGAATTTTCGAAAAGAAGTAAAAAGCTTTCTGAAAAATGTGATTTTTCTTTTTCTAGGTAACTACCAAAGGGTAGTAAGGGTAAGTAATCTTATTAATAGGATGCCGTACTACCACCCGTCTGTCTGTCTATCTGTCTGTCACCAGAATGTATCTCATGAAAGACAGTAAATTATTTTACAGATAATTTAATTATGTTGCTGCTATAAGAAATAATACTAATAAATATGATAAAATAAATATTTAGGGACGGGACCCATACAACAAACGTTTTTTTTGCGAACGGTACGGATTCTTTGTAACGCGAGTCCAGATTATTAAAAAAGAAAGTCGTTGGCGCGCTCACAAACATGTAAACTTACATACACAGTAAAGATCCATTTGTTGGTCATATAAATGTTTGTTCCATTTAAGAATCGAATCGTAACACACAATTAAACAGTCAATCGCTCAACCACTGCCCTAATCACATCGTCGGCATTGCCAGTAGTATTATAAAATCTGATAGCTTTACTTTTTATAAAAGCAGCATCGTGGTACTTTGATTAAGGGTAATAAAAGAGAATTATTCAGAATATTAACCAGCTTCATCATGCTTCGACGTTGCCTTGGCGAGAGCCGCAACTTCGTGAAAGCTTTTGAAGTACCCGCATGTACTTATTGGTTGACTAATCTCATTGTGGCTTACTATATGTTAACAACAGCATGGGCAGATTTACTCTACCACCGAAAATACAATTTTCGTTCGTTACTAAAAGTTTAGGGTGTGTTTTTGCTGAAGCGGAACTGAGTAGAGCGGAGCAGAGATGCGCTGTGAAAAGTGGGAAGTGTTTCCATTGTTATGGTGCGGGGTGAAGTAAAGTAAGGCTTACTGTGCTACCTGGGTACCTGTGTGTGTATTTATAGACGCGTAGCTTCATAGACGCGTATTCATTAAATGCTTGGTGTACACCTGCGTGAAACTTGCATACAAAATTATGAAACTCTGTCGATAAAGCGGTATCGTCGTGCCATCGTTCTGTCCGACTCGAAGCCGCGTTTTCATTTGTTTTATTTGAAAGTCCGTTCAGCTTCATATTGATAGGTGTGGAACTGAACTTACGATTTCAAGCACTGCAACTAGCCAATTTACAGTCCGCTCCGCTCCACTCCGCCCAGCTCTGCGTCAATGAAAACATACCCTAACACAGGCAATGCGGTCGTAAAGAATTCAGGCACTCTATGAACGCGCCTGAGTAACGTGTTATCAGCTTAAAATACATAATGCTTTTTCACGACATTAGTACTTTAGGACCAGTCATTTATTAAACGCTCGCTGAGGTACGAAAAGCGATAATCCGTGAGCGGCTTAGACAAATTTCGAGCAGAAAATTGATGTCGAGAGAGGAGGTTAACAAAAAAGAACTCATTTGGGGCTTCAGCCAGTCATAGCGTGAAGATAAAATGGGGTTTTAGAGAGAGAGAGAGAGACATTATTTTTGTTTTTTATTATTATTTATTTATATCAGCTAACTAGACCTATAAAATTTTACAAATTTTACTCATATGTTTGTACAATAAAATTCATAAATAACAAAATTGTATAGTTTAACGTTTAAGGCTAAAACTGTATGATTTAGTATTGGTGTACAATAAAGAATATACATAAATAAATGTCCAAAAAAATTAATGAAAATTAAATAATAAATTGATTTTATTTTTTTAACAAACATACCGGCGCGTACTGTTCCACGTGCGCCTCAAAGAGTTTCAGAAAACCATAGGGGCCAACAGAGTCAGTCTCTGGGTTGACTTCTGATAAGAAAATCCGGGACCCTAGAATGAAGGCAAAAAAGGAACGGAGTGGGTTTTAGTCAGTAAAAGTCTGACACGCCCTATTGCTCCGCCCAAGACCGGGAGAACCTTTAAAAATACCTTTAACGTTTGAATCCCCAACCGGTCCTATGAGACCGCGCTGTTATTGTTTTACTATTGTGTCTCGTTCCGCGGGTATCTGAGTCTTTAATAAAATTTGCAATATGTCCTGCGTTGACCGTTTTAATCAATTTGTACAGCCAATTGCTACTACGCATAGGCATGGACGCAATCTGTCTCTATTATTTACCGAAACTAACTTTGTAACGTGCTTCAGTTCACAAATATTTCGTGAAAGGGACTTCAGCGATAGCCCACCGTAGACAACTGTTACATTGTAGTTTTAGTGCGGAGTACAGTCAGACGCAGCGAATTAATGACCTGTGTATTACTGCACCAAGTTACGATGATTTTGTTTATGTTACACTTTGATGTTTGATTTTGTTTTGGAAATATTGTTAGGAATAAGTTAAACATCTTTATGTAATTACATTTTACTGGATATAATTATGCCTTATGCCATATGTATGTCTTAATTTTTTTTGTGAGGTGGCCAATTATCAAATAACTACTCCTCTAGATGGAGTGGTAGACTTTTACCGACTAAAACCCATGTGTTCCTTTAGTGTAATGCCATTATTAATAGTCTTAAGTTAAAAACTAAACTATTTATTTTTAATTGTTCATGGTGTCGCGTTTGACCACTATCTCACCTGATGGAAAGCAACGAGGAGTCGACGATGGAGCATGCTTGCCTAGAAGTAGCCTATTCACTCTTGGGTTAAAGATCCTAAAGTTGTAGTTATCAGAAACACACGACTCTAGCAAGGAATTCAACTCTACAACACGTAACGTTCCACGCGAGCCTAAAGGTGATGTCAGCAAAACCAGGCAGTATCAGGCAGGGCCAAAGCCTGCTCGAGCCATGGGTTATGTGAAAGAGAACTTCGGGGCCCTGGGATGAAACGAAGGAACAAAGGAGTGGGTTTTTAGTCAGTAAAAGTCTCACACGCCCTCCCGCTCCATCTTGGATAATTTGCTATCTAAAATAAAAAGTTCCCATTCCGGCGAAATTCACAACGCATCAAAAATAAACCATTGCACGCATCACGCAGTACAATCATTCTTCGTCTTAATAAGCAGTCAAAATTGGCACACAATGTCACGAATATGGCACAAAGTGAGACAATACCGTCCCTCCTGCCTTACTAGGCCGGTGTACACTGTGGTGACACACGGGGCTATTTCTGACCGTGCGTTACAAATGCGATCGCATAATATTTTATTTTCAGTGCGTACTAGTGTTTATTCGTAGATGACGCGAGAAGTCCACCAGTGACTATGCGCCAGTCAATTATTTAGAACAATCTGTGGTATAGGGGACAGTAATGTTATAGGCGACCTGCTTTTATTTAGAGACTAGTGGTTCCCTCTTATTAGTCGTAGTGTTGTGGTACATAGTCTTCCTCGATAAATGGGTCGTCTGACATTAAACTACAGAATCGCTTTTATATAATTTGAACCGGTAATTCTTGAGATTACTGCATTCAAACAAACACACTGCAGTTTTATAATCCGACTAATATTATTTTTATAAACGCAAAAGTTAATTTGTATTTATGGATTTTGTTACTTTTTCACGCAAAATCTGCTGAATCGATTTCGATGAAACTTAGTATGCAGGTGGACCATGTCCTGGAATGGCTAGGATACTTTTTATCCTGGGAGTATATGCCCTTCGGATAATTTCCTACTAACATAAAGCCGCTGGAAGCAACTATTAGTATAAACCTCGTCGACACAACCTAATTAAAATAGGTGAAGTTCAAATTTTGCTTGCCTTCACGAGAAAACCATTCTCATTTCTTTGAATTAAAAGTGAAAACACATACGTATTTTTTTCTGATTTACAACTTCTTTTGTTTTTAACTTTGCTTGTTTAAAAGTTAAAGTCCAATACATCTTGCAGCTTACGTGTTTGCTGCGAAGTTCAAAGTCAAGCAACTTCGCGATAAGACTTAGCGCTGAGTTAGTACAATGTTAAATGCATTATGCATGCACACTGCACATATGTATGTTCGGCAAAGTTCGTGTTTCACGTCGGTTCGGCAGTAATTCAACTGTGGTCTACACGATGTTGGACATAACGCATTAGCAACGCTCGAAACTACGTAACTACCTACCTAGGTACATAAACATCTTAGGGAAGCTTGCTTCAAAGCATCAGCTGTCTAGCTACGTATGTTGGAACGTTAAAACTTCAGTTTGAACCGAGCATCAATGTACAACAAACAATTTATAATAGATCAACAACTGTCACTTTTCCCTAATTTCAGCGTAGTTTACGACGCTTTAAAGAGACGTTGGGCCACTAAGGTTTACGCAAATAGAATTATGGTACAACAAAGAACGAATTCCGGATGACAATCAGATGACAACTTTTTTTTCATGGAACGTAAATTCAAAAATTAATGTGATTTTCAATGTCGTCGTCTCCGAGTGTTCGCCGACATGATTCCATTTATTCTATCCGTCCAAATGACGTCCCGTTTCACTCGACATTTCCTTGAAAATGGCGACTACTTTGTACCATGCGTACCTATTTAAAAAACATTGTCTCAGGGATTTACGAGCCCATCAAAATATTTCGTAGGGACAACTTTATGTGGCTCGCTAACGAAGATTTTTCGAATGTTATTTTTTTATATCACATTGTGTGAAACTGTTGATTCTTGCGTAATATTTTCTTTGTCTTATTGTCACTATTTGTGCGTAAAACTATTTGTCAGTGGGCTGTGCGCTTTACTGTATTCTTATCCAATTTAAAATGTCATTCAAACAAATGTCATTGGTTGCGACATTAATCTGTCTGTTGTGTAAGATACTTCTTAGACCATTGTCGCGTAGCTTCATTGACGCGTGATCATCATTATACGTTTGGTGTATGCCTGTTTACAACTTACAAAACTATGAAACTTGGGCATAGTTTTGTATGCAAGCTTCACAAATGGGCGTCTATGAATCTACGCGTCCGTGAACACTAGGCCTTAGTATTGGCTATATTTCCAGCAAACTTTATCGTCTGAATAATTTATTTTGCCAAAAAAACAATACCTGCCTGCGACAAAGAACTACAACACATTTACCCAAGCAACATAATTAAAGTAGCGATCCATTATTTGCAGGTAATTTATCACAGCCGAGCCAGCGACGAGGATTCTTCCACATCGCCGACCACAAGGTTTGAAAGCTAAAAAATAAGTACTAACTCAGCTTACGTAGGCGAACGACTCCGAAACAAATAAAAACTGCGCAAGTGCGAGTCGGACTCGCGCACTGAGAGTTCCGTACCAACCTATGAAAACAAATCAATTCTCGAATCGAGTGTTGAAGATTTTTCTGAATCTTTCTTGTGACGTAACTACAAATTTTCAATTTTCAGAAATTTTCTTATTTTTGTACCACGGGACCTTGTGTTATGCCAAATTTTTCAACAGGAAGTACCCTATGAATTTTGATGCCCTTGAGTGTGTCGAAATGTACGGTTTTTGCAACATAAACGTCCTTTTTTTTTCATTAACTTACAAGGCTGATTTTTGCACAGCTTCAAGGGACCACAGATTTGAGTTTATGGTTTTAATTTCATCTCGATACCTCTACACGTTCTTGAGATAAAGGATCTTGACAGATATTAACTGACGGACAACAAAGTGACCCTATAAGGGTTCCGTTTTACTTTTCACGTACGGAACCCTAAAAAGCGAGTGAAGTAGCAAAGTTTCTAGTAATTTTAAGTCAGTGAACGAAACGGAACTATTGGGGTGTGGGAATTGGAAATCGAAACGCGTTCGGTGAAGCAGAAAGACAAGGATGTGCCTATTTAAATTAATTTCGATGCGAAGCTTGCTCGGGTTATCGTCAGGAAGTGTTCGAATGTGGGTCGAATAAACGTTTCGAATACAATGCGCCATATTGATTGTGTCACCGATCGTTTTGGTTAAGGACTCAACTTAGTCCCGGGTGACTGCGTTGAGTCTCAATGCTGATAGACACATTGGTACTCGTCAAAGAGGCTTCCGCGTCGGTATTATTTAGCGAGCGGCAATGGCATTCTAGTGGTTGTTGCTGTGACTGCCCAATTGGGGTGTTGATGAATTAGGGATTGTTTATGAACCAGACAGATACCTATTCATTTCAAAAGGTCCTTTTTCTCCAGGTGATAAGTTTTTTTTACTGACCATTGGATTCGTATTGTCCAAATGATTAAATTATTTTTATTCTACGAGTATCTTTTATTTATCTTTTTTAACATTTAATTACTTACTTTTTTTTTAAATATTTCTTATAATTAATTACGAAAAACAATACTATTTTTAGTATAATTATTGATAGAGAATACTTATTTAGTATTTTGTTCCGAATGTCTACAATTAGGCTTGAATGCGTATCTACATCAAGCGTATAATGAGGAATAGCCTATGACAAGTACTACGAGTACGCGTTAACGTTTGAATCCCCAACCGGTCCTATGAGACCGCGCTGTTATTGTTTTACTATTGTGTCTCGTTTCGCGGGTATCTGAGTAATTAATGGATAGTAGGCCTTAGTTAAACACAATTTTAAACAATAAATGCCAACTCTAATAAAATGAAACTGTCACAACGTGAGTAACACGTCCGACAGCTTAAAATAACTACTGAAGAATTGGGTCTCTATCAATCAGGAGCCATACAAATAAAAACAACGTCGTCCGACACCCTTTGTAATGTAACCCACGGGTTTTCGGTCACGCGACCGCCCGGCGTAATGTTCCGATGTCAAACTATTCGGCACAAACAACGATGAGAATAACTTAGTACAACTGACACCACTATGAAAACAAAGCCGATCGATTTTAAAAATAGAACTTTATGAAATATTTAGTTCTATTTTCAAAATCAAAAGAACGGTTTTGTTTTATTCAAATTAGAACTGTATGAAATGTTTAGTTCTATTTTCAAAGTCAAAGGAACGGTTTTGTTTCATTCATAACGAAGATTCTAGAATAATAATTAAAAAATTCTGCGGAAATAATTTTCGTTGAATTTCCTCGAAGGAATGACGGGTGAAGAATGTTGAAGCGACATACTCGTACTTACATAAGTGAAATTCAATACAAAGAAAAAATATTTGTTTATATCTCCTTGCAGATTATTTTGTGTCGCCATTGTTTTATAACTGTGATGTTTTAGGGTTCCGTACCCGAAGGTTTAAACGAAACTCTATTACTAAGACTCAGCGGTCGGTCCGCCTGTCTGTCTATCCGTCTGTCACCAGGCTGTATGTCATGAACCGTGACAGCTAGACAATTGAAATTTTCTCAGATGATGTATTTCTGTTGCCGCTATAGCAACCGGAATACAATAAATATTTAAGTAGGGCTCCTACAACAAACGTGATTGTTTTGCCGTTTTTTGCTACGGACGGTACGGAACCCTTCGTACGCCCAGTCCGACTCACACTAAGCCGATTTCTAGTTTCTTTTATTAGTTATGTTTTAGTCAAAGAAAGATGTAAAAATAAAATTTGTTCGTTTTAAAGGGGTACGCTTGTTTTGGCAACAAAGCAAGTATTTTCTTTGATTCAACCGAAACATGGAATAATAATGCTCCGTTCGATTAACGTCGTGTCCTTTGCCGAAATTGTTTAGGAAATTACCTACTAATGGACATCAATCTTACTCCAGGCACTTTATAAAAACAACTTTTTGTTAAGAAAAAGTGCGTAATTTGTTACGGGACGCAAATTAAGACGGCGAGTTTGAGTTTCGAACGAGAAAATGATAAATATCATAAAAATAACCTCATCTTGGGCTTTTAGCGGTGTTCTAAGAAAACGTTTGTTCCGTTTAATTTTCTTTATTTTTTTTCCTGAAGTAGTTTATCTTGGCGAGATTGTTGTACCTACTCGTACATTATCTACGGCTGAATAGGAATATCTTTCTTCCTTATCTTTAGAAGAGTTTTATTCACAATCCAGGAAGTTAAACAAACTTCTTAAAATAAAACACTGTTTCAATCTTTTCTTTTTTTAAATAACATTACGAGAAAAATTCGGCACTTGCATCCAGTAGGAGCAAAGTCAGCATTTTAGATCAAGGGTGCCAACATAAAAAAAAAAACAAAAGAGACGCGTTCGCGGAAAAATTCCGAATTTAAAAGCACACTTTTTTAAATAAAATGCGAAGGAAATTCTATTTACTGCGTTAATTTTACGTATAGTACTTAATGAATACTCTTTGGTACTTCATTTGCATTCTAACTATCCCTTTATTTTATCTGTGTCTAGTTATTTATTCTGTGAATGTGTTCGCGCTCTTGTATTTAGATACGTGAGATAAGGGGTATTTAAACTTTTATGGCTTATTTTAGTGAATGAGTTTCGTTTTGTTTTAAATATTTAATTAATTTGTCTACTTTGTGACGCACGTGTTTATTTAACTATCAAAGACCAAATTGTATTTTTTGTAGGTTTATTGACATAACGGTAACAAAGTTAAAAAAAATGGAGATACATGTAAGTATATGATGAATTTTTATTAGGTAGGTACTTGAATAATTTACTAAACCAAAAACTATTACCACAGACTTAATTGTAATTTTTATAGCTTTTGTTATAGACATAAAAGGAAAAATATTTATGATAGAGTTTTTATTAGGTAGGCACTTGTATAATTCACTAACCCAAAAACAAGTTAAACTCATGCCCTTTTCAAAGATCAAACATCAATCCATTACTCATGCGCCGATGTCTATAAAAATAAAAGTAGGCAGCTCACGTTCCCATCGCGCCGACATGAAAAGTGCGAAAAAGTAAGATTTTATTGTATTCAATTTTTTAAAGCTTGTGTTTACGCTAATCCGTGGCGCCTACGTGACCGCTCCGACGCGACTGGTAATCCGAACAAAAACGTTACCAACTTACTTTAGGGACAACGGGGTTTATTTTTTTTACTGTTGGCAAGCTTGGGCCTCCTGTTTAGCTTATTTTTCTACTTTTTATCTAAGGTATAAAGGTCAGCTTAGATGTTGGCATGGCAAAATAAATAAAAGGTTTTCCCCCTCTCTTTTTACCTAGTCTAATCCCATTATTTGGGGGTCGACTATTGTAATAATAATTCTTTGCCATATTTTTCTGTGGATCGCAGGAACATGTCCTATTTTCGTCATTGTTTACGACAAACATCCAGGACTCCAGGTATTTATCTAAAAAATGAGTTTCAATTAGACAAATATATTTTGTTCATAATAATTGGAACCTAATATCTATAACGGAACCGGTAAATACAACATTACCGAAATTGCGTCAATAATTCAACGAAATAACGGAATTCATTGTCTGTAGCTGTTTCAATGTTGCCATAAATTACTATTTATAATCTGTGTTTGGCGGTAATAAAACAACGCGCCGAGCACATGTTGGAATGTTGATTTTTATTCAGGAATATTTTTGCATAATTTGATAATTTGATTTATTTAATCATCATTAGGTTATATGTATGATTTAAACTGTATTTAATTCTTTTATTTATGTTTGAAAAGTGAATAAAATGAAACGGATAGATTTTACTATTGGAAGTTTTCTCATTGTTATCGTACCAATTTTTTTCACACCTGTAGAGTGTGTAAATACTCGTACACTGGCGAATGGCGATACAAACCGCCAATTTTTGTAGACTGAAACTATATTTTTACAGAATGCCTATGTTTATCCAATAAATTACAACTCCCAACTATAATCTCTCAACAAAAGACGATCATAATAACAAAGTAACTGCGTCATATTTCATAGCGTATTGCAATTTACGACAAACGTTGAAGAAAAATCGTATAAATACATTGAACATGTGACCATCACTCCAGCTGTGTCGGAGGATGTTCCCGAGAAATGTTCGTATAAAATATTCAAACAAACAGAGCCAGGGTTGCCAGTGTCGGACGGGTTAGCTCACGTTATGGAAGTTATAATATTTAAAGGTATATGATGCTCGTAGGCTGCTTGGAATCGGTCACCGCGATGGCCGATTTAGGTAAAGTAGTCGTTAAGGCGACTCAAGTCAATATTTTTTCCATACAAATTTCGGGGGGGTTTTACTCCACTATTTGACCATGTACATCCAAAGTTAAACATGATATCGTTTTGTCTCATTATTAATTTTGTCTGTACGGAAGCAAAATTGTAAAATAATAAGCCAATAAAAAGTTACGAGCGTCTAAAGTTTCGTTTTTTTGGCTAATTTTAACACAACTTTGAGCGTAAATTAGAAATAAAAGAAGCATCAAATTTCAAAAACGAAGCCTGTACCGACACCACAAATTTATCGAAGAATTTAATAAATTTTATTTGAAATTGATTGATGCAGCGGTTTTTTCGTAAAACCCCTTCTTCCAAAGGCCTTTTTGTATTTTATCACGCACGCCTTTTACTCAGAACTATCGTGCATCTCACTGAATAAAGTTACCCCCGGTTGCGGTGCGGGGGGACGACGTGTCACAGCGCCGCGCGCGGCTGTCTGAGTTTGGTTCAGTCTACTGTGGCCTATATCGTTCGTATGACGTGTATGTTGACTACGCTCCGACTTCAAAAAAAGAAGGAGGTTATCAATTCGACTGTATTTTTTTTAAGCTATTGCATAGCTTCTATCGCGGGCCTTGAGCGTGGGGACCTTCGTTGTTGATCGAAGGTGGGGACCGAATCCAGAAATTCCGTAACGAAAAAACCTAACACCCTCCACTCCGACCGGCTATGTTATGTCTGGTCGGGCAACTGCCCAATTGAACGAGACGGGTTTTGTGTCTGGTGATGGTCCGAGCAACAGCCCAAGTTTTTTTTGTTTAGTCTTTAGAGTGCATCTTCCGACCAGAGAGTTGTTATGTCTGGTTGAGCAACTGCCCAATTGAAAGAGACGGGTGTTGTGTCTCGTCCAGGCAACTGCCCAATTGAGCGAGGAGGGTGTTGTGTCTGGTCCGAGCAACTGCCCAATTGAGCGAGACAGGTTTTGTGTCTGGTCCGAGCAACTGCCCAATTGAACGAAACGGGTGTTGTGTCTGGTTCAGGCAACTGCCCAATTGAGCGAGATGGATGTTGTGTCTGGTCCGGGCAACAGCCCTAGTTTTTTTTTGTTTAGTCTTTAGAGTGCGTCATCCGACCAGAGAGATGTTTTGTCTGGTCAAGCAACTGCCCAATTGAGCGAGGCGGGTGTTGTGTCTGATCCGGGCAACTGCTGCTACACAGCACGCCAGTCATGTGGCCCGCGTCCGCGGACAATAGGAAGGTGAACTCAGTGCGGCGCCACAGCGCTCTGTGAGGTGTGGTACACGACGCGGCGCGCGACCAGACGGGCGTTGTGTCTGATCATTATTGTGCAGTAGAAGGGTCTCAAAATAAGAAAACAAATGAA
Source organism: Mythimna separata (assembly GCA_030763345.1). Taxonomy (NCBI): domain Eukaryota; kingdom Metazoa; phylum Arthropoda; class Insecta; order Lepidoptera; family Noctuidae; genus Mythimna; species Mythimna separata. The sequence continues at coordinate 4,190,518 of JAKKIA010000036.1, read as the reverse complement.
AGTTTGTCTTTTTTTTCATTGCCGAGAAACGGACAAAGGTACCTACGTAAGAGCGTTTTCTCATTATCCGATCCGATATCAGTATCGGACGCCGATCCGATATCGGGGTAAGTAAAATGTATGAAATGCCGTGCTCCGATATCCGATATTGAGCCGGACAATATGAAAGACAGGTACATATTTCATACATTTTACTTACCCCGATATCGGATCGGCGTCCGACACCGATATCGGATTGGATAATGTGAAAACGCTTTTAGGTATTATTTTAAATCTTTTGTTTTTCGAATTCGAGCGGCACACACCGCAACAACCGAAACGGTATGACATGTGTGCATCGTGTAATTTCGTTTTTATTCGGAATGGTTCGGAGCGCTATGTGCAAAGCAGACGTCGCGTCGTGCGTGAGGACTAGCGTCTAACCGCTCATCACTGATACTATCTCTTTCGGGCACGATGTCAAGTGAGACAGCGTGCTTTATGGCCGCGCCCGCCAGTGAGTTCAAGCCCGCGCAAAGTGGGACCTTAAGTTTTCAATATGAACATATCTATCAGCCAGCCAGAGATATCTTAAGAAAAAAATAAGAAAATTAATTCAATTATCTAGTACAAACATGATTATTTTGGAGATCACCTTTTAAGCAAAAATATGCTTCTGTTAGGTGACTCCGCACTTCCACTTAAAATTATACAATTTATGCAATAGAAATCTAAAGATTGAAATAAAACAATAACGTAAAAGAAAAATAACAAAAAAGCGCGAGATTATTTGTGTGGTATATTTTAGTGTGCATGCGTGAGTGTGTTTATATAGTTTACCTCGATAACAATTATAATAATATGGTTTTTTTTACGGGACTTATTTCACTCTTGAGCGGAGCGGGAGGGTGGGTCAGACTCTTACTGACTAAACCCCTACCCCGTTCCTTCGTTGCCTTCGATCTGGGGGACACGGTGACAACGTTTCGGATTTCATCGTTTTCAGTGTAGATTTAGTTTTTTAAGTGACTATTTACAGTATCGTTTGAAATTCTACTATGTTTTTATTTACTTCATAATATTAATATAAGAACAATTTCTAAAACTGCAAGTTGAGCCCGCCACGCTGCGCCAAGCCCCATTAATCATTATATCAACTTGTCAATACTTACTATAGTCTAGCATGTGTTACGTCGCTACTTGTAATAACTTCACTCACTTTTTTGTCTTATTCATCATCCTTAAGTAAATGGTATCTACTTTAAATTTTATGTATTGCATGTGGGCAGTTGTCGAATACGTTCTCCCACTGAGATTTTTTTTTCGGGTAGGGGAATCATCAGAATGACTTCTCCTACTCTTGGGCAGAGCTGGAGGGCGTGTCAGACTCTTACTGACTAAACCCCTACTCCGTTCCTTCGTTGCCTTCGATCTGGGGGACAAGGTGACAACGTTTCGGATTTTCCGTATTCCCCAGAGGCTTCGGCCCTAACGGGCCCCTACAGTTTGCTGACATCTCCTTTAGGCGCGCGTGGAACAGAACGCACCGTCGACGACTAGGCTCGGTCCAGTTATTACCAGACTGTCGGACGGCGAGCTACCCAGTGCTTGCCGTCCGCGAACCCGCGCCTACGGTGGTCGGAAATCGGGATCGGGATCTCTGCGGCGGCGGCGTGAGTTCCGCTCCCGCTATGAGTGGAGTGAGAGGACGTATCAGGATTAGGTACTGACTAAACCTCACCTATGTATTTCAGTTGCTCTCTGCCTTTGATTCCCGTAGCCCTAGCAGGGTTATGAAATAGCCCTTCTCAAAATTGAACGCAGTAGGTACTACGTATATACTATGTATATACGTTTTGCAGAGTATGCAAAATACGCGCTTTAGTCGTGGAGCTGCGGATACCAGCCCGTATTACTATTACTATTACTACGTTTTGCGGAATCAATCTAATCTATTTTTTTATAAATGTGTTTATACAATTTATTCAACTTTTATTACAAAAAGAAAACTAATACAAAAAAATAAAAAAACATGGAAGTCTAAAATAATGTCGCACTCTCTACGCTCGGGACTTAATGGTGTGAAAACGCGAATTTTAAAAATAAATATTCGAATTGCTGTCACGCTGCGTATAAAGATTTTATCGTGGAACTCCATCCGCCTATTTATTTCTATTTTTCTATTTGGACGTCTATTTATCCATTTGATGTAATGTTTTTAAAATTAGCATTCGCGGACTATCGGGCAGGCAACTATAATAGTTGCGTCACCTTTAAAATGTTGTTGTTACGAGGAATCCTATCGCATTAAATAGAGTGAAATATTATCTTGTGGCTTTTATTGTCCAACATTTATAAGACGTTTCACGTGTTGTCGTACAGTTCGTATCATAAATCTGGAAGTGTCTCTCGCCAAATGTGTTGTTGACAAAATAAACAATAATTTGTTGTCGTTGCTATTGTAGGAGCACTTTTGTTCGTTTTTCTTAATACCAACTTTAGTGGTCTGGTATAGTAACCAGTAAATATCGCAACTATTTTTGTCGTAGTAGCTAGCCGGAATAATTTCGTACCTTTAGAATTAAAGGGGCCCGGTAGAGTCGAATCATACTGGATGGTCCCCGTAGGGTTGTACGAAAGAGAACCCCGGGGGGGGGGGGGGCCTAGAACGAAGGTAAAGAAGAAACTGGAACAGGTTATAGTTAGTAAATATCGGAAACGCCCTCCTTCTCCTGTGAATGTGAGCCTGCTCCAATGTAAGTGACTCAAAAATTTGTGAAAAATAAAAACGAAAATTTTCGATAAGCTTTGTTGATATGAGTTTTAAATTTATCTTCTATAGTATCGTTTTTTTTTACTTATTTGATTTATTTTTTCATAACACTCACTTGTGTGCAAGGGTTGAGTTAGGTTTGGCCAGAGTCGACGGTGCGTAGTGTTCCACACGCGCTTCAAAGAGACACAGATCGGGGCACAGTTTGGCTGGTGCCTACCAAGGCTGCAGCATTATTTGAAAAATGGTGAATGAATGAATAGGTTTCAGTCCAAAATAGTCTGTTACTAACTCTTCCTCCACCAAAAGAAAGAGAAATTAGGTATTTAATAATTTACCACTTCCAAACAAATTATAAAAAAGATTTCAGTTTTCTTTCACTCCAAGGGTGCGATATACCCGTAACTACGTGTGTGAATTCCACACTTAAAATAATGTTAAAACAATTCCGACAGAATGTATAAATGCGTTTGGCTCGTTTTCAAACAAAAAGCCATTACTAGGCATTACGTGAGTTAAAGAACGACTACATTTTCCATTAAATAAAAGTGAATGAACGAGTATGCGAACTCTTTTATGAGCTGGAGTTATGCGTTGATTCTGACGTTACATTGTACAAACTGTAACCGTGTGACGTCACTGTAGTATTCATATTTGGAACTGTCGTTAACAAAGTGTCAGTCAGCCATGTTTTTTCATCAGAATAATGTTTTTGTATTTTTCGGAAAATGCTTTTGTTTCAAAAGTTTTATGTAGGTAGTTTATTTAACGTGAAACTTATTCATGTCTTTTAGTTAGTAATTTTCAATTAAGCTACGAACGCGTAATTGTTACTATACTCTTGGCGTATGCAGGCACGCGAAACTTACATACAAACAAAACTATGAAACTCTGTCTTCGAAGTGGCAACGATGATAGATTTGAAAATCAATGCGAATAATGTGGCCTACCACATGGCTACCACTCAACTTTTCTTTTCAAACGGCTCATTTCCTTTGTTTAAACAACACACGTGGCATTAAAGCATAATTAATCATCCGTTTGTCGGTTTGCTTGTGCAAATTAATGCGTGCGACAATGTAAACATGAGGAAAACAGCGGCCATTCTGACAGCGATCATCAAACTTTAATGGGCGAACCATCAATAAAGTTATTTCAAGTGTTTGGGAGTGCAAGACCTTTACGATGCCGCACTAAACATGTGTTTCTGTAAACAGTGTTATTCTCGATACTAGTAGGTCAATCGATTGTTAATCGATACTGTTTGGGGTCTCAACGATTGTCACACTTTCATGTTTTTATAGGAGGAAATTTCGGCTAACCAAAGGTTTTGTTTGGATATTTGTGGTGTAGCTGCTATCTGTAGGTTCAGTTCTGACTTTGACTCAGATCGAAAGAATTGAAAAATCAAAGCTTTGACTTTCACGTCTTTAATATTGTTATTATAAATATTTGTTGATTGGTATAGCAGTAATTATTACCAAACTTATAGCTACATAAAGACGTTATGCCTCAATATTCCACCTAAGAACGATACAAAAGACACTTGTAAAATCTACAATACAGTTTACAAGCGCCCTTACAAACCGACTGACTTGCGAATACTGCACCTAAAATGCTGTTGAGAATGCGATGAAGTCTTTTCTGATATAGCATTAATAATTGGCCTAAACCTCTATGCAAATCTCAAAAATATCTTCATCCCACTAACTAGTTCCGAAAAAATAAAAATCAATCAGCAACATGGCATATTTTGTGTAAATATACGATCCATTATAAAAATGTGCGTGATTACGTCAGCTTCGAACATTAGATCTATAATGGTACTCATTATTTAGTCTGTCCGTAATGCATTCAACACGAATTTAAAAACGATAAGTGCTGAATTAAAAGCGTCTATGTTTATGAGAAACGAATTCTTGAATAAAACTATTTTGGCTGGTCTTGTATAGTAATTATACCTATTGTAGATAACGGGTAAGTTATTTTTTGGATGGTTATGTACGTAACTCTTTTGCCAGGTTGAAATAAGTAGCTAATGAGACTGTTTTGTTCGTGGGAAAATATCAAATTACTTTTCCCGCTCTGGATGGAGTTAGAGGGGAGTATAAGACTTTTACTGACCAAAATCCTTTAATTGCCCTATGCGTTTCAGGTACACGTGAACTTTTTCGAACAACCCCGCAGCTCCAGCAGGTATAGGTTGGTTATACAACTCTATTATGTCTTTCTTCTTAGCGAGTCGGTGGCAAACTAGTTTTTTTTCAACTTTAATTCCTTGCATGGTCCAGTATTCAACCACGGCAATGCCGTCCGCTGTCTCGGTCATTAGAAGAGAGCTAATGACCGAGTCGAGAGAGAGAGATGTGAACAGGTGACAGGGCACCTGTCACCTGTTGTAGGATATAATATGTATAATGTTTTAAAATTAGAAGTGATCAGTATTTTATTGCAGATATTTTTATGGGTGCACATTTTTTTCTTTCATTTGTTCTTTGACTGTTAAGAAAGTTTTCACAAGCAATCATAAACGACATGCTTTCCATCTGTCAGATTACACAGTTGTCAAAGCCACTGTTAAATCACCGATTGATGGAAGTCCTGTCAAACAGAGCGTAGAGACGTTTGCTCAGCCAAACACGAATTGAGAACAAATCAAACAAGCGATGCGATGGCAAGGCTGTTGATGATAGCTACACGCTAAGTTTGTTACTACAGATTGTAGCCAAACAATGTTAGTTTGACGTGGAAGACTGACTGACAGAAGTACTCTTAGATGAGTTACTGTTAAACAACATAATTCTTGAGTTAAATTATTGTAAAAATCTTATTATATCCAACTTCTGGTACGTCCACCGTAGGCGCGGGTTCGCGGACGGCGAGCACTGGGTGGCTCGCCGTCCGGCAGTCTGGAAATAATCTGGACCGAGCCCAGTCATCAACGGCGCGTTCTGTTCCACGCGCGCCTCAAGGAGACGTCAGCAATCTGTAGGGGCCCGGCAGGGCCGAAGCCTCTGGGGGGAACACGTGGTATTCCTAAAGGTTGACACCGAGTCCCCCCCAGAACGAAGGCAACGAAGGAACGGGGTAGGGGTTTAGTCAGTAAAAGTCTGACACGCCCTCCCGCTCCGCCCAAGAGCGGGGGAAGTCATTCTGATGATTCCCCATATACCATAAAAAAAAAACTTCTGGTACGTGACCTTAAACTGATAAATGATTAGATATATCATGTAAAAACATCGGTTAAAGGTGATTGTCATTTCAGCCGAAGACTTTTGACATAGGCCTCTCTCAAGTAACGCTACAACAAACAGTTCTATGCGTCTGGCTTGCAGCAGATTTCCACGACTCTCACCAGGTCATCGAACCACCTTGTGGAAGGCGTCTTCCGGTGCGCTGTGGTCCCATTAACCATATATTATACGAGCAAGCATAAGCTGGGTTATTGTTCGGGCTATGTCGGTGACCTTGGTTCACCTGCAGTTATCTTTATTTCTGATGCATCCGCATAGCTCTTTTTAAAAGAGTTAGCAAAATTACCTATATCATTAACAAATACAAAATGGAAAAATACACTTTTCGTCTTACGACCTTATTCATGAGAGACATCAAACACAACAGTTGATCTGTTTTTCACGGCGGATACTTTTTGAGAACATGATTTTTATTTCATCTCTGTTGCTGGGTCCTCCAATATTTATATAGTAAAAAAACGGTACCTACTCGTATATTATAACATATAAATGACATACATTTCTTTCTCAGACATCTCTAGGGTCTTTCAAGACATTGATTCCATTTTTGCTCCAGAGGGATACATCTCAGCTCTCATCGTGGTCTGCTTACAAAAATAATCCGATATCTATTTGAATCAATAACAACAATAACGGCTTGAGACATCTTTTGTTAACGTGCACGTTTATTCTGACCTTTACGAAGAATCGTTGGAGATACAGTAATAATAATAATCATATCGGCCTAAAATTGTCCCGGTACAAGGGTATTGGTAGGTAGGTATATCTTTTATTTGCTTTAAGTTAGAGTTTTTGTTTTTCCACCAGATGTAATGGATATAAAATTCGGATACGAATACGGATATAAAAATAATATATTGGTTTAAGGATAAGAAATTGTTACGGATTATCCGCTATTTTCGATAACGGATATTTCGGATTTCAAAATTATGAAAATAAAATATAAACAGCAAGATTTAACTTTTATTTCTATTCTAGATTATAGACTGGATTATAAGATTCTAGGTTGACTGGTAGAGAATGCCTAAGACATTAAGTCGGCATGTACTTTGTGCATGAAGAATAAATAAATAAATAATAAATAAATAAATTATCATCTGTTTAGCCTGGCAAAACCTGTCATAGTCTATCATTTCGATTCCGCCTTTATCCGGAACTTTTTATATCGGTTACGGTTCTGAATAACACCTCTGCCAACTTTTATTTCATAAGGTTATTCAATTGTTATTCTCCTAGTTAACCAAGTCGACGTTGTATATAATACGGCTGCGTCAGGAGTGAGTTAGTGCTCAACAGATGTTGGGGACGCATTCCGACTCGGACCGGAATAGTCTGGTCAAATGACAAACCGTGGATTTTTCTTTGCGTTTTTATATTTTATTTTTAAGTTAACCTTTATTTTAAACTGTTGGGTAATTGTAAAGAGAAAAAGTACCAGTTTTTTTTATTTAATGTGTTTGTTTTTATTACGTTTTTTGAGTTGTAAAATATTATTCACTGGCAATTTTTTTAATATTGAAACTGTAACATAAAATTATTTGTAATATGTAATTACAAAATTATTATTTTTAAAATGAATCAGGACTTTTCCTGATTCATCAATTCCCAAGCCAAACCTTTAGACCTAGAACGCTGAACTTTTGCGCAGAGGTTCCTTTTTGATTTACATGAAGAATAAAAAAAGATTTTCCAAATTGACCCCTTAAGGAGATGAAAAGTAGGTTCAAAGATTGTATGGAGAAACCTATTATCAAATAGACAAAGCCACAGACCAAAGCTAGTTGTAAACATGTATCACGTATAAAAATACGTATATTTCAGTACCACGCAACACATTGCACAATCTCCAGCAAATGCACACGTGTTTTCAGACAGAAATTCTGTTACGTGACATCCAAATTATAAATAGCCAAATATAAATACGCGGTTTTATTTTAAAATGTCCTCTAAATTCTTCCTCATTTTAGCGAATACTATGTCTTACCTAATGAGTATAATAATATACTGTTTTCACAGGGCTATTAGTCCACATGACAATAATATTTTAACGTACTTCTTGGCAGTTGGCCCGCTTGACGGCCGGAAAGAAGCTAAATCGTAGCGTTTAATTGGAACAATCAGTTTCGTCACTATAGTTTATTGATTGTGATGCTTTATTTTCTTTAAAACGAAAATACCTGGTAATATTTGGACATTCAAAACTGTTGGTTTAATCATCAAATCATTTTCCAAATTTGAATCTTTGCCTTGTCTGGGACGAGGCTGGCAAAACTGGCCAGAGGAGGCTACTACCCCTAGCTGACCTGTGACTAGTGACTAGGTACTTCTAAAGAAAATGATGAAATTGTTAAATGTAACACTTGAACATTATAGCAAAGAAGAAGAAGGAAAGATACATAAAAAGAATAGAAAAAAATTAAAATCATACCTTTTAACTTTTCAAGCGGTACTAACAGTTTTCTTTTTACGAGTTATGTATCATCAGAATAACTTCTCCCGCTCTTAGGTGGAGCACGAGGGCGTTTTTTAATTGGTAGATAAAGTTGAAAAGTATCACACTGGAAGTGCTCAATGCATCGTTACAGGCCGCAGAAGTTTTAATGTGTTATCGGCCCATATAAAAGCAAAAACGCATCAACAATAAAATAAAAGCATATTCACCCAGTCCTCACCTGATGCTTACTGAATCCCCGTACAACATTGTGAATACATAATTTCTGCCTGCCATACGTCCCGGCCGCCGTCTCGTGCACTCTCACTCTATTCGAAATGCGCGGCACCCTTTATCCAATCACTGGCATTCCAGATCAGTGGGCGCTTAGGCCGTCACATAAACATGTACAGAAGGTTCGTTCTATTCATCAGACCACGACTGTGGAGTTCACTCCTAGAGATAGGTTTCTCCAGCCACACGTTATTCAGTTCGGTTCTCTGTAACTGTGTTTTACTGTTAACATTTCTGGTGCACTGGCACATAGTTCGCTTATGTAGAGAGCGATGTAAACGTAGTTACTTTACCTCACTCTCTAAAATTAATCTATAGTAGGTACCTTTATTTGTACAGTGAAAAACCATCGAATAACTTCTGCCTCTCTGGATATAGCAAAATTATAAAACGGTTATTGACGGATTTTAATGTTCCTTCAATTGCCTTTTGCATTCCAATAGGCTTAGACAAACGACGTTTCTGTTAGCGTTTCCACCGAACACAAAAAAATAACACTACTTGTCACGCCACTTGTTACTTGATTTTTCCGCAAGACAAATTACGTAATAAATGATTCTGATATTACCATACTTTGAAAAACGTATACATGACGTTGTCATAAGCATTTTGACAGATCCCTGGATCTGGTCTGAGTGCTTTTTCGCTTGTTGTATAAAGTTGACCTGCTGTACTTATCTATGTTATGGTGACGGCGAGCTAAGAGAGAGTTTTACCATATTACCTCCGTTGTATCGGATTTGTTACCGCCCGTCCTGTGAGTGCCCGTGTCACAAGTACCCTTGATGTTTATTGAATTGTAACGTGATTGTAACTGCGTTATCAGTTGTTTTTTAAACCGAGCGATTATCCGAGATGCAGCAAGCTTTATTTGTAGAATCTTTTGTGGGCTTTTTTATGTTTGATTGATGTCTGTAAACGTTTCCACAATTTATGTTTTTTTTTGAGTTTGGGAATCTTAGTTTTAGTGATGATCGAAAACAGAATTTGTCGATTTTTTTTTAAGGGCTTAGTTATTTGGCATTAGTGCTGCGGTACTACTCACTTAACTAATAATTACATAATATTTTTTTAGCAAATGACAATAAAGTTGAAAAGTCTTTCATATCGTGTTCGAGAGAAAAGATTTCTTAATCTTGTGTAGGTAATACGAGTTTATTTTTAAGATTAAGCCGACGAAGGCCCGATGGAGGCAGTTAATGCCATCGTGATAGATAAGATCTGCTATCGAGTCCAATTCCAGAAATTCCTTTGAATAACAATCGTGAGAATCGCTGGCAGTTCTTCTGAAATACTTAGCAATTGCCATTATTTTATGGAAAAAGATTCTTGCTGCCAATGCCTAGTGTCTGTATGTTGGAGGAGGTAAATTGAATTAATACCAAGTTGATTAGATAAAAAAAAGGGCTAAGTGCAAGTCGGATTCGCGCATGAAAGGTTTTCGTAGCAAAAAAAACGACAAATATCACGTTTGTTGTATGGGAGCTCTATTTAGATATATGTATTGTTCGGTTTTTAGTATTTGCTGTAGCGGTAATAAAAATACATCATCTGTGAATATTGCAACTCTAACTCTTATTTAATTACCATTTAGGTACAGACACCCTAAAAAGTAAAAATTATAATAAGTTGCTCATGTCAAAATGCAAAAAACTGAAAAACGTAAGTTTTGAATTTCACGGTCTACCCTCGAGCATCTGAAGAATTTACCTAAAACTGTCTTTCACTTTCAACGTAACCTACGTACGAGTATGTCCGGCTAATTTTGAACCCTTCAAGTCAACGATACACGTACACAAGGGTAACAAGCTCAAAGGCAAAACGTTAGTACTTTGAAGGGGTTTCGCGGCCTGTACCTACGGCCTTTGCGTTCCGCCTCACTGAGGTTTCCGCGTCATGTCGCTTCTGAGCCAATGAACAGCGTCAAGCGTCACATCTGAGGTTTGGTTAGTCATTGCTGTTACAAATTAGCGACGATCTGATTTGATCATCATCTTCTACCTAGCCTCTTCCCAACTATGTTGGGGTCGGCTTCCAATCAATTCGGATTTAGCTGAATACCAGTATTTTACGAGGAGCGGCTGGCCTACCAGACCTCCACAACCCATTAACTGGGGTAACACGGTAGTTCTTGGCACGACTGAAGTTAGATAGTGTTTCACTCAAACAGATTTACTGGGAGAAATCACAATCATCAGATCGCCTATGATTTGACTCTATTATAACTTATTTTAGTGTACAATAAATAATGAATGTATGTGAATAGGGTCAAACTCACAACCAAGTTTTAGCATAGACCACCACGCGGGTTCGTGGATGGCGAGCACTGGGTAGCTCGCCGTCCGGCAGTCTGGAAATAATCTGGACCGAGCCCAGTCGTCAACGGCGCGTTCCGTTCCACGCGCGCCTCAAGGAGATGTCAGCAAACTGTAGGGGCCCGGCAGGGCCGAAGCCTCTGGGGGGAACACGTGGTATTCCTAAAGGTTGACACCGAGTCCCCCCCAGAACGAAGGCAACGAAGGAACGGGGTAAGGGTTTAGTCAGTAAAAGTCTGACACGCCCTCCCGCTCCGCCCAAGAGCGGGGGAAGTCATTCTGATGATTCCCCTACCATTAAAAAAAAAAAAGCATAGACCACCACAGAGTATTAAGAAAAATAAAATAAATAATTATATTAGTTGGTCGTTGAACTTACAACGATTTTTATTGTATAATCCTGCTGGTTTTTAATCAATATTTCTGAGCATTTTTGTTGTTAACTAGAAAGGAAATAGGTTATTCCAGAGATTTCCTACGTTATTTCTCAAATTCCTACTACCTACTGTCAAAGGAAAATAAAACGCGATATCTATTCGTAAGATGGGTTTCCAATTACAGATTAACTTTCCTGCTTGTAGACGATAATTTATTTGATATTCAATCTGATAGCCACATTAATTTTGTACCTGAAATAAAACTGAGTTTCTCCCTTTCTTAGTCGTTCTTTTGAGATTTTAGGTTGTAAAATGTAGAGTTTTAACATTTTATTCGTAGTGATCTATAAGAAATATGTTCCCTCATCTGTTATTACATCATCACGATGAGAAAGGTTATATGCCAGATAATTAATATGACATATACACCGCTAAATCATGTACCGATGATGTTAAACAATAAAATGTGTAGTTAAATTTTTTTAGTCTCTTGATTTATTATTTATGAAAATCGAGCATATTCTGCTGAAAGAATATACCACAAAGAACTGAAAAAATAAAAGCCATATTAGGTGCTTTGCCAAAAATTATGTAAATCCATGGTTGCCTAGATTTTAGATAAAAAAAAAATATAGATGAGGGAATTATTTCTTATAGCTAATCTCGTACTATATTGTCATGTGACTTTTGGAAAATGATGTGTCATTGACGCGGTGTATGAAAACAACATAAAACAGTATAATGTGTTGTTCAAGAGAAATAAAATTGCGCAAAGGTCATCCACCTCTGCGTTACAAAATTAAAATTATTGGCTCGAGTTGTACACGAAGATTTATCTTCTTCAGCCTCGCAACGCTTCGTAGGTATGTTATTAACAACAATACTATCAAACGTCAATGAGTTTACTACTTTTGAGCTACTAAAAATGATTGGGTATGTAGGGTTGTCAGTCGTAGGCCCTAATCTACTGGAGTCTTTTATTCTGTTTGATAAAGGGGTATTTTATAATCTCCTAAGGTAATAGAGTACGCGCTTTGAGTTTGATTTTAAATGAACAGAAGGAATTCCTGACATTTCTGTATTTTGTTGATAGAATGTTAGGCTTCTAGGTCAGGTAATTGTAAAGAGACGGTAAGAGATTTCTCTTACCGTCTCTTCGTCATTGGCTTTATCCAAACTGTTCGGTAGTCTAACAAATTATTTTAGAAAACCAAAATATTATTTGTTTTGCAAAAAAGGAAAACTCTCTTTTTTCTAACAATATACTTCGTCCTTTTAAAATCAGATTATGCTCTATTATTTTTAAAATAAGTGACAACCCTATCACATGATCTCACCCATGAGCAACATTTTCTGGTTTCAAAAGTTTGCGAGTGTGACTATAAAATTCAATGACGTTTAATTTACTAATGCAGGGTTTTTCTTAGTTTTATTGGCCGTCTTTTAGAAAAATAAAAGTACAAAAAAATATCAAAATCATCAAGGTTAAACAACACTTGCCTATGTTGGTTCATGGAAAAGTGACCATCTCAACATATCGAGAATTCACAAGAGATTTCTCTATACCTCAGATAAAATGTTAAGCCCATTTCTGCTATAATTGTTAGATCTTTGATGGTCATTACGGATTTGTTGGTACAAAACAAAAAATGCGACACCAGTCTTAAAAAAGACCATCGATTTCCTCAGTTCGACGGCATTACTGCTTATAGATGGAATCGCAATTAAGCACTAGATTATATCATTAAAAAAAAGTTGCTGGGTTGTGGATATGGAGGTCAGACATGCGGTCACTCTATGTAAAATACTAGTATTCAGATGCATTAGCTTAGGCTGAAAGCCGACCCGAACATATTTTAGAAAGGGTACGGCAGATTGATTGATTACTTACCTACAGTGTTGGTTGGGAGATCGTTCATATTCATAAGTACTTTCACACCCTAAAGGCCAACGCACACTGGGACGGCCAAGGCAAAAGATTTGGCCAGCAGCGCACACTAGTCGCTTACATAGAGCGGGATTCCATTTTAAAAGAGTGGCCTAAAATTTTGAAATATTGGAGAGAGTCAAGAGAGTTCTTTGCCCTTCCATGATATAGCACAAGCTCATAATAAAATCCACAAACCACAGTCATGGTAGTTTTAACAATATGTTGTAGTGTTTCACGCGCACCTCAAGGAGATGTTAGCAAATCGTAGAAGCCCAACAGGGTCGAAGCCTACGGGGGTCCTGGGTTGGTTAAAACAGAACCGGGGCCCTAGAATGAAGACAAAGAAGGAACAGGAGTGGGTTTTATTTAGTTAAAGTCTGACACGCCCTCCCGCTCCGCCCATATAGATGATTTTCCATCAAAAAAAGCAATGTCTTTATTATACTCGTAAATTGTGGCAAGGCGTAACGGGCCTTTGACAGAGTCCCAGCTCCCGGCGGAACAGTGCAGCGCATGCGATGGACGCAATCCATCAACGAGAACGTCATGCACTTATACAACGGGGCTACAGAGGGAGGAAACAACCTGACCGCATACCGTGTTCGGATGCTCTCTTTGTTTCAGGTGCTTGAGCCAGCCGTCAACGTTTCGGACCAATGACTTTATAATCGTTTTTTATAGCCCACGATATGAAAAACGATCGATGAACCAATATCATTCATATACGACAAATAAATAAAGCAATATTCAAAGCCAACATGCGGCGGAATATTAATGATGGGAGATATAAAATTTCCGTTCAACACGATATGTGTGTTGCCTTGTCCATTAGTTGGTGCATTGCCAAGCGATATCCGACATATGGACGAATGGCATTGTTCTATGAAGTCTATTATAGAAGGTATTAATGTGTCGTTTACATATTGACCGTGATTTTATTTGTTTTTTTTGCTCATTATTTTTTATACGCCGTGTTGAGGTAGTCTTTTAGTGATTTATGATGTACTGTCGAAGTTTAATGGATAAACTTGCAGTTTTCTATTTCTCCTGAATATAAAATGTCAAGCATAAAGTGGCAAGCTTTTGAGATTTGATATTGATGCAGGAACGTTGGTACACTTTGCTTCTTTTACTCATTTTGAAAAATTACAACGGAGAATGATAATAATTATATTATTATGTGCATTTTTTATTTCCTTAATTTTCTTGAGTTTTTTTTACGTTTGTAAATGTCGTTTGTAAGTAGGATATCCAGTTTTATTGGAAATTGGGATATTAATAGATTAAAACAAAATAATCCAACTCCCTACAGCCGTCTGAACTTGTAGAAGTAACAAACATCCAAACACACTAACAAACTTTCGCCTTTATAATTTTAGTGAGATCTAGAAGCCAAGTCACATTCGAATAATTTAAGTATAATTATCACACACTGACAGTATTTATCTTCAGAAAATAGTTGCTATCCATTCTTTTTTTCGAAGACTAATTCAACCGAAAGTAATACAACTCTTTCGTAAACAAGTCCGGACTATAACTATGCGTAACAAAAGTAGTTCAGCTTTTAGAACTGTAAGTCTGAAACCCAACGCCGGCCACTGGTAATGAAAACCGGAACTTTTGCAAAGGATTCATTCGTTCCCGGTCAGAATCGCAATACAGGTGATCCCACAGAGCTTAGACACAGTTTAGTGGCCACTATTAGAGCCGGCATTGTCAAAACTTTTTATATAAATTATTCTTGCCACTGTTAACTTACTCATAGATATTGACGAATGGTGGCAATTAGAAATTATTCTGTATTTATTTTAGTACAATATTTTTTCTTAGTCAACAAAATGTAGCACTAAAATGAAATCCTTCTTTAGTATTTCAAAATTTGAGGAAGGATGGAAGCGAGAGGTGGGAACATCTCGCAGTCTGTTAAGTACGGCCCCGTGACAGTAACGTTTTGTGTGTGAATGTTGTTTTTGTTACTTGACAGTTTCCACTTCTACAATATTTAAACGGTTTCTACTAACTTAATTTAGAACCGATTTGAAATTTTTTCTATCTGCAATTTTTTAAACAAAACACATGCAAATATGAGTTAAGTATCCACTACAAACGCGGTGGCGGCGTGACATTCCGTGGTCTATGTGTCATCCCAAACAAGTCACAGTGGAACCCAGTGTTAGTTCGCAAACTTTCTATAAAATAAACGCTCCTACCCTTACATTAAAATCCTTTTGACTCCAGCTTAAAATTAATAGGCCATTCATAAACGTGGCCCAATTATATTATGTTTTAATTACAGGCCTAACTTAATTTTGGAACAAAAGAGTTTCCTTATTTTTTTAAATTAAATTATGGGCGGGGGAAGTCGGTGTTACTTTTACGGGTCGTAACGAGGAGCGTAAAATCAAGGTTGCTATGGCAGCCCTGACCTCGTTTTTACTAATTCTTTACATCATTTTTTTGGTTTCATTACAATTAATAAGGAAAAATTGAGATGTTACGACAAAGTTTATATTAATTTTGAAGACGTTTTTCTGTTGTTATTATTGCTTAAATGATTAAAAAAAAAATACAGTTTCATTTTCTACGTTTTTTTTTGTTTTGTGTCGTCATTGTTAAAACTTGTTTTTTTTTTATTAACTGATTAAAAAGACAGTTTTATTTCCTTTTTTTTTAATTCTTCCAAATTCAAATCATGCATTTTATTGCAGTCGGTATAGTTTATTTATAGCGTCAGTATTAATGGAGCTTTTTACAATATTTTTTGTTTACTGTCTTGTATATGGTACGGTAATCACGGTGCGAATGCGCCTGTCAATACTAGTGTTTGTTCGTAGTGCTGCCTGACATATGGTGTTAATTAGAGACTGTTCACGCTGAAATGCGTTTCTATATTATCTTCACCTGTTGTAGTTATGCCAAACATTCTTTACAATATTTTAATTTTGACCGATGTTCTTTGGTGACAGATTTTGCACTTACCTCGGAATGCAAAAGGCAATTAAAGGAACATAGGTGTGCTTTAGTTCTTTTTTAGCTCAGTTTAGTTTTTTCTCGCTCCACCAAGAGTGAAAGAACTTATTTCATGATTTCCTATCTCAAAAAGGCTTAGTTTTGACAAATTATTATTTGTTTTTACTTTGTATCTAATTTGATTAGGTACCTATTCATAATATCTCTAGATAAATAAGATATAATATTCCAGTCCCCTAAAAAGTTTATTCAGATATTTTATTCCGTTTTTATAAAATGAAACATTAAAAACTCCGGCGCAATTTTCCGCGACTAATTGTATAACGTATTCGAAAAGCATGCAAATGAGTCGCGTTTGCATATGTTTGGCACACATTATGGCCGATAATGTTTTCTAAAAATATCATATAACAAACATGTGTAGTCCTTCGCGGCCAAGCTTTTGTTCCTATGTTGACAGTAATGTTGGTGGTGTGTCGTAATTAAAGAATCTGAAATCGTGGTGTGAGAAAAAATAGTTTAGTGGATTTGTTACAGTGACTTTTAGTATTATCTATATATATATAAAAATGAAACCCGTTTTCCGTTGTCACGACATAACATGAAAACGGCTTGACCGATTTGGCTGATTTTTTTTTTAATTTTCCTTGAAGTTCAATGATGGTTCTTACGAAGAGAAAAATTAAAAAAAAAAGTTAGGTAAAGTAGGGTAGTGTAGGGTAGTGTAGGGTAGTGTAGGGTAGGGTAGGGTAGGGTAGGATAGGTAGGGTAGTCATTTGACGGGGGCGAAGCCGCGGGCAAAAGCTAGTTATTAATATTATTTTTAAATGATATAAACTTGTAGAATGTGATGAGGATACCTGATGACAATCAGTGGTGCAATCGTTGATGTTACAAAACCCATAGTGTTCTTTCTGTTGGCCTTTTCTACAAGGACTGTGGTAATTTCTTCGAAAAATCCGCAGCCTATAACATTCTTAAAATCGAGACATCGGCCTTTTAGGTATACGTGAGAGAGAAAGATGGGTTGGACGATAGTTCATCCCACGGACCCGGCATTGTTTGGTACTGTGATATCGAAAGAGATCGTATGAGAGATGTATCTTGTTAGCATGTCAGTTGATCGGACGAATACACTTTCAAAGGGTTGTCCTTTAGACTAGGATTTGAATTTAAAAAAGAAACGAAAGGAATCGAATTGTTTGACTATAGAGCATGTTACAGAAGTGCCGAAAATGTGAAGATTGTTAGTGAGATTTGATATGGTCTTTACAATCGCCTTTTTTTGAGGTCGCCATATGTGACTTCTCCCACTCTAGGGTGGAATGAGAGGGCGTGTTAGACTTTTACTGAATAAAATCACCAACGTTCCTACATTCACTTTTTGCTTTCAAGTACCATGGTAACCCTTTCAAATATTCTTGCTGCTTGCTGAAAAAATTGTTTAGCTTCTGAAATAGCAGCCTAAACAATTTTTTCGGTCTATGTCGATAACGTACCCACTAAAAACCTACCCATCCATAAAACCAATTATCTAATCATAACCGATCATAATAACAGAAGCGCATATCAAATTCACCATAATCATCGGTTCCGTCATACTAGCTGGTTCAGGCTGAATAGCCATACCAGTAATTGCTTACGTCGTCGATACATTACGCTCTAGGAACCGTGTTTACCTACACCAATGGGGAGAATGTACCCGAATGCGTACCTATTTGTAATTGGATGTCAAATCAGTGCAGAGTTGACTAAGTTTGACGGTAAGTCATTATGTAGTCTTGTATTTGAATGGAAGTCTAAAGCTTGTATTCAGAACGGGGAGCTTGGATGAAGCAGTCATAATTGATTGGATTCCGTAATCTAATTTGGCAAAAAAGAGAGCCCTTATTGTGTAACTTTCGATCTTCATAGTCTTGCGTGTTGAAGGAGCTCATGGCTAGATAGTAACAGCCGCACGGGTCGATTTTCAAGGTTAAGCAACGCTTGCCAAGGTTGGTCTGTGGATGTGTCACCATCTTAACTTAACGAGTTTCCTCCATGCCTCGGAAAGCACGTTAAACCGTAGGTCCCGGCTGTCATTTGTAGATCTTTGGTAGTCGTTACGGATAGTCAGAAGCGAGTAAATCTGACTCCAGTCTTGCCATGAAGTACCTTGTTAACCCAGTTAATGGGTTGTGGAAGTCTAGTAGGCAGCCGCTCCTCGTAAAATACTGGTATTCAGCTAAATCCGGCTTGACTGGAAGCCGACCCCAATATAGTTGGGAAAAGGCTAGGTAGATGAGTCTTACGTTTTGGACTCGCGCAGTTAACCAGTTTTTTTTAGCTACATTAAACTTCCCTTTTGATATGTTCCCATTTGATAAGTTCTTGTCAAATGTGGCTTTAAGAGAGTAAGGTAGGGTCAAAAGTACGATAACTTGCCGTCCGATAAGGGCCGGGTCGACGGCGCGTTGTGTTCCACGCGCGCCTCAAAGAGATGTCAGCGTGATTGACGGTCCCGGTTAGGGCCAAAGCCTGCTAGGGCTGTGGGATTGTTCGAAAGAGTGACCTTAACCCTAGAATGTATAGGGCAACTGAAGAAATACATGTGGGTTTTCGTTAGTCAAAATTCTGACATTCCTCGCTCCTCGCTCCTTGATGATTTTCAAGATAAAAATTGGCCGAACCAACGATGGATAGAAGGCGTCCAAGATGTGTGGTGACTCACTCTGCATTTGCTGGGCGTCAGATACCTATCCGACTGATTTTCTAAACCGCTGATTTTCATTTGGCACCCCGCATTGAGTCATGGACGAGGGTAAACCAAATATGTAGGTTACTATCAAGTGAGATCGTGGTCAAAACCAAGCCCACGCATAATAAAAAAGAGCTTTTACAGTTAAGACTTTTTTCTTTTGTCTCGAATCAGTCTACGTAGAATTTTAACAAAATTAGATCCGTTGCCAAAATGTTAACAATGACATTAAAAATATATTTATGCAACGGAACTGGGGCAGTTCCGCAGAACTAGAACGGGAATTAACGCTACTGCGAAAACAGCTGCGATTTACAAGGAAAACAGTTTTTTGGGACAGTTTTTGGTGGAACTATACTGTTCACACAGCGAAAAAATAATGCGCGGCGAAAGAAAGGTGTATGTTGAAATTCTGTTAATTTATTTATTTACTGGTAGCCCATTCCAGCTTTGCCCGGTATCATACACCGAAATCTTTCTCATGAATTACTCTGTCTATAAGTGAAAATACATGATTAGAAGTTTTTGAGTTTATCGCGTTCTTAGGAACAGACGACGCAATGAGTTAATTTGTTTTATATTTATTATGTAAGTATGTTATCTTTATTGTACACCAAGATACTAAACAACACAATAGAAATATACATTAAAACTAGCAGCCCGTCACGGCTTCGCACGGGGTAGACAATTATTTATTTTTGGAATTTTTCCCGTCAAATGACTACCCTACATATCCTACACTACCTTACACTACCCTACACTACCCTACACTAACCTACACTACCCTACACTACCCTACACTACCCTACACTACCCTACACTACCCTACACTACCCTACACTACCCTACACTACCCTACACTACCCTACACTACCCTACACTACCCTACACTACCCTACACTACCCTACACTACCCTACACTACCCTACTTTACCTAACTTTTTTTTTTTTTAGGTAGCCTATCCTATCTCGCAAGTTGGATCGAACTGCACATGGTGTGCGAATTTTATTATAATCGGTTAAGTGGTTTAGGAGTCCATTGAGGACAAACATTGGGACACGAGATTTATATATATTAAGATTACATTTTGGTGACTTTTTTGCATTCCGCAAATTTAAAGTGAAATATAAACTGTTGCTGGACTGCGATCCTGCCTGATAGTAAGCAGTGATGCAATCGTTGATGGTGAATTGCACTAGTTTACCAAGACAATTTTTTTCTTAAACTCCATCAGTAATATAAACATTAAAACAACGATGAAAATCTTACATCAATAAAGTAATTAAAAAGGTAAAATCACACATGGCTACATAATTATCCGATCAAGCGTTATAATTGCTTATCGGGTGTAACATTAATGATCAATTTTAATGTGTTAATAAAATTTCGGGAGCGCGCCGAACAAATCGTTAATTTACTCTATATCTGCGTAAGTTAATCAACAGTTGCCTCGATTTGTTCATCTGGAAGTGCTCGCATATGTTTGTTATGATAACTGCCAGATATACGAGTAATATATCCTTTTACATCTTGTAGGATAAGGGGTTCAGCTCAGTGTAGGGCTTTTGGTTACAATCAACAATGCAAGCAACGAGATTCGGTACTGTCAGGCAGACGCAGGTGTACCGTATACATACCTGTTTATTCTGTTATATTTACGTCTCTGACGTACCTACTGTACAATCGTCATACAAAACCGTTCCTTTTTTTTTAAACCACTGAATTCAAAACGAAAAAATAATAACTACTCTCTGGGGATCCTTAAGTCAAATTCAATTGTCGACCAAATCATCGCTTCCCACCAGGTGAGCTCAAGCGCGAACCTAACAACAATAAAAAAATACAGTTCAGTAATAATTTCTTCAATACACCGTCATTTTTAACACAAGTTTTTTGCCGAACTTATTTAATATGAACTGTAAAATCTTTCTTAAGTTTGTAGGTGATTGAATCACAAGTTTATTGTAATTGCTTTCAGTTGAGCTTCATCTGTCAGTACCGATCGCACTCTCCTATGCTTCTATCCTTTTCTGTCACTTAGAACCGTCATTTACTACAGCGGGAAAATAAGCGGAAGTGCGATCGCATGCGGCGGATTCAACGAGGTATTATCTCTTTCTTGTAAATATCTCTTGTAAATTTAAATTGTCACTTACGGGATATCTTCCGTGATTTGAAACAAACCGTGATAGCCTAAAACAGTATCTCTTGTAAATATGGCGATAAAGTATTTGCTGATATTTCTAGATGAAGCTTGACCCTTAGTTGTTAAAGAAGTGGTTTTTATTCTAGGCAAGACACTTATAAAAATACATTTTAGAATGTAGGATTAGGTAATAAATCATTGCAAACTTCATCATTATGATTGTAACAAATCTTACCATATGTTAAACACTCACTGACGTAGGTATTTAACAATTACTCAGTGACATACACGCATACCCAAAGAACACTATTGTTAGTCGTTGACCTATTGCCACAGACCCAGACCCATAGAACAACAAAGACATAAGAGCTTCTATACTAAATGAGTACTAATGGACTATAACGCTCGTTTTCAATTAGCCATCTATCTACAGTTGCAGCTACTAATTAAGATAAACAAATCTATCCTTTTACCCTTACTTGCTTTCCTATAATCTACCGACACATAGCATTTCCTCGCAAAGTGGATGGATAGATAGAATTTAACTGTTTATCGAAGATAGCTATCTATGTATGAACTGCGGTGGGTTATTGAAAACGGGCGTAAAGGAACAAAAGTATTATACCAGTGTTTGATTTCAAGTAGGAACAGTACACGCCAATCTATGCCTATTCACAAATTGAAATTGCCAACAAGGTACTCGAATCTACCGTGTCAGGTAAACATCAGTAAACACTGATACAAATTGTATCATTGACGGTACTAGAGTGGACTGCCGTTTCCAATATAACAGGATACTTGACAATAATTATTTGTTTGATTCGCTTTAATTAAAATCAATCCGATAATTGATGTATCCGTCGGTACTCAAGTAATAATTATTGCAAATAACATTGTGTTATTTACGGATAATGCGAATTTATTTTATACAATTATTGTGGGATTGGATTATTTTATTTGTGAAGTTAGCATAATAATGTATTTTTGGTCATTGGTTTAAGGAAGAAAGGAAAAGTTTAGGCGTCGATGGCAAGGATGAAGACCAGTCTTAATTTGTACAAGTTATTTCATTGATGGATCCAATAGACATTGCGATTCAGTGCTGACTAGCTACCTAACAGCAATTAAAATAAACTTAAGATTGAGTTACGTGCAAGCTTTAGGGGTACTTCAAGATACTCCGCTTCATAGTAAACTAGTTCACCAATGACAGCTATAATAACTAAATAAAATATAAAATCTGAATCGTTTATTGATGCAGCAGTTAATGATCCATTTAATAGTAACATTCTTGGCTCCCCGTAAACCAACGTAACTGCAGAATTCTGATATCAAGTTTGCATGTAGGTAAGTAGGTATAAGCTAAGACTTGCAAGTATTTGACCGGCTTTGACTTGCAAGTTTTTGTTTAGAACTAGGTGAGTGGTACCTTACCCAACTTTTACTTAGCTTTGGTTTAGGTACTGAGAGTTTTACATCGAATGGTTACGGTTTTTCTGGAACTTTTGGTTCTATGCCTTTCTATGTATGTGTGTGTGCGGAGCGCACTTGTCTAATCCAGTATTTGGGCACAGCAATTCCAAGGGACGTTGTCATTAGATCTTTAAGTAAACTAGTAATAGGGCGTAAGATGCAACATAAAGTCTAAATCTTTTCGTGCAGTTAATAAAATTATACTTTGAGCCGCTGTTTGCGCAGCGTCGCGTCTCGGTATGAACTAAGGCGCGGGATTGCGGACGGTGTGCAATGGGTAGCTTGCCGTCCGGACGTCCAGTAACAGTCGTAGACGGCGCGTATTGTTTCAAACGCGTGATGAATGTCAAGACTTATCGACTCCACAGTCAAACCATTGCAATGGCTTTGTGGGGCTTAGTTTATAATGTTACTTTCCAATTTAGAATAAAATAAATAAACACATTAATTTAAAAAAAAATCTGTGGAAACTGGCGAATCAAACACTGCACCACCAATGTTTCCGAGCTCTCTGCCTCTACGCTCACCGGTTCACATCCTGCCTAGGGCATCACAAGACGTCTGACTGTTTGCATTGTACACGTGATTTATGTGTAATGTCTCGATTCAGGAGCCCCACTGTGGCCCGTTAAGCGGAACACGGCGTAAGATCAAAGCGGTCACTTGACTACTGTGTGATGGTTGACCAAATCGGTTCTAGTTGACAAATTATCTGCAACGTTGGTATAGTATAGAACAGTGGTGCCAGTGACTGAAAAGTTGAAAGCGAATCGTTTGCTTCAGTATAGTCATGTAAAGAGGAGCGATGAAATAATAATGATGCATGTTACTAAAAGAGTCCTGAGTATGGATAGAGAGAGAGAGGGTACCAAAAAAACCGGGCAAGTGCGAGTCGGACTCGCGCACTGAGGGTTTCGTACCAACCTACCTATAAAAACAGTTTAATTCTCGAATCGAGTCTTGAAGACTTTTCAATTTTTTTTTCTTGTGACGTAACTAAAAATTTTCAGTTTTCAGACTTTTCCCGATATTAGTGCTATAATACCTTGCTTCGTGCCAAATTTCAAGATTCTAGGTCAACGGGAAGCACCCTATGAGTTTTGATTCCTTTGACAGTGTCGAAATGTACGTTTTTTGCAACATAAACGGGCGTATCTTTTTTTCCCGTCAACTTACAAGTTTGATTTTTGCACAACTTCAAGGGACCGCGGATTTCAATATATGGTTTTAATTTCAACTTGATACCTTCACGCGTTCCTGAGAAAAAGGGTCTTGACAGACGGACGGACGGACAGACGGACAACAAAGTGATCCTATAAGGGTTCCGTTTTTTACCGACCGAACCCTAAAAAGATGGATTGATTGTGAAAGGAGTCATGTAAAAGAAAAGAGAGTTGGTAATAGCGTGATGGAATGGAAGAAAAACTAGTAGCGCCGCACAGCGGACATCTTTTGGTTGAAATGATGGTGATGATAATTTGGGATCATCAACTAAAAGACGTCCACTGTGCGGCGCTATAACTAGTTGTTTAAAAATAATAAAGGTTGGGAAGATATAGGAACCTAACATTAGACTTCTTTGGAGGCCTGGATTGTACGAAAGAGATCCCTGGGACCCTGGAATGAAAAGTAAGAAGGAACACGAGTAAGTTTCAGTCACTCAAAGTCTGACACGCCCAACTCCGCCCAGAGCTAGAAAAGTCATATTCAAGACTAGCTTTAGCCTGCAGCTTCGCCCGAGTACATAAAATATAGCCTATGTCACTCAAGAATACAGCAGCTTTCTATTGGTGAAAAAAATTTAGCAATCGGATCAGTACTTCCACAGATTACCTCATACAAACAAAAAAACAAACTTTACCCCTTTATTATAACTAAAAACTAAACTAAAAGATTACATCAATTTTTTCAATTTTTTTGTGTTTTTTTTTTGAAAATCAAATCCTATACCTCTTAAAAAATCACCCGTTATTAGTATATAAGTATAGATTTGCCACCTAAAAAAAAAACATTAGAGTTTACAGTGGCGTGATCAACAAGAAACACACGAATCTACGTCCGTATGACAAAGCTCGATCAAAATAAGCCCGAATTATTTAACGCACAGTTTTTTGTGTCGTTGCTAAGAAGAGACATGGAATGTGAGCGACTCATGTGACGCCGTCTCTCTAAAATAATAAATGGCCGCTCTAAACAGTAGCGCGTCTCATTCTGTCTGAACAACAGCGTTTTCTTTTGTTTTCCTCGATTGTGATCACTGTTTCTGTTGACTTTGATTTGACAAGACATTTGTACCTGTTTTTTTTTAGGTGGGAAGTCA
Source organism: Mythimna separata (assembly GCA_030763345.1). NCBI lineage: Eukaryota > Metazoa > Arthropoda > Insecta > Lepidoptera > Noctuidae > Mythimna > Mythimna separata. The sequence continues at coordinate 4,165,518 of JAKKIA010000036.1, read as the reverse complement.
TGTAATAGTTTCTCTAGCTCTAAGGTGTAGTGTTTTAGACTTTTACTGACTAAAGCCACACATGTGTATTTCCTTTTCATTAATTCCCCGTGGCCCTGTTATAGTCATTTACATAGCATGGTTTGGGTGACAGCAGGACGAAAATATACATCTTTAAGATGACTGAAAAGGAGACCGTGATATATGGCATGTCATCTATAGAAGGCAAGACGCGTGTCCTGTATGATCTTATTCGAAAATTAACGGAAAATGGCTAAGAAAATTCATAAAATATTATAAAGTGTTGAAATAAGTACATTTAAGTGTATTTTTACCCGTAAATCCTTATATCTAATTCTAATCATAATTCGATTTCCTTTTACCACAGGGTAGAGTCTTGAGAATTTTTAGTGAAATCACTTTTACTAGTAAACTTTTTACACATCGCTATGTGTAAAAAAAACTTTCCTACCAAGAAATGTTGATCTACAAAAAAAAAATATCTACACAACATAACGTAGGTACAAACATTTCTACACAGACAGTCAATCTTAAGGACAGTTCAATTCGGTTCGGCGCTCCCCACATTCAACACACAGTAACACAGTAGAACAGTCATGTCCCCAACACGCCTTAGGAAACACGACGAGACTTCCGACCATCCATACTCGCAGAATATACGAGGATAGTCCCCGTTTCACTAATGTTTGTATGTATCTTCATGTCTGTATTCAGTTTCAGAGAGATAATCTATAAAGGGAACATATACAGACACAAAGTTATGGATTTGCTGAAATTCTCGGTTTCTGTTACAGTAAGACGTAGATCGATACTTGGAAAGTATCTCCTCAATGGGATCTTGTTTGGCGTTGCTTGGTAACCGGCAAATACCAGTGGACTTACCTACAAAAATTTAAAAAGAACACCAACATTTTGCATTTCATGGCTGCGCCAAATAGGCGCAGTTCAGCATACTGCCAGATAACTTCGTAATAGTTGCCGGACGCTGATTTTTGAATTGGTTCAGCCCATACTTCGCTTAACCAGTGGTTTGGCGGCTGATGAGTCATTGGTTATAGTTAAGGTTAGTTGGTGCAACCTACTCTAAAATACCGTAGGTCACTTGTACTTGAAGCGTAAAATGGCTTTAAAATCTTTGCAAAATTCCATTTTTAAAAGTCGTTCTAATTCCGTTATGTTGCCAAGAAACTTTAGTCCATAACGTAACAATTTTTATAACACTGTGCACTTTTACAGCAAGGTTCGCGCAAATCGTTTTCCAAATATCCAATAACTTATAATTTTTACGTGCTTTTGATGTCGAAAATGCACGGAGAGCGCAAACCTACAAAGAAAATGGACTTGGGGAAACTTGGAAATACCTTAAAGTACTCTGTTAAAGGAAACAGACATAACAAACACAAGCGTAGAATCCGTGGAACTGCGAATCGGAAACGAGTTCCAACTTCAAGACACCGGCAAGGTTACTAGCGCAGTTCTCACAAAAAGCGTCGTAAGCATTCACTTTAAGACATTACTTTGTAAGGGCCCCGACTCGCAGCCACCCTCCCCTCCCACCCGGCCATAGAAAGAGCCCCTATTGTCGCGAATCTCTATAGACAACTCGAAATTAGGAATCTGCGGAATCGTGGAAATTATTCAAATGATACCGTTTGCGACGTAAATAGAAATATTGGAGCTCATTCGCTGGATTTATTGTTAGTTTGTTTTTCTTATATCGGATAGCGACCAAGAATTTGTTTTGTGGATCTTATCTGCTTTCCTTTGGCAATCTGGATAACATGGGCTATTGGATTGTGAGTAGGTATATTTACATTGGATTGTAGGATTCGTGAAGCAATCAGATATGTCTGTGTTATAGCAATGCGAATGTTTGTAGCGCCGTCTATGGCGACAAATAAGAACTACAAATTCTACAACTTCAAGTTCTCCGCGCGATTGGTATAGATACTACAGTCCCAAGTCATCTATTGGGTAGTTGCCCACCAGAAATAACACCAGTCTGATCGGAAGCTCCTTCCTTTTCAACTTTGGTTTGTAGGATTTCACACTCCGTTCCACATACTTTCATGTTGGGTTGGCTTCTGAAAGGAGTTTGCTTTTGAAAGCCCCTGAAACGAAGGCAAATAAAATAGTAATAGTCTGTAAAACTCTGACACCCGCTCCGGCCATGAGAGAGAAGTCATTCTGATGATTTCCAACTTTTTATGAAATTATTTTTTTTCCCTGTGTATTTTTTTCCATAAAGTCGGTACATGACAGCCAATCACCATTATAAAGTTCTACCATGTAACACCGTGCTACTAGTCAATATGGCGTTCACTGCGTTCGCAGAGGTTGACGTTAACAGCTTCACCCGGAACCCTGACGCAGCGGGTAGTGTGACACTGTGAATGACGGCGTCAGATGTCGACGTCAGACGCGCGTCGTGTGACGGTGACACTCAATCATGTAGGTAGACTCGGGTAGCGCCGTCAATGAATCCCTGGCCTTATATTGATGTGGATATTGAGTCTAGCTATTTCCGTGGTAAATGACTTTACTTAGAAACTGTTTTAAACCCTACATGGATTAAAAAATATTTTAATGACCTCAGATTAAAGTAGCACAGAAAAAATTGGATGACTTCCCACCTCAAAAATTTAGCGAAATTTCTCGTGGGACATTTGTCAATATGGAATTACTAGCTTCTGTCAGCGGCTTCGCCCACGTGAAAGCAGTTTTCTCCATACAAACGTTAGCTTTAACTTGTTTTTATACATCTCCTTAGGGGCTGAATTTTAGAAAATTCTATTTTATTGCTTGCCTATATTATAAAAAGAAACTTTAAGCAAAATTTCACTCTCCTAGTTCTAGTAGTTTTGCCTGTGTTCAGCTAAAGAGTAGAATTCCCTGCCGGGGTCTGTATTTCCTGATAGCTACAACCTAGGGGTCTTCAAGTCAAGAGTGAATAGGTTGCTTCCAGACAAGCGTGCTCCATCGTCGACCACATGATCGCTTACTATCAGGTGAGATGTGGTCAAGCGCCATCCTATCAACAATAAAAAAAACCAGTCAGTTTTATATATGTATACACATAGATAATATGCAGCTGTCCTTTTTCAATCATAAATATTACCTTTTCAGTCCAAGCAATGATTCTATAACAAAAATCCGTGCTACTAACCCCAATATATCACACCCAAATTCCTACTAAATAAAACCTTCAGATCTCAGTCGTTCCCAGTCGTGGCAGTCGTAACTACAGCCGCAGCAGCGTATGAGAACTAGTTAGCAACACAATCCTCCAGCGATGAATCCCGCTGACATAATTAGTGCATCGCACTCGTGCAGGTTCGTGCATATTATGTAACATTTGTGTGGGAATTACTCGGAATTGCACGTTATTGCACTAAGTGTGGTTTTCTTTGTGTTTATCGGTATGGGGGGTGCTAATGTGATATTTATATTAAAGGTGGTGGTAGGCATTTTCTACCAGTCAACCTTTGGGTAATGCTATCAATATTTGTTCCTTCTTACTAATATAGATATAGTCGGTTCTTTTTTATGGCATCACGTGAACATAATAATATATTGGTAGAATTATGACAGTTTTTTTTTAGGTAGGAAATTTTCAATATGACTTCTCCCACTCTGGGCGGAGCCGGGTCTCAGACTTCTACTGACTAAAACCCATTCTTGTTCCTTCTTTACCTTGTTTCCAGGGTTTCGAGGTTCTCTTTTGTTCAATTCTGGGCTCCAGTTGTACTATTTATATTGGGCCTTGTTATAACAGTTGGTGCACTTTTATAGAGTCCCATGAAAATAATTATATTGCTAAAATTAGGACAATGTTTTTTTTTCATAACATAAACTAGTTTTACTGCGATCCCACGTGATAGTAAGCAGTAAAGCAATCGTTAATAGTAAGACGCACTAGTTTATTAAGAGCCTTTTCACTCTAGCTTTGAAGACTCCCAAATTATAATCCAACGAGAAGACCGAAGCAGGCAAATAGTTCCAGTCCTTCGATGTATGCAGTATAAACAACGAGGCGTAGCGCTTAGTCCGCACCGCAGAGGTTTCAACTACGTAAGGGTTTATTAGCAGAAGACTACAAATCAACAAACAATGTTGATTCGTAGAATTCAGTTTTAGCAATAACATTGAATATTTGTATAATTATATTTATCTAGGAATGTATTTAATACTGTATTTTGTCCATTTGCCATGTTATGATTCTGGACCATCCAGGACGACTGGTATAAAATGCCTAAGGCATTAAGTCCACCGGACACTAAGTTCGTACAGTGTTCGTTAATGCATAAAGTTACTAATTAAAAACTATACCTGTGGTAATGGTCCCTACTGGTGTTTATTCTAATCTGCGTCTGTATGCATAACAAGTAACCACCTTTCCACCGAATTTGGTTTACTGTTACTTTTATTAAGATGGGAAATAATCCAATGACTTCTCCCGCTTGAGCTGTAGAGCAAGAAGTTGTGTCAGATTGTTATTACTGACTAAAAGTAACTAGGTACTATGATCCTTCTTTGTCTTCGTTCCAGGGCCCCGGGGTTCTCTTCCAGAAAACCTATACCCCAACCTAATGCAACCACCATGTAAGAAGTGACTTTTCTTTCTCAGACTCGTATATACGACTTTTCCTTCAGCTGTCCCCCTCGAGACACTAAGATATAATCGAAGCACACGTTTCCTCTTCAGCTTTGGTCTAGGTCCCTGGGGTTCTCTTTCGCACAACCCAAGGCCCTAAAGAAATACACCGATCACATCATCTCACTGCATATCAAGATTGCAAATGCGATGATCATCTTATTGCATATTGATATTGCAATATTTATTTAATTGTCCAGTAAAGTTTTGAAAGTAGTGATTTATTCTTTCTCAAACACGTATATACAAGTTTTCCCTCAGCTCTCCCCCTCAAGAGACTAAGGTATAATTGAAGCACGTGATCCCTCTTCGGCTTTGGTCCAGGGCTCCAGGATTCTCTTTCGCACAACCCAAGGCCCCAAACAAATGCATCAATTACATCATCTCACTGCATATCAAGATTGCAAATGATGTTTTAATTGTTCAAGTAAAGTTTTGCAAGAAGTCTTTCTCAGACACATACATACAAGTTTTCCCTGAGCCTCAAGACACTAGGGTATAATTAGAGCACATTTACGCTCTTCAGCTTTGGTCTAAGGCTCCAGGGTTCTCTTTCATACAACCCAAGGCCCCAAAGAAATACACCAATAATTTATCATCTCACTGCATATCAAGACTGCAAATGATGTTTTAATTGTCCAGTTAAGTTTGGCAAGAAGTGATTTATTCTTTCTCAGACACGTATATACAACTTTTCCTTCAGCTATCCTTCTCGAGACACTAAGGTATAATTGAAGCACACGTTCCCTCTTCAGCTTTGGTCTAGGGCCCCAGGGTTCTCTTTCATAAAACCCAAGGCCCCAAAGAAATTCACCAATCATTTATCATCTCACTGCATATCAAGACTGCAAATGATGTTTTAATTGTCCAGTAAAGTTTTGAAAGAAAGTGATTTATTCTTTCTCAGACACGTATATACAAGTTTTCTCTCAGCTCTCCCCCTCAAGACACTAAGGTATAATTGAAGCACTTCATCAAGCAGTGACAAGCCGCTATCTATGTCGCTGTCAGAGGCAGACGGCGATACATTGGCCTACCATGATTGATCTAATACATTCATCGACGCCGAGACATCTATCAGGTGAACTACGAATGGGAATGTTCGGTGGAGGATGTAAGTAGGAGTGGATGTTGAATATGTTAGAAGTTGGTATGTTGGAGGCTCGCAGTACTTCCTACAAGGTAGTGCAGGATAAAAATGAAGATATTTCTTGTCAGTCAATATAAAGTGTGTCAAACATCGACGCATAAACGAATACTACATGATTCTGGAACCTCCAATGGTGGAATTTTTCGTCGGTATTTTCCTAATAAAAAAAAAATCTTTACTGGTTTTTAGTTTAAACTGCATAAAATTGTTATCCAGTCGATCGATTCAGAATCATGTACTAGATCCTTTATGATAAGAAACAATTTTTACTATGAGACAAAAGCTGAAATCCCGAATAAAATCAACAGTTTAGTACAATTCTTAAGTTTACTTCCGAGTTCTAAGAATGTCTTGCTCTGTAGCCATCACTGTAGACGGGATAGAAAATAGACACTGCATTTAATATAATGAAAATTATACAATTGAGTTATTATAGCTAGACCAAAGCAGCAGGAACTACATTAGACACGGAAAATGATTGGATCGCAGACTACTCGTAATAGTTTGGCACATGGCTTATATTGGACGCATTTCAACATTCATTCATAAATTGCTACTGTTTTGATGAATGATGATACTGAGTAGGTACTCTGCTCCTGTATTACTGAAGACACTATTTGTTCAATTTGGCGGAAAATTATTGGTTATAAATAATAAACTTAAGTTTCCTTTTCAGTTCTAAAAACGTCGAATACTATGTTGCTTTGTGATGTATGTCTTGGCTATTTCGTATAACGCGTCGTACTTATTACAAGTTGGTGCGCTGGATTGAAACACGCCGCTGTAATGGTTCTATGATCAAAGTATATATATTATACACTAATGGATTTGGTTCACAATCAAGATCCAATAGAAACTTGGTGACCATAAGTGTCTCCTGAATTATTATGTAATGCTCAAATCATATGAGAACCATGCAAATTAGTGTCTGAAATTATCTTTCGAGAAAAGAACCACACAGATTTGAGTAGTCCAACATAACTAGTTAGCCCCAAATATGGTGACACCATCTCATATGACGTGGATTTGTTGTTTTAAACATCAACAATTACTGCATCATGCAACACTCCACCATGACGTACACACACAGGTATTTACGATACACACCAGAGATCATCGCTCCAAATAAAGCATTAGAACTTTGATGGCGGTAAAATGGCGGGCGGAAACCATGGATCTTGACGTCACGCCAGCGAGTGTTACGGAATCCATTGACGTAGCATATGAAATACGATATTCTATGTACTACTATACTATTATTTGCAGATCAAGTTCCAAGAACGTTGGTCTGTGCGGTTTTTTTTTATTTTCGTGCCAATGGAAAATTCGTTGGTTACAAGAAAAAATCTGAGGATATTTTTTTTAAAGCAGCTTAGGTAACGGCGCTTACTTACGAGTTGTAGGTCGCGGGTTCAAACCCAGCCAGATGTATCACTTTGGGTGATTTATTCCTTCCAAAACGGTAATGAATAGAATTTTGAGGAAATCGGCATGTCCTAAAACTAAAAATTCGAAGACAGGTGATATCCACCTATCCGCTCTGGGTCCGCTTTGTGGATTATGGCCCATTTCCAATCCTAGAGAAGAGGCCTGAGTCCCAGCAGTGAGAACTTTATAAGGCTGATTATGTTTATACATTTTTTTAAGTACATTTCTTTGTAACTTTGAAATGAAATATGCGACGAAACAAACAATCTAATTCCAAGCAACAGCAATCAAATTAGCGAGCGCCTTTTTCAAAGACGCGCGAACTGCAGCAAACATTTGCCAGAACAATTGACACCATTGTGTAGGAAAATAAAAGAATCAGCCGTCGCCTCGTCGGTGCTCGGCATTGCTCGGCAATGCTCGGTATTTGTCGTAAAACAATGTTTTATTGTGATATAAACATGGCTCCGGCAGACAGCCATTGACGGCCAACTTTACGGGCTTACGCAGACGGGCGACTGACTAAAATCAGCTTGGCAGTTTCTGCTAAGACTAAATAAAGAGACTTTAAAGGTACACGTGGGTCATTTTTATTGTCACTTTTGTCCATCATCATCATCATTTCAGCTGAAAGACGTCCACTGCTGCACATAGGCCACGCCGATCTGAGACCATCAGTCTCTATAGTTTTTATATGGTAACTAGATTTGTAGAGCTACTTTAGATTTACGCCATCCGACGTCATTCTATGTACATATGTCTAATGTAGTTCCTGCTTAAGTTTCTCCATTACCCTTTCTGCCCCAGGGCCATGTCACTATTTAATGATTTCCCTTATCAGAAAAGGCCATAGTAACAAGAGGTGAACGTAATACCTTCAACTAATGGCCTACTAAAATAAACAACTGTCTGACCTATTTTTACTAACACCCACACAACAAACAAAAGTGTCATGGTGCTCATAGTAAGAGAGTACGTCATGTTGGTAGTACGCCATCTCTGATTGACAACACACTACCATTGATCATCTCCGAAAATACTTAGAGTGTACAGCCAAAACAGGCATGCGAGCAACGAACGAAAGAGCACGGCAGACGAGATGTGCACTTTGCCCATTCAAATTGGAAATCATAATATTATATTGAGTATCGATAATCATTTAAATCAAAACATTTATTTTAAATAAATCATTTACGGTATTTAGGTACTTTTGAATTACCAAAAAATCGGACAGTCGGTAAAGTAAAGCTAATTGCACATTCCAAAGCGTAGATCTATATCAAAAAGAAAATGCAAGAAAGTCTATGGTCACTCTTCTAAATCATTATTATTATTTCTTGTCACTTTTGTTATAATAATAAAAAAATACAATATAAAAAAGACAATTTAAATAAAGAATGAAAATTAAAAATTTAAAAATAGAAATTGGAATAATGGACTGACAGTGAGCAGTTAAAAGATGGCCAGTTTCAACCGACAGCGTCCGTTCCCGAGCATAAAGCTAAAACGCTCGTCTACATTAGACCTTATGCGGTAATGAGCACTTAACGTTCGCATGCGGTAACAAGGCTTTAAAAAATTGGCAAACGTTTCTGCCAGCTTATATGCTTCGTTCAGTTCTATATTGCATCGTCAAGTCCTGTAGACTTCTTTATGTGCACTAATGTAATTTAGGAGCTCGTTTCAGCTTTTGCAGTAACCATTTTCGTTATTGAAAAGGGCGCTTTTGTTCTATATTAGATGAGTAAATTAATTAGTTTTCATGAAAGGGACCTGGTGAAATGTCTTGTTATTGTCTTTTACTGCTTTTCAATGCTAAAAACACTTTGTGTAATTGCTTTGGTATTTTTTTTTTTGTAGCATGAAGACTCAGAATACAATTTTTTCAACATTAAAACTGTGCAACTTCTTTGAGACACTGCATCCATATAAATATATGATTATTATTGATAGGCTCGCCTTTGTCCACTATCTCACCTGATGGTAAGCGACGATGTGGTCGACGATGAAGCGTGCTCACGCTTGCCTTGAAGTAACCTATTCACTCTTGACTACCACATCTCTATAAAATATTTTAAAGTTTACTAGCCTGCTTTAAAAAGGTATTCTCTGAATGGCATGAATCAGGCGCCAATTTTAAACGTCCGATTTGGCCCATATCGAAGCTTGACCGAGATTCGGGCCAGAGCAATAAACATCTCTCATGCCAATCCGATAAAATGTGACCACCGCTCGCATATACGTTTAAATATATCAGAAAATATACGAACAGGTATTTCATAATTGTTTAGTGGTTGCTATTTTTTTTTATTTTGCTTTTGGGTTTTAAAGTTAGTCAACACACGGGTGGAACCACATATTATTTAGATTTTTGTGGGTGAAACTAACGAGGATTTTCTAAAAAGAAAACGGCCACGGGTTCCCTTTTCAGAAAATCACTTCACATCCACCAACCATCCATTTCAAGACCACTCTTACATCGTAAAGGGCAGCCGAAGTATACAGGTGTAGTTTCAGTCAGTAAAAGTCTGAGACGTCCTCTGGCTCCGCCCTTGAGTGGAAAAAGCACAAGAAGTCATTGGAGGATTCCCATCCTAAACAAAGTGATCAAACTCTAAAGCTAAGCAACGCTTGCCGATTTCGGCGGGAGACCTTCTTAACATAAAGAGATACCTACGTGCCTCAGAAAGCATAATAAACCGAACGGTATTCGTGGTAATTTGTACATCTTTGACAGTAGTTATGGATAGTCAAAAACCAGATAATCTAACACCAGTTTAGCCAACTGATATTGTTACCCGGTAACTGCATTGTGGACGCCCGATAAGTGCTTTATCTAAAATACTGATATTCAGCTGCAATTATTTTGAATGTTAGCCGACCTTAACTTGTTTGGGAAAATGCTAAGCAGAATGATTATTATTACGAATTATAAAACAAAATGTGTCTTACTTACCTTAGGCATACTGTCCACTGACGCGTACGTTCATAGACGCGTATGATGTCGCACTTTATCAATATAGTTTCATAGTTTGTATTCAAGATTGCTTGCTAACGCAGGCGTACACCTGCAATACAATAATGATGAATGCGTCTATGAAATTACACGTCCGTGAAAAGCAGGCCTAACTCCCATAAAATCAACGATAGAACTTCCAAACCTTTCATTCGAGTGAGATCCAAAAATAAAAGTACTCCTGCCAAATGAGAATATGGACCCAGAACAACAAAGAGTAGGTAAACAATGCAGACAGGCCGTATTTATTAACCTAGACATCCATCCTTTTTAATCCCGTATGGTCTTTGTCAGCCAAACAGTGAATGAAGCATGTGTATTGAACAGTCGGTCCGAATTCGTTCTTTACGGATTATCCAGCTTTGTCCCCGGTAGAGTGCCATTGTTGTCCTATAGCGGCCACTAATTCAATTTTGCTAATGGTTGCGGCCATTTCACTTTATGCCTACTTCAATATGACGGTCGTGTCTGATTTGGATATGGGCTTTTTATTATTTTATTGGGTAGCTGTTTTGTTTTTCTAGAGTTTATATTGTATGGTTTTCAACTGAAGATATAATCCCCTCCCCATTTCAATTTGTATTCCTATTAAAATCTACTCCAGTCTTGCCATGAAGTACCGTATTACCCCAGTTAATGGGTTGTGGAGGTCTGGTAGGCAGCTGCTCCTCGTAAAATACTGGTATTCAGCTAAATCCAGCTTGACTGGACGCCGACTGAATATAGTTGGGAAAAGTCTAGGCAGATGATGAGTCTTTCACTGCGCACTTAGTACTGTTAGTTTAACTCACTATCACGGGCATCAGGGACTGCCAAAGTTTTGCAGTATTTAAAAGTAGAGCAAAAGATCACTATCTTTTAAGTGTGCTACAATTTTTATTAGGTTCCGTACCCAAGGAGGGAAAAAGAATAAAATAAATGTTTAAGTGACTCGCACTTGACCGGTTTTTTTTTTATAATTGCTAGATTGCTGTACATTAGAACCTTATTTATCTTTTACATAAATCTTTCCGTTTCCATCTACTTTATTTTATAATGTGAGTGTACATAAATTGAAACATAAATAAATTGTTATATCATTAAACGTGTTCATAAAGACTTTGAGAGGTATATTTATAAGACTACATTACCGAAGGACGAAGATCCTCTTTGACGATCATTAGCAAACAAGGTAATTCTCTAATTAAAAGATTATGGTAGAACGAAACCAATAATATAATTACCTTTTAACTACTAACAAGCTCTTCTTAGAAACAGCAATTATAACGTTCACGATTTTTGGGAAAAACTCCGAGAAACCAACGATCTACTCGTGTAAGACCTAAAACAACAGACTTCAGAAATAGACCTAAGTAACACAAAACATTTTATCGAATGATGAAAATTGAGGAAAATTACGAATAAATATTAGTTCTTTACACGTGGCACCTGGATTGATTTTTCATAACCTATATACGAGTATGTAAAAGGAGAAACTGACTGACTGACATATTAAAAAACAACTGAAACTATTGGGACTAGGAGCGGATTTAAGGAAGGGGATTCTCCAAAATTCACCTTCTAAGAGGATGAAACGGAGTTCTAAAGTTTGTATGGAGAAAGATACTTTCACGCGGGTGAAGTCGCTAGAAGCTAGTTACTTATACACCTACATTGTACGATGAGTTCGTGGCAGACCACGAAGCACTACTGGCACGACTTATTTACTATTCGTACTACTTACATACTTTTTGGTGTACAATAAAGTTTGTTCTATTCCATTGGCAAGAAATGCAACGGAAGCTTTAAAACTTCGCTGTTGATGAAGATATTCTTTTTTTTCATGTTTAACAGAACTAAAAATAAAAAAATGAAACAAGTTACACGCTAGTGATGCAATCAAATTTATCAAGCATTAAATAAAATAGGTTTTGAAAAATAGCTAGACATCGATTCAATAGCCGATTGCGAACATACTACTTTCAAGATGTCCGTTTATTTATTACATTAGATTTATATATTTGTATTATTTCGAAATAAAAATCTTTAGTGAAAACGCAACATTCAACCGGCACAACCATGGGTACGCATACCTATGGAAGATAACAGAGCTATCACAAGTCCTCTATTTTCCGTGCCTACGCCCCGTCGGGTGCGCCCAAAGTGGTCCTAAAGCTCCGACGTTCTCGGCACGGATCGCTGCCCAATCAAATCCGAATCGAACTAGGCCTTTTTACACTAAATGGTCGTCATTTTTTGCGTGGTAAATAAAAGGTTACATTTATTTGTGTATCGGTAAAGGTGGTAAATACGAATCTAACAACTAGGTATCATCTTTTTAGATTATAGTACAGACAGTAACCATAAATTGTAGGAACCCTACGTCTCAAACTAGGGCTACCTTTAGAGATAGTTTTCGAAGTATTCCTGTTTCAGCACCAAGTTTTTCAGCACCAAAGGTTTCGGCACCCAAGCTATTTCCGGTTTGGCACCAATAGGTATTTTGATCTACTATAAGTACAATATTAATCGTCCATTTAGTTTGCGAGATCCGTTGGTATCCTCCGGTGGAGATCCGTTGGTTGTTTCATTTGGACTGGTATTGTTCTTTGGTTAACTGTAGAAGGTTGATGGAGTCAGCAAAACTGAAAGGGCACTGTAAAGTTGCCGCCTGCTAGGTGCGTGGGTTGTCCGAAAGAGTTACCGACGAGCTGGTATAAAGGGAAACTTTTGTTGACTGTAGGGAGTTTATAGAGTCAGCAAAACTGAAGTGGTTCGTAGCGGTCGATTCCTGTTAGGTGTGCGGCATTGTTCGGAAGAGTTACCATCACCCTGGAACGTAAAGGGCAACTGAAAGAACACAGGTAGTTTTTAGTCAGTGTAAGTCAGATATGCCAACACGCTCCATCCAGAGTGGAAGAAGTTATTTAATGATTTTCTCCCCCAAATATAGGATTTACAGAGCTTACTAACTCCGCAGCTTTAATAGTTTAAAATGGCTAGATGATTACAATTCAAGTAACGTAAATCACATACTAATGTAACCCTAACTAAAATGTCTAGACACTCAGTGAACCGTTCTCAAAGTTATTCATAAAATTTCTTGAAAAAAGACCCACAAAGGCCAAAGCTCTTCCTTGTTTTCATAACATTACTTCATAAATCCTTTTTGATTTATATTCTTGAATACCTTTTCTCGCCTTTGTTGTAGGTGACAAAATTAAAAACACTTCTTGTGCATAAAAATACCATAATTTACCTGCACTGTTAGGTATCTCTTGTCTCTCGTCAGCTTTATTAAAGTTTTCCGAGCCAAAGTGATAAAAATGATGGGCGAGCCTTCATAACACTAAGGAGCTTTGTCTATATTTTGTTTGTAGTCATTTTTAATAAAACCTGGTCTCCTTTTATTTGGACACGAAAGGACGCCCGAGGCATTGACCTGTGAAGTTCACGCTCACAATCTTGACGGGTTAAGTAGAATTAGTTATGGGTCAAAGCACAACTTATTTATTAGGTACAAGTTTCAGTTCATATTTTTTTGAAGTTAGAAATCATCAAATTACTTCTCCTACTTTAAGTGTAGTGAGTGGGTATGTTAAACTTTTACGGACTAAATTCCTGTTTCCTTTAGACGTTAACATCGCTTTTACGCATTATTCAGAGCATATAATAGTCCAGTCAAAATAGACATTCCAGTTTGCATTAATTCCCAACAAGCTGGATTTTTGTGCAGGCCTTGAATACGTCATTACGAATGTTATGTCAAAAGTCCCCATCGATTCCGCTTGTGCGTTGTTTTTTATTCGAGGTCAAAGGTCACAAATTAGCGTTTTTTGCGTATATCTCTGAAACTACGAGAGCTATCGAAAAATGGTTCAGGCAAAGTTTGTAGATCGTAAAATTGTCTACAAAAAAGATCTAGCACTTTTCCTTCTACGGTACACTGTTCTCGAATTATGGCTATTTTAAACATAGAAAATACGAATATGCACTCATGCTTAGGTATGATGGGTTCGATGAATCTTTGAAGGACAAACCATCTGTAACGATACATAAGCAGTGTCGTAAAGCATACACCCGGAAGAGCAGCATCGCTGCAGCTAAAAGACAGCGTGAGGCGGAGATAGCTACCACATCTGGGATTAGTCCTCCTCGTACTAGCACCAGGTAATGAATCGTCTTTTTGACGAAATACTGTTTGTTCTGTGGCAATGAAGCAGATAAAACGGCTGAAATAAAAAAAAAGCGCAGCATCTTCGACCAAGAGTGTCCTCAACTTTCAACCCTTGACTTCAAGAAAACCATCTTTAAGGAAGCTCAGACTCGTTCTCATGAGCTAGCAAGTAGTGTCATTGCCCGAATTCAGTATGAATATGACTTAGTTGCTGCCGAGGCTAAGAACTACAGTGATTGTTACACTTAAAATACGACTTTCCTGCGGTCTAAAGTCACGATATCTCGAAAGCGATGCTTTATAGAAGAAAAGACTCTTGGTCGAAGATGCTGCGCTTTTTTTTATTTCAGCCGTTTTATCTGCTTCATTGCCACATAACAAACAGTATTTCGTCAAAAAGACGATTCATTACCTCGTGCTAGTACGAGGAGGACTAATCCCAGATGTGGTAGCTATCTCCGCCTCACGCTGTCTTTTAGCTGCAGCGATGCTGCTCTTCCGGGTGTATGCTTTACGACACTGCTTATGTATCGTTACAGATGGTTTGTCCTTCAAATATTCATCGAACCCATCATACCTAAGCATGAGTGCATATTCGTATTTTCTATGTTTAAAATAGCCATAATTCGAGAACAGTGTACCGTAGAAGGAAAAGTGCTAGATCTTTTTTGTAGACAATTTTACGATCTACAAACTTTGCCTGAACCATTTTTCGATAGCTCTCGTAGTTTCAGAGATATACGCAAAAAACGCTAATTTGTGACCTTTGACCTCGAATAAAAAACAACGCACAAGCGGGATCGATGGGGACTTTTGACATAACATTCGTAATGACGTATTCAAGGCCTGCACAAAAATCCAGCTTGTTGGGAATTAATGCAAACTTGAATAATAATGTAGTCTATTTTGACTGGACTATAAATTGGAATATGAATTTAAGAATAATAAGTTATTTTAAAACTGGAAGTGGTAGTGATTATGCAGTTTCTTGGCGCGATATTTTTTTTTACAAACAGGTGGTTTAGTAGTAGCGGCTGGACCTGGTAAATCCTAGACCCAAAAATTCGAAGACACGCGACATCCACTAACCCGCACTAAGTGGGGCCTGCGTGATAGATTACGGTCCATTACCTCTTCTAAAGAAGAGGCCTGAATCCAAACCGTGTGAAAATTATAAAGCTAGTTATTAATAGAATCTAAAACTAGTATTCCAATTTATATGCACTGCATAATGCCTAACCGATACCAAACTCGATAATCCCTTTAACTAAAGTTAAGACCTAATTTATTTCTGATGCGAAATTTATGAAATTCAGCCGTCTTCAAACCAACGTCTTGAAACAATATTAGCTCAATTTGGAGAACTAAAATAGTTTTTAACGAGAAATCGAGTGTTTTTACAATGTTTTTACTGATTTTATTACTATTCAAAGTTAGCACAGTAAAACTATGTTGATAAGCCATGATGTGTTTCGGTTGTACGTTGATAATTATGTCGGTCAGTCAGTTTCTCCTTTTATAGGTTTTCTAAATGAAAAAAGGAGTTATGCATGATCTTGACTGAATTATAGTTTTCATATACCTACCTACTTATAAGCTTCAGTCTATCGAAAGCGTGTCTGGTAAATACCACTGACAGTGAAGACTGCCATTGTATCCGTCGATATTTGTGTTACTAAATACTGTAAAAAGTTTATTATTTATATAGACTTTATGCAACGCAATGTACAAAGGAAGTTATGTTACTATTTTGATATACGCGTAGGTACATACAATAAAATTTATTAAATTGTATTCTATATTTGAACAGGTGTTTTACGGGGAACTACATACACAGTATGGTAACAATAAATAAAAATAGTTTATTTCTATTTTCATAAAATAATGAAAGTAAATGTCGGAAATATTCATTGGAATATTTAGTATTTACATTCCGCGCAGTTTAGACAAAGCAACTGTGTACGTGTGATGAATTTTTAAAATTGTTTACAAGAGTCTTTTATTTTATTTTAAAACGAATACTAGGGACAAATTGTTATTTACAATTCGGTCATGGTTGTTTTGGTGTTAGAAAAAAATATATACCTGAATTTTTACACCTAAGTGCAAGACTATTAGCTGCGATTGGCCGTTTGATATTTCAATTCAAAATATGAAAAGCTAGTAAATAAACGCAATGATTAAAAACTTTTTATGAGAAAACTGTTAAATAAACTTAAATTGGCAGGCATTTACTTTATGTGACTTATTTTATCGCCACTGCTCTCAAAACGGTAAAGGAAAACATCGTGAAGAAACCGATATATACCTTAAAATTTCGAAGATCTGCATTGGACCCATGTGATGGATTATGGCCCATTAACTCTTCGAGAGAGGAAGCCTAATTTTCTACAGTAGGAAAATTTGACCTTTTTTGTGGCTTAAGTGTACAGAAAGGGAATGTCAGACTTTTACCGACTAAAACCCACCTGTGTCCTTCAATTTACCTTTTGCATTCCAGAGCCACTGTTACTCAAATTATACTATGACCTTATAACTTCCTTCAAAGATATTCGTCTCCCAAGACTACAATATTTAAAAAATCCGTCGAAAACACCCTTGCAGCTGGTATAACATTGTAATAATATATCATAACAAGCAGCATCACTGTGACACGCTATCAATCATCTCCGTCCAGCTCTTGGCACGAGCTTACGACTTGTTATAAATGAATTTTTAAACCCAGTACTGTGACGGTCGTCCCTTATCGAGCGATAAAATATAGTTACGTTTAAGTATTTAGAATTCTAGGCCTCTAAAAACACTTTTCTTTTGAGCTGAGAAATATTTTGACTGTGATCTCACCTGATGGTAAGCAGTGATGCAATAGTTAATGGTGAGGCGCACTAGTGTATTAAGAGCTTAGTCACTCTATGACTTCTGCCGCTCTAAGGTGGAACGAAAGAGCGTGTCAGAGTTTTGCTGACTAAAAACCCTCCTGTGTTCTTCAGTTGATTTTTGTGTTCTAGGATCACAGTTTCGGCATCGGTCTGATAAGGCCTCTACGGTTTTACTGATATCTACTGGGCTCGGTCCTTACAAGAAAGCTAGACGGTGAGCAACCTATTACTCAATGCCTACAAATTTGCGTCTGCGGACTCTAAAATCACTTGAGTTATATTTAAAGTTACTTTCTTGTTAAGTACACAAGTTGCGTAGCAAGTGCTACGGAGCGTGCTACGCTTCATGCTACGAATTTTCAGTATGTTAAGTTTTAGTTAAAGGCTTTGATGTTTCATAAGTTTTATTTTTAAAGATATTTTAAGGAAAGAGGCAGCTGAGGATAGCTCGTTCTTCTTTATATCGAAGTTAAATACGAAGCTTGAGTTGACAGCTCCTTGTGTTCTACGAATGCCTTAAAGAGATGTCAGCAAAATGTATGAGGCCAACCAGGGTTGATTTTTGCAAGGGGTAGGAGATTATTCGAATTGAAATGCAAAGGGCAACTGAAAGAACACAAGTGGGTTTAGTAAGAAAAAAATCTGACTTTCTCTTGCTCCACCTATAGCGGGAACAGATAATTTTGATTGTTTAACATCCAAAAAAAGGTAGTATTTGTTTAAGTACCTAAGAATGAAAACTGAGAATAATACAATCCAACTTTTATGCACTCAAACTTATCAAAATATTCACTTTTCATGAATCATTTACACAAAAACCCTGGTACAAATTAATTCTGGTCTTAAATGAAACCGTGCAGAGAATATACAACCTACATTTGTAGTGGGATTTGGACATAAAAGCGTTTAAATTCACAACTTTTGTAGAGTTACGTGCTATACGTTAACAACAAGTTTTCACCGTCTCTCCTATCTAAACTTTGGTCATAAAACAACGATTTTATCGCTCGCTTCACGTGACTAAACGTGACTGTATTTTTCATCTTATTTTACTGACTGTATCTAGAAGATGGTAGAATTTAAAGTGGCCTGACTTGAAGAGCTGAACAGTAAACCTCATTTTCTGCAACGACAAAATGGTTTGTTTAATTTGCTTTTCATATAACTGTGCGGGTGCTATGAATGTGAAATTTTGGATCTCATAATATTTCTCACATTCTTTTTTTTTTAAACTGGGCCTATTTAGCACCTTTTATCACTTTAAATCCATCAAAGTTGGACACTTCAACCAATAACCTATCGATCTCCAGTTTTGGCATACTGGAGATTGTAAAACAAATGATACAATACAAAAATTATCATGTTTTCTGTTGTTTCATTTGTTTTTCAATCTCCGATATGAGATAGATAGGTTTCGGCTGTAAGGCTGCTCGTCCACGTCAGACTTTTTGTAGGACAGTAATCGTAATCAATTATAATTCTACACGCCCCGCGTCCCGCGTGCGTATTCCATTTATTAGAATAAATAGTTGTATGAATTGCATTTGCGGGGGTTACGCGTGCGGGGAAAATCCGCATGCGTGATCAAAACCGCACAATATTAAAATCACCCTAAAGATACAGATTGCCCCACTGAGACTAGACTAATAACTCATAGCAACCTACTCGTATCTATTAAACATCGAGCTACTTCAAGTATCTCTTACAGCCAATAACTAATATTGACACGTTAAATGAAGCGTGTAAACAGCAGCAGTCGAGCGCACTGGCTCGGCACCGGGTGGCAAGTCGAGTCAGATGTTATGACGTCATCACCGCCAGAGTTGATACCGTGGTCAGTGAGAAAGTCCAGTGGGGAAACATGACAGCTTTTTACAGCTTTTAAGTTTGCTGTTTTGGGAACTCTGCCTTTTTTTCAGGTTGGATATCCATTTAATGACTTATCTCGCTCTAGGGTGCGGTGAAAGGGCGTGTCAAACTTTTACTGCCAAAAATCAAACCTGCGTTTCTTCAGTTCTTGATCCATGGTTCCAATTCAGAAATTCTCTGTGGCCCTAACGGGCATCGGCCCTACTGGACCCGTACAGATTTGCTATCAAGTCTGTTCTACCGTCAGAAATATCATCACTTAACATCATTCAGGCGAGACAAAGGTCAAACGCGATCAAATAATAATAAAAAAAGATATAATTTTTAGTATTTATCTTAATTTTTTAATTTTAAATACATATATAAAATTACATGTAAACAACAACTTATTAAATCAATATTTCTTCGAATTTCATTCATGTGTAGTCCGGAAAGTTTTTTTTACCTAGTTTATCTAATAATAATATGCACATATTACTATTACACTAGGCTCTATTATAGTCTCCTATTAATGAAAGAGCACTTTTTAAAGAGTCTGTGTCACATTCATTTTTCCTATAATTGTCTATCCTTTGTCAAAGATCGAAAACAAATAAAAAAAATCTTTTCTAGAGAAAAGTTTTTAATATTATAATAAAAAGCACCTTGACAACCAGTTAGTTTTATTTAAGCTTCTTCCGCCATTCTTCATTTTTATTGGCTTTTCCTCTATTAGCCGAGCGTTCGAACTTTCTACGTTTTTTTTTAATGTCGGCTAGTCAACTCTGTAGAGTGATAGAAAATTTAATTTAGATTTTTTATGATAAGAAGAATTCGTAGGAGAATTTTCGTTTAGAACTTCAATAGTGTTATTAAATTTGAAGTAGGTAATTTAAAAGTATGATAAGTTTTACATCGCAGTTAGTAAGAATATAATATGAATACCAACCTGTAACTTTCTAACTGAAAAAACTAAACACAGAGAGCTAATGAAAGAACAAGGGTGGATTTCAGTCAAGGAAAATCAGACACTCCCTTTTGCTTCACTCAAAGTGAGAAGATTCTTTTTTAAAACAATTACGAGTTATGTTTAAATTTTATTTTTTTAAATTTTATTTCTAATAATGTTAATTTAATTAACCTCTATTTATTCGTAATACTTCTATTAGTTTGTCATCTTTTACTTTTATATTGATTTAATATTATAATCATAATTGTGCTACATATATATTTTTTTTACGTTAATGTAATGTATACATATATGACTTTTAAGAACCCCTTACCAATAAAATATGATTCTTACTCATATGTCTATAATTTCCCACCGAAAACAAAACTATCTATACAATACTAGCTGTTACTAATATCCATCACAGTACCACCTACAGAAGTGACGTAGCTTCACACAGTACACCCTTCGTCAATCCAAAGACGTCTTGAACTAACTATTGACGAGCAAAACCCATGGTCTGCATCCACTAATATCGTCAAGTTTTATTTATCTCCACACGTGCACATTGTGTGGAATGTCCGTCTGATTCAATCTTATTAATGGACTTGGAAACTTGCCCCACTGACTCTGAACGCTACCATTCTATTTGTCGCGACACAACCATCTTGATGAGAGATTTTCTAACCTATTCGCTTGTGTTTAGGTCTATATTTGTTTGTTAAAGTATAATGTTTGTTGTAGGGTTGTTACCGAACATTTTATGTCGTATCGGTAGCTAGGCACAAGTAAACACTTTCAGCAGCGGCGATAAATATTTTCTTCTTGAATAAAATAATCTCGTAATAATCCAGTTGCATTCCTAAACTCGGTTTCGGTGTTTTATGTTCTACTCGCGCTTATATCTGTAAAATAGGCGGGGCCTAGTAGGGTCGATACCTGTTAGGGTTATCGACATATTCGAAAGAGTTTGGAGAGAGTCTGAAACGCAAAGAGCTTTTGAAAAGACCATCAGTCATCAAACAAGTCAGTAAAAGTCTTACACGCGGCTCGGCTCAATAAAAAGCTATTTGATAAAAAAATGGTGTGTTTCCCACATTAAAATTGTTCATTAATGGGGGTAAAATAGTCATATTTATATATGGCCCGGCGCTAAAAGTCTCTGTTCAGGCAGTATTCGGTTATTAGCAACCTCAACACGCGACAGCGACCAGGTCGCAATACCCACTGCTAATTGTGGATTTGTATATGGCACCAGTCGCTTGGTTTGTTTAGTACTAATACTAAGCAGAGAGTCGCGTGACCCGGTCGCGGTCACGGGTCGCAGTCCCGCGTCGTTAGTCGCTTAAACCTGAATGCTACCTTCCCCACCAAAACACATATAGGTACAGTCAATCCAATGAACAAGTACCAGCCCTACGTGTAAGACGAGTCGCCCCGCCCGCGAGACAGCATTGACTCATTGAGTCACATCATACAACGTGTCAACAAGGCCGAACGTTCTCAGCGTTTACGACGCTTTTAGCTTAATTTACTTTTTGATCATTCAATATTTTCACATTCGATACTGCTCTAGTCTTGCTGTATTTACAGCTGTGATGTTTAGATGCTAGTACAGACTTACGGCGATTACGCACTGTTTGCACAAACAAAATTATATAGAAATCTACGAAAGTGCCGTATAGACGCACCATTACGGTGCCCGCCGATAATTGGAGACCGATTTTTTGTAGGTGATAAATAGAACACGCTGATAGCCATAGTGCAACGCGCACCTCGTACAAAAAGTCAGTCAGAATATAGTATAGGACTGTAGTCTGTTTTGATCACAGGTTACGTTTATCGGTCCTACAAAAAGTCAGTCAGAATATAGTATAGGACTATAGTCTGTTACGATTATCGGTCCTACAAAAAGTCAGTCAGAATATAGTATAGGACTAAAGTCTGTTACGATTATCGGTCCTACAAAAAGTCAGTCAGAATATAGTATAGGACTAAAGTCTGTTACGATTATCGGTCCTACAAAAAGTCAGTCAGAATATAGTATAGGACTAAAGTCTGTTACGATTATCGGTCCTACAAAAAGTCAGTCAGAATATAGTATAGGACTAAAGTCTGTTACGATTATCGGTCCTACAAAAAGTCAGTCAGAATATAGTATAGGACTAAAGTCTGTTACGATTATCGGTCCTACAAAAAGTCTAAAGTGGGTGGGCAGCATTTACATCCATCGCTACTGAAAGGAAAATCCGGAATCCTGGAACGCAAGGCAAATACTTTAGGACTTCATTGGTTTTTCTGTTGGTGGAAAATCATCCAATGACTTCTCCAGGCCATGGGCGGACCGGGCGTATTAGACTTTTACTGACTAAAATACTTCTATGTTCCTTCTTTGTCTTGCATTCTACTCTCCGTTTCCTAGGACTGTTTCCCAGGTTTCCTTTTCGGCAGCTAGTATGGTCTCAGTAGTAGTAGACGGCATTGCCCAAGCCGAATACTGGACTAGGCAAGGTATTTGATTAGTTTTGCCATCGACACGCTAAGAAGAAGAAGAAGGCTTCAGTCCTACTGGGCCCTTAAGGTTTGTCTAACACTCAATAACAAACAAAATCAAACACGTGTAAGCTGTGGTTGCCTACAATCGTAAATATTGTATGTTTGTTGACACATACATTAATTTCAGTGTTGTTTGTTTCAGAATGCGTCGGTAGCCGGCACCGCCCATGCATGATGGCGGCAGTCAATTCGGTAAGTATCAGACTATTATTACAGGGGTTAATTAGTTCACTACCAATGCTCGTAATTTATGTGACGTAGGAGAAAGCAATACATAAATATGGTTAATCGGACGACGTTAACTTCGACTTAAATGGTTTGATATAAAAAATATAAATAAAGGTAAATATTTGTAAAATAACCTTATTTTAAAATTATTATTACACCTAGCCTGTCCCATGGTTGGGTTAACCGTTGGACCGATGACCTAGTGAGGGTCGCGGGAAGCCGATGGATGCGAGACGCACGAGACCGATCGTTGTGGCGACGCTTAGGGGACGCTGTCGCTTATATATATGTACAGTAGTGCACGTCTTTCAGCTGAAATGATAACGATGAAATCTAAAGTAAAAGTAATCAAAATTAGTAAAATATCTGCTCCTAAAATAAGGGACTGTAAGCCTCTGTTTCCATTTTCCAATTCCTGCTGTACATTTATGAACAAATGAACATCGCAAACCAGATTCATTAAACTTACACAGAATCCATATTCGCTGTATCTCTGTAATCCAGCTAGCTCCTAAAATTCACTCCTCGGTCATTGGAATACATGAATTAATAAACCAATGTGTACAACATTGAACAGACATTTTCAATGAATTCAAACACTAAGCTTTGATATTCCCATTCCTAAATAATTTTCATATTGCCAACTGTATTGTAGCTTAAAATTAATATCGTAGAACCCCGATATAACTATCTCTCGTGGCTTTATTTATTGTATTGTAAGATCTAACAACATACATATAAACATAAGAAACTTAAACATTAACTAAGCATTTATAAAACCTAACTATATGCATGACAGTGAGTTACTCATAGCTCGTCGACCGCAACAACGAGCGATGATAAAGGCTCCCCCACACAGGCGCGTTATTATCGGTCGATAATATCGCATGCGTTACTGCGATATCTGTTTTCAGTACATTTTGTATTAGGACGGTCATGTAGTTACACACTGCTGCGATAATAACGCTGCAATGGAAGTGGGACGTTGCGTTTCTCCGTCCTGCGATATTCCGATATAAGTTCTAGAATGTTTTGTATCAGGACGCAAACGACCGTACACACATCTGCAATAATAACGGCGCTCTCTCGTAAGAAATATCGGACGATAAAAACGCAGTTGTGTGCAAGGAATCAAGACGCATTAACGTTTGAATCCCCAACCGGTCCTATGAGACCGCGCTGTTATTGTTTTACTATTGTGTCTCGTTTCGCGGGTATCTGAGTAATTAACGCAATACCGCATGCGATATTATCGACCGATAATAACGCGCCTGTGTGGGGGAGCCTTAACTCACTGTTCGGCCGTCCGCACTGATACTTTTACGGCGCGTAGTATTCCACACGCGTTTCAGCAAAACCGTTGTGGCCTAGCCGGGCCAAAGTCTAGGGTAGACCTCTGAAAGGGGTACTTATGGTTCTGGCAAACTAAGGGCAACTAAAAGAACATAGGTGTGGTTTAGCCAGTAAAAGTGTGACACGCCACCTCGCTCCGCCCTAGAACGGCAGATGTCATTAGATGATTACCTACGTTAAAAACAGGTACAGTCAGCATCAAAAGTCGATGAACAGAATCAACATAACAAAACACCTGTTCGCAATAAAATGTGTTTCATCTGTTCAAAATAAAATGTTTTGTTATGTTGATTCTGTTCATCGACTTTCGATGCTGACTGTACATGTGGGTTTTAGTCAGCAAAAGTTTAACACGCCCTTATAGCTAAGTGAAGTCATTATTTGGCGAAGTTGTAGGATAATTTCACAGCTCAAAAACAAAAGCACTACATAGCATGAGCGAGACAGACTAACAATGATTTATGGCCCGACGACTCAGTTCTTAACGTGAGTACCTATTACAGTCATCTCATTAACAGGGTTCAATCCGTCGAGAATATCTGTCTATTATACAGTTCACTAATTGGCACCGTTACGCTACAAGACTCATCTCTCGCGATGTGATAAATTTTCGACGGAGACTTTATAATTAAGAGCTGTGTTGATGAGATCGAGAAATCTTCTACATAACATCGTCGATTTATTTGAAACTAGCGACCCGCCCCGGCTTCGCACGGATGCGAAATTATTAATTTATTTAAACTTCATGTACCTACATAGGCGTACTTAATGCATCCAGGCTTTCTCTACCAGTCAACCTTTGGGTTAAAAAGACAGCACTGTGATAGGTCTGCACCGTGGTCTGCACAATAAATAAATAACAGACACTTCAAATAGATATTTTATGTTTATAAATATTAAAGCTCGTAGCTAGATAATAACAGCCGCATAGATCGATCTTTAAGGTTAAGCAACGCTTACCTAGGTTGGTCTGTGGATGGGTGACCATCTTAACATAACGTGTTTTCTCCGTGCCTCGGAAAGCACGTTAAGCCGTAGGTCCCGGCTGTCATTTGTAGATCTTTGGCAGTCGTTACGGATAGTCAGAAGCCAGTAAATCTGACTCCAGTCTTGCCATGAAGTACCGTGTTACCCCAGTTAATGGGTTGTGGAGGTCTGGTAGGCAGCCGCTCCTAGTAAAATACTGGTATTCAGCTAAATCCGGCTTGACTGGAAGCCGACCCCAATATAGTTGGGAAAAGGCTAGGCAGATGATGATGATGTTTATAAATATTAAATCAATATAATTAAGAGAACTTAAAATAGAACATTTATTACGACGACGATTACGACGATTATCAGTGTGTCTTTACTATATTATGCATGTATTATACATAAAAACCTTCCTCTTGAATCACTTTATTTACTTAAAAAAACACAACAAAATCCAATCCGTAGTTTTAAAGATCTTAGCATGTATAGGGACAGACAGCGGGAAGCGACTTTGTTTTATACTAAGTAGTGACTATTCGTTTTTAAATATCGAATGATTTAATGGCTTTAAATAGATTGAAGTGGTTGAGAGGGCTCTAAATAGATTATCGTGACAGCGGCCTGTGATAAAGTTGTTTTCTTTGTAAATTATGATGTTATCGAATGTAATATTAATACGCATGGTTGACGCCATGGTTGCTACGCTTTGTGTCGTGGGTTTGATTCCCGTACGGAGCAATTATTGTTCCGGGTTTAGGTGTCTTGTGTATGTGAGTTTACTTGTTTCTGAATGCACTACAAATACACGGTACAGGAGTAATTATTTTACTCACGATTTTTAGTGAGGGGAAAAAGATAAATCTATCTCAAATTTGATTAACACCAATTAACAATTTGTACACTTTTGTAAAAGAAATGAATAAAAATAGAGTTACACAATGTTCATTAATTATCAACATAAAACAAAAAATAAAAAGTTTGATTTGATTTTTTCCAGTATTTTCTATCCCACTCCTGGACAAAAAACTCCCTGCACTCATTCCAATAAATTTTTACTAAAGATAAAACAAAACACCTTGATCACATCACCAGATAAAAACAAATCTTTGCCCTACCTTTTCATAACACAGGAATAAAAACATTACCTAAGTGTTCACATCGGCAACAAAATATGTATGTTTTCTCCTGAACAAAACAGTAACATTATCTGGTAGATATAATTTATACATGGCTTCTTCGCTGCTAAGAAATTGCCATCTCTTACTTAGAAACTGTTCTACAAATAAAGGAAGTTTTCTAATATTAATAAATATCACGGATTGTGACGTCACACTTCAAGTTAGTAACAAGTGGGGCATAGTTACAAGGGGAGATTAAGTGGTAAGGGCTTTTATGTATGTTAAAGAAAACTAGCTGGTGCCTGTGACTTTGTCCGTGATATACTGATAAAACTGCAAAATGCTATTAAGTAATAATTTTAAGGATGTTTTTGCGCTGAACTTGTTTTTCTAAATTAAAATTAGCATAAGTTAAAGTAACTGAAAAGTACTTAAACTGCTTTTAAGGAGCAGTTCAATCATCAAGATCAACATCAGCAATCTATCAGTGAAAAACACGTCAAAATGCTTCCAGCCATTTTGGAGATACAAACCCGATAGTCAGAATAAATCTAAAAAATGTTTTTCTAAATGCATAAGAAAGTACAGTACTTTCTTATGCATGTAGAAAAAAAAAAATTACAAACAGACACTTTAATTTGATTTAAATATATGATGTATAGGTACAAAGGTTTCTGACGTCACACTCCAAGTTAATACGCGTTAGGCATAGCTACGAGGGGTAGATTATGTGGTAAGCGCTTTTATAATATGTCAAAATATGGCGGTAACAAAGCGAATGTGGTTGTTTGTCTGACATCCTTCTTACTAGAAGATTCTTGTAAATCTTTATTTTAGAAGAAGGTTCAATAAAAAAGTCTTCTATCACGTTAGCAAGAATATGACTGTGGTGATAGAAGTCCTTTGGCCTTTGTCTTGTATTATTTGGGGTCGGCGCTACACGTTTTGTTTTCTTCCATTCCGTTCTGTCACCTGTCATGCTTTCACTAATTCCTTATTCTTTAAAATCACTCTTCACACAATGCATCCATCTTTTCTTTGAACTTCCTCTCTCTCTCTCCCTCTCTCTTCAAGACTATAAATAGGCTCTTAATAAACTACTGCGCTTTACCATCAATGATTGCATCACTGCTTACCATCAGGTGCGATCACAGACGAGCACTAGTTTTTATCACTCAAACCACATCTAACTCCCAAGGAATCTCCTCATTCGTATCGAATCAGTTAAACAGGGCTGCTCCACACCTTCCACTGTTTTATCTCCTATTTTTTCCCGCCATAAGGCCTCGTTCAGCGCTTAACAGCCGACGATTGAGGGACGTAACTGTGAGTTGGCTCATCACTGCTCTTTCCCAGGTGTAACGTGACCATTTTAAATGGACCTTCGCGAACTATTTTTTTAACAGTTTCCGAGACCATTTTATTCTGGTACTGGTATAATGGGGCCCGCGTTGGACGTTCAGCCATGGACGCCTTCCAAATCGCATAGCATTTGAATAGCAACTGCAGTTTGGAGATAGTCGTTTAACTTTTATCGATCCATATCTGAGGAATCTTTAGTGAACTGGCAACATTTATATTCTTGAATTTGGAAAAAATTAGCCTATCTATACGATAATGTTATGTTTAAATTATTCTGGGCTATTAACTGTTTATTTATTGGTTATAAGAGATAAAATATTCTGCTCAGTAGCAAAACGTAAATATTTGATTCTATTTGATTAGACGATCGTTGTGTCGTCAGTTGTGCGAGTCAATAGTTGGTAAGCAAATGGTTCGCTTTGGTGAACGATGCCTATTGAAAAAAAAATTGAAAACTAGCTACAGTAAGCGGCTTCGCTCGTGTGTAATTAGCACTTTCTAACATTATAAATTGTTCTGTTGTATAAACTATATTACTGAGAAGTTTCAACCTAAAACCCACATTTATACACACACAAACATACACGCATGCCAGAATAACTTGACCGGCATTATAAGTACCATGTAAGTACCGATCTAAGTGACTCAACAATGTAGCAGAAACACTTTGTTCTATTTTCAAATGTCCTAATAACCATAAACAATAACGGGTGCTAACTAGCGGACCGGAACCGTGTTTATGGTCGGTAACTGAGGATCATAAGAACTGTTGCCAAATGGCGACAGTTACACACACCTTTAGTTACACTCTAAACTCAAACAATATCTTCAAATCAATTTTCTTGCTATGCTTCAGTAATTTTGTTAGTGTAAAAAGGAAATGAAACGGTTCATTAGAAACGAGGTTTGTTTTAATACTTGTAGGTAATCTACGTTGATATTATAAAGAGGTAAAGTTTGCTTTTTTTGTCTTTTTGTTTGTAGAAGGTAGATAATCTCTGAAAGTACTGGTCCGATTGCTAAATTTATTTCATAGTTAAAAAACTTCTTTATTTCTGAGACATTAGCCTCTATGGCTATATTTTATAATTAAATAGAGAATCTGACTGACATATCAACTCAAAGCTGAAATTACTGGAACTAGGAGATGGAAATTTTGTACAAGGTTTCTTTTTATGACGTAAGCGACCGATTAGAAAGAATGTTCCAAAATTGAAAATACGTGGTGGCCAAGTGGTAACGACCTTCAAACCCAGTGAGGAGCATTACTTTGTGTAATTTATTTCATCACCACGGCTCTCAAGACGATGAAGTGAAACATCGTGGGAGTATTAGAAGACCGATAATGTTACACTAATAAATAAATAAACATAAGTTCTTGTTCAAAACAAATTACCTACATGTACTTCCAGATTCCTCAGTAACAATAAGATAGAAGCCACACTTGGAGTTCCCCGAAATGCTCGTAAATGTCTTAGATTCAATTGTCAATCCTAGGGTTGTAGCAGTGTGGCTATAAAGAGATCTGTGGAAGCCCAACTTCGCTAAGACTTTAGTACTGGATCACCGCACACTCGTATAAATCCGTCTTTCGTTATTACCCTACTACGCGGTTACATGAGATAGCCTTGAAGTATAAATGAGACAAAGTGTACAGTGTTTTGGGGGTAATATCATATTACCCTTTCTTGCCAGGTTTAAGATATGAAAAGAGTCATTACCAGATATGTGATTTTTGCTTATATTGTCATCTTAATAAATATAAAGTTAAAAAGGCAAAGGGGCTGCAAGATTCTACTAAACTGTCTATGATTAATATCAGGCATTGATCGATGGTACAGTTGGCGCGGTTATTGAGCTATTGGCACTAGTTTAAGTTACATTAAAAAAAAACATTGCGTGTCGCGAGTTCGATTCCTGTATGAAACAAATATTTATTTAACAAACAGAAAGCTTTTTGAGTTTGAAAGTCTTATATGTATGTGAATTTACATGTTTTTTCTATTAACAGGCTTGCGTATGACCAACATCTCACTTGACGAAAAACAACGATGTTGTTAACGATGGAAAATGCTCACCTTTTGAACGCACCTAAAATACAGAAGTAATTTCTAATGTAGGACAAAGTATTAAAAAAAGTGCTTCCAAAAATTCTGTAGGTTGCTAGATATCGCATTATCATTCTAATCTTTGTCTTATTCGTACTCTATGGAATTTAGCTCCATTTATTTCGAAGTGATCTAAGTACATAGCGTTAGGTCGAATTTTATAGTCAGATCGTGCTTTACATTCATACTATAATGTGAGTAAGTAAAATATAGCGTTATGGCTAAGCATTTGAAGAGTAGACAGTCTTTACTCCCTTTGCTTACGTTTATGAGTTTGACCCAGTAACACTCTAAGAATGCATCAAAATCAGCTTTATAATGTCCCCACTGCTAGACTCAAGCCTTATAACTAGGAGAGCGAATGGGCCGTAATCCACCCCGCGGGAGGTGCCTTAATATCTTCGAAGTTTTGGTTCCAGGACATGCCGGTTTCCTCGTTATGTTTGGTCTTCGTCGTTTTGAGAGCAATGGTGATAAAATCATTACATAAAATAAAGCTCCAGCCTGGATTTGAACTCCCAATGTACAAATGCGAGAGTCAAAACACCGGGTACACACAACCACTGGGCCACCATTGCTCAACCTTCCGAAACAAATTAAAAATAGTCATATGTGGCTTCCATTTGAAATTTCATCATACTTAGAATCTTTATTTTTACAACCTATTTACGTAAGGCATTGTAGGTAGGCCACACGTTTGCGGTATGAAATTCAGTGTAAATTGATCTCGCATTCTATTGAAAGTCCATACCTACTACGCTAGGTCAGCCAAAAGTCAGTCTTATCACAAACGCGAAACTTGCATTCAGAAGGTAAGTTAGTAACATTTCTCACTTCGTTCGCAAAAATATTATCTAAACTTCAAATTTTATTCATGTCTTGTTCCATCTGTTTCCTCTTTGTGAGCCGACAGCCTATGATACCAGTGTTCAACGTTTTACGAACCATTTAATTTTATCGAATGCAATGTAATACAGATTGTTATGAATCAGCTGGGAGTCAATTTACCGCGCACATATGGAACCCGTTACCAACGTGTCAGCCTCATTTATTTTTTAAACCGTCTGTATTTTTGTGTGTTGATTTATACTGGCCAGTGTCAGTGGGGCAAATGAAACCAGTGTCTGATTTCTTTTTATATCCCCGTTCCATTGCTGTTTAAACTAAGGTATTTTTGAACGGTATGCAAAGAACTCAACGATGTACGTTAAAGTTGGTATTTCGATTTTTATTTCCGTTCCGTTTTTAGAAACTGATGATAGTCAAACGTTAGCGTGTGGTGGGGGAATGTGTAGCCGATTATTCATAGCGGTGATTTATTCTTAGTTTTGTTTGATACATCGTGTAAACTAAACAGTCTTGCAATTACGTATATAATATTGTCATGGAAAAGTTAGAACTTATGATGGTTCTCGTATTGTGTTTTTTTCTGGTAATTTATTTATTTACGAAAAATCCTAGCAAAGGTTTCTGTCATCATCTCCATCATAACAAGCTGTCAAGCTCCGCAGCCGGTCAAAACACGGCTCTTCACGAAAAAAACACTTTTCAATGTCGTCATCTATTCTTATTTCTTTCGTTTCATATTATTCTCGACGTGGCTTGTTCACATTAATAAATTAAATTACTTGTTCAATGCACAGAGAGAAAAATCCGTAAGCTTTATGAGACATCACAAAAAATGCTACGTGCATTTACAAAGTAAACACGATAAAATTACCTTCAGAACTGCACAGCAAGCAAAGCCTTTATTTTCTTTTATTTCCAAAGGAAGACAATACAAACAGCGAATTAAATAGACAGAAACAAGGGAAAAATATCAGTCGGACAGAATAGACTGTATCTAAAAGAAACAAACTTCATTTATATCTTCGAGTCTGAGGAACAAAAAAGCATAAAACATCCTGTAGGTAGCTACTTAAGATAATGTTTTACGACTTATCAGTTAAATCAAACAACGTTTCGCCATTTAAAAGGCATAAAAAGGGAAAAAGGGGCCAAGTTCCCCAGTTTTTGGGAGTTCTCCGACGGTTCGGATCGAACGAGATTAGGCTAATGAGTGCCGGATTCTGTCCATAAAATATACAAGACATGTCCGGAGCTTGATATTGGCAAATATTTAATGAAAATGGAATCAAGGGTTCCGCTCTGTTTATTATTAGAATCGATTTAAAGTTTATTTGTGTTGCTTTGACTCTTAACTTACTTCTTACAGCGGCTTTGGCCGCGTTAAACTACCTACAAAATTATCTCGACGACACCAGCCCAGTATTAAAATGATCTGATTCCAGGTCTCATCCAAGTCTGTCTGTGTCTTTTGAGAAAAAAATAAGAAATAATGAAAGAAAACACGTTTATTTGCTCCACCCTAGAGTGGTAGAACTCATTTATAGCTTCCCAGCTCAAAAAAATAAACAGTCGTAAAAAGTATGGTAGAGTTGTACTGTCATAGTAGTGATATGTAAAAATCTGTCACAATTTTAATAGTAAAGACGAATTTATGACGAAATTAGTGACTACTTCATTTTAACGTATACAATAAACAGTTCATTGCGACCTAATAAAGTGTTAAGTGGCAGTTCGCGCGACGTCGAGCCTCCCGAAATAACCGCGTAGCCTGTAACATCCCTATTTTCAACGAATATTACTCACATAATATAATAATAAAAATGAATGGGAATGCCATGTGGTAACGTAGCGTAGAATACTATCACTATACTATCTATTATAAAGAGGTAAATTTTGTAGGTTTTTTGGGAGAATCTCTGAAACTATTGAGGCGATTATGAAGATTATTTTACTGAAATGTTAGGACTTAGGTTATTACTGAAATGCTAATAGGTTAGGACCTTGAGTGCTATAAGGCTAAGCATTATCTGCATTCATGCGGGCGAAGTTGCTGGTGCTACAACCTTTGGGTTAAAAAGAACTACACTATGATAAGTGTGTACAATAAATAAATATAAGTGGAAATATAAGGAAGTATTTGGAGGCAAGACTGATGTCTAGTTTGCTCTATGTAAAATACTGATAGTGACGGTATCCTGTCAGACTGGCTGGCTAGCCTTCATCCCGCTATGTTGGGGTAGGTCCCTGACATAGCTGTGCCTTTTCTCAACAATGTTAGGGACCTACTCCTATTGCGACTAGCCTTTACTATAGTCAGGTAGGTAGGTAGTTTTAAGGATTACGTTAAGTTACCCCCGGAATCCAAAAGGCAACTGAAGGAACACTGGTTTTAGTCATTATAAGCCTGACACGCCCCCCTCCAGCTCCACCCAGATTGGTAGAAGTTATTCTAAGAAAATTCTAGGCAATTGTAATAGTCTGTTAACCAACAATGTAACTTCGAATCATAACAATACAGAACTTAAACAAAGACGTTTCATTAACTCAAAATAAAAAGCCATTAAAATGCCGCTTTCGGGACTACAACAAGGAAACGGCTGAGAGATTCTAATATTCTAGTGCTACAACACTGAAGCCTTTTGTAACGGGTAATAAAAGACATTCTAGGGCTCAAGTGGACCCAACGGAAATTTAATCTGACAGAGGACCCTTTTGTTTCTTGAAATTCTGTCCTTATATAAATGTCGGTGAAGTAGGCAGAGCAATAAACGAATATTTCAATTTAATTAAAAATACGAGCAGAAAATGTTGTTTTATCCCGATTGGCCGTTTAAAGAACACTCTTATCAAATCTTAATGACCCTCGGCTGTTTTGTTTTGATTTGAGTAATGACCCGAATTCGTACCGGTGTGTTTTATTTAACCGGCTTGAAAAATGGTAGCGTTACTTTGTGTATTTAATTTCAATTTTGTGTGTATTTTTGTATGAGTTAGAGTATATACTTATTAATTGATATTGTGCTGTACTTAATAAATTAAATTAAACATATTTTTTTTTTATTATTATCTAAGTATAAATTAGGTCTTACCCCATTTTTTGATCCACGCACTCCTCAAAGAGTTGTCAGCAAACCATAGGAGCTCAGGGCCGATGCCCGCTAGCTAGAACAGCGGGGAATTTTTGAAAAGGAAACCCGTTATCCTTGAACGCAAAGGGCAACTATAGGACACAGGTGTGCTTTTAGTCAGTAAAACTTTGACACGCCCCCCAGAACGGGAAATGTCCATCGTGAATGATTTCCATCTCCAAAAAAAAAACATTTTGTTGTGGTGGGAAATGGTCAAATGATTTCTTCTGCGTGTCAGACTTTTACTGACTAAATCCCACTTGTCCTTTGTGTCCTTGGGCCTCGAAATCGGAAATAATATTCCAGGTACTTGCTAGAGTTATTTTCATTAACCCTTGTTCAATGTAGATACTTGAGCAGACTCAAGTACTTATAATACTAAAGTGAACCCAATTAATGGAGCTTGTATATAAAGGTCACCTTTATTAAGGTTTGCCTTCATTGTAAACAAACAACTTTATGGAATTTATTGGTTTTTGGTATTAATTTGTACTACTTACATATCTAATGATCAACACGTGTAACTAAAAATAGTTGATATTCAAATATAGTTTCAGTGTTTGTTATGAAACTCCTTTAAAACGGCTTTTTGACCCATTTTTATGGTTATTTTGTTGGGTATGTTTGGTGGACCTAAGAATAGGTGATGGGCTATTTTTTACCCTCCAAGTGCCACTGAAACCAATATAACAGCTGAAAATCATCTATCGCCTAGTTGCCCATACCAGACCAAAAAAAGAAGGAGATCCTCCCTTTTCAACGGAGGTATTTGGGACTTTACACTCTGTTTCGCAGACCTCCAAAACATCATTCCTTTTTTTTGTAAGTGTGGTTTGGTCCATAAGGCTCTTTGTCTTTTGGGCCAAACCAAATTGTTAGAAAACAGTACAGAGTAGAGCACTGTCCTGTTTCTATAGGTAACAATTTGGTTTCTCCTGTTCTCAACGAGGTTTAATTTACATCCCCTCTTGGTGAAGCCGCTAATGACAGCCGGGCTCAACTGCTTACTTCTCAAGGGGCACTGAAAGACAGCCAAACCCCGGCAGTTACTCAATTCAGGCGATGAATTATACAGGATTGGGTTGCGAATACATTCAATAAGATAGTCTGATTTCAACTTCTTATCTGTTTCTCGTGGTTTTTATTTTTCTGCTAGGTAAACAAGTTTTGTTTTTTAACAATTCATTCTACTGTTAATGTGAAAATGTTGTAAAATTGTGACATCTATGGGCTCACATAAAATCCTACATCGCGCAATTAAAATTCTCCGCATGATTTGAACAGATACGACAGCCTGAAATTATCTATCGGGCAGTTGCCAACTTTGAAAAAGACCCGTTTGTTCGGAGGACCTTCTCATTACTACTTTTATAGAAAATTTGAGCTATCATAGCCTGAAGAAGTGATAAACATGCACAAAACTTTTGCCGTTATAATATTTAAGTGTGATTGCAAAAACATAAATCGCCTTCAAACTTAAATCTTTCCTTTAAGAAAAGATCTTGAATTAAGTCCTCCCATCCTCAGCCAAAATATTTAGTCTCAAGATAAAATATCGCACGTTTATCGCATGTTCATGATATGACAAGCCTTGGAGCTGCAGATAATGAGTCGGGACTGTCCCCATGGGCATAAAACTGAGGCGCCGACCACTTGAAGGCGCTTAGAGGATATGCCTTGACACTGCGACTTATATGTGAGATATCGGCTGCGTAATATCATGCTGTTTTGAAGATGATAATGTAAAGAAAGAAAGAATAGATTTTTTTCGGTACACCATGATTTATGAACGAACAAGTACTTGCAAAATTAATTTAAACATAAAGAAAATAAAAATAGATCTCAGAATCACTATAAATTAAGGCAAATAAGTAGCAGGAGTGGGTTTTAGTCAGCAGAAGTCAGATACGCAATCAGAGCGGAAGAAGTCATTTTAATGATCTCCCACCTTAAAAAAACCAATCACTATGTGTCTCACGGCTGCACCAAATAGGTCCAGTTTTGCAAAATGCCAGACAACTACGTAGCAGTGTTGCCTGACGCTGGTTTTCAACTGTAATGTGTACGACCGTGGTTTACAAAATAGAGATAAACTAAAGAATGTTAGATCGTAAAAGGAAAATTTACATCTGCGGTGCCATTACACGTTTGGCACTGAAACTGGTCAGATACTTCCGGACAACAATAGTAATTTCGTAACTTTGTAACTTTATAATAGGTGAGATACCGACAATGTAAGCATAAAAGCAGCAAAAGTTCACCGTTTTCAAGAAGAAAAACTAAATTGTAAATTATTTTAAACTTCATGTACAATAGTGGTATACTGGAACAATAGAGGCACGGAGGAAACTCGTTATGTTAAGATGGTCACCCATCCACAGACCAACCTTGACAAGCGTTGCTTAACCTTGAAGTTGACTTGTGTTCTATTACTTACACTGAGCCACCAAAAAAATTTACGCAGTTAAAAACTGTTCCTGTATAGGCTTAATGCAACTAGGCATTATCTAACAGTAACTCATCTTCATCATAATTTCAACCGAATGACATCCACTGTTGGACAAAGGCCTTCCCCTAGTATTATCACAACGAATGGTCGTGTTGTAACTCACGACCATTCGTTGTGATGACACTAGGGGAAGCAGGAATAAAATTGAAGTATAAACCACATAAGCATAAGCATATTTAGCCTTATAACACAATCCCAACAGTGGAAACGTGGTAATCCGCCATGTGGGCCCAGTGCGGGTAGATAGATGTCACATAATAGGTGTGGTGAAGTTTAAATTCTGGGACATGAGTACTGGCCTGATTTCTCTACAATGTTTCCTTCACCCTTTTGACAGTAGTAGTGATGATATAAATAACACAAAGTAAGCTCGTCTGGGTTTGTACCTCTGATGTAACTTTCGATACAAATTGATCTGAGCAGAAATCAGAATCGGAGATGCGAAATCAATCCTTTGTACATTAAGTTGCATGAAGACTAAATAAATAAATAAATAAATCTCTGATTTAAACCCACAACATACATCTTGTAAGTTGAGACAGTTACCACTGTGCCACCACTGCTCACGAATTAACCGCCTACGCAAAAACAAACATAAAGTAAACCTATTATATATGTACACGAATCTAAAATAGAAATGAAAACTATTTCAAGGGCCTCTAACCCGTCGAGTAGGCGACGGGTCCTTTCTACCCTTTTAGCGAGTGAGTGGATCACAATCGCTGAGTTGACTCCAACCCTCCGCCGACCGCCTTGGCAACACGCCAGCAATCTGTTTACTCAACTTTAATTGAGATTATCCTATTCCAAAATAATTTTAAATAACCAAACGTTGATTTTATAGAAGCAAACCAAAACATTCTGATTACTTAATCAAGACTCTTGTCTAAATAAAATTTAACCAGCCATCAAAATATTCATGAAATCGCTAGAAATATAATTATCTTTTCCATTTCCGTTGACGCAAATGCCGAATGCATCAAAACGTCACGTGTCAGGCGGCCGAATGTCTCAAATGACAAGTACACGTCAGTGACGCGGACAGAAATAGCCGACGGTTGAGTAACCACTTCAGAAAAAGATAGATCTTAATTTTCTCTATAATGTTAGCTTTACTCCGCTATCAAAGCCGTATTGAACATAAAATTTTAACGACGCCGCAAAACGGGCGGCGGTAGCGAAGTGTGCCGCGCGCCACCGCTTTATAGCAAATTGGAGTCATAGCGGGTTGACACCGAGACGGCATGGCATTGTCCCGAGTGACGCGATACAACGAGCCCCACCGGGCGGCGGCGGGCGGGAGATGAGGCCAGCGCCGGACAGCTTGGAGGCGCGCCAGCGATGTGTCCCGCCACTCGCGTGCTACGGGATAACAGGATATCTAGCTTATGTAGGGATTATTCAGACAACTAGGTCGCAATCTCGTTTGTCGAGCGAATTTTCAATGGGATTTAATGTGCTATGGACCTTGTTGATATAAGTAATTCACCAGTTTAATGTTGTCAAGTATTAACGTTAGCATGACACTTTGCTAGAAGCGATTGTTCCGCAAATACCGACCAAATGGAGTGTATTTAGGAAATAGTGGAGTCTATCAAATGTTTTTTTATCGCCGCTGACCTGAATTTGGAATCACATCCTGTAGCATTACGTGCACGGTTAGTCAGACTCTGTTTTGTATTAATCCAGTTTTAGCCGAGTGAGGCATCCTAAATAGATTTTGTATCTCCAAAATAGCTCAATGCTTTATTTTTGTATTTCTAGATGAGAAAATGACCTTACACTAGCCAACACTTAAATCTTAATGCCTGAGGGAATAACAGGACTACTAGAAAATTGGATGTATTTTTTATTATTTCGTACGAAAATCTTACATTTTTGCGCTAGTTGAGACAAGAAAAGAATCTGACGCTGAGCTATCTCGCTAATGGGCCGTCTGAGCTTGAATTCTGTCATTAGGACTTGGAATTTCACGTTTTATCGGGCAAATGGTGTGCTACCGCAGCGCGATGAATGATCTTCATTTGTCCATAGGTGGCACAAATATTATGGAAGTGAAAATTGCT
This sequence comes from Mythimna separata, assembly GCA_030763345.1. NCBI lineage: Eukaryota > Metazoa > Arthropoda > Insecta > Lepidoptera > Noctuidae > Mythimna > Mythimna separata. The sequence continues at coordinate 4,127,189 of JAKKIA010000036.1, read as the reverse complement.
GTGGCCTCATTTGCCGTTTGTGCTACAATCAGTGGTTTCACGAAACTGTGTTATTTTTATGTGAATGATTTCTATTTTAAAGCGTGTTTCTCTTTCGTGTGTTAGATGCATTCTAGTGCTTCCATTTTTCTAACAAAACGTGATAGAGTGACCTGTTTGCAAAAATTAAGCACACGGGAAAGCATAGGCAATTAAATTTAGGGAAAATCCAACTTCAATTAGCAGTCTTAAAGAAAAATTGGATTTATTGTATTCGGTTCTGTGCCGATATTTAACATACGGTGTATATAAAAACCAAAGTCCTGGATCGCTCACTGATGCATTAACGCCTAGCCCAAACCCTTAGTCCTAGAATGCTGAAATGCATAGAGGCTTCTTTTGTGATGTATACAAACAATAAGAAAGGATTTTCTGGAATTGACCCCCTAATAAGATAAAATGGGTCGTAGTTCAAAATAAATGGTAAGTTGATAAAGATAATAATACAGTCAATTTTTCCCAACAACAGCGGCTACAACTCTTTCTTTGAAGTTGGTAACAAAGTAACAAACTAGGCTAATAGCCTTAGCCCAGCCGTGTTGGAATAAACAGGCAGTTGTAGGATTGTGGATATGTTCAAAATAGTTAACGTAAAGGCCAACTGACGGACTGACTGACACTGGTGGGTATGGGTCAGTAAACATCTACCATAATCTCTCGTTCCACCCGGAACTTGAGGAGGTATTTGATAAATTCTCTTCAATAAATAAAATATAATTAGACCTGTGGCAGCCCTGTTTGCCAGCGGCATCTGCAACGTCCTGACGAGACTGAGCGGCATTCAATATTGCAAGTTTCTTAACGCGCCACTTAGTAACAAATAAATACACTAATCAGAATAATTAAGCTTGTTAATACTTACCTAATAAGATATTAGTTACACTCAAATGATTGGCAGATAAAAGCGTTAGGGTGGGTTCCTGAATGGAGTAAGTATTTTGAGTTAAGAATGTGTTAACTTTTTCTTTTCATCGGTCAACAAATCAGCATTCCTATCCAATGCGGTAATACTACCTGCAGCGGTCTGAGCACTACTCATTGGATGATTTTTTTGGTTCCCAATACGTTTTTTTTCTACCCGTTTGTCCATATTATTATTTTTAGTTTGTATAATAACTATTAAGCTACAATATTTATTAGTTTAGATTTGAAATTCATCATTTGTAAGGGTAGAAGTTATGCTTAAAATATGACCAAACTTTACACGCAGTAAAAAACTATCTTGCTCCTAGTTTATTGATCTCTACCTATGACTTTTGACTAAAGCCACGCAGCGATTTACGCAAACCTCTTACTTATTTGCCACGGTTCTTATTTGTGAGTGAGGGCACACTGTGCACTTCGTACGAGCACGTCATCTACATAAATTGGGCCAACGCGTGACAAGAGCGCCCTCTTGCGTGTCACGTAGGAACTACATTATTCTGCAACCACAAATCGTACATATTTGACGAATATTCCCGAGTTATGTCTCACTGTTTTTACGTAAGGGGTAGACTAAGTTATGGGATTGCTGTGTTCCACACGATTGAAATTATTGCTGAGTCAAAGTTACACAGATTTTGCTGATCTTTGTGCTATTTATTCGTAACAGGTTGTAGCAACTCATTTGAAGTTGAGTTTGAAAAATACTCAACTACAAATGTTTCAATCAGAAAACTGTTTACGTTATGTTAGGGAAAGTGTTTATAACTGAACTAGGTGTCACCACGCTGGCCTAGTGCGGGGCGGTGAATGTTAAATATCATCAAAGTTTTGGTACTAGGACCTGCCCGTTTCCTCACGATGTTTACCTTCACCGCTTTAAGCGATGAAACAAAAAAAGTATCACACAAAATGACGCCTATCTGGGTTAAACCCACCTACAACTCATAAATCGTGGCCGTTACTACTAGCCCAAAATAAAAATTTATCAAATTGGGAATAAACTCATCAAAAACTATTCATACATCATTTCACGTAAAACCTTTTACCTGTACGATACAATGGCACTTAGCATTACTTTAAGTTATTACTTTATGTAATGAGCCATCCCGGGAATTCGTCTCGCTCTAGTTCCCGTTAGTGAGGCTATTGCGACCCCACGCGGTCCAATCCCGGGTAACGGGCAATATTCTAGATTACACATTACATGCACAAATTGCCCGATAGATCGGGGGACACGCCACTGCACAGTGTGTACCTTATTAGTCCTTATTTAAAGTTATATACTTGGTTAGCTGCTGCCAGCGGCATCACCCGCGTGATAGTAGGAAATTATCCCAAGGGGACATACGCCCTGGATAAAAGTATTCTTTATACCAAGGTTCATTGAAATCCTTTTAAGTAGTTTTGCGTAAAAAAGTAACAAACATGCATACATCCATACAAACAAACTTTTGCGTGTATAGCGTTAGTAGGATAATAAACTGTAGCACCTATTCTTCATCATCATCATCATCTGCCTAGCCTTTTTCCCAACTAAATTGGGGTCGGCTTCCAGTCAAGCCGGATTTAGCTGAATACCAGTATTTTACGAGGAGCGGCTGCCTACCAGACCTCCACAACCCATTAACTGGGGTAACACGGTACTTCATGGCAAGACTGGAGTCAGATTTACTGGCTTCTGACTATCCGTAACGACTGCCAAAGATCTCCAAATGACAGCCGGGACCAACGGCTTAACGTGCTTTCCGAGGCACGGAGGAAACTCGTTATGTTAAGATGGTCACCCATCCACAGACCAACCTAGGCAAGCGTTGCTTAACCTTGAAAATCGACCTGTGCGGCTGTTATTACCTAGCTACGAGCTCCTGTAAACTGTAGCACCTATTCTTGATTGAGCTATATGTTTAACGTTTGAATCCCCAACCGGTCCTATGAGACCGCGCTGTTATTGTTTTACTATTGTGTCTCGTTTCGCGGGTATCTGAGTAACTACCTAACTTCTGCCAGCGGATCTACCCTCTTACAATTATAAATTATTCTAAAGTACGTACACTTGGAATTGCACCATATCCTATTCTAGGTCATAACCTATCCGTGCGCCAAGTTTCGTCTAAATCCGTTGAGTTGTAATTACGCGTAAAAGAATGACCAACGTAAACATATAGGTACTAGGTACGTAAATATGTAGGTACTGTTAGCGCATGTATAATAAACACAAACCTACATATATTGTTGTGATGTCATTTTTAGATAAAGAGCTAAAGTTTGATTAAAGACATAGGTACAAAGATCTGAATTGCGAAGGTACTTAAATAAACCGATGAGGCTGTTACCATCCCATTTGTAAATATCGCCTCACATAATTATTTCAACAGGCATTGTGGAGGCTTTCAACACTCAAGGCTGAGGTGTTTAAGCTTCCCAAAGCTAAGGCCAATGAGCTTCCAAGTTAGGAGAACCGTCAGGTAGCAACAGGTCCACGTAATTCTATACAAACCGCTAAACAACCGCTCCAAAACAGATCTAAAGGCTCTCGCCCACGGCGAATTTTGAAGCGATGCAGTAGCGTTGCTTTCGCGCGTTCGCATCGACACAGACGCGATGCAAAGTGCTGCTTTCGCGCGTTCGCATCGACACAGACGCGATGCAGTCGTTTGCTGCTTACCCTCGCCCAAGCCACGATTTTCAGTCGCGATGCAAACGCGCTACTGTCGCGATGCGCAATACTTACAGTAACACACAATTAAGATTGTGTATGTAGATTGCTTTTGTTTTTCATTTACGCGCCACCATCCCTTTGTCCTCTCCCCGATGTCGTCTGACACGGTCGCGCGTTTGCAGCACTACAGTCGCGATGCTGTAGCGCGTTGCAAATGCGACTAACAGCCGAACCCAATAACCTATCTATCACATACCGGAGATAGAAAAACAAATGAAAGAACAGAAAATATGTATAATATTTGTATGCCAAAGCTGGAGATAGATAGGTTATTGGGTTCATCCGTAACCCGTTAGTAAAGATGCTGTCGTGCGTTTACGAAACGCGCGTCAGCAGCGAGCGCTACAAAAAGACGCCGTAGATGAGGGCCTTAAAGATATTACGAAGATAGAATTAAGCGAAAGAAAATGTAGGCTTACCCTTGTTAACATACTTTGTGCGCAGTTTATCTACCTGCCACATGGAATCTTTACTCCGAAACGCTCTGGAGGAAAACAACACAAAATCACAAATATTGTTATTATTAAAATAATATAATGAGGCCCTTAATTAAATGTCTAAATTGTGTAAGGCGAAAAGGAATAGGAATAATAATATATAATTATTATTTTAGTCTCGATATTAATTTTGAAACTATGATGACTTTTGTCACAAAATGCCAAATGGAAAAATCATGAATTAGTTACATGATAAATTATTTTAATTCCTAAAAGCAAAACCATGCACCTACTTCAGTCATCGCTATTTACTGTAGATACAGGCTTGCGGACGACGAGCAATGAGTAGCTTGCGTTCGGCCGTCAGGTAACCATCCGGACTGATCCGGACCAAGCCCGAGTCGTCGAAGAGATGTCAGCAAAACCGTGCTTAACAGGGTCGAAGCCTACAAGAGTCGATTTTTGAAAGAGAGTCCATGGTCCTGGACGCAAAGGGCAACTGAAGTAACATAGGTGTGGTTTTAGTCAGTGAAAGTCTGACACACCCTCCGGCCTCGCCCTCGAACGAGAGAAGTCATTAGATGATAAAACGCCTTCAAAAAAAAACTCATAGGTATTTGCTTGCATCGTTATCTTCTATGAATAATTTAATTAGATCTCTCAAGTCTGAAGATCATGTGAAATAAGATAGGTACTTATGAAGCGAACTCCGACATAATTAAATTTAGAACAGGTGGGAGTAACAAAATGAATCAAAATTAATCCAGAGCAATTTGACGGTACTGTCGTCGGCTTCCAGTTTAATTTTCATGTTTAATTAAATAATATTTTGTTTAACACGTGAACGGACCAGAATAGACGAAAAAATACTTCTCATTAGCTTTGATGCTGAAGTAATTAAGTGTCTCGACTCAATAAGGCTTTATGTAGACTTCTAACAAGTTTTTACGTAAATGTTAGACTTTTATGAGAATTAGGGAATGTTTTACTTTTGTGTAGGTTTTTATAGGCTCATGTTCGCGGCGGTCTTGCCGTCCGATTATAATTTACGCGTATTTTAAGCTAGCGTGAATAGGCATAAAGAACTACTGGTCCTCTCCATCAACAATTGGATCGCAATCAAGCACTACTTAGTTTACATCAATAAAACTTCACTTGATGGTAAGCAATCATGTGGCCGACGATGACGCACGCTTACCTAGAAGTAACCTATTCACGCTTGACTTAAAGACTCTCAGATTACAGCTATCAGGAAACACACACTCCGTCAGGAAATTCTACTCCTTAGATGTACGCATAATGAATTTGTGTTCCCAGAATGCTTTGTACGTTTGAGTGGTATGTCCACCATGTACCGATGGCGCAATGTCGCATACGTCTAGTGGTCCGATGATAGAATGGTCTTGACCACTACTTGATTACACTTGTCTTTTTGTTTCCAATTGTTTAATTTAATTTAAATTTATGTGTGTTTAGTTTTTTTTAGGTGGGGAATCATCAAAATGACTTCTCCCCCTCTGGGCGGAGCGGCAGGGCGTGTTAGATTTTATGTTCGCTTATTTCGTCAAAATGTATGGAACAGCTGATTATATTTTCTCAATTTCAGGTTTGGTCCCATACTAAAAGTTGTTCATAATGATGAGTACAATGACCCCTCAAGAGGATGTGCGTTAATTATGTTACATGTTGTGTAGCAAAATACAATTTGTTGATTTGAAAGTATAATACTTATGGCATTTCGGGAGGTTGTAAAAAAAGTCACAAATAATCATATAAAAATACAATACTTGGTCAATAACGAATACCGAAATGCCATACACTTTTAAATCAACACATTGTATAATGAGGATACCGACATATCCTAGAAGTGGCATGTCAAAGACATGTGACATCCACCATTCCGGACTGGGCCCGCGTGATGGATAACGGGCCCATTCCCTGTCCTAAAGAGAAGTCCTGAGTCCCAACCGTGGGAATATCACAAGGCCGCTAATGTAATATAATATTATAAAGAAGAATGTTTGGTATTTATATTTGTAAATAAAGAATAAACTCTAAAGCCACCGGGCCGATTTTAAAAATTCTTTCGCCAATAGAATGCTACTTTATCACTGAGACACATGGGCACATAGGTACTCGTATTTTCCACTTTCACGCGGCTGAAACCGCTGACATTTATGGTTTATTTGTGTATATTTTCTTTGTATTCACCTTTTTTCTCTGTTTATAGCACCTAACGCTATTTTTCTTTGCATCAAGGTTGACTCGTAGATCATTTTGTATAATTAGACATTCCTAATGCTATAAGTCCGCCTCTGTACTTTTATGTCATTTATAAATAAATTCTAAGTAAGCAAATATAAAAATAAATCGAGAAACTTCTATAAGTATGTACTGTCGATAGATATGAATCAATTTAAATGTATCCATTCCGTGTATATTTTATACTAATAATGAATAATGCTCTATATGGATTCTAAGGTCAGAGTATATTATAACCAGAGTTTACGTTAATTTTGAGTTTCGCTTTCATTTCCGGGTGCGAATTTTCGTAGGTTTAGTCAGTAAAAGCCTGATGCGCCTTGTCGCTACATCAATAGCGGGTGAAGATATTTGATGATTTCCCACGTCAAAAAAAGTACGCGATTTGTTGTAGAGATCTATGTATTTACTTCGTAGTAAGTTCACGAGTCCATCCATCTCAAAATAACCTAACAGAACACAAACAAAAACCGCTCCTACTCATTCCACATTCAAATAACGTCAACGGAACAATAATTCAGATTATCAAATACATCTTACTTTTCGCATTGAGCGGCAAGTCATGAGGGAAGCTCGAATTCTTGGCTCGAGTCCAACCGCGGCCAAACATCTAGCACCCTGCCTTTATGACTGCCGAAGGACGAAACTTTCCTTGTTATCCAAGAAATATCACAACATATTTCGAAGGTTTTATAGGGAAACTTTGAAGGGCCACAAGCCGAACAGAGAATCATTGACCGGCCCTTCGATTGAAAACTTTGGGCGACTCCATGAAGCTGCTGTTATTATGTATTGGGACACATAACACTCATATTTCGAACCGCATTTATTGAGCAGAGGGGAAGTTTTTGGGGTCCGCGTTAGTTTGGGAGTTAATGGTTTTGAGTTTGTCAAAGTACCTGACTTGTTGGCAATGCGTTAACGCACTTATCTGTACTATCGCACTTGTGTTATAAAAGCAAAAGTTTTTGATTAGGAACGTATTTGGATGAAATTTGGCACACGGGCAGACGATGCCCTAGAATAGCGAATAGAATACGTAGAATAGGTGCAGTTGGCGCAATGGTTGATTGGCTAGTGTGCTGCGTGTCGCTGATTCGATTCCCACAAGAAACGAATATTTGTACGGATTACAAAATTATTCCGGGTCTGAGTGTCATGTGCTTTACATATTTAGTGGACGCACCCACGATACTGGGGTAATTTCTAATTAAAGGTAAAGTTTTTTTTTAAAGAAAAATAAAACTTTTTTTCCCTTTGGACAATTTTCTTTTGGTCTAATACTCTCTTTATAATCTCTGAAACAATCAGTTGTATAGGATAAAAAAAATGTATAGGAGAGCCAAGCTCATGACAAATAGGCTTATAACATTACACTACGACCCACGGGAGTGAAGGAAAAACCATAGACGCAAATAAAATCGGAACACCTCTAGTTGTTATAACTTAATAATAATATAACTTACGGTAAACCAGAGTTTACCTGTCAGTAACTCCACTTTCAAAACTAAGACACGCATTTAAAAATTGGTGCTTATTTGAGCCGATATTGTTAGTTTATGAGTATGACGGTGATATAATTTTGCATGTGTGCCTGGTTTACTATATTGATATTTTGCTATTTTTTTCGAAGTTTTGGTTACTCGTACTACATAAATAATACATTAACTCAGTAATCAAACCACACGTAGAATACTAATACAAAAATAATACATGAACGTTTACAAATCTGTTCGCTACAAAAACCCATTAATATCGACTCAGTAAGTAATTCTTTATTCATGGCTCCTAATTTTAAAACAATAACACTCTACAGATCCACAAACTCGTGAAACGATTACGGTCCTAAATAAAATTGGAAGTTGCAAACGGAAAATTAAGGCGAAGTCACTTAAAATGCGATGGGGGTTTAATTACGAGATTTGTCAAATAATAAATAAATAAAGTTGTTGTATACCCTCTCTGCGCTCGGAGTTATATCAAAGCTCCTCGCTTCAGATACCGCCGCGATTTATCCCCGAGTCCCGCTTCCTTTATATAACTTACCCCTTAAAAGCTTAGCGTTTGTTTCTTTTTTCTTTACCTCTATGATTGAAGTCAAGATTTAGATTTCGATGTTTTCCGTTTCGGATTATTGGCTTTTCGGCAACTATTTCCGTTCGAGGTTAGTTTTTGTTTTTGGGTCAAACCTTAAAACTAAGAGCACCATTTATGCAAATAATGTTTTTTGTTTGGTATTAACTAACTACTTAGGAAGACAGACCGGTTTTTTTGCCGATAATTAATCAATCATTAGAAAAAGTGTGATAGAGGCTTATTTCATTCACGCTGTTACTCAAATTTAAAAAATACTGGCTAGCTTCTACAATATTAAAATCGAGAAAAAACGTTGAGAAAATAAAGTTTCTTGTATGGTAAACTCTCTTAACTCTATTATTTGTTGTTACAGCAGCAATGGACATATACATTCCATGAAAATTTCGATTCTTTGCCTTTTACAGTTTATAAGATACATCCCGCTTATATATAGAAAAATAGACAGTGGTGGCTTAGTGATATACTCGTATATAGGTTAGCACCCGTCGGGTGCGGAACCCTTCAATAGTAAAATATTATTACACGTTACAACGAGTTGTACTCTAAGTTAGAGAGATATGGTAATGGTTACTAATGAGTATAATTGTGTAAATACATGCATGTCATTATCCTCAATATCTTTTTTTTTATCCGAAACTCAGGTACTTTCAAAAATCGAACAAAAATTGGAATTACGCCGTCTACGCTTTTTTAGAGCATTCACCTTAACAGATAACCAAGAAAATCAAGAGCAACTATTTTACAAATCCAATCTGTCAAAAAGAGCGTCTCTTCAAATTTATCGTCGGGATGATCAGTCCGCTGGATTTGTCGCAGCACTGACAGATCGTTTTTTAATGCTGACGGCATCGCTCGCAATTACTGAACAAATTAGAACGGCCCCCTACCTACAATTTAACACTTTTTCGTCCATTTTAATGAACACACCTTAATGAAGGAGTAACTTAGTAGTGTCGCAGTTGTTAACGTTTTATTCGAATAAAATTCTGTAACCTAGATTTTGTACGTTTTAATGTGCTTAGTAGTGATACTGAAGGGTTTGGAATCGTTTCAGGAATACTCATTAGTGTATCGAGGCACTGAGGAATGGAAATACTTAGAAAAGAGAGTACCTAATTACTGAAATTCGCCAGTTAGTTACTTGAAATTCAAGTTTGTACATTTTTAAGATAATTTAAAATATTTTTTTCACCAAAAAAATTAAAACTCTAAGCGTATCTGTCGTTGTCATGTGGTAAAGTTGACCAATTAATATAATGAGAAGTCAGTCAACTTCTTAAAATTACCACCACAAAACTGACCAAACCTAAACTTAGCTATTTTATTATAGAGTAACTCTACGATATATCTAAGTACTATCGTCTGTTTTTTATACCATGAGACTAAATTGACACAAGTATTGTCAAACTTACTATAGGAATGATGCCAGTTCTTTTGTGTTGTAATGTCATTTTAGTCTCAGGGTATAAGAAACAGACGTTATAACTTACAGAATTTCAAAATACACCATCAGTTAGTTCCCAATAAGCATCTTTCTAAATTAACACATACTCGTAGAACCTTCGAAAATTCAAATCTTTTAACTGCCGAAACATTTCGGAAATACGCTTCTAAATTCAAATAAATTCTAGTTGCCGTGTGAGTCAGTACATTGGCGCATTCGGGACGCTCAGCCGAGCAAATGGTTCTTTGAAGGCACATCAACAAAGACAAAAGCCGATTTGGTTGAGCGTACAACAGGGTTGGGCTCCGTATCGATGTTTGACGATCTTTTCTACGAAAACCGTAAATATCTCGCTTGAAAGTATCTTTTATTAGGATGAATTTCGAAATTGAGTTCATGAATTTAATACAAAGGGTTATTTAGGGAATATGGGTGTGTTTTAGTTAGCAAAAGTCTGACAGTCCGTCTTGCTTCACCTAGAGTGAGTGATATAACAATTTAATATGTCACTTACGGGATATCTTCCGTGATTATACATTGTTTTGAGTTCCCGATATTTAAAGTAAGTTTTGTAAGTGACATGTTAAATTTTGAAATAAACTGTGATAGCCTAAAACAGTGAGTGAAGTAATTTGATATTAGTTTAATTTTCCAACCTAAAAAAGGTAGGTATTCATTAGATGGTGTATACAAAAGTACACGATGGAAAACATGGTTTTCTCTCCTAATTTAACTATAATTTGAATAACAACCACATCAGCCAATTACGCCCAAATCCTTACTACGACTAGTTAACACAAAATCAACACCAATACCTGCCCGAAAATCGAAAGCCCGCCCAAGAACAGACCTAAAGGTGGGCTTAGCCACCTAGACAGGTGTACCTACGGGTGCGGAGGTGCGGAGTGACGGTAATTAAGTCAACCGGTGTGTAACAGACAGCGGTCGCGGACGTAGGTAGCTATCGAGCAGGATACCTTAATCTGTGCTGCGGTTTACACCAACCACGGGCAGGTTCGGAACAACAATGACACTGACTTTCTAGTTTGCTTACGGTGCTCAATGATACCAATAAAGGTAGTATCTTTATTGGTATCATTGTGTAAAAGATTGCGAATAATAATGTCTATTAACTCTTTTACTTTTTATTAATATTAATTGAATGTGAGAATACTGTGGACTACGCAATTATTATTTTTTTATCATTTGTTAACTGGTCTACACTGTCCTCTCATACCTACTAACCTAATGTTGTAACGTGGAAATATTATGGTAAAACTCAATCATTTTATTTATAAGTAAACGTGGAGTTTCTTGCTGATCATTCTCCATAGGAAACAACGAATTGAAACCTGACATTTTATAAGTGCCCGTTTAGTCTTAGATTCAATTAAAATATTTAGAATTGAAAAACGAACAAAAATGGCATAGGTTAAAGCAGCATATTTGGATATACTACCGAAATTAGCTTTTTTGTCTTATATTTCCATGTCTTCCTCATTACAGTTGCGAGAAAAAGCCTTAATTAAGCAACAGAAACATTCGACATTGGATTTCTAGAAACGTGACCGTGAATGCGTGCGATTTTGTCGCACCGAGTGACGGATAGGTCTCTAATGAAGAGATGACGCGGCTGGTCGCAATTACCGCGAATTAGCGATGCGATGGCTTCACTAGCGTTGCTGGCTGATTACTGTGTATTGGTATGCGGCTAACAGGCGAAATTAGAGACGGAAAAATCACATATTTGCGGGGGATTTTGAGGTTTTCGAATGATTCTTTGATTGGTTGGGATTTTTGTAAGGTTCGTATCTACTAATGAAACTGAACTGAGCTAAGCCGAGCTTTTTAAACGACAACAATAGGTATACAAATTTTAAAGGAATTAAATGAAGTAACTATTCGGACAGTTAAAGAGTGAAGTTCCCAAACGAAGTGTGTTTTTCCTGATAGCTACAACCTAAGGATATTTAAGTCAAAAATGAATAGGTACGTTACTTCTAGGCAAGCATGCTCTGTTGTTGACTACATTATCGCTAAATATCAGGTGAGATAGTGGTCAAGCGCGAGTCTGTTTTCTTATCTTAAAAAAATTATAAAGTGCAATCATCTCAAATCTCAAAATCTGTCATAACTAAATAAGAGAGGTTGTATAGAAATCACTGAAAATATATCTCGGGTTGGACGCTCTTAACATGACAAACAACTGAATATTATTCAGTTGTTAAAAGAATTCTCTCGTATATATTTGATTTCGATTCAAGACTACTCCACTGTCGTCAAACGCAAACGAAAACAAAATGAGAAAGTCTAATCTAATTTTTCGAATCAATGACCTAGAGCTATGCAAGGTCAGTTGCACTCGAGTTTACAAAATAAATAGACAAGAATATCTCTAATAAATTCTCAACGAAATAACATTTTTTGTACGAAATTATGTACCTCGACATAAACTGAGAGAAAGCATAAATTGAGAGAGCTATTTGAAATAAGACCGTTTCAGATTATATGTTTTATTTTATTTTATTAGCAGTCCCAGGAAAGTAATTCTAATAAAACTTTTGCGGTACAACACTATTTATCATAACTATGTATGAATACGTAGGAACACTAAATATACATAGAATTGGTATATGGCCTAAATCGAAATTGTTTTTAGAAAGTTGGGTCCGTATACAAATATTTATCTAGACTTACTTTAACTGGCGAAATAACTGAGTAAGTATGATACTCCAATTTTTCGTTAATATAATACCTAGTTTATTTGACGTGAGTTTGTTTATCATGTATGTATGTAAGTTGATTACTCATTAACTCATATTTGAAAGGATTTGTATGAAATTTTGCACACGGGTAGACATGTTCTGAAATAGCACATTAAATGTTTTTTGTTTCTAGGAGCTCGTGGCTAAATAATAACAGCCGCACAGGTCGATCTTCAAGGTTAAGCAACGCTTGCCTAGGTTGGTCTGTGGATGGGTGACCATCTTAACATAACGAGTTTCCTCCGTGCCTCGGAAAGCACGTTAAGCCGTTGGTCCCGGCTGTCATTTGGAGATCTTTGGCAGTTGTTACGGATAGTCAGAAGCCAGTAAATCTGACTCCAGTCTCGCCACGAAGTACCGTGTTACCCCAGTTAATGGGTTGTGGAGGTCTGGTAGGCAGCCGCTCCGCGTAAAATACTGGTATTCAGCTAAATCCGGCTTGACTGGAAGCCGACCCCAATATAGTTGGGAAAAGGCTAGGCAGATGATATTTCTAGAGTACGTTCCCTTGGGATATTTTTTTACTTTCACGTGGGCGACCTTTGTTAGAAGAATATAATTAGAGATTTTTGTTAATGTTTTTTTTTATAATTTCTCGTTTGACATTTCAGTTCTTAAAACGTCAAAAGAGAAAGATCATTGGCCTTTAAATCTCTTACCTAAGCTTTACCATACTGAAAGAAAATGAACAAACACACCCATGGTACGAGTACTTGTCTTCCCAAACCTTCGTAATTGGATCATGTTCCTAATGCAGACAACGTACCCTACCTAGAGGTATAGACATAACATTTTAATTATGTATATGTGCGTCAAATGCGAAACAAAAGCTCACATTTCCACGTGATGCGAGGAACATGACGCTGGAAGCATACGAAATGAAGTCAGCCCAACAAACCGAATTGGTACGTTAGGTTAAGTGAAATTTTATGCCGTCTCATAAAAATCCACGTTCTAGCGCTGGGACGGAGCCTCGATTAAACGAGGCATTGCTGCAAACGAGGCATGGCCTGAGAGGTACAGGTGCAATCATGTGAATTTTGACTTTTATTAGAGTGATATGGGTTTGAGAATTTTTTTTTGGTTCTCTTCTTTTATGCATTTTTTTTTCGTCTATTCTTCTATGCTCTAAGCTAACGTTTCAAGTTCAGAAAGGATTTCTTTTTTATAGAGAATACAATAATTTTTTTTTTTCATTATAAGGCTAATGTAACACAGTTTAATATTTTTACAGTGTTTATCAGCAAATGTTTCGAGCAGGCCTGCCCGGCAACTTTGCTGAAGTAGTCTGAAATTTTCAGCTCTATTTTAGAGAGATCGCAACTCTTTCAATATTTCTGCATATATTGTGTAGAACTAACCGAAATTGATAAAACTACAAAAATTTTACATGACAATATCCACTAGAAATCTATTTGCGAATATTTAAAAACATAGCCACTGAACTTGACTAAAACAAAAAACCATTCAAAACAAAAAAAAAATAGCATGAAAATATAATAGCAAGATTCATTCCGTATAAATAATGCTCTCAATTAAAGTACATCAATATTATATTGAACTGTACAGTCCAATTCTCAATAAACTAACGTATCTTTTACGAGCAACTTCATTCCAAAACAATTTGCTCACTGCTCGGCGAAGAATCAACTTTGAGATTCATACCGTAGGCACAAAGTGAGGTACCGCGGTTGGACGCAACTCACTAAAACGATGCCAGTTCCGAGCCATTTACCCCACGGCTACCGAGCTAGTCTTTTGTTTCTATTATGCAGTATATTTGTACTGTAGGTATACAAATAGTGTGAAATTCACAAAGGCAAGATGATTTGTAGCGTGTTTTATAACAGTCAAGTTCTAACTTCGGTTCGGTTTGAGTTGGGCTCCCAACTTCCAGAGTATATCACGTAAACTAGAGCGGTAGGTTAGGTTAAATTGTCGTATACTTTCGAGAGGTTTGTAGGAATCGGATGGATGCGAGACGCACAGGGTCGGTCGGTGTGGTGACGCTGGGGGAGGCCTGTGTCCAGCAGTAGACGTCTTTCAGTTGAAATGATGATGATACTTACTTTCTACCCCATTTGAAATTGGCAGCAGAATGAAAGTAACGAAAGTATGGGGTGGGATTTAGTCAGTAAAAGTCTGACACGCCCTCCCACTTCGTCCAAGAGCGGGAGAAATCGCTTAAAAACAAAACATATAAGAAGTGTTTATTGAACCTTATATTATAGAAACGCCATAAAAAATACAGTACCTAGCTTAAATTTAATGTAATAATAGCATAGCCATCATGCATCATGTGCAGAACTAGAAATGTATCGCGCGCGATCTGACACATCGTTCACAGATACAAAATGATTGTGTTGCCATGCTTCCAATTTCCTAGACAAGAAAAATGGATTGAGACGGATACATTTAAAAGAAATTCTAGACTGCAGGGTTACGAGCATCTTTACAAAAACAAAATGTAACGAATAGAAATAGGTTTTATACTATATTTTTTTTTTTTACTTAGGTACTATAAACTCACCTGGTGAGGGGTATGAAGAAATTAGTCGGTATAGTGCTTCGTCTACTAAATGCCTGTCGGGATAGTGTTGTAAAAGCCTAAAATATATAAATCGAAAAAGGGTCTTTAAGCCAAGAAGTAAATAGTTAATTTCTAGGCAAGCGTGCAAAATTGTTCACCACATTATTGTTATTTCATTAGTTTTTTGGAGGTAGTGGTGTAATGCGAGTCTATCAATTTGCCTGCTGCGATTTTCCCGTCCGATTAAAATTTGGGTGTCTTCAAGGCTAGAGTGAATAGGCTCTTAATAAACTAGTGCGCCTCACCATCGACGATTGCATCACTGCTTACCATTAGGTGGGATCGCAGTCAAGCACTAGTTTATAACAATAAAAAAATTAAAATAAAAGAAACGAGTTTATTTTGCCTGGCGCCACAGTGTAACAATATTATGACATTTAGGTGACGTTTAGTGTTACTGAAACGTGCATTAATGTCAAACTTGACCCGCTGTAACCGCCGTGAAACCTAAACGTCGACCGCGCTGCGTTTAGTGTGACGTCACTTATCCGATACGAAAACCGCAACGTTCCGACCACATGGTTAGACTAGACTCGACAATCGACATGCGATGGTTAGATAGAGTTGCATGAGAGTAGATTCGATTTTTTTTGCAACTAGTGTAGTAAAGTGAAAATGATGACGTAAAATGAATGGATCCTTATTTTTTTGGTGTGTCAAATACGAAGCTATAGCCCGTCTAATGAAAGCGCGACCTGAGAAAAGGACGTTAAATCTAAAAAAAAATTATGTGGTACAGTTAACTAATAGGAGAATCATGTCTTGACACTTCACAATTTTTTTATTTCCAACCATTGCGGCTGAATAATGTTGCCAATTAAATTAAAAAAAAACTCCAGGTCACGCTTTCATTAGACGCACCCGATAACAGTTATCTATCTATATTAATAAATGAAAAAATTACTGACTTACATATCAATGCACAGCCGAAACTTGCCGACTTCTAATGTGAAATTTTGTACAAGGCTTCTATTTATGATGTAGGTGAGCACTAAAAAAAATTTACCCGTAAGAAGGTGAAAAAAGATTTTTTTTTTTAATTTCAAAATTTACTGAATAAATAAAAACAAAAACACTGATGTCTAAAAGTATATCCCTTTTAGTTTAAAGCTATGCAAAATAGAAACAATTCTTAACAGGCAAGAAATGTTACAACCCTAACAGGAAGTGGAAAGGTTTTAGAAAAGCTATAGTCCGGCAGATCTCAGCACTTGGACACAATGATGGATTAATGGCCGCCCGGGGAATACCCGGCTACAATTTAAACGGCTCGTGCTAGGAAACTTTTTAAATGTACAATATACCTGGATATCAGGTGCTATTGACTGTAAGCTCTTAATGGCAGTGTTTTATGGAAGTTCTGTAGTTTAGGAGCTGTTAATGAAAATATTTAGCTAAACTGTTTATACTTAAATTTTTGATAACTTAAATTAGCAAAAATTAAAGTTAAACAGACGTAATACCGTCAAAATACTGATAAAGTTCGTAGTACTCAGTATGATTTTTTTTAAATAATACAAATTTTATTTATTTCAAGACAACCTTTGGTCCACATTATAATGTTAGTAACGCTTATTTCTATGTTAGTTCAGAAGTTGAATAATTCAATAAAAAAAAATATTTCACCCAAATACTTACTTCTTTAAATTGACCGATTTTCAGTTTGAGGAAAACATTCACCACATTTTTGTTTGGTATGCTAATAATTGTATATTTCTATTTATTTAATAGTATGTTTTTCTTTTCCAGGTACGTTCCTCCAATTTTCCTGATTGATGGAGGTATTAAAGTGGTTTTATATTCTGCCACGAGCAACCGAGAATAAGTTATAAAAAGCCATAGCATGAGCTCTTAACGCGATCCGTTTTAAGACCTAAACTAGATTGTTACAGGGATGCAGTAATATGGGGTGTATAGCTCTATCCCTCTTTCTCGTTTGTAATTTTAATATGTCATGGTAGAACATTACATCCCGAAATTTCGAACAAAGAAAAGAATACTGCGGGTTTTAGTCTATAAAAGTATGACACTCTCTATCGCTCCATCTTAGAGCGGCAGAAATCATTTGATGATTTCACACGTAAAAGAAGTGTACCATACTCGTACAGTACAATGAACTGTTCACTTTAATCTAAAGTACGAGGAAATAAAACAGACGCGACAGGACACAATAGGTTGGAAACTTTTAAGAAAAATAAACGCAGCGCGGGAAATAAACACGACATGTCAGAAACACGGCAAGTTCGAGTGTCTCTGGGTCACTTCGGACCACAGACAAGAAACATGGCCGCTCAAGTAACGCTACAGTTATCAGATAAATGTTTTCTTTTATGACGTGTTTGTTCACGTACTACATATTGTTTAGCTTTTTCTTACGTACGTTTAGTAGACGTGACGTTTTAGTGGGACTCGCAAAGTTCTTGCGTTGAATTGAAGGCGAATGCCTTTTCTTAGGACTGCTATTGGTCGCTGTGGTCTCATTAAATAACGTTATAATAGCGTTTTGTTAGCTCATAAATTCTTGTTAAAGTTTTGCGCAGTACCTAACCTATGACTGTTACAACACGTGAAGCAACTAATATTAATTTACAATCAAACATTTGCAATACGCATTCTGAAAACTAGATGTAAACACGGCAAGTTCGAGTGTCTCTGGGTCACTTCGGACCACAGACAAGAAACATGGCCGCTCAAGTAACGCTACAGTTATCAGATAAATGTTTTCTTTTATGACGTGTTTGTTCACGTACTACATATTGTTTAGCTTTTTGTTACGTACGTTTAGTGGACGTGACGTTTTAGTGGGACTTACAAAGTTCTTGCGTTGAATTGAAATGGGTGAATGCCTTTTCTTAGGACTGCTAGTGGTCGCTGTGGTCTCATTAAATAACGTAATAATAGCGTTTTATTGGTTCATAAATTCTTCTTTAAGTTTTGCGTAGCACCTAACCTATGACTGTTACAACACGTGAAAGCAATTAATATTAATTTATAATCAAACGTTCGCAATATGTATTGTGTAGCAAACTAGACGTGACATGTTTCAAGAGAACTTTTAATATTATTAGAAGCAATAAATAGATATATTTTTAAATTTTATATATACATGGATTTTAAAATTAAAACTGTCTCCTAGACTTTTTATAATCTTTTAGAACCTACTAATACATAAAATCTTTTGAAGGGGAGGATCAGTGTCATACAAATTGATCATAATCCTTTGCTATATAAATTCCAGGACAAGAAACTATTTTTATCAGATACTTAAATAGCAATAAGCCAATTTGAGCTCTAAAAACTAACAGTATTTAAGCCATACATTTTAATAAACAAAATTAAATAATGACCCAATCCGACAATTCTATTTACAAGCAACAATTCTTAGTTTACAGGTGCACTTTGTTCCAATTCCATTGTGTAACTGGACAAAAGTGCGCCGAGTTACAAAAAAAAAACTAACCAAAAGGCTTTCTAGCCAGCAAGTAGGTCGCACCTATTGCTATTCATTAATCAGTGCATTTTGTGCAAAGAGGCCAAAACTATTGTAAAAAGTGTTGGTGTAAAATATCGTAACCTACTTACGTCAACTGCAGGCGCTTTGGGGAAATAATTTCCAATAGCTGGTCCCTTCCGTGTGAATGGCGAGGAAATTTGGCGTCTTTGTCGCGTTGTCGCGTTGCGGCGGTGGCTTTCAACTGTCCCGGCGGGTACTGACGTTCGCTTCTTGTGTAGTTGTTCCACCCCAAATGGAATGCTGTTGGAGGTTTCTTGTTTGAGTGCTGATAATTAAACTGAACTAGTCACTTATATCTGTATAGTTGAGGGTGAAAGTAGTTGGCTCTATTTATTGTCTAAATTTTTTCTTTAATAAAGAAGTAACTTCCGCGTGAAAGTGGAAAAGTCTCGCAAAAGATAAAATGTGCCTTTAGGGATAAAATATTTTATGAGCTATTCCACAATGTCGTCTACCAATATGCTGAATTTAATTTAATGCTGTTCAGCCATTTGAACCTGAAGGAGTAACAAACATACACACATATAATAATGTATACTCACTTTCGCAATAATAATATTAGTAGTAGTTTCAGTGCAATATGAACTTAGCATTCACATATTTCTCTTAATTATACTTCCTTTACTTCTCCACGTAAACAAGTATATATATGTCATCATGCTATACACATACAGCTAAGTTTCTATTCGTCTTCCCTCACAGCGGGCTGTATATCCTTGTTTATACTTATCATCTTATGTAATAATGCGTGAAAAATCGGTACTCAAGTCACATTTTATGTCAGTTTGTGACTCATAAAAAACAGTCCCTGTTGGTACTGGCAGACATAAAATGCGAGGGTAGGTATGCAGGCCATGTTTGTAGTAATATCTTATAATGTAACATACAGGAGCTCTAATACCTGCCTCAGCAGCGCATACGGTAAGATATAACTTTTCGTTATCATTATAAAAAATGTGAGCAATAAAAACTGTCGTCAGGTCGGATTTTTATTTAATTTCTAAGTAGAGGCCTCGATGTGCGGCGGAATATACGCAAATGGCCTCCAAATTGGTTCGGTCATTTAAGCTGTATGTGGTAAATGCCTGTGCATTTATTCATGAAGGTAAATTGTCGTCCATCTATCAATCAATCATCGAGATCGCATTTTGGTAAAATATATGCACTACGAACGGTAATCAGATACACTGGACTATTAATTTTGTGTTTCTCCACCCGTTTCGTCCGAATATAATTTAGGTGTCTTCAATGCTAGAGTGAATAGGCTCTTAATAAACTAGAGCGCCTCACCATCAACAATTGCATCACTGCTTACCATCATATGAGATAATGGTCAACCACTAGGTTGTATCAATTAAAAACAATTGACCAATAAAACAGTAAATAATAAAAACAAACAATATATAAAAAGGAAAAACCAACCCAATCAAATAACAATTTCCAACAAAAACGGGTATCAAATAGTTAATTCAAAAGCTACTTAGTGAGTGGATTTTAAATAAGGCCAAAATGTTTCAAAGGAGCAACTTTTCTGAAACGAGGCCTTTCGTTTAAAGGTCAAAGCGAGGCCGCTTAAACTCAACGGCCACGTAACTAACCGTGGTCGTTATACACCAAACCTGCCCTCCTTTATATTTACATTGGCCAGATAGAGGGGCCAAGAGCCTATTGAGAGGGAATAAAATTGCAATAACATTTGAAATAGGTGCGGCGTTTATAGAAAGTTATGGATTTTAGTTATTTATAAAATGTATAAGTGAAATGCAATGTATTTCAACACTTAGAACCACGGGAAATTTCTACAAATGAAACCTGCTGTTATAGTTTTAGCCAATACAATTCTGACACGCCCAGCCAGTACACTCTAGAGCGCGAGAATTCCTGGGATGATTTCTCATTAAAAAAAAATATATAATTAAAGCTCTGTTTTACCTATTTTTTTTCATCAAATAACTTCTCGCGCACTCTGGGTGGAGCGAGACAGAATGTCAGATGGTTGTTGACTAAAACTTACCGGTATTTTGCCTACCAGACAATTTAATTCGAAACTAAACAATAACATTAAAGGTACACAAAAAATATTAGAAATACTACCAAAGCCTCAACTTATCGGCAACAATAAGCCATAAACTATTAAAATGGCGACCCTCCAGTCAACGGCCTAGACAAGTTCCGTCGTAAATTCAACTCGTCCCATTTCTGTCGAAAACAGCCGGCGAATAATTCCCGATAGGAGCCATACAGCGATATTCCATCATCTATAGAGAGAGCCGAGCCTTCTCAACCGAACATGGACCCCTTTTCAACCCACGGGGCCTTAAAACCAGAACCCGCTTTTCATTAACCTATCTTTGAGTAATTGAAAGGGACATTGATGCTACTTATTCGGGCGGAATTGATAGGCGAATGTATTGAATTGTGACGTATTCAATTCGTATGTTGTTGGTATTACGACGATTCTTCATATTGTATTCCATTATGGACAGGGGTACTTTGTAAGCGGCTTTCAATTTCAGTTGCATTACTGTTTTGTTTGACGACTTATTGTGGACATTTGTCGTGGGCTATGTTTTTGGTTGAACTGTTACCGAAGCGTGTTGTGCTTAAAGCATTCTTAACAATGAATATTTTCTATGACAATAATTTATTATTCGAACAAAATCAGTCCTGTAAAACCACAATTTCGTTATATTCAACCGCTCCACTTTCAAGAGAACGTAACATAAGGACACTACAAACATCTGCACCATTTGCTTCTGACCGCCGTAAGGACGCCGACAGAGTACATATTACACAACGTACAGGACATTTTGTAAACTTCCTACACGTTTCCTTTATAGAAAATTGGCTTTACGTGAAGATTTCACGGTAATTTACTAAGATGAAAAGCGCTTCATGTATGTTTAATAAGGCGTGCAGACAACAACGCGTTTTATAAAAAGCTTGTAAACGTGTATTTGGAACGTATTTAGAGCTTTCTTGTTGATATTGCCCCCGTATCGACACTGCTGGCAATTCTTCTCACGCCGCAAAGGAATAAGCAAAAAATGTTGTATCCCATCTTTCGTGAAGCAAATCTCTCAGATTTGTAGCTATCGTGATTCTTGAGTCGATGAACCCGAACTTTATCTGTGTTTCTATTGTCAACAATAAAAAGTATCGAGACAGCTCAAGTAAACAAACGCATGTGGTGAAAAAGCGCGATAAATCTGCCAAATCGCGGTGACGTTCGAGCGAGTCCGTCACGCTGACGTCGACGTCGCAGGAAGCGTCAACAAAAACCGCACGCGCCGATATCAAACCAATATTTGCTCAACGCTTATTTGTAAAACTTATTCCTATGAGCGCACAGTGGCGTAGCCGCGCGGGGGCGCGGGCGTCTGTGTCAACATGCGAATTCGCTTTAGTTCGGCGCATCGCTGTTTGAACTGGAGCTTTGGCAAACGGAAACTTTGCCTTTACAATGTATAAAGACGTTTCAGAGCTCGTCTAATGCGGTGTGAAGTTAATTGAATGATACTCCCCTATAACAAAATTAGCTGACTTTAGTTTGGATTTATCTTGATACATCTCCGTCTCAAAGGCTGGAGCTAGAGAATTTGTTAATTTATGAAAGTTCACTCGTGGGATGGAGCGCTGGATAAAGTGCTCGGTTTAAAGCGCTTTATTAGCTATTTAATAAAGTGACTTTGATAATTTAGTTCATTATCTATTATTAGACTTACGTAGATGTTATATTCAAATACCATGAATTCCTCTGCTTTAAACCTAAAGGTCATTAGTTGAAAATCACATTTGAAGGTGAAAAATCCTTTGTTACAGCTTCATGCTCAACCGTCTGAATGGATCTGGATGAAATCTAGGTACTACACGGGTAGACCATAAACTGGAATAGTAGAATATGTATAGGTATCTCGGAAGTGTATTTTCTTTAAATAATAAATTACTACTTTAACGAGGGCGTAGCCACTGGCAGATAGCTGATAGCATAACACCATAATCAGCCTTTTAATGTTCTTACTGCTGCGATACAGGCCTCCTTTCTAGGGCAGGGAATGGGCCGTAATCCACCACGCGCGCCCTGTGCGGGTTGGTGGATGTCATATCTTCGAATTGTAAGTTCTAAGAAATGTCAGTTTCGTCACAAGGTTTTTTTTTCAAGTTACGCAATTAAAATACGAACTGAAAGAAATATTTTACAGCATTTTATCTTACCTGTAAAATAAAATACGATCTACAAATCGCCAAGTCTATAACCCCGATCTGTCACCTAAACTAAACCTATCGTCTCAAACAATATGTCATCCCTTTTAGAGCTCACATTGTTCAGGTTTCACGCATCTTTCAGACACAGTTTTATTGTGTCTAGAAAAACCTCATTTTCTTGTTTTTTTTTTAAGGTAGAAAATCATTGAATGGCTAGTCCAGCTCTAGGTAGAGCTAGAGTGAGTGTCTAACTGCGTTCCAGGGTCCCAGATTTTCCTTATGAAAACGAATCATGGCCTCAGAAGGAACTGCTGGGCCCTCGGTCTTGCTCTGGACGGTAACTGAACGAACGCTATCATTCAATATCGTAATATAAAAATAGATGTAAGTACTATCTCATTCAGAGAGTAGGCAATTGAAAAAACAGAGATAAAGGCAATTCTGCAAAAATAAAATTCGCTGAAGTGTTTGGATTTAGACGTGGCGTATTCTAGTGCCCCGTCGCCCGTCGAAATGACGGCTCTTAGCAGGAAAACATGGACTTAGGACGTTGAAACACGTCCCTTAGGAAAAAACGAGGAACAATTTAAGGAAACTTGAGACAATCCGCTGAACCAAATTATCTGCGCGTTGCGTATGCCAGGGTTTAACAAAATGAGTGAGGGCTTACACAAAGAAGTCTTAATATCTTGAACCGTCATCTTTTTCTTTTAGGAAAAGAAGTTAGGTTTGGTTGATATCAAAATTATAGAAATAAAGATAGCAGATAGATTAATGGCTAATTTTTTTTTTTTCGTTCTCAAAATAGAAATTCATTCAAGTACCGTATACAAATATTTATATACTAAACTAATAAACCACTTAATAGATACAAACTAAAGATAAAAGTATGTACAGACGTATATTGTAGAAAAAAAGGATTTACTGTGCATCAAAAAAATCATCTACGTCGATTTCAACAGGAATAGTGGCGACCCGGAACGCTGGCAACATTGCCACGTTGAATGGCAATGCTGATTCGTTGGCCAAAAAAATATAGATTAATTGATTGTACGGTATACTGTACAAACTAGTGCGTAGTAACTGCAATATTACCTATAATGATAGTTCCAGCCCAACTCCAGTCTATATGATATAAATCAAAACATTTTTCTCCGCCATAGCAGATAGTATCTTAACGGCATTTCTGTGAAAGCATTGGAAGTAGTCACTTGCGGACAACGGCGCGCAAACCTATTGTACCGATTTAGGAACAAAGATGTATCGACACTCATATCTCATATTGTATTCTGTCCTAAAACCAGCCACACATTCTTCATATCGGTGAAAATGAAATAGCGAAAAAATATTTGTCTAAAAATACAAATAAGACTACATTGTCATGGATTAGGTTATATAAAAAACTACAGATATTATCCTGAACGTTTCGGAGTGATTTTTGGAAAATAGAAACAAACCTAGACAAGATTTTCTTGTGTATATTTTGTTGGTATAAAGAAATAAGAGCCTTAGTTATTTGTTACCCTCCAACCCACACACCTCATTTTTTTATTCAATATTTATATGACAGAACAAAGTTTGCCGAGTCAGCTGGTAATAAATAATAAGCATAGTAAAATCGGCCTTATACTGTTCCCAGTGCTGGGACTAAGGCCTCTTCTCTAGTAAAGAGAACATTTTTTATTATACCACCCCAGGTTAGGCCACCCCCTGGTAGAGAATACCTATGGCATTAAGTCCGCCTTTGTACATTACGTTGCATAAAGACTAAATAAATAAATAATAAATATAAAACATACAATATGAATAAATGCCAACAACATCAAAATAAAAAAAACCAACAATAAATTCACTACACATCTCTTTGAAACATTCTCGTAAATACAGTTTCGAAACTCGAAAAAATTAATAACAGCTAAAACCAATATTGTCAGTGCAAGTAAAACGGCAACAAATGGCCGCTCGCTTTGACATGTCAGATAACTTTCCGTTTGTCGTATTTGTCGTAATATTGCCCTCAGTTCAGCGAACACGGCTTTTGAACATATAATGCGCATTTTTACACGTGCATTCTATTCAGCGATATATGCAAACTTCCCTTTGAGAAGTTTCGCCTTGATTCTATTTTTACAAAAGACATGTTCATACGCTTTTGTAGGAATAAGACAAATATTCTGTAATGCTTTTAAATCAAACATGGTTCTCTCAAAGCTTTGTGCTGTACAATTAATGTTTGACGACGGGAGAAGTACGAATGTGCTGTTCACTTTCATACTTAATTCTCGTTTTTGTTTATAAAATTGCTGAAAAATGAACTTTCGTGTAAAAGGAGGAACCATGAATTCCTGTTAGGGCTGCGAATTGGTTCGAAAGCGTTACATTCGCGAAGGGATCAGTAGCCCTTTGCGAACCACCTATTGGTCAATTAGTATTGGTCCATTTATTACAATACCTACATTCATTACATACTTACCTAAATAATTTGGAAACCCAGATATCGTGTAGAGGATTATTTAGGTTTTCTTTTGAAATCAAAACATTTTGTAAAAATCGATTTCAGACCTCTTAAAACCTTGCACATTTAATCAAGATTCTGATTGACCTAATTTTTTTCAAAATCTTAGAAGGTTTTGAAGAAAACACTTATTTTCTGGAACAATTTTTGTGAAATATTCGAATAAATAAAGAAATTACCGAATACCAACAAAGGGTTTAAGTATTATTTTTTATTATTATCGGGTTGCCTCTTTATCAAACATTGCATTGGATTGCGTTCCATTTGATGAACTAAAAAAACTTATAAACTTAGCCCAGATTGACGATAGCCATGTCGGAAAGGGCCCTCTTTATCTACGGGGCCCAAGTGCGTGTTACAGTCTCATGTATTTTTTGTTGTTGTATACGATCGGTTTTCTCACGAGATTTTCCTTCAACATTTTAAAAGCAGTGATGAAGAACCAACGAACTAATCTAACTCTATAAGTTGGGGCAGTTGGGTCACCACTGGGTCACCACTACTACCTACAACCGTGTAGACACACATAGAGAGAATACTAACATTAGTGTAACTCATCCGCTGCAAGGATCATTAACGACCCCTTTGCCGAGTTGATTGTTACCCAGAAGAAACTTGTATGGAATTATAAGTATCTTTGTTTCCCGTAAGTGTCCCTTAGCTCCCCTTCAATCAATGGTTAAAATAAACGACCCCAAAGTTACCTACGGCACTGTTAGGATGGAAGGTGATAAAAGGGCTTATTTATACGAGTTTTGTCGTCTAAATTGGAACCGTGCACTAGCTTCTGACGTTTTATAAGTGCCCATGTAGGCCTTTTTAAACGGTTATATTCTTACCAAATTCTTTATTTTTTAACTAAGCTGAAACTGAGGCGTTGTCATTGAATACACATGAGAAAGACAGTAATTACACCAACTTGTATCTAACAAGAAGCAGAGGTGGCCCTGTGGTAATGGCACCGACATCTTACGTTAAGGTGCGGGTTCAAACCTAGGCAAGCGCATTACTTTGTGTAATTCACCACTACTTTCAAAAACATTGTCATGTTACCAGTATGTCCTAAAACCCCAATGCCCCAATAAAAATCGTACACATGTGACATCCACCAACCATCCACCGGTATGGTATATTAATTAAAGAAAAAGAGTTTATTTGCGTCAAACATGGCGCATACCATAAAAATAATGCGTCACACCCGCGCAAAATGAAGCAAGGCTTTTCCTAGAAAGAAGGTTCAAGTCCTAGCAGTTGGAAAAATATCATGCTGATTACGTTATGCTATGCTGTATCTAACAAAGGTTCACACAGTGGGTTACGAACATTAGTGGTAAACAAAAAGTAATATTCAAGTATCACCAACAAAGTCACTATGCGCCAATCTGCGCTTACAATCAGCGCTGTCATGTTTAAACCCCACTGGGGCGAAACCTCGAGAAAGCCACAGCACACCGCCTGAACTCCACCTAAGATGTCATAATTAACATTCACCCGTAGGAGGGTTAACAAACTTACTGAAACTCTTACAATTATGACTTTAATCTCATTTGACGCCCATCGTGTCGGAGAAGAACAGGACAAAACTGTGGCAGTTTGAATCGCTTCGGTGAATATGCCTCAAGAATAAAAATAATAGAAAGTGTCCTCCTCCTTCATCCTTCACAAATGGTGTCTTGTTGTCCATTGACTCAGCTGATACTTGAAACCCGACAGTTCAGTCTAGATGGACTGATAGTTAATATTGAGATTCATCATAATCATCATCTCAGCCAAAAGACGTCCACTGCTGCACATGGGCCTCCACCGAGCGTCGCCACAACGAGACTCACCAGGTCATCGGTCCAACTTGTGGGAGGGGGTTCTTCCAACGTTGCGTTAAATGCATTTACAACATAAGAATTTAACCTATGAAATTATTTTCATTGATAAAAAAAAATTACTAATGCGGCCTAACAGACGTCCTGATTCACTCTGACCATCGTCATAATTTTCCTACTACAAGTACTATAGGTCTTAACAGTGTTTAATTTCTTAGCTAAAAACATTTTCAATTTCCAACAATACATCACAATACCTTTACAAATATAAGAAAGAGAGCGTAAACAGTGTTCGGGCGATCGATCTCCAAGAGACGTGTTTAATCGCCAGGCAACGGACTCGCCGACAGAAAGATTAAGCGATACGGAAGCACGGACTTTTCTTTCTTTCTTAAGGCCACAAAGCTGAGGTAACTACGATATCTTTGCTATTGTGTTTTATTCACACAATGTTAGTTACTATTCATATTGTAAGGCGAGGTTAGTATAAGTTTTTTTCTTTTGTTTAAAAACTTTCTGAAGGCATTTTCTACTAGCTATAATATGTTATACATACAGTAAGACACCGCGTTGAAAGTCCTCCTACATGGTGGACCGATGAACTGGTGAGGATCGCGGGAATCCGGTGGTTGTGAGACGCTCAGGACCGGTCGTTATGGCGACACTTAGAAGAGGCCTTTTTTTCAGTAGTGGACCTCATCCGGCTGAAATGATGATGTTATAATATGTTACTAACAGAAATATGGGCCTGTTTGTGCTACTAACATCTTTGTATGTTATCCGGAACCTGGAGAATTACATACCTATAATAATCAAAAGATCATAAAAATATCTGTAACGTTCATCAATAAATGCAACCCACTCCCAATGTGTTCTATAGTCTTAAGTGTAGTCAATTATTTTATTCGGGAATTATTCAATAAAACTTGTCCAGCTCTGGGGAAAGAGGAAAGGAATATCAGACTTTTAGGCGAAAATACATACGGGTTTTTTTCAGTTTTATTTTCTTGTTGAAGCTGTAAACAGGCACATAAAGAAAAAAGTTACAAACATAGAACACACACGCTCACAAACTTCCACCTTTATAGTATTTGTGTGTTTCCATATCAGTATTTTTTTAATAATAACCTGTTTTACGACTACTCAGAAATCCCGGATGAAGGGATGTTTTTTGTGTCTAATTCAATATTTAACCATGCTAATTCATCGACAACAATCGGTGATTTTGTCAGCGTGTTTAGCTTACATTTACACATGTTTAACCAGATTTATTCAATCGGACTTTGTATTTATCTATTAGCTAATAATTCTAACGTGCTAAATACACGTAAAATACTTTAATCAAGCTTATCACCGTTATATTTTAAACCGTAAAATTATGCCAACTAAAATTGTATCGATCCGATAGTCCATTGAATTTATGTTGTCATAAATACTCGTGTAATAATCATGTAGATGAACTGTAATTCAAAAGCGAAATGAACAAATGTGTACACTAAATGAAATGTCAGTCATAGTGGATAATAATGCTGGGATACACTGCCTAGCGACGGGCGATACTGAGAAGTTTTAACAATCGAATGAATTGGAGTCGTTAAAATAAACCATCGAGTCAAACATCAACTCGCCGTTCTACAAAATAATCGAGATGGTTTCGAATCAAAGGAATAGACCGCTTGTTTTTGATTGATCAATTAGTCCTTCTCATTCAAAACTCTAAACCATTGAGGTACACCTACAACTCGACAATGAAGGCGTCATGTGCCAGTCGCAATAACAGACCGAGTTGAATTCGGGAAAAAATGATCGAGTTGGACTCGAGTCAAAGTCGTCACACTCGAGAACAATCGAAAGACTCGAATAAAACCTCTCACCAACGCGCATCGCTAACACTGGGCCATTCCATGCTGGACACTTAGTGTGTGCACGTGACCCAGTAGTTTAAGCTGTACGTGACCATTTTACGAAGCCAAGTCGATTTTGGTCGAGGAAATCGAGAATTTCGACCCATATAATAAGTGTCAGTTCCTCTGGCTCTAGACAGAGGTACATTTAAAACTAGAGTCTATGAGACGATTATTGAAATTTTAATGCTGTTTTGTTTTCAAAAGTCTGTATAACTTACTTTTAAAAATGCATCTATGCTATCTTAATTCATGAATCCCCGACCGGTCTCATTGGACCGCGCTGTTATTGTTTTACTATTGTGTCTCGTTTCGCAGGTATTGATAGGTTAAATTATAAAGGTGAAGTGTGTGAGTCTGTATGTATGCTTGTTAATCCTTTACACTGACAACTGACGACGCATAATATATCCATAGGAAATTGGGATATCACATAGGATTTTTTTTATACGGTGGTACTTTCCTTTGGGATAATTTTCTACCTTCACGTGGGCCAAGCTCGAGCTCGTAGGTCGTATGAAAAAATGCGCTTAATGTTAGCCAAACACCGTACGGTTCATATTCATTTAGGTTCAAAATCCTTTGGCACTTAAGTTATTTGGGATAAAGAGATAGACACTTGAAGAGTTTAAAATAGGATAGTTATTAAAACATCCCCATCAATGTTAAATACTTTGAACTTCTAACACTCTAAAATTAATAACGAATAATCCATAAATCAATTAAATTTAGAAATAGCTTCGAAATCGCTGCTCATGTCGAGGCCTGACCTATAAAAAAGGTGGGGTCTAAAAACTGCTCAATGAATGACGTAATCTCCAAGTCGCTTAGTACTAAGATTTATTGTGAAAGTTTTTTTTTGCATTGATACCGCTTTAGATAAATTGGTCGTAAATTAAAGTGCTCCTTTATTTGAACACTCTAATTAAGATAAGGGCAGAGGGATTGCACTCAGGTGAAATTAAATAATTATTTTAGTAGATCGATATTTGTCCCATTGCAGGATAAGCAAAAAATAGGGTTCTTTGCTTATCCTTTAGGGATAGTGTTGTTTTTTTTTGTTTTGCTTTTGCATTGACTCTTCATTTAGCCACTATTAAGTTTATAAAGCATTTTGTTTTCTAAACTATATATAGTAACTTTGATTTCCATTAGAATGTGGATGTGTAACACATTCTAAAGTTTCTGCAGTATTTGGCAGCAAATATATCAAAGCAAAGTTAGGCTTTTCGGCAATCTTCGCTGAGGTAGTAAATGCTACAATAACACTCTCAGCTCGTATCCACTATTTAAATGATTCCATACATTGTCCAGGTATACAAACTCTTTACACTAACTTTACATCTCTAGGAATCAATTTGTGAATTGTTAAAGAATCTATTAAACTTGGGCCCTGAAAAACTCAATACTCTATTTGCATTCCATAGTACATACAGGTGGTATAAATAATATTGTCAAGCTCAATTAAGGACCCTTTCGGGCACCGCAAAAGTTAGGAGAATAAAAGAAAACTCTTTATTTATGTATCAATACGTCTATCATAAATCAAATTAGCTTACCATTTATTTGTTTACGTAAATATTATTTTTAAAGATATTCTAAAAAAACTAAAACAGTATGATCCACTAATAAAAGAACATGCAAAAAAAACACAGCTAAAAAACACAAACACAGCTAAAAAATCTCAGTCTAAAATATTTTTGGGACGTATCAGAACTAGGGTAGGTAAACACTGATGTTGCTCTCAAAAATTGCTACATGTAGGAAAACCCCTACGGATACTATTAGATCTTACTTAGAGAACTTCCCTTCAATATTTTGTGTTTTTTAGTGTATTTATTTGTATAACACCACTTGTTTAATAAAACTAGTTATTGACCTTCTTTTTTAGGTGAGATTAACGATTTTTTCTTGGTGGGAGCGGAAGGGTGTGTCAGAATTTTACCGATTAAAACCGACCGGAATCGGACCAAAAGTCACAGAGCAATCCTCGGCCACCGAAGGTGCGTGCTTGCGGACGACAAGCAATAGGAAGCTTGCCGTTTGACCGTCCGTCAGAGACCGTGACCGAATCGCCTCAAAGAAATGACAGCAAAGCCAAAAGGGCAAACAAACTAGTGCGCCTCACCATCAACGACTACATCACTGCTTACCATCAGGTGGGATTGCAGTCAAGCACTGTTTTATTTAATATAAAAAAGGGCCCAGTAGAGCAAATGCCCGCTAGAAAAATAGGATTTTCGAAAGAGATATGTAGTCCTGGGTGAATTTCAGTCGTCCCACTTTTAATTTTTTCACCCATACAAAATCCAATATAATAAACATTAGCTCTATTACTTTCCTGAATTCATATTCTTTTCTCCGACAATATCTAGGACCTAAACACGTTCCAGTCTGGCACGTTAAAATTTAATTGTTATTATTTAAACACCTATCTACCACACATTAGGTAAGCCATTACTGTTCCCTTATACGTGACTTCAAACAATAATTATCGCTAGCCTACAACAAGCGCCGATAATTCTCAAGGGTTACCGATAATTGTGCGAGGTTTTATCTTACCCACACCTGAACAACAATTCTTTATCTCACTGTTTTTGTTTGCCACCCTTATTTTATATAACTCTTTGTTTGGTTAGACATAATAGAAAATATACGAAAATTTTACACCACACGGATTTATTACAATGTAAATTTATCTGAAGCGAATCTCTTTCTGTCAACATTTGTGTTAGAAACGTAAATGTTATTTTTATTGTTGGCCCCGCTCAAATGTTTGGTTTTATAAAGTTTATCAATTTGTGAACAATGAATTAAGAATATGTGTTTGTGTTTAACTGAATGTTAAATTGTTTGTGTATCTTGCAACGGAATTTTGTGTTATTAAAATTTACAACAAAAAGTAATGTAGCCGTTTTCGTAGCATAGGCCGAAATGGTTTCGTAGCATTTAATACTCGTAGCTTGGCTACGCAAGTTAAAGACCTACGTCGTAGGCATTTGAGCTACGCCGTAGCCGCGCGTAGGAGTCTCTGGATTGTTGAACTGCAAAGTTTTGACACGTTGCAATTTACATCGGCTTCATTTTTATAAAATCAGCTGCAGCTATAAAAACAGTTTTCTAACAACTAATTATAAATAATATTAAACAAAAAATGAACGCTTGAATAAATAAATGTAGCTATTGTGATTCAAATTTTTTGGGATCGCGTGGCCAGCATTCTTGAAATTGTTAACCTTTATTCATACCTAATGACCTTTGCAGGGTCTTTCTTACGTGCATCACAGAAGTCAATATACTCGTAACTATCAAAATTATAAGGGTTAAGCTGTTAGTAACGAAGATAATTGCCATTTCACTCTCACATCGTAAAGTTCTTCGCCCGGAGGACACGGTGGAGCACACGGTAGAGGTGTGCCCCGCTTGGGCGGAGCACCGCCGTGTCCTTGTGGAGGCTATCGGCGGCGGTGACCTCTCGCGCCGGGCCCTGGTAGAGGCCATGGTCCGGAGCGAGGAGGGGTGGCACGCAGTCGCCTCCTTCTGCGAAGCAGTAATGTTAGCGAAGGAGGCTGCCGACCGCGTGAGGCAACGGAACTCACGCCGCCGCCGCCGAGATCCCGATCCCGATTTCCGACCACCGTAGGCGCGGGCTCGCGGATAGCGAGCGCTGGGTAGCTCGCCGTCCGGCAGTCTGGTAATAATCTGGACCGAGCCTAGTCGTCGACGGCGCGTTCTGTTCCACGCGCGCCTCAAGGAGATGTCAGCAAACTGTAGGGGCCCGGTAGGGCCGAAGCCTCTAGAGAACACGGTATCCGAAAGGTTGTCACCGTGTCCCCCAGATCGATGGTAACGAAGGAACGGGGTAGGGGTTTAGTCAGTAAGAGTCTGACACACCCTCCCGCTCCGCCCAAGAGTGGGAGAAGTCATTCTGATGATTCCCCTACCGAAAAAAAAAAAAAAAAAAAAAAAAAAAAAAAACATCGTAAAGTTCTTATTGTTATATCAAAAGTGGGAAGTACTACTTATTGACTGCCTTTGTCCTTAGACAGCTCCAAACTTAGCAGAGCTTGTGGTATAAGTAACCGATATACATACTTATATATTTCTAAAGACTTACACATTGCAGATAAATTACACCCAGATACCAGAACAAGTGATCGTGCTCATCACACAAACATTTGACTTGGGTGGCAATCGAACCCACAACCTCCAGCATAACAGTCAGCGTCACTAACCACTTCACCGAGAAACCAGTTACGTTGAATAGTAGAGAATACTTTGCTGCATTAAGCACACGAATACGTTACACGACTACACATAAACTTACAGCAAATAAGCAACATTCACTAACTTCAAAAATAAAGTGTGTTTTACTTTTAATATTTCAAAAGTAAATACATTATCGACATGTTTGTCAAACTATCTGCGTTTGACATGTCTCGGGAAAAATAAATTACAGTTTTTCTAACAACCTCGCTCTCTGAACGGCAATACATGTGAGGACGCAAGTGTACAAAGAAGAAGGCTTTCTGTGACAAGAATAAAATGGTTTTTCAAGTTGTATAAATATTTTTTGGGTCTGTCTCCTTTAGGGCGGAGTTTTTTGATGAGTATTCGTAGCGTTTGCAGATGTTTGGTATTAGTTTTTATTAAGTTATTTTTCTGGTTGGGTAAAAATAGGTCATCATCTGCCTAGCCTTTTTCCCAACTATATTGGGGTCGGCTTCCAGTCAAGCCGGATTTAGCTGAATACCAGTATTTTACGAGGAGCGGCTGCCTACCAGACCTCCACAACCCATTAACTGAATGTCAAAGATATGCTGGAATTGTAGTGTGGCGTAATTTAAAATGGGGGCGATGTCATATCCGTCATTGTTTTTACCTAAAATGTTACCAAACTGAGAGTGTGATACATGCCAATTATTGGGCCACATTAAATGCAAGGTGATTGCGGTAGACCAAGATGAAAGGTAGAGAGACGAGCTTAACAACTACCGAAGCTTAGCCTGCAATGTCTGAGGACAGACGTATGTGGAATAGGGAGAAGGAGGCCTTCGACTAACAGACTTAGGTAATTGACTATTTTTTACCCTTCTACTCCCACACCCGGTTTTTTCTTGAATAACTTATCTGACAGAACATCGTTTGTCAAGTTATAAAAAAAATCCGATACCTAAAATTAAACCCGAATATTTTAACTTTTACTTAGAATCTGTTTTAATTAATTTGATGTAAATACCTAGATAAAAATAATTCTAAGAAGATCATAACGAGATGAGCTTGTCTTTAATGTAAAACACAAAATTCTAAACCATAGACTAATAAGTCTAGTCAAAATCATTTAAAAACATGTTTGAGTGTTGTACTTTAATAAGAAATACCTACCTTTGGTTCCACGAAATAAACACCTATAATTAAATTTGTGACATAGAATTAATGTATTTTTGCTAAACAACTTCCTGACAATGACACATAGCTTTGTCCAGTTCGTTTACTTTGCCAAACATTCAACAAATTAATAAACACCGTATAAAATAAATCGCTGTCCAAAACATGGGTTTCAACCAAAAATGTAACACTGACAACACGGCCCGAGTGTACAAATCAAATACAAACATGTAATCGCTTTGAAGTTTTATTATTAGTGAAAAACTGTGTGTTTGTGTGTCCACCGGTCGCTTCTAGCTTAACAGCAACGTTGAACTCGCTTTTCAAACGAAAAAATAACATCCAGTGATTTTCGGAAAATCGCCGTTGATAAATACTGTAGGGAAAACATTCGTTCTTTTTATATTGGAGGCTATTCGTCGGCTATATTTTAATTCAGCTCAATCGATCTGTCCATTTCTGAATGAGTGGACTCAGTTTTGAAGTAGGCTATCATCGCTTTCAATCTCTCGTGAAAGTAGCCTCGGGTTTAATGTCCCTGTATTTTAGGAGTTGCCTCGATAGATACTAAAACTTTATAGACAAAAGAGATTTAATTTTAACCAGAAGCAAAACTCCCTAGTCTCCGAAAACATATTTAAGTTAATCATAGCTCAACTACATGCATATACGGTTTTTTATATAGAATATTTAGCACTTGCCTTTGCAACAGTGCCTTCATCCGTGTGAAAGTAGAAAATTATCTCAAAAGATAATTGATGATTCTCATCATGTAAAGTATCTTATGTTATTCTTTGACGAGGTCTACTCGAATGCCAAATATCATCGTAATCCGTTCAGCCATTTAAATGTGAAGGAGTAATAAACATACAAACTATCGCCTTTTTAATATTAAAGCGACTTTTACAATGTTTAAAAACGTCTTTGTTTAGCAAATTTCAGTTTTATAGGGTTTTTTAAGATAAAAAATCATCATAATGACTTCTGTTGCTCTGGACAGAGCGGGTGGACGTGTCAAATTTCTACTAACTAAAACTCTCATACAGTGATTCCTCTTTAACATTACCTTGTAAAGAATACATTTTGTATCTTGTATTTCTGTGTACATTTCAAAACTCACACTCGAGACTTTGCAAGTCAAGCTCACGAAGAACAATAGGTAAGGTGATATTAAAGTTTCTTTTAGTGCACATGTTAGTGCTAAAGCGGTGCATTCATGACGCGACAAGAGGCGTGACACGTGAACCTGCCTGCACTGTCGCAGGCACATTAAGTTTTTATAAGCCCTGCTTAGTCGAGCTAGGGTTTCCGTTACTTGGAATTTTGAATGTGGAATGTTGAATAGACATTGTAGCAACATCTAAGACGTCATATAAGATCTACGAATCCTGCTGAGCGCAATCATACCTCCAAAACATCTTTAAAAAACTTAAGTAAAATAGCAATGTTAGATATCAAAACATGGAATACTGGAGTTTTCCCGAAAATATACGTCAACTTAGTGACAAGTGAAACTGCACTATCGCAATCACATTAATTTTTTATAAGCCGTGCTGAGTCGAGCTAGGGTTTCTGTTACTTGGAATTTTGAACAGGCATCTTTATATGTAACCTAAGTAAAGTAGCGTTGTTACATATCAAAACATGAAATAACTATTTGAGTTTTCCCGAAAATAAAATGTACGTTAACTCTCTAAGTGATTCTCCGAAATGACAACTTTATAAGTCTATATTTTTTTACCAAATCGCACGTCAACTGTATGAAGAGATATTTTTATCAAACGAAAATTTCCAGGTAATCATAAAAGTATTATTCAGGCTTCGCAATTTAATATGGATAGCAATATTTATACCTAATTCCGAATCTACTCCAGGGGCCTTATCATGACGTGTTAAAATTAAAGAAAGAAAGTATTTTATTTGGCACACATACATTCGTATGTATGTGTGCCAAATAAAATACTTTCTTCGCCGACGTTGCCATTTAATGGGACCAAAACAGTGGCTCTTTTAGCCCTCAGGTCATCTGACGTATGGCAGACTAATGCGAAGGAGGATAGCTGAAATGGACAATTATAGGAGGGGCTGGCCCGCAACAGCTGATGGCAGACGTGTATGGAAAAGGGAGAAGGAGGCCTTCGACCAGCAGTGAGACATAATAGAGTAACTAAATAATATACAATCAATGTAAACTACAAATAAATGTCTTATCTTCTCTATCTTATCTTAATGTACAAATAACAACTAGACACATTAGGTTAAAAAATAAAATTAACATTACATAAAATGTCAAGTGTACGAGTGAGAAAGAGGGATGGTACACTCTATAATCATCCCTTTAACAGTTCAGTTTAGGTCGTGGTATTTAAAAATGGTCCGTCCAGACGTGTTTTTCATCAATTTTTCAACCTCATTTCACTATCAAAGAAACAAATACTGTACTTTTATTATTCAAACTTGACCAACGTCCCTTTAGATAACCTTCTCGGAAAATTCAGGATCTATTGAATCTCATGAATTTGGGGTCAAATGATTCGTTATCCAAAACAATTGTTGATATAGGTATTTGATCGTTTTTCAATTCTCGTTGGAACTTTTGAATACAACCGCCGAAGTTTATATAAGATAGAGGTTAAGATTTCAACAGTAAACTAAAATAAGTGGCGGCATGGGAATTTTGACGACTAGCGGATTGGGTATTTGGCCTTAAGGAGATGTCAGCAAAACCGTAGGGCCCTAGCAGGATCGAAATCTAATGGGCCATGAGTTTTTTTATTTTTTTTTCTGGTAGGGCAATCATCAGAATGACTTCCCCCGCTCTTGGGTGGAGCGGGAGGGCGTGTGAGACTCTTACTGACTAAACCCCTACCCCGTTCCTTCGTTGCCTTCGTTCTGGGGGGGACTCGGTGTCAACCTTTAGGAATACCACGTGTTCTCCCAGAGGCTTCGGCCTTGCCGGGCCCCTACAGTTTGCTGACATCTCCTTGAGGCGCGCGTGGAACAGAACGCGCCGTTGACGACTGGGCTCGGTCCAGATTATTTCCAGACTACCGGACGGCGAGCTACCCAGTGCTCGCCGTCCGCGAACCTGCGCCTACGGTGGTCGGAAATCGGGATCGGGATCTCGGCGGCGGCGTGAGGACCGTTCCCTCACGCGCTCGCGGTCAGCAGCCTCCTTCACGAGCATTACTGCTTCGCAGAAGGAGGCGACCGCATGCCAACCCTCCTCGCTCCGGACCATGGCCTGAACCAGGGCCCGGCGCGAGAGGTCGCCGCTCTAGAGAGCCTCCACAAGGACACGGCGGTACTCCGCCCAAGCGGGGCACACTTCTACCGTGTGCTCCACTGTGTCCTCCGGGCGGTCCACACAGTGGCGACACCCGGGCGTCCTCTCCTGCTTGATTCGATGCAGGAACCTCCCGAACTTACCGTGTCCGGTGAGGACCTGCGTCATACGGAAAGAGAGGACGCCGTGACCTCTTTCCAACCACTCCTCAAAGAAGGGCCTAACCACCTCAATGACGGCGTGCCCAGCACTGGGTTGCGACAGTCGCTGTCGCCATGCCACCCTGAGATCCCGCCGGAACTCTGTCCGCTATGCCGCGACTTGTCGCGGCAGCGGAGTTTCGCCCCGGCGTTGCATCTCCACGCGCAAATCGTGCATGCGTGCAAGGACTGTTGCCTCCAGATCCCACGGTGGCAGGCCAGTGAGGAGGCTCGCCGCTTCGCGGGAGATCGTGCGGTATCCCCGCACCATCCGGATGGCCATGACCCTCTGGCAAGCGTTCAGCTTGGCTGCCGGTCGCTTACCTAGCGACGGCGCCCAAACCGGCGCCCCGTAAAGGGCCATGGACCGAACGATCCCCGCGTAGAGCCTCCGGCAGGGGGCGTCTGGACCCCCTAGGTTGGGCAGGAGCCGCTTCAGAGCGGCCCCAGACCTGTCCAGTTTGGGGGCCAAACGTCGGAAATGCTCCGTAAGTCCACCGGCTGTCGAGGACGAGTCCCAGGTACTTCATCGCCGACCCGACGCCGATGTGGACCCCCCTACCGTTATTTGGAAACCCGGTGGTGGCGCGTACCGAGGGCCATGAAAGCACATGGCCTCGGACTTTTGCAATGCCACCTTGAGTCCCAGTTGCTGGATCTACTCCACAACTGTCGCAACCCCGCGTGTCGCTGTTTCGGCCGCCACCTGGTACGACTCTCCCCGCGCCAGGACCAGCGTGTCGTCTGCGTAGCAGACCACGCTGACCCCGTCGGGGAGGTCGCCGCGCAGCACGTAGTCGTATCCGATGTTCCACAGGGGCGGTCCTAGTACCGATCCCTGCGGAACACCGCACGACATCTCTCGCCGTCTCCACTCTCCCTGGTGACCGGGATAGATGATGAACCTATCCGACAGGTAGGCCTCGATCACACGACGGAGGTAGGCGGGCACCTCATGGTACCGAAGTGCCGCCCCGATGCAAGGCACGCGAGCACGCGTGGAGGTTTTCTGTCGCGGCACCCCAATGGGCCATGAGTTGGCTTCTGAAATGAAAACCCGGGATCCTGGAACGCAAGGCAACGAAGGAACATAGGTTTTATCAGATAAAGTCTGGCATGTCCGCACGCTCTACCATTAGATGTTTTCCCACGTAAAAAATTAAAATGGTGGCAAAAACTTGTATATTATGTCGTAGTTAACCACCCTATTTAAAAAAAAATTAAATAACCTAGCCACTATTAATTCAAAAGGCTTTGAATTTACATGAATAAGAGCCACATAACTAAGTCTTCATTCAAATGAATTTCTAAGACAAAATGTAACTGTACAACAATATTACACGCGTGGGCTAACCTAAAGAAACATCATCTAAAAACATCGAATATTATTTTTAGAATGATCCAACGTAACCTAAGAGGGTCTTTATTTATGTGTAGGTAGAAGACTACCTACAGTTATAAAGACCCTTTCTCGTAAATAATATAAAGAGAACAAGTATTGTCATAAATTGACAAATAATTTCTTTTACAAATGAATCAGTGAACGTTCCCTTTGCGTGGGTGGTAGGTGAACTAACCCCTATCCTTTAAAAAGGGGGCCTGACCCCAACAGTTTCATAATAAGGCTAATTATATGTAGGTATCTTTACTTAATTTATAAAAAGGCCATGTTTTTTTGTTTTTATGGTTTCTTTGTATGTTACGATTTGACTCAAAAACTACTTGACCGATTTAACAATTTCTTTCACAATTAAAAAGCTACATCTTCACTGAGTAGGTAATATAGCTGTTTATTTTTTTAATTACATTCGAGAGAAGACGCTGAAAGCAGCTAGTGTACTATAAATTAAAGGGTTTTATTTTCTTAATAAACATTGCATTGCAGCCCAGTGTTGGAACTCTCTAAACAGATAGACAACTATCCCCAATTATTGCAAATCATCTTGACTTCATTCCTAGTCTTCTAACCTGATACACTCGCAAATTGAGCCCCTTATAAAAATTCAAATATTTTATCGTCAATCTTATTTCTAAATCAAGTTTTTGCCAGAGGCTTTTTTCGCATGAATGTGGAAATAAAAAATGGAAAAAAGGTCAAGGAAACACGCTCTCAGGGTATAAAAATGAATCCTATGTGCTTTTCCAAGAGATGATCTGCCAGTGTGCAAGGTTCCATCTATATCCGTTCATCTGTTCGCACGTTATACTGTAGCAGGCATTCATATACATATAAACTTTCTCTTTCATAATACTAGCGTGACATCAGACCTCAAAACATTTCCCCCTTCCCAAATTATCAGCAAGATGTTAACACAGCGACATAGCATAACACGACGCACCAAATTGCCACCTCAGGCAGAGAACGATATCAATTAAAAGTTCGCTGTGTCACGCAAGATATACAAGGCAATTGATTGATTGAATCAGTACCGACGGTGAATGCAGGGTAATCAAGCGACGCCATGTTTTGCCAGCCGCAGCGCCCGCGATGAGCCTCTAAGTCAGGGATGGTTAAGCTGTGAACCCTTATTGGAGAACGTGCCACTAAATGTTCGAAAAAATATGAAGTGGTCATGATGTGATGCCAAAGAATCTTGACTACTAATTGCCAACTCGAAATTCGTATATTGGTTGTTTGTTTATCTAAAAGAATAAAATAAAGTATTAAATACCCTGATTTAGAAGTTGTCGGTTGTGGGATCAAAACCAAGCAGGCGCTGCTCTCAAAACGGTGAAGGATAAAATTTATTTATTTACTAATCCGAACACATGTAACATACACCAATCTACACCTGTGTAGGCCCGTGTGGTGGATTACGGCTCATTCCCTCTCCTAGAGAGGAGGCCAAAAAATCAGCTGCATGTAATTTTAATCTGACATTCACATTCTGATGATTACCCTACCAGAAAAAAAAAAGCCTCAGATACGTTAGGGAACAGAATGTCCCTCAATATTACGCGCAACTCTCAATCTACTTCACGCTGCAACGTTGCCAAGTGTCCCGCAACTTACAACGACTTCACTTGACGCAGACATTGTTAGAGTTGCGCGAAATATTAGGGGACATTTTGCCCCATAATGTATCTGAGCCTACACTGGCGTTCTCAAAATATACTGCCGCGGGCCGCGCGTGCCATAGGTTCACCATCCCTGCTCTAAGTCAATGTATTGTGTGTATTTACATATGGATATTATATTATATCTATACATCCTCGTAATAAAATAAAGTCACTTTTCGTGTCTATTGGTAGGGCGCGTTATTCCTCTAAACTACGTTACGAATTTTAAAGTGGGTTACGGCATCATTTTGCGAATTTATTACGGCGCAGGCTTATGTGCATTTAATATTAAACTTACCTATATTAAAGAAATCTCGTTTATCTGTACGAAACAAGAATGGGTTGCTACAATCTATTCTTTAAACCGCAAGCAGAAGCTAGTTTTATGGGTGATAAGTGTAATAAAACCCCTATTTTTCTAAGTGCGAAATATCCAATTACTTCTCCCGTTTCCTCCAGGCAGAGCGAGAGAGCACGTCACCGCACTGCTAATACCTACTGTTATGTTCCTTCTTGGACTTGCTTTCCAGGACCACGACTTTTCCTTTCAGAAGCGAACCCATGGCCCCAGCAGGCTTCGTCCGTACTGGTCAGCCCAATTCATGCCTTAACATGAAGTAAGGCCTTAATTCATGAATCCCCGACCGGTCTCATGCGACCGCGCTGTTATTGTCTTACTATTGTGTCTCGTTTCGCGGGATGTGATAAGTTAAACACTGTTTTAGGCTATGGAAGGAAGGATGGAAGGAATCCAGTTGTGAACATGCTTAAAAGGGGGATCCGGCATCATAACAAAGACTCCGAAAAACTTGGTGATACTGTGAGTGTATTTTGCCGTGATTTAGTGCCGAGTTGCAATAGTGCGCGTAGCAAGAGACAAAGAAAGAGGGTAGACAGATTTGTCTGCTCTTAGCAATTTTTTCCATCCACCCGCACTCTCCAGTCATCCCGCGATCATGGCGCTTGCAACAGCGTCGAAATATCGGGAACTCGAAGTAATTAAAAATCACGGAAGATATCCCGTAAGTGACAATTTAAATTGTGTGATAGGTTAAATATAAATATAGTCATTGAATAATCCACCACCCACTTGAAACGTCAATATCTCGCAGACAACACTCAAAAACTCCAGCAAAGATAAACAAATAACTCACATAATTACGGATCACATAATTAACATATGAAATAGTGATAAAGACCTCACTCGCATTATTACATTCATAAAATGACGCAGCTCGCGGTTATGAAATTTTCATTAAACTTTCGTGGCTTGAGCCCGGTCGTCAAAAATATTTCATTACGGGTTTAGGTGGCCCTTAGACTGTAAGAAAAAGGTTTTTGTGCGTGCTACACAAAGGGTGGTGGGTAAGCACCAACCCACCTGCTTTGTGTGCAAGTTTTTGTGCGTTAAGTGCAGAAGATTTTGAGGGCATTCTGTTCGTGAATTAATGCGTGGCTTTCTGAATGTTCTTTGTGTGGAGTGATTTAGGGTGTTGAGATGAAATTGTTCGGTGATAAAATTCTACCTTTGGTGAAAATACTATTACCTAATTATTTTTTTACCTTGGTAAGTGTTTAAAATGATAAGACTTCGATCAAGAAGTTCTGCTTTTTATTCTTTTAAAAAAATACCAGACATATCTGTAGGCCATAAAAATGTTTCTTTCATGTGAGAATCTCTAAAAAGTCGCGTTTGTTAAGTGGGAGGCCCCACTTAATTATTAATAGTATTAGGAACTATTTTTAGTATTAGGAATACAATATCGCATGTGGAAATTTCAAATGTTTAGCCATCACGTTTCATGACATACAGCCCGGTGACAGACGGACAGACGGTCAGCGGAGTCTTAACAGTAGGTGCAGTTTTACCCATTGGGTACCGGGTACGGAAACCCAAAAAACAATCAAAAAAGCTAGTTCTACACTAAACTAACCTAAACGGGACACCTCTATGATCCCACGTATCAAAACTCGTCACCTTTAACCGTCATTCTGGTGCATATAAGCGTACAAATCGTGCAGTGCTCACGACACTTCATTCGATTTCCCTAACTCAGTTCAAAGCTACAGAATACAGAGTACGAACCGACGCGTCACGCTACGTCGACGGACGTGGGAATAGGACTAAAACGCTCCCAGCAAATGAGTTGGATTAGTATCGTTATCTGCGTCATGTCAAATTTTCCTGTTCTACCTTTGTAAACGTTTAGTGTTTGGTGTAAACGAGTTAAGAGTTACACTGGAAATAGTTGTAGTCTTTTCTAGTGTAGGAGGAGACAGCAGCTCATCTGCTTCTACGCTGCACAGTGGTCGCTGGATACTGGGAAAAATTCTTTGTGAACCTCTCGAAATGTGAGTCAGGCACAATGCATATCCACTACATGCACGCTGTGGCACCTCTTTAGCCACTCCTTAACGTTTGAATCCCCGACCGGTCCTATGAGACCGCGCTGTTATTGTTTTACTATTGTGTCTCGTTTCGCGGGTATCTGAGTAACTACAAAGGAGATAAATTGCTGCCTAGTCTTCGGTAACCTTTCTTTGTGTCTTTCAGCTGTTTTGAAGCTGGATTGTTTTCCGACTGTCATTTATTATTATTTTCTAGCTTGTGCGAGGGTAGTAGATATAGTGGGACAAGCAAGAACAAACAACACCATACAAAGTTTAAGAAACATTTGATACGGTGTCTATTTATGTTGGTATTCAAGTATTAACAGTAGGCAGACCACTTTCCAATAATAATTATGTAAGACAAAAGTAAATGCCAAGATAAATAAGGTTAACGCAAAAAATAACCTTAATCCAAGCAAGTGACACTACATTTCCAAGCAAAAATGGCAAAAAAATGTAAGCATGTACATTTATTTCCCAAAACAAACCCACAAAGAAATACACGGAAAAACTACAAGAGTAAACAACATCAATATGTAACCGACATATTT
The DNA here is from genome assembly GCA_030763345.1 of Mythimna separata. Classification (NCBI taxonomy): domain Eukaryota; kingdom Metazoa; phylum Arthropoda; class Insecta; order Lepidoptera; family Noctuidae; genus Mythimna; species Mythimna separata. Next base: position 4,083,077 of record JAKKIA010000036.1, on the reverse strand, counting down.
ATCAACATTTCAGAAAGCCTTGCCCCGGGCCAGGCCCGCCGTCCATCCGTCCGTCCGTCCAATATTCCATTAAAACCGTCCAATATTAGTGATTTAATTCCGCCCAAATATATAAAATATTCACAAGTAATTCTGTAAGTACGTTTACACTTTCATCGAAATTAATTTAATTCGGCATATAACAGTGGTACACTGGCGGTTCATTAAAGCAGTTCGGTTTGTAATGTGTATGTTTTTAACGATGCTGAAAGCGAGCTATGTGAAATGATCAATTTCATGCAATACGGGGCAGTAATGGTGTTGTTGTTTTTCATTATTATGAACTTTCGTAGTCAATGTGTATCGTAAAATTATGACTGTTCGTGTGTGTGTTTTCTGAACTGTTGAAGAGATGAACCTATATAGGGAGTATAGGAAGGAGTACTAGAATTTATGAAATAAACTCAATTGTGTTTCTTTAGCTGCCCGTTGCGTTCAAGGGCTTAGGAGACTCTTTCGAACAATCCCACAGCTCTTGAAAGTTGGAAACCTTGAGAGGTCTTTGTTCACCAGATAGATGTACTCTTTTTTATACACCATAGAAATCAGTAGAAGTTTAAATTGAATAGAGTATAAGAATGGGCGGTTTTATCGCTAAAAAGGATTTTTTTTCAGACAATCTTTTGATGGATTTGACAGAGAAATTGAAAACATGCGCAGGTAGTTCGTGTTCAGACAGTACACCAGTACCAAGTACAATAATATATTGGATCACAGTTATCAGTTTATTAACAATGCATAACTCACTGTAAAATCCGCCTGTCATGCCACGCTAAGCTCGATCAAAACATTTCTAAAATTAAACAATTCAAATAACCATGTCAACGGAATGCCAAACTCGGAACAAACATTCATTATCAATATTCCGAGTTGATAATTAAAGGGCAATTATATCAGATCCAATAGAAATTCCTGAGCTAGAGACTGGCTGTGTCGCTGTCTTATTAATTGATAAGGAAGGATTCGGACGACATTGCAAATCGAATACAAATCGACTAAATGAAAGTGAAACTGGCGAGTTTGTAGTCGAATGGCGTTGTTTTAGTAAGTTAGGTTGTAGATGTCTTTTGAAGAGGGTTTGTAGGTAAAATGAGTTTAGTTGCAATCGTTTTTATTTTACTTGCTATGTTTGTTTGCATGGTTGTTTAGAACAAATCTTGTAAAGGATTTTTTAAGTTCTACCTACTCTAACCGATTGATTTATAATTTGGTATATTTGTGGATGACAATGATTTAATCTGGTGGTCTCAGTCTGATGCTGGAGTCGAATAGTGGTCATAGGAATTAAGTTATCTCGTTGCGCCCAGTATGCACAACAAGATAGCTTTCATCCTAACCTAAACTAAACACAATTGTTTGAAAGCTTTAGAATGGAAGCGCTTGTTATAAAAAAAAGTTCATGGTTTTAGTTACTTTCAATTAATTAAGGATTTTTTAGAGTGTATGTGATTACAGTTAGGTGTTATAATGTAATCAACATTTTGTATAGATTGATTACACAAAAATTAAGTGCTCGACTAAATCGATATCAATGACGATTCGATAGGTAGGGTCCCATCCCTCAAAATTAACAAGGTGAGATATTCATTGGATTGAATATTACTTGTTGGGGGAAGCGGGGCGCGAGTGTTGATGTCGCTGAGTGGCTTTTGTAGACATGCTGCGACCTGTCGGGTTGTGTGCGCTGAGGTCATGTCTCATGAACATTTGATGGGCTGGGAACAACTAGGTGAGTATGATTCGTTACTTAAAATACAAATTACGGGTTGAAATAAACTGCGCACACACGTAGGCCGCTGCAAACTTTACCTGACAAAATGGGAGAAAATGTGCCCACTGCTGAGACTCAGGCCCCCTCACTAGAAGAGAGAATGGGCCGTAATCCATCACGCAAGCCCAGTGCGAGTTGATAGATCTCATATCAGGTGATAAAATAAATTACACAATGTAATGTGGCGGCCTAATAGTACGTTACTAATAGAAGCAGGATTGTTAACAAAGATGTGGTTGAAACTACAAGGCTGCTAGAAAGTTTAATAAAGTGCGGCTACTTAGGTACTAACTGGAAGCAAAGTATGCATAGCTTAACATGGAGTTAATTTACACTTTTTGCAGTTCCGTTGAAAACCAGCGTCAGACAACTGTAGTTCTCTGGAATCATAATCCCGGACAACGATGTAGCAACGGTTTCAGCATACTGAACTGGTCTTATTTGGGGCAGCCGTGAGACAAACAAATTGTTGTACTTTTTTTATTTAAGTATTTACATAAGTACCTACTTGTGTCTTTAGTACCTACATATGTGTGCTAAATAAATGTATTTTCCTTCCTAGAGTAAAGCTTCTTCTATAATTATGTATTTCCTGGTTAAAAAATTCAAAGCCAAGCAATTTTGTTTCTGAAAATTGATATTGCTGAAAGATTCTTTGGAAGTATTCCAAGGAAACGTTTAAGCTTCTCCTAAAAATGGAGCATTTTAGGAAAACCACTCTACGGGGTGTAACGGAAATGACTGGTCATATTTTAAATACTGCTTCTACTCATAGATGTTAATAACTTCTTTCTAGGAAGTAATTTATTAAATGATAACCCATCTAAATAATTATACTGACTGACTGACATATCAATGACGAGCGTAATTTTTTTCTTAATTACGAAAGGGAGCACTAAGAGAGGATCTTCCAAAATTGACCACCTAAAGGGATGAACTGGGGTCCAAAATTTGTATAAAGAAACCTGCTTTCATGTGGGTAAAGCCGTCCTAAAAGTAAGTAATTTATGAAACCGCCGGTTGGAATTAGTTGTAACTAGATAAAGAAAACATCATAGATAATAGAGCTAACTACTTATAGCCTTAACTACTTTTATCCTGGAATTATATTCCCTTGGTACAATTTTCAATCTTGACACTTCCAAATAAAATGTTTAACAGGATTCCAACAACAATCACCCAGCGATGCTTAAAACGTTATACACAAAAAAAAATTAAAACCCTGATGTTTTTACACCCTACATTTTCCGACCACATTCCCAAAAATTTTTCTTTACTATCCGGGTTTTAAATCTAGACCAAATGGTACAGTTTTGTCATTTTTATTTCGAGTTTACAATGTGATAAAAACCAAATGTTTTTGCTGAAGTTTCAGAGCAGTTTTGGGTATTTTCCTAGACAGAACAAATCCCTATTTCGGTAAACTTTTGCTTTAGAGAGCTTCGTGCTAAAATACTTGCTTAGGAAATCTAGGAAACCGAGATTACAAAGTCATAGAAATAGTAAGCTTATTAGATGAACTAACTGGAAGTATAATTTAATAGGTACTAATTCAAGCACTGACTGACCGCATGGTTTGCGCAGTGGTTGACCTATATGTCACGGGTTCGATTTCCGTACGGAACAAATATTTTTACGGATTACCGATACTTACGTGTTCCAGGCAAAAGAAAAGATAGATAGATTATGTGAGAAATGATATGAAAGAAAAGGGAATAACTGATACTTGTAGCATGACGGGTGACTGGACAGAATGGAAAAAATAACGTTTTGCACCAGCTACAAGTAGGCAGGAAGACAATGATGGTATCAAATTTTTATTCCTGTTGCATAAAAGAAAGAGAAAAAAGTGTTTATTGGTGGCTTCTGTAACATCACTACAACACACAACTAAATACGACAAAAATAAAATTGCAAAGCCCTTTTAAGAACAAATTGTCGAACTCTTTCATTTTCCCTGCTCATGAACAACAAAGTTGTCTATTCAATGCAAACATTTCATAAAGCAACTACAGTTCAAAAACCTTCAGAACAACAAAAAGCCTTATTTACAAAATCCCCTTCAATTTCGTGTACTACAAAACACACATTCTGTAACTTCGTCCGTAGTTCTCATCACGTACATTCCAACATCTGAATCGTTGTTGGGACAGTTTTAAAAGCAGTAAACGTCCATTACTCATGGGAAAGTTTAGACAATGAGTCGCATGTGTTTATCACGCGAACTTGAGTAATAACGTACTCGCAGGCATCTGTGCAACGTGCTACACCCGTCACTACGTGCGCCTAGCTACGGACGTGTTGTCAACATTAAATTCCCTCATTTACTTTTTAGAACAGTCCACAACATGGCCGCTGTTTAATGCTGACATGTTGGCTTTAACTTGTTTCGTCATTTTGGTCTAGTTCTCGTTTGTAACAGTTTTGGTGTTTAGTTTGATCTTCTGTGGGGAGTTGGAATTGTTCGTCAGGAGGCTTACACTAATGTGTTGCGGTACAACACACTCTAACTATTCAAACACAAACGTCTCCTTGTTTGGCGAAGACTTTGGGGTTCACTCTCGACAGTGACCTCGTAAAGAAACGACCTTCAGTAAACTGCTGTTCCTAAAGACGGAATTACTACAAATCTAACCCATTTCCTTTATTTAACGACTCTTATCAAAACTCTAGTTCCAATACCAATAAAACTATTCAGCATAAAAATCAAATCGTGGAAAACATAGAAAGGATTGGAACGGTTCCGTATAAACTTGTAGTAATCGTAAAAGTCTTCGATTGGTAAAACTTTGTAAGGTGTAGCTCGTAAAAGGAGATTATTTACGAGCGTAGCTGGCGCGGGCTCATGACACAGATTAACATGAAAATGGAGGAATATGGTGTTGTTAAAATCCACTAAAATGAAAACCAAACGAGCGCCGTAATATGTCGTGATTTTGGTGATTTTCGAAAGTTTCAAATAATTTTCCCTTCTCTTCATAAACGTACTATTCTGGGAATTTACGTGTTGACATCTCATATTGTTGGACGAACCACATGTGGCACAAGACTTTGGCCGCCAAACATTTTGTTTGGCGGCCAAAGTCAAAAAGGTTTTATAGAGGCATAAATCACACTAATATTATGCACGTTTTCTAGGTACGCAAGTTGGTGTGTGGGTACGTGTTTTTTCTTCTTCACGTAAAACTGAACGAATTCGAATGAAAGGTACCAGGATAGCATATCCTAAATTAACACATAGATGGAAAGAACTCATATCACGCGGGCGGAGCAGCATAGGGCATAACGTTCAAACTTAAGACTCCAATTGCTCGCTACTCCATGTTCATGCGGTTTATACCGAAGCGCCGGCCACCTGCACCTCACCTTCTATATTTTAACGTAAAACTATGTGAATGTAACTAATTTGCGGTATCTCTAATCCTCTTAAAGAGTGCAGATATGCATTGACACGGGATTTAACTGAGATTAAACTGGTTAAGAACTTTTATGTGAATTTCTATGGCGTTAACTAGGTACGTTGGTTTTAATTAAATCATACTTTATTTGGTTAAAGAACTATTGGATCTTTCCATTAGGAATTTACTCTGTAGCAATCCGGAGTTTGGAAGTCGGTGGTATGACACTCTGGTTCCTCGGTAAGCACGTTAAGCTGTTGGTTGCATAACCGATTAATTAACACGACGAAGAAGTAACAAACATACACACACGCACACACACTCACCAACTTTTGGCTTATTATTAGTATAAGCTAAAAATAAGGAGAATTTGATTTATGTTTGTTTGTTTGTTACGATTTAACCCAAAAATTACTCCATCCATCTCCATCGTCGTCATCGGCCACATCATTGTTTACCATCAGGTGAGATAGTGGTCAAACGCGAGCTAATAAAAAAAACGTGATTATGTTTTGAAACATGTATTTAATTAACTAACATTTTGAAAGCTAACTTTAGTACCGAATCTTTACTACAAATAAACAATAAAAAAACTACAAAGATACTATTGATATTTAAGTTAAACTAACAGCTATTGGAACTTATTTGTTCCCTAAGCCATCGCAAGCCCTCCCATCCTGTACCATACCGACCATCATTATTCCGAACGACATCCACGGTGCCTACTAAGGGACCCCGTCACCCCACAGTACCCATAACACGCGCGAATTATCCCCATCCCCCTGTCAGTTGCGCGGATATCCGCACGATATTTCCTTCCGTGGGGATGACGGGGATAGAAATCTATGTGTCGGATTTTTGGCACATCACTAGTTGGCGTGTGAGGCCGTATATTGACTTAAAAGAAACGTTATTCTTGTCTTTATTTGTGGGTTGAAATAACATGAGCAAAAAAATCAAGAATCCCTTTTTGATTTTTTTATTTAACATAACCTAGTGCTTGACCCAGATCCCACCTGATAGTAAGCAGTGATGTAATCGATGGTGGTATAGCATAAAACATAGACATATTATGAAAGCCACTGTACTGTGTTGACTTGCATGTTGGTCTAGTGGTTAGAGGCCCTGACTGCTATGCCGGAGGTCGGGGGTTCGACTCCTACCAGACACAAATGTTTGTGTGATGAGCACTATCACTTGTTCATCCACAAACTGACCTAAGCAAAAGTGCTTAGGTAACCTTAAAATTTGACCCATGCTGCTGTAGTTTTAGCCAAAAGCACCTAAGAAAATAGTAAGCGCACTTTGCACAAATATTTTAATTTACAAGGTAAACTACACGCACTAAGCTCTAAAAAAAAACAAAGATAAAATACCGACTACATTTTAAACGTTTCGGCTTTTAAATTATGAAAAACCATTTTTTAGTGAAGCCAAGTTTGTAACTCGCGGCAACTTATTTGGCTCATGATTAAATTTCATAAGTAATGGTCAAAAGTTGGCGGTTTTTTGGCAATCCCATCGTGCATTATTTATTGGCCGATATGAAATATGCATTAATCACTGTGAAGCCTTTGTAAACAAGTTTTATAAGTATCTCAGCTGGGTTTAATGCGAATCAGTCTGGTCCTTTGTGTTTACATATACTTGTTTTAGTATTTACTGAGTTAGGGACGTGTATCAAGGTCACCTTTATGCTCTTCTAGATAGAAGACACACAAGCAAACACGCAAACTAACAATAACTCGTTTAGTAAAAGTCTGACTCTCCTCCACTCTCTGACAAAGCCTGGCCCTCCCGCTCTGCCCAAGAGCGGGAGAAGTAATTCTGATGATTCCCTACCTGAAAAAAAACTGAAACGTTTAAAAACATTTTATACTATTAAAAGTTTGTGTGCACAGAAATAAAACAACTAGACCGGGAACAACTTCGTGTAAGCCTACCGTTTCCACATTATCCGATCCGATATCGGTATCGGACTCCGATACAATATAAAATGTATGAAATAGCGTGCTCCGATATCCGATATCGGGTCGGACAATATGAAAGATAGGCACATATTTCATACATTTTACTTACCCCGATATCGGATCGGCGTCCGATACCGATATCGGATCGGATAATGTGATTCGTGCGGAAATCGAACCCACGACATGGAGCGTGCAGTCAATTAGTTAGCATCAACGATATTATTCGTCGAGCTCCTTACTGTGGATGGACCTGTGGTATTAGAACCTTGCGTCTTGCGGCATAAGTGGTGATAGGGACAGACCAGTTGGCATGATGTTGGTGCCGTAGAAGGTGGATAGGACTCTGGTATGAGACGCAACCTTTGTCGACACCCTTACGCCATCTCATGCCCAAATACAACTGCGCTAGCGTTGCCGCTGTATACCTATGGTATTAGAACCTTGCGGCTTAGTAGGTGATGATAGGAAGATACCAAACGACATGATGTCGGTGCCATGGAAAGTGGATAGGCCTCTGGTATGAGACGCAACCTTTGTCGACACCCTTACGCCATCTCATGCCCCAAGTACAGCTGCGCCAGCTGACGCTGCCACTGCGGCTGCTGAGAGTCTAAAGCGAGGTAATTACTGTAACCTTATTTGGTCATTACAATTTTAAGCCCTTAAGGGTCGAAACACTTGGGTTACGGGGTCCGAATGCACGTTATGTTATGAAAAAGATATTCCTCGCCGCTAATCGACACTTTGCGTGATTAGAGGACATGCTTGTTCTTAGGTTAAAAAAATAGCATTGCCAAAAAGCATTTTTAGACATTAAGAACACGTACTGTTAATAAATTGCTATCATAAAAAATACATGTCAAAACATTAAAAACACCAAATTCATTCCCACAATTGTACAAGTATTCACCAACCAATCACGCGTAATCCAATAGGTCAGCCAAGCCAAAGATTGCATACAACAAAATCATTCCATTTTTATTTTTCTTCCAATAAAATCGGTAACGAATCACTCCGGCGGGAGGCTGATTGACAGATGGCCCGTCTCCATAATTGAGACGAATGAGACTCTGCTTGGCTGCCCCGATAAATCTGCTCTTGTATTTTTCATCGATATTGTCAAAGTATAACTACCCTTTAGGTACGCACGCACGAGTAGATACTGTATTTTATTTCCAATGTTTTGTACAGTTTTATTTTTATTTATTGACTTTTCTGTAGCCTAGATTTTTGTAGAATGTGACTCGTAAAAATGGGAGCCAAAAATTTCAACTTCGAAATAGGTAGGAAGATGCAGCATTGGAAGGCTTCCCAGATAGTGGACAGACGACCTGGTGACGATTGCTTCTCGTTACATCCATCGTATTCCCACGACCCTCACCAATTCATCTGAATTCATCGGCACACCTTACGGGAGGCCTCCAAAAGCTGCCTCTTCTGATACCTGGTCACACCTTTTGGTCCCATTAACCATCTGTTCTGCGAGTAATGCCCCACGCCACTGCCCATTAAGTTTGGCGATTCTTTGGGCTCTTTCGGTAAATTTAGTTGTCTTGGTTTTCTTTTTACTGCCCATTAAATAATATAATGCTGCCCGATAGAGTTTATATTGATCTATGAACATTTTCGATACCATCTATATTTGAATTGCAAGAAAGTATTGACTTACTCAATACAGAGTCAGTTGATATTTTCCACCACTTTCTAAGAACCAACAAACATTTCACACAAAGCAAGTCTAGAAATACTTATAAACCGTTAAATATCAAATGAACACCTCGAAGTGCGAACTCATAGAAACTACGTCTGCTCGCAGTTCGCAGTAAGTTGTAGAAGATATCTTATAATCGTTTCGAACTAACACCGTGTCTGATATTCGAGAACAGCGCTATTATTGCGAAATTCATAAGTTTGAACAATACACTCGAGTTGGGGTTATCACTGATCGAAAGTTGCGGCAACTTGTATTGGAGGTAAGTATTATAAATAAATTGTGTTACAAGAATTATACTAAATAACAATAGTGGTCTAATTTTTCTACATGATTGCTCAGATTAACATAAACCATTTTACAAAAGAGATATCTGAAAGATTTATGTTCAAATATTGAACATTCAAATTCAAAAAAGAATTCAAAACATTCAAAAGGAAGGACAGACTCATTGAAATATTCTCCGATACGGAATACGTCTCAATATCACAACATATTGTTACTGCTGCATAAACCAAATTGCTAAAAGCATTCTCAGTTAGAGAATTTCCCAAACGCGAGTGAAGGAGCAACTTGAAACCAGGGTCTCTGTTACCAGAATCTAGACCAACTTTGAATTGCAGGGAACCCAGATAATGGTGAGATATATGGATGGAACTGGGATCACAGTCACGCTCAACCTACGGCCCGCAAGACTTATCTGACGTACTTATCTGCGTGAACGGCTTTCGGAAATGGATTTGTTTTTTTTACGTGGCTACTTAAACTTATGCAATCAATATGATGTGTAGTTTCACACATTGGCTAGCTTAACCTATCACATACCCGCGAAACGAGACACAATAGTAAAACAATAACAGCGCGGTCGCATGAGAGCGGTCGAAATTCATGAATTAGAGGTTATTTATATTAGTATCGTAGGAAAAAAACATAGTAGTAGCAATTATGATAAGAATCGCCAATAACGAATACTAATGAAATCAGTAAAGTCGTTCCTAAGTTATGGTTTTCTCAAGGGAAATAAGGATTCATTTTTATCTAAATAGCCTAATAATTCAAGAAAAATTAATAGTCTCAATAAATAAATAAACAAAGTAACTTTCAATTGTTCAGGAAAGCAAAACTTTTTTCAGCTTTCGTAAATTCTTTACCTCGACCTTTAGAAGTTATTGGCATTACGCCGTCGATTTATAGATTAATTAATGCTTTAATATCTTTATCCTAAGCTATAAAGGTCAAAATAAGCACAGACAGTGAGTGGTTAACGGCCCTGACTGCTAAGCTGAAGGCCATGGGTTTGATTCTCACCCAGGACAAATATTTGTGTGATGATCACGATCATTTGTTCTGTGTCTGGGTGTATATTTTACTTAAGTATGTATTTAGAAATATATGAGTATGTTTATCAGTTGCCTAGTACTTATAGCACAAGCTCTGCTTAGTCTAGGACTAGATGGCATTGTATGAAAGTTGTGGAATACTAGAAAAAAAATTACACGAGTTGTATGCGGCCCACGAGATAACCACTTTAAGCGCCACTGCCTCAGATAGATTGGGTTGAATGAATGTGCTATTAGATAACCTTTCGCTAACGGTCTAGAGTACCTGTAATAATATGAAGGTAAAGTTTTTGGCAACCTTCCATTCGATTCGATTGATTCTATTGAATGTAGAGGTGAAATTTGGCACGCACGAGTAAATGTAGTAGACTAGAGTGAAACCTAACGAGTTATCGCCATGACGGATAACTTGAAACGTTACTCGTCATGTATGATTGCAGAATTATATTAAAGAGTGATCTTGACCTTGGAATGCAAAGGACAACAGACGGAACAGGTGAAGGTTTTAGTCTGTAATAAAAGTCTGTCTCAGTTATTTGATAATTTTTCACCAAAACATAAAAAAAAAACTTGTGCTTGGTAAGGACGGTCGGATGACAAGGTACTTATTGCTCGCATTCCGCCCTTGCTTGACTAAGACGAAGGTAGAGCATGAACTTGACTCGTACCCGAGGGAATGTCCCATAGAATGGATTAGAATTTATTTCAAAAGGCTTATAATCTTAGGATATTAGAAAAATTCAAAAACTTTAGCTCAAAATCCTGTTATTAGTCAACCTTTCCCGTAACAACCAACCATATAGCTCAACAAACGTCAAAGAAAATCATGACAAACGTCATCTAAGTTTGTGCTCGTAAAATCTACACCTTCCCTGAATATTTCGGGTCCAACAGAACTGAAGGCGCTGTTAAACGCCTCGGCTTAACCGCGGCGCCAGAGATTGCATTGGCTTGAGTTATGGGCGATAGGACTCGCGATATTCACCAAGTTGCCGACTGCAGTTGGAAGCTGCTCTTTGCTATTGAACTTGGGGTCATGTGTTCACGGGATAGACGTAGGTTTCTAGGATGTGTGATAGTGGCTACATCTGTTAAATAGAAAAGAAAATTTTTAGGTTTTCTTCAGATACTACACAAACGACCGAACCCAAGTCATCAACGGCGCGTAGTGTTTCACGCGCGCCTCAAAAATATGTCAGCAAACTCTAGGGACCCTGGAGGGCCGATGCCCGCTAGAGCCATGGAGCACTAACCTAAAACGGAAACGGTCATAGGATTATTTCACACTTCTAAAAAAATACAACACAATAGCAGATAAAAAAGAAATATAGCACGATAAATATAAACTGATCGTCCCCGAACCAAAAGAACCAACTCAGCAGCTGCTGGGCGTCAGACACTCAGCGCTGGTTTTCAACAATGCTGTTTTTTTTGGTAGGGGAATCATCAGAATGACTTCTCCTGCTCTTGGGCGGAGTGGGAGGGCAGAGTAGGGCGTCAGACTCTTACTGACTAAAATCCTTGTGTATTTTTCAACTGCCCGTTGCATTTCGAAGCCACAGTAATTCTTTCGAACAATTGCACAGACAGACTGCGTGGATTTCAGATATTAAGTTACTAGTTGATTCGTTCATAAAGCTTCAAGCCTTTTTATTTTTAGGGGCTAATGCCCGTTTTCACCAACAACCCCTAAAATTTAAGTGTCTCTTAAGCTGTTATAATCACGTTTTTTGCACATAATAAAGTTATTATTCTAAATTAAAATATGAAATCTTAAAACTTATGTGTTCGATTTCATTCTTTAATTCGGAATAAAAACTTAATAATATGAAAAAACCGTTGTTATATTGGCTTAAGAGACACTTAAATTTTAGGGGCCGTTGGTGAAAACGGGCATAAGTTTTGAAAACACAACCTGATATGGCTTTTAGGATTTCAGTCAGTAAAAGTCCGCTCGCTTTCACTGCACCCTGGACGAAGTTTTATTGATGATTTCCCACCTAATAAAAAGAAAAACGCGGTCGGTTGGCGGAACAAACAAATAAACTAAAAAATTAACCGCTTCGGTTTTTGCAGTGAGCATGTGGCTATGAAACTTTAATATATCATGTTCCACGCTGCATTTAAATGGACTCGGATATTGAAAAATAAATAATACACGGTTTATTTCGAATATAACAACGAAATCGGAGTAGCTAGTAATTGCACCGCGATACGGTTTTTCACGATTTTATTTTAAAATTGAAACAAGATTTCCTTTGAAAATTATGCAGCGATTTATCGTGTATTTTATTAATTAATTTAATTTCCGTGTTTAATTGGGCATGGAAAGTAAACATTGGAGTTATTGGGTGCTTATTATAATTTGCGAACGGATAAACCAATAATTCTACTAATTATGAATGATTGTGGTAGTCGGAATCCTACATGAGAGCTACAGTTTTAGAGATACGGTAATATTAAGTAAACAGAATAATGAGTGTTTATTTTATACAGCAAATTAAATGTGCAACAAATTGATATTCCATGTATGTGAACTGTGTCTATAAAGAGGATTATGAATTTGGCTGGCTGTGTGCATGTGTATGTATCCGTGTGTGTCTGTGTGTGTGTGGATGTTGTTCATTTGTTTCTGCGTAGCAACTAAACTGTTTTATAATTATGTGACGTGCCGTTAAATTGTTTTGTTTAGGTTTCAAAGCCATGCAAAATAGAATTACATACGATACATTAGGAATTATGAGCATGCATATTCCTATCACTCAATTTATGAATAGAAATATAATTTTAAGTTAAATTAATGTAAATATATAGTGGGGAAAATGATTGAATTTTAATCTGGTTGTTATCATGACATGATTTTTAAAAAAAATATTATAATAAAATGGTATGAATACTGCGCATACATATTTGTTTTTTATTTGATGTAAACCTTCAGTGCTTTTATATTATCTATAGCATATCGTGACGATATTATGGCCAGACTTTGGAAATGAGTATTTTGAGTTGTGAACGTCTCAAACTACAAACTTTTGACAGGTTTTCAGGCTAGACTTTGAGAAATACCTACTTTAAATACCTATAACAGAAATCGGGGTTATATCTCGTCTAATCTGATATGGCAACGAAATACAAATACCCATAATACAGACATACAAATACCCATCACAAAAAAAATGTAAATCCCATTTACTTTTAATGCCCGCTTCCTTTCTCCAACTCTAAATGAATGGTGGCCAGTGACATAATGCGTTTGCCTCCCACTAAAAAGTTGTTAAAAAGTTGCTTTATATTACAGTGTCATAGAACTGGAAAATTGCCAAATTTGCATTGTAACAAGTTCTCCTTGCACAAACATTTTGAAATTATTCAACATTTTTATTGTAATGAGCTGGGCTGAAGGTAATTAGCGTTTTTTATTACACGGACTGAAAGAGTTTAATCGACGGGTCTTTAAATGAAGATAAAGGGAGGGATGAGTCGTTAAAATATCAACAATGCTTGTCGGGGAACCGCTGTTGTTGTAAAAGGTAATTAAATGTTTAAAATATACCTAGATATCTAGGTATATCACATCAAACAGTCTTCTTTGTTTTCAGATTAGAACACTCTGTACTTGCGTTATATCGACAAAAGCTAGGTAAAGTTTTTTTTTCTTTTGTGGCAATTTGAGCCGGTTTCGACTATTCTGCTAGTGTCACGTTGGGGCTCGGTAAAGTTACCCAAAAAACAAAAAGCCCGTTTTGACATTTGTCATCGTGACATAACTAGTAAAGAAGTAGAATAAAAAATGTATGTATTTTTTAAAACACTTATGTAATTTATTATTATTTTTGTTTCTTTCAGTTTTGTTCTAAGTTACATTTATTTATTTATTTAAACTTCATGTACAATGGTGGTACATATGTGGACTTAATGCATCAAGGCCCTTCTAGGGCATTCTAGGGCCCTTCTAAAATGTCAAAACGGGATCTTTTATTTATTGTCAAGTTTATATGTGAATGATGAGAAGCAAGTATCAAAGTAATGAATTTATTACTTTGATAATTTATGACTGCCTAAAAAAATCAACTACGAAAATTTAATTTTTGTTAAGTAGTTTCCAAGATTTCGTGCTTAGTCAGTAAGTGAATGACTAACTACTTCTAATGTTACTTTACTTTTTGACATAGCAGACTTATTTTTTAATTTTGAAAGCTGGTTTTTCTATGCAAACTTGGGATTATGGTGTCCATCCCCGTTAGGGGGTGACTTTGGAAAACCCTTTGTGGTCTTTGATTACATCATAAAAAGAACATCTATGCCAAACTGCGTATTAAGTCCAATTTAGTGAGTCAGGACTTTGCCTTTTAATAAAAGGTCTTCAAATAGGTATCAAGCAGCAATTTTGAATAAAATTGTATAATATATGTATAAAAACCCTTAAAAGACCTTATAAAAAAATGAAATTCGCAGTAAATTCAATCCAATTGAAGTACCTACTACGATGATATGAAAAAAAACATCCGGACGTTCAAAATGATTTCTTTAATATTTTTTCCTCAAACATAAAAAATGTAAATATGATGTTTTTATCCGGTATTACAGTACCTACTCAACTCACAAAGTACGTTGAAAAGCTCCAGGATCTGGCTTTAATAAAAATTTTACGTCGACACGAAGCTGTTATGAACTTGCAAATTAATTTAGGCCGGTTTTGAAACTCAATTTTCGGTTTATTTTATCCGCCAATATTTACTGAATATCAATTATCTGGTCCGTGACGGTGGGCCGTGACGTCATCAATCTAACTGGCCGCTCCGTCCCCCGTCCTGCTTTATATTTCAAACTTGCTGTTTAGGGACATTTCATCATAATTTCATTAGTCCAATATTCTGAGGAGTGGGTGTAATTAGTTTGTCCTACTTTGGGATTTGAAATATCTTGGACCAACTACTTCAAATTTGATTGATTTAATTTTCGATATTGAATTGACTTTAAATATATCTGTATTTTCCAATTCCTGCTATAACATTTTAATACTTCAGGCATTCTTTATATTTTTATTGAGTTCATTTCAATCTGATCATCTCTCAAGCTTAACTCATCGTAACAGATGCTGAGTACGCAGTCTCTGCCAGTATGTGACGTATTGCAACTAAGCATTTACTGGAAATTCGACATAATTATTTGTCATCGTATTATTTTTAGCCTTGCACCTGCTATCGGCTAAATACAGAAGTATTTTACTAATAAAATTAATCTTGTAATTTTTTTTAAAACCAAATCCCCGATTACCGAAACATAATTCCCGCCTTCGAAACTAATTTTCTTCCAGATTTAAACGAATACAATGAACTCATAAAACTATTAAACGTTTATGAAAGTCGTCCAGCCTTCAAATCTACATCGTTACGCTACATTGTCTAACCGAGCAACAAAAGATCACCTCACCCGACTGCCTCAAAAGAGCGAGTAATGTTTTTGATTAAGAAACCGTCTGCGCTTAACTTCAAACTCATAACAAAGACGTCTAGCAACCTCTCGACCTAGTTCTCTCTCACAAAAATGTTGAACAGTGTTAAATAACACCTGGAGCATTTCATCTACGTTGTTTTCCTTCGTGAACTATCAAGAGGGTATTTAGTCCGAGATTGCTTTCATCCGCCATCTCAAGCTCCTCGGTAATTTGATACAGCCTCTGAATGAGCCGACTCGTCCTACTTTCGAAGTTCTGCACGGTTTTAGGCGAAACCTAACGTTGGTTAGATGTGAACTTGTTTGGGACGATTGGGTGTTCCGTGTTCTATACAGTGTGACTGGTTAACGAAGGACGTAGTCATGAAAATATTACAAAAAAAAATCATGTTTTTTTATGTTTTAAATGAAATTTAAGCCCTGTGCTCTTGCTCAATACACGAGAGACTTACCGTGACCCTGGAACGCAAAAAGCGACCGGAGGTTCACCCTTGATCCACCTAGAGCAACAGAAGTTATTGAATGATTTCCCAACACGAAAAAGGCCTTAAAAAAAGAACTATACCAATTTTATTTCACAAAAAAGAACTATACCAAGTTTCTGAACTTCCAGATTCCTGAAGAGTTATTTCCATATTATTTGAATTCCGAAACCAATGGTTATTCTTTCTCGGAATTGTCCCTCATTTACCCAGTCACCCTGTATATTAGTTGGGTGAATATTACGGAGTCTGATGGTATGTTATCAGTGAACTTGATCGCATATATAAGCCCAACTTACAAACTAACCTACATTTCTTATGTAACTTAGTCTGAACCACAAATTAAGTCTAGTTCGACCTGACTTACATCCAAATAAAACGACTTTCTTTGATCGTTGGCACAGAAAAGAGATCACAGGAGGAATATTGGTAGATAATTATATGTACATACAAACATTATGGTGATATTTGTTTGAGAAGTTATATATAGGTATCAAGAACACGGAGCACAAATATGTGACATTACATAGCTACCAAACTAGATATTACAAGACAAACTTTAACTTGAGTAATGTATCACGGAGACAAATTATTTCCAATGACATTTGTAGGTCGCGTCCGACCTTGGCGTTAATAAAATAGGCCTTAATGACTTAGCAATAAAGTTGGTAATTTATTTCTAAAAAAAATCACAGCTTTAACAGGCAGGAAATTGATACTTCACGAAAATTGAGACTTAATTAATGAGACAGATAAGCACCTATTAAAAATTGAGACCAAGATTTTCAATAATGATATGAAAAAATTTCGACACTGTAATGGGTCGGATATTTTTTTAACAGGCCCTGTAATTTATGTATATTTTTAAGTTCATTAAAACCCGTGGGAGGGTAGTTGAGTTTTAATTAAATCGAACTCAAACCGAAGCCACGTGGTTTCGGTTACGTTTCGTAATAATCCGAGGATCGGTGTGTGTTGTGTGCGCATATTATAATGTTTCTCGATAACGCGAATATTTCTGTGTGTTCAGTATGAGGTAGGTATTTATTTTCAATGTTGTGGGAGGAGTTTTGAGAATTTATACAATTATGATGAGCAACGCAACTTGACTTGCTTTCATCTGTCACAGCAGGTTTTTCAGTTGTTCTCTTTTATATTTCAACAAAATAGAAATCAAGTAGACGAATCATATGAATTTGGGATGGTCACGGTGGAAATATCGCACTAAACACTTCTCAGTGACGTCACATTTTAGTACGTGCATCTTTATTCTGTAACTTAACAGTTCTCCCTTGCTTTTGGTTTTGAAAGGTTTTCAACTTACACAATATTGAAAAGATTTTATTAAATATTTTGGATAAACTTTATATTTTTTTTTAATATACAAATTTTAAAAAATAAATATCCATCGCTTGTCCAATTTTAATCACACACTACAGGTAAAAAATATCTTCTTCTATTTTAGTAAACAAACACAGGTACCCAGGCATTCTAAGAACGAAACCTAACTAAGGGACCTGAAACATAATTGCTGTCGACGGCTTATAAATTGGAATATTCGTTCTAACTTTATTATCTAGATTTTGATAAGGCAGATCGTAAATTAGATTTCACTAACAAGGCTACTAAAACGGTGTTCATTAAACGATAACGAATTTAGAAATAAACTTGCTGAACAATATAGAACCTCTTTTAATCTGTGGGAGGCAGTTGTCTCAATATAGAGTTTCTTGCGCATTCTTCTCCATAGAGATCCATGCTTTGGAATATGCTTTTAACATATGTTTACTGACAAACTAAATTATTGACCTTTCAAAAGTGCCCGTAAATGGTATTTAAAAAAATGCTTTGTATATTCGTATGGAATATGCAGGCAATTTTTGATTTGCTAAATTAAACCATTACAAAAAATATCAACAACGTATTCATAAAGCTTCAAAGCTATCAATAAGAAAGAGAAGTCGGATATAAACTTTCACGTCATAGGACATCACAGTACAGTACAGCCATACAGCCGCCATAGAATAAGACATAACCGGTAAATTAAACGTTCTTAGTTCATGAATCCCCGACCGGTCCTATGAGACCGCGCTGTTATTGTTTTACTTTTGGTTTTGGTTAAACTAAAAATAAACTTAAAAAATTGTGTTCCAAAACGATCAAAAAAATTCAAAATGAAGCGAATTAAAATACGTTTCATTCGTCAAACGAACGTGAACCCATCACACACATCGCCAAAACATCTCAACCGATAAATCAGGTACTGACGTCATTTGACGTTCTAAATGAGAGAAGTGGAGCGGGACGTCTATATCGTCGCATCGTGACTTGTGTCGTAGCGGCACGACTTCACGAGTCATGAGACGAGACGACACGGAAATGACACCGGTAGCACATAAGAACTGAACGTCGTAGGTTGGTGAGGGACAGAGGTGCGGTGGAAACTTCACTTCACTAAAAAAAAAACTTGCTGTCAAAAGCCAATGGCTTCGCCTGCGTTAATTTAAAAAACCATTTTTTTTACACAGTGGTAAAGTCTTATTGAAAGATTGTTTTTAAATCTTGCTTGTACTTTTTGAGTTTATTCATTACAAACAAAGCTACTGAAATTCAAATATTTCCTTTTAGGGCCTATTTCACCACCTATGATTAAGTTTCGAGTATCTTACTTGACAGATAATTTCATACAAATTCTGTCAAATTTTTGAATTTATTCAGTGAGTAGTGCCTACTCGGACATTGTGAAACAGGCCCTTATACTATTAGTAATTCTAGATCTAGGTTAACAAAATAAGGAAAAGTTTAGACTTTTCCTTGTTTTGTTTTCCATATTTTCGTAGATTTATCTACTCTGTCTACAGCTCCAAAATATTATCTTTACAACAATTCGTGTTCTAAATTCTGTATTTTCTAATTGTTGTCTTTCTCTTTTCCAGGTACTGATGTCAAAACATCCACATCTAGTAAGATAATAATTCCGAACATTAAACCAGAGCACTAATTAAATATGTAGCTACTCGCAGTACCGCCGTCCGTTTTCCTTCATAATTCGAACAAACACGAGAGAGATACAATATCAAATATTTTCTCAAGAAATGTTCCACGCACTCCGTCGGGGAAGTCGCTCGCGGCTCCCATAAAGTACAACGGAAATGAGATACCGGTGTCCCGATGTTTGGATCAACTCCACGCATATGATTAATTTATGTTCCACGGTTTTGTAATATACTGTCAGTGTTTATTTATAACCGTCTGCTGGGAAATTAGAAGTACTCGTACTTCTTTGGGGTTCATATTGAAAAATGTTGTAGAGTTTGCTCTTCGAGACTTTATGAAAGGGTTAAGCGGGTACTACTAGACCAACGCACACATGGGCCGGATTTATACGTAGTACGATGGCACGTAGCGTAGATTTAATGTAAGCTCTACAAGTCTAGTTGCCAAATAAAATGTATGGATCTCCGTACTCCGACACGCTCAGGTCAGTGTACGTGGTCCACGTGTACGCAATGTACCTTTTCCGTGGCCCTGGAACGTAAAGGACATAGTAACTTTGACAGCACGGTTAGCACCACAGAAATAATAATAAAGTCTGGCACAGTGGTCGATTCCCGCACACATATTTGTGTGGCCCACAGATAGATGTCCCGGTTCTGGGTGTCTTGAGTATGTGAGTTAACTTGTTGGTAAATGCACCCTCACAAGTTATTTCTAGTATAAGGCAATGTCTTTACAAAAAGAGAAAGAAGAAAGCAATAGAAGAAACAAAGATTAGATAGTCAGTAAAAGTCTAGAACTCGTCTTTCGCTCCATCCGGATCAGAAAATGTTATTTCATGATTTCCTAATAAAATAAAGGATTTTTCAAAATACAGGATGTATTTTGAAAAATCCTTTTTTCTAAATCTTTTTTTCTAAACGAACGTAACGGGGTTTCAAAGTTCGTATGGAGTAACCTACTTTAAAGCGGGTGAACCCGCTGGCAGTAGCTAGTTAATATCTATATTTTAAAATATCGATAATAGAATTCATATTCCTTTGCATGAAAAATCCCATTCTTATCAAGAACTTGTACAGCTTCAATTTAATCTCGACTGTAATTGAGCATCCATTATAGCGTCGCCATTTTATTTGTAAGTTTTCACTTATCTGTTACACGTGGATAATTTGAAAATACTATCACGACTTTGTTTGTTAATGGGGTGAACAGAATACGGAGAATTTGTAAAGAGGGGAAGGTAAGATTAATCAGCGATTCGGAAATATCTTCAAGATGGTTTGGGAACTGAACTGTTTTCATAGGTAAGTTGGTACGGGGCCCTCAGTGCACGTGTCCAACTCGCACTTGCCCAGTTATTTTTCTTGAGCTAGCAGTGCTGTTTCTTAGCCTGCAGAAGGCAAAATTTCGATATTAAATGCGGAACCTAAGCCGTTGTGCACATATCGGCTTATGTCAAGTGCAAATAAAAGCAAGTTATTTTAAACCTACTGTATATGAACTTACGGTGTTCGGCTGACATTTCAAGCGTTTTTCCCCATGAACCTATGCGGTACCATACGACAGCTAAGAAGCTTAATTAAGAGACTTCTAAATTAAATTCCTTCGTGCTTAATACGTTCCTAGCACGGGCATGGTATGATACGGTGTAGTGGACAGACTCCTAAGGAACGCAATAAAGACAAATAAAACTCCGATCTTACCTGTTACTTTAACGTTGATGGAAAAAGACCTCGCGGACGCAGCCCAATACGTTGGTCCGACCAGATCTACAGCGCTTTTGACTCTACGATATACAATGCCCTTCATACTGTCAGTGACAGAAAGAGATGGAGGAACATCATACTAAGTGATGAAGCAAGGAAGTCACGACCCTCAGCATTGAGGAATACTACACAAGGAAAAGGAGAATATGTTACTTAAAAGCTTCCATTTTCAATCCAATTCCAGCTAAACTAACGTTAGCTAATACTAATTAATCGGTGTCCGATAATTTCGTAACGGATGCGTTCAGCCAAGTTGTCGGTCGGCTTTGTAGAGAAATAGTTTTACACTAATACCGAAAGTTTTGTTGCGCCATTAGTGCGGCCTCATCGGCTAGGCACGTACTTGGTCTGTTGCTGTTGGCACAACTATTATAGTAGGTAGGTAGAGGCACAAATTAGTGCACAGCTAATAGGTATATATGATCTGTTTTTTAAACCCTGAAACTAAAATGATACTACAACACAAAGGAATTGGCATCATTCCTATAGTAAATTTGACATTATACTTGTGTCAATTCAGTCTCAGGGTATAAAAAACAGACGATAAAGTTATTTTTTTTTGCCATACATTTTGACTCCAAGAAATCTTTCAACAATTGAGCTGAGAAGTGGAATTCCCAGCTGGAGTCTATTTCCTGATCGCTACAACCGAGGTTGTAGCTATAACTGAGGCCTTCAGTCGTAGCTAGCAGAAAACCGGCTATTTTAGTCAAGTGAATAGGTTACGTCTAGTCAAGCGTGCTCTACCGACGACCACCATAATCGCTTACCGTCAAGTGAGATAGTAGTTAAGCGTGAACCTATCAAAAATCGTATCGTAATCGTAATATTCGGTGGATAGTAGACCTATTCTACCATTATAGTAGGTCCATTTTATATCTTTCTTAACAGCTCTATCTCTAAAACAAAAAAATACAGGCCACAAAAATGACATAAAAACTTTTAGCCGAATGTCAGAACTTGTAATCCTTAGCAGCCAGCAACGCAGAAAAAAAAAACATAAAATCACCCAATATGGCCGCCGAACATAAATTCGAATTCGTCGACGAGCCTCACCATCATCAATAAGAAAAATAAAAGTTTGACGGGCCGTCAAAACAGTATGAATAAATAAGTAAAGGGACCAGTAAGCCCACTCGTGCACTAACTTAGCTAAAATATTAAACGTTCGAATTTCGAACTTCAAACTTACTTGGTAACTTAACGGTTTTTGAGAGGTTTTTGGAGATGTTGTAACTGACTTTGTACACTGTCTCAAGATCATGAAGTTCTCTTTTATTGTTGTCAAGGCAAAAATGGTGTTACCTGTTTAGGTTGGTAAATATAGTGCGCGTATGAGTGTGCCACGCTCGTCTCTAAGAGATTTCAGTAAAACTGTTGGGGCCCAGCAGGGCCAAAACTTACTGAGGCCATGGGTTTACTTCCGAAAGGGTAACCCGTGGTCTTAGAAATAAAAAAGCAAAGACGGAACATGGTGTGATTTTCATCAGTGATACACTAGCCTAGAACAGCTAGGCTAGGAGAAGTCATTGGATGATTTTGCAACTTAAAAACAACAAATGAAGCTTAGTTTCATTCAATACCTACTAAAGTGCTCAGCGCACCAACATAAGTTTCCTCTTAAAAAAAAACCGGGCAAGTGCGAGTCGGACTCGCACACTGAGGGTTCCGTACCAATTTATCAAGATGAAAACAGTTCAATTCTCGAATCGAGTCTTAAAGATTTTACAAATAAGAAAATCTTGTAATGTAACTAAAAATTTAAGGTTTTCGGAATTTTTCCTTTATGTGTGCTATAAAACGTTGCTTCATGCCAAATTTCAAGATTCTAGGTCGACTGGAAGTACCCTTTAGGTTTTGATTCCCTTGCGAGTACTTGCGAGTTTCAAAATATGCAGCTTAAATTGCTGTTTCTTTTGATTGCGTTGACATAGAAGTTTGATTTTGTTACAGCTTAAAGGTATTATAGACCTGAGTATTTGGTATGAATTTCAATTTAATACCTCTACGCGTTTATGAGGAAATGGGTAGTAAGTTTAAAATTATTAAAAAAAATATATTATGTGATGTAACTAAAAATTTATGGTTTTCGTAATTTTTCCTTTATCTATGCTATAAGACGTTGCTTCGTACCAAATTTCAAGATTCTGAGTTCACGGGAAGCACCCTGTAGGTTTTGATTCCCTTGCAAGTGTCGAAAATTTGCGGCATAAACGGCTGTATCTTTTGATTGCGTTGGCTTAGAAGTTTGATTTTTTCACAGCTTCAAGGGACAGTAGACCTGAGTAATTGATATAAATTTCAGCTTCATACCTCCACGCGTTCCTGAGAAAAAGGGTCTTGACAGACGGACGGACAGACGGACAACAAAGTGATCCTATAAGGGTTCCGTTTTTTCCTTTTGAGGTACGGAACCCTAAAAATCAGGAAGTTAAGTATATTTTTCCTCCAACTGCTAAAAGTTATCAAAACGACGTAATATCACGTCATGCCACTCTCGAAATTCCAACTGGCATGCAACACAAGTAATCCTAAATTGACTTCCCGTGTTCGCAAGAACTCGTCGCTGTAAAAATGACCTCTCCTTGCGGAGGTAACGCCGGATAAAAGTTGTTCGTTATGCACTTAATTAGGAGCAGTCATCAAATTTTCCTACTTAAAAAAAAAAACAAATGAAGCTTAGTCTCATTCGATACCTACAAAATAAAGTGCTCAGCGCACCAACATAAGTTTCCTCTTAAAAAAAATCAGAAAAATAAGTATATTTTTCCTCCAACTGCTAAAAGTTATCAAAACGACGTAATACCACGTCATGCCACTCTCGAAATTCCAACTGGCATGCAACACAAGAAATACTAAATTGATTTCCCGTGTTCGCAAGAACTCGTCGCTGTAAAAATGACCTCTCCTTGCGAAGGTAACACCGAATAAAAGTTGTTCGTTATACACTTAATTATTCATAATGTTTACCGGTGATACCCTCGTGAACTTTCACGGCCTTGTCACTGTATTAAGTGACAAATTATAGCCGAAAATCGAAGGAATGTTTCATGAACACTGACGTATACTTACAGCTCTGTTTATTGTTTGAATTATTTCTTTCAGTTTTTTTTTTGTATATTGAAACAAGTTATTTTTTATTTAGTGTAAACCATAATACGTGCTTCAGTGGGTAACGTGCCTCACTTTCAGTATATTTCGATATTCTTTACTTGAGTTGGGATTCCCGCTCTAAAGTGGAACAAAAGGGCGTGTTAGACTATTACTGCCTAAAACGCACATTTCTCTCAGATATCCTTTGCGTTCCAGGGTCACGGTAACTCTTTTTAAACAATCCATCACCTGCTACAAGTTGGTACTTATTGCAACTTAGATTAGAACAGAATAAATTTAATTCGGAACAGACACAGTACTTACAGCGGTTACAAACACAAAGTAAAAAATAACAATAGTGCAGTGTGCTCGCACCAATAGTGACCACCTCAGCATTTACTGGACCTCAGACACCCAGCGCTGCTCTTCAGTTGGCACCCCACAACAACTCACGGACAAAATAAACAAAATATCACTCCTCATTGGTAAGCTGAAAGTTGAGAAATTCCATAAAACATCTAATTTTAATGTTAAGATAATTACTACAAGAAATATTACCCTATCAACGCTACCACCACAAAAAACTTCGACCCATAAAACGAACTGAAACCACTTACTTTAATTAACAGCAAAAAGCAACACAATATAAAATAAAGCCACAAGAAAAATAATTAAGCTGAACAGATTTTATTGAAAATGAAAAGCAAATAACGAAAAAAGAAAAGCGTGTGTGTTTTAAATAAAATAAAAAAGAATCGCAAAAGGCTTTGCGTTGGGAAAGGGATTTGGCCTGACATGGGGGATGGCTTTATCATCATATCTCGTACACACACGGTGATATTGTCTACCTGTTACCTGTTCAGCTTTTATTTTTGTTCATGATGCGACTTTTATACGAATGCTAGCTTCTGCCAGCGACTTCACTCGCTTCAAAAGGGTACTTAGGTTTCTCCATACAAGCTTTGGACTGCCGTTTCTTTCTTTTGGAAAATCTTCTCTTAGTACTCGTCTATGTCATCAAAGGAAACCGTGTGCAAAATTGTACGCTCCTAGGCCCTGTAGTTACGTCTGTGCGGTGATATTTCATTCAGTCAGTTTCTCCTTGTATACGAATACTTATATATAAATTATAATTTATACACGACTAAAGATACACGAGTCGTAATGTCAACAGTGAACTTTCGGTAAAATAACCTTACATAAACCCGTAATATCACACAACGTAAATATCACAGGAATAAATAAAATACGTACCTATTTCTATTTAGGAATATTTTACGATTTCGAAATAAAAAGAAGGACGTGTTTTCACATATTCCCTGAGGCTAAGTTGTGGGTGTCACCTGTCCCGTCCATTTAGACATCGGACAATAAAGTACATTTGACCATTTATATTTTATTTTCGGAGTCCAGAGAGCTTTGATTTTATTACAATTTTCCTTTCATCGGCGCGTTTTTGAATGTCATTGACCTGTTCATTATATAACTTATCTTGGATGTGTAACTCAGAAAATTATTTATTATCGGTATTTATTTTTTCTCTCTCGTCGGGTCGGATCACCGTCTCATCGGACTAAGACCACCTCTGTTTGCGCACTTGACGTGCACGGAGTTTTCAAAATTCATGCTCTGAAAAAAAACCTAAAATCACGCAGGCGAAGCCGTTAGCAGAAACGTGACTAGTGTCACAACTTATAAATAAAATTTAAGTGTCTGTTTATAATATTAAAATAACATTTTATTAGTAAATTCATATAAAAGTATATGCGATACCATAACAAAAATTCCATTTTGTTATTTATTTCTATTTTAACATTTTTTAAGTTTCTAATCTGGATGGCACGTGTTCCTTCTGTTGCCTTTTTCGTTCGGGGACTACGATAACTCTTCCAAATGGGCTTACAGCCTAAACCTTTAAAGTCCATAATTATCTAGTTTTAAGATACGCGTTCATAGTATACTGTAGACTGGTGTCTACTGCAGAAGACGATGGGTCGCTGTGACACTACTAGTTTCTATGTATTTGTATGATATACTCGTCCCTTCCGCATCTATCGACACGTCGCTCGCTCGTCTACACTCCGCTCGACCGCAGACAACACGGTGTCGTCTGACCGCAGGTCAGTAGTGTCTCTGAAACTAGAGCAACGACACTTTGAGTCTTTCTCACTGGACTGAACTGGCTACGTACTAAAGGTAGCATTCAGTTCTTAGCGACCGCGACCGAGTCGTGCGACCCACTGCTTAGTACGGATTTTTATGGTACGATGTATGATACTAAACAAAACAGGCGATCGCAGCCGGTGCCATACAACTGCATATTAAGCAGTAGGTCCGACGACCCGGTCGCAGTCGTGATTCGCGGTCGCTTAAAAACCGAATGTGACCTTTAAATACTATCCCGCGATATCCAATCAAATCCATCCCATCACGCACCTTGGTTCAGCTCAGCAAAGCGCTGGTAATCACCTAATCACTATGTCAAAGCACCGTCAGTGTCTCAGCGCAATATCCGGCTCGCGGGCAAAGTTACCGATACACAATAACTTTGCCCGGGCCAATCTCCGCCGGATACGACGCCCTCACTTCCCATAAAGCCACTTCACATTGCCTTTGATTATAATCTCAGGTAGCTTGTCTCTGGATTTATATTTGTGATGGTTTGTGAATGGGAAGGTTCGATGACGGAAAGTTCCAGAATCAGTATTTTTGTTAATTTTTTTCTGTTTTCGTTTTCATGAATTTAAGTAGTTTCGTCTGTTATATCGTACTGACCTTAGCTCAAAATAGTCTTAGAAAATTAAATCTCAAAACATATGTATCTTGTGATATGGGTCAGACGTTCTAGCGTTTAGATGTAGCAAATATAATATACATGATATACTCTATTCGACTTTATAATATAAGTGTGAAATAATAACATCAGACAAGAAACCAGTCTCTTCTGTCAATGCAAATTACATCTTATGTTAATGGAGTAAAAACAATATTCATATGTCAAATGCCAAAAAAATCTACCTTGATAAAAACTCATTGAATAAAATTAAAATATGAAAATAAATGAAACAAACGAGCATAATATTCTGCCTCCCACACCTTCTACAATAGTTCTCTAAAAATGAGATTTCATAAATACCGTGTCGTTACACAGAAATATCTGCCGTTGAGTGTTTACGACACAGAGTTAAATAAAGATGCCACAACATTATTATTTACGAACATACCTACAGGATTAGTTGGTACTGACTCTGAATAAAATAGATGAAAGAAACTTGTCACCTGTTTGAATTCATAAAATTATTTTGTAAAGTGAAAAATAATTCAACTCTGTCGACGTAAGCAAAAAATGTAAGATTTGCGCAATTGGAAAAGAAACTATGATATAGCTATAATTTAGAATGAGATTATTAGACCAGGCGTCAGGAATTGCAAGACGACTACCGGCCACCGTAGGTGTGGGCTTGCAGACTGCGAAGTACAGGTAGCTCGCAGTTTAGCCGTCGGGTAATAGTTCGGACCGACGGTGCATATAATTCAACGCGCGCCTCAAAAAGTTGTCAACAAAACCGTAACAATCCAGTGGGACCGATGACCGCTAGGGCCACGGAGAATTTATAAAAAGGACGAAGGAAGAAGAAGATGGTCCTAGAACAAAAGATCTTTGTGTAACGGAAGAAAAGAGAGAGATAGTTTTAGTCATTCAAAGTCTGGCACGGCACCCTCGAGTGGTAGCAGGCATTGAAATTATTTCCCTGCCAAAAAAAAACTAACAAAAAAGATCGATAGAGCGACCTTTACTCTAAAAGAAGGATTTCTTTGTCCTATAGTCAAGGAGAACATAGTTCGCACAATAACAATTGCTGCCCAGAAACAGTCAAAACAAATCGTCTATCTTGTAAACTTTTATACAAAAACATGGCTTTAATTTTACAGAAGTTCCTTACACAAAACTTCCCTTGCTAATGGAGCATGAAAAAGACACATCATCAAGAACGAGGCGAGTTAAAGTAAGTTCGACGCAGCGCCCGTAAACTTTCATAGTATGCGCTCAATAGTAGCGAGTGCTGTTGTCAAGGAGTAGAGAGCTACAGAATGCCAGCTATCTACATAGATCAGCCTAAAAACGTTAATACTGCTTGAATACAGATCTCTTCTTTTTGGGAGGTAATGCTCCACAATCTTACACATATATGCGGAATGGTGGATGTCACAGATCTTTGAATTTTTGGTTCTAGGACAAACCGGTTTCCTCAAGTGGCTTTCCTTAGTTGTTTTGGGACGATGATGTAATTAATTATACTTACGTTAAAAATAAAGTACCTTTACTTATTAATTTCAACTAAAATTGGAAGAATATTAGTATTTAATGGACTTATTAAGCGGATATTATACATCTTTCTGCCGCCAAGTTCAAGTTTGTAAGAAATGGGTGCAGGGATATTTTGAACCTGAAGGTAATACAAATATTTGTACCGTGCACGAAACGCGTAGGTAAACACACAATTAAAGATACATGAGATATTTCACCATTGTGTCTAGGGTGGTAAAGCCTTTAAAATTATAGATATTCACCAGTACGATGGCGATGACTAGTTATCATTAGGTGGGCTCTCCTACTTGACTAACCTTCTGTACCTATCTATTCCGTGGTCCTGTAGTCAGTCGTTCCCGTTCCGAATAGTCTCCATAACAATGTGTTATGTGGTGTCGAAACGCTTGGTAGCTCATTAATGCCATAATACGGACAAAGGATTTTAGTTTAGCTTCGAGTTAGCGCCAAGCCGGCTGAACACACATTTGTATTGTAATGTTCTTGTGTAGTACAAGTTGTTCGTGGCCAGACGTCATTGTTAATTCCCTAATTAAGTTTGAGTAGGTGAAAACTGGGACGATTTTTTCATCGACTATCCCTCGTCCCTTCGAAAAACTAATTGAAATATCGTAATAGCCTACGCTAAACAAATTTTAAGATTCATTTTTTTTTATTTTTAGCCAGCTACTACCAGCGGCCTTGCCAAAGTGATAGTAGAAAATTATTTCAAGGGAGATACTCCCAAGATAAAAAGTATTCTATGTGATAATGTCTAACCGTGTATCAAGTTTCATAAAAAATCGATCATCGTTCAAGCATGAAGAAGTAAAAAATACATAAACTTAATAATATTAGTGTGATTTCTAAAGTACAGAATAATGAATTCTAGAAGAATTTACTTCAAAAAAAAACAACCATTAAATAAAAACAAAACAGTAGAAAACAAAATCAAGAAGGCACAACCCAACTTACAGACACACCTAAACACTAAAACATCAGCTACCAGAAATCGACAGCCCTACAATCTAATTCCGAAGGTAATGCCGCTATTAGGGCACCGTACTATCGCCAACCGCGCCAGGGGAGCCACCATAACGATAAAGTGCAAATGTTTTCTTACCAAACGGCACAATGCTGAAGTCATAATGGGCAATGGCGTCCTCTGCGGATACGTCAGTAATATTACCTACGATGCGACAGAGGCTGAAGACATTACGTTAATAATAATATCATACGCATGTAATGTCGTTAACATTAAAATAGTACGATTATCTGGTTTTGTACCGACGACTAGATAGTTTTTCTTTCACTTTTTTGTTTAATCGAGAGAATTTCAGACTAAAACCCTCCTGTGTGTTCCTTCAACCAGTTCTTAAAAATTCCTTCCGGGCAATTTTGTATGCTAGGGCCACAATAAACCTATAAATAATCCCGCAGTCATCCTGTTAAAACAAACAAAAATTAATTGGTTATTATATACCTACCTAATTGTAAGCAAGCAACCTACCTACCTATAGCATAACAAAGCTAAAGTACTATTTACAACAACAAGAACCTAGGTATACCTAACTTAACACTTATTTGTGTGTAGACTGGCAGCAATTTCACAATTTACCCCAAGCGGTGTTTGCAGGCGTTCCCCGTGGTCCAACATTAATATTTTCGTCAGTGTTATGTCAGCGCTAGCCAACGCGATCCTTTGTTCTGCCTCAGTTTACCGTTCCACTGCAAAGGACGTTGTCATGTTTACGCCTCAACTTTCTTGGACCCCTTCCAGTCGCGTCACTCTCAACAAAATTCGCTGGAATCCAGCCACAGCGATAAAATACAAAAAATGTTACTGCAAAAACTACACAAGGCTATTTTTAAGAATAGTCAATATTTTATGTAAATGTGTACGCCATTTGTAAGTGACGTTTTGGATTGCCCACGTCTGCGGGCAATCAACTTTGCCTACAAAGACAGACGTCTTTGTGGGCAAAGTTGGCTAACTTCCGTTATTTTATTTCTATTTGCAATTCCGGACGTATGGAATATCAAAGCGTTATTTCTCACTCACTAAAACTCCAGATGTATTTTTGAAAATCGCGATTAGCATTCCTTTTTTTCGGAGAATTTAAGTAAACATAAGTTGTGAGAAAGATATACCTAGCAAAGTTGAGGCCATTTGTTGGGTTATAAATCGTGGAACATCACACGAGTCATTTGTACTTCTCTAAACGTCTGCGACAAGGCTGCGCTATATCACTCAACAACTACTTACATCGGGAGCAATAAAACTGACTGATAACTTGTCTCCTATTTATTTGTGAGAGATACAAGTAATAAGTGTTTCGCTTACTCTTTCAATATCAATTTATGATATCCATTTTTCTGGAAGCTCATCTTTCCTTCGTATATTAGTATCATAATAGATATGCGGGTACCTATAGGTCCTTCACGTCTCCTATATGTTTTTTCTTTTATAAATAGCTTGAACATCAATTTAGTAAGTACCAAGAAGGTTATCGACAACGATGCAGTGGTCGAGTCTAAACTTCAAAGTCTTACATCGTTGCCGAGTTGCTAGACTATCTGTTTTCAATCGTTTACATTTCGGGGAGTGTGTATCGGTTACATAGTTTAGTTCAGCCCAGACTGTTCGATCATCGGACCACTAAAAGTGTACTACCACTGTGAATAGATTACTTCTAGGCAAGCGTACTCCATCGTTGGCCACACTATTATTTACCATCAGGTGAGATAATGGTCAATCGCGAACCTATCGATAACAAAAATAAAGCCCTGACGACTGAATTCAACGGATGCCAGACGAACAGGACTATTGTGCCGACACTAGGGCGAGGTGTGGAAGGATGTCCAGTAGTGGACATGATTCGGCTGAAATTATGACTCCCACATGTATTTAAAAGATTTGCATTATTTACAAACTGCTTCAGCATCCCCGGGCACATAATATATTTTTATTCAAATAATGCATAGCACAAATCGTTGGAAGCTCCTTACTTTTTCGTTCTGCAGTCCAGTATTTTACTGAATTTGTCTTGAAGTAGTTTCTCTGCAAAAAAATACGAAAAAAATCCCTGCAGCGAATAAAAACTTTTGGAAGGAAAAACTCAGAAGTTCCAGACAATTTTTTTGATTTATTGTATAAGAAGACTGTTTTGTACGATCTCTCTCTCGTTTCGTAGTTAAATCAGAGCGGCTTATGGCGCTTTTAATCGAGCAATTTAATAAAATGAATGTGGTCTATTAAGTGGAAGGGGTCGCCGTCAACCGCTAACTCAACTGTGAGCTTTTCCTCTGAGTATTTAGTTTAACGTTTTATGTTTGTAGTTAATTTTATCCGTAGTTGGAACATTTTAGTAGGAGACTGGCATATTATACAGGTATTATATTTTACAATTTTCACAACGCTAGATCCATGTATTACGTGGTTAAGTGGATTTTATCTCTAACACGTGTAGACCCCTCATCTTCACGGCCGACTTCAGGGCCAAACTGAAGCTAATCTGCCTGTGAGAATGGTATGTTACACATACTGTTGAATTTGGCTAATGTAGAGTCATGTTTTCTGTCATTTTTTTTGGTGACTAAGAGTAGCTTATGATTATAATATGCACAATATTATTAGCATTCCTTGTAATGTTCCTACTGTTGGAAATCAGGCCTCCTCTCTAGGAGAAGGAATGAACCGTTTCACCGCGCGGCCACAGTGCGGATTGGTGGATGGTACAATATTATATTTTTGATTAATTGCATAAATAAACCTTTTGGTCATTGGTGGTCCGTTCTGGGAAAATAGTGTAAGATTATGTATTTTTAACCCCCGACGCAAAAACGACGGGGTGTTATAAGTTTGACATGTCTGTGTGTGTAGATGTATATGTGTCTGTCTGTGGCATCGTAGCACCTAAACGGATGATCCGATTTTAATGAAGTGTTTTCTGTTTGAAAGGTATATCAGTCGAGAGTGTTCTTAGCTATGTTTGGTGGAAATCGGTTCAGGTCTTCAAGTTCAACCTAAGAGGTGGAGAGTAGTCGGGGTTTTTTTTAAATTTCAACCTATCAATACCCGCGAAATGAGACACAATAGTAAGACAATAACAGCGCGGTCCTATGAGACCGGTCGGGGAATTCATGAATTAAATTTAGTTTTTACCTTTATTAGCACAGTTTACATTTCATTTTAGAAAATTATAACGCTCATGAAAACATTTAACACTAGTGCTATAAAATAAACACGAAGACAGGTGCGCATGCTAGAACAAGAGGTTGGCTCAGCCATAAACTTGAGACAGCGATATACCGCTTGCCTGGCAGCAACTAAACGTGACTTGTTTCCTTTTAATATTTCCACGGACACCTCATGCATTTAATATTAAAACGAACGAGTAAGGGTCAGTTCACACTCATGCCACGCGACGCGATGAGATGGAAGCGCCTAAGAGTGGTTTCTGCGGCGTCGTCGTCAAACGTGCAGGGACGTTATGTGTGTGTTGTGTGTCTGTATACGAGTAAATATTGTGAACGATTGTGTGAGGTACGATTATGAAACTTCGACACGGTTGTCCAAAATCATCGAGGTTTGGTGTTGGACAAACGTATGAGGCGGAAAGATATTTTATTCCTTCGCATTATGTGTCCCCGGTGAAGAAATAATGTGACACCAATTATCGGAGTGCTAGACAAAAAGTCAAACGCTTGAAGCAGCTAGGCGTTTTAGAATTAACAGGCAATGTGTTACGCCTGTAAATACAACGCGACGCTGCGGATTACGACATGTGTTCTCTTTTGATAAAATTCTCTCACTGAAGTTGGTATTTATATTGTTTCGCTATCTTAAAAAGTACGCTTAGCTTCGCGTCTCAGTGTGAGCTGAACCTAAGAGATGACATTTTAAATCTGCCGGGCTATACTTCGTTTAATCGCGCAATTTATAATGAAGAATATGGTTCGTTATAGCCGCACCTCCCCTCGGACGGTTTATAAGTAATCGGCGCGCTATTAGTCGTAAATTGATTCGATTTGCTCGAAGAATTGAATAGATTTTGAGTTTATTTGTGAAATGTGGTACTCTATCAAATTATTAAGGACGTACTACATTACAGTGTACGAGTATGTGTTCGGCTTAATTTTACCTGTGTTTTTTATTTAACAGTATATCCACTTAAATCTATCAATTATAGTTTTTTTTTTTATGATGGATAAGCTCGGGTTTGACCACTATCAACTTGATGGAGTTGATGGTAAGCGACGATGTGGTTACACAAGTATTACGACTTTTTTTTTTAATAAATATAATAGTGCTTGATTGCGATCTCACCTGATGATAAGCAGTGATTAATCGTTGATGATGAGGCGCACTAGTTTATTAAGAGCCTTCGTTCTTTAGCCTAGAGACGTTTACGTAAACTACATGCGTATAAGACCTTATCATTAAAACGACCATCTTAGATAACATCATTTCCACTCACTCTGTCACTGAAAACACAATCAATCAATCATTCTGAATCACTGGTGACATATTACTTAAACCTCTCAAAGTCAAAAGAAATCGCAACGTCCGAACTAAATTCGGATGTTTCCGTTAGACACACGTAAATCATTGGCCATGATAATGGCGAATCCTGCACTTAGCTTGATGGATCCCACCAGAATCCCCCCCGTTTCCCCCCAGCATCTCATGATAAATGGCTTAGTCAAACCCCGCGAATGTGGGTCACGGAACCCAGCTCTAATGGCCCTTGCAGCGATATATTTTAAAACTAACGTCCTAGTGTTGTTTATGGCGATAATCGCAGTTTACGATAAAAGTTATCGAAGTAAGTTATAGCGTATTAGTTTGCATGAGAAAGGGCCGAATTAAGTTTGAGAAAGTTTAAGTTTTGAGGGACTTTGAATATAATGTAGGTATTATAATCAGTGGCATGGCATTTCGTAGAAGTTTTAAAGTTTGTAGACAGTAAATCAGTGTCGCAACCCTTAGAACCCTTAGCAGTATTTCATTCGTATTTCTCATAACACAGGTAGGTACTTTATTGGTAAGAAACATAAGCTGCAGTTATATTGTTTCGAAAATTTATTAACACATGGTCAAACTATTTCTCAATAGTAACTAATAAGTGGGTTAAGATTTCTTAGCACCCGTATACAAGAAATAGTACTAAGTACTCCAAAACCTTTTTTTCGACCTAGCCAGTTCAGCTTTGAGTACTGGGCAAAAGCCACCGGGTTCCACTCCTTCCAGTCCTGGTGCAATTAGTTTTATTTCGTCCCGCCATCTCATACATAGTCTGCCGCAAGCCCGTCTCACTGGTTCAACTGCATCATTTTTTTTCAAAACATTTTATAAATAATACCTTTATTTATTTAAAACCAAAGCAATAATAACTTATTAAGCCACACTTCACGCCTTCTACTAAGGTAAAATGAATATGTAAACAAGTAGGTAAGTACCCCTACAAGGACCCTCTTCCAATCAGTCGCTTCTGCAAGTTCAAACAAATCTCCCATTTCAATACCACAGCCACCCACAAGCAGAGCAGTAAGCTCGCGATAACCATATCTCTCCCGCTAATACAGCAGTATTAAGATAATCCAAGTCCCGACAATTACATTTAGATACACGCCTGGCATCCAGCCAATCCGATCATAATTGACAGGAAGATTGATGCCTGTCTGTAGGCTGATGATTCGATCATACGTGTGAGAAGTTTTGTAAACGGTTCCACTTAATATCTTTATCGATTTTGTTACAAAAAACCGTTGTATTGGCCTGATTTTGAAAAGCATATTTTTTGAGATGCGATAATGTTACCTAAGGGATTTGATTTCGCCTCGATATAAGCAAGACTATTATTTATTTAGGCACTGTTCGAGAGTTTATATGCCGCAGCGTTGACCGAACTATCCAAAACCAATACAGCAAACCAGTAAAATCCTTTACTAAAACACAAACAATCTATTCTAACTTATCTCCTGCGTTTAGCTCCAAAAAACCTACGTTTTAACCCGTCATCTTTATCTTTAAGAAGAATAGCCGGGCGTTCTGCGGGCAAAAACAACAGATTTGGGCAAAACTGTGGCTAAAAGTAACTGATATACTGCTAGATAATACAGTCTCAGATGGCACATTGCTCAAGCTAACGAGGCTTTACTGCCCTCCCCTGGCCCGTAAATTTAGGCCCACTATTCTTTTCCCGGTAGAATTTAGTAAATTTATTCCTTAGCGCAGGGAATTCGACGCATTTATAACGGTTTGATGTGATAAAACCAGCACCGATACTTTACTTTCTGCATAATGTTTGGACTTTATTGTTGTTTTGCCATCGATACTAAGGACATAAAGAAAAGGACAAAGCTTTTTCACGAAAATGCTGAGTATTCCTTTAAGAGAATCCGTAAAAAGAACATTATTTTGATTGTAACAGGAATTAAGGGAAAACTATTTCAGGATATCCATTCGTCCCTCACTATTCTGCTGCCTGAATTCTCATTTCCTTTTATATACCAGATACCTACAGATAATTTTAGACAGATTTCCTATTACAATGATAATAACATTATAATAACGTTTATTTATTTTCCCCTAAAGGTAGCTTTTGTACAATAAACATATCTATTAATCTATCAAGCCATACTAAATAAAATCTGCGCTATTATTATTATTATTATGAGCCCACTGCTGGGTATAGGCCTCCCTTCCATTCACCTATTCTTCTCTGTCTCTAGCTACTTCTAGCCAATCTTTTAGATAACAGTTCTACTCGTCACGCGATCTTCTTCTGGATCTACCGTGTCGCAGACTCCTGCTGTTCGGGACCCAGCCAGTGGTTGCCTTCACTCAATTTCCTTGCGGCCAGCAGCGATCTGGTCTGTCCAGTTCAATATGTGTTTTAGAACAAACTAGTTCCTTATGCGGTCTATGATTTTGGCCCCAGGACTTTTGATCTTTGGTTAATGATACGTGCTGAAAGCATTATAGAGAGGCATGCTTAAGGTTATAAAGACTTTAGAGACAGAGAGCTTGTCTAAGTATTAGTCCCTAAATGACACACGCTCCCGAATCGCCCAAGAGCAGAAGAAGACATTAGACGATTTCCCAGCTCAAAAAAACGTAACTGTTAATGTTTGAATCCCCGACCGGTCCTATGATACCGCGCTGTTATTGTTTTACTATTGTGTCTCGTTTCGCGGGTATGTGATAGATTAATAGATTGAATAACAGAATCAATGTTTACTTTAACTTTAACCAAAAACATAACACTATATAAAAGATCTATTTTAAAGTGCTCCCCTTACAACAAATTAATCTTCTCTCTTCACACCATCAACATTAACGATGCCATCATAACATCCACACACTATTACACACATATCAACATGTACATACCATGTAAGTGTGTACGCAAGCTTGTATGACATGTAACACATTAGTGTATTAGCAGATATTCCTCCATTTCTCATGTATCTTACCGCTGAGTACCTCGTTAGCATTGTTAGTTACAGGGCCCTACTGTGATGTATTAAAACTGTCATGATTCCGATGTGAGAGACGGAGTGATACATGGAGAATACAACTACCAGGTTATCTGACATTTTTACTTAAGGGGGAAGCGTCAGGGTAGCCCGCGAAAGGCCAATGGTAGGTTGTATGAAGTTAAAAATATCTATTGCGACTATAAAACGTAACTAGTTACATAATTATAACCATAAAAATCATCAATACATTCTTCTTAGTTCATATAAGTCGAGGAACGATTTTTTTGAGGTCAAAAACGTTCCTAGACTTAAGTGAGCTTAATCATCAATACAAGCCATTGATGATTTTTATGGTTAACCCTTAACTGGACCTATTTAACGTAGCCGTAAAATACACAATGTTAATTTTCCCTTCTTTATTCTTAAGTTTTAAGTGTTGATTCTACACTGTGTCTAACTATGTGAGTCAAATAACATATTTAGCTTTCTTTCCTTTTTTAATTCTTGCGTTCTTTCTTTCTACCACTACTCCTTTTTCGAAATCATGACGGTAATAGCACGTCATAGTAGTGGCTGACCTGTTTGCTAGTTTACGTAGGTGTGCGTGGACAAATAACATAGATTTACTACGCCTAGAGCCCATTCATGCTGAAATGGCAGCGGCCAGCAGTGTTTACTTTTTTGTATCGGTGCATAATATGTATACTTTACTGGTTAGAACCTTTAATTCAAGGATATATATTTGAATGATTGTAGTAGAAGTATTGTATACTTAAATTAAAGGTTCTAACAAGTAAATTAGCAAGTTTTTGTCGGATTTTTTTTTAAATTACATTAAGGGGTTATTTTAAATGTTCGCAAATTGATATCGAGACATAAAATTTATGTCGTTATGGAACCTTACTGTCTACACAAGTAGATATTGGAATGTGGAATCATCGAAACAGGCGCATTTTGCATATTATTATTTTTTATCGATAGGCTCGCGCTTGACCACATCTCACCTGATGGTAAGCGATCATGTAGTCGACGATGGAGCTCGTTTGCTTAGAAGCAACCTATTCACTCTTGACTAAGACCCCTAGGTTGTAGCTATCAGGAAACACAGACAATATTTCTTTTATATTACTACCTCTGCCTTTTTGGACTTTTCAAGCAATAGCGATGGCTGTAACAAAACAAAACACGAACCTTTCCTATTCCCACCATAACAGAAACCATAACCAAATTAAAAATCCGTCTCCATACTGAGATAAGTGAGACAATGCAAGGCATAAATCGACCATTATCACCGGGGTAGCCGTCGCCCGGGCCGTTTGATTCAATTCTGCGGAGATTTAGTGTCGCCCTTCCGACACCTCACCTTGCCTCGAACAACGTCTCGTTGCTAATTGAATCGGCTGGCATATGTGAGGTCAGACGTGTGTGGTCAAGCTTGCCGTACGAACAAAAGATACCCCTCAGGCTTTGGTAGTGTTTATAATCCTCAGTTTCTTGATTGCTTTGGAAGGACAAATTGTTTTGCAGCTGCAGCTTGAACGTTAGCATATACTGTATATCTATCCAAGGATTTTGCCCGTTATGCCCCACAGCTGCCTTACGACAACATTATTTACCAAGAATCTTACGCAAGTATCTACAGTTTTCAATCGAGTTTTGTAATTCGCACGTGTTGTAGAATCTACTGAGACTGTGGGTTATGAGCGAGTGAGACACCGGAGCCCTAAAAAGAAAGCAAAGAAGGAATAGGAGTGGATTTTTTATCAGTGAAAGTCTGTAACGCCCTTCCATTTCGCATAAGAGCTGGAGAAGTCAGTGGATAAAGTCACACCAAAAAAAAAAGATTTTTAGATATTCTCGGCTTCTCTCAAAAGCATTATAATCAAATATGATACGCGTAAAATTTCCTCACGAATCACTATTTCTATTGGTGACGAAAAAACGCATGAAGAACCGTTCAGTAGTTTTTGACTCTATCGCGAACAGACAGAAACATGTAGCAGTATGTTTTATATGATGTAAAGATATAAACGTCAACTCTGGTAATATTACTTTAGACCAAGAAGTATGAGTTTCTGACTCAAAATAAATTAATTCCCAAGGGTGTAATCTAGAGTTAAAAATAGAAGGCACAAAGAAGAATAAATATTGAGATAAACGTGGGTAGCTGACATAAACAGAGGTACTAATATCTGTGTGGGATTTAGGAATCTAAACATACCTTTTCATAATATTAACCAAGTAAAATATTGAGGAGGAATTTATAAACGCCATATTTGAGTCAAGAGTTGTTATTGCCTTTAGTGTATATGTTACCGGTAATGTGCGTAAATCAGATTTTTAAATATTATTTATGATATTTTACGCAAGAAGAATTAATATATTTTTGGGCATCTCGATACGAATAGGTTTGGTAGGAAAGTTAAGGCGGGAGCTAAGCAGAGCAACTTTAATGTAGATTGCAATATGATTGGCGGTCGTAACACGTATTTATTAATATTATCATCAGCCATTAACATCATCAATAAAACCCTCTCAGATTTGCTAATCTTATTAAATGACTTTTTATGAAATACTAGATAAAGACTAGGAACCAGTTAAAGACTAGGCATCATCTGCAAAAATTCAAAATTACGCCTACTGCCTAGACAAACATTTGAAATATCATGCTACAATCTTACTTTGATCGTACAGCTGCATTTCACATCCCCATTCTAAACTAACATTTAATTGTTTGACGCTGAAAACATAATAACATCGTTAGTCAACGCTCCTGAATGTCGGTCTATTATTAAAATCGCATCGCCAACAAATAAGCTCGCGATATAACGAGTGTACGCTATTAGTGTTACCTCGGGAAATCACGAGTCGCGAGTGAGCGATGTGTTTACCGAGCAGTTTGGAGTCGTGTGGCTATGTCGCGTGCTTTAATTGTCTTGTGTTGAGCGTGTGTTTAACTTTACAAGTAGTTTTATCGACTGATATTTGTATAGTAGGACAGTTTGAACTAACTGCCAGTATCGCATTTCTTATTTCCGTAGTAGTTACAAGTTGTGTTAACAATATGAGCTGTACCCCGTATTTTTAGCACGACTTCTCATCAATTATATTTTCATGCCTACCTAAAAATCCAACCAATTTTCAAATATGCTCCGAAGCCGAAATCATAATCACTAGACAATGCTCGAATCTGGAACACGGGAATGCGTTCCCGAGAAAAACACGATATTACCAAATGCGTGAATCATCTGAACAATGTTTGCGACAGTTATGGCAGCGTTCTCCTGAGTTATTGTGTTCCAGACTCAAATTTACTGTGATTTAACGTCTACCGGTCGTTATTTTTCTTGCCGTTTTCCTTGTGGCTTGCGAGGGGATTCGGAATAGGACCCGTAACGTAATGCTTGAGAGACCTAGTGGGTTCGTTTATTACTGTTTAGCTGAAGCTTGAAACTATCGACGATATGGTTAATTTTTCTTATAAAAAATCTATTACCAATTTGATTTATCATTGGACGACGTACTAGAGAAACTTAACACTAAATTACTCTCCAACAATGACTTTTGATTTATTCAAACAATTACACAATCAGGCTAACATTAAATATTTAAAGCGGTCTCTATCGGCGACCCAGCTACCGAAATGCATTAAACACAATCTTGAACCAAATAGATTTCCAATCGACTTCCCGAACAAAACGTTTGATTAAAATAAAATCCACTTCTCACAGTCCGATGTTAGACATTCAGTCTGTGAAATGAAGCATCAAATCCACAAAAATTAGACAACTGAACAATTTAGCTCGAATTTCCGCTCGTACGGGCCATTTAACCCAATAAATTTAGACCATTACCCTTGTCCGAGCGGCCCGCAATAAAGTGCTTTAAAGCGCCCGTGTCGCTTTGAAAACTCGTTACGCTTTTTTTTAAGCGAAGACAGAAATAAAATTAATTTTGTATAATTGGGGAAATTATAAAACGTTTGGATGACATTCCGGACGTTCGGTTCGGGGCCCTTGTGTTTATATGTGCGAATTGGCGTTCGTATGTGTTGGGAGGGTGCTAAAATGTTTTTCGAATTGATATGGGACGATACTTTTAAAATGGGATACGGAGCCTTTTCAATTTGGAGGTCGTAAAGAGTCGACGAAATTGATACTTGGATGAAGTGTAGCTCGGAAGTTTTTGAAGGTATTATGATACAATTTTGTGCTCTAAGGCCAGCTGTCTACGAACACGTATCTTCATAGACGTGTATTCGTCATTAATTATGAAATTGTGTCGACAAAGCAGCTTTGATACGATGGCTTGATATTGCTGCTTCGTTGATTTAATAGGTATAATGACGAATATGCATCTATGAGGCTACGCTCTATGGACAGTAGGCCTAACTGTTACTAGACCTAACAATGCAGACCGCTTCTCGTTACGGAAAGTAGCTTCATAGAGCCAATGAGAACTAACAAGTTTACATTGTAACTTTTGCAAACAACAAAGCGGTACTCAGCCCTCTTTATTACTGACACTAACGAGGCATCAACCCGTAACTATGCACTTTAGAGCAACTTGTTCAAATCAGTCTGCTATCGCCCCGTGGCAGAGAAAGGCGAACGCGAGTTAATCTGCAACATCAGTTAAGCTGCATCTAAGCTGTTGATAGCTGTACCTTTACGGAACAGGTGGCTTTAAGCTTCGGTACTTTGTTTGTAGAATTCGGTGACAGCTAATACAACATCAACAGATTACATTCGCGAACCTGCACTGGGCGGATTACGGTCCATTGCTTTTCATAACGGAGAGGCTTGAGTCCCAGTATTGGGAATATTTTATGGCTGATTATGCTTATTATTCACTTTATTCATTTTATACACATAAAAGTATATAGTACTATTTTTTAACAAATATAAAAATGTAGTCCATCCGTATCGAGAGCATGATCCAAGCTACCAGTGGTTAGAGCTCCAAACAAAAGATTTCTCACGATGCTAGCCATATTGTCAAGGAGTACTGCTATATCAGGCCCTTGATCGAAATGTGCAACGATAGCTTCGAGAAATGGTCGCTTAATATTATTATGCTATTACTGCAACGCTACCTGAAATATCAGAATATATAATTATAAAGTTTCATAAGATAGGGTTTGCCTTATCTTTTTCTTTCACAAAATAGTTAATTAGTTTCTGCAATGTAGGTAGCTTTCAAAACAGAATTTCACGTTTTCATAGAAAAATTGCAGTTTAGATGTGGTTTTTCATGCAATTC
The DNA here is from genome assembly GCA_030763345.1 of Mythimna separata. Classification (NCBI taxonomy): domain Eukaryota; kingdom Metazoa; phylum Arthropoda; class Insecta; order Lepidoptera; family Noctuidae; genus Mythimna; species Mythimna separata. The sequence goes on along the minus strand of JAKKIA010000036.1, from coordinate 4,040,995 downwards.
ATAAAACTGCATGGAAACTGTCGATTGAGTGCACAATCTGCGTCAGTTAGACTCCACGTGAACTGCCAATACAAACGAGCCGTTTTGTTATACAAAGGAACACATCGGCCTAAAATATTTGGTCAGCGTTTGTCACTAGTATTTTTTGGATTTCGAGTTTTAGCTTTTTTTGCGGGGTAACTTTTTCATGGCCTATCGTGGAGAGCCACTCATCTTCCGGGATTAAAATAGCTTATCACACTGAGAGATATTGAAACATTTTTTTGTGCTTATCAAATCAATTTTGATGATACGTAGTAGAGAGGCTGTTGCGCTGCGTGTCTTGGGTTCGATTAGCGCGCGGTGCAAATATTTGTATAGCCTACAAATAGGTACAAAGAAGAAAGATATTTTACATCTTTGGAGGTATGTGGAACAAAGAGTAAAATATTATATACCCTTCATTCAAAAGACCAGACAAGCGTTATATCTGGTTTGGGCAACTGCCCGATAAATGATATGGGCTGTCGTATCTGTCCAAATTACGCGGAGAACTTTAATTGTGCGATGTTTAATTTGGTTTTTCGTATCTGACACCATAGTTGTCGTTACACATACTTATGATGTTCCTTTCTTTAGAATGTGTAACTATAACTATAAGTGAATGCATATCATGAAAATACAAATACAAATAAATAAGTACAGGATAATCTATAAACTTCAATATTCGTCTACTTCAAATTCCATGAACAATCCACTAACATATTTCTCAGGCTACAGTCTCACTTACAGACCGCCTCCTCAAACTGAAACTTTAAGTATAAACTTGAAGTTACGAAGTTTTGAGAGCTCTTGAAATAAATACTACTGAAACTCGACTATCAGACGTCGATTCGGCACAAACTCGCGTATTTAAACTGCGATTAGACCAACAGGTTGAATGAAGACAGGGATTTTTGATTGACTTGAAATTATATTCTTTGGTGAGACAGAAGCGACTTTGTCTTTAAAGGTCTTCTTCGGAAAGACGCGAAATCTAAAGAAATAATAAATGTGTTCCAAATTCAAAATAATATAAAAGTTGTGGAAAAGAAAAGTTTTTATGTAACAGTATTTATGGCCAGACTAGTCACATGATAGACAATTTGTATTAATATTTTTACGATTCTTCTCTGTTTCTCGAAAAGTTGACTAAGTCCTTGTGAGATTGTTCGAAAGAATCCCCGTGGCTTAATAACACAAAGGGGAACTGTAGATGCATAAGTAGGTTTTAGTTAGTAAAAGTCTGACAATCACTGTCGCTCCATTCAGAGCGCTAGAAGCTATTTGATTATTTTCCATTAAAAAAACTGGTTGTCTAAAACCCCCGTTAGTCAAGTACCTACTAAATCATACTAAGTTATTTATAGAACAGATAATCAAACAGCTCAAACTGTTTGGTGACTTAACATTAAATCATCACACGCACACAACACGACAAACAAACACACAGACTAAATAATAAATCAACATCTGCAGTTGTCTAATATCGGTGAACACTATCGGCTTACAGTAATACAAAATCAATATAGTAAGCCTTCAATTAATCGGTACTTCGTAGGTTCGTACGCAAAGCCGATTCGACGAGCTCGCGGTACTTACTGGTGCCATACCGAAAGCTCTGTGATAATGGTCGCCGAGTTATTCATAATTCAGGTGCTGCGATACAATGGCGGCGGTGACAGGGTATTAAAGGGGAAAATATATTTTGGATGTTTATTTTTGTGGGTGATTTTAGTTGTGTTATGTAGGTCTGATATTTATTTATTTATTTTGTGCAAGGTTTCTTTTTGTGACGTAGATGAGCATTGAGAGAGGATTTTCTAAAAAAAATCCCCTAAGGGTAAGGGAGTTATGTGGGGGTCCAAAGTTTGTATGTAGGAACCTACTTTTACACACGTGTAGCTGCTGGAAAAAGCTAATCATATAGCTATTAATATCCTTTAAAAATTGTGTGGCTAAAATATAAGAGGGACGATGAGCTACCTACTTATTTAAAATGCATTTCATAATACATATAAAAACTAACGTGCCTTAACAAATTAAATTATTATTTCCAGTAACAGTGTATTCAAATATTCAATTAGTAAAAACACTCTATTATAATAATATAAGCTGGTTAACACAATGAAAAACATTTCCTGAAACTGGAATATTTCCACTAAAAACATCTTTGAACTGCGAATTTACCAGCGCTGCGTATACAGCCATTTCTCGAAAATGCTTCTATTATCCCCACAAAAGAAATATATTCATATTATTCATGTTTAACAAAATATTCGAAACATAATACGTTAAATTGTAAACAGTATGTTATGATTCGCAAATCTTTCGACAATTTACAATCTCGCGAGATATTTTTTTTTAAATTATTAATGACATTTAATTTAAATATTATATAAAAAATTATAATATAATTCATAGGGTTTGTCTCCTGCTTATACATAATATGACATACACAGCGATTTTGGTTAAAACTGCTTGCTATTTACTGTTCTTATATCCTAGCAAAATATTTTTTCCTAGCAAAATAAATTATTTTTAATGTTACATAACTATTAACAGTTGTTTTTTTTTAACGTGGCTTGTCATTAAATAACTCCTACCATTCTACTAGGTGAGGGAGTGACATACTTTTACTGCTATACCTGTATTCCTTTAGGGTCGTCGTAACTCAAGTGTTTTTAATTACTCAGATACCCGCGAAACGAGACACAATAGTAAAACAATAACAGCGCGGTCTCATAGGACCGGTTGGGGATTCAAACGTTAAAGAATCCTGGGTTTTTAACAGAAGGGAAGGGAAGCAACATTTCTTAAAAAAAATCTTAGTAAGTTCTAGTAGAGTTAATGTCGACTATTCTACTAATATCTAAAGCAAATGAAAAACCAAAGCGTAACGTTAAAATACAAACAAAACCTAGACAGACAAAACACTAACCTATAATAGATATTTAAAGTCTGTACGCCAATTAGTACCCAATCCAATATTAATTTCGCTGTTAGGTTGAAAAACGAGCTGTGCCAACCTAACAAAACAACAATGAAAAGCCGCGAACAATACATGATGTAGGTATTTTACCAACTAATATATGAAACTAAATTGACGTAAATAATGCCTGGCAGCTAAGTACAATAGCTGTCAACTCTGCTTACAATGAAGTGAATCACGAATATTATTAAATATTGCAACATTATAGCCATGTTACTCGTATATAATTATGTGATTGAACTGACGAGTCACTCAGAAACTGATTACATTCCAAAGGAGACAATTTCTTTTGTTTGGGGAATAGGCCCACTACAAATTGTGGCATATAGCAATGAAATGCACGTTAGTTTATTGCTTATAATCTATAGATTACAGTGGTAATATTAGCAAAACTTTATGAAACCGGAATACAGTGAAATACGACAGTCAAAACATGACTCTCATAATAACTTAAAATCTCACAAGAGCTATTGTCTTATGAGTGGATAGGTCTCCTTGGTATTTTAAGTCAAAATACTGCACTTTTCAATAATATATAGTATAAAACAAAGTCACGTCTGTACTACGTGACAGATTTTGATGTGATTTACACGACTTGATAGACTTATTCATGAAAATGGATTAGATGATGAGATTCATTTCGAAATAGCGCGGTTTTTGGCCAATACTGTAAATCTAAAATAATAAGGTGATGTGTTATAAGCTGGTTGGGAAAAAAAATATATTATAGGTACATCACAAGAAATATTATTACTGTTTATCTCTTAAAAGCAGTATTTCATCTAAAAAACCGGGCAAGTACGAGTCGGACTCGCGCACTGAGGGTTCCGTACTAACTTACCTATGAAAACAATTCAATTCTCGAATCGAGTCTTGAAGATTTTTCAAAAAAAAAATCTTGTGACGTAAATACACATTTTCAGTTTTCAGACTTTATTCTGTATTTGTGCTTAAATTACCATGCTTCGTACCATAATTTCAAGATTCTAGGTCAACGGGAAGTACCTTATGAATTTTGATTCCTTTGACAGTGTCGAAATGTACTTTTTTTGCAACATAAACGGGCGTATCTTCTTTTCCCGTCAACTTACAAGTTTGATATTTACACAGTTTCATGGGAATGCGGACTTGAGTATAATTATAGTTTTAATTTCAACTTGATACCTTTACGCGTTCTCGAGATAAAGGGTCTTGACAGACAGACAGACAGACAGACGGACAACAAAGTGATCCTATAAGGGTTCCGTTTTTTCTTTTTGAGGTACGGAACCCTAAAAAGATGCAGGTGGCTCGTCCTCACCTTGACGCCGTGCCCAAGATAAATACCACACTATACACATCACATGTGCACAGCAACCAACAGCGCGTCTGCCCACTTAACAATTACAACAGTATCCAGCAAGAGCAGCTCTATTGTTAGTAATTGATGGAGTGGTGTCAACTAATATATAAATATAATAAGTTTTCCTACTTGTGTGCCTTGATTGTATCCTATCTTGTAGGAGATAATTATTTGGACCTTAATCACAGGGCACTTGGACAGGTACCTCGATTTTAAATTGTCCGGAGGCCCTGACATGCTCTCCATAGTATGAACTAGATTGTTTGATTTGATAAATTCCTAGAGAAAATAGAGTTACGTCCTGGAATGCCAATTGAGGAAAATCATCCAGCTCTGGAAGGTTGAAGGCTGCTGCTGGGTGTGGAAACTGGGCCACAGAGTATCTGCAACGGGCTATTAATTACGTTTTATTCCACGGTGATTTTGAAAATAAACGTAAAAACGCTCCTAACAAGCATTTTTTGCCGTAATACTATTTTACTATTATTTCATTATTCCGGTTACGTATCGATATAATTTTTGGTCAGTTAATTATAACAAGATGAACACTTTTTTCATGTGCAATATCATTAATAAACGTTACCGTTTAACAGGGGGCCCAAAAAAAATTGTCTCCTTTGAAATCACAAGAATGTCAATGACCAACATTGGAGCCAATTTTCTTATCCACCGACCACCACCAGCTCGACTTAGTTTAGGACTGGCATTGTGTGAAAGTACTTAGTGGAATATTATATTATACTAGTTTCCGCCCGCGGCTTCGCCCGCGTGGTGTGTTGATAAACAGCAGCCTATAGCAAAAATAACAAAATCGAAAAAAAAATAAAAAAAGTATGAGTAAAAGTAGCCTATATGTTAATCCAAGGTATAAACTATCTAAATACCAAATTTCAACCAGATCGGTCCAGCCGTTTTTTCGTGAAAGAGTAACAAACATACATCCATCCTCACAAACTTTCGCATTTATAATATTAATAATAATAAAGTAGGAAGTAGGATTATTAAATTAAACATGGACTCATATTAAAGTACAGTATGCGTTCGTTTGGTTAGCCATAAGAGTAGGCCAAGGCTCCGGTATTGTTGAAAAGAGTTACCGTGAAAAAATCATGTTTTTGAGTACCTTAAAAAAAATATTTCAGATTTTAATAATAACAAGCATATTTCAACCTTCCTAACGTATACCTACTAAAGTCGTGCCAGACTCGAACCTTAATACAATCAGCTGATAACACTAGCGGTCACTTTGTTCCTTGTTAACCTCGTTATTCGATCAAGTTTTCACTGCACTTTTATACAGTGACTGGAAACCCGCCCCGGGTTCACACGGGTAAACTAATGAAGAGAAAATCGTATTCTGTTTGCCTCCAAACGCTTCCTATGCTCTTCTTCATTTTTTCGCATATTCTCTTTTCCCTTTTTAAAAACCTCGTCCTGACAATCACTAACATAACAAAAAAAGTTAAGCCGAATAAGTGCAGGCGTTCTGAAGTTATGCGCTTACATACATTTTGGCAATTGTTTTTTTTATTTCTACTAGTTGCTGCCAGCGGCTTTCCCCGCATGATGGTAGAAAACTATCCCAAGGGAACATTTTTTTCTTCACCGGTATCACTCCTTGCAGAGTGGTCGTGCTCATAATTTCAGGTGTTGGGGGCAGTCTTCACCACACACCGCCACTCTTCTCTGATGGCTGCCTTCCTCTTGCATTCATGTAGAGATGATGAGCCATTTCCTGGCGCTTTTATCTGGTCGGTCCACCTCATAGGCGATCTTCCTCGGGGCCTAGTACCCTCAACCTTTCCCTGGACCATAATAAGCTCAATAGCCACCTCCCCTCGGCAGCACACGTGAAAAGGAAGATGAGGATACAGGACTGTACCACAGAAGATAAACGCTGCTTGGTGCCGAGTTCTCGAAGTTTAATATAGTATATTCGTTGGTACGGCAACAGTATGCTGGGACAAAAAGTACCTTTGTGCTACTTTCCAAGGCAGAGACAAACAAATATCCATACATACAAACTTTTGCGATTATAATATAAGTAGTAGTAGTATTTCCCAATTATGTACCTATACTATACCCATTTATATTAGTTACTTATATATATGTAAATAGGTTATTGAGTTGTGTAGAGAACAGATTATCCTCCGGCTCTGTGTAAGCGGAGACTTGCAATTATCGTCTCAGTCGAATCCTGCTACAAACACGATATTCCGCTCTAAGCACTGATGTGTAACCAATAATAACCCCTACCCTATTAGGAACTCCTATAATAATTTGTATGATGTTGTCTTCCAATTTCACATCACATTTGTTCAATTCTATTCAAAATACTTTATTTCACGTAAATCTGCAAAACGCACACATGATTTCAACTCGTCATTTTCGATATTATAACATTAACAGTTATGCGAGGAGGGTATAGGCCAGTCAGAACTGTACTAAAATGATAAAATAAAAAATTATAATAAATAGTACATCGAAAAAAAATATTATGAACTAGAAAAAACTATACTTACATTAGAACTGCTTACTTTAAAAAAAAATATATCGTGTCTAATTATTTGCCAAGCATAAATACCTATAGTTACTGTCGACCCCGAATGTTCACTAATGTTTTTTAAAGAATAGTTGACATTTATTTTCTCCCAAAAAACACACAACCAGTATCCAATATTTAAACAATACTGACAGACTTTAGATTTGAAAAGAAGTACAAACAAATACTCGGACAGTAAACAATAACTGCCAACAATTGTCTACACAACGAGAACGCTAAGCGAGCTATCTTTTAACATTGAACCTTTTTATTCTAATTTAGCTCGACACATAGGAACCGGCGCGTCAAACACATGAGAGAGCCCGGAGGGATGAATCGTCAGAACCTATTTTACACACGAATTTTACTGTCCATAAAAAAATCGGCCAAGTTCTCCCAACATTTTATACCAAGGCACGATTTTTTTTCACATTTCTTGTCTAGTTTATGCTTAGTACTCGTAAACGTCCAGTTTTTATGGTAGGAATCGGGGAAAGTGGGGAATCGGTAACTGTGATAAATAAACTGTAGTTCTGAAAAGGCTGACTAGTACGAAAACATTCGCTGTCAAAAAAACCTTAGGATTTGTGAAATAAAGTGACTGTATCAAACACTAAATAATTTAGGAAGTATTTAAATTTAAAAACTTGACACAAGCTGAATGCATTTATAAACCGTGAAAAGCAAATAAAAATAAAATTGATGTCACTCACACCTCATTGCCTATAATCGCCTATTTGCCTAGTCTCTTTTCTCACACAGCTCAAACAAAAAAAAATAGAACTGGGGTGCTCATTTCTTAGAGAAATGTCTCCGTTTATTGAGAAAAATCCCTGAAGCCTGAAAACATCGCTCAAAGTTCGTCGCAGCTTCGTCGTGGTTTCCCTTGATATACACATTAAATACGTAGCCACGCTCACTGAAGAAAGCGAAGGTAATTTGGGCGCGTTATTTAGGCGCAAAACACAATAACGCAAGATATTAATTAACATCTAGTCTAATAAGAAGCTCCCCAAACGTCCTGTCATTACGTAAAAACAGGTCAGGTAGGGTGAGCGCACGCATTGTCGGCCGAGCCATTTCCTCACAATACACACAGTTAATCACTAACGCGATTTCTCGTAATATCATGCCTTAACACGTAACGCGAACAAATGAGCCGAGTCGTCGGCAATCATCACACGAACGCGCAAATCTTAAGCGAGATTAGTGCTCGCTCTTGACCTAAATCGAGGTATGAGGGATATATTATTATTTTCTTTGAAGTAGGTACAGCTCCAACGCTTAGTAGCCTTTATTAACAATGAAAATTTTGATCCTCCAAATCGCTGGAATTTCTCCGAATCGTAAATTCTCGAATTTGAATATTGTATTGGACTTCGAAAGTGAATTAACAGTTTTATTATTCAGTAGGTCCATTATAGTTCGCTTTTGAGTAACTAATATTAATGTACAAACAGATGATATTTGTGCCAATAATTGATAACCCACTTGACTCAGTTAACCATTTAGAAATTGTGCTTAGTTGAATTAAGCGAGGTAGGTATGAGAGCACGGATTATATAAACTATAAAGGGATTAATCACTAGGATTAAACTGTAAGTTATGGAACTAGTGCGCGATAGATAATGTCAGGAGCTTGAACATGGCTTACGGTAAAATTCATGTGGAGGTGTACGTATAAATATTGGGGTAAAGGTGTAGTTTCTGATCTAAACTTTCGTTTAGTGAAATCAGGTCAACTTGTTTTATCAGTACGTAAAACAATTTCAATTATTATCACCTTGTATTACCAAGTATCTGTCACTGAAACTCATGGAAAGCCCTTCCTCAATGACATCAAACGGAACGAACTTTAGTATCTAAATACATAATAGGGTGTCGGTCAAATTGCTCATCCGGACTATTAGGTACGTGTTTATTTACCGGCCAACAGGGTATAATTGCGCTGTAATCAGCTGGCCGGCCGGCCCACGGGACGGAGTTGCGGTGCCCGTAAATAGCTCTCGCATAGACGACAACTATGGCGTTTACCCTGATTATACACTGTTTGGAATTTATTGGTTTATAAGTTGTTTCACTCGCATGATAGTATAAAATAAATAATAAGAGAGAAATCCTATATTGTATTCCAGAACATGGTCTAGCCGTATATAAAGTTTCAACATGGTCATGGTTTCATCGGAATCTGTCCAACTGTTGGATCGTGAAGAACACATACACACACACTCACAAACTTTCGTCTTTATAACATTATTTATGTAAGCATTTATGTACACACAAAAAAGTGATAGTATGATCTTAAATTGTTTTTTTTGGCTCAAATAATAACAATTTAATCTCTAATGTTAATAAAATATTGTAATCATTTATGTAATTAATTTGTAGTACGCACGTACTTTAGTACGATAAAGTTTTTTTTAATTACTTGTTGAGTGTAAAAATTGTAATTATTTATTATTGTATGCCTATAGTAGGCAGAATCATAGCGCACACTAACCAACCGTTGTATCTATGTAGGTATCACAAATAAAATATTTCTGATTTGGAAATAGAATCCTTATTGCCATGGCAACTAAACACATACGTGTGTCTTTTGAACCTGACCGTCCACTGTTGATTGCTTCCGAATATTGGGAATGGCCGCTTCAGTGAGCTGTCAAATGGGAAATATCGTAGTATAATTATTTCGCTTGACGAACACATTTGAAGGGTAGAAACAAAGAATGGGGGACGGCCTAATAAAACTTATAAATTATATTGTTTTTGTCATTATATTTATTTCAAACCAATATCTATACTAATATTATAAAGAGTAAAGATTTGTACCTATTTTTGTATGTTTGTAATGAATAGGCTCAAAAAGTACTGGGCCGATTTAAAAAATTCTTTCACCAATAGAATGCTACATTCTTCCAATGTGACAAAATTAGGGATCCTTGGTAAAATTTGAACACTGTAACCGAAGGTGTAGAAAAATTTCCAAAAATAAATAATTGTCTACCCCGTGCGAAGCCGGGATGGGCTGCTAGTATATATATATAGGAACGTATATTGAGTTTTTGTGAATAAAGTAAACTTTTTCTCAACTCTTTTTTTTAATTTATATAAACTAGTACTTGACTGCGATCCCACCTGATAGTAAGCAGTGATGCAATCTCTAATAGGAGATACCTGAAAAGTTAATCCGAAGGCAAGGCGAAGGCGAGTCCTGAACCGGTCATTGTGGTGACGCTTGGGGTAGGCCTATGTCTAAGAGTGACTGAAATAATTAATGATGATGGTGATGAACTCTGCTTGGCAACCGCGAAAATTTTGGAAGGAGTCCAAAATTTTCACAGGTCTATGCTGCACTATTTCTTGTAAACTGTCAAGAAAGTACAATTTTGTTTCTTTTTTCTCGACACCATTGAGCGATTGGCTACTAAAGATTGAAATAAATTTTAAATTGTGTCGTGAAACTCTTTTATTTCAGGAGATAAATACTAATATATAACATCTCCCGTTGTGGAGCGAGATGGCGTTTTAGATCTCTACTGACTAAAACCCACCTGTGTACCTTGAGATTCCCTTTACGTTCCAGGCCCACAGTAACTTTTCCGCATATCCTCGCAGCCCTACTCATCCTTACCACTCACAACTCCTGACTTCAACAGTCTAACAATCGCGAATCAATCACCCCGTCATCACTCCCCTCGCTCATAACGGGCGCCTCATCGCCTGCCGCGGTGGGACTTCTAATTAGCCCACATAATGACGTCTTAAGCGGTGCACTATTTATACTAGTCTGAAATAAACTTAAAATTAGGCATGTAGCGCAAATGTTAAATGACGTATTGAAACTTCTTTTTTTGAGGAGGTTTGTACTCAAATAACTCCTCCCACTCAGTAGAGCTGACTAACACCCACCTGTGCCTCCTTGAGTTACCCTTTATACTCTAGCGCCGCGATAACTCTTCTGTACATTCCTGCAACCCTGCTTATTCTACACACACCTCAACCTACTCACTCACATCTCCTGACTTCACCAGTCTCTCTAACAACCGCGAATCAATCACCACGTCATCACTCTGAGTAAGGCGCTCATAACGGGCGCCTCATCGCCTGCCGCGATGGGACTTCTAATTAGCCCACATAATGACGACTTAAGCGGTGCACTATTTATACGGCGGAGGTAATGATGTGTTAATTTCTTGGTTAAACGTCTTTAGATTTTATGTTTGTACTGCTTTATGTTTGAACAACGGTTTGGCGTTTAACTAATGTTTATTATCTTGTATAATTGCACTGGAATTTTCTTAATTTAGATCGATGTTATACCTCCGACTAAATCCTAATGATAGTATACCGTATATACTATCATTACGATTTAGTCGTCTTGTCTCGTTGTCTTTCAACCTACGGAAAACAATTAAAAGGTTGGCATATTCATCCCATTCCCGATCACTGATTCACCATTAAGACTCATCATCTCCCTAGCCTTTTCCTAACTAGCTTCAGGTCAGCTTCTAGTTTAACCTGATACGACTGAATACCCATGTTTTATTTTCCCTCTCCTAGAGAGGAGGTCTGAGTCCCAGCAGTGGGAACATTATACGGCCGATAATGCTACTGCTAATTTGAGCAACTGCTTATCAGACCTCCAACCAGACAAAAGCAATAATTGGGCAACACGATATTCTTTGGACAGACTTATGGTCAGACTTTCTGGAGTCTGACTACTTGTAATGACTATCAAACATCTACGAATGACAACCGGGACCAACGGCTTTTTACCCTCAAAACTGAAGTTAATAAAAAGATTACACCCAGTTTAATAAAGTAATTCCCCCAAAACCAGGTCATTTTCTTCCAAAATTAATTAGTGCACTCATTTCCTGTTTCAAACCTTTCCTTATCGTCCAAGTTGAATCCTTTCAGTAATTAAAATCCAAAAAACTCTGCCCTAATTAAACCTATAAAACATGGTTATAACATGTTCATAAGAGGTATTGCAACTCGCATAACATATTTAGGGCGTCATTATCGTCTAATGGGACACAATCGCGACGTAATCAGGGCCGTACCTGGGCTGGCTGGGGGCCCGGGGCCCTACAATGTCTCGTAATTATGTTAGGCCCCGTTCATCTTGAATTTATGGCGTGTTGTATCAATTTTCAGTACGTTTCTGCGGTTGTGTAGGAGGTAGGCAGTTGTTAGGCTGTAAGTGGAAGTGCGTTTAGTTGTTATTAATGTGCCCTTGTTTGCGTGCGTTTAGTTGCTCGTGTTACGTTTTCATTAATTAGTGTGTACTGAGGATAAGTCGTGGATGAATTTTCATGAGAGATGATTTGAATGAAAAGATAGTGCTTAAACGGTTTAAGGGACTAACCACCAGTTTAGAGGTATGCTATACAGGGTGTAAAGTCCCATGGACTTCCGTTGAAACGGGAGCATCCTCAGGCAAGACGAGTATTGTGTCTTGTCCAGGCAACTCGATAGTAGATTTCGGACTATTCTATATATTCTAATCGTGTCATACTCTAAAAAAAATTGAATTTTAGTTTCGTCGTAGAACTCGTAGATGTCGTTGGTTTTAGTTTTTAAATCTGACCCTCCTTTCGGTCCACCCGAAGTTGACGCAGTTATACGATGACATCCCAACCTAAAAGAAAAACAACTAGCATAGCATTTGACTTAGCCATTAGTGCCGTCACCAACCCATGTTCCTTTAGTGGCATTTTGAGTTCTAAGACCACGGATTCTCACAAACCGCCCTGTAGATGATAACTAACGTATTCATTGTAGAATTGAATGACTCTTCATTAACTCAAGATACAGATCATAATCATAAAAGTTAAATGCCGCAGCAATGCATCGTTTTACACGTTGTACTTAAAGTGAAAATTTCATAAGTAACTCCTTAAATACTTGGCAGGCTATACGCAAGTTGCGGCCCACCGGGCTTTTCCTGGCGTCCCCCCGAGCTTAAAGGAGGTCCGCAACATAAAGTATTTAATACGAGTTTAAGTTAAGTTATATACCTAGTTAAGCTGGGAAGCCTTTATCTCGCTGTGGGACACTGCTAACGCTAAGTAAACAGCTACAATGTTGTACAAACCGTTTTAAAATGTATAGTGAGATGTTCTTATTTTTTGTCGATAATCGCATCTTTGAAAACTAATTATGCTTGAGATTTTTAAGTGAAGTCTATCTGGGGTGTATAGCTTCATCCCTTTTTCTCGCTTGCACTGTCCTGCGAGCGAGAAAAAGGGATGACATTTTAATACGTCTTGGTTACAATTACTTATGGTGATACAAATTTTAGTACGTTTTTGGCGATTTGCAGTTCAGTATTGAATAATAAGAAAAAAATAAATATTAAAAGTACATGTATGTATTTATACACCAAAGGAGGCGGCCGCACGCGAGAGAACCTATCCCTCACGCCCGATTTCCAGCCACTGTAGATGGATGCCAACGACTTGCGGATGGCGAGCAATGGGTAGCTCGCCGTCCGATCTTCCGGTAACAGTCCGAACTATGCCCACGACGTCGACGGATCGTATTGTTCCGCGCCTCAAATGGATGACAGCAAACCATAGGGGCCCAACAGGGTCGAAGCCTACTGGAGCCTGGGTTGACGAAAGAGATAACTCCGGGACCCTGGAATTAGGGCAAAGACGGAACAGGAGTGGGTTTTAGTCAAGAACAGCTAAAATACTTAGGTTACTTTTGAGCAGCCCTCTGTGCTAAGAAGGTGCTCAAATTGTACATAGATACCAGATCTAGCTATTCGAATCGTAACAGTTCCGAAATCCAGCACAATTTGAGTGCACAACTACAGTATACAATTAGTACAAATGACAAGTTTGAACACGATAAGTAAATGAAGGGAACATGGCTAGATCTGCATAGCGCGGGCGAACCAGAGAGACTTGCTAGTCAAATTGATACTGGAATTGAAATCCAACCGTTCCGCGTCCTCTCGCTACAATTAAACTTTAGCCAAGCTATTTGAACTATCAAAGTTATTTGCATCGGTTTATTTCGTAAAACTGGAAATTGTAATATAGTTATATTATCTATGTAATAAACCTAAAAAAAAAGCATTGTAACATCAATACGTCGTTACCACGGTTTTCTTTTCTTATCTTGCGGAGTTTGTGTTTTTATCTATTGCCAAGTTTTAATTTTTTTTTTTGCTATGTCGGTACTTACTGTAAATTACTTTTAGTTACTTAATTCTTAGTCACATGGTTTTAAATATGTTCATTGTTTCGTAAATAATTAAAATAAATCGGTCCGTAAATTTAACAACTAGTGTGATCCACTCCTTGTTTGCAAACCATGACTTAGAATTTCTGTTTGTGAAAAACTGTATCTAAGCGCCATAGGTAAACGATAGCAGAAATTATTATATTGAAGTAGTCTGTAAAAAATATTAAATAGGTTGAAATCCATTCCGAGTTCTTCCGACTTTACCTAATTCTTCTATAACTATGACCTAGATCTAGACTACACGAGAGATCCATTCTTATAAAACCAAAAACTAATTAAATAAATTAATAAACCTACCACGAATATTTCCCAACTCTTTTCACCCACAATAACACCGTTCACCGGTTCACAATGAACAAAAACTCAATTTATTGTCAGCGGTAGTGTTACGTTGTATTATTCCATTACGGGGCGCCCTCCAGTTTAATCGCATTATAATCTCGGCTGTCGTTACGCGCCGGCAATGAACAATGCGCCTCGATAATTACTCGCCAGCTACTATTTATTGTCGCCTGCCACGTAAGAGGCGAGGGAAGTAGTTCAAGTTGGATCGAAATAGAACGCTTTGTTTCAGTTAACTGAAACTCCTGAAACAATAATGTTCTATTTTGGTATAAGTGATTCATAGATTCTAGTCAAGGTTATGGTTATTATAAGTCTGTGTGACATTTGATTAGTTTGCTAGGATGTGTTAACGAAGTAGGTATACAATGGTTAAATAGCTTCAGGGGGTGTTTACCTACTCTGAAAATGAATAACATAATTATACTGGAATATGAAAATAAAATCTGTTACGTAATGTCAGAATTACTAAGACTAGGCAATCGGTGTCGCATAAAAGTGTGTTAAACAATAGTCCTACTAGCCCTGAAAAGTTATACTAGGATAGTGTCGTCATTTTAGATTTTATTTCAAATGAAATCTTGATCACATATTTTTATAACCGAGGCAATTTCCCAGTCGAAAAATCTTGTAATATTTTAAGCGAATTCCAGAATTTTAGGGTCGTAGATTTTATAGTTAGTACAAGAAAAATCCTGTGTAATTCTCAGAATCTGAGCTAAAATATTGGACGGTAAACATTTTCATACGATAAAATCGTCAACCATAAATAGAAATATTGATATAGTCGTTCTACCTCACCAAGACGGGAGTTGGTTTACATGTGTGTATGTATACTCGTATTTATACGTTTACGTTATTTCTATGTGCTTGAGCTCGGTGTCATAGAAAATAGCTATAATAAATAGCAATTCGCGCAATAAAATCCGTAACGATATCATAGCGACTTAATCGGTTACAACATTATCGTATACACATCCATCAATCGAGCTTGAACGACACCGATTTTAAAGTCGAAAGAAGTGTTGTCGACGCGTATTTAGCTATGCAATCATTATCCTAGTAGAATACATAATTATGTCATTAGTCATTGATAGATCTTTAGTTTCAAGCCAATTGAATGGTCGTTCTAGATTCGAATCTCGTTCAAAAAACACGTGAATACCGATTTTGGGTAGGGCTTCGATCGAACGACTATCGTCTGTTTTTTATACCCTGAGACTAAATTGACACAAGTACTTAATGTCAAATTTACTATCGGAATGACGCCGTTTTTTGTTGAAACGTCATTTTAGTCTCAGAGTTTAAAAAACAGACGATATAAAACTTCAACGATATTTGACTAGTTTGATTTTACTTGAATCAAGCTATTGATACCAGCCTTCATGAAATATATCTCTACACTACGAGTCTGTGCGACCTAAGCGGCTGGCTTTTACCTTGTACAGGGGATAAGCTTTGCTATACAGCATTGAAATACCGCCAGTCTTTTGAATACTAACATTACTAGTCGAAAGCGATGCGGAGTACTTTTAAACTGACGTCAAAAAGGGGTATATATTAAAAGGAATAGTTGCACTTAATTATCATGTTTTTTAAAATATGATTTAGGGTCTGTTTCATAATGTCCGAGTAGGCACTACTCACTGAATAAATTCCAAAAAGGGAACAGAATTTGTATCAAATTATCTGCCAAGTAAGATACTCGAAACTTAATCATAGGTGGTGAAACAGGCCCTTAATATGACCAAAAATAAAATTGCAATAGGAACTCAAAATTAATCACAATAGGCAGTCTTATCGCTAAAAGCGACTTTTTACAGACAACCTTCGGATGGATTTGACTGAAAATAGAAAGAAGAAAATAGATAGAATAAGAAAATATACGCGTTTAGTTCATGGTGTACTATTCACGTGGAGGTATGATGTTCTACACGTAAAAAACAACTGCAACTTGGAAAAATTATAAGGAATTATTTAAGTGGGAAATCACCAATATGACTTCTCCCGCTCTAAGCGAATCAAAAGGGCGTGTCAAACCTTTACTGACTAAAACCCACTTCCTGTTCCTTCTTTGCTTTCGATCTAGGACACTAGGGTTCATTTTCACATAACCCCATAAATTAATAATGCCTTAACATTTCTATTCCATATCTATACAACTCAAACTACTGTTCCCACTGCTCAGTCTCCACATGTACAAACTAATACAAGTTGTAGAACTAAAGGGCGCCTCCCACGCTCATAATTATGTGTTTTGGATTATGATGGATATGCTTTTGATGTATTCAAACGACGTGCGAAATTACACGAGCCTTGTTACCGTGTAATACATCATCATATAGAGCAAATGGTTTCTCCGCTCGGCTATATGTAGACTATGAGTTGCTTAGCTAGCTTCTTTTTAGACAGCTTTACGGTTTCAAAGGGTAATTAAGTAGTGGAGAAAGGTCGTCATGTTCTGAAGGTGGGTCTACGTTGGACGAGGCAAGCAGGAGCGGGGCACAAGCCGAGTTTAATTCATGAATCCCCGACCGGTCTCATAGGACCGCGCTGTTATTGTCTTACTATTGTGTCTCGTTTACCGGGTGTTGATAGGTTAAATTCGTATAGTGTCGTTTGTGCTAAGCTCCTCTAGAGTCGGTCCACACTACCACCTTCTACTATACGCCAACACAAAACGCCGACACATGCTAGAGCCTGAGGCAACATACCTATGGTGCACTACAAAATGGGGGTGATGGAGTGGTGGATGGTGTCAAATACACTAAACTACAAAATTTTGCATCGCTCAAATTGCGTGGACCTACTCAATTAGAGTCCCCGCAATTTAATAAAATCATCTCTCGTTTAGTTGCCCAAACTAGACATAACACCCGTCTGTTCGAAGGATCTTCCCTTTTCAATAGAGGTTTGCAGGACTTTCAGTTTCGCAAATCCATTCGTTCGTTCATACATTCATTTCGTCGTCCTCTTTAACATTAATTGGAATAATGGATATGCATATACAATTATTTATATCAAAATAATCAAACCCAAATTCAGCCAAACATGGATTAAAAAAGCATACCAGCAACCAAACTCAAGTGGCTATCAAGCGCGTCAGCTGACTTTGCAGCCGCTTCTAGCTTGAAGTCGCAGCGTTTGTGGCAGTCGCCCTTGTCTGCCCTTGTGCGGCCAAACTAAGCTGGGAAAAAAAATATGACAGGACATTTTTCACGTTTGAAATATTGGCTTACAATAGTTGCAATAAGCAGCTGATAGGTCGGTTAAATAATTAAAAAACGACTAAGACCTAATTTTTGGAAAAATAATGTCGCAAAATTAATTGAACAAATTGTGAAAAGCGCGTTAGCTGCTATGATTGATTGAATGAATTTTCATTATCCATTCATAGAACTTCAAGGGCAATAGCAAATCGTGGCTTAAGTTTAGTTAGTGAGGCGTTGATAATTCATTCATAATTTCTTGCCAAAAACTAAGCGTAAAGATCTAAGGCTAGTAATCTAGGCTACGAGACTAACAGGATAGTTTTGTAGTCAGTTTTTTTTTTTGCTAAATGGCCTCAAAGGAGGCTGGTGGTCATGGTACTGATGAGAACCATTTGAGTTTACCATCGTGGTGAAAGGTTTAGTCAGTTAGACTCTGCGTTACCGAGTGCTAGTTGTCCAGGGTGCGCCAGGCGTTTGGAATCGCAGAACGATATGTTTAACGCCACTCGGGAAGGCT
Organism: Mythimna separata; assembly: GCA_030763345.1. Lineage (NCBI taxonomy): Eukaryota > Metazoa > Arthropoda > Insecta > Lepidoptera > Noctuidae > Mythimna > Mythimna separata. The sequence goes on along the minus strand of JAKKIA010000036.1, from coordinate 4,022,770 downwards.
CCTTTCATGCACCCCATGGGCCATGTAGTCAGTAAAAGTCTGACACTCCCTCTCGCTAAACCTAGAAAGAGAGAAGTTAACTGATAATTTCTCACACTTAAGAAAAGGATTCTACTCAACCGCAGCAGACATGTCCTGCCCAGTCCCATTTGACTGGGTAGGATATGTCTGCAGCATGCCTGACTAACTGGAGGCCAAAGTACAACAAAGTTGATGCCCAAGGATTAATTCATGAATCCCCGACCGGTCCTATGAGACTCCGCTGTTATTGTTTTACTATTGTGTCTCGTTTTGTGGGTATGTGATAGGTTAAGAAATAAACCAACACTTGATACTTCCCGACTTATCCCATGCCAGTTTTCCCTAGGACATAATATAGTAGCGCATTGTTAACCTCAGGGTCATCGGAAGATATTTTCCGCCGCCGATTAAGCCATAAATGATGTGGGTACCGGAAAATTATTCCAGACGACTCTATCGTTTGAAATGAGTGCGATGTCATTCTCGTCTTTGTTCTCAACATGAAATGTGTAAAAGAATACTATGTCAACGATTTTATTGTAAACAAAGATCTTTTTTTTAAGCTTGAACAGACGAAAGATACTCTATACTGTAAACTGAACCTTGTTTTGTATGAAAAGCAGTTTTATGAGCGTTTTAAAATTAGTTTTGAACGCTTGTAAAACCAGACAAGAAATATAATTTTAGGAAACGTTACCTGTTGATCTCGGTCTCAATCTATATTCTGTATTTTTTTTAATTGAACGTTTCTGGCCGGTATGGTTACGAAAATAGACCAAACAAAGATGTCTTCTAACAAATTTCAAATATCCAGTTTTGCATTCGAAACTGCCTGGAAGCTTGTGCTTGGACATCGCTCCGTTTTTTATTATCGACTCATTTAAACTTGCGAGTGTCGTACATCACTAGCTTATGTTGGATTTTGTAATGTACTATGTCCTCTTATGTTTGTTGCTTATGAAAGATCACAACTTTAAAAACGTTTTTTTAAGGTACAAGGATGGGTCTTAAGGAATCTAATAAAGGTGTCCTCCCACAGGTACAAACAACGCGGCTGCCGCTGCCGACGTTCGCGCCGCGCGCCGTAGTGATGTACAGCGCGTCGGTGGGCGGCGAGGGCTCAGTGGCGCTACAGTTGCGCGAGGCCGGCCCCGGCGACTCGGCGCGCTTCCACGACAACCGCCTCGCGATAGCGTGCCATGAACCCGAGCTGCTCGCCGACTTTTTGAATGCTAATGATATAGGTGAGTATTTTTTTTTTGCTCATTAATTACTCAGATACCCGCGAAACGAGACACAATAGTAAAACAATAACAGCGCGGTCTCATAGGACCGGTTGGGGATACAAATGTTAAGGTAAAACTACCCCCCTACACAACAGTTGCTATTTCACTCCTCCGAATAAGCATCAACATAACATCGACCTAGTTTTGTAAGCGTTGTCTGGCGCCTCAGCCCGCAGTTAGAACTCAGTGGCGCGACAGTTGCGTAAACACGACCACCTCGCGTGTCATGGATCCGCGTTAGAATGTTAAATACGTCACTAGGTTTTATAAAGTACATCGTTAGTAAATCACACTAAAATTATAAAAGCGTTAGTTAGTGATTGTGTTTGTTACTTCTTCACGCTTGAACGGTACAGGAGTAAACCCATGTCGTAAAATAGCACACAGGATAGTTTTTATCACAAGAATAATATGTTCTCTTGGGACAATTTTCTAATTTCATGCGGACGAAAACGCTGGCAGCAGCTAATTGTGATGTCATTGATCATATTGATTTGTATTCGTATATGATTATTCGTAGTAAGTGGCCATTTAATAGTTCACCTAATAGTCGCGCAATGTTGTCCAATAGTTGCGCGACTATTAGACGTTAAATGATCAATTTTTTTTTCAATGTTGTATTGCAACAATATTGGCAACAGGTTTAAACAAAATATTGTTACCAAAACAACGTTATATCAGTCCAAATCCTACATCTTACTTCGTACCTATAGGTAGTCTGTCAACTCATCTGTCTGAGTGTTTATTTAGCTTAATGACGTGGATCAAGCAGCTCAGATTAGATAACCAGCGACTCGATTCTAATCGATAATCGAGGAAACCATTTGCAATACAAATATTAATAATACTAATCAACATCAACGATTGTAGCACTGCTTACCATTAGAAGGAATCGCAGGTAAATACTAGTTTATACTATTAAAAAAAATATAATTGGGTAAAATTAAATTTGGAACGTCTACTAATCATTTATAATTAGTAATATCTAACTAAAAATTTGCTTAATTAATTAACGACGAATATTAATAAATTGTTGTTCAAGAAATTCTAAGAAGCATTTACAAGTATTTATTAATACACGGTTTATTAGCTACCCATCCATTATTTGATTTTACATTTATAGAACACGATATTCAAATTATTTTGTTCGCTTTAGGTATGGCAATAATACTAGTTTTAAATATTATATACAAAATAATAATAATTAATCCTTTATTATGAGGCAACTAAAGCCCATAGCCATAGCCTATACTTAAAGTAGGGAGATTACGACGCAAGAAGGAGGAAAGCCCAAAGACAAAATACACAAATAAATCTTACAAAATAATAAACCAATAGGTAATAAAAGAAACAAATTACAATATTACACACAGACGCACACACATTTAGTATACCTACTCTTTTATTATACGAGCAAGTCTATAATATATACCTAGTCATTTAATAAAAAGCCACTGTAACCCAGATCTTTCGATTGCCTTTAAAACCATGCAAAATGTTGAACAGACCTCTACGATGCAGACTCAGCTGCAACTGAGCACCCAGATGTGTAAAAGCATTATCCTACATTTGATTTTGCATAAAAATTTGAATTACAGTCAACAAAATTGGCATTCAGACTTCGCTACAACGTTCCAGATATTTTATTTTACGCGAAGAATCATGAACGGTATTCCACAACTCGGAACCCGGAATGCTTCGTCGGTTATTTTGAATTTCAAATATCGAGTTTTGCATTCGAAACTGGCTGGAAGCAGCCCCGCGCTTGGACATCGCTCCGTCATTTGTTATCGACTCATTTAAATCTTGCGAGTGTTGTACATCACTAGTTTATGTAGGTGTAGCAGTTTGTATGCCATGCAGATGGAAAAAAGGAGAAAATTGAGTTCTATGCATAGATAGCGTTACACGTCCATGCTGTTATCATTTTATTATCCGATGCTTGCCTTAGGATAAGTTGATTTTTATTGAAATTGGCTCCCTACTTTGAACAACGGTAACAACTTGTTTTCTCGCATCAACATAGGTACTATTTTTAGTTCGATATTAAATCCAGTAAAACTGAAAACTTGACCTACTGTGAACAAAAACAAATGAATCGTTAATATTAATGCCACCTAAATTATTCAATTGTAAATAAACACAATATTTTACGTTTTTACCCAATAAGAACTAAAACCAAGTTCAAAAGATAAAATCTCGGTTCGCAAACAAATTTAGTGGCCGCAGTAATTCAGTAGACTCACAGTTAAATAAAATAAGTCTTGTTGAATCACAAAACTGGCTCACTGTTCATTTACAAAGCCAATATTCGCAGAGTAGCTCGAATATTAAGCAAAGCTAGGAGTAATAATTTATTTGTTTCGATATTACACTGTAAATCTACTTTAGAGATACGCTTTCAATTAATGTTTTGAAATTCGAACATTTTTAAATTTTGGAATTGGAACGAGAGCTTTGTTTTTTTTTCTGGTAATGAAAATTATCGTCGTAAACTTGATTCGATTTCTAATAATACATTGAGTATTTTAAAACAAAGTCTATTTTCCTCTCTTTTTGTTTACCGTTGACTGTACCGTAAACCACGAAAAGCATTTTGATGGTAGCTATAACTAGCAAAAAGATGATGTCCAAAAAATGACCCAGAATCGACAGAAATGAACTGTGTAGTGTGTACCAATGGATTGGCATTTAAATGTAATATAATGTTGCCAAAGTGGCAACCCTGAAATCGTTGTAGTATAGGAGCTAAGAGCAAAATAAAGTAAGTAAAAAATTCTTTTATTTTTATGTTTTTTTATTTTTATTTGGCCCATAGATACTACAATCGTTATAGTACTGTGTGTATTATTGATAATTCTGTAGCTAAGGATTGCAAATAAAAAATACGAAGGTGATTTGATTCAACCTGCGGGATTTTTAGACTTAGTATGTTTGAACATAGAAAATAATTAATAAATAAAAGAGATTACTGTTACAATTACAACAAAACCGCGGACATGTTTTTAGTTCGTGTATAGTTCCAAACTGTATTTTCTTTGATTATTTGGGCAATAAAGTTTTTATGATAATAATTGTTGATTTTTTTTTATCCAAAGCAACATAATTACCAATAACACACAATACGTTGATTGTAGTATCTATGAGCGAACAAAAATAAGTATAAAAGTTAGAGTATTTCTTTTGCTAGTACATTCATGTGTAACACAAGTTATTGTGGGTTAGAATGTCGTTGTTGTTATAGGAAATATCATTAGAACTTATCACAATAAGAGTTACATTATGAAAATAAATGATTAACAACGATATTCTCACCCACAACATGGCTCTTAGCTCCTATACTATACCAATTATTTTTATATTTGCAATCTTTAGCCACAGAATTACCAATAATACATACAGTACTGTAACGATTGTAGTATCTATGGGCCAAAAGAAAAAAAATATACAAAAAACAGAGTGTTTGTTATGTTGTGATTTAATATGATGTTGTTATTATGTTGCTTTTGCTTGTGAAATGTGTTGATGATAATTATCACAAGTGATACAACATTAAAACAACGTCATATTAAGCCACAACATGACGTAAACTTATTTTATTATTGTTTTAAACTATTTTTTTTCTTATTTTATTTTGCTCCTAGCTCCTATACTATAACGATTTCAGGGTTGCCCCCTTGGTAACATTATATTATATTTCAATGTCAATCTACTGGTATACATTTCATTCCTGTTGATTCTGGGTTTTTGGTCCATACATTTATGGACATGTCCTTTAGCTTCACTTTTTTTTGACTGATCGACATTTTGACATTTTAAAAGTGCCTGTTAATGGTCTATTTAAAACAAAGTTCCTGAGTTTCTAGTTGCTATTACTACTCTACCAATGTCCCCAATTTCATCCAAACGACCTTACTATAATTGTAACTGTTAATTGATACTCGTATCAAACATTGCTCGTAATGTTTCTTGGATGTTCTTCTATTTAGAGATGTGAGATCTTTTTATATTTATTCTTGTTTGTTATTAGCCGACCTTGATAATTTATATAAATGCTTTGAGTTGGAATTCACGTCAAAATATGTTACATAGAGAACACAAATATTGTAATAAGCCTAATGTAAATAAAAAAAAAACGTTAGTATCAAAATAAAATGAACATATTTGAACACATCTCCAAATATTTATTCGATGCGGTTTTTTTGCTCTTTATTTTTATTGAAGATCAAAGCTAACATATTTGACTAGCTTCCAAATTCAAATTATCTAGTTCGTCGTCGCCATTAGCCCCTAGGGAGGCCGCCATTGCAGGACATCAACTTGTCAAAATTCACTTGCGAAGTGTTTCGATTTTAGTTAAAAATGCAAACTCATGCAAACGAAGCCTGAAGGCGGCAAATTGAATTACATCTCCTTAGTGAACGATGAAAATTTCTCTTCTATTATTGAACCGTAAATTGTTAAAATCTTGCCGTTATGCATTTCAATTATGTAATTACTGGATTTTGAACTACCAGCGGTTTTGCCCGCGTGAAAGTAGAAAATTATCCCAAGGAAACTCTAGTGGTACAAAGTGCCCTATTTGCTATGGAATAGTGCATTTGACGTCACACGTTGTTTTTTAAGTATGAAGAAGTAACAAACATGTACAGATGTACACACACAGTACCGTAGGGGCCTCGTAGGGCCGCTCGGCCATGTGTTGTCCGAAAGGGAACCGCGGCGTCCTGAAGCACAACGCAAAGTTGGAACATAGGAGTGGGTTGTTATCAGTAAAAGTCTGACAAGCTCTATCACCCTAAAGCGGGAGAAGTCATTGGAATGGACTGAACCCACCTAAAAAAACGCATAGATACGTCTACTTACAAACTGTCGCCGATATTAGTCTAATATTTTTTTATTATTATTATTTTAGTTTAGGTACTACTTGGAATTAGAGGACTAGAGCTGTTTGCAATTAGTTTCTTAAACTGTTTAAATGAACTTAGGATACTTAATTTACTACATAAACTTTTGAATCTAGCCTAGACTGTTTTAATTTTTTGTTTATTTAAATTTTACTTACCGTATACTAAATATACTAATGCAATAAAGCATTCTCAACCAGTCATCCTTTTGATTAAAAAGACTATGCGGTGGTATGTGGGCACAATGTGTAAATAATATAAGAAATAGAGTTTAGCTTAATTAGGATTAGGTAAGTACTTATTATAATAAAATAGATAGAGTTTTTAATACACCGGTGTATAGTAAAATTAAGTCACTCCTTTTAATTTCTAGGACTAGACAGTCTGGAAAATCTAACCTCATTCAGTCCATTTCAGTCCAGGTCAACCCAAAGTAGAAACAAAATTGACTGCTGGACATAGGCTTCCCCCAAAGGTCGGTGTAACGCTCGGTCCTGTGTGCGTCTTTCATCCATCGGATTCCCGCGACCCTCACTAGGTCATCGGTTCAACTTGTGGGAGAAAATCTATCCTGGCATGCTGGACATTCAAACTAGTAGTCTGATGATGATTGATGATATTATTAGTGACTACGGGACTAGCTAAGTACGTGGTTCTATTAGCTGTAAAACGAAATAGATATAATATTTTGAACATAATATTAAAAATAATAGATTATTTTTTATCGACAACTGATCTGTATATACATTGAAATGTGACGGGAATATATTACGCCCATACTGTTAACGCATATTAAAAAAAATTAGAATACTGACGTTTAATATAAAGCCATTTTATAGAAAGAAACTACAAAATCTGAATACGGTAGAATGGGAAAAGACCACCCACAGATTTGGATAACATCATTACCATCATCCCAAAATGTCACAGCAAGTATGAATCGGAACTCCGTTTATCGAATTAGCGAACGTCACTAAAGTGGACACAGAACTAGTGATAGTTGGCCGCGCTGTCAACTAAAGTTACACTCGACTAAAATAGGCGGCAAGTTTCATAACAACGTGTTCTATCACCGCTCACCGCGTACCCTTGTAGGTAAATATTCGGGAATTCCATTAGCCAATCCCTTAGAGAGTATTTAATTAACATATGGTAAACAAGTTCATTATCCCTTTGTGCTTTGAACAAACTTTTCGACATTCTATAACTTCTGCCGTATTTAAAATATAGGTACTTTAAAACAGGAAGCCTCTCCGGGAAGGATATTTAGAAATTGTTACTCTTTTAATTACGCAAAGTGGAGGTTATGAGTTCCAGAGATTCTGTGTTGTCGTACTTTTTTTTTTTAATATCACCCTTGAGGCGAGGTTGATACTTTTGGAGAATTTTAGATCAAGGGTGAATTCGAATTAAGAATTCCAAGGAGTGCTGTTGTTTTTTTCTTTGTCTTGTCTATTCCTCTGCTGTTTTTGATGAGTCGTTTTTTGTTTTGATTTCCAAAAAGATTGACGTGAAAATGTCTCAGAAGAAACCAATAAATTATGCTGTACATTGTGACGTGTCAAAAGTAAACAAATAACAGAATCAGACTCAAACGCAATCAACTTATCACTCCTCCATAAAAGAGTCGCCATAAAAAAAAACAGAAAAATAACATTATTTTCCTTAAAACACAACCTCAGCAAAGGGGAACAATAAAAAAGCGAACAGCAGTAAGCAATCTGCAATATGAATAAGTGGTAGTTTTTGCATATTTCATCCGCGCCGAGTATCGGAGCATCAAGCACTTACAAAAATGAATTGTCACTTTTAGAAATTGTGTCTGCCGAGTCAGCGGGTTCGACTTCGACGCTAGGTGACGGTGGACCACTCCCTTAAATTATAATAGCTGTTAAGGAAATAAATTTGATTTTCTCACTAAACGTGTTTGTTTGAACTTTGTGTTTTATTATTCTAAATAAGACTCCTCTGTCCGTCTTACTGTCACCAGTCTGTATGTCATGCACCGTGATAGCTAGTTGAAATTTTCACCTATGATAAATTTTTGTTACCGCTATAGCAACAAATACTAAAAACAGAACAAATAAATATTTCAGTGGGGTTCAAATATAGTAGACGTTATATTTTTTGCCAATTTTTTAATATATTTTGAAACTGGTTTCTGTCAATAGTTTCACCCGCGTGAAAGTAGAAATTTATTCCAAAAAGACATACCAGGAGTATGTCAAATAGGAGTTGCTATTCGAGGGTATACCTTGTGTGTGCCAAGTGTTATTTATCAATGAAATTCACTTTCATGCGGGCGAAACCGCTAGCTGAAGCTAGTACGACATAATTTTGTTGTTCACGTGTTTTTTTCACCACGTTCCACCCTTCGGGAAATCATAAAAACACCATATTTTTTTATTGTGCGACCTTGAATGACTCACGAAGTGGAGCGTAAAATTACAAGCGTATGATTTCCACGCATTTACATACAATTTCCGGCTTGGTCCACGACTCCACGCTCCGAGTTTTGTTCGAGCTGCATTTTGAGTTTTATTTCATCTTTCTACCTTGTTTTATTTCACTCATTTCGTGCTACAATGAGGTAATTATACTTTTAGAAATTTTACTAGAGGTACGATCAAAGATTTCTATTAAAGGTTCTCGTATGGCATTTTATAAGGACTTATTACAATCATCATGAATATAAGAGTAAGTTCAATATTGTTTAGTTTCTTTTAAAATTACGTCGATTTTAATAAGTTGTTTCAAAATGCTTAGGTACCTTTAGGTTCTATGCACACTTAGCACCACCACACTACATCGCAGCGATAAAAAGTGATAGCGGTGTAATCGATACCAGCCACACGACCAAATGTGGTCAGAGTGAATGAAACTATTCATTTTTAATAATAAAAAATAGAGCCCAATCACGTGTGGTGTGGTTGTGGTATGTCTGAATAGACCCTTAGTGTTTTCTGTAAATTTTCTAAAAGTTTAATTACCTACATCATTGTTGCAACAAACATCGCTAGTTTGGTACTTGGTATCTAATTCCAAATTGGTAACACCAGATGATTTTATAATGGCCTCCGTAATTTTTTTAACAATACCCAGAAGCCTAACAAGATCGAATAGGATTCGCTACATTTTTCCCTAAATTGATTTTGTTTTTAAAATCCGCCCGCTGAAATGGAAACCCGTCATAAATATTTTCGTTACTCTCAAATTTTCGAGTTACTACAGAATTAGTACTGGCGTCCCGATCGACCCACATTTTGCTACACATAAATTCATGTGGGGCTGTTTCTATTAAATTTTACGACAAACGCGAACCCTCATATAACTTTGATAATAAATGTTATAATATATTGGAGGCAGATGCTAGTCCTATCTGACATACTAACTATAGTCCCCACTATTTAAGTCTGCTCGGAAATTTGTAAATGATGTCTTTAGCAAGTATTTGCATGTCAGGATTTGTGCCTGTCCAAAGTTGTATTAAAGGGATCGTTGTGTGTTAAGTAGCGTCATAGCGTGTTATGAGTTACATAGTGAATTATTTACGAGTGGCCAAATGACTTTGGACCCTGAGGACACATTTGGCCCAATATTAATATAGTTATGTATATAATAATAATTACGTATCTACTTATAGTGTAAGGTATAAATGATAACTAGCACTTTGACAGCAATTTCATTCACGAGAATGTTGCCTGAGAAACCTTAACAACCCATCCTTTATTTTGAGGGTAGTTTTGAAATATGATCAATGAAAATCTTTTTTATTTACTTGCTAAGTTTCAAGTATATGGGCTCAAGAAATAACATTTTCCATAACTAATTTCCTACTTTTCACCCCCTTAAATGTTGAGTTTTCAAAAAACCCCTTTTTGGTGCTCGCCTACATCATAAACGGAAGCCTTGTGCTTTGTTTATGTCAGTCAGTTCCTACTTTTATATACTCGTATATTTAGTATTTATTAATTATATGTCTTATTTGTACTTTAATTTAAGATTTTACGTAGATACTCTTATTTTCTGGTTTTCTACACACAAAAAAACCATGAGTTAACTAAGCAATGCAAGATAAACAAAAGAGCAATATAAATAGAAGAACTTGAAGTAAATCTATAAAGTAATTATCTAAATAGCGGGCACTTACGTCCCTCTCGCATTAAAGACTTGTAAGAAGTTCAAGCCGTATCAGATGTCATAATTGTCCTCTGCAGAATCTGAGACGAAGCCGTTGTGGAGAAGATACAGAAGGCTCACTGAGAAAATAGTCGCGTTCGGTCTCAGTTTTCGGTGGCACAGTGAAAATTACAGAAACTATTGAGTGAATAAATCGTCTTTGGAGATTGAAAAATGTCATAATAGTTTATTGGAAAGAGATAATTGATAGAGATTGGTAGAGATATAATTGTCAAATTATTAAAAATGAGTTACATTATTTTAAACCAATTAAAGAAAATAGAAGAAACAAATAAATAAAAAATCACAACTTAGTTAAAACAAAAAAAGTCGTGTAGAAGAGGACACGGGCTGAAATATTAGTTTTGCTGTAGTGTAAAGACTAAGATAAGATACTTTAGGGATCAAAAAGTCCCGCAACATCACGCGCAACGCTGTCGAATTGCCCAACAACATAATTATTATCTGGCGTCACGTGAATGGGTTCTAAAACGTTGTGACGCAAGTTGCAAATAAAATATTAGAGAATATACCTTCTGTCCCTCGTCTTCATATTGGCAGAGGGCAAAGACTCGAGAGCGAGACATAACAGAAAGGTCATGAAATTTATCCAACGCTGTAATTTGGAAGCCATTTCAACGCTGTGTTATACTCGAGACCCACTTGGAAGCATTTCTAAATTAGCTCATCTTAATATGTATGAAATTAAATTAAGTAGATCTTATGTCTATTATCTTAAAGTTTGTTTTAGTTGAAGCCTGTTTTCGTGAAGTTAAGGGTCCTGGATTTGCAGTTAGGTAAAAGTGGGCGGCCAACGTTTATTCGTTTTCATTTGCTTCTCGTTTTCATCTTGGCTCTGAGCGTTTTGATTTTATATGAACCTACGTAATTATGTGTCTATTAATAGTAGATTATGTGATTAGGGGACAAAGCAATGTATTTAAGTCGATGGCGCTATATTGAATTCTACTAAGTTTTCCCGAACATCAGAGAGGGATTTGTATAATTAACTCCTGAACATTAATAAGTAGGGACAAAATATATAGAAACCTGATTGAATTCAAGCCGCCCAATACAAAAACAGTTTTATTTTGGTTTTTTCTTTGTTTATGTTGGATACTCTACTTTATTCTCCAAAGATCCAACCACCTCGATATACCAAAATCTACTAACGACTGTCAAAAATCTACATATGCCTATCAGGACCAACGGTCTTACGTTCTTTCCGCTGCATCAGTAATGTCCTGGAAATTTAGACAAATACATAAGAATTGAATAATTTACACGAGTAGATACTTGCCACGTTTCGAACGTCATGTATGAAAAGCGGATGCTTTAACCACTGGGCCATCACGACACTATATAGGTACCCGATCGTGAAAATAAAATAATAAAAAGGCAAGCCTTAACCGTGCCTCCGTGATACGATCTGATCGGAACCGCTGAATCGTATCGGATACCGGAGCGGTTTCGATAGTGCAAATACTCCCGTTGTTTTCCTCGTTTTGAGGAAAACATTTTAACATCGATTTTTTATCGGTACCTTTACCGACTGTTAAGTTACCTGTTGTTGTGTGATGGGCTTGTAGACGGAGAGCAATGAGTAGCTTGCGGTCCGTTGATTTTCTGAAACGTGCGCCTCAAGAAGATGTTAGTAAATCGTAGGGGTCAAGCCGAGGCTAGAGCTAGGCTTCACCTAGGCCATAGGTTATGTGAAAGTCAACCGCCCTGGAACGAAGGCGAAAACACGCCACTTCGAAGAGCGGGAAAAGTCATAGCCAAAAAAAAATCTCGACTTATTAATTTTGTCATTCACACTAATAAATGGCTTAAAGTTAGCCTGCATTTTCTTCTGTCAGAAAACAAACATAGATTCTATATGATTTGATCTAACTGGACTCGTCTATAGTCAACGTGATCATGGTTTACAAGCTCGTTGTTTCATCCAACACAATCCTACGCAATGTTTGATAAAGCGGTAACTTGAAAAAAGAGAAATAACACCTGAACCCTCTGTTGGCATTGGGTAATTCCATCATTCTATCGAATATATCACAAAACTTGTTCTAGGAACAGGAAAAATAGAGTATTTTTTTTAAACATTGAAAGTTGTCGGAAAATAAAATCGTTTTCAGAATTCCGATCAAATGTGCTTTAAATAGTATCTATATATTGTTTTTTTTTATATCTAAAATTATGAAAGGCCAAAGTTCAAGCAATGGCATATTTTCGAGGTTTTTACTGGATTAGTTTAACACAAATTTATGATTTGATTTCAATAAAAAAATGTATCTCAGGTTAGACGTTAGCAAATCAAAGGCCCTAGAATGAAAGCAAAGAAGAAACACGAGTGGATTTTGGTCAGTAAAAGTCAGCTATGCGCCGCCTTTCCGCTCCGCGCAAGAGCGAGTGAAGTCATTCGATGATTTCCCACTTCAAAAAATAAAGATCAGAGATGTTATTAGATGATTTCCAAAAATAAATTAATAAATTCCTGCACTAATTCCCAACTAGACGAGTAGCCACCGATGTCCACGAGGGAATGTTATCAGCATACATATCAGCAACGCACAAAGTTGGCGTAGTGTCTCCCCGGAGACTGACACACCGAAATGATCGACTATTCCGCTCCTAGCTCCACTATTACTAATATGTTATATATTTAAGGATAAAATATATTATTTATGAATGAACTTCGTGATTGATCGCACCGTTTAGTTTGGGCGTAGTTTCGCAACGAGTGACATTTTTGACGTGGGTTGCCCTTATAAAATTTTAATATGCTCACAAGCCAATCATGAGATATGTTCTCTAGCAGATAATTCAGTGATGAAACAGAATTTTTAATAGTCTTCTAAATAAACAAACATTTAATTATTTTATAATGCATTCAATATGCTTCTGGATTATTAAACAATCCCTCATATTTTTTTATTAAATAAAATTTATAAAAATCGGTCAAGCGGTTCCGATAACAAACACTGATCTTGACCTTATCGAGCTACATATTCCATAATCGGTCCGCCTGATCTCAGCAATCGCCACCTATACATGGTAGACATCCCACCAATATCTACGCATAAAACGTTTTAGAATACATTCATTTTGTATACAGCTAAATAGTTTAATTTCAAACTAGGGTTCTTTAAATAAAAAATGAATAGGATATTTCTAGGCAAGCATGATCCATCGTCGACCAAATTATCACCCATCTGGTGAGATAGTAGTAGTATGAGGCTATCGATAATAATAAAAATATTAGATAAAACAATGCATTTCGAAAATAACCACCTACAATTCCCCAGCATAAATTAAAAACAACATCACAAATTAAATATACACCGTTTTATTTGACGAAAACATAACAAGGGCAGTCGTACACTTTCCCTCACTACTTCACGAACAAAGGAACGGGACTGGGATCATAATTTTAAGGAAACCGCCCTCGAGTTTTTTTTTTCATAAAGCAGACAGGGTTATGGAACCCTCGGTCGCGCACAAGGAAATGCGGTACTATAAAGTTGCAAATGAAGTAATACCATTCCCGAGTTGACTTACTGCCGAAAACTAAGTCGGCGACCAGTCGCAGCACTGGCACTTGTCCCACAATAGACGGCTACCAATTTGCAGTCACTATTTACTTAGTGTCATTTAATTTAACTGAATAAATTTGTAGGAGCGCGGCCACCGCTGGGTCCTGTTGGCTCACTTTGTAATTAATATTGACCATTCCGACCGAAATATCGCAAACTATTCAATTGTACTCAACTATTCCGCCGCCCGCTCTCGTTGTTTTCTGCCAATGAATTTATTATTAGTTAGATTTCTTGGGTCGACTCTCAATTATGCTTTGTCATGGCTTGCAGTGACCGCTATTTATTAAATAAACCTCACAAAACATTATTTGCCGTGGATCCGGAAGCGGTTTTCGTTTCGAAACTATTGGGTCAAAGCGGCGAGGACAAAATACGCGGGTCGAATAGATCCTTCTTAGCTTAAAGCAAGTAAATTTACCGAAAGTTGATAACATTCGAATCCATTTTGTTCTCAAATTAAAAAACTTTAACGTTTAATTTAAAATTCGAACACGAGCTTATTTGTATGCGGCCAGCAGCAAAATATCCAAATGTAAACGAATCATAATTCAAGATTGAAGAAAAATATTGTTGAAATTGAAGCGTCGGGGAGCAGCACGACAGCGCGCGTTTATTGCACCCTTTGCGCGTCACTTCCCGTTTTATTATGTCCCACATTTGGTCGCGAATAAACAAGATGATAACTGAAACGTGCCAACAGAATCCACAACCTTTTTTTACTGCCGCCATATTACAGAATTTGGGGAAGTATGATTGATTGAACACTACCTTTTCTGCCTTTTATTATTGGACTTGATTACTTGTTTAGGACAGATTCGTTTTTGTTGATATAAAACTGCCGGAATACCTTTATATTGCTTTGTTACAAAAATAATAATAATATATACTCAACATCGTATCAAATTCAAACGCAGTTAATTAGAGAGTCAAATAGGTACACGAGTATTTGTAAGACATCGCGGCTCTTTATAAGCAGCCATTTTGTAATTGCTCCCCAACTTCTGCTCGTCTATTTCTTATGTAAGTTGAAAATATTAAATTAGGGCTGAATGAACAGTACTCTCGTTAATAGAACAATCGAGTATGACATCTAAGAGGTGCTTCAGACCTACGTAATTAGGGGCCGCCGTACATCAGGGAATAAGGAAATTGTTCAACTGCCATAAATAATTTATAG
This sequence comes from Mythimna separata, assembly GCA_030763345.1. Lineage (NCBI taxonomy): Eukaryota > Metazoa > Arthropoda > Insecta > Lepidoptera > Noctuidae > Mythimna > Mythimna separata. The sequence goes on along the minus strand of JAKKIA010000036.1, from coordinate 4,007,604 downwards.
GGATTCGAAGCTGCACAAGTTTCGAGAGCTCTTCTGTTCGCTCGCAGGCAGTATTAAAACAATTATTTTGCTATCAGATACTTATGATATTACTCCGAAACTGTGGCGCTGGAATTATTGTGATGTTCAAATTGAATGAGTCTATTTAACTGCTACTTTTTTCTTTTATGTTGATTATAAACGTTCATAATGAAGGACCAAAGTCAAATTGAGCCGTAACGTTGTTACCAAGCTTATAAAGCTATGTCGAAATTATAAACAAGTACCAAACTAAGAGGTTAAGTGATGACCAGAAACACAGATTTTATAAACTGAGCTCGAGCAAGTCGGTAATTAAATATAATTCTAGATTTAAAGTCTGTTTTCCTTAAATCTAGACTAGTTGTCTGGCTTCCATGCTGAACTGGACCTATTTTGGGTACAACCGTTTTGGGTTGCCGTCCGTTGGGTGGCAAGCGGGAGAAGTCATTGAATGATTTCCCAACTAAAACAAAAAAAAAACCAAGTTCAATTCGTTCTAAGAAAGTATCATCATCTCAAGAGACTCAGGATTTCAGAAGAGGAAGAGGATTCAGGGCAGGCCCTTGTCCCATGTCACTTGTAATCAGCGCAATTGGTGGCTTTCTTCTTTCAATTTGTCCTGTCAACCATGACACTACCAATGACTCCCTTTTCTTTCTCACCACCTAATCCATATAATATATCTCATCTTTACCTCCCTCTCTATCACTTATACCCACTCTTACCTCTTTTTAATAACATGACTTTCACCGCTCCTCTTCACATGACTGTACAATTTTCTTAACGTATATACAACGTATTCGCATGCCTATATAATTTTCCTAACGTGTATACGACGTTTTCTTAATTATCGCAGTTACTAGACAGTAGGTATTTTGATAGGTACTGCTCCCAACGCAAAACCTCAACATATAAATTACACAATAATTGATGATATACTTGAGTTACAAACTTAATTTGTTCGTAAGTGAAACCTATTCGTTATGTTTACTTCAGAGTATAAGTAACTGGATTAATTTTAGGTTCTTTGGAGTAATATAATAAACCTATGCAAACTGTCTGTTGAAATAGTTCCAGTTAGTAAATACCTACCGCAACTGTTGTACTAGAGAATACTCTATCCTTACCTATTTTGTTAGATAACTTTGCCTCTCAATAAGAATTACTCCTGTATCGTGAGTGCATTCACATATATGCAAACTCACATACACAAGATACCCAGACTCGTAACAACTATCTGTAGGCCATACAAATATTGGTTCTGTGCAGAAATCTGCTACGCGCAGGGCAGCAGACAATCACTCAACCACTGCGCCAAAAATTTTAGCATTTTTTAGTATTATGATTTTCCCCTAAAAATGGTTTTTAATACTCATACTGTAACATTTTTACCGCCTCCATAGACACCTCTGTATTAGTCCTCTTCACATTATGAGATCACTCTTTTTTTGATATCTACCATTTTTCCTAAGCGGCGGCAAAGAGTTAAAAGAGTTATCGTGGCCCTGGAACGCAAAGAGCAACTGAACGGAACACAGGAGGGTTTTGTCAGAAAAAAGGCTGATATGCCACAGCGGGAGACGTTATTTGATGATACCTCACCAAAAAAAAAGATATAGGCACAGACGGGCTGAAAAAGTTCAAGTACTCGTTTATTAGACTGAATTCAACCATTGCTTATATTAACCACCAAAACCAGTTGCACGGTTACAAAATATAAATATAATAGAAAATGTCCTAAAAAGAAACCTCAACATTGTGATGATCAAAAATACGGAAAACACAAAAACAGACCATCACATCAATCTAGGGCCATGGGTCTGGAACACAAGGCATAGAAGGAACATATGAGGTTTTAATAAGTAAGAGTCTAACACCCCCTCCCGCTCCGCCCGAGAGTGGGATAAGTCATTGGCTGATTTCCCACCTAAAAAACTAACCATCCCATCAATGAAACAATTAACAAACTCAATACAATTGTTGCAGATGGTGAGCATGGTGGGCTATCAGCTCTCTTGGGCTCAGCCTCCCCAGACATGGCTCTAGCATCAGATGCCTCCGACAGCCTGCCGCTACCAGACCATGATAACGGTGAGATTTTATGAGATAGTTTATGTAAACGTTTGAAAGTACTATAGTACATATAGTAAGTACCTACTCGTGAAAAGCTACAAAGAACAGATAGACTTCGAATGACTTGGTAAGAAAGTATATATATCCATCGATACTAATCCATATATTATACTCGAAATTAAAAGAGTTACTGGGTTAATGACTTCTTTGCTATAAATGTACTTTTAAATGCAAAAATAACTGTTGCATCTGTTTGTTTACGATCATTTCCCTTGTTAGGTTTGGAATACAATTACATATTTGAATACAGGAGTATGTAATTGTAGGTACCCTTGGGATAATTGCGACGGATTTTCATGCGGACTATGCTGTTTCCAGAAGACAAAATTCTATAAAAGAGTTGATTTCGACATGATATGAACGAGAGTGTTTGTTATAAAGAGAATGCACATGACGTTTTTTGTGTTACACACACACGTACGCAAAATAAAATGAGTATAGAGTAAGAATTTCGATCGCGATGCATATCACAGCAAAAGTGCTGTGATATGCATCGCGATCGAAATTCTTGCACGAAAAATGATGCTGTCAAGGGTTCTCTATTAATTCATAACATACGCACAAACTACCATAATTCAGCCTAATTCACTTAATTATACAAAACCTGAATATCAATTAAACTAGCAATAATCCGTGTTTGAGACAATAGTCGTAATTACGCGAAGGACATATTATTATCAGCTACTCTAACTAATTGTAGTGCCATCTGCCATATTACAACCTCTTTGATTCTAGATAAAGTGCAATAGCACTGCATACAACATGTACAAACGTATGTACAGTCTAGTAATACATTAGTGAATGCAAATTATGTCAAAGCGGCGACGTCTGGGAAACGTTATTATATATGAGTTATGTACTCGTACTTATGTGAGTGTAGCGTATGTGGACGGTTCTGAAGCGACTGAAAAGCGTGCTTCAACTCATTTTGATATTTGTCTGTACCTTGAATAATATTACTGTAAACGTAACAATTATCGTCTGTTTTTTAAGCCCGAAACTAAAATGACATTTCAACACAAAAGAACTAGCGTCATTCCTATAGTAAATTTGACATTACTTGTGTCAATTTAGTCTGGTATAAAAACAGACGATAGTAACAGAAAGCTACCTGTGCTCAAAGATTTAAAGTATTTTACTTCAAATAAACCATTTTCAGTCACAGTTTAATAAGTCTGTCATAAAAAATGATGCTTATTGCACATTCCAAAGCGTAGATCTCTGTAGAGAAGAATCTGCAAGAAACTCCATGGCAACTCTTTTCAATAATTTGCTCCTTTCGTTACCCTTTGCATTCTAATACTACAGCAACTTTGTAACAATCCCGCAGCGCCATCTTTAATATTGCTCTTATTATTATTTGTATTGTAACAAAATTTGAAAGCGAGTTCCGCCATTTCCAAAGGCAAACTTAGAAGAAGCTAAGACGAAATATATGTATTCCTAATGACACGCTTATGCTCAGTGGATTGATGAATGTGGCTTTAAAACATTAAGATGAATAGATCGCCGTCCCGCGTTCCGAGAACTTTGCGAGATTGATGTGTTTCGACGAGTGACACCGGAGTACTAACGGCGGAACTTCAGTTTTATGGGTCATGCCGCGTGAAATATATAGCTAGCGTTTGTTACAACCTGTGCCTGAATTACTGGTGGTAACCTGGCAACCTGTTACCTGAATTACTGGTGTCCTGGGTTGACGAAAGAGAACCCCGGGACCCTGGAATTAGAGCAAAGAAAGAACAGGAGTAGGTTTTTGGTCAGTAGACGTCTGACACGCCCTCCCACTCCGCCCAGAGTGGGAGAAGTCATTTTAATGATCTCCCACCCAATGTTTTGAGTCTTAATTCATGAATCCCTGACCGGTCCTATGAGACAGCGCTGTTATTGTTTTAGTATTGTGTCTCGTTTTGCGGGTATGTGATAGGTTAATATTCATGCAATGGACGTAAGAATAAGTTTTGGATACGCAAGTTTTCGTTTTGCAATAAATACGGTAGATATTTTTATTCACTGCGGTCGATATAGTATTTTAAGCAGTTTTATAAATTTTGCAGACCGTGCTGCTGGTAGATTTTTCTCTTTCAATCTATTTGCTCTATTTTTAACCATTAAAATGGCACTATTGCTACCTCCTATTCCAACCTGCTCCGGACTATGGCCCGGCGCGTGATGTCACCGCTCCACCGTATCCTCTACGCGTTTGTTCCGTGTGAATCCGGTGCAGGAACCTCCCAAACTTGCCATGTTCGGCGCCGGTAAGGACCTACATCATGTGGAAGGTGAGGATGCCGTGACACCTCTTCAGCCACTCCTCATAAAGGGGACTTATACCTACATAATTAAGGCATGCTCAGTTGACAATACATGCTATATTATTGGTTTATTTTGGTAACAAAACATTCCTGTTTTGCATCCGATCCCCACAAAAGTTATTTACTTACCCCACCACTTTCCCGTCTGTGTACTAAGCCAATTTATCTACGAAGTACTAATAGATGCAAATGCATCATATTCCTCTGGAACTGTTAACAGCTTACAGTTCAACGTTGAAGTTAAGCCAAGTTCTTTAGAGTGCTGCTTTGACGACTATTTAATGTACGTTTGAATTTTAACCTCCGTTTCGAAGCTATCTCTGGTGTATTTGAAAGACCTCTTGCGAGCGACTTTATAAACTGTTTGTCAAAGAGTTATTTTCTGAGTAGCGGTTTGGGTTAATCCTTTTACTGCATAAGTGGATTGAATGCGAATTCTCAGATATTTAAATCGAGGTAAATTTATTTTGTTCGGAAAAGTTACCTTGGTTTTGGACCCAAGAAGAAAGACAGGTGTGTTTTACTTTTAACCAATAAAAGCCAGAAACTCCCACTCGCTCCACCTAGAGCGAAATGAATTATTTGATGACCACATTAAAAAATGTATTTTACAATGGAAGCATTCGTTACTTCAATTTATATTTTAAAACTTATAATAAAGATCTACCGACAAAGTTCTGTTCCAACAATATGAAGTAAAATGAACAAGAAAATAATTAACAAGGTATCAAAAACACACCGTTCGCCTGACGTACAAGAAGTCAAAAAAGTTGCAACACTGAAGTTGTGGGAAACAATTTGGAAAGACTCGCGGCGTCGAGAGCGAACCGCGGTCGGCGTCAGATGCAGCCGCATCCACGACGGCTACTTAAAACAACTTTGTATTTTATGAACAGTTTTTGTTATCGTTGAACAAAGAAAATAACAATGTATGTAATGACGCCGATATTTTTCTTCTTCTTAATTTCGAAACGATTGTAACCCTTCAAACTTTTTGACTACCTTATTTGCAACATCGGTGATAGTCATTAGATCCTCCAAAGTGCAAGAGTATGGGCACTTGGGACACTCTAACATGTGATTCACTCACTGAGTATCCAACGGCTCTATGAAACCACATTTCGCCAAATTGTGTCTGTAGAGGTCTACCTGGTAAACTCAAATGACGATATATTTATCAGTTTAAACTACTACTATTGCAATAAATAGTCTCACCTGGTATGAAGTAATTTTGAATTTACCAGCTCTGAATGAATAGAGTCAAATAAAAGCACGCATGGATGCGAGACGCGCAGGACCGGTCGCTGTGGCGACGCTTGGGGGAGGCCTATGTCCAGCAGTGGACGTCTTTCGGCTGAGATGATGATGATGATGATGATGAAAAGCACGCATGCATAAACCTAACCGAAACAGCGTCATTAAAACAAAACCCTAAACGCAATCGATTCCCCTTTTCACAATAACTCAAACGCCGAAATTCCCGTCACGATACATCGAATGATATGAAAAGACAGGGCAGGACTCGCCGCGATACGCGAGAATGGTGTCGGATGCAGGGCCGGACTCGGGACGATACGAGTGAACGACGTCGGTCGCAGGCCCGGATTCCGCAGTAATACGCGTCACTCAACGTCATGCGTCGATCTGACAGCCGCACACAATGCAGCCGCGAGAGATATCGCGTTACTGAATTTTGTTAGTTTTGAGAGGGAGTTTTAGAACCCAAATAACTGTTACCCTCATTTAAAAAAAAATATGGTGACAAGACCATATATGTATTTACCTACTGAATTAGAGAGATCTTACTTTATGTCTTGTACCTGACATATCCAATAACAGTCTGACAGAGGTCTATTTAAATCTAAACATTACATCCACAAGGTACTACGCAACTGTGGCCTGATTTTTGCCTTTATCATCATTACGGCGACAGATATTCAAGACAGACGACATCGCTACCCTGAGACTAATTCCCTTCTCATTGTCAGCACAAATTAAGCCTCGGGCGGCCATGATTGACGCTGCAATACTCTGTATTGTGACAATCCATTACGACTAATGGATCTCTCCGTCCAACTTATTTGATGGTCAAATTCGTCCCTTTGAACCACGGATTAGAAAGTACATGGAGAGACCTGAATTAGTTTTTTTTTGTTTGAACAAATCCCACTCAGTAAATTGGCCAGACACACGTGGTATTGGTATTTTTTAGTTTGCGCCCTTCGGCAGTTTCCATTAGGCTTTGTTGCGGGGTTACTCCATATTTGTGAAGATTTTTTTATGCTTGTCTGCTCGCATTTTTTCACTCCAATTGATTATCTGTTGGTGTTTCAAACGCGGTACCTATAATACACAATGTTCAATACGCCAACTACGATTATTTCAATACGCTGCTCCTGTCATTGTCATTTTCCGTAATCAGAGTCGAAATTGGAAGCCATTGGTCGCTTATGAATTGTGTATCACACAAAGGGAAACAATAGATATTGATAACTATTAATAGTAGATAGAGTGGTCGCTCGATATTAATATTGTGACCGTTTGGACCGAATCGCGATTATTAAAGTCGCGGTCATATTCAATGCGAGACATTGTTTGTTTCGTCGGAGAAAAGAAATGGCACCGTGCTTTATGTGGGTCGTTTATTTTGGAGAGGAATCATCAATAACTCCTCCTACTCTGAGTGGAACGAGAGGAATGTAAGACGTTTACTGATTAAAGCCCACCTGTGTTAATTTATTTATCCTATGCAGCAGTTAGTATTTCAAGTTATCTCGTAGAAGTATACGAGAGTTCTTGCAAAAAGAACTTTACAAGATAGGCGACCTAAGCACCACACTCCCATTGGGCCGTGTCCAATTTTGCATGCAGAGTCACGTGTAAACCGTAGTCTACATAATATTGCCCTACATTCCCGTACAAAAATGCACTTACCCTGATCGAATAACGAAAAATAATATCCATCTTCTATAACAATTCCCTGCAGAATATTTCGTAAAGGATGATATCGTTGATAGCTGAGATCGTATTCAGAGGCATGCTTCAAAACACATTTTGTTATATCCTTGATTCCCTTGGGAGCGTTCTGGTCAAGTATCGTTCTATCGAATGTACATTGGAACTGGAGATTATTGTGTAATGGCCGACAAACGATATTGCAGTTTCTTCGTACTGTTTGTAACTGTACTTATTATTTATAAGTGGAATAATCAAGTGAGGGTTAATTAATTTGAGGATAAAAAACATTTATTTGCGTTTCACACAATCGTATAAACTCGTCGTTGTCGTCGTAATTTTCGTTTTCATATAATTTCATGAAAGAAACCGCTGGTATTATGCTGTTTGTGAGGGTATTGTGAATGAACAATTTGATTGTAGAAAATATATAAAAATAACTTCTACATCTTACCATTGAAAGAATTTATAAAATTATCCAAGTTGTTTTTGGGTTGGCTTATAATTAAATACGGATTATCATTTATTATTCGATGAAGATATATTACACAAAGGTCAATGCACATTAATGCAAACTATCCGGGCGCCCACCATGTTCAGAAAAAATCTCAAGCAAGGCAGTATAAAAAAGATATCTAAGTATAGAAGTCTGGTTCCGTACAACAAATGAATCTGCATTAGCAAATGGGCTACTTATGTAGTCGTTGGTTCTCGTTAAGGTAACGTGAGGACTCGGTACGGAGTCGTTTCGTTTATAATGCTTTAGTCTATGGGGTTGTTATTGAAAACCGGTTGCCCCTTAGTTGAAGAGTTTTGTTTAAAGATGCAGTTTTGTAACAATATAAAACCAAACTGTAATGGTCTCGTTATGGGAGAAGGAAGTTTTTGTTTAACGACTACAAATATTTCAGAAAACGATGTGTATTATAACGGTACGTGTAATACTTAATAATAAATACAAAATGGAGGATGACAAAATGCCAACCCATATCGCTACAGACCTTGTTTTACGTCCTAGCACTTTGTAATCCTTTTCAATCATCTCGTTAATTATTAAGTGTGTACAAAATTGAACTAAGCAACTAAATTGGTAAAACATTCAGTTGGTAAATCCATAAGGAACTCAATTAATCTGTAGTCAAAATTTTCAAGTTTGCTGCGTGCATACTACGACGATCGTGTCGTCTAATTAATTTTATTTCGTCATAGGTATTTAATTACTTACAAATCAATTACAGATGGCAAAGAATCAATTATTATTTCTCTTACTGAGGTTTGATCATTCAAAACTTTTCTGTTGGAATAAAATACCCGAGTTAGTAGAACAAGCAGTTATTTAAAACGTGGATCTAAAGCGTGTTTGTGGATGGAACGTCATATTTACGTCTTTGTTATTTTAGGAATTTAAGACATTAAATAGAAATTAAACCATAACACCTTTTTCGGAATTCAAATATTAAAACAAATATTGCTTTGTAATCCCTTTCATACATTGCATTTAGAAATCTGGGCCTATCTAATTTAACAACATTTTATAAGCAGATTCTTCACTATATTTACTGAAATATAGTGAAAAATACAACAGGCACTAGCCTGTTCATATTTATGTGCACACAAACACATAAAACGAAAAAAAATACAAATAGAAAAGCACAAAAATGATGACTTTTCTGTTTGAATAAATATTAAAATAGGCTACTTATTGTAACTTAGCTAAACTAAATAATACATAAATATACTAAGTAACAAAAAAGGCCTCGTAATTACTTAAATAAAATACCATTAGCATTATCGGCCTAATAATGTTCCCACTGCTGGGACTCAGGCCTCCTCTCTAGGAGAAGGAAAATACATACATCACACTAATATTATAAAGGCAAAAGTTTATGAGTGTGTGTGTATATTTGTTACTTATTCACGCTCGAACGGCCAAACGGATTTGGATGAAAGTCTCATGGTAGACCATAGAATATAGGTAGGTCCTGGAATAGCACATATGATACTGTTTATCCCGGGAGTATGTTCGCTTGAGACAATTTTCTATTTTCATGCGGGTGAAGCCGTTAGCTTTTGCTAGTTGTATTATAAAAACAAATAATACATAAAATTACAGGATAGCAGACAGGATGTTCTTTGACTAGCTTTTTGAAGATACATACTCGTACACGTTCGTGAGCAATATTAACCGGCACGTAATTACACAAGCTCTGGGAACTTGAAATATGAGTGTTTCGTCTCGAATTTACGTTTAAATGGAAATAATTGACCACAGATAGAGCGCTAGTGTGGCGTAGTGAAGGCTGCCAAATCATAAAACGTCCATCATTTTGGATATACAGTATTTCGTGAATAATTGAATGTACAAAATGATTTTCATTTATGAAAACATACATAGTGAAGGAACAAGGATACTCAGCAACTAGTAAACTTACATAACCCATTGGATTTACTTAATACCTACACAAATTTTCAGCTTGTTTTAAAGTAAAGGCATAATGTAAGTTGTGGAAAAAGATTAACTTTGATCTCAAACGCCAACAACTAATCGCGGCGTGAGTTTGCGAACGGCGAGCCATGAAAAGCTCACCGTCCGGAAAGGACTAAACCCAGGTCAACGTCACGTCGTTTTCCTCGTGTATCTTAAATAGGTGTCAACAAAAATGTAGAGGCTAGTTAGGGCCGCCATGTAACTCCTTCGAACAATCCGCAATAAAGAGCGACAAAAAGGAAAGAAAACTGTGAGTTTTAGTGAGTAAAATTCTCACCACTCCCTCCTACTCCATCCAGATTGGTAGCAGTTATTCGATGATGTCAAATGTAAAAACATATGCTAACAACTAAACGAAAAAGTGCAAGTTTATCAAATAGTAAACAAGATAGTAAAAGCCTCGCCTACATGGTCCAATTGGTAACAGCCTAAATTAATCAAATAAATAAAGTAAACAAGGATATCCAACAATTCAAGATGGTATTAAGTATGTTAGTATTACTTACTGACCAGTAATTTATATAAAATCAACTATTTTAACTAAGTAAGAATTGTGGTAGGTCCAGGGCTTGTCATGCAACCGAAGTAAGGGTCACATACACGAATATTAATGACATCATCCGACTAGCTCTTGTTACAGTCGGCGTTCCGGCTGTCTTAAGATCCCATGGCCTGGAATGGACGGCACGTCTTTAATTCCATATCGATACCCTTACGCCATCATAGTTACATTTTCGAGTCAGTTGGGGTGAAACTTTTGGGCCATGGGGTTCATAGTATTTATATACCTACTTTTTAAAGATTTCAATCTTGGTTTTGAATCGGCCAGAGATTCGATATTGTCTTACAATGACGCATAGTCACTAGTCTATTAGTTCCAGTCGACAACGATTTGGAGATGTTTTTTTAAGTATTTGGTTATGAGTATACGTTTTAAGTGTTTATTAAGATAGTTAGATTATTTAATAATGTGTATTCTAAGTAAAAAAAAATATTAACTGATTTTATCTACATAAATCCCAACACACTAAAACAAAGAAAGTGAAAACCTACAAAATAAAAATTCAAAGTTGGCAAAAAGTAGTAGGAATACATTACAGGATGGTAATGAGGCTCGCCCGCAGGGTCCAATTGTTGACAGGCTCTGATGGATCGCGAGCTCTTCCTGTTTGCACAATAACCTCAACCGCTCGCTCCGAGACCCTCCCAGTTCCCAACTTGCTTCATCATTCATAATACGGGCTTTTACTTTCATAAAAGTTTTCTCTCTATATAAATGATGGTTGTTTTAACCCGTTAGGATTTGGGTTTGTGAGTTACAACTTTTGAAAACGGTTTTGGATAGTTTATTTGTGATGCTTTTTTGGAAAATTAAAAGCGTTGTCTTTCTTGTGAAAAGGGGTGTTAAGTAGATTAAATGTAGACAACCAGGCACCCTAGAAACACTATCATAGAGAGGCATAGTCCAGTGCCTGCGGATTTTAACCCTAGCAATTTTTACTGTGGATAAAATTTTAAAAGAAAATATGATATGTGTAATTGTGTAGCTAATAAACAGTTTCAAAAAAATTACTTATTAAAAAATTGTAATCTCGATTTTGAAAAATAAATTACAAGTTTTTTTATTCTTATTATTAGCTAATACACATACCAGATTTTTTTTTTCATCCACAGTAGACTATTTTAAAGTTTTGTTATTTTAACGCCCCAGGCTATTAGTACTTTTTCTCTATTTATTTTCTTCTGATTCTTAGTACTTAGTTTATTATAATTCTCGCCTGTGTTTAAAACCACAACACGTGTGTGCCACATAGTAAAAATATAACTTTAATTTTACTACAAAAATAAAGAACTTGACTACAGTTTTTAAATAGACACTCAAATATAATTAATTCTATCTTTTAAAACTAACTCTTGAGTTCTATAAAAAAAGCTGAGTCGTGACCGCAGACAGACAGTGTCGAGGCGTCGTAGTGTACCTCCTTTATGCGGGAACTTTGTTAGTGAGCGAGCCTCGTAAATTCTCTCGGCACAGATGCTGGAGATAGGTGACGAATAAAGGCCCCGAGTACGGCGGCGGCGGTCCACACTAATTTATGCTTACTTTTCACTGTTATGACTCTCTGAGGTCGTGAAATTGAGACGGTAAATTCTGTTTGTAGGGTACCTGGGTATGATCGTGTGGTTGGGGCGTTGATATTGAAAACAATAGACTGTCTTGGTTATTTTTTAAGGTGGGAAATCTTTTTCCCGATCTGATCCGGGTGTGGGTGGGTTCCGGGAGGGTTTGTCAGATTTTTACTGACTAAAACCAACTCCTTTTTTTATTCTATTGAATAATAACAATTTAATATTTATTTACGTTTATTACTCAATCACATACGAAAGCTACTACTTATCAGAATATATTTTACGTATCGAAACCAAGACTCAATCTGCGCTAAAATCAAATACCAAATTCAATATTTTAAGGCTACCAAAAACCTCTTATTACATGTAGGCACCACGATCATGTAATACAACTTTATTCATTAATCACAAAGCTGAGCAAATACTTAGATAGTGATTAATACAGAGCTGGCCGTCAAACCGACTGACCTCACAAGTTTACTTTCAGTTCAGACTGACGAGAACAAATTGGCAAAAGTTTGTAAAAACCTTGAATATAAAACAGCTATTTACGATTTGTCTGGCTTTTGTCTGTGCTTCTAGAGACGCTGCTGTGATTGAAGGTGCCTTTTCTTGGCCTGGTCGATTGTACGAAATAGTTGATGTAGCCAGGGTCACACAGGGATAAATCAAAAATCGTACGTTCTATTCCGATTTCCGTTATTCCGTATAAATATAAATTATACAATCCAAAACTATTTGAATATTGTTAAGTTATGGAAGAGCGTAGTCTCCTAATACAGGCAATATTTACCTAAAATGAGGCTCCAATCACAATCAGTTGTTAAAAATATATACTTAAATAAAAAAAAATGTTTTTTTTATTCATTTATTTTTTATTCCAGGGCATGGCCTAACCGTATACCAAATTTCATCCAAACCATTTCAAGCGAAGCACGTCTACTGTTGTATATGGGCCGTTCGCAAGTGTCGCCACAGCGCATGGCCGACCCAAAAATCTTAATTAATTAAAAATCAACTTCTTCCAATAAATTTTCCTCTACCACTTCCCGTTTGCATTCCACGCAAGAATAACAATTAGTTCCCACAACAGAGAACAGCTAACTGAAAAAAAAAGTTAAACAAAAAACAAGGGGAATAAAAGGGAACATTTTACGCAATACAGCTTTGGTGATTTAACTAAAGTCCGTGAAGGGAAAAACGAACGATTTGTATTCATGATAGCGTCCCCTCTTCAGGTTTGCTAGGTGCGACAGAGTAGATTCGCAATTTTCTCTGATTCTCTGGAGGGAACCCTGATTCGGAACTGTTATTACGATAAAACCGAGCCCTACTTCGCATATCGGTAGAAATGGAACGTTCGGTTTTTGGTTACTACTGATTTTAGGAAAACAATATTAAAAAGAAGGAAACAGCATAATTAATCTTATAATGTTACTACTACTGGGACTCAGGCCTTCTCTCTAGAAGAGGGAATGGGTTGTAATCCCCCACGCCAACCCAGTGCAAGTAATGGTTGTCATTGTTTTTGAATTTTTGATTCTAGAACATGACGATGTTGTCCACTCTTTTGAAAGCAGAGGTTATATATATTAATGTCGACAATCAGAGGAGGCCTATGTGTCAGCAGTGGACGTCTTTCGGTTGGAAATTATGTTCACGCTCGAACGGCTAAAAGGAATTTGGATGAAATTTGGCACACAGATAGACCATGTCCTGGGAGTATGTCCTCTTGGGACGATTTTCTACTTTCAAGCGGCCAAAGCCGCTGGCAGCGGCTAGAAGAACCGAAGAACATTTTTAAACCATCGCCACACCCTTTACTCCCACCAGACACTCTTCCTACATTTCCGTGCCATTGTATTATTACTTGGGTTCGGCGCAACACGTTTTTTTCCACACTTTTCACACGTTCCATTCTGTCCTGCCATCCGACTCACTATCTCAAACACCCTCTTCTTTCATACCACCACAACCATTGCACACTAAACCTCGTTAAATATATATTGGCTTTACACCGAAACTTTAAAATTACTTATTCGGAGTTAACCTCGGCTCGCTATAAAAGCTCGGCTGTCGTGTTCGAGTCACCCGACCGCTTGCAGCACGCGATAAATCCCGAAGCACACGTGACAACGGAGATAAATAACCCTAACTCAACCCTTTGTGGAAGTGACACAACATCGATGCATAGCTACTGTTAATTAACTTAATATATTTTATACTACAAAGTACGGAACACTTAGATTTATTCTCAACCGGGCGTGGGAAGCTCGTTTTAGGTAAATAAGTACCACGAAATTGCTTTCAGGAAGTTCTCTGCGTGGGTGTGTACTTGTTTAGAAAATGGTCTGATAGATGGGTTATTTATTAACTAGGTTCATGATTTTGTTGGGTTTCGGTGTAATCAGTTGGCTTATTTGTGTAAGTCAACTTTTTTTTGAGTGATGTGACGAGCATGAGAAGCAAGGTAATCGAACATTAAAATATTTATTACAGCTACACGGCTTATCTAACCTCCTCAAATTCAGGCTGTTTAGTAGGAAATCATCAAATAACTTTCCATTTTTAGTAGGACAAGAGGGTGTGTCAGATTTTTACTGACTTAATCCCAACACGTTTCTTCATTCGACCTTTGTGTTGCAGTGCCACGATAACTCTTTCGAACAATCCCTCAACCCGAATTCAGGCTGTTGAATATAATTTTATGATATTTATGACCGTATGGTCTTTATATCAAGAGTAATACGGTTCTAAGCAAACACCGCATAGCCAGAAGGAGTGTCAGATTTTTACTGACTAAAATTATTCTATGTTCTTTCCGTTGCTCTTTTCGTCTTATAACTACGATAATGCTGTCGAACAATCTGATGGCCCATTGGTAACTGTCAAGTGAGATAGTAGCCAAACGCAAACATTAAAAAAGAACTGTCCAGACTCAACATTATAACTCACAGCTGCTTTTATTCACCGCCACCAACACTCCACTGAAGGAGACTTTAATATACTTCCATTTCATTAACCTGTCTAAAAAACAAGAGCAAATAAATAATAAATAAGTTGAAAAAAGTTCCGACCTACATCCAACTTGTTGGCGCGACTTTTTATATGCCTTTAGTAAATTAGTAGTAAACTTAGTCTTGCCACTCCCGCTCCAACATTTTATCAAGTTACTTGTGACTAATTAATTATTTGTCCTTTTATTTTAAAAGTCAAGTGCTGCGCTGAAATAAATTGTATAGAAGGAGGGAAACAAAAGTTTGTTGATAAAGTGGCCGAAAAAACGAATGGAACTTGCGGTTTTATCGTTTCTAAACCATTTATTATTTACCTTAACCGTGTTGTGGTCGGTTCCTGTCTTACGATACGAAGCTAGTTGGCAGTAAGTATCACGCTTATATTAAAGAGGCGACATTATGAATGTATTTGTATGTATGTGTTATTTTGTTTATAAATCATCTGCCTAGCCCTTTCCCAACTATATTGGGGTCGGCTTCCAGTCAAGCCGGATTTAGCTGAATACCAGTATTTTACGAGGAGCGGCTGCCTACCAGACCTCCACAACCCATTAACTGGGGTAACACGGTACTTCATGGCAAGACTGGAGTCAGATTTACTGGCTTCTGACTATCCGTAACGACTGCCAAAGATATCCAAATGACAGCTGGGACCAACGGCTTAACGTGCTTTCCGAGGCACGGAGGAAACTCGTTATGTTAAGATGGTCACCCATCCACAGAACAACCTAGGCAAGCGTTGCTTAACCTTGAAGATCGACCTGTGCGGCTGTTATTATCTAGCCACGAGCTCTATTATATACTATTTTGTTTATAAATAACAATTAATAATTCCCAACTCTTAAGGCCCTCAGTTCACTCCAAAGAAATATTTTGAAAAGTAGAACCAAGCTAAAGCGATCGGGCCGCTTTTAACAGTAAACAGATACGTTTCAGTTTTGGCGGCGTTGAATCCCACTAGATATGGCTTAGATATATATTATGTATATTTGCTGCTTAACTGACCTACATATTTCAGTTACTGGGTAACACCATTCCTCTTGTTCCATATATATACGTCAGATGAAATACACGTTTAACAAGTTAACCTGTTAAAATGCCCGCATTTCAACCTTATAGCCTCAATAACACTCATTCACAATAATAGCTCGGAACACCCAGCTCGTTTGCAAATAAAACTATAACAGTTACCAATATCACGGCTGGCAACACTGCGTTACAACCGCCCCGCGTTCAAACCGGCCCCATTCTTAGTTGATGGATGTGCACGCAATTACGGGAGGTCGTATGTTAATAACGTGATCGCTGTGACATACGGAACACATTCGGTTCATATTCATTCACATTCCGCAGTTTGCTGATGTTTCGTAATTAGTAGAGGTCTGTCAAGATTAGAGGAATGATAATTAAACTATTGCTCAAGTAAAGATGAAACCCCTACTATTTGAGGTCTATTACTATGCATCATGTTCCCACCTTCCATTACTTCGCAGCAGTAAGGCATACTGTCCACAGACGAATAGCTTCATAGACGTCTATTTGTCATTATTGGTGTACAACTTTGCCGACGAAGCGGCAACGACACGAAGGTACGACATTGCCGCTACTTCAATAATGTTTCATAGCTTTATATGCAAGGTTCACCAAGCGTACGTTGACGAATACACGTCTATGAAGCTACGGGTCCGTGGACCGTAGGCCTAAAGCCTAGCGAACTTTCGTAGCCGCCTCGTAGCGCGTAGCAAATATTTGTAGCACGCTACGAGACGGCGTAGCCAATAATATCGTTGCCATGAATCGTTAAAAAACCTGAGGAAAAATAATAACAAAGAACAACGCCAGTCAAGTAGAATTCTGTTCAATAAAACAATTTATTTTTATACATTTGCATATTCAATAGAACTTTCATTCATTGAAACTCAATAGACTAGCAAACCAATCCCATTATTCCAGAACAAGCCACAATAAATGCGTGATTGTTCAATGTAAGTAGTATTCTAAGAAAGAAAAAATCGATGTGTCTCGACAAAGTTAAATCCTGCCTGTCGGCGAAACGCTTCGCTCCCAGGCCTGCCATCGAAACTTACACCGTCGCGTCTTCAATAAAACCTTTAAAGTTCCCCAGGCGTTGTTCTAAAAGCCGCCCCCTTATTACACATCAAAAATCCAACGAAAATATCTCTGGAGAACACAATTTACAATGGGCTGGTAAGGCTTCTTTGATGCCAATTCTTTATGTTTTCAATCATTATTGTTTTGTTTTGTTGACACTTGTAAGTATGCGCCAATATGGGATAAAGAACGTTACACAATACATGCGTTTTATTGCAATTTACGAGTATGTACCAACCTACCTAATTGTCAGCATGGTTAGCGCAGTGCATGGGTACGATTTATTTATTTATTTATTTTTAACACTTTTTGCACAAAAAGGCACAAAGGCGGACTTATTGCCTTAGGCATTTTCTACCAGTGAACCTCTGGGTAATGCTGAGAATATTAGTGGTAGGTACAATAAAAGATAGGAAAATTTAATACTGATAAAATACAAAAAGAATCTAGATACTAAAAAACACAATATAAAATATTTGTATGGTCTACGAATTAGTTCCCGATCTGGGCGTTTTTTGTATGTGAGTTTAGGGTTTTTGTGAAGGCACCTTCGGTACAGGATTCATTTCTAGTGTGAAAAACTGAAAGAAGAAGAAAAATTGTGTATATAAATGGCTCACCTTCATACTTTAAAATAGGCGTGAAAGTGTGTATAATTCCTAATTGGCAACTAAGACCAAGGAATATTTTGAAACATAAATGAATACGTCTAAGATCACTGATACAAATACGTGACTTTTTTTGCAAAATGTCCTTATAATATGTAAGATAAGCTGTAAGCACAGTATCACGACTCAGGACCGAATTGGAAACAAACTCGTGTCAGAATCAATTATGATATAAGCTTAAGTTTGTTCGGAAACCGAAACTGTGTCAAAGGCTAGAAAGTTGGGACGTATTAAATTTAGGTAAGATTGATTTCTTTAGGGACTAATGTTATAACATTAGTCCCCTAATATTTATAAAAAGAAGTTACATATTTTATTGTCTTTTTATATTATATTAAAATTCTCTCCGATTTTTAGTGGTTAGTAACTATTTTTTGATCATACAATAATTATTTAGAGTTGATTGCTTTAAATAGGATCACAAGTTTTAAAATTTTTCTGCTGTTACATTTTCCCAAATCTGGTGGTTAGTTAAAGATAAGCATTTTAAATAGACCCTAAAGGATCCACATATATCCACAACGGACGACAAATTTATAGTTTTATTACCATTTAGTTCAAAACATAGTCTAGACGCTTATAGTTGCTGAAACTCCTTCAACTACCAACTCCATACTTAGAGTCCAAACTAATTCATTCCCTCATATTAACTAATTACTTGAAACGATATAGCTTGCAACTCGCAATAACTTCACTGAAATTCATTCGCACATCAGCAGAAACTATTGCACCTAAACTATCCTACTAGCAACTTTACCATTCTACAGACGCCGAAGTTTGGCTCAAAAGGTCACTCAGACCTCACAGCGCTCGTAATGTGATTAAAATCTCCCCTTTAACCATGAGTGACGCCGTGTCGTTACATCCTTCTAATTAATTAATTAAATATTTTATCTTGCTCTACTTGCCTCACAAAGAGTAATGTTTGCGACTCTGTTGCATTATGAGATGTCATTTTTCTTTTTGTGTGTGGGCTTATGTTTTGCTTTTAGAGATAATTAAATGAGGTTTGTTAAGTGAGAGCTTTTTATTCTTTGTGTATCTCAGGACTCTGAAGTTCTGGACCCTGGAAGGTACACGAGCCAACACGCAAAGGTCCTTTAGGCGTAATACCCACCGATGATCACGCCTATAAGCTATGCTAGTAAACAAATGGCGTGCCCAATTTTGTACGGGTGTGATACGCTGTTGATACATTCTAGAGACTGTGATCCGAATCGAGTTTCTTTTCACTCTTATCATATTACTAGCATGGTCAATCGGTCATAATATAAAACAGTGTAGGTACTAGGTCTTT
The DNA here is from genome assembly GCA_030763345.1 of Mythimna separata. Classification (NCBI taxonomy): domain Eukaryota; kingdom Metazoa; phylum Arthropoda; class Insecta; order Lepidoptera; family Noctuidae; genus Mythimna; species Mythimna separata. The sequence continues at coordinate 3,988,468 of JAKKIA010000036.1, read as the reverse complement.
ATTTGGTACAAAAATAGTACATTTGTTTACATGACATGTATCAAGACTTTTTCATCAAAATTACGTCTCTTGGTCTGGGCGGAGCGGGAGGTGATGTCAGACTTCTACTGACTATAACTCACTCACTCTTTGCCCTAATTCTAGAGTCCCGTTTTTTCGTCAACCTAGGACCCCAGTAGATTTCGATCTTGTCGAGACCCTACCGTTTGCTCACAATGTATCAAGACTTGTACCCTAAAAGGCGTATTACGCCAATGAAACACAAAGATATATTTAGGTCGGCAACAGTTAGGTTAAGTGTGAGTTACATCGCCACAGCGATTAGCGCGCGTTGCTAACGAGCGCACGTGAATACCTTATGAATAGTCTGTGTAGTTAACGCGCTAAGTACTTGTCTTCTAAACATACAAGTAGCCTCATCAGCTAAATTCTAGCTTTTTAGAAAGGTTGCCAACCTCAGCAGCCCGCCTTAGCTACAATTTAGTAGGACAGGACGTCTACCTGAATAATTATATGTGGTTGAATATCTCAACGGGTCTAAAGGTTCTGGAATGGTGACTGCGTACTAGAAGCAGGTGTGAATGACGATTACCTAGCTAACTTGAATTCGCTTACTAATTATTATTGGGTAAATGTATTATTTAAGATGCAGCGTTAGGAGACCTCCCACAAGGTGGACCGATGACCTGGTGTGACTCACGCAAATCTGATGGATGCAGATGCAACTTGAAATTTCCTTTAATACTGCAGAAATACAACTTTTTATTACGAGAATATCATGTACAAAAATGCAATGCTCATTATTGTTATCAACAAAACTATGCACTAATGATTTAATCATAACTACAAACGAACGACTTTGCTCAGGTGTTACAAATCATGAATTACTCTGTAGGTATATTGATGATCCATTCAGTAGTTTTTGAGTTAATCGCAAACAGATATGACCATCGATGCGGGACTTTATTTTTATAATATGTAAGGATCAATGAAATTGCTTCTACAAATCGGACATGTATGCATTTGAAGTTGTGACAAGCAACAGTAATATAACAGGAAACGAGCACAACCCTCTTAGTTCGTTACGGAAAACGAACCGAACCTAATAAGATTACTTCCTTAACTCATATTTGTACAGGTTTCCCCATCATAGATACGGCTAAACGGTCAGCCAACGTAAATATGCTGCGGGTCGCCTTACCCCTAAACAAAATCTTTACAGATAGTTGCAAAACAAAATGATAAAAAAAGGTTTGTGTCCGTAATAAATTTCTAAGCATTTGTAGAAATATCCATCAATTGGGATAGATTCGGGGACGCTGCCTCGGGCGCGGCGCACGATCCGCCTCGACCGGGTCACCAATATGAATAATTTTCCAATCCCGACGTTTATTCACTTCTTTGTCTACATTTTTGGCCCGGAGACAATTTTATGACGAATCGTAAACGCCTTTTTATGCAGCAATACCATAGAATGCGTAATAAATAACGGTGACAATTTTGGATGGGTGCACAAGTGATTTACTTTAAACCCTGTCTCTAAGTCAGTAGGGTAATAAACGCCACGAATATATTCGAATTTCACTAACACAAAGAAAAACCAACAAAATAAATAACTAAATATCAAATGACGTCACATTTATCTCACAGTATATATTTCGTTTAATTTCCGCATTCTTATCACCCACTCGAGGTAAATGGCGAAGAAATTTCCTTAAGTCTGTCGCAGTCGCTAAACCAAAGCAGCGGTCTAACACGTAATGTAGGCTTAGGGAGACTTACTCGTTCAGTGCGTAGCTCACTAGGGAGTAGTCTAAACCACCGTTATATTTGTGATACACCACGCCACGTAGAACGAACGTCTTTTATCACCACACAACACACAAAATAACAATTATAAATAAAATAAAAAGTAAATGAAATATTAAAGAAAAACCTTACACGACAACAGTTTTTTTCTAAACCCATCACAATGTAATACCACCTCGTAGAGATACCACTTTCGGTGGTAGAAACTTCAACAATGATTTTATTGAACCGAGAGAGATCCTTTCACCTGGTCACGAGTCGCTATGGTCAACCTGGAAAACTCTAAACAGACTCCGAACCCAGGTTGGGCACAGCAAAGACCATCTCTACAGATGGGGGTTCTCGGACGAAAGCGATCTTCAGTGTTTGTGTGGCGTGTCTTCGCAGACCATGTTCCACCTTCCATCCTGCATCACGAAGCCTGTTACTTGTTTAAGTAGGAACTTAATGACAGCATCAGTGGACGGCATTGTCGTGGCCGAATACTGGGCCAAGCGAGGAATTTAACAAATTATACCATCGACGCGCTAAAAAGACACAAAATTCGTTTCACCAGTCAAAATGTAGGTTTATATTCCGTGACGCATTACCAGTGTACCCTTTCCTTTATCAAGTCATCCAACTTTAACGACCTCATAAAACAAGTGAAAAGGAAACTCGTATGATGTAAACACACGCCAATAAAATACTAAGTGTTCCTAGTCTTTGTGACTAAAACGCCTTTACTCGAGACGTTATAGAAACAGGCACCGTTTACAGGAAAATTTCCTCGGATATTGAGCTAAAGTGCTTTATTATCGTTTCATAAATGCATACCTGTTATCTTGCTGTTCAGGATGCTGTAAATAATGTAGCATCGTATGTTATTGTGTGAATCCTGGCTATTATAGGTACGGGTTTGTGGGCTAAGAGCGATGGGTATATCCATATACTCGACCAAACCCGAGTCGACTGTGTGGTGAACTCCACACGCGTCTCAAAGAGATATCAACAAAATGGACCCAGTGCCTGCTGAGGCTACGGGATTATTCAAAACAAAGATCGTAGTTTTAGAATACGAATGGTAACTAAAAAATCACAGGTGGGGTTTAGTCAGTAAAAGTTTAAAACTCTCTCCTGTGCTCTCTCTCGTTCTACCCTCTACCAGGCAAAGTCATCGGATGATTTTCCGCCTCAAAACACAATTAAAATAATTAATCATTAGAGTGGTTGAGAGCTATAGGGGTTGTGGGGCTCTTTGGACGGGGACCGCGGTCCCAACTGTAAAAAGAATTATATTTTTTGAGTAGTATTTTAGGACCACAAGAAAAAGGCATTAAAGGACAGAAACCTAAAATAGCTGTAAATATTTTATAAATGGTCCTAAACAACTACATTGAATGTTTTTCTTTAGGATCTACTGAATACAGAAACTACATTGAATGTAGTTCTTTGGAACCACAAATAAAATAATTGAAAAAGCTCAAGTATGACAATAAGTAGTTCATGATCAATATAATCAGGTATTCAGAGCCCACACAACTGGACATCAAGCTCCCCAACACAACACCAGCGTCCGTTTTCCTCGTCCAATTTTACCCAGCATCTCCCTCAAGTGACCTTTATCATCACTAATCGGATTTGTTTACTACCCACGTTCCTTGTGTAAACACAGCAACAAGAATACTTCCTTTTCTTTCGCACCTGTAAAACATTCTTCCAGGAAACGTCCTTCAAATATTCCTAAAATATTTGAGCAGAGATAAATGATAAAACGCTGAACTGTTCCGTAGATTTTGATGGAAACGTTTTTTAATAAAAAAGCGTGTAATGTAATATTTTAGCAGAAACTACGCGTCTTTTATTGCTCTGCCTAGCAATAAAATATTATTTAAATTGGAAGCAGTCTGTCTTGAGATAAGCGCGACGAAATAAACGCTTCTGCTATACAATATTGCGGTCGCGTCTTTCTGCAAAACAGTATTGCTAGTAAAGACGGGGGCATCCTATTCCTCACGCCCCAGTCACCGCGACACCAATCTCAACTACCAGTCATGGTTTTTTTTTTGATAGGGGGGGGGGAATCTCCATGAAGTACCGTGTTACCCCAGTTAATGGGTTGTGGAGGTCTGGTAGGCAGCCGCTCGTCGTAAAATACTGGTATTCAGCTAAATCCGGCTTGACTGGAAGCCGACCCCAACATAGTTGGGAAAAGGCTAGGCAGATGATGATGATGATGGGGGGAATCATCAGAATGACTTCTCCCGCTCTTGGGTGGAGTGGGAGGGCGTGTCAGACTCTTACTGACTAAACCTCACCCCGTTCCTAATAAACCCCACCCCGTTCCTGTCCAGTCATGGTAAGCTCGGGCTTGCAGACGACGTGCAATGGGTAGTTCGCCGTCTGGCCAGTAACCGTCTGGTCAAACCCCAAATCGTCGACAGCGCATAGTTTTTTTATGCCGTAGGGTATGTCGTCGACAGCGCACGAACCGTAGGGGCCAACAGGGCCGGTGCCCACAAGGGCCTTAGAAATTTCCTGTAAAAGAAACCCGTGTTCTTAGAACTCAAAAGGTAACTGAACAAAGGGTAACAAACAGGTGTGATTTCAGTCAGTAAAAGTTTAACGCGCCTTCCCGCTCCACCCATGAGAGGCAGAGCAGGAGAAATCCTCGGATGATTTCTGATACAGGAAATCATTAATAATTTAACATGTAACAGTGAAATGTGTTTGAAAATAAATAATTATTATTATTACATTCACTTACAACAGTCAGACTCTCAGGTCGCGTTCTATAACAACTAAATTATACTTGTCCACCAATTCCCTTGAGAATCTTTAAATGGAGGTCCACTGAATGATTTTTAATGAAATTGTAATTAATGGACACGTTGTATAAGTGAGCGGAGGAGTTCATTTACATAATGTAGGCATTACTGGGCGCGCTATTAAGCGAAGTACATATAGCTACAGTACATCAGTGTCTACAGAGCTATAAGTTTCAGGGGAGGCCTATCTCTTTGCCTGACATCGGCTGCACGTATTTAATCTAGAAACCTTTTAGAACGTTAAGCTTTCGAGTGTATAAAGTAAATGAAGTTTATCTTTAGTGCATAGAAGGATGATTTTGCATGAGTAAAAATAAAAGTCTCAAGAAATTCAGGTTTTGGTAACACAAAAGTCCTTGAAAAAGAAGAAAGATTGACTGGAGTCTGTTTTGTGATAGTTAGAAAACTGGTCTTTAAGTCAAGACTGAATAGGTTACTCTAGGCAACCGTGCTCCATCGTCGACCACATCGTTATTCTCCGTCAGATTAAAAAGCGGTCGCAAGCCGACCGGCTATTGATAAATAAATAACACAAAAAAAAACATTACAATAACAATAATTGGTATAATATTCGACTGACTCAAGGTTGTAATGAGTGAGTATTGCAATATACCTCTTACCATGTGCCTACCGATATTTAATCAGCATTTATAAAAAAAAAAACTAAAGGACCAAAATAAACCCAAAGAGACACAATCATAACAACTCGGCCGTCCCACTTCACGTCAAGATAAAACGGAACGATTGCGCAGGCATAAAAGCTAACATAATTAAATCGGCCGAGAGCAACTTATCCTGAGTGGAACGAACAACGTCTTTTTTCTCCAACGACATTACCTATTCATCACACGGCTCGCTGAAAAGCGGCCACTCTGTTACTTATATATCTTTCCGCACAGGTTCTCCTGAAAAAGATCGGGAATCATTTTTCTTCGGTTCCATTAGTGGGCATCGGCCGTCCGAGACGGATATGCGGCGGAGCAAACATACACAAAGTGATGGTGCCTGTCCGGTGACAAAGAACATGCCATCAGACGGCAAAGCGGCGGAATCAATACGGATCTCTATGAGCCCGACGTTTTAGAGCCTCTGAATTCACTTCACGTTATTGTACCCGATAGCTATCAGGCCTCGTCGCCACAATGCCTGAGTCAGGATATGAGACTGTGAGCACGTCTTGTGTGCGCTCAGGCACATTGTCTCTATCGCGCAAGCATCGCCCGTGAACGTATTCACTCAAAGACAATAATGGTAATTATACAGTTAATTCATCTGTGAAGACGAATCGAGTTTGAAGCTGAATAGTGAACCGGTGTGGCTTTGTTAGCGAACAAGGAAGTAACTATTGTGTTATATTAGTAACATTCAATAGGCAAACCAATTAAATTAACAAAACATTATCTCATCTACTACAATGCTTTATTTGGTATAAAAGTTATTTAGATACCTAATGTGCCTTTTTTTGGATTTGAAGTTATCAAAAAACTTTTCCAGACTGGGTAGAGCGAGAAGGAGTGTCAGATTTTGTTTGTCGAAGAATCCCACAGCCCTAGATACCTGTGTTCCAAAATAACAAAGTGTAACGCAAATATTGATCTACAAATAAAAACCACGACCACGAAAACCTAAGCTAACAGTTTTTATAATTTATTGTCCATCCCACAACAATTTATGGGCGATCCAATAAAAGCACTACAGTGTATTTTCGATAAAAAAAATATAAATAAAAAAAATGTAATGAGAATTTCGAGGCTTTCAAGAAATGGTTGTGAAACAAAAAGAATTGATTTTGTTAGACATTGATTAATGATGATTGAGAATTTGAATATCCGGCAACGAGTTCCTTTGTGCAAAGATTACGGCAGGCTTGTGCTCGTCAAGGGGTGTGCCCGCCTGCCGGCTACCTTCACCTACAAAATTTGCTTCAAGACGAGTCAGCAGACGTCAGCAGTTGGTTTCATTTATCTATTCTGTGACCCTTTTATAGGAAAGTCAAATAAAGGGTGCCCCGTAAGCTCGTAAGACGTATACCGAAGCCTGTTTCTCTGTATTATCTGTTTAATATAGATATAAAAGCTGAAGATTTTATGTTAAATCTGTATCTGTGTATTTCATATGAGTAATTAAATATGCTTTGAGGTATTTATTCATTTAACAATTGCTACTTGTTATTATATTTTCATAAGTAATTTATATACTTGGTAAAACAAAATACAATAACAAATCGCTGCCAATTGTTAATCTATACAATACTTTATTACAATACTCAATACTTTATTGAATTTACTCAAAAGTCTGCATTGACACGCTGTATGGTAATGATAATCCTCTGTCCAAAGTAAAAACTAGCACACATGTCACGCAGATCGCATTTTGTATTTCAAAATCTTTAAACAGTTTGTGCACACACGGACCCACAAACCGAAACTTTAAATTCTAACTGCCATATTTAGCAGCACTTGCAGAACACGACGAGTTGAAAGAATCCCCATTTTCCATGGTAATAAAGACGAAGAATTTGAGTAGGTACAAATAGGAGAGCTTGCAAAACATTGATCCAAACTTGTAAGCCGACATCGAAAAATTCCCAAACTCAAATGAAATACGCTCCCGCAAAACCGTGAACCAATCTAAATGCACGTGTAATATAATGAACAAAAAGTCCAACGAAATTAGATTGTTCGTGAACAGCTTAAACCTCGAGTTTCACAAAATTGATCCTTTGCCCAAGCAATCTTTACTTTCGCCTAATTCAACAGTTTTTCCCCAATGTGAAAAAGGAGAAATAACTCTGAATTCGGGCCGGCGTACATTTTGGAACTCTTGTTTGCCTTCGGCTCGGTCTAAATTAATATCGAACCGTGAAAATTAGGAGCGAACTCGAATTACGAACGATTCTGAGCGGGGTTGCGGGTAGACAGCGGACAGGGACGTGCAGGCACCAGAAGTTTAGATCAAATATCTACGTAGTCAGCTACCTCTTTCAAATCATGTTTGCCTGGTAGGCAGAACGAAGATGTAAAAGTAAAATAATAACTTTACAATTTTTTTTATTTTTTTTTTATTATACATAGGCTCACGTTTGACCGCTATCTCACCTAATGGTAAGCGATGATGTGGCCGACGATGGAGCACGCTTGCCTAGAAGTAACCTATTCACTCTTGACTTGAAGACTCCTAAGTTGTAGCTATCAGGAAATAAAACACGTTTTTATACGTTCGTTGTAGCCTGGTATGTCCAACTGTGGGCGTCTTTGGTTGAAATGATAATGATGATGATGAAAAGAGTATTTTAACTGACGACAAATAGAGCCACGCTCATTAAACAAATTTAGTTTTCTTTTTAATCTCATAATTTCCCAGAGAAAATTTTAATTAAAATTACAACAAAATAAAACGATAATAGGATTCCATTTTATCTGCGGCCACACAAACACGACTTAATTGACAGTTACCTCTCATAATAAACCAGAATCCTGTTGAAATAACAAACCATCGTAATAACCGAACTTTGAATTACACCCAACATTATATGCGCTCAAATAAACAACCATAGTTGCATGCATCGAATTATTTTGTTAAAAGCATTCCACAATAAAATGTCTGTCATATTTGCGTTTGCCAATAACTGATGAAGTTATTTATCAAATACGAAATTGATTTTCATGTTATTCGAGGGATTTCGGTTCATAAACAGACAGTCATTGAATTGTGGTGAACTGTGGCGGAGCTTGCAAATATGAATGCAGGGATAGGAAATAGGAATGCAGGGATGAATGAAGCAATAAAGTTAATTGATATGAAACCGCTCAATCCGGTTTAGTTGATAAGCTACGGCTTACTAATTCCTGTGTTAGTATCGGTATTAGTATTATGGTGATAACATTGAGAGGAAATCAAATTTTCTTAAGTTTTTTTACATTTTGCCACTCCGCAACAGTCTTTACACTGCTTGTCGACGGGGCGATTGATTCATTTCTTTCCGTTTCGCCAGAAGAATCTTTCACCTATGGAAATTTCGCCAACAGGACTTTTCATCTTCGACACTTTCGACGACAGGTCTTTTCTGCTACCAAATGTTTGACCGTCACAATGTTAAGACTCTTATAACTAGACGTGTCACGGTAACAGAAGGACACAGGTGTGGTTTTAGTTAGTAAAAGTCTGACACGCCCGTTGTGGAATCTGTTTAAAATCATCAATACAACCCTCTCAGTTCGTCTTACCCTATTGAATGTTTTTTTCTCGAAATAGACATTCCAAATTTGAATTCCGCGGACCACCTTTGAGCATTCCTCTCAAGGAAAAATGAAATTATTACATTTTACAGGTTCTGATGTTGACTTTACTGATAATTTCTTAGAAAAGCTAATATCATTCTTAACGATCCAAGTGCCTTTGATATTATTTCAATAAAGTGAAAAAGAAAATCCCAGGTAAACCTGTTTCTGCGAACAAATTAGTTACTGTTCTAAGTATTATAGATACCTACATACATATACGTACATACACCGCGGGAACGAGTGGAAAGTTTCTGGGACACTGGAACGCAAAAGGTGACTGGTTGATTTTAGTCATTTTATGTGAGACACAACACACGTTTCAATCTTAAGTGGAAGAAGTAAATTGATGATTTATAATAGAAACCAGTTGTACCAACATGCACATAAAAAAAATCGAACACCCATTTAAGCAGGCTATTTCAACCATTGATTTCCGGAACTTTCTTTTTCTTGTTAGGGTTTCTTTGATCAGTATTTCTTGCTTGGATCAGTATTCGGGCACGGCAATACAGTATGCCGACGCTGTCATTACATCCCTATGTGATCAGCTAAAAGGACAGATGACGCAAGATAAAGAGCCGCCATACAAACACAGATGATCAGGAAATTGATAGAATAGTATAACGAAATGGATGTATGGAAAAAAAGTCCAAACTACCTTAAAATTATTATTTCTTTTTTTTTCTTTTTAGTCTTTCAAGTACCGTAATTAGAGACATAATAGAAAGACAATAGGTGTGCGGACGCCCGCCGGTATCCACTCGGGGCTCAACAGATTAAACACATTTGTACGCTGTGTGTGCCTACGTATGTCCCACAATGTACACTACTTGTTCAAGTCTACCAAATGCATATATTTTCATGACATCGACATCTAAGGGCCGAAAAGCGGACGACCGCGACGGGCAGCGTCGCGTAACAAAGCGCGTGTGTTCATACCGACGGTCCTCGTCGCAGAAACCAAATTATTATCCTCGCAATGAAACTTGTTTAACTTGAACGGTATGCATGTAGTCTTGTCGATGGATAACTTAATGTATTATTACGTAGCAAAACAAATGTGGGGCCTGGCTCTCCGCGACGCATGCCCGCGCGGGTCACCGCAACGGAGCACTTTTGTATGGGACCTAGCTGCGGGCATCCGCTTTACACAGTTTCAGCCCTAATGGTGTCTATTCCATTGTTGCAGACTGCACATCATCACCGTCATCGCTGCTGAGCGGGGTGACGACAGTGTCGGTGGCGGTGACGGGGCTGGAGCGCCCGCTCAGCAAGAAGGTGCGCCCCAAGCCCGCCTCGCCCAACCGACAGGGTCCGCAGCAGTGCCAAGTAAGTACACACCTAGCTTTACAACCTTTAACAATACCTGGAAGAAATTTCAAGGCTAGAATAAACTTTATTGTACACCAAAAAGTAACGGTACAGTTTATACAATAACTTAAATCTATGGGTACAATGGCGGTCTTATCGCTGACAGCGATATCTACCAAACAACTTTAGGATGGATCGTAAGAACTAAAATAGTACAGGGGTAGTCTGCGGTGTACACTATAAATAAGCAAATATTACATAATATATAAATACATATAATAAGTTACACAATTAACTACATAGGAAAAAAAGGGAAAAGAATAGAGTTGGTGGAAGAAATATATCAACTCGAACAAGGATAACATTACAAAGAGAGGAAATGATCTTTAACTAGATTTTTAAAAGAAGCTAGTGACTGGGCTTGCTTGGCTAGAGTGAATAAGCTCGCCTCAACATCAACGATTGCATCACTTACAAAAAAAAGAACCATACAATCTGGAAAAAACAAAAGCCTTGTATTTTTGTTTAAATATCCATAGACAAGGAGTCTTAAATCAAAAAAAATAACAAAGATTTTGACAAAGAGTCCGTTTCTATGAAAATCTGCTCGATTGTTCGAAAGAGTTACCGTGGCGCTGGAACTAAAAGGGCGCCTTATGAATAACCACCTCCTATAGGTTTTTTTTTCTGGTAGGGGAATCATCAGAATGACTTCTCCCGCTCTTGGGCGGAGTGGGAGGGCGTGTCAGACTCTTACTGACTAAACCCCTACCCCGTTCCTTCATTGCCTATGATCTGGGGGGGACTCGGTGTCAACCTTTCGGAATACCACACCTCCTATAGGTGGGTTTTAATTATTATTATTATTATAGGTGGGTTTTAGTTAGTAAAAGTCTCACCGCTCGCATCGCTCTTCCAGAGAAGAAGGAGTTATTTGTAGATTCAAAAACTCCATGGATATTCTTTGTAAGTGTATTCTTATGATACAATTTGACATCCTATGGGCACTCAGTCTCCCAAAAGGAGCTTAGCATTTTGAATCGATAGATTGCAGTATTTTATTGAGACGTTAATAAACGCAGTGGATCTTCTAATAACCGCTTGTATTTAGGCACTACGCAACAAAACCAGAAACAAAAATATTCAGTATAAATCTAATCAATAAAGAAAATCCTTATTAAGATTCGCTCCATTTATACCTAGTCTTAATTTATAATCTGCTGTCTATAATTGAGTTTTTTTTTGGTAAACCCAGCCTACGGATTCTACTTTTGAAATATTTCAATATAACTAAAAACCCTTCTCAAGACAGTTCCTAAGAATAGCGAGTGACTGAAGATTTTAAGTGTTCAACACTTTTAATTGTTAGTTCCTAAAATTTCAGTTAATTTAATTTAATTTGGCAACTGAAAAAATGCTTTTCAAATGCGAGGATGCGTTCCGCAGTTCATACTCAAACCGCATGGCTGAGACGTGACTCGACAGTGACAAACACATTACAATTTTTACTGCATGTAGAGAAATATTCAGTGTCACGTAGACGACGCTGAATATTTGTGTCTACTCACTTCATAGCTTCACTTTCAAATTTTTCAGTTAGTAAACGTCATGTTATTCGCCATTTCGAGTGATCATTTCTTAAGAACAACAATTTCGTTCTATACTTATTTATTATTGGCCTTATAATGTTCCCACTGCTGGGACTAAGTCCTTCGCTCTAGGAGAGGGTAGGAAGGATGGAGGGATGTGTATTTTTGCATAACGAGCTACGTTGACCAGCGTTTTAGAGTGTTCCACACCAATCGATTTTTCATAGGTAAGTACCTATATTTCCGAACATAGCACTTAATAGCTTATTGTGCTTAGAAAGATCGGTATCACAAGGATATTATTAGGTCTCCACATATAATCTTAGATCATAAAAGTGCCAACTTTGACAGAAAACTACAGACAGTAAAAACTTTTTCATATTTTGACGTTGATGGAAACTGTACAAAAAATACATTTTTCCCCAAAAACTAGCAAAAAACCATCCATGATTTATTCGTGATAGAATTCATCGGTTTTCTTTGAAGGCGCGTGTAGAGACTAGCAAAGGATATGACGTCACAGTAGTGCCGACCAGTTTCCGGCTCATAAAGGCCGATGGGCCGTGACGATTGCCTCTATTTGTCTTTGGTCGTACAAAGGAGAACGCCCGTCATTTGTCTCATGGACACCGCTCTCTATATACGTGCTATCTACCTATAATCTATGTGGGATAATGTGATGGGGTATGTTTACTTTTGGACAAAAAAAAACAGTAAATATTATATTATTTGTGAATTTAACTGTTTGGTTAGCAAACTTAAAATCAACATTAAGAAATTGTGTTATTATATCAATATTATTATTTTGTAGATAAATTAGAAAAGAAAAGCGCCTACTGTTAAATACATATAAAATGCCTAGCATAAAACCAAATTAAAGTACCTACGTTGATAGAACATACAAATAAAGTATGTAGAACGCGTAAATCGTTCATGACTCCATTTAATGACGTAGGCAAGTTGACGACAGACGTCGACAGATAAAATACACACGAAACTAAAAGACATTATATTTAATTTAAATGTTTGCAAACCATTACTATTTTTATCTGCCATAGCTGAGGCAAACAGAACATTATTACTACAAACATCATCTATCTATACATAACAAGCTCAAACACAATTTATCCCTATATTGAGAGTTCGCAAACAAGAATTTCTGTATAAAATAAATCTGTAATAACTCAACTATTCGTTATTATAGAGGAATCCGTATTTATGAAATATCGAGTACGTTCAATAAACTCAAATATTATATAGGTAGCTATTATTTATCTTTCGTTTATGTAAGGAAAATATACTCTCCATTTTATTATTGGAAAGATCGTTTGCACCTAGTTAGGTGAGCCTGCAAATATTTACTAACGAAGGATGTAAACACTCCTAATTGGCACTTACGGCGCCCTACACGAAAACTACTCAGAAAAAATACACTAACTAACAAATAAATAACTCGAAAGTAGAGATTATCTACTAAAATGTTTACGTTTCATTGACGAGGGTCACGCTAAGAATAAATAAATACTCCTATATAAATAAATCTCTAAATATAACCCAATTAGCTATGTGTAATCTAGATAACAAATACATAAACTTTAAAGAAAATTGTTTATTTAAATAAAAGAGTGGTCCGCCCGAACAGGGACTTGAACCCTGGACCCTTGGATTAAAAGTCCAATGCTCTACCGACTGAGCTATCCGGGCTGTATCGTTGTAGGCGAAATGGCCGTTTACATAGCAAATAACTGGGCCGTCTCGCTTATCTAGAACGGTTATCGGTTCATTTTATTCACAAAGCGAATGTATTTGCTATTATTTATTTCTAATAATACAAAAAATACGTAGTTTTAAATAAGGATTATATTTTCAATCTTGTATTTTTTGTTGGTGAGTTAAGAAAGAAGTTTTGTTATTGTTTTAAGCTTAAGGAATACCCACGTTAATGTCCACTTATAATGTAGATAATAATAGTAATACAGTCATTGATGATGAAATGTGATGCGATAATCGTAAAACATAACTTTTCGCAGAAATTGTTCTACAATCGCTCTACCATTTGAACTATTTAAAAATGTGTCGTCGCATCAGTGTCACAAAGTCGCTTCACTGATGTCTGCGAGTATCTTTGATTTCCACTACTAATCCTAAAAAAGTATCGACAATAATTCTATGAAGAATTCTTTCAATCCTTACAAATAAGTAGCTACGATCTGTCTATAAAATAATTCACATTTACTGAAAGAGAGTCCTCTAGAGAGGTAGCAGGAAGGTACAAGACAAACACTAAGAGGGCTGAGTGGTTCATATCCGGGACGTTCTTCACGCAGCCACCCGGGAGGAACGCTGCTGAAATATGTGGGATGCCTCCGATCTCTTTACTGGAGTACTGGCTTTAAAACTGGTCGAATTTTACCAGTATTATTTAGAATTTTACAAACGTTACTGAGAAATGTCTCTCTCTATCCTTCAGGTAAATTTTGGCTTGATGGTATGATGTTTAGAATGTTCAGATGAATTTAGTGTTTTAGAGAAATTCTATTTCAAATCTGATTAGTAAAACTAATATTTTTAATAGAAAGTTTTAGATTTTAAGTTATTAGCAACACAAGTCTTTGAAGGAGTTTTATAACCTTCAATAATTGTAAAGTTAAATTTAATACCTATCACAAGGTCTTTAAAACATTACAACGATTGTGAACATCTTTTGGGACCTTCAAGTACCGCTAGGGCTTCGAAATGTATTAAAAGCACTTCCAACAAATTGGTACCTACTACAAAAATTCTACTTCACTCAGTACCAAATGTACTTTTCTCTCACCCCTAAAAATTTATGCTCATTGTTATTTTTATAACGCCTTATTACTAAAACGGCTCTTAAAAGGAACTCATTTACAAATTCAAAAGTACATAAAATATTATTGTTGCCTATATCTACTACGATCGAAAACTGTGTTTGTAGGTCAGCCGAATATCAACAAAGGAGGGATAAAGAACGTCGCAAAGGGAGGGGAAAGGATACTGTTACCAGGAATACAGAAATTCGCGGAACGTCCTGAATCTCAACCTTTTGTCCCGACGGGCCGCGAAGGGTGACGCGGCCCGCTAATGCCTTCCCATTATGTTTAGAAATAGCTTCGATTTCCGATTAACGGTACTGTATTACGGGGAACGGTTGTTCTGATTTCCTTTTCAACTATTTTAGGAATTATTTTTGCTAAATGTTTCCTAAAATATTTTGCAAAACTGTTATCATCACTAACCGACGTTATTTTCAAACCATTTCAAAATAGGTTAGTGAAGTTATTACCTACGATCGTCATGTCAAATGTCAGACACAGCCTTATCCCGAAATTCGTCCCTACAGTCCTGGCTACACTTATTAGGGTGGTCCCCTCTAAGGGAAAGTGGCGATTCATCATATCTTTCCAACCCTCACACTACGTAATTGCAGACTCTGAAAATAAACCGATATTCTAACTTATATTCATCAGTGATGTTACCTAAACGCTTAAGTGGATCTCGAGTTGAAGCATTAAAGTGAAGTGACTTTGAAGAGTTAAAGCGGTTTATGGATACTGTTTAATAACATTAAATTGTAATCTTTTACAGCACTCCATTAGCGTTTTTTATTTCAAAATTTTCGCATTTGAATTATTTGCGAGATCTATTTGTGGTTTTGTGGATGATAGGTAGAACCTACCTATCAGTAAGTATGTGTGTCACTTAGACTTTCATATAATAAGGCTGCGAGATTTTTCGAAAGAGATACCGGAAACCTGAAACACGAAGAGATTATTGTAAACGGTCTATTTTAAAGATATAGTAATCTATTCAGTAACCAATCCTGATCGTACTATTTTGAGAATGTGAGTTTATTATATTACATGATGTATACGTATTAGTATAGATTTACTACAAATAAACATATAATTATATACGCTGCAATTAACAAGCTTACTACTAACACAAGCCCTAGACATATTGCATTAATGCCTAAATAACCAGTTTAATTACCTCGCAGAACGCTCGCAACACAAATCCATTTGATCCCACTTAGCACGTATTACTGATAAAATATTGATCGTAGCGATGCCAATAAACAGTAACAATAATCCGTAAGGACCAGTATCATGGCCCCTCCCTCTTTTCTTTTATTTTCACCTTCAGTTTTTCTGGAGTTCCGTACGTAAAGAGTAAAAACGAGTCCGTATTACTAAGACTCTATTGTAGATAGACTGTCTCTGTCACTATGTCGTGTTTCATGAATCGTGATAGATAGACAGTTGTTTTGACAGATGGTGTATTTCTATTGCCGCTATTACAACAAAATATTAAAATAGAATTGAAAATTAAAAGGGAGTTTTCACACAAGAAGTGTTACTTTGTTGGTGCTTTTTGCTTGATTTTAACATTGTAGTACGGAACCCGTCATACGCGAGTCCAACTCGCACTTGGCCAGTTTTTTTACTTTGTGAGTACAGTGTAAGTACAAACTATCCGTTAGAGTCTTGTTCTTCTTTCCAAAACAATAAGTTTTATTTTTAGGTTTAATTCGAAACGTCTGAGTGGATTTGTTTAATGAACTATAAGTTCTTTTCAAAAATGAATCAAATTACGATTTTGTAGCGATAATACGAATATTGTAATACTTTAAGTTATCAGTTACACGTAGAGTATACCTAAAGTACGTAGAGATAAGTAACATAGGGTTGATAAAACCTTCTCTAAAGGAGACGATTTAATACTCATCGACCAAAAAATGTAGGCCATTCATAACGTGCGAGAATCGTTAAGGCGAGACACAGTGCTAACCGTGCTGACATACCGTGTCTACATGTCTATTCCAAGGATCTTGTATACCCTAGGTCTGTTCTAGTTCTCATAAAATGTTGACATATTAAGATCTTAGACCACTATTGCCATCTAAACGTTCTCTCCATTCTCAAAAGCATAGCCTTTTAACACAACCTGAGTTATTATAATACTACTAATATTATAAATGTTAAAGTAACTCTGTCAATCTGTTACGCTTTCACTGTTTAAACTACTGAACCAATTTTGATAATATTTGGAATGTACCTTAAGCTTAAACCCAAGACATATGCTATATCTGAGTTCGACTTCGACTTCACGTCCGCTAAAACCAACATACTTACCACACACTCGAAGACGCATATAAAACCTAGTCTAACAAAAAAACAACGCCACCAGACAAAAACCTTGATCATGACCTGGGAATCGATACAAATTCTCAAAGTTCTGACCTGGCTAACCCACTTCTAATAACTAAACTTGTAAACGCAACCACGCCGCGATTTAAGCAATATTCCTAATTGAGCCAGCAGCTAATAGCTGATGGCCGACGCCTATTAAAGCTTATTGATGTCGCTCTGTAGATCTTCGACGACCCTCGTCTTGTTTTAACCCCATCTAACTGCCTTGCTAATAATTAATCAAGCAATTAAACAGATCTGTGGAACGTGGATGATATTTTCTTTGCTTTATGATGCCTTAGTACTTATAATCGATGCGGATAATAATAAGAGTATCGCTGCCCGCCCACGTCCGATAATTGGTGACCGATTTTTTGTACCTAGGTGAAAAATAGAACACACTAATAGCAATAGTGCAACGCACACGTCCTACAAAAAGTCGGTCAGAATATCCTATAGGATAAAAATTTGTTACGATTATCAGTCCTACAAAGTCTGACGTGGGCGGGCAGCGTATATGAGGTGGACACAAAGTGGACTGATGACCTAGTGAGGGTTGCGGGTGTCGAGTCGGTCGGATGGATGCGAGACGCACATGACCGGTGGTAGTGGCAACGCCTAGGGGAGGCCTATGTCCAGCAGTGGACGTCTTTCGGCTGAATTGAAGATAATGTTGTTGAGAGAATACAATATAGTCATTAATTGTTTTTACTGTTCCGGTAGTTACGTTTCGATTCATTCCATCCAGACATGCCACAAACATACCACAAAAAAGCTCATAGTTGAGCACTTTAGAAAAATAAATAACTAGTTTAATTCACACTAACCACATTTCGTCTATGACCGCAACCATGTGGGTGATTTCGGCTACACCATTACCATATCGCAACCACAATTCAACCACCAGTGACTTTGCGAATTAGTCTGTCTACAAACACTAGATAGAACGAAACCACAACGCAGCAACTTCGACATTTTATAGTTACTACTACGCAACTGCAAGGAGCTGCAGCTACACGTTTCCACTTTTTGTCGCTACGATGTGGTGTGGCTGTGGTGCGTGTGTATAGAGCCTTAATTATCGTTATATTATCTTCTGCCAGCAACTTCCCCCTCGTGAAATCAGAAAATTACCTAAAGACATTATACTCCCGGGAGGAAAGCGTACGTGCTATTTTCTAAGACTTCCTTCATCCAAATCCGTGCGGGCGTTTGGGCTTATACATACAGAAATATATGTAGGTATGTATGGTCGACCAAAACAGCAAGCACAGCTAAGAAAATATTCCTGTGAAGACACAGCTAAGTATTGACAAAACACGAATCGAACGATTCTTACTGACCTGTCGGTCAGTAAGTGTCAATATGTCTATTAACGCATAGCCAAAACTACTGGGACTAGAAAAGTGAAGCTTTGCACTAGGTTTCACCCCCTTAAGGAAAGTTTGTAGCAAAAAATCTACTTTTACGCGGGTGAAGCCGCTAGCACAAGCTAGTAGGATATAATTGGCTTATCTAAAAACTGTTCCTCCCTTTCTTCTAAACCCATATTTTGTCATATCATGGTTATCAATAACGGCCGCCTATACTCCCCACTTTAGATACGCTCCTCCTAACGACACCCTGAAGACTTCTATTCTTAATCTAAAACGCCGCAGCAGACTTTATAAACCTTTTGTTGCAAAATACAAAAAAAAAACCCCTATTTACGAGTATATTTTTTATCGCGAAATAAAAAAGTTTTCGTGAAACAAAGAGGTACCCTAATGAAGAGTCACTTTGACTTTATTTTACGGTGATTAATTCGACTTAGAAGTTGAAGAATTCCATAGATAGATATTATAATTGAGATTGAACGGATTTCACAGTAAATTAGAGACGAGAGATATTTCGAAATTGATGTTTGAGACATATTTGATTATGATCAAGTAGATACTTGATTGGATAATCAATATTGTGTTTAGTGAAACGTTGCGCATTGTGAACAGCTTTTATTGTTCTATATTGAGAACTTTTTAAAGATTTTGTCAATGTCGCAGTGGTTGGAATACTGGCTGCTGTGTTGCGTGTCGCGGTTTCGAGTCCCATACGGAATAACTATTTGTTGAGCCTACAGACACTTGTTCCGGGTTTATTTGTGAACGCACCTACGACACTTGAGTTCCAAAAAAATCGGCTTAGTGAGAGTCGGACTCGCGCACGAAGGGTTTTCATACCGTCCATAACAAAAAACAGCAAAAAAGCCACGTTTGTTGTATGGGAGTCCCACTTAAATATTTGTTTTGGTTCTGTTTTTAGTATTTGTTGTTACAGCGGCAACAGAATAAATTTATTCTGTTTTTAGCTTCGGCTGTTAGTTTTGGCTACAGAAAAACATCATCTGTGATAATTTCAGCAACCATGATTCATGAGACAGCTTAGTGATAGACAGACGGGCAGCGGAATCATGGCAATAGAATCCCATTTTAGCCTTAGGGTACGAAACTCTAAAAGTATAGAGATATTATAATATAATGCATCAGATACTCAATCCAAACAATCTCAAATAACATCCAAGAGACGTACTGCCCTGAACACGCCATACATAAAACTCACACTGCAAATTTCCTCCCTAAATCTTGAATTGACGCAAATAATAATGTACTAATGAGCATGTTTCAACATAGTCGAATACATTCGCACCCCACAGATTAGTGCTGGCTGATCACAACATTCCGCATCGGAGGCGGAGCAGGGAGAAATTAATTAGCGCCCTCCGAGACACCTCTCATTATTGCGCCAATTACCGAGTAATAAGTAAGCAAGGCTGTGTACCGCGCAGTTCCCGTCACCTTTATTATCTGAATAGACAACAAAAGCATTATAATACACTATTTGGGAACAGGTGGAACAGAGAGTAAAGTCCCACATACCTCCGACCGGACAGGATGTTATGTCCGGTGGGCTACTGCCCGATAGATGATTTCGGGCGAGGAGAACTTTGCTTGCGCGATCCAGGACTCTGTGACGTCATAATGTAGTAGACTTCGCTACAACTACATTACTTTATGTAATTTATTTCATCACCACTGCTCTCAAAACGGTGAAGAAAACATCGTAAGGAAACCGGCATTTTCTTTTGACTTTTGAATAAAAAAGTAAACAAGGTTGTGTACCGCAGAGTTCCCGTGACCTTTATTATATGAGTAGACAACAAAGGCATTATAATACACTACTCCTCCTCCGCCGCGCGTCGTATTCCTCATTATCACAACAAAACATGTCTTAGATGATTGTTTTCAAAATGCATATTTGGTTACGCAGAGTTTGTAAAGAAATAATAGTGCGAACACGAGATCTTATTTAACGATTGCTCAGACGAACTGTGACGCGATTCAAATGTTTGATACCCTGCCATTTAACTTTCTCAGCTTATTGTTGTTGTGTATACTAGGTGCTTGAAACTCTGCTGTACCCCTAACATTCAGTGCGAATAATGACTTCAAAAGAGTTTTAAGGACATCAACTTTGGCGACGTTTTACATAAATTAAATCTCAGTTAGTTTATCTTATTATTTTCGAACTTTGTGTCAAGTTTTCTTACGTAGAGTTATTATGATCTATGAACGGTGGCGATGTGGCATAGATTCATGAAGTTCAAGCTTCATTGTTTTGACATATAGAAAGCCTCTACTTCTAGGCAAGCATAATTGTTTACCATCAGTTGATATAGTAGGCAAGCGTGAGCCAGTAAACAATAACAAAAACTAGAAATGTGTGCTTAAAAGTACACTGTACTCTTATATTCTGTTTTTTTTGCAAAAAGTTCTGGTTGGCAAGCTTAAAGCAAGTCTTGCAGAGACACAAACAGCATTAGAAACAAAATACCAGTACCTTCAGTTCACCGTAAGCCAAAACAAAAGACGAATATTTCAAATACAGAAAATAGTCCGTATATTTTTGTGTTGCCAGCTTTCCTAAGTGTACCTTGAAGTATTAACCGGCCGGGCTTGAGTCGCGGTAGGTCGCAAAGCCTCCTGAGCCGACCGTTTGGGTGACTGCCAGGGCCCGATAAGCCACGGCACCTAGCATTACATATTTCTTATTTAACCCCTGTCTAAGAATAGCTTTCGTAATTGCTGATGCAGAAATTACCCACAGCTGTTATGAACAGTTTTAAGTCTTTCGAAAAACTCCGCAAAATGTGCTAGCCCCGCAAAGCGGTGGGCGCAAAATTAGATTTTATAAAAGTAAGTAAAACTATTTTACCACCAGAATTTAGTATCCAAAGTTTACACACTTTAGGCTTTATGAAGAACTTGAACAATGACGTCATGCCGGCCGTCATAAATCTCACGAAGCTCGGTTCTGAAGCCAACGACAAAGGGGAGAAACGTAGCCTTTGAATTCTTTTTTATGTCAAGAAACAAATTGCACTCACCTTTAAAACTTCAAAATCACAAAAAATAGCAATCTTGTCAATTTTATTTTATTAATTAATTTAAATATTTTAAACTTAAACACTTCGAATTATTTAAAATATTCGAATATTAAATAATTTTATTAAGTTCTACTAACAGGAATCTTTATAGCAAGTTTTTACTTGTACTTAATATAAAAAAAGATTGTAATAAATCTAAAACTATCTTAGTACAATTTGTCTAGAGTCTAGACAGACATTACAAAGATTACTCGATCCTTCTTCAAAATTCATAGCACTTAAAATAATATGAATTCGCCGCTCCTCAAAATTCAATATCTACCTGGAGTTCATATTATTATCGCCAAACTTTATGTAACAGAGATCTATTGGAACGCTCCAGAGGAGACATACTCGTATATATCTCATATTACTGCTATCACTTCGCAAGAATCGCTAGATTGGAACTCATAAATCTAGTTAGATCAAGTGTAAAGGTATGTTCAGAATGAAGCTGTTCTCAGCCTATAAAACTCATAAAGTCGGTGAAGACTTTACGAAAGTAAGTATCTACTCATTGCAGTAATTTAGGTCTTTTCTACACACAAACATGATGCTGCTTCAATAATAATATATTAATTTTCACAGACAGAAAACAGTTTCTAAATATTAAGGCTGATGACAAATTAACCACAAATTAAATACTTCAAACACCTTAAAACGGTATAACAATCTGAAACACGCTTTACAATCGCCACACTGGCTAGGCAAAGAGTCGTAGCACGCTTGGATAGCAGCCAAACCGCGCCAGGTAATCCCACCAATGGTCGCGGTCATGTCCGCAGACTATGCCTCGATATTTAGTTCACTAAACTGGCTAAATCACCCCGCATTTGGGTGCAGCTTACAAATGTTACAATTATTAGATGCAATTGGAGCCTGACAGTGGCACTCGCTGTTATTATCGATCTGTTAATTGGCTATTTGTGCGGTCGTGAACGCATTTCACTGTTTAACTCTGCTGGACATAATAATACGATTGGTCTGGTGTTCACTAACAGTCATTAACCTAGCTCCTGAACTAAAACCGTTAAGGATAATCGTATCGTAGCAATTAGTGTTACGAGAGACGAGTTGATGACCTATATATGTCTTTGATTGAATCTACGGAAGATAATGTTATATATACTAAAATATGGCTAAACTAACAGTAAGAGACAAAAATATCCTTTCATCTTTTCTACTACATATATGTGAAGTCCTCGACCTCTAAAGACTCTCATTGTTCACTGATAAGATGAGAATGCAGCAATGCAGAAAGCAAAACTAGCAATGGCACTAGGGACTATTTCACAAAACTTTACAAACATTCTCCAGTCCCCGCCTGTAGCGTCCGTTTACTGATCTTTTTGTAAGCATATCCCCTAATTCGAGAAGGTACATTCAAGAACCTTGAGTGTACACTCAAGTCCGAACTCCAATCATGAGATCGATGTCCAATTAATTTTCTGTTCGAATATATCGCCCCATCCCTTGTCCTGCGAACGAATTTGACATGAAATGCGCATCAATCAATGTTAGATTTGGGGAAAAATTGGATTGTAGTCTCTATCAGTATAATGTTGCTGTAGTTACTAAAGTTCAGTCGGGTAAATTGTTCTCCGATTTGTTTCAGAGTGAATCCGCCATGAGAATAATACCACTTTTATAACATTTAGATAATCACGCCTTCTTCTTTACCCCTATATTCAAAATAATGTACGGTAACATTAAATCTGCCTCACCTATATACTGAAACTTTACTAACATTCAGACAAAAGCTATAAACGTGCCAACTTCTACCTCGATCCGTTGATAAACGCTGCTCCCTATCGGAAACTTTTCAACGAAGTATTGGGTCTAAAGCCATAATCGATACAGATATAAATACACCCACTGAAATTTCGCGAAAACGTAATCTGTTTTTGTACGTATGTTAACTCTGAATTGGATTACACTCGCGTTCTAAAACAAAGATCAAAAAGATTATCAAATTAGTTTTATTCAAGATTCGAAGAATTTCATTAAAAGGGTTTCCACATAAACAGATATGATGTTATTACCGACGTCGGACAGAGCACTAACGAGAGTAATCTCCTGTTTCTAAGGACTTAAGCTTGTTAGTGCATTTTAGTCTAAAACGTTTTCACAAATCGCTTTTATCTGTACTATTTCGGGACGTAAGCAGACGTCGCCAAATCTAATGGCGGCTGCCCCGAGAGAATCCATCGTTTCCCTTAAAAGGTAAATTCGATCCAAACACGAGGTGTTGGGCTTTTCTTGACAAATTCACATTATATCCCCGATTGTCTGTGCGACCGTAAAAAAAAGGTCAGTTTTATTACACAAGGCCAAGGAAATGTGCGACGGTTAGTTAAACAAAGAAAATTGTCGTTTTCACAATAAAAAATTATGTTCCTCTGTATCGGTCTTTAATAAATTCGGCCGGTGCAAAGAAAAGCGAAAATAAAATGGCTGCCTCAATAAAGATATTTCACTCGAATAGTTCGGGTTGGTTGACGGGGTACGTACAGATAGTTTTTTTTGTAGGGGAGCGCTTTTTTAGATTGATATTTCGTTGTCTGGTTTCGAGGAAATTCCGTTCGCAACATGCACACTGAACGAGCGTGTTCAAATGAATTAGTGAGGATTGGCTCGCCGTATTCGACTGGGGTTATTCTGAATTCTGAAAAACTGTGTGTTGTTCCACGTTGTTAGTTTACTTCGAAAAATATCATACGGACGAGTATTGGAGTGTTAGTGTCAGCCTTGTTTAGTTGTTTTTATTTCATTAGAGTGATGTAGAAATAAACAATATATGTATTGATACTCTGTATTTTTATTGGAGCTATCCTTTAATGTTGAGATGGGACTTCATAGATACATTTTTATATGCAAATAACGATAATTTTGGCGCACAACTTCACTAAAACTAAAAAGTAAACAATGTCAAAGCAAAGTTCAGTGTAAAATCAAATTTCAGCTCGGAAATCCCACTTTACCTGTGTTTTTCTTCATACAAATAACGTGTGGGAACAAACTGCAGTATTTTTTCTTTTTCCCGCCGAGAAGAATGCTCCGCCATCTTGGAACCGTGTTTGTTTTCAAAACCGCTGCCGCCATTTGTCACTCGCTGCCAGCTTTTGTCTTCCTCCCAGATATTTGTCTTCCCCCAAACTGAAAGGAGTGCATTATTTTACTTCTGTTGCTATTGTTCAATTCACACAATCTGTTCCCGAATTTGTTTCATGTTGATTTAGATTTGTTTTTACTAATGTCTCTTGTTCAGTAATACAATATTTCATTTTAATATCGCTTCAAATAGAACCGAAAACATATAAAAGCAAAGCTTCGCAACAAAACGGAAAGGACAAAATCCCTTTCAACAACTCTCCAGACGGACAAAACTTGTACTAACTACGTATATTTCAACCAAACTAAAAAAAATGTTACCAATAGTGGTGACCCCATAAAACGAGAAAAAAAAACAAGATACAAAATCTATGTGAAACCAACAATAGACCGCTTCGACAGAGGTTTTACCAATGGAAACATGAAAGAGAATTTCGACACGCGAATTCCCTGGATTATTGGGGAACGGGTACCAACTGTGCGTACTTACCTACCCGTGACTAGTTTTTCAACATTCGTATTTACGAATATGTATTAAAGCTGACATTTGTTTAAGTGGAACTCAGGTAAAGACTTATTGAAATATTCAAATATGGAAGTACTTTTTAAATCATTTTATTTTTTAATTACTTCATCTGCCAGTCCTTTCTGGTGAACACAAAGTTTATTTGAATGAAAAAGTTTTGAATATTAATGTTTATTTTTCGATATTCCGCTACCGGCAACATCATCCACAAACGAGTTAATATTGATAGTAAAGCTCCTGTGTACTGTGTGTACTAAAGTAAATATTTGTTTTAATTCACGGTGTAATCCTTTTGACAGCTCAATGTATTTTTTAATAACTCGTTTGATATCGTTTATTTATATGAAACTCAAAGAGAGTATTACGTTAAGTACGGCACGTACTGCATTTTATGTCTCTTTAAGCCTTTCATTATACCTCACACCACAAGAAACTGTTCAGAAATAACACTAAAAGAACTATTTTATACTGAAGATAACATCATTAGCACAATAATATGCACTGTCAAGACAGGCTTACTGTCCACGGACGCGTAGCTTCATAGAGGCGTATAATGACGAACACTGGTCTATAACCCTACACGCCCGTAGTCAGTAGGCTTTAGTATACACACATAAAGTCGGTCATATAAAAACCAAATGTGTCCGACTTAAAACGTAA
This sequence comes from Mythimna separata, assembly GCA_030763345.1. NCBI lineage: Eukaryota > Metazoa > Arthropoda > Insecta > Lepidoptera > Noctuidae > Mythimna > Mythimna separata. The sequence goes on along the minus strand of JAKKIA010000036.1, from coordinate 3,962,700 downwards.
TATCTATATCCGAATTATAGGGAAAGGAAGAGAAATTACTAGTGTATGGTGAACATGGATGGTTTTCTTACTACGTGACTGTTTTGTCAGTGTGCGGCCTTAGGCAGGGCTGCCGAGTTCTTCAAACGAATTCGTCCCTTTCAATCTTAGACGTTGACGAAATTAATATGGATTCAATTAGCGAATAGGCGATTTCATATAACGAGTATCTTCGACATTGTAATTAGATCTTACTTAATTTTGTTAGTATCTGGAATGGTTTATGATTATGACGAATCACATCTGTTTCTTCATTTAGACCATGTATATTTAAAATAATTGACGTCAAAAAAAGTAATTTAAAAAATCTTTAGTCACTTTTATGATGCGTAAGAGTTCTGATCACAATATTGCAACCTCAGATGAAAATGATGAAGTACCAACAAGAACGTATACGCTTTACAAATGCAAACCTGCTGACGAACCTAAACGATGCATAGGGGATCACCTTTTACGCAAATCAAACACCACCCAAAATTACCAAATGACGTGACCAACATACACATCACATCCCCAAAATCAGCTTTGAAACAGACATGTAACAAAATCGTAGGGATATCAATAGCTCTTAATTGGCGGAGACGAACCGCCGATCCTCGCGTCGTCCAATTAGCGAACGCCGAGCTTCGACCGTGTACCGCAAGATGGCGCCTCTAGATTGGCCCATAGATTGGCCCCATCGCCCTTGACTAATAGCCCATGTAGCCAGACGTGGGTTCCGTTTGTATTAGGAAATGTTGATGAATTTTTTGTGAGGCCCAACAAGTTTATTGGGTCACGGAAATGACGATGCCAGAAGTTTTCGGGCGCTGTCAGGGTGTGGAAACAAAAATATTTCTATTCACCCAAGTTAGGTATTTATCTGGTGTGCTGTGTGAGTTTTCAAGTTTTATGTGTGGCTGTTTTGACGTAGTTACGTTATCGTACGATGAAATCATATTTGCCAAATATTGCTATTGTAAAATGACTTAAGACAAAATGTAAAGCCAAAAACTGATAATAATATAATGTAAAACAAGACCACACTACCTACTATCGAAATTGTGTTTCGTCCCGAATTTCAAATACTTTTAAAGTACAGTCAACAAAAAAAAGTATTTAATTGAATTTTTCGAATATCATTTAAAACTAACATTCAATAAAAATAAATTTTAGGACTAAACTCAGTCAATAAATAAAAAAGAAACATAAAACCGTCTTAGATTTTTATGTGCTAATTAGTTTCAGTCTGACTTAATACAAAGCAAACATTAACAATAATACAAAAAACTAGCCATCGAATCACAAACAGAGAACTTATAACAAAAAGCATTGTTGTGGCCATGGATAATGAAACGCACATTTTTCGTAGAAGCAGGCTCTATAAACAAAGGGCGCTCATCCCACTTTCAATTCAATTCGCGGTAACGTAAATCCGAGCGATCAGGGAGGAAAAATCACCAGATTACGTGGAGTACTGCTTCTGGAAACATATTTATATAAAAACACTCTTCCATTGAAATAATATGAAAACTGTTATTACTATCTCTGCTTGCTTTATGTTTCAATAAATATTGTGGATGCGTTGGCTATTGTAAAGTAATCAAAGGCTGTTCGGTATTGAGTTTACATTGTGGGGTTCATTGAATCTGCGGTATGGTTAATATTTAACTTTTATAATACGTAATATTACGCACGTCATCTGTCTCTAATATTGTAATACGGAAATATTGTATACCCAATAATTCTTCGAAAAGAGTAGCCATGGAATTTTTTGCCGGTTCTACTCCATAGAACACGACTCATTGGAACCGTGCACTAACTTCTGACGCTTTATAAGGACCCATGTGAAATAAAAACATTTTTTATTTTGATTTTATGTCTCTAAAATGACTAAACTTTGTGAATAAAAAACCAAATATTTTCTGTACCATAAAATATACCTTGTAAAAATATTATGTAGAGTACGTACAGTCTCAACAATAGCGAGCGTTGATCCTGTACTCCTTAGCTCTCCGCTCACGCCCCACAGGGGTGGAACAAATCCACGAGATTAAGTCATCGAAAAATTTGATGCGTGCGCGGCGCGCGCCCCCGCGGCTTAGCCCAAGGTGTGATCCGTAACCGCGCACTTTCCATTGACGATGTGTCGCTGAAAAAACGGATTTAACGGCTTTACGGAGCTCCAGTTATTTGGACTGACAGCTTTGCGGACTATGGATTTATTAGAACTTTGTTTTGACGAAGTTTGAGTGTTTTTATAATTGAGGTTTTTCATTTTAATAAAATTGTTGGTCATACTATCATATTGTATTTCTTTTTGAAATGGGAAATCATCAAATGATTTCTCCCATTCGAAGATGGACCAAGAGGGCGCGTGTATAAGACTTTACTGACTTTAACCTTGTGTTTTTTAGTTGTCCTTTGCGTTCCAGCACTACGATATCTCTTTCTAAACATCGATTTTCCATGATTCTACAAAATAACAAAACATTTAGATATACCCACCCACTTAAAACAATTATATTAACAATAGTCTCTATAACCAGAATCCAAGATGATAACAGAATCCGCGAATGAAACGATCAATCGCTTACAATATATCAATTACTTGATACAACTCCATTTCTGGTACAGCTTATTCCGAGGGAACCATAAAATCCAGCGAGCATTTACCCGAAAAAACATAAGCACGCAGCAATAATAAAACGCAGTAAACACGAGTTTACCCAACTATACCGGTAAAAGAGAAATAAAAACGTGTTGTAAATAGGGCTGTCACGTATCAAGACGCTTTTCTTTCGAACTGGCAACCTTTGAAGTCCGAGATAAGTTCGCAATTCGCTGAATCGAGACAAAAATACTAAGGCTTTTATGTGAAGACTGCCTTGACGGTAACGTCCAGAGTTGACGCTACACTTAAATGAAATTGCATTTCTAGACTTAACAACTGTAATTTTCTGTGTCTAGACCACATTTTCTTAAAGTTTATTTTCCATTCACTAAACTCAAACCGAATTTATACTTTTCTATAGAATAATCTCTAGATCTTATCTTTTAAGCATCTTACGCTGAAAACTAAACTCGGTATAAATTCTATTACCTAAAATTTAAAGCTATAAATAACCATCATTTATTTCTGCGAGCAACACTGTTATTATAAGAGAAATCTGTGACAGACATTTGAACGAGAGCAAAGGAGTGAAATTTCAAAAGGTAGAGATTTTCTTTAAGAGGTACGGAACCCTAAAAACGATTGAAAAGATAAAGTTAACCTAGTAAATCATTCTCAGTGACCTCTTTGACCCGTCAAAGACAGCCCTTGCACTATAATACTAGACTTGACCCGGGTTTTACGTGCATTTCAATGTGGGTCACGGGGTCGACAGTTCACAGAAATTGGGTCGCCACAAAATGTCCACTAGAATGACGAAGGCAACCGCTTTAGTACATAATTACTGTTAAATTTTGTTCGTTTTACTTTTTAACTTTTTAGCTTAAGATAGCCTGTTTAAATATTCAAGTGAATTAATTAACACAAAGTGAGAAATAACAAGGGAATGTTTCCTATTTAACGTGGACGGGGAATCATCTTGAAACTGCTCCTGCTCTGGGCGGAGTGAGAGGTAATGTCCGACTTTTACTAACTAAAGCCAACCTGTGTTCCTTATGTTGCCCGTTACTTTACAGCTCTGATTTAATTTTTCTCCATTTTGATTTTTACTCTCCGATTGTTCGTATTCAAATGAATGTAACTCCCTGTAATCGTGGCCTATTTTTATGATTTTTTTATGATGAAGTACTGGATATATGAGGAAACAAAAAAAAAATATTTCATATTTTTACGTGCCCTACAAATGTCCGATTATCATTACTTTTGGATCACCCCTCGTATAGGTATGATACTGTACATAAAAATTATTCTTGCAAATAAAGTACCTAAACTATTAGATTTGTTAACATCTCATTTATTGATACGTTAATTTAGATTTTTGTATGGCCTATTTTTATAACATGAATGTGGAACACTATAGACTTCGCAGATAGATATGTATAATTTTTATTTTGCTTTTGGGTACCATGATGACCGGTCCACAGTGTCTTACCTTTTAATAAATAGATTGAATTGAATAAATTAACATGGAAATATTGTAAAATCAATCCTTATTTCAAAAGAAGAACCGGTAAGAAACTCCGTGGTAGCAACCACTTCTTGCCAGTTTTTCTCCATAGCAAACTACAAATTGGAATCGTACACTAGTTTCTGACATTGCAGGCCTACTTAAAATGAGTTTGAGTTTGAAACTTCCCCTTCCAGAAGAAGCTATTTCATTGAATAAACATGGCCAATAAAATCACATAACGTGGTGCAATAAATAAAAAATAAACCATGCATACGACCCAATAGAATCGCGACAAATATATCGAATCATAAAACCGATATTAATGTCGGATACAGCCGTTAAAATTCGCTTCACATCAAACTATCTGCTTTTGACATCGGTCTCATAGATGTCAGTTTATTCGACTATAAAACCATGCTCGTCCCGTAACACTTCCTACACTACACACACACCCAAACACAAACACACACACTTGCTATATCTTAATGTGTGTTAGGAAGCTGTTAGGTTTTATGCGCACTTTAGCTTGTATCAATGAAGTTGTGTTGTTTGAAGATGTGATGTTTGCTGTACCAACACCGGTACAATCAAAGGCAATGCAAAGTGTTTGTTTGTACCGGTTTCTGGGTTTGTTTATTTGATGTTAGTTCGTTTTTATTAATTGGAAGCTTCTAACAGTAGCTTCGTCTGCGTAGAAGTAAAAAATATTCCAAGGGAACATAGTCCTGGAATAAAATTTAACCTTTATAGTTTTATACTATTCCAGAACTTGGTCTACTCGTGTGCCAAATTTCAAACAAATCAGTTTAGCTTAACTTTTAACGTGAAGATGTAAGAAAGATACACTTACAAATTTTACCCTCTATAATTTATTAGTGTGGTGCTCATACGTGGACGCTGCTAGGGAGGTTTACATAAGTGCACTTTCAATAAAGCATACACAAACAGAAAATATAGGAGAGCCTTATTTATGATTTAATTATAATTAGAGTACCCAACACGTCAAGGCGAACACTACGAGGTAGAGTGCATTCAGATTCGCTTCGCCCGATTTTGCGTTCTTCTTAATTGGTGCCCAAGCTTTTGTGCATAAATCGACGAAGTTAATTCCATCTCTGTATATACAGACCATACATATGGGCAAAGGAAAACCTATCATATTCTAAAAGAGGTGCTGTGTGTGCCCATGTCCTTATTTCCCATGACTTTTGTTATTTCGAGCTGAAACTTTTTTGGAGTGTTGACTACCTTTGCGAAGCGTGCCAAGAAGGCTGACTTGATATATTTGCTGCCAAATACTACAAAACACATTAGAAACCGTTGCATTTGTACTCTAATAATAGAAAAGTAACTAACTGTATTTGATGAAAATAAACACTTGACTAAAATATCTCAGTTACGAGGTCAAAAATCCCAAAAAAATCTCAGACTAACCAGTATCTGTTTAACGTTTAGCGTGTTTTCATGCTAAATCAAACAGCAAAATGCAAAAAGTTAATATAAAGCTAGAAAGAAAAGGTGAAAAAGTCTCGCAAACAAAATAAAAATTAGCAAAAATACGAATACAACACAGCGAGTATTCTGACTGCGAGCAAATTATGATTTCCTTTTAATTTCTCGAAGAATAATGGCGCCGTATCGATATTGCTCTCTTCCTATCTTTTCTCCTATATTTCACTGTTTTCAATTGTTATTTTACTCTGTTTTATACTCAATTGATTTTCAATAGCTAGTGAATGAGAATTTATTATTCAATGCGTTTAATATAGCCATTTATTTTATGTTTGATGCTCGAGAAAGGAAATTATATCGATTTTCTCTTAAGTTTAATGCGGAGATTTAAAATTTAAGTTATTTTTATTCATAGTCTTATTCTTGTATTCTTTATTGTACACAAACATTTAAACAATAAATAAAATAGAGCAGGTGTTGTACACAGGCAGGAGATTTTGGCAAAATGGAACTGAGAATCTTATCACATGAGTCTGGCTAGTTCAACGAAGCTTGCAGAAAAGGCAGACTCGATACATTTTCTGCTAATATATTCCAAAAACATTGGGATCTATTACATCCGCATTCAATTGGAAGACAAAAGAACTCTATACCGTATCAAAAACAATATACTTTCTACACTTGACACTAGCTAAATGCACACATACCTGAAAGTAACTAATTGCAAAGCCAACAGGAAAAAATACTTGAGAAATTTGACAGTCATCGTATCGTGTTACCCAGTTAGTAGTTGCGTAGGTTAGTTAGGCAGCCGCTCTATGTAAAATATTGGCATTCTGCTGCATCCAATCAGTCTAGAAGCCGACCCCAATAAAGTTGGGAAATGGCTAGTCTGACTAATCTTCTAATATTACATTACCAATCGACAGCGATGCGGAGGAGTTTTTCGACGCCACACGTTAGTTTACTAAGTTTTTTTTTAATATGAATTTTGAAATTCGATCATTACAAAATAAAAAGTAATAATCTTCTATTATCTATCTAAATATGTCGCGTTTGTGCTTGCACTCCTCTTAAATGACTCATCCGAATTATATTGTTTTTTTTTCGCATTTTTTCTCCATTTTTTTGTCGCGATATTAAAATTTCTATTTCGATTTATACTTACGTTCCGCTTCTTTATTTATTTTTCAGAACAACGTTTATCGTGTCGGCTAACTGATTATAAATCTATTTCCTCTGTGTGTAGTAACAACGAAAACACTAGACTACAGCCAGCATCTATACAGCCTAGTCCACCAACAAACAATTCAAAAACACAGTAAAGCATAATGTGCTCGATGCACAACCACAATTCCTTCCACTCTGATAAAAACAAGTCGGCGAACAAAACAACGCAGCACAGATCATTAGGGGTATGCTAAAAGTTGCATTTCCTACAACGATGCAACGGGCAACGGGCAACGATGCCCGCAAGACCGCGCTCAGCAATCATTAATGTGCAACCGTCGAGGATCTTAGCTTGCGAACCGAGTTTCTTTGTATTTTATTTGTGCTATAAGAAATTTAAGCACACGTATGTCTGTGCTACACAATTAATAGCTTTGTTTCGATAAAAAGTATTTGAAAACATAGGTAAGTGTTACGTGTTACAATCTACAGTCATCAATCCTATATGTAGGAATGGATGATCGAATGAATATTTAGATAAAATTTCAGTCGTGCGGATATGCATTTTTTTTTGTTTTCCCTCTATCTCACTTCATGGTAAACGATGGTCAATGATGGAATACGCTTGCTTCGAAGTCGTCTTAAAAAGCAACTCATAAAAACAAATCATTGAGAAGTTCCAATTTCGAAATTCACAAAACACATTCGGGAACATTTAGTTATCAAAAACTGAGAGATATTATTTTATGGAATAGAGTATTATGTTTTATACGTGTATAAAGTTTTTATCATTTTATTTAAAAGAAAATAAATATTTATTGCAGCAGACAAAACTGATATTTAACCTGTAAATAATTGTTTCTAGTAATTTGAAAAATAAAATATCAGTACTGTTTCAGACGCGCTGTTTTAAAAATAGCGAGAACAAAATTTTACTGGAGGTATAACGTGTTGAATATGATTAAAAGTATTAAAATAATCATAAAAGATGAGTGAAACTAGATATGAGGGTAGTATTTATTTTAGATGAAAACGTTATTTTAATATTTTCTTATTCATTGTTTTATATCCTTTGTAATGGGTGATCTCGATGCTGAAGTGAAAAGTTATGTTAGGACACATAATTTTTCACGTCCCTGTGTAATACTTTTTTAAACTATATAAACTAGTGCTTAACTGCGATCCCACCTGATGGTAAGCAGTGATGTATCATCGATGGTGAAGCGCACTAGTTTATTAAGAGCATATTCACTCTAGCCTTGAAGACACCTCTAAATAAATTATAATCGGACTAGAAGATCACTGCAGGCAAATTCTTCCAGCCCTTCGATGTATGTAGGTACGCGGTATAAATGATGAGGCAAAACGCTTAGTTCGGACCGTAGAGGTTTTAAACAAGGTAAGATACCCGTCGAATGTCGACATAGATGTGATTTTATTTATAGGAGGAAGCTCTGAAGAATAAACAAATATTCAGTGCTTAGCAACACAAATATAATATCTTTCTTCCTCCCTAATTCCCAGTACATTGCCATCCTTAAATAGATTTACACATGCAGACCATTATAAATGAATGGGCATGTTAAGTATAACTAGGAATATCTCAAGGGTCGGGAACAATGGCCGGCCGACCTACGGAACCTTTGTGCTGCTGACCCTACGATAACATCGCACTACAGACGATCTCATTTAATGTTAACTGCCTTTACGATATATATAGGTACGGGATACATGTTTTAAATTGGGATATACCTATTTTTATTATAACATATTTTCTGACTTACGAGTAGGTATTTTACAGCCTAAGAACAACCGTTTTTGGTTAATGTAGGTTAGCTTTTTGCTTTTTGATTATTTAAAACCGAAGCACGTGTTTTTTTTAACCAAATGCAATAGCCACCACCCAAGATTGACTGGTAGAGAATGCCTAACGCCCGTTTTCAATAACCTACCGTAGTTCATAGATAGATAGCTATCCAAGATAAGCAGTAAGATTCTATCTATCCGTCCACAACTTTGGAAGGAAATGTTATAAAGCAAGTAAGGGCAAAAGGATAGATTTGTTTATCTTTAGTAGCTGCTACTGTAGATAGATAGCTTATTGAAAACGGGCGTAAGACATTAAGTCCGTCTTACCTTTATGTTGCATGAAGTGGTAGTAAATAAATAATCGTTTTACGAACTGCCAATAGTACTGTAGCGACATCTGTGGCGCCAAATAAGAACTAAACTACGAAATCCTGCTTCACGCATTAGAGTGAATGTGATTTCTCCCTATCGCTTAAAGGTTTGATGGGAGAAAAATTATCGTTGATTTTTGATTTAATTACTCAGATACCCGCGAAACGAGACACAATAGTAAAACAATAACAGCGCGGTCTCATAGGACCGGTTGGGGATTCAAACGTTAAACTAGCCCTTCTATATGAATTGTTTAATTTTGTACAAGATTAAGTTTTGGGTTAAAGTAAAGAATTAGAATAAGGATATTTGTAATAACATTTTTATCTTTCATTAGGTGCATTTAGTTAGTAGTATAGTTTTAAAATTTTAGTCAGGTGATGAATAAGTCATAAGGATCCTTCACTCAATTCAATCGTAATAACAGTGGAAAGAACTCTACTTAATTTAATAAATATTGAGCTATAACTATCCATTTGATTGAGGGAGGTTGAGTGGAGTGGAAGAAATGAGATACTTTAAATAAAATATAGAAAATAGCTACGAATTGTCAAAAAGAAAATTGTACCTAAATGAAATTCTAAATCAACTGAAAATCTTTTCTAAATAAAATTCCTGCTTACTTATTTAAAATGATGATTGATGGACATAAAATAGCAGGCAAATGTAAATAAAATATAAAGCAATATTAATTACAACGGATTAATTCGTATTAAGCCGAAAAAAGAGGATTATGCCATAAAAAGCACATCAAGCAAAAAGGTTTTAACATAATGTTGCCATACAAATGGCAATGTTAGCCGCACTGATTCAAATTTCGAACGAGCCTTATACGGCATTCATTCGAATTTCGAATGAACGTTATTTACAGATTAAATTGGATACGCATTTCAGCCATTAAATTAAATCCAGATTTTAATAATGCGTTTGTTAGTTTGTGAACGGTACTCAAATATTCCACTAAATGAAAACAACTGAAATATTTTATAAATCCGTTGTAAGTAGCGCTCAATATTTTGTTACTAACAAAATAATATTAATGATATGATTAATGATATGACACCTAAAAGTATTGTTATAGGTAACTTGTTAGAAGTTATTCAAATAAGACAGTAATTCTGAAAACAGACTACATTACGAAATAATCAGCAAAATATTCTTGCGTCCGCATCGTTCCCATAGGAAGGAGCCGGAATGTGGCGATCATCCCAAGTTTACGAGATGCTGTTAAATTTCCAACAGTCCAACCTTATCGTTCATATCATGTCATCTGGTAAAAACGAGTAACATCGGCGTCGTCTGTGAAATAAGTCTAAGTCAAGAGTGAATAGGTTACTTCTAGGCGTGCTCCTCGTCGGCATCGGTTACCAACAGGTGAGATAGTGGTAACTGAGAGCCTATCCGTATTTTTTTTTCAATGATGACTGAATTAAATAGAGTGATTGATGAATGAATTCAATTTTGAGGACATGACTTTACAAGCTTGAGATTGATCAATCAAATATTACAACACAGTAACTAGTTGCTAACTGACCCACCATTGCCTTATAACCGCCATTTTCCTCCACCAAGCGCGTACTCACGAAAAACAGCTAACTGCAATGTTTTCCCCATTCGCATTTTTCGGCATAGTAACAGACTCCTTACCTTATACTTACCAAATAACAGTGAAAGGTATATCGGAAAAAACAGGTTAGCGAAAAACGTTAGGGTTGACAGAAAATATTCAAATGTCGCACATAATACCCGAACAATAGGGGTCGGTTGTACCACACGCCAGAGTTTAACCTGCCTTATAAATAATTCATGGTAAATATATCTGTTGCCAATAAAACTATGTTATTATAATTTAGATGGAGTTTGGATCAAGAATTTCTAACGTGTCGTGTTTTGTTTTGGAATTACCGTGTCAAACAAAAGTGCTTTACTTTGTCGTATATTGCATAGGTATATTTTTACTGTGTGTTGTTCTTTCTATACAATCCGATCTGTTATCAACATCATTTTCTTTTTTCAGCCATATACCAGAACGTTTATAAAATAAAAAATAAAAATTGAGTTAGGGAGGGGAACCCACAAGCAACTTACATAGTTGTCCAGCAACTTTTTTGGTGGTGCATGCTCAACAGTAGCAACAGCGACGCAAATATTTTTTGTCAATTAATAAAATATTTTTTTACCAATTGACGGGCTGATAGTTGCGTCACCGTTGCCGAACCCGCGAACAAACAAATCTCCTAGCTGTCAGGTAAACGTGATATGAAAGAGTTGCGGAGCCTAAAGTAGGTCTTGCGTGCTATCTTCTATGCGAATGAATTTTACACAAATTGCGTGGAATTGAGTCTTCACGACTAACAAAAAATCTACACCACAGTACATTGGTGCTGATGTTATGAAACTATGTATTGACATAGTTTCACAACATCGTTCATCACTATAATAATAACTTACTTAAAACCGTTCAAGGATATTAATAAACTACTTCAAGTCCCAAACTATCTACAAGGAAAGCCGCAATCAAAATTGTTTTGTAATTCAAACAATCACCGACAGCTTCTAATCTGATCCCTCGCTACACGTGCCATCAATACTAAGCCCAAGAGGAACATCAAAATAAAAACACAATAAGTAAAGGAAAACACCTTCTAATTAGATGAGAAACAAACGCAAGATTAGGGTCAACACTCGCCCGGGGAACTCTCGCCATTGTCAGAGGCTCCGAGGTACAGCGGCCATTTTAATATAATTATTATATTAACCACAGCTTACTGCTGCCGCCCGGGGCCACTCGCCCGTTTTGATGTTAGTTATGCTATATGAGGATAACCATCTTTGTTCGTTGATTGTCTGTGTGGAGGTAGATAGAAATGGTTCTTATGTTATGGCTTGAGGGAAACATGCTCATTGATATTTTAGACAGCTTTCGTGGAAAGAGGTACATGACATAAACTATTGAAATACCGCTACTTTAAACAAGAACTACAATACACTGACGCAAACATGGGCAACGCCTGAGTTGTACGTAGCACTGCGTCACGTGGCGTTGTGTGGTGTTTGTCTAATGTAGCTCTACAAGTCTAGTTGCCTTAACCACTTAGTTATAAAGTGTATCTCTCTTGTTCCAGGTATGCAACAAGATCTTCGGCAACGCGTCGGCGCTGGCCAAGCACAAACTGACGCACAGTGACGAGCGCAAGTACGTGTGCATCACGTGCGCGAAGGCGTTCAAGAGACAGGACCATCTGTAAGTTCACACTGATATTCATCATCATCGTCATCACTTCAGCCGAAAGACATCCATTGCTGGATTTTTATGCTTCTTGCATTCGCCTCCCTCAAGCGTCGCCACACCGACCGGTCCAGCATCCATCGAATTCTCGTGACCCTCACCAGGTCATCAGCAAAGGCGTCCAAGTTTAAGCTGGTTTTGTTATGATTATAAACTTTTTCACCTATAAAACAAGAGTGCATAGACAAAGTGACAATATAAAGGCATATCGATTACCGAAATTCAAATTGATTACATGACATTTCAATAGCGCTTCTCAATTCAATATTTAAATTTTGAACTGTCCGGTTTCAAAATGGTGTATGATAAAAAAGAGGAGAGGAATGTTTTTGCCGAGATTATTTAGAGTCAAGCTCAATGGTTGTTTAAAATTTTAGCAAACTGTTTCATGTTTACATAACAATAAATCCACTAGGGACACTGTTATGTAAAGTTGGTATAGTTTTGTATTTTAAACATACTGGAAAACATGTGGAATAGTGAAACTAACGTAAATTCGATAAAATAGAGTTGAAAATTTTATTATAGTACCTACTTATTGACTACCTTAGCGAAGCTTGCCAAGAACGCTAATTTGATACATTTGGTGACAAATATTTCAAATACCCTAAGATGTATCACATCCACATTGTAATGGATTTGCTGACAAAGTGACAATATTTTTTATCAAAAACTAACATATGGTAAGTTGTCCCACATTGAACCAGGTAAATTTCAAAGTCTCATAGTGGGCTGGATGTTCAATCAATGCCTTTAATTTTTTGTGTATAGTTAGCGTAATTATTTAGCTTCAATTTTGTAAAACATTAATTTCTCATATTCCTTTTAGTTTCGGTGTAAAACAGGTTTTTATGAAAAAAGATTTTTGGTTCAATGAGTACCACAGGTGGTACACATTTAACCAGGGTATCGTCCACATTGAGACACCTTATTAACGATGTCTTCCAGTTCAATTTATAAGGCAAATACTTTGTAATAATAATAATAATAGTTTTTTTTTTTCTAAGTTTTTGTAAAAATATTTAAAAATATAAGAAATATGATACAATGAAAAATAAATGAAATAATAATAAACAGTAATAATAAAAATCTGCCTTATATTTATAAAAATCACTTTAAATCATATGCAATTAAACCGAGAGTCTTAGTTTTATACATCACAAAACCTTTTCAGTCAAATTCTTATCATATTTTAATAATAAAAACAAAAGTACCTTCCATAATATAACAAATTAAAATTAAATTAAAATAATTGTAAAAAACACACACTTTAACGACTGGGGTGTACACAATAAACTGTGGTTCACACCACGTTTTGATCACTAAACTCAAAATTTTACCCGCAAATCAATCTCTTAAAATCAGGAATTACAGCGCTTTTAATTGCTAAATAACCGTAGAAAACCGTGTACATATAAATAAATTGATATTATTTAAACGAAAAAAGCTAAAAAAGAATGAAATTGGCAAAAAATATTTACTTTTTGAGTTAGTTTGCTTTCGAATACTCCTCACACAACCACTTTGCACGCGATTGCCACGCAAGCTAGTGGGCAGGAACGGAACGTAGATACCTCTCTTTCACTCATATTAGCGCGGTTTGGCAATGTCGCATTTTCGAGATTCGGCGGTGGTTCAATGTAGCTGCCTGGTTCAATGTGAGACACCCGACCCTACCTACTTTCCAAACTTATGACTAGCCAAATGCACAAACTCAGTAAAACCAAAAGAACGAATACTTATTATTTATAGAATGCCACTTTTTCTAGGCCCAACAAAGTGTGTCCATAAATCCTTCTCTAAATCTTTAGTAAACGCATCCAGGGCCGATTGTTAAATTTGTATATTTTTCTCGACCAGAGTTACAATAAATTGACCCAAACTTGTGACTTTCCAGACTCTCAGTATTAAAACACCTCTAAAGTTTATAAATAATAGTTCTAGTTTATACGAATTATTATAATTTTTTAATTCCATAATTCATATAAAACTATTTCATAAACGAAAATACAAACATTTATTTAAAAAAAAGTATCCGTTCGACATTCAAGTTTTATAAACCAAAAACAATCTAAACCGTATATTCGCAGACGCAATCTACTAAATTCGCATAACCGTGGGAATAGTTATCATACGGTAACTAGTTTGGACAAACAAGCTAACTAGTTTAAAGATCAAAGCAGTCATTTAGCCGACGGGACACATGTCGAGCAAGGTGGTGCTTTAATGGCCGCAGCTTAGCCACATGAATATTAATGAGCGATGAGCTATAACGCGCGTACTCACGATCATACAATAACCGAACCGAGTGTACAGTAGATAAATACGACACATATAGTTAAAAAAATAAGCATGGATGCCGTGAGACACCAAGTTAGTATTAAGTTCCTCTCACTAATATTAATTAAGTATTAAGTAACAGGCACAATGAAATAAAAGAATGAAAAAAAAAACAACCAACTTTTTTAAACTAACGAGAATATCATCCATCAGGTTTTAAAATCTTTACAAAACATATTGGCCACCTGTAAAAAGAGCATTCAAAATTTCAAATATGGAATGAAGAGGGATAAGTTTCGATCGCGTTTGAAAATTCGAAAGTCGAAAGCGCGCGCCTTTTTTATTTCGATGGACATTATTTGTGTAGTGGAGATAAAGGTATCAATATTATTTTGTGTACCTATAGTTTTATATTATATCGGTTCGACTTAACTTCAAAAGTTAACGTCATCTCTGTCACTCATTGAATACCATGTGACTCTTTTTAAAACTCAATGTATCAGCTGGAAACTGTGCGTAGCGCTTATGGTGACCTAGTTTGAATAATACCGCGGAATTTTAGCATTTCATTGTTGATGAGGTTTTATTGGACTCGTTCGGTTTTATGAACCATTGTGGTGAATATATTAATTTCCATATGTCATTTACTAAAGTGCCTTATACTGCAGTCGGGTAGGTATATGCGGACCTGAAACACATCTGTGTTTGGCCGGGTTACTCGAAATTGAAAATTAATATTGCAATAGGCCTTAATGAGGGTTGCTGTTGCTTTCGCTTGTACCTATCACGCCTTGTAAGCTTGTGACCAGGATAGATGAAGGCAGAAATGATAAATGGATAAATGTAGGGTAGGTAGAAACTACAGAAAATGGTAGAAATGCCTAAATAATACAGTATAATAAAGTAGTGTAAATATAGCTGCTATCTAGTTGCTGCTGTTTTATAGTGTAGTTACTCAGATACCCGCAAAACGAGACACAACAGTAAAACAATAACAGCGCGGTCTCATAGGACCGGTTGGGGATTCAAACATTAATGTTGCGAAACGAATCACTTTTCACGCCATTGAACAATGCGACTGAATTCCATTTTTAAACTGTGTACTACTTACATATTTTTATTAAATTGTATTATGTGTATACCAGTATGGGTACAAATGTTTTGGAGTTAGGTTTAATTAGTAATAAAAAGTATGCGCGGTCTGACCACAAAATGCTATAAGATAGCATAATTTGTGGAATTTTTCTTCCTCAAAATAATAAATCAATAAACATACCATTGCATTAAATATCCATACATTGACACGGACAGTATTCATTTAAGAAAATGTTTCGCACAGGGTACGGAATTTAGTGCTCGGGACAAAATCGTTTCCTATCTATTACTGGATAAAATCAGGAGTTAGCCTTCCCAATTTCCGCCCGGACACATTTCTGTTATCCTATTCAAGGATATATGAGGGGGAAAAGGTATTCAGATATTTAATAACGGTTTTGAACAGCTGCGATCGGCGTACAATGTTTTTATTAAATTAAAGGCTATCCAAATTACGATGTTCTTCCAAAAAAAGGATTAAAGAAATAGAAATATAAACCCTTGAGCAATAATGTATACATGCTCATATTAAAAAACGCTGAAAGCCAGCAGCTTTGGAAGGTCTCCCACAAGGTGGACCGATGAAAGAAAGAAAGGCCGCGGGAATCAGATGGATGCGAGATGCACAAGACGGGTTGTTGTGGTGACATTTGGAAAGGTCTATATCCAGCTGTGGCCGTCTTTCGTCTGAAATATTACAGAACTTTTTCTCGCGGCTTTGGTCCAGATAGGCCTATCTCTCAGTAATAGAGCATTTTCAGAGAGAAAAGATAAAAAGTTTCTAAGCTTTCTTCTATTTACATTCGTATTTTTACTCATTCTTCTATTTACAGCAACGGACACATGCTAACACATCGCAACAAGAAGCCTTACGAATGCAAAGCAGACGGATGCGGCAAGTCATACTGCGACGCGAGGTCGCTGCGGCGACACACTGAGAACCACCATCAACCGCCGGCGCCAGAATCAAGTAAGTATATTGTTACTGTAACAGTTGCGAGCAAGTACGAGAGGAATCGCAGTTTCAGACATTTGGTTCATGTACTCGGCCGAGCGGCCGGTGCGGTGGTGCGAAGCTAAAGTATAATTGAAAATTTGTTTGTAAAATAAACCTAAAAGATTCTACGATATATCTCGTATGTGGCATCTAAGAAGATATCATCAACGAGATATGTCGTAACTACCACTACTCAATGTGTTAAGAAGGACACCCATCTACACTCTGACCTCGGCAAGTGTTGCCTAACGTAAAAGATCGACCTGTAAGGAAATAAAATAAAATATAAACCTACGTCAAGCCAAAATCTACAGCCGAAAGAAGTCCTACGATATATCTCGTTTGTGTATTCAGTGTGTTATATATAACGGTCACCCTTCTACAGCTTGTCCTCAAGTATTGCTTAACCTTAATGTTCGTCCCGTGCGACTTACTACGAACGCCAAAAAATAAATAAAATGTGTACCTATATCATGTCAAAGTCTTGAAGCATCTCGTTTGCAAGAGATTATTCACGTTGCAGTCAATACTCTTGAGGGATAAATCTAAGTAAGCACACTGTCAATCCGTGTTAGAACGTTCGATCAAGGAACTTACCGACTTAGTGCACTGTTGATTATAAGCCCATAGTGTACTTACAAATTGTACTAGAATGTTCCGCACGAACGGGTTTACGAAGGATTTACATATAAGTATAATATATTGTAGGAAGTGTATCAAGAATTGTACTTAAAATATAAAAAATCTCATGTCATCATATTTTTGTCGAACTCTTCAAAAACGTTCGACCAATTTTATGATTTTTTATATTGTTAGATAATTTTTTTAAGGTGAGAAATCATCTAATGAATTCTCCCGCTAATATTTGGTAGGTGCGAGAATAAGTCTTCTACCAAATATAATCTAGTATGCCAATTTTCACCCAAATCCGTTAAACCGTTCGAGCGTAAAGAATTTAAAAATATACACACACGCACTCAAAAACGCCTCTATCTTATAATATTCCCACTGAAAGACACGGAAAAAGATAAGTACAGAAAATAAAAATTTCATCGGCCTCCAAGTGATAAAGATGAGAAATAAAATAAGCAATTAATCATATTCATCTGCTACTTGCTCCATAAGGCATCGTAAATCTGGGAGGGTCGGTCTTAATCTCGACGAGTAGCAATTTTTAATCGATCCTGCGTGAAGGGTCTTCAATTTGTTTAATCGGTCTCCTTGAAATGCTGATTAGTTTACGAATACAGTTTTTAGTATATGAGTTTTAAGTAAGTGGTTTTACTAACTTGAAGTGGTAATATTGTTTATTGTAAGTCCAGCCTAAGACCGTTTTCACATTATCCGATCCGATATCGGTATCAGACGCCGCGGCCGATCCGATATCGGGGTAAGTAAAATGTATGAAATATGTACCTATCTTTCATATTGCCCGACCCGATATCTGATATCGGAGCACGGCATTTCATACATTTTACTTACCCCGATATCGGATCGACGTCCGACACCGATATCGGATCGGAAAATGTGAAAACGGTCTAGTTTATTTTTAAATCGACTATAATATGCAAAAACACATAAATTATCCTATTGATGTTAAGTAGGTATCTAAATTTACAAATCGCTCATTTGCGACAAGAATGACACTAGCTCAAAAAATATGATTTCATAGAAAAGCATTTTTAAGTTTCAATAAATAACATCCACATAATCATTTTACGATCATTCAAGGTTTGTATGCAAAGAAATCTGACATAATTTATGACTTAATTTATTTGTTAATCCAATGCAGTAAATTTTTCTTTCGTAACATTTTAAGTCATAAATCTAGATTTTTCAGTTATGTCATCTGTATCGAAAGAGCTAAATGTATTCCAGATTTTCACACGCATAAAATACGATTACAATGAAAATAAAGTATCTAATATTTTGTTTTAACTAAGCCAGGATTGTTATCCAAATAAAAACGAAATATTACGAGCTCCGTATCATCTTACACACACATTGTCTACAATATCAGTATGTAGGCAAGTCTGTTCGTGTAACTAGTTCAAAACCCGAGGCGAATATAAATGGGGTCTGCGGCGAATTGAAACAGACTCAATACCTCCATAAGCCCTAGCGTTCGTCTCCTTTCTTTGTTCCCTCGGAAGCGAAACTTGTAATTAATTGTTGTAGTCTTACACTAAGCTTTTGTATTCTTTAGTGGGAAATTATAGTACATTACGATATTAGTGCGTAATGATGGTTATAACATGCGAGGCGGAATTTCAGCCCGAGCCGAAGGCGAGGGCGTAACTGAGCCGAGCATGTTATAACCAATACGCACGTATATCGTACGACGTTTTTTAACACATTTGCGAGGAAACAGAAAAAAAAAACATTTTCACCTCAGCACCTCAAACAAGTATGTTTTGCAGTTTAAAGACAGTGAGCAAAATTCGATTTTGCTGCGAGCGTGAGACAAAGTAACTTTTTAATTATTTTTTTTAAATGCCGAGTCAGTGCTTGGTCTACTCACAACATTCGAAAGATTTGAACTTCACTTTGTTCTGTCACTTTCACTTCGATACGAAAAGAGCGAGAGATAGAAACAAGTCGATTCAAAGTTCGATTTTCAAATTCCATATATAATAGGCTCAAAAAAGAAACCAACAATAAAACGTTCGGAAACACGTCACCTATAAAATTTCAAATCAAGGTTTAAATGTAATGTATTATACTTTTCTCTTAATAATCGAATTATATTTTTTTATGATCAAATAAAAAGATGTTGAATTAAAAAATACAAAGTTTATCATGTATCTACATAATTATTTAAAGTTTTAACAATCTTTATTGTGACAGAATAATTTAGTAATAGTGCAATTTCCGAACGCATCTTTAAAAAATAGCGGGCTTTAATTTTTTATTGTTTTCTTCTTCTATTCGCTAGCTACAAAGTGCGATACACGTTGGATATTATTAAAATAATAATAAATAAATATGAGTGAATCCAGTGATGATGTCTGCGATTTAACACCGGAAGAATTGAAGCAGTATGTAAAAAATGCAGAAATATTATTTGTTCTCGCTGCTGAAGTGAAAAGTTGTATGTGCTACACGAGACCAAAGTTATTTGCATCTCGTGTCTTTGAATCCCTCGCTGCACTCAGGATTCTAACCTAGAATCACTCGCTACGCTCGTGATTCAAATATAGAATCCTTCGCTTACTCGGGATTCAAAATCAACACTCGCGGCAAAAACCAACTTTGCTCTCTTGTTGCACAAATAACTATTAACATCTTAGTGTTTAGCGCCAAAGAAATCGAACGCAAATATTGTTTGGTAAAATGACAAAATTACAAAAATTACAAAAAATGACGAAAATGACTGAAATGACAAAGAGTGACAAAAAATGACAGAAAATCACAAAAAATGACAAAAAGTGTCAAAAATGACAAAAAGTGACAAAAAATGACAAAAAATTACAGAAAATCACAACAAATCACAAAAAATGACAAAAAGTGACAAAATGTGACAAAATTGACAAAAATGACAAATAAATGACAAAAAATAACAAAAAGTTACAAAAATGCCAAAAAAGACAAAAAGTAACAAAAAATGACAAAAAGTGACAAAACATGACAGAAAATCACATAAAATGACAAAAAGTGACAAAAAGTAACAAAAAATGACAGAAAATCACAAAAAATGACAAAAAGTGACAAAAATGACACAAAGTAACAAAAAGGGACTGAAATGATAATAAATCACAAAAAGTGACAAAAAATGACAAAAAATCACAAAAAATCACAAAAAGTGACAAAAATTACAAAAAATGACAAAAAGTGACAAAAAATTACAAATATCACAAAAAATGACTAAAAACCACAAATAATCACAAAAAATGTCAAAAAGTGACAAAATGTGACAAAAAGTGACAAAAAGTGACAAAAATGACAAAAAAATTACAAGAAATGACAAAAAATGATAAAATATGACAAATGATAAAATGATGAGGCTATTCAAAATTTCGAACTAATCGCCGCGCACGAAATGGCAAATAATGCTGTTATGGAATTTGTATGGGCTATAACTTAACTATTTGCTTTGGTATAACACACGCGTTTTTTATGACCCGCTTTACATATCTAAAACCGGTGGAATTACATCAGCTTTACGAGCAACTGTGTTAAAAAATAAGTAACGAAACAATAGTATAAGTTTAGCAATTAAGGAGAAAATAAAGAAAACGTTGCTCGTAAAAGGAGGTGTGAAATGGTCGGTGCAGTTGTACGGGCTATAAAAGCTTATTGCCCAATAGAACTGCAGCCGCGATAGTTGTAGTGAAAGTGTCGCTACAGCGCTGTGGAGTGGCATACATTCACGCGAGTAAAATATTCAAAGCATTCGATTGCACAGTTGCACTCCTGGTATGACAAATATTCCGTATAGCGCGCATTTTCATATCGATGTCACCACAAAAATTTGTATTGTGTGTATTTATACATGTACAAAATCATAGATGATCACGAATAAAAGGATAACTTTGGATATAAGTCAATTAAGTAATGAAAGATGAAACAGTGACTAATTAAAACTAAGTAGGGATTCCAAAAAGATTGCTTTTAAATCTTTTTTTCTTTCGCAGGTTCGTCAAGCACACCAACCAGTGTGATTACGATTGTGGAACGCGCGGAGGTGATTACACACGGTTCGAACGCTAATGCGAACTCGAACGCGACTGCGAATGCGAATAGTAAAATTTCGCAGCGAATCGCGTCTCCCATCTCGCCTGCTGCGCGTACTCAACCTCCACATTCAGATGTAAGTATACTAAGATCATGTCTTAGATATTATCATTGGTGAAGATAATAATTATGTTTATCTCAAATGGGAAAATTATTTACTCATAAAATCGCAACACATCAAACAAGCCATTTTATTTTAAGCCAATTTTTAAATAACAAAATGTCATCAGTCAATTTAGGAAAAAAATATATTACTATATATTATTTAACATATCTTAAAGAAACCTTATATTTCTATTCATTCAAAACCTAACATAAATTTGAAAAGAAACAACAATATTGAATGATTTATTTGCTTGAATATACCTAGGTACATTTTGGTGCCAGTAACGACTTCAACTAAAGCAGTGATATGCTTTCGACTTTGAAGCCGTGCAAATATTTATATTAGGTACAAGCATGGTCGGTACAATTTAGCACACATCAGAATGAACCAAGGCACGGCTATGGCGCGAACTTACAGCGAAAAGCGTCCCCCATTTTACTCACACATACTCACACCCCAAATTCTTACGTAAGAATAAACTTTCAGATTTCATTAAGTTATCTACAAGATTTGTTGGGGACGAACTTCTTAAAGAATATAGATTTTTTGATGAGAGTCCTGTTACGAAGAAACATAGCTACTGCAACGGTAGTACATTTTAAAGGTTGCTAAAGCCTCAGAACAAATGCTGCAACATTAACTCCACCTGTTTACTTACAGAATGTAATAAAACAAACGTATTTTTCTCAGTAAACTACAGTTAACTGTTGAAGGTAACTTCTAGTTGTATATACTCAAAGTTAAACTTGAGAAAACTTGTGCATTGCCACAGTGAATTATCTCCTTTATTTATTTGTTAAGGTAATAGCTTCTGTAAACCGTGTTTCTAAGTCATACTTAACAAATGCCCTTAGATTAATCATCATCATAATCATCTCAGCCAAAAGACGTCCACTGCTGGACATAGGCCTCCCCTTAGATTAATACATTCACCAATTACTTAGATATATTGATAAAACATTTACTTGTTGCAATATAAAACACAAAGCACAATGAAATCTTAATAAAAAAATTAAGCACTTACTCATAACCAACCAAAAAAAAAAATGAAAGCAATCGAAAACAAATAAAAAAATATACATACGAGTACTAATACAACAACACCTTATTGTGTCAATATACTAAGGTGTTTATTGTTACACAATTTTTTATACTAAAAAACGTAGCAGCTATTAGCATATCAATAAAAAAATAGTAAGGGCAAGGTAGAAACATCTCGCTATCTCTTTTGCATGCGTGTAGCTTAATGGCAATGACGTTACATTTTAGTTTGCTTTCTTTTTCTGTTACGTGACAGTTATCCCTTCTACCAAATTTAATTGTTTTGTTATTTACATAAATGATTTAATTATTATTTTTCTATTAACTACCCAATTACAAGGCTATAGTCTAGATGACCATATTTTAACAAGTTAATAGGCACTAATTACAAAATTAACAAAGCCACAAAAAACGTAACCCTAATCCGCTAATTTCCCATCAGTTAGTTCATACGCTGTTTTAAGTCCTTCATTAATCTAGCTTTTTATACTTAGGCGTGTCTGGCGGCTTTCCAACTGGTCATCCGTGTAACACACAGCCGCCCTTATTAATTAACCAATTAGGCCGAAATCCGCGTTCTGTGTGCTCTTTTAATTTCCCACCATTAAAGGTTTGGACAAAAAACGCCGGCCAATATGGAAGGTGTTTGTCTATACTTATGTTCAGATAAATCAAATGGACATGTAAGGGTTGAGTACGGTGATTTTGTTTGATTTTTTTTTTGTACTTTGACTGCTCTTTCATGTGATTTTGTAATGATAACGTGTTTAAATGTGAGGGTTAAATTAGTCAGATGGACAAATTCTGCAAGATGTATTGACAAACCTCTAAAATACCGGCTTGTTGCTGACTATGTATATCAAAGACTGTCCAGTATACTAATACTTGTCTGAAACATGCCTTAAAACAGCAATTCTTTAAGTTAAATTTAAAATCTCATGTAAGTGAACGATTAAAATGTAAACCTATAAAAAAAATTCCATACTAGGAATAACATCTGTATCGTCACATACTAAAGATACCTAGACCTCGAACAACAAGCTAGCCAAACAAATATTTGTTCCGTGCGAGAATCTAACCCGCGATACACAGAACATTATCCAATCTTACTTGTTGTTGAGCTTGTTTTTAAAACACAGCTATAATTCATTCAACAAAACAACCGCCATTCCAACGGGTGACAAAACAGTGCAACTATGAACAACAACACTTCATCAGTACGTAACTTGAAACTTGAGCCGACAACATCGAAACTTGTACAATACAATGAATTGCTTCAATTGGATTTAAACAAGTTTTTACGCCATTTCGTTTTCTATCATTTTATTTGTAGGCTGATCGAAATATATTGTAGCTTTAAGCAAAATTTGTCCAAAATAAGAAATCATACAATAAAATAAAATCGTATCTAATTAGATTAATTGTACTTTTTTTAGTCTATTTAATGTAGCGGTTTATTGTGCCAAAAATAAAAAACTGTTTCACATTGTAATATTTCAATAGTTATAACATTATGATTGAACAATCACATGGTATGGTATTGTGTATCGGACTGTTGTCGTACCACTATTTTTGTAGAAAGAGTACACTAATACAAAAACACCATCTTTAGGCCCATATTTTACGTAATGATGAAATGAATGAAACAGGTTGAACCACCCCAGCTGCTCAGGGAAAGTCAGTTCCAAATGCAAGCGTTTTTTACCATCTTAATTTTTAACTAAATACCAATAAATTCTCTTCCAGTCAAGCAACGGCTCGGACAAGTCGTCAGGCACGTCAAGCAGTACGAACTGCGACTCCAGCCCGCCCTGCACGCCGCCCGCGCCCCCCACGCCCCCCGCCAGGCCCAGGCCTAAGAGCAGTAGCAAGCCCAAGTCTTGTACGGTAAGTAGCTGCAGTTTTATTACTTTAGAGTATGAATTAGACTACCTAGTAGACTGAAATCTCAACTAAAATTCAAACTATCGATGACCTGATGGATTCTGTAAGAATCTGCTGATTGCGAGAAGTGCAGGACTTGTCGCTATAGCAACCTTTGGGGGAAGTCTAAATATTGCTGTAAACGGCTTTCGGCAGACCATGGTGATAATAATCCGACTCAAAAGAGTACTAAATTTCGCTGTTATTGTTTTCTTAATCTATGATGACGTAAAGCACGAAATTATCAACAACATGGTTTGAGAGTTGTTGTTCTACACAGATAAATAAAAATAAAAGAGCTCGTCTTACGTATTCTTCGTAGTACTCTAGAGTTTCTATCTTTGTGATAAGGGAAGGCTACACAAGAAAAATACGAGAAAGACTAGCAAAGCGAGCAGGCGCAAGCCCAAGACTTGTTCTGTACGATAACAAACTTTTTTCTACCTATTTACGTCGAAGAAAGGAGAAAAATACGGAGCTTAAACAACACTAAGAACTCGCTTTGTTAATTAGTAGGATTGTAATTTGTTTCTTCAAGTGCCGTCGTCATCTTCAAAACATCTCAAGCGTTAATTTTTTCTCATTACCAACTCGTGGTTCATTAGCATTTTATTTTAAGAAAAGAGCTTTTAATATCCTATTTGTTTTATGCCCTGAACACTTTACTCAAATTACTACTGAAATTGTAGATAAACAGCAGAAACTCGTTAATCTATTCCCAGTTTAGGTACACGGACCGTAGCAATAGACCGGTAAAGCGTTAGAACAAAAAGGCCAATTCCCGAAGAAGGACGGTTGGTCAGCCCTGCTGAACTCAAATAATTTTCATCCAACATTGACCGTAACTAACAGCGCACGCCAAACAATAACACATCTGGGGGAAAACAAAACAGCTACGGCGTAGCATGTAACAATACTGCTACGCTTCGTAGCCGACCGCAAACTTCTACAGAGTTTCGTAGCGGACGCAGCACTAAATCCTATTTAGGACTTGTACAACAATTCAGCCCACGTTGTAGATTGTGTATCGTTAAGTAACCACCGCACACATTTATCTAAGCACACACGTATATGTTATACCATATGTATACTTATAAGTCTCGGGTAAACCATTTATAACTTGGTCGAAGACATTGCATTGTTGTACGGGTCTAGCTCGCCAACAAGATTAAATCAATGTTTGCTTATTGGACAAGTCTAATCTTACTTACTGACATTTAGTTAAAAATCTAATTAAATACCAATTCTAGTTACTTATCCTAACGGAATAATATAATTCAATCAAATTAAATTCTGTAACTGTTAAATATCTCGTTACTTAACTCGTAAACAATATTTACGTTTTACTGAAAATATTCTAGAACGCTCGCGAACATCAAAACCCATTACAATACGTGGAACAAATTACGAGATATTTTATTCAACAAAACGCCCGTCAAAACATTTTTCCTTTAACAATACGGGAAAATAACAATCCAATGTTATTGAAACTTCGCTCTACAAAATTGTACGTATATCAGAGCGAAGTACACTTTGCAGCAATAATTAACCGTTGGAACTTCAAAGCTGCAACTAGAACATAATTGGTTATTATTAAATGCAATCCAAGTAGAATTATTAATCCTAGTGAGAAATTCTATTATGAAAACAATGTAAGTAGACCGTGGGAAGTAGGGTGGGTCGGATTCTTATGCAAATGGCGATGTATCGCGGATCGGAGTGCGAATCGCCATTGGGCTGCGTTGGCCATTCATCAGCCTTTGTAAGGGTTTAACAATTCAGGTGTGGTCGCGGACTCGCGGACGGTACGGACAGCATCTAAATCATGCTACGCCACCATGATTTAGATTCGATTTTCGCGATGCGGACCGTTTTAATTCATGGATTTAATATGGGATTAGATTTCATAAGGACCGTGTAAGATAAACGATGTGTGTTCGCTTTTATTATATTAGACTAGTATTAGATGGTTTAAAATTTGTTAAATAGGTACTCACAATTAAGCAACACTTTATTAAACATTGATTCGTTTAAATGATATGATAATATTCATTTAAAATTCATTAAAGTATCAAAAACAGTTTTAACAATCTGACAATCAATAATAAAAATATAAGAATAGAAAATTCACGAAACATCCAACTTCACAACATTACACCGCCTGCACTTAAAAATTAAAATTTACAACCCACATCTCTCACCCCTAAATCTATCGACATTCGTTCAACGGTAGCGTCTCATGGTAGAGGGTTTGCGAATACGGTCCCGCATACATCGCGCGTCCACCTGTTCCGTCCCATAGACCGCTTCAAGGGCTCTAGTTCGAGCCGGTTTTATCGCATTGTATTGAACTAGATTCGTCGCATTTCGCACTGCTATAGGGTGCTATTTGAATAGCAGTTGCGATGTGAACTTTCCAATGAGAAATGTTGTATTATTAGACGTGGTAGCTTATTAGGATTTTTTTATTGGTACCTGTTCTTACAAGTAAAAGTAATGGGGGTTTAGACGACGTGTTTAGTTTTATTCTGTGCGCTTTATTTACATGATGTATTTACAAATACTATTGACAAAATAGATATACCGTAAACCAAAAACTTTTTGGAGCTAGTAAATAATCGTATGTTCATACAAGTTGTTCGGTGTAATATTCTGCATCAAATATTAACAAATAACTCAAGCCCAGGTCAGCACAGACAAATATTCGACCAAACCGCCTGCACACGATAAATTCAAAATATGATCCGAACAGCAAACATTCCACAAAACGAACGAATCAAAATAAACACGACGCACATAGCAAAAATAATTACACAGCGCCACTCATTAAAACTACGCAGACACGAATTCAGTTGATTTAACATGCTGAAAATTCACTATAGGCTAACAGTTCCTGCACAAACAACAAAAGTGTAATCACGTAATAATTAAAACAGGACTTGCGGTCCATCGGAAACGACCACTCGAAAATGGTCTCTCTTAATACAGGTTAGGGGTTTACTTTGTGTAAATTTTGGTCGAGAGTTTTGACGGAAAGGGGTCAACGTTAAATAGGTATTTACAGGTGAGGTTTATTAAAAGTACTCACTTTGATCGAAGCTTGATTCGACGTCACCAGCAGGAAGCAATAACGTCGGTCCCATAGGCACATAATTACAAACGGTCGGTGTACTCCACGGATATGATTCCCTCGCAACATTGTCAAAGGATTTCGTGTAAACTGTGAAGCGGTTGTTTCATTATTGAATAGCTATGTATGTATTTACTAACGTTATTTAGATTATTTGTGTGAGCTAGCTTTTATTAATTGCCGTACGAATTTTGATTGGAATACATGCTTTTAATATGGATATTTTGATCATCGAAAATTCATTTGATGTTGCAAGCGCTTCACTATTTCACATATTAAATTAATATAATATAGAAATTTACTGATTGTTAAATAAAAATTAATAAAGTTCTTAATCATACTAATATAATAAAGGCTATTTATTATGATTGTTATTGAAATTAAACACACGGGTAGAAGGTTTCCAAGAATAGTAGAGGATATTTTTTATTCTACAGGTACGTTCCATCGGGATAATTTTTTGCAAAACATATTTTTCAACAAAACAAAAAGCTTTTCTGTCTGAACATCACACTGTGTTTGATTTAATCGAAATATATAACAGGATATTGAAACAAAAACCTTTTCTGTATTACCTTTAACGCGAAATAGTCCACTAAAATGCTTTTTGCTGAATGAAATTCTCGCAAACCGGACTCGGGCGCTATTAAATGCAATACTGTAAATGTACGGATTCATTTTCAGCATGTTTCTCGGAAACGGAACGAGAGATCAATTACAAATATTCGTCACTGGTTTTCATTTTATGTGGAAAATTAAATACGTTGCATCCTTTTGTGTAAATGAATACCTTTGAAGTAACTACATTTATTGTTATTTATTTAAAAAATAAATAAAATACCAATTTTTATTATGTTAAAAAAAGCTCTGTTTGGGCGCCGCCGCCGGCCGTACAATTGTCAAAGGTTTTCACATTTTCAGTAGCTCTCCTAGAATATTATAGATTTTCTTCTTTCCGTGCATACAGATATGCAATTAATTCTATTGATTTATTCACAAAAGTTTGGGCACCAAAGAAGAACGCAATAGCAGAGAAGCGAACAGCTCGAAAAAAATTGTACTTCAACACGGATAAATACTTGGTTATCCAAGAATTAAAAAGTTAAATACTTTTCTATATTTTTCTAATATTTTTAAATATCTATTTAAACATTTTTTTGGAAACCAGGAACGTGCAAGTGAAGCAACTTGCACCCCCTCCAGGCGCCCATACATCTTTATGAAATCTACCGTGGAAAATTTGCTTTTAGTTGGAGATAGTAAAACTCACATTTCTGCGTAATTTTATACTCTAGGATCAGCTGGAATCGTTTTCGCTCACCATTAATGCTTTTCCAAAAATAAAACAATGACTCAGAAACAAAAAACATGAAAACATCTCCGCAACTGCGCTTTAACTGTAATCCGACCGCGTCGGTTCACCACTTTCGCGGTTTACCACTTTTCAACTTTATTACAAACAAACTATTACTTTAACTTTATTCAAACCTTTATTCCTTGGTGATAGGGTCTAGAATTCCTTGTATTATTTAATATTAATAAAGCTTTCAATATAGGAGATCACGTAGGCATTTTCTGAGTACAACTCGATAGCCTCTCGAATTCCGTCTGGGATCGATTTGTGTTATTAACAATGGGTTTGCTGTGTCAGGAACATATCGCCAGCGGGGGTTACTAGCAATCGCTTTGAGACGTCAGCCATAATTATAGGCCAGTTGCACACTGCTGTAATAGAACACATTGCCGCCTGACATTGACGTCGGTGATCGGATTCCATGTCATTGGCGCATTGTCTATGTGTGTGGTTTATGATTGTTTCGGCTATTCCGCTTAATTGTATCATCTGTGTTTGATGGAGGATAATATGGAGCTTTGTTTCGTGTGCTGGCCGTGAGTTGTGGGATGGCACCCTACAGGTATTATACACACAACAATGTCTAGCAAATATTTCTATGTTCAGTAGATATTGCTCTATCTGTATAATTTTATTACACTTCAGAATAATTGTATAATTTTTATGTTTACCTCAAAAAGCTTCTCAATTCTTTATCTTCCGTACAAAAAAAAAACTTAACAGAAGCACAATTATTTGACAATCTACTATATAAAAATAAGTCGGGTTTTCCTTCCTGACTCTATAACTCCAGAACGCACGAACTGATTTCCACGGTTTTGCATTCGTTGGAAAGGTCTCAGACTTCGTTAGGTTTATAGCAAAAAATATTTAAAAAAAAAACAAAAGTTAGGTAAAGTAGGGTAGGTAGGGTAGTGTAGGGTAGGTAGAGTAGTGTAAGGTAGTGTAGGGTAGTGTATGGTAGTGTAGGGTAGTGTAGTGTAGGGTAGTGTACGATAGTGTAGTGTAGGGTAGTTTAGGGTAGTGAGACTACCCTACCCTAGGTAGCGTAGGGTAGTCATTTGACGGGAGCGAAGCCGCGGGTAAAAGCTAGTTCATGTATAAAGGCGAGCTCAACTCAACAATGAGTTTTAAAACAAACCTTTGAGATATCATATTCAAGAATAGTGTACAAAATAAACCTACATAAATAAGTCTCACAAAAAAAATGTAATACATACAGCTTTATACAATTATTCGATTTTACGTATCACTAACGATTAATCATTGAATAAAGTTATAAGTTACATTACTGCGAAGCCTATGTCTATTGACCGGGCACAATTCCAAACTTCAACTCACTACAGAGCGTTTCAAATATTTTTATAACACTTTGCCTGCCCTGTTAAACGAACTCAAGCGCCTGGCTTGCGGCCAATAGAATTTGCTAAACGCACGTCAACTTGTCATCTGAACCTGCCTTAACATTTTAGAAACAAAAGCTTGAAATTTGTATTTCTTAGAACAGTTAGAATAGTGCCATTGTGTAAAACTGCACTGCAGTGTGGGGCCACACAAAGAGCGGTGTGTTACGTAACCTCGATTAATATAGAGAGTCCATTTGCCCGTAAACAGCCAATCTAAAATTAAAACCGTTTGCGCTTAATTTTGTTGCAATCAGGGTTGCGTGGGTGGGAAAAGTTTTTGGTATTGTATTTGTTTCTGTAGTTGTTTGTGAGTAGATTTCAATAATAAAGTAACAACTTTTTTTAATAGGAGACTTTCCATGACTGCAAGTGCGTTTGTGACGCTACGTTACTTTTTCTTATTTCTGTAGTGTGAACATATAAATAATCTTACCTAGGGCATCTTCAGAAAGAGAAACTCGGGGTCCTAGAACTCAAAGATAAAGAACAAACATAGGAGTAGGACTAACTTTTAGTCAGTAAAAGTCTGAGACATCGGCCCGTTTCGCCCTAGAGCGGCAGAAGTCGTTGGATGATATTTCGTTGAGCCTTCTTAAATTTTGAGTTCGATGTCCACACTCAGTCCATAATGGACCATTGTACGTGTAATACATTGGTACTTATAATAATGACTCCATTTTCTTTAAGAAAAATTACGTTTTCGCCACAACTTCAGTCAAATACTTAATTTACTTTAACATGAATTTACAAATGCATTCAAAGGGCATTTTTGCGCTCTGGAAAACCGTATTGAAGAGCATTCCCATTGAATAGCGAAACATTATTTGGTGGCTGAAATTGCTAAGTTGAATGAAGTTTATTGAATAGCTGACAACCCTGAAGCCAGTGTGGCGTGTTCATTGTTACGGCTCTATAGCGCGCCGAGCGAGAGAGTAATACATTATTTTAAATTCACATTTTACTGATATAAATAGGTGTTATTGTTTTTAATTTTAATGTTATGACCTACTGTAAAGGTTTTGTGCGCAGTATTGGAGGAAATTAAAAAAATAATACAACCAACTTCGATGTAAAAAAAAATACTAAAAAGTACATAATAACTTTAATCTCGAAAAGTGTTTCAACAATATTTCTATATACGTCAATCAAATAGTAGTATTTACATTGACGTTAAAACAACCCTCACTAAACTCACGTCATAAACGTAGTCAGTTTTGTGAGGGTGGTTTTGCTCAAACATATTCTCAAAAATCTCCAAACAACTTCATTCACGCTGTCTAGTGTAGAACACTTCGAAACTCCCGCACAACACACATCTTACACAAAATAACGTAACACAACAAGCATATCTCCTCGCCTCGTTCCAAAACTGTCACTATACAGAATAAGAACTCATTTTTCGTTGAAAATACGCGAGAATTTTCAATAGAAACCAATTTTCGGCGTGGTCAATACATGTTTAGCGGGCCCGCTGGGCGGAGCACTCAATAAGTGAAGATTGGGCCCGGCACCGCTGCAATTTTTGACGCGGTCCACAAATTGCATTTGCTGTCTCCAAGGACCCGTGCTTCTTACCTGCATGTGGTTGGAACACACTGTGGTACACAGGTGTAGATTGTGTCTATTGATTTTTAAGCTAGTCGTAAAAGTAAATATTTCACACTTACGTTATGGGATTG
Source organism: Mythimna separata (assembly GCA_030763345.1). NCBI lineage: Eukaryota > Metazoa > Arthropoda > Insecta > Lepidoptera > Noctuidae > Mythimna > Mythimna separata. The sequence continues at coordinate 3,930,721 of JAKKIA010000036.1, read as the reverse complement.
CTGCAAAGATTTACCGATGCCCTGGAACTTAGAGGTCAACGGAACACAAGTACGTCTTAGTCAGTAAAAGTCCGCTAAACTAAACTTTATCTCGCTCCACTAATAGCGAAAAAGTTATTTGATAATTTCCCACTTTAAAGAAAAAAAGACCAAGAGCTTTGTCAGTTTAGCTTAGTTTGCATGGTTAAGGTAATTTTTCACACTTATATATGCAGTTTAACTTAGTCAGGAGACTGGACGAAACTAGGGTAATGCGTAAGTACTTGGAGTCTATGTTATAGTCTGAAGTACATCATTATAATTTGATTTTGTTTTTAACTTTGCCCCTCACAAGGAATTACTCTAATATTATGGGTGTGTTCACAAACATGTAAAATACACAAACACAAAACACCTAGAGCAAAAACACTTATCTGTAGAGTTTACAAATATTTCTTCGGTACGAGAACCGAACCCGCGACACGCAGCGTAGCAGTCAATCGCTCATTCACAGCACTAACCCTACCGTCAAAAATCTTGCATTATAAAATTAATTAATACAGTATTAAAACTTCAAATCTTTAGAAGTTTCTTGCGGTACACGAATAAACTTTTCATCTGATAAAAATGCGAGAGCGCTACCACGTGTTTACCCTCCGTTTCATATTCATTCATAATTCTATTTATTTGCCATGTCATGCTTATATGCTGGTTACTATTGACGCAACTCATAATCATATTACACTCGCAATATTTTTCGTTCCTCAAATGGATATTTTTTTCTTGTCATTCATAGAGTAATATCTAGTATAAACACACATTTGAACTTGGTACTATCGGACCACGACTTTGGTTCGATTCTGCACCAAATCAGTCCAACTACAAAGTGGTCCGGTTTCTATAACTGTTTATCTGTCCGATTTGGCAGAGTTGGTTGCGAGTGGTTGCGAGAACAGATTTGAGCGTGTGTTAATACATATGCTACACAATACCTTTCTTCATAAAACTAAGTAAAATACCTAACCCCGTAATCCACTTTCAATCCCACAACTTTACGTCAATTGTTCGAACACAAGAAAATAAAATCTAAAAACTGGAACACAATGTCACGTTAGTATTTTAGAGAACAAAGAGCGCTAGTGTGTCCTCATCTCAAACCACGTCCCAAAAGAATTCTTCGCTGTCTCTTATCGAATTCTACGTCTTTGTACATACCACCAACTTCGCTCCAAATTCGATTCTTTTTCAGCTATCATCTGCTCGAATATCTCATGGACTTTTGATTTTTGCACCCCTCTGATGCAAGGGAAATACGTCAAAGTTACTTCCAAGATACAATCACCAATATCGAAAATAGAAAATGAACATTTGCCCTGCAAACTTTTTATATATTAATTTCTGGGACTTTTAATGGGACCGGAAAGAAAGAAAGTCAAAAGTGAAATTGAATTTGAGATACCCGTGACAGATGTCACGCCATAACTTCTTCATACACATTCGTTACGGGCTGAGAATTCAAGTGCATAAAACACTGTATGAATTAACTGGGTACTTTACATATGCATGGGCTAATCCCCGAAACACCGCGTTCGTTGATTAAACACAGTGGCAGCCCTTCAGAGTGAGATCCAACAATAATTCATAAGTTTTAGCTAGAAAAGGGATCGTTTATAAAGACGGTGTCATTGTTTTAGGGACGTCGCGATCCCGCCCGACGCGCTCCATTAATAATGTAGGGTGACAACGACGCAGGTGCGGCCCGCTCGCGCCGATAAACGTCCCGATGCATAATTGAAGACGTGTACCTAACGTAGCACTTACGTGACTCCCTCTGTCTTCAGCCTAACATCTACTCAAAGCACGTGTAATAGATGGTTTTCTAATACCGCGTCCGACACTCTATAAAAATAAACAACATGAACACATTTTCGCTAAGCTGTTTAACAAATCAAGCGCCGCGGTAAATGTAGACGGATCAAATGTCGCGAAAATACTTTTCTGTTTCAAAGAAATGTCTTTTGAAGTACATTTTTCTTTGACACATTCGTTTTCGGTAACCCTCAAATGCGGGCTGTAATTTAATGTTTTCCAATTCGATAAATAAAATAACTTTTTGAAATAAGGGTAGGTAATACTGCCGAGACTGTACAGGATGATATTATAAAAAAACGAACACGAGCAATTAAATTATTTAATTAACGACAAACAACTTAAATAAAGCACCCTAATTTAAAAAGTGAAGACTTTTGACCTTTTCTAACGCGTAGTGACCTGTGACCTCGGCGCCACGTGGCCTACTCACCCCTCGACTTGAGAGTCAGACTTTACGCGACCCTTATTTGTTGGCTTCCAAAAATCAGCATTTTTAATTTTTCACACGACTTCCAACAACTAGATAAATTATTCTGACACACTCCGCGTCTTTGTTAATTGTTTAAGAAGTGTCTTAGAAATATTGTAAAAATAATAAAATGCAAATATTTCACTGAGTTGCTTTGACTTATAGGGTTAAATAATAATGCAAAACATAACCTCAGTCTAGTACTTTCAATGTACGAGGAAGTGTGAATAGTGAAATAAACCAAAATTTACAAAACCCAAATGATATTTAATTTTAGATTATATTGTTATATAAAACTTTTACTAGCAGATATAAAGATAAGGTAATTCTAAGCGTATCAAAGCTTTAATTTGCTAAAATCATAATTTCATCCGTATTAAAGTCTACTTGCCATAAAATTATATCTTACTCTCAACAATAAAAACTTTTATCAAAACTACTCCCAGACACTTTTATTTCAGAAGCTACAATTTCGACTAAAATGAGTCTCATGCAGTTTATTTTAAATAGTAGCTCACTATAAAAGTAATTCTATAATTCTTTTCACCCGTATTCGTAATTGAAATAAAATTAATATTCTCACAAGAAAATAATAATGTTTTAGTCCAAATAGAGTATTCTATGAAGTATATGCAAATTGGTGTTCATACAAACTGCGCAGCTTTTGTTACTCGTCTGGTCAGTTATCTCGATTCGCGAGCTTGGAAATTAATCGAGGGGTCATCTCTTCGATATCTTTCCCATTCATTGTATCGTCATTTTATGTTCGAGTCCCATGAGATGAGCATCACAGTCTCTCGCGAAGTAATTCGTTGTCGAAATATTTTCACCGACTGCAGTAAACGGGTTATGTGTGGGGCGTGCGTGGGACGGGTGTTGTGAATAGTGCAGATATGGACAATTGGATAACGGAACTTTTTCAGACGCACACATTTAGTAAACCTATTAGTAAACCATTTCACAAGGTATGTATTTTGATTGTTTTTGTCGAAGTCTATAACAACTGCAATACTTTTTTTTACCTAAAAGCTGTTGCTTGCGTTTTTGACGTTTATCCCACGTGGGAGTAGGTTTCTTCTTACAAACTTTCAACCCCCGTTTTATACCCTTACCCTTAGGGGGAGAATTTTGGAAAATTCTCTCTTTATGCTCTACGTCATAAAAGGAAACCTTGTGGAAAATTCCACGGTCCTAGTTCCGATAGTTTCGGCTGTGCGCTGATATATCAGTCAAACAGTTTATCAAATCAAAAATTGTTTTGATAATGAAAAAAAGGAAATACCTCATTGTGCCTTTTCAATAGCTGTAAAATTGTGATTAGCCCTTTTTTAGCAGTTTTTCAGTTCACACGCCATCATAGTTTCACATGTATTCAGTATAGTTAGTTTATTTGCCATCATTCTCTGTTTTAATCACGTAAAGTTCCTTTTGTTGGATGACTTAATTTTTGTAATCAGAGTATTTCGACAATTAATAAGCCGTCCTAATTAAATTACGCGTAATAAGATTATGAACTTAGGTCCGCTTCGCTCTTTAGAAATCTGTCCCGGCTCTATCATTTATTCATTCATTTTATGGAACCATTATGTATACTCTTAAAGCGAAAGTATCTATTTATACTTTAAAAACCCAACTACAAGATAAGACGTAAAAAGCTTCGCATTTTTTTAGCTTTATAACTGAATTGAGCGCCATTTGCGAACTGCGCAACAATAACGAGAGAACGGTTCAGACCAAAAAAGCACAATACTAGAGCCAACTGCAGTTCGGATGATGTATAGCAAAAACGCTACAGCAGCTCCACAGAACATCTGCTCTCACCTCCACATTAACCTAACGAGCCAGCCCTAATGGCGCGTTAGGGCTGCTCCGCGAAAAAAGCTTCAAATCAAATAAATTACTCACCCTCACACGACCCACTTTTAACATATGTCCTCTGTACCGTTATTAGTCACGTGACAAAAAGCGTTTATCTGCACAAATGAAGACATAATACAGCGTTTTGTTTGTGCGTGCCAACCCTGACAACGGTGACGTCATTAGTGCGGGTCCCAATGTGTTTAGTTTAAGTGGTTGAATTCTAGTTTAGAGTTTTCGTGTATTTCGTATTCGTAGCAATAAAAGCAAGTGTTTGCAATATTAGTTTGTAAAGTTTTACGCTATAACACTTGCCAGTATTGCTTGCGGAGTTTGCGAGACTGAATAACCTAAATTATTTATATTCTCGTACTTAATATTAAACAAAACATAGGACTAACCACCAATGTGTAACACTTTTTTTTTATATATTTTTGTTTTTGTAAATTACTAGCTCTACATACTCGTATATCACTCAGTGATGAAGTAGCATTCTGCTAGCGATTATTTTTAAATCGATCCAGTATTTAGTTTTTGAATGTATTCATAGCAAAAAAAAAACTACAAATATTTCCTACTTATAATATTAGTATAGATAAACTTTATAAAGCTAGGTGTTATACAGAAATACTTTTTTATTGGTAGGAAATCATCTAATAACTCCTGAAGTGATAACTTTTACTGACTAAAAACCCACCGTTGCTGTGCCTTTCTGGGCCGCGGTAACTATAATAATTAATAATATACCTAGTAATACCGAGTCGACCGTTACATCGTTCGTACATGAAATGCTTGTAAAGTTAAGTTAAATCTAACAAACTTTTAGTTTTCTTCTACTTATAATTTCTTCAGCATATCTAGCCACAGACAGCCCTAAGAAATGTTCAGTTCACGTCTATTGCAGCTGTAACATTTGTTGTGTCTAGCCCTTTTAACAAAAATTGTCGTTTCAATAGAGATAAAAGACATTATTTTATATTTATGCGAAATTCCTCTGTCTCATTGGATTAATTCAGGTTATTGTGCCGTTCTTGAGATTTTTTATCGTTGACGTATTTCAGCTATCGTCAAATTGTCTGTATATTTAGCAAGATGATGCCAATATTGTTGAGATTGAGAGCATACAGACGGATGTTTTTTTCGGTTTCCAAATACAGTTTGGTACGAATGTTTGTGTTGATTTACACATCAACTGAAAAGATTTTGTTAGATTTAACACTTTTGTCATCATCATCATCTCAGTCGAAAGACGTCCACAGTTGAACATAGGTCTCCCCCATAGAGAATATAACCACTAGAGAGCGCATAGCCCGATTTCTTCTAAGTAAACAACTCACCACGGCGGGCCGGGGGACGAAGAAAAATGCGCGGCTGCTATTGGTCCGTTCAAGGTCAAGTCGTGTACCTTTAATTTGATTCGCTTAAAAATCGGGAGCACGTGACGTGCGTACTGCATTTGCGACTGCCGCTTCTACTAGTTTTAGCATATGTTTGGTGAGCGCAATAGCATCGTACGCGCACTCCACCGGTTATTTGCTTCATGGTCTCCCCCGAGCGTCGCCACAACGACCGTTCCTGTGCGTTTTCAAACACTAATAATGATTACCAGAAAATGGTATTTCTGTTAATCATTGCTGATGTGATGACAGAAAAACACTTTTGATTTTCCATCTATTCCAAAAGGATGATTTCATGGAGTAAAACGAATTCCCCTTCAAGCATAATAATAAAATATTCCTTTTCATGTCTACTTATAATAATTGGCTCTATATTTAGTAGTCCGTACCGCAATAAGTGTCTCCTTCATAATTGGATATTTGTATTACGAGTATTAATTAGGCTTTTGCTCCATTAATAATGAGCCCGGTCTCATTAGTACGGCTTGCGAACTGTTACCAATAAGAGTAGTAGCTGAACTAATTAAATAAGATTTTGCTTATTAAGGTAAGGTATTATTTAAATTACTGTTATTAAAATATTTGTCATTTTTTATGAAAAGAAAGGCAGAGGTCGTTTTCCATTGACCTGATGGTCCAGAATCGAGAGAGACTTCAAGTTAGCCTAATGGCCAAAGCCGCTTACCCAGGATAGAATATCCTGGTGCTGATTGGTGAAGAGACCCGACCCTAAATAATTGTTAACACGAGAGGACCAAAAAGACGAAGACTATTCAAATATGGTATCGTATATGACTAATTTCGTCGTATGCTTACTAAACAAATATCATCCATTGGAAGGCCACCTCAAATAGCTGTGAGCATAGTTGACGAGGTGGACTATGCCTGCTAGGGCTACGGGATTGTTCGAAATATTCACCACGGCCTTGGAACACTAAGCGCAACTGGAGTAATACGTGGCTCAGCTGGCTATAGTCGTCTCTTTAATCAGTAAGTCTAACACTAACTCTTGCTCCAACCAGAGCGGGAGAAGTTATCAACTCTAAAAAAAAATCGGTAAGAGGAGAATAAAGTTTCTGTAAATAAACCTGCGAATAAAATGTAAAAGACACAGTAATCACCTAACTCGCAGCAAGTTAACGAGAATCACTTGATATGTTTAAAGTTTGTACAATAAGTCTTCACGACTTTTAAGGGAATATAAGTCGTTTAACAGCCATCTACCTCCACCTGCTCGAACTGCGCCAGGCCGGGCCCAGGGGTGTCGTTCAAGTATTATTGCTTGCAAGACGACTATAGCGCCGGAAAGTTTCGCCTGGCAGCCCTTACACGCCCGTAATGCCATTAGGCATCCTCGCCTTCTGTATCTCTCAAATTGGGTTCCACTTAAACATTTAAGCTATTTTTGAATGATTAACTAAGGCCTTCACTCTCCTTTTCCGACGATAAACAATAAACATTCGTTGTACAATCCCATTACTCTATGTTCGCAAAAATATCGCCGTAATCATGCTTCTAACTGCGCGTGTAGAACAAACTCGAATGCTAATGTCCGTAAATAGAATAATTCCGACATTAAAACATTTTATCAGATATAATTTACGAGTTGGCGCGCGACGCGTCGCACCCCGACGCCGACGCGGTGCGACGGATATCCGCAACTAATTAAAATTCTACGTGAATGAATAACTGCACTGCGCTCCCATTGCGCTCTGTGCGAAAAATTTCGCCACTAAATATTACCATACCGGACATTATTCACTATTAATATTCTAAGTTACTCCACCGCGCCACTCTTTCCGCTATTTACGAGTCCGGATTGACCTATAATTACCAATTTCCTTTTAATCGTCAAGGATTACGCAGAGTCCATCAGAATCCATTAATTAACTCAGAATATTAACGAGGTACCGAAGATCGAAAGTTTGTACCTTGAAATTACGAAGAGCGTAATAGGTTCTAAAGTCTTTTGAACTTTTCAAAAGTCATCGTGAATTTCTCAGACGCAGCAGAGCAGTCAGAAAGCCGCGTCGGGCGCGAGTGCGAGCGGGGCGGCGAGCGGAGCGGGCAGCGGGGCCGCGAGCACTGCCGCGCGACCCAGCGATGTCAAGCCGGTAGAATGCAACCTCTGTCATCGGAAGTTCAAAAACATACCAGCTCTAAACGGGCACATGCGGTTGCATGGTGGATACTTCAAGAAGGTACTGACACTCTCTATTTAAATCATTAAATATTCTAACCTAAAATATCGCCAATTCAACCTTTATTATATTTCAGGACTCTGACAACAAAAAACTAGACAAGAAAGAATCAACGGGACCACCTTTACAAACAGCGTCAGTGTCTGTCCGAGCACTTATAGAAGAGAAAATCATAAGTCGCCGCGGTGCCACTGTAGCTTCTACAACACCTACAGGTATGTACCATGAAAACAGACAAACAATACGGTTTTAAACTTAGAATTAGCGACTAATCATCTCTTCTATGTTCTCAGTTATAACCACAGACTCAGTAGCATCGCGCACAGGATTCGTAGCGCCGGCGCCTCCACCATTGTCCAACATCAGAACTTCGGTAGCGTCGCCTGCCTCCCCGGTGGCCACATCGTCACATTTCGTCTCGCCAAGAGCACCGCCTGTTGTCACCGTAGCCAACAACGCAGCAACAAGCATCTGCGCCGCACAGAGAGATTCTACACTCATAGAACTATTAAAAAAAGGGAACAGTAAGGTAAGAATACTTTTTGGTTTGTCCACCATAACTTCATCTGGTTGAATGTGTTCATAATCGTTGTGTTTATCCACAGGCCGTAAAACGATCAGCATCAGACCCCGGTCAGTCACCGACACAACAAGACTTCACTTTCCGGCCAGAATTATTCGGAGTCTCGTTCAATTCCGATGATGGCTACTTTTCGCCAGCACTAAACGAAGACACTTTCCAATTTACCACTACTCACGACCAATTAGAAGAACTCGCGTCCCTCGAAGATTATGCAACTGTAGCAGCATCTATACGAGAGCGATCACCTGTAACTTTTCCTTCTAATAGACGGCTAGCTGCGGTCCTTAATTCACCATTACCAGAATCTCTTGCCGATTTCGGCGCTTGTCATGGAGGGTCACCGGTTCCATCCCCAGGCATGGGATACGCTGCCAATTCCCCTGGATTATCATACTCTACTGGAGGTTCTCCAGGGTTGTCGTTCACTGCCACGTCGCCGAGTAGCTATTCAAACCACGCGGAGCCATCACCGGGAATGGCTTATCCAACGCCTCCAGCGTCCCACGATCCTCATTCACCTGTTCAAAACGCACCGCGTGCGTCTTCACCACTTTCAGCTGCCTTTTTCACTGCGACAATGTCTAGTCAAGAAGAGGTAATTAACATTTCTATTTCATAGTCTATTATTAGCATGAAACTTCAATATAATTTGCATTTTTTGCTTAGGTGGAAGAAGCTTTAGAAGAAGTGTTGCCAGAAGAATGTCGGTCATTAGACGCGTACGCGCTGGAACCGTCGCCAACTCCGCGCCGGATCATGCTTAACTCTGAAGACCCACTCCTATCAAGCAGTCCTCGCGATTTCTCTCACCAGAGGCCTTTCCGTCGTCATAGTCGTTTGGCGTCATCTACTATTTCGCCCTTGCAACAGTGGCAGCACGACTCACTCCAAGTAAAGATCTGATATTATTCACCCACATTTTTCATGAAAATCCTCTTGGTAACATACCTTTAACATTGTAAATGTTCCCGTCAGGTATGTGTGGAGGGTCGAGACTCAGTACCGGCAGTGTTCTTGAGTCCAAGCAGTGTGCCCGCGTCGCCACAGAGACGCAAACGCCGCGCGTCCCCGGCCGGTCCGTTCCGGTCCCGCATGCGGCGCAACACTAGCCACTACACGCCTCAACCGATGCTGCCTCCAGACCGAGAAGGATCTGGGCTGCTTATAGAACATACAGCAGGTAAAACAAATCTTGTATTAACCTATCAATACCCGCAAAATGAGACACAATAGTAAGACAATAACAGCGCGGTCTTATGAGACCGCTCGGGGATTCATGAATTAAACACCACGGTACAAAAAATGTATGCTTATCAAAATTTTCCATACGGCTATCGTTAATTAGTTATCAAGGCAGACAAACAAAATAAAGGATGACTCTGCTTTCAAAAAGAATGGTCTTTGACAGCAATTTTTACCCTTCTATGAGAAACTATACAGCTCTATCACGAGATCTTAACATGATCCATTTGACGACCTATACCAAACTGTCAAAGGGATGGAGCTATAAAAAGCATACCTATATAGCACCATTCTTTTTTCTCGCTCGCACAAATGGTATTTTAACACGTCATCCCTCTAGCCTCTAGATTTTAAAGTGTTTTTCTTTTCCAGGTATAGCGGCCTCACAGACCGATGTTCTGTCGCAACTGGAAGAGCCTCGGCACGCGCAGATCAACATCGGACGCGACTTCCAGGCGGACCTGCCCGCGCTGTGCAACGATCGCATAGATCTACATCGCGTGCCGGAACAGCTGCTATGGGACCCTGGCATCAACGATGCTCTAGACGATAATGAAGGTAACCTACTCCCATATTCACTATTAAAATTGTACTTGGATTAATTTCTAATTAATGCTTTTAACTGATATAGCGTACCGGAGGAAGTCAGTGCAAATTTTATACTTGGTGTTCTAGGTTTGACCAAGTGTCTGTAGTAATTCAATTAATTCACTAATTCTGTAATCCCTGGATGATTGTTACAAGCCCGATATTATACAAGCTGATATTCTGTTCCGCGAATCGTATTCCTCATTATTAAGGGTCCTGATGATTCCGCTGGATTAGGTGTCCAGTGTGGAGTGGACCTGATCTGCTCATCTCGTTGGGCTGCGGCCTCCTGGTCATTTGCCATCAACCATGCCAGTTACTATGAGTTGTTTAAGGCCAAAAAACTCTAGTACGGTACTCTGTTCATATAGGAAGTCGACAGTCTTATTATGATGTTCAGTTCTCGTAAGAATGAGAAGTTTGTATTGAAGTAGCAAAAAAAACAAAGCTGACGTATGGGTCGTTTACTTTCCAGTGCGCATGTTCATGGAACTGTCGATGTGCGCGGCGATGCCGGTGGGCGGGCACAGCCGCGAGGCGGCGCTGCAGACGCTGGGCGAGTGCGGCGGCGACGTGCGCGCGGCCACGCTGCGCCTCATGCTGCGCCCGGCCGCGCCCGCACAGCACGACTCGCGCTGGGCGCCCGACGAGCTCGAAGCCTTCCTAGCTGGACTAGGCCATTACGATAAGGATTTCTACCGAATTTCGCAGCTGGTAACTACCTCTTCTTCTTTTATGTGCAAAATAAACATTTTTCTTTCTTTATTTCCTTCTTTCCTTCTTTTTTCTGTCCTTCTTTCCGCCTTTCCTTATTTCCTTCTTTCTTCCTTTCCATCTTTGCTTCTTCCTTTCTTCCTATTTATCTCTTTCTTTGTTTCCTTTTTTCTTTCTGGTTATCTTTATTTCTGTCTTTCTATTTCTCTTCTAACTTTCTTCCTACTCTTGTCGCATATAGCTTGGGGTCGACGCAACACGATTTTTCTTCTAACTCCTTTTTCTTTCATAATTATCACTCCCTCACACAATCTATCCATCTTTTCTTTGGCCTCCCTTTCCTTCTTCATCCATCTACGTGGTAACTTAACTACCCATGTATACTATTTTTGCTGGCCTTTATTGTGCCCTAAGACAGCATAAAGGCAGTGACTTTTTCGAAAATATTTATTTTTAAAAAGGAACTTAATCAACAATTTACTTTTCCCCAGGTAAGAACAAAAGACTCGAAACAGTGTATACAATTCTACTACTTCTGGAAGAAACTCACGAAAGATTACAAAACGCTGTACCTCCGGAGCTGGAGCACGGACCCGCAGGTCTCTTCACAAGTAAGCACCGCCATTCACTCCGGCCTCCAACACTTTGTCTTCCGGCTCAATGACGAGTGAACACCGCCTTCACGGATCTTAATACTCGCGACTTATCTACACCCAGGGTTCTGTAGGCCAGTATAGCGCGCTCAGCTCCGCGCCCGCCGCTGCCCCCGCCACCGCCTTCGATAGCGACGAGTTCCCCTGCAAGATATGCGGGAAGTAAGTTCCGACACGCGGTCACGTCTGCATACTGCTTACATCGACAGAACTGCGCAAACGCAATTTACGTGGAACATCGACTTCCTAGCTGTAACCCGTGCCAAAACTTATCGATGCTCTTACAACTCGATATCTATTTATAAAACTAAAACTAACCACGTTAAGTTTCACCTAAATTGCCTTTTGAGCATGCATTATACGTATTAAGAGAAATATTTACAGCTTCATAGTAACTAACTGAATGGCCGGAAATATATGTTAAAGTTAAGTTTAACGATAGAACGGCTCAGTGAGTACGGCACTAGTTGTGTGACATCGTAAACTGTCGGCAAGTGCGAGCGTCGCACCGCCCGTCTCGGGCCACAAAGCCGATTTCAATATCGATTTCACATCAACTAACGTTTGCCAAACTTCGTATTTTAAACTAATTATTTATTTATATTATTATATAAAATCTATTCATTATTAAAATATTTTAAGGGCGTACTTTGCCAAAAAATGTACTTTGTGCCAAGCATCCACGGTGCCTAAATTCAAAAGCACGTATTCTTCTTTGAAATATTCTTAAGAAATATATTTTGTTACACTAAAATTAGCAAAATTCAAGAAAGTGTTGTGTACTATTTATACTGTATGTTACGTGCCATTAGACCGCTGAACAACATTCAAACGTTTAACGAGTAGTTGTATGTTAGGCTACAATGAATAGATCTTATTATTTGACAGCGATCATGTAAATATTATATTATTATAATGTATTTTCATTGTATGTTAAGACAGTGAATTTATGTCCATTGCTAAGAGGTTATATCTTATTTATTTATCGTACTTATCGTAGGGTTAATGTTTAATGGTTTTGTGTATTAATGTTGTATGTATATAAGTTTTCTCTAATACTAACGCTTCACGCTTGCTTTATCTGCAGTTGTGCTTATAAGTTTTAATACTTTCGTTGGTTTTTCTTTCGCTTCTATCATTTGTTTCTTGTGTTGCTATTTCTAATAGTGTACCCTGTTATGTTTCAGAGTATTTAACAAAGTAAAAAGTCGTAGCGCACACATGAAGTCGCACCGGCCACTCGACGCCGAGCCAAAAAGGCCTAAACTCGAAAAGCCTTATGAAAAGGTCGAAAGATCCGATGACAGATCCCACGCGACAGCTGAATACAAACCGCCCGCTCAGTAACCGACTCCTTGCTCTCCCTGTCGCGCGACCGTCCGGCACCCGCCCGTCCGACCGACACGTGTCCGACTGTCCGCACTAACGACTACCTGTAGCTAACACACCGCGCGCACTAGCAGCGCCACAACAGTGGGCTCGCTCGGACGACTAAATGCTGAATCGTTATAGCATTTATTATAATAACGAAATAGTTAATTTAGATTAAATTAAAAGTGACCTAGGAAGAGCGACGTAGTAACTAGTAGCTAGACAAGAATTAGCTTTGGACAGATACCTATAGACGAACGTTACCTTGGAGTTCCGTAACGCTAAGCTTGGAGAGAGCGCATAAAGATATTTTGTATAACGATTGGTACATAAATAGGTAGCTCTTCGTAAAGTTTTTATATGACAGACTTCTTAATGTGACTTGCAAGTGTGATGTTGTACATAATATAGAACAGTAGTTGTCGTAACGCTACGGTCAAGGCGAGCTCTATAGTATAGCTATGATAACGTGTGATACAAGGCGTGTAGCTGCTACACTCGTTCTGTTCGCTCGTAGCTCGCGAGCGCAGCTCGTCGTTACGTTCGCTTGTTTGCTCATTACTTTGTTAATTTTGTAGTTACTCATTTCTATTTATTTTTCTAGTCGTATTAGACAATTTTATGTTGAATGCACTTTGGAATTCAGTCATTGCTCTGTTGTAGTTAGCGTAATATTAAGACAACGGAATTCAATTCAGCATCCGTACCTACTAGTCACATATCGATGTTGATTCAACGCACCTAGACGAAATATTCACATGTTTAGATTCGCTCCGTGAGCCCGCGCACTCAAGTGGAAACACTCAACTGATTGATACATATTGATTGATCGAAACTAAACAATGAATTGATATCCGTCACTGATTAGATATAAATTATACTATTTTAGAATAAAGCATACTTCCACTTGATTCCCAAGCGCTCACGGAAATCGAAAAAAAAATGGAGGGATAATATTTTTTTACACAAATATTATTGAATGCTCAAATGTGCTATATTTTATGTTGGTAATATTATTATCTAGTTCCTTGTTGATCGTTCTGAATAATAAGCCATTATTTATTACTTGACAATGTATAGTTAATTTATTTTAAATATGAACATTTTTGTCTATAAAAATGTCATGTAACTAGTAAATGTTCTACATGTACCTTCGTGTTGTGATATACCTATGTATGTATGTTGGTTGTTTCATCGTATTCTATCTATTAGTTGTACAAAGCGGGCATAAGCGTGTTGCTCAACTTGTATTAGCGAATGTGTCAGTTGCCTGGCTCTATACTGCTGCTCCCAAAGTTGCCAACTTATTTCTCGAGTGACGTACACTTCGTGGTTGTGATGTTTCTTAGTCTACTCTTTTATTGTCTTCCGATACTTGTACGACTAAATTAATTTTGGGGCAGAATTCCTCGTAAAAGACATGTTTTAACAATTAATCTTGAATTTTATTTACATGCTGTTATTAACAAATTCTTCTTTAGAGTTAAAGTTTAACAATATCTATGAGAATGCGTGCGACGCGCCCAGTATTATGAAAGTAGCTCGATCTATCTAAAGATATTTATGACAGAGTTAAGATGAAACACGTGTGTGCTATATCGCGCCGGATGTTCGTATAGTAGATAGTTAAATATCAAACATACAATAAAATAATTTTCAAGCTGCCGTTAATTCCGCCCTAAGAATAATTGGCAGCTATACCTATAAATTATTTAAAAAAACCGTGCGTTTTTAAACATGTAAACTCACATAACTACACAAGATAATAATTATACAGTACGGTCAAAATATGTTGGCTACTCTGAAGTTGGCGGTCAAAAAATACACAATACTCATTCGCCATAATGATTCTTAAAAAGAATCACTGCGCAGCCAACTGTTCGAAGTTCAGATTGGTCGAGGTATTTCGGCCGCACTGTACCCAACGCACAAGTAGGTACATCTCGAGCGATACAGCGCAGACGTGTTACCGTACAACACAGATATTTAAAAGATGTATTATTTTTTTAATATCTTCTTGAACTAATTATATTCGTTTTCCTTCCACGAGTACCTGAACAGAGTTCTGCCAAACTACGACACAACGCATTGTCACGTGACCCCGTCGTGTCGCGGTCTCTACTGGTTGTTAATAAATTATAATGCTGTACGCATAGTATTTGTAAATCACTAACTTGTGTGATTATTTGGTTGTGTTAATCTATCTTAACAATTTAGACGAAATTTTGTAATAGTGATGTTAATTCTATACTTTCTAACTCGATAAGCAAACGGTCTGCCAAATTGATAGTTGTAACTGATCTAAAATAGGTACATCGTAACTAGAACGAAATATAGGTAACGGACAAATTAATTAAAATAGACGCGTTTCGTTTAGAATAAGGCAAGGCTTGAACTGAAACCCCAAACGTGAAAGTGAAAGGCTTGTAATCCGTAGTCATCTCAACCAATAGTTAAAAATCCTAATTGTTTAATTACAAAAAATGTCTCCATATTTTCTTGTTCTTTCATAAGTAACAGTTATTTATGTGACCATTGGTCAAACGCACAAATTGATTGAACAACGTATTTTGTTGAAAAACAAAAATGAGTTAGACACCGTTTTTAACTATTAGTTGACCTGAATGCGGATCAAAAAACTCGCCCTAAGCGAGTCACACAGCTTTACGATACATAAACTACGAAACCAAGTGCCATTTATGTTGTTGTACTAAATTAACGTGTTTAGACCGACTCTAGCGAATAGACCGACGTTCGTTATTGTTTTCTCTACATTCAGAGCGCACAGAGTTATTTTATAAAATAAGTAAAAATTAAGTCATACAAAACTATCTTGTAAATACTGAATATTTTTCCAAAAGAAACTTAACGGTACCGGAGATAGTTCTACGTCGTAATACAATCTATTAAAGACAAGTCCCTCCAGAGATAATTTTTAACAATACTCTTAGCCATTAAGACTGAAAGGTACTTTCTAAATTCACAAACACTTCGTTGACTTCGTGTAAATGTAGTTAACTGTCCTTCCTTGCATTATTTATTAACTAGTAGTAACCATGATGTCACTAACCCATTCCATGTGCCCAGTCATACTAGCCAGGGTATAGCGTTGTAATGATACCCTAATGTAACCGAATGTAACCTAACTAGCGAGTATCGATGTTCTGTAGAGCGCCCGGGCGCGACGCCGGCGCCATCTAGCGGTCACCACGACTTGTCGCTGTATTCGTATAGAAGTACGCACGCAGATACTAAGTATTAAAATTAACATAAGATTGACGATTTAAACAAAACTTATTTCAACTTAAATATAGAAGTGCCTTACGATTTTAATTTTTATACTATTTTCTCATAATTTATTTTCGTTTTAATATCTAAAAGCACTGGAAATTGCATTTATTGATCCACTGTCCGTTCTGCCAAGTCAGAACCGATGTGCGGATCGCACTGTCGTGTTTTGTTTTATGTTGTTTTCGTTTCTTAAACTAAAATAATTCTTAGAAAATATAATTAGAGGTTTAAAGATAACCAAAAAGACGTTATTTTTTCATGTTTTTCTTTTAAAATTAGGAACGTCTATAGTATTAAAAATCACGAATATTAAATACATCACCAACATTATCAGAATATCGTAAACCACAATAACTAAAGGTCAATTGTATGAAGAGTCTAATAATGTGAGGAATACGTCTTACTACCAAATAATGTAACATAATGAATCAGCAATGAATACAGCGCTAATTAAGTGTAAGTAATAAATGTTTGTAATGTTAAATACCGAAGTTCTGTTCGCTTGAATGTTCTCGTATCCGACTCTCGTTTGTACTCTGTAGTCCTGGCACATAGTGTAAATGTAAGTACTTCTGTATTTGTGTCAACACATAAAATGTTACTATAGTATTAATATTTTGTAAGTCTAAATGGATATTATATTCTTCTAATTTTGTATCAAGCGCGCGAGCGGCGCGGCAGGGAAGCGCGGGGGTGCATGGGGATGAGCGAACAGGCGCGAGGGTGCGCGCGAACACGCGGGGATGCGCGGGGAGTCGCGCCGCTCCGCCTCGGTGTACTACGTACTTAATACGTACTTACTTGTAATATAACTGTAGACGATTAATGTACCGTGCCAAACGCACGATAATTGATATTACACTCTGTGTTGTGATTTTGAAAATTCTGTAAATTACAAAAGTCTTTGAAAATACTATGGAAAAAAA
Organism: Mythimna separata; assembly: GCA_030763345.1. Taxonomy (NCBI): domain Eukaryota; kingdom Metazoa; phylum Arthropoda; class Insecta; order Lepidoptera; family Noctuidae; genus Mythimna; species Mythimna separata. The sequence continues at coordinate 3,913,578 of JAKKIA010000036.1, read as the reverse complement.
ATGTAGACACCTTTTTAGATTAGCACAATTCTTCGCGTAGACACATTAGGCCAAAAATTTATTAAGCATTTAGATTAAACGGACGTAGGTTATCATTGGAGACGTAAGTGTATGTATGAATAGATTCATTGTTATATTCGATCAATGTGATGATTCGTAAGGACAACGACTACTCGAGCCCAGTGCCTGCCGCGGCGCGCGGGCGACTCTTCACAACTTCGCATATCCTTGAAACAATAAGTAATAAAATTAATCTCTATTATATATATTGATAAATTTATTAGGGTAACTAATTTTTTAAGACAATGACTATTACGTGATCTTTTAGATTGTCTTTATTAATAAATATATGGTGAAGGTTTTGTCAATTCGTTTTTATTTTATTTCCCCCTTTCCACTACTTTATATCCACCTCTATTTTAACTCAGGTAAGAGTTTTTTTTACTATAGCAAATACCGCATAGAAAACGAGAATTGTATCGTTCAATTCAGTGATAGATAATATTGATGAGAAGCTTATCCTGAGAGATTCAATCATCGAGGAACATTTGTAGCCACTCGGTTGACTGAAGTGCGTCGACAAAAGTGTTAGGGAGAAAATGGCATTGGACGTGCCTAGCTAACAACAAAACAATTTAAGGAGCTTAACGATAAGGGCTAAAATTCTTCCTAAAATTAAAGCATTTAAATTATACATATACACAACGGTCCAGAATGGTAGGTACCCTAACCGTAGCGTTCCTTATAATCTAATCCAATCGTAACGTAGTTACGAAACTCCACTACGTAACAATTAAGCTTCTACAGCGTAGCTGTCTCTGTTACGTTCAAGGCTACGATGTCGTAGCAGCTCGTAGACGGCTACGAAGTCGTAGCAACTCGTAGAAGGCCAAGTCATACTAGGTCGTAGCAAGCTAGTAAATCGTAGCAGCTTGTAGAAAGTTTAATTCATGAATCCGGTCCGGGTCGCATGAGACCGCGCTGTCTTACGATTGTGTCTTGTTTCGCGGGTATGTGATAGGTTAAATACCAAACTAGGTATTTATTATGTGAAAAATAAAAATAAAACATTTTGAACATTGGTATCTATAGTCTATAACCTATGTAAAGGATGCCATCCTCCATAACTTTAAGGCTATAAGTTGTAGGTACTCGTAGAAGCTCAACGCCTACGGTTTTCTTCCTTTTACACACGGCTACGGAGTCTTAGCTGTGTGTAAAAGGAAAATTAAGTATACATACGATTAGGTACCGTAAAGCGATATTTACCGGGACTCGCCACAAAATATCCTTCATATTTGATAGGCTTTCATGTTTGATAGGCACTGATTTAAAAGTTATAAGGGTGGCTTGGCCAGGTTGGCCTGGAGAGCATAGGACAACATGGTGCAGTATTTTGACTAAATAGAGCACTGGTCTGCAGGATCGAAAGTTATAAGGGTGGCCGACCTGGAGAGCACAGGACAACATAGTGTAGTATCTTGAGTAAATAGGGCAGTTGTCGGCGGGGTTATTCGAAAGTTATCAAGGGTGGCCGACCTGGAGAGCATGGTGTTAGATTGTTTGTGGTTTGGAAATTATTGTAGCCTATCAGGTCTGGAATATTTGGGTCAGCACGTAGCCAGCACTCTGTTAAGACTATAACGTCCCAGTCTACCTTAGTTCTAGTCAGTATAGTGTAGAATCCATTGATATTTTTCGAGATACTTCTAATGTTTTGATTTAGAATCTTAAATGAACATTCAGGTATAAAGTTAGAAGGAGTACAGTTATCCAGGTCGCAACAGGACGAGTCAGAGACAGAAACCGCGTCAATGTTATTGATGTTATCTTGGACGTTATCGAATTGTGGGTGAAAATTTGTTAACGTATGCAGCTATTATTAGGCTTTCAGTAGTTAGTTCAGCTTTTTTGGTGTGACTTTTTATTTTAGGCTGGAATGTGAAGTAGTTAGTATGGAGCTTTGTGGCGTAGTGAGTTTGAGTAGGTAGGTTTTTGTGTCTTGTTTGTAGGCAAGGAGGTTTCAGTGTGTGGTGTGTTTTATGACTAAGCGAGTGAAGTGTATTAGTAACGGTTTTTTTGCTGTGTATTCTATAAATACCATAACATTGCTTGCAAAAATTATTCGGCCCATCTAAACTGAGACTAGACGTACTCAGGCGTTGGTCTATGTTATTTTTATTAAAACTTTTTGTGGCCTTTAAAAACTTCTCGCGCTTTATAACCGAAGTGAAATCTATTAATACCGGGCCGGGTTCCTAATTTTTGAGTTTCATCCGTATGACATCTCGTAAATCTGAGTCTCCAACAGGGACCTCGATGAGCGTGCCGATTTTCTTTGCGACTTCGACTAGGCTCTCCTTAGTTTCGGTACCTGATCCAGGGACATTTCTAAGTTCCACCATGGTTGAGCGAGCGTTTGCTTCAAACTGCTCGAGCTTCGATTCAAGGGTTTTAATGTGTGATTTAAAAAAGTTATTTTCCTGTTGCACTGATTTATAGGTACTGAGAACTTCATCGTATTTAGCCGAAAGGTAGTTTAATGACTCCTTCATTTCTTGATTTTGAGCTGATAGGGACTTAATTATAGTTGATTCCATTGAGGCAAATCTAACATCCTGTTGATCCTTAATCTCATCTATTCTTATCATAAGATCAGATAGCGTAATGTCGGCGGCTGGAGGTGGATCGTTTCGTTTCGTTCGGAGTTTGCGTTTTTTTGCAATGTTTAGGTCAGTACATTCTTGATTTTCGAGCGAATAGATTGCAGGATCAGATCCGTAATGAACAGGTGAAGTACGAGTAAGTAGTGTAGAACTAGAACTACTTTTCGGTGGTGTACGTTTGACCGACATTTTTTAGTTATATGGTCAAGAGTCGTACGAAGTACCAGGGCAGCAGAGATACAGTGTAGGTGTGATTGTCCTGCGTCGGGTATGGCCAGGGCGGGGCGGCGCTTCGCCTGATCTCGAGTCACACAGTAGCAGGGCGTACCTTGGGCGGAGTCGGTGCGTGCGCGCAGACCTGGGCGGGGTCTTCTCAGCCAATATCCGGGGTCCAGTTACCAGGGTCTCACGAGCGGTGGAGTAGACACTGTGCGGTGCGCGTTGTAGTCGCATGTGATTTTAACACCTCTACGAACTTTATGCACTCCTATTTTTCTTAGTTGATTAAATTTTTAATAATATTTGTTTTTATTTAAAAATAAATGAAATACGGAGCCAAAAACACGTTAGCACCTTGCGGCGGTCCGGGGGGAAGGGGCATAGGACAACATAGTGTAGTATTTTGAGTAAATAGAGCAATTGTCGGCGGGGTTATTCGAAAGTTATAAGGGTGGCCGACTTGGACAGCATAGGACAACATAGTGTAGTATTTTGAGCAAATAGGGCAGTTGTCGGTGGGGTTATTCGAAAGTTAGAAGGGTAGCCGACCTGGAGAACATAGGACAACATAGTGTAGTATTTTGAGTAAATAGGGCAGTTGTCGGTGGGGTTATTCGAAAGTTATAAGGGTGGCCGACTTGGACAGCATAGGACAACATAGTGTAGTATTTTGAGCAAATAGGGCAGTTGTCGGTGGGGTTATTCGAAAGTTATAAGGGTGGCCGACCTGGAGAGCATAGGACAACATAGTGTAGTATTTTGACTAAATAGAGCAGTGCTCTGCGGGATTATTCGAAAGTTATAAGGGTGGCCGACCTGGAGAGCATAGGACAACATAGTGTAGTATTTTAAGTAAATAGGGCAGTTGTCGGCGGGGTTATTCGAAAGTTATAAGGGTGGCCGACCTGGAGAGCATAGGGCAACATAGTGTAATATTTTGACTAAGTAGAGCAGTTGTCGGCGGGGTTATTCGAAAGTTATAAGGGTGGCCGACCGTCCCTTGTTCTGGGTATTGAATTGGATTGTTCGGAAGAGATAGGGTGGCTCTGAATCGAAAAGGATAACTGAAAAAACACCGGTGGATTCTAGTCAGAACATCATAAAAGGGTAAACAGAAGTATGAAGAAAATAAAACCAAAACTGTCGTCTCCATCCGTTTATTAAGAACATTGTTAACACAATGAAACTTATCTACAGATCGATAAAACTCTGTTACAATTACGCAAAACAATTGATGGACAACAATAAAATAAAAATACGTAACACAATAACACCCACTGAATTATATGAAACACGTTTCAATTGATTTCTTGACAGTTTGCACGAGAATTTTAGGGTTCTTCATTATTATCTATATTAAAGTAGGAGTAATTTATTTAAGTTTTATCAACTTGAAATGTAGTGTTGCATATATTTTAGTAAATGCAAGACAATGAATGGCATAGACCCATATCATTTAATAAGTTTATAAAAAAATGTGTATAAAACTTAAAGAGAAGAGAAAAGTGCAAGTATATGTGAGAATACAATCACTGGTATTTATGGTCCTTAGCATAAACTCAAAAAAAGTTATAAAAACACTGTGGTCAGACATAAATGCAGTGTACAACACTACAGGTCAAGATGTACTTACAAATGGGTTCCACAAATACAACATTTAACTAGTCAAACATGGGTTCAAACTTTGGTTAGATTTGTTTATGGTGTAATCATAACACGATACAAAATATTCCTTCCAGCGTTTGTTACTTCTGTGTTACATTAAGTTGTGGTAAGTACTGAAGTGTGGCGAGGCAATCATTATCATTATTATTATTTAGAAGAATTTAATAAATTACGTGAAAAATTAAAACATACAACGGACAAATAGCGCTAAATATAATTTTAATATTATACAAATGGACGTAGCAATTACAAATATAATTCTTCTCAGAAGTCCGTTATAATAAGGTCGAGCGCACACGGCGCGACCGTCACGACAGACTGCGACGCGACTGATCGTCCCGTCGGTCTACACCTAGATTTAGACACGACAGTTGTCTACAAAATGATGTATACAGACATTATCTCAAAACATTTACGTATTACACTCATTTTATTCAAATTGCCGGGACAGGACCGAATTGTAACAAATCTACTACAGACGACTAACAATGGATCTAAATTACTTATTGAAAAAGAAACACACAAGAAATCAAGGGATATTATACTATTAGAACTGTATGTATGTATAATTATATATATCTAACCAGTTAATACATGTTATTACTCTCGACACACAAATGAAGTATTCTTGAATGCACTATACATTATTATACACGACTACGACTAAGTAAGTCGCAGTATTGCCACACAAGTTATCTAATACATATTTCAATACGGAATACAAGAAAATTATTAATTTCAAATACAAAGTAAATGAAGCATATTTACAGATCCCACTTTATTCGTGCATAAAGAAATATATTATTATTTCTGTACTATTTAATAAAATTTCAATTATTGCATTACCAAAGTGTCCCTGAGACAAACTCAACACTTACATTAAACACCAATCTACCCCGTGCTAGAACAAACTAAATTATTACTTTTTAGAAACATTTTTATCTAATGGACTAAAATACATACATATATAATTGGTGTCAGTCATCATCAGTTTATAGTACATCAGTGGTAGCTCCGTGTTTTGTATGTCATTCTACAATCACATACACTAATAGTTCACACACCTAATATTAGAATTGTATGAGAAAACCACGCACACACCTACACAGAAATATTGAATATTATTAATAATATCGAATGAGGAATTTACGATAAGATTTATTAAAGTAGGCCAATAAGATTAATTTTAGATGATAAAATACAAAGTAACAGAAATCAAAATGTATAATTTAAATTATAATATTCAATATCTATTGTCGCAAACTTTAGGCCTTCCAATTCAAATGATGAATAGTACACGTAAGATTTCACTTTAAAATACGCTTAAAAAGACATTCTAAAACCCGAAACTAACCCAAAACATAGTGTAAAAAGGAAGGATTCAGGAGCATACAACATTGAACCAAATGTACACAAAGTTCTCGAAACTATTATGCCATAGAAGTAAGAAATCTAACGTGTACTACAATAATCTCAGACCTGAATTAAGTCATGAGCCTTCTCTTATTTTCCTTTTCTTCTAGAAGTACGGCTTCGTAGAGTTTCTCCATACAATTCCTGCAAATAGGTTTGTCTACAAAACACGTGGCGGCGCCACTGATGCGCGCGCACTAGCTGCGCACGCGCCGCCACGCGCGCGCGCGCGCCTGTCCGCGCACGCTGCGTCACTCCAGCCGCACAGCCTTCTTGCCTTTCACAATCGTGGGTTTGTTCTTGATCATGCCTTTTCGCCTTTTAGATGTCTGTAGGGAGAGAATGCTATTATTTTATGTGTTTACTGGTAAGATAGTACTTTGAATAAGCACTGCAGCCAACAAAAGTCACATTCAGCGTCGTTTATAAGTTGTCGTATGAAACATGCAAAGCTAATACTGTTTGTTATACAGGGTGTAATATAAGTTTAATGTTTGAGAAAAAAAATATTTTTCGCTAAGCGATACCCTTCCAGTTACTCCCACTTTGTGACGCACCTCGTATTCCGAGCCGCCATTAAGTCTGCATTACACCTTGTATTTTTACTCAAAATATTAATTTCCTACCAAACTTGATAAAAATTAACTGATATACCAAACGGTAGATTACTAGCAACCAAATAATGATATATTAAAAAAATCTAAAATAACTTTAAATTAAACACAGACATTTCTAGAACGAACTTTCGCAACTACTTTAACCTAGTTGCCAGAACTAAAAAGGTTAAAAATATAAATGCTAATGCATGGCACCTGCCATCACCATCAAAACCATGCAACATTAAACTGGCAACACCAGCCAACATTTTATTATTTGATCTGGCAACCCCTTAAACGTCAAAACAATGTCAATGCGAAAATTAAGACAGTAAAGCGAAGATGTATGACGTCACACAAGCTCAGGCTACATACAACCACATACATCGGTCAAACAGAACTCAACAGTGGTAGGTACTATACCATCGGTCCGGCTCCTAAAGCTAGCTGAAATACGAGAAAATTAGTCAGAGTCAGTACACCTTTATTAGTAACAACGGTTATTTCCGAGAACACCACTGGACGGTAAAAATTTCAAATAACATAGGTACATTGCACTGTTGGATTTTCAACCTTAGACGCTGATCTGAGCGTTCAAAATCCAAAATTCCATTTTGTCCCTTACGACGTTTGAAATTTTCATCATCGAAATAGTTTACAGTTATTTTGGTTAATACGAGACATAAAGTACAACTTTTAGCGTTAGTTTAGTGGGATTTTGAACCTTAGTCACAAGGACACTCGATTGGAGTCAAGTGTAAGTAAGAACAGTTTGGGTTAATAATACACTAAGGCCCTTATTCTGTAACACTATGCGAAAGCTATCCGCTATTGGATGTTCAACCCTTTGCGCTGTACAGAACGTTCAAAATCCAATGGCACATTTTATTCAGGAAATCATTTAGATGTCGCTTAGTGTTACTAAAAACAAAGCTAAACGCTTTTTGATTATTTTAAGTATAAACCATAAACCACAACCAACCATAAAGAATTAAGTTATTAACAAAGAAGGTTAGTAACATTAAAAAAAGTATCAAGTTTGTTTTACCTTTTTAGAGATAGAGTTGCTAGTGGGGACTGTTCGTTTTGCGAGCGGCAAGCGCGGACGATTGAACTCATCTGGCTTTTTCACTCTGTAAAATGAACACAAATATGGTGATCAGTTTTGTTTTATGTTGCCGCGTTGCTTTCCAACCGCGCCTCTGAGAGATTTCAGCTTATGTGCTACGGGCATGTTAGTAATAGTTACCGCGGCCCTGGAACGCAAAAGACAACAGAAGGAACGTAGATGGGTTTTAGTAGCAAAAGTCTGACACTTAGATTGGGAGTAGTAATTTAAAGATTTTGCACCAAAAACAAGAAGAAGAAAAAAGAAACTGATGAAGAAGCATAAACTCACGTTACGGTATTTAGACGAATTTACAATGTCATATGAAAATAAGAAATATAGAATCAAATGACAGTTAATCGAAGGTACTTCAGGTGTTTAAGAGTTGAGAAACCCCGATTGATGATAAAACTACAAAAAAATCTCCACAACTTCATCTATTTACATGGACCCTGAAATCAGTTCAAATCACTTGAAATTATGAACTCCTAATTCCATACTTAACCTGTCCGCAAAAATCGTAGTTTTTTTTTATTTCAAGAGGTAAAAAAACGTAATTAAATGCCATACCTGTATATTCTAACCAGCCAGTGCTCCGTGGTGTAGGCCTCCTCTAGATATGTGAGCTTAAAGCCTCGGTTCCCGGGCAGTGCGCCACGCGTTCTGTCGTAACCAGGCGGACTACCGCCACTGTCGTATCTAGACAAATAAAAACACTTTCAATACAGCGCCATCTAGCGATGATATGACCGAGTGTGGGCCTGGACCTTTTTTGTTTTCGAGGAGCAAATGTTTAGTTTACTTTCTCGGCCATTCCACTTTATTAAAGTTAATCAAATTATTACCTCAAAATTCAATGAATTCTCACTGTTCATGACTAACTTAAATATAGTGCCTATCATGCTTGTATGTTTTTGTGTGTGCGATGGATTGTAATAATAAACAAAAAACGATCGCTGGAATGATGATGAATGATGTTGATTTCACAGGCGTCGAAATGATGCAAGTAATATTGTAAGTATACATACCTATAATATGATAGTTTGTACATTAGACAGTTTAACATAGTTTTAGACGCTTCTGAATCGACCCTGTATTCGCCTCTCTCTGTGAAGTAGTCTGCTTCCTGTTGAAAACATACCAAAGTTTAAGGAACGCAAAAACTAGACCGTCATCGCTTTTCACGTTAACACTACCGCATTTGGAGTTAAGTAACTCTAAAAAAGGGTAAATTCAAATTAGCTGTGCTATCTTGTCTTGTTCCGTGATACTTTTCTCCCAATTCTGATGCGGCATTCTAGATGTGACACCTTTTATGGGTCATACGCCACAATACAGCTTCACTGCACGCCAAGTCCTTACTCCTCTAAACGCTCCTTATTTTGTGCCAAAAGTGTGAGTGATCGCTATCGCGAGAGGCTTTATTCGATTGTTCGAACATCTCGACGATTCTCGATTGTATACTTTGACTCAAGTCCGACTCGGTCTGTTATTGGAACTGGCGCATGACGCGTTCCTTGATGGTTTAGTTTCGAGTGAGAGTGACTAATTCGAACAATCGGAAAACTAGCGATCGATTCCGTTGACTCGAAACAATCGAAAAACATCGATTATTTTGGAGAAGAACGAGTCGATGGTTGACTCGATGGCTTATTTTAGTGATTCCGATTCTTTCAATTGGTAAAACATCTCGGAATCGGTATGTGTGTAAAGGACAAGTAATCATGAATACTCACATGAATATCCTTAGGATGTTCGCCCTCCGCGATACGAACCATCCAGATGAACTTATTGATATCGTCTCCGGAGTAGCCGATGGCTCCGCCGAAGATGACCAGCACATAGTCCACGTCCAACATGGTCATGATCTCGTAGGCCGCCGTCTCGTTGCTGGCCATCGCCTTGCCCACGAGCGCGATGTGCGAGTTGTTCCAAGTGTTGTTGTCCACTAGCGTTGTGCGGTTGCCCATGCCTGCTATCTGTAGAATTTATGGAAAATTTTAGTATTTTTATTTGTTTAGTAATTTTGTTATGTTGGCGTTATAAAAGGTGATATTTTACCTTCCCCCACACACTAAGAATGACACCTGTAAGTACCGTGGGTGCGAACACAAACATGTAAACTTACAAACACAAGACACCTATAGGTACTTATAACACTTCAGAAGCTAGTGCACGATTCCAAGTTTATCGTTACCTATGAACCACCAGGACACTTCATGGTCTTATTAAAACAAAAAGATTGGTTTTACAATATTTCCATATGACTTTGCGTAAGATTCTCTAATACTTCAGCAAAGCTTAGTAATAAATAATTTACTACTTTGACCATATTTCCGAGAGAAAGAGAGAAAGAAGTTTTGTCCAAATAACATGGTCAATTTAAAAGTCGTATATTTCCGTACAATGCTCCCACAAGTACTTAAACGATTGCAAATCTCCATCTCTAATCGGCAAAACAATAATAAATTAAATGCTAATACAAAGCGAAACCAGAAATCGATGTTATTACATCGATTTCTCGCATTGATAGGAATAATATAAAAAAAATTAGTAAATTATGAATAGTTTTAAATTCTTACCTGATAACCGTAATCCCACCAGGACATGACCCTCGCGTCTTCAGCGGTGTTCTGTGACAGCCAGCCGTATGCTTCCCTGAAGTCGTCGAGGATTTTACGAGATCTGAAAGAATAAGATGGCGTTAACACTTGATTGTCAAATCCATACTACAGTATATTCGCGTTCCATGGGTAGGTAGTCCGAAAGGCAATCCCCGGGATTTCCTTTCGGAATACCCATGTCCTGGAACGCAAGGCAAAGAAAGATCTTAGGAGTGAGTAAAAGTTTGATACGCTCTAGAACGAATGAAGTCATTAAATGATTTCCCTCCTAAAAATAAAGTGTATTCGCGTTATGAACATAGTGACTCATCGTTATCATTCGACTTAGCCACGCCCCTTGACTAATAACATCATAGTTCGACGCATTTATTAAATTCATAATAGGCTTCTTTAGTTTACCGGTGACTTACCCATCATTCCCGTAGCTAGCGAGCACGATACTAGGGCTGGAGTACGCGTTGGAGGTGGCCCACGTGCAGTGGACTGAGAACAGCATGAGCAGGATCATGAAGAGTATCAGCGTCACCGAGCGCACGTTCATGCCCAAACCGGTGTCGGGCGGAGGGGGTAGGCTTCTTTAGGTAACCGGTGACTTACCCATCATTCCCGTAGCTAGCCAGCACGATACTAGGGCTGGAGTAATCGTTGGAGGTGGCCCACGTGCAATGTACAGAGAACAGCATGAGCAGGATCATGAAGAGTGTCACCGAGCGCACGTTCATGCCGAGATCCGTGTCGGGCAGGGGGGTAGGCTTCTTTAGTTTACCAGTGACTTACCCATCATTCCCGTAGCTAGCGAGCACAATGCTAGGGCTGGAGTACGCGTTGGAGGTGGCCCACGTGCAGTGCACCGAGAACAGCATGAGCAGGATCATGAACAGTATCAGCGTCACCGAGCGCACGTTCATGCCGAGACCCGTGTCGGGTGGAGGGGTAGGCTTCTTTAGTTTACCAGTGACTTACCCATCATTCCCGTAGCTAGCGAGCACAATGCTAGGGCTGGAGTACGCGTTGGAGGTGGCCCACGTGCAGTGCACCGAGAACAGCATGAGCAGGATCATGAACAGTATCAGCGTCACCGAGCGCACGTTCATGCCGAGACCCGTGTCGGGCGGGAGGGTAGGCTCGTGGGTACGCTTCTTTAGTTTACCGGCCTGTGGGAATGGTTTGATGTTAGTTGGCCTGACTCAAAAATAGGCAGAAAATTATTATAACGCTAAGAATTTGTTTGCTTGAACTCGCTAATTTCAGGAACTACTGGTTCGAATTCAAAAATTATTTGTGTTGGATAGATCATTTATCGATATATTAATTTTATATTATAACTAGCTTTTACCCGCGGCTTCGCTCCCGTCAAATGACTACCCTACATATCCTACGCTACCCTACCCTACCTTCCCTACCTACCCTACACTACCCTACACTACCCTACACTACCCTACACTACACTACCCTACCCTACACTACCCTACACTACCCTACACTACCTTACACTACCCTACACTACCCTACACTACCCTACACTACCCTACACTACCCTACACTACCCTACACTACCCTACACTACCCTACACTACCCTACACTACCCTACACTACCCTACTCTACCCTACACTACCCTACACTACCCTACACTGTCCTACACTACCCTACACTACCCTACACTGTCCTACACTGCCGTACACTACCCTACACTACCCTACTCTACCCTACACTACCCTACACTACCCTACACTGTCCTACACTACCCTACACTACCCTACACTACCCTACACTGTCCTACACTACCGTACACTACCCTACACTACCCTACACTACCCTACACTACCCTACACTACCCTACACTACCCTACACTACCCTACACTACCCTACACTACCCTACACTACCCTACACTACCCTACACTACCCTACACTACCCTACACTACCCTACACTACCCTACACTACCCTACGCTACCCTACACTACCCTACACTACCCTACACTACCCTACACTACACTACACTACCCTACACTACCCTACACTACCCTACACTACGCTACACTACCCTACACTACCCTACACTACCCTACACTACCCTACACTACCCTACACTATCCTACACTACCCTACACTACCCTACACTACCCTACACTACCCTACACTACCCTACACTACCCTACTTTACCTAACTTTTTTTTTTTGGATTTTTCTCTCCGTAAGAACCATCATTGAACTTCAAGGAACATTTTAAAAAAAGAATCAGCCAAATCGGTCAAGCCGTTTTCATGTGATGTCGTGACAACGAAAAACGGGTTTCATTTTTATATATATAGATTTAATCGCGGGTACAGCTAGTTTTCAAAATAAATCCAACAATTTATGTCTTGTGGACCAGTGTTGGGATATGTAGAAAAATCGATAAATTCCAAACAGTGGTCCCCTAAACTAACCTTAGTTTTGTTAGTCAATTTTATTTTACTATTTTACCGTTCTGTGCACTTTTAAGGCCCCTTTTAGTCAGTAAGAATAAGAAAAGTACTACCACACTAAACATATTCCAGGCTACTATGTATGCGATTGAAGTTCAGTTTCGGAACAAACGAGAAAAAATTTGAAGATTTGCTATCACTACATCATAATACAAACTTCTTTGTAAACGATCTTTTTGCCAGCAAAATTTGATGACAGTAATAAGAAGTCACGTCTCCTCACCTTATCATACAAGCTCTTAGACTCCTCGGTATCCACCTGGGGCGCGGGCAGGTCGTCTTCCCTGAGCACCAGGTCCAGTAGGATGGAGAAGGCGATGCCGGACAGCACGCAGACCACGGGAGTCAGCGTCAGCATGAGACGGACCATCACGCCGGCGAAGTACACTGCGCTAAGAGCGTAGAGGGCGACTGGAAGGGAGACATGGGGTCAACGGGGTGTTTTAATAGTGTTATTTATAACTAGCATCTGTTTTTTATACCCTGAGACTAAAATGACATTACAACACCAAAGAACTGGCATCATTCCTATAGTAAGTTTGACATAACCTGTGTCAATTTAGTCTCAGGGTATAAAAAACAGATGATAACTGATTCAGCAGATGTTGTCTTGCCTAAGCTATGAACTGTCGAACTCGAGTAGGGTAATCCTATTTCTACTGCAATTTTCTGTAGTAATAATAGTCTTTTTATTTCAAATTTCCATTATCTATAATTATACAAATTTGTTAGTATCATAATAACTTATAAAATGATGTTATTATAGAAATCCGATATCATTAAACTTATTAATACAATAATACCCGTACTCGTCTACCCGTATATAATGATTATGTCATAATAAGGTAGTCAATTACAACAACCGGCAATAGAACAGCTGCAAAACACATAGTTATTTTATTTTTATTTATTTTTTATGTTTGATTTATGTTTGCAATTATCATTGCTTGTTTGTTGATTAGTCATGGTGTGCCAAATAAACATGGTTTCTTTCTTTGTTTCAATATACAAAACTCTTAAAAAACTCGTATTTCGCGAGCTCTGATGCTCATCTCATCATCTACCTGGCCTTTTCCCAACTATATTAAGGTCGGCTTCCAGTCATTTAGATTTGGCTGAATACCAGTATTTTACGAGGAGCGACTGCTTAACAGACCTCAACAGCGAGGTCTGATGTTCAAATAGCCAAATATTCCAAACTGTTAAAATGACTTACCAAAAACCCTCTCGTCGTTGATATTCTTGATGCAGTACCACAGGCCGACGGGGAAGGTGCACACCAGCACGTGCAGGTCGAAGAAGAACGACGACCACGTGGTGGGCTGGTGCTCTGACACCGACGCTATGATGGGGATGTGGATCTTTGCGTACGTCGTATCCCATAGCGAGTAGAATCTGGAACATAGGGAAGATTGAGACTTTTGTGAGCTTGATTAGCGAAGCGCGATTAAGTTATTCATGAATCCCCGACCGGTCTCATAGGACCGCGCTGTTATTGTCTTACTATTGTGTCTCGTTTCGCGGGTATTGATAGGTTAAGAGAGGTTTTATTTGATGGTTTCGTTTGTTAGTACATCTCGATGGTTGTCTACTGTTTCGACTTTGAATCGAGTCCGAATCGGTCTGTTAATGCGAGCCTCTGTGACTGTTCGAGACTTGGTGAATGGTAGTGACTGATTCGAACAATCGAAAAACAATTAGATTAGATATATTGTAGAACGCCGAGTCGATATTTGAGTCGATAGTTCATTTTAACGACTCCGATTCTTTTCATTGTTGAAACACCTCGGTATCACCCATTACCGAGTTGAATGCTTACTACGGAGAAACGCAAGTCAATTAATTTAATTAACGACGCTTTCAATATCTAACGAAGTTAAACATAACCTAACTCCTAATTTCAACGATACTGTCAGAGGTCCTTAACCCCAGTTTTTCAGGACCGTGCTATGTTATGGTAAGCAGTTAATATCTGTATAAAACTCTTGCTTTCAAAGCGTTTTATGGCATAACCAGCAGGTCCCGTCATATAGTAAATGAATTGATGTATGAGTACATTAATTCACTTATTAACCGATTGCGTGATTTGGTGCAATTGTATGAACAGACGCCACGTGGTTCCTGTGTTAGGTGTTTTAATCGTCCTCGGAAACTATAAAAAACATCTCCACGTTAATGGAAATAGGTACTCTTAAGAAACTCATTAATCAAGTGCTTAGACCAGTATTGAATTCAAGCCAGACTTACACAACTGACGGCCTCATTAGCATAACGCAGTACCTACCTCTGTCAACCATTTACAACACAATACAGTAGTCTCTATGGAAGGAACAAACACACCTATGTAAACATGTTGAACCTGAACTATGAAATATTGTTTATTAGCCAAGAAAAATAACAATGTATAAATTCTTGGACTGGGAAAATCTTCAAATAATTATACGTGGCCGTGGAACTCTGCAGTAACTGAAGGAACACAGATGGATTTTAGTCAGGAAAAGTCTGACTCCTTCGTGTTGCACCCAGAGTGGAAGAACTTTCTTGATGTTAATATACTAAAATCTTTCAGTTTAGTATTGCTACTCTTTCTGTGTCATTATTTATTATTTGTTTATTCTCACAACGGAACGCCTTCCAGCAATGACACCATTGGAGCACAAATTGGTTTAGAATCTGCTGCTTTGAGTGGTAGACATCAATGGTGGGTCAAACTGACGGTCGCTTACACAGCTTCTAGCCAGCGCTCCTCCAAAATTCGACATCTTATTCTTGATTACATATTTTGGGGTTGAATCTATTAACTTTTCATAGAATTATTATTTAAATCGTAAAAATACTGAAAATTTTGAAATGTTATCTTGACGGTTGACCATAAATAAAGGGGCAATCTCTGAAACATCATCAATCAATCCCCTGGTTTGTTCCCGATTTGGGGTCAGCCCCAAATCGGGAACATTGATACACCTCCGCCATTCTAGGCGATTTTGCGATATTTCGGGTGTAAGTCCCATTGTCAGAAGGCCGTTCTGGATGGTTCGTTCGTTTCGGTAGTCGGTAGTCCACCTCTTTCCCTTTTACCCTCCTCTATGGCTAGAACGCGTCAAGCCATGTATCTATATGTGTCATCCAATAACGAAATTAATTTTAGGAACTAAGCTGCAAAGTTGACCTTTCACGTGTAAAACATCATGTTTCTATTTACAATTCAAACAACGCTGTCAGCATTGAGGTCAAGCCACGAAACACGAACATTCATATCAGGCTATAAAACCCCATGTTTTTACTACCGAACCAAGTCAACACCTGTACATGACCTACCGAGTAGCGTAGTAACATGTTGGAAATAACTCGAACACATGTTTTAGAACAAAATACACGTAAACATTACAACTGGAATAATATTTATAAACCGTAGGAAGAGTAGGAGTATTTTTATACAATGGTGGTTGAGTGTGCTCGCGTGATTTTTGTAGAATGTAATTTTAAGGGTCTTGGCCACATCTGCAAGACGCGGCGTCGACTACGTGTAACGGCATGGTACTTTTATAGTTGTAGTATTCATAACAATATAATTGTGTAGAACATTGAATGCCAATAAAAATTATTTATTTATTTATTTTATAATTTATGTACACACAGATAAGGAAACAAATGTAAAAAAAAAAATATTCTTGTTAAAGTTAAATTAACTTAATTATACAAAAATCAATTAGGGCCTGTTTCACAATGTCCGAGTAGGCACTACTCACTGAATAAATTCAAAAATGTGACAGAATTTGTATGAAATTATCTGCCAAGTAAGATACTCGAAACTTAATCATAGGTGGTGAAATAGGCCCTTAGTGTTCGTTGGTCGCACTAAAATACAAAATGGAATGACCTATTTAATAATTTTTGTTTTGTTTATACATTCAACTAAGGGGTTCTAGGGCTCTTATAATCTAACTAAAAGGTTTTTCGACGACGCCGCACCCTTTCGCGCTTATCCATAAACGGTATGAAAATATTGACTTTCTACTATACATAATGACATAGACCAGAGCACCGGTATTTGTAAACATCTATTCATGATTGTAAGCCATGAGTCTTTATATCTTTTATTTTCAAGCGTATATTAGATATCTTATATTTCGCTACCTTTTGCTGATAACTTCGTACGGGGTACGTTAACTGCTACGTTGCATGTCGCAGATTCGAACCCCGCACAGAACCAATATTTGAATGACACAATACAATGTGAGTATTACATGTTTGTGAACGCACCCACGATACAAGAGTCATTCCTAGTGTGGGGCAAAGCTTTTATTTGTAATAAAAAAGAAAGGATAATAAAGTATCCCATGTCTTCATTCAGGTCAAGCCGTGTTCCAATAGTTTTAGTCAACTGACGAGTGATGACAAACAAAATGCAAAAATATTGTTACGAACGTGAGTAATTAAATGCCGGTTTACTAGCAGATGACTTTATTCACCACAAAACAATGACAAATTAGTCCAATCAACAAATAACCAATCACTATAAACACTCAGAGTTCCGTTTAGTATCGCTTAGGTCGCTAGGTATCACTTCAAGCACTTAGGTAGTTCGCTCTGTATCGCTGACGAAATCAAACTGTACTCGCTTCTAGCCGGGGGCCCGTATTTATATGCGAAGTCATCGAAATTTCTCGATACCGACGTTTCAAGGACATTCTAGCACAAAATAGTCGCATCGGGAGGCCATAAATCATTATTATTACTCTCGTAAGTAGGTACTTATCTACCACCTTACATGCGAATTTCGACTCTATTGCTAATACCGGAAGGTACAAATTCCCTTATCCACCCACATAACTACCTACTGAATGTTATCTAATAATAATAGCATATGTCGGACTTTTCTGGAATTTGCCAGGCCTGAGTATGTACTCCTATTCTCGAAGCTTCGCATAGCAATGCGTTTTAATTATTTGATGCTACTCTTGGTTCCGTCGAAGATATAGCGTACTCAAGTTTCACGGCGTAACAGTGCCCCCCTCTTAGTCATGCTCGTCCCGAGCATTATTAGATCCGTGATATGGCGCCAATCTATCCACGTGGACTACCTTAGGTTTCCCTCGTAACCCTTTCTTGATGCGGTAGGTAACGTCGTTGATCCTTTTTATCACGGTGTAGGGTCCCTCCCATCGAGCTTGAAGTTTCGGCGACTTCCCTTTTCGTCGAAGTGGGTTGTGGAGCCAAACCAGTGCACCTTCCTCAAATCCCTTGGCGTTGGCATTGCGGTCGTACCTAGTTTTCATTTTAACGCTGGTGTGCAGGCTATTCTCACGCACTCGTTTATGCACTTCATCCAATTGATCTTGGAGGTCACTAACGAAGTCCGTAACTGGCTTAGTCTTGTCAGGTGGCACGCCGGTTATGGTATCGACTGGAAGTCTCATCTCCCTGCCGAAATTCACTCTTGCTGGGGTATGGCCCGTGCTATCATGCACTGCTGATCGATAAGACATCAGAAATAGTGGAATATACCGGTCCCAATCTTTCTGATGGTCATCGACAACCTTAGCCAGGTGATTCTCCAGGGTCTGGTTAAACCTCTCTACCATACCGTCCGACTGTGGGTGCGCAGGTGTTGTGCGTGTCTTGTAAATCCCCAGAAGAGTGCACATTTCCTGGAACAGCGCAGATTCAAAGTTGCGGCCTTGATCGGAATGGATCTCCAAAGGTGCGCCATACCGACATACTACTTCTTCGACCACCTTTTTCGCCACTGTCGTCGCTTCCTGATTGGGTATGGCGAAAACTTCAGGCCACTTTGTGAAATAGTCCTGTATCACCACTATGTATTTGTTTCCGTCATCTGTCACTGGGAAAGGTCCAGCAACGTCGATGGCAATGCGTTCCCATGGGGCTCCTACATTGTACAACTGAAGCTTGCCCCTGCTCCTAGTCTGTGGTCCTTTCACGGATGCGCACGCTGTACATTTCCGACACCATTGCTCTATGTCTTCTCTACAATTGAGCCAGTAATACCGCTGTCTCACTTTCAGTAGAGTTTTCTTGATTCCCAGGTGTCCACCAGAAGCGCCATCTTGTATCTCCTGAAGCAGGGGGACCACTTCACGTCGTGGTACTATCACTTGTGTGGTCACCTCCTTGCCATCGTTCGATTCCCATTTCCTACAAAGCACGTCATTTTCTAGGACTAAACTGTCCCACTGTGCCCAGTAGCTCTTTGTGACAGGACTATGTGACGATACTTCATTCCACTGAGGCCTAGTTCCACTACGCTTCCAGTCCAGTATAGGTCGAATATCGTCATCTTCTTCCTGAGACTTCTTAAAGTTGCCTTCAGCCCTAATTAAGTTCACGTGCTCCCGGGCTTCATTTTGCTGGCAATGTCTACAGTCCTCATTACATGGACGTCGCGACAGGGCGTCAGCATTGTTATGCCCTTTTCCACTACGATGTTCCGTCACAAAGTTGAACTCCTGCAGCTGCTCTAGCCATCTTGCAACTTGACCCTCAGGGTTTTTGAATTGTAGAAGCCATTTCAATGCAGCGTGGTCCGTCCTCAACGTAAACTGTCTCCCTATGAGGTACTTGTGGAAATGTTGCAAAGTTTTTACAACAGCCAGTAGTTCTCGTCGAGTCACGCAGTAGTTCCTTTCTGGTTTTGAAAGTGCCTTACTGAAGTAAGCGATCACGACTTGCCTATTTTCTTGCACCTGCGACAGCACTCCACCAATTCCTGTGTTGCTGGCGTCGGTATCGACGACAAATCTTCCATCTCTGCTCGGATACCCCAGTATAGGCGCTTCACATAGCCGTTGCTTTAGTTCGTTGAATGCTGACTCACAGTTCTTGTCCCAGATAAAATCTCGTTTATCCTCAGTCAGCTGATGTAAAGGTTTTGCAATGTCCGAAAAACTCATAACAAACCGCCTGTAGTATGTGCACAACCCTAGAAATGCACGTACTTCTGTTTTGTTCTTTGGAGCCGGCCACTGTTGGACAGCCTTTATCTTCTCAGGATCGGTTCTCACTCCATCGGCGCAGATGACATGTCCTAGGTAGCTGACCTCCTTCTTGAACAGGGCACACTTCTTTGGGCTTAGTTTTAGGTTAGCCCCCCGTATCCTGGTGAATACTTTCTCCATATTTCTCAGGTGTTCCTTAAAAGTGCGGCCCATTATAATGACGTCATCCAAATATACCAGACAGACGTCACCAAGAAGGCCCACCATGACTCTATCCATGAGGCGTTCAAACGTCGCTGGAGCGTTGCACAATCCAAAAGGCATGACGTTAAATTGCCACAGGCCGTTGCCAATTCCTGTACTGAACGCTGTCTTTTCCTTATCTTTCTCGCTAATTTCCACTTGCCAGTAGCCACTTTTCAAGTCAATGGTTGAAAACCACTTCATACCACTGAGCATATCCAGTGTGTCGTCTATCCTAGGCAAGGGATAACTGTCCTTCTTCGTTACATCATTCAGCCTTCTGTAGTCTACACAGAATCTGGTACTGCCGTCCTTCTTCTTCACCAGAACGACAGGAGAAGACCATGGGCTCGTAGAAGGTTCAATTATTCCGCTATCAGCCATATCCTTTACCATTTCTGCTACCTCAGTTTCTTTAGCCCAGGGTATGCGGCGCGGTCTCTGTTTAATTGGTCTAGCATCACCTGTATCTATCTCATGCTTGACGAGACCTGTTCTTCCGCAATCTTTTCCCGTTGCAAAAATATCCCGGAACCGTAGCAGAAATTCCTTGGCTTGCTGTAGTTCCGAAACTGATAAATTACTCTTAGAATTTTCCAGAAGTTGCTGGATGTGATCAGGTTCTGCTTAGCCTCTTGATCCCGGCGGGCTGCTTCCTGTTCGCGGCGGGCTTCTTCCTGGTTAGCCGCGATTAGGTCCTGGAGCTTACGTTGGTTAGCCTCTTGTTCGCGGCGGGCAGCTTCCTGTTCGCGGCGGGCAGCTTCCTGTTCGCGGCGAGCAGCTTCCTGTTCGCGGCGGGCTTCTTCCTGGTTAGCCGCGATTAGATCCTGGAGCTTACGCTGGTTAGCCTCCATACTAGCTTGCATGGCGGCCAACACTGCGGCGAGGTTCATTTCCGAGGATGGCCCCGTTGGCGCCTCAGCAGCTGCCGTTGCTCCCATACCAGCCCGATCTTCCGCTTCCAGACGTTGACGTGCAGCATCCATCTCCACTTGCCTCCTTGTTCGTGGTCCCTGTTCGTCGTCCCTCTGTAGTAATGGCATCTCACTTCTGACACCAGTTGTTACGAACGTGATTAATTAAATGCCGGTTTACTAGCAGATGACTTTATTCACCACAAAACAATGACAAATTAGTCCAATCAACAAATAACCAATCACTATAAACACTCAGAGTTCCGTTTAGTATCGCTTAGGTCGCTAGGTATCACTTCAAGCACTTAGGTAGTTCGCTCTGTATCGCTGACGAAATCAAACTGTACTCGCTTCTAGCCGGGGGCCCGTATTTATATGCGAAGTCATCGAAATTTCTCGATACCGACGTTTCAAGGACATTCTAGCACAAAATAGTCGCATCGGGAGGCCATAAATCATTATTATTACTCTCGTAAGTAGGTACTTATCTACCACCTTACATGCGAATTTCGACTCTATTGCTAATACCGGAAGGTACAAATTCCCTTATCCACCCACATAACTACCTACTGAATGTTATCTAATAATAATAGCATATGTCGGACTTTTCTGGAATTTGCCAGGCCTGAGTATGTACTCCTATTCTCGAAGCTTCGCATAGCAATGCGTTTTAATTATTTGATGCTACTCTTGGTTCCGTCGAAGATATAGCGTACTCAAGTTTCACGGCGTAACAATATCACCAGGTAGGTTACCATGCATACAGGTGAGTTCATGACAAACAAACAATTTAAACACATCAGTCGACTAGAACAAACTACTATTGCTGTTTTTATTATGTTTTTCTATCTTAATTAACATCAATTCCAAACGCGGCCATGACATAATGCCGTTGTTTTTTCAGTCTACCTACTACTAATCAGAATCGAAATTATGATTAAAGATGGGCAATCAGCCTCGATTACTACGCTTAAACAATATGTAACCCATCTGTAATCGTAATAACTGTGATATAAGATAATTTACATTTTTTCACTTTCCTTCCTGCTATTTAGGCAGATAAGAACATCGACATAAATACATCTGCAAAAAATCAAAATGTCAAATATATCTGTAAAAGCACACAATATACAGCCTTAGCGCTGCCATGACAGCCACGGGTTTGTCTGGCTGCGGGCAAGTAGCATTCGTATCGTCAATTGAACATTACACAACATAACTTCCTGGCCCCGCGTCACGTACTATGTTGCGGGGCATGTTGCAGGACAATATGCAACGTTGCAGCATCACGTAAATTTAGTGTTGCGCGTCGTGTTTCGGGACAAAATGTTCTCTAGTGTATCCCAGGCTTTACTCACCGTCTGGCCGTTCGCTAGTCGACCGAACCGAGCCCTAGTCGTTCCACGCTGGAACGACTAGGGCTCGGTTCCTCAAAGAGATGTCAGCAAACCGTAGGGGCCCAGTAGGGCCGGTGCCCGCTACGGTCTATTCTAAGCTTAACAGTCTACCTTATAATACTGACCTTCCACTCCAAGGCGCGATGACGCCAGCGTACGTCAGCAGCACGACCGCTAGGAACACCGCCCCGGCGGCTATCAGACCGCCCAGGATGAGCAGCTGCTTCCACTGGCCCTTGGGGTTCAGGCTGTGCAGGTACTTCATGGCACCTATGGCCATCACCAGCGCGAATACACCTGTTGGAAATGGACCATTGTATTGCTTGCTACTTTCAAGCGAGAGTATAGAGAGATACCTATGCAACATGTAAATTTTACTATTGTTGTTGTTGTTACATGAATGATAGAGGTCAGTTCACACTGAGACGCGACGATGCAGGAAGAGGCCAGTGATTTCGCGCTGCGCCGTGCGCCGCCGCGAGACACATCGCAACGTTGCGAGGCGCATATTAAAATCGTCGGCAACACGACGACGTGAATGTAAAAACGTTCCGCTGCGCAGCGAGACGCCGCGCGGCGTCACGAGGCGTAGCGCTGCATGAAGCATCGTATTCTAAATTCTCACAATGAAATGTAAATACCTACACATTTCGTAATTTCGTGTAGTAAATAAAGTTCTGTTTTGAGTTACTCTATTAAAAGGTGCACGTAGCGTCGGGTCGCGTCGCGTTTAGTCTCGGTGTGAGCTGACCCTTACTTGTTGCTGTTAACGTGAGGTAGATGTAGATACTCTCATTAATATATGCACATCCTGAATATCCAATAGAATTTTCCTAAAGTAATAATAACGTTAGGATAAAAATGACCTATTTCATTAGTCTTGAAAATCTTGGTTGCGTCACTTTAATGTGTTTGTGTGAATATGCCTAGATTTCAATACCGACGACCTACTAATGCAGTCCATATTATTTGCCTAAATTATGATTGCAACTAAATTTTCTGATTGGAGTATATGTGTGCATATTCCAGTTACATGGGAAACAGACTAGACGTCGAGTAGTTTATATTCGACATTCATTTTTATAGCAAAAATTCTTTATAGTAAGTAAGTAGTGGAAATTGCTTGACGAGATATCTGTTAGCCCTTATACGAGTATTCAAGGTCGTTAGTTTATTTTGCACTAGGGACCCGTCTCAGCTGCGCACTGTGTTAGATCTTTGGTATTATAGGTTTTTTTCTACCATATAGGTATGCTTCTCCCGCCCTAGAGTGGAACCGGAGGGGTGTCAGAATTTTACTGAATAGAACCATATCTGTGTCTATCAATGCCCTTTTCATTCTACAACCACGGTTTCCTTTTAAGTATTATCTATCGGTCTGATGTCTTTTTTGAGGTTTAAATTGAAATCTATAACCACCCCCTCCAGCTCTGGGTGGATCGAGGGCGAGTGTCCATACTGAAACACCCAAGTTACTCTTTGCATTCGAACTCTAGCACTCCTTCGAAGAATTCTGCAGCCTGTATTCTCGACTAAAATAATTTTAAAGTATCAATATCATCTGAGATTTACGCCAGTGGCAGTAACAACGAAAAACATATAGACAAAATCTAATGGTGTCAATGATAGAAACAAATAAGCCCTTACTACATGCAATACATGCATAAAACCATTACGGGTATTGATCCGATTTGCAATTGATTTTTACGACCTACGATAACATCCCATAAATTCTTCTAGTACTTTGCTTTTGATCGGATAAGAATGCAGAACTACAGTGAGCTTTAACAAACAATAACTGTTGAGATATACAACGTGTAACGTTAAATGCGCAAAACCTGAAAATAGTTTGATCAGAATAACGAGCAGACTCAATTGAATCACTTTTTAATATAGGTCACTTTTTTTAAATCTTCGTTTTAAATATTACCTACCCTGCTTATTTATTAAAAGTTCAAGTAAAAGGTGTGCAAACCCGCCAAAATAGGCAAACAAACAAAAATGGTTGTCGTTCAATTTAAATTTTCTCACACGGGGAATAATAATAGTTCGTAGTTCCAATGCAGATACGAATCTTACACAAACTAAAACAGCACATAAAACCTTAAATTTTTTAAATGCATTTTTGTTCAATTAGATTTAGGTCAAATGAATTAAAAATCATTTGGGGTGTCTGAGGTTTTGCGCATTTAACGTTACACGTTGTATATCACGAAAATATATGAGTGTGACCTATGATAGCGGGACGTCTAGGTATACAAGAATTACAGTTCGTTAGCCTCAATTAGTCCGACGAGGCCTGCGTGGGATTACATGCCGCCATATAACAAACATTTTCTTTCATACATTTCGCATTTTCAAACGAAAATACCATAGCAAATTTTCCGCATTTCATTTTCAGATATCTTAAATTATTTTCTAAGTGAATTTTCTCGGCAATAGCTTTGTACTCTAACTTGGACTATGGCCAAATCGTATTCATTCGTAAATCGTGCAGCACTTTACAAAATTACTTTAAATAAAACGGCTTAAATGGTTGAACACCACATGAGGCGTTAAGCCAGTGCCGTGGTAACAACTGCGTCAACAAAACGCTATGATCTATTTGTTTCATGAGTGCAAATATAGGTAGCTAGCTACAGAAATAACAAACATTCGCTCAAAGTGATAGATGGTGGAATGTAATACGACTTATCACACTAATATTATTACTGAGGCGAAAGTTTGTAATTTGTATATGTTATGCGTTTTTATTTATTATATATGTACTTTATTTTCTATTACACCAAGAAACATAAGATAGAAAACTTATATTTATAAAACGCTAACAATGGGCGGCCTTATCGCATCCCGCGATCTTCCAGGCAACGTAGAATGGACAGGAATGGACAGTAATTGTTAGAACATGAGTTAATTTATATGCGTATGTTTGTTAGTCCCTTACGCTCAAACTACTGAACGGATTTGGATGAAATTGGTGAAGATGGTTTAGCCGTCTACGAAGACGGCTAAACCATATCCTGAAATATCACATAGGATACTTTTTATCCCGGGTGTATCATGTTCCCTTGGGACTATTTTCTACTTTCATGAGGCCGCGTGCAGAATCTATATAGTACCTATACTAAAAAGCAATACTAAGCATTCAAATTCAAATTAGCCTGAAAGAAATATCTCCGTCAAATTAAACGGAGTTGTATTTTGGCATGTAGGTAACATTGAATTTACTTTATTTATCGGTAATTTACTGCTATTTTGCAGCAACAATTTATCTTTCATTCTGTAAAATTGACGTCAAACGTATTTGCAAAATAAATATCATTTATCATCTCTTTTATTTTATTTCCTTTGTGATGCACACAATTGGGCTCGGTGAAGTTTGCTCTAGAAAAAGACCTGGTATTAGCCCTAGATTAATTAAGGGACTTTTCACACGGTGCACCGCCTTTTTCGCCGCGGTGATAGAAAAAAAATATTTCCAATTATTTATTCATCCTTATTGACCTTAATTTATGACGAATTTTATTTTAAAGGAGAGTACGTAGCTAACGTAATACAAGTAAATATATTTTACTACATCCGAAAAAACCAGACAAGGTCAAAAGGGAAAGGAACTGTGGGCCTTACTAAATAACATGTGGTTGTTGCACAATACAAAAACAAATTATATGTCAAAAACTATATTTGAAAGATAATTATTTCAATCGTATGCTGAAACATGTGTGTACAATACGAAGCATAATGACATAATTTATGCCAGTGCTATCGGTCCAGATCAGCCAATGAAACAGCTACACTTCAACAAAATTCACCTTGAGTGCCACAAACACATGCAAACACGCAGAAAATTGTGAACATTCGAATATCTCTCTCTATCTGTAGGTATCTCGTGCTGCAGCTGTTTAGAAATTGTTGTTGTGAAATGTGTTATATCAATACATTACCAATAGTTTTTTTTTTTTTTATTAGACGCGGGAATTCATCAAATGACTTCTGTTCTAGCGTGGAGCGAGAGGCCGTGTCAGACTTTTACTGCCACGGCCGTGTCTGTGTTTGACTTTTTTTTCTTCGTCTTTTTTTTAGAATTACAGTTGCCTTTTCAATTCCAAGGCCGCAGCACCTCTTTCAAAAAATCCAGTGGGTCTAGCGGCCATTGACCCTGGTTTGCGCCTACGATTTGCTGACATCTTTTTGAGACACGCGTGGAACACTACGCGTCGTCGTGGACAGAATAGCTTGTAAATTGGTTCTGAATAGAGCATGTTTACGGAATATTCAGTACCGTAGTGCAATGGTAACTATTGCTTAACAAAGGACAGTCTCTGCATTGTGTGTCAATCTTAGAACACGAAGTGTAGTGATGATCGAGGATGTTATTGCTGCATGCTCTAAGCGAGCCTAGAAGTAAAACTTATACAAATGTTCTTCTTTTTCTTAAATTACTTCTAAATTCTTTTTGATCGTGGCTCTCAAAGTCATTAATAGTAAATAAATAGGTACGTAAAACATTTGTATATTCACAACATCATTAGGTGCATACCCTTTTCGCTAAAAAGGGCGTAACTCGTGGTAATGAGCAAAAAAATTTTAAACATTAATGAAAATGCTAACCAAATTCAAACCATGCTATTTATGTGTTTATATTAATCCTTATCCAAATAAATTATTTTATGGTCAAGACCATTTAACTACCCATAAAATAGTTTTTAAATTATTTAAATTGGACTGTCCATTCAAAAGATATTACGAATTAAAAAATTCAAACAGTAAACAAAACCGCCATAGCGCCGTGGCCGTCGCTTGCGATGCAGTCTGAAAAGCGCGCCGGGCATCGCGGCGGGCGGGGTGGAGGGGGCACTAAAAAAAGTGTTTTATATCCAAATTTCCAAAAATAAATAATTGTCTACCCCGTGCGAAGCCGGGACGGGCTGCTAGTTTATTATATGTGAAGATAATACAGATCGAAAGAGCGTAAAAAACTGACTGAGACTGATCACATCAAAGTAGATTTTATGTGATGCTTACTGTCAGAGTAGCTTCCTAAGCTGCTAAGATTGTAATCGAACTTTACTTCCAAAGATTAGGTACGATTTTAAGAAAGTAATTTTACCTCTTAACATAGAGAGATAGTGATCATTACGTCAACACTTTTATTCAAATACTATTTTTGGATGGCTTTTCATTGTATGACGCAAGAGGTGGCGTATCGCAAAGCGCGACCTTTGAAAGCAGTGGTTCCCAACCTTTTTGACCTGGGACCACTTTCGAATCTTTGTTCCTAGCAGGAAGAAATCCAAAACAAAATGGAATTATGTTGTTCTATACACAGGTTGAGAACCGTTGTTTTAAAAACAACCTTTGGATTAATTTAAAAGGGAACAGAGAAGAATGGACAATTTGACAATACTGTGTATTATCTTCTTGATAATATTTCTCTTTGGATGTAGTCTATATACCATATTAAACATTTCGCTGCAAGTATAAATACTCTAAGTAGATATTAGTACAATAAAAAATACCAATGTGCTTAACAAGCATTGTACAATCAATTATCCACAAAATTGAAGCCGTTAAATCCGTGTGTAAACAATTAAATCTTATCAGGCCTATGTTTCATGGTAGTTTTGGAGGCTGTAGCACAGATTACTAAATAGGTAGTATTTCATACCACTTATATACACTCACAGGCACAATTAACCGCCCACCTTATATTTCCTTCAGTTTCCGGTAATCGTCAAATTTTGACCACATTTGATGGACGTTATGATAAAAACAGCCATAAAGGATAAATAAAATCACAAAAGTCTTGAAAAAATTCATTGAGATCTAGAATATAACTAACGATTTTCTGCCTGCGGCTTCCCGCGTGTGAAAGTAGGTTTCTCCATACAAACTTTGGATTACGTCCACTTAGGCCTCTCGTAGGCGGCACGTATTTCGTCGTGTGACTATCAGATAAGGTGGCTCTAGTGACCTACTACTAGGATTTTTTTTCAGTAGGAAATCATCAAACAACTTTTCCCTTGAGGATGGAGTGAGAGAGAGTATTGGACTTTGATTGACCAACCGACATGTGTTCCTTCACTTTGACTTTCAGTGCCACTTTACATCTTTTGAACAATCCAACGTCGAATCTACGATTTGTCCCATTTCAATTCCATTCTCTTTAATAGGGAATGTATAAGGGCTGAAACCTAACAAGTAACAGATATGCTCCTTGTCAGCAAATAGATTTAAAACTAAACTTTACCATAAATAACTACTTAGTTGGTTGTATTTAGAAAAATAGCAACATAAAAAAATTTATTGATTATTTACTATCCAAATTACAAGACTTACCTGAAGCGGCCATATGTTCACTAGTCCGGATGGGCTGGAAGCCTACGAAGGGGATCTGCATAGACATCAACAGGCCAACGATATAGAACACGCTGTAACTGACGAACAGCCGCTGGGAGAATCTTCCCATGATCAGCAGCAAGAACACATGCAGAGGTATCAGGTTGATAATGAACACGTAGCCACCCCATGCTGACACCTACAACATAAATAATAAAGCTTTATTAGACTGCTATTTAACCTATCACATACCCACAAAATGAGACACAATAGTAAAACAATAACAGCGCAGTCTCATAGGACCGGTCGGGGATTCATGAATTTAGTAAAAAAACAACACTTATAACTTCTATCTGCCTTTTTTTATTGTTAATAGGGTCATGCTTGACCGCTATCTCACCCGATGGAAAGCGAGAATGCGGTTGACATATTAAATTGTTTATGTTTGATAATTACGAGAAGATGTTAGGTGTATTTTTTTTTATTTAACACAGGCTCGCATTTGACCACATCTCACCTGATGGTAAGCGACGATAGAGCACACTTGCCTAGAATTAACATATACTTGACTTAAAGACCCCTAAGTTGTAGCTATCAGGAAACACAGACTCTGGCAGGGAATTCCACTCCTTAGCTGTCATCTACCTAGTCTTTTCTCAACGATATTGGGGTCGGCTCTCCTTAGCTGTATTCACTATAAATGTGTTGTCCCAAATCGCTCTGTGTTTATGGGTGGGACGTTGACCATTTACCGGTGGTGCGACACCGTACCGTTTTATCCACTGTCAATTTAATATTATAGAAATGTTGGCTTTGTAAAGCCCATTCAGCACAGATTGTTTTCATAGAATGTTTAGATACAAGAATCTCTCACTATCACTACATAACACTTGAAGATAAAATATTTATGGCTGCCGAGAATGCCCTGAATACTTTGTTTCAAACTCTGCAGCCATTTTGCTGATTATATTAACCATAAAATGATTATTGACTGAATAGTATCATTAAATTATTGTAACAGGATTACAATAGAGTATGCAAAACAGTGTAAATCTTGTAGGCTGGTGAAAATTACTGATAAAGATTGACAATAGCAATACATTGGCAGACCACCAATACAATTCAAATAAACATGTATTTGAGAGTATTTCTCTCTTTCACAAGAGTAGTAATAATCTAATCTGATTACAATAGGAAAATGTAATTAACAGTTTTAGTGGTGGGCACAACATTAATTTGTTTGTGTGCCTATATTTTTCCTTCTGCATTATTATACCATGTATATGGTTACTATTGATTTGTGTTTGGTACTATGGTCTGTCGGTTTAGGTAGTTAACTAAAGGTAAACAATCTTGGCATGTCTTTTTATCTAAAAGTTGTCTAAAAATTGTAT
This sequence comes from Mythimna separata, assembly GCA_030763345.1. NCBI lineage: Eukaryota > Metazoa > Arthropoda > Insecta > Lepidoptera > Noctuidae > Mythimna > Mythimna separata. The sequence continues at coordinate 3,883,570 of JAKKIA010000036.1, read as the reverse complement.
GTAAAAATCTTTGCAACTAGGTATTTACCTAAATCGATGTTAGCTAATAAACTAAATTTACCTATATCTTAATATATATAAATCTCGTGTCCCAATGTTTGTCCTCAATGGACTCCTAAACCACTTAACCGATTATAATAAAATTCGCACACCATGTGCATTTCGATCCAACTTGAGAGATAGGATAGTTTAAATCTAAAAAAAAAAAATAGTTGGGTAAAGTAGGGTAGTGTAGGGTAGTGTAGGGTAGTGTAGGGTAGTGTAGGGTAGTGTAGGGTAGTGTAGGGTAGTGTAGGGTAGTGTAGGGTAGTGTAGGGTAGTGTAGGGTAGTGTAGGGTAGTGTAGTGTAGCGTAGTGTAGTGTAGGGTAGTGTAGGGTAGTGTAGGGTAGTGTAGGGTAGTGTAGGGTAGTGTAGGGTAGTGTAGGGTAGTGTAGTGTAGTGTAGGGTAGTGTAGTGTAGCGTAGTGTAGTGTAGGGTACTGTAGGGTAGTGTAGGGTAAGTAGGGTAGTGTAGGGAAGGTAGGGTAGGGTAGCGTAGGATATGTAGGGTAGTCATTTGACGGGAAAAATTCCAAAAATAAATAATTGTCTACCCCGTGCGAAGCCGGGACGGGCTGCTAGTTATACCTATATTTTATACGACCTCTTTAATATAAAAAGATATACCAAGATTGTTTACCTTTAGTTAACTACCTAAACCGACAGACCATAGACCCAATACCAGATATGCCTAGTACCCAACCAGTGTGTCCAGCTTAGATTGTATGTTTATTGTACGACCCGAACTAACGTTGGCATTCTCTCCCTCATTGTCATTCTATTGTGTCTCTAATTATGGTATTGAAAAGGTTAATCTAAATATTATTATTATTATTCAACTCACCATGTAAAAGTAAGAGAGTGCAGTACAAATGGACCAGAACACTGATCCATTCTTTAAACTCTTCAGCCATAAGTAGTATGTGAACTGCAGGGCAAATATAGCAATACCCTCGTTATCATAGCTTCCTGCTACGGACCGACTGCTGTAGCCGGGCACTATGGCTATGAAGCAGGCGGCAAACAGACCAGCACCACGAGACCAGAGCTCTGATGTCAACAGATATGTTGCAATGGCAGTCAGACCACTAAAAATAAAAATTATTTTTAGTATTTGACATACACTTTCCTTAAAAATATACAAATTGATTCATACAAATGTTGAAATTAATATATATACATACATATTTCAGAATGTTTTTAAGCTTTATAGTTGAGATAAATTGTAACTGTATTGATTAATAGCTAAATTGTAACCAGCCATCGCTAAGTGAATTGTTTTGTCAATATTTGGTATAAGCCAATGGCTTATCACAATCATGCATTTCAGAAATGTTAACATTTGCTCTAATTTCCTCTTGGAGTACCAACAACACTTCAAATTATCTGATTACATCTATATCATGTTCCAATAAGAATTCTATTGATGATAATATCATAATAATGGTAACCTAGATAACAACTAAGTATGAATACCAAAACAATTACCTGAACACAGGTGCGAGGAACACACAAATATCTCTAATGTGTATTGGAATATTTAGGGTGTGGAGGATCCAGTGTATTGTGCCTGATGTGATCATAAGGCCTGGGTACACCGTCCCACCGACGATACGACCCAGCGGGTACCACGCGCGCTCGTCGAACCAGTTCAGGAAGTTGTAGAACCCATGTTGCACCATGTAGGCCGTGGATCGGTAGTTGAACCTAGAACACGTAGGCAATAAATGGAGGGAACCCTATCCTCAACAGGTTATCATTACTGAACAAATTCTTCGCACTCACCATGGATCAAACTCGTGAATTATACTCTCAAATCTTATAACAGCGAATAGCCGGGATGCGAAACCGGCCAGCCAAGCCAATGACAATACCGTAACAGTGATCAGAGTGCTGAAGCCGGTCGTATTGTTGAAAATTCCTTTATTACGGCCATTGCCCGGCTTCGCAGTAGAAGTCTGCGGCATCTTTGGGGCTGATAATTCTATCAACTATCCTAATAATTCACTACAACTATATTTTCATACATCAGTCCCAACAATTCGATTCAGAAGAAAATTGACTTTTTGGATGACTGACGTACGGACACGTCTCTCTTCGGAATAAAGTTGCCAAGTAATTAAATAATTATGCCAAGCCCGAGTTGCTTTTCTACAATTTGACAAAAATCGGATTTCACCGGTTTTGTGTTTTCGGACCTTTTTTAATATGGCAAGGTTTCTATTGGTATGTTGGTAGTAGTGTGAGTGTTATTTTTTACAGCTGTTTGTTGACGTTGACATTTTGCCATCAATTTCGTATACTATTTTGTTGGACGTAAATAAGTTCCAATGATTACATACATATTGTAACAATTAATTGTTTTCCGAATGAAATTGTAACATTATAAATAATACAAATGTCCAACTACCAAGAAATAGTGAATTTAAACGTAGGCGGTACGAGGTAAGTCAATGAAAAGGAAAGTGTGTGATTGAATTTTTTATTTTATTTGCTTTTATTTGTTATATCTTGGCATTACATGGCTTGACATCATGCATTATGATTAATTAAGTACTAAGATGTGTCATGTATATATGTCTGATTATTGATGCAGTAGAAAATTAAGAATAATTTTGCCACTTCTTAAATATTATAGGTACTTCATCGTAAACACTTTTATGTTTATACTTACGCCGCCGGATGGATTCAAAATTCTAATCTTATCCTACTATCAATCAGAAAGTAGTGGTGTTACAACTCTGTTTAATAATTTATAATTTTAAGTTACATTAAAAGTATTAGTCTGCTGCTTATTTTGAAATACAATTTATTACTACTGCTTAATAAATTGTTGCGCCCACTACATGTTAGTTTAAAATTTAAGTTTGAAGCTTTTCTCAGCTAAACCACCTTTTTTAGATTCTCAACATCATGGCACACATTAACCTGGGTCCCAGAGACATTCTTCACAGCCCTCCTCAGTGGCAGGATTCCCACAGTGCGTGATGAAACCGGAGCCATATTCATAGACAGGGACCCTAACCTCTTTGGTCTCATATTGAATTTCCTACGTACTCGGGATATAGATCTTAATAATGTTAACATAAGAGCTTTGAGGCATGAATGTGATTACTTTGGCATCACCCCCTTGAGCAGAAGACTGGCTTTGTGTGATGAGATGAACCATTCTACCTGTGGGGATGTCCTGTTCTATGGATATCTACCACCACCATGTAAGTACTGTAATGTTGTTTAGGAAATTAGCATAAGATAAACAAAATATTATATTGGTGTTATCACATTAACAATATTGTTAACCTATGAGTCATTGCCCCACCTAAAGCTATCTGAGTTGATGAATGACGAATCATACAGACTAATTAATCTGCCATGCTATGATAATAAATGGATCCAGACATTGTAGACTTATCTACCCATGAAATATATATAATACCTAAAAGTTTAATGTTGTAGTTATATCAGTAAACAGCTAAGTAGAAATACTATTTCAGTATCTATTGAAAACATTGTTCAGATAAACTTATATTATGCAGTAGCCTTTACATTTGATACACTAGAAGAAAAGGTTTCATAAAGAAGTAGGTTGCGAATGTAAAATAGGTATGTATACCATTCATAATTTTAATTAGTTTAATGAACTATACAAGAGATAACAAAATTACAAACAAATACTTGCTATCTTCAGTAAATACCCAATGGCTTAAACCAATATATGATAATTCTGATATGGACCTTAAGATATGTATGAATCATTAATTATAAAAAATACAATTGAGAAAATTTATTCAATTAATTCTAAAGGATGATGCACACTTTCACTTTTAAGGTTGGTCCAAAAATATTATAACTCTGCTCTTCACTTTTTACAAAATTGCAGAATAAAATCTTCCAGAACAAACTCCTGGGCCAATCTCGAGCAGAGACCAGTCATAGCATGGAAAATATTGTACCAGTGAAAACTAGCTTAGGAAAAAGTTAGGCTGATTAAAAAAACATTCTGATATTTTTCAGTGAATACAGCACTGCCAAATGGCACCACTTCACGAAGCGGCAACAGTTGTTCGCGGAAGAACTCGACGGCCTCTAGCACAGAGGTGTCAGCGAATAGGACACATTCACGAAACTCCTCACTTGACCTCCGCACTGTCGGCAGGATACCTTCGCAGGACCAACTAAGGTAAGATCTCACGCGATTCTTTACGTCTGCGCTCGTTTTTTACTAAAATCCAAAAAAAAAATCGGAAACCTGAAGAAAGACGGAGAATCTGCTAAGGGAGACAACAATATTTTTATGGAACACCAACTTCTTTGGCTTCACTCCCTGTCCTCTGTCTCTCAGAATTCTTGCAAAAACAAACAACCATACTCAGCAATACTTCGTCTTTCGTGACAATTTGATACAGAAATACTAACATGACCTCTTAAACCATTATGACTCCATTGTGAGAAAGGGACACTGCTAAGCCATGGATAGCTCCATCTCTCTCTCGCACTGGAATTATGTTTACGCTGGTGACGGTCTCAATATTAGTGAAAGAATTTTTGAAATTGGAAGGGTGGTTTCGGAGCCAACCGCCTACTTCTCAAAATCATATCGCTTACATTTCAGTATTAGTATAATGTTGCGCAGCGCAGACGATACACTGTTTGTGCGATCGAGTATGTATATAAAAAAATATATTTTCAGCGACTCAAAATAGTCGGTCGTTTGCGCTGCCCCTAAGTACGTTCGAAAAGACTAGCTGAGTATTTGCTGACACAAACTATTACCTAACAATAGCACAATGTTTATCTCCTTGATCACAATTGGTGTAGCTGCATTCTGCAGACACATTTATAAACTTTCACATCCAACCATTGTTAATGAAAATGACTCACTCAAATTGCTAGAATTTTATGGCTAAGTATACCAAATAATTATGATTGCTATATTAATTTGTTATAGCCGTATATGAAATACTGTTTATATCTAATTTATGATCTAATAGATACTATTTTTTTCTGACTCCTGCTCCTGCCAAAAGGTTTCAAACGAAAATAGAAACAAATCTTAAACCGAGACGTGGTCCTGTCGTGTGCCAAGTTCCATCCGAATCTGTTCAGTCGTAAAAGCTTTCACGCCTTGCCACGCCATGAAGACGTGAAACCGTAACATACAAACTCGTATTCGAATTTATAATATTAATATGCCCCAATCTGAAATACCTATCAAACATTCACAGCATCTAAACCTAACTACTACGTCCAATTTCCAGTCGGTGCGGCAGAGGTCACTCGAGAGCGGCGTCGTTAGGTAACGCCGACTGCCACAAAGGACATCGCCCGCCAGACAGTACGTACATTGATGTCATTATGTATCTCCGCGTAATCAGAGCAATTCAGCTCGTGATTCACTCATTGTGCCGCAGCCTTTATATCGCTCGCTGGTTAAGTGGGGTAGGTATTATACGAGTATATGTAGCTGCTGTAGCAAGATTGCCACAATGAGGCAACGAATCTTGATAAACTTTAGTATTCGCGACATTCAACGATGTATGTAGTTTATTATAGAATAGAATAAACTTGTACCTACACCAAAAAAGAGTAACAGTTAATACAATAGCTTAAATTTATGGGTACAATGGACTCCCATTGTACCCATAGATTTAATTTACTTATCTCTGACAGCGATATCAACTATTCTAAGAATTTTATACTAAGATTTTTTTACTAGTCATTTTCTCTAATTTAATATCCCAATCTGTGATATTTATCCTATTTTGGAACAAGAAACTCTGCCACATGGAACAAAGTTCAAATTGCATTACAATTATTAGGGAATGAAATACCGGGATAAAAAGATTCTGAAACACTGGGATCTCGCATGCAGTTTGTGGAAATAATCGCGCGAGAACGCGTGATTAACGAGATGGTCAAAAAGGAAGAAAGAGCATTTTCCATTTCTGGTCATATAATAAGTGAAGTCAAGCCTAGTCAAGCGTATAGCTGACTAGGCTTGACTTCACTTATCATATGCGTATATTTTTAATTAATAGACACATCTATTGTTTAAAAAACTTGGACCAAAGTAATACATCAGGGCCAAAGTAACACGAGTCACTGTCGTTACTTATTTATAAAAAGGGGGCAAAAAAATACTTTACATAAATATCGGTGCCAAAATCTCTTATCAATTAACTTAAGTACAAGGTATTTTAGCTAAACGTAAGTGACGTTAATTGGTACTTCTGGCATCGCTATTTATAGCCCAATACCATTAATCTTTGGTCTACATTACAGTAGAGCGCCTTCCACTCCGTGAACATAATCCTTTAATTTCTCATTTATACGACTTCTTTGATACGATTACGCCAGATTAATTGCCATTGTAACTTGATATTCTTTATTTGCAGTGAGCACATGGAATGACAGTATGAAGGTTCAAATTATAAAGGCACATCACAACTGGGTTGCCGTGGCCTACACACATTTTGTGACTGGCTATAGGTACGTATCTGTACATTTTATTTTTTCAAACACGTCAGGAGCCGGTGACGCGTCCAGAAGAAGATGGCGTGACGGACTGGACTTACAGGACGCTCCTACTTATAGGATTGGCTAGAAGTAGCTAGTGACAGAAAAAAGAGGCTTTTGCCCTGCAGTGGAATACTCGTACAACAGGCTCATAATAATAAAAAATAAGACGATTGATATCTGTACCAAGAAGTGTAGGTATGCCAACTGATTAAATCATTATTTAATTTTACAATTTACGAATAGGCACGGTTTGACTGCTCTGCTGCGTGTCGTTATTTTAATTCCCGTAAGGAATAAATATTTGTAGCTGGCTTAAGATAGTTGTTCTTGTCTTGGGTGTCTTGTGTATGTGACTTTATGTTTGTGAACGCCGCTCTCATAATACAGGAGTAATTCCTAGTGTGCGGTAAAGATTTCGTTTTGAAGATAAAAATGGAAGTATTTTCTACTTATGTGCAGGTGATAATATAATATCTATCTATGATATCATTATGTTAATGTATACTCAAAAAAGATTGACGTTTACTTACTTATATCTACATATTTACAACTAAAACATTTTTTTATCTACCTACCTAATCAAGTAATCATATACAACAATCATTAGGTAAAATAGGGTAAAAAAAAAGTAAACCCCTCCCTAAAACTTACAAAATCGCTTTGTACGTTGGCACAGCCTTAGTTGAGTTAAAGTTAATATGAAATATTTGGTTACATAAAATGTTATATGTAGTGTTTAATATTTATTTACAGATTAACCGACTCGTGTGGTTGGTACGTAGTATTCCAATCGCCAGTCCAAGACTCGGTGATAGAACGGATAGCGTTGAACGCCAAGACGGGCGGAGGCGCGGGCACGTCGAGCGGGACCAACACGACCGGGACGGACGTCATGCTGGGCATAGCCAGCGGGGCGCATGTCCGACTGTGGGCATTCTCCACGCACAGCGAGCCTGTTAGACGTACTTTGGTTGGTGAGTGAGAATTTTAATCTTTTTTAAATTGAGTTTTCAGGTTTCCGATTATTATATTTTTCAAATAGTTTCGAAATGTTTACCAGATAGTATGCCAAACATAGGCATACTACTCAAAAGCTTTTGACCAAAACATAATTCGTCCCCTGAGACTTTGTAAAAATTACCATGGTTGAGAATGAACTTGGCACATGGTTGAAATACATTTGTCTTGTAGATGAAAAGAAAGTTGACTCACTAAATAGCCTTAATCAATTTTTTTTTTCGTTTTCTTCCCAGGTACTTTCAACCTAGGTGTAAGAGTGGAACACCTACTCTTCGTAGGCCCCCAACTGGTAGCTTTAAGTGGCGCCGGCAGCCGCAGCAAAGCGGGAGTGTGGCACACCAGCACACAGCACTGGCAGACACAAGACGTGGCGCATCTGACCACGTACGACACGGCCGGCTCGTTCCTCCTGCTCGGCACTGCCACCGGCGCCATCAACTATATCGGTGAGTTGAACACACAGCGTGCACACACACACAACACTGGCAGACACAAGACGTGGCGCATCTGACCACGTACGACACGGCCGGCTCGTTCCTCCTGCTCGGCACTGCCACCGGCGCCATCAACTATATCGGTGAGTTGAACACACAGCGTGCACACACACACAACACTGGCAGACACAAGACGTGGCGCATCTGACCACGTACGACACGGCCGGCTCGTTCCTCCTGCTCGGCACTGCCACCGGCGCCATCAACTATATCGGTGAGTTGAACACACAGCGTGCACACACACACAACACTGGCAGACACAAGACGTGGCGCATCTGACCACGTACGACACGGCCGGCTCGTTCCTCCTGCTCGGCACTGCCACCGGCGCCATCAACTATATCGGTGAGTTGAACACACAGCGTGCACACACACACAGCACTGGTAGACACAAGACGTGGCGCATCTGACCACGTATGACACGGCCGGCTCGTTCCTCCTGCTCGGCACTGCCACCGGCGCCATCAACTATATCGGTGAGTTGAACACACAGCGTGCACACACACACAGCACTGGTAGACACAAGACGTGGCGCATCTGACCACGTACGACACGGCCGGCTCGTTCCTCCTGCTCGGCACTGCCACCGGTGCCATCAACTATATCGGTGAGTTGAACACACAGCGTGCACACACACACAGCACTGGTAGACACAAGACGTGGCGCATCTGACCACGTACGACACGTCCGGCTCGTTCCTCCTGCTCGGCACTGCCACCGGCGCCATCAACTATATCGGTGAGTTGAACACACAGCGTGCACACACACACAACACTGACAGACACAAGAGTTTAAAGATATCATGACATGCGTGCAAAGTTGACAAATTCGTTTGAAAAAGCTTTAGGAAACAGTAGACTCATTCTAATTCACAGTTAATTCATGAATCCCCGACCGGTCCCATAGGACCGTGCTGTTATTGTCTTACTATTGTGTCTCGTTTCGCGGGTATTGATAGGTTAAACAGAAATTATCAGCAAAGTCGTCAAAAAATTCAACAATCGTAACGTGAACGTAATTTGCATTGTTTCTTGTCAATTAAAATTAGCATAAGTACCTACTCGTACAGTTAAACATAAGTGTACGTAAAATGTCAATACGTTACCCTTTTACGTTATCTGACAGTTATAGGTACCTAAGCCTACGATAAGATCACCACTATGATCGTATCATGATGAGGTATTCGATAGATAAGGCAATCTGCGCGATTACTGACATTAATGCATGCCGTGATTAGCATAAATGCGATCATAATCTTCGTCTTGTATTTACCGATATGATATACAATATGTGACTTGAATAAAAATACCGACATTGGAGTCATGTAACTTATACTTATGTTTACCTATAGGGTTAACCTTTCTTACTCTGCGTCGAAACAACTTTAAGATTACCGAAAAGTATATTTTTCCTACCATGATCTCTTAGCGATCCATTTAACAACCTTAACTGAACTGTTAAAGGGATGGAGCTATATAGGGTGTATAGCTCAATTCCTCTTTCTCGCTCGCACGACTGACATTTTAAGTTCTTGGTTTAACGGTACATGTTAATACATTTTTTTTCTTACTTTTCAGATATGCAAAAGTTCCCGCTTCGTATGAAGGACAACGATCTCCTAGTGACGCAGCTATACAAGGACCCCAACCAGGAGCCTATCACAGCTATTTCTGTATATCTCACTCCTAAAACAAGTAAGTATAAAACAAATAAGTATTGAAAAACTAATATATCAATCACTTTCAGAATCAGAATGTCTTTATTGTGGGTATAGGTTACATACAGATGTTTAGACTTAATATAGTGCCAGTATGTCCTGCCAAATAGGCACACAATAATTACAAGTAACAAATTAAGATAAACATTTAGAGTGAATGAGTGAAAAGAATTATAAATGTCAAAAGAAAAAATCACAACAATCATATTATTCAATTATTTAAGAAATCCTGGACTTTAGGATACAGCCCTTTGTCCGACACAACTTTCATTGGCGAAACTTCTTCCTCTGTTCTTTACATACCCTTTGCGTTCTAGCGCCACAGTCACTCTTTTAAACGTACCGTTAATAAACTAGTGCGCCTCACTTGAATTTGTGTTCCGATTTTAGTTGCTAAATAGCCATTAACTCAAATATGTATATTCTTTAACGGAAAGTGTAGTCTTTTCATTCGGAGTGTACTAAGAAGTTCTACAAAAATGTACACCAACCCCAACTACCAGTACGAATGTATCTTTTTTTTTGTTCTAAAGTTCGGAATTTGAATTTAATTCCATCACAAAATTGGTTCTGTAATAAAATCAATTTATAAACATTTTTGTAACAATGACAGATCTTTGCGGCAACTGGATAGAAATAGCGTACGGGACCCGCTGCGGATCAGTGCGCGTCATCGTGCAGCATCCCGAGACGGTGGGCCATGGACCGCAGCTGTTCCAGACCTTCACTGTGCACCAGAGTCCTATCACTAAGGTAAATAGATATAGCATGCTTAATCGTATAGAGACCTTTCTCAAAACAAAAAGGCGATATTTGAATGTAAACACGTAAGTACGTGCCAAAAATAGAGTAAAATTTTTTGACTTAAGTACGTCCCTTTTAGCTTAAGCTTGCGATATAAAAAATTACTCCACAATAGGAATTACTTATGTATGTACGTTCGTACGTACGATACAGTTTTACAAAAACATACGCAAGACACATAGTCCCAGCTCAACTATCTGTAGGCCATACAAATATGTGTTCCGTTCTGGAATGTAACCCGCAACACGTAGCGCAGCAGCCATTCGCTTAACCACTGCACCAACCGTCAAGTGCACAGACGTGATTAATATCGAAAACTAATGACTATAAAACAGAATACGTCGTAAACAATTTCTCCTGTTTCCGTCCAGGTATCTCTATCAGAAAACTACCTAGTGTCAGTGTGCAGCGAGTACAACCACGTGAGGACGTGGCGCGTGACGCGGTTCAGAGGAATGATCTCCACTCAGCCGGGAACCACGCCCAAGGCAGCTTTCAAAGTGTTAGCGTTGGAAGCGCCCACTGCACAGCCTCATAATGATTGTGGTAAGTTGTGGAAGTGGCAAGTAAATGTTTATTTAGTTTGTGGTTAAGATGTGTGTGTCATGTATGCGCTGGGCATACATGACACACACACCATATCTCACATATCATCACTCATACGCACTCATTCACATACACTATGACACATCTATGATCCATTACACTTTCACTTTAATTATTATCTGTGGCAAAAGTACGAGAGCCTTGGTACCCATACCACAAGTTTAATCTTATTTTGGGTACCAGTGGTCAACAAAATTATTGTATAGTATCTTTTTGAGGCAATAAAATTATTATTAAATTATTATTATTAAATTTAAGTAAACTCCATATGGTGCATTTCACAATGGATTAAACAGAGACTGTTCTGTCATACTCTAGTGTGAAACGCTAAAAATTGGGTGGTAAGTAGTGACTCTCCACCGAAATTTAAAATCACGTAACATATTGTATGTTTTTGAATAGTAACAATTTCTAAATCAGACCACGTTTTTGGGATTCTTAATCTTCTGTCTTTATTTTTGGTAGTGCTGTTGATTTGCCAATAAATAAAAAATAAAAAATTCAGGACCCCAAGTTCAACTATCCTGCTTATTTCCTATACAACATGTAACATAATAAGCGCACATCCTCTTGGGGGGTCATTGTACTCATCATTATGAACAACTTTTACTATGGGACCAACCCTGAAATCGAGAAAAAAATTTCAGGTGTCCCATACATTTTGACGAAATAAGCCAACATAAATGTACGCAACAGCTGATTATTTTTTCTCGATTTCAGGGTTGGTCCCATAGTAAAAGTTGTTCATAATGATGAGTACAATGACCCCCCAAGAGGATGTGCGCTTATTATGTTACATGTTGTATTTTCGCCTCTAATTCCGAGGAATCATTTTGACCCCGCCATCAACTGGACATTCTTTTTATTGAATTTTATTGATTGATTGCCAACAATGGCTCAAGACCGAAAAGAATGGAAAAATTGAAGTGGAGGCCTTTGCCCTGCTGTAGGACACAACGGGCTTATAATAATAATAATAATATTGATTAATTAAATTAACGGCTTTTAAATATCATTAACTTTTAATCCTATCTATGTTATATTGTGGTTTCAGGTCCTTACGGTGAGCAGGATGAAGAACAAATATTTATACAGAAAGTTGTTCCTGACACTGATACGTTATACGTCCGACTAGCTTCAAACGGCAAAAGGTATATCGTCGTTGCGCGTGCATAACCGCGGAACAACAGTTGGTAAATACCGCGTATCGGGCTTTGAACGATTTAGCAGGAGGTGAAAAAATCTGAATATCTTAGACATTTGGCTATATTTTACGGGTCTTACTTCTTAAATTTACGTTAACAGGTAAATCACGAAAAAAGTTAATACATAGTTCAGCCCGTAAAATATAGTCAAATTACTTAGATATTCAGTTTTTTTCACCTCCTGTAAAATTGTTCAAAAACCGATACGCGGTATTTACCAACTGTTGTTCCGCGGTTATGCACGCGCAGCGACGATATACCATACAAACTTGCAAACCGCAATTAAAAATGTATCATTTGTCATTAAAATAAAGTTTATAATCCCATGCACTATTTCTAACTTGTCTCAATTCCCCAGGGTATGTACGATCCGTTCAGTAGACGGGTCGGCGGTGTCGTGCTTCGTTGTAGCGGAGTGCGAAGGAGCGTTGCGACCGCGCCGGCTACTGTTGTGTGGTCACCGCTCGGGCGCCACTCAGATGTGGGACCTCACCGCTCCCATAGATAAGGCAGTTAAGCTCCCGCCTGTGCCCGGCAATGGAGGTATGGAAATACTTGTTTGTGTTACTATATTTTTCATATACTAAACTGTCAAAAACATCAATCTTTCCACTAATATATATTTTTTTACGTATTTAGATACGTCTTTTGGGGACGATCGTTCTATTGTAGACCTCATTCTGGTCGGCTTTCGGATGTGGATCAAAATCCAAAACATTCTATTTTTTTGTTATTTAAACTGTACAATAATGTTAGTTGTAACATAACATGGCAGACTGAATGCCTTGTTATGTTAAAAGTGCAAATTATATATAACGTTTATCGTTAGAATTTGCACTTTTAATTTTACTAATCGTTAAAATATTTTTTTTGTTTATTGACAAAAGATGCTTCCGTATTGTTTGAAGGACTTACTTCAATTAGTCAATGTGAATATGGTTGTCTAATTTTCTAAAATGTAATTGTGACAGTGATGAATCACTATTTTCTTAACGCGAATACACTATAGTTTGAGTGTACAAGTAATAGCATAAGGAGCATAAGATATTGGAATGCTCTAATGGATATTTTATTTATTGCTAGGATGGATGGCATATCTACATGCTAGTATTAATTGGAGTCTACATTAGAAGCCACTTTGTTTGAATAGTATGTGATTTATTTTATTTTTATGTTAACATGTAGGTAGCCATGTTAGAGAAATACACCTGTTGGTTATTACCCCATGCAAATTTCGATGTGATAGAAAATGTGTTATAGTTTTGTCAGACAAAACGATAATGCTTTTTGGCTGACTCTCTCTTTCTCTCTCCGTTACACACGGCCGATCGTGGCAGTGACACTTGCCCCTCACTTGCCGAATATGCGCGATTTTTCCTTAATGAAAAGGAACACTATTCCAACCAGAATAGGGTATATTATTATTTTTTAATACCCAAGTATCGCATATATTCTTACTTTCCAAGTGAATTTAAATCAAGAAAAATAAAGAAATATAATGACATCATATCATATTCATGTTTCCTTCAGCAGCGGAGGGTGACGAATCTCCAAGCCCCGACGGGGGCCCGACGGCGGACGAGCTAGTGCGCCTGCTGTCGGCGTGCGACCTGGACGCGGCGCCGGCCGTGCTGCCGCAGTCGCCCAACCGGCCCATACAGCAGCCATGAAACGCGCCCTCCACACTCTGCGGAGCCCTACTCAGGTTCTACTCTTTAATCGTCAACGCTTGACATGATCTGACTGTTATCCTTTCGACTTGTTATCATGTCCTTTTTTTTAATGTGTCGATAAATTTAGTCAATGCTTTATGGTACCTAATAGGGTCGCGTCTTTTTGAGATGTCTTTTGTCATTCTGAATTAAGGTTATGCACTGTGTGGACCTATTTAAGTATCAGACATACAATTGATGTAACGAAAAGTTGTAATCATATTTTAAAATCTGCTCATCGTATAAATTTTCTTCAAGGAAGTCCTAAAAAAAGGCTTGTACCTGTCATATAAAGTTTCATTTGCTGATGACAACACTTTTTAAAATATGACCATATCTTTCCGTTACACCCTGTTTATGGGCATTGCAGGTGGAGAAATTAAGCTGAAATTACAGCTATATAAAGTATATAAAATAAATAAAATGCATATCATACACCTTTTTTCCCCACAAAATTTCGACATATTCTCCTAAATGGCACGGTAACAAAAAATGACCAGAAGTATTTTTTCGAATAAGCCTTTAATGTTATGTATCATATGCGATACAATAGAAAAACATTGATAGACTTCGCATGTAAATATAAAATTGATATCAAAATTATTCGTAAATTTTGAAACGTAAATTCGACTAACTTGAATAAATATTGCCAATTTTTGCCTTATGATACACTCAATGTCTTAATCTAGTACTTGTGTGGATACATATATTGATGTTCGATATTGTTCGTATATTCTTGCATCACTAGATTGTAAATAAATTGCAATTTTCATTGTTCAAGTGTCCGCCTATTAATTCACTTTTCAACGCACGGTAACTATGTGAAGTTTGCAATTTTATTTAGATTCGAACTCAGAATTTTCACTAACATTGAGAGTAACATACATAGAGAATTGCATAGTTGATTTTTTTTTTTCTATTATTTGTATCAAAAAGTAAGGTTTTCCAAAATGCAAATTTGAAACCTTTTAAAGGAGAGGTCAAAAATGGGCCAGATTAGAGATTAGTTTACAGTTACTAGAGAACAGTTATTAGAGAGCTTATGAAATACCTTAAGTTTTTGTTAGCAATCTCAAAGAACCGAATAAAGAAACCTCTATGTTAGTGATTCATCTGACGATTAAACAAACAATATTGGTTTATTTTATTAATATTTGACAATATTATACACGGCCACTTAGGGCAGTTTGGATGGCCATGGTTACTGAAAAGGGTATAATAACAATGTTTAATTTTTAAAAAAATATTTTATTTTATTTTTTATTTTAAAGTCTACATATGATGACATCACAATCGCTTTCGATAATAAGCTCGTAGGTATATTACAGGGTTCTGTTAAATTATTAATAATGAAATTATAAACGCAGATACTGCGCTAGGGGTCTAACGATGCGTGATGACGAGACGTTTTATTCGATTGTTCGAACATCTCGATGGTTCTTGATTATTTCGACTATGACTCGAGTTCGACTCGGCCTGTTATTGCGACTGGCACATGGCGTGTTCTTTCGCGAGTGTTCCTCGATGGTATAGAGTTTTGGAGTCAGCGTGACTGATTATTTTGTAGAACGGCGAGTCGATAGTTGACTCGATGGTTTATTTTAACTCCGATTTTCTCGATTGTTAAAACATCTCGGAATCGCCCATTGCTAGAGTCATCGTCTGGTAAAAGAAACATTTCACTGTTATGTGAAGAAACATCATAGTTGATTCGACTACACGATCATTTACATTGATATTATAACAGCACATTTCACCAATTATACTGAATGTGATCATGTTCGTAGCATTGACACTGGCAGCTCTTGAAATCAGTTTGGATGTGCTGATCACATTAAGTTTGATTCGTGAAATATGCTCTTAATTACTGTACATTCTTTGCGACTGTCACAGCCAACGAGCTAAATTCGCCCTACCGTTAACAACCGAACTTGATAACTGAATGGCGTCGTGAAACTAGCGGCCTAATTGATATTCAGCTGATACATTACAATAAAAGTCTTCTCATCATCTCAGCCCAAAGACGTCCACTGCTGGGCATAGGCCTCCCCCAAGTGTCGTCACAACGACCGGTCCTGTGCGTCTCGCATCTTTCGGATTACCCCGACCCTGACCAGGTCATCGGTACACCTTGTGGGAGGCCTTACAAAGCAGCGTCTCCCGGCACGTGGTTGCCACCACTCGTCACTGGCAGGCTAATAATGCTTAAGCCTGAATGGTACAAAACAATAGTATGAAGATAATGAATAAAATCTGAGAGCACTATGTGCCGGACAACTTAGATTTCTCTACACCCGGCAGACAAAAAATGGGCTTTATGATAGAGCTCCGCTTGTCTGTACAATGGTCGCAACTTACGATCGTCTTCAGCGCATTATCGGTTGAACGCAAACCAAAATTAATTTTATGGCTTATCACAGCTTCTCTCAAATATCTGGGCTAGACAAATCTTTTGACTAGCTGTTTGATTGGCTTTCAGACTAGTTGAAAGGCGCCGTTTAGTAAAAATTCTGGACTGTTAACTAAAGGCAAGCAAGTTGGCTGTTTGCATTACCTACTACCTAGTGCAGTGTTTGCGTTAAAATGCCAACGATAGGGTTTCGTCAAGTCTCGAATTATACCAGTGATCATATTATTTCGATTTAGATTTTATTAAGTCGTTTTCGTGTAGTTATCGAGTGCAAAGTTTAATCGCGTGTAAGACTGATTTGACTCACAAGCTCAATCACGTAAAAATCCCTATCAGTATCTTGAATTGTTTATTTTTGAATATCACGTTTTATATAATTAAGTATATTTAATAATTTAATATTAAAACGATTGTACATGTTATTGAAATGAAATTAGATAGATGTGAGCAATTTTTATGTAAACGTTTCTTGTTAATTTAACACTGCTGATTATATAAAACTATATGAAATGCATTTAATAACTGAGTGTTAACAATTTAACATTAAACAGACAAATCTCTATTCTACTTCAACTATGGTTGATTTTTAAATATTGAAATATATTTTGTTTGAATGCAGCGATTATAAGTTGTTATTTTTTTTCTTAGTTTGGTAACTTTAAAACATCTAAATGTCTATTTTTGAAACAATTATATTTATTAAGTAGATAGGAAATGTCATATCAATGTTTAGAAAAATAATCGAATTGATGTGCTTTTGTCGTGTAAATTGTCAAAAAGTATTAGGTAATTTTTGGAAATTGTTGGAATAAAATTATCAAATTGTGCGTGCTCGCTGGCAGCCGTATTTATTTGATGGAGCTAGCGGCATTTCGAGCTTTTTGAAAGCGCAGTGTAGTGCTCACTGCCATACAGAAATCAATATTGCCCATCTACAACTTTCACTAGTTCGTGACAACATCAGTCGCTCGTGCGTGGGTAAGTTTATTTATTTTCAACTTTATTCCAACGTAGGCAATAGTCATATTCGTTCGCCAGCGCCTTAGCTCTTCGCGAAGTTACAGACTTCGGGGCAGTTAGTAGTGAATGAGCCTAAGTAATAATGTAGGAAAAAAAATATTGAAATATATTTTCTGAACGCATCGTACTTGGTTCGAAGTGAAGTAGATTTTTGTCTCTATTTAAATTTTATATGTATTTGTGCGTCTTTAAACGAGTGTATGCTATTTATGGTGTAAATTAGAATGAAATTAGATTGTTCCTAGATATACTAAGTTATGTATATATGTATATGGAGTAAATAAAATATTATTTACACATAGTATGTGTTCGTTATTTACAAATTGATTGCTAGGCACTAATAATTCTTGTTGTCAATGTATTTTGTATGTATTATTAATTTCAGCTCCCCTCCATACTGGTACTACTCACACCCTCGCTTATGCCTAGTTCGCACTCAGCTAGTAATTTAGTTTAGTAACGAGTAATTTAGTAGCTAAAATACTCGCTTCTGCCCAAAAATCGTTCGCACTTTGTTCGAGTACAGTTTATAAGTGAGTGGCGTTTTGCAAGATGAACAGCCTACAACGCAATAAAATAAATAAACGGATTATTTTTTTAATTTTCAATTTTCTTGCCTTTTCACCAATTCCAGATACAGTATGGGTCGTTATAAGTTGGCGAGTCTGAAGTTAGGCTCTGCGAATTTTGGTGCCTGAAAACTCGTACAAAAATAAAGGTTAAAAAAAAATGCAATTTGCAGTTGTTATTGCTGTTAAAAACAGTTATTGGCTTTTATTTTTGTTTACTTTACGTAATGTATATTCATTGTATTTTCTAAATTCAAGTATGCGGATTGTTTCATATTTTGTTTGTGTTTTTATAATGTGAGGATTTATTCCATAAGCATTCATATTCTATATATTTGGAAACAATTTTTCAAGTTTCTTCGATGCAGTGAAACGACATTTTTGCGGCAACTAATGAACTCGACTAATTTGACAGGTTCGGACTCGTGTAATCGGTGCGCCAGTGGCTCGGACACGTGGTGGGAGGTGCTACTCGCCCGATAAAAATAGAGTAAAATGGATCGACTGGACTAAATTCCTTACTAAACTACTCGACTAAATTTTTGGTGTTCAGACGCGTTTAGCTGCTAAATTACTCGTTACTAAACTAAATTACTAGCTGAGTGCGAACTAGGCATAATGCCTAGTTCGCACTCAGCTAGTAATTTAGTTTAGTAACGAGTAATTCAGTAGCTATTTAGTTTCTTTATTAAACTAGTCGACTAAATTTTTGGTGTTCAGACGCGTTTAGCTACTAAATTACTCGCTACTAAACTAAATTACTAGCTTAGTGCGAACTAGGCATTAGTGCTAGCAAGACAGTTCCGTATAGCTCGACGTCTTCACAACGAAGCACTCATGCGAGAAACTAAGAACCCTGACGTTCTTCACGCACTCGAGTTACGTATACTCCGTTTACTGTAAGATTAGAAATTTAAAGATACATGTTTTACCGTCCGTTCAAACGATTTTGACTTATATTGCATTGATGACATGACAAATGACGACTGCAGAAAAAGTTGGTATTGTAACCACTTTTTTTGCTTTTAATGTCATCCTTATGTCTATGGAATGGAAGTCAAAATCGGTTGAACGGACAGTAACACAAGTTTCTTTTGTTTTCTAATCTTATAGTAAATAGAGTATAGGTATACGTAAAAAATCATTCAAGATCATTTCAGTCACTGAAATTTCTACTTTAAAGCTCTGTATTTTAAGTCGATTTTTAAGATACTATTTTTATTAAAATTACTATACATACCTATAAAAGCAGAGGTTCGAATAATTCCAATGGTATTTGAACTTCAACAACCATATTTAACATTTAATTGTTCCAAAATTGGAAAATTATCTCGAATATTAGATTTAAGTATTGTAATTATTCAATACTACGAAAATATAGAAATTCAACAAAGGTTTAAATAAAAATAATGAGTTCATCATCATGTACGTTTATTTTATGACAAGTAATATCGTTGTTTTACAAACATTCTCACTTCAGAAATCATTATAATTAGTTTTAAATAACAATACATCAATTGACTAGTGAGGCAATATGTTGCAAAGTACCCATGCGTGCAAACCCTGTCTGTTATTTTACGTATTTACAGTTAAAAACAAAACTATGGCACACACAACACAATAAATTATGAAAATATTTTTTCACCACCATTGTCCATCCATACATCATAAGTCTGGATTAAAATCACTACTGAATTTTGATTTTAATTTGCAGACTCAAAACAAGTGGTGAAACTAACAAAATTTTATAGAAACAAAACATCAAAAATGAAAAACTCTTAAACAATAGAAAAATATCAAGTTTATTTTTTCAATCACATTCAATTCTCTGGTAAACAACAAGGTGTAACGAAAAGGTGTGGTCATATTTAAAAAATGTTTCTGTCCATCGAAATGAATAATATAGTCTAGTCTAAAAAGTCAGAGTCCAATAAAAAAGTTGTAGGTACCTTTTGTACTGATTATAATTTTGATTATTGCTCATTTTCAAAGCCATTGGATGACTAGCCAAGTCAAAAAAAAATGTAGACAACATTCATGTTTTTATTTTTATTGTTGGGAATTATCTGACTTCCTTAAAGTTGTTTATACCAAGGGCAGAAGTTTTTTTAAATACAATCACATCTTTCTGTTCCACTCTAGATAATCATACATAACAAAACTAATAAAACACTGAAAATATTGCCAAAACCTGCGCGAATAGGAAAATACTACCCTGCAAGTCAAAAACAGTCTGCTGCAAGAAAAAAAAACTGATAACCACTGTAGGTTTCGCACTATCTCTAGTTGCGCTGTACTCAACATTTTCAGTTTATTTTGTTTTTATTGTGTAGGAGCATTATTAGTAAACTATAGTTGATAACTTGAACAATCAGAATAACGTAGGATTTAAATAAATAAATTTAAATATGTTCGGTAAATTGAAATGTCCAATATAAGCTAATATCATTACCGAGAGTTAATAATGCACTCATAAGTACCCTAAAAACAAAACTAAAAATGTTGACCTCAACGCCATCTAGTGAGAACATGGCCACGCCGTTTTCTTTCACCTTAAGTAGTAGTCAGAAAGGAGGATACAAGTTCTGATCCCACCTTCCAATAGCAACACACCTTTTTGTGATTTAATGGCCTGTTTTTTCACATACCTACTGGAAGTTGGGATCTTCGTGCAAATTTCATAGAAATCCTGGCAATCATCGTTTGATGCTAATATGGTTTACTCAAAACATTACAATTCAGAGATCTTTGACATGAAGTATTACTGGGTTATGAAAATACTTTTTAATTACATACTATAAGAAAATTCTACATTAGCTTATATAATGCTGAGTTTAATATTGTGCTTGTACAACTTCAATTAATGTGTCATTAATTTGGACTTTGTGGAAAAGTTTACCAAGCCAGAATTTTATAAAAATAAGTGAAACTGAAGGCACTGGCATGGTATTATGTCTAACCTTAATTACAAATTTAAGCACACAGCACACACTATTAACGTTTCAGCAAACAAATGACACTCCCTTTTTTGGGTAGTCGTGTAAAAACTTAGCGGTGGGCGTTTCGACGACGAAGTTTTCAAGAACCGTTTAATGTTCCGTTTTATAACCTGCGACCAAACAGTCTTCGTTGTACAAACCAGTCTTTGAATTACTTGTTGCCTTTTTTTTTCATACTTCTAAAATAAGATTAAGAATCCATTGATTCAACTTTTACACTCGTCGCGTCATCGTCCTTATCGTTTCAACAGTGAACTTTATTGCTGTAAAAAGAGTATAAATTTTATGGCGACAATGAACGTTTTCTGCAACTACAATTCGTCCGTTATAAGTTGGCGAGTGTGAAGTTAGGCTCTGCGAATTTTGGCGCTTGAAATATCGTACAAAAATAAAGGTTTTATAAAAATTAATGCCAATAACTGTTTTTAACAGCAATAAAGCAATAATTTTTAAAACCTTTATTTAGTGAAGTACTCACTCAACGATAGTTTTGTCTTCAAAGCAGTCGCGACGAGGACCGTTTTTTGGAACCGTTTCTCTCATCGCAAAAACGGGTTGCGTTTCGTCCGTCAAAACATCGACAACGACCCACCACTATTAAACACTACTGATTGTTTGCACTATTTAAAGCAAGTGTATACAAACACACAAATACAAACATACTACATAATTTTTAATGATTAATTAACATTCTTATCATCCCTTGTTCATTAATATTAGTAGTAACCATAGGATAAAGTTAAACTATTTTATACTGTGATTAGAGTTCAGAGGTAAAATTACTTATTTTAGTAATTAGTGATTAGCAATACTGGAGTGTTACTCTTTAATTACGCATTGTCTATCTGGTAACACTCATGTCCTGTGACATAGGTGTTGCCAGTTGTACTATGTTGTTTGTTTATCTGTATAAACAAACAATATTTTGCCAGAGTATCTAATGTTATTTGTAATTTAATTGTAATTTTTACTTAAAATGGAGGACTCATCAATGGATAGATGTAGCCATTGTTGTAATTTATACCTTATTATTATTATTTTAATGAGCTTCCTATACTAAAATTATTAGTTGCAGACTTGCATTGATATTCTACTTTTAAATTGTTTACTACTTAGTAACAATTTGTTCTTTTTTTGTGTATGAAAACACGTTTCGGTTGATATATTACAAATAATGTTGACTCTATAAACCAACTCCATAAAACCAGTGATGCACGAACGCATTGTGCCGTTATTGGCAAATAGCAGCGTTATGCTACATTTGGTTACAAAACCGATATCATGAAAGGAGTTATTCCAATATCACAATGGATCGTACCAGTGATTTTTTTAGGCCAAGTTATGTGGAGCTTTTAGAATATCCAATTTCACAAAGCGTAATATCCACTTCAAAAAGTTATGCTTACCAACATAAAAGATTCTATACCAATTTTTGTAAATTCTAAAGAAATTTTAAGTCAAAACTTATCTTCAAAAATATTTAACATTACACTGGTTGACAGTCCAAAGGGAAATATTAAACATATTTATATTTTTGGAATTGACTGTACAGTACCCGATCGCAGATATGACAAATTGTTAGAATGGAACTGTTACAAACAGTATGAGGGACAAAGACTAAAGTTTACTAACAAATAGTTTTTTTTAAACTCTAAGCCATACTTACGGCAGGGTACTGCATATGAGATACTGGTAGCAACACTCGTAATAATATTAATAAATTCAAGTTTCCCAATGTAATCTGTTGTCGTAAATATCTGGACTAGTCAAAGGGTTGAGCATGAAACACCATAGGCCGAATCCTAGTAGGAAATTACATACAATTAATACTCGCTGTAGAGGTGGGAACTCGGATATTTCGGCAAAGTTTGGGAATCCCATGTGGTTGCAGAACATGTGAGCGACTAGAGGAGCGACGAAGTGTCCTGAAAAAGCAAATTTTAAAATATTTTAATCAATGAGGATAAATTAATAACACTACAGAAGGATAAGGATAGACACAATTTACTTTTACCACAAACAAGGTTTTAATATGATTTTAAAAATATGATTCCTGAGCAAATGATTAAAATAATACTAATGAATAATAATATTTGAATACTACCCACCTGTCCTTACGAACAAATACGCCGAATAAGCACCAAACAAACTTGTGTACATAAACTGGAATGCTGAAAATAAGTTAATAAATATATTGATAGATAGTCTACGAGTATTACATAATAATTGGTAAAATTCGTGTATTAAAACTTCCTGTTGTATATTACAGCAATCAATATGTCGGTAACATGCCATTCTACCTAATAGATTACCAATAATTATGGTATTTATGTATTACAACATAGCAGGATGTGGTTGCCCATTATCCTACAATTATTTGAGGTGGTTTACAGTGGTCACAGGCAAATGCAAACTTTTTCCTAGTTCCATGGTAGTTACTCAGATACCCGCGAAACGAGACACAATAGTAAAACAATAACAGCGCGGTCTCATAGGACCGGTCGGGGATTCAAACGTTAAAAATGATGTAATAACGTCACTAGCGTATTTGTGTGTGCTTACGTAAATAACAACACTATTTTTAAGATGGAATATCATCAAAATGACTTCTCCCGTTCTGGGCGGAGCGTGAGGGCAGAATTCTACAATTTTATTTGCGACTTTCAACGTTTTGGGGTTCTCTTTTGTTAACCCAGGCCCCAGTAGGCTTCGACCCTGTCGGTGGTTGCAAGCCAACAGTAGGAGCCTACTCCTAGTATTCTCCAACGGACAAGGTAACTCAGCCCTCAAAATTAATTGTAAGTTAATTTTCTAAATGGTGTGAACTATAAGGGAACTATATGCATTATTTCAGTTACATGTTATATATTTGGTTAAGACCACAGCTCAAAGAATGATTAGTGAAATGAAGAAGTCTTGAAGGCCAATTTTAATTCTCACTCATTAAAAAATTAGTGGTATCTAAAATTATATCATAACAATTGGCTACCTGTACTGAATACTTGCCAAAATTGTTTTACAATCACGACATTATCTAATATTTAATAGATAGCTATTATAATACTTACTTGAGATCATAAGAGCTGTCTTGAATTCAAACCCAGCTTTCATTTGTTCAAACATGTGATGGAAATGCGCTGAAAAAAAAAACATTCTCCTAATTTATATTCTTGTCACCACTGTATCACCAAGTATGATGTAAGGTTGTTGTGTGGGCCTGTACTACCTTGAACCAATGATATGGCACAATAATATGTCACACAGTATCAAGGTATTACTTAGGTACTGTCAATATTACTTTGTACATAGATTGAAAATGGTTGTAACAAAAACTATATTTATTTTCAATTCTAAAACTGTTTTTGCCCTGATCCCTGATGTGATTATTTGAATTTGGATTACTGATAATCTTTTTGTAGGTAAAATGATTGATTGTTATTATGTTAATATGATTTAATATATTTGTATTCTTATTATTTACGAAAATGTTAAATATTCTCTTTCCTCTTCTTTAGCTACCAAGATATATTAACCTGTAATTGTCATGTTCCTAGCGCTACTTAAGTAATCCAATTAGCATTTAGAGTACAGATTTTTGTGAATCTGGGTAATTTAATTTAAGATTTATTTGATGTTATTTTAAAAAAATGTTCAGCGCTATAGTTGTGGAGTTGTCAGTCCAAAATACAAATACAAAAATAAAACATTTACCTATCCCGAAGAGTAGTGGCCCCGCAAACACAGCAGTCATGGGATCCACACACTGGATCAGCAGTGGTATCATGCAGGCTCTGAATACCCACTCCTCACTCAATGGGGCCATGAAGTGGTTCCTCACCCACACAAGGTCCTGCCAGCTGGACAGCCAATACATTGGCTCTGAATAGCAAAGGAAATCAGGTTCAATAGGTTTCTCTACTATGTAAGCAATAAACTAGAGGTAAAAATATTTATTATACAAATAATTCACAGGATGGTATTATAATTTTAATTAAATTAGACACCACAAATATTTTTGTTATGTATTAACTATTTTTTTATTTGTGTTTCATTTTGTCAATATTTGTTTTTTATGTGTTTTATCATCATGTTTTCCTCAAGTATTGCAGCACTACAATAATGTTAAAATTATGCACAATCATGATAAATAAAGATTTAATACCAATAAAACAATAATATCCTGCTCATAAATGATAATATTAAAAATATATATTACCTGCATACAGTTTCCAAATCCCAGATAAAAACTGCATAGTTAATGGACCCAAAAAAAGTGTAGCAGTCAAAATTAGAGGCGAAATCATTGCTGGTATAATACCCGACCACCTCAGTCCAAGATGCTCATACAAGTCGCCTTTACTTAAAGATTCTTCTGTGATAAAATACTGAACAAGAAAGGGTGCTAATAACATCATAACAGATACACTGAAAAATCTTCTTTTAATCGTAGACGGATGATCTCTGGAAATAAGTACATTATTACTAGGTAGAACATCATTAAAGCAATTCATAATCAATAATTTCCTTTCATTTACCTGCTCAATGAAGACCTCCATACATACAGGCTCGCAACATATGAAATTGTTAGGAAGATACAGGCACAAACAGACAAACTACACTGACTTATACCAAACCAATCATTGAGAGACATGTCTAATAAATAAGTACAAGCACAATATTATCACAAATTACATAAATAAAATAATGAAAATAGGGATTTTAAGACACCATCACATACATGACATTTTAATACAATGTGACAGGCTGGATGAATGACAAGACAAATGACAGCATTGACAGTTAAATGACTGCAAAATTTTATTGCCACCATAAAAAAGTTGATAGAATTAAATGAAAAAGTAATAATCGGGCGAGGTGGCTGAACATTTAGCAAAACTTAACAACCGTTCGTGTACAGCATTAAACTCCTGAATCTTCGTCTGTACCTAAGCCTGAAATTGGCTTATTTCAACGGACGCCATGCATTAAGGCATAAAAGCAGCTTTACAAAACTATGATCACGAATATGAAGATACCTTGAAAATGTCTGGACCATGTTATCCGCCTTTGTTTAGTCGTGAAGTAAGTAATGAACAAAACCAAAAAAATAAATTAGTATTATTAGAACGGTTCTATTTTGAACGCGTCAATAAGTAAAAAAAAACAAATCTTGTTATTTTGTAGATGGCGCTGCGATCGGTCGCCATGTTAATCCAAAATCCGCCATATTTTGCTGAGAGTCGCCCATCGCTTGAGGGTAGTGTGGATTTTCATCATAATTTATTCAGATAATGATTATTATCAGTTTAATATCATAATTTTAGTGTCAGTGATCAGTGTGATATTTATATATCAATAGAACTTTCATCTAGCAATAATCAATGTGGTATAATATCTGTTTCCCGTTTGTCTGCCCAATCTAATCTAAACAGAAAATGGCCGACGGTGTTGGTGCGGGTGTCTCCTTTGTTTAGGGCTGAATTCTAGTGAAAATAAGTGTTAAAAGAAATAATGCCTAGTGCCT
The DNA here is from genome assembly GCA_030763345.1 of Mythimna separata. NCBI lineage: Eukaryota > Metazoa > Arthropoda > Insecta > Lepidoptera > Noctuidae > Mythimna > Mythimna separata. Next base: position 3,856,932 of record JAKKIA010000036.1, on the reverse strand, counting down.
CGTTTTCCTCTTCGCGTTCTTACGTCCGTAGATCGCGGAGAAAAGGCGGACATCGAATACCACTACCTTCTAGGACACAATCGAGTAAGTAATCCGGGTCGGCCGAAGTCGCCCCGATCTTTAGAAATGCTTCGTTATTCATATTTCCTTGATCATGTAACTTGAAGTTACACGTAAATGCATTTGGTAGTTGTTAAGTAGTGTTGTAATACCTAATTTATGCAGCTGTATTATAGATTAGACATTCCCATTTTATACGAAAATGTTGGAGCTTGGTATTGAATTTTGAATTGGTCGATCATTGTTCCTCGTACGTTGATTGACATGTAAATTCTTATTTCCATACATCCAAAGTTTCAAGATGATATCGAATAGCGCATTTCAGTGACATTTTGCGCAATATGGGTATTGATTTGCTAGATGAAAACTTATTTTACACAGAATGACGAAACAGCTGTTCTGATACATAGCAGAAGAGCCGATGTGTATTTGTGTGCAATTACGAAACTTTTTTCATTTCAATTATCACACATGGATCCAGTATTGAGTACTTGTTTATTTTTTTGCTTCATACCCATTTTAATGCTACCTAACCAAAAAAAAGTATCTATCTGTATGACATTGAATCCTGTCAAAATCTAGAATGAAAGACTTTAAAATGGACACTGTATGCCAGATTAGAGTGTATTTACGCAAGTTTTATTTGATTTTGAACTATGGTATCGTTTTATTTTACCAAAATCATTGAGAACTTGTGATGCCATTGTGGTTATTGAACTTTTGTATGAAGAACTAAATGTTGAGGTCATTCTGAAACCAGTTATTGTTTCATTTTACAAATAATGTTATGTGTAAAATAGGAAAATTCAATTGATTTATAACTTCATATATCTAGATTTAGTGGTAAGTTAGTCATAGTTTTGTATAATGCCTAAAGTTTTTATTTATCCTTTATCTCATGATTAAACATGTGTTATATCTACAAATAATTTGTGAATAACATTACTAAGAACTATAGATAGTTAATATATGGTAAATTGTGAAGGACACAAAGATATGAGGAAGTACAATTTGGGTCTGATATTTTTGCGTAATAACCTCCAAGCTTTGTCAATGAATACTAGTTTTGAATCAACAAACTTTAATGTTGCCATTACTTTATCAATGCATGTAGGGTAATTATACTATGATAACTGTGTGATGATTATAAGATAATGGAATGTTAGGTTAATTGGTGTGTTATTTTATTGTGCTACTTAAAAGCTAACATGTGAAAACTATTTTTATTAAGTCTTAGTATACAATTTTTCTTGCATAATTGTTGTATGTTGTCATAGAAAATTTCATCAATCTTGGTTTTATTTTGCACATAGTTTAATCTAAAATTAAACATACCTCTTTTTTAAAAAGTAAGCTTATGAATGAAGTCTAGGTAGATCTAGAAAACAGCCTAAAGTTATTCAATCCATAATAAAAGTCATTTACACATGAAATAGGTAATCAAAATATTAGTCATAACATCTGAATTTCAATGTAATTGACTGTCTGCTTCAACTTAATGGCTAACATTCATTCATGGTGGTGACTCATTGTAACAATATTCAATTCTCACTATAGATTAGTCAAATAAGTGTTGTATATTTTATTTGTTCTAAAATCTTAAATGGGTCAAAACTTTTGGCAACACATCAAACTACTTTCTAATATTTTGCTGTTACAAAGTGGTACTGAGGCTTGATTTAGATCTTTTTTTTTAAATAACCAGAGCATGTGAATTTGTTATACTGCCTATGAATGTGGGAAATTATGATTAGGATCTGTAAACACTGTTTATATAGCAACATTTACATAACTATAATCTTCTTCTTCCTGTCCTTAGCCCATATTACTTGGGATCTGTGTAGCATGTTTTTTTTTTCCATTCTGACCCTGTCACTTGTCTATCACTAACTCCCTTTTCTTCCATATCAGTTCACAATCCATCAATCTTGTCTTTGGTCTCCCTTATCTCTCATCATTTACATAACTATGATAAACATTGGAATTAAATTGATGTAGGTTTTAGTCTAGCTTCATTAGGTAATTGTCTCACCAATGTTTATCAATAAAACAGGTTGTGTTGGTATGTTCAACTGAGTTATCAGTCCCATAAAACTGATAAGTGGTTTGTTTGTAAACACATTTGTACCATGACCAGTTCACTTTTAGCATGCCGCAGATTATTAGACAATAATTTTAAAGACTTTCATCGGTAACAGTAATTGAGGATTTATTTTTACAAAATTTACATTCAGTATGCTTTCTACCATAAATTTTACAGGTAGCCTTAATTATAATAAAAACTACATAGATGGTAATTCTGTCTTTTTATGTAGATTCATTGAACTTTAATGTGACTAACTGTTTTACAATGAATTGAATATTAATTTGCATACAATATTTTACCTATAATCATCTTTTCTGGTTATCAAAAAAAATTTTTATGAGTAAGAACATTTAGTCTTTTGTCTCAGCAATCATGTCTCAAAGAAGAAAAACGATTATGTAGGGATCTTAACCATAATGTAAAATCTATTTTCGCTAAAGAGGCATCTGGTTAAAAATAAACTCTGAGCTGAGTCCTACATCTGCACATAAACTTCTCATAATATCTCATTAAGCATAAACATTCTAATGCTGACACATAAGGTTTTTAACCCCATTAGCATGTCCTTCTAGGTAACTTATCCTTATTCTCTCTAAAACTAAGTTCTACTTGAATTCCAGGCGAGCCATGTGAGTCAGTCCCCTGCCCCAACAACGTGACGGGCAGCGCGATGGCGGCGACGGCGGCGTGCGCGGGCGCGAGCGGGAGCGGCGGCGGCGGCGCGCCGCCCGTGCCCGCGGCCGCGGCTGCCAGCACGCCGGGCCACCACAGCCCCTACGACCTCCGCCGCAAGTCGCCGCCCGCCTACCACGAGCCCGGCCCCTCAGGCACTTGCTCTCTACCCGCCAGGAAAAGGCCTAGAACGTTAGTACATCCGATATTACTACACAATCTTGTCAATTTTAATTCTTATGAATCATTATCACTAAAAGAATTAGTATTTTCATTGTCCTTACGAGATTATAATTTAGTTTGAAAAGAAATATTAAAAAATGAAGTTACAAGATCAAAAAGCAAAAACAGTGCACCAGATGTTCCACACCTGCACAAGTTGAAATGTACTGAACTTAAAATGAATAAAAAACCTTATGCAAATAATGCTGCCTTTGAACAGAATCTGAACTTCCTACTTGTATAGCAAAGCTTAAAACAATTAATAAAACACTTGTACTTTTCCCATACAGATCTTTATCTCAAGGTGTGGATGTGTGCAATGTATCACAGTACTTGCAGTATGAGCTGCCCGATGAAGTTCTGTTGTGTATTCTATCACATCTGACGGAGCGAGACCTCTGTCGCGTCGCGCAAGTCTGCAAGAGATTCAACACTATTGCCAACGACACTGAACTATGGTAACATTATACATCTTTTTTATACTCGTCATTTCGTTCATGCAAAAAGTAGGCCTATAATATGAAAGTCATGGTAGAAAGTTGGCCAATGTTTGGGAACTTTACTTAGGTTTTGCAACATCCATGAATTATGAATGTGTAAACATAACAGTACTTTGTTAGGGTAAGTACAAGAGTATTTTCTTGTTATGTCTAAGTTCCTTTTAACTATTAGCTAGCCCATAGTATGTTGGTATAGCAAATGAATTCTCTAGCAAATATACAGCTTAGTACGAGATTTGTTCTGTAGCTTATTTTGAATATTCTTAGAATCATGAAACATTTAGCTGAACTAACAAGTTGCTGTGCTCTATTCTTAAGAATAATTTTCTCCTTTTTATTTATACTACCCCTCAAGTGCCTATCTCCTTATATTTACACCAAACGCAAAATTTAAAGCATGCTACTTTAGCCTACTGTTTTCAATTGATATTTGGGGAAAATATGTATTTTTCAATTTATGAACTCTTTCTACAGGAAAAGTTTGTACCAATCTGTATTTGAGTACGACATGCCACTGATGCATCCCGCGCCGTGCCAGTTTGAGTTCGTAGCGCCCGATGAGTGCGACGCGGACAACCCTTGGAAGGAAAGCTTCAGGCAGCTCTACTACGGCATCCACGTGCGGCCCAACTACCGTCCCAAGAAGGACTCTCGTATTAAACATTTTAACACTATAAGGGTGAGTTTTTGATGTTTATATACTGGTTAGGGGGAGAACCGCGGGTGCTGAAGTTAGCGTCAAGTAACTACTACTACTAAACTGACTGGCTTACATACTGAAGAAACTGTAGAGCCTATCAAGCAATTGTCTGTTAGTACCTCAAAAAACATTTCTAGTTTCTACTTCATTGTACGCAAATAATGGACTCGCATAGCCCAATCCCTACATGTCTATTTCCTACACTAATAAAAGACTTGATTCATTGTATAACCTATGAGCATCGAAAATAATCTTCAATTGCTAGTGAACTCCTCATACATGGTGTTTTGAATAAGTTGAGTAGATATTGGCTTGTTAATACAGCGTTAGTAGCATAGCATTAGGCTTATAATGTTTCCACTGCTGGGACCCAGACCCAGTGCCTTCTCTCTAGGAGAGGGAATTAGAGAAAGTTAACATAGAAATGTGTGGGTAGGCGAGCCTGGAGTACGTGGAGGAGCGCGGCGGCGGGGTGGGCGGCGTGGGCGGCGGCGGCGGTGCGGGCGCGGCGCTGGCGGGCGGCGCGTGCGCGTGCGGCGCGCCCGTGTGCGCGTGCCGCCGCGCCGCGCCCGCGCACCCCGCGCTGCTGTTCGTGCACGCCGGCCTCTACCAGGAGGAGTGCCTCGCCATCGACACCGACGTGCAGCTCATCGGTGATTCTCCTTTTCATTTCTTACGTTTTCTGACACCTATTAGCATTTTCACTTTTTTTATTTACTTTTGCCCTACACTAGGATTTGCTCCTGTATCGTGGGTGCCTTCACAAACATGTAAACTGACGTACGCAAAATACCAAGACCCATAACATCTGTCGTCCATACAAATGTTTGTTCCGTGTGGGAATCGAACCACTGCGCCAGCCGTACCGTCAAGATATTCCAACGTATTTATGGTTATGTTGGAATATTACCATTAATTATTATTCTTACATATTTATTTACAAACAGCAGCCTGACAGATCAAATGGATGCTACATGAGTTGTCATATCTGTGCAAGTGGGGCAACTTTTATATACATATATCTATACTAATATTATAAAGAGGTAAAATTGTAAGTTTGTACTTATGGGGTAATCTCTGGAACTACTGGTCCGATTTGAAAAATTCTTTCAGAGTTAGGGCATTTTCACTTTATGCGTTTGTAAACGACCTGCTACGGCGCCGAAGCGGTGCGTTAGTCGTATTACGTACGGAGGACCGCAATTTTCCATACAAAGTGCACCGTCCTGTTGTCGAGCGTTCGCAGTACCGGAGCCGCACTGTTGCCGCACCGAGCGTTTTGTATGAAAAAAGAGGATCGTCCGTGCGCAGTACGTCTAACGCACCGCTTCGGCACCGCAGCGGTCCGACACGAAACGCATAAATTGAAAACGCCCTTAGATAGCCCATTTATCGAGGAATGCTATAGGCTATATACCATCAAGTTACGACCCGCGGGAGCGGAGCAGTAACGAAAAATGTGGGTGAAACCGCAGGGGACAGCTAGTCTGATATAAAGGGGTAGCCAAATTCCATCCGGTCATTCCTAGCACTTCTTGCCTTAACATGACCTTGACCGCTATCGGAGCCAAGGGTAGACGAGTTGCCGGTGAAGGTCGCGGGAATCCGATGGATCCGAGGCGCTCAGGATTTTTTGATTTTTGGACCGCGAAGCGACTGCATTGTTCTAGATTGGCTTTGGAACGTCTTTTTCTGGAATATCCTTGACTTATAAAAACGAAGGAAGTCGGTTTTGTTTGACAATGATAGTGCGGACTGTGATAAGTTAATTATTATTCTCTAACGACTTTTGCGATAGTTGGATGTCGGCACGATTCACACAGCGTTTTAGCGATTGGCTGCTGCATTGCGTGTCGCAGGTTCCATTCCCACATTGAGCAAATTTTTGTATGACTTACAGACTTATTTGTTTCGGTTCTAAGTGTCTTTGTTTGTATGTTCGTGAATGAACCAATGGTACAGGAATCATTTATAGTGTGGGGAAAAGCTTTCTTTAAAAAAATAAAATAAATAAAGTTAAGCGGATTTTAGTGCTATACTTAGTGATTGGTTATTATTGAAATTTTGGTATGAACATTCCCTAAAACTTATTTTTTTAATTATTATTTACTAAATAACTAATGAGCAGCAGCAGTATTTATGCTATCACTGCCTCCTCTAACATCACCCCAACTTACTAACTCTCCTACATTCCTCCAGGTTGTGCCCCTGGCAACGTAGCAGAATCCGTGGTCCTGGAGCGCGAAGCCGAGTCGACGCTGACGTTCGCGGAGGGCGCGAACCGCGCGTACGCCGGGCACATGACGCTGAAGTTCTCGCCCGACGCCACCAGCACCATGCAGCACCACAAGCACTACTGTCTGGAGGTGTCCGACAACTGCTCGCCCACCGTCGACCACTGCATCATACGGAGCGCTAGTGTTGGTGAGTCAGTAATGCTCCCAGCATTTTGTTAATTATATCCATGTCTAACCGTGAAATTATAGCGCAATTACGTTTAGTCGTTAGCTCGTATTCGGGCGCTTGAAAGTCGTTACTCGAATTCGGGTGGTTTTACTCACGTTCATTTACTGGAACATGGGCAAACAACCCTGCCGCACTGCGCCCGCGTTCGACGTAACGGCGTCGGGTAACCAAAACGAAAGCTGTTCGAATACGGGCGTACTCGACGTTCATTTACACTTAGTTTCGGACTAAGTGTAAATGAACGTCGAGTAATAAAGTTCCATAGGCAATCGAATACGCTAACGCCCAAATATAATTGAGCTAAAATCCTTAAATAATACTTTTTAGTTACTATTTTAAGTTCGCAAATTCTAGTAAAGGTATGCAATTACGTGTATACTGATACAAAGGTCAATTTGCACAAGCATTTTATCAGTTTGTAGGCGCTACATGTGACTTGACGCATACTTGTGCAAGGTATTTATAAAAGGTCTGTGGGCTGGTATTATAGAAAAATATTGTCGGCAAGAGCATGGAATCTTTCACATATCTTTTCTTAGGCGTACTGTTACTACCATTGTCTATGATTGATAAAAGCCTTACTGTTTTGACATAACTTCTAGGTCTTGATGTTATAACCTAGTCCATCTTCAGCAGGTTGTGCCACGAAGCCTTTTCGGCTGCTTATGCTGTAACTTTTTAAATAAATGAATTGTTTGTCCAGTCGGTGCAGCGGTCTGCGTGAGCGGCGCGGGCGCGAACCCTGTGATCAAGCACTGCGACATCAGCGACTGCGAGAACGTCGGGCTGTACGTGACGGACTACGCGCAGGGCGCCTACCAGGACAACGAGATCTCGCGGAACGCGCTCGCCGGCATCTGGGTCAAGAACTTCGCCAACCCCATCATGCGCCGCAACCACATACACCATGGCCGGGATGTCGGCATATTCACCTTTGAAAATGGCTTGGTAAATATGACTTCTTTGGATTTGAGTTGCTGAGAAACTAATATATAGGCAAGGCCAGATAAACGGTGGTATAACGGTCATTGACCCACCTACATTTATTGACATTCTTAATTTCAAAGACTGAAATAAAGACAAAGCTGTCTTGAATCGACATCTCTTGCGTTCCTTTACGTTTTCTAGTAATAAAAAACAGTTCATTATTGTTTTGTGTACCTTCCCCAGAGATGTAAGGAAAAAGCTCACTAAACTTTATTCCAAGCATATTTGGCGCCTTGTATAATACTAAAATCAAACAATGACGCTTAAATCAAGTGTAAGAGTAAGAGCTAATAAAACAAATAATTTTAAACCAATCTGAAAATTACAGGGCTATTTTGAAGCAAACGACATCCACAACAATAGAATCGCTGGCTTCGAAGTCAAAGCCGGCGCTAACCCCACCGTAGTCCACTGTGAAATACACCACGGACAAACTGGCGGCATATACGTACATGAATCTGGGCTCGGCCAGTTTATAGACAATAAGATACACTCCAACAACTTTGCTGGGGTCTGGATCACCTCTAACAGCAACCCGACGATCAGACGCAACGAAATATACAACGGACATCAAGGCGGCGTGTATATCTTCGGCGAGGGACGCGGGTTGATCGAGCACAATAATATTTATGGAAATGCTTTAGCTGGTATACAGGTAAGGGGGCTGTTTGTTTATTTTGGCTTGACTTTTCGTATGCCTGCGGCACTAGAATACTACTTGGGACATAAATTTAGTTCACTTACTAACTTTCGAAAAAAATTTGGTCCATACATCGGTATGTAGTTTAAATAAAAACAAATCGAAGGTCTTCAACCACATTTTCGCCTTCCATCTGGTGAGATGAGGTCCAATGATAGCATATCACTAGTAAGACCGTTTTCACATCTTCCGATCCGATATCGGTATCGGACGCCGATACGATATCGGGGTAAGGTAAATGTATGAGATATGTACCTGTCTTTCATATTGTCCGACCCGATATCGGATATCGGAGCACAGCTTTTCATACATTTTACTTACCCCGATATCGTATCGGCGTCCGATACCGATATCGGATCGGAAGATGTGAAAACAGTCTTATAAATAATGATTTGAACTGTTGTCTAGCTCTACAAGGCTGATAATTTCTCAATTGTTGTGTAAGAAAGCAAATACCGGATATTTGTAGACAAAGAATATAGGTGTTAATAGTCACGCCACAATACTGTGTACATGTTATTTCATATTAATATAAAATGTTTGTCTGAGTTTGACACAGTTTTTTTTTTTTTTTTTTATGAGCCTATTCTGTCCCACTCCTGGGCAAAGGCCTCCCTCCACTCTTTCCATCTTTCGCGAGCCCGCGCTTCCTCCTGCCGGTTCTGACGGAATCTATCCAATTCGTCCCGCCATCTCCTTCGTGGTCTGCCGCGACCCCGCCGTACTGTTTCAGGGCACCAATCCTGTGCTACTTTGGCCCACAGTTTGTCGGGCATGCGACAGACATGTCCTGCCCAGTCCCACTTCAGTTGGGCAGCCTTTTGAGCCACATCAACTACTTTGGTTTTGGAGCGCAATATTGTGTTTCGAACTCGATCCGTTAATTTAACACCCAGTATACTGCGCTCCATTGCTCGTTGGCAAACCTTGAGTTTGGACTTCTGGATGTTAGTCAAAGACCAAGTCTGTGCGCCATACGTCAACACTGGGAGAATACACATGTCCATGAGTTTCCGTTTTTGTGCCATGGGCAACTCACCTTTAAATAGGTCTTTCATGGACCAGTAGCTCTTCCAGGCGTTTTCAGTTCGTCTTGCGATTTCTTTGTCTTGCCTCGCCTGGAAAGAGACTACTTGGCCCAGGTAAAGGTATTCCTGGACATGTTGTATTGTCTCCCCGTGTACTTTTATAGGTTTTGGCGCTTCGTTGGTCATAACTTTAGTCTTTGACATATTCATCTGCAGTCCAACTTCAAGGCTTGCCGCACTTAGGTCTTGTAGCATGCGTTCGAGCTCGGTAGCTGAAGAAGAAAAGAGAACTATGTCATCAGCGAAACGGAGATTTGTTAACCTCGTCTCGCCAATGACGATTCCCCTCTCGCTCCAATCGGCTGCCAATCTTCTGAAAATTTCTTCCAGAGTACTGGTGAACAGTTTAGGAGATAGCGGGTCGCCTTGTTTGACTCCTTTTGACACAGTTTGACACAGTATTTCATCAAAATTGTTTGAAAAGTTTAGATATTCTCTGAATAAATACAAAGAATGGGCAAGCGGATTTGTGTTTATTGTAACAATTTATAATCTCGCACTACGCATCGCACATTGTATGGACAGAAAATAGTTTAATTTCAAATGAACCTTATTTCTAAATAAAAGAGTATTGTCAAAAACATCGTTGACAAATTCAAGTTTCGACTATTTTGGTTCTGGCTAAATTAATCCCAGACCCAACTGAAGTTTAGAATAACATAACCTACATTGTGATGCCAATTTTAGCAATGCCGATTTGAATCTGACCTTTATCCTTTTTTTCTCTTGTGTGGCCTAACCTAATCTAACTTCCGGTTTTGTTTATGTGTCTCAATGGTTTTGTTTTCATATGCTCGTAATTAAACTGTTTGATGCAGATTACCAAAAGGAACCATAATCACAGCCACATTTGTGGGATTCAATCATTTGTAACAGGAGTCAACACGTTTTTGTTTTCTTCATTTTGTTTCCATAACTGACCTAATGTATTGTTATAAATCAGTAGAACAATGAACATTGAAGTGCGGCTATGCGCCATCACATACTGCCCAGCTACCGCGCCGGACGGCCAAGGTACTAAGATCAAAGCTCTAAACATATAATGTATTAATGTTTACGTGTTATTTACAGATACGTACAAACAGTGACCCGATCGTGAGGCACAACAAGATCCACCACGGGCAGCACGGCGGCATCTACGTGCACGAGAAGGGGCAGGGGCTCATCGAGGAGAACGAGGTGTACGCCAACACGCTCGCCGGCGTCTGGATCACCACCGGCTCCACGCCCGTGCTGCGCCGCAACCGGATACACTCGGGGAAACAGGTACCTTCCGACAACTCACACAAACATCTACGTGCACGAGAAGGGGCAGGGGCTCATCGAGGAGAACGAGGTGTACGCCAACACGCTCGCCGGCGTCTGGATCACCACCGGCTCCACGCCCGTGCTGCGCCGCAACCGGATACACTCGGGGAAACAGGTACCTTCCGACAACTCACACAAACATCTACGTGCACGAGAAGGGGCAGGGGCTCATCGAGGAGAACGAGGTGTACGCCAACACGCTCGCCGGCGTCTGGATCACCACCGGCTCCACGCCCGTGCTGCGCCGCAACCGGATACACTCGGGGAAACAGGTACCTTCCGACAACTCACACAAACATCTACGTGCACGAGAAGGGGCAGGGGCTCATCGAGGAGAACGAGGTGTACGCCAACACGCTCGCCGGCGTCTGGATCACCACCGGCTCCACGCCCGTGCTGCGCCGCAACCGGATACACTCGGGGAAACAGGTACCTTCCGACAACTCACACAAACATCTACGTGCACGAGAAGGGGCAGGGGCTCATCGAAGAGAACGAGGTGTACGCCAACACGCTCGCCGGCGTCTGGATCACCACCGGCTCCACGCCCGTGCTGCGCCGCAACCGGATACACTCGGGGAAACAGGTACCTTCCGACAACTCACACAAACATCTACGTGCACGAGAAGGGGCAGGGGCTCATCGAGGAGAACGAGGTGTACGCCAACACGCTCGCCGGCGTCTGGATCACCACCGGCTCCACGCCCGTGCTGCGCCGCAACCGGATACACTCGGGGAAACAGGTACCTTCCGACAACTCACACAAACATCTACGTGCACGAGAAGGGGCAGGGGCTCATCGAGGAGAACGAGGTGTACGCCAACACGCTCGCCGGCGTCTGGATCACCACCGGCTCCACGCCCGTGCTGCGCCGCAACCGGATACACTCGGGGAAACAGGTACCTTCCGACAACTCACACAAACATCTACGTGCACGAGAAGGGGCAGGGGCTCATCGAGGAGAACGAGGTGTACGCCAACACGCTCGCCGGCGTCTGGATCACCACCGGCTCCACGCCCGTGCTGCGCCGCAACCGGATACACTCGGGGAAACAGGTACCTTCCGACAACTCACACAAACATCTACGTGCACGAGAAGGGGCAGGGGCTCATCGAGGAGAACGAGGTGTACGCCAACACGCTCGCCGGCGTCTGGATCACCACCGGCTCCACGCCCGTGCTGCGCCGCAACCGGATACACTCGGGGAAACAGGTACCTTCCGACAACTCACACAAACATCTACGTGCACGAGAAGGGGCAGGGGCTCATCGAGGAGAACGAGGTGTACGCCAACACGCTCGCCGGCGTCTGGATCACCACCGGCTCCACGCCCGTGCTGCGCCGCAACCGGATACACTCGGGGAAACAGGTACCTTCCGACAACTCACACAAACATCTACGTGCACGAGAAGGGGCAGGGGCTCATCGAGGAGAACGAGGTGTACGCCAACACGCTCGCCGGCGTCTGGATCACCACCGGCTCCACGCCCGTGCTGCGCCGCAACCGGATACACTCGGGGAAACAGGTACCTTCCGACAACTCACACAAACATCTACGTGCACGAGAAGGGGCAGGGGCTCATCGAGGAGAACGAGGTGTACGCCAACACGCTCGCCGGCGTCTGGATCACCACCGGCTCCACGCCCGTGCTGCGCCGCAACCGGATACACTCGGGGAAACAGGTACCTTCCGACAACTCACACAAACATCTACGTGCACGAGAAGGGGCAGGGGCTCATCGAGGAGAACGAGGTGTACGCCAACACGCTCGCCGGCGTCTGGATCACCACCGGCTCCACGCCCGTGCTGCGCCGCAACCGGATACACTCGGGGAAACAGGTACCTTCCGACAACTCACACAAACATCTACGTGCACGAGAAGGGGCAGGGGCTCATCGAGGAGAACGAGGTGTACGCCAACACGCTCGCCGGCGTCTGGATCACCACCGGCTCCACGCCCGTGCTGCGCCGCAACCGGATACACTCGGGGAAACAGGTACCTTCCGACAACTCACACAAACATCTACGTGCACGAGAAGGGGCAGGGGCTCATCGAGGAGAACGAGGTGTACGCCAACACGCTCGCCGGCGTCTGGATCACCACCGGCTCCACGCCCGTGCTGCGCCGCAACCGGATACACTCGGGGAAACAGGTACCTTCCGACAACTCACACAAACATCTACGTGCACGAGAAGGGGCAGGGGCTCATCGAGGAGAACGAGGTGTACGCCAACACGCTCGCCGGCGTCTGGATCACCACCGGCTCCACGCCCGTGCTGCGCCGCAACCGGATACACTCGGGGAAACAGGTACCTTCCGACAACTCACACAAACATCTACGTGCACGAGAAGGGGCAGGGGCTCATCGAGGAGAACGAGGTGTACGCCAACACGCTCGCCGGCGTCTGGATCACCACCGGCTCCACGCCCGTGCTGCGCCGCAACCGGATACACTCGGGGAAACAGGTACCTTCCGACAACTCACACAAACATCTACGTGCACGAGAAGGGGCAGGGGCTCATCGAGGAGAACGAGGTGTACGCCAACACGCTCGCCGGCGTCTGGATCACCACCGGCTCCACGCCCGTGCTGCGCCGCAACCGGATACACTCGGGGAAACAGGTACCTTCCGACAACTCACACAAACATCTACGTGCACGAGAAGGGGCAGGGGCTCATCGAGGAGAACGAGGTGTACGCCAACACGCTCGCCGGCGTCTGGATCACCACCGGCTCCACGCCCGTGCTGCGCCGCAACCGGATACACTCGGGGAAACAGGTACCTTCCGACAACTCACACAAACATCTACGTGCACGAGAAGGGGCAGGGGCTCATCGAGGAGAACGAGGTGTACGCCAACACGCTCGCCGGCGTCTGGATCACCACCGGCTCCACGCCCGTGCTGCGCCGCAACCGGATACACTCGGGGAAACAGGTACCTTCCGACAACTCACACAAACATCTACGTGCACGAGAAGGGGCAGGGGCTCATCGAGGAGAACGAGGTGTACGCCAACACGCTCGCCGGCGTCTGGATCACCACCGGCTCCACGCCCGTGCTGCGCCGCAACCGGATACACTCGGGGAAACAGGTACCTTCCGACAACTCACACAAACATCTACGTGCACGAGAAGGGGCAGGGGCTCATCGAGGAGAACGAGGTGTACGCCAACACGCTCGCCGGCGTCTGGATCACCACCGGCTCCACGCCCGTGCTGCGCCGCAACCGGATACACTCGGGGAAACAGGTACCTTCCGACAACTCACAACCATTGCAATATACAACATTCATTTATCACAACTATAGGGGCCTATTTCACCACCTATGATTAAGTTGCCAATATCTTACTTGGCAGATAATTTCATACAAATTCTGTTCCATTTTTGAATTTATTCGGGAAGTAGTGGCTACTCGGACATTGTGAAACAGGCCCTAAGCAGGATAAAGGTACAGGCTGACTTATTATCACTTGTACTATTGAGTAAACACATTATTTTAAAGAAAACATTTACAAATTAAGACATAAAACTACTAAATCCTCAAAGTGCGTGCCGTATCAAAGAGTTGCCTGCTCTATCAGGCCCTTGATCAAATTGCATGACAGCTTGAACAGATGGTCGTCGAAGCTTATGGCCATCAGGTAGAGATGGGAAAACCCGGGGGCTGAGCCGCGGGCGGCACCGCTGCTGCTAATTTACGGATAAATATCAAAACAACTTTCTCCAACAGGTTGGAGTCTACTTCTACGACAACGGCCACGGAAAACTAGAAGACAACGACATTTTCAACCATCTGTACTCGGGCGTCCAGATACGGACGGGCAGCAACCCGGTGATCCGGGGCAACAAGATATGGGGCGGCCAGAACGGCGGAGTTCTCGTGTACAACGGAGGCCTCGGCCTGCTCGAACAAAACGAGATCTTCGACAACGCGATGGCCGGCGTGTGGATAAAGACTGACTCCAACCCGACGCTCAAGAGGAATAAGATATTCGATGGGCGCGATGGGGGTATTTGTATTTTTAATGGGGGGAAGGTGAGTGTTGTGATGTGGTTTATGTTTGTTTGTGCATTCATTAGCTTAAGACCTGACCTGAGATACATTTCTATGCAACCTCTGACGTGATTATGATCTTGTTACACATATTATCTCAGTTTCTATTGAAATTAGAACATACATTTGTGTAAAACGAATCCAGTCAAGATATCTGAAAATCTGCTATTTTGCGAGAACTTTGGGTTTTACAATGAATTAAGAAATTGAGGAAAACATATTTATAGAAACCTTATTCATTCAATCAAGATTCTGCATGACGGAAATTGAGTCTTGATTGAAAAAAAAATACGTATTTCCTGGAAAAAGTTTTGTGAAATATTCGTATGAGTCACTGCATTCCGATTGCAATAAGAGCGCTCAGTTCTCTTTTTTCGCGGTACCTCTTGCCCACTGGCTCATGCCCACTTTGATTATAGATGGATTGAGAAGGGCCCTTTTAAAAATATGATGCCAGAAAAGAGGAAAGAACTGTATGAGTTTCAGATTCACAATAGCTACTAAAATGGAGTTAAATGTCCTTATAATTTGTCAGTCTGTTGTCTATCAAACTTTGGGTGCCTTGGGCCAGTATGTAATACGTGTGTTCATCCCGCAGGGTGTTCTCGAAGAGAACGATATATTTCGCAACGCGCAAGCGGGCGTCCTGATCTCGACACAAAGTCACCCGGTGCTGCGACGCAACCGTATTTTCGACGGACTCGCGGCCGGCGTAGAAATTACTAACAATGCCACCGCTACACTGGAACATAATCAGATATTTAATAACAGATTTGGAGGTAAGCCACTCAATTGAAATAACGCTAACCCATTAACTGCCATATCTAGTCCACCAAACTTACTAACTCTAAAAAAAGCCAATGTTAGCTAAAACTTTTAATGTTGTACTTATTTATGAAATGAAACAAACATCACATGGACATAGCGTGCCCTGGCTTAAGCTGGGACTTATAAAGCCAGAAAGAA
Source organism: Mythimna separata (assembly GCA_030763345.1). Classification (NCBI taxonomy): domain Eukaryota; kingdom Metazoa; phylum Arthropoda; class Insecta; order Lepidoptera; family Noctuidae; genus Mythimna; species Mythimna separata. Next base: position 3,841,116 of record JAKKIA010000036.1, on the reverse strand, counting down.
GAAGACTGGCTGCCTTAGACATGAATCCTTTAGAGGCAATGCCACTTCACAACTAGGCAGAGCTCTTATCAGTTAAAGGTTATAATCACACATTCATGAAAACCATTCCTTACGCTTTTACTATTGAAGTATTAACGAAGAGATTAATTACGGTAGGCGCCGTAAATATGGAATAACGGTCATTGACCCTCCTACTTTTATATACATTCACAATCCTTTACATTGTCAAGTAGTGAAAAACAGTTCATTGTTTGTTTTTCGGTTACCTACACCTCTATATTAGGTAAAAGTCAATATACTTTATCCCAAATTTATCTGGCGCCTTGAATAGGATTATTATCAGCTTGTAACGTTGTGTTGTCGTGCAGGTCTGTGTCTCGCGTCGGGCGTGTCGCCGTTAGTCAGGGGCAACAAAATCTTCAGCAACCAGGACGCAGTTGAGAAGGCCGTGGGTGGCGGACAGTGCCTGTACAAAATCTCATCTTACACTTCCTTCCCGATGCACGATTTCTATAGGTAAGTTTGATAATGTACCCCTTTTATGTTTTGTTATGTACTATACCCTAAAATTTCGGGATATGCTCGCGTTATGTGGCATTTATTTATTTGTAGCTTCTGCCAGCGGCTTCTCTCTAATTTTAGATGTTTAATTTTTACAGCACTCCTTCAACAAAGTATATATATAAGAACAGTCTGTTTATGGGTGTATATTATAAACAACAAGAAAACAAAATCTCTATTAATAATCACAATTCTAAATTAATTATTTCTCTTTCTCTCTCTCTCTCTCTCTCTCTCTCTCTCTCTTCGGTTGAGGGTCGTGATTACTAATATTTTTAACACCCCCCTTTGTCTTTGGATCCGCTACAACTCCCAAGAAATGATCTAGCGCGCACTAGGAGGCGGTACCGCCCCCGTTGGGAATCTACAGTGTTGATGGAAAGTCAACCAGTTTTACATCAACATATTCACATGTGTACACAAGTTTTAATTTGACCTTTATCGTCAATTTCAGGTGCCAGACCTGCAACACGACAGACCGTAACGCAATCTGCGTCAATTGCATCAAAACGTGCCATTCCGGACACGACGTAGAATTTATTCGCCATGACAGGTAACTATACGATTCACACTGTTAATTCATGAATCCCCGACCGGTCTCATTGGACCGCGCTGTTATTGTTTTACTTTCGCGGGTATTGATAGGTTAAAGTTGATGCTAAATAATTATAAATACACAACAACTAAGGGGTCCCAAATGAAACTGTGACGCGAAACGACGCCACATCACAGAAATCTACGATACGATCTCGTGCTGCAAAGCATCGGTTCAGGTGCAAATCAATTCGCAAGTTCATACGATGCGTCATGCAAGTAGCGAGTAAATTTTTACGACGCGACATCGTCTTTTAAAATTTAGTGTTTTCCCTGACATGTGAGTAAAGCCCGGGTCCTTCCGGCAGGTTCTTCTGCGACTGCGGCGCGGGCACGCTGTCCAACCAGTGCCAGCTGCAGGGCGAGCCCACGCAGGACACGGACACGCTGTACGACTCGGCGGCGCCCATGGAGTCGCACACGCTGATGGTCAACTGAGCCGCACGCCATACCGCCCACCGCGCACACCGAGCCGAGGATATCAGTATTCGTCGGAAATCTATATTTGTTTTTATTTATTTTTAGGCGTTATTCGCCGCCAATTTTAATGTAGTTATTTGTCTCCGCGAGTCCCGACTCGCCCTCTTCTAGTTCAATTATTTTTATTATCTAAAACTTGGTATTGTATATTCTCGTTAGGGAGTTGCTGACAGTGTGCTCCCGCTCGCACACTTGTATCCGGTTGATATAATGTATTTTCATCTTTGTACTTTATAGTTGACGAAACTAATCATATTTCGGACATTGTTACGCTATCTGTATATGTAGGGAGTTTTTTTAATCATCGGTACTTAATAATTATTGTATTTTGTCGAGTAGTATCATGCATTCCCAAATTGTAATCGTAAACCATAATAACGAGAGATCACATTGATATTTAGAATAATGTTATTCGTTTTATAAGATGTACTGGTAGTAGCTTATATATTATAGTATCTACTAGTTTCATAATCATGGGGAAGTAAATTAGTTTTTGTTTCTCAAAAAAAAATCTATGATATTTAGTTATGTAATAATTGTCGATCCAGCGACTGTGACAGTCAGGATAACTTTGTAATATAATGAATCCATATAATTTTAACTTTTTGACTATACGATTTCATTTTTATTTTGGGGCATTTATTCCTTAGCTCTCCTGACAATAAAGTTCATTGGTCAGATGTTTTAGTTAATAAAGATACTTGTACTTGAGTTTAGTTGGTGTAGTGGCGTGTGAGGCCGCCGTGCCGCATCGTGGACGCATGGCGCGGCGCATTTATTAATCTCTCGTCTAGGAGTCTGCCTCGCCTAACTATTTTGGCGCTCCTAATGCGCTTTGTAAATATTTATGTCACACAATAATCGAAAAATGTAGTAATTAATGTATTTGTATGATTATATTTTTATTATTGATCACAACATGTATGTTTAATTATGGAATTACGTACGTTACGCTCAGTGGTGGGCCGGGCGCGCGCATGCGCCGGCCTCGCTTATGTAAAGAGCACTTTGCCTGTGAGCCAGTAGATAGTCCGGAGATATCATTAGCCGCCTACGCGGCCCGTTAGTGTATATTAAGATGCAAATTAAGAACGAATGTGCGTATTAATTGGAAAAGATCTTAGGTACAATTGATATTTTATTATATTGTTAATTTAAATTTGGTATTGATATCGATCGAGAAGCAATGTTAGGAACTGGGAAGAGCCGTGCGTGAGCGGCCAGAGTGCTGATAGTGATAAGTTAGCTCATAAGCTATAATGAAACCTAAATTACTCAGTAATCACTATTGCAAGTTTCGAATTGTTAAATCGTCTCTCCATAGCACGGTATGTTCTGAATCTGCTTTTTTATAATCCTCAAATCTGTGATCATCGCTAAATGTATAAGTGAAAATATTTTAGTTGAAACCCCACATACAGTATGAATATGACCTATGTTATTATTATCAAACAAATTCAAAATCATTTATTCAATTTTTATGTCAAATATAACGAGAAATTTATTGTGGCGCCGATGCTTTATTATATTTGAACGTGAAAATTGTTATTTATTAAATTGTCAGTAAGTTCTTAATTTATTAAATTGAAATCAGGATATTTTGTTTATACACGAAAATACCACTTGTAAAGTCCGTGATATACATCATATAATATTATAATTGGAATTTTATTTCTCTAATTTTTATTCCTTTACCCTGATACCTTTTGAGAAACTGAAAAGTGTTGACGAAACCGTGGCCACCACCCACCATTGCCAAACAGTGGGTGGGAACAAAGATTTGAAGAAGATTTTCACATTATTTAAACGGTTTTCTATTTCATTTAAGTGCCTACTCCTATTTATTCATTAATTGTAATAACTAAATGCGATTAGATAAATCAATATAAACCAAAGTGAAAATCCTAATCAAAGTTTTGTCACTATTCACCCCATTTGAATCTGGAGATGTGTCTTCATTGCAGAATAGTAAGGATTAAGTAGTGGAACCACTTATCTCCCACCCAAATAATTACAACAATCGCAAATAGTGTTTTTACGACGACACATTTAAAACTTGTACACTAAGGGCCTCGTTCACCATCTCCGAGTGAAGTTTTGATTAGTTACTTCCCCAATAAAGTTATCTGGCAAGTAAAGGTTACGAGTATCCTCTCAATTTCACAAGCGAAAACAAAGCTTCGAGTAACTACTCACTGGTTAAGCGAATGACGTAATAAATCATTCGCCACATTCGTTCAATAATACGTCAATTACCCGCCAGTCGTCATTGTCAGTTGTCATTTGAGTATATCGATAGAGTAAAAACCTCGTAACTGCAAAATACGTAACTTGTTCGGAGGCCCAAAAACTAAATTCGATCTTTATTGTCAATGAATTCTAATATACATCTACGTGGAGGATTCAAATGTTTTAAAATATTTATGTAGGTATTTCAAACACTTATTACCCTTGTTATTCATTTTTTCCAACCAGTTTTCACGCGCTATGGCGATGTTATGAACTTATCACACTAAACTGACTTAAGAAGGATATAACACCGTAGAGGCACACTTTAACACCGTAGACGGCGTTACAAACAACCAATCAAAATTTTTCTTTCCAAAAATATAATAAAATAAAATTACCCAAAATTGCAGATACGCCGTTTTTACTCTAAACCATCGAATTATTCAAATGAACTGTCTTGTAAACACCCTAATTGGCAGACCACGTAGCAAGTAAGTTACGGGTCAGTTAATCTTATGATTAGTGCTACTCGAACATGGTGAAACTCGAAATGAAGTTACAGGTGACTTTATCTGACGATTAGCCTACTCAGTACTACTACTTGAGGGTGGTGAAAGAGGCCCTAAGTTTCGAGTATTTTACTTGGCAGATAATTTCATACAAATTCTGTTCCATTTTTAGAATTTATTCAGTGAGTAGTGCCTACTCGGACATTGTGAAACAAGACCTAACACAGAAGAAAACAGCAATATGTACTAATATATTTCTACTATAGAGCTTGTCCGAAAAGAGCGAATTCGCCGCGAAACGTTTCACGCGTTAGTGAGATACTAGGGACGCCTTGTTGCGCCCAGCTAACGCGCGAACTCCAGAGCATTTACACGTACTCAGGGTGATTGAATGCCAAAATTTTGATACGGAATTGTTGAATGCTAGCGTGTTGGTACGCTCTTTCTGGGCGCAACGGACGCGCGTGATACGCCCGAGAGAATCGCGACGAATTCGCCTCTTCTGGACAAGCTCATAGTCCGTTTAATGAAAACGCGACCTGAGAAAAAGAGGTCAGTTCATGAATCCCCGACCGGTCCTATGAGACCGCGCTGTTATAGTTTTACTATTGTGTCTCGTTTTGTGGGTGTGATATATTAAATCCAAAAAATTGGTTTATTTTTAAAAACTCCAGTTAGCGCTTTCATTAGACGCACTCTAGCACACACATACAATGGGCGGGGCATTCAATAAACATTTATTTATTTATTAGAACTTCATGCAACATTAAAGGTTCACTTGGGTCAATTTGTATCGAAAGTTATTTGAAATATGTTTGGAACTTGCGCAGCTGCAGCGGTTAGGCGGAATGCCACGCCATGCCGCGCTAAGTCGGCAGTGAGCGTTGGCCCTAACACTTCCTCTATCGAAGACAATAAAAGATCATTGCGGCCGCGTGCTGTTAAAGCCAGAATTCCTCGAAATCCCATTAGGAAGCAAAAAAACTTATCGTGAGAAATGAAGATTCCCGTTAGGACTCTGTCGCGTATTATAAGACAAGACCTGAAGCTCAGCGCTTATTGTCGATATACTTACAGGACATGCCCTTAATCAATATTTACAATTAAAGAGAGTGGATCGATCAAAACGCCTTCTGTTGCGATACGCCGGTGAAGGGCACAGAAGTATCCTCTTTACCGATGAAAACAATTTACGACTGAAGAGCACTACAAGCAAAATGATAAAGTGTACTTACAGTGCAACAGCAAAACTATAACGAATGTAATTATTTCGCACGTAAATAATTCATAATAATAATAATAATAACTCAATACTCAATTATGTCTGCCTCTCAGAATGGATGTAGGAACGGGTCCCGCGGCACTAAGGAGCTACTCCTCATCGACATGGTCATAAGCCAACAGGTTTGACGGTCCCGCAAGGATTTGTCGACATGCTGGATAGACTACAAGAAGGCCTACGACTCTGTTCCTCATACATGGCTCATGAGGGTGCTGGAGTTGTATAAAATAGATGCAACTCTTCGCACCTTCCTTGGGTCATGTATGGGGCAATGGAAAACGGTCCTTCGCTATCCGGGATGTCGACTAAGCCGGGGGGACGATGAGCCTATATGGATCAGAATCAGAATCAGAATATTTATTTGTAAAACATAGGTATTTATGAGTACATACAGGTCTTAAATTTAAAATATGAGCGCTATGTTTTGCCGTAAAGGCGTACAAATATTGAACACAAAGTCTTTGGAAAAAACTATAAATATAAAACTAAGGAATACAAAAAAAACAGAAATTCAAAAACTCTTACAAATGGAAGATAAATAACTATTACAAACAAGTTAAATATCTAATAATAGTTTTTAAAATAATAACTATATAACAGTAATAACAAAAAAAACAGTCTTAAAAGTGTCATTAAAATTATAATAAGTAAAACAACAACAGCAATAACCACTTAGAAATTATAACTGAAGTTTAATATTTTAAATACGACATGTTAAAAGATATCATTTAAAAAATCTTCTACAGTGTAGTAACATTTTTCCAATAAAAATGAGTAGAGGCTTTTCTTAAATTTTAATAAGGGCAATTTTTTTACATTATCGGGTATTTTATTATAAATTTTGGTGGCCATACCAAAAAAACTCTTTTTCATTAGAGCGGTTCTGCATTTACTGTCGCACAATTTGTTCATATACTGAGAACGCATTGGAGTCTTCTTAACATCGGATAGCTTTTGAAATAGATGTAGATTTATTTTAACAAATAATGCAGTTTCGTAAATGTACATAGCTGGCATAGTGAGCAATTTCAATGATTTAAAATGAGGAACACAAGTTTCTGTAGACTTTAAGCCACACATGGACCGAATACATCGTTTTTGAGCTTTAAAAACATTCTCTCTGTCAGTAGATTGCCCCCAAAAAATAATTCCAAACCTAAGAACTGATGCAACCAATCCGTGATATGCTATTAAAAGTGTTTGTGTATTGACTTTTTTCGACAGCTGAAACAGTGCGTATGCAGATCTATTTAATTTAAGGCAAATTGCTTCTATATGGGGTTTCCATGTCAATTTGCTATCAATAATAATACCTAAAAATTTAGCTTTATCTGTATCTTCTATTTGGCACTGGTCATATGAAACATGAACTGGAGGTTTTTCACATCTTTGACGAAAGTGCATTATTCTAGTTTTGTTTAAATTAATTACTAGGTTATTATTGTTAAGCCAGTTAATAATTTTTTTGAGACATTCATTTATATCACTCTCGTAATTAGCAGGATTATCACATTTTACAATAGCTGTACTATCATCGGCGAAAAGAACCATATTTTGAGATATGAGAATTGGAAGATCATTTATGTATATTAGAAATAGTAGCGGCCCTAGCACGCTACCTTGGGGCACCCCATATTTTATAATTCTTGACCGAGATGTATAAGGGATCAAACGGGGAATATTCCAGGGCGACAGTCTGAGCCCACTTTGGTTCTGCTTAGCTCTGAATGCTCTCAGCACATTGCTGGAGGAATCAGGCTTGGGCTATCGGTTGAGAAGAGGTGGTCAGGTTTTATCTCACCTTCTTTACATGGATGATCTGAAACTCATTGCCTCCAACAAACTGCAACTAATGGAACTACTGAAGGTAACTGAAACTTTCAGTAGTGCCATTAGGATGGAATTTGGTGTTGACAAATGTGCAGTCATGCATGTAAAGCGAGGGAAGATTATGGAATCCGCGGGTATTCAACTCTCAGATTCCATACACCTTAGATCCCTCTCCTCGATCGAAACCTATAAGTATTTGGGTATGTCGGAAGCGTTAGGCATTAACGTCGCTGACATGAAGCAATCATTGAAGGAGCGCTTCTTTGGCCGCCTGAAGAAGGTTTTAAACAGCCTTCTGTCGGGTGGAAATAAGGTGCGCGCCTTCAATGGTTGGGTCATGCCGGTCTTGATGTACGCTTTTGGCATACTCAAATGGACTCAGACTGAGCTAGACGCTCTGGATAGGCGAGTTCGTACATTGCTGACCGCAAATCGGATGCATCACCCACGCTCGTCGGTGATGAGACTGTACATCCCGCGGAAATGTGGAGGTCGAGGCTTTTTAAACGCCAAAACTCTGCACAACCGCGAGGTGTGCAGCCTCAGAGAGTATTTTCTCAATTCCGACGTGGGTATGCACCAGATGTGGTAGCAATGGACGAGGGACTAACCCCGTTGTCCATGGCTAATGAGAACTGGCACAAACCTGTGGTACTAAATACTGATGACCGCAAGGAAGTATGGAAAAGCAAGGAGCTCCACGGGCGCTTTTATCGGGCTCTCCATGAGCCTGATGTAGATTTCTTAGCGTCCGTGGCCTGGTTACGGTTCAGTAACCTCTTTGGGGAAACTGAAGGTTTTGTCTGTGCGATTATGGACGAAGTTATCCTGACGAATAACTACCGGAGACATATAATAAATTAAGGACGGGACGGTGGACGTGTGTCGGGCATGCCATCGTCCGGGAGAGTCCATTAGACATATTATCTCTGGTTGTTCTCGTCTGGCTAACGGCGAGTATTTGCACAGGCATAACCAAGTAGCCAGGATTATTCATCAGCAACTTGCTCTGAAATACAAACTTGTGGAATCAGAGGTACCGTATTACAAGTATGTGCCCGACCCAGTTCTCGAAAATGACCATGTCACGCTGTACTGGGATCGGTCTATCATCACTGACCGGACTATTGTAGCCAATAAGCCGGATATAGTGGTGATAGACCGATTAGCGCGCCGCACAATGATAGTCGATGTCACCATCCCGCATGACGAGAACCTCGTGAAAGCCGAGAAAGAGAAACAGATTAAATATCTCGACTTGGCACACGAGGTTGTCGACATGTGGAATGTGGACTCGGCTGTCATTGTGCCGATTGTTGTGACCGCCAATGGCCTGATGGCCAAAAGCTTCGACGACCACCTGTCGAAGCTGTCGTTGCGCGGTTGGATCAAGGGCCTGATACAGAAGGCAGTACTCCTGGATACGGCTCGTATCGTGAGGAGGTTCCTGTCTCTGGAGCCCTAACCACCGGTAGCTTGGACCCTGCTCCCGCCATCGGTGGCACTCTATTTTTTATATTTTTAAATGTTTTTATATTATCTTTTTGTATTCAAATATTTAAAAATATAATTTATATGAATTTAATGAAAATAAAGAAATAATAATAATAATTTACTCTTTATTGTACACCAAAGAAATACATTTTTAACAAAGAGCTTAAGATTAGTAGGGGACGGGGGTGGTACAATGGGCGGTCTTATCGCTAACAGCGATTTTTTACAGACAACCTTTGGATGGAATTGACTTAGGAGAATAGATAGGTACGCAGGTAGTTTCTGGTGTACTATTTACATGTATACAATACATACTAAATAATTAATCTAAAATAATTCATCTACCGCCTCACGCATTATTTTTCAAATATCTAAGTTCAATGATGGGTCAATTAAACCTACAATAAGTTCACTTGTTGTTACGCGCGTTTACTGCAAAACCGGTAATAAAATGTACAAATAACGAGTCAACACAGAAACAAAATTGCAGATTTTTATCTTATAGACCCATCGGTTTCAATAACGTCAAAATTATCTATGGAGGGCTAATAGTCACTGTCATAAAAAATCGGAACGTTAGTTACTAGATCTACTGAGGGTAAGCCTTAGCCTTTGGCAGTGCCGTAACTAGGGCGGTGCTAGCGGTGCCCAGGCACAGGGCGCAGACTCCGAAGGGGCGCAATAATATCATATCTTTAGCCCTTTTTGTTTGTATTGTACTTATTTCGTGGGGCGCAGTTATAGAAGCTCGCACCGGGCGTATAAAAGACTAGTTACGGCTCTGGCCTTTGGCAATTTTATAATATTGTGCGATAATACTGAGCTGAATTGCAACCATAGGAACCTCACTGACTAATATACAGGGTGTTTGGTTCATCGTGTGCCAAATTGATATGGTCGACTGGCGGGATCATCTGCTATCCTTTCAGACCCCTTATAAACACTACCCATGCCCTGTGGATTTTTTGTCATCGAGATATTAGTATTTTTTTGAAAAATAGACCCGAATTTTACATTCAAATACAAATATTAAAAAATGTATAAGACGTTTTAGTAGGTGTTTCAGGTACCATTCCAGCAAAAATAATTTTTCAATTCATAATTTTGAATGTTAATTTTATGCGACTTGATTCACAAAACTAGCGATTTTACATAGTTGCAAAAAGATTTTTTCGACACACTTGCTCATAAAGTGGGTGTTATTGCACTGCACTTAGGTATATAAAGGGGCTCGTTACCAAACTGTGACATTTTGATTGCACATGTGCGGTAATGTAGTTAGAACCTTTTTGTTTAACCTCTTTTTTGTCAAAAAGAGTTTTAAGACAAACAAGAATAAAATTTGTTATTGCGTTCAATAGCATAAATTAGTGTTTTACTTACTTATTTCATGCAATGTCGTGTTTAAATAAACTATTTAAAATTTTACATATTTAATTAATTAAATCTTTTATCAAATTTGTATTTTCTGTTTATATGGAACCTCATTCTTATTTTTTCTAAACCAACAGCTAGAGTAGCTAGTCTATGGCCGCCATTTTTCGCGCATGCGCGCGTGTAGGAAAAGTCAATTTTTTAGCCGCCATATTTAAAAATAAAATACAGATTTTATAAATATATCTACAACAACTATTTATGAGGAAAATGATTTGTGCTGTACGCAAGAAAATCTAAGTCATGGGACCACTATACAGTCAAAATAGTTCATTATAACTTTACTGAATGCACATTTATGAACTGTTTCTTTAGATAAACTTTTCATATATCTACTAAATAAAGTTGATTTTTAATTTATTTTCTTCACAAGTGTGTCGAAAAACGTCGTATGACACACGTGAGTAATTGGTCATTATCGTTCTTGGTTCTCTTAAGACCCTCGCCATGGCTCGGGTCTTAATACCACCGCGACGATAATGACTCACATTACACACTTGTATCATAATGTACTATATTTGTTTCTAGTAAGACCAACGAAAAGTGAGATACGAGACAGATTTCACCTTTTAATTACTCAGATACCCGCGAAACGAGACACAATAGTGATGACCCCTCCAGTCGACCATAACAATAACTGCGCGGTCTCATAGGACCGGTTGGGGATTCAAACGTTAAAAGTGATATAACAGATTAATTAGGTGTTCCAGGTACCAATTTTGCAAAAATAATTTTTCAATTCATAATTTTGAATGTTAATTTTATGCGACTTGATTCACAAAACTAGCGATTTTACATAGTTGCAAAAAGATTTTTATGGTATGCCATAAAAATCTTTTTGGCACAAAAATTCGGGTCTATTTTTCAAAAAATTCGGGTCTATTTTTCAAAAAATACTAATATCTCGATGACAAAAATCCACAGGGCATGGGTAGTGTTTAGGGGTCTGAAAGGATAGCAGATGACCCCTCCAGTCGACCATATCAATTTGGCACACGATGAACCAAACACCCTGTATATTATTATGTCGTTATTATTACGCAGTATTTTCAATTTCAATCACACAAGTAATATGAATTGTACGAGTACCTACACTAGACTGACAAATTCCTTTCAATGTTGCTACTTTTTGTTTTACATCTACCGCTATAACATCACATCCTCTTGTAACGAATGCGCACCAGAATTAAAATAGCTGATACCTGACCTTGTTCCTGAAGGGTGCCTCGGCGCCACTGTTGCTACCGCGCCGCATCTATCAGGTCTCCGGATGGCGATGTGATCTTGATTTCTAGGATCAATTTTGCTGCGTTGATCCTAGAGATCTTGAGGCTTGAATATTCTGTGTTTTCAGCTCGCCTACTTCCAATTTTTTCACAACGGTTTCTGATCTACAATAGTACTACACTTGTCTCTCCGAGAGGAATTCGGGTAGATCACATTCCGAGTAAAACGTTCTAATTTGCTTTGTTCTTATGTCGTTCTGGGGATATATATGTGATCATGATCCCACATTTGTTACTCAGGATTAGGGTAAAACTAACCAGGTGCTAACCAGACCATACAAGTCCGTGCTTTGATTCGGGTCTAATCGAATTTTTCAAACGGACAGAAACGCCCGACTCTATCAAAGCACGTCACTTCTAGTTGCCACTAGATGGCGTGTCTAGTTTCGTTGTTAAAAGAACAATGTTCAAAATGTTCGGACACCGTCCCCACCCTTGTAGCACTTTATAACCTATATCAATCGAACGGCATTGACCGTCGCATCATTTTATTGTATGACGGCGAAGCTGAAATATGCATCCGAAAAAAGTTATATCGACGTGAAGTAGCCGAAATCAGTCACAATTATGTTCCTATCTACTACAATTATCCCTTGTAGCACTATAAAACCTATATCAATCGAACGGCCTTGACCGTCTCATCATGTTATTGTATGACGGCGAAGCTGAAATATGCGTCCGAAAAAAGTTATATCGACATTAAGTAGCCGAAATCAGTCACAATAAAATTATGTTCCCATCTACTACAATTATCCCTTGTAGCACTATAAAACCTATATCAATCGAACGGCCTTGACCGTCTCATCATTTTATTGCATGACGGCGAAGCTGAGATATGCGTCTGAAAAAAATTATATCGACATGAAGTAGCCGAAATCAGTTACAATCAGTAGATGGGCAATTATAATTTTAAGCTTTTCAATTTAAATATGTTCACAGTCCAAAAAAGCTATAGGTGAGCAAGATAGCATATTAATAGTAAGGGCCGCATGCACAGAGCATCGCGCAATATTGTAATTATAGTAGAACTTTTTTTAGTTCGTATAGAGTATACAAGTTGCTTGGAGTAGCATCACGAAAAAAGTATTGTACGACACTTAATAAATCACTTCCTCACGTCTTCACTGTTTTTTGAGTTGCTGAAGCGCTTCCCAATACCTTCAGGGAGCCTTTTCAAGATAGTGCATACGCCACCGACTTCTTAGAACGAATTAGTCAGAGCATCCATACCAGTAATGACTGTGGAACAGCACCGTTGACGACTTGGCTAGGTCCGGATTATCACCAAACTGCAAGTTACCCAGTGCTCGCCTTCCGCAAGCCTGTGCCTTCGGTCTTTGAAAATCGGCATCGGGATCCCGGCGGCGGCGGGGGCGTGAGGTTCGTTCCCTCTCGCGCTTGTGGTCGGCCGCCTTATTCGCTAGCATTATTGCTTTGCAGAAGAAAGCGACCGCCCGCCACCCCTCCTCACTCCGGACTATGGCCTGTACCAGGGCCAGGCGCGAGAGGCCGCCGTCGCTGATAGCCTCCACGAGGAAACAGGGGTGTTCCGCCCAAGCAAGGCACATCTCCACAGTGTGCTCCGGGCCATCCACACAGTGGCGACATCCGGTCGTCCTTTCTGTCTGAATCCGAAGCAGGGAGCTCCCGAACTTACCGCGTCCGGTGAGGACCTGCATCATATGGAACGTGAGGACGCTGTGATCTCTTTCTAACCACACCTCAAAGAGGGGACTTACCGCCGCAATGACAGCGTGCCCAGCACTGGGTTGCGACAGTCGCAGTCGCCATGCCACCCTGAGATCCCGCCGGAACTCTGTCCGCTATACCTCGACTTGCATCTCCACGCGCAAATCGTGCCTGCGTGCAAGCACTGTTGCCTCCAGATCCCACGGTGGCAGGCCATCAAGGAGGTTTACCGCTTCGCGGGAGATCGTGCGGTGGTATCCCCGAACCATTCAGATGACCATGACCCTCTGGCAAGCATTCAGCTTGGCCGCCGGTCGCTTATCCAGCGACGGTGCCCATAAAAGGCCACGGACCGAACGGCAACAACACGGGCGACTGATTTCGGCTACTTCATGTTGATATAACTTTTTTCGGACGCATATTTCAGCTTCGCCGTCATACAATAAAATGATCGGACGGTCAAGGCTGTTCGATTGATATAGGTTTTATAGTGCTACCAGGGATAAATATAGTAGATGGGAACATAATTGTGACTGATTTCGGTTACTTCATATCGATATAACTTTTTTCGGACGCATATTTCAGCTTCGCCGTCATAAAATAAAATAATGAGACGGTCAAGGCCGTTCGATTAATATAGGTTTTATAGTGCTACAAGGGATAATTGTAGTAGATGGGAACATAATTGTGACTGATTTCGGCTACTTCATGTCGATATAACTTTTTTCGGATGCATATTTCAGCTTCGCCGTCATACAATAAAATGATGAGACGGTCAAGGCCGTTCGATTGATATAGGTTATAAAGTGCTACAAGGGTGGGGACGTTTTGAACATTGTTCTTTAACTGCCGGATACGACATAATTATTATAAATGAATTCTGAAATAAAAAAAAACGGATCCATGAGAGTCGAACTCGCGCACTGAGGATTCTGTACCGACTTACCATGAAATTCGAGAATTGTACTATAAATTCTCGAAGATATTTTACTAATCGTAATTTTTTGTGACTTATCTACAAATCACTCTTCAAAATGTGTAGATTTTTTTTTTTTAACTGTCACTAGGGAATATCTGTAGCGCGGATACCCTACGATAAGTAATGAGACAAGTTTAGAGTGCAATGTTTGTACAAAATTTTAGCCGATTATTCATTCCGAGATTTTGACTAATTTTCGTGTACTAATAGACTTGTACTATTATTATCTGTACCTACACGAGTGATTTGTAACTTCTCTTCTAATAATCCTTTCGGAAACCTGGTGTTTTACTCGAACCTAGAAGCTCAATCACATCACATGAAATGAAAAAAGAACCATATATTCTGTTGATCGTTTTAATATAATCATAACTAATATAATTAAAATTGTATTTACACATGGCCACTGGTTATATTTTACCTAATCGAGCATTTTACTAGAATTAAAAAATCATGTCATTCATAGGTAGATACATAAATATTAATCAACGGATATTGATTGAATTCCTTGCTATACACGTGGCTTCTGCCGTGGCGATCGTCTTCTCGGAGAAATGTGGACGGCTTTTAGCGGCGTATTAGTCTTTCTGAGATCATTGTTAATGGCTGGTAGTCGAGAACTCTTCGGGGTACAAAGAGGCTTCTTCAATACTGGTATTTGTGGCGTTTTCATTACCATACTTCGTGGAGAAACCACATTCTTTACAGGTGGCGTCGTCTTTCTAGCGTTACGCCAATTTTCGAATTCGCTGTTATTAGGGACGTTCAGACGATACGATTTCGAAGGCACATTTGTAGTTTCAATATTATTTCTTGTAACTCTGACTGGGATGTTGGGAGATGTAACAGGAGATTGTATTTTAGGCTTCACATATGCCACACTCTTTTGAGGTTTACTTTGCTGACCAGTTATTCTAGGTTTTCTCGCGAATCCTGCATGGACAGCCTTTTCTTGTCTTTCTGAGGATTTATCGGAGCTCGATTCGAAGAGCTTCGCTTTAGCAAGAACGGCGCCAGCGTTCTGTTTTCGCAACTTGTTTACTGAAGGTCTCCCTGTCTGACTAGTCTTCTCTAACTCCCCAGTTTTATCCATGAAGAACGCTGCAGCGCTCCGCCACTTTTGTTGCGACTGTGGAGGGCTTGGTTTACGATTCCTGTAAGTGATGTTTTGGTAACATCTAGCCAACATGCTGTTATTAGATTTGGCGCTCGTGTTTAAAGTGTTGTTAATTGAGGTTTCCGAAGCTGTGTTTTCCCAACTGTTGTTTCCAATGGTAACATTCAAGGATCTGCGCGCCGGTATTCTGCTGATAGGTTTATCAGTGTTATAGTCGGGTATAAGACTAGCTCGTTTTCGTAAGCGATATTTCTGACTAGAATCCGAGACGTTATTGAGCGAGTGTTCTGATGTGGAGGCATCCCATTCATTTGCTGATTTCTGTGTTGCTAAGTCAGGTTTGGCGGTGCTAGTTCGTTGTCTACGAGTCAGTCCTACATACGGATAAAACCTATCGGTGTTTTGACTAGATTGCGACTGAGACGACACATTCCAGGACTTGTGTCTTACGATTTTCGTGATGTTCTCTTTAGATCTCCGTCGTATGGAGCCGATTTTCCGCGCACTTGGTGATCGAATTATTTTGGCTTCTTCGCTGGGTCGTATCTTCAGTTCTTTACTCAATCTTCTCGCCAAATGGTCGGAACTGGGGCAGTGCAACATAGCAACTTCCTCTAAAGTTTGTTCATAGACATTTTGTACTTGTTGCAGAGGTTGTACTCTCGGTATATCTGTGAATTCTCTAGACAGTCTGTTTTCGATAGCTGATACTCTGCTTTTGATCTCTTCATATTCTTGTTTTGAAATCCTGACGTAATCTTTGTCTGACTGTTTCATATCGGGAGACAAATCTACCGTGTCGTGTACGCTGAACAAATGCTCAGAGGAAGTTATCAAATCTTCACTACTGATGCTTGTTTCGGAGTTCTTGTGAGAACTGAAGTCTCGGTTAATGATTGGAGTGCTTCTGGCGTCCATGAGGCTTAGTCGTAATCGTTTTCGTTCAATACCCCTGAAAGAAAATTGGTGACTATTGTTATCAATGCTAATAATGAGCAGAGAATAGATCCTTGTTATTTTTAAAAACTATGCGGTGATTATGAAATACAACTTAAAGACTTACATTTTCATTGGCGTGAAGGATAATTCTTTTTGCGGAAGTCCTTTAGTGATTTCTTTCCTATAAAACCAAAGAAAAAAGTGTTAAAATTGTGGCGTGGTCTTATTAGCATTGGGATGATTCTATTAACAGGTATTTTCTAACAAATACACTTACTTAGTTTTAGCAGAAAGTCCCTCATGCGTGTCGAACTTTCGTTTGGCGGCAGATTTGCTCAGGACTGGAGTCTTGCCATTCTCATTGACTGTGGCAGGAGTGTTCACACTACCCGACACCATTTTGCGGAGGCCGTTTAATACTCCTAAAAACAAAAGTGAGCAAGATTATTAGTATAACTGTAGGTGATCAAGTCACACATGTAGGCAATCACAGTCATTATTTCCTTGCTAATGACACGAAACAACTTACTGTTGAGAGAGCCACTGCGTCGTTTCTTCTTCCTCCTTGCAAGATAGCCATCGGAATCATCGTCCAGCTGTGCCATCAGCTCTTCTGTTAGTTTTCCTATGTGTTGTGAGTTTTCGATGAACATCTGATAAAAAATTAAGTACATATTATTATTTCACTGTTTTGCTTTTCTTGCCTTTCTCTAAAACTGAGACAGACACAGAGGTGGACTTAGGCCTTGTACACGAAACTGCGATGCGACGTGATGCGAATTCGTAACGCAGAAAATTGCAATACGAATTCCTGCTATGCGATTTTGTGCGGCAAAGTATTGGTTCAGGCGACTTTACAATGTTGGTGAGTTCTTGCCACGCGTCGTGCAAGCTCGCAGGTTTTTGCGATGCGACGTCGCATCGCTATTTTGTGTACAAGCCCTTATTGACTTAGATATTTTCTACCAGTCTACAAAACATTGAAATTTCTATCTCAAGATGTTTGGGAGGTTCAATGATTTTACTTTTTGGCGCTTCAATGGTTTTACTTTTTGGATGTTGAAGATCAGGCTAAGCGGAGGAAGTTCAGTCGGAGGGCGGACCTTGTTAATAGCCGGGATTAACGCCAGGTTGAAGAATAATTTTACTTTTTGGAATGTGATTCACAGTACTCATTCCTAGCATTCTTATTAAAATTAAGGTGGTACTAAGTTTGCCATGGCTAGTTTAAAAATTAATTACAAATGCCTACAGTGTTGTGCTTGAAGTTAACATCACTGCTTTGCTCAAAATTAGAAATGTCTGAGAAAACAATATAATAAAGACAGATAAAACAGCAGCAGATCATTTCAGAATTATCCAGAAAATTTGTTTAACAATGAGGAGAACAGAGCAGACGACATGGTATTAGATTAAGAGTAGTAAATACCTTGACAAGTGCAACATGGTGCTCCAGTCTCTGGGCAGAAGCTGCAGCGGGCAGCGGCATAATACTGGGGGCCATCACTATGGCCAAGTTGGAGGAGTCCATCAGATTGTCCTTGTGTCGGGACGCTAGGAAGTTTAGTAACTGGAATGTACAAATATTATATTTGCTATGATATTGTTTTGATATTAATTGAGAGTGTTTAAATATTCGAAGCACACAGCACCCAAATAAAACCAAATGTGATGAGAACAAGAAAATATGTGTGTGGGTTTGATTCTCACACATAACATATATTATTTTATGTGTGCATGAGAGTTTACAAATGTTTGTGACCGAAACAGTTTTATGTGATACTGTTAAAAAAGTTGCTTTACAACAATTTTTAGTTATAAAACAGAGCAAACCTACCTCCATAATATAATGTAAGAGATGAACATGTAATACTGGTAGTAACAACAAAGTGTGCAGAATAGGCTTCAGTGCGTCCTCTCCGGCGGTCAGTCTACATCTCAACAACAAGTCTTGTACTTCAGCACTGATCAGGGGCTCGGGCAGACATCGCAGGTACAGCTTCAGTACGCTTGCCACGTCTATAGGATGGTGGCCGTCTGATACACAGCCTCCTGCATCTAATAGTCTCTGTTAATCATAGAAATGGTATGGTGAAATATATTATCTATACAGGAAACCATGATAACACATGTACAGCACAACTTTCATTATCAACACAAAATATAAATTTGAATGACCAGTTGAATTCTATAGAATGATAAGCATAGCATAGCTTTGTTGATGACGCATAGGAGTTTAGGAGGGAAAAATAGGCTTTTGCCTAACAATGATACTATTTTCACTCAACAAAACAATGCTTCTCATTGTTGTCTCAATACAAACCTTGATATCTTTTTGGCGATTTTGTGAGCCAGCTTTCCGGAACAAACCCTCAACATGGAAGTTGGATCGAAGCACTGAGGACATCTCAGTGACAACTATGGGAACACTCAATGTACTACCACAACAAATAACACTGCACGATGGCACCTTCTGTAAAGGTGCTCCAAATACTGTTTTGTGATCCTGAAACAAATATTCTCATTACAGTCCCAGAATGTTAAGCAAAGAACCATTACTTGTAACAGGAAATGCAGGTGCACTCACTTTCACACTTTTCAATATAATCTTCTTTAGCCGATGCTTTAAACCAGCCTTTTTCAATTCCCCAACAATTATCGACTGCAATTTTCCATGATTTATCCCGTCCGAAATTAACATTTTGTTTATTTTTATTATTAAAACTAACACAAGTCAAAACTTGAGCAGATTTTTAAATCCGCCATTCGTAAATTCGTTAAATGTCGTTTCGTTTCACGGTGTGAAAATGAAACGTCAGCTTTACAAGCTCCGATATAACGAATGAAAAGCATTAAAAACACAACAGCTTGCGAAGTTTCTAGGTGTACAGCAAGTGTAAATCGTATCGTATTTTAGAGAATTTTTCTTTTGTGAAACTTTCATTCAAGTAAAGTTTTTAAAATAAATATTATAAAAGTCTGAAACATGAGTAGAATGGAAAGTGATTTCGTTGAGAATTCTGAATTCCATTTCTCTTAGCTAGTCCTTGAATAAAACTCAACAACCGAATGAAAGTCTACTTTCTAAAGCTTTTTTGTTCTACAACTCACAACTATGGAATATAATCCGTTGCGAAAAAAATGTCGGTTTAATTGATTCTTATTAAAATTATTAATCGGAAGATATCGGTTTGTGTTTTCAGAACGCAGACACGTATTTCATGTTTGACATTGACAGTAATTCATCACATTTCATCCCATAGTAGGCTATATTTTTAGCATCAATAATTTGAATGATTAGTTACTATTGAAATAGCATTATTTGTTTTGATGACGAGAAAATGAAACAAAATAACTCGGATGTTCCGAGTACCTACCTTGTCGACAACATCATTATTGTTGATCAAATCATCAAAATTATTAGAGCATCAGCAATTTCCGCATAAATACACAATATATTTTATTTTAGAACTATTTGATTTACAAGAGTACATATTCAGATTATAAATGGTATATCACAGTTAGCTTGTTTGTAAATATCTTAACAATGATTGAATTGTCTGCAAAATTAACAACTGGAACAGTTTATTTAGCTGGTGAAGCCTTGGAATGCTGCATATCATTTTGCTATACTGCTCAACCGGAGCATAGGAATTCACAAAGTCACTGGTAATAACCCCTTCCAATATTATTACAAACCTACTTGTTATTGCCAGTTTGCCAATCAGTAGCCACTCATGCCCTATACTTAACTTATACATTATAAATATCTTATTCCAGTGATGCCCTAGAAAACTTAGCATGGGCTTCAGCCCAGATCCACTGTTTCTACTCCACATCAAAGAACACAGGTGACAAGACACCGACTATTGGCAAGACAACCTCTTTGGAAGTCACCTCCTGTGATATTGGAGATGTCATATTCCATACCAAACCGAAAATACTGTTCTGTGATTTGACTATTCCTTTGGGGGAAACTAAGACTTGTAAGTACCTACATAATTTTATAACAGAACAAGGCACTAGTAACTGGTACCAGTAGTTTTTAAACCATGTAAGAAGTTTCTTCTTAATTAATTTTATTTTATTCCTCAGTCTGGTACAGAGAATCCCTCCCAATTGAAGCTCCACCATCATACAGAGGTACTTCAGTCAAGTACTCCTACAAAATCACCATAGCTACCCAGAAAGTGGGCTCCCACATAAAAATGGTCCGGATACCGTTCAGAGTACTGCCCATCAGCCCTATAATGAACATGCAGGACTTGGCAGCCCTGTGTGGTAATGAGACCACTGAGGAACTGCAGCCAACCAACCCATTCTCTGAAGAAAGGAAAGTTGAGACACCTCTAACTATGGCTTTACAAGTTTTACAGGTAATTTTTTAATCAAATCACTCTAATTTATTACTGACTAGCTTCTGCCCGCTTTTTCATCAATATGAAAGTAGAAAATAAATACCCTATGTTCCTCAGTGGAGATGTAGCTGTCTAATGGTAAAAGAATTATTGAAATTGGTCACAAAAAAAAAAAAAATCTCCTTTTTGTAATATTAGTTTAGATATAATTTTTGTGAGTGCTAATCATCTTTATTTAGAATAAAATAAAAATATTATTTCAATTCTTATTCATGTAATACTATGTACTAAAATGAATTATTTTGCAAACATAAATGATTGCAGCAAAGACAAAAAAGGAATATGAAATATTACTCAGTTAATTTTGAAACAATGCTTGTGCTGAATTTCAGAATCTCACCGCCAGAAGAAGTCCGAACTCGTACATGATAACAAACACTAGAGGCAAGGTGGGCCGTTTCTGTCTATTCAAATCAGCTTACAAGCTGGGTGAAGACATTGTGGGCACTTTTGACTTCTCCGTGGGAACTGTCACATGTATGCAGGTAATTCTGGTTGAGACTTTAATATTACCAAAAAAAATTTGTACTTTCATCTGGTGTATGATCCAGTCCAACATGAAAATATTGCTGCAGGAATATTTGAAAGAGTGACTCAGGTGAGTTTTCATTCCACCCTAGAAGCAGAGAAGCCATTGGCTAATTTCCGAACTCAAAAAAAACACGATAATGTTATGGGTATGAAAACAAAGTTGTAGAAGATAATAATAACTACAAATTATATTTATTATCAACAATATAAAATAATTGAAAAGTCCCAATATTCTATAGAAAAGGTTCTAGAAATTGACCAAATGGCATTGTGTCAGACTCATTAACAAGTCACAAGCACCAAGAGGTTCAATGAAACTAAAAATATATAATATGAAATAAAATATTAACATCTGCCTACCAAGTAATAACTCTCTTCCTTCTGATAATATATGAAAATTTCTTTTTATAAATTACTTGAATCTAAATTTTAAACAGTTCTTACTGCATATTTCAGGTCTCAGTGTCTCTACAACCAGAGGAAATAATCAAATCAAAGTCTCCTTCCAAGAATGTCAGTAAGGACACGAGCAGTAGATCTATGACAGTGGCCAGATATCATGAGGTGACCCTAGGACTGACACAGTCGCAGCTGATATTACCAATACCTTTGCATATCACACCGGCTTTTGAAGTTGATGATGGTAAATATTTATTCTGAATATATTTGGAACATATGGATAATTACGAGTATTACGATTATTTCAGTATAAATGGTCAAAAAACGCGTCACTTTTGACTGGTTCACCAATTTAGAAGATTTTATATTGTAGATTTTTTAGAAAATCCTCCAGAAAATTAATATCACGACTAGAATAGTATGTTTTGATACAAGTGGAGAAAGTTTGTCATTGCGATCAAAGCGGAATTCGCCCGATACGTAGGGTTCTATGGAGCTGAGTGCTGCAGTGACAAATTTCCATGCGTATTAAACGACGTTTTTCAATACACTTACGAAGATGCACGACTCGGGGTCCGATATGATAAATGCAATCAATTGTGCAAGCTTGCACACTTTTCAGCACTAGTGTGGAAAACAGTAAATTGCGTGCCTATAAGCGGTAGCGGGTTAGGTTGTTTAACAGCTTTTCGCATAAGTGTAATGAAAAACTTAACTAACTTAATGAAAAAATTACATATTTTATACTGTTTCAGTATCGCTGAGCTGGCGTCTTCACTTTGAATTTGTAACATCAAATGAGAAACTACTACCAAATCCAGAAGACAAGGACTGGACTGCACCACTAAACGTGCCCATAGAGACCATGGTCTGGAACCTTCCAGTCAAGATATATTCCACCTTGCCCAAGCAGATCACACAGCATTCAATAGGCAATGATGCTTATACCATGTTAATTAAATAAGGAGAAAGATGTTTAGTGGTAGAGTTAGTTTAATTTGTTCATTCCAGCCTTAACCCCCAGGAATTCAAAAGGCTTTGACTAAAGATTACTAATTCTGATTGTGTATCTGTATAATATCTGGTAACTATCTGGGATTGTAGTGTAAGATTCTTTGTATAATGATTGATAGCATTAGCTACTACATCAGGCCACACCAGATCGCTCTTACCTGTGCTTCTATCCTGTCTCATTTACTAAAGCGAGAAAGTGAGCGGGAGCACGATCAAACTCGTTGTAATCGACGAGGCAGTCTGCAAGACGCTCAGAAAAGGATATAAGCATAGCAAAGTGTGAGGTGTAGCCACCTGTATGCTAAATGTAAAATAATGTAAATAATATTATTATGTAAAAATGTGAATGTATGATATTAATACTAATGGAATAATGTAAACAATAATAAATAACTTTGGATATTTACACTTATTTATTAAAATAGTACTTAAAAATACTGATTAGTGTCATTCGTCAACAGACTCCTTATCCCAATCTTTCATTTTGGCACCCATCATGAAGTCATCCCTGGAATGGTAAAACAAAATTTAGAAACTGAATCATAAAACAGAAACCTTTGAACTGATGTAGGCAGACATGGGAAGCTTAGCATCTAAAAAATAAACAAAAAAAGGGTTGTTAAAGATACTTCTTATAATGGCTAGCTGAATTATTGCTTATCTACCCATATAATTAAAAATGAAATATTTGCTTAGATTGACAAAATATATGCATACAAAAATATATTTAAACCCAAACAAACGCAATTTTTTAAATTTTTATCGTGTTTGTTCTAGAAAATATTGAAAGAGCTAAACTAATTTTGACAAAAATTTCACTAATAGATAGTTGATATTATAAAGAGTAAGTTAGGCTAATTTTATTTGAGAAAAATAGTGTGACACTTAGAAAAAAAAAACTAATGGCAATGTGCTGTATTACATGTATAATACAGATGGAAGTCATGGGCACCAGCTACTTATATGTTTCAAAATATACACATTTTTTGATTACCTCAGTGCACTCCATTTAGGTTTATCCTCGTCTTTGATTTCATTCTTTGCAACCTTAGTGTGCTCATCAACAATAATTGATTTACTTTGTCCCATAAGTGTGTCTAAGAAAGCTCTCTTATCAAACTTCTTCAATATTTTCTCTTTTTTACTTTCCGACAAATCATTCCTATCCATTTCTTGTTCTAGAGATTTTTGTTGGTTTCTGACAGCATTGAATAGTTGGACGACACCTTTTGTAGCTATTTTTGTTAATAACCTTTCCCTGTCCTTTTCTAGTATGTTTGGTTTTACTCTTATTGATGGTTTCTCATGTTTCTGGAAGGAAATATTTATTAATTTAAACTTCATCTACAGTAGTGGTACATAGGCGGATTTAATGCATCGAGGTATTCTCTACCAGTCAACCTGTCAAATAATGTGTAAACAATAAAAAAAAATGAAATCGATTGCATTCCCCATAATACCAAATGCAAGTTTAAGATCACAATACAACTGAATTGCAGTTTGCTCTATATTGTGCAATCTGAAGATACTTCTGCGTATTCACATGAAGGCAAGATAATTAATAAAACTTACAACTCGCTTAGCAGGAGGTTCTGATATCACCGGTTCTGCTTCTTTTTTCAGCACTGGCTTCTTCTCTCCTGTTTCATCTATAACCTCAAATGCTGGTTTCTCCTCCTTGACAGTCTTAACTATGTCGGAATGTTTCTTAGCCCTTGATAATACTAGTGTCTTTTTGTTTTTGGGCTTGCTAGATCCCAAGATTTTAGCTACAGAGTCTGCCCAGCCTTCATTTGTTACGAGAGCAGCCTTGCCTTCGTCATCATCAGAGGATTCACCTTCGGCATCAGAGGCACCGCTTTCAGCTTCAAGAGATCCGCTTTCGGCATCGCTATTGGCTTCAGGAGCATCACTACCATCATCAGGACCACCAACTTCGGCATCAGATTCTTCATCAGGAGCGTCACTATCCGCTTCAGAGGCAGCACTTTCAACATCAGCTTCGGAGTCATCCTCTGCATCTTCGTCTATGTCTTCAATTTCGTTTTCCGATGCTTCGGATTCATCTTCGCTTGATGAATTCGATTCTGAATCCACTACAAAACATTCACAAATAATTAGAAAAATCTTAAAAAAATAAGTAAAATACCCTTGGTTCCATATATAGAAAAGACTTACTTGAAACTTTAAGTATCGGTTTATTCATTGTTTCAGCAACTACCATATTTGTGTATGAATTTCAAATAAGTTTTTATTTATTTTCAGATTTCACGTGTTCCTTTCGTCCACATGCAATTTGACAGTTTGACTTGAAGTCGATTTGACAATCTTGACATGACAATTTTGACAACTGCTTTGACAGTAGTTTGACATTGACAGAACAGTGGCAGATAAAGGGATGCGTTCAATTGTTTTGCTTGAACATACGTTCCGTGTATTTTCGAAAGGCATAATGTTGCTGAAGCACCATTTTTTTGAAAAAATAGACACCAATAAATAATTATTCAGTATATCATTAGAATAAATCGAGTCTCCTGGTTTTACTTTAGTGATATTTTGGTAAATTTAAAAATTTACAACTATTAATGTTTTCCAGAAATTAATCTATTGACGTGTCATAAGCAAAACGAAACGCAAAATTGTTTTTAAAAATAAAATACAGCTGATCGACAAGGCAAGAGAAGTTTTTGTTTCATTCATGAGAAAATGGTGGTTTTGCTTTAAACATGGCGAATACTGCGAACCCTCTATCATTTTTAAATAGAAGGGAATACGGACTCATACCAGATATTAAGTATCAATTCTTTAACAATCGGCTAAATGCAGCGAAAAATTTATATCGACGGGAACTTGTGTGCCATTTTGGATGTGTAAATGCTATTGAGTTTTCTAGCAATGGCGAATTACTTGTATCAGGTATGTCATTTTCATAATATTATGCCTACGAACCCGTCCACAACTTGTAAATGTTTATTTTTAATTCGAACTTATCAGCAAAACTTAACTAATGAAAATTATATTACCCACGATTGATTAAAAATATTTTTTTGGGAATGTATCTACAACATTAATTATTGTTTATCTTGAATGATAAACAAGTAGGTTGCGGTTAAAGCGATAATTATTAATTTTATTTAACCAATAAATAAATACAGGTAAATGCTAGCTGTTTTATATGAAATAATAAATTGATTAAAATTGAATTTGGTTCAAAATGAGTGGGATCTCCAATGGTGAATGTTAAAAAGCTCTGGTTCCAAATTAGAGTTCCTCCTAAGTCGACCCACTGACCCTCTATGTTTATAATCAGCCTGCTTTACAATATCAAGCTTAATTATTTGGATTTTTTATTGTAATTAAATATGGGTGTTTGTCTGCTATTGGGAAACTCACCAGTACAAGACTTTCCTAGGCAAATTTTATTAACAAAATGAAAGACAATATTCATTTAAATATATCTCTTTGAAAAGCCCATTCTTTCCTCCTTTGTTTTTTTGAGTTATCTATGATTGTGACACACCCTCCCAAAAATTAATTATCATTTGAATTTGATAACTTTCATACTAAAATACTTGTTTTTATTCATAAAAATATTCCGCTGTGCGTTTACGACAGTCCTCTCTGTAAATAAATTTTGTACTTTAAACTCTTTAATTCATGAATCCCCGACCGGTCTCATGCGACCGCACTGTTATTGTCTTACTATTGTGTCTCGTTTCGCGGGTATATTAATAGGTTAAATGGTAAAGAAATGGTTTACCAATGGACTGCTTTATCTAACAACCGAGATACATAATTCACTAGCAGATTGAGGGTTGGTGCAAGAAAAAGGGGGCAGCTCGCTAAGCTGTACACCAGGATAGGATAGGGATATTCCAGGGGACTAAATAAGCTGTTGCGTGTCAAGAATACTCAATCCTTTGAGTATCATTATTAGAGACATAATAGAAAGACAATAGGTGTCCGGAAGCCGGTTACCGCTCGGGGCTCAACAGATTAATTCATGAATCCCCGACCGGTCCTATGAGACCGCGGTGTTATTGTTTTACTATTGTGTCTCGTTTTGTAGGTATGTGATAGGTTAATAGTATGTCAGTATTCATTCAAAAAGGTGAAAAATATGTAAATTTATTATAAAAAATTTGCTTAGGACAAAATTTTCGCAGAGTAATGCCCATAATTATAGTCTATAAGGATTTTTATAGTAAGCCTGCACATTTCAGGCGTAGTTACTCAGATACCCGCGAAACGAGACACAATAGTAAAACAATAACAGCGCGGTCTCATAGGACTGGTTGGGGATTCAAACGTTAATCAGACTTTAAAAGTTAAGAATTTGTACCATCTATGTTGCTGGTGGTGGCATGCTCAGTAGAGTAACAATATCAGTAACTATCCATAAATTAGATTAACGCGGTGTCCTGCGTGAGCGAAGAACTCGAAGCGACGCGACGCTGCGAACGCGACGAACGCGATCAACTCAACGGCATACCCTACATGCGGCCTATGTGACGGTCTGCGGCGAGACGCGACGTAACGCGCACTTGTTTTGAGGGCGACCAGATGCGACAACACGAACTGAACTGTTTTTAATTGAAATTCAGACTTAATATAAGCAATAATGTAATCGAAAGTAGACGGTAACACTCCACAATATTGTCTAAACATTTTAGAATAGTTTCTTAATAGGGAATATGCAGGCAATTTTTTTATTTTTTTTATTCAATATTCACTTCATTTTGATGTAGAAAAAAAATAAACCATAGCCGTAAGAGTAGTAATTACTTTTTTATAAAATCTTAAAAATATTGGTTTAATTTGACGAGTTCAAACGCTACTATTTCTCGCGCGCTTGAGGCGTGACGTCATAGGTTACGTCCTGTCAGTTTATTGTTTGCATTGAGAGTTAGTTTGATATATAACAAAGTGTTTTAGTCGCGTAATAATCATGGAAGAAGAAAAAAGCCATTTTATAGATATTGCATGATACCAATGTGTATAACACTATAAAAAGTACACCAGATAAATTCACCATTCCTGTCAGTTTTGTGCCCTGTGACGTCCAAGTCGTCGCCGTCGTCGTCTCACCATTGGTCGTTTTCATACGACCAATGGTGAGGCGTTTTACAAATTTGAATTTCGCTCGTAAATTTTTCACTTTTTGATTTACGTTTTAAATAACTAAATGCATATTAAATTAGAAAATAACGAATTGAGTGTATTACTACGACCTTAAAAGTTTAGGAAAAAAAAAATCAGGCCATTTTATTTTTTATGCATATTCCCTATTTTGGATATAAATGATGGAACTCGCCAAATGTGTTTTTTTTTGTAAAAATATTGTATTTGTTTTCTTTCTGTGCTTTTTACAATATATTTTTAAAAGTCTGTACTTTAAATATGAACTTTCAAGCAAAATTGTACTGTACTTCTCCATGATTCGAGAAGTAATGACCAAAATCACGTAGGACATTTGTCGAGTATAGCATCGCGTCGCATTACGTCGCGCCGTGTTGCGTCGCGTTCGTCGCTCACGCAGGACACCGCGTAATTCGAAACTGATTGAAAAGGCTGGTGGGCCTGGACAAAACCCTAATTTTAAATATCGTGAAACAACATTTGTAAAACAATACTTATAAGATTTTAATAATAATAATTCTTTATATATTTTAAAAGTAAGGTGTTTGCAAAATACCCCCCCCCCCCCTCCCTCCTTGTAGAATTTACCTGTAATTATATTGGCAAAGTATGAATTGAGACAAAAATAAAAAGAATAATTTAATTTATAGTGATTGTAATAATAACATGCACATTACACAGTCATTAAAAAAATTACATTGTAGCATCATTTAATGCTCATTTGTGCCTTATTATTTGGAAAAGTAATGCTGTTTGAATTTGTCAATTATTTGTTGCCATGTTTTCACCTAATTACTTCATACTTTTTGGAGGCACTGTTAGAAAGTGGTTTCGCAGTTATTTTCCCAAAGCTCGTGAAAGGGTTAAAAGAGCAATATGAACTGTAATAAACTGTTTTTCATACATGTATAAGATTTCGCAATATCAGGTGGCGATGACAGGAGGGTGATGCTATGGCAGTTCGGGAAAGCCATTATGGACAAAGGCCAGCCTTTGCCTATGAGGGGCCTACACCAGTCTAACGTCTTCTGTCTCGGCATCACTAATGACAACCAGAAGATATACTCAGGAGGGAATGATGATATTGTAAGTTTATGTAAACAGATTTTTTTAAATAATTGGAGATCAGAGTGCTATATTGTTTACATTAAATTTCTTGCTAACAGCCTGTACCTTATAGGGAAAAGTATTAATAACAATGCCTACTTGGTTTCACATACATTCATTGTAAATACTGCCTTTTATTATGCTTTGTTCATCATTCATGCCTGTAGTTGTATGACTGCATACTGGCAAATGTGTAAACTTGTGCAAATACTCAGTACAATGGTTGTTAATTGTAGGTGATAGTCCATGATCTGGAGACCAGGTGTCCTATGGAAGTGCTGCAACATCAGCGTGCAGTGTGCAGCTTAAGCATCGACCCGTTCAACGATCGTGTGGTCACCACGGCTGGCAATGATGGTCGGCTGCTGCTCTTTGATACGCGACAGTCTATGCACGGTAAGGGAATTAGCATAATATTATGTTTACACCATGTGCAGTTTCACATTATTTATATACTCTTTATTGTACACCAAAAAAAATACATTTACTTAAGTACATCATGATATTCCAATTCTGTACTCATATGACTTTCGAATTTAACAGCGAATTTCTTGTGACGAAACTGCGCTTTCTCTAGATGCCTCTACTCCCATTCTTATGCTTTGTTTCTCTCAAACAGTAGTGATTAGTGTTTTCACTGACTTACCCTATGGTAAACTGACAGTAAAAAAAAAGGGAGATATAACTTGTGCTCTTCTAAGAGTACAGTACTCATTTGAATACAGCATACAGCAGTATTTGATATTAAGTAGATTTCTCCATGCTCTTCACTATAATTAACGATTCTTGTGCTCTTATTTAAAACAACATTTTAAAGCGGGCAGTTCTCATAGTCCTTCGTGTATCCAAAAATATGCTTCTCCATATTCTTTCGCACCGTTACTGGCTTTATGTCCAATTCTTATGCTGTACCTACTCTACCATAAAACTCTGGAATGTGCTTCAACTTGACAAGTGTTTTTTAAGTAAATTTTCCTTCAAGCATAAAATTTGGAACTGCTACTTGAATTCCTCTTAACCTTAGTTTGATCTTCGTCATCTATATATATAAAAATGAAACCCGTTTTTCGTTGTCACGACATCACATGAAAACGGCTTGACCGATTTGACTGATTCTTTTTTTAAAATGTTCCTTGAAGTTCAATGATGGTTCTTACGGAGAAAAAATTAAAAAAAAAAAGTTAGGTAAAGTAGGGTAGGTAGGGTAGTGTAGAGTAGTGTAGGGTAGGGTAGGGTAGTGTAGGGTAGTGTAGGGTAGGGTAGTGTAGGGTAGTGTAGGGTAGTGTAGGGTAGTGTAGGGTAGTGTAGGGTAGTGTAGGGTAGTGTAGGGTAGTGTAGGGTAATGTAGGGTAGTGTAGGGTAGGGTAGTGTAGGGTAGGGTAGTGTAGTGTAGGGTAGGTAGAGAAGGTAGGGTAGGGTAGCGTAGGATATGTAGGGTAGTCATTTGACGGGAGCGAAGCCGCGGGTAAAAGCTGGTAATTGTTATATTTTAAGTTCTGTATTTTATTATTATAAGATAGGTACTTACTTATTTTATTTATTCTGTTTTTTGTGATGAAATAGCTGTTATTCATTTATTGTGCGAACCACCCACATGTCTTTTTAAAACCCCCAAGGCTTACCTACTGGTAAAGAATGCCTACTGTACATGAAGTTTAAATAAATAAATGTTCTTATTGTTTTCAATTTTTAAATTATTCACACACATTATATTATTATTTTTAAAAATACTGATGCCCTGATAACAGAAATGGTAAATAATAAATCAACGCCCTCTATTGTTTAGCCTTACACAGTCGACTATGGTGGCGCTAAATGGGTTAAGATAAACCAAGGAATATGAATTTACTGAAGAGTCTTTAATATAGTTGTAGACAATGACCTAGCTGTAGAGAAAGGCACGATAAAAATTTCGACATCTATCAAAGAAGTTTCAACCAAAGTCAGTGATGGTAACTTGTTCTCTAGGCAGGCCACACTGGATTCAGGGTGCATTGATAAGAAACATTGATGTGTTGAGCCCCATATGTACTGTACGCAGAATGCCTGGTGATATCGCGCGGTCGCAAAGCGTTCCACGGCGTGATGTTCAACCCGATGTACTCAGGCGTGCTCACGTCGGCCAACGCTCGCGATGGCGTCGCGCTGTGGGACCTGCGCTCGCCTAAACAGTTAGTAGTTATCATAGCTATTATACTTGTCTAAATAATATGCGTCTGTTTTCCTAGAAAGAGAACTAGACATGTAAAAATCTCACTATAGTTAATCTGATAGTATTTTTCCTTATCTACTGAATACCTATGTTAGTAATAACCTAATAACATACCTGTGGCATAATTATTAAAAAGTGCAACAAGGTTTTCCTGTTCATTATTTTACACAAGTTTCATTGGTATTATAAATCCTGTACTTTCTTGCTACAGTCCAGTCGTTCGGTATGAGGGACCAAACGGCCCCAGTCAGAACTGTATGAGCGTTCGCTTCAACTCGGCGGGCACGCAGATCCTAGCGCTCCGTCGTCGCCAGGCTCCTGTCCTCTTCGATGTTCCCTTCCCCGAGCCGGTGGCAGAGTTCTACCATCAAGACTATTACAACTCGTGCACCATGAAGAGCTGTACTTTTGCTGGGGAAGAGGACCAGTTTGTTCTGTCAGGGTCTGACGACTTCAATTTGTATATGTGGAAGATTCCTCCTCCAGCTGACCCTGGTGATGGTGAGTAAAAATTCTGTACGTAAAAATATTCAAACTATTTTCTGTTAAGCAACAAACTAAAAAAAACCACTTTAATTCGGATTAGCAACATCCATATGAACTGCATCTATCAGCCATTAAATAAAATGGAACGGAACTTTTAATGATTAAATTGTAATATATTATTATTATTAATTATTCCAGAAATACCAGTGGCGCCGCCGCACATAGTCCTATACGGTCACAGGTCCATTGTGAACCAAGTGCGGTACAACCCTCATTACTGTATAATTGCATCATCCGGAGTCGAGAAGATTGTCAAGGTTTGTGTATCTGATTCTTTTTCATCTTATTCAGTTCAACCAAAATCCGCAACATATTGTTTTTATATAATTAAAAAATGTTTCCTCTTTGGGATGAAAAATAACCACAGTCATCTAATAATACATTCGTCCAGAGGAGTTGAATCCAAAAGGTTGTCTATTTTTCATCTTTCATTTCTGTTTTCGATAAAATACTATGTTTTTCTCTTTTCTAGCTGTGGTCAGCGGTTGAGTTCCCTAAGATGCGTGGCGTGCTGTTAGAGGAGGCGCAGGGCTCCGACAACCCACGCGAGATATACAGCCACGAAGACTATGTATCATTGGTGCATCATAGTGGGCAGGTTAGTAAAACTTTTCCTGTCATACAGAAATTCTAAACTTCAATGTATGTAAGTTTGCATCCGCCCCGTCTGCAACGTTTCGCCACTAGTCTGAATAAAAAAAATGAAAATTATTTTCAGTTACAATCTTAAGTCACAGTTCAAGCTAAGTCCACCCAAATAAAATTTCATACAATCGTTTTATTACGTGATTATGACGCTGTAACACATTTTTTTCTAGATATTTTGGAAACATATCTTGTTGATATTATCTGCATATTATTATGATTATCTTGACAAAAACCTAATTGCCCATTTAATCAAGATTATGATTTTTTTCTCAAAAAAAAAACACATTTTCTGCAACAAGTTTTATGAATGTAGGAATGATTACCGACAGAGCTTTCATCTCTTTTTTCGCGTTGCCTCTTTATCAAACATGGCGTTCGATGAACTAACATACTTCTAAACTCAGGTTGACGATCATATAATATTGCAATTAATTTGAACATCCCTCTTTCCAGTACATATCTCACAACTACGCGGACCAGTCAACCAGCGAGGACCCGCGTATGATGGCGTTCTTCGACTCGCTGGTACAACGGGAGCTAGAATGCCTGGCCGAGGAGACGGACTCGCTCGACGGCTCAAGCTCCGTCGCGTCCGTACACGACAATGGTTCGGAATCCTCAGATACAGATCAGATTGTTGCGGACTTCCTACCTCTGCCGCCGAAACGAAGTCAGTTTGAATAACCTTTTATTCTATTATTGGGTTGTACATTTGGACTAATCGCTTGGTGATGGATGTGGCAATCTGCTCAATGTAACGGTGCACACAGTCGGTTGACGTGGCCGCATTTGGCCAAGAAAGTGTTGAAATTCACACATATTTAAAAAAAAGGTTTGCGTGTGTATATTTGTTACTCTTTTACGCTTCAACGGCTGTACGGATTTTAGTGGAATTAGGTTAGGTGGTGGTGGTTAGGTAGTTAAGTTTGGATTTGGTTTTTTTGTGTTGGATTAGTATGGATTAGTGTATAGGATACTTTTACGTTTACGCTTACGTTCCATTGGGTCAATTTTCAACATTCGGGCGAGCGATTGAATTTAGTGCCTAATTATTCCTAAAATTAATATTTGCCAATCATTTTACAGCCAACCAAAACGGGAATCGCAGTCAAAGAGGTCCAAATAGACTGGCGCGTCTGGTGGCGGCGCAACGGTACTCAAAGAATTCACGCTCACAGAAAAGGGGATGTCCCAGGTAACATAGCATAACATTTTATGGTAGTTGGTTAACTTAGAAAAAGATGCAATTGGGAAGCTTTCACGAAATTATTGATGGTTTAGACAATTTTATTTTATTTGTTTTTATTATTTTTTAGAAGTTTCCTTTTTGGGTGATCTATTTTGAAAGGGAACATGCTTCGACTATCTTTTTAGATGAAAAAACGGAAGATTCAGGAGCCCCGGGATCGCTGAAAAGTTGTAGCGTAATAATGAAAAACGTGTTAACGAAAGACATAGACGTTATGTATATGTGTTAATGACAGGTTAGTTCTTTAAGTTGTTGGATGATAGTGTGTGTGGTATGAGTGTGGTAAAGGCTGGAGTGTTGTAGACGGAGTAAACAGTGCCGGCCGACGCTGAGCAAGTCTGCGGCGGCGATGGCGCGCGGCGGCAGCGGCAAGGGCAAGCGCGCCGTGGCGCGGCGGGCACGCGGGCCGCGCCGCCCCGCCGCGCCGCCGCCGCCGCACCACGCGCAGGTGTCCGCGCCCTCCAGCGAGCGCACCGACTCCGACGAGCCCGCGCATACGCTGTTCCGGAATACTGGCAGGGTCAGTCATTCTCTATCTAATTTAATATTTAAAATTCATGACACACTTTGTTATTAAAAATTTAACTCCTTCAAAAAGGCTTGACCGATA
This sequence comes from Mythimna separata, assembly GCA_030763345.1. Lineage (NCBI taxonomy): Eukaryota > Metazoa > Arthropoda > Insecta > Lepidoptera > Noctuidae > Mythimna > Mythimna separata. The sequence continues at coordinate 3,806,820 of JAKKIA010000036.1, read as the reverse complement.
TTTGTTTTTTTTTGTTAACGTATGTAGCCTTTGAAGCAATTTTTACCTAACCGAGTTGTAACAGCCCCTGGAAAATGTTGTGAAAGCTCCCACATAGAACTGCTTTAAAAATCGGGTTGAACGGACTAAACGGCCCCAAACTATATGAAACACAGTCATCAGCTAATAACTGCTAGTGTCTCTTATCAAATAATATTTCAGTAGATCAGAGAATTAATACATTAATTAATGAATTTAAAAAAAATGCATTAAATTGTAAGCCGCATCTTATTGTTCAAAATCTTTGGACAGTTTGACAGTTCTAAATTTCACGTTATAGATTATAATATAACGGTATTTACAATTTTATGGTGACGTATCTTTATTTTTACTGCAACAAAACAACCTGGTACTACCGTATAGAAGTTTTGCTTGCATAGGCAAGCCCAAAAACATATAAATGTTCCTAAATGCGCTTTAGGAGCTGGACGGCAGTAAAGTTAAAAATATAAAACACGATTTAAATTTTTATTTATAAGTAAACTAATGAAGATGTGTTCTGCACTATTCCAGGTACTCAGACCGCTTCGACGGCGCATAAACCTCACAAGGACCGCTAAAAGAAAAACTAAAGTCACTAGTTACGGTAGGACAACTATGAATTTAAGAAGTAATGGTAAGTTTGTCTGCACTTCCTTACTGATAAAATTGAAGGTGAATTTTAAAGGCCAAATCCGCAATTATCAGGAAGAGCGAAAAATACTTGGGACAGATTTTGATATGATAATTATGCTGTGGAATGGAAATAGATAAAAGAATCTTGTCTTTTTCAGGAGCAGCCATGGCACAAGACAGTAGTCATAATAACAATTTTTCTAACTTTGATAATTTCGACGACAACCTAGCACAACCAAGCACAAGCACAGGTAATTAAAACTACTGACAGTTCAAAAGTGCCTATAAATAGTATATTAGAAATGTGTTTCTGTTTTAAATAAAATGTATGGAGACCGATGCGCCCAGATCGGCGTCTGTGGCCCACGTGGGCCCAATGTAGTTGTACCTTAACAATATGAGTATTACAATAAAATGAACCACACTTACCGTTTTGACTTTTTTGTGTTTGCAGGTTACCGCGGACCAAACACATCGGCACTATTTCGAATAGCGGAGGTAGATTCCGACGATGACCAGTCTGTTAGCAGCCGGCCGATATCACCACGGAATCAGAACGGCAACCAAAACATTCCCCCCAACCTCGTCAGTATCATCCCGACGCCTATCAATGGCTCGCGCGACACGCTCGGAGAATCCTTACGCGTCGAGCCTCCCGAGTCAGAGGGCAACACTTCGCCACCGCCAGAACCCAGGCGAATGACCTTGCGAAGAGTTCGACGGAACGGCCGCCTAACTCTACTTCGCTCAGATTCTAGCGAGTCGCCACCTCCTAAAGACCCAGCTGATCGTGCGAGTACATCATACATAGAACCTTCACCCAAAGTAGGATACAACCAGACAGTCGCGCGGCTCATGAATGAAACCAACGAGAGTGAGTTAGAAAGTAGCTGCAGTACCGAGAGCAGCTTGTGGCCCGCCCCGGACACCATGAGCACGCCGGACAGCGGCGTCGGCACGGTCGTCGGCAGCAGCACGAGGAACTCACAGCCCCGCGGGGACGACGTGTCCGACGATCCAGACTACCAAGCGCTCAAATTCCGACAGCAACGCGTTAAAAAAGCGCGTCGCAACTACAGAAAACATATGGATTCAGACTCCAACTGAACTGAATAGATAGTTATATGAATTGTGTTCTATGATAATGTAGTGCTGTAGCAGTTCGGCTGTAAGTGAACTATCCAACGACTGCATCTTATACTATTATTGTTATGAACTAAAGCTACTTTAATCCACATTTATTGGTGTTTATGTACGGTTTAAATGTCTGGATCCACATTTATTGGTGTTTATGTACAATTTAAATGTCTGGATTATCTCTAATGATACCACAATATTGTAGGACCGTCTATCGTCTTCTATATATTGTAGTATCCAAAGAGAAGAATAATTAAATATGTGTGTAAATGGTACTAAGCCAGTGTAGTTTTGATGTTTTGGAGTAATTTATAGCAGCACAGCGTCGGGTCATTGTGAACTGAACAGGATGTGAAAGATCCTATGGGTTGCAATGCATACAAACGTGGTTTTGCTTTTGTAAAGTTTATTACTATAAAGATATATGTGATCTAATATTATCAACTAACTTAATAAATTAGTATTTAAGAAGATTCATGTTCAACAATGTTTCCCTGAAAAGGGTGTTAGCATAAATCCATGCAAATATAAAAACATTGACTTGAATATATATATTTGTTTAATTTGAATACTAAAATATCCACTAAAGAGTAACAATTTGAAGGATACTCCTAATACCGAGGCGACGAATACAATGAACGAACTCGTCAGAAGGGGTCCTAGTATGACGGCGAGATATCTGAAGGGAAGGGAAGGCCTTCGGATATCTACGCAATCTGCACGCGTAAGGCTAAGAACTCACGGAGCGATTTTCGCCCGCGACCGCCGCAGACGTGGCACTGCGGTTTTATTTCAAAACTCACGAGAACGGTTATTTGCGTGGTTTCGCAGCCGGCGCGGTTGCGATCATCGCCCGCAGACATGGCGGGTGGTGACCGCAAAACGGGGGGTTGCAAAATAGTGTTGGATTTCTGTACAGTCAAACAACGGGGTGAATAGGAACGAAAATGGTTACTGGATTTTAACGTTATTTAACTGGTTTTTCCAGCATTTAATTACTCCTATTTGTCCATTAATTGTAATAAAAGGCGATGCTTATACAGAAATGAAGATAAAATATTTAACCAAAGTAAAAATTAAAATCAAAGTTTTGTTCCTATTCACCCCTGCGTTCCTATTCACCCCGTTTGACGGTACCGCCCGCCAACCGACCGCAGAGCGCGCGGGCGCCACCCGCCGAGGCTGCGGCTAACCGCGGCCCGCGCGATTCTACTAGTGGGCAACTAGTAGAATCGCGCCGGTACAGAGGGATACAACCGCGTACACCGCGGGCGTAAAACGCGTCGTAAGTTGTGCTTTAATTTTTTACATATGTACCTGCATTCAACAGAAGCTGCGGGCCCGCAACCGCGGCCGACGCGGGCGAAAATCGCTCCGTGAGTTCTTAGCCTAACCCTCTCACCCTCGGCGACTTTTTTAGCAATGCTGTCGCGCGTTTCGTAAGCGAACGACAGCATCGCTCTAACGCGCGTTAGTCGTATTTGCCACGCGCTACATAAGCGATGCCAAAGCGCTACAGCATCGCGACTGTATCGATCCAAACTCGCGACCGTGTTGTCTCGTTACTGAATCACGTTTGCATTGTTTTGTCATAAAGAATGCTAGAACGCGCAGTGCACATGCAAAAATAAACCTTACTACAAATACTTAAAATACTGTTTTCAACGTGATAAAAAATCTGTTCTCTCCGAGCCGGTCGGCTCAGAACAGATTTTTTATCACGTTGTCACACAGATTTTTGTGTGAGCGGACCCTTTCGTGGTGTGGGCGAGGGCAGACAGCTAGCGACCGCATCACGACTGTATCGATGCGGAAGCGCGACGGCTTCGCTATTAAAAGTTGCCATAGGCCCCTTAGATACCAACAACTATTACAGAGCCTTTTTTCAATAAAACAATAAAAGTCGATGAGAAAAATCCACAGGGCATGAGAAGCGTTCAGGCACAGTATTACAATACTCCCTTCTTGCGCAGAGCAATGAAGGGAAACCCGCGGGGTGTCGGGCCGCGAACTGCAAGCACACTTAGCCTGCGGTAAAAGGCCGACGCGGGCGTGTTTTCCGTGTAATAAAAATATACTTAACTGCCTCATTGGCCTAGTGGTCGAAAGACCGACTGCTGACTGTAGGGTCCTGGGTTCGATTCCCGGTCGGGCAAAAATAGTAATAATCTAAAGAGATAAGGAACTGAAAGGTCTACAGTGGGCACCAGTGTCAGCCTAGCTTCGATGTGGCGGTCGGCTTACATCAAGGGTCGGCTCTTAGCCCTTTTTTCTTCCTGTTGATAATGCACTCTCTGACGTTGGACGTACAGGAAGAGGTTCCCTGGTGTATATGCTATTCGCCGATGATATTCTGCTGGCGGCCGACAGTGGCCTAGAGGTCCAGAACAGATTGGAGGTGTCACAGACTCGAGAGGGGTGGCCTGAAATTGAGTAGAACCAAAACGGAATACTTGTTCTGCGATCTCTCTAATTCTGTGCCTTTAGCCTTCGCCGGGACGCCCATAACGATCTAATCCGACTTTTGTACTTCGTGTCGCTTGTCCAAGGGGATGGGGAGGTAGACCGAGACGTAACACATCGGATCAACGCAGGATGGATTAAATGGCGACAGGTCACGAGAACAACTTATGATCCACGGATGCCCCTCAAGTTGAAGGGTAAAATCTACAAGTCAGTACAAGTGATAAGACCTATCATACTGCATGGATCAGAAAGTTGGGCTATGAAAAATATGGATGAAAAAAGATTGCGCATGTAGTGGAGATGAGAATGTTGAGATGGATGTGTGGTGTGACGAGAATGGATAAAGTGAGAAATTAGTACATTAGAGGAAGTTTGAAAGTGGCACCAGTATCAGAAAAATTGAAAAGAAATCGTTTGTCTTGGTATGGTCATGTGAAGAGGAGAAATTGAAACGCATGCCCCTAAAAGAGTTCTGATTTTACATGTAGATGGATGGAGAGGGAGAGGGAGGCCAAAGAAAAGATGGATGGATTGTGTTAGGTAAGGAAGGTGATAAGAAAAAAGGCAGGGACTTAATTTCATGAAAATATTAACAAGTACCTAGTGTAGTCATTGCAGCTTAAGTTTTGTTTAATGTCTTTAACTAATGTAATTGGCCTTTGGCCGTGTTATGTTAAAGTAAAATAAAATAAAATAAAATAAAATAAAAAATAAAATATTGATATAACTCCAATTTATAGAAATCGTTGATTGATCAACAATGCAAGGCTCTGACTGCTCGGGCTACGTAATGTAACAGGTCAGGTTCCCGGAAGAACACGCCACTCCAGGCGTCAGCACAAACCTCGGCTCTCTCATACCAAAGGCTGCTTACTCTTTCCTTCTGAGGATTGGAATCCGAGGATTGACTAACCCGGCCTCAGGATCCCACCTAAGTACCTTTTTTTTTGTAAGCCTGGGACTGCTTCCTCCTTCCCTCTACCTGTCCAATGTCCACGTCTACAACACGGAATGAGGCCTAACTTTGCCAGGCCTCACACAGTTCGGTTTTTACCTTTAACATTGCGATCTATCACGGCCGTAGCTAGGGGGAAGCAATGCCCTATCTTGACATCACTATGCTCTATCTTAGAAATACCAAAACTAAGATAAATTAAGTATTAAAAATAAAATGTTAGTTTGAGATAAGAAAAAAACTAACCATCACTGACCTAGAGGTCAGTAATATACAACGTGGTTGATTACCTAATTTATTATTGGAGCCAGTTCTTCGACACATGAATTATATGATAAATGTTCTACTTCCACCCTACCTAGTACCAAAGCACTATCTCAAATTCGACTGTAGCTACAGCCCTGCCATCTATAGGAATCAATTGCGCCGAAACACCAAATAACCACTTTGAGCTTGACTAAAATATTTTCAATGTTATACTTAGCTTTTATGCCTCCGAAGACTGGATGTATGTCCTCCTTCATGACACGGCACAACTAACATTATTCGCACTCTGGAGCCGTTGGTAGGGTACACTACAAGCGAGCACACTAAACACTTTCACTATAGTTTGCGACTTTTAGAAATGGCGCCATACCGTTTCCTTTTTTAAACGGTTTTTTTGGATTTTTATGACCTTCCTCACTTGGACCATGGACCTTTATGTCAAGTTTTATTTTATTTTCCAAAACACACTATCATGCCGTTTAGCATGGTTCGCGCGTTCGCGCCAACTGCTTACTGCAATGTCTATATTATCTATGCTTTCCATAGATATTCTAGATCAAGATGTTGCTAGAGTCGAATTTACACGTTTGGTGAGTGACTTCGCGGTATAGGGATACCCGAAAAGAAGTTTTCAAAAGCCGTTGCAACCTGTTTTGATTCCATTGTCATCAAATAATGTTATTCTGAAATGGCAAAATTTCATGAAAATATTTACAAGTACCTGGTTTAGTCAGCATTTTATATTATTGATACATTAATAATTAATATAACTCCAATAATATATACCTAGGTGTATCTAGGTTATTTTCTAACCATTCCTATTTCCATCGTTCTCTTGAATAAGCATATTGGAACAGTCAATATATTATATTAGTTAAATATTTTTGAATTTGCAGGTCTATACTTAGATTGTCTCAATAATAAATCTTGGACTTTTTTATAGCAAAATCATCCCGTAGTTATATTACTGTGTAGTTTATAAAAATACCAGTACAAAGAGATATACTGTACCTAACAAAATTATACTCTTCGGAATTCGGATCGCTTTTTTACAGATGAATGCGATAGTAAAATTGATTATATGGCTGTCAGTGTCAGTGACCTTATGACATTAGCCAATTGTCTCAGACAGACACCAGTCACCAGCTGATCATTACTGAACGCATTGACATACGCAGTTGGGAATTTAACCTAGTCGTCCCATATCGTCGTTTAATTGTGAGAAAAACTTAAAGAAAATGGATGGGATATCTACTTATAATAATTTCATAGCTTTACATAAACCACAGTTATTACTATCTGGTGTACCTGAACATTTTTGGCCTTCAGTATGCAAGAAAATCACCGATCAGATTTTTGATGCCGGTTTAACGTTCCAACTCGTCCAAATAGATTACGAAGACACGAAAAAAATGCCCTATGATCCCATATGGAGTGTAATTGCAATTCGGGATATCGAGTGCTCAGATGCCAGTCATATTTACTTAGTTGACCATGCATGGACTTTCAAGGCGAATAGTATTCAAAGTAGCTTAAGAAACGTGCCGGGGCTCTTGGAACGAATGTGCAATTTATTGCAGATATCCGATAAAACGACAGAGGAACAAATCGACGAAGTTTCAAAAGGTATATGGAAGTATGCACACACTTATGCAATTGGAGGTGACGAATTTTCGGTTGAAGACAGAGTTCCAGTCTGGTATGTGTTAGATGAACTGGGTTCTGGTATAACCCACTCGGATACTCCTAATTTCCGAGCAGTGCCTTTTATCTATGTGCCTGAGCAATTAACTTACACTTTATTGTTTCCAATCAAAGATGTAGAAGAAGGTGACATGGTCACTAGAAATTTTGTAGAGGGTCACTACCCTGATCCCATGCAGAGAGAAGCAATGCTCATTCCCTGGAAACATTATGAACACTTTGGGGAAGATTTTGCCCAAGTTGAGCCAAGCTCTAAATATTTTCTGGAGGGACACATAGTGGAAACTCTTCCAGAGCTAGATTTGTTAGAAGTAAGAGAAACTAGTTCTTCTAAGTTAAAAGTATTCTCAGAGTACAGGTACATAAATGATTACCTAACAGCTCCTGAGTTTGAGATAGTAGACAATGAAAATGATGCTGATGTATTGTGGTACATGAACCACTTCAAGGAATTTCAAGATTTAAGTGTCAACTCACCAAATAAGTTTGTTAATCAATTCCCATTTGAATATGTTATGACTATTAAGGATCTGTTGGCTGTTATTGCCAGGAGGTCTTCAGAAAAGTACTGCAATGATAATGATTCCCTGGATACAAATCCAGTGTGGTTACCCACTACCTTCAATATGAAAACTGAGCTACCAAAATTTGTTGCATATTACATGCAGAGGAAGAAGGCTGGATTAGACAATCACTGGATTTGCAAGCCATACAACCTTGCAAGGGGATTGGACACCTATATCAGTGACAATTTAGATTTTCTATGTCGATTACCCCTGACTGGACCTAAAATAACTCAGAAGTATATTGATAGCCCTGTACTGTTTGACAGGCCAGATGTTGGGCTAGTCAAGTTTGATATCCGTTATGTTATTATTTTGCATTCTGTTAGGCCAACAGAAGTTTATGTTTATAACAACTTCTTCTTAAGGTTTGCTAATAAACCATTCTCTTTAGACAATTTTGAAGACTATGAGAAACATTTCACTGTTATGAACTACAGTGAGAATGCTCCACTTTTTAAGATGTTGTGTGCAGACTTTAAAGAGGCGTGGTCTAGGCAGTTTGCCAATTATAACTGGGCAGATGTTGAAAAATCAATATTCCAGATGATATCAGAGTTATTTAGTGCTGCTACTTTAAAGGGTCCTCCATGTGGAATAGGAAAGAGCCCACAATCAAGAGCCTTATATGCTGCCGATATAATGCTGAGCTGGCGAAAGAAGGGTAATGAAAAGATCATCCAACCTATTATGTTAGAGATGAACTGGATGCCTGACTGTCGACGTGCCTGCGAATACTATCCAGATTTCTATAATGATCTTTTTTCTGTAATGTTTTTGAATCGAGAAGTTGAATCATGCACAAAAGTTATGTAAGCTTTAATTGTAATGCAAAATTATCACACTCAGCTTTTATACGCATTTATCAATGTATTGTATTTACAGATTTGTTACTCACATAATAAAACAATTGAAGCCTGACTTTTGAAACTTTATTAACATCTTATTCTCCAAGTTATGGAATTATTAATTTAAATCAAATACATTATTTAAAAAGAAATTAAATTAATATAATACAGCTAATTGGGTTTACAATATATCACTTCTTAGATTGCTTGATATTAATAATAATAAATAGATAGTTCTAGTTTTTCTGTAGTACCCTCTTGTCGTCATCCTGGATCAAACCGAAGGGGTTTTCTTCATCGACGTCTCTGCCGCTGAGCAGCACTAGGACCACAACTACTGCTACCAAGATAAATAGCATGATCCAATAACGTCTGTAGATACCTCCGGCTCTTCGCACGCGAGAAGATGGGAGCGAGTTCCTGGTGAAAAAAAAAACAATTACTATACAATCTGAGAAAAATCTGAATGAATCCCTTAAAGTTTTGAGCTAAACAAGACTGGCCTTTTATTGCTATTTCTGTAAGTAAAAATCGCATGGAAATCGTAGCCTCACACTAGGAAATTCTTACTCTTGTCTTGGGTGTTTACACAAACATGAAAAGTTGTAAACATAACTTATGTAACAGGACACGTAGATCCCGAACAATTATATTCTGTAGCGTCTGTAGTTTGTATAAATATTAGCTGCGAGCGGGAATCAAAACCGTGACACATTGCGCAGCAGTTTTCCAACCGCCCTTGTTGCCTGGTGTTAGTACTTTTGTACACGGCACGGTTAATAAAAACGTATCATGGGCAGGAGGCCACAGACTGTGATACAACACTGATGAAACAGGGCAGCGGTGCTGTGCCGTAGCGCCGCCGTGTATGTCAACAATCTCCCCTGATTGATTTACAGCACTGACAACGTGCCTACGTACGGCGAATTAACGGTGCCTACGTATGTGCCGTGTACAAGAGTCCTTAGTAGTTAAACAGTTTCTTTTTATATGGGACATCATCAATGTGACTTCTCCTGCTCTAGACGGAGCGAAAGAGTGCGTAAGACTTATTGACTAAAACCCACTCCTGTTCCTTTTTTGCCTTCATTCGAGGGTCCCGAGGTTTTCTTTAGATAAACAGACAATTTTTTTTTAAGTGTTCAAATTGACTTGATTCCATACGAAGTTGATACCACTCCGTATGGAACTATATGAACTAATATTGTAATCTTAAATAAGACATGCTTGAGCTACTAGATGAATAAAAGAACTTACTTCCACCACCTGCTAATCCAAGCAAAAGTAGACTTCTGTTTGTACTTATTTTCATCATGATCATAATTTGTCGATAGTTTTGGTGGGTCACTTGACTTGATGCTTTTCCTTGGAGCTTGACCACCTGCAAGTATTAAAGAATATTAAATAGTGGCACTTGATCAATTTAGATTCTTAGGAAATAACTCTTATTCGATTTTTCTACAGATGATCTTGATTCTACTTTATGACCTTATTTAAAGGGGTAAACTGTAAGTCATAATACTCGTACAAAACATACAAATCTCTTCAAATGTATCTATGATCTGCCACCATAACAAGAAATAACAGATAGAGCTATATTATGTTACTTCAGTTCTCTGGTTTCGTCCTATGGGAACCATTGTGCGTGGGTTACGGCGGTCACTCCGCCCCGAAGACGACCCACTAACCCAAAACCTTTCGTAAAGTCAATCAATCACCTGACCTCTCTCCAAAAATTGAAAGGCTTTTCAGGTCCGGGGAGTCTGTGAGGGAATTCTTGGATCCTACAGTTTGTATGCGTGTATCTGAGACACCTGTGTCAATAAGGAGCGAAAATAGCAAATATTTATTACATTTATTTATATATAACTAACCTTGTAAACTGTCATTCCTCTTAATGGAAGTATTGTCATAAATGTTGACTGGTTCATCAGGTATCTGAACAATGGAATGTGGTGTGCCATTGGCCGAGCGGCTTGTCGACTCATCATCACTGGCTCCTACCGGAGTGCCTCTTTGGTTGTCCACCGTACTCGAGTAGTAGGGAGAGTGGTGGTCGATTGGAGACTGACTCCGGCGTCCCGCTGCGCCTTTCATGTCTTGGTCTTCTGAGAGCTGTGGAACAACAATATTGTGGAAATAACTATGAATGATTGTGGTCTTATCTATATCTATACTATTATTATAAAGAGGTAAAATTTGTAAGTTTGTATGTAGGGGGTAATCTCTGGAACTGCTGGTCCGATTTGAAAAATTATTTCAGTGTTAGATAGCCCATTTATCGAGGAATGCTATAGGCTATATACCATCACGCTACGACCCACGGGAGCGGAGCAGTAACGAAAAATGCGGGTGAAACCACAGGGGACAGCTAGTAATATATATTTTTTTAACAGCCTATACTGTCCCATGGTTGAGCAAACGCCTCCCCCAACTCCTTCCAGCTCGTGTGGTAGGCATCTAGGGCCATCATCGTAAGTACATTATTTTATTAAATACCCATTCAGTTGAGCCCAGATTCAACTCTGTTTTTGGTTAGATTATAAACTAGTGTATGTTTGGTCATTAAAAGACAACTGGGCACATCAATTCAGTTAATCATGACAAGTCATGCATTACAAGTAAAAAATACAAAGAAAGTAAGGCTTATAACTAAGCTAATTATAAGAAGTCTTACAATTAGCTTATCACACAAGTGACATACACCTTAAAAACATTTAAGTGCATAATGGATGGTCAGTTTCTGTGATTATAAACACAATTCAATAACTAATTTAAATACATAACACATTTTTCTAGTCATAACATTGCCTCAAGAGTGAAAACATCATAAAAACAAAACAGGTAACTTTACAGAAGCAACAATAAAATAATGTCCTATAAAATTTTATTACACAACATATGTATGTCAAAGCCGTTTTACATTACATGCCATATTACGAGGTGGTGACAAAACTGAGAAACGTGGAATATATTGCGGCTGCTATATTGTACCCATAAATTTAAGTTAATGTATAAACTGTACTGTTACTTTTTAGTGTACAATAAAGTTTATTTTACTGTATTCTATTACCTAGATATCTATACAGCTGATATACAGTATGGTGAATTGTATGTATACATTGTGTTCATCAAAACAGCTTAATAAAGGTCACCAAAACAATGTATCACCCATATGTTGCTTAGAAAGTTTTACTTTCAATAATCATGCTTTAAAAATGATTTAAAGTACTAACCAGAGGTAGACCCAAGCCTGCTCTAGCCCAGTTAACTCCAGCCAGCTTCTCTCGCAGCTCATCAGCGACAGGGGAGACTAGGTTGGGAGGGGGGAACACAGGTGTGGCACAGGACGGGCACTGGTATCCTGCTGGGGCCGTTGTGCGTGGCAGAGCCCTGTATCGTGCTTCGGCACATGCCCAGTGAAATACATCTGTAATTGTTTTAAGGATAGTATTATCTTTTTTTTAAATGCTTTCTTGTTTTGTCTTTATTTTATAATATAGTATGGTTCCTACTTCAGCTATACAGTAAACATAAATTTACAATTTTGTTAATAATAAAGTTGTGTTTAATTGATAACATAATTTTGTCTCGGCATTGATTATTAAGTAAATTATTACTTAACAGTACCTGAGAACTGTATCTTATCACATAGTAGAAACATGCTTTTTAAATTAAACTGGTCTTGTTCACTATCTAAACTCGACAATACTTACGATAACAAGTGAGTCGAATACATTCGCCTTCACTGAGACTTTTTGTGCAAATTTCACAGATGGGATTATAATCACTGTCTTGTAGCCATTGTAAGTATGACTGTATTATACACTGGAAAGCAGAAAATAACACAATTCATTATTACTTTACATACTTTCACTGTAATTGTGCATTTTATATGGAAATGTGGCTCCAAATTACCTTCGGGTGACTCGTCACCATACAATATTCACAAACATTGACTCTGTGTTCAAAGCAAAACTGATTTGTAACTCGTCTCTTTGGACATTTACACAGCCCCATTGTGATCTTACAATAAGGTTATATCAACAGGTAATTTGTATTACAAGTTGTACATGAAAAAACAGTGAAGTTTTATAGAAATCTTGTGTTTAAAATCGAAGACAAACAAAAGTGGCAGTGGGGATGCAGGCAGCCCAGTGAGCCACGTAAAACAACTGTCAAAATTTTACTGGTGCGTTTGAAGTTAAGGATTTATTCGACTAAAACAATCATTGTTTTGGCCTTACGACAATATAATTGTTGAATAATGGATTGTTTAAAATTCTCTTCCACTCTCTTTCACTCATAATAAAATACTTCTCAAGCCTATATGAACAACTATGTAAAAATTAAATCTTTAACTTTGGAACACTTTATTTCTATTACACTTCTGAAATGTATTTACAAACGTATGACGACATTAAATAAATATACAAAATATGTGCAATTTATTTGTTTCTAATACAGTATAAATTGCGATATTTATTTAATGTAAAATAAATATTGCTTTGCTTTTAGTCGAACTTATGATCTAGTTTTACTAGTGTACTAAGAATGTAACTATCGATAGAACTGTCAATGTCAACCACTCCATCCATCCCATCCATATTCCATGTTATCTGTCAAACATGAAGGTTTGACAGATGTATATGAGATTTATTGTAAATTCATCAAATAAATAAAAGAAACAGAGGTGTAGCTCTGTTTCAAAATGACTACAAAAATACTGACACTTGGAAATATTTTAAGTAGACCAATTAATATACTTTTGAAGCAGAACAATGTAACATCTAACCTCAAAACTAATTTCAGCACAACGTCTGTTGCTTGTGTAAACTTCTTCAATAAGTGTGAGTTACATGTGCAAATCATTGGCTACGTTGTTAGAGCCGGATATAAATAGCCTTTTAATTAATTTTTTTATCAGTGCCTGCTGAAAAGTTGTGGAAGTCGGTAACCTCCGTCAGTAATGCTGGTGCTAAGAAGGGCCGTGGTCGAGGAGCAGGACGCATCCGCATCCGCGACTTGAACCGCGGACAGATGATCGGAGTGGGCAGGATCAACATGTTGTGGCCTGGTCTCTCTGCACCAGTCATCAGGGGTAGAGAACTGCTCAAACAGCAGAGACTACCTGATGACCAAGAAAGGTAGCAAACAATACTTTACTCTCATAAAATAGATGAGGAATTAAAATATTGTAAATGCATTACAGGTGTATAACTATGTTTATATTTCCATTACAGACTTGAAAAACTAATAAAGATCAGAGATTCAATGACAAAGTTCCGCCGTCTCAAACTCAGCCCCATAGAGAGAGGCTGGTCAGGCACTAAGATGCCTGGACGCAGTCTTGGTCCACCAGACCCAATTGGAGAAGGTAAATGTTATTGTATAATAAAATCCCTAGCTCTTTTGTCTGTATCTTCATGATAAACTTAAAATTGATCAGATAATCATGCAGGTTTCCCCAATAGACCCAAGTGATTTATAGGAAACTAATACATGTATATTATAATAGTGAAAATTGTGAATTTCAAAGATTTGTAATACTTCTGGCTTATTTATAAATGAAAGGGTGTGGTAGCTGACCTGCCCCCCTAGGGGGATAGCTCATTTCATTTATAAATAGGCCCACATACATTAAAATTCCACCTTGTGCAGATAAAAAGCATTCATCACATTCCTTTAATTACCCTATTTGCTTGTACTTGTTAACATATCAGGTAAGATTAAAACTCAATTGTTGCAGATGCTTTTACCGGCTTTGACACCAAAGTTTTACAGCTCCGGTCACTCCTGATCATGAAGGGCAATCTTGGACGTACCAGGAACTTTCAGGCACTGGTAAGATCATTAATTGAAAATCGAATTTACAATAATTTAGAACTGCTGAAATATTATAAATGTGGAAATAGTATATTTTGATACAAGTGGAGAAAGTTTGTCAGTGGCAACTTTTCACATGTATCAAACAACGTTTTTTGGTAGCCAGCCTGATACGATAAATACAATGAATTGCAGTGGAAGTGAAATCGCGCATTTTCCTGCACTAGTGTAGATATTAGTAAATTGTGTATTGAAAAAAATCATTCATATTAGTTTACATACTTAGGTTGTCACTGGAAATGGACAAGGCTTGGCCGGATTTGGATTTGGTAAAGCCAAGGAGGTACCCGCTGCTCTTAGGAAGGCTAAGAACAGATCCGGCCAGAAGTTGATGCACTTTGAGATCTACAATGGACACACAAGTAAGGGTTTTTGTTTTATTCATTGGTCATAAAGTCATATCATATAGAAGCCTTTTCCCACTTACAACTTGGGGCCAGTTTCAGGAATCAGAATGATATGAAGTGACTGTGGCATATCTGATCTCTTCAACCCAGCAATTGGGGAACATGATACCTTGGCAAGCTTAGTGTAATTTTTTGGTTTCCTGGCTTTTTGTCTATATGTAAGGACTGTCAAAGATTTTAAAATAACAGCTAGGACCAACGGTTTAAGTTGAAGATGGAGTCCCATCCTCAGGTTGATCTTGTCAAGCAGAGCTTAACCTTGGTAGTCAGAGTAAAAAAAATCCTTTAAATAACATACATATTTTTCTGTTTGCAGTCTACCATGATTTCTACACAGCTTTCGGAAAAACAAAGATATTTGTACAGAAAAAGAATGAAGGCTATGGTTTGGTGTGCCATAGAGCTATCAAGGAAATCTGCCAAGCTATTGGTATCAAGGATTTGAGAGCTAAAGTTGAAGGGTCCAATAACCTGCAGCACATTGTGAAGGCCTTCTTCATTGGTCTGTTGCAACAGGTAAAGGATGAATTATTTACAATAGGGTACTTGGCCTGTGTTTATTTTTGTATATTTTTTTGTACTAAACAAAACATAGGGCATGCTGTCAGAAAAAGATTGTTTTTTTTTTTTGCTTTGTTATAAATTAAAGGAGCAGTTAATATTTGAAATATTTGCGTCCCCTACACAAATATTTCGCGGCTATAATGAGAACATCTTGGTATCTCTTTTCTACGCGCGTAACCTAATTGCGGTGATGTCACATTATAAAGTATGCATCCGTTTTTTGATAGTTGACAGTTTTCCCTTCCACCTTTGAAAGATTTCTGTTATTTAATTTTGAACGAATTTAGAAAATTCTATTTGCTATTTCGGATAAAGTTGCTTTATGATACAATTTTTTCAAGTATGCGATTGCCGAATGCTCTAATGTTTTCTGAATGTTTTTCTATATTTTCTTTTTACTTTTTTTCAGAGAACCCACCAGCAACTAGCTGAAGAGAAGAAACTGCATTTAGTTGAATACAAAGCTGAAAACGAATACTTCCCAAAAGTTGTTGCCAGTCCCTCTGAAGTCAGGACAAAGGATCAAGTACAAAAGAACGAGACTCTCGACTTCACACAGTATGTCATGAATGACAAAGTTATCCTGAAGAAAAAGAAGTTCCCTCGCTTCTACGAGACTATGCCGCATTACAAGACGTACCTTAAGAAATACGAGAAGTACAGGAATCATGAAAAGATCCGTCTCAACCTGAAGGTGGAATATGGTGAAGTGAAGAGTTTCCTCACTGACAAATATCCAGAGAAAGCAGAAACCGAAGCTTAGATTATAGTAATACATGTATTATAGTGTTGTTAGTAAAAAAATAAAAGAATGTATGTTGCAATCATTTATTTATTGATTTCAAATTATCAAAAGCATTATTATCTTTGTTTGAATAAAAACGATAATGGAATAGTCTTACTACTCTATTAGATGTCAAGGAATCACACATATTAAATGAAATAAGCTTTCTATTTTGAGTAAATATAATAAGTGTATTTACCTTAACACCATCTCATATCACATGTTCTACCCTCGACTTTCCTCGCGGCGATTCGATGATATTGCTTTAGTCAAGTCTTGGTGTCAGGTGAATCTTAAATCCAATTTGTCTGTACTATTTTCTCAACTATGGTAAACAACTAAATTGAACAACCCATTTGGATAATTACAATGACTTCCAAGTTGTAAATAAATCTATATACAGACCAACATTCCGAATAGGATCTCGTTATAAAAAAGCAAAAACCTATAATAATAATAATAACTTCCACGTAACTGTCATGGCACCTAACTTCCGTCCAACGATTATATACATGAACGTTTAAAGCCTAAAGGAGCCGCTAAATGCTCTAAAATGCTAGACTGTTTAACTCAAGCACCACAGTCTTCCATACGTCAGGTTCTATTGTTTTATTTCCGGTGAATATTGTTGCATTAGAGAGTTGATCAATCAAACGGAATTTTATACAAGTAGTTACGAATATTGTCAAATAGTTAAAAATAAAAATGCAAGGCAAAATGTTAAGGCTTTCTAATGCAACCATTACCGCACTGTCGGAAATATAGGACATATCTAGTAATAACGTTCTGTTAAAGTATGTTTGGGGACAAAATACCCCCAACATGACGCGCAACTCATTCTACGTGGCGTTGCAACGTTGCCAGTGTTCCGCTACTGTCCCCCAAAAGTTTACAATGTATTCACTTGACTCGGGACATGTATCTAACATGTTCCGAGTCAAGTGAATACATTGTAAACTTGAAAAAAATTGACAATGATGCGCGTCAAGTCGGGGGACATTTTGTCCCCAAATATATCTAAGGCTTCAATTGATTTACAATTTAGAAATATTCGATTTCAAGTACAGATCTTTCTTGACAGACTATCTAAAAATAGCTGTACTTGAAAACACTAAAATGAAATAAACAATATACTAACTAAAATACTATATATAGGTATTATAATAACATCATAATGAGTTACAGAACCATCGCTCTTTTATTATTGAACAATGTGCTGCCAATAATAAATTTAATATCAAAATGAGAAGATTAGTTTTGTACCTCAATTATGTAATTTGTAACTCTGTATAAAAATACATCACATTTTAGAATCACTACGAGTGCTTGAAATATTGTATATCAATCACTATATTAGAGCACACGATGAAAGCGCGTTTATTTATTTATAAAAATATCGCGTGATCTTCTATTTTATTTACCAATAGAGGATATTATATGTTTTAAACTAGCCGCTTCCCCATTGATGAGAGCCAGAAACCCTAAGTCTAATGTTATACTAAAGGTATTGAAAATAGCATGTTTCCATGATCATTACGTGAACATAAGTGGCAGTCGACGGAGAAGCCTCGTGTGAACTGAGCAGGGGTCACGGCGGGTCGCACCGAACTTACTACTTCGATAGAATGAAAACTTGAGCGTATGACAATTAGATATGTATTTTAAACTTGATAAATTTCTCGTAGAAACAATACAGTGTTCAGATATGTATGTAGGACGTAGGTATTTCTAAAATGTTGAAAGCGGAATGTTATGGTAGGTACTAATGCTAAAGAAGTGACGCTGATGTTTTTAAGTTTGGTGCAACCCGCCCTCACAAAATTTTACACGAGAATAAATTGTGTGAGAGAGATCATCGTATAAAAGTTGACAAGCGGGATCTTCTTAATCTATAGAATCTGAAACAAAGATATTATTTTATTATAGTTTTATTAAATAAAAAGAGAAGAAGGAAAAGAAGATAGGGTCAAAAATTATGGGTTATTTTGTACTCAAGGTTTCGATGTTTAGGAATGTTCATATAAGTATGAAACGGTTGCGTAGAGAGGTTGTCAATAGTTTGAGGATATAGAAATGTGAACTAGATTTTTTTTAAATAATTTGGCAGCTGTCAGTTGAAAGCGATACTCCCTAGAGATGAAAAGTAACTTTCTACCCGCTCCTCAGGTAACTTTAGACTTACTTTCAGAGTATGAGTAATGAAAAATAACTTTTAAATGAAACCGTTCGGATCGGCTATCGTTTTAACAAGAGTTTTGAGTACGGTTGAGCTTACCTGGGTTGCGATGGTGCGTCCGCCACTTGTCGGCGTGGTGGCGCTCGGCGTGCGGCGCGAGCGAGGCGCGCACGCCGCCCAGCACGTCGGCGGCGCCCGCGGCCGCCAGCGCCAGCGGCGCCACGGCCGCGCCCGGCAGGTGGCGCAGCACGCCCACGCCGTGCGACCAGCGCGCCGCCTGCGCCATCGTCGCCGCTGTGTCCGCGAAGCCCTAAGCCACAAAAACCACCGATTAATAAAAAAAGAATTAACTTCATAGTAACGCGCGTGAAACACTACGCGCCGTCTACAACTCGGGCTTGATACAGACGGTTATTAGATGGCCGGACAGTGATCAGCTACCCATTCTTCATCCGTCCACAAGCCCAAGTCAGGACTTTCCCTTTTTATATTACACAGAAAATTCCAAAAATATTTTCACTGATTTAATAGTGTTGATCTATACTACAATTCCTTTTCATTAAGCATTATAAAAGGTTGACTGGAAGGTATTAAGTCCGCCTCTGTACTATTGTGTGCATAAAGAATTAATGAAATACATTATATAGTACTGTACTGACCTCCTTGACAGTTTGGTAGGCGCTGGCGACGCCCTCGCGGATGTCGGCGGGGTGGCGCGAGGGGTCGTGGCGTCGCCGGCGGCGTCTCTCTCGCCGCGCGTACGCGTCCTGTAGTTGCAGCGTTGGCCCGGGCGTCAGCATGTCAAATGCTGTTTCTGCTGTCGCCTAGATGACGAAAAAAAGAAGTTATCAATGAGATTAAGATTAAATAAAATATGTTTTTTTTAAGATGGGAACTGTGGGAAGTCATCCAATGACTTTTTCCGGTCTGGACGAAGCGGGAGGGCATGGCAGACTTTTACTGAGTAAAACCCACTCCTGTTCTTAATTTGCCTTCATTCCAGGTCCTTACGATTTGCTGGCATCTCCTTGAAGCACGCGTAGAACACTACGCGTCGTTGACGTACTCGGTTCGGACGGTTGCCGGACGGCGAGCTACCCATTGCTCGGCGACAGAGGCGCTACTATTTCGTGAAAGAACATTTTATAATTGACAGACATCCAGCATATGTTATACGGACGGTAACTTTATCACAAGTTAGATGGTATCGATCTTCCACAATACCCTCTGCCCTGTTGGTCTAGTGCTGCTAAGTGCTATGCCTTAGATTGTGGGTTCGATTCCACTCAGGACAAATGTTTATGTGATAGGCATTCGTTCAGTGCCTGGGCATATGTCCGAGTGTGTGGTGTGATTTGAAATATTTAAGTATGGTTATCAGTTGTCTAGTTCTCATAGTACAAGCTGTTCGTAGTTTGGCACTAGATGGCACTGTGTGAAAGTTATGGAATATTATTTTATCGTTATTATACCTGTATAAGCTGCAGTAGCCTGGTAGTGATGTCCAACGCGGCCACAGCGGTGCGCGCGGTGAAGGAGGCGGCCCCTCGTCTCAGACCGTGGACGAGTCTGCCGTCGCGACGCCATTGTTCCACCGGCAGCCACACCAGGTCCCTGATGCCCGTTACTGAGGAAACACAAGTGAGTCGTATTTAAGAAAAAATGCTTTGGTAACAATCTTAGGATTATAATTATACTCACTGCTGCCAGCGGCTTCGTCCTTGTGAAAGTAGGTTTTTTCATCTCAAACATAGCATGCCCATTTCCGTTTCATCCCATCAGGGGGTGAATTAAAAAAAAAACCTCTCTTAGTGCTCGCTTACATCATAAAAGGAAATCTTGCGCACAATTTATGGTGTTATAATTTAATAAATAAATAAATTTCCCGCTCCAAGTTCCAGTAGTTTTGGCTGTGCGTTTATGTCAGTCAGTCAGTTTCTCCCTTTACATAGATATACTAATAAAGTTAGTATTTTCCTTGAATTTAAGAATTTTAACCAATCAAAAGTATGTCTGACCGATTGTTGCAGTTAAAAGTAAAAAAAAAACAGTTCTGACTGTGGTAGACTTACTGAGCTGAAGTAGCGAGTGCATAGGACCGATGCCGCTGAGCAGACCCGGCAGTTGGTGACGCTTGATGTCCGACAGCCACTCGTGCAGCGCCCATTGTACTAGCTTCTCTAGACCTAGAAGACCCAACCTGGAACAATTGTATACATATATATTATCATATGCATTTACTTACTTTAGTGGAGAGAAAGGAGTCCTGAACTAACACTCTTTCTCTTTTTCTTTTTTTTAATAAACAAAAAATCTAATTCCGACGATTCTTTACACGAATCTTTACGATTCTTTATATCATTATTTAGTTAACCAACTCAGATTATCAAGCAGAACACCCCAGAACCTATGAACCTATTACCAACTTCTTTCCACCCTCCTCCTTTTCTTGTCTTCCCAATTAATATCTAAGTTAAAAATAACCTCCACTTTGTATAGATCGATCTCTGGCTTACCTAACTCATCAGCCACGACTATCTTTTCATTTAGGAACTATAACCCACCTCAGCTACGCACGGGTGTTAGAAATTTTTGAAATTATCAACTTTTCTTTACTATAATAATAATATGGATGAATTATACACATTAACTTTTCTTATAAATTACTCTGTTTTTTGATGAAAATCCGCATATTTATTTTTGAGTTTATTCTGAACTAACAGACGAGATGCGGCGAAGGTTTCCGTTTTATAACATACATATAAGGCTACGGTCGAAAACCAAAGAACAAGACTTTACCCAATGATCTGCGGTTTACTTACTTGTAGTCGAGCCTCTTGAGCGTGAGTTCGGAGCAGTTGAGTTGTCCCAGTCCCATAAGCAGGCCAGCCACCGGCCCGGCCGATAGGTCGACTCTTTTGCCCACGTAGTCTAGACGAATTGGCACCTCCGGGGAGAAGACTACGCGTCTGGGGAAATAAGAGCAGTTTAATAAGTAATTATAGATCAGGCTAAGCGGACTACCGCGTCTAGACCTGGTATGGTGGGAACGGGCAGTAATCACCTCATTTTACGAAGTAGTAGTGGAATGACTAGCTCGCCCGCAAGGACCTAAACCCGAGTCCATACGCGCCTCAGAGATTTAAGAAAAACGGATCGTCGGACGAGTTATCGTGTCCCTGTCAGTTTAGTCAGTAAAAGTCTGACACTCCTTCTACTCTTGCTTATTTATTGCTAATTTACACTCATGGTATACACCATCATCTACCTAGCCTTTTTCCCAACTATATTGGGGTCGGCCTCCTCACTTATACACTCATGCTATGCACGACAGCTATAAATTATAGGCACACACATACATTAATAGATCTGATATAATACACATAGTAATGAAAATAATGTCAATACTATTAATAACTACACTATTCGCTAACAACAAAAATAGTGTCTACTAAACTTACCTAAAATATATAGGTGAGTCGTCTATCGGCTCGGTATCCACAGGTAGCTTGGCAACGGGCTTCTCCTGTATGCCCAGCTTGTTGAAGTCTTCTTCCAGTTGTATTAGATTCTCCGACACTAATCGTTCTGCCTCGTACGTCTCCATTAGCGGTTCGTCGTTGCGGATCACTGGAAAATTTTGGAGCATTTACGTAACACAAACTTATACTCGTACATATTATTAGTTGCAGAATTATAACCAGAGTATTTTAACCGACTTCAAGAGAACGAAGGAGGTTTTCAATTTGAAGTTTCAAAGATTATTCGAAGGCGCATGAAGGACTAGACTATTTAGTTTAAAAAAGTTCAGTCCCGAATCGTAGTCGAAATAGTGTCATGATCGTAGAATGAGCTTCGGAGATATGGAACAGAACTCTGGAAAGGATTCACAGCAGAACTGCTTGTGCCTACGAGTAAATGATTCTGATTTTGAACAAGCAACATTGATTTATTTATACGCGTAGTCGATGACTATCTGAAGGAAGAGGGGAATGGGGGTGCAACGAACTAATCTAATTATTAAGCCAAAACTCCGCAATAAATTAATGTATCCTCCTTCTATGCGTACCGCAGAGTAGGGGACGCGATATACAACGTTGATACGACAGAGGGGCTTTCCTTAAAAGGGGTTGTTGTACTCATCAATATGAACGACTTTCACTATGCGACCAACACTAAAATCCGCTTCTCCGTACATTTTGTCAAATTATGTGAACATAAATATATTTATGGCGAAGCGGATTTTTTATATAATATGTATTTATATATTAGTACAGGCAGCTGATGAGTTACACTTTATCTCGGTTAAACTGCAGAAACTGACTAAGAGAGTATTGCAATAAAAGCAGTTAAGCTCACCATCACCAGGGTCATTCAAAGACAGCGAGTCAGCATCTCCGAGTGAGGTCGGGGTAGGCGGCGGGTCGCGCAGGTGGCTGGCGATGCTCATGACGGGCGGCCGGTGCGTCGGCGTCGTCTGCCGGGACCCTGCCGACTCCGTGGACAGACCGCCCACGCTCTTCGAGTCGTCATCTGCGGAAGGACATGTTGAAATAATGGGTAAAATAACAATAAAAATGTGCCACATGGCCGATGGGGTCGAAACGTTCTGGAGTGGGAAGACGCAGCGTTTCCACAAGGTCGATGACCTAGTGAGAGTCGCAGGAACGTGATGGATGCGAGATGCACAGGAGCGTTCGTTGTGGTTACAATTGGGGAAGGTAAATATCCATCACTGGACGTCCTTTGGCTTAAATGATGATGACAAAGATAATCATGTGCCATTACTCGCAAAACAGATGGTGGGTAGATGAGGTCGGAAAGTTTGGAGTGGCGACCGTGTACTGGAAGTCGCAGCTTTGGAAGGCCTGCCGCAAGGTAGACCGACGACCTGGCGAGGGTCGCGGGAATCTGATGGATGCGAGACTCACAGGACCGGTCGTAGTGGCGACGCTTGGGGTAAGCCTATGTCCAGCAGTGGACGTCTTTCGGCTGAGATGATGATAATAGACTTACCAGCCGACTCGTCAGTGCCAAGCTTGGATAGGTAGCCGACGAGGAAGGCGAGCGTGTCCTGGTCCAGGTTGAACCACAGCGGCAGCAGCGACACCTTCAGGCAGCACTCCTGAGCCGACAGCGCAGGGTCCGGCCGGAGGTGGACTGCTTTTACTATTAGCTGTTACAGAAAAGGATATATTTTTATATATATAATTCTTCTGTGCGTGTGTTTGTCACCTAACTCTTGGCTAAATCGGTTTGTCCGATTTGAAAGTAATTTTTTGTGTGTAGAAATACCCAACTAATCTAACTTCGCACAGGTGTTAGAAATCTTTGAAATTCTCGTCTTTTCTCTACTATAATATGCATGTTTCAGACACCTAAACCTTCCTCATGAATTATTTTGTCTATTGAAATAAGAATAGTAAAAACAGCACGTAAATCTATCCAGTAGTATTTGAAATTACCGCTTACCGCAAACAAACAGACAGACGCAGTGGGAGACTTTTCATAACATGTAAGGATATGTTTACTTACCATATGTGCGTTCTTCCTCTCTGGTTCGTCCTTGAGTTTGTATTGACTAAGTAGCTTGTTGATGTCGCTGTTTACCAACTGGTCCAAGACCTCTATCTTACTGATGGCGAGCGTCTGGCGCGATGCGTGGATCCCGCCCGACGGGTAGATCTCGTACTGGAATTTGACCTGACAACAAAATGGTGATGATGATATATAACTACAAGAAGATACGGTTGGTAATGGGACAAGGTTGGTTCAATAGATTTAAAATAAAGTCAATGTAAGTAACTAAGTACAGTACGGGCGTTATAAGTTGGCGAGTCTGAAGTTAGGCTCTGCGAATTTTGGCGCTTGAAATATCGTACAAAAATAAAGGTATTGATGAAAGGAAAGGATGATGATGATGAATGACTTTTTGTTTTTTAAGGTAGGAAATCATCAAAGAACAGCTCATTTCCTGAGTGGAGTGAGAAAGGGTTTTTCAGTAGCCCTTTACTTTCCAGGGCCAAGGTATCTCTTTCAAAAATCTTGGGAGGCCAAACTTGTACAACCTTCAGTCGCATAAAATTACGGAATTCAAGTTTATTTAACTATTTTTATTCATTTGAGTGCCACTTCCACGTTATGGGGCGTGACCAGCAATCATGGGGCTCCAGCCATTTCTCACGGCAGTAATACAGTGACGCGTACAACCGAGCCCGCCGTTTGGTACCCATTCGGGCAATGATGAAGATGAGCATGTGCCCGTGTTGCTATGGTCTTGGGCGTCGAGCATTGGCGATGTGTAGTCCATTCTCAGTCCAGCTTACCTTAGTGAGACACAGCTTGACTCTGGTGTGATGGTCCCTCTGCGGCCCCCCTCGCGCGCGCAGTTCCCGTCGCTGCGCCGGGCGCGCCGCACGCACGCGCTCCGTGCCGGCCGCCCAGCGCACGCCGCCTGAGCGGTAGGCCGCCGCTACGGCACGACCACTCTCGTACGGCTCGTAGTCTTTGTTACGTCTAGAGACAAATTAATTTTTATTGTATTATTGATAGGCTCGCGTTTGACCACTATCTCACCTGATGGTAAGCGATGATGTGGTCGACGATGGAGCACGCTAGTTTAGAAATATATTAACTCTTTATGTCGCAGTCGTTATGCTGAATTAAGAATGTAACGAAGGTTACTAAGCTTCAATCCCAAACAACAGTGAGGGATTTATAGAATTAAGTCCCGAGCATCGCAATGGAGTTAATATAGAAACCTAAGTAAAGTGACGAATTCAAGTCACCAAAGACAAAGACAGCTTTATCCTCGTGTTGGATCCTCTACTTTTTAGCTAGTTATATGGTAATTTTCCTGCTTGAATATTTTTCCCGTCCAAATAACTTACCGGGTAAAACGGGGTGAATAGGATTGCAGGGGTGAATAGGAACAAAATTTGATTAGGATTTTTACTTTGGTCACATATTTTATACGGATTTCTATCTCAGCATTGACTTTTTATACAATTAATGAATAAATAAGAGTACTTAAATTCTGGAAAAATCGGTTAAATAATGAAAAAATCCACTTCAAATTTTTGTTTCTATTCACCCCATTTTACGGTACTGACTGTATCATATACGCGGTCTTACTTCATATTAATGCTGAGAAAAGTGAAAATGATGGAAAAATGACAATAACTTACTTGACAGTAGTAGGTGATCCGTGTGGCCTCGGGTCGCCCTCGATGGTGACGGTCTTCTTAGCGGGCGGCGAGTCGGCGGGCCGGAAGTCGTTGCCGCCGTACATGTTCCACGTCACGCTCATCTCGCACAGGGTATATCTGTAGGGAAAGTAAGGTGAATCAGCTGGTGAACCATGTGGAAATATGTGTAAGTGTGAAATATCCTGTCAACAAAGTTTGATCCTTATATCCTTAAAGATAAGTTTGAAAAATGGTCGAACGAGAATAAGGTGAGGACATAATAACCAGTATTAATTAGTATGATACAGTAAAAAAATCTAAATTATTGTATCAAATTGGCCTCGATTGTTAAAATACCTCTCTCCCTCTTTCTTTTTAAAGTAGACGTATTTGTATTCATAAAAGTATGAGAAAAAGTGGGCTCTTTTGGTAATTTGATGGCTAAGAAATCCGAAAAGTGAATCGATAGATACGGGCCACTTTTTAGCAGTTCGTTTATTGATATGCGATTCATATACATAAATAAATAAATACGGCCTGCTAGGGCTCAGTCTGACAACCCTCCCACCTCATACACCAAGTTTGATATTCCACCCGCTCCACGTAAAACGGGACAGTAATTTATGATCTCCCATATAAAAAAGAACTGTTCAGGCCCATGAGAATTCATTAGTAGCCTACCTCAACATAGGCAGCGGGAAGCTCTTAGGCGCCTTGAGCACGTCGGTCCTGGCGGCGGGCACCGTGAAGTGGTTGTCGAACATGTAGACGGGGCCGGGCCCGATCCAGTTCACCACGGGCTCGTCCAGGTCGTTGTCCAGCGTGGGCGCCTGCGTCTCCACGAAGCAGTACTCGTCGTCTGTGTTGCCGCCGTCGCTGCTTAATTTGTGGTCCTACCAGCTCTGAAGGCCTGCCAGGGCTCATTTCGACACCTCTAACACCTCCCACACCAAGTCTGATATCCCTCCACTCCACGTAAAGCGGGAGAGTTAATTGACGATCTCCAACGTAAAAAAAGAACTACATATAACCCATGAAAATTCGGAAGAAGCCTACCTCAACATAGGCAAGGGGAAGCTCTTAGGCGCCTTGAGCACGTCGGTCCTGGCGGCGGGCACCGTGAAGTGGTTGTCGAACATGTAGACGGGGCCGGGCCCGATCCAGTTCACCACGGGCTCGTCCAGGTCGTTGTCCAGCGTGGGCGCCTGCGTCTCCACGAAGCAGTACTCGTCGTCTGTGTTGCCGCCGTCGCTGCTTGATTTGTGCTGTGGAGTTAAGTTTTATATAGATGTTGGGACACTTAAGTGGATTATGTTGGATTGGGTAGAGTAATTAATTAATATATAAAATTCTGGGTTACAGTCCAAAGCAGGTTTGCCGTACTTTTCTATAAATCTATATCCACCCTCCGGAAAATAAAAGCGTGGAAAGGCAATTTTGTCAAAGTAACATCTACATATTATATACATTGCATCAAACTAGCTTCATTCGCTAATTCAATTAACGCCCTGACCTTTTTACTAATCGGCGCCATTCAACTAGCCACCCAAAATATATTTAGCCACTCAATCAAATCACTAGGCCAATTACTAGAATCTGACTCGGCATTTGGGAGAGGCTGCGCGGACCTTGGCCGCGGGCATTGAGAACCCAACGTAAAGAAGACGACGTGATCTTCTTCGAACCTAACCTGTCGGTGTCCGAGGACCCTAAGGATTTTCCGTCACGTGATTAGATTATTGCATGAATAGCCTAAAATTTAAACAGGCGATTAATTAGGTGCATTGGCCGAATATCATTCAGCCATTTGTTAAACGGTGTCGTTTAGTTATCAACCTAGGCTGTTAACTAAATAGCTAATTGAGCGAGCTAGTTGCGACTCATACATACCGATTTCCTCTTAGGCTTTCTTGGCGTAGCTTTCGGAGTAGACGAAGGGTCTCCCAACTCCTTGGCAACCTGCACATTAGTGGGCTTGGCCTCCTGCGCCTCCTCGAACATGGTCGGAGGAAGGTCCTCCGACTCGATGGACTGCGGGTCTTCCTCCAGCGGCTCTGAAGGCAGCCGCTTCATGTTCGACTCGTCGGGGAAGAAGAATATCTCCACGCCTTCCTTTTCCGTTGAACTGTTCAGTTCATCTTCGTCTACTGTAAAGGGAATTTGATTTTAGAGGCAATATTTTTACTCCATTTTAAAAAGGGACGAGATTTTCATCACCAGATGTACTTATGGCGATGCGCCATTGGTATATGGTGAACATTTAACGTGCGCACAGCTAAGGAGTGGAATTCTCTGACGGAGTTTATTTTTCCTGATTGCTATAATGTAAGGCTTTTTAAGTCAAGAGTGAATAGGTTAATTCTAAACAAGCGCGCATCATCGTCGACCATATCATCGCTTACCATCAGTCAGATAATGGTCGAACGTAAGCCTCTACATAATACAAAAAATAACAATTGCTTCCACTCAGGGTGGAGCGAGAAGGAATTATAGACTTATAATGACTTAAACCCAACAGTTCCAGGGTTGTGGTAACTCTTTCGAACAATCCCGCAGCCCTACAATAAAGATTTCAATAAGGGTTCAATGATAAAATTAATTCTACAAATTTATTTGGACTTACGTGTGGTATTAGGGCTCTCCTTCATAGCTTCAGCCATAAGGTCGTTTACTTGTTGAATCTCACTGGGAGATAATTCCCTAATTTCCTCTATAGGCCTATCGTCTAGTCCTGAAAAGAAAAAATCTAGTGTTAAAGAAATTGTCGAGTGTAAGTTATTCGATATATCGATGACTTTATGGCTGGGCTTGTGACATTGTAAAGATTAATATTGTCCTTGAGGATCAAGATCTGTTGTTAATTAACATGCTGCGCCAGTGCTGCAACGTCAAAAAGACGTATTTGTATAGAGATTTAAATCAAGCTGCGTATGCGTCGTTTTAGCAAATATTATGCGTTCAAAAAGTTTACGTCGAGTGCCATTTCTTTTTGCGTTATATTTGTATGATCAGCATTATCAATCTTATAATGTTCCCAGTGTTGAGACTAATGCTTCCTGTCTAAAAGAGAGAATGGGTCGTAATCTACCACGCAGGCTCAGTGCAGGTTAGTGGATATCATGAGTCTTCGATTTTCTTTTTATTTCTAAGACATGTCGGTTTCCTTCCTTTTGTTTTTATGTTATTTTCCTTTACCGTTTTGAGAGCATTGGTGATGATAAATATGAATTACACAAAGTATAGCACCTGCTGGTATATTGAGAGTAGAGATCGAAGGGTGTTTGCGAATCCCACTCAAACTCTGTATACGTCAACCGCCAACAAATAGCCAATGCTAAGTCCCAGCAGGTGTATAATGTTACCATCTTATTTGTACAGTCCAATAAATGATACAGACCCAGAATAAGTCGAAGGAGAAAGCAGGATACATTGCTAAAGTCTTGTAGGATACCATGGCCTACCAGTAGGCAGTGACCTTCACATACCTACTAAAGTTTCCAGCGGCTGGTCGGAGCATATGCTCGTATGTCGGGAGGAGGGGTTGAAAGGCGTCTGCGAGTCTCCGTCTGAGGCGGCGTACGTGAGCAGCCGACACAGAGCCGACGCGGAGTCCCAGCAGGTGTACAACGTTACCATGTTGTTGGACGCGCTTAGGTCCACTTGCGGTTGTTCGTTTGACTGCAAATAATTACAATAATAAGAGTAGGAACGACGAAATAGATGTTTTTACCATTATTCTTCTATTATCGAGCTGGGTTCTACCCAGCTCGATAATAGAAGAAGGGTAGGCTTCGTCAGCAGAAGGGTAGGCTTCACGAGATAATTGCACGATGCTTTTACTTACGGAGGATCATAGTGTTCTCCTTACTCAGATTTCGTAATTACGAGTATATACATAGTGACTTGATGTGAGTGGCTCACTTTTTTCTTCTCCCGTTTTCGTGACATGAGTGCGTATAGAAAAAACAAAGACTGTTCCACTTTATACTACTAGTATAGACTACCATTATGATTTCACTCCCGGACAAAGGCCTCGCTTATTATGTTTGCCTAATCCTATAGTTACTTCTTTTTCACAGTTTACCGATTAACATAACGTGGGAAATCGACAAATAACTGTTCCCGCTTTGGATGAATCGAGAGGGAGTTTCAGATTTTCAGTTTTTTACTGACTAAATCCCTCCGATAGTCCTTTAGATGTCGTAGTGACGCTATGCTATAGATCTGTTGCTGTACAGAATATTTGATTAAGCTTCATGCTATTTGGTGCATACATTTTAAATAGTAAAATGTCCTAAAATACTCACGCAATTAGCCTTATCCTCCATCCTTAGCGACAACTCAAACAATCCAACATCGACCACACAAACATAGTCTTTGACGACATCAGGCAGCTTGTCGTCATCCTGAGGGACGGCCATGTTGGGCTTCGTCACGTTCAGGTGCATCAGGAACAGAGTGCACTCCTGAGCCAGGAACCGGAGGCATGAGGTGTTGGTCGCGGCGATCAGGTTGCTGGCGACGCTGAAGTTGCCCAGGATCAGTACTGTGCGGATTGGCAGGAAGAGAGGTCTGGAACAGAGATGGTTTTGTTACAAGTAGTGGGTAAAGAAAATGAATTTGTAGTTTTTAGATGGTCGGGAGTTTAAGGGTTAAAAAGACAAAACCTTTTTTCTATGTTTTTTTTTATCTTTAAACAAAACTGTGTTGTCAATTAAATAGGACTTATTTAGGACATAATTATGCTAAAAATATGAATCATCATTCACCAGGAGCAGGAACTACATATTTTACCTCATCAGGAGTTAAAATTGTTGTATTACATTGCCTGTGTGTTTTTTACTACTTTTTGTCCTCATAATACAGATAACATACTGAGACTATATTCAACAGCGCATTTAAACACGCGAACGTGTAGCTCCTACAAGACAGTTGGCTGAATACATCCGAGCATCTAGCCTATGCTCGGATGTATTCAGCCAACTGTCTTGTCTTGTCAACTGTTTAATCGCATCGATGACGACCATAAGTTGAGCCAGCCACGCGATGCCCTTGTCGCCTCTGTATCACTACACTATGTCCACTTAACATACCTATAATCAACAGCGCAGTCCAACACATGCACGTGTAGTTCTGACAGCACTGTAGATGGAGTATACCCGAGCACAGGGTAGTCTATCACGTCGATGTGTTGTCACCTCTGTATCACTACTCGATGCCCACTTAACAACTAACATACCTATAATCAACAGCGCAGTCCAACACATGCACGTGTAGTTCTGACAGCACTGTAGATGGAGTATACCCGAGCACAGGGTAGTCTATCACATCGATGTGTTGTCGCCTCTGTATCACTACTCTATGTCTACTTAACTAACATACCTATAATCAACAGCGCAGTCCAACACATGCACGTGTAGTTCTGACAGCACTGTAGATGGAGTATACCCGAGCACAGGGTAGTCTATCACGTCGATGTGTTGTCACCTCTGTATCACTACTCGATGCCCACTTAACAACTAACATACCTATAATCGACAGCGCAGTCCAACACATGCACGTGTAGTTCTGACAGCACTGTAGATGGAGTATACCCGAGCACAGGGTAGTCTATCACATCGATGTGTTGTCGCCTCTGTATCACTACTCTATGTCTACTTAACTAACATACCTATAATCAACAGCGCAGTCCAACACATGCACGTGTAGTTCTGACAGCACTGTAGATGGAGTATACCCGAGCACAGGGTAGTCTATCACGTCGATGTGTTGTCACCTCTGTATCACTACTCGATGCCCACTTAACAACTAACATACCTATAATCAACAGCGCAGTCCAACACATGCACGTGTAGTTCTGACAGCACTGTAGATGGAGTATACCCGAGCACAGGGTAGTCTATCACATCGATGTGTTGTCGCCTCTGTATCACTACTCTATGTCTACTTAACTAACATACCTATAATCAACAGCGCAGTCCAACACATGCACGTGTAGTTCTGACAGCACTGTAGATGGAGTATACCCGAGCACAGGGTAGTCTATCACGTCGATGTGTTGTCACTAGGGCTTTCAATACCGGTATTACGGGATCCCGTAATACCGTGATCACGGATATATTTTGGCCTTTTTTCAATACCGGTATTGATTTGCCAATACCGTGATTACGGTATTACAGTCTTTAATATACAGGGTGTTTGGGTGTGCGTCAGAATGGCTGGTGGTATGTGGCGTTGGTCTATGAGAGTTGATTCGCAAATTGCTACATAGATATAATAAATAAATGCTCTAAATAACATCCTTTATTTAACATATGTTTGAAGTTACAACTTAATTAGACTAATGAAGTAAATATGTAGCAATTATTATTATTATATTATTCGGATTCAAACACCATCCAAATAAGCTCGGACCGGATCACAAGCTCCGATACATTCGGCCGGAGGTACCTTGGATCCGTGCTGCACGAGTCTGGCAACGTGGACGACGATGTCCAAGCACGTATAGGCGCGGCTTGGGCGAAATGGCGAGAGGTTACGGGCGTTTTATGCGACCGCAAAATGCCTCCGAAGCTTAAGGGACAGATATATAAATGCATCATACGTCCTGACCTCCTGTACGGCGGCGAGTGTTGGCCGGCACTAAGCAGACACACCCAGGAGCTTCGCGTCACGGAGATGAAGATGCTGAGGTGGATGAGCGGTGTAACGCGATCCGATCGCATACGCAACTCATTCATCCGAGGTAGTCTTGGAGTCCGTGACGTGGGGGAAAAACTGCAAGAGTGTCGTCTGCGATGGTATGGCCACATCATGCGCCGCCCTATGGAGTACGTTGGCCGGAGATGCATGAATATGGCTGTCCTTGGCGCTAGGTCTCGTGGTCGCCCTCGAATGCGCTGGCTGGACGTCGTCAAGTCCGACATGAGAGCCAATGGCCTTACTGTCAAGGATGTAGAAGATCGGGCAAAATGGAGCAAGCTAAGCCGGAAGGCGGACCCTGGCAAAAGCCGGGACTAACGCCAAGTTGAAGAAGAAGAAGAAGATTATTATTATATTATTAAAAAATATATATTGACGCAATACATTTCGGGAAACTCTGTATGTTTGACTTAAAAAAGGGAGGTGACCAGCCAACCAAACGTCAGGATTACTGGTCAAAAAAAAAAATTTTGTTTCTAAATACATATCCTATGTAGCAATTATTTATTATATATGTAGCAAATATTCGAATCAACTCTTATAGACCAACGCCACAGACAACCAGCCATTCTGACGCACACATGTTTGGTGCATCGTGTACTAAATTAAAATGGTAGACTGGACGGTCACCTGCTATTCTTTCAGGCCTCCTAAGCACTACCCATGCCTTGTGAGTTTTTTTCATCGAAATTTTAATGTTTTTTGAAAAATAGACCAACATTTAAATTAAAATATTAGAAAATGTATAAGGCGTAGACGTTAATTTTAATTTTATTTAAACGTATATTGTATAACAGTACTTTTAAATCTAAAATTAGTAACATTAGCCATCTAGATTTTTAAAATTTACTTGCAAAGTTTTGGACTTAAATTAAAGCTGTTCATGTTACAGCTATTTACATGGCTACAAAAAAAGAATCAAAAGTGACTGGAATCTTCAAACTCTCTCAAAAATTCTCTACTCTATCCTCTTGCTAGTGATGTGCCACATGCTACAAAAATCTTTTTACAACTTTGTGGATTAGCTAGTTTTGTGAATCAAGTTAAATCAATTTTATATTCAAAATTACGACTTGAAAAAAAATTTTTGTTTATATGGAACCTGAAACGCCTATTTAATCTGTTATATCACTCTTATAAGGTAAAATTTGTCTCGTATCTCTCTTTTCGTGGGTTTTATTGGAAACAAAAAATAAAATTGTGTTTTTAACCAATAGTTTCATTATTTATTTAAATATTATTATGATTCGAAGAAGAAGAAGCAGTTTAAAAATTAAAAAAATATACAAAAAGCTTGAATCTTGAAAAAACTTGCTCAATACCGTGATCACGTGATCACGGTATTGAGCTATTCCAATACCGGTATTGATACCGGTATCGAAAAAATCCGGTATTTGAAAGCCCTAGTTGTCATCTCTGTATCACTACTCGATGCCCACTTAACAACTAACATACCTATAATCAACAGCGCAGTCCAACACATGCACGTGTAGTTCTGACAGCACTGTAGATGGAGTATACCCGAGCACAGGGTAGTCTATCACATCGATGTGTTGTCGCCTCTGTATCACTACTCTATGTCTACTTAACTAACATACCTATAATCAACAGCGCAGTCCAACACATGCACGTGTAGTTCTGACAGCACTGTAGATGGAGTATACCCGAGCACAGGGTAGTCTATCACATCGATGTGTTGTCACCTCTGTATCACTACTCTATGTCTACTTAACATACATAACATACCTATAATCAACAGCGCAGTCCAACACATGCACGTGCAGTTCTGACAGCACTGTAGATGGAGTATACCCGAGCACAGGGTAGTCTATCACGTCGATGTGTTGTCGCCTCTGTATCACTACTCTATGTCTACTTAACATACATAACATACCTATAATCAACAGCGCAGTCCAACACATGCACGTGTAGTTCTGACAGCACTGTAGATGGAGTATACCCGAGCACAGGGTAGTCTATCACGTCGATGTGTTGTCGCCTCTGTATCACTACTCTATGTCTACTTAACATACATAACATACCTATAATCAACAGCGCAGTCCAACACATGCACGTGTAGTTCTGACAGCACTGTAGATGGAGTGTACCCGAGCACAGGGTAGTCTATCACGTCGACGCCTTGTCGCCTCTGTATCACTACTCTATGTCCACTTAACATACATAACATACCTATAATCGACAGCGCAGTCCAACACATGCACGTGTAGTTCTGACAGCACTGTAGATGGAGTATACCCGAGCAGAGGGTAGTCTATCACGTCGACGCCTTGTCGCCTCTGTATCACTACTCTATGTCCACTTAACATACATAACATACCTATAATCGACAGCGCAGTCCAACACATGCACGTGTAGTTCTGACAGCACTGTAGATGGAGTATACCCGAGCACAGGGTAGTCTATCACGTCGACGCCTTGTCGCCTCTGTATCACTACTCTATGTCCACTTAACATACCTATAATCAACAGCGCAGTCCAACACATGCACGTGTAGTTCTGACAGCACTGTAGAGGGAGTATACCCGAGCACAGGGTAGTCTATCACGTCGATGACGTCCATTAGTTGTGTCAGCCATGCGATGCCCTTGTCGCCTCTGTGGCGGAGCGTTGCTTGCTCTATGCCTAGAGCTATGCAGATTGTCTGAGGGAGGAAAGAAAAACTTATAAAAAAAAACTTAGTCAGTTTTTACGATATTATCAGTATAGCAATAAATACAAGAATACTCCATGTTGAGATGGAAAGTTTAGTAGCCCCAATAACAGTAGGACATGGTAATTTAATTGACACAGTTTTAAATCATTATCGACATCATTTCAGTCGAAAGATGTCCACATTTAGGCATAAGCCCACCCCGATTGTCACGCATGCGGGATTGCTTGCGTGATCAAAAACGTACGATATTAAAAACACCCTGAGATTGATAATGTTCGGTACAGTTTACCACTTCGCAACATAGTTTGTCATCTACGGCTTCGCTTTAGTTGAACCTAGTCTGAAGCTTTGATAAACGCGAATTGTTTCAATATCTCTTACCTTTAAATTCGGCGTCTCAGAATCAGGATCGACTTTGAGCGCTAACGTAAACATGTCCTTCTTGGTCAACCGCTCCTTGATGACGACGCCTTTCCCAGACGGGTAGATCGTGGTCTTGAGGTGAGACGGCAGTAAGGTTCCGTACAGACGCAACGGAGGCTTTTCCGATGGTATTGTTATTAGGGCTGGAAAATAATAATTGGAAATTGTAGTTCCGGTCGCAATTGATATTGCAGTTACGGGTGAGTAAGCAAATATTTTGTTCATGATGTAATAAGTTTAAGAGGACTAGTCAGGGCGACTAGGCTAGGTTGAGCGTCTTAAATCCTCCCAGACATTTATTTCACGCGGCTTCCTGAACCAGTCTGTGGTACGGATATAAATTATTTCGCCTTCTCTTTCTAAGGTGACTTCGACAGCACTTTCCAGACGATCAGATTTTATCAAACATACATACATTGCCACACTTTTAATAAAAACGAAAATTTAGTAATTTAAGACGCCCAGCACCTATGTGCTCTTTTGGACCAATTTTAACTTTATTTCAACACCAACAAGGTCGATATTTCTTTGGCAGACAAAGCAAATTGCAATGCGCTTAAGATGTACCTTCATTCTAAAGTAGAATGAGTCAGTCACACTAAGATCAATTTACTTACAATCATGAAACAGTGTCATCTTCTCTGACCGCAGACACAGCTGGGCAGTCTTCGGGCGTCCGTTCAGTCCACTCACTTGGCACATGGCCAAGTTGTGAGCTTCCAGTACTAGCTCACCCATCTGTCCTGGAACTACTCTCTTGTTGCTGTCCTAAAATAAACATTGACTATTAATACTAGGCCATTTAGAAGCGGGGAAAAATTAAGGACACGATTAAAAATAAAGAAAGAACATCACTTTTTAAATGCTGATTCAGGTGTCGAAAAGGTAGCGATACTCATCGGAAATTTTTTATCGATAACTGATATTTTTGAGAGTGTTATTTTTTATGATGGATATGATTTTAATTTGATACGAATGTAGACCTTCGACCCATGGTTACAATTTTAAATTAACAGTGCCTGTGTATCGTCTAAGTACTGGGTGTTATCGCAGTTTAATTGCTACTTCTGACTTAATATGGAACTGATAAATCTATAATATATCGTTTCATACGCCTTGAACAGTTACCAACCTAACCTAGGTCACTGTTCAAGACGTAACAAGTATAAAGGCAATAACCATTCAGTTGCCAACTTTAAATGAGATTTATAAGTTGTACGTTGCGATAATCTTATGCACCGGTTTGCTCGCGCCGATACCTTTGCGCAGTTTAGTGTCGTACTTCGAGTAGTACAAGTTGTCTTATTCTGACGAAGTTCTGCTTGTGGCCTAGTCTAACTTACCCGCACAGGAGTATAGATAGTGAGAAGTCCTTTGCCGACTTTGAGAGAGAGACAGAAGTTGTGTGCGTCGCTAGTCTCCTGCGTTAGCTTGCTCGCGCCGATGCCTTTGCGCAGTTTAGTGTCGTACTTCGAGTAGTACAAGTTGTCTTATTCTGACGAAGTTCTGCTTGTGGCCTAGTCTAACTTACCCGCACAGGAGTATAGATAGTGAGAAGTCCTTTGCCGACTTTGAGAGAGAGACAGAAGTTGTGTGCGTCGCTAGTCTCCTGCGTTAGCTTGCTCGCGCCGATGCCTTTGCGCAGTTTAGTGTCGTACTTCGAGTAGTACAAGTTGTCTTATTCTGACGAAGTTCTGCTTGTGGCCTAGTCTAACTTACCCGCACAGGAGTATAGATAGTGAGAAGTCCTTTGCCGACTTTGAGAGAGAGACAGAAGTTGTGTGCGTCGCTAGTCTCCTGCGTTAGCTTGCTCGCGCCGATGCCTTTGCGCAGTTTAGTGTCGTACTTCGAGTAGTACAAGTTGTCTTATTCTGACGAAGTTCTGCTTGTGGCCTAGTCTAACTTACCCGCACAGGAGTATAGATAGTGAGAAGTCCTTTGCCGACTTTGAGAGAGAGACAGAAGTTGTGTGCGTCGCTAGTCTCCTGCGTTAGCTTGCTCGCGCCGATGCCTTTGCGCAGTTTAGTGTCGTACTTCGAGTAGTACAAGTTGTCTTAGTCTGACGAAGTTCTGCTTGTGGCCTAGTCTAACTTACCCGCACAGGAGTGTAGATAGTGAGAAGTCCTTTGCCGACTTTGAGAGAGAGACAGAAGTTGTGCGCGTCGCTAGTCTCCTGCGTTAGCTTGCTCGCGCCGATGCCTTTGCGCAGTTTAGTGTCGTACTTCGAGTAGTACAAGTTGTCTTATTCTGACGAAGTTCTGCTTGTGGCCTAGTCTAACTTACCCGCACAGGAGTGTAGATAGTGAGAAGTCCTTTGCCGACTTTGAGAGAGAGACAGAAGTTGTGTGCGTCGCTAGTCTCCTGCGTTAGCTTGCTCGCGCCGATGCCTTTGCGCAGTTTAGTGTCGTACTTCGAGTAGTACAAGTTGTCTTATTCTGACGAAGTTCTGCTTGTGGCCTAGTCTAACTTACCCGCACAGGAGTGTAGATAGTGAGAAGTCCTTTGCCGACTTTGAGAGAGAGACAGAAGTTGTGCGCGTCGCTAGTCTCCTGCGTTAGCTTGCTCGCGCCGATGCCTTTGCGCAGTTTAGTGTCGTACTTCGAGTAGTACAAGTTGTCTTAGTCTGACGAAGTTCTGCTTGTGGCCTAGTCTAACTTACCCGCACAGGAGTGTAGATAGTGAGAAGTCCTTTGCCGACTTTGAGAGAGAGACAGAAGTTGTGCGCGTCGCTAGTCTCCTGCGTTAGCTTGCTCGCGCCGATGCCTTTGCGCAGTTTAGTGTCGTACGTGGAGTAGTGCAGGTTGTCTTATTCTGACGAAGTTCTGCTTGTGACCGAGTCTAACTTACCCGCACAGGAGTATAGATAGTGAGAAGTCCTTTGCCGACTTTGAGAGAGAGACAGAAGTTGTGTGCGTCGCTAGTCTCCTGCGTTAGCTTGCTCGCGCCGATGCCTTTGCGCAGTTTATTGTCGTACGTCGAGTAGTGCAGGTTGTCTTATTCTGACGAAGTTCTGCTTGTGACCGAGTCTAACTTACCCGCACAGGAGTATAGATAGTGAGAAGTCCTTTGCCGACTTTGAGAGAGAGACAGAAGTTGTGTGCGTCGCTAGTCTCCTGCGTTAGCTTGCTCGCGCCGATGCCTTTGCGCAGTTTATTGTCGTACGTCGAGTAGTACAGGTTGTCTTCTTCGTCGGAAGTACTATCGGATTCAGATTCTAGAAAATACAAAACGAAAAAAAAATATAAGGAAAGAACATAGATTTTTACTGTGACGGATAAATAAAACTGGAAATATTTTTAAGCCAATGAAAGCCACTACTATTAAAGAATTGAAGAATGTACAATTTCAATGATAGAATGTGCCTTTTTCAGACGATTTTGCTTGCTTTTTTCAGTTGGTGTGTGTGATTTATATGTGGAATAAGGTAGACAAATTGCATCATATGTAATTTCTAACGTGAATTTTATACAATTAAAGACTATACTGTATGTTACTTTAATATCAATTTAGCCAGTTGGCATTAAGGTCTATCTTTGTTTGACAGAAATCAATCTAGCAGAATCCTTTTAATCATTACAATAGCGTTCAAAATCGCATAGCAATCTAAGTTTTACCATAGCCACTGCCTTTGCACGCGCCAAAGGCAGGGTTGAGCGTGGGGTAGGCGAGCGGACTGATGTCGAACTGGTCCGCGACGTGCGGCTCCCACAGCAGCAGGTCCGAGTTGATGCGGTTGTAGATTATCTCGTACAGCTGCTTCGATCTGAGGGTGAGAATAATGTTTAATTAGTGTTTTTCTAAGCTAAGCTGGGATAAAAATATAATATTTATCAGATCAGTATTGGTGGACTGATTATAATGGAATCTGTGTTTATATAGGGCTTTCTGGAGTCTTAACCGTCCGGGCTCCATAGGAGGCCAGCAGGGCCGATGCCAGCTAAGGCTCCAGGAAATTTTTGAAAAGGTAACCTGTGTTTCTAGAACGCTAAGGGCAACCGAAGGACACCGGTGTGGTTTTAGTCAGTAAGTGTCTGACAAGCCGTTTCGCTCCACCCTAGGGCAGGATAAATCAATGGATGATGTTCCAACAAAAAAAAAACATACGGGCAGGGTTCATTTACGTCAAAATATGCTCTTAAACATTGATGACTGACGATCAATCCACAACTGTGCCTAAAGATTTGGCTGTTATAAGTTTTGTTCTACGATCATAGACTGTTTTTCTTATACTCACTCTAGCTGTAAACTAAGGATTGGTAGTACGAATTCCAGATGTATGGAAGCTAGTTCTATGGAGCTGCTCGTAAATTCCGCCATCTCTTCATCAGTTCCCGGCATTATTAGCTCTTCTTCTTGACCTGAAACAGAATTCGATGCATGAATTTTACTGTACACCAAAACAGTAATATAACTGTTGGGGACGTAAAACTCAAAAATAATGATTTTGAGTAGAATATTTGAGGGAGACTTATGTATCCATGCTATTTTACATCGTACTTTACATGTTCTACGAGTGCGCAATTTAGTTCTACCTTAACTCTTACCTTGATACGGACTACTCTCATACTTCGTGACACTCTGGTGCGCCATCTTCTTCCCACTGAAGGGGCTAGGATGGTTAGGCCTTAAGTTGTTCATCACATACATTGCAAGGGTAATTATTGCAATTTGAACCTTCCGACAGTAGCATAAAGTCGACTGTAACTCTTTCCTTGATGCGGACTACTCTCATGCTTCGTGACACTCTGGTGCGCCATCTTCTTCCCGCTGAAGGGGCTGGGATGGTTCGGCCGGTGGTTGTTTATCTTACACATTGCAATTTGAACTTTCCGACAGTAGCATAAAGTCGACTGTAACTCTTACCTTCATGCGGACTACTCTCATGCTTGGTCACACTCTGATAGGCCATCTTCTTCCCACTGAAGGGGCTGGGATGGTTCGGCCGGAGGTTGTTTATCATACAC
Organism: Mythimna separata; assembly: GCA_030763345.1. Classification (NCBI taxonomy): domain Eukaryota; kingdom Metazoa; phylum Arthropoda; class Insecta; order Lepidoptera; family Noctuidae; genus Mythimna; species Mythimna separata. Next base: position 3,766,459 of record JAKKIA010000036.1, on the reverse strand, counting down.
ATTCCAATTTGAACCTTCTTACAATAGAATAAAGTCGACTGTGACTCTTACCTTGATGCGGACTACTCTCATGCTTCGTGACACTCTGGTGCGCCATCTTCTTCCCGCTGAAGGGGCTGGGATGGTTCGGCCGGTGGTTGTTTATCTTACACATTGCAATTTGAACCTTCCGACAGTAGCATAAAGTCGACTGTAACTCTTTCCTTGATGCGGACTACTCTCATGCTTCGTGACACTCTGGTGCGCCATCTTCTTCCCGCTGAAGGGGCTGGGATGGTTCGGCCGGTGGTTGTTTATCTTACACATTGCAATTTGAACTTTCCGACAGTAGCATAAAGTCGACTGTAACTCTTACCTTCATGCGGACTACTCTCATGCTTGGTCACACTCTGATAGGCCATCTTCTTCCCACTGAAGGGGCTGGGATGGTTCGGCCGGAGGTTGTTTATCATACACATTCCAATTTGAACCTTCTTACAATAGAATAAAGTCGACTGTGACTCTTACCTTGATGCGGACTACTCTCATGCTTCGTGACACTCTGGTGCGCCATCTTCTTCCCACTGAATGGACTAGGATGGTTAGGCCTCAGGTTGTTCATCATATACATGGAAGTAGTCATGGGGTTTATATGCGCGGGCTCGAAGTGCGACGGCTCGTCGTGGAGACTGTCGAATGGGCCTTTCGGAGTAGACTTCGGTTTGAATGTTATTGATATCCTGAAAACGGTAGTTTAGTTTTAGTTGAGTACTTAGGGGGCGGGGGGCGGAATCACCTAAGTGATATGTCCCTCAAATACCCCCAATGCCTCTCAAAATCAATTAATCAATCCCTCGCGACGCTAGGGAGTTAATTATATAAATCCCTCATTAGCGTTCGGGATTAAAACTTAGCACCCGGGAAATCAATATGCCGCTCGCGACTTACAGACACTGTTTTATCTCCTAATAACATAATCTACAAATTTATCGCCATGATGCGTCATTTCAACTGACTCCAGTCTTGCCATGAAGTACCGTGTTACCCAGTTAACGGGTTGTGGAGGTCTGGTAGGCAGCCGCTCCTCGTAAAATACTGGTATTCAGCTAAATCCGGCTTGACTGGAAGCCGACCCCAATATAGTTGGGAAAAGGCTAGGCAGATGATGATGATGATAATGCGTCATTTCAATTTTCTGTTTCAAGTAACATTTAGGACATAAACTTACGTTGGCAGCGCAGTTGAAGTTACATGCCCACCTAATATGTTGCTTTCGCTCACGTTGTCATCCATGGTTGTTCTAGCTATGTGTGTGCCGGGGAAAGTGTCGTTTTCCTGGAAAGAAAAGAAATACTATTTTATAATATCGATATTTAACTTAAAATCTCTCTCTTTTTGTAACTTTTACGAACATAGTTTAAAGGGGTGTGATTACTATTATAGACAAGGTATAGTATAATACCGGTCTCTCGATATGCAAATAGACGAATTATCTACGAATCTTCTCTGCTTCTCTGTCAAAGGTTGTCTGTTAAAAGTCACTTTTAGCAGTAATGTTCCAATCCATTACCTTCTGTATTTTATATGTTCTACCATAATGAGTTCATTGATCTACCTAACGACGATTAGACGAGTTGATTGCGTATCATACGCTTTAGAACTGTATATTAGGCTTTTAGTAGAGTTATTCTGATTGTAAAGGAACTTTTATTTGCATCTGTAGTAACATCGATCACATCATATAAGAATTGCGACTGCATCGCGCAATCAAAGTTCTTCGCACGATTTGAATAGATACAACAGCCCGAAATCATCTATCGGGCAGTGACCCTTTCCTAAGAAGTTCCTCGCTTTCCAACGGAGGTAAGCGAGACTTTACACTCTGTTCCACATACCCCTAAAGATTGTTCATTGTTCAACTTACATAATAATATAGGTCCAACATGGTGCATCGTAGATTGACGGCGGTGGGCTGTGGCCTTGCATTGGGGGTCTGCGAGGAGCTGATGGTGGCGTTCTGGAACTTGAACACCAGGTAGTCGGGCCGCACGCGCCGGAACTCGCGGTTGATGCCCGGCCGCAGGTCTGCTATTGGGAACCTGCCAATTGAGAACAATTGTTGACACTGATAATGTAGGACTGGAGGCCGGAAAACTAAAAGTTTTGAAAAAGGTAGTATTAGTAGTATAGTATACTCTTGTATATCTTTTGGTTTTGGTCAGAATTAGAACTAATGTATCCTATTTTTAAACAAGTTCTCAAAAGAGGAGATTTTAGCTTCGGCATTTTTTTAAAAGAAAGTTTATACTCCAAATAGGTTCCATAGAAATATTGTTATGATCTGGTAATGAATTTCGAAGTTATGGAACGGAACTCCTCATAGGATCACAGCAAGAATGTCGTAACAAGTTAAATTGCTTTTTTACGTGAAGTCGATGACTGACCGAAGGAAGAAGGAGGGTACCACAACTTATTCGGTTTACATTTAGGAAATTCGAAGTAGGTAAATGAACAATAAAACGAATTAAAATTGTCGTCGACCTAAAGATTACATTTTTTATAAGGGAAGCCGATAGGAGTCGTGTTTTAAGAGTCTTCTCTTCTTAAATTTCACTCACCTAAGCACAGCGTTGAGGTTGGGACACTGTAGGGACAATGTCAGCTGGTTCTGTGACGCGACCGGCGTCGACGGGGTGGTCGCCTTCTTCTGAGGTCCACCGAAGAACGTTGCAGACATACGCTCGATCAGCGTCAGTTCCACGTCCAAGTAGAAAGGCGTGCATTTTATACTGGAAAAAGAGGATATAAGGTTAGCTTTTAGAGACCATGTTTATATTTCTTAATTATTCTTTATTGTACACAATAACTTATTTCTAAATACAGGTATTTACATTTCAAGTACAAAGGCAAGCTTAACTCAACATTAGCTATGTCCACACTGTGCCCTTTCATCTTCAACTTTCGTCTTCATCTTCCTATTAAACGCTCGTTAGTTGCTTTCAACAATTGAATGCGTTATGAAACGCATTATCCATCTGACATAGGATGACATGTATCACTGCGCGCGCAACACTTTCAACTGTCATTGCACATGCGTCAAAGGCATGCCCGACTTGCGCTGTTGACTGCGCTATGACGCATGCCCTTGTTGAACAAAAAAAGGCACAGTGTGGACATAGCTAATGAGTTTTCTCCCAGTCCCTTTGAGTGACAGAGAGAGATCACATATTAACATTTTATACTAAACAACATTATTAGCTTTTCAAATATTTGTACGAGGAAGAGCGGGAGCGTGGTGAGAAGATCTCGCATCCCTATTCTACGTGCCTAACTTAACAGTGTCGTCACCATCATGTCATTGTGTGCTATCTTTTTCTGTTACTTGAAAGTTTTCCCTTCCACTAAATTTAAAATGGTATCTAGCTTACTAGAAACTTGAGAAATCACTTTGTTCGGATCACGAATCATTTTGTCTGTTGGTAAAAACGATATAAAATACTGTTGAGTAAATCGCGTACAGACGTGTGTATAAGGCTACTTACACAACATCGGTGGTAGGGTAGACCAGTTTCTTCTCTTCCGACATGCGCACGTATTTGGAGGTCTGTTTGAAGTTGACGCGGACGTTAGCGCGCGACGTCGACGCACCGAGCTGACTAGAACTGTCGTCATCATCTGGTAACAAAATAAAAGTTAGATTAGAACAATTGTGCGGAGTTGTGGCCGATCGAAGGTTTGGTCTCAGTTTCGGCCAATAAACTAGCTTCGGTCGAGTCGAATATTGGGATATACATCGAAACATAGGAATAATGGTATCGAAATATTATTTTTATTTCTAAGGGTTGGACCACATTTGGCAGCACGGAATCGCCTTTTTCCGTCGCCCTTTCTCTTTCTGTCGCTTAGAACTGTCATTTGCTAGACCGAGACAGAAAGCATAATGCGATAGCACGCGGCGGAATCCTCGAGGCGATCGGCATCACGGACAAAATGCAATGGTCGGCAGGGAGACTCCGGAACGCTGAAGCGCGCGATAGCATGCTAACGCATCCTTCTATCGCCTTTTTTGTCTGCGGAATCTTCTTTCGATCGCCTTTTTTGTCTGCGGAATGCGATAGCGCGCGTTCGCATGCGGCAGCATACTGCAGCACGTGGTAGCACAGGCGGAACAAATGCGATTCCGTGCTGCCAGATGTGGTCCAACCCTTAGCAGTTATTCTGTTGATGTTGTTTCAAATCGTGTTTCGTACGGTCACTAGTGTTGAATTTTTTACTACAATCCAAACAGAGATTTGTAGGTACATAGTTATTTTTGCACGGAGAATACTTTACAAGCACTGCGTTAATATTCTTTATCATAGCACAATAAGTCCTCTCAAGAGTGGGAGTTCAGAGAGAAGACTTTCAGTTTTACTGATTAAAACCTTTCGACATTCCTGCAACCTTAGTAGGCATGTGTGATACCTACACTTTTACTTCCGTTTACATCCCATACGGTTAATCAAATGATTTACCACCTTATTAGATTGGCAAAGGGTTTAAAATGGAATGACAGTTAATTCTAATGAAGTTCGAAATACAGAGCAAATAGATGCTAGTTTCCTTCAAATGCTAACAATGTGTGACCTCACTCACCTTTAGACTGGAACCGAATGAGGTCGAAGCACTGCGGTTCACTACCAGTCTCAGTGGCGAAGTAGAGACACTCTCTGACGAGAAGGTGTCTGACTGACGCCTCGCACATCGTCTGACTGCCAATGGATGTCACTTTCTCACTGCCGTCCAGTGCTATCTCTGATGTTAGTAGCCTGAGGAACAAATTGAAATAGAAAAATGTAAGTTGTGCTCGTTATTTCATTGAGTTTTGAGTCGAGTGCGCCATTAGAGGACTTCCACCCATAGTCGTCCCACCATAGAAACCGTTTTGGGAAAACATTTATTGTGTGTACAACTAAGGAGTGGAATTCCCTGCCGTCGTCTGTGTTTCCTGATAGCTGCAACCTAGAGGTCTTTGACTTAAAGACCCCTAGGTAGCCCTTTGAAGAAGAGATTTAACTAATGTTATTAACATAAGCGTTTTGCCCTAGACCTGACGATTCTGTGTGAGTGCTGCCACCTGGTGAACCATTTAAAAACATCCTCAAAGGTTTTTTTAAGTATTAAGGGCCTGTTTCACAATGCCCGAGTAGCCACTACTTCCTGAATAATTTAAAAAATGGAACAGAATTTCTATGAAATTATCTGCCAAGTAAGATATGAGAAACTTAATCATAGGTGGTGAAATAGGCCCTAAGTGTAACACATAATATATCACCTCAAATGGTTCTTCCCAGTAGTTCTATCGAGAGCCTCGTTAGCTGCGCTGAAGTCGTCCACGATGGAGAAGGGCTCCAGAGTGCTGTAGAACTTGTCGGACACCTCCTGCATCCTGGAGGCGCTGGCCGGCGAGATGCAGTCCGAGCCGATCATTGTCGGCACTAGGATGTCCTGGAACAGAGTTCTACTGTTTGGTGTCTGGAATGGTAGTAAAGAAGTTGTATGTGTAATGTCAACTTATTTCGCATAGCTAAATATAAAAATGTATCAAGTTCATGAGAGTCACAGAAGGAACAATTTTATTTCAAACTAGCTTCTGCCAACGGCTTCACAAGCGTGAAAGTAGGTTTTTCCATACAAAAGTTTAAACCCCCGTTTTATACTCTTAGGGAGACTATCAACTGTATGAATACGGGTGGGTTTTCAGTAAAAATCTAAAAGCCCCTTGATGGTGAAGGGACAGGGAGTGTTAATTTATTAGAGTACTTATTTAATGAGTTTCTACTCCAAAAATAAAATACCATCAATATACGACTTTGATATAAAAGCATTACCTTATGTAGTAAAACACAGGACACTGAAGCGATTCTTAAACTGATGTGTGAAACCTCAGCTGTGGGGTCCCCGTCGATGTGCGGAACTGGAAATACAATCATCAATTGTTAAGTAAACTCAATGATGTCAATCGATCTCAAAATCGAGAAGCTAGGTGGCGCTGGCTTCTCGATTTTGAGATCGACTGGAAGCCAGCGCCACCTAGCTGCACTCGACAGAGTCTACAACGTTGCGCTCGACTGGAGCTTGGTCAGTTGATCGGTAGCGGTCGAACAGTGAACACGTCTTAGAAACGGATGCGTTTCTTGTGTATGATAAATCACATTGGGTATTGTAATAATATTATAATTTGATTTAAAATCTTAATCGTTTTTTATCTATGTATCAGCAGAAAAGAAAGAATGATCTTAGACGACAATGAAAAAAGAAATGAAATTATAATTGATACTGATAGAACTTACTCAAGCCTTTAAGAAACAAATATAATCATGTCCAAAACAAGACTAATTAAGAGAGAGCCTTCTATGTAAGAGAGAGCGGGACAGTGTCATACAAATCACCTATGAGCAAGAGAGACCACCATATAAAACTACTTACTCTTCTTGTTCCTCTTGATCCTGGGCGCTGCCGTGGGTATGTTCACGCTGGAGTTCATGCTGGTGCTCATGCTTGAGCTGACCGATGATGTGTTACTCTCAGACATCTGGTTACCTTGCGATGTCATCGGGTGGAACTTCTCGTTTTCAGACTCTGTGTCTTCTGTAGGTTGAAATAGAGTTTAGATTAGATGCCTTTTTTTTATTCGTTCTTATAGTAGGTTATTGGATCCCAGTCTAATACAAATTTCGAAAGTACACCTACAACTAAGTCCTTTTAATTAATTACTTAAGTTATAGTAACAGGTTTTGCCATGAAGTACCGTGTTACCTCAGTTAATGGGTTGTGGAGGTCTGGTAGGCAGCCGCTCCTCGTAAAATACTGGTATTCAGCTAAATACGGCTTGACTTGAAGCCGACCCCAATATAGTTGGGAAAAGGCTAGGTAGATGATGATAACTTAAGTTATAGTAACAGGCAGGATTGGTGTATTTGAATTGGCAACCCCAACCTAAGACTGGTGTTATAGCAACCCTAATTCGGAAGATTATTGTTTTATTATTCATGATTATTCCAAATATCAATCTATTCCGATTAAAAAAACTTGTACCAACTTGTTTCGGAACTTGTTTACCTAAACTTATTGCTTAATGATCCCTACAATGTGTCACTTACCGTAGCTAGGTCCAGACCAGCCGTACATGCCACCAGAAAGCTTGGAGTTCTGCCTCTCCAGGTTGCCTAGCAACTGAGCCTCTATCATTTGGAAGTCGGCTGCGCGCATTGGCTTGCACTGCATGTTCATACCGCTAGGACGAAGTGGTATGTTGCTGTGAAAAGAATTATAGTTATTTAAAATATATATATATATATATATATATATATATAAATAAATTTAGCGATTCTTCTTTTGGCTATCAAGAGTTATCATCAAATTCTTGCTACTTCCATGGATGGCACACCGAAAGGCCTCCTTTACCTCCTCACCTCACCTCCTCCTTACCTCACCTTTCTACCATCGAACAACCCAACATAAGGCCAGTGTCCGATCCGCGTCTTCGTTCATACCACGTGCACCAAAGGACTGGAACGATTTGCCTGCTGCAGCCCTTTGGTCCGATTACAAATTAGGTGTAACCAAGGCTAGAGTGAATAAGCTCTTAATAAATTAGTGTGCTTCACGATCAAAGATTGTATCTCTGCTTACTGGTGGAATGTCAGTAAAGCTCAAGTTTATGTCATTAAAAAAAAAGACTGATCTTACCTGGTATCTTCCAATTGGGGTTCATTCAGAGCATCGACTAGTTCAAGCAAGGTATGTAGCTGCCTCGGCGATATGAACACAATGAAGGAACCAAACAACATCTTAACTTCAACCTTAGGCCCCTCCACCTCTTCAGTATGCTTCAACTTCAACGACAATTCCTGCTGCCCTGTCAGCTTAGCGAAGAGTATCGGATCAGGGTGGTTTAGCTTCTCATCAGGAGTCATTTCTCTAGATTCAGTACTGCTTTTCGCTTCCGTTATAATTTCTTTGACGGGATCCGCTTCTATAGTCGATATAACACTTCTTGTTTCATAAAAGACATCTGATAAAGTACTCTGATAGTTCATATCCGGAGTTTCCACTTGGCTGTCGGTCTTGTCAGCTTGCGAGGAAACGGACTTCTCCATAATAAGACTCCGGGCCATGGTGCGCAGTTTGGAAGGGAACTCGTCCGTATACAGGGTGACTCCATCGAATTTTATCTTTTTGTTGGTGTATGTTGCTACTATGTATGTCTTGGGTTTGTCCGGGTCTGTCACGTCTGGTGTTGGCTCTGAACCAGCCTCGTCGAAGTAGTCAATACTAAAATAGTTGAATTGACAATGTAATTATTCATTTATAGTTATAATGTAACACTCATAAAGTTTCGGAAGTCAATAAGTAGTGATGATATCCAAAAGGTTTCAAATACAAAAAATAGTATAAAGAGAAGAGGTACTTTTTAGGGCTCCGTACCCAGAGGCTAAAACGGGACCTTGTTACTAACACTCCGCTCTACGTCCGTCGTCTGTCTGTCTGTACGTCTGTCATTAGGTTATCTCTCATGAACCGTGATACCTAGCCAATTGAATTTACACAGATGATGTATTTCTGTTGCCGCTATAACAACAAATACTAAAAACAGAATAAAATAAATATTAAAGCTGTTGTAAACCCATACAACAAACGTAATTTTTTTTTGACGTTTTTTTACTTAAAGACGTGCCTTTGTGGGCGAGTCCGACTCACAGTTAGCTAGTTTTTTTGCCGTTTTTTTGCTTCGAACAGTATAGAACCATCCGTGCTCCAGTCCGACTCGTATTTATTATACTATTGGTATTCGAAACCTTGGCATTTTCGACGTCTTCATAAGCGAAGTAAGGAAGTCAAATATTGACGAATTATTTGCGAATTTTAAAGTTTGTTGTCTTTACCACATAAACATCAGTCTGCTTTAACGGTGACTGACTTTAGAATTACCTAGTTAAAATGTTTATAACACATTTGTAACAAGGTATTAACTATTTTCTTATACTAGAGAATATACAGTAATGAATAATTTATTACTCAGTTACACAACAGCCTTGGAAGTCCGTTACAATTAGTATTGGAATGCCTACAACAAAGATCGGAATCTTGAGATTGAAATAACTGTTGTAAGTATCACAAGTTACGATAGATAGAACACGTGACAATGTATATTTATAAAATGAGAAACTGACTGATTGACGTATCAATGGACAGCCAAAACTACAGGGCCTAGGAGCGTGAAATCTCCTTTTATGACGTAGATGAGCACTGAGACAGGATTTTCTAAAATTCATCCCCTGAGGGGATGAAACGGGGCTCTAAGTTTTTGTGGAAAAAAAACAATTTTCACGCGGTCGAAGGTTCTGGCAGAAGCGAGTATACAATAAAAAATAAATAATTATCTTATTGCTCGTGACTGTACTATGTTTGCCCTTTGATAAACAATCTATTAAAATAGCCAAACAATATAAATCGGAAATATAATAATTTATTCATCGTTTCAGTTCAAAAGACAAAACAATGACATGTGCGATAAAATCAAGGCCATTGATTCGATGCGTTAAGATTATTCTAATCAGACGCCTGAAGAGAGGTCAAATGTATTGACAAGGAAGTACTACTTTGTATATAAACGAGACCAGTGTCATTTACAATGGGCCTTTTTTAACTGTGCGTTGATTTCGATTTATTTTAATAGCATTTGACTCTCTGATTATTTAAGAGCTTGGAATCTAAGCGCTGAACGTCATACGTACTGACTGCGTTAACTTAAACGCACTAGGCACTCTGAGCGATTTGAGAAGTCACAAACGGCGGAATAGTTTTAGTATGAGGGATACGGTTAAGTTGGGATTGGGTCTGAGGTGGCCGCATGTCCCAGGAGGGGGGTTTACACCCTATTCAGCTTTCTTATCATCGCGACAACTTCCTACACCGCGCAATTGTCTCAGTTACTGTCTCAGTTAATCAGTAGGCTTATACTCAACTATGTTAATCAGATAATTCATATAACTGTGACGTTCTCATCAAGTATACAGGATCTAACAGAAATGGTTGGCCTTAATTTAATTAATAATACCCACAAAAATCAATCTTCTTTAGGACTTTTCTGTAGAAAGTTACTGATTTTTGTAATCATCTTAGACTTCCTTGAAGAAAGTCGTTCATTTCCACGGGCAGAAGTAGTTATTATAATTATAATATATGAATATAATACTAGTATGAATAAAGATATGATTATTATATTATTATTTGAAGCCACATTGTTGTTAATTACTACTTAGTAATTGATTAAGAAGGGCGTATCCTGTTAGTAAGATTAGTAAATACCTATACTCACTTCTTTATATGGACCTCTAGTGCGATGCCTCGGTCGCCATTTTTAGGTACATGTTCTATTCTTATTTTAGTGTTTTCAAATTTAACTTTTACTCGGCTCAGGACTGAAATAAATACAAAAACAATTTTATCACAAGTCATCTTTTTGTTTGCTTAGGTACATAAGGGAAGGACAAAAGAGCAAAGAGTTCTTTTATTTAAAGTTGTAAACAATTTGATTGTTTGTTTGATTGAAGCATAAGATATCTACAATATTGATAATCTGGTATCTACTTTAAAACAAACATTTATGTCAAGTATTAAGATGTGAGACATCACTAAACAATCTTTAAGAGCACTCTAAAAATCTAAGTTTAATTGTTTATTCATTAAATAATATTGAAATTGTTATTGTATAAATCTTCTGCCAAATTGCAGTACAAATTGTTGACAGTGTTCTCATTGCTACAGCTTTTTATTTTAAAATGTAGGATTTTGTGTGACCTCAGTATCTTTAGTTTAACAGTTTGTAATCACACTAGACTAAGCATATTTCTGCATAAAACAAAAAAATAAAAACAAGTAATTTTTTTTTCACTTGTTCCACATTTTGATTATTAAAATTGTTTTATTACTCCACAAAGCTGCTGAATCATACCCTAATTTATATTCAGACACCTGTGAAAATACAGTAGTATTGTAATAAATATGTTTATTGTCTTACTTGAGTCAATAGCGTGTGCAAACATTTCTATGCCCTCCACGGGGTGGGACTCCTGTGGCCCATCTTCTTCTCTCAGGCACTCGGCCGCCAGCTGCATGGACGATGACATGGATGACCACATTGACTCCAGCATTGATGACACTGCTTGTGAAAAATAATTATTGAAAGAGACGGCAAATTTCTATTTGTGCATAATTAAAATAATAAGACAAGTAAGAAATTAAGTGTTAGAAATCTTTAAAATTCTTAAATTTTCTCTACTATAATATTTAGTTTTTTTATTGATATAAACAAGTGCTTGATTGTGTCCTATCTGATGGTAAGCAGTGATGTAATTGTAGATAGTGAAGTTCACTAGTTTCTTAAGAGCTTATTCTAATATGCATCTAAACCTAATGAATCATTCTGTTCATTGGTCAAAACTGCATGAAAATCTAGTTTTGAGTTCATCACATTTATACAGACAGACAGACAGGGTAGGGACTTTGTTTTACAATATAAAAGGACAGCATTCCAACAGTGTTCCTATCAAAGAAAATACTTTGCATCAATGCTCAAAAAAGTCAGCCGTGAATAAAAATGCATTTTAACAATTTCAGTTTTACATATTTCTTAATAAAACTAGTGCACTTTTTTTGGTCAAGGAACTTTGCAACACCTGTTGTGGACTGTTGTTCTAGATTATTTTTTAATTAATCAAGAAGCAGTAATTTTTAATGACTAGATTCGGTAATGTGCAGACCGTTAGATATGTACACATTCTACACGTAACATCCTTTACATTAGTATGTAATGCAGACTATTGTTCTGTTGACTTTGAGCACTATGTAATTAATTCCTACTATTTGCTAACAATACTGTCTAATGTAATAGTAGAAGGTTGTTTTATAAACACTTCATGAATCTATGTAGGTGTCCATATACCTACACATATTCATAAAAAGTTTGCAGGACTTAACAATACCCCATAGTAGGGTAGTCCTACAAACACCATTGAAAAGGTTAAATGCTCTAAGTTGAAAAGGGATAATATTTTGACCAAGATAGGTTTTGTGTCAGGTGTGAGCAACTGTCAATAGTTGATTTTCAATGTTATACTGGTGGCCCAATTAGTAACATTTTTAAAAACAAAATTTGACTCCTCACACCTACAGATATAAGAAAATATCCCATGTATGTTCAGTCATTTTACAAGTATTTTTTTTATAACATTTGGAAAACTTTTTTGGGCAGTTCTTAAAATATTGACTACTTGAAACTTTTTTATAAGATTTTTACAATTTCTTTTTAGTTTTGGAATTATCAAAAATAAAAACTATCTTCCAAATTGCTTATCATGCATGGCATTACTATTTGGACTACCTATCCTAATGTTTAAATCACAGATCCTAATGTTACCATAATGTAGGATTTGTGTGATGACAGACCTTTAGTTTATATGTGGCGATACAGATGCAAAACTACACAACAACAAAACAGTAACAAATCTTTGAATGTTTTGTTGGAAAGTGAAGGACTCAAGCAATACCACATGTCTAATTTCTCTATGCTGCTGGAACTCTATGAATACAAAGTTTGTACAAAACAATAAACATTGAATTTTAACGAGTCACCTACTTTGCTAAGACCTTGTTTTGATAGGTAATGTATAAAATTAGCAACAATTATGCATATATTACCTGGCTCGGCTCGTACTTTTGGCTGTACAGTGAGTGATAAGCCATTGACTTTGACAATGGAGTCATCTTTGAACAGTGTGGACCAGGGTATGGTCACTGTGATTTCTTTCATATGCCCATCCACAATCTCCAGCGGCCAATTCTGCGAGTCTCCGAGCTCGTTGAGTGCCTTAAATAGATTAACAAGATAATATACAGATTGGTAAGACCCCTAAGATATTGACAGGGGCAGGTAATTTTATGGAACTTAGAATAAGGTAGTTCCCATTCACAGTTTCAGTGCCAGGAACATGTACTAATTATTGGTATGTAGCTACTAATGACTTCTGTTCATGTCCAGTACCCAGTATGAATCTAACTCTAAGTATATTTAGTACGCTCTTGGGTCCTCAGAATTGAATATTTTAACGTTTGAATCCCCAACCGGTCTTATGAGACCGCGCTGTTATTGTTTTACTATTGTGTCTTGTTTCGCGGGTATCCGAGTAATTAAGTCATTGTAACAAGATGCTTTTATTTTCTCCAAGTAGGTAGTTATTAAATTTTATTTTAATTTTGAGCTATGTTATACTGTTATCTTACATCTAGGATGAATCATAGATTTTACTAAACATTGGAATTAAATAGCCTTTTCTTTGTATTTAATCATGCAATTTTATTCAATTATAATTTTCTTAGCACAACTATAATTCTAACAAAGTAGTCTACAGACTACAAACATGTTTGCACAGTCGCACTAATGAGTTCGACAGTGCAACCGCAATGAAAGGAGATAGATAAGGTATAACTTAAGATATGAAATGTCAATTCTTTCAATCATTAAAAATACATTGATAAGAATGAACAGGCGTATTACTTCAGATAGAATGACGAAATGTGATCAAGACCTAAGGTGTCCTTTGTTTGAAATTCATAAAATAACACGTGTTGTTCCGTATTGCGCATATTATATTGGCAAGTGAACGTACACGTTTAGATGATAGCACCGACTTCTAATCAACGTATTATACATATAATATGAGAGGAAATGAAGTAATATAATAAAATAAACTCACATCGCAATCAAGGCTAACATCGCATACTGTTCCAGTTCCATTGTACAGATCCACACTCAGCTGATCCAAAGTCAGTTTCTCTTCAAGGAAATTTCCTAGATAGCGTTGTAGTAAATACCTGCAGGCTCTTTTTTTAATACTCTCCGACCAGGGTAAATACCACAACATCTTCAGAACTTTTTAAAGAGCATCACACTGAGAATTTTTATTTTTGTGCGTAATGACTATTGTGATTTGCGTGCGATTGACTCGCGAACGTAAATAAACATAACGTTCCGTTCTATTCAGCTATCTGTCAGCTAGTAATTTTTTCGTAAACTTGCTTGGAGAGTTGCCAGCCTTAGAACTTTTTCTTTTCTTTTTTTGTAATATTACTTTCGAATTTTGTACATTCATCAAGAAGCATTTAACTTGTAGAACCCCGTGGCACAAAAACGTGCCAGTAAACAAGTAATTACCTTTTAACTTTGAGAACCGCTGGAAAAAAATTGTGCCACCAAAACCTGACCGATTAAAAATTATGCTCTAGTAGTATAATTACAGAAGCAACAGAAACAGAGCAATAACAGTTTATATTATTAATATTATTTATATTAATTTATTAATATTAAATAAATAAATAAATAATAAAAAATGGCGGTCCCCACGGGGCGCCACAGGTTAATACCTAAAAAGGAAGAGATGTTAAAATGTGAGGAATAAAACGAACGAAATGAGTGATTTATTTCTTGGGAACTCCTGTTTATTTGTTAAACCTGATATATAGGCGTCGTAACTTGTGCCTGCTGTACAAGGTACGACGCCTGCTGTACAAGGTACGACGCCTATATATCAGGTTCACCACAAATGTCGTATTTGTACGAGAAATCTTGCACGTTTGGCAACCCTGCTTGTTTGTCTATGGGTTAATATTATCACTATGACAGCAGGATAAAGGCGGAAACAGATGATTGAAATGTGATGTGACACCACGTGTTGACACCTGATGTGTACCATGCACATTACCAACACGTGATGCAATCACACACAAGTAAATCATTTTCGAATGCAGATGGCCGACAGCAACTGTAGGGTATGGTGGTCATGCATTATTTCTGTTATTATGATCCCTGTTCTGAGCAAAACTCATGCCTAATAGGACAGGGTATAATTTAACCAACTCAATTAATTGTTCGTCCGTCATTTTTAGTGGTTAAAACACAATAATAAATTGATGTCATCGTATTCTGTTAAAATTCTCTAACGATTGACAGGTGGCGTCTGGTGTTGTGTAAAACACACAGCCAACACACGTATCTCAACATTTTCAACACACATCATATATTGCGTTGGGTCGCGTCGCGTTTCAATAATCTGTTTCCGCCTTATGGGGAAGCGTCAGAGTAGCCCGCGAAATTCAAATTTTCTTACGTTTTTTGTAATTTACAAGCCAGTAGTAGGTTGTATGAAATTAAAAATACTTAAGCGACTGTAAAACGTAACTAGTTACATAATTATAACCATAAAAATCATCAATACAAGCCTCCAAGCTCACTTAGCTGAAGAAATAACATTGCTTAACATTGCTTGCAGAACAGACTCTAGAACCAATCATTATGGCGACACTTGGGGGAGGTCTGTGTCCAACAGTGGACGTTTTTCAGCCGAAATGATGATTAGGTATGTAGGTGCAGGTGTTATTAAATATCTTTTTTCCTGGCGAATGCGATATATAAGCAAAACGCGGTGCTGTAAGCTATACTATTTACAATTACCTACAGTTTTTGATTATTTTATAACACAGGAAAAATAATAACAAAGCGATTAATAAGTTTTTTTTAATAATATGTAATTCCTAAAGAATACAGTAGACAATGTCAACAATAAATATGCGATGTTAAGAGATCTCCAGCGCAGTGCTGTTGTTCAATACATAATAATTACATACCTATTGAAATTGTTTATGGAGTTAAATTGTAAGAAAAAAAACAGTTCTATCTAACCATGCCCCAACTTTCTATTATGCCATTAAATTACTTACAGCGCGATGTAAAATTGAGATAACTCAAAAGATAAGTTTAATCAAAAAATATACACACATCAAAAGTGTAAGCATTTTTATGCGGATTTCTTGAGATTGAGATGTGGCTTTGTAATAAATTTATGATTTTATAAATTTATATGGATCCTTTTTGGTGCATTTCATAATTTGAATCGGAACTGTGAATCAAATTCGAGTAAAAGATGAAAATCAGCTGTCAATATTTTCCCTATAAAAACATACAACGCATTGAAGACATTATTAGTGCTACTGTTTCCCTACTACTGATTAAAACCAACGTTATTATGGAGCGGCGACGTCATTTAAGCAGGGAAGAAATGCTCAGAGCCGTGGGAATGATAGAAGCTGGTTCCCGGCAACGTACTGTGGCTTTAGCTCTGAATACAAGTCAGAGTGTTATCAGTCGACTTTGGACACGTTACCGAAGCACTGGTACCGTGGCTGAGCGCCATGGAGGACGGTATCGCTGCACCACACGGAGACAAGATCGATACATTCAAATCTTAACTCGAAGAGCTCCAACAATAACCGCCATGATGTTAGCCGTGAGGCTTCATCACTCTTCAGGGAACTTAATTAGCGACCAAACAGTCAGAAACCGCTTGCATGAAGTGAACCTTCATTCCCGAAGACCGCTACGGGTACCACCTATAGCAATGCACAATCGTAGGATTCGATATCAATGGGCTCTTGAACACAGAAATTGGGCAGAAGAACAATGGCGTTTCGTGTGCTTTTCTGATGAGTCTCGTTTTGGTATGAGACCGGATACAAGACCTATACGACACTGGAGAACCCCTGGACGCCAACAGCGATTAAAATCCTGCCAGGAAGTCCATCCTTATAGTGGTGGAACCATCATGGTATGGGCGGGTATTTGGATCGGCGGAAGAACGGAGTTGATTTGGATCAGAGGCAACCTCAACGCTCAAATTTATGCTGAGACGATTGTATCAGACGTCATCGTTCCTCTACAAGTGCAAATCGGTCCCTTATTTCAGTTAATGCATGATAATGCACGACCGCACACCGCAAGAGTTATAAGACAGACTCTCGCCGCAGCTAACATCAATGTCCTGCCCTGGCCTGCTCAGTCGCCAGACTTGAACCCGATTGAGCATGCATGGGATATGCTACAGAGAAGAGCTCTGCCGAATATGGAGGGTATCCAGTCGCAAGAAGACCTTTTTTTGTTGTTGCAACGAACATGGGCGGCCATTCCACAGCGTGATTTGGATGAACTCATTTTGAGTATGCCAAACCGATGTTCTTGTGTTGTTAGTGTTCGCGGTAGAAACACGGATTATTAATTGTTTAAGTTACCCAATAAAATTTTAAAGAAAACTGTTATTTCAGTCTTTTTTTCGAACTTTAATGTTAGTGGTTCAAATGTCAAAAATCCCTTTATTAGGAAAATGGCAAATTTCTTTATTAATGCAAAGGTGACTTGGTTTATCATTACTGTGACAAACGAAAACACTTTATTTGATGAATCCTTAAAGAAAATTTTAATTAATATCAATCAGGAGAAAAGTTATTGCAAAAATATAAATGTTGATCCCTAGACACTTTTGATGTGTGTATTTTAAAAAATAGGATACTATTTACTACTTTTTCAATAATGAAAATGAAAAATAACAGCTGAATAGCTGGCCGGCGACAGAAAAAAAAACAAAATAGGCGGGAAAATGGCAATCTGACAATGCGATCTTCATTTGTTATTTCAAGTTTAGATTTTTTTTACATTTGTGTCTTCGATCAACAATGTTGTTGATCGAAGATTTGTGTACAGCAGAGATTTATATAAACACGATAAGAGCGTTTTCACATTATCCGATCCGATATCGGTGTCGGACGCCGATCCGATATCAGGGTAAGTAAAATGTATGAAATATGTACCTGTCTTTCATATTGTCCGGCCCGATATCGGATATCGGAACACGGCATTTCATACATTTTACTTACCTCGATATCGGATCGGATAATGTGAAAACGCTCTAAGGTTATCAGATTCAGATAAAGCAGTAATGAAAAGCCAGTTACTTACTGCCTAAATCAGAAAAAAAGAGAATCAGGTTTTACAAATTAGTTATTTTATTTTTCTTGTAAGTATTCGTAATAAAAAGCAAAGTGTTTACCTCGGGCTAAAGGCTTATTTAGTCCCTCGAACTGAATACGGGCTCCCACACATAAACACGATACGACGTCGGGTCGTGGAAATCAACGATGAGCATCCTAAAAAATTTGTTGGCTCTCGTAGATTCTGAATAGGTACGATTTATATTTGTCGATATTTGAGAATATGGCAAGGAATGTGACTCAACCGTTCAACTCAACTCAAAGTAGGTAATTCATTCAAAATTGAATGAATTACTTTTAAAAGGATAACTTCACAATGTACAATTATCGCAAAAGAAAACTAGTAGCGTGTGTCGTAGCTGCGCCTAGGCATTTTCTACCAGTCAACCAATCAAGTCAGTCCTGGGGATTATTATGGAGGAAAGGTAAATAAGTATGTGACAAAGGATCCGAGTCTCCTTTACCCATGGAAACGACTTCAGCTGATTCTCTTTCTCGGTAGCAGCTATAAATACTGACCATATAAACTAAAAAATTAAGATGTGTTGGCAGAAATAACGTAGCAGCGAACTCGGTATGGCCGACACCTTCCTCTGAGTAGGCGTAACTGCTGGTGTTGTTGATTATTATCGTTATTTCTGCTCTCGATATTTTGTAGTTGTCTGAAAAGAAAACAAATATCATGAGGGAATTTTAGTCAAGACTTACAGCAGTGGTGGCCTAGCTACTACTTTTTGGTTTTCAAAAAAAGCTTTGAATCTTGCGTTATCATGATATATATAGACTCACTGAATTATGGACAATGAGACAAGTTATAGAAACATTATTTATCTTGTATTCTTGTCTCATCAGTTATCATTTTTAAATATCGATAAATTTTATTATTTGATAACATTTTGAAGGAGCCACAAATGACCAAGTCAATTAGTAGCATATTTAGGGACAGTTGCGAACATACCGTACGCAATGCAGTGTCGTGGCAACCAGACCTGACTGGCCAGTTGGTCGTGCGGTTATCTAGCGGTCAGAGGCCTTGATTGCTTTAACGGAGGTCGTGGGTTCGATTCCCACCCAAAGACAAATGGTTGTGTGATCAACATGATTATTTGTTCTGTGTCTGGGTTTAATTTCTCTACAAATGTATGTATTTAGAAATATAAAAGTATGTTCAGTAGCAGTTGTATCAGTTGTACACATACAACAAACTCTGCTTAGTTTAGGACTAGATGGTGTTGTTCTATTCAGCCTGTTTTATCCGGTACTATAATATATCTCTCTATTTGAATATGAACTTTTTCTATGGTATATACTTGAAATTGTCAAACATCTACGCTTTATCAGCGTAAAAATAACGACAACGTGACGTTGGTAGAGAAGTTTCGCTGCTTGAACAAAGGGTCAGACTTCAACTTTATTTACCTTAAGGCGATACTATTTGCCAGCGACCTTGCGCGATCGGGCCGTAGCTAGCACCCGCGTCCCGCGACCGCGCATGCACCCCTCTTCGTACGCTCGTTTCGTCAGTTTCGTAGGGTAACCATCCGTTTCAAATAGAAAGGAATTTACTGCCGGATTTTTTATAGCTACCTAACATTTTTTTATAATCTACTTATTTTCTTAGTTACATATTTTTACAAGTAAATAATATCTCATAATAATAAGTTAAAACCTAAAAATATATACATAATTATATTTTATTATTTACCTCTAAAATACGGAGTAGTTTAAAACCAACATTGTGTGTTTCAAGTGCAATTACTTAAAAGAAGTAAAATTAGTAGGTACGTAAGGATCGTAATGCTGGAACTTGGCTTGACGAAATATTCGCAGTGTTAAAATAGAATAGAATAAACTTTATTGTACTTACACCAAAATAAGTAGTAGCAGTGTTATCGGGATAAAGTTCATTTTATATACCACTTATAGCTTTACAAAGCATGCCTCGTTAAAACCCCATGGGATGTCACATTCCCAACTTCCATACTCCAGACTGCTACTAAGAATCATTATCATAATAATTATTCATCATCATTTCACCCAACAGACGTCCACTGTTGGACCACAAAACCGTAGTTGCCCAGCAGGGTCGAAGTTTACTGGGGTTATGTTAAAATGAACCCCGGAGCCCTGGATCGAAGGCAAAGAAGGAATAAGAGTTTTTTTTTTCAAGTGATTAATCATCAGAATGACTTCCCCACTCTTGGGCGGAGCGGGAGGGCGTGTCGGACTCTTATCGACTAAAACGCACCCCGTTCCTTCGTTGCCTTTGATCTGGGGGACACGGGCTCACCTTTCGGAATAACCGTATTCCCCAGACGCTTTTGGCCCTACGTGCCCCTACAGTTTGATGACATCTCCTTGAGGCGCGCGTGGAACAAAACGCGCTGTTGACGACAAGGCTCGGTCCAGGTTATTACCAGACTGCCGGATGGCGAGCTACCTAGTGCTCACCGTCCGCGAGCCCGCGTCTACCTGGTCCCTGGTATCCTGGTTGGAAATCGGAATCGGGATCTAGGCGTCGGTAGCGTGAGTGCCGTTCACACGTTTGCAGCATATACAGGCAGTGAAACAGACTTCAATATGAAATAATTTATTTTGTTAAGAGTATAAAGGTACAAAAAATGGCTTAATCTAGAGGCTAAATGACTTTTGCTTAGATTCAGGTTTTAGACAAAAAATAGTTATTGTGACATAAAAAAATGTTATGCAAAGTTATAGTATATTATTTTTTTCTATCAACAATATTTTTATCACACGATGTAAGGAGATTTAAAGGTAATTTATTTACACTTTATCTTATTACAGCTTTTGTACGGAACCCTATTGTTTTTTTTTTAAATAACATATAATCAGAGTCATAAACTAATTTTCTACTACTGATAAATGATATTTATTTTGCAAGTTGGTTTTTCCACTTTTCACGTCATTGTTTTTTGTCAGTTTATATGTACTAGATCAGGCCGGTGTTTCCTAGCTAACTACCCTGAGAAGGAACACCGAAACAAACTAAGGGGTCACAGTCTCTTATAAAGTCCATACAAAATGTACCTAATGGTCAAATCACATTAATTTCCTTAAATTTATCTCTGAGGGAGTATCCGGGACTTAATTTATAAATTGAATTAATAGCCATTTTCTGTAAATAACACGGCTTTTGTTCAAACTACTGTGTATTTAAAAATCCTTAAAATTGAGCACTGTCACACACACAGAATCATTTGATTGATGTGGTGTCTCTTGATTGTTATCGCAAAGTGGTTTTTGCTTTTTTGGAAGTTCTTGTGTGACTTCTGATGATGTTGCTCGTCTTTTTGTTTTCTTTTTTTCATTCTCTTTTTTCTGTTCCTTTTTATTTTTGCGTTCCTGTATAGCGATAATAACGTAAGAAGGGTCCCTTATTGGCATGTTTCTTGTATGTCTTGGATCAACTAACTCGGGAAGCATGCAATCTATATAAAATTGAACCAGCTTATTTTTCATTTTTGTGTCCCAAAATTCGTCGTCTTTAAAAATCAGTTCAGTTTTTACAGGAAAATTTTCTCCAGACCAAATGCCGAGTATGCATTTAGACTTTCCCGTTATATGCAGCTGACCTTGAATTTGATACCACCAATTATGTTGTTTATTAATTACGCAATTACCATCAGGCATTTTTTTATAAAATAATTTTTTTTTTCTTTGATAGCTTCATCTATACCCAATCTATATGCTGTTATCAAATTAATAAACAAGTATTTAACATATATTTTTTTCAAAACATATGGATGAGCCGTTTAGACGTGATCTTGCGTTTTATATCATCAAAAGTCATAAATCTGCCCCTTAAGTCAGTACAAGTTTGAAAGTCCCTTCTGCTCCATTCAGAGCGGCAGGGCTCATTTGATGATTTTAACACCCGAGAAAAAAAAGGTATACCTATTTTCGTTTGAATCCTCAAGTATCAGATTTGTTGCTGCAGCAGTGTTCATATTAGTAAACAGCTTCTTTGCTTGTTATTTAACAATGTTAGACACAATCAACTTTAACTACAGTTTAACAAATAATACAGTCAACATTTTACACTCTTCTATTTCTGAGGTAATTAAAAAAATATAATTATAATTTTTGGTTTTTAGATTTATCGCTTATCTTTTAATTAAGCAGGAATGCCCCTGACACTAAAAGCGTCCGGGTTTTACCCGAACACTTTTTGACAACCCCGCCCGGACGCTCCCCGGACGCCCTCTAAACTAGGACAAATCCGGGGAAACCCGGACGGATGGCAGCCCTATTCTTCACATATCTTTGGAGTGCATTCTTTCTGTTTGTGTCTTTTATCACTTTACGCGACTTTTTTCGCCTGCGTTGTTTATTGCCCATGATAATTTATAACTGGAAAGCAACAAATTCTCAAAAAGAGATGATTTGGTGCGCGTAGTTGTCGCTGAAGAAATTGACACAGGTCCGTCGTCGACAAGCGCCAGCGCGCGACTGAACGGACCTGTCTGAGCCGCCGCGACCGCTTTTAATTCTTATTAAAACATAGTAATTTAGAAAATCATTTTATCAATTCAAACTCTGCGAATTTGTTTGTAACTAATTAGTTTCTTTATTATAGTACAAAAATGAAACGTAACAAATCAGTAATATAGTCATAATATTGAAAAAACGTTTTAAAAAGGGGTAACTTTGCGATTTTTTTCTATCAAGTGAAGTTCATCAGGTCTTGCAACTGAATGCGATTTTAACTAGATAAGATCCTTAACTAAAACATATATTTTTTTTTTAATTTTAAACACTGTAGTTTTTGTCTCAGATTGTTTTAAAAAACTAAAATTTGGGCCCACCTCGTCTATCCGCGCCTTAAATTAATATGTAGTTAGAAGGTTGAAGATTTCAGGAAATCCTTTAAATAATATAAAAATACTAACCGTTATCAGACTTGAAATAAATATCTAAAATGCGGTTCAACACAATTTTACCCCATATTTTTTGATCGCTGTAGAGCAATGTTTCTGTAATCAAAAGATAAATTAGGTATTATAATAGGGGGTGGGGTAGGTATTTATTTTTTATTATTATTGGGGAGGAGCTCGTGGCTAGATAATAACAGCCGCACGGGTCGATCTTCAAGGTTAAGCAACGCTTGCCTAGGTTGGGCTGTGGATGGGTGACCATCTTAACATAACGAGTTTCCTCCGTGCCTCGGAAAGCACGTTAAGCCGTTGGTACCGGCTATCATATGGAGATCTTTGGCAGTCGTTACGGATAGTCAGAAGCCAGTAAATCTGACTCCAGTCTTGCCATGAAGTACCGTGTTACCCTTGTTAATGGGTTGTGGAGGTCTGGTAGGCAGCCGCTCCTCGTAAAATACTGGTATTCAGCTGAATCCGGCTTGACTGGAAGCCGACCCCAATATAGTTGGGAAAAGGCTAGGCAGATGATGATGGGGTAGGTATTTATTTATTTTATTACTTTTGGTACACCAAAAGTAATAAAATAAGTAAGTGTAAGTAAAAAAGTATAATGTAATAGAGTAAGAATTGATACGCTGTTGTATCAAGACTTCAAAAAAAGTAAATACATTCGGAACGACTGTTGGAGGATCCTTATTAACGACGACCATCGGATAGTGCTGCTGGCAGCAGTGTATGCAATAGTGTATTTTCCCAAAATGCATTTCTAGTTTTCATCAAGATGGTGTCCAATACCCCTTGGGAAATTTTCGCTTTTCCTCATGGGATAGGATTTTTCATCCACGCCTACTTCAAAAATTAACCCTGAACCTACATCTTCCTTTTTTATGGGAAATCGTCAAAAATTGTCTTCAGCTCTGAATTAACACTTCTTATCGATTAAAACCCACTTGTATTTCTTCAGTTACCCTTTGGGTTCCATCTCATGCTCACGGTAAGTCTTCCGATTAATACCGCAGCCACATACGAGTAAGTCAGTACAGTATATCTGCAAGACATGGCACTCTCCCTAGTAAGTTTCGTCAAGTGACTATGAAACAGGAATATAAGATTGGCCTACATAGTCAGTTAAAAAAATAATAAACCTTACCTTTACAAGAGCCCAATGTCATTAGAATTTTATAATATGGATTCCCAATTGCAACTACTTTTCTGCTAAATCTGAACTCTTTAGAATTTTGGACAAAAAATAATGCCAAAATAAGGTTTAGAATAATCCTTTTGACGAACATATTGATGAGAAAATTGATCAAGTGACTGCTCAAGCTGGTACCTACTTAAGAACAGGCTCGGGTATGGTGGGTGTAGTCTAACTATCTAGTGTGCCTAGTGTTATGAAAACAAGATCCCATAAATCTATTGTTTAGTTCCAAGATATTGACACGATGAGAAACATAGACCAAAAAGTAGACCGTACTTTTAGGTGACTTAAAAAAGATTGTGTAAATAAAACCTACGAAAAAAGACTTTGAAAATGGAAATTTAATTATACAAAAATTGCTTTCAAAAAAGTATGGAATACCCGGTGAATATGATGTTTCGAGGGTAGCCGTGGTAGTAAGAGTGCCATCATTCCGTAAACATTGATAAAAATGACATGTATGTAGGTATAAAGGTAGAATACTACTTACTACTATTGTGTGAACAACTCGTGGGTGGTATATATTTTATTTGAATTGGTTTTTGGGGTTGTTTTTTATAAGAAGTAGTATTTGTATGGAATATGTATATAATTTACACTGTAGTTAAAAAAATCAAAATTATCTCTACCTACTGGTGGACAACATGCGTATTTTAAGATTTTTTTTCAATTTATATCTTGCAATCAGTTGGATCAACCATTTGCAGCTTCGTTGTGAGAATTTATTGATGTTAGGGTTCATTCTTCCAGCGAAGAATCTGTCTTCATAATTTATTACTTTTCTTTTGCTCTACTTAGCAAGGTCCTAATGGCCTTGTGATGGCGTTTTAGCCTTTTCATAGGTGCTGGTTCTCTTAGAGCTGGTGAATAATAGAAAGGTGTTGCTATGTGTTCGTCTTTGTATGATTTTGCTCTGCGTTATATTTCCTCCTTCAAGGTTCCAATTGTAGATGCTAATGTAGTTCAGAGCACGGTTCAGAGGTTTTGATGAACCACGTAGCATTTGATATCATTCTGAGGGCTTTATTCTGGAATCGCCTTGTGTAAAATTTCCACATTTGAGTTCTTCCTTGAGCCCCACAGTTCAACACAGGTTTAAGTACTGCTTTGTAAGGCACATGCATTACTAGAAAAAAAACACCACAAGAAAATAGTTTAGTTTATTTTTCGAAGTGTGAGGTTTCGCTTACCACGCTTTATTCTATGTGGTATCTATATTCCAGTTTTCTCTTAAGGTGTATGCCGATTTGATAGATAGGCCGTGTGGATTTTAAGATATATAATCACTCATGTAAAACCACATTTCTGAAATGATTGGGCGAATAGGTGTTTATATAGTTAAACACTGAGAGTTAATTGATTTGGCTAGACCATGATACGATGTGGTCTATGGGTAAAGTTCTATATATGTTTCATAAAATACTTAAATCATGCTAAATTTTCAGGTCAAATAAAACAATCTCGATTATTTTTTAAATATTATTTTAAATTTTGTATGTACATAGGTGTTCAATTCCTATAATAAGCATTTACCAATTATTTCTGACATATTGAGCTCCTACCGCGATGCCAGGCCAAGTCTCGGTCACAATCTGTTCAATGTATTTTGGAGGTACTTCGAATTGGTATTCGTAGCCGGGAAGCAACAGGGTGTACGTGAGCGGGACGCCTGCAGCTCTGGCCCAGTCCCGAGATGTACCGGTCGTGGGGTACAGAGCGTTTGCGGCGTTACCCACAATGTACCGGTCAGCCTTGTCTAAAGCGATCTCATCAATCACTGTCGCCATTTGGACGCCGACGAGGTGGAGGATCAGACCGTTTGATGGTAAAGTTCCTGAAAAGTAACGTATGAGTACATACCTCGGTATTAAAAAAAAAACTCGTTCTAGATGTGCTCTTCTGACTACTAAGGCTGGTCTAGACTTTTAAGATTGAAGGGTACACATTTCTAGGTAAGTTATATTTTTGTGAGTATGCCAAAAAACAAAATTACAAATCGTCCATGAGCATTAGACCTATGATTATTTAATCAAAACCATTCCTTACCATTTCCCCAAGAATACAGGAACATACTACTAAAGCTGTGCAGAGATATGTAGAGGGCAGTCCTGTCAATATTTGACAGCACTGCACTTTGGACGATTCTAGTCTCTGGCTCTGAGAAGACAAAGAGTCCCTCATAGGTGTTAGAGCAGGGGTTAGCGCTGTGTTCATTGGTGCCAAAGTGATGGTCAAAGTTGCGGTTGACGTCTACTCCGGGACATTCATCTGCTCCTTCGTGCGCCTTGGAGCGAGTTTTACGCCACAAACGGTCCTGTGGATTGTTAACATTAATGAGGTTCTATAATCATAATAATTTAAGGAGCTTTAAAGGTCCGATGGCATACTATAAGCAATAGTTATTCAACCGACTGGTCTACTATATGATGAGTATACCTTCCAGAGCTGCGGAAAATTCAAAAGAGTTACTGCGGCCCTCAAAAAAGGGCAACTGAGAAAAGAACACAAGGATTTTATAATGACATTGACCGTAGCCACCTAAAAACATTCCAAAACTTTTTCACAAGATCTTTAGTCACAGCTGAACTCACAATGAATACAAATGGAGCCTAAAAGGGAAATTTATTTAAT
Organism: Mythimna separata; assembly: GCA_030763345.1. Taxonomy (NCBI): domain Eukaryota; kingdom Metazoa; phylum Arthropoda; class Insecta; order Lepidoptera; family Noctuidae; genus Mythimna; species Mythimna separata. Next base: position 3,739,834 of record JAKKIA010000036.1, on the reverse strand, counting down.
AGGGCGCCCAATTATATGTGCGGAAGATGCTGATGTTGACAAACAACTTACATTTTAACAACATGTGACATGCTAGTGAAGTATTCAATGTAATTAAGCGGCTCGCCAGCACACAGATAAGCCCTAAGAGGCTTTCGTGTATGGCAAAATTATTATTCATAATTGTAAAGTTTCTTGGATAAAATAAATAAATAAAAACAAAACATGTTGTTAAAATGTAAGTTGTTCGTCTAATCCATCAATATATATTTTTTAATTATGGAACCATGCTTACTTTTCGATTTTTGTGTTTGGCAAAGTCTACATATATTTCTGTTTTTAGAGAGATAAAAGACTTGCCAAGTGCTCAGGCTAGTAAAGACTGAAGGAGCTCCGGTCCGAAAGAGGTTATGGTAGAGCGTACGATATTTCACTTCAGGCAGTCTGTTGGGACTCAACGCCGCCAAAACACAGGCGTGTATATTCACTGCTAAAAGAAGCCCGTTCATCTTGGCTCCTGCTTTCCGGAATGTATCCCTGGAGTACACCGACCGCCTTTAGCTCTTGGGAGTTGAAATTTCCTCCGACTTTAACTTTGGGCCGTTCATTGAGTCTAAAGCCAAGGTACCTGCTAAGGTTCTTGCAAATATCCGGCGGTACTTCGTACCGGGACAGCTTCTAATGTTACACAAAGCATAAGTCCAATCGTGTGTGGAGTACTATAGCCACATCAGGTGGGATCGCGGTCAAGAACTAGTTTATATCAATTAAAAATAAAATATTTTGACAACGATACCTACTTATTATAGGACATTATTATAGTGACTAACCTCATCAAAAGAGTATTCGTAACCATCAGGATTAACCACAGGAATGATAAGCCAGTCGATTTCATTAACTAGGACGCTGTTCTGGCCTTGGTTCACAAGCTGGTCAATGATATAGAGGGCGACGGAAGTAGTGACCCATTCTCTGGCGTGGGTCATGGCGTCGAGTACGATGACTGGCTTCATCGTATTTTCGAAGCGGGTGGTCGAGATCCTCACGTACTTGATCTGGCGACCTTCGTAGCTGAGTCCTGCGTTGATCACGGTCACGAGGTCAGGGTTCTTCGCTGCTAGGTGATCCAGATAGTCGTTGATCTAGAAGAAACCATATATTTTGAAAACTGATATGATATGTATCGTCAGATAATAATAAAATTCTGTTTATTGTCTTAGGTTAGGTAGGTACAAAAACAAAAAACAAAAAATATTATCCGGACCATAAAACAGAATTAAATTATTATCTAACGATACATATCAGAGTAGTATTTTGTCGAACGTATGTTCCGACTAAATATAGAGATCTGTCGAACAAGTGCATGTCGAAGAAGGGATCTGTCGAAGTAGTGAGTTTGGAAGTTGTGTGTTGTCGAAGTATGCTCTGTCAGACTAATGCTTGTCGAATAAATGTTCTGTCGAAGCAGTGAGTAGTCAAAGTATCTACTGCATTTCGAAATTCAGACTGTGTCGAATAATTAACTGTCGAAGTTCAGGATGACACTCATTGAATCAGAGGTCTTTCTTATATTACCTATTATGTCGTCTATTGTACAAGGTACCAATACTAACTTCATCGTGTCTGTAGTAGGTGTTCCAAACAAACGACTTTCCACTGCGTTTAGTTGCGTTAATTTGAGCTTCTTCAGCGCGGAAAATGCTGAAATACACAAAAAAATAATAATGCTGAATAATACATTTTCTTTTTACGGTTGCTCCAGCAACAGTCATTCTTGAGTCTTTAATAATAGTTTTAAAACATCTTGGTTTTAATTATATTTATGCAATTTCTTTGAATTTGTTAACAATAAGATGATCTTTTGCTATGATAATTACTATAATTAGTTATAGTTTTAACTCACTCGGCAAGGTTGTCGGCGATCTTCGTGTACAGCATGTTTCTCTCGTCAAAGTACTGAAGCCATTGCTGCTTCTCCTCTGGAGAGAGCCTGACTACAGCCTCGAGGTTTCCTGATGAACTCCTGGCAGCGGGCTTGGCAGACAAAATGTCTAGACTTGCTTCTAGCGCCCGGATTTGTTCGTCAAGACCGGACACTCGATATAACTGGTGGCTAAAAATTTTGGAGACTGATAATCTTTTGATCTGATCCTGTGTACTTCTAATAGTATTGGGATCCGATAGAAATTGACTCACGTAGAGGTTAAATAACTGTCAATCCTGAAAGCCTAAGATAGATGTTTTTAAAATAGCTTGAACTGATGAGAGTCCTATGTCCAGCAGTGGACGTCTTTCGGCTGAGATGATGATGATGATGAGATATATAAAATAATGATTGAAAAATGAATACTTACCCTTCATATTTCTCGTGACGCCCGAGGGCGGAGGAGGCCACGCACAGGAGAACACAGATCACCAACCGAGTCATTTTACCCAACTGCCACTGTGCCAGCAGCTCGCTAATCTTATAATCGCTAGCCTTCGATTAGGGATAATTCTTTGATAACAAACACATTTTCATATCTGTCTAATTGTAAATTTTATTATTGTCCCACGTGGACTGAAAAGTACGTAGGCTGAAATAGTAAAACTTATATTTTTTTTTTTATAAAATTGGATTTTATTATTCAATTTAGTCATCTTTGAGAGCCATATAGTAGTCATAACTTTATTCGATACCATTGTTATAATTATGATTGATTTTTCCTTAAAATAGGTATCAGTTTCGGGGATTACGTCTTCAAAAGTGTGAAGTTTCGTTTCAACTACATTTTTTTTTGAGGTTTGCTTACAGAAACTGGTCCCTGGGGGCCAGATTTGAAGAATACAGTGGATGAAGAAGCAATTAAAAAGCCTAATGCGTGCAATTTTGGCATCGTTTTCATTGATGTGTGCCACGGCATTATCCTGACGAAACTGTACTTTTGTTGTCTTCAAATGGGAAAGATTTTTCATGACTTCTTCCTTTTTTGATCGATTAACGCGCGACAGCCACTTTGCACACAGCTTTCATATGCCCAAACAATCTTACACAATCTGTCCAACTCGCTCTTTTGATATCTTTAGAGTCTTGGCTGTTTCAATCAAATTCACCTTGTGATCATTCAACATTATTTTGTGGACTGTTTTGATGTTTTCATAGTTAACAGCTTTTTGGGGCATCTACTGCGTTCATCATCTTTGACGCTGATTTCGCCTCTTTTAGACATAGCATACTAGTTCTTAATGGTTGATTTTGATAGTGCAGAGTCCAAATAATGTTCACCAAGCATTGACTGCTACAGTATTTTTTCGTCAAAAAGCAATGTTTCAAATCTTTCCATTTCTTTTAGAATAAGCTTGTGTTGCTTTACTCACAACCTTCGATCAACGATGTACTGATCGAAGCTCACAACCCTATATCTCAAGAACCAATTGTCAGACAGCCTTGATGTTTATACAGGTATCCTTTGAAGATTGTATGTATGGAGCAGCAGATTTTTTTTTTCGTGATTTCAGGGTTGGTCGCATAGTGAAAGTCGTTCATATTGATGAGTACAACAACCCTTTTTAAGGAAAGCCCCCCTGACGTATCAACGTTTTATAAGAGTTGAAAATGCTACGTCTCAAAAATAGGTCGCTGCAACTAAGAAAAGTACAGCAATTGCAGTTTTTTTTTCATTATTGTTGATAGGTTAGCATGCTCAGATACCAGAGGATAATGTAGGGTCGGGTGTCTCACATTGAACCAGGCAGCTACATTGAACCACCGCCGAATCTCGAAAATGCGACATTGCCAAACCGCACTAATATGAGTGAAAGAGAGGTATTTACGTTCCTTTCCTGCCCACTAGTTTGCGTGGCGATCGCGTGCAAAGTGGTTGTGTGAGGAGCATTCAAAAGAAAACTGACTCAAAAAGTAAAAATTTTTTGCCAATTTCATTCTTTTTTAGCTTTTTTCGTTTAAATAATATCAATTTATTTATATATACACTGTTTTCTACGGTTATTTAGCAATTAAAAGCGCTATAATTCGTGATTTTAAGAGATTGATTTGCCGGTAAAATATTGAATTTAGTGATAAAACGTGGTGTGTCTCACATTTAACCACCTGAGGGTGGTACACATTTAACCACGGTTTACTGTGTACACCCCAGTCGTTAAAGGAGTATTTTTTACAATTATTTTAATTAAATTTTAATTTGTTATATTATGGAAGGTACTTTTGTTTTTATAATTAAAAACTGTTACTTTTGTTTTTATTATTAAAATATGATAAGAATTTGATTGAAAAGGTTTTGTGATGTATAAAACTAAGACTCTCGGTTTAATTGCATATGATTTAAAGTGATTTTTATAAATATAAGGCTGATTTTTATTATTACTGTTTATTATTATTATTATTACAAAGTATTTGCCTTATAAATTCAACTAGAAGACATCGTTAATAAGGTTTCTCAATGTGGACGATACCCTGGTTAAATGTGTACCACCGGTGGTACACATTGAACCAAAAATCATTTTTCATAAAAACCTGTTTTACACCGAAACTAAAAGGAATATGAGAAATTAATGTTTTACAAAATTGAAGCTAAATAAATATGCTAACTATACACAAAAAATGAAAGGCATTGATTGAACATCCAGCCCACTATGAGACTTTGAAATTTACCTGGTTCAATGTGGGACAACTTACCATATTTGTTTTCTACACATAGGCAAAAATATTTTAAATGAGTTTTTGAAAAAGTTAATTTGAATGTCTGATCCATTTTTATTTCTCGAGCTCGTGGCTAGATAATAACAGCCGTTCGGGTCGATCTTCTAAGTGAAGCAACGCTTGCCAAGTCTGTGGATGGGTGACCATCTGGTCACCCATCCACAGACCAACCTTGGCAAGAAAACTCGCTATGTTGAGATCAACATAGCGAGTTTCCTCCGTGCCTCGGAAAGCACGTTAAGCCCTAGGTCCCGGCTGTCATTTGTAGATCTTTGGCGGTCGTTACGGATAGACTCCATAAATCTGACTAAAGTCTTGCCATGAATTACCATGCTACCCTAGTTAATAGGTTGTGGAGGTTTGGTAGGCAGCCGCTCCTCGTAAAATACTGGTATTCTGCTAAATTCGGCTTGACTGGAAGCCGACCCCAATAAAGTTGGGAAAAGGCTAGGTAGATGATGATCCATTTTTATTTCGAACATTTCTTCCAGCGCGTTAATCGGTAGATACGTGTCCAAAAGAAACGCCCTCAGAGATTGGATTTTCAACACAGTCCATAGGTTGATCTACATTTTTCTTCCATCTGTCAGTTAATTGTAAGATATAAACTATATTTTCCGAGGCACACTAACCAGTCATCACCCTTTGCGGAACACTCTCATCTATATCTATATCTATACTAATATTATAAAGAGGAAAGATTTGTACCTATTTTTGTATGTTTGTAATGAATAGGCTCAAAAAATACTGGGCCGATTTAAAAAATTCTTTCACCAATATACACTCTCCCAATTTGACATAGGCTACATTTCATTTTGAAAAAAATTAGGGATCCTTGGTAAAATTTGAACAATGTAACTGAAGGTGTAGAAAAATGAGTCTTAAGTCACTAAGAAAAGTGTTTTATATCCAAATTTCCAAAAATAATTAATTGTCTACCCCGTGCGAAGCCGGTACGGGCTGCTAGTAATTTATAATATTAAATTTCATTCACAGTAACTGTTATCCGAGGTAAAACCCCCAGGCACTGGACTATCATGAAATGTTTAATTCTAAGATCAAGCATGGCTTTATTTTGACAACCTCTTGGCTTTGCCGTAGTCGAGTTAAAACTAGCATCTAAATGATCAGACTTATTCAAACTCTGCTGTTTAGTGCAAATGTGGAGCTGTTCTACAAGCAAAATCATGACATCTCTAAAATCCTACCTTCTTTTTTGAAAAATGGCGATATGACTCCAATAAAACTCTGGGTGCAGTGAGCCTGGGCCAGAGTCGGACGCGTCAGGTCGCTGCCATCGATCGCCTCAACGAGATAGACCTCCATTGCATGTGCTACTAGCTGGCGGCTGAAGTCTCGTTTATAGGTATGAAGGTCAAATAAAACACGTCTCGATTATTTTTAAATATTTTTTTTAATTTTGTAAGTACTACGGTGTTAAGTTCCTATAATAAGCATTTACCAATTATTTAGGACATAACGAGCTCCTGTGGCAATGCCAGCCCAAGTCTCGGTCACAATCTGTTCAATGTATTCTGGAGGTACTTCGAATTTGTATTCGTAGCCGGGAAGCTCCAAGGTGTACGTAAGTGGGACGCCCACAGCTCTGGTCCAGTCCCGAGATGTGCCGGTCGTATAGTACAGAACGTTTGCGGCGTTACCCACAATGTAACGGTCAGCCTTGTCTAAAGCGAGCTCATCGATTGCTGTCGCCATTTGGACGCCGGCCAGGTGGAGGATCAGACCATTTGACGGTAAAGTTCCTGAAAAGTAACGTATCTATGAGTACCTATGTGTTAACGTATTCAGAAAACTACGGCTGGTTTCGACTTTTTAAATTGAAGGTACACTTCTAGGTAAGTTAGGTAGGTTAGTTAGGTAGGTAAGGTTATTTTTTTGTGAAAATGCCAAAAAATTATAAATGGTCCGTGAGCAGCAGTATAATAAAATCAAAAATAATCCTTACCATTGTTACCCCAAGCATACAGGAACATATTTCCATAGCTGTGTAGAGATATGTAGAGGGCTGTTCTGTCAATGTTTGACAGAACTGCGCTTTGGACGATTCTAGTCTCTGGCTCTGAGAAGGCGGAGGGACCCTCATAGATGAGCCCGCAAGGGTTAGCGCTGTCTGGATTGGTGCCAAAGTAATGGTCAAAGTTGCGGTTGCCGTCTACTCCGGGACATTCATCTGCTCCTTCGTGCGCCGTGGAGCGAGTTTTACGCCACAAACGGTCCTGTGGATTGTTAACATTAATCAGGCCTATAATCAAAATAATTTAAAGAGTCTTTAGAGTCCGATGTTCATGTCAGATGTCTGTTCTATTATAGGATAAGCATGTCTGCCAAGGCTGTGGATCGTTGGACAGAATTACTGTGTGACCCTTGCAAAGGGCAACTAAAGTAATACTGTGGGTTTTAGTCAGTAAAATCTGACACTACCTCTCGGCCCACAGACAGCGGGAGAATTCAATTGATGATTTTTTACATCAAAATTAGTATTAGCGCCTGTAGAATATTTACAGGTACGACACGAGTAAGCAGAACACGCGGCTAGTCAAGTTGCGAATTTGTTAATCATAGCTCTGATAAATGCAAAAGGTAGTGTATAATAAAAGTTCAGAATTATGTTTCCCATTGTTGTTTCCGAATGCAAGGCTTCAAGGAGTTTTATAGTGACATTGACCGGAGCCACCTGAAGCATACACGTTAATGATCAAACGAATAAAAACATTCCGAATACGGAATAACCTCTTTCTCATAAGATCTTTAGTCACGGCTGAGCTCACCATGAATACAAATGGAGCCTAAAAGGGAAATTTAGATAATAGGGCGCCCAATTATATGCACGGAAGATGTTGATGTGAGTCACATGTTGTATGGACCTACATGTTGTTCCTCACGTACCTAAGCCATTAATATATTTTCGTAAATGTACCATACCTAGTTTTTGTGTTTGGCAAAGTTGATATTTATGTTTCGCAGAGACACTAAATAGGACTTTTATAATGACTAACCTCTGTGATAGAGTATTCATAACCATCAGGATTAACCACAGGAATGATGATCCAGTCGATTCCATCAAGTAAGACGTTGTTCTTGGCTTCGTTCACGAGCTGGTCAATGATATAGAGGGCGACGGGAGTAGTGACCCATTCTCTGGAGTGGATCATGGCATCGATTACGATGACTGGCTTCATCGTATTTTCGAAGCGGGTGGTCGAGATCCTCAAGTACTTGATCTGACGACCTTCGAAACTGAGCCCTGCGTTGATCACGGTCACGAGGTCAGGGTTCTTCGCTGCCAGTTCATCCAGATAGGCGTTGATCTAGAAGAAACCATTCATTTTGAAACCTTGTTTTGTTGATAAATGCGAGTTTAATTTCAGAGTATGTATTTAGCCCATCGAATCGATGCTCTTACTATTTTACCTATTACGTCGCCTACTGTACAATATAATACTAACTTCATCGAATCTGTAGTAGGTGTCCCAGGAAATCGACTTTCCACTGCGTTTAGCTGCTGCTCTGCTTAAGTTTATTTGAGCTTCTTCAGCGCGGAAAATGCTGAAATAAATAATACATTTTATTTGGTTGTTTGCGCTTTAATAAAGTGATTAAGTTAGATATACGAGTACAAGCCGCTACGGTAAGCCTAAATTTTTAGTAATAGTTTTTAAACATTTTTGGTTTTTAAGTTATTACTTTGAATTGATATTTAAAACTAGAAAATCCTATGCTGTTATTTTGAGTTTGTACTCACTCGGCAAGGTTGTCGGCGATCTTCGTGTACAGCATGTTTCTCTCGTCGAAGTACTGAAGCCATTGCTCTTTCTCCTCAGGAGAAAGCCTGACTAAAGCCTCGAGGTTTCCTGTTGAACTCCTGGCAGCGGGCTTGGCAGACAAAATGTCTAGACGTGCTTCTAGTGCCTTGATCTGTTCGCCAAGACCGGACACTCGATATAACTGGTGGCTGAAAATTTTGGAAACTGATGATTTTTTGATCTGATCTTGTGTATTCGTGACAAGTATTTGAATCCGGTAGGAACTGGGTCATGTAGACGTTAAATGGCTGTCGATGCTGGAAGCCAAATCTCATATACTTTTAAACTTTAAAAAAGCCTATGCAAGGCATTCTACCGTGAACTGACGCATATTTTTTATAACAAGTAGGTGCATATGCATGGCATGTAGATTCATTTCAAGGTTACAACAATATGAGTTAAGTATTTTTTTCGGGTAATCTCAGATCAGGATCGTGACTCTTCAATCATTAGGTGTATCTAAACAACAATTTATTTGGTGCGAAAAGTAAAAATAAATACCTACACAACAATATTAAATTAAAAATTAAGAGACGTTTAAATGATTTAGATACGAATAGAGCTTGTAGCGTTAGATTGCGAATCGAAGTTCAAATTAAGGTAATCATTGGTAGAAGTCACCAGTAGACTACTAAAAAGTAGGCATACAAAATAATGGTTGAAAAATGAATACTTACCCTTCATATTTCTCGTGACCCCCGAGGACGGAGGAGGCCACGCACAGGAGAACACAGATCACCAACCGAGTCATTTTACCCAACTGCCACTGTGCTAGCAGCTCGCTAATCTTATAGCCTTCGATTAGGGATAATCTTTTGATAATAAACAATTTTTCATATCTAGAGAGTTCTAGCTGTAAATTTTTTTACGGTACTCGTAGTTGAATTGTACCGACTTGAACAGACGATAATGTTATCGATTACAATGGCCTCTTCAAAGATTTTGCATCCTGGGCCAAATAAATATGGCCCTAGTTAACTCTATTTTATGTAAGACCATTCTCTTGGTCTCGTATTCGACTTATGCATAAAAGTCTGATAACGCCTATATATCCTCGCAAGTCTAGGATGTGGAACTGCATTGCAGTCTGCATTCCACCTCAGGAATGGATAAGGGCTGTTTTTTTGGCAAGATAGGGATTGAAACGCCTTCTGCCGTAGGATCTACGCAGCTTTTTATGGAGCGTCGGTGTGGGCGCCGTCGCTTTGAAAGCGACCGGTAACCAAGTTGATCGAATGCTAGAGGGTCATGGCCATCCGAATGGTGTAAGAATACTGCACGGTCTTCCACGAAGTGGTGAGCCTCTTTGTTAGCCTGCCACCATGAAATCTGAAGGCATGTCCTTGCACGCATGCACGATTCGGGCAAGAGATGCAACGCCGCCGGTACAAAATTCCGCTGCCACGATAAGGCATGGCGGACGTAGTTCCGGTGGGATCTTATGGTGGAATGACGACAGCGGCTGTCGTAACTCTTTGTTGGGAACGTCATAATTATGGCGATAAGACTCCTCTGATGGAGGGGCTCGAAAGGTGTCACGGCAGAAATGATAGAGAGATTCCTGCAACAGATTCGTTCGGAAGAAACGCCCGGGTGTCACCATTGTGGAGTGTATGGAGCATACGGTAGAGGTGTCGAATCGAGGCGATTGAGCAGAATACCATCGGGTCCTTGTGGGGGCAAACTGCGGCAACGATCGACCTCTCGCGCCGGGCTCTGGTAGGGGCATAGCTCAGAGCAAAGAGGAATGGCAAGTGGTCCATACAACGGGAGAAGTCATTGGATGATTTTCCACCTAAAAAAATGTCTATATCCCGCGTACTTTTCTGCCCGCTATTCCCTAATGCTTGCAGTCAGAGCAATTTATGTGATGCCACCACACATGCCGTGGAAGTTGAAGTGAAGCATTCGGTCAATAAAACTGAAGGCGGAGAAGTTAAAAGAAACTATGCAAGAGCGACCGAAGCCGGTACCTTGGATAGGTTTGAAGTTGAATGGGTGGCAGGCTAGAAGAATACTGTTTCAAGAATGCATCATGTGGATGGCGCCTTTAGCAGTCTACCGCCCCGGGCCATGGCCCTTTTGGCCGAAGGGTAAATACGCTACTGATCGTCAATGCCGTAATGATCGGTAAGTATCAATAAAAGTTTTAAGCTATATTTGTACCTACACTGATTACATATCTACGCGCAAAGCTGTCAGGCAATAGGTTTTAATTTTAATCTCTTAATCAGCAAGATGGACCCTTGAACTGGTGAGGGTCTCTTTTTTTCGTTTGTTTCAATTGTCGCTATAGGTGGACGGCTGTCGCTGATGCATCGACTGCCGTTGGCAACATGCCACTCGTGTGTATGAGCTCTAACAGCAGAAAAGTCTATCAGCTGCTTCGTAAATATTTTTGTTTCATTTTTCTACTTTAAATCGGAAACCAATTCAGAAGCAACTCGAGTTAATTACTTTGATACGTAGTATCAAAGTGGCTCTTCATTTACCTATGACGGTTCATGGTTGACTTGTTTCTTTAAAAATATTTTTTAATCATTAAATTTAAAATATACACCTAGAAAGCGAGAGCATACAACATCATTAACAGCTGAAATCTGTATTTATTTGTTTCCGAGATGGATGATCATCAAAAGTGGTTTTGATTTCAGAGATGAGTGACTAACACCCATCTATGTTTCATTTTGCGTTTCAGGGTAGTGGCTCTTTCACACAATACTGAGATTGTTCGAAAGGGCTGCATGTGGGCTGATAGTAACAATGACGCCTGTGAGGTAATAATCCCTTTAATTATGTAGTTGTTATGGAAATTCATAATCATTCGAGGTTTGGGGCTGACATTATAATTTATAGTCTGATATAGTTTTATTGAACTTATCTTTACTTGTAGCCGTAAAATTAGGTCGTAAAGATTAATTGCTTCCATGCGGTTGATTATTTAGAATATTATACATATTTAACTGTTTTGTATTGATAATATTCTTTACCTTATATTTTGGGAAACTATCAAAGGGTTTCGTGACCATGTCACATGAATATTGTCGTGTCCGTGTTACGTCGATGGAAACTGCAAATACGGATGTTTTTTTAGTATTTTACGTGAGTCAGGAAAGAAGGTCAGTAGTTAGTGCTGGTAAACACAGCTATTACTGCCGAATCACCTTAGGATTTTAGCTTCAAAGACCTGCTAATCTGTTCTTTAATCTCAGGTTTTATCAATGGAGACTTTGTTCCAAACTATATCTTACGTAATCAAATGTTTATCATGTTGATCTGTGGAAATAAAACAAAAATTATATAAAACAATTTATTTTATTATAACAAAAATATTAACTTATCAATACTGTTTGTCGTTTCTAAATTTATTATTAAACTTATATCAATATCATACAAATTTGTCATATTTTGTGTTTTGCTACACACTTCCAATATATTCTCTTTAAGGTACTTTTGAAACCTGAATGTCGCCATGCGTAGATGATAGGATCACAGAGACTATTACAAGCTCCTAACAAATACAGGGGTCCTAATGTTAATATTTCTAGTGGAATGCATTCATAACCATTCTTCATGATATCACACTTCACATACATGATGACTGCTACATAGTAAGGGGCCCATGTAAATAGGAAACATAAAGTTACAATAAGGACAGTTTTTACTGCTCTCAATTTACTTGGATGTGAACTTGATCTGCCTCTACAACATCCAAATCTTTTTCCTTCTCTACTAATGTCACTTGCTTGAGTCTGAGTTTCACTGTCAAACTTGCGCATTTCAATATTGTTCCCATTTACAAAAGAGTCAGATATAGATATAACGGTAGCTGAAGTGGACAAATCTTCGAGGTAACCTTTATTTGTGTAACTGCTTTCCTTAAATTCTCTAATTTTGTCAACGGCTCTGACCGCGCTGCGCAGTATGAGTATGTACAGTATGCAGACCATGATGATAACTGAGAGGACTACAATGGATAAAACGAGGAGTAGGGCTGAGGGGAAGACGGCGATGTACCAGCATCTGTAGTCTGTAAACGTGCGCCCTGTCCATCCCATCGCTGGTAATGTAGAAATAAAAATACCTGTGTGGATGGCAAATGGAAGAATTAGGATTGGCTTTTTTGGTCCTTCGATCATTTTATAAAATTAGTGCGTATTAAACCGAATTTAGGATTGAACATACTGCTTTTTCAAAAACCAATCCCTGAGCATCTAAGGCAATATCTACAATTTAAATTATCAATTATAATGTGATCTACAAAAAGTAGAGCCACAGCCTCAATGTCTACAAATGTTTTGAATCAAGTATATAAATAGTATTGAATAATATGATACCATTCAAGAGATCTAGTTATCAATATTAAGTAGGAATATAACAATTTACACGTAGATATAAAGAAGCCGGGAATCATTAGTACATACATTTTATTGTATTCCAGGTTAGATAGCAATCATAACAGATAGTAAGTAAAGCTAGATTACGTTATCACAAACATAAAAATATTATAACACTAACTACGTACAATATAAGACAAGCAATTACAATATTTTTAATATTAAAATTACACAACTCACTCACGACACAAAGTGCACAAGATACATACGTCTATAGAGAGTCTACATAAAGAGAGCTCGTTGATATGTCATGGGTATAAACAGTAAAGTCCGTGTCTAATAAAATATTCGGTTTCGCTACCTACCTATCCTACAAATATGATTTAGTATAAATACTCGGTAATAATTTTTAACGGACTTTTGAAACCCTTTATGCCACCACGCGTAGATCAAGGGGTTTAGCAAGCTATTTAAAAAAGCCAGAGCTGCTAAAGGACCACCGACTAAGGTCCTAATATACATGCACCTGGGATTAGTTAACTGATTTTCACAAAACACAAATGCACTGACAGCAATAAAAAATGGCATCCAGGTAAATATAAAACTTCCCGAAGTTAACATAACTATCGTGATTGCCCTCCATTTGTTTGGTTCTTTCGGTTTACGTGTAATAGCGTTTATATTGCAAATTTTCTTTACCTGATTTTGGAACCTTGAAGTTTTAGGCGGCATTGAGAGATTAGGACTAGAGGCTTGAGAGTCAACAGTATAAACGCTAAACACCGAATTGCTTCGAGGTGTATTTTGATTGCCAATATTTTCGAAGTTATTTGCTGTCTTCGTTTGAGCAAGATTGAGGTCATGGTTGCTTTTGGATTTAGTCTTTATAGTCGGTTTTACTATGATTTCAGGTTCGTTCCCATAATAATTATTGTTGTAAGAGGCACTTTTAGTTAATCTGGGCGTTGAAACGTTTTCAGAAATTTCAATCGAATCGCTAGAAGTGCTTATGTTACCCCGAGATATTCTTAACTTTGAGTTTTCTCTAGTTGTATGAGGTTTCAAATTTTTGGTCGTTGTATTTAGGACTTTTACTGTTTTCAAAGCTTTTACTAATATTATTGAATAAAGGATGAGCACTACCATAATTGGCACAACGCTAAGAATTGAATTGATAAGTATCAGAGCGCCAGGAAAAAGAGCAACGTAGTAACATCGAGTGAGGAGCAACTCTTTATTAGTCCATCCTGTCACTGGCATGAATCCAAGCGTTATACCTGTAATAAGGGTTAACACAAACATTTATTAACACACACTAACTACTTAGTTAAGTACAAAACTGGCTATGAAGTCTTCAGAGGAAGGTGTTGTTTTTCATTTATATTTACGAAGATAATTGAAAAAAACACATTTATGTTAGGAACATTTACAGTTTATGCGTATATAAACTGTATCTTTAACTGCCTTAATTCAAATGGCTTGCCGGCCTGTACTTTTAGTTGCGCTTATACAAAAACTAACAACACAATACGATCTATAATGTTTAAGTTAGCTACCATTAAGAGATTAATTTACAACAACACAGTTAAGTTAAACACAAAACAATTTAAGAGTAATTCATTTCTCACCAATCAACCATATGCAAAGGATGCCGATCCTGACCCGTGTGGTGTTGAAGTATCTCTGGTAGTAGAGACCGTGAAGGATATAGATGTATCGGTCTACGGCGATGAGACCCACGCTAAAGATGGACACCATCGCTGGACATACCAGCATGCCTGTTGATAAAAGTAAGTTTAATAGTCTGTCGTAATGTGTGAGTCCAGGCGAGGCGAAAAAGAAATATATTTCTGTAATGTTAACTCTACAAAATCAGTAGGACGTACGATGACGGACGTTTGATGTCACACTGCAGTATGTTATAGACGGCTCAGTCGTACATAAAAGAAAATACGTTTTGTAGACAATTCAATTCTGAATAAGTATTACACAAATCCCTTACTTTCAATTTCTTTCTTGAAAATTCAGATAATCTGTTTCTAAGCTGTAAATTGTACAAATGAAACCTCTTTTGTATCTACATATAAAAATTTATACGGACGATATATGTAGGTACATAACTGCTAATATTGTTGCAGTCTAGTATAATAAATCATTAGATGTCACTACGTAAAAGATAGCAAAAATCTCAGTGTGTCGATAAATTTATATACTAGGATCAAATCAGGTATTTCGAGTTTTTAGACTAGTAAACTGGTTATTTGTACATATGTCATGTATAGGGCTGCCATCACCTAAATCGAAGACGCCGGACAAAAACTTCAAAAACCCCGGACATTTGGATGAAATTCAGTTTTTTCCCCGGACACCCAGAAAAAAATATTACAGTAAAAATAAAATGTATTCATTTAAACAGCTTGTTTGCTAGTTAACCCCGGCAGTTGTGGCGGGTGATGGCGTGCGGGGGTCATTCGGGCATCGGCCGTCATCGGCTATTTTGAAGTGTCGGAGTTAGCTTGGTTGCGGTTACCAATTACGAATGAGTTTTTAACTAAGATTTGTTTAGATTTATCGCTTATCTTTTAATTAATCGGGAATGACACTAAAAGCGTCCGGGTTTTACCCGGACACTTTTTAACAACCCCGCCCGGACGCTCCCCGGACGCCCTCTAATCTAGGACAAATCCGGGGAAACCCGGACGGATGGCAGCCCTAGTCATGTATGACAGTACCTAAAATAATGTTTATTTTCGTTTGTGTATTCAGTGTACTATACACATACCTAATTGATGGTTGTGGATTGTCATTTACAATCATGAATCAGCAACTTTATCTATGAGATATCACTTAAAACAAGTTTACAGGCCCGAACAGTAGCTTCAATTACTAGTACAAAATTCATAAAGATCGACAAAAAAGACGAGACAATGTGAGCCATTAAACCTTGCTAATCATTTTGATCATTATTATTTATTACACTTGGTCCGAAGTTGAAGTAACTGAAATGGGGTTCCAGCGCAATAGATATGCATATCGTCACTACTTAATTTAATAATTAATCAATCACATTACGCTATAAACAATAAAGAATTGACGACACTCATACACATACTCGTACATAGCAGTCTTTAACGATGAGTTTGATACATAGTTGATGAGCTTGATACATACATTACTAATCTTCACGTACGTAAAACATAGAGTGCATTGGCATTCATTTTACTAATAACCTTCCAATAATACAGTGATCAAATTATGTTAAAAATAAGGAACAGAAGGAAACGGTTATCTAAATCTGGAATATTTATATTGGGGGTACTTCAAGGAGCTCACTTAGATCCAGTCCTGTGTATTGCCAAAGAGTAAGGTAATTTAAGTAAGATTTAAAGTATACGAATTGTGAACAGTTACCAGAATATTTTTATCGATAAAAAAATATTTAGAGATATTTATTAAAGCTTACCTATTTGAAAAATACACAAGGGGTTGGAACTCACAGAGTTGTCCACTGTGACTCCGAAAATAAGGGAGAACCCGACGATAGTGTCAGCGAGGGACACATTTCCTAGGAGAAGGTATGTGCTTTTTGGCTGCTGACCTGAAACATAAGGAAAGGTTTAAATTATTTCAAAATATTTATTAGACCTTGTCTTAAATGGCGGGACGAGGTCGACTCCTGTAGAAAGTTTGCTAGTCAGAAGACAATCGAGAGTGTGTAAACCGAGAGAGAGACCTACAGTTGGGTTAGGTTAGGGCTAGGTTGGGTATTTGACTTTGACTTTGACTTTGCTGATAGAGCTAATACAAGCTAGTTATTTGATTTGATTAGGTTGGAGATACTTAATTGCAATAGTTACTCCCGAACCAATGACCCAGCCTCATGTTTTCTTACAATAATAGTAGACTTAATTACACACTCAATATGGTATACATTGTGTCCGACTAAAGGCGATGTTTGATTAAAAATCAAATCATTAATGAAAATTTCAAATAATATATTACAATAATGCAAGCTGAGTAAGAAATTGACGCCTTTAAAAAATGTATCCTACGACATCGAAATTCGTATCATAAAACTTTCTTACGCGCATATTCTATTAACATTTAGATTGATCAAAGTTGCCAATGACCTTTTGATCTGCAGCTGCTCTTTCATCTTCCGAAACACATTTGTTTACTTGATAGATAGGATTGCTACAATTGCTGAACTTTTACTATCGGTTGGCCATGTCAATATTGCAGAAATCTCATCTATGTGCACAACGTTTCGAAATTTCGGACTTCCCATGGTCGACTCTGTTAGCAATTTAAATAAATCAATTAAAAAAGAATGTAAAGAATTTAATAGGTTCACAATCTGTCATTTACTCTGTAATCGTGCGTGTGATATGATTAGTATTGTATTTATATTATACTAGCTGTTGCCCGCGACTTCGTCCGCGTTAAGTTCCTTAAACTGCACAAAAGTTACCAATAATTCTACACTTGCCAATTATTCCGAAAGCAATTCCAATTCATTCATTTTACTTTCACATAAAACAGTTTAACTACATTGCTTTTTTTAGTTGGGAAATAATCCAATAACTTCTCCCGCTCTTAGCTGACGCATCAGGGCGTGACACTCCTTGCCTGCCTGCATGCCTTTCAGAAGCGAACCCATGACCCCAGTAGGCTTGGTGACCCTGCTGGGTCTCTATGGTTTTGCTGACATCTCCATGAGGCACGCTTGGAAAACTAACCGCCGTCGACTCGGTCTCGGTGTAGATATATGGTTACCGAACGGTTGGACGGCGCCCCATTGCTCGCTGTCCGCAAGCCCACTTTTTCGGTGGCTGGAAAGCGAGGTCGAGATCTTATTTCCTCAACGCTGGGGCGTGAGCGCCATTTCCTCATCCTTGCAGCCGCCACCATGGCTGAATTACTGCTTCTCAGAAGGACGCAACCGCCTGCCACTCCACCCTGCTCTGGACCAGGGCCCGGCGCGAGAGGTCGCTACAACCGATGACCCCCACAAAAACACGGCGGTGCCTCGTTCAAACGGTGCACATCCTTACCGTATGCTCCACCGTGTTCTCAGGGCGGTCCACATAAAGGGTCACCATTCCACATAATGGTGATCCACATAATGGGTCACCATGAAGATGAAAATGCCGATTGGCTTACGAACATCAACGAAGCAGAAATAATATGTGAGGGTTGCAGCAGTTGATCTGAATATTTACCTACTCCATGGATAAAGGCGTTTGTTTTTTACATGTCTCTAGTCTATATTATGGTTTAACAAAGATGTACGATTTTAAAATTATTTTCTGACCCAAAAAAATCATATTAACCTTGAATGTATTCCAAGCACCACTAAGTAGACACGGTAAATTCGGGAGGTCCCGGCATCGGATCAAGGAGAAAAGGACGCCCGGGTGTCGCCACTGTGTGGACCGCCCGGAGGACACGGTGGAGCACACGGCAGAGGTGTGCCCTGTTTGGGCGGAGCGCCGCTGTGTCCTTGTAGAATCTATCGGCGGCGGCGACCTCTCGCTCGGGGCCCTGGTATAGGCAATGGTCCAGAGCGAGGAGGGGTGGTGGGCGGTAGCCTCCTTCTGCGAAGCAGTAATGCTAGCGAAGGTGGCTGCTGACCGCGAGCGCCGCCGGCGAGATCCCGATCCCGATTTCCGACCACCGTAGGCGCGGGCTCGGGGGTGGCGTGCAGCACGCCGTCCGGCGGTCTGGTAATAACTTGGACCAAGCTTAGTCGTCAACGGCGCGTTCTATTCTACGCGCGCCTCAAGGAGATGTCAGCAAACTGTAGGGGCCCGGTAGAGCCAAAGCCTCTGGGGAACACGGAAAATCCGAAAGTTTCTCACCGTCTTCCCCAGATCGAAGGAACGAAGGGGAACGGGGTGAGGTTTAGTCAGTAAGAGTCTGACATGCCCTCCCGCTCCGCCCAAGAGCGTGAGAAATCATTTTGATGATTCTCCTTCCAAAAAAAAACACCACTAAGTAAGTGTAAATAGCACTTACTTATGTAGGCTGAAAAAAGTGCATAAAGTAGTTTTTAGTTGTCAAAGTATATGAATGGTCAGCACAAAGCTGATCCTGAAGTCAATAGAAGGTTTAGTATTTGCCTCTTTTTTATGAGGTAGTTATCCAGCTCTAGGTGGAGCAAGTGGTCTTTTGCGGACTAAATTCCACCATGTTCCTTCAGTGGCCATTTACGTATCAGGGCTACTAACTTTTGCACGTCTCAGTTATTAGGTACTTCGGTATATTCTCTCTTTAAAGAGTAACTACAGAGGCGTCATGGCGTTCTCACTTTCTGCATTATGCAAGTACTAACCGAACATGAGTGTTTCGAGAGGTAGATATTTTGGATTCGGCGGGAAGAAAAGTCCAGGTGTCACCATTCTGCGGAACGCCCAGAAAACACAGCAAACGTTACGGTCGAAGTCTACTCCGCTAGGCGGAGCACCGCTATACTTTTTCGGCGTCAGATTCTGAATCCTACTGCCCTAGTTTGGATCAATGTATGGGGCAAGATCTCCTCTTGCCCTGCCAATGGAATAAACCTGCTATAACAATACCATGAGAAAGACATCTTAAAGCCTCCTATTGTCGTTTAGACATTCCTTAGGTGTCCTAGTCACAAAGCGATTCCCGACGTTTTTAGTTATTTAAATTATCCGTTTATTTAGGCAGATTTTTTACTTGGGGTGATATTTGACCGACGCCTTAATAAATCATACGGTGGTTTTTTCGGCGGGTACTACCTTCTTTACCGAGAGTTAACTTTGCAATTTATGAATTAAATTAACTCTTGAGTGCGCACCATGTTCCTTCAGATGTCCTTTGCGAACAATTTCTCAAATCAATTCTATCTACCTATACTACGATAGCACAATTCATAAGAAAGAGACTTCGCAACACACCGTCCAGCAGGAATCGTAATATTTTAATTTCGCCATAACTTCAAAACCAAACGTCCAATTTTAATCATTCAAAGACCAAATATTATCTACATAAACTGTAATTAGTGATAAAATAATTTATTTTGATAAGGGTTAATAGCATGAGTAAAATAAATGCGTTTAAATGTAGTCCAAAAAAATCCAAGATTTTCAGATAATAAAAATGGTTGTTGTGCCTCACTCGACATAGATAGGTATAGTGTTTCGCGGACTTTTTTGTAGATATTTATAAGATCTACAATTAATTAGAACATTTTATGGTTCTATCTTTTACAGTTTAGGCAGCGTACGCAAAATAAGTAACTTTTCTGGTTGATTTTTTACACCTAAACCTAAATATCTTACGGAACCCTATTTTTTTCCAGAATAAAATTTAGCCTATGTTACTCGTGAATAATGTAGTTTTCGAATTATGAAATTATTTTTAAAAACGGTCCAGTAGTTTTTGAGCCTATTCATTACAATCAAACAAACAAAGTTTTCCTCTTTATAATATTAGTATAGATTAATATGTTGCTGGCTGTGTCCTCTAGTACAATTTATTTCCTCCCTTGAATCCTGAATCTGGTCCAGAATTAAATGCTTTTTATTTTATTAGTATGAGTTTCAATGCAGTCAGTTTTTTTCCATATCTCTGGTGCTTTTCCTAATTAAACTTCTAACGATTAATTGAATACCAACCTAATCTTTTTCTGTTCGTATATGCATCTTATAACAGTAGTAGATTGCAATTCATTTGAACTTATTTCGTTTCCACAAGCATAAAGAGAACTTCAATGGCAGCATGTACCGAATATAGATTTGTGTAACGTTATTTTGTGACTTCTATGTGAATTTTCAAATCATGATCTTTTTATTAGCATCCCTCGTGTCACACGTTGCTCACGATTACTCTTTATTATATTCTTAGAAGTAATAAGTTCATAGAATTGTGACTCATTACATCGTCTAAGTTTGCTAATGCGCATTTCAATCTTATTTTTATCTTCGATAAATCAACTGATAGCATGGATCTTCCTGTACGTATCATTTTCAAGTCAACAAGTCAGGTATTTTGAGAGAATTTCATTAAGTTTTCCTAGTCGATACAATTTTTTATTAGGTACGTAGTAAGTAAGTAATGAGTATGCATATAAAATTATACTCATGTTAAAATAAGTTCAACAAGATAATAATGTCAAACTATTTTTTATATCTTTATAATATTAGAGACTCCGTGTTCTGGACCTTTGGAGGGCGTATGAGGACTCGAACCCAACTAGCAGAAGCGTCTTAGACATTTTTCAAGAAACATGGTACTTACCAACTGACAATTATCTGTGTAGGCACTTTGCAAGTGCACCCAAGGTCAGCCCCCTTTTATTGGTAAATAACAATTTACGGATACGGTTTTAAGTGGACTTGTTGCTAAGAACGATGTAAAAATTATAACTCCTACTAGAACAATGTTATTAATATACATATAATGATAAAAGTGCATGGGTGACTTGCATTCTAAATAAATGTGGCGCCAAAAATGGTACTACCACGAAGTGATAAACATATCCTGAGGTGTTAGAGGGGTATACCACGGTTTTTGTGGACAATGCCGGGAGTAGGTACGGTTAAGATCCATACCAATATCTTACTGAGTCTTTCTCACAGTTGCTCTTGCGATTCTCCTCTCAAGCCAGCCAATAAAGGTAGATGAGAGGAGGGAGCTCACTGTTCTCCGTCAATAGGTATTAAAGTATTATTACCTATTAGAAATGTTGTGCATTCGAGCGACATATCAAATCTAATGTTTGCGTAGATAGACTTGCGCAAAAAACTGATTAAAGCAATTTTAAGAAACTTGTTTGATATTGCTTTAACTTGTTAAATAAGTTTGTGTATACGAGTACTTGTCGATCGTGACAATTATATGATCAACCAAATGAGTATAAATAAAAATGCCGATATTGGTATTAAGGCAAATAAAGCAGCACGTAAACCTACTAAACTTTAAATAAAATCACCTGTTTAAAACGTTATTAATCTGCACAAGATAGACACAAATTCCAAAAGAATTAACAATACTATAGCTAGATTTATTTGTCTACAAAATTAACACCGTAGAACTTTATATAGTAGAGGTAAATACCATCTAAGGTATTTCCACACCTAAAGTAAGATCATGGCTAATTCTATCTCAGAGGTTATCTACTTACAGCTCTTCAAAAGAAATTACGAAATCACTGTCTTGGTCAATTATTATGTAATTGTGGAATGTGCCTGCTATTTACTTCCGCTGCAGAACACGTTACAAATCATAGACATTGCAACAGCTTAACCTTATGCGACCAGAATTAGCAGTGGTATGATCTGTAACCTTGGCTACACCTCACACTGGATTACAAAATGGGATGTGGACTTAGCAAGAACTGACAAACATATAATCTTTATTCTTTGTCTGAGTCTTACTTATTTCCTAAAATGCTGGTGTTTAGAATTGTTAATTTAAAAAAAAATATTTTTATACTACATAGTATAAAACAAAGTCGCTTTCTCTGTCCCTATATCCCTATGTATGCTTAAGGGCCTGTTTCATCACCTATGATCTATGATTAAGTTTCGAGTATCTTACTTGACAGATAATTTCATACGAATTCTGTCACATTTTTGAATTTATTCAGTGAGTAGGTAGTGCCTACTCGGACATTGTGAAACAGGCCCTAAATCTTTAAAACTACGCAACGGATTTTGATGTTTTTTCTTTTTTTAATAAATAGAGTGATTCAAGAGGAAGGTGTATGTGTATAATACATGCATGATATAGTAGAGTAACACTGGTAAATTTGCACCCGTGCGAAGCCAGGGCGGGTCGCTAATGTAAAATAAACTAGTGCTTGACTGTAATCCCACCTGATGGTAAGCAGTGATGCAGTCGTGGATGATGAGGCTTCAATCATTGGCCCTTTGTGTATTATCCCCAGGGTTTTGTATGTTATTGGTTGTACTTTTTGCATTAATAGGTTGCCTACTGTGAGTATCGTAGGTATACATTAAGTAGAAAAGTAAATAATGTAGAGTTCTGAATATCTTTGATCAGGGGGCCTAACCACAACGTGTTAAAATCGCAGAAAGCGATAAGGCCGCCCATTGTATGTACCTATGTGTGTTAGTGTAAGTTTGTTTTTGTATTCTATGTAATGTACAATAAAGAATATAATAAATAAAAAAATAAAATATTCAGCATGCGCGTACGTAAGAGTGATAGAGCCATACATAGGGTGTACTCGTATGTATAGATATATCCTTCATAGTTCAGTTTAGGTCGTAAAATTGATCGCGATAAAAGCTCGTGGTAGGGCCGTTTAGTGATTATGTTTGTTTGTACCTTTGATGTATGTACCATTATATGTATTGACACAGCATATCCAATATTTATTTACCCTGTTCGAAATTACGCGAAGGAATTCCAAATATTTTGTAAAATATATTTCCTTTAAAGAAGAAGTTTTTATTGAATAAAAAAAAACATTTAAACGAAGACAATAGACACGGTAATTTTATTTAAGCTTGGTCATATCGGCATGAATCATATCGATGTGGAACGTTGAAAAACAACATTTACTTAGGTAAATAATATGGACGAATTTTGAAAGCCTCTTTCTATATTACCATGTTGAAATGAGGTAAGCAATTGGTTATTATGTGTTGTGAAACCAACGACAATCACCACTACTCTGAATTAAATATTACAAAAGTTATCATTTCATAAACTTGTCATGGTGAAATTATTTTGATTGCATCGCACCAACAAGTTCTAACACTACGTACAAAGTTGTTTGTTTTGAACCTTGTACAATATCGTGCTACAATGCGAAGTTTATTTAAGGCAAATTATGCAAATCATTAAGTATTATGGACATCGTAAATAATGAAGTGATGCATACCTTTTCTTAAAATCAGCCCGCTAGATATGACGACCGTTAAATTGCTCAAGATAATGAGTGTCCCGATTATGTACGCTACAGACTTATACACCATTAACTGTTCCTTTTCAATTGTTCGGTAGGCTTCGTACAGGTCGAATAAATGTATCTGTGTCACTTCACTTTGGTTCACATTGGAAAGGTTTAAATTAAAGAAATCCATCACTTGGTCCAACGTCACATTTGTTTTGAAGTTCGATATGTTAGTCTCCATGATTTCGGGCTACCGCACCATTCGGACCGATTTCACAAATAAAATAGCGTTACGAAATGTTAGCGGGCACATGTAAATGCCGTCGGTCGGCGGTGAAGAATGAAGCCAAACACTCCGGCATCTTGACGATGACACTGACTCTGGTCCGTAGTTTTGTTTATTATAATGACTTGATTTACATGTTTTATGGTTCCTTATGAATAAGTTAGAGATGTTTCTGTGGTCACGCAATATTTGTAAATATCGCCATTATGCGGTACTGATGCGGTTGAGCAATAATGGCTTTTGGCGGCTGATAGATGTTGTTTTTGTCATAGCTTTAGAATGTACCCAGTTAACTGTTTTTTTAATTTTTTGCTGTAAATCAGGTTTGGTTTATATCCACTTGTTTTTCTGTGCCTGTGCTCTATACCACTTTATGCTTAGTATCCGAAATGACGTAGGTAGTATGATCACGATACGGAACCTATATACTCGTAATGAAAGCAGCGGATTTTAAGTTTCCTTAGTTCGTCAAATAGGACTATGCTTATATGCCAATTAAGTTCATTACAAGCGTTCAGTGCTTGTTTTGAATACAAATTCGTTCAATGAGGATGTTGACAAAGGCTAAATATTTCAGGTAGTTAGTGAGGCTCCTTAAATCTATACAATTATGGCGGATTTCAGAATGGAAGGTAGTTGTTATGCCCATGAATATAACAAAATAGCAACATATTTTTTTTTATTTCAGGTTTATACTTAGAGACGACCTAGAGACGATGAGGTTGATATATCCTTATTTGGACAAAAGTTCCAAATAAAATCCAGAATTAAAAACGGGTTAAGTTCGAGTCGGCCTCGCGCACTGAGGGTTCCGTATCTATGAGAACAGTTCAATTCCCGAATCGAGTCCTGAAGATTTTTCCGAATCACAACACATAAACGGCCGTATCGAATTATATTTGACGACTTCTCACGTAGAATAAAAATATAAAGGTAAGGTTGGATATAACAAACACGGTGTCAATATGGATCGCGAAACTAATACGACATCAACAGTACGAGCCCTCGATTCTTGATAAGAATCAGGTAATTTGATTTGACTAATGACATTTTTTTTGCGACTTTATATTACTTTGTGAACAAAATTCATTTTATGAATGATTATACTTCGGTAAATCTTTTTGCCGTGATGCATAATTTTTTAAATATCATAAAACCTTATAGGTAAGTACCTACTGAGCTGTTTACTACAAAATTAAGAAAATTTTCATTTCATCGTCGAGTCACAAACGCATTTTCTCTTGTTCAGAATGCTCGCGTCGTCGACTAACATCATAATTTACTTTGTGCAAGTAGCTGAGGAACGACTAGAATCAGGGTAGGTAGTAGCTGCCGTCGTAATAGCCATACTAATGGAACCGAGGCCCTGGGCTACAGGTGCCCCAACGAGTGAAAAAATGAGGCTCGTATTGGCCCCTCAAATAGCATATTCTGATTTTATTGCTTGCATCTATTGCTGCGAGAAAGCTTGCTTTGCTCGTTCTAACCAGCAAAACAAGCTTTTTTGCATTCTTTCAAGCATTCTTCACATAAGATCAAAATAAAAACTGCGTTAGCTCGGATGTTTCCCAACGCTACTAGATATTTTGCAGCATCAGCCTATATGTGGCTGCAGTACCTACTCTACACACGATCGGAACTGTGCTTTTTATAACATGGAAGCTGACCTATGGCGACTTCGTATCGCTGTCTCAGGACAATATATTGTGTAAAAACAAAATAGAACTTCTTGATTTTTTTAACAGGACCCTTTTAGGACTAATAGCTCCGCCACTGACTGGAGTAGAAAATAAGAAATAGCCCGCCCGGCGATAGGCACGGTTTCAGTTCTAAGCCGCTAAGAATAAAATAGTCGTCTCGAATCACATCGACATCGGCCCATGCCATATAAGGTATGTGCCCGGCCTAAAGGTAATAAAAGAAATAAGAAGAAATAAATAAAATACAGCCACTTAAATGGGTACCTTCAAACAAAAGGACTTGCTAGGACTATGTTTAAGTTGATTAATTTGAACTTGGTCTGGTTAGATAAGGTTGAACTTTGGTTGCTCAAACTTGTCTACGAAATAAAAGTCTATTTTGTCCTTATGCGGTGGCGTAGCGTGGTACTTTTGAGGAGTCTGGCCACTACTACCATACCATAATCATATCACGACCATTGACCGTTCTAGGAATGGATCAGGTAAAAAAATATTATTTGTTTTGAAAAGACCATGATTGATGAATATGCTCGTCACCGACCAATACCGTCTCGTATCTTGGACGTTGCCGAAACCATACGGTAAAGCATACGGTGAGTAACCGCGTATGATAACCGTTTTATAGCTGGTGTAAACGACTTGGTTGGGTAGGTTGGTATGCGAATTATACTTGGAAGACGTGGATGCTACAGTCTCTCATGTATAAAATACATAGATGTAGGATATTTGGTAGTGTTCTGTGGCTGTAGGTTCGTTCTAGTGGGCGTGTCGTGTTTCTTTCTGAGCTAGGTACGTTCTTAGCACGGTCATGGTATGGTAGAGTGTATTAGACAGAATCCTGGCTTAGCAGACAGGTACTTCCTCTATCTATTATTGGTAGGTACATATTGCCTATTGGCATACCTATACTTAGGTAAGCATAGAGAATCACACATCGATCCGTGATCTTTATGTTCACGAATTGTTTTGATCATAAGGTTATTAGTGTAAAACGACAGCCATTATCCTCAATAGTGATGGCGGTTGATGAACAATGCCTGTTAAACCTCATCATGAAATATCGGTAGGTAAATAAATAGTCACATGATTATAATACCTACCTAAGTATTTATTGATGGCAAAACCCGCAAAACATTAGTGTTTTCTATGGTTCCACTGAGAAAAAACAATAAACAAATACCTATGACTTGAATAAACTATCTATACAAGTAGGTACGTTAATTACTCAGATACCCGCGAAACGAGACACAATAGCAAAACAATAACAGCGCGGTCTCATAGGACCGGTTGGGGATTCAAACGTTAACATACCGGTGCCTATTTTAATAACCTCGTGTCGCAAAAAGTAGGAAGTAGGCTTTAGAATGGAGTGGTTTAGCAGTAAGTAGATGCCTTTTTTCGGAGGAAAATCTTCAAAAGGCTCGTTTCAGGACTTTTGAGGGAAGAGTCATGGATTCTTAGGTAACTCAATAAAACCACCCCGGTGAACACCATCAGCACATAGAAAACGGCCTTGTGACATCTTAAAAGACCAGCTCGGAAACCCCCACCGTAACTACCTATAACACCTGTTACGGCACATCCCTGAGGAGATTGTGAAGGGCCTCGCTTTAAATCTTAAGCTATGCAGATCAGCTATGAACTACAGAAGACTAATTATTTACCAACAAGAGAAAATCAATCAGTCAAGTGATTCAATTAGCTCACAGCCCATATAAACGGTTGGCTGTTGACTGTTGTCAACCGGTTGTGACTTCCGACAATAATAGAAAAAAAATGTAGGTATATACATAGGCTTATAACATAAAAGAACTTTTGCAGTTTTGGAAGTGATTTATTCGTAGTAAACTAATCTATTTAATATTTGTCAATTTGTGTTTTCTGCAAAATGGAACGTGATTGTTACGTTCCATTATACGGTTGAAAAACGTTACTGGTATTGCACGCGTATTTCGGTTTACACGCCAAAAGTTTTAGGATTTCTATAAGATATTTCGAAATTCCATGAATTCATAATTGGTTAATTTTATGAACTATATTTTAAGTTATTGAGTGCAAAAATGGAAATAAGGTAGTAAATTTTGACAACTGCAAGATGACAATTCAATTCGTAAAACGTAGCGTGAGTCGAATTTGTTCTATGGTGGATCTTTTTATTTATTTTAATTTTAATTAGAAATATAATTGCACGAATAGCGTAAACACCATGTTTAATTTGTCTTTATTGAGGCAGTTTTCGAGGTGGGTAGAATTATTTAATTAATTTGAGTGGGTCGAATTTTGTCAACATAACCTATAAGTACAGCGTATCTCAAATTACTTTAAAACATCCATTATAAATGTTATTTTCAGATTAGCAATATGTCCTGCCACAAAAATACCAATAAGCAGTAGAAATATAGCTACAACAGCAGCAGTGCAGTTCAAAATTACAGATCAACTATGGTATGTTACAAAACCCTTTGATATCGTTTTTCTAAAATTTCATCAGTATATTACCTATCATTGAATTAAAAACAGTAATGAATAGTGAAGTTAGTCTAACAACTTTTGTTTATTTTTCATAGTAGTGTAACAGTAAATATATATAAACTTTTTTTAACAATTGTAATGATCTTAGTTTAAAATATGATTAAGATTTATAAACATCATATTAGATAATGTAATGCATTTTCGTTTTGATTGCATTTTTCAGGGCTGAACCTATGAAGAAGAAGAAAAAAATTGACCCAGCAATTGTCAAGGCAAGAGAGGAGAGACGTCGAAAGAAGCTGGAGAAACAGATCCGAAGGTTGGAGAAGAATGCTCGCCAGCTGAAGCCAATTGATGAGATGGAAGTGCCTCTGGAATTACTCGACAACTTTAAGTATGGAGCATTTAATTAATAAGTTCATCCTTTAAGCTTTATGTCGGTGATTTGATCAGCAGTTGTGTGTAACCTAAAAGTTCTATAGATTTGAAAGTTTGGTTGTTCTCCTATTTAACTCTTGTTCTATGCACCTTGGACATGGCAGACTTGGAGATTGATTGTAATGATCAAAAATGTAAAGAGTGAAGTCAATGGACACTAGCGTTTTTATCAAAGAAAAGACTTAAATGATTTAGTATTTTAATGTTTGAATCCCCAACCGGTCCTATGAGACCGTGCTGTTATTGTTTTACTATTGTGTCTCGTTTCACGGGTATGTGATAGATTAAGATGGTAATGGTTCTTGGGCAGTAATATTTTGCTTGACAGTATTTTTAAATAACATTTAATAAGTAAAAACACATTGTACTACAATTCATTGCAGAATACTTACATTGTAGGATATTCAAATTGCAACAGAAATGATGAGATGCATATTAATACGAAGTGTAGATATTATACACTGTTTTATTGTTTCCTTACAGCAAACGAAAGAGGCCACAACCAAACTTAACACCAGAAGTCATAGAGGCACGAGCTCTGTTACAAAAGCAATGGACACGGTACAAGCGAGAGGAGTACATGGCAAACGTGGCACAGATTGATAGAATCATGGGAGCTCAGCGGAGAGCACTTGATAAGCTGCTGGAAGAGTCTGAAGACTTGTACAATGAGGCCATTATGGTGCGTAGTTTGAAGCATAGAATTTAGAGTCCTTACATTTATGCCAGGGCTGGCAGGATTGTTTGAAAGAGTTACCACAGCCCTAGAATGCAAAGGACAACTGTAAAAACACAGTGGGTTTTAGTTAGTGCTTCACCAAGACGGGGGAATGTATACTTAAAATAAGATTTCTTGTATTAGGAGCAGAATTGTGGAATGCTTAGTTTTTATTTGTGGACACACATTAACATTTTTAGTTAATTAGTGTTGAAAAAATAGAATATTTAGTATTTGTATGCAACATTCATTCAGTTAATTACTTTCTTAGTATCTTATATTGAGTCCCACTGCTGGGCCAAAAGCTCCCCCTTTTCCTTCCAGACCTCTTGGGCGATTGCTGGTGAAGTTTTCCCCGCGAACATGATGGGATCATCACACCGCCTTTCTCGCGGTCGGCCTCAATGACGTACCCTCAGGCATCCATTGAGTGATGATCAATGACAGTGATCCAGTTAATGAGATAAATAAATATTGAGCAGATAGACAGTTGTTCTACGCAATATTATACTGGTACTGGACTGCAACTTAGATTGAATGCCAACCCATATAATGTCGACCACGATTGTGATGACAACCAAAATTGAGGGCTGGATCCGCGCCTGAATAATGTTTAGAAAGTTAGGCAGGTGACGACAATGACATCCTTTTAGGTCTAATTTTCAACAGTCAGATAACTTTTATCCGAGGAATAAAAATGGCAGTTTGACAGTTTTCTCAAAGAAATAATGTCAAAAGACCTTATATTATATTCGTTAGTTAAAAGTTATCAAGCTATTAAATAATCTCCCGTTAGAGTAGGTACACTAGTACTAAGATTTAATGTTATTTTTGTTTGTCCATAGCCCGACATGCAGTTGATTCCCTACGAAGTCCACGGCCCCGTGGCGACACCCCCCATCAAGGGCTACGCGTCACCCGACGGCGAATATATCGACGTCTCTAAGAAGTGGGATAACTAGTGTTCACTGTGCTTTAGGTAATATTATATTAGAATAATAAAGTTACGTTTTAAATCATGTTTTATTGAAATGTCTTATTGACTTCTTCTAATACATAAAAGGAGAAATTGACTGACATATCAACACAGCCGAAAATACACGGACTAGGAGCGTAAAATTTTGCGCAAGGTTTCCTTGCTTGACCGCGATCCCACCTGATAAGCAGCAGTGATACAATCGAAGATGGTGAGGCGCACTAGTTTATTAAGAGCCTATTCACTAGCTTTGGAAACACTCAAATTATAATCAGACGGGAAGACCGCAGCAGGCAAATTGTTTCAGTTCTTCGAAGTACTTACGCGGTATTATCGACGAAACGAAACGTTTAGTCCGGACCTTACAGCTTTCAACAACGTAAGGGCGGACACTCGCCGTACGACGGTTTGTCCGATGGTAGAAACAGGATGGTGGAATCAAGTCATGTAATTCCTGCGCACACTCTCTGAAATGCATCCTGTAAAATACCGAAAGGCTGGCTAACCTACGCCTGTGCTCAAGGCTTTGAGGATTGGACTTAACCAAATCTGTTTCTTCAGTTAGCCTCTTCGCGCGCCTTTTCATTGCGTCCAAAGTTGCGAGGTGGCATTTAGCAGCTCCAGCCCATATGTAGCTGCAGTACTCCACACACCATCGGACCTGTGCTGTTGGTACTGCCGGAAATTTGCAAGAACTTTCTAAATGATGCCTATTGCTGATTTTCCAGTAGTTCGATATCTTTTATTTCAATTAGAACTATAATTATTCGCGTTAAGAAAATAGTGATTAATCAATTAAATGCAAAGTAAAGGTGTATTTATACTGGGAAATAGTACCTAAATACTCCAATTGATAAAAATCCCGTCCTTACATTGACAATGTAATACACGGTTTTCTAATTCCCATGACCAATCTATATTTGTATTACAAAGCTGAGGAGTTTGTTTGTTTGAACGCGCTAATCTCAGGAACTTCTGCTCCGATTTGAAAAATTCTTAGTGTTAGATAGCCTATTTATCGAGGATGGCTATAGGCTACGCTAAGACTAAACTAACTCTACACGCAGGTGAAGACGCTGGCAGAAGCCAGTCAGATTATAAGATCACAGTATGATCTGATTAGTCATGCATGGGGCGTGCGTGTCTAAACTGAGTGACAACGATGAATCACTATTTGCATATTGCGAATACACTAAAGTTTTTTTGATATTACTTTTTATATGAGTACAAAAACTGTAATTTTTATTGCTCAGATAAAGTTAATAGTCAAATAAATTTGACTATTCGATTTTTAGAACCCCTATTATTTATACTAAGTACATCCTTAGCTTTTACGAGTTTTAACAGTATTCATAATGCGTATACACGTTGGCTTGTATCTCCTCTTCATCTATTCTTATAGGATAACGACCCGGAAGAGTGGCTCGTAACGTCACCCAAGGGTAAAATCGATGTCATGCATGATCGACCACGAAAGATAATACCAGACTTTATTTTGGCATCAAAGGCTCTCTTTATTTCCTGTTTTATGGTATAACTAACGGTCCCCCGCGGTTCCACTCCTGTTCTTTTTTATAGTATAGTCTTCCTCAATGGGCTAAAATATATTTAATAATAATAAGTTAAATTTTTTTTTCAATTCGAACCAGTAGTTCCTGAGAGTAGCATGTTCAACCAAACAGACAAACTCTTCAACTTTACAGGTTAATATTATAAAGGTGAAAGTTTACGAATGTGTTTATTTGTAGTATGTTTGTTACGTCTTCATGCTTGAACGTCTGAAAGGATTTTGATGAAACCGTGTCCTGTAATGGCACAGAGGATGCTTTCAATTCCCTCCCCTTAAGATAATTTTCCACTATCATAATATCACGAGGGCCGAACCGCTGGCAGAAGTTAGTATTTTTTAGGTATCAATACTTATAAGTACCTAGAGTGCGTATAACGAAAGCGCGACCTGGAGTTTTTTTTTTTTAATTTAATTGGCAACATTACTCAGCCGCAATTGTAGGAAATAAGATAAATTTATTGTGAAGTGTCAAAACATGATTCTCTTACTACATAGTTAGTAATACCTACCACATACAATTTTTTTGGATTAAACCTCTTTTTCTCAGGTCGTGGTTTCATAAGACGGACTACTTATATCTATACCTAAACTACAATACATACCTAAGTCTGTTGCAAAAAAAAAAACCAGTCCTTTGCAGATTTGAAATGAATTATGTTATGCTGTTTAGGAGGAAAAACTATTTAGATTTCTGTGGAGGCAAATAAAGGTGCCTAATGGGAAAACTATGTGCAAAATCAACTTTTCTATCTTTCGTATCACAATCTTAGATACCAACCATGACACCAAGGCTAGAATGTTAAGGAAAATCTTTGGATTTCCTTCAATATTTATCCTATGATAGATTTCCTCAATTTTGTTTTGTAATAATTAAACCAATCATCCAAATAATTACTGTCTAGTCATCTAGAATCATTTGTATTTTAATATAACGCTTTTATGTTCGGTTTTGTAATTTTGAAGATACCTACCTACTTAGAATTTTTTTGCAAGTTGTCCACCCCTGCTCTGTGTAATAAAATGCACAATCAAAAATTAAGATTAAATTCTCAGCGTTGAATAAGCAACCATTACTAAAGTTGCTAATCGCTCCCTCTTTTATTATCTCACTAACTACTTAGTAACAACGTAAGATAAAAAATGTGCAGACTCAGCGGATTCCGCATTCAATTTAAAATGCAGTATCATTATTTTTTATTCCTAACTTTTTTAAAGAAATTATGGTAGGGTAGCAATTTACATCAATCAATCAAATCATGCATAGTATCCTACAGCTATTATCACAGAGTACTTTGTAATACCTATGGCTATTATCTATAATTAATGAAAAAAAAAATAGTTGCAAACATTACAAACATGTTTTGCATTAAGATTCGATTCATTATTTTTATTAATTTTATATAGGGTCGGGTGTCTCACATTGAACCAGGCAGCTACATTGAACCACCGCCGAATCTCGAAAATGCGACATTGCCAAACCGCACTAATATGATTGAAAGAGAGGTATTTACGTTCCGTTCCTGCCCACTAGTTTGCGTGGCGATCGCGTGAAGTGGTTGTGTGAGGAGTATTCGAAAGCAAACTGACTCAAAAAGTAAATATTTTTTGCCAATTTCACTCTTTTTTAGCTTTTTTCGTTTAAATAATATCAATTTATTTATATGTACACTGTTTTCTACGGTTATTTAGCAATTAAAAGCGCTATAATTCGTGATTATAAGAGATTGATTTGCCGGTAAAATTTTGAGTTTAGTGATCAAAACGTGGTGTGTCTCACATTGAACCACCTGAGGGTGTTACACATTGAACCACGATTTATTGTGTACACCCCAGTCGTTAAAGGAGTATTTTTTACAATTATTTTAATTTAATTTTAATTTGTTATATTATGGAAGGTACTTTTGTTTTTATAATTAAAAACTGTTACTTTTGTTTTTATTATTAAAATATGATAAGAATTTGACTGAAAAGGTTTTGTGATGTATAAAACTAAGACTCTCGGTTTAATTGCATATGATTTAAAGTGATTTTTATAAATATAAGGCTGATTTTTATTATTACTGTTTATTATTATTACAAAGTATTTGCCTTATAAATTGAACAAGAAGACATCGTTAATAAGGTGTCTCAATGTGGACGATACCCTGGTTAAATGTGTACCACCTGTGGTACTCATTGAACCAAAAATCATTTTTCATAAAAACCTGTTTTACACCGAAACTAAAAGGAATATGAGAAATTAATGTTTTACAAAATTGAAGCTAAATAAATATGCTAACTATACACAAAAAATTAAAGGCATTGATTGAACATCCAGCTCACTATGAGACTTTGAAATTTACCTGGTTCAATGTGGGACAACTTACCATATACGCCAAAAGTTTAAAAAGGCCGGAGTTACAGGTACGCTTGACGATCATTTATATCGAGTTTAAAAAGTATTTCTGAAAAACCAAGATCTAAAAAATATGATCGAAATTAACATGTTATAGTATTTTTTTTCCGCGCCCTAAAAGGTAATATAAATAATAAATAGATATGACTAAAAATATAGTACCTACTTATAGTAATTTCTTTTATGGTCTGTTTTTTAAACCCGGAGACTGAATTGACACAAGTACCTAATGTTTTTACTATAGGAATGATGCCAATTCCTTTGTGTTGTAATGTCAGTTTAGTCTCAGGGTTTAAAAAACAGACCATAGTATGGTAATTTCTACCAGTGAGAATGTCAATGAACTTCATGGTTGTCATTGTCAAATGACAGCCTTTTAATCAATCACGTAGCAATGACTTAACAGGATGTGAGGTAATTTCGAAAACAGGTAGACCATGATCAGATCATGGCCGGATTGGATGGGAAAATAGGATGCTTTTTATGACGAGAATGCCTAGATGTTTCAGCCGTTGTACCTGCCTATAGCTTTTTTATTTGTTTTGTGTAAAAGTTTTGTTAGGTAGGTAGGTACTATTTTTGTGTACAATAGTCCATTCTATTCAATTTCACGCCATTCATGTTACGCTTCGTGCAAAGCTAATTTGAAATAATTAGACCTAACTGTAATTCTTGACTAGAAAAAAATAGAACTCTGAGACACGTAATACCTAGGTACCTACTCGTTGTGCGCTGCGCGTGGGTTCCTTTCTAATTCAAAATATAATAACACGGTAAGTATGACTTGGGCCTACAGACATACAACTTGGTCACATTAACTTGATGCTTGGCATCGATGAAATAATGTCCAAAAACAACATAACAACAACAGAGAACTAGACAAATTATTATCGACTTATAACAAAGATGCTGACCATACCTGACACTTGCCGGGCGAGATAAGGGAGTGGGGGGGGGGGGGTGCTTGAAGTTAATCTGACCGGATTGTATAGTTTTTCCGGGGGTCTGGGGTCTAGTGAACATACACGAGTTTAAAAATTTGTGAACGCACCCACGGGCCACGATACAGTAGGAATAATTCTTATTGTGCCACAACATAAAAAAATTTAATATCAGATCTTTTTTATTCGCGATTATTTCCGATTTTTCGCAACAAGCAAGGAATCAATATCTGCTGCATCTGAGTAGCACTTTCACCTCCTAGGCTCGACTCGACTTAAAAGGTCGAGGTAAAAAAACCTATTGCATCAACAAAAACTCACAATATTACATTGATTTACATAGGCTAGTGTATTCTGTGAGAGTGACGTTGATGATTTGCTCAATGTTACGAATGCCACAAACAACGCATTCAGGCAAGGTTCTCGTGGGCGAATAATGACATGCAAATAAAATTAATGGTCTGCATGTAAATATCTACGTATGGCTTGCGTTTGTTTTACGTATTTTCCTTTGATTTATTTGTAAGGAAAATAATGTGCGATGACATAATATCTTGTACTTATGTCCATATATAGGTAAGGGTGATTTTTTCAAATGGTGGATAGCTAAGTCCAGAAGCACATATCTACTTTATACGTAGTACATGTAATAGCAAAAATATAGTCAGAAGAGTCTGGGACTTGATGTTCTTGAAAACTACAACTGACTTATGTGGTTTTTTGGATAATCAAAATTCCAGGAAAAACTCAGGAACCAATCAGGAAAAAAGTGCGTTACTTATCTGCACAATCTATTACCTAATAGCTTTAGCTCGCAGCTTCGCCTGCGTACATAGAATATAACCTATGTCACTCAGGAATACAGCAGCTTTCTATTGGTGAAAAAATTTTAGCAATCGGACCAGTAGGTATTTCCACAGATTACCTCATACAAACAAAAAAACAAACTTTACCTCTTTATTATATTAAGTATAGATTTAGATTTTTGTGGTTTTCTGACTGAAGGAGCTCTGTAGATATTTTTTACCACTGTAATCCTTTGGATATTCTTTGCTGTTTGTCATAGTTTCGGATTTAGCGCCTACGGCCACACACACACGGTAGATAGCTGTTATGACGTAGGCGTGTGCTAAGAAAGGATTTTCCAATATTCGCTGCCTAAAGGGACGAAACGGGATCCAAAGTTTGTATAAAAATCTACTTTCACGCGGTCGATGCCGCTGGCAGAAGATTGTAAGTACCTATGTATATTTTCAAAATTTTATCAACTTTACTCAGGCGGCTTATACGTCATGTACCTACAACAAGTACCAAACGAACTCTATGAGGTAGTTACCAAGTTGGTGTAGGTATCGCGTAGGTACCTATTGCATAATTCAAATAGTTTGCCGTTTATTCTTTAAAGCACTCAAAAACTTCCAGTTCCATTAAACGAGAAAGCCTCTGCAAAAACTATAACAAAAATTCGCTTCTTCCATTTAGTCAGGAAATTACTAGGCCGCAAAATCTGTTGAAAATATTAAAGTATGTACCTATTATAAAATTATACGGCTGCCGATCTCCATCCGCAATTATCGCGCTAAAAATGATTCCACTGCGATCCTCATCAAAAGAGCGACGCTTTTCATTCCCGCTCCGGATCCCTACGTCGTACTAAAAGACATAACCTATGATTTCAGAATAGATATACGATTTTCAGCTTCAAAACCTTCAGCAATAAAGTCGAATATCCTGTAAAGAACGTTGCATTTTGTGTCCTATCTGAATTAAGGGCTGTAGTGTCAACACTGAGGTGATTTTAAAAAGATACGCGTTCCACCTGATGATAGTCTTTTCATAAAGTTTTAATAGCTGTTGGTACCCCTTTAGAGGTTTGCCTCGGGTCTGAACACGGTACGATCTGAATGGTGCTGGTTTAGTGGGTCAAGTGACGTCTATGGATAGAGAGGACTCGACACTCGACGCTACGAGCCCTAGTTTCTTAAAGACATTTCCTAAAGGAAAGCAAGCGTTCTAGTCTAGTGTGTCACCTTAAGCTTTTTCCTGTTAGCTTAGCAGCGAAAGAATCGGGACGTTTTTATGCATTTCTAAGATGCCGTGCGATCCTCGACCCTAATGTCCCATGGGGAATTAAATGAGTAAACGAACAATAAATTATTCCTATGCCGTTTCGCATTATTGCTGATCGAAAATTGAATAAGGTACTTCATATTATATTTCCAGAATTCGCCCATAGGGAGAAGTATATTTCAGGATATTAATATTGGCAATGTCGTCGATCTACCCGAAACTTGTATAGGGACTTTCAATAAAATATATTACGCTGAAATATACTCTATATGGCGTGTTCTTTATAAGCTTTATGAGCGTGGGCGCCGCTTGTATTGGAAATACGTTCCTTGGATTGGATATTTACCTACTTTCATTGTATCATATTGGGTCTATTGCCTAAATTGGCTTGCTTTTATAAATACGTAATAAAGGGTCGTAACTAAGATTGCGCTTATTTTTTTTTTGATTCGCTCTTGACCACTATGACGTGATGATAAGTAATGATGTGGTCGACGATCGAGCACGCTTGCCTAGTAGTAACCAAATCACTTTTAACTTAAGAATCCCTAGGTTGTAGCTATCAGGGAACACAGACGCCAACAGAGAATTCCACTCTTGGACACAACTGCTGTACGCATGAAAGGTAAATGGAATTGAAAATATGAAACTAGAACACATATTAGGTACCTATTTACGTTATAATATCATGCGAGGACCCTTTCCCAAAGACCCCTTTCGACGATTACGATACCAAGAACGTAAAATAACGTCTTAATCTTTACAAAACCCTTTTACAAGGACCGAAATAACATTCCAAATGTAGCAACAAAGCGCCAAACGAATCTTTAATTTTACGCATGCATTCTCCAAAGATATGCAAATAAATCTAAATTCATTGTTGAAATAGCGAGTATAAATCAAAGCGAAGTGCGAAGATATTCGTTTTCGATTAATGGAATAACTTTTGGCAAGCCACCGCGAATCCTGGGGTAAGCTGTGGGGCGAGGCGAGACATTTATTGGGTTACCGTTAGAATAGCCGCTATATACTGTACTGTCAGCTCTAAGTACATTATTCACCCTATCGAGGTTTCGAAATCCACTCGTAAAATCCTAAAACCACTTCATTTTAAGGCTGTGAAGTGGATTTTACTCTCTCTCTTAATATACGAGTATCTATTCCTCTCTGTGAGACTACTAGACTGGCTTTTCTAGTTTAGTTAGGTTCTTTTTCTCTAGTCATGTTTATAATAGACGTGCTTAATTGGTTACTTACATAAATATTATGTGTTAATGTTCTAGGTAGATTCGATTGATAGATTTATTCGATCTTATTTATTTTCGACAAGCGTTTCTTGGCAATCCTTACGACGACGGACGACCGGATGGCGAGCATTTGGTAGCTCGCCGTCCGGCCTTTGAGTAACCGTCCAGACTGACCCCCAGTCGTTGACGGCTGGTAGTGTTGCACGCGCGCCTCAAAGAGATGTCAGCAAAACCCAGGGCAGCAAGTAGGCCCCAGTAGGCTTCGGCCCCTGCAGGCTGGATTTGCTTCCGAAAGGGAAACTCGAAGTCCTGGAAGGCAAGGCAATGAAGGAACATAGGAGTGAATTTTAGTCAGTAAAAGTCTGCCATACGCTCTGCACTGGACCGGGAGAAATTATTTCCCACATAAAAAACAAAAAAAACTTAGCCACCTCTTTTTGCTCTACAAGCGAGTAGAAACTTACCAGCTGATAGCTAGCGAGCAATCCTGTGGAAACCAATTGAAGCGGAAGCTCTGTTTATTGCGTCCCCTGATTGCTGGTTTATTTGTCAGGGCGTAATTACGCGGGATTTTCTCGCCATCTCCCCGCAGACGTGATGCGAAATTCAATTATTTTGCGAATTCGACGCCTCTGGGCTATCTTTTACTAATTTGTTCGTTTGTTCGCATTTATTTTCGTGCATTAAATAAAGTTATTAACTCGTGGAGTTTGGTCTGTCGTCTGCATAAATGGTCTAATAAATGGCAAAGCCTACAGCTAGGACTTAAAAATAGACAAAAACAAAAACAAAACTAATAACTACACAAGAGTAGCTTTTGTGGACTGTGGGCCCTGCTTTACTTAGGTAAATGTTGGGGTTTGGCATAGCACTATACCATAGTGTGGCGACAACGTCAATGCGTAAACGACCAATTGAAACCATGCGCTAGCTTCTGACGTTTTGTAAGTGCTCATGTAAGCCTATGTAAAATAAAAAAGGTCTAGTTTAGAGGTTGTTTGTAAGCATCACGTTGGGATCACCAGTTTTGAATTATGAGCAACTGAGTGTAAAGTCCCGCAAACCTCCGTTGCAAAGGGAGGTTCCTCCGACAAGACGGGTGTCACATCTTGTTTGGGCAACTGTCCGATACATGAATTCGAGCTTAATCTATCACATACCCGCGAAACGAGACACAATAGTAAAACAATAACAGCGCGGTCTCATAGGACCGGTTGGGGATTCAAACATTAAATCGCACGGAGAATTATAATTCCGCGATGCAGGATATAGTAGTTCTTATGTGTTGCCCTAGTTATAAATAAATCGTCAATTACAATACCGATACGCGATGTTCAAGCACAGACCACGAGCGCAAATCATTGGCCCATCATCGGCAAAACGGGATCGTTCGTCAACGTCATCCGCAACAACAGCGGAACGTGACTGAAGGATTCGATGTCGTATATCGTATTCGATGTCGTCATTTGTCGTTCCTAAAAATCAACAACTTAAAAATGAGAGATTACCAAGAGAAGTTTTCTCTTTGAATATTTTTTTGAGTTCAGCAGTACTTCGGTTACGGTTTAAAAGGAAAGTAATATGTACAGAAACATTAGTTAGTTTCACTAATTCAACATCACATTTTCCACAGTAACATTATGGTTGCATCCAGCCATTTCCATCAGGGTTTTTGTTTTTTAGGTGGAAAATCATGTAATAACTTCAGCGGGAGGACGTGTCAGACTTTTGCAGACTAAAACTCATTCCTTCCTTTATTTGCCTTCATTCCGGGGGTTCTCTTTCGCATAACCCATGGCCTCAGTTGGCTTCGATCCGCGGGGTTATTCAAAAGATTGACCCTGGCACTGGAACGCAAGGGTTTACTGAACGATATTTATTTATTTTTATTTATTTATCTTTCTTACAATAAGGGGTAATTAACTTATCAGCTAAACCCCACAAAACTGTTGCAATGGTTTGACTGTGGGTTAATATATAATTGGTGGGTCCAGTCGCCTCACTCATAGTGGGAGAAGGAGAGAAGGCATTTGATGATTTCTCTATGAAAAAAAAACAAGCAGTTCAAACCTATTCATTTCCTTCCATAGCTACTGCTGTGAATGCTTACTTCAGGAGTTAGCTACAAAATATTGTGTTAGGAGAAAGCTTTTTCCAGTCAGAATTTTGCCCAGTTCGCAGTACTTTGCTGTTTGTTAGCTTTTCAATTTGGTTCAATAAGTTCGTAAACATAGAGGCGCGCGAGGTGACGATGTAATTCAATTTTATTGATTGGTTCCCGGATGGTTTTGATTATATTAGAATCTACCTTGATTACATGGCTTTATTTTAGGTCGGAAACCATCAAAATTACTTACCCCGCGCTGGGCGTAGCTCGGGCGTGGCAGACTTCTTCTGACTAAAACCCACTTCGACTCCTGATCCTTCTCTGCCTTAATTCCAGGGTTCCAGGGTTCTATTTCGTTCAACCGTGCAAACGTTTCGTTTGCTCTTTCTTGGAAGTCGGTTAAAAATAAATAACGTAATTTAAAAAAAACTTATTTTCACGGAGGCCAGAGTTGTCTCATAGCTCGATAGATGGCGTTGAGATCGAATTAGATCTCGCTATGGTTTCGTTACATTGCGATACATATAATGTTCGAAACCAGAAAATAATTTGGAAAGCGATGACTTAAACGGCAGAGCAAATTGGCTATTTTTTTAACAGGTTGGATCCTTTGATACGATCTGTTTAGAATTAATCGGGAACCTTTATACAACAAAAAAAAAAACAACCCAGGGCCAGGGCCCCAGTAGGTTTCGACCCTGCCGGGCCACTATGGTTTGCTGACATCTCTTTGAGGTGCGCCAGGAACAATACGCGTCGTTGACCGTTGATTACACGGCTACATTGCTGCTACTTGTATTTTTTAAATTATAGCCATAATCATCTTCCTGCATTTGTCTCATGTTACTTGGGGTCGGTGCAACACGATTTTCTAATCATTTATTACAAGCCGTCTCGGCAATAGTTATTTGTGCAACAAGAGAGCAAAGTTGGTTTTTGCCGCGAGTGTTGATTTTGAATCCCGAGTAAGCGAAGGATTCTATATTTGAATCACGAGCGTAGCGAGTGATTCTAGGTTAGAATCCTGAGTGCAGCGAGGGATTCAAAGACACGAGATGCAAATAACTTTGGTCTCGTGTAGCACATACAACTTTTCACTTCAGCAGCGAGAACAAATAATGTAAAGGTAATAAAAAATACAACTTGATAATATTTAAACCACATGAATATTTGTAAAAATTAAAAGTTA
This sequence comes from Mythimna separata, assembly GCA_030763345.1. NCBI lineage: Eukaryota > Metazoa > Arthropoda > Insecta > Lepidoptera > Noctuidae > Mythimna > Mythimna separata. The sequence continues at coordinate 3,697,995 of JAKKIA010000036.1, read as the reverse complement.
AAAGTAAAATTATTGCAGTTTTATAATATATTATATACATTATTCCATTGATTAAAAATATCATAAGCTTTAAGATATTTTTCGCGAGACTTTTCAGGCAGGAAACTTAATTCTGCATTTTTTACATACTGCTTCAATTCTTCCGGTGTTAAATCGCAGACATCATCACTGGATTCACTCATATTTATTTATTATTATTTTAATAATATCCAACGTGTATCGCACTTTGTAGCTAGCGAACAGAAGAAGAAAATAAGAAAACAATAAAAAATTAAAGCCCGCTACTTTTTAAAGATGCGTTCGGAAATTGCACTATTACTAAATTATTCTGTCACAATAAAGATTGTTAAAACTTTAAATAATTAAGTAGATACATGATAATTTTTTAATTCAACATCTCTTTATTTGATCATAAAAAAATATAATTCGATTATTAAGAGAAAAGTATAATAATTACATTTAAACCTTGATTTGAAATTTTATAGGTGACGTGTTTCCGAACGTTTTATTGTTGGTTTCTTTTTTGAGCCTATTATACTCGTATATGGAATTTGAAAATCGAACTTTGAATCGACTTGTTTCTATCTCTCGCTCTTTTCGTATCGAAGTGAAAGTGACAGAACAAAGTGAAGTTCAAATCTTTCGAATGTTGTGAGTAGACCCAGCACTGACTCGACATTTAAAAAAAATAATTAAAAAGTTACTTTGTCTCACGCTCGCAGCAAAATCGAATTTTGCTCACTGTCTTTAAACTGCAAAACCACAGAACATATAAAGGAAGTTAGAAAGGAAATAGTTCCTGATTTGTATCGGAACGCGTGTCGCCGTTTGTCTCCCACTCTTTTATTTCACTACAAGCAGAAAACCAATGCCTACGCGGATTACGCACACAAATAAACAACTTACACTTCGATCGTGAGTTTGTTATTGGTTGTCACACTAACGCAATTACTGCGTTTGACGTACACTCACACACGCGTAAAAATCTCATGTATGCTAGGGCGACCAAAAGGTCGATTATTGATATCGATAAAATTAATGTAATCTTGCTTCTTACTTTGCAAGTATTGTGGACTATGTGGACTTCTGTAATACATGTTGTGAACACGTACGATATTCATATATCATTCAACAAATAAAAAAATACATAATTGAATTATTAAAAACAATTTTATTATTAAAATTAGGTTTTAACATGGAATATTTACCGTGTTTATTATTTGATTATTAGAGAAAATCGGTTGTCTCTCAACCTTACATTTCCGGTGCTTATCACCAGTTCAAAAGGAAAAAAATATTGTCCCTGAAATAATACGGGTACATTTTATTCCTAATCTATATTAACGATTTGCCGAGAGAAATAAATGTCCAGAGTGTCCTTTTTGCTGACGACATCTCAATAGTGTTTCCATGTGACGACGGCAGCAACTTAAATTTAATACTGGTCGACACTATATTTAATACTGACAAAAATAGTAAATTGGCTAAAGTACCACAATTTGAAAATAAATTTGTTAACGCACTTAAATTGTACCTAATACAGAAGTGTTACTATAGCTTAAATGAGTTCTTAACAAATTGACATTCTGTAATATTAATATTATCAAAATTATTTGAAGATTGACGCGTATAATTGTAATAAAGATATCCAATAATTAATAAATTAATAATTAAATGATGACAATAATAACGTAATAATAAATCTTGAATAACTTTATTTACTTAATAATGCATGCAATTATATTTTAATTTAATTTATATTAATCAACAAAAATGTTGCGGTGCCCGAGCAGGGTTAGGTTAGGATAATTATTTTTAATTCAATAGCTTTACTTACTGAACTCGTTATGTGTTTTTTAACACAGTTGCTCGTAAAGCTGATGTAATTCCACCGGTTTTAAATATGTAAAACGGGTCATAAAAAACGCGTGTGTTATCAAAGCAAATAGTTAAGTTATAGTCCATACAAATTCCATAACAGTATTATTTGCCATTTCGCGCGCGGCGATTAGTTCGAAATTTGAATTTGCGAAGTAATCGCCGCGCGGCGCCAGTCAGTAGGCAACGATTTCACAGATTCAGTTTATTAAAAAAAAAAAATCGACACACAAATTAAAAATCAACTTTATTTAGTAGGTATACGAAAAGTTTATCTAAAGAAACAGTTCGTAAATGTGCAGTCAGTAAAGTTATAATTAACTATTTTGACTGTATAGTGGTCCCATGACAAAGATTTTCTTGCGTACAGCACAAATCATTTTCCTCATAAATAGTTGTTGTAGACATATTTATAAAATCGGTATTTTATTTTTAAATATGGCGGCAAAAAAAAATTGACTTTTCTTAAACGCGCGCATGCGCGAAAAATGGCGGTCATAGACTAGCTACAGCTAGAGTAGCTAGTCTATGACCGCCATTTTGAAAAAATATATTGGTTTAGAAAAAATAAGAATGAGGTTGCATATAAACAAAAAATACAAATTTGATAAAAGATTTAATTAGTTAAATAAGTATGTAAAGTTTTAAATAGTTTATTTAAACACGAAATTGCATGAAATAAGTGAGTAAAAAAAAAACAGTTTATTCGGTAATTTAAAAACTTGGCTGCATGGTCTCTAACGTCTTTGCCAACATTTTCACGCAGCTATGGCAGAAAATAATCCTCGCGCCATTTTCTCAAATTTTCTTTTCTTTGTTCCTACTTGTATTGTGAAAATTTAAATATGACAACTTTCAATAATGAAGAAGACTTACTTACTTCAACTCCACCGGATATATTAACAGAAGCGCGAACCGCATGCGACAGCTTGCTGCCGTCAATATCCAAAGATAGATACATAACAACGTATGAAAATTTTTTGACGTGGAAAAACATGAAAAATGCCAAGTCATTTTCCGAAAATGTAGTTTTGGCGTATTTTAATGAACTAGCTAGTAAATATAAGCCTAGCTCGTTGTGGACAATATATTCGATGCTGAAAAGTACCCTCAAGATGAAAAATGGTGTCGATATTAATTTATATTCAAATCTCATTGCATTTTTAAAGAGACGCTCTGATGGTTTTATAAAGAAAAAATCTAAGGTACTGTCATCAAATGACGTCGAAAAATTTCTAAGAGATGCTCCAGATAGCCAGTACCTGGCAACTAAGGTCAGTTTGCCTCCTTATTTTATGTATTTATCTACCTACTGTACATAATCTTACATATTTTTTAACGACCGTCTGTAAGCTAAGTACCTATACCTTATCTTACACATTTTTGTTTCTTTTCAGGTTGCATTAATATTTGGTATTAATGGTGCATGTAGACGGCAAGAGCTTCACAATATTACCACAAATGATATTGAAAATCAAGGCAAAATGCTTTTAATTAAAATCCCAAACACTAAAAACAAAATACCCCGATCATTTATTATCAACGGCCCATTTTATGACGTGGTCAAAAAATATGAAGCTCTGCGTACGACTAAGGCAAAAAATAATCATTTCTTTCAGAATTACCAAAAAGGTAAATGTACTGCGCAACCTATTGGCATAAATAAATTCGGTGCCATGCCAAAGGAAGTCGCCAAGTTTTTAGGATTGCCGGACGCTGATTGTTATACAGGGCACAGTTTCAGAAGAACGTCAGCTACATTACTTGCTGATTCGGGAGCTGATGTATTGACTTTAAAGCGGCATGGCGGGTGGCGTTCTAACGCAGTAGCAGAATCTTATGTAGAAGATTCCATCCAAAATAAAGCAAATATAAGTGCCAAAATAACTCAGGCAATAAAATTGGAGCCACAAACGAAGAAGTTTTGCCCTGAGCCGCGCCCCTCTACTTCTACTGAGGATATTTTTTTATTTACTTCTAATGACGAATTACAATGGTCTCCTGCCGCCTTTCAAGAAGTTTCGTCGTCTCCAACATTTACCCTAACACAAAACAATGACATTATGAATACTAATAATAATGAAAACATAATTGAAAAACCAACAACAACTACGTATCATTTTAATAATTGTAATTTCACTAACTGTTTCAATAATTAAAAATTAACAATATATAAAATGTATTTTTTTTTCTGTTTCCTCGCAAATGTGTTAAAAAACGTCGTACAATATACGTGCGTATTGGTTATAACATGCTCGGCTCAGTTACGCCCTCGCCTACGGCTCGGGCTGAAATTCCGCCTCGCATGTTATAACCATCATTACGCACTAATATCGTAATGTACTATAACGATATATCTGTAATAAAATTATCATCATCGAAATGTTGTGAACTAATTGTGCTACATTCAGTAGGGATCCAATCAATTCTACCAGTTGTCTCAATCCATAGTTTTCTTATACCTGGATCTGTTGGAAACCCAAAACATATTAAATCATAATTATGTCAGTTTCAATTAAAAAATTCATAAAACTTAAATACAAAAAAATACATAGAAACCTTACCTACTCAAAATCTATTAATCGTAATAAATAATGTTATGTTAGTTATAAAGTGTACTATTGATAATAATCATTTGTATCATAGTAATTATCGACATTGTTTACAAATTGGCACAGCACTATCGATATGTCAAAATTTCGTGGAATTGTACTTTTGGTTCTCTCGCAGTGAACGTAATACATTGCGCGATCGCTCAAGTCGTGCAAAATGGTGTAGCATTTTGCACGATGTGCAAATCTATTGCAAGCAATATATTACTATTGGTCTGATTGCGATTATATCGTTTTTGTCTACAAACTTCATAATGCTAATGTTATAATTACAAATATCACAAGTATTTTAATGTTTTTGGACTTACCGGTGGAAAGAAATCCCATCTCATGCTACACTACACACCTGGCTTCTTTTCCGACACGTTACAATAGCGCAACACGGCATAATTTCATATTTTTGCGGAGCTTACGTACGCTGTCAAAACAAAAGCACGACTGATGACCGGTAAAGTAAATTTCGGTTGATTATGAGCATTCGCTCATAAGCGCGGCGCGCGTGCCCCGCCCACAAGGCCTTTCTAACTTCCTTTATATGTTCTGTGTGCAAAACATACTTGTTTGAGGTGCTGAGGTGAAAACGTTATTCTGTCATAATTATACCTACAATATCATTATCAAAGACAGAAAGAAAATTTAGATAGAGGTCTCTAATTTTTTTTCAAACATACTTAAATACCTGAATATGTAACTTTCTATTTAAATCAAATATTTTCTCTTTATATTATAGTTTAGATTGAAATTAGAATAATTTTATACATAGAACCCTCCATCCAAGGCAGCTCATTGAAGTTCAAATGATATTTAAAAAAAATTGTACATCACGGGCTTTTTTTTTCTTCAAGGGCTAACCTGGTGTGTGAGTATCCTACTAACCTATCTACAATCATTTTTTTCGTCTGTTAAGACAGGTTTTTCCTGTGGTAGAGAGTATCAATACATCCAAGTCCATCAAGTTACCGTTAATTAAGTGCATTGGATCAGATTAGTCGAGGACTTGAGATGTGAATTAAATAAAGATAGATAAAGTAAACATTAATGGCACGTGTAAGATTTTCAAATGTAATAAAACAAACAATTACTTACTACAGAGTTATCTTATGAAACAAACAGATAATTCTGTTGTATGATTATTAACATAAATATTTGGTATCTAAGTATCTAAGGAAACTGTTACTTTGTAAAGATTGATCTCAGGTACATCGAGTTATCAGTGTTTTATTAGGGCAATCATGTATTATTACTTTAACTAACAATTATAAAAGTAATACCTTATTGACTTACTTAGGGCCTATTTCACCACCTATGATTAAGTTTCGAGTATCTTACTTGACAGATAATTTCATACAAATTCTGTCAAATTTTTGAATTTATTCAGCGAGTAGTGCCTACTCGGACATTGTGAAACAGGCCCTTAGTCTATAGACAACTGAAAAGTTTTTATGAGCCTAGCCTAACAAAATAATGCTATAAAAACGTTTCTTCGGCGAGTTTTTGGCAACATTCTTTTGAGTTCAGTGACTGTTTTAATTATTCACTAATTGATTCCTCGTGGATATTGTGATGTCAAATGGAAGTGTACAACGTAGTAGTGACTATACAACTGGACAATATGTGGAATCTTTGAAACCGGCGCGATTTCAGTAAAATTGAACTGGTAATAGTATTATAGTGCTGACTACCTCAGCGAAGCTTACCGAGAAGGCCAACCCGATATATTTGCTGCCAAATACTACAAAAACATTAAGATAATGTTACATCCGTGTTCTAATGGAACTCAAAGTGACTGAAAATGACATTGGCTAAATGCACAAACCGAGCGAAGCCAAATAAAAATAAATAAATAGAATCCTAGAAACATCAATCAGCTTGGTTAATTTTCCCTAAAGATTTACTCTAAAGTACATACAAAAATATTTTGCAAATTAATGAACATTTTCAATGTAAAAGTCCGTAATAAAATGTTTTAGAGCTGTAAACACTAGCTTAAGTTATAACACTCATTACTTTTTGTGCTATTATTAATAAGTAAAGCACAGATATCTTTTTTATAATACTTATCTCCTGAGCATAGATACCTTTTTTATAATATCTACTTTTTTATAAGTATAGATAGACTGTTTGCTCAAGTTTGAACAATGCATCGGGGTTCATCGTCAAGGCCCGCAGGTCAAACTTAAGCTTTTTGCAATAGAGTTTGGACTATCTTAGTTTTTTTCTATCACTGATTAACTCACGTCTATTTATAGGCGCTCTCCATAAATTACGTGACTCGTTATGGAAGAGAGGGGGTCGACGAAGTGTGACATTATGTCAACAAGGGGATGGGAGAAATAAGTTTCGTGACAACTTCTATGTACAACATGTCCCAAAATTCACCGGAAAGTTGACACGGATCTGATGCTGAGAACAGTTCTGCATATGATCACCACCTGGCATGAAATTCGTGTAAAGTAATTAATGGATGGCCCCATATCAGTATGATTGGCAATGAACTTGCAAGAAGTTTAAATGCCCAAATGCTCTTATAGACTAAGATCCGATTATAATAACCTTCACCTATCTAAAAATATTTTATATTAAATTTAATGCATAAGTGTATGAAATAATACATCGCGGACTAAAAAATCCGGTCCAAATTAATATAACCCTTTCAATACCCACGAAACGAGACACAATAGTAAGACAATAACAGCGCGGTCCTAAAAGACCTGTCGGGGATTCATGAATTCATAAAAAAGGAAAGTAACGACTTTTTTTTCTTTGATAGGTTTGCGCTTGATCGCTATCTCACCAGATGGAAAGCGACGATGCAGTAAAAGATGGAGCGCTTACCTAGAAGTAACCTATTCACTCTTGACTTAAAGATTCCCAAGTTGTAGCCATCAGGAAACACAGACTCTGGCAGAGAATTCTTTATACTCTACGCAAAAGTGACGTAGCGCGCATCCTCTACTAACTATTAGAATACAGGAAAAGCCTTGCGCCAAAGAGTACCGGCCTGAAAACCACAAAGATCATTTCAAGTGTCAGCGCGTTAAGTTGCGAGCGCTTTGTGTCGGTACGCATGTGGGAGGGAAAACTCCCTGATTTACACTTTACAGCATCAAAGCTTCAGTACCCCGGCATCTGCCGTAGTGAGTGGACGTGTCCCCCTTGTCGGATGTTCTCGTGATCTCAAGTGCGAATACGATGTCGAGTGTTAATGTGCGGAAATGAAGTGTTGAGTGAGTGTTACACAGGAATGTTCTTTGTGCATCAAGAGTAATCGTCATTGGATATTAAAATGTAAGTCAAATTAATCCGGTTTGTAATTCATATTTTCAGGAAAATGGCTTACTGCCATATATACCGATTTTTTTAAATTTATTATATGATTAGTGTCTGTAATTCTTTTTAAATTTGTACTTATTGCCCATCATTAAATTGTCTAGCCCATTATCATCATCCTTATAAAATGTATACTTACTTAGGTATATATTTTAGAATTTCAAATAAAATTAAATATGACACGAAAAACATGACTGCGTTTATCTATAATCTAACTATCAATTGCCCCACTTGCTATCCTACAAGCAATTTACACGGTGCGCAAACCAGCTCCATTCCTGTGTAGAAATCAATAAGCAAATCCTAAGAAAATAACACTATTGTTTACAAAAATAAATACATCACGGAAGTCTGTAATGTATTTATTTATTCACCCTAAAGCAAAAGGTCGACACTACTTACTCGTGTGTAAAAAATCCAATACACAAGTACAATATCTACATAATATTATATAATATATGATGTGTGAATGAAAACAATACAGTAAACAGGCAAAATATTCTATCAGCAATGCCGATTGTCAAAATGTTTAAAATATAATGGAGTCTGTCTTTCCTGATAAAAATCAAGAGATTTTCAAACCAAAAGTGAATTCATTACTTTAATCAAGCGCGCTCCGTCGTTGACCACATCATCGCTTACCATCAGGTGTTATAGTGGTCAAGCAAGAGCCTATCAATATTATAATAAAAACAATGTAATAATGGGATAATTATGCCACTAGGTCAAACCTAAGTTATCGCTGATAGAATTTGCTTGGTGTGAACTACTCTGCAGTAGTATAGGAGTCTGTACGTAGTGGGTTCAAATGCAGGCAGACAGTTTTCTTATTATATTTTTTTCATGACCACTGCTCTCAAAACGGTAAAGGGTAACATCGTGACAAGGAATTGGTTTGTCCTAGATCAAAAAATCAGAGACTTGTTACATCCGCTAACGCGCACTAAGTTCACATAGTGGATTACGGCCCAGTTCCATCTCTTAGAGAGGAGGCTTGAGTCCTAGAATTGGGATCATGATAAGACTGATTGATTATGTTATTTTATGAAACACTACGGTAATAGTATTAGATGTCAGCAAACCTAGGATTTTCTGAAAAAGAAACCTATACTTAACGTTTGAATCCCCAACCGGTCCTATGAGACCGCGCTGTTATTGTTTTACTATTGTGTCTCGTTTCGCGGGTATCTGAGTAATTAATCTTAAAATGCAAGGGTCAACTGAAGGACACAGGTGTGGTGTTTTAGTAAGTAAAAGTCTGACACACCCTTCCGCTCCACCCAGAGCGGAAGAAGTCGTCGGATGATGGATAGTCTCCCACCTTAAAATAGATAGAATAATACTTACCGTTTTGGAAAGTAATATTCTATCAGTTTTCTGTAAATTATAGAGCGTTATCTAAGCTGTGTTCATGTCCAACGTAACTTCAGTAAAATCTGTTTAGAAATAACATCAGCTGGTATTGTGCTAATTTTCCTTGAAATACGCGCGATGATAATGTTGGATGTGTTCCCAGAAATGTGACGGATCAATGTAGAAAATCTGATCAATTATACATTACTCACATACCTTCTATTGCGCATTTTATATATTGATGCGCAGTATCCTTTATCTAACATCCAATAGAAGCAGCCGGGTGAAATCAAATCAAACAAAGCTGTTTTTCTCTTGTCATCAAATTCCTGCCTTTATTATTTATTTATTCCTTGTCGTCGCAACACGTGTTTTTCTTTCATTCTATCCTGTCACCCGTCATGCTATCACTAATTTCCTTTTCTCTCATATCACTTTTCACAAAATCCATTCATCTTTTCTTTGACCTTCCTCTCTCTCTCCACTCATCCATATTTTTTATATTCTATCTTAAATTAAACGAAAAAAAACCAAAATTTACAGATTTCTCTATCAATGTTACAAGACACCCCTAAATGACTGTACCTTTAAGGAAAACCTGTAGGCTGTAGGTATCAGCTGTTGGCTGTCAACAGGGCGACCCTCTTTGGCCAACAGTTTTCTATTTGGCAATAAATTCAATAATTCGGCAGCTGTATTCTAAATTCAATGTTCGGTATCTGGACGACGAAACCCTAGGGGATGATACAGTTTTAAAATATTTACTTGATTTTTTTGATGAGTAAATTGTAGGAACTAAATGTTCCAATGGGCTAAATTAAATAAACGCAAATATAAAAATCGCTTTTAGAAATTATCTTTATCTTCTGGGTTCTCCAATTTTTGATGAATCCGTTCCAACATTAACTGAGCATTGGGCAGAAAATTTAAACGCACCTTCGAACCAGGGACAATATAATTATAGTGTTAATAGGTCCTACATTTTCATTTTTATTTTCAGAAGAAAAAGTCCGGATAAATTAGTTGTCGAAATTCATGTTAATATCACAATAATTGCATGTCAACTCAAGTGCGACTAAAAATGGGATCTAAAAAAGTAAAAAATCACGAAATATTATCCATAAAAACCCACCTTTGCATGATAGAAAGCACCAAACGAACAAGGAATCAGTCAAAATTTGATGAATGTGGAATAATAATAATTATTATTATGTACTAGGTATTGTTTATGCGTTATTTACACGTCGTAAAGTCGTAAACGATCGTAAAACTTGATTTTATTGCCAATTATTACGGCACATTGTCGGCAATATTGTCTTGTTTAAAAATAGATCGCTTCCAAACTTTTGAACAGCAGTGTATTTATTAATAAATTATAGTCTGCCAACCTTGGCAGTACATGTAGTAACAATGTATTAGCAGCTCTGGACGTAATGCATTTCCCGAGTTGGCACGCGTACAATGCTTGTTCTGTTAGGTAGTTGGTGTGAGTGTTCCGTACAGAGCAGTCGTGTGATTGAGACAATGCTGTATTACCGAACATACGATACTGTTTACTTGTAACAGCTGATTGATCACTCGTGCTGAATGATGTTGATAGTTATACAGTTGTAGAATGGCATTGTTGTGCGCTCAGTAGGTTAGTAAGTGGATTGTACTCATAAATCTACGTACATATATCAAAATAACAGTCATTGCTTGGTTATTACATCTATTTGTCATTTACCTACGTCTAATTGGTACTTCATGGTAATTGCCACTTGTAATGATTGTTAACTATGTCAACAACTAGACTCGCTTGAGGATAAATTACAACATGAACATAAACATAAATTTATTGAAAGCCGCTTTTATACTGGCGTTAAAAGTCATTGGTAAAAACCGAACAAATGCGAGTAGGACACGCGCACGAAGGGTTTCGTACCGTCTCGCGTCTGTAGCAAAAAATGGTGTAGATATAATGTTCCGTTGTCGGTACAGTTATTAATCGCTCGGAAGCGACTACCTAGGTTATCATATAGATAGTTGTCCGCGTACCGGAAGGCGCAGCGTTGAAAGGCCTGCCACAAGGTAGACCGATGACCTGCTAAGAGTCGCGGGAATCCGATGGATCGAGACACACATGATCATTCGTTGTGGCATCGTGGATGTCTTTCGGTTGAAATTATGATGATGATGATTGGTTTTTTAAAACGTTAGATTTTTTACTTGAGATACATTACATTTATTTATTTATTTAGTCTTCATGCAACTCAATGTACAAAGGCGGACTTAATGCCATAGGCATTCTCTACCAGTCAACCTAGCAACACATTCGGTTTTTGAAGAGCATAAAACTGTCTGTCTAAAATCACAATTGTGGTGTGGTATTCAAACAGCCTGGTACCATATTAGAGCTAACGACCACGCAACTGAAAAGATTGAATAAAACATGGATCAATATTAGGTTATTACATTCAGTCTACCTAGATAGGATACCTAGTTATTACATTCGGTCTTTTCGAGACCTCAAAACTATCTGTCTAATATCTCAATTGTGTTGTGACATTCAGACAGACTGGTTCAGACGCAGTCCCCATATTAGGTCTAACGACCACGCCATTGACAAGATTCCAGTCGTCACCGAAGTATTGATCAGGCGCCAATTATGCAGGTATTCATACAGTACGTACATGTCTACTAATGAGTACGCAGCTGCAGCTTTATTATAAGTCAGCAAGTAAGTTAAGACCGTTTTAAGATTTACAATAATACTCGTAACTGTTTATTACACACTGGAATAAGTATTTCACTGATATTTCTTGAGACGTAACGAGAGCAGTAGTGGCTCAATGATATACGCACAATGGTATGCTTGTGTGCGTCACCACTGTTTCCAAAAGGGTGAAGGTAAACAGTTTGCTACACTGGTATGTCAGAAACAAAAATGAAGACAGAAGACATGTGATATCCATCAATCTGCACTGGGCCCACGTGGTGGGTTATAGCCCCATTGCCTCTCCTAGAGAGGAAACCTAAGTCCCATCAGTGGGAATATTGTAAGGTTGATTACTTTTGAGACGTGTGATCCCAAGAAATACTAAGAAATACTAAGTAAAAATACTAAGTAAGCTAGTCAAATTAGGGGTTACAGTGGCATGGGTGATCCGAGCGATCATTAAAAACAAAGTTTATAGCAACGAACATTTTTTTTAAACGTTACCCTACATTAGGAATGACTCGTGTATTGTGGGTATCGTGGGTGCATTTACAAACATGTAAGCTCACATACACACGATGCCCAGAACCGGAACTGAATCTGTAGATCATATAATAACTGGTTCCGTGAGGAAATCGAACTGTGACACAAAAACCCGCATCCATTCGCTCAAGCACAGTGTCAACATCGCCGTTTGTTTGTAGTATACTCCGACTCGTTACAAGTAGAGAAATTAAGTTGGTAAGTTTAAAAAAATATATCTTTTAGGGTACCATACCTCAAAAAAAACGGGAAAAATCACTTTGTTGTCCGTCTGTCTGTCAAAACCCTTTATCTCGGGAACGGATGGAGAAATCGAGCTGAAATTAAAACCATATACTCAGGTCTGCGGTTCAATCAACTTGTAAGTTATCGAAAAAAAGATACGGTGGATAAAGAGCGAGTCCGAGTCGCACTTGTCAGGTTTTTTTAATATTTCGTAAGTGCACTCAAGGAGTAAAGTGGACCTAGTTCTGCAGAAAGCAGCCAAGTGGCACTTTTTCGAAAATAGAGTTATTAACACAGCCATACTAAATTCGACATGCCGGATGTTTTACAAAGACAACCAGCTCGATATCTCTTCTTATGGCTGAGATATGAATCGTCAAATGCAGCCATTCAATAAAAAATATTTTGTAAAAAACAGTCATCATGGTGTAAAATGCAGCCAATTTTGAGGCAAACTGCCTAGCCTATATTGCACAAGTCAGCCTGCTATCTGGCTGTTTTGTACAAATTTCAAAATTTTTGATGTTATCGGGCATCGGGTTTCGTAAAAAGCAGCCAGTGTACGTTGGCTGTTTTCTGTTTACTGTATATGTGTTATGAGTCCATACTTGGCTTTTTCTGACGTCATCATTATGACACGTCTATGCGAATAAGGACGATTTTTAAACTTGTTTATTATTAATATTAGCTTATGACATCTCTGAGCGTAGCCATATAATGTTTACTTCTTTAAATTAGTAATTGTGAAGGAGGTTAGAAGCGGGAAACCTACAAAAAGGAAACAGTTTCTTCGAAAATATAAAATAGAAACGTTTTATTTTGCTTGGGCTCGCGTTTGACCACTATCTCAAGTAACCTATTCACTCTTGACTTGATAAACTCCTAAGTTGTAGCTATCAGGAAACACAGACTCCAGCAGGGAATTCCACTCCTTAGCTGTACGCATAATAAATGTGTTTCCAAACCGCTTTGAGCGTATAGGCGGAATGTTCACCATATATCGGTGGCGCTTCGCCGTATGTCTTCTAGTGGTCCGATAGTGGAAAGGACTTGACGGAATCAAATTGTGCAATTCCTGTGCACACTCCCCGAAGTGTAAACGATAGAAAGCCGACAGGCTAGCAAGCTGGCGCCGATGTCCAAGACTTTGAAGTTTCGACTCAAGAGCATCATTACTGATGATCCTCTTGGCTCGCTTCTCAATTGACTTAAGTGCATCTAGTTGGTATTTGGCAGACCCATCCCAAAGATGAGAGGAGTACTCCATACACGATCGAACTTGCGCTTTTTAAAGGTTGAGCAGCTGTTCCGGCATAAATTATCGTGTCACCTTTTCTAAGATCCCCAATTTATTAGCAGCCCGCTGAACTTTTGCCTCGATGTACGAGCCGAAATTTAGGGTAGACGAGAACGTTACTCCCAGAAGCTCAAGGTGGTCGGTTATCGGAACGGTTACACCCCGGAAAGATGGAGCCGGGTGGAATTGACTCCGTTTAGCGGAAAAAAGATACGCCTAGGTTTTAGCAGCATTGAACTTGACCAGATTGGCATCGCTCCAATCGTAGACCGCCTTCAAGGACGAGTTAAAGCGTTCAATCATAGCCTCTCGGAAAGACTGGATCTGTGACCCACAAGCGCGTGCGTCGGACAAGTACCTGTCAGCAACAGTGCCGTCGTCTGCATGCCCAAAGGTACCGGACTTACATAAGCAAATCGTTTATGTACAGCAAAACTCCTGAGGGACCCCGGCATTACTATTAATGCCGGTTATTGATGGTTGCTCATTCGGTCAAATGTCTATACATTTGACCGAATGAGCAACCATCAATAACTACGCGGATGGATCAATCCCTCAAAGAAGTTGGCGATCCAATCATACAGGCAGGTGGATAGACTGAAGGAAGGAAGCTTAGTAATAAGGTTTTCTTGCCATACCCTGTCGAAAACTTTCGAGATATCAAGGGAGACGGCAAGCGCTTCCCCATGCTTCTCGATGTCCTCACTCCAGATGTGAATGGCATACTCTAGAAGATCTCCAGTAGACCGATTTTGTCGAAAACGGTATTGCCGCTGAGTATATCATTCACTTCTAGGTGTGCCAGGAGCTTCCTGTTGAGCAGGGTGCTCCATACTCTTACAGAAGATGGACGTGATGGACACAGGATGGTAGTTCGCTGGGTCAGCTCGGCTACTCTTCTTGGGCACAGGCTGCACGTTAGCTTGCTTCCAAGCAACCGGCACTTTTCCAGTCTCATATGAGAGGCGAAATAGGCGTGTAAAAATTGTGTGAGACAAGTGACAGCGGAAAAATTGTATTGTATTTATTCGATTTTTTTTAATTGAAATCTCAATAAATGACTAGTGTTCATTAATGTAAGAAGACGATAAACATTTTGTTACGTTTTTTAATAAAGACTTCTAAAAAGATTTTTTAGTTTTCATTATTAAGAAGTAAAACAGTAAATACAACATTTTATTTATTATCTTGTCTGTCTTTTACATACTTTTATTCCATTTTGAATTAATGCAGAACAGCCAACTTATGTGGCTGGTTTATTCTTTATTGTAATTCCGACGAAATAAGCTATTTTGCATAAAACAGTTACGTCAAAAACGCTAATATTGGTATTATGCTAAATGATACGAAATACTGAATAGGATATAAATAACTGCTATACTTTTCCCAATAATTCTCAATTATCAAATAAACAGAAAAGTAAAAAATGGCAGAAAAATAAGAAAGGGCAACTTTCGATACAAAAACGCTCATAACTCTGTTTGTACTTTTCCTCATATGGCTGCTTTCTGCAGAACTAGGTCCAAGTATAAAAACATTATTGAACTCTATATTACACTTAGACTCGATGACGTCACAGTGTAAGTACACCTACTGTTTACTTACTATGCATAGGTATACTTGTGTATTCTAGTTACTTGTACTAGACACTAGACAGCCTTGTTCAGTGTTTCCTGGTGCTAACCTCCTTGCAGTGCAGTTGATCGATCAAGGCCTTATCTTGCCTAACAGACAGATATCGATTGTTATTCGAGTAGGGAAGTCTTACTCATTGTCCTGATGTTTACAGCATACTCGTATCTCTACAATGGTCTTGTTTACGCTTAGGTTCAAATGTCCAGTGGCGTAAGGAGGGTGCTGTCAGTGGTGGCCGGCCAGGCATAGGCCGCAAATCCTGAGAGGGTGCAGAAATAATTAAACCAGAGCTATTTTTTTAAGATGTGAAATCATCCGATGACTTCTCCGGCCTAGAGGGCAGAGCGTGAGGGCTTGTAAGACTCTTACTGATTAAAACCACACCCATGTTGCATAAGCCAAGTTTTCCTTTCGGAAGTCAATGGACCGAACTGAGATTAAAACTTTTTTTCAAGAGCAATTATAGAAGTTCGCACCAGGCGTATAAAAGGCTGGTTACGGCACTGCCTGTAACTATAGGTACACGGTACGTAACACGAGATTGCGGAATAATTAAGATCATGTATCAATTGATGCACTACCCACCTTCGCATTACTTCCGCGATTGTTTGAAAGAGTAACCGCAGCCTTGTGCGCAAAGAGCAACTGAAAGGAACATGGGTTGGTTTAAAATGTTGGTTAAGTAGTGCTTACGCAAGCTAGCCCTATAAACATTTTTTGTATCATGTATCCAAACGCATCTCACACATTATAATCATTCATATTGGACGACAGTATTGAGCCAATCATACTCCAACTCCCCATATCCTCATATCCCATGCCGGCGAATGAGAAAGCTTGTTCGCCGCTAAGCCAATCAGGAACATTTCCGCCCGCTGCAAAAATGGTCGCCATTCTTTGGTTGACCGCTCGCTTCTGCTTCGAGACTCCGCCCGCACAGCACCACCGCTAAAAGTAACCCGCTGATCCAGGAAACCCGCGGCGCCGCGGTGATCTAATATCTAATCGCTGAACCATAAACCTCCTAATTAACGTGTTGGCCGACACAAAGACACAGTGACGCAAAATATAACCGATCTGTTAATCGCGAGTGAGACCCTCCGAGAACACGTGTGAGTGTCGTCATCCACCCGGCAGTCCGTGCATCAACCTGGCTTCCAGATCTCCAAGTAAGTCACAATACTCTTCCCATACCTACTTTCCTTTAGCTCAATTTCTGTGTCCAATATAATATCGTCCAACGTAAAAATTATTTTCCCGCTAAACTTATACAACGCTTAATCTGGTCCTTCGAGAACCGCAATCCTAAACTTACCATAAGTTAAATGGTCCATTCGAGTCGGATTCATAGAATCAGCATTCATAGGTCTCATACCTAGGATTTAGGTTAAATAGGTACCTACTTATCTAACCTGAATTCGTAAAACCGCCATATTGAACGCATACTATCGTTCTTACATTCCCCGCTAGGTACCTACCTACATCATTGAGAACTACTGTACCAATTTAATAGTTCGCCTGTTGCATTGAAATAGCATAGGGAATTATTAAAACCGCTAATTATCGTGAGTTAGTTCGGCAAACTTGCCTATAACATAAACTCAACCGCAATAATTTTCTTTCACCCGCTACTTAAAATAAAAAAAAATATAAAATATTCTTGAAGTCTACCTACATAAACATAAATTATTTTGTCCGCTATAGTTACTAGAACTACTCCAATATGGAAGATCTTCAAATAAAAGTTAAAATACTGCAAGCTAAAAACCAAGCAATCTTTGAGCGTTTATCGTCATTGTATGAAATATCAAAGAAAATAAATACGACTAGTATTGAGCTACGTTCGGCTGAGACGTTTATGGCAGACACGCAAATAATCTCAGTTACTCGTCAAGAGTTTATTTCTAACATAGATAAAATAAATACATATTCTTTACAAATAAATCCTGATCATAAAATAGATTATAATAGTCAAATATCTTTTGACGGCGTATACACGCGAGTAGAGAGAATACGCTCACTTATTGAAGCGAAGTCCTCAAGGTCATTGAAGGACTCAGCCTCTACTGATACCGCTTCGCAGTCAAAGTACTCAGTCAAGCTGCCACCAATTCAGATTCCGTTTTTTGATGGTAGAATTGATAATTGGCCTGTTTTTTATGAATCATTTAAATCAAATGTCCATGAAAATTCAAACCTTACAGATTCTCAACGTGTGCAATATTTAATAGGTAACCTAAAAGGAAACGCATTGCAAATTACCGCCGGAATTATTCCGTCAGGGGATAATTATACGTCTATCTGGAACAGTTTGGTTCAAAAGTATCAAGATAAACGAGCATTAGGCTCGCACTACATGTCTAATATTTTAAATATCAAACCCGCAATTAATAATTCCGCCTCTTTAAATAGTTTTATTGAAAGTTTTCACGCGTCTGTTTCGGCACTAGAACAATTAAAAATTAACGACCTAAAGGATTTCATATTATTAAATTTAGCTTTAAAAAAGTTAGATCCCGCTATCATACATTCATTTGAGATGCATATGAGAGATGTGGAGATTCCTACTTATACGGATTTCGTTGAATTTATAAAATCGCAAGTAAAAATATTAGATAGATCTACTTTAACTCGGACCGCATCCATAAGTAACAACAATAATAAAAATAATTCTTGTCGTAGCCAATCACGTGATAGTACAGTACATACATTTGTTGCTTGTAACAATAACCAAACTTGTATGTATTGTAGTAGCAAGGATCATTGGAAGCTTTATACCTGTCCAAACTTTCAAACAATATCGGCCGGTTCGCGTTTGGATTTTATTAAAAATAAACGCGGATGTGTAAACTGCCTTAGTACAACGCACACTGCTTCGCAGTGTAAATCTATACACACCTGTAGAACATGTAACAAAAAACATCATTCTCTTTTACATTTGGAACAAATTTCACAGCAGCGATCGATATCAGCTGACGCTTCCGCGCAGTCACAACAGGTGGCGCTTTGTGCATGTTCTCGCGTAGGAATAAGGACTCCACGTACTACGATTGTTTTGTCAACAGCACAAGTCTATGTTGATAACAAACATAACAAATCCGTTTCTGTAAGGTGCTTAATAGATAACGCTTCGCAAAATAATATAATTACTACAGCCTGTTGTAAAAAACTGCAATTAAATATTATACCGCTTTCAAATTCATTTATAAAGGGTGTAGGAACCTCTTCGCGGCCTATCATAGGTTACGTGGAGATAACAGTTACTGCAAAAAATAAAACAAATTCTTTTAAAATAACCGCTCTTGTTATTGATTGTATAACTGATAAATTACCATCTCACTTGGTTGACACCTCTGCTGTGCAACATTTATTCGAGTTACCGCTAGCCGACCCCCTGTGGCACGTGCCCGGTGAGGTTGAATTACTTCTAGGGGCAAAACTGTTTCCGTATTTATTACTTCATAACAGAATTCTCTCACCTACCGCGCCATCAGCTGTTGAAACCGTGTTTGGATACATAATTATGGGTGAGATACCCTCTAGTTTATCTAATAACAATAACAGTCTCGACGATTTAAATACCGCTTCATGTTTTTCTACCGCGTTAACAGTAGATGATTCTCTTTGTTTTTTGTCGTTGGACGAATCTTTACATAAATTTTGGAATATCGAAGAAATACCTTCAAAATCTTTTATGAGCCCCGCTGAACGGGAGTGTGAACAGCTGTACGCTTCTACTGTGTCACGTGACTCCAGTGGTAGGTACTGTGTTGCCTTACCATTCTGTAAAAATCCAGAATCACTCGGAAATTCATATGCTGTCGCTTATCGACGTTTAATTAATTTGGAAAAAACTAAGCTTCGCGACCCTTCTTTGCGCGCTAGTTATAACGAAATAATCCAAGAATATATCGATCAAAATTATTTAACTGAAACTACACCTAGTTCTGTTGATCAGACTATAGGATATTACATACCGCATCACCCTGTTATTAGGAATGATAAACAAACTACTAAGGTGCGCATTGTCCTTGATGCGAGCGCTAAGTCTCATAATGGCGTTTCATTGAATGACTTACTGCATACAGGTCCGAATTTACAGGCTGACATATTTTTATTACTTTTAAATTTCCGTTTGTTTCCTATTGCAGTTACAGCTGACATAAAACAGATGTATCTTCGAATTAAGGTTATTGAGGATCATCGAAAATATCAAAAAATATTGTTTCGATTTAATACTACTGAACCTGTTCGCGAATTTAAATTTAACCGTGTTGCCTTCGGTCTCAAGCCCAGTCCCTTTCTAGCCATGCGCACTGTGCACCAGCTTTCAGAGGATGAAAAACATCGCTTCCCGCGCGCATCCATTGTCGCTTCTCATGAGCTTTACATGGATGACTTGGCTAACTCGACCCCTACTCTAGAAGAAGCCAAGATTCTCTCCGCTGAACTTATCGCCTTATTTAAAGCTGGGGGCTTTGACCTTACTAAATGGGCAAGTAATTCCTTGGAATTACTGGAGGTTATTCCACACTCCAACCGCTCTTCTATTAATTTCTCTGACGGGGATAATTTAAAAATCCTTGGACTCAAATGGATTCCTTCCGAGGACTGTTTCACCTTTACTACATCTGAGTTAGATAAAGGTTGTACTAAACGCGTCATACTTTCCACTATTGCCCGTCTGTGGGACGTTCTCGGTCTAGTGGCTCCTGTAGTTTTATTCGCGAAATTACTCATAAAAGAATTATGGAAATTAAACACAGATTGGGATGAAACTCCACCCGATTCTATCGTACTTCTCTTTCAAAAATTCAAAGAGCAACTGCCTCTACTTTCTTCTTTAAAATTGCCGCGTCATGTAGCCGTTACTATGGGTTGCGTGACAAATATAGTAGGTTTTGCTGACGCCAGCTTGAATGCGTATGGCTGCGTTATATACTTACATGTCACTGACACAAATGGTAATACACACGTAAATTTGGTGTGTGCCAAATCTAAAGTTGCACCTGTTAAGGTCGTATCTCTGGCTCGTCTAGAGCTTTGCGCCGCTGTTCTTTTGTCTAAACTAATTAAACTAGTTTATGACACTTACCGCTCTCGCACCGCTATTAATAAAATATTTGCCTTTTCCGATTCTACAATTACACTTTCATGGATTCATTCCTCACCTCACAAGTGGAACATTTTTGTTAGTAACCGCGTCGCTAAATGCCAAGAAAATCTTGATCCTAAACATTTTTACCATATTAACGGAAAAGAAAATCCTAGTGACTGTCTGTCTCGAGGTCTTCTACCCGAACAGTTACTAAACCATGATTTATGGTGGCATGGCCCTGAATGGCTTCTGCGACAAACTGATGAGTGGCCTATTACTCCGTTTGTTTCCTCATGCAGCGAACAATTGCCTGAGTTTAAAAATAAATCTTTAACATTAGTATCTACCGTATCAGAACTTAACTTGATATATAGCCTTTCTCAAAAATTTACATCGTTACATAAAATATTGCGCATAATTGTATACATTTTGAGATTTTTGCATATTATTCCTTATGACAAGTCACATAAGACAATTACTGTCCGTGAATTGGTTGCCGCTGAAATTTATTTAATTCATTGTATTCAACAATTTCATTTTTTAGATATTTATGACGAGATTAAAAATAAAAAACTTCGCTCCCAGTTTAAGAAACTCGATCTATTTATAGACGAGCATAACATAATTAGAATTGGTGGCAGGTTGTCAAATGCGAACCTTCCTTATGAAGCTCAGCATCCCGCGCTTTTACCTAAACATGATAACTTTACACATGTTCTGATAGACTATTATCATCGCATTCATTGTCATGCCGGTGTAAACCTTCTTACCTCTCTGTTACGCCAAAAATATTGGATCATCTCTTCCAGAGGTGTCGTCAGACAAAGGGTACACGCTTGTAACTTTTGTTTCAAAGTTTCTCCTTCTCACCCCAGTCCAAAGATGGCTGATTTACCCGCTTGCCGCGTACAAGAGACTAAAGCTTTTGTTCATACTGGTGTGGATTACGCTGGTCCTATTAAAGTAACCTTATGTCGACGCAGAGGCCAAAGAAGTCAGAAGGCTTACATATGTTTGTTCATTTGTTTCGTTACCAAAGCAGTTCATATTGAATTGGTTACCGACGTGTCATCGGACACCTTCATTTCAGCTTTTAAAAGATTCATTTCCCGCAGAGGCCCCGTCTCTTATTTATATTCTGATAACGGAACAAACTTCGTTGGAGCCAAGGCTCAATTACAAGAACTACTTGCTAACCGCTACCGCATAGAGTGGAAAATGATTCCACCCCGCGCCCCCCACTTTGGAGGGCTGTGGGAATCAAATATTAAATCTACTAAAACGCATTTATATCGTGTTATCGGCTCTCAACTTCTTACTTATGAGGAGCTTTCGACTGTTCTCACTGAAATTGAGGCAGTTCTAAATTCCAGACCGCTCTGTATCCTGAGTGAGGATCCGTACCCAGAACCGCTTACTCCCGCTCATTTTATAATGGCTTCTCCGTTAACTACGTTGCCTGTCGTAAACGTTCCCGAAACGACGAAACCTCTAACTTGCCGCAAAAAATTGCTTGACCAAATGGTTTGTAGCTTTTGGAGAAGGTGGCGTATAGAATATTTACATAACTTGCAGGTTAGGCAAAAATGGTTGAATGCCGCCGACAATATTAAGATTGGTACAGTGGTTCTCATGCATCAGGATGATGTCCCTCCTCTACGTTGGCCAATGGGCATAATCACCGAGATTTTTCCCGGCAAGGATGGGATCACTCGCGTTGCCATGGTGAAGACATGCAGTGGCTCTTTCAAAAGACCCGTTGTTAAACTATGTCCTTTACCTTCTCAACAATACCACCGCGTAATTAAACATCTAATTTAGCTGTAGTTCACATATTTTCATTATAACTTTTCTCTTTTGTCCAAGTTAATTTAATTTCAATCCGCTTTAATTTGACTCCTTACTTTTTGAGTATACTTCATATCCTCGAAAGCCGGGCAGAATGCTTACGCAAGCTAGCCCTATAAACATTTTTTGTATCATGTATCCAAACGCATCTCACACATTATAATCATTCATATTGGACGACAGTATTGAGCCAATCATACTCCAACTCCCCATATCCTCATATCCCATGCCGGCGAATGAGAAAGCTTGTTCGCCGCTAAGCCAATCAGGAACATTTCCGCCCGCTGCAAAAATGGTCGCCATTCTTTGGTTGACCGCTCGCTTCTGCTTCGAGACTCCGCCCGCACAGCACCACCGCTAAAAGTAAAAGCGCCGCGGTGATCTAATATCTAATCGCTGAACCATAAACCTCCTAATTAACGTGTTGGCCGACACAAAGACACAGTGACGCAAAATATAACCGATCTGTTAATCGCGAGTGAGACCCTCCGAGAACACGTGTGAGTGTCGTCATCCACCCGGCAGTCCGTGCATCAACCTGGCTTCCAGATCTCCAAGTAAGTCACAATACTCTTCCCATACCTACTTTCCTTTAGCTCAATTTCTGTGTCCAATATAATATCGTCCAACGTAAAAATTATTTTCCCGCTAAACTTATACAACGCTTAATCTGGTCCTTCGAGAACCGCAATCCTAAACTTACCAAGTAGTAAAACTCGAACACTTCTTATCGCTTTATCCAAAGCGAGTGATATTATTTGTTGAGTTCCCATCTCCAAAAAAGCCTCCTTGCATAAGTACCTACTTAATTACCTTCCTAAATTAAGTCTCTCCTCTTTTCATCTCAAACACGAATTCATCTATTGAAGGTGCACGGGTTTTTTTCTTTAAGGTGGGAAATTGTCCAATGACTTCTCTCGCTCTAGGACGGTGAGCTACCCATTACTCGTTGTCCGGTGACCACGCCTACGGTGGCTGCGAATCGAGGTCGAGATACTAGGGGCTGACGCGTGAGTCTGCCTGTTCCTTCACGCGTACGGCCGCTTCCTTCGCTAGCATTACTGTTTCTCAGAACGAGGTGACTGCGACGGTAGGTAGATGGTTGGTTTTAGTGAATAAATACCGGACATTCCCTGTGACTCCACCCAAAGCAGGAGAAATTATTTGACGTCTTTCCACCCCAAAAAAAAATTAATAATATAGGGGGTGATATACCTGAAGCTATCCTACTCATCTGCGTGTTACTATAGTACATACTTTCTCCAATTTTTTCTAGTGAAACTTGGAATTTTCCGACAAGGAAAAATGCGGCATTTCTACAGTTTTTCCAAAAACAAGTTGTTGTTTTATTGTTACTCGTAAAAGTGTTTTGGACGATTTTCTTTACTAGTTAACTGACTCTATCTTGACCTTTGATGTTTGTCTAATGAGACAGAAAAGTTAATTAGGCGGCAGATATTTCGTATGTGTCGTAATCGGTTGATTTTAGCGTTGCTCTTCAGATATTATCATTGCTAACTGTAGCTCAACATTGACTGTTATGGTCAAGTAGGTACTTGTAGCCCGAAATCATTTCATGGTTCTTCTGATGATAAATCAACATTTGGATAGGAAAACGTCATTCGGGACCGCTAGTATATTTATAATCTAAATTGCGTAGCGTCATTCCACCAAGCCGGTTCAACGGCGATGCGATATGAATAGTACTCATGTGAATAGTAATAGTACTCATGGTAGATAGACTTCTCACAACAATTTCACTCGACCGGAATCCTTTACGCGCGAATCCTACTCGCAGTTGGCCGGTTGTTGTTTGCAATACTTTGTGTACTTACAACATATCCTTTTCTTTCATTTCCTACGCATGTATAGTTATTACATGTAACTAAGAATGTACTTTGTAGCTAAGTAGAGCTAAAGAAAAGAAAAGCCAAAGAAAGCAACAAAGAAAAAGTTGTTAATGTTTTTCCAATATCTGTTTGTTTTACTATTATCTTGCACTAATGAAGGCAAGTTGTAATTTTTTTTGTTGAACCGTGAACCGAGTTTGTTAATGTCGAGTGTCTTTGCTGAGACATCAAAAGAATGCGAAGTTCGAAGCTACAAGCTTTTAGATAATTCAAACTAAAGGCTAGTGGGCTTCAAGTTTTTTTTTGTGTGGTACGTGAATCATTATCTAAGTAGAAAACTTCTTCACTTCATTCTGGGTGGTACGGAGTGTCAGCCTTTTCCTAACTTAAACTCAGCTGTGTTCCTTCAGTGGCCCTTCGCGTCGGTAACTCTCTCGAATAATCCCGTAGCCCATCCAATTTGACTTAACTAGTCTACAAACAAACATTGACTATCCAATTTCAATTTAGATACCTACTATCACATTGGAGTAATTAAGCTCTCACAGTTAAGAGTTGCGGCGTCGAGTGAACGCGACTGTCACGCGATGATAATTGGATTTGAGAATATCTTCGTGTAAACATGTGGGCGCGCCACAGAGGAGTAAGCAAATGAAGTGCGTATGAACTATATAGATGCAACAAGCGTCATCTGTGGAGGTGGGCGGACAAGAGAGCAATTCATGGCCCGCTTGACCATGTATTGGTCAATCAAAATGCTTGAAAGCTTCATTCTGCATTAGTAGTAACAGTGTTAGTAGAGCGGAATGGAGCTGATATAAGACAAATGAAGACGTGGCTTCGAGCGGGACAGAACGGAGTCGGTTGCTGAGCGGATAGCACGAAAGAGGGTAGCTAAAATCCGAACTTAGCAACAACATCAGCTCAATCCAATGAAAACATGTGCTAGTATTCACAATTTCACAGCTCTTCTCTTCTCTACTCCGCCCAGCTCTGTTTCGGTTGAAATACCCCTTACACTTGTTGGCAATATTCTCCAGAGAACATTCGCCTAATTTATAGAATCATTTAGTGGTCGCACTCCATTGTTAATAGCTCCGTGTTCCACAGACACAATCTAACGCTGTTTTATTCAGCTGTGATTCGTTCGCAGGATTTAGGATTATATTCATAATAGATAGCTAAGCCGTTCTTGCTGAGGTTTGGGTTTAGGTACATAAAAACCCTTTGTCAAAAATTCATAAAGCAGAGATTTGCAAATAACGTTTACTTAGGTACTCAAAACAGAATACTATAACCCGTAAAATTGTATAATGAATAAAATTACTGTCGACTTGTGTTTGTGAAAATCTGCAAATGTTAAAAATTATTATTATTATTGTGAGCCTATTGTGTTTTACTACTTTGTGTCCCAGTATTTTTCTTAAAGCAGGGCAAGAGATTCCTTGATTCCTTCTATGCTTCCACTCTTCTCAGTCCTTTAGGTAGGAGTCCAATTCGTCACGCTATCGCCTAATGTCTCTATGACAAATTAATCAAATGGATACTTGATACATTTGAAATATGGTTTTATGATCTTTATGTTGATTGATTGATATACTCGTACTTTTTATTGCACACTATAAATAATATTGCAGAAAGAACTTTAAACTAATAGAATGTCACAATGGGTGGTCTATAACTACTCGTACCTATAACAACGTAACGATATATTATGTTTATAACTTTTGTTTAGAGTTTCTTCGACTAAACGCAAACGGCTAATATTTTTACTTCCATAATTCTTCAAATGACAAATGACTGCACTTACAGCGACTACCTTGCTCTAGGAGGGCCACAGTCGGGGCGTTGTATGTTTCACGGCAGCGTATTCGCAGCGAATGGTTCGAAAGTTTGGAGCTTACTAGTATACCAGGCGACAGGTAGTGCCAGACGTTTAATTCATGAAGATTAGCTATACTCGAGAAGTCGATTAGTTCTTGTTCATTTAACTGTAGAAATTTGTACAAATCGTTTTAGTTCGGCTGACTTGAAAAAACAACAACGGTGGCCCTGATTTTTTGGAAAACCTATCAGAAATAAATTGCTTCAACGCGTATAGGGCGGGTCGCTCATCATCTGCCTAGCCTTTTCCCAACTATATTGGGGTCGGCTTCCAGTCAAGCTGGATTTAGCTGAATACCAGTATTTTACGCGGAGCGGCTGCCTACCAGACCTCCACGACCCATTAACTGGGGTAACACGGTACTTCATCGCCAGAATGGAGTCAGATTTACTAGCTTCTGACTATCCGTAACGACTGCCAAAGATCTACAAATGACAGCCGGGACCAACGGCATAACGTGCTTTCCGAAGCACGGAGGAAACTCGGTATGTTAAGATGGTCACCCATCCACAGACCAACCTAGGCAAGCGTTGCTTAATCTTGAAGATCGACCCGTGCGGCTATTATTATCTAGCCATGAGCTCCTCATATATAGGGCGGGTCGCTACTACAAGATAAATGGGAGAATAAGTAATTTCAATGTTGCTTGCAAACTGCGATGTATTATGATTTATTGCAATTGCATAGACTCGGAAATTGAAAACGTATATTAGGTATACATTTTCTCATCAACTGTTTCTGTGTTTGTTGTGTGTTCATTAATAAACCTGAACTCGCATGGACTGCATCCGTACTGTATACAGTAAGTAGGTTCAGGTTAAACTAACGGCTTCTAGAACGCCAACTGCTGCGACCCTTATATATTTCTTCTACATTTTCCGATCCGATATCGGTATCGGACGCCGATACGATATCGGGGTAAGGTAAATGTATGAAATATGTACCTGTCTTTCATATTGTCCGACCCGATATCGGATATCGGAGCACGGAATTTCATACATTTTACTTACCCCGATATCGTATCGGCGTCCGACACCGATATCGGATCGGATAATGTGAAAACGGTATACCTATCTGTTTCGCTGACGTCCGATGTTTTATGTGAAAGTAAAATAAATGATTTGAATGCTTTCGGAATAACCACAGAATTATTAGTTAAGTACCTTTGTGTTTTATGAACTTGACGCAGACGAAGTCAACAGCTAGTGTATAAATAAGTACATTTCTATTTACTTATTTCTTCATTGTTTGTAGAAAACAAGTTTATTTACCTCGCGGACGCTAAACAAACGTGTTTTCTATCTATCAATGATAAACTTTGTTGCAGCCGCTAATTGCAACTGCACTGGCAGGTGTAATTAGTTCGCGAAACATTAATACACTGCGTTTTAGATGTCAACACAACGCTTTTAGAAACATGAACTGTTGCCAAGTTCAACGACTCCTCCATTTAGCTACGAGTCCCGAGATCGCGATCTACTTCATTTGCAAACATTTCAAGATCTTTTTAATTAGCTCAGAGATTGTATGTGGCACAATTTCTATACAATCTTTCTATCATCGCTCCCTCGTCTCATTCAGCGCGTCTCTCACGATATTCATGTAATATGCGGAACCACGGGAGAGGCCGCATTGAAGAAATGCTTCACTAATTAAAATACTGGCAGTGTGAATGTGGAGGGAGACAAGTGAGGTCGGGTGAAAGGGATGTGGAGCGAGTGCTACGTCTAATAATGTTGTTATACTATTTCTGTAAATTATAATTTTTTTAATCATATAAAAGGAGCTGCCAGCCACATTGCCGGCATCCGCAGGATCTTTTGAACAATCCCACAGTCCTGACAGCGATGTCTGTCATTGTACGAAAAAATTACTGTAACCCTGGAACGTAAAAGGATACAGAAGTAACACAGGTGGGTTTTAGTTCGGCACGCCATATTTTTGGCGATAAGTCCCTTTTTTGAGGAGTGGTTGGAAAGACTCACGTCTTCGGAAGTTCGGCGTCCTTACCTTCCGCATGACAAAGGTTCTGAGAGGACATGGTAAGTTCGGGAGGTTCCTGCATCAAATCAAATAACATGATTTGATAAGAACCATTTTCTTTGTGAATTTTGCTTTAAAGTATTTCTAAAAACAAGTATTCCTTTCCCAACATTTCCTCAGGGCACGAGACAACTACATAGTTTCAAAGGCTTTGTAAAGTTTTTAAAGCCGCCGAAAGTATGTGCGCAGTAGAAACTAGACTTGTGAAGATTTCTCAAAGACTGGCGAAGCCGCTTAGAACAGCTTCTAACTAACTCAAGTGCAGCTCTGACAGAACAATCACGAAGTTTGTGGAAACATTGCATTCGATGTTGATCAAAGAAATATGGACGAAAATAACTTGAGTATGTTACATTTGATTCAGTAAATATATATAAAATACTTCTACTTACAACCTTAATGTTGTTTTACAATGTTGCCGACGGAGTCCGAAGAATCGCAAACTTATGTGTGGTCGATGGGGCTGAGAGATTCTGGAGATGGAGTGCCGACCGCGCGCCGAAAGACGCAGCGTTGGAAGGTCTTGAGACCTAGTGAGAGCCCCGCAAAGCGATGGATGCGTGATACACGGTTCCTTGAGGCGGCACTTGGGGGAGGCCTTTGTCTAACAGTGGACGTCTTTTCGGCTGAAATGATGATTACATAATATTTGTTTCACTTTGGTGCATAATAAGGTCACCATTAGTTACGACGGATCTATAATATTATCCACACATAATTATTCTAACTCGGAATCTCATCACATTTAATATAATACAAAACCCAACAAACTATTGACATAATTTCCTTTCTTCCGCATAAAAAAATGAAGGCTAGTTTATTTGTTAGGACAATAAGTACGAGGAATCAATAGCAAAAATAATAAAACAAACGGGGTGAGCTAAATAAAACCGTTTAAAAATAATTAATGTCTGCCAACCGTAACAGAACGAATTTCGAAGACGACTTTTAGTAGATTGCTATTGCTTTTTCATCAGGCGTTACTTTTCTTAAATAAAAATACTCTGTATCTCATATTTGAAGTTTCCCACAGTTAAACATACAATACGGCAACTCTAATAGGTTATTATAAGGTATTCCGCGTCCGCCGTGTTCGCATATGTCGCTGGATGGCTTTATACATAATTTATTTTTTTTTTATGACGGGGACGAAGTTGCGGGCAGCTAGTGTGAAAATAAAATAAATAAGTTAGATTTTCTCAGAAAGAATCGCAAGCACACAATTATTAGTTACATCTGTATTACGAACTTTATGTGGAAGAAGTCGCGGGCAACAAATTTCATCATCATCGTAATCTCCCTTACCTTTTTCCCCACTAACTTGGGGTCGGATTCCAGTTTAATCGGATTTGGTTGAATACCTGTGTTTTACATGGAACGACTGCTTATCAGACCTCCACAACCCAGTTACTGGGTAACACGGTACTACTTGGATAGACTGATAGTCAAACTCTAGCGTCTGACTGCCTACAACGACTGTCGAAATCTACGAATATCTACTAGAACCAACGGCTTTACGTGCTTTCCGGAAGTTACCGAGACACTGGGTGTCAGTAATGTCCTGAATACTTAGAAAAGTACATAGGACTAAAACAATCAGATTCGTACTTGCCCGGTTTCGAACCCGCAACTTTAAAGGGCTACAGATAACTAGTATCTATAAGTGTCTGCCTACAAAGTTACAACTATAGACGAAACCACTCAAATAAGTTACTGACCCATATCAGTTTCTAGATAATTTTAACTCCGTTCACCTTTAAAGCCTCGTCTTAAACGAGGTCACAGAAGTTAGAAGCTGATAAACTAGGGAAACACAGAAGGTAATGAAAAGCGAGGGTTTTCACGTCAACGACCGCGAAGCATATAATATATGTATACTAAGCGGGTGATGCACTGCTTGGCTTACTGAATGTACTGAATGAAAATGTATGCGTGTTACCTGTTCCGTGTAGTATTACGGTTTATCAAAAAAAATGAGGCTTTCGGTTTTTCGTTCTTGTTATACCTATAATTTTCTAAAACTTTACCCGACTCTTAGAATTTCTCCTGTATCGTGGCTGTGTTCACATACTTAACCAGGAACAATTTAGGCCATACAAATATTTGTTCACTTTGGGAATCGGACTCGTAACACACGACGTAGCAACCAATCGCTCAGCCATTGCACTAATTGAGTCGGACAAACAAAGCAAACAAATAGAAAGCAAGTTGTAAGTAAAACAGTTATCTTATCACGTGGGTTGTGTACCTGGTGATGCAACTAAGCTCACGTTGTGGATAATATCGGAAAAGTAGACGTATTTACTATACATATTTGATTCTACATTCTTAATCTAGAAATTATTAGAAGATTTTGTATGAAAACTAATTAATTATTTTTAGTTTTTATTTTTAGTCAGGTTTTCAGATAAGAGGAGCTCGTGGCTAGATAATAACAGCCGCATAGATCGATCTTTAAGGTTAGGCAACGCTTGCCTAGGTTGGTCTGTGGATGGGTGACCATCTTAACATAACGAGTTTTCTCCGTGCCTCGGAAAGCACGTTAAGCCGTAGGTCCCGGCTGTCATTTGTAGATCTTTGGCAGTCGTTACGGATAGTCAGAAGCCAGTAAATCTGACTTCAGTCTTGCCATGAAGTACCGTGTTACCCCAGTTAATGGGTTGTGGAGGTCTGGTAGGCAGCCGCTCCTCGTAAAATACTGGTATTCAGCTAAATCCGGCTTGACTGGAAGCCGACCCCAATATAGTTGGGAAAAGGCTAGGTAGATGATGATGATTTTTAGTCAGGTTTTCATAAAGTGGTGACAACATTTGTATTGGGTAATTGAGGTCTTTGATACCAAATGACGATGGACGCAGCGTCGGAAGACCTCCTACAAGGTGGACCGATGACCTGGCAAGGGTTGCAGGAATCCGATGAATGCGATACCCACAGAATCATTCATTGTGGCGACACTTGGGGAATTGCTTATGTCCAACAGTCGATGTCTTTCGGCTGAACTAATTATGATGATTCAGAGCAAAAAGTTGTGGCTAAGAGGGCTCTTCTCGACCCGCCTATCGTCAACGTGAGCATAGTTTAAAAACTATTTGTTTCATCCATCGCTGTCCAACGCAATGTTTGATAAAAAGGCAACGCGATAAAAGAAATAACGCCTAAACTGGCCTCAACGCTTTGTTGGCATTCCGTAATTATTTTACGTTATTTACTTGAATATTTCACAAAACTCGTTTCAGGAAATACTTACTACTACTTTTTGTAATTTAGAATTCCGATTAAATGTGCAAGGTTAACTCCTTCAAACGTTCCTGCTATACTTAGTGCTTATGTTTGTACAGTTTCAATTTAAACTCAACTAAAATGCGCAAATTTTTTGGGGTAGTAATAAAAGCTCCGACAAAAAAAGAAGAATTACCCTTACTCAAAATATTAAATCTACTGCCTAAAATACTAACTTTCCGACTACTTTTGTCCGAATAAAAATGACGAAACGACCGAATGAGATACTGAAATCTTCGAAAAATAAACTTGACTGTTTATTGCTATAATACTTTTCTACCGGCATAAATTACGTTCTACCGAAAACTATGCTTTGTAATTTTTGTCTATATTTGCCAACTATTAATTCATAAATTACCTTTCAAATGTCATAGACTGTGGTGCTATTTTAACTGTAACACTATACTAAAAATATTATTCTGAGTGGTTATACAGAAACTTATAAAAAATATAAAAATGTACTTGTACAATAACTTTTGCTTGTATCGTATATCATGAATTTTACTTACTACGGGTATGCTTGGGTATCGGTAAGTAGTACCTATTTCGAGCGTTAAAAAGTTAGAACAGTCGTATTTATGCTTTAATGTAAAACCACGTAGACTTTGGTTTCCTAGAATATTTACGATTCGAAAAATTGATTAAAAGGCGTAGACGACGGAGCCCCGCTGCGCGGGGCTCCTGCTTCTGGTTGGTTTAAAAAAAATAACCTCGAAGGAGGCGGCGGGGGTATTCGACGACTCATTTTTTTAGGAGGAGAACAAGTAATTTGAACATGCTCTAATTTGTAGTTAAATTAGGTATTTTTTTTTGTTAATGTTTTGGGTTTTTTGTCGGTAATTAATTATAACGCTGGTTAATTAGAATAATAGTCGGCCACAGATCGCTGGAGATTAATTTGTTTTTCGGAACCATTATTATTTCCCAATTTTTAGGGTACCGTACCTCAAAAGGAAAAAACGGAACCCTTATAGGATCACTTTGTTGTCCGTCTGTCCGTCCGTCCGTCTGTCAAGACCCTTTTTCTCAGGAACGCGTGGAGGTATGAAGCTGAAATTTATATCAATTACTCAGGTCTACTGTCCCTTGAAGCTGTGAAAAAAACAAACTTCTAAGCCAATGCAATCAAAAGATACAGCCGTTTATGCCGCAAATTTTCGACAAGGGAATCAAAACCTACAGGGTGCTTCCCGTGAACTCAGAATCTTGAAATTTGGTACGAAGCAACGTCTTATAGCATAGATAAAGGAAAAATTACGAAAACCATAAATTTTTAGTTACATCACATAATATTTTTTTTTTAATAATTTTAAACTTACTACCCATTTCCTCATAAACGCGTAGAGGTATTAAATTGAAATTCATACCAAATACTCAAGTCTATAATACCTTTAAGCTGTAACAAAATCAAACTTCTATGTCAACGCAATCAAAAGAAACAGCAATTTAAGCTGCATATTTTGAAACTCGCAAGTACTCGCAAGGGAATCAAAACCTAAAGGGTACTTCCAGTCGACCTAGAATCTTGAAATTTGGCATGAAGCAACGTTTTATAGCACACATAAAGGAAAAATTCCGAAAACCTTAAATTTTTAGTTACATTACAAAATATATATTTATTTTTTAATAAATATAAACTTATTACTTTTTTCCTCATGAACGCGTAGAGCTATCAAGTTGAAATTCATATCAAATACTTAGATCTAATTGCCTTTAAACCGTGAAAAAAAATAAAAAAATTGCAGGTTTGTACGGAACCCTCGGTGCGCGAGTCCGACTCGCACTTGGCCGGTTTTTTTGTATCAGGCATAACTCTAACGGCCAATTTCTTCATTTAAAGTAACAACTAAAGTAACAGCTACATTAACGTCATGCAGTAATAATAACGGTTAAATTCGTTTCTTCACATTAGTTTTGTCCTTAACTTTAACTGCTCATTGAAGGGCTGTTAAAGACAAAATCACTGTCTTTTTGACAAAATTGTATAGGTTTCACTGCGTTTATCCCACATTTTATTTTGGTCGACTTTTAATTTAGCTGTCACTTGGATGAAGACTTTGACACAAGATGACATTTGCTATTGACAACAGTGATAGTTTTAGCTTTAGTGATAGTTTTAGCTTTTATGAAAAAACTGGCCGTAACAGGCAAAAAGTCAATGCTAACGCCGACGACGGGTAAAAACCGTTATTTATTTGTAGCTAGGCAATCCTAAATGAACGCTTTTACAATATTATTTTTTATCCGATTCAAAATGTCTCTGCTGACTGCTCCATTAACATCTGACAAGAGACAGACTCGACTGCGCGACGGACGACACTGAACACTTCATTATATTCAATGAAGACGCGAATTTCGAGTTTCATCTTTACAAATGGTGAATGATATTTATTTTGCAAATAGGTATAAAATACCATATTTTTATACGTTAATTATATCGTCAGTTAAAAATAGATGGGGCCGGTGTTTTCTAGCTAGAAAAGTCAAAGTCTCTTTTAAAGTTCATGCAGAAAAATTGTTACGATCACATCACATGAGAACCATACAGATTAGAGTCTGAGATGGTCTGGTGAACCAGTGCAAGCATTTGTAAAGTTCAATTCAGGGCTACTAAGGATCTCAACAACAATAGAAAAATACATATTTTTTTTTGGTATTATAACGAATTGTAGACGAGAAATGTTTCCTATAAATAATAGATGACTAGTTATATCTGGTAGTCATGATTTATTATAATATTATCTTATACTCTAGATCTTTTATGAGGTCATATTTTTTATAGCATCGTCAAATAAGCTTTTTAATATTCTAGAAAAGTTTGATCATTATTACTTTTATGAAGCTTTTGAATATGAAATTATTCTCGCGTTTGTTCACTGATGGTAAGAGATAGGTAGCTTGCCTAGAAGTAACCTATTCACTCTTTATTAAATACCCCTATTTCATATGACTTTTTTAAGATATAAAGATTCTTGCTCTTCTAGTAAACAAGAAGTTAGTGGCAAATCAATCAATGTAATCAATCAAAAGCAGGCAGTCTCTTATGGACTTTAACCTACCTACAGTAATTCTTTCTAACAATCTTGGAGACCTGGCACTTGGCAACCTGGAATACAACGTCAGCTTTGGACTTGGTCCTTACGGAACCTTGAGCTAACCATTGCTTATCGTACGAAAGTCTGCCTACGGACATCGGGAATCGTTATAATACTGCCAATGCCCAAGGCGTATCCTGCGATTGCGGCTGGAACGTGAGAATGGCCTTTCTTTCTCACTACTGCTTCATACAAGTAAGTGACTGTTTCCCATTTTCTTTCACTCCGCACCTTGGCCTGAATTAGGGCGGAATACTGACGTTTTTGGCCGCTGATCGCTTCTACAACGACATCGACATGGCGACGCTCCGTCCACGCGGGGTATACTGCCATCGTATGCTCTAACGTATTCCTCGTGCAATCCGTACAATGGTAATATATAAGTGTTTTTTCCACCGAATTCGAGACTGGTACCTCCCGAAACACCATGTTCGGTAAGAACTTGCGTCACGTCAGTAAGTAAAGTAAATTGTAGTATAGTTACAGTACCAAAAGTTAACTGGGATATTTTGCACAAGTCCAAGAATTTTCATAAT
Organism: Mythimna separata; assembly: GCA_030763345.1. Taxonomy (NCBI): domain Eukaryota; kingdom Metazoa; phylum Arthropoda; class Insecta; order Lepidoptera; family Noctuidae; genus Mythimna; species Mythimna separata. Next base: position 3,662,790 of record JAKKIA010000036.1, on the reverse strand, counting down.
ATAATTTGTCTTTTTCACGCTTGAGGGGAATTTAATATGATGTCATTTATCAAAGAGGCTTATAGGTTACGAGAAAATGGCAAATTACCTTATGAGGAATAATTTATAACATGTTATAGGTTTGTTGTAAGTAGTTCATTCGATATCGGTATTATGCTCGTATTTAACGTGTGTTTTTAAAAACACGTTCACAAAATACGCTTAAAACTACCGCAGCAAATAAAAGTGTAAACAAAACAAGAACTCAAAATAGTTTTGAACTAAGAATTTAAAATAGTTTTGAAATAAGAACACAGAATTTAAACGATACTACGATAACTTCCAATTCTATTTTAGTTTAAAGTTTTTGTAAACACCTACCCTTCTCGCTTGTGGTTAAATTGATTCCATTTCGTGAAAACCCATAACTTAGCAGGAAAGTAATTTAAATGACCCACGTTGTTTAATACATGTGTAAGTAGGTACCATATATGTAAATTGCAATACTATAAAAATTGCAATAGTGATTTGAAGTGTTATTTAAAGAGCTACGCGCTTGCTACGTCGTAGCACTCGTGACGTTATCGCTACGCTTGCTACGCTCTCGAAACTTGAAAACGTATTTATTTTTTTCCATGGGGAAAAAATATAATTTTATGGTAGTGAATTATGATCCTTTTTCGTTTTAAACGAAAGATTTTGATATTGCACGGCTTGTTTAATCCTATTTTTGGACATTTTTTTCTTCTTTCTCATTCCTTTCTTAAAAATCAGTGGAGAAATTTCCAGAACCAATATTTTGTTTCTAATAAGTGTACGTGAGCGTGACTTGTATATATTTATGATGTATTTGATATTGAGTATTCCTTTTGCGTTAACGTTTTCATGAGCTCTCTAGACGGGTATCGAAAACGAAATACAATTTAATATGTATTGAAGGCACTTTTATTGGTTGTGGAATTACTTATATTCGAAAGAAGCACTTCTGGGGGCCCTGGAATGCAAAAGGAAATTGGAAGAACGCAGGTGGGGTTTAGGAAGTAAATTTTGACACTCTCTCTGGTTTCTTCCAAAGTGCGAGCAATCATTTGATGATTTCATACCCTCAAAAATGGCAATTTTGCTTGACATTTAACCTTGGATAAAATTTGGTCTAAACGAGTACTTATAAGAAACAGAAACTCAATAATACTATAACAATCGCTTTCCCATCGAAATGTTATCACAATTACTTTGTTGTAGTACTTATAATAAAAGTAAAGTGGTCTTTGAGCGTCTTGTGATTGGTCTATATATGACTGGTTTTCTTTTGTTCTTCCTCCTAAATGTGGGTATTAAAGGACCTCCCACTTAAGTGATATAGAAATGTCATATTTTTTTACAGACAATTACGTTTACTTGCTGGGAGAGAAACGTATAATTCAGTTTTGTCTTTTTAGCGTTCCGTACCAAAACGGTAAAACGGGACCCTATTACTTAGACTTCACTATCCGTCCGCCTGTCTGTCTGTCAGTCGGTCTTTTAACAGGTAGTATCTCTTCACCCGTGATAATTAAATAAAAGAAATAGGTTTATGGGACTGCTGCAAACCAATAGTAGGTATCAATAGAGCGTCGAGCTTCAATTGATATTCTACTCAAACCGCATGTAACACCGGACAAAACACATTCAACATTGTTTTTAATGTAATAAAAAATATGTGTTTTCAATATAATTGTTTTCGAATTTTCCAACAACTAGTTAATTCGTTCATTTCAATTTGCTTGGGCCATCATATTTCCAGACAAAAGACGTAGACTGCACTATACTATAGGCCTCCCCCAAGAGTCACCATAACGACTGGTTTTACGCGTCTCGCATCCATCGGATTTCCGCGACACTCAATAGGGATTCATATTTAGGAGATTTTAAGGTGAAATCGTAATATAATTATGCATCCTTGGTAGCTGGTGATAGAAAACAAATTTGCCTTTTTAGAGTATCGTTTATTTCTTACTCTCTTTTATTTAAATGAGCTCGATCGCGCATCGCTTTCAAAGTGCAATCTGTCTTGATAAAATGGGGAAGCTTATCCTGTCTCTCAAAGAGCCTATTAGGCGATTAGTTCTATAAAAGCCGCAGTATAAAATGTAGTGTTGTCACAATTTTTGCCGTGTCTTAGAGACCTCCTTCCGTCTTTGGCAAATGGCCAATGTCTTGAGGGCAGTAGTACGAACAGTGGCGAAGGTGTGTCGATAACAAACAATTGTCTTTTGTTTTTTAGCAATGAGATTGTTAAAATTTTCTAAATTAATAGTTCATTCACTTTGAAAAATAAATTGTTAAAAGTTTTAGTGTCTTTGATTTAGTTTTGAAAAGGAAACTTTGCAAAAGCCTTAGGTAATTGCGAGGCTGTCCTTGGGAAGGAGGAGTGGATATCTATTACTGAAATTTCCATTATTTTACTGTAATTAATTTCAGCAACAACAGTTTTTCATTTCAATAGCACTGTTTTTTAATTATTTATCTTCCAGCTAGTGTTCCGATTTTAATGGCTAACATATTTGTCACCAAGTAGTCCGTCATCTCTTTTAATAATCTCGTAATGTAGTTCACCAGCAGCTAACGAGACCTCACTAATGGAAGGGCGCTCGCAATACTCGTAAATAACTGAATAACACTATAGTTAGGAATGTCTAAATGGTTCAGGACTTGAGGACCACCCTGCGGTCTGTACCAGCTATTATGTCTCCTTCAAACTAAAGGGTCAGCTAGAAATTCGTTTTATGGTGGTCAGCAATTTAAACTTTGATTAATTGTTAATCCTACAATTTTGTGGGAGGGTCGCGCGTTTATGGTTGATTTAGGTATCGTATTTTTTTTTTTTTTTTTTTTTAATTATTGATAGGCTTGCGCTTGACCACATTTCACCTGATGGTAAGCGATCATGTGGTCGACGATGGAGCACGCTTGCCTAGAAGCAACCTATTCACTCTTGACTTAAAGACCCCTAGGTTGTAGCTATCAGGAAACACAGACCCCGGCAGGGAATTCCACTCTTTAGCTGTGCGCATAATAAATGTACTCCCAAAACGCTTTGTACGTATGGGTGGGATGTTCACCATGTACCGGTGGCGCATTGCCGTACGTCTAGTGGTCCGATGATGAAACGGGCTTGAAGGAATCAAGTTGTGCAGTTCCTGTGCACACTCTCCGAAATGCAACCGATAGAAAACCGACAGGCTAGCAACTCGTCGTCGATGCTCCAGACTTTGAAGCTTCGACTCGAAGAGTGCATCATTACCTATGATCTTCTTGGCTCGCCTCTCAATCGACTCTAGCGCCTCAAGCTGGTACTTGGCAGATCCGTCCCATAGATGAGAGCAGTACTCCATACATGATCGAACTTGTGCTTTATAGAGGTTGAGCAACTGTTCCGGCGTGAAGTACTGTCTCACCTTAGCCAGAATCCCCAGTTTTTTGGCAGCCAGTTGAGCTTTCGCCTCTATATAGCAACCGAAATTGAGAGTGGATGATAGTGTTACGCCAAGAAGCTCAAGATGGTCGGTAATCGGTACGGTCACATCCCGAAAAGATGGAGCTGGGTGGAATTGGCTCCGTTTAGCAGAGAAAAGACACGCCTGAGTTTTAGCAGCATTGAACTTGACCAGATTGGCATCGCCCCAATCGGAGACCGCCTGCAAGGACAAGTTCAAGCGCTCAACCATAGCCTCTCGGAGAGACTGGACCTGTGACCCACTAGCACGTGCGTCGGATACGTATCTCTCAGCCACAGTGCTGTCGTCTGCATACCCAAAGGTACCGGGCTTAAGAAGGTCATTAATATGCAGCAAGAACAGAGTGGCCGAGAGCACCGACCCCTGGGGGACTCCGGCATTGACACCCAGTTGACCGGACGAGCTGCCGTCGATGACCACTCGAATGGACCTATCCCTCAGAAAGTCCGCAATCCAATTACACAGACCAGTGGGTAAACCGAAGGAAGGAAGCTTAGCTATAAGACTTTCGTGCCAGACCCTGTCAAAGGCCTTCGAGATGTCAAGGGAGACAGCAAGTGCTTCCCCATGCCTTTCGATGGCCTCGCTCCAGATGTGAATGGCATACGCTAGAAGATCCCCAGTAGACCGATTTTGGCGGAAACCGTATTGTCGGTCACTTAGAATGTCGTTAGCTTCTAGGTATGCCAGGAGCTTCTTGTTTATCACACGTTCCATACTCTTACATAGGATGGACGTTACAGAGATGGGTCTATAATTTGCTGGGTCAGCTCGACTGCCCTTTTTGGGCACTGGTTGCACGTTAGCCAGCTTCCAAGCATTCGGCACTTTTCCAGTCTCATATGAGAGACGAAATAGGCGTGTCAAGATCGGAGACAATTCAGGCGCACAAGTTTTAAGCACAATTGCTGGTATCCCATCCGGGCCACTAGCTTTATTCACGTCAAGGTTACGTAGTACCCTACGGACGTCCTTCTGATGGATACGAATGTCCGACATACTCGTCTCTCCACCATCAGGAGCCGCCGGGGGCGACGCAATTTCTGTTTACGAAAGGTGTAGGTAAAGTTACATCGTTTTGTTTGCTTCCCCACTGGGTGGAGCGAGAGAGTGTCAGACATTTACTCACTAAAACCTGTGTTTCTTCAGTTTCTCTTTGCGTTCCAGGGCCATGGTAAGTCTTTCGAAGCAGTCCTAGCAAGCATCGGGCCTACTGGGTCTCATAAATTTTTCTAACACAGCCGAAAGGTACAGCCTGACCATTATTTCTCCATTGTGTCTTGTCTGTAGATTCTTCTCTGTACCTGACGGTCTACGGTCAGGTCTAATTATTAAATCAACTAACAAAGCGACATTTATATTAATCTTCACACTGTGATCTCGGTTAATTCTCCTGAATTGCTTCCAGTACAAAGGTATGTGAACAACATTTGATTTTAGATGGTTATCGTCACTTGAACGACGTTTTTAAAACTAACCCTTTTCTTGTTCATGTTAATAAGGTCAACTTTCTATGCAAAACAGTTGGAAAACACTGCTGGAATACAATTAAAATTACAAAATGGTTTTGTTTTGTTTTTGGGTTTTTGGATTATTTGCGTATTTTACGACCAAGTTTAACATAGAGAGACATTTTTATGTTAACCTATTTTGTGTGTTACTGCGTAGGGTTCTATCAGATACTTATACCATTTGAGAATAAAACAGTACCTAGGGTAAATTAAATCACAGTTTTATCATGATTACTTCAACCTAACTATCGAAAGCATTTTCGTTTTGATTTTCACGTTTTACGAGGTTATTAATTACTGGTCCCACATATAAACTAATAGCAGTCGTTTTAAAGTTTATCAATTTGCGGTAAATTTTTAATTAACTTAATAGTTGAGTATCCTAAACAAACAACAATTTGGGTTACACGAGTGCCCATGGTTAGTTAATGAGTGAACTATGAACTTTCATACGGAATAGCTAAACTGTGCAATGGAATTGTTCGTTAGTCATTAGTTTACTCCGATTTTTCTCCTTTATTTTACTAAACGTTTCACTTCCACAAGGAGCTCTGGATAAATTCGTGATAAATAAAACCCGAACCTGTGTGTCTGTTACTGGAAAACACAAGCCAAACAGTTTTATTACCTATGAAACTTTATTTGGGCTGCTGACGCTGTGACGAATAGTTTCCAATATGCCATGTCATATTATCCAATTTGGCGTGAACACCAAAATAGCTGTTCGATCATTATCAAGCTCAAGATCGATCATGTATGTAGTATGACTGTCATCTCTGGGACAAGAAATGAGCAACGAAGATCATCTGCCATGATGTGCGTCGAGTGGAAGCTCTGAAGTCCTGAGCATCGACAACGAGTTGCTAGTCGGTCGGTTTTCTATCGTCTTCCTAGAACTTTACTGAAAGAACATAGGTGTTTTTTTTTTCAGTAAAAGTCTGACATCCGCTTCAGTGTGTAACGGAGTTAGAGGCGAGAGGCTTCTCTCGCTCTGCCCTAAAGAGGGAGAAGTCATTATGATGTCCTAATTTAAAAATAAATCATCACTACAAGATATACGTCGATGTGCCAACGGTAGACGCATGGTAAACATCCCATCCATACGCAGAAAATGTTTTGTCAACACTTTAATTGCGTGCGCACAGCTACGGCGTAGAATTCCCTGCCGGAATCTGCTACGTCGTGGTCTCCACGAGCGTTTCAATAATGAAAACAATAGTACATTATGATACAAGTGTGTAATGTGGGTCATTATCGTCGCGGTGGTATTAAGACCCGAGCCATGGCGAGGGTCTTAAGAGAACCAAGAACGATAATGACTAATTACTCTCGTGTATCATACGACGTTTTTCGACACACTTGTGAAGAAAATAAATTAAAAATCAACTTTATTTAGTAGGTCTATGAAAAGTTTATCTAAAGAAACAGTTCGTAAATGTGCAGTCAGTAAAGTTATAATTAACTATTTTGACTGTACAGCGGTCCCATGACATAGATTTTCTTGCGTACAGCACAAATCATTTTCCTCATAAATAGTTGTTGTAGACATATTTATAAAATCAATATTTTATTTTTAAATATGGCGGCTAAAAATTGACTTTTCTTAAACGCGCGCATGCGCGAAAAATGGCGGCCATAGACTAGCTACTCTAGCTCTTGGTTTAGAAAAAATAAGAATGAGGTTGCATATAAACAGAAAATACAAATTTGATGAAAGATTTAATTAATTAAATATGTAAAATTTTAAACAGTTTATTTAAACACGAAATAGCATGAAATAAGTAAGTAAAACACTAATTTATGCTATTGAACGTAATAACAAATTTTATTCTTTTTTGTCTTAAAACTTTTTTTGACAAAAAAGAGGTTAAACAAAAAGGTTCTAACTACATTACCGCACATGTGCATAATAGTAATCAAAATGTCACAGTTTGGTAACGAGCCCCTTTATATACCTAAGTACAGTGCTATAATAGCCACTTTATGAGCAAGTGTGTCGAAAAATACATTTCAGTGTTTTCTGAACTTTATTGCGTTTCGGCCAGAGTGGTCCAAAAACATATTTATTGTAGGATGATACTTTCCTAATGTCGTTCTAAATGTACGAGGGTAAACGTTACCCCTAAACGATTAAACTGTTTGATACTACTACCTATGTAACTTAAACGACCAACCAAGGAGATTGATAGTCACATGAAGGAATGTACAATATAATTATGATTGTTTCTATAACATACTAATAGAAGTAAAAACTGAACTTTTAAAATATGCGATTGATTTTAATGTAGTTTTATTTGCAAAAGTAACGACCTAAACATATTAACATTTTGTTCGACGTTGTACTAACCAATGAAAAAAATTCTAAATGCAGTAAGTGAAAATGACTAAAAACTTTGGACCTACTAACAAAAAAGAACAAAACTAGATTTTTTATTGGAAACAGCCTGACATGATCAATGATATAAAATACCAAAACATCTCGATAAAGTCATAAACTAAGCTGGCAAGGATGAGTCGGTCACTGACCTAAGCCTTAGTTTCGCTGCGAAATAAGACGCTTCGCTGAACTACGAAACAGATTTAGAAAGACTTTGTCCATTTCTCGTAAAGTTGTGTCGTAAACACTGAGACGGTCATTCTTCGCAATAGTTGCATTGTTGGGTTCCGTAGCTGCAATACATTATTAGATGTGAAAAACTTACTATACACTTAACGCGAGTGGTACACTAGTAACTTTTTTACCAAATTGCTTGTGAAATTATGTTAGTAAAAATTTTTTCCGCGAACTAATAAGTTACGATATGTTGACCCGTTTCCGTCGCTACAATTAACCACAACGGCGGCGGTGTTGACACAATATATATAGGTACAGAAGGCAATCGCGTGTACGTAGGTACTTACTTCACTTTTCATACCTATGTTCGGCGATCACGCAAGGGTAGGCGCCGGGCGCTCAACCTGAGTACAGTCCTAGCTCGTATGTTCCAAGACATTGTGTCGGGGAGGGGTGTCTATGTGTGCGTTGCTCGAGCTCACTTTGTATGTAGATTGCCTTCTGTACTTATCTGTTTTGTGATATTGACCTTCCACTTCACTTGATTACCGTAACTTGCGTATAAGTGTGATTAATTATGTTGTGGACCACTAGACCCAGACATAATTTGTGGGTCACTGCGGGGTGCCAGCTGAAAACCAGCGCTGGGTATCTGCCGCTCAGCATTTGCTGAGTTGGCGACCCTTTTGGTTCGGACACGCTCAGCGCGACTGTTGTGTTTTTGTATTCTCTTTTTCTATTTTTTGTTGTTGCCGCTATATTGCCTACGTCGAATAACATCGTAAGTGACTGAATAAAATAAACTTTATTATACACCAACACACCTAGAAATTGCGGCTGTAAATCCTCTGTCAGAGTGGCTCACCGGACATAGTAAGAAGGGAACTGGCCCAGATAATCCGCAAGAATGACGAGCAATGGGTAGCTCGCCGTCCGCTCGTCATATAAGGACCTAACGCAAGTCGCCGAGATGGCGTTTCTAAAAAAGATGTCAGTAGATCCGCATGGGAAAAATTCTGAAAAGGAAACTTGCTATCCAACGAGGAACTGAAAGAACATACGTGTGCTTTCAGCCAGTAAAAGTCCAACACGCCCTTCCGCTCTACCCTAAATTGACGACTACTTATTCACTCAACTGATCTATTAGATCGTTTTAATAAATAAACTATAATGAATACTTTTTAATTAGGATAAGAAAAGTTCTTCCGAAAATGCACGATATACAATCCAGTACAAGTACATACATAAATCTATCGGAAGCTGTAAAGATAAACCAAAAAGCAATCACAGCGTGATTATAACTTTGACAATTTTGAATCTGTGGACACAATAAACCTGTTGAAAATATCAGCTTATAGCTCGGCGCCTGCTAACTGGAACGTGACTACGAACTAGCTTTACTAGCTATAAATTACAAAACACAAACATCGCTTATCTACCTCGTATCGCCGGAGTTTCTAATTTATATACAAGTGTATAAAAAGAAAACCTGACTAACTGACATATCAATGCAAAAAGTTCACACTCTGTTGTGAAATTTTGGACAAGATTTTCTTTTATGACGTAAGCGAACACTAAGAGAGGATTTTCCAAAATTCATTTTATAAGTGCTCATCTACATGAGTACTTATAAAAATGTTTTTATTTCACATAGGCGTAGGCCTACATTTCTGATTTTGACTCAGAAGCTAGTTTATTTAATAAAGCAGGTCGTGTCCGTCACACGGGGCATCTCCTCTCAAGTGGTAAGAGCCTTAATAAACATCCCTTTACTTAAAATTTATTTCACGCCCTCTCCGTCGTAAGGAAAAAGTACTTTACAAAAACGAGTCCGCAATTTGTTCAAGCGCCGTAATTCCTGAATTTTTCACGAGATTTCCTTGGCTTTGAGAAGTAAATAAAGATGTTTATTTACTTGAGGCGCGGCTTCAAAGAATGTTTTACGGATTTACAGTCGGTTCTCATGCGATTAGCGCTTATTTGATAAAGTAAACGAACCTCAGTTATACTTAGCTGCCACCGCAGAAGACGCCCTGGAGCTCGGAAGTCGACGAGTGATTCTCCGATCTTGTAGGTGCGGGTTTGAGGATGGTAAGCAATTTGTTACTCGCCATTCGATAAGGATCAAGCGCGTTATGCAAGCCTCAAAAAATTGACAGCATAAGTGACAGGATTCGCCAAGGCTGATGCCTGTTATGGTTATTGGAAAACAAAAAGAAGAACAGAAGAAACGCTGATGGGTTGTAGCGAGTAAAATATTAATGTCTTCCTTGATTGGAAGGAGTTATTTGATGACAAGCTGCTGTCAGTGGCTTCGACGAAAATTGTACCAAGGGAACATACTCTCGGGATAAAGAGCACACTATGTATTATTCCAGGTCACGTCTACCTATGTATATTGAATTGAACGGCTGAACCGATGGTCCATTCAACTGTGAAGAAATAACAAACATATACTCACAAACTTTCGCCTTTATAATATTAAGCGTGATTAGTGTAATATCCCATCTTAAAAAAAAGTAATATCGAGCTACATGTTTTATTGTTAGAAATCAGTCAGGCTTTACTTTCAAACACAACTTCAGTTACAGTTATAATGAGTATCATAAAACTTAGATTTGTAAAAGTACTTCAATCTTTTCCTGAAAAATTGCGTCTAAAAAATGTTTCATATTTATAAGAAGTTTTTTGTTCCATAAATCAGCCTTGATGAAAAGAGAAAAATTATGGTTTCGTCTCGGTCAGCACGTTCATGAAATTGAAAGACAAAAGTAAGTATATTTTTAACGTTTTTGCGTTTTATGACAATTTTAATGTCATTCATAAAACTCGCGAACCATTCATACGCTTAGTTTTAATGAAGAACAGGTACTGATTACAAAAAGACTTCTAAAAACTGATTACACGTATATAATTTTAGTATTACTGGTGAATAAATAGAATTGTACCCATTTCATATTATTAGTTCGCAACACAAAGTAGGTTCGTGTTCACCTGCGGTAAAAGTTTCTGTATTTATAATTAAAATATTCAGCTTCAGCTGGATTTCTACGTTTCGCAACAAAACGGTCCCGGAATTGTTCGTTTTCAACGATATTAATAAAAAACTTCGCTGTGACTGTAGTGACTGGCTTGATAGTTATATAATACATAAATAATTGTAGGTAAACATAACTAATTTTTACATTTAATTATGGAAATTGCGAATTCGTGAAATTCAACACAATCGCGTTCGCTTGGAGTTTGCCCGAGTTACCACTATAAATTATAACTGACCGACTGATATTTCAAGGCACACCCGAAACATTAGTGATCATTAGTCTCCTCACCTTACGCATGTTGATGGCGGAATACTATTTCTAACAAAGTGCAGCTGTTAAAGCAATGTTTAGTTATATTTGTATTGTACACGAGATATTTGCCCTAGAAGCGTGCAACTTTCCGTGCCATTTTATTATGGCAGCCGTGAAATACGTAAAAAGTATGGACGTTGTATAAACAAGGGATTAACCGCGGAATTAGTATGTACTATCACAATTTTTACTTGAATTCTTTGCGTCAGCTCAGACAGAGTCGACGTGTTCATACTATTTAGATCTGTGATTTAGATCTACACTACAGCAATTACGCACTAATCATAATAGATATGTAGAGTCTATTTTTCTTTGTATTATCTTAACCTATCAGCAGTGATAGGAATAGGTAGTGCCTATTTGCCTAAACTTCGAAGAACAGAGACAAGAAACGGAGACTTCCTTAGGACTAAATTTTTTCCGAGACTCCCGAAATTTCGAGACAACACTTAAAAATACATTTTAAAATTTTTGGAATAAGTAATTCGTCTATATTTACCAAAAGTTTGCGACTATCATAATAAATAACATACACAGTTGTTACAACCATAAAATGTTCAGAATGTTTTTTTTTGGTGTACATTTTGTAAATGACTTGTTGATCGTAATAGGTACTACTTATTCCAAAAAACAATTATTTTTAATGTATTTAAGTGTTGTCTCGAAATTTCGGGACAGATGTCTCGGTAAAACATTTAGTCCTAAGGAAGTCCCCGTTTCTTGTCTCTGTTCTTCGAAGTTTAGGCAAATAGGCACTACCTATTCCTATCACTGCCTATCAGAAAGCGATACGACACACAATGCGCCATATAAATTAGCCCATAAAAGGAGACTACAATTAGCTTCGCAACGTTACGCATCTAAATTGTCATTTCACATCACAATATCTACTAGAAATCAATTTGCGAACAGTTAAAACAGCCACTGAACTTTGCTTGAAAAAGTCCGGCCAAAAAACTCGATTCGTTTATTGATTACACCTTGACCAACTGTGAAGGATAAAGGTTAGCTCACATCGAGACGCGCTTTTAGAGATAGCGAATAGCGATACTATTTTTGGGGTGGATTTTAATCAAAAACTTTTGTGCTTTGAATTTCCGTATTTGCTACTTTAATAGATTTTTATATAAAAGTCCACCTGCCTAAAGGCTGTCTTCCTACACTTTATTTGACTTAAAATAATCGTATTTCCTTTCTTTAATCAAATTAATTAAAAAAGGTATTCCATATATGTATAATCTTTAAAAAGTAATGTCTACAACATTACTGTTTATCGAGTAGGTACGTAATATAATAGAATTTATTTCTCATACGATATCTTTCATTATCACTTTATAATATAAGTTCATTTACTATACGTTTCATTGTCGTTTGGCATCTTTAAGCATCGATACGTTTCATCGCTTCACGTTTTGGTGTGAACTTAACCTAACCGCGCACCGAAGAATGGGTCTGAAATTGAATTTATTCGGTCTTTGGTATCGGAGTTTCGTTTTCTTTCAAGTGGGGAATGATCAGAATGACTTCTCCCGCTGTTATCTGGCATTGGTGTATGATTTCTTATTTTAGTTGTACCGTAGAGTGGTTTAATGGCACCCCCCCTTTTTTAGGTGTGAAATCCTCTTATTACTTTTATAGGCACTGGGCGTATAAAACTTTTACGGATTAAAACTTACTCCTGTTCCTTTTTTGCCTTCGTTGGAGGGCCTCGAGGTCTATTTTCACATAACTCATTGCTCCTACGATCAAAACAGTTTGCATAGAAACAAAGAACCGTTGAGTGGTTTAATGGCACCCCTACGAATTTGATACAGTACAGAAATACTATCTCCCTTCCACAGCGAATATTAATGTTATGATAGCAAAATTTACCTTCATTTAAGATACGACATTAGAGACGTGGGGGGTATGTTCTCAAATAAATATTACCTCTGCATACATTAGGTCCATTAAACATATTGCTCTCGTTTATGTTATCTACCTTCGTCATTTACATACATTATGTATCTCTTTAGTAAAAGTAATAAGTAATTTATTTCTGAAATTAAAATTGGATATCAACCCTTTTCTTGACGATGTGCACTGTAGGATACAGTCAACTTTGAAAAATCATACTAAGAAAAACATTCTTACTTTAAACAAATGTTTCTACCGTTAAAGAAAGGAACTGTTTTTGAACCTATTTAGTTAATATCATGTCAATTTGACGCAATCGTTTTTCAATTACAATCAAAATGCTGAACCGACTCAAAGTGGACCCCCCGATAAAACTAAGATAATTAATATTTTAAATTGTTTTTACATAATAATCTAATAACTGTGCATGTCACGGTAAAGTACATTAGTATATACGTGTCAATAGAATGATTTTTGATGCGAAATTGTATATTTGGTTTAGTAAACTAGAGCCAAACTATTATGTATCTCACAGGATACACTGCCATGTTTACTGTTTTTTTTATGGTTTGGTGTAATGTATCTTGTAGTGCACACTGCCATGTTTATAATGTTTTGATTTTTATTATTTTAGGCGTAGTGGTGATGGTGTTAAAATAAAACAAAAGGTTCAGGGTTCGATTCCCGGTCGAGAAAAAATTGATTTTTAAAAATGACATGGCAAAATCTGTGCATATTTTTATTCTCTAGTGTTTGAAATCTGGTTTTTGGTTGTTGGTCTTTTTATGGAACGTATGCTCGTTTTGATTTTCGCTTCGCATGGTGGTTAATTAAGCTTGTTTATCTGAGGGCGGAGTACAGCCTTCCATTATAAGGGGCAGAAAGCTTTGTGCCCAAAATTGAGCGTAAAGAAAACGATTCATCGACGGAGTCTGAAAATAACACCTGGCAATTTTCAATTTGACATAGGTTAGACAAAAAATCATCACCTTGATGGCATCCACTACCATCATCGATAAAAATCTCAACCTGCTATCTGATGATAAAGTTATAGATGTCCAAAAAGCGGTCACTGCATCACCATTGTTAGCGTCTCCACTCATTCTACTAGTCGCGCAAAAATTGACACATTTGGTATCGGTACGACAATAAATGTGTCATTGTCGCAAGCAGCTTTGTAGATGCCCACCCTATATCAACGATCCAAAGAAAAACAAGGAGAAAAAGACGAGGATAGCGTTGCCTTGTCCTGAAATTATAAAACATTGCAACGCCCATATAGGCGGTGTTGATTGAGCTGATATTCTAATTACTCTCTATAGAACTGAACTGAGGGGACAACGCTGGTGCCTACCATTGTTGATATCACAGCTGTCAAACATAATGTATATATATACCTAATATATAAAATTTGGATTTTATAACGGAGAAAAATCGGTAATGGTTCAAATTCAGGTACAATATTGCCAAAAACTTATTATTAGTCCTCAGAACCACCATGAAACATACGGACAATAATGAAGAGGGGCTAACCTCATTCAAACCAATAAAAGCGCCTGTTGCTAATAACTAAATAATTAACAGTGACCAGCTTAGCCACTTCGCGACTTTTGGAACAGAAGGAAGGTGCAAACTATGTACCAAAAATCAAATCACTGTGTCATGTACTAAGTACTAAGGGGTCAGATTATGCTGAGTACTTGGCAGAAATATTTTTTATACTTTTCACAATCAGTAATTTCCTGATAAGCGATCTCACCAATTAAAAATTACTATTTCATATACTATTTGCATTATTACCTGTTTTTGGCAGTGTGTCTTGTGGGATACATTCACCTGAGATAGTCATTCCTTACAAACATGGCAATGTATCTCACAGGATACGAAAGGTATTTCAGGAAGCAAAAGGCTTTGATTTTTTTATTATTTTTCTCTGCGTTTTATGTTCATATAAAATAAGTTTATTTGAAAAAAAAAACAGTAACTCAATTTATTTTTTTTGCCAAGTTAAGGGTTAAGGCGTATAGTCCCTTGAACATCTGGTCGGAGTTAAATGGACACATACTATTACTCGTACTGTTGCTTAGGTGGCAGTACGAGTATCTGTGCATTTCATTCCGGCCAGCAGCGCCCGTATAGAACCCCATTGATCTTTAAATGCATTTTCTTTGCAAAATAATGGATTAGATATTGGATTTAAATATGCTTTGTACCATCTGATGAAGACTTTACCAGTTTTTTTTTTATGTAGACATATTTGTAAAGTTCGAAGCTACGAGTATTTGAAAGGTAGTGGATAGCACGTGAAAAAATATCATGTCCAAAAATTTTTCATGGAAAAAGAGGATCATATGTTGAAAATGTTATATTATATGAGTTAAACATATTCTTTTCAAATCTATGGACCCAGCCCCTACCAGGGAGTAGGTTTGAGAAAGTCTCTGTTTTATTACACTGATCGGGCGCTAGGCCCATAAACCACAAGTTTGGATTGCGTCTTGAAGCAGATCTCTTTATTATACAAGACGTACCGCAGTGTGAGCTGATAGTACAATTTCCTTGCAATATACGAGAAGCTGACGATGTGTAACGTCACATAGCAATATACTAAATTGCTGTATTTGCATGTTGGCGTAACTATTCTGGTCTTGGAATTTAAAAAGCGATAACTCAAAAATAGTCTGTTAAAGAAACTTGGGATGTTATAGAAAATTTATATCAAATTTACATCTTCATAAATCTGAGAAATGGTGATAAAAAGTATCTTATAGCTTTCTCTAGGTCTAAGGCTATATATATCTATGTTAAATATAATTTAGATCGGTTTTTCGGCTAAGATATTTAGATATCACTTTTGAAACAAATACAGTAAAAAATGTATAAGTATTGATAGTATAGCTTGCCTGATGCGGAAATTTTCAAGCAATCTTATGTAAAAAAAATGAGATATAACTTTTTGGCTTTCAATATTTCGAATACTGCCCTATTTGGTCGAATTGATATCGCTACCTTTGGGTAGAAAGGTCGTATAAACCATTTTGGCCAAATTGAGTTATATATACCATTTTTCTCAGAATTTTTTTCTCTATCGATCTGTATATACAAAATGTAGAAATTCGCTCAAAAATGGTTAATACGACCCAGAAATTTTCGGTCATAGCTTCTTAAAAAAGGTAAATTTTCAATGTAAAAGCCAATTATTTTATTTTTGTAATTTTGTTATGACGTAATGACCATAATTTATATTAACTCAGGGTGTAAAAATAGTTGTTAATTGAAAATGGTTTATACGCCCTAAAGTGTTAAATGCATTAATTGTAAATGGTTTATACGCTCTAAATTGGTAGATGCATTATCTAAACACAGGTTAAATTTGACGTCGTAAATCCAAACACAGTTCGCAACGTTGGTGTATAAACATGTTCATTGCAAGTCGCACCTTACTTTAGGACGTTTGTCAAGTAAAATGTGTAAGGAATGAACCTGGAATGGTTCTATCAGATGATGAAAAAATCAAAGAGAGGTGGAAGGAATATTTTGAAAGACCAATGAATGAGGAAAATGATTGGAGTGGGATTTTAGAAACTAAACCTGAAAATGTGGGGTTAGTGAGAATGGTTAGTATGGATGAAGTCAGAATAGCAGTAAATGGAATGAAGAATGGTAAGACCATTGGCCCAGTTTGGAATACCAGTTGAAGTGTGGAAGTTACTGCGAGTGGATGGATGGATGTGGTTAGCTTTGTTCTTCAATAAGTTGTTGAAAGAAGGATTCATACCTGATGATTGGTACAAAAGTTCTTTGGTGCCCATCTTTAAAAACAAAGGTGATGCTCTTGACTGCAACAATTATAGAGGAATAAAGCTAATGTTACATACTATGAAAGTAAGGGAGGAAGAAGTATTGAAAGGTGGTTGAGAGAAGAGAGTGAAATTTCACAGAACTAATTCGGTTTGATGCCTGGTCGGGGTACAACGGATGCCATTTTCGCTATACGCCAGCTGTGCGAAAAATACAGAGGTGCACATAAAAACTTGCACATGGTATTAATTGACCTCGAAAAGGCATACGACCGGGTATATCGTGAGGTTCTGTGGTGGGCCCTTATGGAGAAAGGTGTGCCTGTGAAGTATGTGCAGTTGATCCGATCGAATGTACAGTCGGTGTAGTATCCAAGTTCGGTCTACAGTAGGCACCAGTGGCAGTTTGAATGTGGCGGTCGGCCCACATCAGGGGTCGGCTCTCAGCCCTTAACTCTTCCTGCTGATAATGGACGCTTTGACGTTAGACATTCAGGAAGAGGCCCCCTGGCGATGACCTTGTGCTGGTTGCTGAGAGTGGCCTTGACGTTCAGAGCAGATTGGAGGTGTTGTGGCAAAGATTGGAGAGTATTGGTCTGAAATTGAGTAGAACCAAAACAGAGTACTTGTTCTGCAATTTCAGCGGTCCCTCCAATCTTTCGCCTTTAGTTCTCGCTAGGACGCCTTTACCGATTTGTTCCGACTTTCAGTACCTCGGTTCACTTGTCCAAGGAGATGGTGAGGTAGACCGGGACATAACACATCCGAGCAACGAAGGATGGATAAATTGCGACAGGTCACGGGAACAACTTGTGATCCACGGATGCCCCTCAAGTTGAAGAGTAAAATCTACAAGTCCGTGATAAGACCTGTCATACTGTATGGATCAGAATGTTGGGTTGTGAAAAAGATGGATGAAAAAAGATTGCATGTAGTGGAGATGAGAATATTGAGATGTGCGGTGTGACAAGAATGAACAAACTGAGGAATGAGTGTATTAGGGGAAGTTTGAAAGTGGCGCCAGTGACTGAAAAGTTGGAAGGAAATCGTTTGTCTTGGTGTGGTCATGTGAAGAGAAGGGATGAAACGCATGTTACTAAAAGAGTTCTGAATTTACATGTGGGTGGATGGATAGGGATAGGGAGGCCAAAGAAAATATGGATAGATTGCGTAAGGACCGTTAAGAAAGAAAAGGAAGTTAGTGATAGTGTTACGGACGACAGGACAGAATGGAAGAAGAAAACGTGTTGCGCCGACTCCAAGTAATATGGGATAAGGGCAGGAAGAAGAAGATTGCAAGAAGCACTTTACGATCAACATAACATACAAGGCTCGCATAAATGATAGGTACCGGACAGATACCATTGATTAGAATGTGTTATAATACTTAATAAATGTTGATTTCATATTTCAGGTAGTTTTATTTTATTTTAATCGACCATTATTGGGTATTAGAATAATAATAATTGCGTTCCTACTAATTCTATGTGTAACAGGATTATTTATTAGTCAGAATTCAATTGATCTATGATTAAAAATGGTTTTTAATACGTAAAAAATTACATATATGGGTTTTTACGACATTAAATATGACCCTTATGGTTACCAAAAATGGATATACGACCTCCACAGTTTTTTCAAAGTACATTTTCATGGGGTGTATAAACCAAACATTGATTTTTTCTTAGACGTAAATGCAAGCTAACTTTAAAACTAGAGAAGATAGCTGGGTTTTGATGATTTAACCTTTTTCATCTGCAAAATGTAAGAACCTTTCTCATGATCATTTTTTTATAACTTCAAAAGGAAAAAAGTTATGAATTTTTATGTAAAAAATATTTAGTTTTTCTGCTCTACTGAAAAGTCGGGTTTTGGTTTATACGACCTTTCTACCCAAAGGTATCGAATTATGTGTTGCAAGAGTCACAACTACACAAATAGCTCCTGGTACAATCTTAATCGATATATAAAATAAGTGATGTCTACCGGAAAATGATTGGCACGCTTCATAAAGTCGTCGATCGCTCCGAAACGAAGGTTCGCATTTGCATTTAAAGTAGTTTGCCCACAATACCGTATCATGCCATGACCGTATTAGGCAAGTATTAAGCGCGGAAAGAAATATTGATGGAAGGATATAGCGACATAGATTTCAATGTCATTATATATGTCACCGAAAAATAACAAAAACCGTAAAGGGCATTGTCCAAAATTGGCCATTTTTTAAACAAAACGTCATACAAAAATAAAAAATATCAATATTTTAAATTCTATTTTAGTAAATTTTTGATGCAAATAACTTTGTGTCAATTTACACTATAAAAATCAATTTTTTAGAAGGGTGGGCCGTAGGAAAGTAGGTTGCTGAGCACACATTATGACCATTATTTGGTTTTTAAGCTGGGCTAGGTATCAAGAACATATTAATCCACCTGCCCAGTTCATTGACCATGTTCTCATAACACATGAATCAAAGTAATGAAAATAATTTTATAAAAAACATGTTTTATTTCATACATAACCTTATTGTAGAAATGTAAAAAAATATCTAAATGTGCAACTTGACACAAAACTAGATTTATATCCTCATTCTAACTGATATGAGCTATTAAATCAATCAAATATTATTAGCTGAACTCTTTGTTCATGAGTGGCCAAAGTCCTGAACAAAATGGGCAATTCCCTTTATAATTTTCCTAGAAAATTGATAAACCTTCGTAGGATTCTAAACGGGAACTAAATTGTATTATTTTACGCCCACATTTTCGTAAATTGATAAACTTACCAATCTCACGCGGAAAATAATAAATAAGGAATAACGGACCGCCATATGCGCTCTGATTGGTTGAATAAGTCACGTGTTCTCTCCACCGACAATGTTCGCCGCACAACATAAATAAACCAGTTTGCTCCTGTGTTTTTGGAAAGTTTTTAATGTTATAACCGTGTTGGAACTGTGAAAATAGCTTTATTTTGCTAAGTTTACTAGACCCATAATGATTGACCTATAAGCTGCGGACAGCAAAAATGGTGAACATTGTGCGGTAAATACTGGACGATTTGTTGACGAAGTGAAATTAATTGATAAAAGTACATATCTAGTTTAAAATAAAAAAACTTATTAGGTAGACCGTAATAGAAACGGATAGTTTGTTATGTCTAATTGTACCTAAGTCTATGGACACAAGCATTGCCACTATGAAAGTCGACCAATCAGAGAGCTGTGTGTTATTTTCCGTATTTTAAAGAAGCGTAAAATTAAAAGTTCTTCTGTTATTGGTCGAACCGTTTATAATCTTACGAATGAATATCCGTCAGTTTATCAATTTACCATGAGACATTGAAAATTGTTAAATTTACGAAAATGTGGGCGTAAAATAATACAATTTAGTTCCCGTTTAGAATCCTACGAAGGTTTATCAATTTCCTAGGAAAATTATAAATTTACGGTTTTTGTTATTTTTCGGTGTCATATACACCGTGTGCCAGACATCGACCATCGACGTACAAACGAATACCATGGAACAACCGCTCTTGTGCGTCTCGCATTTCTCACCAGGTTATCAGTCGCCAGTCTAGAACTTTCATCGACTAGCTGTTCTGCGAGCAATGTGCCATTGGTGGTTCTACAGCCTTGATAGTTGTAGAAGTTCTTGCTGATTGTACCTCAATCTAAACTTGTTTAAAGTTTCAGGTGTAATCTCGTGGGCACCAGAACTGTTGATCAATTAGTTACTAAAGTTAAGCCAATGTTTCAACCTAAAACTTCGGTCTCTTATCTTTCACGTTATTACGTTATTGGAACGCACATTCAATGCCACTAGGTATCATAAAATAAGATGTTTACCTTTTTAATAGGTATTTACTTGGTGGTGACATGTAAACAGAAAAACTAAATAAAACTGGTTTTAAATGTATTTAAAAAGGCAATTGTTTTTAATATAAATAAAGATAAATAATAATGAAAGAAAGAAAATGCATTTTAAGGCGCTTTCATATGTAATTAGTATCCTAAAGATATCATAGATGGCGCTAGTAGTTTAGAGTGACGTATTTCACGAGCCTGCCACACGAAAGGTCGAGGTTAGGTTTATCAGATTGCAGCTTCGATCAACTATAGATTGAAGTTACAGATTCGATTGACGTTGCTCAAAAGCCTTGACATTTATTTGATATATGGTAAGGCACACGATCACTAAAATGATCTAAGCAATACAAAAACAAGAATAGAATAGGTCCGGCTCAGTATAAATACGAGACAATTAGTGCCTGACGCTGGCTTTTCACTGAACCTGAGATTGTGACGCAATAGCCGCCAGGTTATCGACCCCAATTTCCGGAAACCGTACCGGTTTGCAGACGGCGAGCAATGAGTAGCTCGCCGTCTTGCCGTCCGGTAACTGTCTGGACCAAGCGCAAGTCGTCGACGGCGCGTAATGTGCCATACTTGCTTCAAGGAAATGTCAGCAAAACCGTTGGGTCGAGCAGTGTCGAAGTCTACTGGGGACACAGATATGCTTTTGAAAGGAAAAGCCGAGGTCCTGGAACGCAAGAAAAAAAAGGAATATAGGAGTGAGTTTTTGTTAGTACCTAAAAGTCTGAAACGCCCTCCTTAGATCGGAAGGAGTCATTGGATGATTACCTGAGAAAATATTTTTTAAAGCTAGTGTGTGTGGGTATTAGGATACATTGCACGCTCAGTGAAACAGTCATATAAACGAAGCAGCTACAAATTATAGCTCGGTAATCATGTGCATCGTATCACTTGACTCGATTCCCTATGATTCCGTTCACGACCACACTCGACGCGATATGCAACAGTAACCATGTTATTGGTACTTCGACATCGTCGCACTGCACTGTGAGTCTATGTGGAGTTAGATAAGGACGAAATTACGTCGTTGGTGTTGCTCGCTGATTTGCTTGAAATGGTCTTTGTTGATAATGATTTGACCCATCAAGTCATTCACATTGAATGGTTGCTGTTAATCCCGATTTCACAAAAAACCTTCATTGAAGTAACTCATTGATCATTTAATTTAATTATTTGACAAGATTTGACATAATATCATCTCAAATTTTGTCACTAATTATTATATTAAAAGTGTCAAGTCAGTTGGTCCGATTATAATACAAATAATGTCTTCATGGCTACAGTTTATAGGCTCCTAATTAGTTACTGCGCGTCACCATCAGAAATTGTATCACTGCTTACCAGGCGGGATCGCAATCATGCGATATACAGTATATTAGTTTAAACGAGGGGCATATTTAAACCCACAATAGTGTACGCTTACATGATAGATACTAATAAAAATATGAACAAAAAAAACACTGATACTTAAATAACAGACAGAATCATACCAACATTTTCGCAAAAGTCTTGCAATGTGTATACAATAAACAATACACCCTTGCGAGAGAAAATAATATGCGCGGGTTAATGACCTTTAGTTTGAATCCATTTTCCTTTCATATTTTAAACCTGTAGGTTTCATACGAGAATTGAATACTGATACCCTCCCTCAATAAGTCCCTCTTAACCTAACATACTGTATATCAATAAAAACAAAATATCAGTATAACGAAAAATAAAGGACGTATCCTGTAAGTATGTATGAACTGCAGCTTTTGCGGTCCGATTTATTGTGCGAGTATAATGAGCAGATTCAATCCGACCGTAATCACAACGTTGTCACAATGATTTCTCTGTTTAATCGTATACCTATTGTTGGAATGGGAGCTGAAATTCAAATAAATTAAGTCGAAAATAATAATGTTTGTAGTGTAGGGCTGTCACAGAATCAGTTGTGAATGTTTTAGCTGAAATCTTCCTAAAACTGAGTGCTAGTCTGTTTTACGTTAACACGATTTGACGACCTATGATGTTCGGTACTACGATTGACTCGCTTCAAGCTCCTAATCAATTTGAGAGCCAAACGTAGTGAACGTTTCAATCGCGTTAACTTAAAAACAACTCACACTCGGCACTCTTGTAGTAACTGAATATCATGAAAAACAACGAATGCTTGAATATAATATAATATTCAAGCATTCGTTGTTTTTCAAAGGAAGGGAAATTTTCATTACGTTAGAACAGAAAATATAAAAGAAAATCTTTATTCAGTAAAAAGGCTTTCTTCTATTTATCGTAGGTAATTACAGAAAAGTTTTATATACATAGAACGCTTGAATATTGCTTTATAATTATTATTTTAATTTTATACAATTAAGGGAGTCGCTAGATGGCGCTGTACGTGTTGACATCTCGTATATTTGCTCTCAGTAAATAGGTAGTAGTTTTAAAAATAGTTAAAGTGCACATTTTGGTTGGAAAACGGTGTTATTATTTGAAGACAGACTTGGACTGAGTGTGATATTAAATACCTCCGCAGGAACTGTTTAAAAAGTGGAAAAAAAAGACTTGAAATCGTGAGTTACAATTTGCCGCATAAATAATTTTAAAACGAACAATAGTGCAACCCATAATATTTAAAGACAATTCCCTGTTATATTTCGGTAATACCCCTACATACCCAGTGCGCAAACTAAAGTTTATTCATTACCGTAAAATGGGGTGAATAGGGACAAAATCGAACTTGCCACTGAAATTAATCGATGTTGTAGGACGAATGCAATATTGATAACTCTTTCCAAGGGTTTCCGGCAGTTAATACTTTTCGTAAATGTTAAAAATATCCCCAGAATTAGTCAAAATTTAGATATTTTAACAAAAATATAGGCTGTCCCTATTCATACTTGAAGTGGGGTGACCTGGGACGAGACAGGGGTAACTTGGGATAAACTAGTAGGGTTGTCTCACGATAATTACGGAGTAATAGCGCCACATACAAACCAAACAAAAAACTTTTTTAAATCATACAAGTTCGTACCTATGTATCTCTTATTAGTTCGCCTTGTGCGCATGCTTGTATATAAGTTTAAAATAAATAAAATGAAAAGCCTTATTTTAATAAAAAGTGAAATCCTGC
Organism: Mythimna separata; assembly: GCA_030763345.1. Taxonomy (NCBI): domain Eukaryota; kingdom Metazoa; phylum Arthropoda; class Insecta; order Lepidoptera; family Noctuidae; genus Mythimna; species Mythimna separata. The sequence continues at coordinate 3,639,208 of JAKKIA010000036.1, read as the reverse complement.
AAAACAATGCGATAAAATGTTCAATTCATGTTGTAGCAGCCCTGACCCTATTCAAACTTTACCGTTCCTAATCAACTTTCATTCGTCCCTATTTACCAAGTATAGGCGACTCTATTTGTACTTTAGCCGTCCCTTGTCACCCCGTTACCGTATTTATTCACCTCGAAAAAAATAAACAATCCCAGAGGTTCTAAAGAAAACGATTTAAACAAAAACTATGTAAAATCTAGACTTACCTCTTTTTGTGTAGCTTCGTAGAGATATTATATCGTCGTTGGCTTACTCCACACGTTGTCAAAAAAACTAGAATTTCCAAAAACTGTCAACTTAAGGGACAATACCGCAACCTCACATCTACAGTCTTATTTGAAAGAAGATTTTTGACACCTTTTACTAACTTCACAACGCTTCGGTGCTGTCGGTTAGAAGATAATATAATCTACTTTTAGAAGAAAAAAAAGGTAGCAATTGGAAGTTCTTGCTTTTTTATTTTGTGGCTTCGAAACTAGATTCCTCGATTTGACCCTTTTCACCCCTGAGTCCTTATTCACCCCGTTTTACGGTACTGTGTAAAGACTGTTTCTATCAAATTCTGCTTATCATCTTGGTTGTAAACAACAAATTTGAGAATAGTGACATCTATGCTAATAAACTAGAACTACGTCGGAACTGACTACCTGCTCATACAACAGACAAGCGTCGTGTTACTACGATCGATACGTAGTAGCTTCGATCAGTACGGAGTTGCGCGCTTGAAACTAGGTGGCGCCACTGGAACAATACAAATTGCTCAAACATATAAACAAAACATAAACATAAATACAAAAAATATTATACCTACGTCGTGCTACGTTCGACACCGAGTCTCGATCCCTAAGCAATTGCATACCGGAAACTAGGTGTCGCCACTGGAACAAAACTAATCCATTTCTCATTTAATTAAAGACATTTCCTACAAACATGAATTGTAATTGCAGTCACTGTGAAGGAATGGTTGGGCCAGGGGAATTATCGATAAAATGCTGTGTTTGTGATGACACATACCACCTCAACTGCCTCAGCGTCACAAAACAACAATTCTCGCGCTTAACTCGTGACCAAAAAGTTCAATGGAAATGTCACCCCTGCAGCAATATTACGCGCAGGGGTCGCCCAACCTCGGCCTCACTGAACCGCTCCGTCTATACCCCGTCAAACTGCGAAGATTCGATGAATATGTCTTGTGAAAACATAGAACAAGAGGTCTTACCACTGAGCTGCGCATCTAGCTCAACATCAGCGATTGTCGCTGGCGCCTCCTCCAGTTGCACCACCGACGTCAACGTTAAGATGATTTCACAGGAACTCAATAACACATTGAAAGGATGGCGCGCTGACATGGACCACGCCATGACTAAGTTCACAAATGACATCAAAGGCACATTGGGTAGCTGGCGTGAAGACATGGAGAATAGCATGTCAAAGTTCAACGACAGTATCAAATCCACCATAGCTGATTTTAAATTAGAATTGAACACACTCCGCTGCGAACATGAGAAACTGAAGGAATGCTTCCATACGGCTACACAAAATGTTTCTGAATTAAACGCCTCTGTACAGTTTCTATCAGCTGAGCAGGAGGACCTCAAGAAACGCGTCGGTTCCATTGCATGTGACAGCTCTGACCAGTCTCAGACTTTAATCAACGGCCTTGAACGAAAAATAGATTCTTTAGAGCAGCAAGCTAGGCAATGCAACGTCGAAGTCAGCAATGTTCCTGAGAGGCGTGGTGAAAACTTGCTACACATGATGGAACTGCTGGGCATTGCGCTCAATTTCCCTATATTACAGACAGGCCCGCCGCTAGATGTTTTGGCACCCGCGTGCAATACCGATTACGGCGCCCCATGCCATCGGTATCTATCAGTAAATTACTAAAATGTTGGTCTTTTTTCTGCAATTCCGAATAAAAAATCGAATTCGAGCCGAAAAAAATCCAAGAAAAAAAAATTTGGTGTAAGCACCTACCATACACAATAAGTACCTATTCATAACTTCTCAAAAATATATTATGATGAAATAGCTTGATATTTTCACACTATTTTGAAGTAAATTCAAAGTTCATCCTAAGGTGAAAGCGTCAGGGTAACCTGCGAAATTCAAATTTTCTTACGTTTTTTGCAATTTGCAGGCTAGGGTAGGTAGTATGAAATTAAAAATATCTTTTGCGACTAAAAGTCAATACATCCCTCTTAGTTCATATAAGTCGAAGAACGATTTTTTCAAGGTCAAAAACGTTCCTAGATTTAAGTGAGCTTGGAGGCTTGTATTGATGAATTTATGCTGCATGGTACCTATAAGTACCTACACCTAGGTACTTCTTTAAAAAAATGCAACATTCGGTTACTTATCGACTTTCAGTTGTTTTTTTTATTCAGCTTAGACAAGAACGATGGATACTTCGAAAATTCGAAAGATTTTTGAATACGAGTTCCGACACGGAACTAATGCGGCTGAACCAGCTCGCAATATCAATGTTGCGTTTTGAGAACTGCTAATGAACGTACATTGATTTGAAGACCGCTCACACAGTTGAACTTCCATGAATTGAAAGATGGTGGAAGCCGATCCGAGCCAAACTACCCAAGAATTAGCGGCTGACCTCAGGTTGATGATGATATTTTAATATCAGTTATGCCTACTTGGGTTGCATATTATATTCAATTTCAAAACTTAAATATAATACTTTTAAATAAATATGCATTTTATTGGAGTGCGGTGCATAGTAAAAATATAAAAAATAACTAAAGACTAGGACAGCTCAAATTCGCAAATGTATATCTTGAAAAATGCCCCGGTACGGGTGAGAGTTGTCACAGGGATTCCCCGAAAGTAAAACCTATTATACATTAGGTATGAGAGAATTGATAAGCCCCCCACATGTGGCTACGCCACGAGTAGTTGTATTAATATTTACATACATTTTTTAAACTAAAAGTAATGCGAAGCTTCAAACAAACGTTTGTGTTTATTTCACGATATAACCGAGACACAGAGAGTCCAAGTACTTAGTTTCAAATTTCGCTCATGCCAAAGATACACACATAATGATTCGACCTGTAAACATCTTTTAATCTTTGAGATCTCATTACAAAGACTACAATGACTAAAATAGCGCCTCATAGGTTCTTTAAAAATCAAGTCAGCGAATATTAAAAATATTTTAAAAATTCTAGTGTCTGTTTTTGGCGCCCCCTTGCATACGGCGCCCGCGTGCCCCGCACGCGCTGCACGCCCGCACGCGGCGGCCCTGATTACAGAAAGATATTATATCTATTCACCGAGTACAACACGCCCATCAAACCAGTGACAGACCGAAGAACATCATTGTTAAATTTTCTACGCGAATCATACGTGACAACCTGTTAAGTGCCTATCGCTTGGCCAAAGAGCTTAAGACTGATCATATTGGAATATCAGGATCACCAACCCGGGTGTACCTAAATGAACATCTTACCATCAAGACTAAGCAGTTGTTTCGAAAATGTAGAGAGTTCGCTAAACAACATGCTTTTAAGTTTGTGTGGGTTAAAAACTCTACAATACTTCTACGCGAACGTGATGGAGCCGCTGTATTTGCAATTCGCACACTGGATGATATTAAAAAAATTAAATGCGGTGGCGGCAAGACCCAACCTAGTGATGCTCAAACTGCCATTGATTAATGTCAAAGCAAATGGCTCAAGGACGCAATTTAGTATATCGCGTTTCAATTGTGATGGCTATAAAAGCATTAGGATTAAATATTATTGTATTATTTTTAGATACTCTTTGTTAATTAAGTTGCATGATGAATTTATTTTTTTGTTTATTATTAAATTGTTAACGCCACAAAAACCCGTTATTTTGCGAGGGCTACTGTTACTAATAATTACGCAAAAAATATTCTTAATATATTTATATCAGGTACATCGGAAAATATGCATTACTGTTAACACTAAGATCATGTTGTTGTTGCAAGGTGCTTGCTGCGGAGCTGGGTTGTGCTGTCTCTTCTGTGGGATAACCGGTTTAAGTTCATACTGCCTTTTTGTTTTGATACTCAGTGATAATTTATCAGATCACCTAATATTTTTATTTTTACTACAAACCGCTAATACTTATAAATATTTTACTTTCATCAATGGCTAATAAAACCTTTTCCATTTACTATCAAAACTGTAGGGGTATTCGTACTAAACTGCATACTTTATATATGAACATCCTTGCAAAAACGTACGACATCATTATTTTAACAGAAACATGGCTTGTGCCAGAAATTAACAATAATGAGTTCATTGATCAACGTTACGCTGTGTATAGGTGCGACCGCGACCGTGTCAGCACAAAAAAACTGGATGGTGGTGGTGTGTTATTGGCAATTCTGAAAACTCTCAGACCCAGCGAAGTTAACTTAAACACTCAAACTACTGGCACACGCTTACATAGTTACATTGAGCAACTCGCAATTGAAATACCAAGTGATCAGTATCTAAAACGTCACATTATAACTGCAGCGTATATACCACCTAAAACACCCTCTTACATATATGAAAAACATTTTGAATCACTTTACAATGTTTTAGCTAGCCCCAGCGTCGATTTTTTTTGCTCAATAGGAGATTATAACATTCCAGACGCTACTTGGCATTTGTCATCTGCCGGGAATATCCCCCCAAGTGCTTCCCTATGTTCTGGATTAAGTGAGCCTTGTGATCATTTAAACAACTTTATGTCTGTTCTAAACGCCTCTCAATATAATAACACGCTTAACAGTAAAGGTAATACTCTGGACTTAATAATATCCAACAACCCTTGCACAGTAAAGAAGGAGTCCTCACATCTATTACCCATTGACGTATATCACCCTCCCTTCGTCTGCGATATAACTATTAATATAAAAAATCAGCCCCTGAGTAGAAAAACTCTAAAGAAATACAACTTTCACAAAGCAGACTACGAAAAAATAAATACTCTTATGGAGCGGACGGATTGGACTGAACTTCTTACGCATGTATCATCTGAAGAGGCTCTTTCCAGGTTTTATGACAAACTAGACGAAATCATAAAATTACACACGCCGCTTGCTGGTTCTAGATCCTCCACATTTCCAGTTTGGTTCTCTCGTCCCTTAATAACCATTCTTAAAAGGAAACAGAAAGCCTGGATTAAGTGGAAGAAGCACGGAAACATATCTGATTACGAGTCTTTCGCAATACATAGGTCCAGTTTTCGCGAAATGTGTAGTAAGTGTTTCTCTACATATATCAACTCGGTCGAAGATAACTTACGCACGAATGTTAAGCACTTCTGGACATATGTAGCGAACCGAAAGGACAAACCGTGTGTTCCAGCTAAGGTACACTACAAAGACAGCACTTCTAGTGAACCTGAAGTAATCTGTGATTTGTTCTCAAGATTCTTTGACTCGGTATTTGAACCTGCATCACCACTACTAACTCAATGGCAACCCTCTGCGGCCACCTCCTCGGCTAATGATGTTATTTCCAACATATGCTTTAGTGAAGAAAATATACTAAATGAACTCAAAGGACTGGATCCTTCCAAAGGACCAGGTCCTGATGGCATACCTGCATATTTTTTACGGAACACTGCGATTCACATATGTAAGCCGTTGACACTAATCTACAATAAGTGCATTGCTGAGGGAGTATTTCCCAAAGAATGGAAATATGCGAACATAACGCCAGTACACAAGGGTGGATCAAAAAGTGATGTTGAAAATTATCGACCAATCTCTATTCTCTCCACCATGTCAAAGATCTTTGAGAAACTTGTCCATAATGAGATATATCCACTATTGCACCATTCCATTTTGCCGCAGCAACATGGTTTTGTAAAACAGCGATCCACCACTACGAATCTGTTGTCTTTCTCTAGCTTCCTGTTTGACAGTATCGATAACGGCGTACAAGTGGATGCAGTATACACGGATTTTTGCAAGGCTTTTGACAAGGTGGATCATAAAATTTTGCTGGATAAAATTGCTTTCAACGGAATCCGTGGCAACTTACTCCGTTGGTTTGCTTCTTACATATCGAATCGCTGTCAAAGGGTGGTGATCAACGGGTACAAATCAAACACCACTAAAGTAACATCAGGTGTTCCCCAAGGTTCCATTCTTGGGCCATTGTTGTTTATCATATTTGTGAACGACATAAGCAGTTGCTTTCATAATGCAAAGTTTTTATTGTACGCAGATGATCTCAAGATCTACAAATCCATCAGAACTGTCAATGACTGCATTCTTCTCCAACAAGATCTAGACAGACTTACAGATTACTGCTACAAAAATAAGCTAAAATTAAGCATACCTAAATGTAACTGCATTTCGTTCACAAAAAACAAGCAGGTACATAACTTTGCATACACCCTGTGTTACACACCTCTTACTAAATTAAACTCAATATGCGATTTAGGTATTACACTCGACTCCAAACTCTGCCTCGATTCACACATAAATAAAATTGTAAGCAAGTCCTACCAAATGTACGGTTTCATTATGCGATCAACTCTAGACTTCAAAAGAACTTCATCGTATTTATGTTTGTATAAAGCGCTTGTTCGTTCCCAATTAGAGTATGCAGTACCGGTATGGAACCCTTTCTATATAAAATATATCGAAATGGTCGAAAAAGTGCAGTATAAATTTTTACGTGCCATGCATTATAGATGCCACAGATCCTACCTACCATACGCCCAGCTACTCAGCAAGTACAAACTTTTAACCCTCAGCTCCCGTAGAAAGTACCTTGAAGCTGTTACCCTATACAAAATAGTCAGTAATAAATTTAACTGTACAGATCTAAACAGCATGATCTGTTACACTGTGCCCAGAACCTTCCACCGGCGACAAGTGCATGCAGGCACACTCTTCGCAACACGCGCATGCCGCACTAATTCTGGCAAGCGGTCGCCTGTCCGCCGTATGGTTGATAGTTACAACAAAAACTTCTGTAATATTGATATTTTCAATTGCAAAATGAGTACATTTAAAAGACTCATCCGCAGCTCTCTGCTTAATTAAATTATGTTTACCATGTAAATTTCCTTAATACTACTTTTACTAACCCTATAATAAATTTCTAACTGCATGTACTAACCCCTTTAGCAATTATATATTACACATTATGTCTATCTGTGGGCAACGTTGTGGGTTGCATTATTGACAAAATGTATGTCTGATGTTTAATTAGTTGTAAGATATTATAATGTAACTGTTTGTTGCTCCTTTTTTAATAAAAATAAAATAAAATAAAAATAAAAAATAAATGTGCACTTTAATGGGTTTCTAATAAAAAACCATTATATTATATAACTATTTCTTACATTTTCTTGTTGCTCTCCGATATAAATAATTAAAGAAAAAATGGGTGTGCCATAGGAGGGTAAAAAGTAATCTGCGACCTACCAAATATACACAAAAATATAAAATGGTCATGCCAAATGCCATGATAACAAACACTGTGACACAAATTTCTTATATATTTATATTAGTAATTACCTACAATATTTGTTTGCTGTAAGTTTGTCAGCCCTTCAATGTGTTACAAACAGCAAAACAATTTCGTGTCTTGTATACAGTAAATTAGTAAACACACATAATTGAATATTAAATACGGTCAGAGTGCGCACCAAATTATAACTAATGTTTGCGATTTAGCTTGTTATTGTTTAGGAAATTAGTGAGTCCTTATATGAGATACTTTTGTAATACTGTATAGAATGCGGAATTACGAAATAATATTTAAATTATAGAATTACAACCATTGATGCACCATTACAACTTGGTCACATTTTCTTCTTCTCTCTTTTTCTAAAATTGACCTAGTGCTTGACTGCGATCCCACCTGATGGTAAGCAGTAGTGCAGTTGTTGATAAGTACTGAAGCGCGTTAATTTATTAAGAGCCGATTTACTCTAGCCTTGAAGACAGCAAAATTAATTACCGAGCAAGCGAAATATTCCAGTCCTTCGATGTACGCGGTATAAACGACGACGTGGCAAAATTAACGCTTACTTCGAACCGTAGTGGTGTAAACTACGTAAGGGTGGACACTCGCTGGGTTTTCCGATGAACGGCAATGACGGAATCAAGTCATACCAAGTCTCTCTAATCACTCTCAATAAACTACGTGCAGAAGTTTGAGTCATCATCATCATCATCATCATCTCAGCCGAAAGACGTCCACTGCTGGACATAGGCCTCCCCCAAGCGCCGCCACAGCGACCGGTCCTGTGCGTCTCGCATCCATCGGATTCCCGCGACCCTCGCCAGGTCGTCAGTCCACCTTGTGGGAGGCCTTCCGACGCTGCATCTTCCGGTACATGGCCGCCACTCCAGAACCTTCCGTCCCCATCGACCATCCGTTCTACGAGCAATGTGCCCAGCCCACTGCCACTTAAGTTTGGCGATTCTTCGGGCTATGTCGGTAACCTTAGTTCTCTTGCGGATATCTTCATTCCTGATATGATCGCGCAAGGAAACTCCGAGCATAGCCCTTTCCATTGCTCTTTGGGTGACTTTAAGCCTTCTGATGAGGCCCATTGTGAGCGACCACGTTTTTGATCCATATGTCATCACTGGCAACACCCAAGTTTGAGTGCGTATCAGTAATAATACATACTAAAATGAGGTTAAAAAAAAACAGTTTACGCTTAAACTAAGCATTGATAAAGAGATATTACCACTGAGCAAGATTAGCATATCAAAAGCCGCATTGCCCGGACACGGGACAAAGCGAAAGAGAGCGGGTAAACGGTGACGCAACGCTGTGACGTCATAGATAGTGGCTCAAGTGCGACTGTGAAGGAAGGCAAGCCTAAGGCCGCTTGTACACGGTAAGGAATTTTACTGTGTCTGCTACAGATAGGACAATTTATCATGTATACAATACTTTTAACGGAATTGAATTTTGTCAGATCTAAGCACGAAATTGTTTCATAGTACCCCTACGTCTACTCCGCCCCCTATTACACCGTAGCAACTTCGTGCGTCGTGTCTAACGCAGGCAAGATATTTTCTTGGTCAGCGCCGATGCTGTGTAGAAACGACACGAATTCTTACATAGGCCCGGCGAATTTTCATTACGTGTACAAACGGCCAACGGAGGAGCTCGTGGCTAGATAATAACAACCGCACAGGTCGATCTTCAAGGTTAAGCAACGCTCACCTAGGTTGGTCTGTGGATGGGTGACCATTTTAACATAACGAGTTTCCTCCGTGCCTCGGAAAGCACGTTAAGCCGTTGGTCCCGGCTGTCATTTGGAGATCTTTGGCAGTCGTTACGGATAGTCAGAAGCCAGTAAATCTGACTCCAGTCTTGCCATGAAGTACCGTGTTACCCCAGTTAATGGGTTGTGGAGGTCTGGTAGGCAGCCGCTCCTCGTAAAATACTGGTATTCAGCTAAATCCGGCTTGACTGGAAGCCGACCCCAATATAGTTGGGAAAAGGCTAGGCAGATGATGATGTACAAACGGCTACGACTACAGACACAAAGCATAGAGATTTAAATCTCTTAACACTATTAGAATCAAGAGATTTTCTCTTTTGCGGAGATTCAACGTTTTTTATTTGTAAAAACAATCGTAGGTAGGTTGTGTGAGTTTTCACTTTGTCAGCTGTTTCCATTTGTTTTTTAGAAAAAAAGGAGGATACTTTTTAAAAACAAGTCTAAACGTTATTACTGTATTTAATTACAATGCAAATACTATGTATGTATTAAGAAATAAATATATAGATAAGCACCTGTGTTTATCAGTCGTCTAGTATTCATAGCGCAAGCTCTGCTTAGTATGGGACTAGATGGCGTCGTGTTGAAGTTGTGGAATATTATTATTAATAATACTTCACCCGTGTTGCATAACATATCGTTGAATTGAACGGCTTTGTGAAACAGGGCATTATTGACGTTCAGGTAATACTTACCTTTTTTGTGATTTTAGATTTTCCTCTTCCATTTCTATTTGGCTTCGCACGGTTTGCAGTTTTGCACATACCATTTACATTTGTTTAGAATAAAGAAACGTTTTATTTAAAACTGGAACACAGAAAAAGTATACAAAGCGTTTCATTTAAAAATAGAATACTTTTGTATTCTAGTGACTACAACAGTTCTATATACAAAATTATTTTAATAAAGCAATCCCTGATTTTTGTATATCTACGTTACTTGTTTCTATTTTTGTGCTGAGGTTTTAATTAAATCCGAAATGAGCTCAATGTTGTTCGTTTTTATGTTAAGAAATAAAGAATTTTCAGAAGTATAAATATTTTAATTTTTTGTAGAACCTAGTAGATTTTATTAAACTACTATCCATGACTTTCAGTTATAGTTTTCAATAAGCTTGGAGAATTTAGAGTTATAGTTACACCTTACTGTTCCATCATTGAATAACAATTAAACGTTTTATACGTAACGTATGGATATACGTATAAAACGTTAATACACACACAAACACACACACGCACACACACACAAACACACACACGCACACACACACGTACTAAACACCTAAAGTGAAGAGTTTCCTGCCAGAATTTGTGTTTCCTGATACCTGTAACCTGGGAGCCTTTAAGTCAAGAGGGTATAGGTTACTTCTAAGGCAAGCATACTCCATCGTCGACCACATCATTGCTTACCACCAGATGATGACGCAGATGGTCAAGCGTGAGTTTATCAATAAGAATAAAAAAAAAACTTTGCTTTTTACACTTTTGCCTCTGTAAGGATTTCATATGAAGTTTCGGAAGTATTTTCTTTTGACACGCATTGTAGTCATTTGTTTTTCCGTTAAAATGCGAATATCTTTTGATTTTCCAGTATTTCAACGTTTTCACAATTGTTCAGTTATGAAGACTCTTGAGATACAAAACTGCACCAATTTTAAATCACGATATTCACTGGTAATCAGTTTGCGAGTAATTAAAACAGCCACTGAACTTCACTCGGAAATCTCCGCTTAAAACTTCAACCTTATTTCTCTGAACAGTTTTCATAGAGCTTTCTATTTGTAGGCAGTACCGTAGTACATATTACGGGTCCCGTACGTTTGGAGAACCACATATACGTACAAAACCAGTGAGGATACATATACCGTATGTTTAAACAATTTCAGATTATTGAAGACAATGTAAGTAATGCCTATGGGGCTATCGCTACCTAAGGGCCTTGTAGTCAGGGATATTGAGCCCCTTGGTACAATAGGCTACTGGCACACGCGTGGACTAATTTTTGTTTCAGACTAATTTTTTAAGCAAACAACATTGACATAAGGTTTTTCTTCAAACGAAGTTAATTCAGAAACAAGAAAGTTTTATCTACGAGTCGTATCTCCAAAATTAGCAGGTCTTTAGCGTTTTATCCGGAAGATCTTTTGAACTGTTTTGTCTGACCAGATAATTCGTTTTTTGCAATTTTACAGCTCTTGTGTTGTTTTTTCTGGTTAAACTTGTTAAACGAAATTTTATTCCATGCCTTGTGTATTTTCAGTTGTAGATATATTAGAATTTACTTTAGTTTAATTTTTTTTAAAAGAAAAATCATTTTCATTACAAAACTAACGAAATATTTGATTTTGTTTCAGGTATGTAATATTCTTTATCAAAATGGAGGTTTAACAATCTAGTGGTAAGAATAAATTTAATAATCAGAGGAAGATGTGGCGCCCCTCTTGCCACTCCTCAAAGGGGCGACTTACTGCTGAATTTCAGCCACAGCCTGGCGTACCCATAATCATTAAGAGCTTAGATTTAAGTTATTATTCTGTAACTATATTTTTTGTGTTCCTGTTCTGTCACACTCCTGGGCGTCCCTACACTCCTTCCATTTGTCGCGGGCCCGCGCTCTTGCCAGTTCTGGCGGAATCTGTCTAATTCATCGCGCCATCTCCTTCGCGGTCATATTGAAGATTTTCCACCAAAAAAAAATCTCTTTCGTAGTCTGCCCCGGCCCCCGATCCCATCGCACTGTTTTAGGGCACTAATTATGTTAATTAAAACCAATTATGTGTTAGTGATATGATATGTATAACTGTCGTACTTGTGTACCTCTGAAAGTTCATCAATGGGAAGTTTATCAACTGTAACCCGAAGCCGCTTCTGAGAAATTTACTTTGTGTTTGAGTTTCTACTGAGAGTGATTACCCCGTCATTTATGAATATTTTCAGAATATTATTTCTGTAATTTTTGTTCCTAGAACCAGTAGAACTACTCAGTTAGACTTTGATATAAATCTCAAAGTGTTGTATCAAAATTAAATAAAGTAAGCAATTTTTACTAACGGTAAACCGAGCAAACCATGAACTCTTAAAGTGATCTATTTTAAGAACTAACTGAATTTTTAAAAGGATGGAGCTATATAGAGTGAACACAAAGGGCAACTGAAGGAACACGGGTGGGTTTGTGTCAAAAGAAGTCTGACACGTCCCCTAATACCACCCAGATTGGCAGAAGTTATTTGATTATTTAACACCACACAAAAAGATTGTGTTACTGAAAGCAACCATTATTAAAATACAAATGGGATTATTTAAAAACGAACGGCTCTATTTAAATGTATATTTTATTTTTACGCATGAAACATTTATAACAAGTATAATGTGTACTGAATACGATGAGGTAATATAATACAGTGCGGTGCAAATGGAAATTCTATTTCGAAAGAACTCTAAACATAAATCACGGTGACAAGTCGAGAAAAAACTTGCTGAAAGAATTTCACAAAAGTAACACCACGTTGGTTTTGATAATTCTTTGATAATACCTTATATATAAATGACTTCAAAAAAAGGAGGAGTTCTGTCACCTGTTTTCTTAGCACTTTTGAGTATTGTATTCTTGTGTAAAGTTCACACTGGTTATTATTTCTTTTAGCAATTAATGTTCAAAATTGGGGTTTTTAATTCACGCATAACTTTTTGGTTTATCTATCGATCTTGATGATTCTTTTTGTGCTTAGTTATCTATCAGGATCAGTAAAAGTCTCACGCCGGGTCGCTGCCCTCTAAAGCAGGAGAAGTCATTACACCACAAATAGGTACTTTTGTGAAGAATTTGTTCAATAGTCAGTTTTAGCAGTGGAATTCTACACAAAAAAAATGAAAAATAAAACCAACGTGTTTTTTATTCAGCGCATATATTGTATATTATTTTACAAAAATTGACACTATTTTAATACCTATTGAATACACAGACAACAGACCACTGTTATTCAAGTTGTGATTAATTTGACCAGTGAATTATATAACCCTCCGTGAACCACATGGGGTCTAATAGACCCCAGTCACACTAAAATCCTTGTATCTCTTTAAAAATTCGTGAGGCATTTTTGACTCTCTAGTTAGCTGAAGTTACGACGTTGCCACACCGATTTGTGACAATAGTTTTGTAATTGCATCACTGACATAGCAAACAGACGTGCGTAAAGCGCGGTCGGGTCCTACAGACCCCACGTGGTTCGGGACGTCGTCTAAAAAGTAAGTTGTGTTTTTGTTGTAAAATGCTGATTATCTTTACAGTTACAAAGTTTATAATATCTAGGGGAATGCATGAACTTTGAAAATAATGCTTTTATGGCTGAAAGTGATTGTAATATAGATAACGGTTTTTTTGAAAACGAAAGTGAAATATTGAGAATTTTCAAGATACTTGGAATGTGATAGGAAAAATATCTCATAGCAGGGCTTGGTCCGGTCGGCTACCGAACGTAACGCAAACTACCCGTTGCTCGCCGTCCGCATTCGAAAACTGGTAGTTGGGGTCTCGGCGGCTGGAGCGTGAGGATATCTGGTCCCAAACAAGTGCAGCCGTCTCCTTCACTAGCATTACTGCCTCGAAGAAAGAGGCGACCGCCATCCATTCCCTTTTGCTCCAAACAATGGCCTGTAACCTGGTACATGCTATAGTCCAGAGCAAAGGTAGGTGTAGGTGAACTAACTCATAATAACTTACCTGGGCTGGTGCTCAGGAGGAATTTTGAGTGCTATGATATAGCTATATACTTACACTCGTAAGTATATAACATATTCTAAGGCTTACCTTAGAATATGTTCATTTATACAGCAAAAACTATAGTAAAATTCATCAGCCTGAATGTCATGACGATTGACTTGAAATCAAGCTATTTTGATAAATTTAATATGCTCTACACTCTTAATTTTCAATATTTAAGATTATTAGAGGTGTTTGAAAACTTTTTTATTGTGAAAGTTATGCCAAAGGAAAGGTGAAGTTTTAATATATAAAAAAAATAGCTTTAGCCCGCAGCTTCGCCCGCGTACATAAAATATAGCCTATGTCACTCAGGAATACAGCAGCTTTCTATTGGTGTAAAAATTTTAGCAATCGGACCAGTACTTCCTCAGATTACCTCATACAAACAAAAACACAAACTTTACCTCTTTATTATATTAGTATAGATGACTAAATTTTTTTCCTTTGTTAACGAAACGCAATATTTTGAAGTAAAACAAACAAATAATTGAAAACTACACATTCCTTGCCCCGTACACTATTGGGGCCTGAGAGACCCCAAATGGTTCACGGTGTAACTTTTATGCACGTCGTTTACGGAAGGTTAACAGCCTATTGATGCCTGTGTGTTGTCATGCGTAGGTAAATAAAGAAAACCGTTAAATTGGATTAAATCGAACTGAATTTTGGCTGTTGGTGTAGTTAAAACAATAAACAATGTCCATGCCAGAAATAATTAACTATCTTCAGTTTAACACATTTGTGGGCACCCTGGAATACAATACTATCATAAGAATGTCTACCTTTATCTATAGATAGCAAGTGCGAAATAGTTTCTAACTCACCTGATGGTAAGCGATGATGTGTCTGACGATGGAGAATGCTTGCCTAAAAGTAATCTGTTCACTTTTTACTTAAAGACCCGTCGAGTTCAATAGACCGAGAAATTAAGATATTAATACATACTTATCATTATAATAAGCGTCTCATAGAATATGTCAGGTTCCACAACGTTTATGAGATCGGAATAACAAATTACCTTACATTATAATATCATCATCGTTTACTAAGTCTGATGATTAGTTTGTCGCGCGCCAGTCACGTTAGTGACTATGTGACACATCTGTCATACCAGACACTGATTCAACCTTCACGTGATTTATGGAATTACTAACTGCTGTCGCTTTCGCACGCATGCTTAGCGTCTTCGCCCGCGTGGTTCCGTACCGTGCAAACATACTCCCGAAATATCGTATCCAAAGTGCCATTTCAGGACATGGTCCACTCGTGTACCAAGTATTATCGCTATTCGTTCAGCCGCTCGAGTGTGAAGAAGTAACAAACACACACTCACCCTCACAAAGTTAATTAAAAAATTTTGAATATGCAAATGCAATAATGTATCATATACGTTATGTAGGTAATAACGTACATTGATCAAATTAAAAGTGTTCAAATAATTTTCATAATTTAAGTACACGTTGTCGGGAAACTTTTTAATGAAAATTAAAAGTTTTACCTTCGACGACGTCGGTAGATATTCGTAATAACGAAAGCCTTGCAATGAGGTTAAAAGGCGAGCTGGCTATTGAATTCCACAGAGTTCTAATAAGCTATTGTGATTCATTTTGCGGTAACACACAATTGCTTGATGAAAATTTAATTGATTGGTTCACGTCACTCTGTACGTTTGTACGACTTGTTGTATGTAGTATTTTATAATATGTAGACAACTGCACATTCTACGTATAAATGTACAAGGTTTCAACCTCAAGAGTATCTATATCTACTACTATCTAAGTATCATCAGAATATGCCCAAATTAGATACAATTGATTAAAAACGTAACTTTGGTTAAATAAAGGTTGAGTTTCATTAGATTTCTTGTTTAATTTGTAATCTAACCTAAGAGCAAAATTTTTGCCTACTAGGGATAGGTAGATAACTGTGTAAATTTGCAAGATTTGACCCAACCAACATACATAAAATATTGCAAGTTAAATAAAAACGTGTTAAAAAAACGGAGGCATAACAGCATTAACCTTTTCCGAAGTCATTCCGTGTCATTACCGCGAGCTACTTTACGCATCTCGTTACCAACAGAATAGGCTGAAACTTTTTAAAGAAACGCCAACTGTCGTCTGAAGTCGATATAACGAGAATTAAGTATTGATACGTGACCGAGCTTGGAGAGCCTATAGGAGATTTGTGTGCGCAACGGCCAGTAAAAAAGATTCACGAGGCGGTCTTGAGAGGAATTGTGTTCAAGGTAGGGCTATATTACCGAACACTTTACGTGTGATGACGCACGTACAGAGGGAGCCTACAGAGAATATAAAAAAATATTCAATTAGAATAATTCTCAAAAATGATATTCATAAAACCTTACACGCACGAGAAGTCATTGAGGGATTTCACACCTAAAATCCTCACATATCGCTATTTTAAAATGATACGAGTCAATGCTTTCACCCATAGCCATGGCATTTGCCATAAATATCCGAAGGCGTATTTTAGAAGCGAGCGCTAATAGTTTTTCTAGAGCCCGCAGTTCTTCTTTTCATGTGAATTATAAAAACCCAACACAGCAGCCAAACTGCCGGAAGCTTATTCTGGTGCATCGCGTCGAGCGATGTCATCCGCCATACTCACTGACGGTGTACATAGTGAGTTGTAGTTGTTGTGTAGTGAGTTGTAAACCTATATAATTATACTATTTTTATACAAAATGTAGATTTTTATACATTAGTTGTGAATAACGAATTAGGTGGACAATAATTTAATGATTCAAAACGTAGTACTATACCTACAGTAGACCTGTGGGATTGTTTGAAATAGAAAGAGAGTAAAAGTCTGACACAACTCGCTTTACCCAGTGTGGGTGAATGATAATAATCTTCTTCCTGTCGTTATCTGATATTGCTTGGGGTTGGCACAACACGTTTTTCTTCCATTCTGACCACAGGAATCTAAATAATAAGTGAATTCTGACCTACCACCCGTCGCACTATCAGTAACTACCTTTTCTTTCATATCACTCTTCAAACAATCCATCCATCTACATGTATACTCAGAAATCTTTTAGTGACAAGCGTTTCGTCCTTCTTCTTTACATGATAAAAGCATTCTCAAGGGGGGTTGGTGTCAGGTTGGCGGCTGACAATAAACAGTGCTAAATCACAAAAAAAAATAGATTTGTTAGTAGACATCACATAGAAAAAGTAGAAATGCCATAAGGTACATTGTATTGTGATTTTAAACCCTTTGAAAAAAAAAAAACACTATATGACACAGAAAATCTCGTTGTGCGAACATATAAAGTTATTGGAGTGTAAGCATCAGTAGGGTGTTATTGGGCATTCTACCCCACCTTTTGCTCTGTCGCTCGCTTCGCTCGCTCGTCGCGGTGGGGTAGAATGCCCAATAACACTTTTTTGAAAACCATTGGTTCAAGGTGGAGTAGAATGCCCAATGACATTTTTAAAAAAACACTGGTTCAGGATCTACTCCAATATAATTTTTGCTTACCTCGAGTGCATACTACGAGTATAATACTAAACGAGTAACTAAGTCACAACTTCACGTACATTTTCAGACATTTTCATTTAAGAAATATATTCGAATCATATGTGGCCCTGAAAAGGGCCTTTTTTGATGTGCGCATCTGAACACAGTATGCTAAAATTTAGGATCGATTGTCTCATGTCTCTTCACAAAATTAGAGATAACGCGTGTTGACACGCCACTCCGTGTTTTGTGATTCAGATTGAATTCCAAGGACATCTAAATTTTAGGATACTTTATCATTAAACTAAGATTCAGGGCAGTTTGCCTCACGTCTCTTCACAAAATTAGAGATAACGTGTGTAGATGACACGCCATTCCGTATTTTGTGATCCAGATTGGACTCCAAGGTCGTCTGAATATTAGTATAATTCATTCAGATAGACATCACTTCGCTTACCTCGACTGCTTACTATATTCTTGCGCAATGCCACCGTGCCACTATAATACTAAGCGAGTAACTAAGCCACATCTTCACATTTTCACTTCACATTTTACTAAGCAAACTATCTAAACACAGTATGCTAAAATTTAGGACTGATTGTCTCATGTCTCTTCACAAAATAAGAGTTAACGTGTGTTGACACACCACTCTATGTTTTATGATCCAGAATGGATTCCAAGGACATCTAAATTTTAGGATACCATAATCATTAAACTAAGATTCAGGGCAGTTTGCCTCACGTCTCTTCACAAATTAGAGATAACGTGTGTAGATGACACGCCATTCCGTATTTTGTGATCCAGGTTGGACCCCAAGGACGTCTGAATTTTAGTTTAATTCATTCAGATAGATATCACCCCCTGCATACTAAGCCACAACTTCACATTTTCACTTCACATTTTACTAAGCAAACTATCTAAAAACAGTATGCTAAAATTTAGGACTGATTGTCTCATGTCTCTTCACAAAATAAGAGTTAACGTGTGTTGACACGTCACTCTGTGTTTTATGATCCAGAATGGATTCCAAGGACATCTAAATTTTAGGATACCATAATCATTAAACTAAGATTCAGGGCAGTTTGCCTCACGTCTCTTCACAAATTAGAGATAACGTGTGTAGATACACGCCATTCCGTATTTTGTGATCCAGTTTGGATCCCAAGGACGTCTGAATTTTAGTTTAATTCCTTCAGACTACATCTTTCTGCACGTTACCAACATAAACTGTACTGTTAAATAAATACGTTTATACCACCACATCACTTTCTGCTATGTTAAGAAGGTTGTACACTGATACAATCCCCGTCAAACGGATAATTCGCACATACCGGTCCGTTTATTATTGTATTATTCGCCGGACGACGGCGACAGAAGCGATCACATTGAACGTTCACACGATAAGTGTAAGTGACACTTAAGAATCACCAAGATTGCAAAGTTGCATTATATCAATTTGCTGCGTTTGATATGTCTATGTGTGGGTGGTTCCCATGTATTCTACAATTACAATGCATCCGTTATGATCCACGTGTATGTTGTAGTCATAGTTAAAATTTGTATGATACAAAATTTCCCATAACTAATGTGATTCATTAAAATATGGATTATGTTTGTATGTCATTTTGATAGGTTTACTGTAAAACACGTATACACACTTTTGCTAAGATATGTATATCTCTAACTAGATAGTAGGTGTATCAATTTAAAATCATCAGAAGGATGTATCTTCGATGACAAATGAATTTAGCAGTATAGCTTTCTACCGAAAACTTTTGAACGTTGTTATTTTTAAACTCATACATTCATTTTAGATATTTCATGGTTTTATAATATTATCTAGTAATTTTAAGTTTTACTGCAACATACTTGCAAACTAACTTTTTGATGCGGATTCGCCTCCGGTAATTATTCTGTATAAAAATTAATTATTTCAGAGTGCGCTGTTATTTTTATTTACATTTGTATAAAAATATTTTTATTATTTATTAAATTTTGCAATGTTATGTGGAAATCATCATTTTCATCATCATATAATAGTAAGTACATTAAACAAACATACAAACTTAATTATAATCCCTAATGTATTTCTTCATAAGCGACAGCCAGGTGTCGGGTTCATCTTTGTCGGCGAGCGAAAAGCGATGGTTTTATATTTCTCATTCAAAAATTGTAATTAGGCAGAAAAATTGGGCATCATTACGCTTTAATTTGACGTAACTAACACAAATTAATCATACAACTTTGAGAACCTATAATTAAGGTTGAATTTTGTAATGACAGAAATACTGCTGATTTGGTATTTTTTATGAATAAAAACCAATCCATTTCGATCAATACGTTACATTTGCTCCAGTATTTTCTAGTGGTAAACACTACTAAGTATTATCTACAAATCTACAACCGCCACGGAAAATCATAAAATGTGAGTAAGTACTTATTACTAACTTGACAGAATGTCTTAGCTACGGACCTGGTTTTTGCCTGCCGGCTAACATATTTACCTGTTGTATTCCATTAAACATAACCATTCGTTTAAATTCTGTTCTAACTAACTAACTATTGAGGTTCTGTCTTTCACAAAATAGAACTCTCGCAGTCTATTGCATGACTATGTTATTAATAAAATGATGTGCATCATTTCAGGTCTGACTCCGAAGCCAGCACAATTTACCCGTCGGCAGCCATTGCGGGGACATCGAAGGGGAAAAAAAAGGCAGTAAAGCGCAAGGTCTCCGAGCCAACAACAAAACCAAGGTAGTTGTTATATAACTATCTCATGTCCTATTCCAAGTCTTGATATATTTCAATGCGTCGAAAGATTTACAAACAAATAATAAACTCACAGTCGTCTCTATATTGTTAGAAGTTATCTTGAGTGTTTCTTGTATATTTGCATTAAGATATATTATACAAACACGTTTTTAGACATTTCTTTTGCAGGATTACCGTTAATTCATGAAGTATTGTTATTAAGTTAATTAAATTGTTTACAGTAAAAAACCCAGCTCCAGCCGCTCAGACCTCTTCGGGTTAGAAGCTGAGGTACCTCCGCGGACAACTTCCCGTACAGACTTCTGTTCGAGTCTACTTAGCCGTGTCGCAAACGGCAAAGTGCGACGGACGGCGGACGTAACAGGGGACTTTTATGTGGAAGTAAAAGTGTACAACAAGGCGGAGGTGGCATCCATCGCCAAAGAGGATCGGTGGAAGAGAGCTGAGGTGACCCTAAAAGTCCAATTAGACCGGAATACTCCGCAGTGGGATGGTCTTCAGATTTTTATGAGGCGGGCTCATGAGTTATTTGATGATTCGGAGCCCGTCTTTTACAGTGATAGCATAAATATAAAGTAGTTATCAGATTAGCTAAGTTATTTTATGCTATCATTGTATATTAGTCTGTACACAGTCCCACTGTTGAGCAGTCTTTTTAATAAACTGTACCTATCTATTGATACTTATCATAGCGATCACGTATCAGAATCATAATAAGTATCTATTAATATTGAAGTCAGCCCATCTAACAGTAAATCAAAATTATTAAGTACTAAGTACCTATTTCGTATTAGTTACAATAATCAAAAATGCCTTTTTGTACTGTTTGTAACACCTCTGTAGAGACCGGTCACTGGACAGGTCACCTACGTAGTACTAAACATAAAAATAAGAATGTTTCGTATTTTTGCGAAGGTGTGGAAGTAATACATTCGGCATTTCGTAATCGTATAGCTTCCTATAGAATTGCCGCTCCATCTGAAAATTGTCACCTAGATTCATTTTTAAATAATATTGGAGATCAAATTAAAATATTAATTGACCTATCTCTTAAAAAACATACGTGTCTTAAAGTTAACTTCGAATATTTTGCATTATTTTTATTAATTAAAAATGATTCTCAGGAAATGAAATCTTTTGCAACAAAAAACGTTACTCTGCATCAGAATTATGAATTAGACTCATTATTATCCGAAGTTAAAAACTCTTTAACAAAAAAGATAGAAGAATTTCAGGATCGTGACAGTGGATGGACGTTCTTGAGCAGTTCTCATTTAGAAGTCAATGTTAACAAATATCAACCTTTGCGCGGTGGTTCACGCTTTATCAAATTGCCTGCTGCAATAAAATCGAAAAAAGCATGTGTTAATATCCGTAATAACGACGACTATTGCTTTTTATGGTCAATTGTTGCTGCTCTATACCCAGCTAAAAGTCATCCTGAAAGGGTATCGTCTTATCCTGATTTTCGTAACGTGTTAAATATAGAGAACATGTCATTTCCTGTAAGTTTTTCAGATATTGCGCAGTTTGAAGTAAATAATCCAGAAATTTGTATTTATATCTATGGTTTAAAAAAAAATACCGTCATAGGACCGCTTTACAAACCAAAAACCTTGAACGGTAGAGTGATTCATTTACTTTGTTTAGAAAATAGTCATTTATCACATTATTGTCTCATTAAAGACTTACCGCGACTCGTTAGGACTCAATTAACAAAGCACCACGGTAAAATGTACTTATGTGATTCGTGTTTAATATTTTTTAATACATGCGACGATCTTAGTTCGCATAGTTGTGGGGGTATAGCAACTGAACTACCACCAATAGGTTCTTTCATACAATTTGAAAATTATAATAAAAAACAAATTGTACCATTTGTTATATATGCAGATTTTGAAACAATGCTAGAACGTTATGCATCTTGCGACCCTGACCCCTCTAAGGCAAGCACTGTAACAGTACATCGTCATGTACCTGTAGCTTTCGCTTATCATATCACGTGTGCGCTAGACAAAAGCTACAATCGTTACGTTTCTTATCGCGGTTCGGATTGTGTATCATATTTTGTTAAGTCTATTTATAAAGAGGCTAAAAATATATTCGAAATTTTAAAAAATAATGTTCCTATGATTTATTCGGAAGAAAATGCTTACGACTTTGAAAACGCTCTGACATGTCATATTTGTAATCACTTCTTATTTGGCGATAGGGTTCGCGATCATTGTCACTTGACTGGTAAATACCGTGGTGCAGCACACAATTATTGCAACTTACAGTACAAAGTACCACGATTTTTGCCCGTGTTTTTTCATAATTTGTCGGGCTACGATTGTCACCTCTTCATAAAAGAATTAGGTGAAGCACCTGGATCTATTAACGTCATACCTAAGACAAAAGAAAACTATATTTCATTCACAAAGTTTGTTCCAATTTCAACAGAAGAGAGTATGCAAGTTCGGTTTGTCGATTCTTTTAAATTTTTAGGAACCAGTTTAGAAAAGTTAGCTACTACAATGAAAAAACAAGACTTTAATCAATTAAAATCTTATTTCCCTAATAAAAAACAATTTGAATTGCTAAGTCGTAAAGGAGTATATCCATATGACTATATGTCTCATTGGGATCGTTATGAAGAGACCTGTTTGCCTCCTAAAAAATACTTTTTTAACTCCTTGACTAATGAATCCATTACTGACGAAGACTATGAGCACGCTCAATCTGTTTGGTCAGAATTTAATATTGAAAACATGGGTATGTACACAGATTTATATCTTAAAACAGATGTTCTGTTATTAACTGATATATTTGAAAATTTTCGTAAAACTTGTAAGCGACATTACAATCTCGATCCTGCATTCTATCTTACAGCACCAAGTCTATCTTTTGATGCAATGCTTTTAAAAACAGGAGTAAAATTAGAATTGATTAGTGATCACGAAATTTTTAGAATGATCCAAAAAGGTATTAGAGGGGGTGTTTGCATGTGTTCCAAAAGACATGTCAAAGCCAATCATAAATTTTTAGATACTTACAATCCAACTGAACCAAATTCCTTTATTATTTATTTAGATTGTAACAATTTATACGGCTATAGCATGTGTCAATCTCTACCTTATTCCGATTTTAGATTTATGAGTAAGCAGGAATTAGATTTTTTACAATTGAACTTGAAAAATATCAGTGATACTGCAGAAAACGGTTACATTCTTGAAGTAGATTTAATATATCCAGAAAATTTGCACATGGAGCACAATGATTTTCCATTTTGTCCAGAAAAATGCTTGCCACCTGCTAGTAAGAGCAAAAAACTGGTTCCAAATTTGTACGATAAATATCATTATGTTATTCATTATGTGCATTTAAAAAAATGTTTACAGCATGGTTTAGTTTTGAGAAAGATCCACCGCGCTATTACATTTAAGCAAAGCTGCTATCTAAAGCAATATATCGATATTAACACTCATCTACGTCAACAAGCAGAGTCAACATTTGAACAGGATTTTTTTAAATTATTAAATAACAGTATTTTTGGAAAGACTCTAGAAAATAATGAGCATCGAATAGATGTTAAATTAGTAAATAAGTGGAGTGATTCAAACAATAAAACGAAAAAGATCACTTGTGCTGACAAATTAATATCCAGCCCGTATTTTCATAGTGCCTCAATATTTTCTGAAGATCTAGTTGCAATCCAAATGAAACCTTTGCGCGTTATGCTTAATAAACCAATTTACATAGGGTTTACAGTATTAGAATTATCTAAGGCTCACATGTACGATTTTCACTATACTATCGTAAAACCTTTTTATGGCAACCGAATTGAATTGTGTTATACTGACACAGATAGTCTAGTTTATAATATCCGGAGTAATGATGTTTATAAAGACTTAAGACTTCATTTCCTGAAATATATTGATACCAGTAACTATGAGCCTAACAATGAATTTAACTTGCCTATTATTAACAAAAAGGTTCCAGGATTATTCAAGGATGAAATGGGTGGCAAAATCATTAAGGAATTTGTAGGATTACGTTCAAAGCTTTACTGTATTAAGACCACAGACAAAACAATAAAAAAAGCAAAAGGTACAAAAACATGTGTTACGAAAAACTTAAATATGATAGATTATAAAAATGTTTTGTATAATTGTGATGTAATTCGAAAAAAAAATGTATTATTTAAGTCAATAAAACATGAAATATTTACTCAAGATGTAAATAAAATAGCACTTTCAAGCAATGATGATAAGCGGTTGTTATTATGTGATAAAGTATCTACTCTAGCGTGGGGTAATGTAAATATATTTAAGTAGTGCATTAAATAAATATTTTTATGCAGGTGACTGTACTTACAAAATAAATTGTGTGTTATGTAAGTAAGTAATTATTGTTTTACATAGATTAAATGCTTACTAAAATGAGAATTGTATTTTAGTTACTACTTACGAAATAAATTGTATGTTATGTAAGTAATTACTGCTCGATATAGATTAAATACCGACGATAAGCATAAAATGACAATAAGCAATGTATTTAGTTACTACCTAAGAAATAAATAATATTTTATTTTCAATAATAAATATGTTTCATTTCCATTTTTGATAAAAAGCGCATTGCGCTATCTGGTACCTACCTATGAAGTATAAAAATGACATGCAAAGTGAGATGGTTTTATCTTATTCCAGGGGTTATGTCTAATACCGCGCACTGACAAAATCATTGAAGACGAAAATGATTCATAGTTTATTACTTAAGGAGTTAGATTGCCAAAACAGCATCAACTTGCTACAAAAACATGTCTCAACTTGTTTGAAGACAAAATTGCATAACAGTCCATTACTTATGGAGTCAGATTTCCAAAACATAATCAACTTGCTACAAAATCATGTCTCGACTTGTTTGAAGGCGAATTTGATTCACAATTCATTACTTATGGAGTCAGATTACCAAAACATGTTCAATTTGTTACAATAATAAGATTAAAATATGTACATACTTCGTAAGGCAGCCAGCTCAAGCGGTCGCATTACGTTAAATAAAACGAAACAAAATGTAAGTATTTATCATCTAAAGCTTAAGTTTATAATGTGAAATATCTTAGAGTGTTGTAACTGGTATTAATCATAATATTTTCTTTCAGAGCATCAATAATGTGCGATTCTCCTGACATCATGTTCTCCCAATATGGCCAAGGCTTTCCGACTCCAAGTTTAAGCTGGCATATCCCAGAGCAACACCGACCTGAACCGGCCATTAAAAAATCCAGAACAAGACGGGAGGGCTTAAAACGCAAAGCATCGGAAGAGCGTCCTTTATGTCAATCATACGTATTAAACAACGAAAAGAAAAAAGGTTTACGACTGATCCAGATACAAGTGTTGGACATTAGTGAGCGACAAGAAAAAGTGGTTAATACAATTGAAGATGAGGATGTGGTAGTGTTAAGTGCACAATATGTAGTTAGTGAACCGGTGGACTATGTTATGGAAGAGACACAATCATTAATAAACAAAATTTCGAAGAAACTTTGTGGTGACGATTGTTATTAGTAAGTAGTTTCTATATATGTTTACTTTTAACTTATTGTACCTATTAGATTGTGATTTGTTCAGATGATCTAATGTTAGCAAGACTGCGGCTGTATTATTATTATTGCATTTTGATAATTAATTATTGTACTTTGCTAACCTGCTAGTGTATTAAAATGTATCTACTTAGGCCATCAAGATTTTGTCTCTCATATATTTAAATAAAAATATAATTAATAAGGATAAGTGTATATAACTATGTATTTTGTAAATAATGTGAAAACTAAATAAATAATATATTTTTAATTAAAATTATGTTTTATTGGTGTTACATAAACATACACTTTAAATTAGCTCAAATTTATCTCATTGTTTGTTATATGTTTTGAATATTTTTAAATTAATAGAATACTTACTCATCGCAATTCATCTAATTAGAGCTAATATAAAGTTGTTGTTTGACTTACCCTAAACACATATAAATAAAACGAAAAGTACATTTAGATTTTTATTAACTTTACATGATAAAATTAAAACATATTGAACACAGACATATTATTATCATCATACCATTTTCTAATACACACTGCATTATTTAATGCACAATTCTTTTTATGATTCACACAGTTAAAATCAGTTTTATTTTTACAGAACTTTTGTTTTAATGTCACAAAATTAGGGCATCCTTTGTCCCCTATATCGATCACTTCACAGTTTGCACATAACTCATTAATCCATTTTATCTTTTCCAAGCCTTTTGTAATAATTTTTTTGTTTTCTAAATAGGGTATAATAACACGACGAAACTCTTTGTAGTCTATGTAGCCTTCGCTCCAGTAAATTCCTCGATTTCTTTCTATCCACCTCACCTGCCTTTTTTCTTCTGGTGTTAGGTAATGGAATGAATATGGTGACTTTACCAAGAATGTCTGTGTATGATCCTGACTCACAATGGCTAATTCTTTGACGATAAAATTATTTATATTATCTTTAAACCCTTGCAGCTCTACTATAAGGGTATCCGCCTTCATGATATCTTCTTAACGATGTTACTTAGTGGTCTATATTCAACAATGCAGTCGTTCAGAATGAGACAGTATGCTGAAGTTTGGTCTGGTATCTCTGAATCACTCTCAATTTCTACTCTCACATCCACGACCGGACCTGTCTTTAAGTTATCCGCTTGTCTAGAGCAATCAAGTACAAACAGCGGCGCTAAATCTCTAAATTGTTTTTCACTGAGTATGGGCTCCGAGCGACGACCGTAATACGACTGTTGAAATCTGATGTATTGTTCATATAATAAAGCAATCCTGTTATTAGAAAAACTTACATTTAAGTTCTCATATGGAAAATAAGTTGAATTTAAATAAACTCTAACGTCTCGAAGATGACAGTGATCGAATTGAGACATGTCAGAACTTGCATTGTTTTTTCTTTTTGTCTGTAGACCAATAATAACGTATCTTGGTTTTTCTATCTGAGATGAAGTCTTGATAGACCAGGTATGTTTTGTAGTTTTAGGTAAAGCGGGGTATTCGTACAGATCCCAATTTCTGTATATCATTTGAAGTGGACGATCTTTTTCTAATAATTTTAATAACCCAATTTTTTCTTTGTCAGATACTTTAACATGAGGTACGCGCCATATGATTTTGTCAATCTGAATATCATCTACTACTTCGCCAGTATTAAGTTTAACTGCGTTCAAATTAGTGTTACTTCTTAATAATATCAGTTCATGTCTACTATTTATCACGACTTTATTAAAATCTTCAGCAAAGCCGAGAATGTTACGAAGTGGTATAGAAGCAGAAAATCTTCCTCCATCGATATTTTTTACACCATCAATATTCCATCCCCAGGCATTAGACATTTTAGATTCACTTTCATTCATTGAAATCAGTGATTTCATGGTTGTTGTTATACCTGCATTTTTTATTTTATCAATTTCCACTCCATTTAGCTCATATCTTATATCTTGGAACAGATAGAGTAGAGCATTATTCGTAAAATGGACGCTAGTAGCTTTGTCTTTCGTATCTTTTTTGGTAACGATAACAGTTCCTTCCAAATAGAGGGTACTAGCCGATGGTAATATGTACAAGTCTTGTTGGTTGATAGGTATACGAATTTCATCGTTCCTGTTAAAACTTGTTACATATGGTTTGTAGGAATGAAATTCGATACCTTCTATAGTATTATCATAATTCGGAGGGGCTAAAACGTCTAAGATATTCATTTTAACAATCCGATGGCTCTAAGGAATGCTTTATTATCTTTAGTTAATTTTGTTTTCTTTTTAGTGAGAGGTCTTATTTGATAGGTAGCTCGAGTAGAACTGATATTCTTTACTTGTTGAGTCACATTTTTATTGTAGTCAATCATTTTTTTCTTCTAAGATGCAAATATACTTGCACTTCTTCACCACGTAAATTGATTAATCGATTGTTTATATCTAGCAGCCTGATATGTATGCAACTTATGTTGTTTTGGTTTATTGGGAAATATATAGCGGTCTTTGGAATTTCTATGATCCTATATCCAGGTGGCACATTAAGTGCAAATTCGTGAATAATATGACTTGGTTCACCGTTTATATATGAACCACTTACAATATCACATTCAACCCTGACTACGGTCGTAGGTAGAATGTTGACTGGAGATGGCGACACATGCCATTTATTTGCCATCAAGATTTGTTTCTCAAATCCTAATAGTTTTCTAAAAGAGCCTTCTTTGATAAAATTAATGTCTTTTGTACAAAATAATGTAGTTTTTAAAGTATTATTATTGCACTGTAATTTGATCGATGCATTTTTTATTTCTGATTTTAAGTAATCGCTAATATCTTGCAATTCATAAGTACCTTCAGGTATTTCAATAACTTCATCAGAGCCATAATAGAACTTGTTATTAGTTTTATCAATGTTTGGAATAGAATTAAACGTAGAAAAGTGTAACAAAGCACACTCATACTCTCCATCTAATTGTAATGTATTGGGATAGTATGTAGTTAACACTGATGAGTCTCCAGTAATCGACAAAGTGAGGGACATCTTGCAAATGATTGAAATGAAAGAGATGCGTATATTTTATATTACATTTTTATTCCAAAAAGTCTGCAAATAGTTTAAGCATAAATGACCACAATTAACTGCGTTGAATTTTTGATATCTTGTGTAGTTATAAAAAACACTGCAATTTTTTAAATATTGCATCAATTCCATCGGAGGTTTTAGATTCCCATAGCTATCAAAGTATTCACAGTGATTGTATACTTTAGTATAAGCTACCCAATGCGTTCCTTCATTCTTGGAATCGTCTAAGTTAACGATACCACATTCCATACGTTTCGGCTTCCTTGGTAATTGATCTTTCATATATACTCCTCGGAAATATGGGATGTCTCTTGCATAGTTTTGGATGTCTACATTAGTTAGTGGGCGATTGGGTAGCTTCTTGTTCAGTTTTTTGATGATTTTATGAACAATCCTTTGCCGTTTTTGTAAGGCTTTATGTATAAACCCTTGCCCAACACTAAACCCTCCATAGCTTTATTATGTCGTTCTGTTTCTTGCAAATTTTGTTTGCTTGCTTTGTAATCATTGACGGTTTTTGCAATGCCAGCTGCACCACCAGCTAAAGTTCCTAAAGCCGATAAACCAGCGAAAATTGGAATTAAAGGTAGAATTCCTCCAGTCTTTGGTATGGGTATTACTCGGGGTACTCGAATTCGATGATGAGTGTTTGGAAATAACTTTTTTGCGGTTAAGTAAGCTGCTTTTATTAAAGTCTTATTATCTTTGCATTTGAGTTTCTTAATTTTTGATTTTATTTTTGAAACTAAGGTTTTAAATGTTTTAATGCCTGATCCAGACTTTAGTTTCGCTTTCATAACTTTGCTCACTAACCAAGAGCTTAGTTTTTCACCTTTCCCGGCATCTTTTGATTTAAGTCTTTGTTTAGCCATGTTAAGTAGTTGTAAATCGGCTTTGTGACGATTTGATAAGTCTGTATGGTTTGTATACGCAATGTCGTGTTGCATGCAAGCTTCGTCTAGCTTATTTACACCTCGGTCACCTCGCGCTAAGCGTTTGTGAAGTTTGGTTCCTGGTCCGCAATAATTGTATCCTGGCAAATGAACTTCGAACGGTAGATTATTAATTATGCTATTAACTAGTCCACCCCCTTGCATTACTCAAATTATAATGATAAGATTTCGAATAAAAAATGGTTATATAATCATCTTAGTCCATTAATGAAGCTTTTTCAATCCAACTGTTTTCTGCACTATTTAGACCTAACCACTTAACATACAATTTATTTCCTTTCTTTTTCAAAATCTTTTCTATCAAATAAACATCAGGATAATTAGATCTTTGCAGTTCTTGTTCGTAAAAAGCTCCTAATATGATTTGTTTTCTTTGATCTTCTATGTGATATGTCACTGGTATGGTTTTATTTACCTTTTTTATAATAAATAATTCAGTTGACCAATTAGGAGTGTAACCTTTCTCAAAATTATGTTTGTATTTACTTATACGAACACAATCACCAACTCTGAATTTAGGCCTCCACTGAACTAAATCATGTTTGTTGATTTTTTTAATATTTTCTTTGATTATTTGTTCGTTAGATTTATTCACATCAACCGGCTTAAATTGAATAGTGCGATGTTTCGTGTTGTTATATCTGTTCAATGTATCTTCCAATGGTAGACCTAACCACTTATAGTTTCCATTGAGACTAAAATATTTATATAATTTATTTTTTACAGTTCTAATAAGTCTCTCTACAATTGATGCTTTTTTAGTAGAAAACGATGAGTAATGATTAATGTTGTGCTTTTTCATAAGCGTTTGAAAAGTGATGTTATAAAATTCTGTCCCCATATCAGTTTGTAAGTTAACAGGATTATTACGACTACGAAGCAGTATATGTTCAAATGCACGAGCAACATCAAATTTATTTTTCGATTTTAACGGTTCAGCCCAGGCATACTTTGAGAAGCAGTCAATCACCACTAAGATGAAAGTATAACCTTTGTTATACTTTTTCAGGTTTTGCATGTCCATCAAGTCTGCTTGCCATAAGTCATGGATTCCTTTCAGAATAACAGAACGTCGAAGGAAATTTCTTCGTGCCGCTTTGTGTATTTCATTTACAATTTGCTGTTTTACCATTACGAAGGTTTTTGAAGTAATTTATCTACTTCTGCTTTAGTATAAAAGTTATCTTGCAAATGAATTGAAACCTCAGGTATCTTTGCTTTTAAAGTAGCTAGAACTGTGCCCTTTGCATCTTTTATAATTTGAGAACGCAATTTACCAATCAAATTATTTACTTCTCTTAATGTGGTAGCATTCAGTTGGTCTACATAATCCTTGTTCACAGCATCATCTGCTTCTACTGGAGATCTAATTCCTCTCAGTCTTGATGTTTTTAAATCGAAATCTCCGTTTTCTGATTTTAGCAATGCATTCTCTTTAAACTCAAATAGCTCTGACAAACGCATTCTTTTATGAATGTAGTGTCCAAATTTGTCTACATTCATTTCAGGTGTATTGTGTCGAGAGGTTAATAGTGAAATAACCAAGTTTTACAATATTTATTTATTTATAATTTTACTTTCACGCAATTCTTCAATAATAGATATAATTTCATTATCTAATCCTGTGTTGCCAGCATCTCTTGACGCAATTAATAATTTCAACCTTTCTACTAATTCATTAGGATCATCCCAGTACACTAAATCAACGTTTTTTCTCCACTTTTTTAGTAACGGTAAACCCTTTCCGTGAACAGCATTCTTCAGTTTAAAAAGAGGTTTAATAACTTGCAAATATTTTAGTCCTTTATTACTTTTTATTGGCTTACTTGGTTCATAGTCACGACGATGTGCATTTGTATCAAGTAACATAGACTTATAATTTTGCAAATCACTATCTGTCACCAAGTTTAAGTTTACATCCTTCTTGAGCAACAACTGTTTTAAACCAGGCGTATTACGATATTTATGTCCCGCTACAGTGATGAACTGATCGTTGATGGTTATGGCAGCAGAACCTAACATCAGTTTCCCGCGTTCTGCTCTAACCCCAAATGGAATATCTACCAATGCTTCCGAAGATACTGACCAAGATGACGTATTACAATCTTGATTACTTTCAACTACTGATTCATAGGAAGAGTCACTATTGACATCGGATTCATATTTTTCGTCCTCATCACCGTTGTTATCATTACTTTCTGCGCTATCAGTTCTTTCTTTCTCCAAAGTTTTCTTAATAAACGGAACATCAGCAAAATTATCATTAGCTGGCAGGAGAGGAGTTTGCTTATTAGCAATTAGGTTGAGAGGCTCAGTTACAGGTTTGAAAACTGATTCCAGTGCTTGTCTATTATTCATCTCAGCATCTCTCATTTTACGTACTTTTACCTTTACAGCTTCTGCTGCGTCAACAATTTGTCGTTTTAATGATTTTTCCATATTGGTAAGTTTGTCGTAATCGAATCAGTGTCGCAAGGCAAATAATAATGACAGCCCGGTAATACTCTTATATATATGTATTCGTGTTCTTAGTCAAAGACTACAAACGTATCAAATTTACTTCTATAACATCCTTTGTTCTTGGAACAATCTTTATTAATTACAACATAATTGAAAGGAATACTCCATATTTTTGAACACATTTCACGAAATTCAGTCCATGTCATGTCAGTGTTGACATGTTCTTCATAAACATGTCTCATATTTCTTTCATCTTGTTTAAACAGAACGATTAGATTAGCGTTGTCTCGTACTAACTGCTTAGGGATTTTGCTATAAGTCTGATTTAGATAAAAACAATCGATGAACTTGTGCCTGCCCATAGCAAAATAATCGCGAATGTTATTTTGATTTTCACAAGCAACATCATCAAATACAATTACAGAATTCGGTTTTGCGTTCTGAACACTCAGTACTTGCTCATTTTCACGATATTTCTGAAACGAAATGCCTGGTACTTGTTGTAAGACTTTTTCCAAAAAAACGTACTTTGGTTGTTGCAAGGTTTTCGAATAAACATACACATTTTGAAATCTTAAACCGTTCTCATGAATAAGAAGACCAATTAATAAATTAGTTTTTCCACAATTTGACGGTCCACAAATGATGCATCGTACCGAGTTTGGTAACAATTCTCCATGGCGAAAACCAGTCTCCTGAGGATTCACACAAAGTGCTTTTACTTGTAATGATTGTGGTTGTTTTACAAATTTCATGACGAGTGCTTAGAAGGGTTATATTGTTAATGATTCAAATAATGTATTACATACACATTTATAAGTCATCGCTAACTTGAACAGTGGAGTAGCCCCTGAACCAGTGTTTTTTAAAAAATGTCATTGGGCATTCTACTCCACCTTGAACCAGTGTTTTCAAAAAAGTGTTATTGGGCATTCTACCCCACCGCGACGAGCGAGCGAAGCGAGCGACAGAGCAAAAGGTGGGGTAGAATGCCCAATAACACCCTACTAGCATCTCGTACTAAATCCTCTAGAGATCAGATGGAAGTAGAATGGATCACTTTATTACTCGGGGGATGTTAACACAGAGAAAAGGCGTGTAGGTCAGCTGTATGTAATGTACAATTGTACATTATGTATGTTTGGCACGAACAATAGAAAGAGATTTTTTATACAAAACCTGTATGTTTTATGAACGTACGAGTACGTGAAGTTTTTTGTGTTTTATTTTCTAAATTCAGGATTTGTAACTAAAAGCTATGCAACGAATATTTTACTAAAAACTTTAATCCCACCACGCCGTGCTGTATGTAAATAGACTATATCCTGGAGTAGCACATACTATTTTTTTTTATCCCGTAACTATCTTACCTTTGGACAATTTTCTACTTTAACTTGGGTGAAAGCCCTGGTCAGTAGGTAATAAAATTGCTGCATCCTAACAAAATTATGAATGTACCCATCAATTAGGTATTTATTTTAATTAATCAAATGGTTAGACAAACAATTACTTCCAGTAAGTAAACAATAATGATTTAAATTAAAAACAACAAAAGTACATCAATCCCTCTCACAATACTTCTGACATGTCAATAAAATTATCTTCCATTCATCCGCAAAGTTCATTGAACACAATAAATAAAGTGCCCACAGTACACAACTGTTACATCGTACTTCCAATGCTTTTATCATGTACTAATAAGTTATTACAGAACTCGATTGTTAGAGTTCTGTAATAACTTACAGATTCAATTTGCTCATCATCTCGACTTATGTACAAGATGGAGTCCGAGGGATCGTATATTTTTATTGGTTAAGGAAAAATGGGCTCCACAATCAATTGTGTTTGTCTGTGAAGTGGATTGAGCTAAGAATAATTATACTGTCTAAATTGTTTTCACAAGCCTTAGATATATTAACTTGCTTGTTTGTAAAAGTAGCGTGGGTGATTCCGTGATGTTTTAACAATCGAAAGAATCGGAGTCGTTACAATAAACCATCGAGTCAACTATCTATTTCACCGACCGTTCTACAAAATAATCAAGATGTTTTTCGATTGTTTCGTCAACAGCATCGACCGCTAGTTTTCGATTGTTCGAATCAGTCACTCTCACTCGAAAATCTATACTATTGAGGAATAATTTGCGAATGAACACGCCATGTGCTCGTCGTAATAACAGACCGAGTCTGACTCGAGCCAAAGTCGAAACAATCGTGACCCATCGAGGTGTTCGAACAATCCAATAAAACCTCTCGCGTCGCACATCGCTATGTAAGAGTGTGTCCAGTTATAATGTTAACACATACTCAAACTTTCTAAGCAACTCGTATCTGTATCCAGGAATAGAGACTATATTAAATCCTCCAACAAATTTGAAGAGTCTTGATATTAGCCTATGTAAATTCTTGTCTAACTTTATCAACTTCTCTCTATTCTTATGACAAACACGATTTCAAGTTTCTACACAGATTCTATTCACCGTATGTGTTATCTTCAGTCGTCGGTTGCTATACTTATGCTTATGTTCTGTACTCAATTCCAGACAAAATTTCAGTGACGTTTCGGAAAGATTCAAATTAACATGCCATCACCTAATTCGTTTTTGTTACTTCGGCCCTAAATTAACATAATTATTTCTTTCGTGATTCCCACTTATGGAAGTGCCCTCACCTCTTGAAAGAATGGCCTTGGAAGTTCAAACTTGAGCTCAAGTTACTCTTCTCGTCCTTATGCGAGGCCACGATATTGGTAAAATATTTTATCTATACTTATACTAATATAATAAAGAGGTAAAGTTTGTTTTTTTGTTTGTATGAGGTAATCTGTGGAAGTACTGGTCCGATTGCTAAAATTTTTACACCAATAGAAAGCTGCTATATTCCTGAGTGACATAGGCTATATTTTATGTACGTGGGCGAAGCTTCGGGCTAAAGCTAGTAGTTTAATAAAGGGAATATGGGTTATCTAATCAAATAATGATAATTATCTATTTTTGGATGCTGTGGTCAAAATGAATCTCATCTATGAGAAATGGCCATATTATTACGATAAGTCGTCCTACTGGGGGGAGTACCTCACGGATTATCTTGCCCTTCAATTTAATTCATGAATCCCCGACCGGTCCTATGAGACCGCGCTGTTATTGTTTTACTATTGTGTCTCGTTTTGCGGGTATGTGATAGGTTAATATGGTCTCACGAACGTTCCGACTTTTCCACTATTTCACTGCATGTTTCAACATTACTTATTGCCACCCGTCATGACTTTCCTCGGTAACCGTTTATCTTCAGAATTCAGGAATAATTTATATTCAAATCTGAATTTTTCGTATTCCTCCTTTTGTTGTACTATTCTATAACATTATAATGTATAGTATTTTCCTCACTAAAATCCTGCAACGGGGTGTAAGGCAGGGAGAAGTCATTGCTCCAAAAATGGTCACGGCCGCAATGGAAGATATCTTCCGGTCCTAGACCGGAGAGGACTAGACATTAATGTCAATGGCGAGTACATCACTCACCTTTGAATTGTCGACGACAAAGTAGTCATGGCTGAGATTATGGAGAAGCTCAGCACAATACTCGATGATCGATGTAGAGCTTCTAAAAGAGTGGGCTTTAAAATAAACATGAACAAAACCAAAGACATGATAATATATAACTATATAGGACCCACACCTATCAATGTCAAAGAATCTAAACTCGAAGTTGTGAACCTGAGACAGATAGTCTAGTTGGGTAGATATAATTTCGAGTAAGATGCCAATCAAAGGAAAGACGCAACGCAAAGAAGAAAAACAGGGTTTCAATAATTTCCAACCTTAAAAAAATAGGCAACGTCATTTTCATTTAAAGAATAGCAAGAGTTCAAAACCGATTTCTAGATATCGAATTTCAAGAGATTTATAAAGTGGTTTAAAATATTTGTTATTTCTTTTTCACATTGAGTTGTTGCGCGAGGGCCATTACAAGAATGAGGCCATGCTCACCAACTCCTAAGGCCCCCACTGTAAAATATAGAAAACCCTAATAACGAAAGGGTATCCTCTCATAAATCTCTCCTTTGGGAATGGAGGTGTTGTTGTTTCGTTTCTCTAAAATAAGTCTTCTTACATTTTATGATCTAATCGGTCTCTTCCTGTTGCTTACTAGCCTTCAGTTAGTTATCTCTGTAGATTATTTCTTGTAGATCATTGTTTCCTGTTTACTTGTTTTCTTACAGAAAAAGATAATAAAGCAAAAAGTGTGTCAGCTTCTCACGACGAAGATAAGAGTTAAGAATAATAGGCATCTAGCTTACAGAACAAAAAGAATAAGGAATATTATTTGTCCCTGTAATTACGAGAACGTTGTTTAGTTCTTAGCTGTATTAATTGTAGTCGTCAGTTATTTTCTTTATTTTAATGTTAAGTATGTGCTGTATTTTTTCAACTAATTTAGAAGTTTATATATTTTCTATTAATTTAAGCTATTAAGAAAAAGTGTCTAGACTGATGGATAGAAAAATAGACTTACAACAAAATGATCTAAGCGTTCTGTTTTTGCCGACTGAGGTAGGAACCCATCAAAAGATTCTTTGATGGTCCGCTGTATCACTCCACACGCTATCACTAACTCCATATTCTTCCATATCACTTCTCACACAATCCATCCATCTTTTCTTTTGATTAAATTTAGAATCTTCCTAAATCCTTATAAAAACATCATAAGGCGCTCTCTTCCGAAAGGGAACCACTTTCAGCGCGGATCTCTAACACAATATTGTCCAAGAAATAATAAAGTTATGAAGGTGAGGGAAAACTCTCATAAAACTTGTGTTGTTACGTTTTCAGCCAATCTAATATCGCTCCACAGACGTCTGAACTTCGTCACGTTTGTCAAATTAATTTTATACGAACATTTTCTTTGTTATCTTAATCGGATATAGGTTGATTAAACTTAGTTACTCGTAAGAGCAATGACAAAGGTTTTGGATTAAAGGACTTTTCAAAGATACATGAAGCAGACATTACCCACAGAGTAGTTAATTAAAGTAACGCACTTCTCTTATTTGTATTAAATACTCAAACCATTGTATGAAATAAAAATAAGAACGATGTCAATCCACAGTGCAGAGTGCGCCTCCTGATCGCACCTTTCGAAGATTTGTGAGGAGTGTCTTACAATTAAGAATATTTGAAGTGGTCAAACTAAATCAGTGTTTAGTTGAATGTAAAACAAAAAATTATAATACTTTTTTTCTTTTCCAGGCTGGTGTCGTGGCGCCTGCTCGGCTTCGCGCTGCTCAGCGTGTACGCCGAGCACGCGCACGCGCAGCAGCGCCACAGCGAGCACCAGGGACCACAGACCTGCGGCGGACACCTGACGCGACACGTGGGCACCATCACCACGCCAAACTTCCCCAACCCTTTCCCCGTCCCCATCAAGTGCAAGTGGATAATAGAACACGACATAGTGAACGGGACTATATCGGTGTACTTCACGCAGCAGTACACTACCACTGGGCTGACGTTCACTGAGTACATGTACTATGACGAGTCTTACAAGTTGGGCGAGAGGAGAGCGCTCACCGTCACTGATGACAACATCACCAGGATCAAGTGGCTACAGGTGAGTTTAATAAAACTACTTCAAGATTTTTTAATGTAAAACAATTGAAGGTCTAAAGCCCAGAAAGCAGTTATTATGAATATACTTTCAGTTTGTATGATTTACTTTGTCACCAATCGCTGAATATTTTATTTAAAATAGTAAAGTATTGGTATTTTTTTTTAATTACGAAACCGCTGATGAAGAATCCTACCACTTGAGAACCAAAATCAAGTACAGGATACATAGTACAGCAGTGTGTGTCGATGTCAACGACACGGTATGTCAAAGCTATTTATTAGAACGACGGTTGTGGCAGGAATCGTAAATTCACGGACAATTTTGCAACCAATTTTACTCTGAATAAGAAAATGGAAATGCACATTTATATTTTCAAAAACTTCATGCGAAGAGAAAGTACAAGTACGTGTGATACATACCGGCAGATTGTTATTATAAAGGGGAAAATTGCGTTACTTTGAGATAGGCACGGGATGTTTTATAAACGAATGAATCGGAGTATTTCAAATAAACCATTAAGTAAACCATCCACTCGCCGTTCTACTAAATAATTGAGATGTTTCGAGTCAACGGAATCCACCGCTAGTTTTGATTGTTCGAATAAGTCACTCTAAACCATCGAAGAACAACTCGTGAATGAACGCACCAGGCGCCAGTCACAATAACATTCCGAGTCTGACTTGAGTTTAAGTCGAAACTATCGAGATCCATGAAGATGTTCGAACAATATATCAAAATAATATCAATCAAAATAATTTGTACTTTTGCCTTCCGATTTACCTTTTTACATACCTCATTCCACATTTACTCACCTTTATACCTTAAATAATATGATGGTGAACATAAGATTAAATGATTATTCTTGGTTTTGAAGATACATCTCTTGCCCTTGGAGCACTTAGAGAATGAATAGAAACATCACATGAAACAAAGTAGCTTGATTGCGTCGATTAAAGTAGTAGCCTTGTGAAGCAATCTGCGTAATTGTTGCGTAGAGTCACGTGTTCAGAGACCAGCTCTTAATTATTGATAGATTCATTCCCATTTGTGATGCCAAAATAAATCTAAGCAGTATTGTTTGCTATAAATTCAAATGGCTACTTATAGTACAACTAACTACGTGTAGTAGCTGTTTCGTTGGTCTCGTGATGTTAAGCGAGTGGTTTCTTGGGTTGGTGTCAATGTGACGACGTGACCCGCTCAATCCCATATTAACCTAGCGGCTTTTTGGCTGGCTAAGAACCTAATCTTATTCTAATTTAAATAACCTTGTTTTTCCTTGTTTTTTCGGAAAAACAAGTTGATTACAATTTGTTTAACAGGCACTTTTAGACTATTGTCAGAAAAAAAAATACACTTCAACAAGAGGACAGTAAAATATGTTTCGGAGTAAAACGTTCACGTAATAAATAAAGTTTCTCAGTTTATTTATTGTAACAACGTGATACGAACAATGAGTGTTACGAATCGTTTCCTTTATATTATAAGAGCTCGAGCCGGAATTTATTTTACCTCAGTTAAGTAGATCTCGCTTTTGTGCTTTACAGAAACGGTTGTGCATTTATATTTTTTTTTAGTTTTCTTAGAAAAAAAATATCTTGGCAAGTTACATAATACTTATTAACCCAGCTTCGACTTTCGATTTGAATTTCTTGACTTTTTTCTTTTATTAATAATTTAATAATTATGAATGACTCAAGTTTTCTTAGAAGTCACATACTTAATACTTATTTTAACTAGCGACCTGCCTAACTTCGCATGAGTATTACAAATCTTTGAAATTCTTGACTTTTTTCTACTATGTTTATCTTATGTGAACAGACGGACAGACGTAATGGGAGATTTGTTTTTTGTTACTACTACTATTTACTTATTTAATAAAAATTGTCAAACTTATGAAGAAATATTACTAATACTTTTATGAAGCTTGGCGCTCAACCATTTTTCTTGCTCACATTTTGAAACAATATTTGAGTGAACTTCAGACCGCTTGACTAATTGCCTCTGTACGGAACTCTTCTGCAGTAAACTTCACCTGTACAGTTGCTTTGTTGTAACAAGCGAGGCTGAGAACAACAAAATGTTGGCGAACTTCGTGGACTGGCCTGTCGGTTCGCTGTTAGAGGCCCCGGAAATGAGTTTACAAACTTACTTCGGACGTAACTGTTTGGAAAACACATATTATCTTCTTAGCGACGCGATGGGAAAAACTAAAGTGAAAACCACAGTACTAGTGGAAACGACCCTACGTATCCCTCAGAAACTAATTAACTTACTGGTATGAAAGTCTGTTTGGATGTGTATTTTTTTGAGGGTGTGAAATTATCAAACAATTTCTACCGCTCTGGGTTGAGCGAAAGAGAGTGTCTGATTTACTAAATAAAACCACCCATGTTTTTCCCAGCTAGGGCTGCAGGTGCGGTATCGTGTAGAAGTAAATTTTTCAAACGATTTCGCAGCTGTAAAAAATCACAGAATTTGAGCCTTGTTCGACTGAATGTACCA
This sequence comes from Mythimna separata, assembly GCA_030763345.1. Classification (NCBI taxonomy): domain Eukaryota; kingdom Metazoa; phylum Arthropoda; class Insecta; order Lepidoptera; family Noctuidae; genus Mythimna; species Mythimna separata. The sequence goes on along the minus strand of JAKKIA010000036.1, from coordinate 3,598,754 downwards.
ATGCAGTGATTTTGATATAGCTGATCTGATTTGAGATCACTTAAAAAATAATGATTAGCTTGATGTAGCACGTTTAAGTGGTTATTTAGTTGCAACACTGATGAGATGTAAACACTATCGCACCCCTAGCTGGAGAAGATGTTCACATCTGTTCTGTGTCTATTTAACTTTATCCAAGACATAAAACTACTCATTCTCGTTATTTACGTCTTCTTTAACAATGTTAAAAATTGTTGCCATGTTGTTGTAACACACTTTGTGACCCCTTTTCGATTAAAGTTGCTGGTAAAAGGTTCGTTTAATCCGGGAGCACCCTTTAACCGTTCAGCCGTAGCATGTTTTTTGTTTTTATTTGGAGCACATAATTATGTAGTTTTCCATTATAAGTGGTTTAGGTTGCCGTTTTCTCAGCATGGGCTAATTTATGTTCTGGATCATGAAGATGGCAATTAGCAAAGGTAATAGTATAAAGATGGTGGACCGATGACTTTGTGAGGATCGCGAGAATACGATGGATGCGAGATGCACAGGACCGGTCGTTGTGGCGACGCTTGGGCTCCCCCAAGCGCCTAGGCCTCCGCCTATGTCCAGTAGTGTACGTCTTTGGATCTTCTGATGAAAATATTGATAAAATAATACATATATTATGTGTGTTATTCTATTAAGACTTTCGATTTTTTTATGGTAGGTACAAAATAAATGAACAAAACTGTAAACAAAAAAATCCACAGAATGCAATTTGTGATTGGAAAAACATAAATCCATCGTTTTTATTTATTTAATCGTTCCATAGATGGAAGCTAAAGCTGTGCCGAGCGTTAGAGGATAAATGGACAATTTGTGCGCACATAACGTTGCACAGCCACACTCGTCGACATGTTACTAGAATATTCTATATGGGCTCAATGGGAAAGGAATATTTATTTCAAATGAAAAGGTTCCAATTCCACAAAATTCTGTTACAAAATTTGTAAAACTAAAAACTAAACGTAATAAAACCGCGATTGCTAACTGTATTTTGATGTTTAGTGATACTCTTTTAACTGACTTCAATAACACGAAGCTATGCTCACTCGATTTCACTGACTTTTTTGTGTCTTATTAGACGATATGTTCGTTAAATGTTTTTCGATTTTGTTTGGAAAAATTGAAAAAGAAAGGAAACAATATTACCTGGGTGCTTCTATTTGAATTTGGTGAAACTGTGATGAAGAAAAAAATAGCAGTAATCAAATATCTGTTTGCTCTTAACACCAGTTTTGTACAGTTACTTCACTCTATGATTGATGATTTCACCATCATTTTATAAATAAACTAGCAGCCCGTCCCGACTGCGCTCGGGGTAGACAATTATTTATTTTTGGAAATTTTTCTACACCTTCGGTTACATTGTTCAAATTTTACCAAGGATCCCTAATTTTTTTCAAAATGAAATGTAGCCTATGTCAAATTGGAAGAATGTAGCATTCTATTGGTGAAAGAATTTTTTAAATCGGTCCAGTACTTTTTGAGCTTATTCATTACAAACATCCAAAAAAATGGTACAAATCTTTCCTCTTTATAATATTAGTATAGATATAGATAATCTGTAATCGGGATTATCAATTCGGGCATAAAGATTTTGTTTAAGGACCCATTTCGGTTATTCGTTGATCCGTGGTAATTCCTTTACTTATATTTCAAGCTAATCTTTGGAATTAGCTCGTAAATGTAAATAAAGAGATATGTAGATTGACTGTCTGTATTGTCATTCCTCGAGGTACCTTACTAGACAACTTATTCACTGTTTAATGATAAATGATATTTATTTTGCAAATTGGTTTTCACAAACTCTTTTACACGTGAATTTTTTTTTGGACTTTTTTTTTGTTACTAGATGAGGCCGGAAAAAAAGGTGTATCCCTTCAAGGGGCCATCAGTACATTTCACTGACAGAAAAACATCCCTTACTACTAAAACTCAAAATATGAATACTCGATTGAATAATGTAAAACACAAAGCCTTTATTTGTTATATTCGACAAGTGGTATGTTTCCACTTCCACGGAACTTGTAATATTGCGGTCGGTCAGAATATCTGACAATCGAATTCACAGCTCTGCATTAATTATTACTTACAGTAGGTACTGTTTTAAAGTTAATAAGCAATTTAACTATTTACTAAATGATGGTTAAAACTAAAAGCAGGATTGTTAAAATTAAAAGCAGGGGCTGACTATTGTATTTGGTATCATTAAATTAAGTTTACTAAATAAATAATGTTCATGATCGATTGTAAAATGAAGCGTTTCTTTATTTTACGATTACAGTTGCGATTTATAATAGTAATGCATTACGTTGTACTTCAATAATACGTACTGTATTTTGCAATCCTTTTATTGTAAGCTATGTACTTGTGGTAATAAAACTCGTTAGAATACTTTATTTCAATGTCGCTTAATATGCTTTAGGTATACGAGTATATGTAGTTTGTTATGTACTCATGATGTTTCTTTCACAAAAGCTATTAATGGAAAGTTAAAGTTGACAAATATTACAAAGGTGAAATTTTTTGAGTGCTTCTGCTTGGGCGGATTTACGTTTTTCCTTTTCCTGACGGGTTTCCTTGAGATAATTTTCTACTTTCAGCACAGGCAGTAGCTAGTTTATTATAATAATGTAAAAGAGTAATTTTATAAGAATTATTTCAATACTAACACGCGACATCTAAGGTCGCGGTACTACCTCCGATCCCTACATTACCTTCCTACATTAATAAAACGGCTGTCTTGTATTGTTACAGTGTTGAATTAACAAAACGTGTGCCTAACGTACCCGCAATGTTTTGTGATGCCAGGTACTCTGTGATAATAACAGGGAGAGCCTTTCAAATTAACTGCTCATTGTGGTTGATATAGCATTTTCGGTATTTGTAAAAGGCTCTGAGAGAGGTATATTAAAGTAGACGGTTAAAATATGACGATAAAATTAGAGGATTGAAATGGTAATGAGAAGGAAATTGTTTTCGTTTATGGGTGGGTCCAATCCAATGATTTCTTTCGCTTTTACTGAGTAAAACCAACTCTTATGATCCTTTTTTAGACTGACTTTTATGACTTGTTCTCTTTCGTACAAATCATGGCCCCAGTAGTCTTCGACCGTGATAGGTCCCTACGGTTTTGCTGACATCTCGTAGAAACCTTCTGTTGTAGGTAAAAACCTTCATGTATCCAATATAAAGTTGATAAATTCGATCTCTGAAAGGGTTGTGCAAAAGCCTGTCAATATGTGTTTGGATTTTTCCAGGTGTAAGATACTCTGAAAGATATGTTGCTCCCTATCACGGCAAATATCTTTTTGCTAGAGGGGAAATTTTCTTTCTTAAGTTAAACGTATTTATGATAATGGTTCTAAAATGTTAAGACTTCTTATTAAACTTTAAAGTACAAACTTATATTCATAAGTTTGTTTCTTATATTTAAACTGTAAAGTAAAAACTTATATTTATTTTTATAAGTTTGTACTTTAAAGTATAATCAAATAAATTATATTTATATTTATACAGCTGGGGATAGAGAGTAAGTCAAAAGTTTTCCCTTTGTGGTATTGTTATTACGAGAGAACTTAAGAAACATTCGACCTCAACAATCCTATTAACAATTTAAGCTTCATCTGATCCTTTCCGACAGTCGAAGTCGTGATGCTCGCGATCTATTAATTATGATAAACAGAACGTTTTGAGGTCACGAGTAGTCTAAAGATTGTACTTATAATGGCAACGAAAATTTACTAAATGGAGGAAATATAGCTATAACCTATCAGAGAATTTGAAAGATATCTATAACGTAGCTCGCAAATGGTGAGAAAACGAATCTTAATTATAAAGTTTTTATAGAGAAACTTACTTTTGCCATATACTTATTATACAATTCTAAACGCATTGTATTCAGGCTCACAATAACTAAAACAAAAGATTCCTCTGAGGTTAAGAATAATCCACGAATGACTGCTTCCTACCTCCACGAGGACCTTTTCGGAGGGACCGTTGTCTTTAGAAAGGGTAATAATATATTCGGTTACATTTCCCTGCGGATGTAACCGCAACACGAATTTATATTTTTTCTTCCAACTATGCTTTAATTTCATCATAATCACACTAAAAATTCAGTACAAAGCGAGTCTTTATTGCTCTAGAGCAATAAAAATGTATGAAATTTCATTATTGTACAGTTTTTTTTTTAATCGCACCATAAGGCGATACTATTTGCCAGCGACCTTGCGCGATCGGGCCGTAGCTAGCACCCGCGTCCCGCGACCGCGCATGCACCCCTCTTCGTACGCTCGTTTCGTCAGTTTCGTAGGGTAACCATCCGTTTCAAATAGAAAGGAATTTACTGCCGGATTTTTTATAGCTACCTAACATTTTTTTATAATCTACTTATTTTCTTAGTTACATATTTTTACAAGTAAATAATATCTCATAATAATAAGTTAAAACCTAAAAATATATACATAATTATATTTTATTATTTACCTCTAAAATACGGAGTAGTTTAAAACCAAAATTGTGTGTTTCAAGTGCAATTACTTAAAAGAAGTAAAATTAGTAGGTATGTAAGGATCGTAATGCTGGAACTTGACTTGACGAAATATTCGCAGTGTTAAAATAGAATAGAATAAACTTTATTGTACTTACACCAAAATAAGTAGTAGCAGTGTTATCGGGATAAAGTTCATTTTATATACCACTTATAGCTTTACAAAGCATGCCTCGTTAAAACCCCATGGGATGTCACATTCCCAACTTCCATACTCCAGACTGCTACTAAGAATCATTATCATCATAATTATTCATCATCATTTCACCCAACAGACGTCCACTGTTGGACCACAAAACCGTAGTTGCCCAGCAGGGTCGAAGTTTACTGGGGTTATGTTAAAATGAACCCCGGAGCCCTGGATCGAAGGCAAAGAAGGAATAAGAGTTTTTTTTTTCAAGTGATTAATCATCAGAATGACTTCCCCACTCTTGGGCGGAGCGGGAGGGCGTGTCGGACTCTTATCGACTAAAACGCACCCCGTTCCTTCGTTGCCTTTGATCTGGGGGACACGGGCTCACCTTTCGGAATTACCGTATTCCCCAGACGCTTTTGGCCCTACGTGCCCCTACAGTTTGATGACATCTCCTTGAGGCGCGCGTGGAACAAAACGCGCCGTTGACGACAAGGCTCGGTCCAGGTTATTACCAGATTGCCGGATGGCGAGCTACCTAGTGCTCACCGTCCGCGAGCCCGCGTCTACCTGGTCCCTGGTATCCTGGTTGGAAATCGGAATCGGGATCTAGGCGTCGGTAGCGTGAGTGCCGTTCACACGTTTGCAGCACTGGGTTGCGACAGTCTAAAAAGGCAATGAAAATATACAGGCAGTGAAACAGACTTCAATATGAAATAATTTATTTTGTTAAGAGTATAAAGGTACAAAAAATGGCTTAATCTAGAGGATAAATGACTTTTGCTTAGATTCAGGTTTTAGACAAAAAATAGTTATTGTGACATAAAAAAATGTTGTGCAAAGTTATAGTATATTATTTTTTTCTATCAACAATATTTTTATCACACGATGTAAGGAGATTTAGAAAGAAAAGAAAGAAAGAAAGAAAAGATGTTTTATTTGGCACACACAATATATACACACAGTGTAGATTGAAAGGTAATTTATTTACACTTTATCTTATTGCAGCTTTTGTACGGAACCCTATTGTTTTTTTTTTTAAATAACATATAATCAGAGTCATAAACTAATTTTCTACTACTGATAAATGATATTTATTTTGCAAGTTGGTTTTTCCACTTTTCACGTCATTGTTTTTTGTCAGTTTATATGTACTAGATCAGGCCGGTGTTTCCTAGCTAACTACCCTGAGAAGGAACACCGAAACAAACTAAGGGGTCACAGTCTCTTATAAAGTCCATACAAAATGTACCTAATGGTCAAATCACATTAATTTCCTTAAATTTATCTCTGAGGGAGTATCCGGGACTTAATTTATAAATTGAATTAATAGCCATTTTCTGTAAATAACACGGCTTTTGTTCAAACTACTGTGTATTTAAAAATCCTTAAAATTGAGCACTGTCACACACACAGAATCATTTGATTGATGTGGTGTCTCTTGATTGTTATCGCAAAGTGGTTTTTGCTTTTTTGGAAGTTCTTGTGTGACTTCTGATGATGTTGCTCGTCTTTTTGTTTTCTTTTTTTTCATTCTCTTTTTCCTGTTCCTGTTTATTTTTGCGTTCCTGTATAGCGATGATAACGTAAGAAGGGTCCCTTATTGGCATGTTTCTTGTATGTCTTGGATCAACTAACTCGGGAAGCATGCAATCTATATAAAATTGAACCAGCTTATTTTTCATTTTTGTGTCCCAAAATTCGTCGTCTTTAAAAATCAATTCAGTTTTTACAGGAAAATTTTCTCCAGACCAAATGCCGAGTATGCATTTAGCCTTTCCCGTTATATGCAGCTGACCTTGAATTTGATACCACCAATTATGTTGTTTATTAATTACGCAATTACCATCAGGCATTTTTTTATAAAATAATATTTCTTTTTCTTTGATAGCTTCATCTATACCCAATCTATATGCTGTTATCAAATTAATAAACAAGTATTTAACATATATTTTCTTCAAAACATATGGATGAGCCGTTTAGACGTGATCTTGCGTTTTATATCATCAAAAGTCATAAATCTGCCCCTTAAGTCAGTACAAGTTTGAAAGTCCGTTCTGCTCCATTCAGAGCGGCAGGGCTCATTTGATGATTTTAACACCCGAGAAAAAAAAGGTATACCTATTTTCGTTTGAATCCTCAAGTATCAGATTTGTTGCTGCAGCAGTGTTCATATTAGTAAACAGCTTCTTTGCTTGTTATTTAACAATGTTAGACACAATCAACTTTAACTACAGTTTAACAAATAAAACAGTCAACATTTTACACTCTTCTATTTCTGAGGTAATTAAAAAAATATAATTATAATTTTTGGTTTTTAGATTTATCGCTTATCTTTTAATTAATCAGGAATGCCCCTGACACTAAAAGCGTCCGGGTTTTACCCGGACACTTTTTGACAACCCCGCCCGGACGCTCCCCGGACGCCCTCTAAACTAGGACAAATCCGGGGAAACCCGGACGGATGGCAGCCCTATTCTTCACATATCTTTGGAGTGCATTCTTTCTGTTTGTGTCTTTTATCACTTTACGCGACTTTTTTCGCCTGCGTTGTTTATTGCCCAATATAATTTATAACTGAAAAGCAACAAATTCTCAAAAAGAGATGATTTGGTGCGCGTAGTTGTCGCTGAAGAAATTGACACAGGTCCGTCGTTGACAAGCGCCAGCGCGCGACTGAACGGACCTATCTGAGCCGCCGCGACCGCTTTTAATTCTTATTAAAACATAGTAATTAAGAAAATCATTTTATCAATTCAAACTCTGCGAATTTGTTTGTAACTAATTAGTTTCTTTATTATAGTACAAAAATGAAACATAACAAATCAGTAATATAGTCATAATATTGAAAAAACGTTTTAAAAAGGGGTAACTTTGCGATTTTTTTCTATCGAGTGAAGTTCATCAGGTCTTGCAACTGAATGCGATTTTAACTAGATAAGATCCTTAACTAAAACATATATTTTTTTTAAAATTTAAAACACTGTAGTTTTTGTCTCAGATTGTTTTAAAAAACTAAAATTTGGGCCCACCTCGTCTATCTGCGCCATAAGGCGCCAATCTCAATGGGTTAGCTCTATTCAGCCAGCCGATATCAATAATTTTTTTACGTACGTATTATTTGTTTCTATCTTACTTGTTCCAAATTTAAAAAATGATTGCTGCTAATTCTGATTTAAAAATGAAAGAAATTTAAAAAAGTGATTTGGCGGGAACTTTGTTAATATTGTTTTGAGAATATTTTTGGAAACGATAAAGTGTGTTACTATCTTATTTTGAGTGCTTCGGCTTCGAATTAAAATGGAATCATCTAGCGACACATTAACTCCGGAAAACATTTTAAATGAAGCCGACAGTGTTATAAAATCTTCTATTTTAACTGTTTGATATGAGTTTCTTTTATCTACTATTCCTACAGGTAGTAGTTGAAAGAACAGCAGATTATGCACCTCGCCTTAAGTAATTTAATATTGCCCTCGTGCCTATTAGATTATAGCATTATAGCCCTCGCTGACGCTCGGGCTCTAAATCAGGCACTCGGTGCAATAATAAATTACTTTGTGCTCGATGCAATAATCTACTATTAGCTGCTGGCCTTAGTGGCTATGTAGGGTAGCTATTTGTACTCTCCATTAAAATATAAGTATAAAGTTATGACATTTTAGAATAATTGAGTCTCAAATCATATTTTTTGTGAGATGGAAAATCATCCAATGACTTCTCTTCTTCTTGGGCGGAGCGAGATGTCAGACTTTTAGGTACAGTAGGCTTGGGCCCTGCTGAAACACCGTGAGAAATAAACGCTTTGAAAAGACCTTGTTTATAACAAGGTGATTTTTTTTAATTTTTTTTTTTTATTATACATAGGCTCGCTTTTGACCACAATCTCACCTGATGGTAAGCGATGATGTGGCCGACGATGGAGCACGCTTGCCTAGAAGTAACCTATTCACTCTTGACTTGAAGACTCCCAAGTTGTAGCTATCAGGAAACACAGACCCCGGCAGGGAATTCCACTCCTTAGCTGTACGCATAATAAATGTGTTTCCAAACCGCTTTGTGCGTATGGGTGGAATGTTCACCATATACCGGTGACGCATCGCCGTACGCCTAGTGGTCCGATGATGGAAAGGACTTGACGGAATTAAATTGTGCAATTTCTGTGCACACTCCCCGAAGTGCAACCGATAGAAAACCGACAGGCTAGCAACTCGGCGCCGATGTCCAAGACTTTGGAGTTTCGACTCAACAAGTGCATCATTACCGATTATCTTCTTGGCTCGCTTCTCAATCGACTCAAGTGCATCAAGCTGGTATTTGGCAGACCCATCCCAAAGATGAGAGCAGTACTCCATACACGATCGAACTTGCGCTTTATACAGGTTGAGCAGCTGTTCCGGCGTAAAGTACCGTCTCACCTTTGCTAAGATCCCCAATTTTTTAGCAGCCAGCTGGGCTTTTGCCTCGATGTATGAGCCGAAATTGAGAGTAGACGAGAGTGTTACTCCAAGAAGCTCAAGGTGGTCGGTTATCGGAACGGTTACACCCCGGAAAGATGGAGCCGGGTGGAATTGACTCCGTTTAGCGGAGAAAAGACACGCCTGGGTTTTTGCAGCATTGAACTTCACCAGATTGGCATCGCCCCAATCAGAGACCGCCTTCAAGGACGAGTTCAAGCGCTCAACCATAGCCTCTCGGAAAGACTGGATCTGTGACCCACTAGCGCGTGCGTCAGACACGTATCTCTCAGCAACAGTGCTGTCGTCTGCATACCCAAAGGTACCGGTAAGGTGATAGATTGATCATATCAGCAATTCCTTCGATTGGCAATTGGTTCACTGCAGTCGAATGGGCATTGTTACAAACCGCTACGACGTGCTACGAACCGAAGTTGAATTTTACTACGAAATGCTACGAGCGGCTACGTCGATAGTCGCTAGAGCGATACTGAATTCTACAAGCCAGACATACTGAATGTCTGTTGAGGAACATTGGCCAATAGAGTAAAGGATTTTAACATAATTGTGTTTGGTTGTTATTTATTACATTGACTTTTCGATAGTTCTTAATTCTTTAGTTTTGAACTTACAATATACACGTAAATACGTCGTAGGAGACTGGAAGTAAACATTAATATAGGGAGTACAAAGAACTATAAACGTATGGTTTTTTTTCGCTTTAATATTATTTTCTCGATAGTAGGTACGATTAGAATTTTATGGGCTCTGAGGTAATTTCTGAAAAGAAAACCAGGCAATTAAAGAAAGACAAGTGTGGTTTAGTTAGTAAAAGTTTTTCATAGACTCTAGTAATTCATGTTTTATTCAACGTACATCGAAGTAAGTGCGCTATCTAGCAGCTCACTATCACAAAACAGATACAGTTTCAAGTGTGTGAAGCGACCGACAAACAGATTCGCTCGCCATCTCTGATCTGAATGTCAAAACAGAGTAACCGAGTACACTAGACTAAATGAATACAGGGATCGAGTCACAAACGATTATCTACTGAATACGAGAGTCGATTTTAAGTCGAGAGCAAAAGAAAAGAGCGCGATAATTGAGCTATTAATTCAGTGGGGACGGTGTTATGCGGTAGTGTTCTTTGTAGCGTTTAAGCAGAGATAACACATTTGTATAAACTGCAAGTTTGTGACAGAGGCCTCGTGAAAAATAACTTCGAGAAAAATACGAGTATATGCGTTTGTTAATCAGTGATAATGTAACATACTAGCTTTTGCCAGCAGCTTCGTCCGCATATAAGTAAGTTGCTACAAACTTTGGACATCCATTTCATCCCCTTTGAGAGTGAATTTTGGAAAATCCTCTCTTAGTACTTGGCCTACGTCAAGAAAAATAACCTTCAGCACAATTTTACGCTCCTATTCCGAAACTATCATTACCTACTACTAAAAGAAAACCAGCCACGCGCGTGTCAGAACAGCAGAAAGAAATGTTTCACAATTACGTGTTTGAAAAACCATGACAAAAATAGGACCTCATACAAAGACTACACCTCGGCTTGGTGAAGTTTTCACTAAAATTTGTATTGAGTGATTTATGCTCACAGCATTTTTTATTTATTTATTTATTTATTTATTTATTTAATCTCACCTACACTACCATTACAGATCTACATATGATCCAATGCGACAGGTTGGCCTTACTAACTAAATCTTAAATCTACACCTTATACCTAGTTAAAAATCTTAATCTAAATAACTTATTGTATATAGTGTAACTTTTGCGAATTCACTCAAGTTGCACCACAATACATCAACCCTCCCGTGAACCTCATTCACCACGCGTATGGCTCTAGTGAGAGGAGTTCTCGCCAGCAGGTTGGTCCTGGCTGCAGGCACCGCGAGCAGGGGCGGGCGTCGCCGCCTCCACACGTACCGGTCGGGCACGCACAGCTGTAGGTGTCGCAACACTCCCGGGTTATGCGCCACGCCACGTAGTAGTTTCACTACATACGCTACGAGCGAAAACTCCCGTCGTACTTTTAGAGTGTTGTACCCTACCATACCCAGAACAAATAGTGTAGGGTACATCAATGGGTATAATGGATATACCCCATACAGCTTGTAATACAAGTGTCTCGCGAACTTGTTTTGGATACGTTCTAACATAATGCTATATTTCGCCTCATGAGGAGCCCAAATGAATGCGCTATGTTCGAGGTGACTTCTGACTAATGCGTCATATAGTACCCTTAGTGTCGTGATGTTGGTGAATCCTTGGGACTGCCTGAGTACGAAACCTAGGTTTCTGTATGCCTTCTTACATATCTTATTGATATGCTCACGGAAGGTTAGTTCCTGAGAGAAGACTACCCCTAAGTCTCGTACCTGAGACACTCGTTGCATTGGCACATCCTCAACCTTGTACTGATAACTCAAGGGAGTTCGTGCGCGAGTGAACGACATCACCGAACATTTAGCAACATTGAAATGCAGTTTGTTGTCATTGCTCCATTCGACCACTCTGTCAATGTCTTCCTGTAGGCGTTCACAATCCGACTGATCCCGAACCTCGAGCAGCAGTTTCAGGTCATCCGCAAACAATAAACACGTCCCATGTTTGACGACTTCCGGCAAGTCATTTATCATCACAATAAATTCAAGAGGCCCTACATTGCTGCCCTGGCTCACGCCCGATCTCGTGTAATACGGTTGAGATACACAGCCATTGCAGTCGACATATTGCTGGCGATCCCTCATATAGCTAGCGAAGAACTGTAGCAGAGGTAGTGAACATCCAATTTTCGCGAGCTTCCTTAACAAGATGTCATTATCCACCGTATCGAACGCCTTTTTAAAATCGAAGTACGCAGCATCTACCTGTACCCCCGAGTCTACTGCCGGCACCACCTGTACCATAAAGTTAATAAGGTTTGTAGCAGTGCTGCGTCCAGGTCGGAACCCATTCAATTTTATTAATTCAGGGTAATAGAAAGAATGATGCATGGTTATTACTTACTTGAATTGTAATCTAAAGAAAGAATTAGTGTAAACAAATACTATAGTAGTATTGAATTCCATATAAAGAACCTTTTGCATATTTGATCAGATTAGTTTGGTTCGGTTCGCTACACAAGCAAATCATGTTTTATCTTACCCATTTCCGTTCGGGATATCACATATCTTCCTTCATTTTGTATAACATCTGTATCTGATGCTATGACCTACAAAGATAACACATGGAACACTGTTGGGACACATTCATTACAGAGATTCGGGAGCAGGACCGCAAATATACGAAACTTTGATACTTGTTGGAAATTTTCTTCTGAGAAAGTTTTGGTCCTTTGAGGGAATGAATCGCTCTTTGGAAAGGAAACGATTTGCGTAGCTTTAGCTTTTTTTTTTAGTTTTTTTTTACTAAAAATTTCGGTAAAAATTGAACGTGCTGGTTGTTATTTATTATTGTTTTTCTTTTCAGTTTGTTAGTTTTTTTTATAATCTGTAATAATATCTACTAGTTCTGTTAATAATTACATAGAAAGTAGAGCAGTCGAAGTCGGCTGAAGGTTCTAATAAAAAATCTATAGCCCTCAGGGATGATGCGGTTATCTACCTATTAGTATTTTAATCATGTTTAGAATCGGTTCAGTTGTTTGAGAGATAACGCCCTACAAACTCACAAATGTAAATATTTTTTTTATCTGAGTTGTTCAGTTGTTCTGCCATATAAATACTATCAAAGAAAAATATGGAGGATGGGGGTAGGAGGATCTATTTTTAGACTTACCAAACAAACACAATCAATTCCGTAAAAATCGGTCAAGCCGTCTCGGGGCCGGTCAATAACCAACACTGTGACATGAGATTGTTAAAATATTTAATACCGTTTTTGTAAGATCTCGAACTTCTCAAGATTGGATCTTGAACTACACAGTAAGAAAGTCTAATTAAATTATATGTTTCATCATAACAATATATTCAACTATATTATATGAACTTAGTATAGATGGTAAATAAAGCAGTAAACTTTATGAAGGTAGCATAAAACAGAAGAATCTGCCAATGCTCTTGCAAAATAGTAAAAATTTACATAGTACTAAAATGTTCCTCACAAAACATGGGATGTGAACTAGAATACAAATACAAACACAAGTTTATGAGTGAAAAAACGGTGATACACTCGAAGTATACAACCGCGGTTTGAATAAGAATGTTCGTTTTACCGAGCAACAGCGAGGAGTGGAAACAAATGAAGAATGCTGTGAGATACACGACAGAGGGCGGTGATGGATGACCAGCCTTTTTGTATTTTATTAGCATTATCGGCCTAGTAATGTTCCCACTGTAGGGACTCAGGCCTCCTCTCTGGGAGAGGGAATGGGCCCTTATCCACCACGTGGACATAGTGCATATTGGTGGATGTCACATGTTGTCGAATTTTTGGTTCTAGGACATGCTGATTTCCTCACGATGTTTTTTTTTACAGTTTAGAGAGCAGTACAGCTGAAATTAATTACACAAAGTAAAGTTGTGATATCTAAACTTTTGCCACGACCTATTTTTTTTTAATGGGAGTTTACCAAATAAGTTGTCTCGCTCTGGGCTGGGAGTGCTAGAGTTTGACTGAATAAAACCCACCCATGTTCCCCCAGTTGCTCTTTGCGTTCGAGGGCCGCGGTAACTCTTTCGAACAATTCCGCAAAACTTTTGACATGCTGAAAGTGTTAATATAGTTCTTTGAATAATAACTTTTCAGTTTCATGAATACGACGGAGTAATTTAGACTTCAATTAAGTGCACATTTTAACATATTTGAATATGTTAAAGTGTGCACTTTTAACATATTTGAATATGTTAAAATGTGCACTTTTAACATATTTGAATATGTTAAAATGTGCACTTTATTGACATATTTGCTAGAAGATTCCCATCGTCACATTAACTATAGATACAAGGCGCCAGATAAGCTTGGAATAAAGTACATTGCCTTTTCCTAGTACCTCTGCGAAGGAAAAACAAACAATAAACTATACCTAGAAAATGTAAAGGATCGCGGCAGATACGTCAGTAAATGTAGGAGGGTCAATGACTCGTTTGTTATTCCATGTTTATTTGGCGCCAACTTTAACTAAGATACACTGAAAATTAAAGGTTAAATCGCACATTAAATATCTGCTCATTTTCCTATTTAGCGCAGCCGTGAGATGATGACAATGTGTCAGTGTTCTATTTTAAACTTACTTAAGCTTTTAAACGCTGTTGTTACACTGTGTAACACTGTGTGTACCTGCACGTATATGTGCCAAAAAATATTTTTCTTCCTTTCTTTCTTTCTCATTTCTCTATTTTGACCTAATGTAGGTACGAGTATGTATAGCTAAGGAGTAGAATTCCCTGCCGGAGTCTGTGTTCCCTGATAGCTACAACCCGCGGATATTTAAGTCAAAAGTGAATAGGTTACTTATAGGCAAGCCTGCTCCATCGTCGACCAGGTCGTCGCTTTTTAGCATGTGAGGTAGTGGTCAAGCGCAACCCTATAAATAATAAAAAAAATGTTTTCTCTTGAAATAGGCTTGTTCAATTTATTTCTCTTATTTATTCAAGTTGGCTTGATTAATATTCTCAACTTAATTTTAGCCACAGGACAAAATGTTAAAAGTATTTTATGATACTAAAACAACGTTAGTACCTAGGGACGCGTTACTACTATACAAAAGCTAATAAACAAATTTAAAATGCCACTGAGGTTAACTTAAACTTTTTATATCAAAATGGTGGGTACTTAAATGGGGTACGTATTACAATACCGAAATTCAAAATACCTATTTTAAAATACCTATGGACGAAATCTCGAAAAATTAAACGCCGAATAATTGTTTGGTCGAAAGTTTGAAATACCGAAAGTTCGTTTGCCCGAAAGCTTAAAATCCCGAAGATCCATATCCCGAAGCTTAAAATCCCGAAGGCAAATTGTAGGATTCATCATATCGAACTGGGTGAAATAGGTTAGGTTAGAACAGTGACCAACCTACTTCCAAGTAGCTCGCAGCATCCATCGGTATTTTGGTCCATTCGGGATTTCGTCCATTCGGGGTTTCATCCTTTCGGGCATTTGGACATCGGTATTTCAAACTTTCGGTATTTTGAACTTCGATGTTTCGGACGTCGGTATTTCAGTCATAGTTATTAAGAAATGTCGGTATTGTAATATGTACCCCTTAAATGCTACAGTTGTCAAAAAGAACCGCTAGGTTTCTAGTACACGGCACGTGTTTCGTCGTATGTAGATACGGTTAATAAAATGTACCGTATAAAAAAACCGGGCAAGTGCGAGTCGGACTCGCACACTGAGGGTTCCGTACCAATTTATCAAGATGAAAACAGTTCAATTCTCGAATCGAGTCTTAAAGATTTTACAAAAAAGAAAATCTTGTAATGTAACTAAAAATTTAAGGTTTTCGGAATTTTTCCTTTATGTGTGCTATAAAACGTTGCTTCATGCCAAATTTCAAGATTCTAGGTCGACTGGAAGTACCCTTTAGGTTTTGATTCCCTTGCGAGTACTTGCGAGTTTCAAAATATGCAGCTTAAATTGCTGTTTCTTTTGATTGCGTTGACATAGAAGTTTGATTTTGTTACAGCTTAAAGGTATTATAGACTTGAGTATTTGGTATGAATTTCAATTTAATACCTCTACGCGTTTATGAGGAAATGGGTAGTAAGTTTAAAATTATTAAAAAAAAAATATTATGTGATGTAACTAAAAATTTATAGTTTTCGTAATTTTTCCTTTATCTATGCTATAAGACGTTGCTTCGTACCAAATTTCAAGATTCTGAGTTCACGGGAAGCACCCTGTAGGTTTTGATTCCCTTGCAAGTTTCGAAAATTTGCGGCATAAACGGCTGTATCTTTTGATTGCGTTGGCTTAGAAGTTTGATTTTTTCACAGCTTCAAGGGACAGTAGACCTGAGTAATTGATATAAATTTCAGCTTCATACCTCCACGCGTTCCTGAGAAAAAGGGTCTTGACAGACGGACGGACAGACGGACAACAAAGTGATCCTATAAGGGTTCCGTTTTTTTCTTTTGAGGTACGGAACCCTAAAAAGACCATAGACTGTGAAATACAACACTGATGAAACACGGCGGTGGCGGTGCCGTGTTGTAGTGCCGTCGTTTATGTCAACAAGTTCCCTCAGTGATGAAATTAACCGTGCCTACACACGGCGAAAAATAGGACCGTGTACAAGAGACCTTATAGCTACCAACTGCTAAATTAACCGCTCCACTTTATCCAAGTCAAGAAAAAGTCTCTCAGTAAAGTGACTTGTCACAGACAAAAGACAAGCGCTCTGTCTTGTATTTACAAAAAGTGTTCGTTGTCTATATCTAGAAAAATCTTTGTTCATTCCTCTTACAATATAGGTCGAGCTTCAAACTTCATTTTTATTTGGGTTCCGTACCCAAAGAGTAGAACGGGACCCTATTACTCTGACTCTGCGGTCTGTTACCAGGCTGTATCTTATGAATCGTGATAGCTAGAGAGTTGAAATTTGCACAGATGATATATTTTCGTTGCCCGTTATAAAAGAAATAGAAATATATCATCAGCATCAATATATCATCACAAACATTAAAAACAGAATAAAATCGCAGATTGTGCAGATCGTGGGATCGCAGTCAAGCACTAGTTTATAAAAATTAAAAAAAATTAAGGGTACGATATACAATATATACAACAGAGGCTGTATACTCTTTGTGTTGTAAAACACACGTGGTTTCTATGCCGTTTTTGTAGATAATAGTATGAAACCCTTCGTGCGCGAGTCCGACTCACACTTGGCCGGTTTATTCTCATTTAATTTGCTCTGATTTCATTATGAAGATTCTCCGCTGCCAAGCCGTACGTACTTCATTTTGAATTTACGGATGCCGTGTCTGGTGTGGTAGGTAATTAGACTGTTCATATTTACAGAGTTAGTTGAGGGTCCTAAGCTAATATACTTTGGTCTCTCGTCTGCACGTGTCTAAGGGGAGAATTTAACTGTAGACTCTTTAATAGAGTTTTCTTTTCAAAATTTCTAAAAAAATATTCCCTTTTCTGTGTACATAGTTTTAGGCGTCTAAAAGATAATGAAAGCTTTTTTTAGCGATAAGAAAAACTTCAATGATAAATGTAGGTTTTAATTGGTAGCACCATCTATAGCCACAATGGAAATTAAATTCAAAATCCTGCATCGCAGTAACAGAGTCTTATAACGTTTAATGATACACATCTTGGCGACGATCACGTCAAGGTCGAACTAAAGGTATCTCGTAAAATAGAACAAACCTATAAAGTAAAAGAAACATTTTATTACCAATCAAACGGTCCCTGTTTAAGGGCCTATTTTAGCCAGTAGAGGTTTGAAGTCTCGCTCCGCCAGGAATAGGAGAAGTCATTTTGATGATCTCCCACCTTAAAAAAAAGTCCGCTCATGATATGATACGGTGTATTGGTCAGACTTCGTTGTTGTTTCAGCTTTTATTTGTTCTCTGTTTCATTTATTGTCATCTGACACCCATTTATTGGACAGCACGATGTCCACGCGCGACCGAGCGCCGTAAACACGTCTTATTTCCTGATACGGAAAGTGAATCCTGACAAAGTAACTTTGCGAAAAGCAAAGAAAACGTACAGAGTACGGCCATTCAATATTCCACCTTATGGCAGAAAAATAAAGGTGATGTAAGAAAACACAAAATAAAGGGCGAGATGAAACACAGGTTGGTGAAACGATCCAAATTGAGACTATCAAGTCTATTGACAATTCGGTGTTATTGTGAACGTTGACAAATTGTTTAAACACCTTTTGATTTATTGTGGATCGACATTTAAATTTATTCAATTAGAAATACCTGAATTATTAGGTATACCCACAGAAATCTAAATAATAAGTCAATTATTAACATTTCTGTGGGTATACCTATAGAAATATAGAACACTTAAATGCATAAAGAACATTTAATGCCATTATATATGCTTTTGGTTGTATTATAACAGATGCCTGCCTAGCCTTTTCCCAACTATAATGGGGTCGGCTTCCAGTCAAGCCGGATTTAGCTGAATACCAGTATTTTACGAGGAGCGGCTGCCTACCAGACCTCCACAACCCATTAACTGGGGTAACACGGTACTTCATGGCCAGACTGGAGTCAGATTTACTGGCTTCTGACTATCCGTAACGACTGCCAAAGATCTCGAAATGACAGCCGGGACCAACGGCTTAACGTGCTTTCCGAGGCACGGAGGAAACTCGTTATGTTAAGATGGTCACCCATCCACAGACCAACCTAGGCAAGCGTTGCTTAACCTTGAAGATCGACCTGTGCGGCTGTTATTATCTAGCCACGAGCCCACACCGTATTAGAACAGATGAAGGGGTCGAAAAGTTGTGGCAGCCACGTATTGGAACACCCAGCGTTGGTAGGAATCCCACAAGCTGGACTGACGACCTGGTGACAGTCACGGGAATTTTATTCTATTCTATTGATTGTGAAGTTTATTCTATTCTATTCTATTCTATTCTAAGACCTACATCAGCAATTACAAAACGTGAGAAGCTTTTGTACAGATTTAATCTGTCGTTTCCTAAGGAGAAGAACCGGCAAAACTCTATGGTTACACTGTTGACACAGTAAAACATACGAAGGAAGTCTATTCTGCTTGGGCGAAGAATTTTGTGGAGGCCAACAATGGCAGTGACTACTCGCGGCCGACCCTGGTTCAGACCATGGTTCAGAGCGAGGGTCCGCTACCTATAGCTAACTCATTAATAAAAAGATTGATTTTACAAAATTTCTATATTACAATATTAACGTTTGAATCCCCAACCGGTCCTATGAGACCGCGCTGTTATTGTTTTACTATTGTGTCTCGTTTCGCGGGTATCTGAGTAATTAAACAAACAAAATAACTTTATTAGCAGTATGGAAAATAATTACATAAATATATTCACGTTCTCAGAGGATGTTCAAGTAGAATTAGAAAGCTAATATTGTTACTTCCACGTTAGCGCCGCTCATTACCGTACATTCGCTCGTATTTACGCAACAATTTCTCTGTTTATTCGAAATTACTTCCATTTATTATGTTTACACTTAACGCTCTTTCTTAATAAAATGAGGAGCTAAACGATATTCTGTTATTGAAATTAAAGTTAATTTATTTTAATGTATAACAATTTAATAACGTATAGACATAAAGCCCCTCTAACTTTTGAACCATAAGTTTAGAAAATATGAAAAAATTCTGGAAAGAGCTTTATAAAGACTTTCTAGGAAAATTATTTTGATTTTGATGAGACGAACAGTTTTTGAAAAGTTGGGGACACTTATTGTGACGGACGGGAAACTACGGAACCCTACACTGAGCGTGGCCCGACACGCTCTTGGTCGGTTTTTTTAGTTTTGTGAGGCTGCGTACTTGTGCCTCATTTTCATCAAAAATAAAGTTTATAAATATTCCTGTAAAAAATAAAAAAGGGCCATGAGCAGCAGTACTTTTTAAAACAAAGCTAAACCCAAAACTCATGACTCAGACAACAAACTTTCATCACACAACGTAAAACGCTCCAAAAAATGATCGCTATACACCAACAAATTACAAAGTAATATCACGCCGTAGTGTCGGCGAGCAAGTTATGACATCGTAAATTAGTCGGATGTCAGCGTTGTCCAGGCATACCGTCAGCATAACCCTACTATTGCAGGCTATCACGGTATCTATAGTAATATCTATAGTCAGGAGGTAGGCGATTACAAGCGAGAGCTTGATGAATGGCTCGCACTTGACGGAGAAACAATTGATGAGGTGGCAATGAGTCAGGGTATACTTTGTTGTATGGATTACACTTAGAGGATTGGGGCGAAAAATAAAACAATAGAGATTGTGGGTAATGGTTATTTGCGCAATGATTGAGAACTTGCCTATTTTTTTCCGTAGTTTTTGTATCATGTACTCGTAAACTGTCGTGTGCAAACACTAACGTATGAAAAAAACGTGACAAGAGTCAATAGTACTACAAACAGGACGGGTTCCTCGAATTCGCGCTCCATTTTCCCCCGTAGTTGCCCCGGGGCAAATACTCAGCATTACATAGCAATCACTGGCGATCAGTGATGTGCAATAATGCCTCGCGACTGATTGAGTATCGATTGTATCTTTTTACTGTCTTGATCAAAGATAGAAAGAGGTTTTTAAAACTTATTACTGCTTTTATTACTTTCAGACTGCTCGTCCTTAAGCTTGTGAGAAAAAAAGGTCTATTAGACACGTTTTTGAATTATAAGAGGCGTCTCAATTATGGTTTCTTTACTTTTATTGAATAAAAAAAACTACGCCTTTAAAGAGCAGAGTAGGAAATTCTTTTAGCCGCGGCTTAGTTAAGAATTTTGTATTAAGATTATTTATTATTATTTGTTGAGTCATAAGCTTTTAGTAACTTTTTAGTTTAGCTTTGTGGTTTATCCGAATTTTAGCTTTGTAAATATAGCACAAATAAAAAATACCGGAGTTTCAAATGAAAATTGATAATTCATAATAGAAATAATAAGTAGGTATGTTGTTTAAAATTCGTTTCTGATTATTATGGTATAAAAAAATCAACATTTTATCCTGCGGGAAGCAACGTACTTAATACTTTACTTTTTAACTTGCACATAAAACGATATAAAATAAGATATAGCAGGAATATTTTCAATTTCATATTGCGAAAATCATGAATGGCGTCGAACAATATGCGGTGCATTATATCTAGTGTGGCGAGCACAAAGGCAGCGGCTATCGGAAGTGAGGCTCCAGTGCCACACTGTGGGGTGTGTGTGTGTGCGTGTGATACTGATGAATACGAGTATAAACTGTACGTGCCACATGTGGTTTTGTAACTTCATTTGCGAGTATTATGACGATCTGATAAAATTTATTATTAACACGCAAGGATATCTCTCGCTGGATAACAAACTCCTAATTATCATTTTACTGTTGGACAAAGACCTCTACTATGGGTCGCCACAATAAAAGGTTATGTGTGGCTCTCATCCATCGCATTCCCGCAACTCTTACCTATACTAGGCTGTCTATATATGTATATGCTATATTTTTTTAAGCCAAAAATGGTTGTGTTTTGTTATTTATGTCGCCTATGGCCAATAGTAAGTAATTCGTGAACCTTATGTTCCCACTCAGTAGGTTCCTCCAAAAAACGTCTACGAACCAAACAACACTAATTTAACTTGTAACGGTCGAACCCACTTCCAACTACACGCAAACAAATAAATGATTTAAATTCCTCTCTCGCCTTTCCCGACCGTTTTGAATATTTCCACATTTATTTATTCCGTGTACCTATTTTCTTCTTTAACTGTTTGTGAAAAAAAAGCAAAATGTGAATAAGACTTAGTATTGTGTAATTAAACATCGCGCAGTCTGAGACTGAATGTTGATTACAAAGTTCGACACAATTCGTATTCAAGAGCATATCAGCGTGAAGGAATTTTTTCAAGTCAACGGAGAATGAAATCAGAAACTGAAGATGTTTTGAAATTATAATGGAATTTGTGATTTTAATTAATTTTACTTTAACTTGAAATAATAGAATGGGATATTAAAACAGACTTAGCAGGAAACATGGTTTCACTTGAACAATTTTGTTTTAAAACTATTTTTTTTAAGTAATTTGCATTCTGGGCACACCAAATGGTGCCGGAAGTTTCCTCTCGTGAGTGGTAAGTGAGGCACAACTGCGTCTTTACTTTCTGGTTGACGCAGAGGTCACTGGACATAAGTTTTACGGGAGGTTCCTGTTTCTTTATTATAATAAGTGTATTCAGACAATTAAGAACGTGTTCTGGGCACCATACTTATCAATAATGGAATACTGGAGCTCATTCATTTGATATTCTTACTACGCTGCAGATACATCACGCTGGGTGACAATCGAACACCGCAATGTTAGGTCATCCATTAACTACTACCTATCCGCTACAGTTGGTCATCCATTTTCACCTGTTGTGGTTCTGTCGTTTAACACTGAACAAGAATGCATTGAACTTGGATAATTAAATTTTGATACATCAGAGAAGTTGGTATTCATGCCAACTAATAATAATTTCTTAATAATAATTCTATTTAGCATACGTAATGTGTCGCAGCTAAGTAGGCTATCGTCAAACATAAATGGCAGTGGGGACATTGCTCGTGGAACAGTGGTCTATGGGGTGGAAAGGGTCTGGAGTGGCGAACACGCACCGAAATACGCGGCGTAGGAAGGCCTCCCACAAGGTAGACCGATGACATGGTGAAAGTCGAGGTAATGTGATGGATGCGATATGAACAGGACCGTTTGTTGTGGTGACAGTTGAGGGAAGCTTATGTCTTATAGTGGACGTCTTTCGGAAGAAATTATGATGATGATGATGGCTATCAAATATTGCAGTTTTTTGTCGTTAAAACCGCAAAGATAAAAACCTCCTATCATATTCTATAGGAAACGAATGTGTGTACAAATAGAATTTCAGACTGAATGTAATGGAGCATTTATTTCAGTCATTATCTGGTGTGCGACGCATCGTCGACTTTTCCACTCAGTCGACTCCCCCGGCGCGCGGCGGCGAGTGTGAACAAATAGATTTACAATTAGTACACTCGCTAATCGGGGAATGAAAGAGAATGTGGAAACTAATGACCGTGAGAACTCGAGATTATTAAAGCTTTTCTACTCGGGGAGAAGATGTGATAGTCAAAACTTATCTGGAAAAATAAAAAAAGTACTAAAGAGTGTTATTTTTACACGTGTTTCTCGTGCGGCAAATTGCGTGTTTACCGCCTTCGCCGGAAAGGGGCCAGCATGATCAAACTCTAGAACGTAAAAAACTACAGAAGAAACATAGGCGAATTTTAGTAATTAAAGTGTGATATTCCCCGTCACTGCACCCAAACCGTGAGGAGTTGTTTAAAGGTTCACACCATAAATAAACAGTTCGACTAGGTCACTTGGATGTCACAACTTTTTACTGTATATATAGTAAAGGGTATATTGGTGATATAAGATATTTAGTGATATTTTTAAACACAACTCCATACGGTTCCCTATGCATAATGTGTTACTAGTAGGAGGATATTTATCCTCCTCACACTTGTAACAACCCGCTAGCGCTGTCTCATGAATGTGGTTGCATGAAACTTTGTGGTTATACTGTTTTAAAAAAATATCTCCACATTACTTATATCACCAATATATCTCCCTTTACCCTACTTTTACTACCACTCGGACGAAGCTCGTGGCTAAATAATAAAAGCCGCACGGGTCGATCTTCAAGGTTAAGCAACGCTTGCCTAGGTTGGTCTGTGGATGGGTGACCATCTTGACATAACGAGTTTCCTCCGTGCCTCGGAAAGCACGTTAAGCCGTAGGTCCCGGCTGTCATTTGTAGATCTTTGGCAGTCGTTACGGATAGTCAGAAGCCAGTAAATCTGACTCCAGTCTTGCCATGAAGTACCGTGTTACCCCAGTTAATGGGTTGTGGAGGTCTGGTAGGCAGCCGCTCCTCGTAAAATACTGGTATTCAGCTAAATCCGGCTTGACTGGAAGCCGACCCCAATATAGTTGGGAAAAGGCTAGGCAGATGACCACTCGGACGAAGCTGCTGGCAGCTGCTAAAAATTTATATTTAAACCAGTTCGTCTTTTCTCAAGCCACGCATAAAGTATCGACACAATGTTAGGCAGTGTTACGTAAACACGAGCCTCATTGTATGCTTTTTTACCGCATTTTCCTGTTTTTCGTATCACACAATCATAATCGTCGTATCGTTTAATTTATTCACTTGAACCGTGATTAGTTTATTAATCTGCGTATTGAGTTATTACACTAACTTCATCCAATAACTCATTAATGTCAATCAAGCTAAATGATCTGTGAGTTAAGCTGCCAATCACAAACTAATAGCCGCAGTAGCAGTTGATTTATCTATAATATAGTTCAAGCTGCAACAGGTAACATAGTATAGTTAACTCTACGTACACGTGTAATCGTACAATTATATGTCTATGTATGGAAGCTTAACGTATCATAATCATAATGTTCTCACTTCTAGGACTGAGCGGAAAAGAGGCTTACTCCTTTCTAGGACAGGAATTTTTGATTCTAGAAAACGGCAGTTTCATCACGATGCTTTTTGTTAACCGGGAGAGTTCTGAATTTACAAGTAGATGGATGGGGAGGGAGAGGGAGGCCAAAGAAAAGATGGATGGATTGTGTGAGGAGCGATATGAAGGAAAAGGGAGTTGGTGATAGTCTGACGGATGACAGGACAGAATGGAAGAAGGAAAAGTGTTGCGCCGACCCCAAATAATATGGGAAGAAGAAAGAAGAGCTTTTTGTTAACCGTTTTGAGAGCCATAGGTACGAAATAAATTACAAAAAGCATTTGCCTCGGTTTGAACCTGCAATGTTCAACTCATAAGTCGAAGCCGCTACCACTGGTCTACCACAACCTGGAAGTAAGGACGGAAAGCTAAGTGTATGAGTGTAACTGGATTTAAACTTCCTACGTCAAGCAACTGTATGCAAAACTAATAAACAGTGGCTTCCTTGTAAACTGTTATTAGAACCAAAATTAGTAGTACAAATCGAGTATAATCATGCATCACAGCACTAACTTGCAATATTAGTTTAAACATTGTTATGGCTGGGAGAACTAACCGAGCGGAAAGTCATTTATTGTAAACTAATTTACTGCGACACAAGTTAGTCTAGGTTATAACTATTGGAACAATCAAATGGCATTTGCTCGGCCGGTGGCGTTAATGCTTGGGAATTTTATGTAGCTATACGTACCTACATAAAATTCAGTCTTCTTTTACTATAAGCAATGGAAAGTGCCACAGATATTATGTCAGCATGAATAACGGCCCTGTTAAAGCCGATGCCTGCCAGGCCTGTTGAATGGATCGAAAGAGTTACCCAGACTCTGAATCGTAATGACTCCAGTAAACTCCTGCTGGGCCCCTACGGTTTTGCTGACTTGTCTTTGAGGCCCACATGGAACACTACGCCGCTTGGATGACTCGTGGATGACTCGAAGACGGTTAGCTACCCGTTGCTCGTTCTCCGCAAACCCATGCCTGCGGTGGCTGAAAGTCGAGGTCAGGGTTCTGGCGACTGAGGCGTTAGTATGTTGTGACGTATCTCCAGCTACTCCTCAAACTAATAGATTAAGTATCTACTTGTTAACTGAATTTGAGGACCTAATTCATTTTAGGCAAATAATAATGAATTGAGATGACAGCTAAACTCATTAGGTTCTGTAGTTTCAATTGCTATAATACTCATTTTTCTTAGATAAAAAAGCATTAGCGTTACTTTATTTTTGTATTCAAGTAACAGCAAAATTACAATAAAGAAGACAATACAAAGTAAATTACTGATTAACTCTCAGGCCATTACAGAACAATTTTACCATAGGTACTACTGTTGAATTCAAATTCGTTTATTCGGTTCTGTAGAACTCTCAGATATACAAAACTAATTAGCGAAAGAAAACGTTTTTTATGAGTTTGATTTATGAGGAAAATATTTTTTTTTTTGTTAATGAAAACTTTTAAGATTAAAATTACGTTAATAAAATCTTTTGACATAATCGGAAATAACACTTGTAGTTCAGAATGTATTTCATTACTTTTTCTTTCAAAACGGAGAAGGAAAATGTCATGAAGAAACTGGCATGTCCTAGAACCACAATTTCGAAGACATGTCTTATTGTGAAATCTGCCAACTGGGAAAGTCTCCTAGAGAAGAAGCTTTTTCGACCTGTTTCAAAAATAAACTTTACATACCTTACTTACGTTGTAAAAGGAAGCATCGTTAAAAATTTTATTTTCCCAGTGCCAGTAGTTTTGTCTGTGCTTTGATACGCTGGTTAGTCAGTCTCTTCTTTTATTTATATAGCTGAAAGAAACGTTTTAGGTAAACTTTTAAAATGTAAAATTGTCAAAAGCTTTTTAATTCATGAATCCCCGACCGGTCTCATTGGACCGCGCTGTCATTGTTTTACTATTGTGTCTCGTTTCGCGGGTATTGATAGGTTAATCCGCTCACTAAGAAGATTTCGTTTCAATGCTTTGTAGTTCTGCAGTGCGATAAACTACCTCGCCTTTGCAAAAGAAAAATCCTTTGCATTTCTATATCAATCCTGAGCCACACTGAGAAGGCTTTGTCGCCTCTCCCGTTTTCTTGGGATATGTCCATCAAAGCGGGCAGTAGAATATATTTTTGTTCCAAATACCTACAATGTATAAACCAATTTAATAGATACTAAAAGACATTGGCCTAGAAAATATATATATAAGAAGAAACAAACACACATTCACAAAGTAATCATTATCATCATCATCAAAAGTAAATCAAAGTAATCCTGTTATAATATTAGTATGAAATCGGGGTATTTTACGCCCTACCTACGTATCACCTTTTAAATAGACTATGCCCGAACTACCTTGAAAATAAGATCGCATTAATTGAAGTGGCTACCAGGTCTAAAATTCGTAAAATATGACTAAAATACCTACTAATTTTTCTACACAATTCTGTACAATGGTCATAAAATTTAGCATTCACACTTGAAACTCTAGGAGGATTGCGACCTTGTACTATACGATATCCTTTCGTGGCTATGGACATGTTTCCGGACGGCCGCACTGTCCGGGATAGACAATTAACATAAACCATTCTAAATGTTTAGTTTAAGGAAACATTCGAGGGTTCATGAGACATTACGAGTCATTTATTGAAGACATACACTTTAGGTTCAGAATGTCTATGTATCTAAAGTTCAATAGATGGAAGTTCAAGTAGTGCGGCTATGAAATGCTTTCCCTGTGTCAATAACGTAAGCACAAACCACAAACATTATCATATCATCAAAATATGGTATACAACATCTTTATCTTTTTCCTTAAAGGTCATTACATAATGTCTTCAGCAGAGCCGGAGCCTACTGCGTAAACCCGGGGTCCTGGAATCTAAGACAAAGAAGGAACATAGGAGTTGGTTATAGTCAGCAAAGTTTGCCCTCCCGCTAGCTTTTAGACGATTTTTCACCTAAAAAAACGACGAAGAGGCCGATAAAGAAGTTTAGTTTGCATCAAAGTTTCTGTACCATGTGACAATGTTATACGGTCATGTTTTGGAGACACAATTCATCGAAGAGTTCACTTGGACATAATCCTTTTGCAACGTTTGAATTTATAGCATTCACTTTGGCTTCGTCTATGCTGAGCCAATCATGATCAGTTTAACTAAAAACTCGATCCTAATACGAAGTTTACCGAATCGTTAAACTATTGTAATTAGGGGTGATTCAGATATGTGTAATCTAAATTGGATCATCAAAATGCAGTAGTACCTAAATACAATCCAATTTAACAATTAGATTCTAACAATATTCTGCACTATTGTCAATATTTAGATATTGCAAATAATGCAAAAGCAATGTTGTTTATTGTTTGTAGTCTGTTTGTATAATACTCATATGAACGGCAAAGTCCTGACTCAGTCATTGTCTCATCGAAGCCGAGCCCAAACCCTTAACGTTTGAATCCCCAACCGGTCCTATGAGACCGCGCTGTTATTGTTTTACTATTGTGTCTCGTTTCGCGGGTATCTGAGTAATTAAATCTAGAACGGTAGAATTTAGCAAAAAGGTTCCTTTTATTATGGTTACAAAGGGTAAGAAACAACTTTTTAAAATTCTTCCCTTAAAGGTATGAAACGAGGCCAAAGGGAAGATAGAGATGGAAAATTTGTATAAAGAAACCTACTTTCACGCGGGTGAAGTCCCTGGCAGAAGAAAATGGTTAAGACATTAAGTCCGCCTCTGTAGTTTTGTGTGCATAAAGCATTTAATAAATAATATATCGCATATATAAGTATATTAGGTAACTTTGTTTGAACACCTGGATAATTTACACATCACAAGCAAATGCCTGTCATTCAGGCAAATGCCGGAATGACTAGTGCGATGCTAATTAACTAGTTTTGTAAAGCCGTCACGCTTTAAACTGCGAGATCAACCGCGTTATGCTGAACTCAATCAACTTAATGAAAAGCTTTTTGGAATGAAATTCGAAGCCGGATTTATTGCAATCAAATCTACATGTCGAAAACAAAGTCTCTTACTGCCGATTTGTATAAACATATAATTTTCACCAGTAGACAGAGTGATATATGAGAAAACTTTAAGTATACAGTTGGTTCCCTTCGGATTTCTACGGAGAAGAGATTTCCATAGAGTTTCCTCTTGTTTCTTCTCCAAAAGATTCGTCCAATTGGGACAATGCACTAGCTTCTGACGCTTTCTAAGTGCACGTAGGCCTATGTGAAATAAAAACATTTTTATTTTTCTTTTTAATTGATTTGCTTTACCACAAATCTTTCATGAGACGTTTAGATTAATAATGTGTTTATTATGTGCTTCTTCAACGCCGCCCTTTGTCACTTTAAAAGCAAAATTTTTGTTTCAATATTTTAACATAATGTCCTGCTTTTATTTCCCGTGTCGGAATTGTGTTATCTTTAATGATTAGCATAATTTGATGTTAAATATTTGCATGGCTTTCATTCAGGTTTGCTAATTTATGTGATTTACTTTCACATTAAATGACATCACATTGAATAAAAGTTTCATGTTAGAAATAAAAATATCAGTTCTTTTTAAATCTTTAACACAAACATTTTAGTGATCATCCTTATTTCAGCCAAAAGACGTCTAATGTAGGCCTCCTCCAAGTGTTTCCATAACGACCAGGTCTGTGCATCTAGCATCCATCGGATTTCCAAGAACAACACCAGGTCATTGGTCCACGTCTTATGGGACGCCTTCTAACACTAATATAAGTAATGTGGTGAAAATTATTTACAATTTTACACTGGAACTTTTCATATTCCATAATGTGCCCTAATAAAACCATAGCCCATTCGTCCTACTTATCTTCCTTTAGCTGACTATTTTTTGTAGGCAAGACATAACTCACCGGCAGGACATTCCGACTTCTCGCTTGTAACATTTACATTCCTACAACCTACTTTGTTTTCAGTTTATTAAGGAAATCGTCGAATAAATCCACGATGTTTACCTGATATTTACATTTAATATTTATTATAACAAGACTAAAAAGTGTTAGACTAAAAACTGAATTACCGACAACCATAAAACTAATCACACTATTATTTAAAGCATAGTCAGTTTAATAATGTGCCCATTGCTGGGACTCAGGCCTCTTCTAATCTCCTCATCACGAAGGAGATGGCGGGACGGCTCTTTCCTCAAGAATGGGAAGAAGTGACTTAAAGCCGAGAACAATAGAAAGAATCGAGGGAGGTCTTTGCTCAGTTCAAGACAGTATAGGCTAAAAATAATACACTTAATATAATAACATGTATTACAACATTTCGACGCAGAGATATTTTATCGAGGTAATAATACCTACTAAACTGCTGCGCAGTAAATTACTTCTCTTTTTATGAATTATGTTCACCATTGAAGCCTGCATTGTTAAAATTTTATTGCACTTTATTACAATCGTGTGAAACATAAAAGTTTAGAAACATAAAAGTTAAACAGTTAATGGCAGTCGAAAAAAACCATGTATCACTTTTATTTTCTGCTCGTGAATTTGCGAAATTTATGCTTATTTTTATATCTAACGACAAAAACCCTTTTGTTTTCATGAATATATCGTCCCCGTAGAGCGAAAATTAACCAACTTGCAATATGCTAGTTTTGAGATATCGCCGTCTAAAGTTTGGAAAAAATAAAAAAAATCATAACTGCAAAAATTAACGTGATAGAAAAAACTTTTGACTTAATTTCAATTGAATTTGTATATAGTTTTCTATTATTTATTGTATGTTTTATATAACTTCTATGTGTAATGAGTTATTAGGTAAAATTCAAGTTAGTTATTTTTCGCTTTATTCGTTTCGATTTTGGTGCTAACTTAACATCCCTTAGTTAAATATTACTTGAAAAAATTTCGTTCAGAGTAATATTTAGGCAAGTTAGTTATTTATTAATTTGTATCAAAATTATAATTATGTGTTTTTTGCCAGTTATTAACCACATATAGACTCATGTAGATAGATATCTATTGAGTCTATTATAATATATTTGGTCACAAATGTCATGTAACAAGAAAAATCCTTTAAAAAAAAGTAAAATCAAAACTCGTTTTAAGGTCTGAGGAAACTTCAAGTCCTAAGAGCTGAAGGCGGTCGGTGCACTCCAGGGATACATTTCGGAATATAGTCGCCAAAATGAACGGGCTCTTTTTCGCAGTGAACAGACACGCATGTGTTTTGCTTTTTTTAGCTTAGTCCAGTTTGGAGACGCTGCTTGAAGTGAGACATTTGCAGGCCCTACCATAGCCTCTCTTTCGGGCTAGATTAGCTCCCTACCTGCCCGGCAGGTATCTCTTTATAACTGTGCTGTCATCTGCATACCCATACATACTGGGCATCAGCAGGTCGTTGATATGCAGCAGAAAGAGAGTTGCAGAGAGAACAGATATGACTCGTCATGGGTTCGGATGAGCATCAACAACTCGGCGAGACCGTTTACTCAGGGACTCTTTGACCCAAGCAATCAGACCAGGAGAAATGCCGTACGCTGGAAGCTTACTCAAGAGGCTAGCGTGCCGTACCCTGCCGAAGGTCTTCGAGATGTCTAAGGAAACTGCTAGTCCTTCCCTAATCTTCTCAAGGGCCTCGGCCTACAAGTGAGCGATATACACTAGTAGGTCCCTGGTAGACCGATTGCGACGAAACCCGTACTGTCGGTCACTGAGGAGATCGTTACCTTCCAGGTAACGATGGCCTCAGTGGTTTCATAATCATGCAGAGTATGGAGGTTACTGGAATCGGCCGATAGTTAGCAGGGTCGGCACGGCTGCCTTTTTTGGGCCCGGGTTGCACATTGGCAAGCTTCCAGGTCTTAAGCACTATACTAGTTCTAAATAAGAGGCGATACAAGCGTGTCAATACAGGTGACCACTGTGGTGGCGTCTTGAGAACAATCGCTGGTATACCATCTGGTTCACTAGCTATACTTTATATTTAGACGACTCAGCGTTCTCAGAATCTCTTTATTCCTTATGCGGACCTCGGGCATTGAAGTGAAGCAATGAGGTAAAATCATTGGGGTAGCACTAGACGTAAATTATTGGTGAAAAGAGATGTAAAGAGACCTGCCTGTCGCTGTATGAGCCAGTGTTCCGTCTGGCCTAACCAGTGGAGGCAGTGTGGATCGACAGAAGTTTGCCTCGACAAATTTGACAAAAGACCAGAATGCTCTATTGCCAGATAGTTGCGCAGAGAGTTTTTTGTCAATATATGTAATGTTATTGAAGAGAGCTGTACTTGGTGCTTTTTGTAAGACTTGGCAGCATGGTTAAAGGAGCTCTTCTTTGAGCTCAGATCCAGAGTTTTGCGATTACGAGAATCCACCCAGGTGAGAAACCAGCTTCAGCGCAGTCGGCGTTGAAGCGAGGGCAAGCTGAGCCACCGATGGGTACATTACTACAGGGGATAGAATACTCCATAGCGCCGCACCACATTGGATGTAGCATTCGCACAGCTCCACGGAGTTTTCGAAGATAAGCAGACCTGCTGCCAAGGATAAGATGCAAAAAAGTGTTGTGCCTCATCTCAATCTGCTGATTTGTATCGCCATATTCTCAGTTCACTGCGTGTGTCGCAGTGAGGAGAAGGACGATATAGACTTCAACAGACAGTGATCTAAAGGTCCTATTGGTGAGGAGACTGTTACAATACATCCAGGTCGGTGGTCAGCAGAAGATCCAGTCAATTGGCGGTATGACGAACATTAGGCACCCCTTGCTTAACCAGCTGGGAAAGGCAAGGGCCCAGTAGCGTTGGCGCTACAGCGATGTTTTGTGTTTCTCTCCCAGCGTGATCGGTCCTCTGGTATGGGAAAATCCAATCTTGATGGTAGGCGTTATAGTCTCCCTTTAGTAGACCTTTTGATAATGTTCTTCTTCCATTGGCTTGGATTACTTTTTTCCAACATTTAGGTTGTTTCTTAGTCCTGGTTAATTTGAGATTTCATAGAGTACTGATCAACACCTGGAGAGTCCATAATAGTTGTACTTCGCTGCGGTATGGAGACGTGAGTAACAACTACCCAAGATGCGTGACTCAACATTTTTTTGGCAAGTTGATTCAATTTAAGTAAATTATAAATAACTGAAAGATTTTGGTGATGCCAAAGCTAATGGATTTAGCAAGTTACTACGAGTGTAAACTCACTAAAAGATAATAATTATTTATTACTCTGTAATTTAAATTCAAATTATCACTAAAACGACTTAATTAGTTGTCAATCTATTGACTTTATCCTACATTGACTAACTAAGATCACTTAGTGAATTTTCGATCTCAATATCAAACCAATTCGTTTTTAATATGTCAGAGTATAAATAACTATGTACGCTTACGTATTTTTCTGGACAAACATAGTTCATATTAGAAATCACTAACATATTTTATTTAATATACCCCTCATACTCATTGTATGTTATTGCATGTTAGTTATTTTTCACACAACCTAACTTTCTGATAACGAACAATAGAGCTACGGCGGTTAGATAGAAAAATAAAGCAAAAAATCGTGATAAGCATGGCATTCATAACTCATTTTACCTAAAAGTGTCACTTAGTTAATTTTCACTCTACGGGGACGATATTGTTGTTGTTAACGACCTCTCAAACCCTATTAAAAATAGGGCGTTATAATATGTTTTTATTGTTATTGATAGGCTTGTGCCTGACCACTACCTCACTTAGTGTTAAGCGATGATGTAGTCGACGGTGGAGTACACTTGCCTTGCAGTAACCTAATCACTCTTGACTTAAGACGCCTAGGTTTTAGTTATTAGTAAGCATAGTAATTTAGCCCGTGGAGTCAACGGTGCGTAAAAGTAGGTATAATACCACATCTGCCTAGCCTTTTCCCAACTATATTGGGGTCGGCTTCCAGTCAAGCCGGATTTAGCTGAATACCAGTATTTTACGAGGAGCGGCTGCCTACCAGACCTCCACAACCCATTAACTGGGGTAACACGGTACTTCAAGGCAAGACTGGAGTCAGATTTACTGGCTTCTGACTATCCGTAACGACTGCCAAAGATCTCCAAATGACAGCCAGGACCAACGGCTTAACGGGCTTTCCGAGGCACGGAGGAAACTCGTTATGTTAAGATGGTCACCCATCCATAGACCAAACTAGGCAAGCGTTGCTTAACCTTGAAGATCGACCTATGCGGCTGTTATTATCTAGCCACGAGCTCCTACCGAATACCGTATACCGTAGGGGCCTAATAGAGTCGATGTCAGGAAGGGCCACGGAGAATTTTTGAAAACGAAACCTGTGGTCCTAGAACGCAAAAGGCAACTGGAAGAGGTGTGGTTTTAGTCAGTAAACGTCTTAAATGCCTTCGCGCTTCACCCTGGAAGAAGTCATTGGATGATTTCCAACCTCCAAAAATAAAAAGACTCCGGCAGTCTGACAATCATCATTTATGAAAATCGAACTCAAGCTTAGATAGGTTTAAATGCACTTATTCAGTTCTCAGTAAAACAGTGTATTTTTGAAACCAATTACATGAAATCTAAAAAATCTACGGTAAAATATTAATTCATGAAAGCGTTTCAAAATCCTTGTTAAAAATCGCTTACAAATGGCCTTCGTTTCGCTCCATGAAACGTTCTGAGCAAATGACGTTTTACTACTAGATTCAGCAGATTACTAGTAGTTTCCTAATCTACTGGTGAAAGAATATTCATGATATAAGTATAGGGGGAGGCCTAAGTCCTACAGTTAACGTCATTCGGCTGAAATGATGATGATAACGTCATCATGCACAAATTGAAAGTTTGCTTTTGATGCTTCTGAAAGGAAAATCGCCCTGGGACAAAAGGCAAAGAAGGAATACAGGAGTGGGTTTTAGTCAGTAAAAGTTTGACACGCCCTCCCGCACCGCCTAAGAGTAGGAGAAGTCATTAGATCACTTACCACCTAAGAAAAATAAGTCTGCTCTTAATAAAGCTTTTTCTAAATAAAACATTGTAGAAAAGAAACAGCTTACCAAGACTCAGGAAGGCATTAGTGAGTGAAGAGATTGTTGTGTTAAATAAACTAGATGTTGCATAATACATGTCTTGAGACTCTAAGAGTTTTATCTAGATTTAAAAACGAACAGTGCTCTGGGAATTACCAGCGCAGCAATCGACCGGCGAAATGGAAAAATGTTTGCAAGCTTTTAAAAAGCTGGTTTTAGTTAAATGTTTTATCGATTCTTTATAAAAATAAAATACATTGAGAGCTGGAATCAGAACCGAAATGGTGAGTGGCTTTTGGCTACGAAGTATTAATTTATAATGGTTGCTCTACGACAGCGTAGCTCACGTAGCGGTGGCGTAGGCCTACTACGCCGTAGCAGCGGTATCGAAAATACATTTTAGTTCATATAATATTAAGCATTTTAAGTCAATAATAATGTTATTTTAATATCAGTTAGTCTTTAAGTACTCTCCAAGTAACATATCCATCTAACACAGTAACTCGAAGTCAAAAATATGCACATATTATAAAGACTATTCCGAAGCGAGTGTAGTATATTTGATTTCGCCGTCTCAAGCGAGATAAAACCACTCAAAGGCGCGACACACAGCATACTGGGTGATATACATGGAAGTGAAGATAAGATAGTAAATGAATTTGTATAGTGTTTTTTAAGAAATTAGTTATCCTAATTATAGGCAAAATAATATGGAAATCGAAGCACTATGTTGGTAGCGCATCGGTAATGGTAGCTATGCACGCTAATACACACGCTAGTTACGCAATCAAGGTTTGTCAAAATAGGTAATTTTTGTAACCTGAAATAATTTAAGGGTAAAAAACTATCGACTTTAAAAATAGCTGAAATCGATTTTATAGGTTGTTACAGGTTGTGTGTTTATTATTTTAAATGTTTTAAGTATAAACTTCTATCAGGCGAAGTAAGTATAGACTAAATTACTTTTTAAAAAACTTTTGAAATCAAGCTACAATTCTGTTGGGAATATTTTAATATCACAACTGGAATCTAAACAAAATTCTGACATTTAGCCGCATTTCGTTACGCTGAATGCTAATTCTATCTTTGTTAAGAAAAATATTTAAACCGTATAATGAGGTGTCACAGGGTCCCACGGTATTGAAGCATCGCCGTCAAGTTTTCTAAGATAATGAAAACTGCGAAGCGAAGTGACTGTTCTGTAGAGTCCGCGTGTGTTTAAATTATAAGACTTGTTCTGCCCGAAAATAATCTCACTAATATTGAAGAAACTTAAGTTTGTGAGGTTGTATATTTGTTACTTCGTCACGCTACAACAGATGAACGGATTTGGATGCAATTTGACAAAGGGGTAGTTCATGCAACATAAAAGTACAAAGGCGGACTTAATGCCATAGGCATTCTCTACTAGTCAACCAAAGGTGGTGATGAGAGAATATGGCAGGATATAGATTATATCCCGAAATATTACATAGAGTGCTTTCATAGCCCGACAGTCACTTGGGACAATTTTCTGCTTTTACGCTGGTTACGCATCAGTAAAATTTTCATAAACGAATCGATATTTCCAATGACAAAATATACGTATTAATATTATATATGTCCTAACATTTAATACCGGCCTGGTACCGGCAAGGGTCTCAATTTCTCCATTAATAACCCATTAACTGTCGTCCATGATACCTGGAGCCTCGGTAATCAACAGATGGCGAGTAAATTTGCTTCCCGAGCAGCCTCTGAATTAATTCAATAAGATTTGGGTCACTTTTAATGTAATTAAATACCCCAAAAGAACTTCCCTACAATTTCCGTCGTAATGCGATTTTAAAAGGCGTTGACAATATTGTGTCATTATATTTCTTGTTAAGGAAATAGAATTTTGGTAAATAAAGTTTTACGGTAAGAGAAAATTGAATCAAAAGTTTGTATTTTGTAAGAAGAAAACTCGGTGAAGGTAAGGGTTACTAGAATGGCGGTTTGATGCCTCTGTAGATGAAGTGCAAAATCATTAAAGAACTTGTCGCGCTCTGGGTGTAGTGATGAGGCGTCAAACTTTTACTAACTAAAAGTCACCTGTGTCATCACAAAAAAAAAAATTTTTGGAACTTACCACAATTCTTTTTCAGCTGTTTCCCTACAGTTGTGCTATAAATCCTGGTTACATACCAATTTTCAGAATTGTAGGTCAAAGGGAAGTGCTTTTATATGTTTTGTTTTCCTAGCGAGCGTCTAAACAGAGAACGAAGCAAAAACAATCTTATGTATATACATAGATTCCGTTGACTTGGAAGTTTGATTTTTTACCGCTGCTTTGGGTAGCAGACTTGTATTTGACATTAATTTCAGCTTCATCCTGGCACACGTTCCTTAGAAAAAGTTAAATAGACAGTTGAATAAACCGACAACAAAGTGAAGAGTTGCAAAAGGTTTTTGTTGTTTAGATATGGACCCCTACAAAGCCAATAGTCCATATAATCTGAAGTGAAGATCTACAACAAAAAAAAACGTAATGGGCATCTACCATTATTACTAGCTAAGTAATATTGCGTGGCATTTCATTGCAAGGGTTAAAATAAAGATTACGATAGAAATTAATTGCTTTGAAGTCCGCGCTCTCCAACAACCCGCCCTCATGATCTCGCGCGCTCTCAGCAGTTCTCAGCTTATCTGTAATTACGACTGAAAGGTCTCTGTTGCTGGGTAATCTCTATCCCATCTCGTGTCATTAGTACCTCGTAGTTTGCAGGATATTATGCGTTTGCCGATTTACGTTGAAGTTTATTTACCTGTAATATATATAAATATAACGGCGCTTGTGCATTTAAATTGGCTTTCAAAAGAAATCAGACATGGCGTTAGTTGTTAGGTGTGACTGTGTGTCACGTGACTGGGGTATGCTAAAATTCGTACCATAACGGTTTTTTTCTTATTACTCCAAAGCACATCAAAATATTTGAATTTTAATTTAAGCTTAATACCTTGCCGCATTCCTGACAAAAAAGACAGACGTATATACGATTGAGGGTTCTATTTTTGCTCACTGAGGTTGAAAACCCTAAAAACTACTTTCCACTGACACACATTGTACAAGTTTATATGAAAAATCTTACTTGATTTTATAAGACAACGTAACCAAGCCTTCATACTGTATATATATGTAACAAGGAAAAACCAAATTCTTGTTCAAAAAGGCAACGTAAACTGTAAATCCTATCGCTTTTGGGCCTTCAATGTTCGTCTCATGAATACTAATCTAGGAACGTACACGTTTAGTAGTATAAGCAGTCTCTTGGCGCAGATAAAATTTCATTTTTATTTCATAGTTCGTATAACATGTCGTTGCTGCTAAAAATCTAGTGTTTGCCGTACGTTATTTTTTGTGCAAGCTTTGAATAATCTGAACTGGAGTTTATATGCAAGTAGATTTTACTGACTATAAGCCTGTAGCATTTTGGCGTTTTACTGCAAAACTGGTAAACTGTTATAGTGGCCAGTTTTGTAGTTCGTTTTTAAATAAACCACTTATCTATATTATCGTCACCATCATTATTATTTCGAGAACAGTGGTGGTCTACCGAGTCTCGTAATCATTTTAACTTGAACTTTACTCACAAAAATGAACCAAATACTCTATTATTTTTAGTTACAAAGATTCAAGCTTCCGCTACGTTATTTCTGTATACAAGAATATATATTATTTACAAGATCCATGTATTAAAACATGTGAAGCCAACCGCACCGTGTGTGTTACATAAAACGTAATCTGAGAGCACAAATACAAAATATAACATTTTATGTATTCCCTAGAGTTATATCACTTTCTACCAAATTACGAATAAAATGAGGTCACGTAAGAAAATTGCGCTCGTACCGAGCCAGGTATTTAGCAAACAAAACTTACTCAGAGCTTTAAGCTTAGTATTTACAGAGAAATAGCTCTGACCTTTCTTTTATGGCGACCTTTTGTCCTGAATTCGTCTGAAACAAAGCACAGGTATACCTTCCCTACCTACAACATAATTTGTAATTAAAAAAAGAAACAAGATATTATTACATGCCTCATTATAATTTGGATAATGAGCAGCAGAATTCCGAGGAGCTCGTGGCTAGATAATAA
Organism: Mythimna separata; assembly: GCA_030763345.1. Classification (NCBI taxonomy): domain Eukaryota; kingdom Metazoa; phylum Arthropoda; class Insecta; order Lepidoptera; family Noctuidae; genus Mythimna; species Mythimna separata. The sequence goes on along the minus strand of JAKKIA010000036.1, from coordinate 3,560,286 downwards.
CAGCCGCACAGGTCGATCTTCAAGGTTAAGCAACGTTTGCCTAGGTTAGTCTGTGGATGGGTGACCATCTTAACATAACGAGTTTCCTCCGTGCCTCGGAAAGCACGTTAAGCCGTTGGTCCCGGCTGTCATTTGTAGATATTTGGCAGTCGTTACGGATAGTCAGAAGCCAGTAAATCTGACTCCAGTCTTGCCATGAAGTACCGTGTTACCCCAGTTAATGGGTTGTGGAGGTCTGGTAGGCAGCCGCTCCTCGTAAAATACTGGTATTCAGCTAAATCCGGTTTGACTGGAAGCCGACCCCAATATAGTTGGGAAAAGGCTAGGCAGATGATGAATGAGCAGCAGAATTCCATTAAAAACTCGGGAGAGTCGAACCCTACTGGGTTGAATGAAAGAGAACACCGGGACCCTGGAATTAAGGTAAAGAAGGAATAGGAGTGGGTTTTAGTCAGAAGAAGCCCGACACGCACTCCCACTCCACCCAAGAGCGGGAAAAGTGATTTTGATGATTTCCCAGCTTAAAAATATAGCTAAACGTTCTTCCGCTATGATCGGTTATCGTGACGTACTTGTATATCCCCAGGTCCTAGCCTAGCCTGAATTTCAGGTCACCGTAGGCGCCATTTCACGGACGGTGAGCCATGGCTGTCGATTGTACTGTGGTCCACGCACGCGCCCGCCTCACAGAGAAGTCAGTTAAATGGCGGGGCCAATTAGGGCCAACGCCTTCCAGGGTTGCATTATTCGAAGAAGTAACGAAAGCTACTCGTAAGAAAGGTCAACTAAAGGAACACTGTGGGTTGTAGTCAGTAAAAGTCTGACACTCTTTCCCCCTTCACTGAACGAAGTTGTTTTATGATTTTCTACTTTAATTAAAGCCGTAGACAGACATCATTGTTTTGACCAAACCTTCAAATAAAGAAGGACATTTTGTGTTTCAATACAAATTGCGTCCATAAATAAACATGTGCTTAATATTATGTTCTTGTAATATTAAACGGGTTCACGTTTGGGTCATTCTGCGGTCCGATCGAACGTTTAGCTTTATAATTAAAATATGTGTTTGCTTACACCACATAACTCTACTCAATTTCGTTCCTTGGATAATGATTCCTCATTTACTAACCGTACACAAAATACACGCTTTAGTCGTGGAGTTGCAAATTCCTAAAGTTGTCAAAAACAAAACGCCTGTTTTGACATTTAAGGAAGACTTTATATTATAACTTGGAACGAACTGAAAGAAGCAATAAAATAATATTTAATTAACAAATGTACGCGATATGAAATTCTTCCAAAAGAATAGTATTTCAACAATAACAAGAGAACTTAACAATTCTTTGAGTTCCAACCCTTGTAATTAGAATCCAATTTAAATGTAAGAAGCACTAGAAGGAGTTCATTTAATTTGGATTCTTACTAATGAAATGAAAGTTTCCTTCGAGTTATAAATGAAGTCCCATTTTAATTGGTTACGAGATCTCAGCAGATGATAAGTATAGTTCTGAGTTAAACTTATTAGTTGAATTAATTGGTTGCTTTACTGAAACAACTGTCGAGTTAAACTTTTTATTCAAAACTATGTAGTTTTCTGCCATATTTTGACATCGTAAAAATAGTGACCTATTCTCAGACTTACCAAATATATATACAAAAGATTTCATAAAAATCGGTCAAACAGTTTCGGAAGAGTTTCGATAACAAACACTCTGACACGAAATTTTTATCGTATTTTAGAAGACAAGGCTTTGCATGAACGAGAAAAAAGGTTTAAATGTACCTATGCACGTGAAGAAGAAACTGGCTGGTTAAACAGCAATGTAGTTTGCGCGTGTTCGAAATTCAAATTTTTAAAATGTATTTGTGTTCAGCTTTGGTCCCTTTCGACATGTTTATTTTGTCATTGTTAATTTATTGAGTGTTGATGTTACATTAAGGGCCTGTTTCACAATGTCCGAGTAGGCACTACTCACTGAATAAATTCAAAAATGTGACAGTATTTGTATGAAATTATCTGCCAAGTAAGATACTCGAAACTTAATCATAGGTGGTGAAACAGGCCCTAAATGTTCTGTGATATAATTTTAAAGTAGCACTGCGAAATATAATTCATAAAAGCAAATAGCGAGGTAGGCATCCGAATACATAATTCATTCATCAATTTTGTTTCGCATTTACATTAACTGAAATCTATGACTTATTGTAAATTAGTGTTATGAATAGTGCTCGGCAGCTTTCAAAACTACGGCTTTATTTAAATTAGTAGTTAAATGAACAACTTGAAGAGGTTCGTGACTGAACTACAAAATGTGTCCAAATAATTGACGCCAAATCATATTTTTTCGTTTGGACTGTTGCCAAGTTATTTTGTCTAGACTTACTTCATTTAGACTAGACTTCATAAATTGATCGACAGGGCGTTTTTATGACGTATGTCTCCTATGAGTTGTGATTAATCATTATAATTACGCTTGGTGTACGCTTGCGAATCTGCAACGATGCACGTTGCAGTTTCAACGACAGACGTGTTTGTGCATAGTAGGCTTAATACATTTAAATTATCGAGAATAAATTGTTACGCTGACATTTCAGTTAAGTATAGTTGTTTCTGAAGTCTGAGCCCGAAAACAGATTTTTTATACACTTCATTTAGCAGGAAAGTATATTAGATATCTTCTAATAATACTTTATTACATCTAAATATCTTTTGATTTACAACGTTGTCTTATTTAAATTTAGCTTGCGAGTTATTTTACATAGAAATGAGATATCAAAGTTGACATACCATCTTTTAATCTTGAATATTCAAACGAATAAATATGAATGTGAAGAGTTTTCAATTTTGAAATTCTTTAATATTTTATGTGTATTTACATACTTTTGGCTTTCATATTTTGGAAGATTTATTTATCACAAATACATGCATCCAGCTTTTCGAAATGGGAACAGAGAATGTGGGTATAGACTAAGCTTGTTTATATTTTTGTTTTTCCTACAAAGTTTGATATACCAATGCGATTTTGTTCACAGGTTCAAAGTCCAGTGCTGGTGGTAGAGCTGACGCTGGACAGAATCGAGGGCACTCAGCTGAGGGCGTTAGGACTGCTGTCGGTGTACGGGTTCAACGTGACGTACGAGGTGCGAGCAGCAGCGCAGACGCCGGGAGCCACGTCATGCAGCGCCGTCGAGTGCCGGCTGCTGGGGCACTGCCTAGCCAGGCATGATTACCAGTGAGTAGTGGTACAGAAAATGTTCTAGATTGATGTATCTATTAGGATTCCTACCTAGTTTAGAACCTAGTGTAGGGACCACCATCCAAAAATATAAATAAAACCTAAATTAGTTAAAAACGACATCAATGATTATGTAATAGTTTTAAGGTATATTTTTTTATTCTTCTTATATAACTTACCTATCGAATCGATGGGTAAAGCATGAATTGTAGTTCTACAGAGTCTATAATTATTATAATACTAATTTTTTACTTTATTTACATTGTTCTCACATATGAGAGGTGTAAAGAAATATTATATAACCCAGATACGAGTATTTGTAGTAGATACATAACATGATTTTTAAAGCTGCTGATGGAGTATTTGCACATTCTTCTCCTTAAAAATAGCTGTTCATAGAATGTAGCTTCGGATGCAATTAACATTCTTTTTCTGATAATTTTTTTATTTGAATGAAATTAGTTTTCCTTGATTCTTTATGGTAAATATTTCCTCGTAATTATAACATAATACAGCTGACTTTACGAATAGTTTTGCATCACAGGGAGTTCTACTGTTCGTGTTTCGAGGGTTACTCCGGAGCGGACTGCGGAGAGGGTCCTCTGTGCCCGAGGACGTCCAATATGTGTAAAAACGGCGGCACCTGCAGGTGAGTGAATCTTTGTTTGCCATAGTAGCTATATTGTTTTGAAAACAAATAAAGACAGTCGTTTTCTATTTCTTAGTACAGGGCATACCATAGCATAATCAATCTAGGAGAGGGAGTTTTTTAATACATTTTTCTCGAATTTTCACAATAATTACATTTACATATGTTTATAAGTTTTTTGATGTTGTAAAACAGGTAAATTTTCCTGTTTTACTACATCAAAAAAACTCACACAAAAAAACAGGAAATACATTTTTATTAATTTTCCCGAGACTGAGTCACATCTGTGTACACATGCTTCAAGCTTCTTACTTTTTGTTTTGGAACAAATATGGGAGCAAAAGCGGCATAAACTGAGGTTAATTCAAAGAATTGCTCTTCTTGGCTTTAAAGTCCTAGCTGTCAGGAAATACAGGCAGGGAATCAGGGAATCCACGTTACATATTGCAGTGTAGACACGTTAATCATCAACTAAAAAAACCATAAGTGAATACATAGCTCGAGTCAACAGGAAGTACCTCATCGATTCTGATTTTCTTGCAAGTGTCAAAAACCTAACCTTAAACGAAGCTTGCGCGTATTTTCCTTCCTTAAAAGTTTGAATTTTATAATTTCATTTTATGTATACATTTTACAACTTTTTGTTGTACAAATAATATATACTATGTTTTATTCATTGAGTTCTTCGTAAACCTAATTTCTGGGAACAAGGATCTTGACAAACGCTAAAACAGACAACAAAGTTGTGTACTGATGGAGTAACATATGTAGACTGACTGCCATTTTGTACGTATTATTAGACAGCTGGGTCCGGCGGCCGTCAGCTGTATCTGCGCGCCGGGCTTCACGGGGGACCTGTGCGAGGCGCACGTAGCACCGCCCGGTGAGACATTACTTATACTGAAATTAGCACTACTGCTGCGCAAGTTGATTCTTAAGTACTGCGGCCTCTATAGCCGTGTACGCACGGACGAACATTGCTTTGCATGTTACGCAACAATTTGGTTCGCCCATGCGTTCTATTAACGAACATCGAACACTAGGAACAACAAACATGTTTGCGGCCATCCTATTAGTATGTTCTTATGGACGGTGTTTTTGACGGTTGACGGTTAATCACTGCGAAAATCCAAAATCGTTCTGCTGCTTTACAGTCGACAACTTTCAACGGCGCCGCCATAACTATTAAGATAGAGTTCACAAATATTGTACGCGAATTAGATTCAAACTATGTTCGCATTCGTGTTCGAATATGTCGTCCATAGAAACGAACCAAACGTTCAAGTTTCATTTTTGTGTTTACTATGTTCGTGTTCGCACATGCGTACATGGCTTATCGGTGTTAATTTTGTTACAGAATGTGGTATTGAAGAATGTGCAGAAGTTTGTAAGAAAGGAAAGGCTTGTGACTGCAACCCGAAGGATACAGACGTCTGTGAGTATTTGTCGATTGTGCCAAGAAGAGGCTAGTTAATACAAGTACATAATATCTGATTTTACTTAGCCATTTCTAGTAAGTGTACATATCTAAACGCTGTATGTTTATAGCTTCAGCACTATTTGAAACCAGACTGGAAGTGGTGGATCAAGCAGGTGTAAACATATCGCAAGAAGTCATAAAACAGGTATTCACTGAGAAATAAGGTGATACAACAATTATATTTCAGACGTAAAAATTGTAAAAGCTATTAATCTTATTTCTTTTCAGTTAACCAGCTATTTAAAGGTATCAAACATAACATTGGAAGATGAAGTAGAAATTTTAAACATGAGGTAAGTATTTTTCCTGAATAGTCTGTGTACATAGGTACTTACCAGATTAAAATAATGATAGCAAGAGTCTTAATTCAAAAGTTTATTGAATATGAAGTGTTGGTGGCAGCGTATGTTACACAGCTCACATGTATTCATAAAGTTTATATAGCCTTCCAGTTGCCTGATGTTGATAAGGTTTTTCTTTGTTAGACAATAATCCAATGACACATGCATGTGTGTGTAACAGTGCGGTGGGAGAGAATGGCGTGCGCGAGGTGTGGACGCGTATGTGGGGCCCGCGCAATGAGGCGAGTGCACTGCGCGCGGCACTAGCGCGGATGCGCACTATCCGCCATGACACCACTCACTTCCACATGCAACCCGCGCTCAGTTTGCAAGTGAGTATCTGAAGCTGTAATGTAACATGCAATATTTCATCTTATAAATATTCCTTTCATGTTACGTTACAGCAGTCTGTACCCGATTCAATACTTCTTTACTCTGCCATTGTAATGCTATCGCAGCGTGGATGGCTTTTGTGGGATAATGAATATGACACCAATATTCAGATAAAATAGACATAATTTGTAAGTGCGTATTATCAAAATCCTCTAAGTAAGTACCTTAGAATATCAATCACGACGATTTTAATGAATGATTGACGTCCACGGATTATGACAATATTTTGCTAAACGTGAGGGAATCTCAGTAGTAATACGTGTTAATTTATTTTATCTTTCTATTTGTTCACCTTGTATCTACACTTCTACAGTTCATAAAATTTTTATTCCGTTTGAGACATTTTGTAAATTCCTATGTGGGAAATTAGGGTTGAGCTAAATCTGGCCCCACTAAATCCAGTTTTCCTATGCTATCTTTTTCTGTCACTAAAAATCGTCATTTATTTAAACGAGGAAAATAGAGTTTAATCACAAGCGACTATTTAACGAGGCGATCGGCAACACGGGCTAAAAAGTGGCCGTGGATAATCAGGCGAATATCGCAGATTTATGCGGATATCAGGCTGGCATTTTTCCCGGTGTTTTTTTCCGTACTATAAAAGCAAAAAAGTAGCATCAAAGTATCGTACAACGTACAAGTATTTTAACATTCTTGAGATTTCGTAGCGTGCGAGGTAAGCTTAATTGAAAAAGTTTCAGAGACTTACATACTGTAATTACCATAAAGTATTTTTTGAGAAGAGCTGAAAGCTGGTGTATTTCTTTCCAGTGTAGTGTGTACCGGAATATTATAGTGAATTCTTTTTATTTGTATTTGTACAAATTTTCACTTTGTGAGTTTGTTTGGTTGTGAATAATATAAAAAATATACTTACCTATATTGTTTAAAATGAAAAAAAAGTACAGATTTTAAAAAAGGAACTATCGAGGATTCAAACTACATTATGATCCCGATCCCGATTTCCGACCACCGTAGGCGCAGGCTCGCGGACGGTGAGCTACCCAGTGCTCGTCGTCCGCAATAATGCAGCGGCAGTCCGGTAATAACCCGGGCCGAGCGTATTCGTCAACGGCGCGTTCTGTTCCACGCGCGCCTCAAAGAGATGAAAGCAAACTGTAGGGCCCCTACAGTTTGCTGGGCCCGGCAGGGCCGAAGCCTCCGGGGAACACGGAAGTTCCGAAAGGTGCTTACCGTGTCCCCCAGATCGAAGGCAACGAAGTAACGGGGTAGGGTTTAGTCAGTATGAGTCTGACACGGCCTCCCACTCTGCCCAAGAGCGGGAGAAGTCATTCTGATGATTCCCCACTCGAAAAAAAAGCCTTTTGGAAAATAAAATGAGCAAAGAAATAATATTTTTTACTTAATATTTACATTATTCATATATTTTTATTGCATTTATTTCCATATCCTTTATCGTTACGGCATAATCATTATTTTAACGCTTTCTGGAACGTAACTAACAAGAAATCCTGTTGCAGACTCTGGTAGTGAACCATCGTCCAGAAATATGGGAGGGGTCAGAGTTCATATTGACTTGTATGGCGTATGGATCTCCGAACATCGCCTTCACGTGGTACAAAGACGGTGTCAAGATAAACTTCAATGGTACTACGAGGTAAGTAAATTGAACATACTACTTTATGACTTTTTTTTCGAGAGAAGATAAATCATTTAATGACTTCTCCCGCTCTAGAATGGAGTAAGGGCATGTCAGACTTCCAAAACCCGGCTATGTTCCTTAAGTTACACTTTGCATTCGAGGACCATGAGTTTCCTTTTCAACAATTCGGGCATTGGCCCTATTAGGCCTTTACGGTTTTGCTGATATTTTTTTTAAAGCACGCGTAGGACGTTATGCGCCTTCGACGACTAAGCTCAGTTCTGACCGGATGACCGGACAGCGAGTTGCCTATTGTTCGTCGTCCGCAAACCCGCGCGATTCTGTGTGACTGTTTAAGATTTTTGACAAGTTTAAATAAAAACCAATCTGGTTATGAAACTAACCAGCCAAGTAAATCGTTAGGATGTTAAGAATTGAGAGCGGACGTTAGCTAATAGCCTGCCGTCGACGGGCGAGTGCGCGCGTGTGCAGTCCCGGCACCGAACGAGCTCCCATCCAATTACCGGCGACTGTTATTTAACCGCACCGATTAATCCGCTCACTTCCCATACGCTGCTGCCTTTTTATGGTTTCGTACCTCGAAAGGAAAAAATAAACCCTTATAGGATCACTTTGTTTAACTGTTTTTATAGGTAAGTTTGTTCAGAACCCTCAGTGCGCGAGTCCGACTTGCTCTTGCCTGGTTTTTTTTTTGTGAAAGCTGTAAAATAACTTCTCCCGCTTTAAGTCGAGTCAAATTGTAGTGTCAGAATTTTAATAACTAAAACCCACACATGTTCCTCCAATTTCCTTTTTGCATTCCAGGGATCTCAGTAACCCTTTTGAATAATCTCACTTGTTGGATTTATTTTTGTTCTGTTTTTACTAAGAAAACAAGTTTCGGCACCAGAAAAATCTGGCCCGATATCCGCTTTTCGCAAAACACCATTTAAAAAAAAGTTCTTATGGAAAATTGCGAAAATGGATATCGGGCGAAATTGAATGTCGGATGTCGAGAAGTGTATTAAAAAAAAATCATATCATATTCTTAAATTCAGATCAGTAATATGGGAATCTGCTTTTTAGCAAAAAAATACGATACAATACATTATTAGTACCGTCAGACAGTAGGCATAACCATTGCAAGAGCATTCTATTTTTAGGGATATTTGGACGCGCACTGTGTCAGAAGACGCGCTCGGTCGTCGCATGTCAGTGTTAGGCATATCAGAAGCGAAGAGGCCCGACAGTGGCAAGTGGTCCTGTGCAGCAGACGATGCTGGCAGGAGACGATGTAGAGCGCTGAGGTTGATGGTGCTGAGACCACCTGATATACGACTAGTGCCTTCTACTATCACCGTCAATAAGGTCAGTCTATCTAGATCGGTGGTGAAAGTTGATGATGGAATAAACTATTTTTAGGCTGTAGTGATTTAAGCAGTTGATAATTATAATAAATTATGTGTCAGGGCGACAACGTGAGCATAACATGCCTGGCGGGAGCGGGGAGGGTGCATGGTCCTCTCGGGTTCAGTTGGGCGAGAGAGAGGACGTTGCTACCAATGGCACCGGGCAGAGAGGTCTGGGAGGATCTGTTCCCTGCAGGAAGCGTACTCAAGCTTTATAACGTACAGGTATGTTGTGTATTTCGTTAAATACAAACGTTTACCAAAATATAAGAAGATCTTCCAATTTTGTAACAAATGTCATACTTTTCGTGATTTTTAAACAGAAATCTAGCGAATTTCGGTGCCAAGTATCATCAATGGCTGGCACTAACGCCAAGGGAGTGACCATGTGGGCTCTAGGAGCTGACGACGTAGCGTGTGAGAGCGACGTCTCCCATGGCTTGCATTGGCCGAAGACTGCTCCTGGAGCACACGCCACAGCCTCGTGTCCACCTGGGTACAGTGGGGAGACTACCAGGCGAGTATGCGAAGCTGAATGAAGATAAATCTGGAGATATATATATATCAGTGAGAGATTATAATATTAACACATCAACTTCATGGAGTAATTTTTTTTACATAGGTAATATTTTTTAGGTTTTGTGAGCCAAAAACCGGACAACATGGTATAAAATGGATGCTGCCAGATTTCTCTGGCTGTATAGCAGACTCTCTCAGAAATATTTATGAACAGGTAACGTAACAAACCATGCTGAGATGATTTTGTTTATTAATTTTCTACTATAAAACATTTATGTGGCTTGTTAGTTCAGTCTGATATCGCTGGGCTACTCGTGGCACTCGGTGTCGCTCGTGTCGCGGCAGTACGGGACAGTACTGCGCTCTCTGACCACACACCCGGGCGAGGGCGAGCCTCCCCTCACACATGCAGTACACATGCTGCACTACCTCATGTCTGCTGCAGCTCAGCCAGCCGACAGGTTCCACAGCGCGGAACATCTGTTGCACATCTATGACCACCTGCTCACACATCCTGATACTTTCCTGGATGAGGAGGTAAATGTTAATGAACAACCTAATCATTTTGTGCCATGCCAATACTTCTTGCTGACATTCAGGTTACAAAGTTCATTTCTTGTCTATCAGAAAATTTTTGAACTGCAAAATGCGGTGGTAGATACGGCGGGACTGCGCAGCAGCTTCGACAAGCGCTTCCACGAGTTCACAGTCATAACTGCACCAGTACAGTTGGACAACGCGGCACATTTCGCACCTCAGCCAGTTCCAGTGGCTCGCGAGGAGTGGCTCCTAGTGTCAGCATCAGTGGAGCTTGTGGATACAACTAGCAATGCTTCTGTGGTCACCGTGCTGTATCATGACTTGGGAGCAAGGTTGCCGTCTTTGAGAAGATACGTCGATTATATGTAAGTCCCTCCTCGTGTTTGTGTAATTTTATATTGAGATATTATTCAATCTTACATTTGCTATTATTTAAAATTGAAGGTCTTTTGATACAAGGTAGCTGTAGAGATAACTCTTCCCCAGGTCTGGCCACACGACAAAGTACACAGTAGCATCACAACAGGTGCAAGTATCTGTCAGCGGCGTGGGAGTTGATGCAGCGCTCCCTCACACTGTCACATTACTGTTCACGCACTCTAAGAATTACAGCGCTGTTGGTGAGTAGATACTGCATAGCACACAGTTCCATTGTCTGTAAGAATGTGATGAATTGATGTAGTTGTTGTGGTCAGCATCGCAGCTCGCGTGTGGAGGTCGGTCGCGGTCGTCGCCGCGCGTGTGGAGCACGCAGGCGTGTGAGCTACGCATGCCGCAGCGTACTCACGTCACGTGCCGCTGTCGGGGAATCGCAACCTTCGCACTCTTCATTGTGGACAAAGATACATTCGTGAGTGTGTTTGTACGTGAAGTAATCTGAATGAGGATAGATCATACAAAAATCACTAAAAATTTAGTTCTTCAGACAGGTACAGATGATGACTTGCGAGGTATAGTGAAGATCACAGTGGGCCTGGGAGCCGCGATGTGTATTATGGTGGCGTTACTGCAGGTGCTCAGCCTGTTAGCTGGCAGTAAGATCAGGCTGCCAGTGCTGCTTAAAGCAGCCACCGCGGGCTTTCACTCAGCGGCATTGTTGGCTCTGCTAGAATGTGATACGGGGCAGGTCAGTTAGCTTTATCTGTGTAGATGGTGCTGGTTAAGAATGACAATGATGAGACTATGGTGTTGGTGTGACTGGCAGGACGTGGCATGCGTGGGAGCCGCGGGCTGGGTGGCGGCGCTTAGCTGGATGGCGGGCTGCGCCTCGCTGTGTGCGGCGCCGTTGCTGCTGCACGCTGAGGTGGCTGCGACAGCTACGCGCGTGCCCTCTGTTGGACTACTGTGTGGTACGTGTAAAAGCAGGGGTATATATGGGATAGTGTGCATGCAGGAGAGCCAGGCTTGTTATTATAGTCACGTGTTCTGTTTTTAGGTGTGTGTACACTATGCTGGCTGACAGCCCGACTGTGGGGCGGCGCGCCACTGCAGCTGGGCGTGGCTGCCAACGCCGTCTGCATTGCAGGCCAAGTGCTACTAGCCATACTAGCCTTTATACTCGCGCTTGCGCTCAGAGCACGAGCACGAGATCTCGAGCACAAGCCAAGATACGAGCTTGCGCGTGAGCGAGCACGAGTAATACGTCACACGCTAGTGCTGCTGCTCACTACGTGCGCTACGCAAGCGGCCGGCGTGGCGTACGTGCAGCCCGCGGAGAGTCACGCCACGCGAGGCGTGCTGATAGCTGTGGCCGCTTGTGTCCAGGGCGTAGCGATGCTGGTGTGCTACGTGCTCACAGACTTGGAGTGTCTGCAGGCAGCGCGGCGCCTGCTGACGCTGTCATCACATAGCGAGTGGCAGGGGCCACCGGGGGGAGACGCTTCACATAGTCGTGAGTGAGATTCTTCTTTCTTAAACCTAGATATTTTGTTGCCAATTTGAGTTCACTAGCAAAGAATACCAAGTGTTTAATAGCATGGTCCGCCAATTTAAACAAAAATATTTTTGCTGTTCCCTTTTTGATGGTCCAGATCTTTAATTTGAAAGGTACTATCTGTTTTATTAACCTAATACATGACTTAATTTCTTTTAAATTTCCACTATAAGAGTTTGAGATTTTTTCAACATATAATAATTAATTCAGATACCCGGTCTAACCCTCTCATTAAGTAACATTCTCTTACTTCTCGTGACTGTTAAGTTCTGAACAATTGTCATCTCAATGTTGTAGTGTACATAAAGCAAGGTCGTGAGGTGGAATGCTCCTCATCACACGTGTCTCCCGCTAACACCTACTGGCAAGCGCCGTCGTTGGAAAGCCCTAACACCATGTACAGGTGAGGACTAAGACTCTGGATTCTCTGTTATTCAGTAAAGATGTGCAATTTAGCAGTTCAACTAAGCGCCAAATATCGTGGAATAACTTTTATTGACTCTCCTAGATTTATTGACATTCTTAATTTAAAAAACGGAAATAAAGATATAAAGCTGTCTAGAATTAGCGTCTATCGCCATTCTATAAAATTGCTAGTATTGAATAACAGTTCATTGCTCCCACATTTATCTGGCGCCGTGTATAGTAAAGTCATCTTCACCAGTTCTTACATAGTCGGTTGTTGTGCAGGCGGCAGTCAAGCGGTGCGTGCGTGGCGGACATAGTGCGCGGAGTACAGCACGAGCGCAGACTGATGTCACCGCGCACGCATTCACGAACACTCTGCGATCTCATACCCCCAGGTACACCGATTTGAACAAGCAATGTATACAGACCACTTCCAGTAGCCTGGTTGACGTAGAATCAAACAAGTCAAATATCGTTGAAGTTTTATGGTCGTTCGATTGAAGTCTTACCTAAAATCGGGAATTATATGTTACTTGAACGAGGTTCAATAGAAAGACAAATCAATTAACTTGAAACTAAATAGCTTATTGCCAGTCGGACGACTTTCAGGCTCAATTGATGGATGTGAATACGATAATGGATAAACGGCTAAGTCGCTACGATATCGTTACAGTTTTAATTATGTGAATCGGGCTACAGATCTCTTACGTTACTTGATTCCAGATTACATTCGAGTATATAAATGTACCTAACGGATGTGTCTCTTGACAGACGGTGAAGGAGTGCACACACAGCCGCAAGTATCGCACTTGTGTGTGGAGCTCCGCGTGTTGCCGCACGACACAGACACGCGCGCGCGCTCCTACAGGGACAGCACCGACACGCCTAAGGTAGAACAACGTCTTCTTCTTCTTCCTGTCCCATATTAATTAGGTTCGGCGCAACACGTCTTTATCTTCCATCCTGTCCTGTTACCCTTCAAGGTAGAACAAGTAACAGCCATAAAAAATTGCTTCTCACTTTACCTCTAGTTTATTTTTTTTAAACGAGAGCACTGCCGACAAACTGTACTACAGTTTGGCAAAAGAATATGTAAAAATATTTACTGGTTTTTTTTTAAATAAACCAAAATTGAAGTTCCAATATCAGTAGCAAATGCAGATAGAAATTCACTTAAGATTCTATAGACACGTACCACAACCACACACGCAGCGACAAGAAGTAGATAAACGTGTGAATAGTGTTGCTGTAGCTTCTTCTAGTTGCGTTGTTAGTACCTATTAATATGTTGAAGGGGTTACGTTGTAGCCAGTGATTGCATACAGACTAATTCACCGAGATAGTTGCATAGTGATAGTGGTTTAGTCGATATTACCCATACGGTTGCGTTCGACGACCAAGTGGACGAAGGTAACAACTTGTAGTCTAATCCTTATCATCATTCCCCAGGATAGCTGCACGCTCTGTACCGCGTCTAGCCCGGACGTGTCGGCGCGTCCTTTCAAGAGCTGTCTCAAGCAGCGCCCGACACAGTTGTCGTCTAGCAGCTCACTGCCGTCCATCAACCGCGAGTGTAGCACCGAGCAAGCCGACTCACACATAGAACTAGACACCATACACACAAACGATACGTCAACTCCTCACAGCACGTTCACACACACTGACAAAGTGCTGCACAAGATCTCACATGACCTGGACTTCCTACTCAATAGGACGCCGAGCCGAGCTGCCGACCACTGCTCACAACACATAGAAGAAGCGCCCACTTAGTAGTCAGTAGATCAGTGCACTAGTGTAAGTTAACTAGCGAGTAGCGACAGAGAAACAGGGTGTGATCTGAAAAACTTAGAGATAATAATGTACCTATATAATGTACTTAAAAGAGATTGTATAAATGTACATTCATAACTACTTTGTACCTTAGTATAATAGGAAAATTATAATTTTATTATTTGATTTATAAAGAACAACGAACAATTTATACGTATTTGAAGAGTTGTAAATAAATGAGAAGTGAAATATTGTAAGATAATAATTGTAATAACAAATAATAATATTTTTGTATATTTCGAAAATGTGGTTTTATTTTTAAACCAACAATTTAACAAAGGCAGTAGAAAATAAATAAGTCGTAAAAATCCTTTATTGATTTCGTACCAGTAAACTTAACAGATTGCTCGTAGAACAGATGGTCAATGAGGATAAAAGGTTCTGGAGTGGCGATCACGTACCGAAAGACGTAACCTTGGAAGGCTTCCCACAAGATGAACCAATGTCCTGGAGAGAGTCGTGAGATTCCGATGGATGCAAGACTTGCCTATGTCCGGTAATGGATTTCGTTCGGCTGAAGTGATGATGAGCTAACTTAAACCTTATTTACGTAAAATAAGGGTCAAGATAGCTTGTATGGTAGACTAGGGCCTGAGAGGTTAAGGGTTTATGAAACAATGACGACTACCGCCTACACTAACGACTTGTTCAATATTGAAGCGATTGACGCGCTCCAATAAAGTTGAAGAGAAATAATGATGTGCAAACACAATCTTTTTTATTCTTTGTTGTGCACATTGTCTTATAGGGAACCATGCTGTGATTTGATTGATGTTTATCATAGGTTATAAGTACTTACAGTAGTTGTCTTGTAGGATAGATGATAATAATTGTCTAAATCCTACCAGGAACGTTCAAAATTAATAATGTGGTGTGTTGTTGAATATAGTCGACTGTATAGTTGTATGACTAAAACCCACCTATATTACTGTGGTTCTAAAACACAAAAGGCGAACCAAGCCTCTTTGCGTTTTAGGGTCACAGTAGCTCTTTCAAACGTTCTTGCAATGAATAACACGGTGGCTTGGCGATCACGTGTAGCTTTGCACAGTGAGGAGAATACTTTTACATTATTTTCAGGAATGTAACCTAACAACAACATGGGGGTTCTAGAGTAGTCTTTGAAGAGGTAACAGGGTATAGCATATTTAGTAACAGATTTCAGTGTGGTAAAAAAAATCGACGGCGGATCTGGCGACGGTGGGGACACGGCAGGTAACGGGCGAAGAGGCACTTGTGTCGATCGGTATATTTTTTTTTCGTCGGTCGGTACTACGTCTCCGATCGATTAGATTCGCAACTGTGGCGGCCAATGACGCGCGATCGTTCCTATAATTGCAACGAATATTCCAAGTAATTTTGGGTTAGTTATAAGTTATTTGAACTAGTTCCGTCATTTAAAATTAACAAGCCAGTCCTACCCATACTTCCTGCACCTATTTACAAAACTATGCCCGAATTTTAAGTTTCCTCCGTAAGTCAAATAAACCAAAAGTAAGTTTTATATAATTTTGTAATCGTTGACTTTTAATGCAGATATTGGCTAACTTCATTTGATAAGCCTAAAAGTCTTCATGAAATATAGTCTAGACTTACTACAACTACAGCGCAAAGAATTTCAAAAGGTGCACGTTTCACCCCGATTCGTTCCATGAAAGCTTTAAAGCGGTATCCTTTGAATCCAGGCTCAGGTTAAAAAAAGGTTTTAAGGTCTGCTTACTGGGTCAAGTTATGTCTATTAATATTATGGACAGGATACCGCAACGAGGCCTACTTTTTTAGAGACTTGCTACTGAACGTCAGCTATCTAAACATTTGTTTGTATTAAGGCTTTTGAGGTAATCAAAAGCCTTTTGCAACTGTCAAACAGAATAGCTTTTTGTGAGGAAAGATAGAAGGTTAGCAGTGCCCTCATCTTTCTTGGGTTTGTGCAACCAATTACAATAGAGACGCCAGAAATTAGTTTCAACCGTAATATGTAAATTATAAAATTAGATGTTCTAAAATCATGCCACAAAACAATTTACGATAGAATATTATGTTACGTTAACGCTCAATTTAAAGGAAAGAGTGAATCGTTTTATATTCTAGAGGCATTCCTCTTCACTTTGAGGGAATGGTACGTGGTCACTTTAGATAATATATTTGAATGCGGTGCGGTTTTCAAGCGAATTTCTAGCGATTTAGTAGAACATCAATTGTTTCTTTATGTATTCTGATTTTAATCCCAAATAGATGTAAAATGCATAATGAAAAGGTAAATAATATTGGCATTTTATATTATTTTTTAAATTTCTTTTGTAGCCACTACACAACGCTTTTAGTTCTATTTTCGAAAATAAAATGTTTTTCTTTTTTATTACCCCAAATAGCCTAATACGTCAAGTTTTTATTCATGATTATTCTACATAGGAATAAAACCTTTTTCATTTTTGTAGGCTCAGTGGTAACAGATAAAAAATAAAATCGTTTTTCCTTGAGCTAAATAATTATGCTATTTTATCTCCGCTCTGGTAAACTAGGTACAATGACGGACTTTTGAAGCAAGAGAAGTGAAAAAATATTCTCTCATTTGCCCATACAATTTATTTCTTTCAAAAGCGTAGTGGGCGTATACATAAATTAAATGTGAATAAAATTCTTGCTTGATCTTTTATGTAGATGTGATTAATAGCTCTTCTGCGTGTTATAAAACTGTAAAAGATTTTTGAGCGGTTACTTAACATTTCTCACCCTATCATATTACGTTCGCATGATATAGAATTATCTTTGTTACAAAAATGTTTGGTGAGGATGGTTCCTAAATTTATTAATGCATCCCATCGTATCAAAAATTCTATGCGTTTCATGAGGGGTAAAAGGGAAACAAAACAATTACAAAAACGCTCATCCTTTAAAAAAAAAACACTTTTTGCCTTGCGTGGGACGTGTCGAAATGAAGAACATTTCGACACGTCCACAGGTTTATTGTAGATGATTTATGTAGTTAGCATCCTGTAGCAGTTGATACAACGCCCACCGACATTAGTACCGTACCGATAAACATATTACGGTTACCTTGAGACCATCTTTGTCTGAGTAATTGTGTATTTTGATGTTGTTTATGTTAACAAGTTAGGCTTGTCTAATCGCTTATTTTGGGCTTAAAGTGACGTCATACTTTCACTACATTTTAGCATAGATGCTCAACACATTGAATGATATTGTCATTGAAGAAACTCAAGAATATCGGGCATATTATTCTTTATTATATTGTTTAAATTGACGGGTAAAGTGTAATTAATAAACAGTGTTATAAACACCATTTGTGTACCATGGTATCTCATGTATGACTATTGACTGTTATAGTCTTCTATGAGAATTTCTTATAAACACATTCTGAGGTACATTCTATGGATACATTATCCTTCCTTATTTTATTTATAACATCTGAAGTAATAAGTAAATATATAAGAATAGCTAAGGAATGTTGAAGAACAAAGATCAGGTAAATGTCTTTCCAATATGTGTTTCTTTTACGATTGTTTACCAGTAATGAGGAAAGTTCCGCAGTTGCAGATGATCAGACTTTGTTAATGTTATTTGTTTTTGTTCGAGATTGTGTGCTTGTGTGGACACGAGTGTCACACCGTTATTAGCTTTAAGAATGTATTAAAATGTCAACAGAATTATTGGGCTCCGTTAGTGCTGCGGGTTTGGTCGAGTGAGTAGGTTTTTTGGTTGATAAAAGTCTTCCTTAGAAAGAGACTTCCGCAAAAAGCGCCGACGAGGCCGCACCAGATAGAGGTTGCGAGATGATCTAGTCGTGTCGTGTACTATATGCACTGCACATGGTTTGGAAAGGTCCGGGAGAAGAATGTTTGGAAGAACTTGGGGGAGTCCTTGGCCCAGCAGTGGGACAGTAGAGTATTTACGGAAAAAAATTATACTCTCTCGCGCTGCACTTAGAGAGTGGACGAAGTCGTTTGATGGATTACAAGCTAAAATATAAAGAAACTAAAAAGTATGTGCTAATTTGTGGCTGAATTATGCAGTAGTATCAAGCTCCTTTTCTCATGATTCTCAAAGAATCTTCTTCAGACAGAAACTTGTTTATCTAAACTCGTAGAATAGTTTAGTGGGCCACACTTTAATATTAATAGCTTCATATGTTTCACAGACACAACACAATTTAACGCTGTTATATTAAGCTGCGGTTCGTTTGCAAGATTTAAGGATTGCATAAATACTAATACTACGATAGTAAAGACGGTTTTAATGGAGTTGGTGTTGTTAATTTAAAATTCATAAAGCTTACAATTGAAAGTAGCGTTTACTTTGGAATCCAAATTCATACAAACATAATGAGAGATGGAACTCAGTATTTCTATCATATTAATTCAGCAAATGACGCGACAGCGTTTTCAAATCCCGTTGGATTAGAACCAGAATTGCTGTTTGTTTAGGAATCCATTATTGAAATCTCTATGTTTGTTTTCACATTCTGTCGATGTTGTTTAGTCAGCAAAACAAATGAATTGGTTTTGATACTAAATATGAGTGGAATTGTGAGATTGTAAGCTTTGCTTTAAAATCAGTGCGCTAAGTGTTATTCATGAAAAACTCATTCAATTTTGGTAGGACGAACCGAGAGGGTTGCATTGATGCGTAAGGTATGTTAAAAGATTTATAAAAAATAACATTTATAAACACGTTAAAGATCTAATGAATATCTAGATACTATGGATTTCAAAATTATGTTCACTGCAATTCAATAATCTAGTAAATGGGCTACCTTATTCTTATTTCAAGAATAGTAAAAGCTGCAAACCTATCACGTGTTATTGAATTTTAGAAAGATCCTACTTTGTATCCTACTAATAATATTAACTTTACCATGAAAGTTAAAGGTAGGAAACAATAATAAGTTTCACGCCCTTACAAGAGCGAGGCGTGGGTGATTGCCCTGCTTGCCACTCCCTAAGGCCGCTACTAACAAGGAAGCCTGAGTCTCAGTAGTGTGAACATTATAAGGCTGAATACGCTTATGCTATGCTATTAAACGTTAAACACTACACTCTCGTTTAATTACAACTCCTGACAAATTTAGTGGCAGAATTTCAGACAGTGTTCAGTTAACCATGGTGTTATTACTAAGTATGCTGTGAACTAATGCTAATGCTGTGAGCGGACTACATTGGTACTTTTTGAAAGCCTTGGGGACTTTCTGAAAGCTTATATACATAGTGTCAGTTTAGTTACGTAGGTAATGCTTTAAATAGTTAACAAGGCTCGAAGATTATGTTAGGCATACTTTGTATTTTTTTTTACTCGCAAAAACAATTAAATTTAATATGAATAATTATGTCGCTACCTTTGGGTAGAAAGGTCGTATAAACCATTTTGGCAAAATTGAGTTATATATACCATTTTTCTTAGAATTTTTTTCTCTATCGATCTGTATATACGAAATGTAGAAATTTGCTCAAAAATGGTTAATACGACCCAGAAATTTTCGGTCATAGCCTCTTAAAAAAGGTAAATTTTCAATGTAAAAGCCGAATTTTTTTTTTTGTAATTTTGTTATGACGTAATGACCATAATTTATATTAACTCAGGATGTAAAAATGGTCGTTAATTGTAAATGGTTTATACGCCCTAAAGTGTTAAATGCATTAATTGTAGATGGTTTATACGCCCTAAAGTGTCAAAGGCATAAATTGTAAATGGTTTATACGCCCTAAATTTTTTAAATGCATTAATTGTAAATGGGCGTATAAGCCCTAAAGTGTTAAATGCATTACCTAAACACAGGTTAAAGACGTCGTAAATCCAAACACAGTTCGCAGCGTTTGGTGTATAAACCATGTTCATTGCAAGTTGCACCTTACTATAGGATGTTTGTCAAGTAAAATGTGTAAGGAATGAACCTGGAATGGTTCTGTAAGATGATGAAAAAATCAAAAGAGGTGGAAGGAATATTTTGAAAAACTAATGAATGAGCAAATGATTGGAGTGGGATTTTAGAAACTAAACCAGAAAATGTGGGGTTAGTGAGAATGGTTAGTATGGTTGAAGTCAGAATAGTAGTAAATGGAATGAAGAATGGTAAGGCCATTGGCCCAGTTTGGAATACCAGTTGAAGTGTGGAAGTTACTGCGTGTGGAAGTTAACTTTGTTCTTCAATAAGTTGTTGAAAAAAGAATTCATACCTGATGATTGGTACAAAAGTTTTTTGGTGCCGGGCATCTTTAAAAACAAAGGTGATGTTCTTGAGTGCAACAATTATAGAGGAATAAAGCTAATGTCACACACTATAAAAGCCTGGGAGAAAGTGATTGAAAAGCGTTTGAGAGAAGAGAGTGAAATTTCACAGAACCAATTCGGTTTTATGCCTGGTCGGGGTACAACGGATGCCATTTTCGCTATACGCCAGCTGTGCGAGAAATACAGAGGTGCACATAAAAACTTGCACATGGTATTAAGTGACCTCGAAAAGGCATACGACCGGGTACATCGTGAGGTTCTGTGATGATCCGAGCGATGTACAGTCGGTTTAGTACCCAAGTCCGGTTTACAGTAAGCACCAGTGGCAGTTTGAATGTGGCGGTCGGCCTATATCACGGGTCGGCTCGCAGCCCTTAACTCTTCCTGCTGATAATGGACGCTTTGACGTTAGACATTCAGTAAGAGGCCTCCTGGTGTATGCTGTTTGCCGATGATATTGTGCTGGTTGCCGAGAAGTCCAGAGCACATTGGAGGTGTGGTGGCATAAACTGGAGAGTCATCTACCTAGCCTTTTCCCAACTATATTGGGGTCGGCTTCCAGTCAAGCCGGATTTAGCTGAATACCAGTATTTTACGCGGAGCGGCTGCCTACCAGACCTCCACAACCCATTAACTGGAGTAACACGGTACTTCATGGCAAGACTGGAGTAAGATTTACTTGCTTCTGACTATCCGTAACGACTGCCAAAGATCTACAAATGACACCCGGGACCTACGGCTTAACGTGCTTTCCGAGGCACGGAGGAAACTCGTTATGTTATGATGGTCACCCATCCACAGACCAACCTTGGCAAGTGTTGCTTAACCTTGCAGATCGACCTGTGCAGCTGTTATTATCTAGCCACGGGTTGGCATAAACTGGAGAGTGTTGCCTGAAATTGAGTAGGACCAAAACAGAGTACTTGTTCTTCGACTTTCGATACCTCGGGTCGCTTGTCCAAGGAAATGGTGAGGTAGACCGGGAAATCACACATCAGATCAACGCAGGATGGATAAAATGGAGACAGGTCACGGAAACAACTTGTTATCCAAGGATGCCCCTCAAGTTGAAGGGTAAAATCTACAAGTACGTGATAAGACCTATCATACTGTATGGATCAGAATGTTGAGCTGTGAAAAACATGGATGAAAAAAGATTGCATGTAGTGGAGATGAGAATGTTGAGATGAATGTGTGGTGTGACAAGAATGGACAAAGTGAGAAATGAGTGTAGGGGAAGTTTGAAAGTGGCGCCAGTGACTGAAAAGTTGGAAGGAAATCGTTTGTCTTGGTATGGTCATGTGATGATGAAACGTATGTTACTAAAAGAGTTCTGAGTTTACATGTGGATGGATGGAGAGGAAGAGGGAGGCCAAAGAAAAGATGGATGGATTGCGTAAGGACCGATAAGAAAAAAAAGGAAGTTAGTGATAGTGTGACGGACGACAGGACAGAATGGAAGGATAAAACGTTGATTTCATATTTCAGGTCGTTTTATTTTATTTGAATCGACCATTATTGGGTATTAGAATAATAATATTTGAGTTCCTACTAATTTTATGAGTAACAGGATTATTTATTAGTCAGAATTCAAGTGATTTTTGATTATAAATGGTTTTTAATGCAAAAAAAATACATAATTATATGGGTTTTTACGACACTAAATGTGACCATAACCTTACCAAAAATGGATATACGACCCACACAGTTTTTTCAAAGTACATTTTCATGGGGTGTATTAACCAAGAATTGATTTTTTCTTGGGAGTAAATGCAAGCTAACTTTAAAACTAAAGAGGATAGCTAGGTTTTGATGATTTAACCTTTTTCATCTGCAAAATCTAAGAACCTTTCTCATAGATATTTTTTTTATAACTTCAAAAGCAAAAAAGTTATGACTTTTTATGTAAAAAAAATTAGTTTTTTTGCTCTCCTGAAAAGTCGGGTTTTGGTTTATACGACCTTTCTACCCAAAGGTATCGATGTAATCAATAGCGTTATTAAGTTAATCAGTACATATCAGTAATACGTGCTTCAATGCTAACTTAAAAGTAAAAATAATATAATTTTGCCAAAAATTTAGACTGTGGCAGTGGACAAGGCACATTGTTCGCAGAACAGATGGTTGATGAGGCCAAAAGATTGTGGAGAGGAACGCGTACCGGAAGACAGTACCAGATGGATTGATGACGTAGTGAAGGTCGCGAGAATCCGATGAATGCGAGATGCACAGGAGACCAGTCACTGATTGGCCACACTTGGGATTGGCCTATGTCCAATAATGAACATCTTTCGGTTGAAATAATGAAGATGACCACATTTGTAATTGATTTAATTTATTGTAATAAAAATCATTCGGATATAATAAAATTAAATAAATCCTCCAAATTATGTCTATTATAAAAAAAAAACATGAAGTATCACAATAATCAAATTGAATATGATACTGTCTAATACCACAAAGGCTGTCAAAATATGTGTGCATTGCAGTTAAATGCAGTTGTTGTTGATTAGAAGAGCCGCAGGGCAGTTTTATAATATTAACATCACTGCTTTGCTACCTAATGTCATTAAAATAAACTTTCATAAATAAGGCAGCTGCCAAATCCAACATTTTCAGTTTTACAAACAATAGTAACCGGTCAGCCTGCTGGTAATGGTGTGCCGTCATCTTGCCGCCATTTTCCATAGTCTGTGCAGCCATAGATAATGTAGAAGCACAGCTTAGTCTATTGTGCGTCAATTCAATAGTTTTGATTTTGATTATATCGAAAGAACATGTTATGCATTTTTTTTGTTTCAATCTTTTATTTATGGTTTTAATAATTTATTTAAATCACATTGCCACTTCGATCAACAATGTACCATTGCCAGCTCATATTGGTTTGAAGGGTAACGAGGAGGCTGATGAAATATCTAAATTAGCAGCAGTAGAAGGAAATGAGTTTCACTTTTTGCCGGACTACTCAGATTTGATCCCTAAAGTTAAAATGAAATGTAACGAGTTCTGGAAAAAGTATTTTAATGAAAAATCAGTAATAAAGGGAATTTGGTATAAAACCATGCAGCATGAGCCTCCTCGTTACATTTGGTTTGATGATGGCAAATTAAGCAGGAGTTATGTTAAATTAGCATTAAGACTCCCATCGGGACACTATCCATCAGCAAAGTTTGCGTTCTTGATGAAAAAAATTGATTCACCAAATTGCTTTACGTGATTTGTTAATGGATTGTGTTAAAAATAAGACTAAAAGAGAAAAAATAGAAAGAGAGAATGGTTTGAACAGGTTAGATATTGGCTTAATTCAGACGATATTGTCATTTCCTAAGTCTGATCTAGCAAAACAACTTTGTGGCTTGGCAGTAACCCTGAATCCATAATTTTTATGGTCTTATTCCTTTTATATTTTTTTGTTTAGTATATAAGTAATGTTAAGGATCAATATTGTGTAAGGTACAATGGGGTTGACGTATCCTTGTGGATAAAAACCCCAAAACTATAAATAAAGATTATAAAAAAAACACATTGCAAAGCAAGTCCTAAATATTTTTAACCTATCACATACCCGCGAAACGAGACGCAATAGTAAGACAATAACAGCGCGGTCTCATGCGACCGGTCGGGGATCCATGAATTTCGACAACATTATTTTTAAAAGGTCAGCGTATAAAAGAAGTTAGAAATAAGAGAGTATGTTCCTACTTACTTTATAAATATGATGCCTTTTAAATGTATGTATCTTATACAAAAAAGTTATTCTACAAATACAGCAGAAGCTGGTACACCTACTCGTATATAATGTTTATAAAGAAAGGTTCTACTAAAGCATTAAGGTATCTAAAACATTTTCCCTGTGTTTGTAATGTACGTGCTTACCTAACACCATTTGACCTCGACATCTATAAAAGACGTTAGGACGCCCCTATTTTCTCGAGACACTGCGACTAATTTTCTAAGAGCATTTTCACACGACCGACTGAAGGTTAACTACGGTCTAGCTAGTCAGACTTACGTGGGATGCCAATCATGAATTAATAAGGTCAGACTTTACTAGCCTGGCCTCGTTTAGAAAATATGCCTACCGGGGTCTTTCGTAGACAGAACATCTAAAGTAATGTTATGCTAATGATATTAAAACGCGAAAATAAGTTTTGATACAGCCTTGTAACAGTAAAATTTCAGATAGCTTTTAGTAGCATAATCCAACTTAAAATAAAGGATATCAGCAGTTATCTTTAATGATATTGTACTGAAAATGTTTTCTGCTCCGTAAAACCTATCCTGTTTAATCATGCAGTAATTAAGTAAAGTTAAATGAACCATTGAAGTTGCAGCGTTAAGGATATTGCTTTTATTAGCTCTGGAATACTTTTAGTATGCTTCTGGAATATCGAGTTCGTTATCATACAGGTAATGGCATGACATTTTTTTCTTTTTATTGGATGACTTTCTATTAAATGTACCTGTTGGTTATTACTCGTTAGTTTACCGGTAAAAGTTAACGCTAGTTAGTATCGTTACCACGCATGGCGTTTACTCCAGTAATAATGTTATGTTTGAACGAGGAAGGTATATCAAATTTTTAACATTACTCAAAGCCCTGGTAGCAAGTAATTAACTCAAAATATTTATATGAGAGCATTGTTTGCAACATTTAAGATCGTAAACATGTTTCACATATTTGACGAGGCAGTTTATTTAGACACGAATTTATTTGTTTAATATACAACAAGTAACGGGAAAAATGCACACCCTTAGGTATACACTCCATTTAGAAAATTCAGTTACAATCATAATTAAAACACTGAAATTTTATTTAAAAACACTTAGGTACCTAGTGGTTTTCTCAAGAAAGTAGTGACACTAATTATACGCAAATAACATGTGAATCAACTCAATATACTGAAAGCGCCCCAGAATAGGTAATATTCCTATCTTAAAATAATCAAAAATCCCTGCCGGAGTCTGTTTCCTGATAGTTACAACCCGGGAGTCTGTAAATCTAAGTAAGTGCGCTCCATTGTCGACTGCATCGTCTCTTTGAGATAGCGGTCAAGCGCGAACGTATCAACAACAAAAGAAACTATTTATGACTAGCTGTGCCCGCGACTTCGTTCGCGTGGAAGTCGGAACTTAACATTGTATTTTTTAGTGCGAAGCGCTGTTGGAGGATACCGATACAAATAGTTATAGTTTATTTATTGTGTCGTTCTTTATAAGCAACATTGGCTGTGAAACCATCTGGAGCGTACACAAAAAGATTATTTGGGTTGTTTACCCGTGAAAGAGTTACGTACTCGTATAGTTGACCATGGGAAAAGCGTTCAATACTTAGGTCCACCCCCGCAACAGGTAATGTTTGGTCCTGACTTTATAAATCATCAGGGCATAACAGACACTAATTGGGAATCGCACTCGTTTGAAAGAGAAAGAAAAGTTGCTAGGTATTATAAGTATTTCTTGAAATAAAAACTATATCACCGGCGCCGCAACCAGTTAATATTTACGAATTCTTCAGACAGGCAGCAATTTCATCGGCTCTCGTTCCTCGGGGTACTATCGGGAGTATCTGCCGAAAATCACCGCAGAACAGCACCGTTATGCATCCCATCAGCCCGTCATTTTGCTTTACATCGTGTAAAGTTCTATTCACTGCTTCTATAGCTTTGCGGTTTGCCATTGTGCACTCAACCCAAATGATTAACACACAATCGCGTAAAACCCTTGCTTTATCGCTATTTCGCGATATGTTGCAAACGTGGCTTTCCGTACGGTCTAAGTCGATAGGAATTTCAAATGTTGTGTGTGCCGTTTTTCCTCCAGGCAATAATGTGGCTGCTATCCCTGAGGAGGCGACAGCAAGGGCAATTTTATTTTGGTTCCTTATTCGAGCCAAAATAACTTTGGTTAAGAAAGTATTACCTGTTTCGCCCGGTGCGTCTAAAAACAGGATTTCACCCGAGACGTTATCTACACTGCAGCATACCCTATTAAACGAACGCTCTCGGTCAGCTGATAATCGCGCTTTGCGGTCCTCGCTGCTTTCTTGGGAGCGCAAACTCCCTTTCGGTGAAAGTCTTAGACTCGCGTGAGAGGCGTAAAGCTCTCGGTCGGCCAATAAACGTGCTTTGCGTTCCTCCAAAACTCTCCTGTGATAGAGAAACTGCCGTAAGAGAACGCGGTATACTAAGTCGTGACTCACAGTGGGTAGGCGTTTCTGACGCAAGAGTACTGACTTGCCTAGCTCGAACTGCTGATACCCTCGTTACGATCTTCTTCTGATTCTTGGGACGTACTTAGTCTCACCCTTTTTGCATCTCAGCTACGCTGCGAAAGGCTTGTTGTTTTTAAGAAGGCATTTAAAAAAAAACTGATTCAAACTTATAAAATATGGAACCAAATAATTCACAACAGCACAAACTTTCAAAATGAGAATAAAGTTTATTTGACTCAAATTGCAAGATACAATTTACTTCTCACTTCAATACTTAAACCGAATGTAAAACTCTTTTTATCGAACGATTTAACTATGTTATTCAGTCAAGGCCTTTCCAAAGACAGTACTGTAAAGACACTTAATAACCTAAGAGCCCGTGAACGCCAGACCTATTTTATAAAAGCTGAAAGTTTGTCAGTGCATGATCCAAACACAGACCTAACAACGATGGTGATAGTGGAAACCCCTTGCCAGATACCTTTATTGTTTATGAAATTATATAATTGTTAAATTTTGTACCGATAGATGGCGTTGTTAGCTGAGCGTGTTATCTTAGGCTCTCCACACACTGCACCGCGTCCCGTCGCGGCAGATTTTACCGTTGTATGCAAATATCTCAATTTTTATAGAAATCAGCCTAGCACAGCAGACTACCGACGCGGATCTGCGCGGGAAGGCGTTCTGCGCGCAGTTTCTGCCAATCTGCGCAAGAGCGCGGGGCGTGCCGCGCGGTAAGACACACTGGCTCCGCAGTCCCGCGCGTGATTTGATATTGTAAAGACGTTCGTAAATAGGGATATATCCAAAACCTTCTATGGACGCAGTGTCTTTTAATTCTTGTATACAAAACCTAAAATGACAATAATAGAATTGCAACATCTTGAAATTTAATAATTTCGTCCATTCTCCACGACGATCGACAGCACAGTGAACATATGAGTTTATTTACCGCGAGGCCGTCGTAATCTGCTTCACCGCGCAGGGGAGCAGATTACACCGCTAAGTAAACCAGATCTGCGCCTCCGTCGCCGCGCGCGTTAGCGCGCCACGGCGGAATGCGGTGCAGTGTGTGGACCGCCTTAACATCGTGATTCAGAATTTAGTGTCAACTAACAACGCCATCTATCAGTACAGACGTTAACAATTATATTATAATTTTTTGAAATATATGCTCACAAAATTTTGCCTTTAAGTGTGTGCTATGAGATCAAGAATTAAGTTAGTATTAAATTGGTAATTGAATTGGTTTAAAATCAGTTTTGATTTACTAACAACGCTGATTTTATATATACTGCACGCAGTTGATCTCTAAGTATGATAGATGGCGCTGTTTCAATATTTTACTTCGAAAAGACTATTATAATTTTTTTATTTTATTATGAGGTATGAACTGATTACGATGAAACAAAAAACTTAATATTACTACAATTCGCACAATTTATTGTTATGTATAAAAGTTACGTGAAGTAATAAGACCAAGTAAACATAACCCTAATTTTACTTCTGGAAAATTTTAAATTCTAATATCTTTTGCTAAACTGAACCGTTTGCAATGAAACAAAGACTAAATGTTACTATAAGATACGATCAATCCTTGTGTCTCAAAATTATCTACATTGCTTTCGTACATTTAACGTGATGCCCGAACAAATAAACAGACAAACAGACAAACAGACAAAAATTCTAAAAATGCTGGAAATGGGTTCTGCTGGTTGTTCTTTAACACCCTAGCTATTTTTTTTGGATTTCTTTTTCATGTACAAAAACCACTTTTCTACAGATTTATTATATGTATAGATAAAAAATATTCCATCTTTAAAAATAATTGAAATCGATTCAGTAACTTATTCTGAACATGTTACTTTCAGGATATGCGTTTATTATATTACATGTGGTATATAATAATTATGTGCGTCAAAACCACAGAACAGTTGAATGGTCAAAACAACCGTGATTATGTATTTAGAAAACTTTAGGATAAGAAAATGAAGGTGTGCCTTTTGTTTTATTCGGCGAGACATTATTATAATGAGACAAGTTGGCGTAAACAAGATGAACGTTATTACAATGTTTTTATGTTTGAGGTGTTTCATGAATTATTCTGGCCTAATTTGCATTGCCACCGGCTACAGGGCAGGCCATTGGTTGCCAGATTTTTGATTATAACATCAGTAGTACCTACGTTTATTTCTGCTAAAGGAATCAGTCATGTTTATAATTTTTTGGTGCATTTTTTTCATGAACGAAATCGCTGGCAAAGTGCTAGTTACAAAATTTAATTCCTCTCTGGATCCAATTATGATGTCGACACAGAATTGTGTTCTACTTCGTGGAAATACGAACAGTTTTTAGTTAGTATGCTATAAATTCTTCGTAATTCCTCGAAATGGAACTCATGTCTCACATTTTGTACTTTATATAAATGTATTATTATTACATGTGGTTACACAAGAGTATTTTTTTTAATAATGATGTGGACCACCAGCAAAACTTTAGCATGGGCCAGATAGATGCAATCTAATTTCGACGTCACTTTGGCGGGAGCTAACTAAACCAACCATTGTGTTGATCGTTGATTTGGATTATATTTATTGTCTACACCGAATTGAAACTAGCAGGCCTGTTGGGATGCTGGATTGCAATCATTTGGTCCATGCTTAAAGCATTCAAATACTAGTCACCTTGGTGGGCACTAACTAACCCAACCATTGTGTTGATTGTCTTCTGTCTCCTCCTTTTTGCGTCTCAATGCTTGCATGATACTCCTTTATATGTTTCTGTGTGAAGGGCATTGATATTAAATTCCCGTAGAGATAAAAGCGATGCAGATCTAGTCGGAACCGTTGTTCCGACAAATACGTTTATTTGGGCACTTTACCACACCCTTCATCTGTCTACACTATTGAAATAAGCAAGTTCTATTCTAATTTGAAGCTGCTTTGCATCCATCTGGCCTATGCTTTACATCCGTCTGGCGTAACAGTACTGAAATTCAAGGAACTGTACATTGTATGAGTAACCACAACCCCTTTTGGGAATGCAGTGTCCAGATTTTCTCCTAGTTTGTACTGTGTTGTATAACAGTGAACCCGGAGTCTGAACTCAGTAAAAAACCACGACTTAGTCAACCACAGCGGAACAGATTACTTCAAAACTGTATATTAATACAGTTTAGATCTGTTATTCCTAGTTATGATTAATGTTAACCATGTTTAAATGGATATTTGTGAATTAGTGCGAGAAGTTGTGCCGTTTATTTGACACAGTGCTCAAACTGTTTAGTTGTTAACGAATATTATGAAAGTTATTACAATTGCAAATTGGTGTATTTCTTCATTTAATGATATTATGACTTTGCTTCTGGAAGCTTCAGGCATTTTCTCGTCCAATATACCACAGTTTCTTTTGACAAAAGGTTTTCTGGTGATGAAATATTATATCTATGTACATATGTATGTGTTCTGAGTATGTCATGATAATATGGCTTTGCAATGTGATCACTCTCAATGGGCCCTATTGGAAGCCTTAAAATCACGCAACGGGTAATGGAAGGGTTATCAATACTCCGAGTTTCCTTGTGATCGAAACACAAATAACACACATATTTTAAGATGGTCACCCATCTACAGACTGACCTCAGAAAGTGTTGCTTAACTTTACAGATTAACCCGTGCGGCTGTTTTTATTTGGCTAAATAATAAAGGATTTGGAGTAATTAAGTTAGTCGCACTGACACAACTTGATTGTTGATGGAAAGAAAATTACTTATTTCTTTTCAAGCCTTTTAGACTTCCTACAAGTGTCTATAATTGATAGTAGTGAATAAATACCACTTTAAGGAATAGTGTAGAATAAATTTAAAGTAAGCACAATTTTCTGTCTCTAACGAAACGGTATTGCTCCCCGAGGCAGAGCAACGTTCAGTAAAGAGCGAAGTTTAATCCACTGCGACCATTTGTTCATTAAAATTGCATTGATTTTACAGAACTTTACGGTAACCTGCAACTGTACGTAAACGATTGTTTAGCAAACAAAGACGGGGAAACCTTGTTGGTAACTATGTAACTTAGAATAAAATAACATTTATGTAACGCAGGTATTACAACAATAAAAAAAATATTTAAACATAACTTAAAGTTACCTATGCAAATAGTTTGATTCCCGAATCGTATCTCGAGAATTTTTCTAAATAGCAAAAATTATTTTTTTGAATAAATATTTTTTAACAACAGTTTTCAATCTTTTTCATTTAGTTGTGTAATAAAAGCATTTTGTACTTGAAAATTTCAGGATGCTAGGCCAACAGAAATTGTCCTGTAGGTTTTGATTTACTTGCAAGACTCGTGTTGCACAAACGGCCTTGAATTTAAATTGTATTGACTTAGAAGTTTTATTATTTTACTATTCCAGGGGATAGCAGACTTGGGCCTCCGAGAATACGATCATGTCTGACAGAATGACGGACAACAAAGTGAAGGTGAATAAGGGTTCATTTTTTCCCGGCTGAGATACGAAACCCTAAAAATCAAATGGTTGTCTACTTTTTGATTTTCTTTGCCGATAAAAAATAAGCCCTTTCGAAACGGTTCTCATCTTATTCTGATGAGTTTCCTCTTCATTATCATTTAACAGAAGGATTATGCGGTCCCCAAGTTAAATTATAGAATGAGAAATGGTTCCCACTGAGTATCGGATTAAATTGGTTCAAGTTAGGTAGTCATAAAATTATATTTAAGTTTATTCCAAGTTGAAGATGATCGTCTATTGTGAGCTGGCAGTAAATCAGTCTGGGTTTGTTGAATGGTTTTAACCTAACTACATTAATATTTTACAGGCAAATGCTATGTTTGTTACTTCCTCACGTAAAAGTGGTTGGTCATATTTGGATAATAGGTACTTAGCGTATGGGTAGTCAAAGTGCTGGGATAGGATATAAAACGTTAATTTTCCCAAAGGTTAAAATGGGTGTTAATGCCAAAATTTACTGTTCATTAAAGTAAAAATACAATAGTTTACAAATACAATACACACATTTCAATACAAGTTTAAAACATTCACCTAAGGTTTATAAACAGTTCTCTATTAACCATAATTTAATTTGAGTCTGGTTGTCTTGTGAATGTGAGTTTACGGGTTTATAAATGTACCCAGGACACAAGATTTTTCAACAATAAAAAAACGCGTGGCCTTAGCAATCACAGTCGCGGGTAATTTCAGACGAGCGCGGCTGCATTTTCCCATTTTGACCTCGATTTTTTTTGCCTGAAATGAGAACTGTTTCGCCGCCTAGAAAATTGCTCCATCCTTATTTTCGTTCTGTTCTATGTGAAAGCCCATTTTTTGTTCATTGAAGCGAACGAGTTAACTGATTTTACTTGGAAAAAACTTTACAAACTCCTGCACAGTTCATTGAAGTCGACACTTGTTATTTTTTGAACAGAGAATTTTAAGAGCTTTTGGGATTATGTAAATTGAAGTTGATCCACTATTATATTTAGCACTAACTAGCTACAGTCAACAACTTCGCCCGGGTGGTAAGCTGCAAATTATCTAAGAGAATAAGGTACACTACCGGTATAAAAAAGTATTCTATATGCTATTCTAGCACATGGTCTAGTCGTTTAATCGACATCAGTTGAGCTGTCCAAACGGGAAGAAGTAACCAATATTCGAGGGTATAGTGCTCAAACCCAATAAGTACGAAATTGACACTTTTGAGATATTCAATATTAAAGTTTTATGGACAAAAATACCTATGTTATTCAAATAATATCATTATAATGAGTATTTGTGGTAAAAGTGAATACGTTGAATTAGTGTAAAACAGTATTTTTGAGTTTATGAGGTAGTTCATTTTGTCGTAATAAAAATATTAGTTACAAAGGGTACCAACTTATTGGGTTTTAGATCTAAAGAAATTAAACGTATTATGTACTTTACCTATTTCGCCGAAATTCATTTCTAATTCTTTGTGAGTGCTGTTGTAAAGAAATACGACATATTTGTAGTTTTTTAATTCGACCTTACGCTATCAGTACCAGCAGTATCCAGCTGAAGGTTGGTGTTAGCGGAGGAGGCTGCCGACGCCGAGCGCGTGAGGCAACGGAACTCACGCCGCCGCCGCCAAGATCCCGATCCCGATTTCCAACCACCGCAGGCGCGGGCTCGCGGACGGCGAGCACTGGGTAGCTCGCTGTCCGGCAGTCTGGTAATAATCTGGACAGAGCCTAGTTGTCGACGGCGCGTTCTGTTCTACGCGCGCCTTAAGGAGATGTCAGCGAATTGTAGGGGCCCGATAGGGCCGAAGCCTCTGGGAAACACGGAAAATCCGAAAGGTTGTCACCGTGTCCCGCAGGTCGAAGGCAACGAAGGAACGGGGTGGGGGTTTTAGTCAGTAAGAGTCTGACACACCCTCCCGCTCCGCCCAAGAGTGGGAGAAGACATTCTGATGATTCCCCTACCGGAAAAAAAAGTTGAAGTTTGGTGTCCCGATTTTTTTCTTTTATTTTCCTCAGCCAAAATTGTGTATCTCTGTTAAAAGTCTGGCAGTCCTAGCAGACATCGGCCGTAGAGGGCCTTTCTATTTGCTGACATCACTTGGAGTCACGCCATCGACTCGGGCTTGCTTTCACTCGACGGCTCGATGGCACCATCACAAGCCCGTGCTTGCGGTGTTTGGGAATCTCCCGAAAGCTTGACACCCGGAGCGGCACGGAGCGAGAGGATATCCTATCCCTCCTTTGATCGCATTAGTGATTCATCGAATGAGATGACAGGATGACTTTTCTCCGCCGATTGCGTTCTCGAGGATACGGCGGTGCGGCGTTCCGCCCAAGTGGGGCGGACTTCCACCGTATGCTCTATTGTATTCTCCAGGTGATACGCATAATATTGCTATCAGGGTACTTCCAGCCGGATCCAAAACAAAACTTTTGAATCACTCAAAGTAACTCAAACTACCGCCGCTATTGTGGCGTACTTGCTTGAAATGCAAAGGGTAACATGGAAATTCATCAGAATGACTTTTTCCGCTTTTGGGCGGAGCAGGAGAGCGTGTCAGACTATTACTGACTAAAACCCACTCCGTTCCTTCTCTGCCTTTGTTCCACGGTCCCGGGTTTTCCTTTCAGAAGCCAACTTATGGCCCCAGAAGCTTCAATCCTGGTGTGCATACAGCAGTACAGTTTTGCTGATATCTCTTAAATTCGCGCGTGGAACAGTACGTGGCGATGACGACTCCGCCGATTGCCTTCACGAGGATGCGGCGGTTCTCCGCCTAAGCAGTTCCACCGTATCCTCCAGGCGATCCACACAGTGGTGACACCCAGGTGTTTCTTACGTTTAAATCCGGTGCAGGAACCTTCCGAACTTACCATGCCTGGTTAGGACCTGCGTCATAAGGAAGGTGAGGACGCCGTAATGTCTTTCCAACCACTCAAAGCTGGAACTTACCGCCATAATGATGGCATGCTCAATAGATTAACCTAACTTTTCACTAAGCTTAAACAGAAACGCCAACTGCTACGATCCTTGCAAAATACTCTTTCTGTTCATTGACATTCGTACATCTGGACGAAATACATTACGAGTACACAACATATTTCCTCTTGGTCATTTGTTTTTTTCCTTTAACACGGTTTTTATGAAAGTTAAATAAATAATTTCGATGCTTTCGGAATGAATTACAAGCACAGATTGGTACTACTCTTTTCGAACTTAACGCAGACAATACCACAATAGTAGCATATAACTAACACATACAACATAACTTGTTTCTTTTTAAATATAATCGAACAATAAAACCCGACAAATACATTTGTTTTGATTTAGCTTTTGGTTTTGTTTGTTTTTTTTATCTACGTATTTAAAAGTAAAACCCAATAAGTACAAATAGTGATTATTGCCTCGAAGCCGTTGGGTGATTTTAGTTGAAATTATTGAACACTCAATGCCAATAATAAGCTTTATTTGGTTTAAGCGTGAAATAAAAATATTATCTAACAAGATAACACGCTTTATAGGGTACCAGTTTTTTGGGTTATTACCTAACGTAATTTTCTTTCTACTGCGAATTTCACTTATTGGATTAGACCACTGGAAAGAGCGTCAAAAATGCATTAAGATGCACTAATAAAACGATTTTTGATTTTTCGGCACTTATTGGGTTTGAACACTATACCCTCGATATACAAATATACACACAAGCCTTCACTTTTATAAGTGTAATCAGTTTCCAAAGAATTAACAATAATTCTCACAAACATTATTTTTGTAGGTCATCAAGAGTTATAGCGATTTGGAAACTTACTGAAACGCTTTTCTCAGCATATAAGTATGTGGGTAAAACACAATTTGTCATCATTACATTCGCAGTGGTTTCCGTCTTCAGAGCTTTACACATTTCTGCGAAAAATTAAATAATAATGGAATGACAGAAAGGAAATCGACGTAAAATGCCTTCAACGTGGAATACTTACACAAGATAAATGGCAGAGTTAGTAATATCCTTGTTGTTTGCAAACTTTGACGTCTTCTGATTTATTACTATCGCGTCATATAGATTGAAAATGTTTAGTATCTCTGCTAGTGTTGATGGTCAATCTTTACCTTAAACTAAAATCCTGAGTGAATATGTTACTTCTAGACAAGCGTGCTCCATCGTCAGCCACATCATTGCTGCAGGTCCGATACTGGCTAAACGAGTAACAGAACATGGTATAGCCAAGTGCCAAAATACATACAAAACATTCCACCGTTCGAGCGTAAAGAAGTAACAAACACATACTCTCAAACTTACACTTCATTAATATTAGTATGAAGTATGATGTACTCGAAGTTTGTGTGGGTAAATAGTCACGGTCAGCGCAAAGCCAGGCGTTGTGCTCAGCAGCTGGCTACCCCGCATCACCGTACTGCAGCCTTCCGAGGAAGCTTTCGGTACGCGGCCTCCAAATGTTGGAATAAAATTCCCCCACCCATTAGGGATCTTAAAAACATTAGTACATTTAAGACGAGACTAAAGTCATTTATTTTAAATGCACAAATCAAATTTAATGACATTAACATTGATAAATCGTTCATTTAATCCTTTTATTTAATACAATAAATTATTTTTGATTTAATAATAATGAATAATCTTGTAATGTATGTTTAATAAGTCACGAATTTAAGTATATCTCCATTGATTTATTTTATTCATAATCTCTTAGTGCATAAACTAACCTCATGTTGAGCTGAATATGACGCGGTATGTCTCCAAGAACCACAAGGCTTCGACCACTTTTTTTTAATTTTAAACTTTAACTGTTGGCAGGTGGTAGACCTGTGCACTTGAAATATCCATTTACTGGCACTATATCCCTATTTATAAAGAAAGAAGCATTTTTATTTCCATTACTGGTGTTACTACTTAGATAATAAGACGATGGCGGCTGCACGGTGATACGGCACCGCGTTGAGCGGGCTGCGTCATTTTATATTGTCTATTTGTAGGTATTTTAATTTTTTTCTTGTTAGTGTAGTATACATAAAAAAATCTCATTCATTTAATATATTTATTTACGTGCTCAAATTAAAATATTTTATTTACTTTCTACATTATAACATTTATAGCATTAATTTATCTAGTTGTATGTATTTATTTCATTTACCCTCGTCCGTGTGTCACTGCAGGGTGCCAACTGAAAACCAGCGCTGGGTGTCTGACGCCCAGCATATGCTGAGATGGTAACCCTTTCGGCATGGGCACCCTCAGCACAATTTCTCTGTAACTGTTTTTTTAATTTTTATTTTCTATTTTTTTTGTTTTTATTTCTCTATTTTTATAATGTGTTTTTTGCTGATGTGTTGTGTCTGTGGTGAATAAATGTTTTCTATTCTATTCTATGATAGCCTCACGCATGACCCATACCTCTCCTGATAGAAAGCAACAATGTAGTCCACCATGGAGCACACTTGCCTAGAAGTAACCTAGTTACTCTTGATTACACTAAGAGTTACCACACACTAAGAGTGACACTAAGGTGCAAACCTATCAAGAAAAACAGACATCGGCAAGGAAATTCAATTCACAGATAAAAGAACACGTCACAACCGCCAGTATCAATCAGGAATTTCCTTTGTTGCTAACGCTAATTAACACTGCTAAGTCTAATTGTGCGTAAATCCGTCGCACTGCGTTTTAGGAGTCAACACAACACATTTGTGTCAGTTAACATCGTTAACCTAACAGTATGTAATTATCACGTAGTTACCCATATTCTAATTACTGCCTCACATCTGCATTTAGCAACGTGAACCCCTGCTAAGTTCAGTCACTCTTACATTACTACTATTTATTTATTACACCTTGGAGGACTTAAAGCTAAAAAGAACAACAATTATAGACGACAGCAAGCCAATAAGGGGTTTTCAGGAAAATTCACACCACCAGTTTAAGTCAAGAGGTACTCGTATTCTACTTTTGAAAACGTATACATGACGTTGAAGAATAACGCTTAACGATTAGCGTTTTAACAGGTGCCTAGTCCTGACGACTCAGTCGCGCGTCAGCAGCGCCACAGTCGCGATGCAGTTGCGCGTTAACTAGCGCCGCTGACGCGCGTTTCAAATGTGAATGTAGCGCGTTAGTAGCGCTGGTGATGCGAGTTTACGAAACGCGCGTCAAAAACGTCTAAACGTCGCACGTCATGAAACTGGATATTATATTTGGCTCAATTTGCATATACTCATAATTGCATTTTTAACACCGTTTTCTCGTTTCATTCGGCGTATCTCTCACGATATTCATAAAATATGCGGAACCACGGGGAATTAGCGAAGCATTTCTTCAAGCCCGCATTGAAGAAATGCTTCGCTAATTAAAATACTGGCAGTACGAATGTGGAGCGAGACGAGCGGTCGGGTGATAAAGTATTTTGAGGATATTGAAAAGGCCCAACTATTTTTAAAGGAAGAAATGAAAACGGAGAAGGTTTTCAAATTAACCCATTTGTATTTTTTGGTTTAGTTTTTTTTTTTATCACTCAGTACCATTTGTGCATTTAGCCAGTGTCAAGTTTAAAAAGTATTCAGTTTTTAGACACTTTCCGTAAAAAGGTTCATGCATTAGAACGTGGATGCGATACATCCTGTTTTTGCAATATTTGGCAGCAAATATATCAGTATCGAGTCAACCATCTCAGCAAGCTTCGCTGTGGTTTTTGTAAATATTTTTTTGTTTCTGTATACTCATATGAAATAGAAATAAAACTCTGTTAGGCAAAACAACGATACATTAAAATCTCGATAAAAACAATTTTTGTCGACTTTCTGAAAGAAAGTTAACTTCACAAATGATTCCTAGAAAACGTAAACATTTAACGTAAAAAAATTGGAACTTTAGCTTACCGCAGGTTCCCAATTCCCCTCATTTCCTGCACCACGGCCTCAAAGGCCGAGGGGGGAGGGGGGGGGTTCGCGTCCTGAACTCAATCAACGGGAACCGCTTTCATTTGCATTCTTTGTACTTATGGTTACAGTTGGCGTTTCATCTCCTTCTTGGATTTTTTTGCATCAATTTTATGCTTTGATTAGTTTCCGATTAGAGCAGAAAACACGTTTTATAGAGCGACAATTCGTTGGTTAGTATGCATGATTACGGAATGTCAGTTTACAGTTCACATTAAAAAATACGCTTTTTGTGACATATCGGTAATCCTCTGATCTGGGCGGTCTCCATACATTTTATATGACAGCTAGACTTGTAGAGCTACATAATTAGACCCACGCCATGCAACGCAGTCTACATGATATGGTAAATCGGGCTGGTATCCGTAACTCCACGACTAAAGTGTGTATTTTGCGTACTCAGTTCTCAGGCGTCGCCCACGTGTGCGTCGGTTTAATGTAGTACCCGCTTAACGTTTGAATCCCCAACCGGTCCTATGAGAACGCGCTGTTATTGTTTTACTACTGTGTCTCGTTTCGCGGGTATCTGAGTAATTAAGTCAGTATTTTTTGTTCGTATTACGGATATAACCTACCTACGTGTTACAGCTTGGTCCGTGCTCATCTGGCATTGTTCCAGTTCGTTGAAAATATGAAACTGAACGTCTGGCTAAGTTCAACCACTTTGTACCTACCTATTTCTAATTAGGTTAATAGGCGAACCCTATAAAAGTGGTACAAGAACAGTTATTATTTATACCCTTTATTAAATCTTAGGTAAGTAAATAATAACAACAACTTTGAATTATAATTTTATGTATTTATTTTAAAACATCTTTAGTTACGAGTACGTAACAGGGTACGCTGTTGAAGCAATTTCAAAATAAATAATAATCAATTCTTAAATTTACATTTTCCAAGGCGAACTTAGCTAGCTTAGTTTCAAAGGTAAGGTTTGGTATGAAACGTTTTTAAGAGCCACTGAAATTATACTTACAAAATCTTTAAAGACGCAAAGACTCGTAAAGTTTCTTAGAATATTTTCTGGCTAACTTAACAACAACTTAAAGGCCCACTGTTCAGGGAGACGTAGTTTTATGCTGCTGTCTTGTCGACAGAGTTTCATAGTTTTGTATGTAAGCTTCACGCAGGTGTAAACCAAGCGTATAATGATGAATACGCACCCATGAAGCTGTGCTTCCGTGGACAGTAGGTTTAACTGAACAATCTAAAGGATCATAAATTAGTGGTCGATCGTTTAAATTGTTGTTCTTCGATCTACACGAAAACGAAGACATGTCAGACTTTTATTAACTAAAATCCTCTCCGTGTGTTTTCAGCTTCCCTGTGCATTCTTGGGCCACTGTAACTTTTTGAACATTACCATAGCGGGCGAGATTAACCTACTTGTTGACTTAGATTTATACAGAGTTAATCCAATAAATTAAGTAACAGATGAAACCGTTTAAATAGTTTAGAAAACTAACTTTGTTTCTAGATTACTTGAAAACTCTCCTAAAAGGCTCGACTTAAGTGCGGGGTTTCACGTCAATGACCGCGAACAATGGGAAAGTGGGTTACGCACTGTGTAGCTTATTAACCGAAAATAAATACAGGTAGCCTATTCTCTTCAGTATTACGGTACTTAATTATCCAGAAGTGTAGAATAATAAAATTACGTAGTAAAACAAAATTGTGATGTAATATTTATACATATAGGTTTTATGACGACACGATGATACTGCGGAAACCCAATTAGTAAAATCATCTTTTTTGTATAATAAACTAGTGCTTTGATTATGAGCAGTGATGCAATTATTGATCGTGAGTTGCACTAGTTTATAAAGAGCCTATTCACTTTAGCCTTGAAGACACCTAAGTTATAAAC
Source organism: Mythimna separata (assembly GCA_030763345.1). Lineage (NCBI taxonomy): Eukaryota > Metazoa > Arthropoda > Insecta > Lepidoptera > Noctuidae > Mythimna > Mythimna separata. The sequence goes on along the minus strand of JAKKIA010000036.1, from coordinate 3,520,167 downwards.
GGACGGTAAAACCGCAACAGGCAAGTTTGTTCCAGTTGACAACGAGTACAATTCGTCTTTCGTTTGTAACAAGGTAATCCTGAAAGAAGGCATTTAATACCTTCTTTGTTTTTACTATTCACAACGGGTCAGCACGTCTCTGACGTCTCTGCTCCATTAATAACAGACAAGAGACAGCTGTCGACACGCGACGACAAGCGATAGCGTGAATACTTTACTGTTTTCAATGAAGACGTGAATTTAATATTTTTTTATGTTTTGTCGATACAAAGTTTCGTTATTCGAAAGGTTGACAGACGAGGATTTTTAGGATCACATAGGAACTAACTATGTCCAGCAGTGGACGCCTTTCGGATGAAAAGATGACGATGATATGAACTAAACAATTCAGAGCCTGCATCTTCCGTATCCGAGTTCCTCACATGATTAGAAAATATTATAACCGTTCAAAATCAATAGGGCAGTTACCCGGATCAAACACATACCCATCTGGTCAAAGGATCGTTCCTATTTAACAGAGGTTTGCAGGATCTCACAACCTACTCCTCATGTCATCTCTTAACTTGTTTTCTGTTATTTACTTGTTGTAACCTTAATTTATTTACTACCAGTAAACTTCTTATTTTATGTGCCTCTATTTTACTGTTGATATCATAGATTCCAGATATATTTTATGAGACCTTAATTTTTTATAGCGTCGTATATAAAGTTACGCCTGAATAGTCTGAATGGAAATCCTAATGATTACCTAATCCTTTTCATGATCAAGTTCATTTTCAGACGGCTTATAAGATTTCATGATGAAGAATTTTGACAGTTTTGAAAGGTAGTAATTGTAGGTTTGATTTAGTTCATGAATCCCCGACCGGACTACTGTAATGTTATCACGTTTAGTTTTTAGAACTACCCACTTGTAATAAAAGTAAAGTGCTCTTTAAGCGTATTGTTATTGGACCTGTAAGCATATTGCTTTTCTTTCGACTTTTTTCCTGAAAATGGGCCTAATGGGGCTTACCTAAATTAGACGTAACATACTCGTATATATTTTTATAGGATAAATGTTTCTTTCAGAGCGCTGGAGGGCCCTCGCACGCAAAGGGCAACTGAAGAAAACAAGTCGATCAGTTTAAGTTGTCATTTTTAGTATGTGTCATTTCTTTTCGCTCCACCCAGAGCGGGAGGACTTATTTGATGATTTCCCGCCTGAAACAAAGGGTTGCTTTATATTCATTGCTTATAATTTGTCGTAATGGTGCGTAACGAGCGACGTGTGACAAAAGATTAGGTTAATGAACTTACTATGAATGAAAATACTATGTATTTTAATCACACTTTAGTTGGTTAATTTAATAGGCGCTCGTGTCACAGTCAAGAATGCATTAATGCGGCGCGATCCACCGTTGAAATCGGACGCGCCTGCACTGTACGCGATAATTATTATTTAATTTACGCCGAACGCGGCAAGTGCCGCTGCCACGATGCGTTCGGAAGAACTTGTGGCGAACGAGGTCCTGGCATTCCTGCAGTATCAGCTGGATGTCATGGACGAGGTCAGTGTGACCCAGATCTGCACGTCCAACTTCAATGAAGAGGAGATTCGCAGGGCAAAAACACTGCTGTTCGAGTCGCTATCCATGGGTGACCGAATGCCGTCCCGTAGGAGGGATGAAAAAGGAGAGAGGAGTCTCCAAGACATCATCAAGGTGTTAAAGGAGACCGACCCGGACGACGTGCCGACTTTCGTGGCGAAGGATTTGCGCAAGCGGGCAGCCCGTCACATTCGACCACGTCGACATCACCAGACTGCTGCGGGACATCACAACCCTGAGATCAAGTCTGGTCGAGATGCAGTTGAAGTTGGAAGCATCACAATCCACCTTCAGTGATCTACGTACCAAGGTAGCAGATTAACGCAATACGGTATGTAGGTCACACGAGCTGCCAGCCAACGTCAACGCCAGTCACGGGGCGTTCAATGCATCGCAGCTGAGTTTCGAGTCAGCAAAACTGGACTCGTCGCCGGCCGCCGTCACTGCAAGCGGTGCACAAGCGCGCCCCGCCCTCCCCGCGCCCCCCATCGCTGAGGCGCCGAAGCAAGTGAGTGCGTCACGTGCGTAGGTACTCTGCCGCCGTTATTGCTACTCCAGCAAAAAAGCAGCGGCCTAAACAAGTGAGGGGTACCCAAGAGCCCTCCGATAAAGTTCGAAGCTTGTTACCTGCGGTGACAAGTCAAGGACAGGCCGATGAAGAAGGCTTCGTTCGAGTGGTAAAGAAGAAGAAGAAGCCTGCTAACCGCAATCAATGCGGTACCGCATTGACTTGTCCGAACGCGTTGCTGCGTCCCGCTATTCCATCGACGCAGCTGTACGTGTCCCGTCTGCATCACTCCACGAAGGTAGAGGAGCTAGTGGAGTACATTAAGATCAAAACAAATTTCACCTTGAGAGTTGAAAGGTTAGAGTCGCGCCACAAGATCAACTTCAAATCGTTTGTGGTACGGGTGCCGACTCATTTCCTGGAGACTTTCATGAAGGAGGAATTTTGGCCGAAGGGTGTCGTGTATCGAAGCTTTCGCGGAAGGCTTCATGACACCACGACTCAGCGTAATACGTCGCCGACTCAACGTGTAGTTTTAATAATGTAAATTAGATAAATATGTATTAGTGTATTATTTTTAAGATTATTTTATGTATAGTGTTTTATGGGCCCTAGTGGCCTGAAATAAAGATTTATTATTATTATTATTATTATTCTAGAAAATTTGGTAAGATTGATGTCTACTCATCATCATATACCTAACCTTTACCCAACTGTATTGGGGTCGGCATACAGTCAAGCGGATTTAGCTGAATACCAGTATTTTACGAGATGCTGCTGCCTACCAGACCTTCACAACCCATTACCTGGGGAAACACGGTACTTCATGGCAAGACTGGAGTCAGATTTACTGGCTTCTGACTATCCGTAACGACTGCCAAAGATCTAGACAGCCGGGACCTATGGCTTAACGTGCTATCCAAGGCACGTTAGATTGATGTCTACTAAAACAAGCTCTTAAAATAAAGATTAGGCCGTAATTTCTGTTAAGATGCTAAAGATATAATCTTTGCCTCTCAAAGATCAGGCAATTAGTTGGCATACATTATCAGCCTTGTAATGTTCCCACTGTTGGGACTTACGCCTCCTGGCTAAGACAGAGAATGGGCCATAATCCCATTGGATCCCATGTGGATTAGTTAGAGGCCGCAAAAACGTGTAATGACAGTCTTTAAGACCTCTTTCGTATTTGGCGAGTGTCCAAAGTCGCGAAGGCAATAACACGATCAGTATCAGATACGTGAGTGCCGTTCCGAAAAGCAATTGTAGCTTAGGTTGTGTACTGGATTTTACTAAGTAAAGAGTTGATATTTAAAATGTTGATTTTAATGTTGAAATGCAGTTGTCCTATTATGGTTTTGGTATTGTCGTGTGGTAAGTAGCAGTGGGCAGGGCACATTGCTCGCAGAACAGATGGCCGATGTTAAAGTGAGAATAAACAGTTAGTCTTACCAAACTTTAAGTTAATCGCCCAATAAGGACCACGCACAGCTCCAGCTCGACGGCGTTTTACGTGTGCCTCATAGAACTGTCAGCAGATTGAATGAAGCCAACTAGGGCTGCGGGATTGTTGGGAAAAGTTACTTTGGACCTGGAAGGCTACCGTAGGGGCCCAGCAGGATCAAAGCTTACTGATGCAATGGCTTGAGCGAAAGAGAGCCCCGGGGCCTTGAAACTAAGGCAAATTAGGAACAAGAATAGGTTTTAGACAATAAAAGTCTGACACGTCCTCCCGTTACGCCCAAGAGCGAGAGAACTCATTGGATGATTTTCCACCTAAAAAAATCTAATTCCAAGTCCATTTTTCTTCCAGGATCACGGCGGGTTTTAGGGAGGAAAAGTTTGACTTTTTACTCCATCTGGGGATCTTTTTATGAATTTCCATTTACTTAACTGAAGCATAATAAAAATAAATTTACAGATAGAACGGTTACAAGTAGATACCAAGAATTTTTAATAAAAAAATTACCAAATTATACGTAAAAAATCAACCAAAGTAATTAAGCTCAGTTTTTGTGAACAGTGCTAACCATACTGTGAAGGGTTTCAGGAAAAAACAAAACGGTTTCATGCCCTCGTTGATTTACGAGTCGCGATAATTCCTAAGGCGTGTCTGTTCGCAAGATATTTAGCTCACTACAAAAATTATTAGACTCGTATATAATTATAGGAATGAGTTGGTAGTTGAGATATTGATATATTTACGAGTGTTTGTATCAATAGGGCGTAGTTTAAAAATACGTTAGAATTGGAAGTATCAAGTTCGACTTGTTTGAGGAATAATCGTTATTTTATTTAGACTACTAGTTGCTGACAACGACTTTACCCGCATGATAGTAGAAAATTATCCCAAGGGAACATGCCATTGAGATAAAAAGTATCTATGTGCTATTTCAAGACATGGTCTATCCGTGTACCAAGTTTCATCGGAATCCATTCTGTAGTTTTTGCGTGAAGAGTTTGTTTAAAACTTGAAGTAATGTTGGATGCTATCATTTTGTGAAATAGTAGTTCTTTTTAGGAGAATGTGCACGGGAATCGCATGACTTGATTTCATCCCCTAAACATTATTAACACCTCTACGGTATGTACTGAGTATTTTGCCTCGTCGTTTATAATAACAGAAGACCTTTGAGATATCGATTGTATTTATAAAAAAACATTGCCGCAAGTTTTAACCCCTTCTCTTAACTAAATACCGGATACTGATATTGTTTATCTTAACACTTTGCTTTCGGCTCATTCCCCTAAATTGCGTCCTGAACTAAGGGTTGTTTATAGTACCTACGAGGGGTACCTTCTATTTGGCAGAAACTTGATACTCCGAATTTCATTTGGCATAACACACTTGGCATAATCTTCTTTATTCGAATATTTTTAAAGCATACAAAATTATTTAGCATAACCATTGATTGGCAGAATATTTACATGCCCGAATTTGTAACGGCATACTTTTAACATGGCAGAACTTTACTTGGCATAATAACTTTTGCCATAATAATACGGCTTGACTTTAGTTCAGTGTCGCAAAATATGGGGACTAGTAGGGGAAGCTGGTAGGGCTTGGGCCCTGATTATGACGATACCACTCTCGTTTCGGTCATTCATTTAATTTCATCCTGATTCATTCCGTTTCTCTTCGGTTACTAGGATAACTTAAGATGCAAGAGCGAGCGAAGCGAGTTCACGACTTAGGGGCACCCCGACTCGGACAGGTTAGGTTAGAAGGAGGTGGCGGGGTCGTAGTGAGCGAGTGAAGCGAGCGAACACAGACCCCGCCACCTCCTTCGAGGTTTTTTTTTTTTAAACCACCCAGAAGTAGAAGCCCCGCGCAGCGGGGCTCCGTTGACTACGCCTTATCTCACGACTTGGGGGCACCCCGACTCGAATATTTTTTCATGCAGCATGCCTACTGTATGTCACATGCTCAAGCAATTAATGCTATTGTCGTAAATTCGTGGCGAAAAAAATATAGTGGTAATAAATATACTGACTGCGAATTTTCTGCGATATGATTGTTCTGCTTTTCAATTATTATGGCCATGAAAGTTATGCCTAAAGGTGATTCGGACTATCAAAATTATGAGTTTCGAATTCATGGCAAGTGAGTGTATGCCAAACAACTTTCTGCGAAATGAAGATTATGCGATGCGTTGTTATGCAAAATAATATTATGACGAAAAAAGTTCTGCTTTAAAGGGTAGACCCACCTACGAGTATATGATTATACACTTAACGACCGTAAAACGATGCTATATGCTTGTTAAAAATAAAACTTGATTTGATTTTATTTGGTTCTCATGGGACCATTTTTTAGGGTTCTGTACCTCAAATGGAAAAACCGAACCCTTATAGGATCACTTTGTTGTCCGTCTGTCTGTCTGTCTGTCAAGACACTTTAACTCGAAAACGCGTGAAGGTATCAAGTTGAAATTAAAATGATAAACTCAAGTCCGCGGTCCCTTAAAACTGTGCAAAAATAAAACTTGTAGTTGACGGAAAAAAAGATACGCCCGTTTATGTTGCAAAAAACGTATATTTCGACACTGTCAAAGGAATCAAAATTCATAGAGTACTTCCCGTTGACCTAGAATCTTGAAATTTGGCCCGAACCAAGGTACAAAAATATAGGGAAAAGTCTGAAAACTGAAAATGTGTAGTCGACCTAGAATGTTGAAATTTTACACGAAGCAAGGTATTATAGCACTAATATAGAGAAAAGTTTGAAAACTGAAAAGTAGTTACACCAAAAGATTTTTTTAAATCTTCGAGATTATATTCGAGAATTGAACTGTTTTCATAGGTAAATTGGTACGGAACCGTCAGTGCGCGAGTCCGACTCGCAATGGCCCGGTTTTTTTTTAATAATGTATATAATTTTATGCAAATTATAGCTACGAGACTACTGGACCTACTTTCCCTTTTGGGCGGCATTTGGTCCAGACCCTATCAATATATCCTCTTCTCCAAAAAGTTTTCTTTTATGACGTTGGCGAGTAATAAGAAAGAATTTTGCAAAATTCACCCGCTAAGCGAAAGGGGGTCCAATGTTAATTTGGGGAAACCTATGCTCATGTAGGCAAAGCCGAAGGCGAAGGCTGGTCATTCATAATTACACAGAATAAAACGTCTCGAATAATAAAATAATTCTGTTATAATGGCATCGTTTGTATGATATACGAATTGTTTTGAGCATTTTCGAAATTCATTTTTAGGTGATCCTGTCGTAATGGTGTACTGTGCGGGTCAGAATAATTATATGAATGAGCAGTAATGAGGTACTTTGTACCGGTCGTTGTACAGTTTTATGGGGTTTGTTTAATATTATTGTGCTTGGCTGAAAAACTATTATTATACAGACACACAAACGCATAGGTCGTCGATTTCATTGGGTTAAGGAATTTGCACAAGACTTCCTTTTATGACGTAGCCAAGCACTAAGAATGGGTTTTTTGAAAATTCAACAATGAAAGGGAACGATACACTTGAAACTTTGGATAACTAAGCTTTTTTACAGTGGGAAATTATCTAATGATTTCTGTCGCTCTAAGGTGGAGCGGGAGGGCGTATCAGACTTTTTCGTTTTATACTAAAACCACATCCAGTATCGTTATTAGCCTTTGCATTCGAGAACCGTAGGTTTCACTTTTGGAAGTAAACCCTAGTAGATTTGGATCTGCTAAGCCCGCTTGCCCTTGGGTCGACTTGCTCGATTTGTCCGGACGGCGAGCTACCAATTGTTGTGTACCAATATAGCTTTTAGTTTGTATAATGGAAAACTATGATATTTGTATAATCATAATAAGCCTGCTGGTAGCTGGTAGGCTGAGACTGTAACTGACATATTATTAATCTTCAAAATAGTACAGAAATAATAGACTTTATGAAAGGTCACACGTTTAATGTCATGCCCAGCACGTATGTGAGCGACTAACATGTTGAATAACCTAACTATGAATATCAAAATTAAACGATTTAATGGAAACTAGCTTCAACCAGCGGCTTCGTCCATGTGAATGTAGGTCTCTCCATAAAAACGTTAAGCCCCTGTTTCGTCCCCTTAGGGGATGAATAGAATAAAATAGAATAGAATAAAAAGAATAAAAGAAAAACAAAAAAAAATTGGAAAACCTCTCTCTTATTGCTCGCTTACGTCATGAAGGAAAGAAAACTTTGTAAAAAACTTCACGTTCCTAGCACAATGCAGTCCCATTTCTTGTTCAGGCAATTACTGTCGATCCTAGGTTGACGGGAAGAGATCGCAGATTGCAATAAAGCCGCCCATTGTACGTGTGTGTTTTAGTTTTCTTTTGTATGAGTAATGGTATACAATTAAGTATATAATAAGTGTGTCAGTCAGCCAGATTCTCATTTAATCTCGTATATTTCTCGAATGATAAATGATACGATATCTAGATCACGTCATAAGCTAAGCTGACAAGGATAAGTCGGCCATTATAAGCTAGATTCTATCATTTATTTCCTTTAGAAATATAATGTTTCATTTATCTACAGAACAGATTTCTTCTTTGTTGAAAGGATCAGCTTTTCTGTATGTTGACGTAACCAATAATTTAATAAAATAATTTATTTTCAAAAAGTAGGTGGCACTTAATTAGCAATAAAATTTGTATAAGATACCTTGTCAGTAGCTTGGAGTATCAGTGGCGTTCATTAAATTCCCCAAAGTGCAATTGTATGGCCCCATAGGGCACTCTAACGTATGGTTGATGTACTGTAGAGAGACACCGTACTCACAGTTAGTTACAATCACGGTTAGTTTATGTGTTCTGTATAACAATATGTCTGTAAGTGTACCTGGCTGGTTATGGTGTCAAAAATCGCAAGTCATTAAAAGTCTGACACTCTCTCTTGCTCCATCCAGGGGAAGCGGGAGAAGACATCTGATCATTTCCACGTTAAAAAAAAAAACAGTTTAATTTTACAGACATTGCTAGGACTTAGGCCTTACGTCACCGGCCTCTGCTTGGAATGCCCTGAGAAAGAGTCGCAGAGTGATTTTCAACTATCGTAGACACGCTTAGTGGGATACAAAGCGCGCGCCTCAAACAGAATACTTTAGAAAAATTACAGCGGCAATTATTGCCAATGTCTGATAGGGAGGTGAGGGCTGCGATTTTTCAAAGGAGTCAGGAGAGATTTAGTCAGAAAAAGTCTGATACGGGGACTGCCGGACTCGGTCCACCTAGAGCAGAAGTCATTTCATGATTTCCCATGTAACAAAAAAACCGTGTATTATCACAGATACCTTTAATCCATGACTAGAAGTTCACTGGTGTTCGCACCAGCCATAAATTTTAATTATCTAGGGTCGCACCACACTCCATATTTTGTAACAAATTGCTTACGGAATAACCTGAAAAAAAAGTTTAAAGCTATAATGAACGGAGTGAAAAGTTGCGAGCTTATCACACTGACCTGTTAACGTCACTACACTAGGACATTGACCTGTTACTTCACTTGATTACTGCTACTTGTGAGTTATGTAAGTGGTTCATTGTGTTACAAGGCTAGACTGGTATATAATAATGTAGTACGATTAGTACAGCGGTTGAGATGCTTCTGCGTTACATATCGCGGGTTCGATTCTCGGTACGGAACAAATATGTGATCATAACTGTCTTGCGTATATGAGTTTACATGTTTGTAAACATACCTACAATACAGGAGTAATTCCTAGCGACGTATTTAAAAAAAATGCGACGTAAAATCTACTCATCATCATCATCTAGCCTTTTCCCAACTATATTGGGGTCGGCTTCCAGTCAAGCCGGATTTAGCTGAATACCAGTATTTTACGAGAAGCGGCTGTCTACCAGACCTCCACAACTAATTAACTGGGGTAACACGGTACTTCATGGCAAGACTGAAGTCAGATCTGCTGGCTTCTGACTATCCGTAACGACTGCCGAAGATCTACAAATGACAGCCGGGCCCCACGGGTTAACGTGCTTTCCGAGGCACGGAGGAAACTCGATGAAGATGGTCACCCATTCACAGACCAACCTTGGCAAGCGTTGAAAATTGACCCGTGCGGCTGTTACTCGTATTATCTAACCACGAGCTCCTTAACATAACTCTCACTCACAACGTAAAATGTACTGGTAAATATAAACAAATAAACGACAAAAGTAAATATTTTTTTATCAATTTTGGATATAGTGGCATCTGTTACCGCATAAAATATTAGCTAACTACGGTTCAGCGCCTGCCAACTAAAACGTGACCACTAACTACTCGAACAAGCTATAAATTTCTAAACACAAACATTACAGTTAACATTTTATCTTTTTTGAACAGCTAATGAGTGCAATTACATGGTTCTCTGTGTTTTCTGTTTACGTTTTATAAGTGCCCATGTAGGCCTATGTGAAATAAAAAGATTTTGACTTTGACTTTGATGGTTACAACCAAAGAGTATTTAAGTCAAGAGTGAAAAAGTAAGCAAGCTCTAACAACGGCCATATTATCGTTTCACCTCAGTTGATATCTATGTTAATGATACCCGTGTTTCTAGAACGCAAAGGACAATTCAAGGAGCCTAGGTGTCGTTTTAGGCGGTAAAAATAGAAGTTAGAAAGAGTTAAAATAGTATATGGGGAGGCCTTCCGACACTCTAGAACCTTCCGTCCCCATCGACCATCTGTTCTACGAGCAATGTGCCCTGCCCACTGCCACTTAAGTTTGGCGATTCTTTGAGCTATATCGGTAACCTTAGTTCTCTTGCGGATATCGTCATTCCTGATGTGATCGCGCAAGGAAACTCCGAGCATAGCCCTTTCCATTGCTCTTTGGGTGACTTTTAGCCTTCTGATGAAGCCCATTGTGAGCGACCACGTTTCCGAGCCATATGCCATCACTGGCAACACATACCTACTATATATGTAATATTTTATTTCATCACCGCTGCTCTCAAGACGGTGAAGAAAACATTGTGAGGAAACTGGAATGCCCTAGAACCAAAAATCCGAAGACATGTGACATCTGCCAACTCGCATTGGGTCCGCGTGGTGGATTACATTATTATTCGCTCTTCTAGAGAGGAGGCCTGAGTCCCAACAGTGAGGACAATAAAAGGCTGCTTATGCTTATGCCAGATCCGGAATACGAATTACCGACATGGTTTTCGGCGTATATTCGTATAATGTGGTCACATTTAGTTAAATTGTTCTTGGTTTATCCGGTCGATGCATTTTATAGCTATTTTAATAGGTTTCCGATAACGCTGTGTCAACAAAACTCGGTGTTTACTGTGTGTATTTTTTTCATGGAACCTGTTGTACTATGTTCAAAGCTTAATGTGAAAAGGTGAAAGTGTAAATTCCCAAATTAAATTAATAAAACATTTAGCACTTACTAGACGTAAGCTCTTGTCTACGAAAAAATAAAAAGCCTACCAGGCTCAAATGAAACTGGCCAGGTCACGTCAACCGCATGCATACAGACTGGCTGGGCAAGTGTCGTCACGCAGTGGTTTCCTGCAGAAGGAAAGCGCCAAAAGAAGTATTGGGATGATTTGGACGCGTATCGCTCGAACAGATTTGAGACGGCGCTGGAGAAGAAAATGTGTAAAGTAGTAGGAGGTGGTCTTTGCCCAGTAGTGGGGTACTACGGGTTAGATAAAATAAAGTCAATTAGCAGCTTTTTATTAAATAAAAATGTAAACACTAGTGAATATTATAGCTAGTTTCACGCCTTAAGCCAGTTAATATTTATTCAATAAAAGAGCTCCAATATTACGATATTGGGTGTCATTAGAGATCAATACAAAGCTTCCTTCATGCTGAATTTTGAAGAACATTTTCGTTTCGGTATTAATTTTTTTTTATTCAATATTTTATAATTTTATAAAACTCCACTTACAGATAATGAGTATCATCATCTTTCATTTTGTTCTCGTGTTTTTAAAGCGCATTAATCTCTTCCTGAAAAATTACGTCCCGAGAACAGTTTTATTCTTGTTCAGAAGTTTGTGTTTCACATAAATCAACTTGGTAGATAAAAGTTGGTATTATTATGTTTTCCTTTCACTCTCAATTAGTATTTTATCAAGTAGGGTAAAGGGCGAAAATGGTTTGGTGAAAACAAGAACGGGAATATAAAAATGGAAAGTAGTATACTATAGTACACTATACGTGTTTATTTATTTATTTATTTATTTATTTATACTTTATGCACAAAACGTACAAAGGCGGACTTAATGCCGTAGGCATTTTCTACCAGTCAACCTTTGGGTGATGCAGAGAAGATTAGTGGGAGGTGCAATAAAAAATTGAGAAATAATTTCTTTGAAAATTTGAGTGTTTGTATTTAGAATTTATTCCTACGAAATTACTGTTCTTACATTATTATAAAACGAATTCCCCTTTCAGCGTGACAGCCATTTTAAAATTTTGGCAAATTATTTAGATAGAAAACTTGAATTGGTACATCTTTACGTCTTGTCAATGTGCCAAAATAATGTGTGAGTTCTAAACTATCCTAAACCATCCTGATAAAAGAGTTTCGTTCTTGAGTAAGAGAGATTGCTATAACTCTTTCATCTTTCATTTTGTTAGTGACCATAGTGATACAAAGGATAACGGGCAAACTGTCCCAAGTGTTGTAGCACTTTGTGTGATATATCAATTTGTAGATATCGTTTAGAGGAACAAATTATTGTATGACCACGAAGTTGGATTCCGCGTCAGAAAAAACTTACAGGTGTTTAACGTTTTTTTAAATATTATTAAAAGTTAGCGTTATTTATGGTATTTTATAAGAGAGATAGAAGAAGAGCTCTGCATATGGCCTTTTTAGACCTGCAGAAGGCCTTCGACTGTATACCTTGGCGGTCCATGTGGTGGGCACTCTGCTTCAAGGGCGTTCCCGAGGTCTATATTGACAATATCAGATATATATACCGATATACGATAATAATAATATGATTCCGTGTCCTCTATCCAGACCGCTGTTGGTGAATCCAATGTTTTCTCAATATCTCTTGGCGTTCACCAAGGTTCAATTCTTAGCCCTTTCTTGTTTAATGTTAAGCTCGATGTAGTTACGACTAACATCCAAGATCAGCCTTCATGGCTAATGATGTATGCCGATGACATCGCCCTCGTTAATCAGAACAAAGCCCATCTTGAGCGCAAAGTCAACATTTGGAAAGACACGCTGGAAAACGACGGTCAGGGACTAAATGTGGCGAAAAACGAGTACATGTCCTGTGGCAGCACGGATTCAAACATCATCCGAATAGGTTCGGATTTGATCACAAAGTCCGATACGTTACGGTACCTTGGATCCGTGCTGCACAAGTCTGGCAACGTGAATGAGAATGTCCAAGCACGTAAAGGCGCGGTTTGGGCAAAATGGCACGAGGTAACGGGCGTTCTATGTGACCGCAAAATGCCTCCGATGCTCAAAGGGCAGATATATAAATGCATGATACGGCCTGTCCTCCTGTACGGTAGCGATTGTTGACCAGCATTAAGCAGACACACTCAGGAGCTTTGTGTCATGGAGATGAAGATGCTGAGGTGGATAAGCGGCGTAACCCGATCCGATCGCATACGCAACTCATTCATCCGGGTAGTCTTGGTGTCCGTGACGTGGGGGAAATATTGCAAAAGTGTCGTCTGAGTTGGTATGGCCAGATCATGCGCCGTCCTATGGAGTACGTTGGTCGGAGATGCATGAATATGGCTTTCCTTGGGGCTAGGTTCCGTGGTCGCCCTCGCAAGCGCTGTCTGGACGTCGTCAAGTCCGAGATAAGAGCCAATGGCTTGACTGAAAAGGATGTGGAAAATCGGGTAAAGTGGAGGAAAGTCAGCCGGAAGGCGGACTTAAGGCCAGGTGGAAGAAGATATATTAGTAAAAACGAACTTGACAGGGAAACGTTTTGCTACAGCTTTACTGTTCATGTTTGACAGGTAATCGCACCATCTTAACTTGTACATACATTATGAGTATTATTTGGTTCCTGGGATTTGTGAGGCACCTGGCTGATGATTTTCAATGCCCCGCAAGATTTTTGGATGATATAATTCCAATTGATCGTAACGAATAAATAAGATAATGCATTTTGTAGGTTAATGTAAATTGTGAAAAGTGTGTGTATTTATGACAAATCCTACTACTATTATAAAGGCGAAAGTTTGTAAGTATGGATGTATGTATGGATGTTTGTTACTCTTTCACGAAAAAACTACTGAACGGATTTGGATGAAACTTTACAGTAATATAGGTTATTCATCAGAATAACACATAGGCTACAATTTATAATGATTTTATGTAGTTTTGGTCATAATATATTATAACGATACGTGTCAATTAAGTCGGAAAAAAATCTTCCATCTGAGAGCTATCTTGGCGTGCGCTGCCTAAACCAATGGAGTTACATAAAGATGATGTACCGCAGGATTGTTTGTCTTAAGTAGATCTAAATAAAAGTCCGCGATAGCATATATCTACCTTTTATGTGCAAGCCAGTACAACCAAAATTGTGAACCATAAATCTAATTAAATTTGGTACTATTTTACAATGCACATTTAGTAAATAATTATCAAACTCTTATCAAAATGAATACATTTCTCGCATTAAGTATTTAATGTAGATAAACTTTGTCTTTCACACTAAGTAATTTGGCCGAACAGTTTAAAAGTTATCACGATATGATTGACTTGAACGGAGCGCCTAACGCCGCGGCGGCGGCCGCAGCACGGGCGGAGCGCGAAAACTTACTTGCGTAGTTACTCAGATACCCGCGAAACGAGACACAATAGTAAAACAATAACAGCGCGGTCTCATAGGACCGGTTGGGGATTCAAACGTTAATTTACTTTTGGCAAAAATTCGTGGCGGCCATAACGTTGCATTAGCTGTGGCTTTGCTAAGCGGTGGACGGACAGCACATTCCGTCTTTAAATTACCTCTTAATCTGGCGAATGAAGAAACTCCATCGTGTAACATCAGCAAAACCAGTGCCCGTGGCCTCCTCTTGCAACAGTGTAAATTAATCGTGTGGGACGAGTGCACAATGTCACACAAACGTGCCATCGAAGCTCTTGATCGTTGTTTACAAGACTTACACGGCAAAGAAACAATAATGGGTGGTGTGGTTGTTTTATTGGCTGGGGACTTTCGGCAAACTTTGCCTGTCATCGAGCGAGGCACTGCAGCAGACGAAATTAACGCATGTCTAAAATCCTCATATTTATGGACCAAAGTTGAAAAGCTGCACCTTATAACCAACATGCGTGTCCAGTTATTCAGTGATCTAGAGTCGGGTGCGTACGCTGAAAAACTGCTTGAGATAGGTGAAGGTCGAATCGAAACTGACGAAGAAGGTATGGTTCTATTCACTAACCAATTTTGTCACGATGTGGATTCGGAAGACGCACTCATTGCTCAAGTTTTTCCAAATTTGCAACCGAACATCCACGACGAAAGTTGGCTATGTGAAAGAACTATACTAGCACCAAGAAATGAGACAGGTGCGAAAATCAATAACATTATCTTGGACCAAGTAACCAGCGATGCAACAACCTACAACTCTATCGACACAGTCATGTCATCTGAACTCTGATCTGACTGTACAAGCTACCCCGTGGAGTTTCTTAACTCTTTGGAACTATCCGGGGTGCCATCACATAAGCTCCAATTAAAAGTCGGTATACCGGTTTTGTTAATGCGTAACTTGGACGCCCCGAGACTATGTAATGGCACTAGATTGCGAGTCAGGAAACTAGGCAGGCATATTGTTAAGGCCACAATTTTAACTGGAGAAGCTAAGGGTGAAAATGTTCTTATTCCACGCATCCCAATAATACCCAATAACTTACCCTTTAATTTCAAACGTTTACAGTTTCCACTTAAAGTTGCATTTTCTATGACCATCAATAAATCGCAAGGGCAAACTTTAAAAGTAGCGGGGATACATTTAGGCACGCCCTGTTTTTCCCATGGGCAGCTTTACGTAGCTTGCTCACGTGTTTCTAAATCCCAAAATCTTCTTATTTACGCTGAACAAAAAAAAAACAATTAACATAGTATACACGAGTATATTGCAGTAAAAACACAGATAAATTAACACAGATGTTCACCTATTCCAATTACGTACCACATAATTCTTTAGTTATTACAAAATCTATTAAAAAAAACCGGCCAAGTGCGAGTCGGACTCGCGCACGTAGGGTTCCGTACCATTGTCTATAAAAAACGGCGAAAATAACACGTTTATTGTATGGGAGCTCCCCTTAATATGTACTTAATTCTTATTCGTATTTGTTGTTATAGCGGCAACAGAAATACATCATTTGTGAAAATTTCAGCTTTCTAGCTATCACGGTTTATGAGATACAGCCTGGAGACAGACAGACAGACGACGGAGGCTTAGTAATAGGGTCCCGTTTTACCCTTTGGGTACGGAACCCTAAAAACCGCAGCAAAATCCGTTGCGTAGTTTTAAAAAAATTAAGCATTCATAGGGAAAAAGAAAGCTTCTTTGTTTTATACTATGTAGTTATTAAATGCAAGTAACATTGGTCCGACCTGTTTAGTTGTCAGTGTTTAGTAATCCGTTTGTGCTGGATAGGATAAGGTTTCCTTTTAAATTTGTAATCTTGGTGTACAATAAAGTGTATATATAAATAAATAAATAATAATCTCAAGCCTACTTTTTATAAACACACCATACAGGTAAAGATTGATGAAGAAACCACTGGACTTAGCATTTTGAAATTTGCAGAATTCTATTATAGCTTAAAATAATGAGCACTTAGAAAGGAATTCAGATAATTCCACCCTCAAGAGATACTCTCTAAATATTAGGTATAGGAGTTCAAAGATTGTATGGAAACGAAGTTAGAAATCTGGGATGTACGATGTGAAGGTACATTAAAAAAATATCAGTATTTTTAAAAAAATGTCACGTAACTTAATGTGGCAGACCAAATTCTACGCGAGCGAAGCCGCGGGCAAAAGCTAGTAATAAAATAATGGTTAGTAAAAATTTTTTTCTCATGTTTATCCTTTACCGTAATACATATAAAACACCAGCATAGCCATAAAGATGTAGGACAAACATCCTACTAAGAGCGGATGGTTTTTTTTAGCTTGTTTTCAAAAATATTTTTTCCTTACTTGGACATCACTTAGAGTAAAAAGAAGTGAATATATGTAATAAGGGGAGCACATACAACATTTGACTACATATCATATATTGCTACAATGGTTGGGACAAACTCCATACAAATCTGCCCATCATCCTTTTCTTCCTTTTTTGAGATTTTTAAACAATAGCTATTAGAATTAACTGTAAAGTCTGTATAAGTGACTAAAACCTTTACTTTGTTAGAATCTATTTTTTGATTACGAAAATCGCTTGCCGGAGACTGTGTTTCCTGATAACTACAACTTAGGGGTCTTTAAGACAAAACTGAATCGGTAATTTTTAGTTAAGCGAGCACCATCCGCTCCATCTACGAGCACATTATAGCTTACCATCAGGTATTTCATTGAGATAGTGGTCAAACGCGAGCCTATCTAAAATCCATAATAAAAAAATTATCCGTGTGAGAGAATTTTATAACTTCACATGTAGATTTACAAAATTCTCTCTCATTACCAACCTAAAGAAGTCACACTATTAGCTCTTGATTTGTTTAAACATGAGTACAATACATACATCACATAATAAATCTACAGCATGCAAAAGGTGTTACAAAATACAAAATAAATCGTCATGTTTGCTTTGGTAATTGGCAACCAAATATAACGCGTGTAACGCGCGTTTTTGCGTTGACTAGCGAAATAACAATCGGGAAAAGTTTCAGTATTATTCTGCAGTTATAATATTATTCCGTTTTAGTTTGTTTCGCACGTGCCGCTGCTCAACTTAAGTAAAATTATCGTTTATAATAATTGAAACGGCAAACTTAGTTAAAGTTCGCTGTTACGGTAATGACTGGTCCGATATATTAAGCCTTCATTTGCATGTATTCTTTGTTATGTATGAATATTGTAACTGGTTTCATTAAAAAGTTTTAATATTAAAAAAAATAAAAACTATGAAAGTTTTCTTAGAAACTCACCTTCAACTCTTTCACACTACGCTAACGTTATAAAGGCGAAAGTTTGTGAGTGTGTGCATGATTGTTACTTCTTCGTGCTCGAACAGCTTTATAGTTTTGGAACCAGATTGCGTGGCGTTGCGTGGCTTGGATCTAATGTAGCTCTACCAGCCTAGTTGCCATATAAAAATGTGAGAAAACTCGTATCAGTTTCCCAGATCGGCGTACGTGGCCCACGTGTAAGCAATCTAGTTACAAATAACATCTACCTTTAATTTTCTGAATGTTTCACTACTTATAATTGAATTGTTCAACTTCAGTTAGGTTTGCACGTTCCACGTGTTTTTATAAAACAATTCGTTCACAATAATTCAAACAAAACTAACTTCGTTGTTATTAAAATGGCTGGCCAGATGTTTTTGTGTAAGGCTTAATAATTAATTCCTAGTTTGTATTCAAAAATATCGTAACGAAAGTGTAGAATCTATATAAAAGGTACAATTTGATGCTCCCACGCTGCTTCAAGCCAAAGTAACAATTTAAGGCTAGTTATTATATAACAACTACGAGTCAATTAGTACCTAACTGTTACATCTTACCATACGCGTAAGCTTGCTGTCGGCGAGCCCGCGTAACCGTCCAGATCGATCCCAAGTCGTCGATGACTCGTAGTGTTCAGATATCAGCAAAACTATATAGGGGCCCAGCAGGGTTGACGACTACTGGGGTCATAGTTTAATAGACATTATTTTACAGTTGGGAAAGAGAACGCACGAGTTCGGGAATGGTAAAGAAAAAGCTCGAGTGTGTATAGCCCACACCTCGAACGCTATACGTCCCTGCGGTACGCTACTTTGACTAACTGTATTAAAAAGTTACTTTCAAGTGTAATTTAAAAATAAAACAGACATACAAATAGGCTTACAATCAATTGATTACAAACTTTAAAGTCGATACAATGCACTGTACTTTGAATAAGCTCCATGACGCTTTCCTCGCTTTTATTTGATTCACAAAGAAAGTTTTTAAACTCAAGATGGACCGGAGATCCTTGCTTGGGATACTTTATTCGATCCTTAAGATCTAATTAGAGAACGAGGAATTAAGATCAACTCTTGAGTTTCTCAAAGTTTTGCTGTCTGCTTTACTTTGGAAAATGGAAAACTTGGTTGCCGGTCCTCTTTCCTTTCAATTGTATCAATTAGGAAAAGAAAAGTTGCATTTAAGTGGCATTTAGATACATCAAAGATAGGCCACTTTGATTTAAATAAAATTTACTTATCACATCACTCTTCAATTCTTCATGAATGTACACGCACTACAAACAGGTAGTCCATGTCCTGGAATAGTGTACTTTTTTATCCCAGGAATATTTCCTTTAGGATATTTTATTTCTTTGACACAGCCGAAACTGGTGACAGAAGTCAGTGTTGTATAAAAGGTTTTAAATATTCTAGTAATGGTCACTATCCTTCGCTATATACCTACTAGTACTTTGTCATACATAATTATCATATGTTGTAACTCAACAAATAAATCACCTTGTCATAAAGCTCTTCCAATAAAAGACACACAGGGTGCGTTACTTGTTAGTGGCCCGTCATGGCTTGGCTTGGGTGTATAAGTTATACGCCAAAACCTTGCATGTTTTGTTTATAAGGTTTAAGAGGATTTAGCGGACAAAAACAGGCAGACGTGAACAGCGGTTTTGCTTGCGCTATTTACGACTGTAGAGATTAACACACGTACAGTGATTTGAGTCACACAAGTTTTCGAAAGAGATACGCAAACTAGGGAAACTGAAAGAAAACAGATAAGCTTTAGTTAGTAAAAGTTTGATACGCCGTCTCGCTCCGCTCTAGAACAAGAACAGTCGTTGGATGATTTCTCACCAAAATAATAAAAAACTGCATTGTTCTCAAATGAAACACTTTCAACATTAAAGGAGAGCTAGTAAGGCATGCTCTTTCATACTATAGTACTGATACTATTATTAATTTGATGATGTTGTCATCTAACCCCTAGTCCCCTTTTAGTCCAGTCATTATAGTACTGTCACCTCGGAATTCGAGATACCCAGCTGTAAGTCTGTAAATACTTGTATATTGACACCCTTAAAGTTGTCTCAAAACCTACATATAGTAGGGTGTACGCAACTATGAAATTTCAAGGTTAAAGGGCCCAAAAATCGTTTTTTTTTCGCTTTTTTGGTAAATATCTCATTTCCTAAAGGTTTTTTGCTATTTGTATATTGAACAATATTGTAGAATACAAAATTCTCCACAAATTTTGCGTAAAAAACTTTTCCTACAGTGAACCGTTTTCGAGACAGAGAGCGGAGAGCGCGCGGTCACAGTATCACTTCAGGTCAACTGGTTCCTCCGGTCGAAAACGCGCCATATAAGTTGATACTATCGACAAATCAATGATTATAAATATTTGTCAATTTTTATTAACAATTATTTCATGATTTTTTTTTCTAACCTATCCACTTTTTATTCAGTATTCATTTATTTAACAACACTTACCTGGCGTGTCAGACGTTTACTGACTAAAGCCCACTCCTGTTCCTTCTTTGCCTTTGTTCTAGGGCCCAGTCAGTGTACCCTTTCACATACCCCATGGCCCCAGTGGATTTCGACCCTGCTGGGCCCCTACGATTTTCTGAAATGTTCTTGAAGTACGCATAGATCATTACGCGTCGTCGACGACTTGAGCGCAATCGGGATGGTAATTGGAAGACAGGACGGCGATCTACGCATTGCTCGTCGTCCGCCGTCGCCAGCATGGGCTTGTGAACGGATGTACGATGGAAAGGAGCAGTGCGTACTGAACTGAACTCACTTACTGAGAATAATTAGTTTCTCTTACTATGCTATGCTTTTTTTAACTTAAATATCTCTATCTTGCTTTAATTTTCAAAGTAAATAACTAGGGTATGTCATTCATTAATAGAAATTGTAGCAAGAACCTATTTTGGGCAAGTAGGAAAAGTGATTACTGTTAACAATAATTTAAGAAATTAGTTTCTTGTTTTGAACTTGTATGGATATTATTTTTTTGTGGCTGGTTTTAATAAAGTAGTATACCATTTTGGAATCTTGATTAGTTGCACCAATTTTTAAAAAAACTTGCCATAGTAGTGTTCATACTTGTTTTTACACCAGGACAAGCTAAAGTTGGCTAAAAGTAAAAATCTTCAATAAATTTGGGTAATCACATAAGTTTCATTCATTTTTGTGAAAAATCTAGAGGAATTCTGGATTTTTTAAGAATAGCAGTAGATAGCAGTTTTATTCAGATTGTCGCTACAAAAAAAAGAACAGCAATATTTAAACAACTGTGGTAATGGTAGAGGAAAATATCACAACAGATCTAAATTTTAAAAGAATTTATTTGTGTTATTTCACTTATTACTTAAAAAATATTTGTGTGATATTTTTTTTTGTATTTTTCTCCGAATAGTCACGACTGTTCAGACAAATATTTATAATCATTGATTTCTCGATAGTTCAATAACTATAATATGGCGCGTTTTCGACCGGAGGCACCAGTTGACCTAAAGTGATGCTGTGACCGCGCGGTCTCCGCCCTATATCTCGAAAACGGTTCACCGTAGGAAAAAGTTTTCTAAACAAAAATTGTAGAGAATTTTATATTCTACAATATTGTTAAATATACAAATAGCAAAAAACCTATAGGAAATGAGATATTTACAAAAAAAGCGATTTTTGTGACCCCCGACCATGAAATTTAATAGTTGCGTACACCCTACCATATGTAGGTTTTGAGACAACTTTTAGGGTGTCAATATACAACTATTTACAAACTTACAGCTAGGTATCTCGAATTCCGAGATTCTTACCTTAATTGAGCTAATTTGACTGTACTATTTGGTTAAATGAGACTCTAACAGAAAAAGTAACTTAACAAATTTGTTTTTCTCCCTAGTCTCCTCTTAACTAGTTTGGGTTCGGTTTCTAGTCTTCTTAGATGCGGCTAAATATCTGTGTTTTACATGGAGCGACTGCCTATCAGATTTTCACAGTCCACAGCCAAGTTATTTGGTAACACGAGACTTTTTGGATATACAGACTGATGGTTAGACTTTTTAGCATTTCACTATTTGGCCATCATGAACCTCTAGATGTTTTTTCAAATAACAATTTCACCATTTGACTACATCGATTCAAAATCTAGTTGATTCAAATAAACAAACTTCTGTTGACATGGTAGACAAACTTTAGCATCGGTCAATATTTTGAGGATTATACAAATAGTCGGACACAAACGGCTGTAATCCTGACAATTGTTGGAACTCCCCTGAGGGATGCGGACGAGGGTCGTGATCTTTACAAATATGCTTTAAGTCCGGTTGTGCTGACCCACTGGTAGTAATAAAGTTACTAAGGGTTCTTTGCAAAGGATTTTCTTCAGAAATTGAATGTAGGTAATTGCTGTTGCTTTGATTTACCTTAATACCTTTTTAATATACGAACATTTTCATGTTGTATCTTGTAAATGATTGGTAATGTTGGTATCAAGGCTTAAAAAAGTCCCGGCCTCGACCTAGATCTACACTATTTATGTATACCTATTTAAATCCTTGTTTTTTTAAAAATCATTTCTTTTTTTACGCGCCCGCCACGTTTTCTCTTCACCACCATTGGTTGATTGTTGTATGTATGTTGCATGAAGTTTTAATAAATAAGTAGATTAGGTATCCTACTTTACCGCAAATACCTTTCACTATTCAAGATGTCTAGAACTTTAATCTTGTTGAGATTGGACCTCAGCAAGTAACTTCCAATATCTCTGACATTTACAAACAGACAGTTAGTTCACAACTCTTGTCAAAGACACCGGACTGTCGCCTGAAGATAAGCTCTCCAGGCGGCTGTCCAGTGTAGTCTGAACTGAAAGCTGTCTACTATAAACTAACTTATTATCTAGACATTGAATCAATTAGCTAATGAAGTCATCAACTCTCTCGGCAGACTTATAGAACGAATCAGATATGTACGTACGACTATGTGAACAAAATCCAAAGTCCAAAACTAAAACACCACCACATCGCAGCGACAAAATATGGTTACGTGTGAGTAGTGTCGCTGCAGCATCTTTTAGTTGGTTACGTTGTAAATAGTGTCAGCAAACAGATTTATTCGCGACATCGTTGGTGGTTGCATTGTCGTTGCAATGTGGTAGCGTAGCCGTCCATAACACATCCGGTTGCGTTCGACGACGCTATGTGGTCAGTTTGAATGAAAAAAATATATTTTAAAAAAGTGTGTTACGTACGGTAAACAGACTCTTATTTCACACATTTTTGATATTTGACTTTGAACCAACATGTACTTACTATGCGATATACGTGCTTTACTGGTGTAGAACTTGATTAGATAGTTTATTTTGTAAGCGTCTGTAGAAGTTTGATAAGCTGTAGTTTACGTATTGATTTAATGTGCTCGTCCGATTTAGGTCAACCCTATAAATTAATATCATATTATTAAGCGTTATTTAATATTTATCAAAATAATCGCCACGTTAATGAAGTGGTTTCATTTTTGAGCACAAATCCGAGGTATATTGTAAATTCACTTACGTGTGTGATATTAATTGTTAATTAATTAATCATAAATCATATCTCGTTTGAGTTAGGGCCTCTTTCACATTGTCCGAGTAGGCACTACTCACTGAATAAATTAAAAAATGTGACAGAATTCGTATGAAATTATGTATCTATCAAGTAAGATACTCGAAACTTAATCATAGGTGGTGAAACAGGCCCTTAGTGAAGTAGTTATTTAATAAGAAGTAGTTGTTGCAGTTAATGAAGTAGTTGTTTTCATATATAATTATGATGAGGATTTGTAATTAAAAATAAAATTACTGTCAAAGACACAAAGAGTAGGTAAAACTACTACAGATCAAAATTAAGGTGACTGGAGACCACCTCTAATTTAATCTAACTCTCTTTGAGTGGCTTCATTAATCTATCGCATACCCGCGAAACGAGACACAATAGTAAAACAATAACATCGCGGTCTCATAGGACCGGTCGGGGATTCAAACATTAAAACCCGAATTCCATGAATTACTTATAAACGAACAATTCTTCAAATTAATTATTGACTGAAGTGCAATTTTCCCTTTGTGTATAAGCTGACTGTTTAATAAAAGAAGGTGACAGCTGCCCACGCCCTTTTTTCACCGTATCAAAATGGAATTTACCTCAAAAACTTCCAACTGTGTTAACAACTAAGTAACATGTTAAGTGTGTGTGAATGCTTACATCTGCTACCAAACACATTCATTTTTCCGGATATTTGAGCGTCCTAATAGAGTGGGATTCGACCCTTATTTGAATAATTTCCATTAGCACAAACTTTAGTTTAGCATCCCTGTGATTCACTTACAGTTCTGTGTGTTTAGGACCGCATACGAGTTCAGCACACAATATCTGGCCCTCGTAATTTTAAAACAAAATGAGATAAAGGTACTTATATAAGTGCTCGTCAATAATAGATCCTAATAAAATTCAAATCTTTAAGTAGACTCCATTGATGCTAATTCTTTGTCTTCAACTATCCATGTAAACAATTAACAATCTTCCTGAAAAGTAATTAAGGAAAGGTCTGATTCGTTCAAGATTCATCACTTCGTATGTTTCTCTACCGATATCCGCAGTCCGTAATAATTAATTATTTCTCTGTGCGGTCAAGCGCGTGTTCAATATCCGGCTAATTGTGTCCAAGTTGCGAGTAGTCGTAAAATATCAGATCTGAGTTATGGAGGATGTGGCTGTGTGTTCGGGTCCCAGGTATAAATTGAGGCTTTTTTAGACTCATTGTACGCAAGCCTAAGCTAATAAATTTAAATTATTTGTGGGTGCAATGGAATAGTCACTATCATAATTTCATACCAAAGACGTTCAGTTTTAGACAGGCCTTCATCAAGTATCGTCACAAAGAACAGCCTTTTGCGTCTCGCATCCATCTGATGCTTGTAACCGTTACCAGGTCAGCGGTCCACCTTGTTGGAGACAAGGTGCACCGATCTTTCTTCGCCTTTCAACGCTGCGTTTTCCAGTACGCGGTCGCCAATCCAGAATCTTTCGGCGTGACGACTATCAGCTGTTATACGAGTAATGTACCCTGCCCAATTGATTGCCACTTAAGTTTGGCGATTTTTCGTATTATGTCAGTAATTTTGGTTGTTCAATGGAATATCTTCATCGTTAAAAATATGAATACCAATAAAAATAAATCGGGGAAGGTAAACAGATTTACGTATGTATTTGGTTTTTAAATATTTTTGCGACACAATTGTTAAATTAAATCAAAATGACTAGTATGTGTGTCCGAAAAGTAATTTAATTTATTGATCCACGGCAGTGGCGCTGTTTCAGTTTATATTTAAAGATAAACCGATTAAAATTTTCATTAATTTTTATTTGCTGTTGACCAAATTTATAAATTCAGTGTAATCTTTTCCATCCTTATATAGGTATATATACCTATACTCCTGTATCAATATTTGTATTTTTGTTTTAACGAAGCTCAAACGCTATACATCGCAGGTGGTAAAAGTGACTTCAAGCACGGGGCATGAAGATGTACGTACCTATCCTCCTCCTGTGGCCGTCTCCTTAGCAAGCATTGCTGGATCGCAAAAGGAGGCGTATATCTTGTTCGCTTTTGATTCGGACCATGGTCAGACCAGGGCCTAGCGCGAGAGGATGACGCAAGATGGGATGGCGCCAGAGTATCGATACAAGTAGAATTGCACACAAAAGGCTTATCATCTTCTATGGAAATCAAGACCGAAAAGAAAGTTTTCCCGACTGAGGTTCGAAACCCTAAAAAAAAGATGATGTTAAAGTTAGTATTATGATTTCTGTAACCTTTTGTAAGATTGTTTATAATCATGCCTTTTTCAAAGTACTACAAAAATACAACGCAAAAAATAGACCTTGGTAATCCTTTACTATAAAATGCAGTTAAAAAGCTTTTGCATTCCGATTTCCCCTACGAATATAATGAGCTGATTCAATCCAACCGTAACCACAACGTTGTCACAGTGATTTCTCTGTTTAATCGTATATTGTTGGAATGAAAGCTGAAATGCGAATGAATTACGCTCAAAATAAACATGTCCGTAGCGTAGGGCTGTCACACTGGTCGGCAAAAGGCCATACAAATACTTGCGAGTTGATTCGCATCGCACATTTTATGGCCTTTGCCGCACGGAATTGCCTCGCAGGTTCCTGTGTTCGGTGTCGCATCGCAACGCATCGGAGTTTTATGAGGTACCTAGTCTTTAGTAATTGATTTAGATGTTGATTGTATCGTGAAAACTAGTGAACGTAAATGATAATTTTTCGTCAAAATTGTAGCTAATTGTTAATTATTAATTGTGTTTTGTTTTTGTTTATTAATTTTGTACTCTATTACGTATTGATCTATTAAAGTATAATTTATTTCTTTGGTGTGATTAATGTTTTGAAGTACCTACATTTTTCTAGCCGATCGCCGGCTAGCGCTGAAAATCAACGCTGTGGCTCTGTCTTGTACACGAGTATTAGTATTTTGCTGAATGTAGGTTGTTTTGCGCCGATGTGACTGACGCTAATCTTCCAAAGACATTATAATACTGCTGTTATTGTTATTTTTGTATTATCTATGGTATGTGCTATGCTTGATGCAAGTAAATACTTTTTCTTTCGTTCTTTTCTTTCAATTAACTTAAAAAATTAACAGATATAGGTATCTCATTGAAACATTATGACGCTACTTAAATGAGAAAGTTTGAATGAAGCTTATTTATTTATTTATTTATTGCTTTATGCACAAAAACATTGTACAAAGGCGGACTTAATGCCTTAGGCATTTTCTACCAGTCGACCTTAGGGTGGTGCAGAAACATGGCGTAGTAGGTGCAACAACAGTTAAACAAAACAAGAAAAATAAAATATCATAAAATATATACTTATATAAATACATACATATAACCAAACTTAATGAGAGAAACGAATCCGACAAATCAACGCTGTGATGATTCTACCAACTTCCTGCGAATGTGTTCACGTGCCAATACCTTAAAGGAGAGCTGATTTGATGCCATCCTGATGTTCAAAGGGAGCGCGTTCCAAAGAAAGATCGCCTGTACCAAGAAGGAGGACTTGATAAACCCAGAGCGATGAGATGGACACCGTAGCAAACGATTGTTTGTAGATCGGAGATTTTTACTGTGGGCAGAGCAAAGAAATTTTATTTGAGAAGTAAGGTAAGAAGGAGAAGAAGGCTTGTCCAGAAGAGAAAACAGAGTAGTCAAGGCCCTTAGTTCTCTACGTTGACGAATAGGTAGCCATTTTAAAAGCGTACGATGTTCAGATACATGATCGTACTTACGAAGGTTGAAGACAAATCGAATGCAGTTATTCAGAAGCCGGTCAAGTTTATTGAGGAGATCTGCATTCAGGTCATAGTAACACACATCACCATAGTCAATAATAGGAAAAATCAAGGACTGTACAAGCAATGCCTTTATGTGAGCTTACCTGTTAATTTAATCTTAACTTTATAAGGATAAAGGGACCTTTTGTGGCCCCTCTCTAATTAAAGTGTTTATCATTATAGAAAATCGAATTATGTCAATTAACGTTAAGATATTTAATTAAAGAGTGTGACGACTCATGATTTGTTAGTTAAAAGCTATTGAGCTCATTTTTTCGGCAAAAAATTATCAGATGGTGTCTCCTGCTATGACATGACCGAGAGGGTGTCAGATTTGTACTGCTTTAAGCCCACCAGTGTTCGTTTAGGTGCTCTTTGCGCTCCAGAGTTACCGCAAAACTCTTTCGAGCAGACCCGCAACTCAAATAGGCCAAACAAAGTGCTGTTAACCCGGACTTAGCCCGCAAACCCACGCCAACTTTGGCTGGGAATCCAAGGGCGTCGCCAGGAGGGGCAGGGGGGTCAGCTGCCCCCCCCTAGAGATCAAATGTAGCTAGCCGCAAACTAACTAGTAACTGCTATAGTAATTGGCCACGCTATAGTAACTGGCCACTCATAACAAAAGAGATAGAAACAAGGTAATGCAAGCAAGCCCATGAATGCAAAGGACAAAAAATATTTCTTTATCTATTGTATTTTCGTTTTAGTTCATAAAATGTGACCTAGGTGGCGTTTTACATCATTCAAATGGTCAGTTTGAAAAAGTTTTGACAGATGTGAGCGGTTTGTTAAGAAAAAAATAAGGTAAGAGTTTTGGAACAATTTGATTTGCTGTGCAACTTACTTTTCCAGTGCCTAAATATTATGTGTTTCTTTTAGTATATTAAGTGAAGTTTAATTCTGTGTAATTTCAAAGTTCGCAAGTTCGATATAACCTTAAATGTTTACCGGCTAATAACTAAATTCAAATTTGGTTGAATTTCAGTTATTGGCCATCCCCGGCCAATTACTAATTTTCCATTATACGTTTTTTCAATGCAGTTTCGACCTTATAAGGGTATAATATACGGTATACAAAAATTCTACAGTTCTAAATTCAATGAATCAGTTATTAGCCGGGGGTGGCCAATAGCTGGCAAGTAACATGGCCAATTACTAAATACTTTTTTTAAATTTCTTTCAGACTGCTTTAACATGCCAAAGATACCGCAATATACCAAAGAACAATTAGACAAAGCTTTAGAAGACGTTAGTCAAGGTATATCAGTTCGTACAGCAGCCAAAAAGTATGGTATACCTAGAGCAACACTACAATTTAAATTGAAACACCCGGATAGCAAGAGTGAATTTGGACCAGAACCCTACTTGACTAGAGAAGAAGAAAAACAGTTAGAAGAATGGCTGTGCGATATGGGCAAAAGAGGGTTTCCTATAAATGCCGAAGATATTCTAGATTCTGTTCAAAACTTTCTGAATAAAAACCCCAGAGAGACTCCGTTCAGCGAAAATAGACCTGGAAAAGGATGGTTAAAAGGTTTTCTGAAACGCCATCCTAGAATAACCAAAAGAACGTGTGAAGCTGTTACGCAGGCGAGTGCATGTGTATCCGAATCTGACATCAGAAACTGGTTTGGTCAAATCATGGATCAGATAAACAAGTCTAATCTAACCCACATTTTAGATGACCCTTCCAGAATTTTTAATGCTGATGAAAGCGGTTTTCAGACCTGTCCATCTACCGGAAAAGTCTTTGCTGAAAAAGGAGAGAAGAAGGTCTACATTATCGATAAAGGAAAAGCCAAAGAAAATATGACAGTACTTTTTACAATATCGGCTGATGGACAGATGGTGTTGCCTACGATTGTGTACCCCTATCAACGTTTACCTGAGAGAATCAAACAAACTGTACCTGATGACTGGGGTGTAGCAACTAGCAGTTCAGGATGGATGACGGCGGATACATTTAAATATATTATCGAGCATGTTTTTCACCCTTTTTTAGTGAAAAATAACATCCAGCTACCAGTTTTGTTGTTTGTTGACGGACACAAATCTCATTTAACCTACGACCTAAGTGTACTAGCTCGCTCTCTTCAAATAGAAATATTTGCTCTGTATCCAAACGCCACTAGGATTCTTCAGCCAGCTGATGTGTCACTATTTAGACCCGTAAAACAGTTCTGGAAATCGGCAGTTAGAGAATGGTTGCTAGAGAACATTGGTGAAGTTGTTTCTAAGCAAAATTTTGCTTTCGTTCTAAGAAAAGTTACAGACAAAATTAGTTCTGCCTGCATTGTAAATGGCTTTCGAGCTTGCGGTCTCTACCCTTTTGATCCAAATGCTGTCGATTATTCTAAATGCTTAGCAAAGTCAGCATCCAGATCTAAAGACACTGTAGACATTTTAAATGATGAACTTGAAAAATTACTATCATTGACAAAATTTTCTGAAATCGTAGGTGTAGAGATAATTAACAAATTTCATCAATTTAAAAATATAATGCAAGATGTCCAAAACAACGAATCATTTTTCACTCTTTATCAAATATGGAATTTTTATCATTCGAATACGTTAAATACGATAGAGAATACTAATGAAAATATGACAGAGACTACTAATGAAAATACGACAGAGAATACTAATGAAAATGAGGAAGGAGAATATAATGACATGGAACCAGAACCGACAATTGCACAAGAAGAAAACTTTAACACAACAATTATAAATAACAATATTTTTGAAAACGAAAGTCAAAATATAATCATAGCAACACACCAAAGCATTGAAAGAATCCAGGATGAAGAACCCTTTACCATTCAACCTTCAAATAATGAACAAATCAACATTACTAGTGATCTACAGAATAACGACCAAGAACTTGTAACTTTAGAAGACCTAGGAATAGCAAATGCAGAAAACCATGAAAGAAACCTACCATCCTGTTCAACAACAAGACTCAAAGATTTTTTATCAATACCTCCAGGACCAACCAGAAAAGGGAAACGTAACACTGAGAGGCTACCTTACCACATATCAGGACCAGAATACCAAAAGATTTTAGAAGAAAAATCCAAAGAAAAGAATAGACTAGAGGAAGAAAAGAAGGCAAAAAGAGTTGCGAGAGAGCAAAAAAAAGAAGAAAGAAAGAGGAAACTAGAGGAAATAAAGACAAAAAAGTTGGAAAAGACTAGAAAAATTGAGTCTATTTCTTGCTGTGGTGTGTGTAAAAGAGTTGTAAAGAGCATAAAATTGAGATGTTGTGAATGTCAGAAAGCATATCATAAATTATGTATTCCTAAATTTCACCTTATGCATATACCTCAGGAGGAAGGAGACAATTTCTTATGCCATAACTGCTTTTGTACGGAAAATGATGAAAGTATTTCTGAGAACGAGGAGAGTGAAAGTGACGAAGAAAATCAGGAATTTTTAAATATAATAAGATCAGGACAAAAAGAATTAGGTTTGAGCTGCGTAAAATTTTAATTCATATAAAAAAGAGTCAATAATTTGGGTACTAAGATTTCACAATTAAATTGGTTGGCTAATTACTGTGGCTTGTCATGATAATTACTGTGATTTCATGGCCAATTGCTAAATTTCTTAAGTGATTGAATTTGATTGATATTTTTCAACAATAAAAATGTGAGTTTATCTTATTTGTTTTATTACCTATGACCCCATCTCATTCACTTTTATTTGGTATAGGATAAGTGTATGTGACTTTATCAACATGTTTTTTATTGATGTCAGAAAATAAATTTTACGTTAAGTGGCCAATAACTACAGCATTCACCCTAGCGACCAAAGTGCGAGCAATTGACTTCCTTAACTATTAACAAATGCAGAAATTATACTTATGTTGCTATATTATAAACTGCAGAAAATTATAAAGGAAGCTACTGCTGTTGCGGAAAAATTCGGACTGGAGTTGGACATTACAACAATCATTCAGCAGAAAGCCCTTTAGAATACTGGAAGAGATCTTTAGTAATAACATACTTAGATTCAATTATCACCTCCCTTGAAGTCCCAGGAGTAGCATCGAGGCGGCACTTCGGCACCATGAGATACCCGCCTTCCTAAGTCACGTGATCGAGGGCTACCTGTCGGATAGGTTCATCATCTACCCCGGTCACCACTGAGAGTGGATACGGCGAGAGATGTCGTGCGTGGTTCCGCAGGGATCGGTACTAGGACCACCCCTGTGGAACATCGGATACGACTATGTGCTGCGCGGCGACCTTGCCAGAGGATCGTGGCTATCCGGACGGTGCGGGGATACCGCACGATCTCCCGCGAAGCGGCGAGCCTCCATGCTAGCCTGCCACCGTGGGATCTGGAGGCAACAGTCCTTGCACGCATGCACGATTTGCGCGTGGAGATGCAACGCCGGGGCGAAACTCCGCTGCCACGACAAGTCGCGGTATGGCGGACAGAGTTCCGGCGTCATTGCGGCGGTAAGTCCCCTCTTTGAGGAGTGGTTGGAAAGAAGTCATGGCGTCCTCTCGTTCCGTATGACGCAGGTCCTCACCGGACACGATAAGTTCGGGAGGTTCCTGCATCGGATCAAGGGGGAAAGGACGCTCGGGTGTCACCACTGATGTGGACCGCCCGGAGGACACGGTGGGGCACACGGTAGAGGTGTGCCCTACTTGGGCGGAGTACCGCCGTGTCCCCGTGGAGGCTATCGGTGGTGGCGACTTCTCGCACCGGACCCTGATACAGGCCATGGTGCGGACCGAGGAGGGGTGGCGGGTGGTTGCCTCCTTCTGCAAAGCAGTAATGAGGGCGAAGGAGGCTGCCGACCGCGAGCGCGCGAGGGAACGGCCCAGATTCCGACCACCGTAAGTGCGGGCTTGCGGCAATCCGGTAGTAACCCGGACCAAGCCCAGTCGTCAAAGGTGCGTTCTGTTCTAGGCGCGCCTCAAGGAGATGTCAGCAAACTGTAGGGGTCCGGTAGGGCCGAAGCCTCTGGGGAACACCGAAATTCCGAAAGGTGAGCCCGTGTCCTCCCAGATCGAAGGAACGGGGTGGGGTTTAGTCAGTAAGAGTCTGACACGCCCTCCCGCTCCGCCCAAGAGCGAGAGAAGTCATTCTGATGATTTCCCACTTGAAAAAAAATAGTCATTGAGGCAAAGACTTCCAAAGTGTAGTGCTTCATGCTCTCGGCGTTCATATTTTTTATCATCCATAATATTGCACCATTGCCCCCCCCTTTGTCAAAAGCTGGCGACGCCCTTGTGGGAATCGCCTTTCTGCTCGAAGGCGCAAAAGGGAAAGGTGCAAAAGGTTAGGGAGCAGAAAAGCGTTTCTGAGAAAAGGAACGCCCCAGCGTTCTTTGCAGTAACGGCCGGAGTGTGAATATTGTGACACTTCCTTTGCTAAAATTACTGTTTCACAGCAGGAGGTAAGCTTGCCTATTTGAACTAAGTATGAGTTGTCTAAGAGGCGAAAGAATGTTGTTTACCTCCTTTTAGTAATAGAGGCAGACTGTGCACTCATAACTAATGTCTGCAATTAACTTAGTGATTTTTTACTAATATGTTATTCTTTTCCAAAAGTTGTTTTTTTAAATTACGTATTTTCAACAGGAAATCTCCCGTGAATCGTAATAATCATTGTCCAACTAATAAAACCAGTGATGGTGTAATTAAAGCTCAATCCATTGTCAAAGTAAATTATAGTCTGAAATAGCTTAAAATAAAGGAGCCGCAAATATCTCATGCTCCTTATTGCATAACAACAAAAACCTACGTAACACTAAAATGTTTCTCACAAAACATCAAATGTGAACCAGAACTCAGACGAGATATACAGCCGCGGGATGAACAAGAATGTTCGCATTCCCGGCTGGCGGCGAGGAGTGGAAACAAATGAAGATCGTTGTGAGAGATACACGACAGCGGCCGCTGATGGATGATCAGTCCTTCTTCTAAAATTAATGGAAGTAGAAGTGTTCTTCATCCCGCGTTCATTAATGTGTCCATACGAGTATATTCGCTTTTAGAGCATGCGGAAAATTTATTGTCGCTATGTGCTGACATGAAGTGCTGAAATGTTTGTACAAAAACGCCACCATGTCAGTCAGACTCCAGGACCAGACCTCGAAACCTATCCTCTTACAGCGGTGTGTGAGACAGGGAGACGTTATCTCTCCGAAACTGTTCACGGCCGCATTGGAGGATGTCTTCAAGGTTCTGGAATGGAGAGGGCGAGGCATGAATGTCAACGGCGAGTACATCACTCACCTTCGATTTGCCGACGATATAGTAGTCATGGCTGAGACTACGGAGGAGCTCAGTACAATGCTCGGTGATCTCAGTAGGGCTTCCGAAAGAGTGGGACTCAAAATGAACATGGACAAAACCAAAGTCATGGTAAACATCCATGTAGCTCCCACTCCTATCAAGATCGGAGACTCTACACTCGAAGTTGTGGACGACTACGTCTACCTGGGACAGACGGTCCAGTTGGGTAGATCTAACTTCGAGAAAGAGATCAATCGTCGAATCCGACTCGGCTGGGCAGCGTTCAGGAAGCTGCACGGTATCTTCTCGTCCAACCTACCGCAGTGTCTCAAGACAAAAGTCTATGACCAGTGTGTGTTGCCAGTGATGACATATGGCTCAGAAACGTGGTCGCTCACAATGGGCCTCATCAGAAGGCTTAAAGTCACCCAAAGAGCAATGGAAAGGGCTATGCTCGGAGTTTCCTT
Source organism: Mythimna separata (assembly GCA_030763345.1). NCBI lineage: Eukaryota > Metazoa > Arthropoda > Insecta > Lepidoptera > Noctuidae > Mythimna > Mythimna separata. The sequence goes on along the minus strand of JAKKIA010000036.1, from coordinate 3,486,315 downwards.
GCGCGATCATATCAGGAATGAAGATATCCGCAAGAGAACTAAGGTTACCGACATAGCCCGAAGAATCGCCAAACTTAAGTGGCAGTGGGCTGGGCACATTGCTCGTAGAACAGATGGTCGATGGGAACAGAAGGTTCTGGAGTGGCGGCCACGTACCGGAAGACGCAGCGTCGGAAGGCCTCCCACAAGGTGGACCGACGACCTGGCGAGGGTCGCGGGAATCCGATGGATGCGAGACGCACAGGACCGGTCGCTGTGGCGGCGCTTGGGGGAGGCCTATGTCCAGCAGTGGACGTCTTTCGGCTGAGATGATGATGATGATGATGATGTGCTGACATAGGAGAACTTTCCACACAATTTTCATACAAGACTTTCAGTAGGAAATTAATGACTTCTCCTACTCTTGGTGTAGTGAGAGAGCGTGTTAAACTTTGACTGACTAAAACCTACCTGTGTTCCTTCAGTTGCCCTTTACGCTTAAAGGCCACGAGAAGGCTTTCGAACATTCCGATAGCTTCTTAAAAATCAGATATATAGGTATAACCTGTGAGTATACCTATATTTCAATAATTCTTTTGCTGCTATAACTACAAATACATACGCTATAACTAAAAACGGTATAAAATAAATATTTAAGAGGTTGTTTGCTTCGTACGCGAGTACGACACGTTTCAATTGCCAAAAACTAATACATTTGTATTCCAAAACTCTTTCACAGTAGAACTAAACCAGTTTACTATTTTGTCCGTATTTAACCCAATTATGTGGTATCTCGTACCCTCGTCTTGGAAGCCACAACCGCGCTTTATTTATGCTATAATTGAGCTGACAGCTCGCCGTTGTGTGACTAGCAGATAGAATGGGGGAAATGAATGAGGTTTTCCTCACGTGATAAATACGATTAGATTACTGAATGGAATGGGAAAGAAATAAGTTTAGGTAGTGTTACTCTTATTCTAGGTGTTATTAATTTCATTTATGTATATGTTACGGCTAATACCTGAAGTGCGGCTACACCTAGTTTTAGCCGGTTAGAACTAGGTGTAGCCACTTATGCTTGGTTAAACCTAGTACGAGCCGATTGTTTTCGGGTAAAACTAGGTCTAGCCTTCATCATGCCGGCTACAACTAGGTCCAGCCATTACCTATATTTAGTTAATTGCTCATATTTATTCAGGTGGGCCTGTTTAATATTCTGAACCAAATTAAAGTCACAGGACAAAATGTTGGAAGGGATTATGATACTAAAACAGCGTTCATACCCAGAGACGCATAATTACACTAGAAAAGCGATTAAGTTTCAAATGCTGTTGAGTTTAGTGTCGGAAACTTTTTCTACAATTATAAATGAGAGTGGTTCAAGACACTACAGAGATTTTTTAGAGTTATCGGCCTTGTAACATTTCTACTGTTGGGACTAAAGAAAACAACAGTTGTTTAGAATTTGGCAGAGAAAAGTTTCTTGTAAATTCAAAACACAGCAAAGAATAAAGCTGACAAAAGACAAGCCTTTTGTCTGTGCCAACTAGCTTAACTGAGACACTTATTGTTGACTTGGATAAAGTGCGCTAAATTTAGCAGTCAGTGGCTGTAGCGGTTCCTTTTGGAAACTTTAGGGGGTTTTAAGAGATTCCCTGTGAAGAATAAAGAGCAGTGGCGGGCCAGTGGTTACTGTCCCGGCTTATAAGTTGTAGGTCACATTACTTTCCGTTGTATATTTCATCGCCACTGCTCTCAAAACGGTGCAGGAAAACATCGTGAGATAACTGGCATGTCCAGAACCAAAAAAATCGAAAACATGTGACATCCACTAATCCGCACTAGGCTTGCGTGGTGGATTATGGCCTGTTGCCTTTCTTAGAGAGGAGATCTGCATTCTCATTTTCGCAATAGGGATATTTTAAGGTAGATATTGATATGCTATGCTATTGTCTAAAGTTTTAGTTCTGATACCAAAATTTAGCAGACTATTAACATGTACACATTATTTTCCGTAGGTTGGTAAATCACGAAGGATTTTCACATAGGTACTTACTGAGAGGATGTTCAAGTAGAATTTTATTAGAAAGCTAATATTGTTATTTCCACGTTAGCGCCGCTCATTACCGTACATACATTCGCTCGTATTTACGCAACAATTTCTCTGTTTATTCGAAATTACTTCCATTAATTATGTTTACACTTAACGCTCTTTCTTAATAAAATGAGATGGTAAACGAAATTCTGTTATTAAAATTAATGTCAATTTATTTTAATGAATAACGATATACACAAGGTATTCGATAAAGAGTAAAGTAGGGAAGATATGTGGAAAACCAAATAATAATATTTGCAATGAAGATGAGTCAATCAACCAACTAGTAATCACATTTTTTTTGCAAAATGTTTACACACATGACGGGTTCCTCGAATTTGCAATATGTATTTACGATCTCAAACAGGCATTCCTTTGGGGAAAATATTCAGCATTACACAGCAATCATTGGGACTGGACATAAGCGATGTGCATCTTCTATGAACACTCTTTTCATGTTATTATTACATATTTATCTCGGTTATATGTTTATTTTCGGTACTATTACGTGAGAATAATATGAATAAAGTATGGTAAGTTGTCCCACACTGAACCAGGTAAATTTCAAAGTCTCATAGTGGGCTGGATGTTCAATCAATGCCTTTAATTTTTTGTGTATAGTTAGCATATTTATTTAGCTTCAATTTTGTAAAACATTAATTTCTCATATTCCTTTTAGTTTCGGTGTAAAACAGGTTTTTATGAAAAATGATTTTTAATAATAATAATAATAATAATAATAACTTTATTTCGGACTATTAATCCATACAAGCGAAGCATAAAACGACACATATTTCTTATTTTATACACCAATTGCACATACACAGTAATTACACATTAATGTTATAAGAAAAAATACATAAAAATATATAGACAACAAAATATACTTAATATTAATATTATTTAATATATTGGAATGACGCTCGATGAGTCGTCATCCAGTGCCACATTATTGGGCTGTCCACCCTGTCGGCTGCAACAGCTATTAGAGTGTTGGAACTCCCGCGCACTCGCCGCATCAGGGATGCTATTCGTGTCCGCATGACAGCATAAAAATCTGGCACTCCCGCCTCCGCGAACATTCCCGATGCACTGCAAAAGCGCGGCAGTCCCAACAATACTCTAAAAGCGTTATTATATTGGACTCGCAGAGCATTGTACGAGCTTTTTGTATAGCCGACCCATAGGGCGCACGTGTACAAAGATTGGCAATACGCCCTGAAGAGAGTGATTTTCACCTCTTTTGTACAACGTGCAAACCTACGGGCCAGCATGTTACATCGAACCGCCAATGCTCTGCGTTCCCTCTCGATGTCCACATCGTCAGACAGAGTGTCGGTGACCCAATGCCCCAGGTACTTGAACCGCGTAACTCTGGAAAGCGGAGTGCCTCCCAAGGTGATAGGTGGGACTGTGTCGTAACATTTGTTACCCACCTTAAAACCAGAAGTTCGCTTTTGGTTGCATTGTACCTGAGGCCGTGGGCCACCGCATAGTCCTCACACATGCGGAGAAGCTTCCTCAGTGCACTGATCGATGGGCTCAACAATACCATATCATCCGCATAGCTGATGTTATTTATGCAGTGTCCATCGATGGAGCATCCGATATTAGTATTGTTGAGCTCACAGATCAGCTGGTTTATGTACAGGTTGAAAAGCTTGGGTGAGCTGAGTCCCCCCTGCCTCACCCCGCATTCCAACCTGTACGCATCCGACAGGACACCCGCCCATTTAACATAATTGTATTGGTTATTATACCAATACTTGAGCATGGTAATGAGATCGCTTGAGAGGTTGGTGACATGTGACAGTTTCCTCCACAGGCAGTCATACGAAACAAGGTCGAAAGCCTTGGAGAGGTCCAGAAAACATGCATACACAGGTGTTTTTCTTCTTGCATAGTACTGAACAGTCTGCTTGAGACAGAGGATAGCAGTCTCAGTGGATAAATGCGGCTTAAACCCAAATTGCGCGTCATGAATTGACAGATGTTTTTCCAGCTGCCGATCAATCAAACCGTCCAGCACCTTTGCAATAATAGTCGCCAAGGAAATAGGCCTGTAGTTGGTCTTGTCACTCGAATCCCCAGTTTTGTTCTTAATAACAGGTATTACAATAGTTTTAAGCAAGTCACTGAGCGGAGTCACGACGTGGCGATGTACCTTTGACCGCTGACAGTCGATGCATGCTCGTGTCCAGTTGATGACTTCTTTGTTCATATTTGGCCAAAAGAATTTTGAACACATCTGTTTTCTTGTGCATTTGACACCTGGATGGCATAATCCGTGTTGTGCCTTGAATGCAGCAAAACGGTATGAAGTTGGTAAGTATGGTCGTGGTGTTCCAGTAGATGCCTCACACGTGATTGGCCGGCCGATGCCAGGCATAGTGACGTCAGTGAAGGTCAAGTTTGACTGCGTCCTTAACTGTTTCAAAACTGGATTCTTTTCTTGATAATTGGCTAGCTGAGCGTAATCGATGTTTGATGGGCACTGTATATCTTCAATACGTGACAATGCGTCAGCTACCGGGTTTGCTTCTCCTTGTATGTATTTAATACTCGTGCAAAATTGACTGATGAAGTGCAACTGCCGTTCTCGACGTGGTGTGTCGGTTGTACTCGGTGGGCGTGACAGGGCGCTGGCCAGTGGTTTGTGATCCGTAAACACGGTTACATCACCTCCTTCTATTAGTCTTCGAAAATGTTTGACCGCCGTGTATATCGCTAAAAGTTCGCGGTCATATACACTGTAGCGGCGTTGAGTTTCACTCATGTTTTTTTGAGAAATACGCCAGAGGTCTCCACTCGTTCTGTATTCTCTGCTGTAATACTGCGCCAAGACTGAGATCTGATGCGTCTGTCATCAGGGCGAGGGGGCTTCCAGGAATCGGATGCGCCAGGTCTGTCGCTGCTAGAATGCTTTGTCGGCATTTTTCAAAAGCTAACTCAGCCTCCGGTGTCCATTCGATGGGCGTTTTATCGTTACGTTTCTGGTTATGTAGATATTTGTTTAATTCATTTTGTAAGTTGGCTTGGCGGGGTAAACAGCTGCGATAAAAATTGAGCATACCGAGGAAACGACGTAACTCTGCGATCGTTTTGGGTTTCGGGTAGTTGCATATAGCTTTCGTTCGTTCGTCTGTTGGTTTGATGCCGTTTTTTGATACTTCGTACCCGAGAAAAAATGTCGCAAGAGAACACAGGAGAAGGAAGCAAAACAGTGAAGTCGGAACCCGACTTATCTGCAATATCCATCCAATCCAGACTGTTACCATTTTGGAGAGAGATTCCACGAGCCTGGTTCATTCAGTTCGAAGCCGTCGTGGATCCTCTGAAGACATCGGATGACCAAAAATTCCGTTACGTCCTGCAACAACTACAAACCACCGACCTACAACATATTACGGACATTTTGTACAACCCGCCGGCTACAGACAAATACATCGCTGTGAAGAACCGTCTACTCACCGTGTACGACAAGTCAGACGTGAAAAACTTCCAAAAACTCATCAGTGGTCTGGAATTGGGTGACCAAAAACCAACACAGCTGCTGAGGAAAATGCGTGAATTAGGAAGCGGCATGATAACAGACGAAGGATTGAAGATAGAATGGCTCAACCACCTACCCACACAGGTGCGCGTTGTATTATCAGTAAACACCGAATCTTCTCTAGATACCCTCGCCGCGATGGCCGATAAAATGGTGGAATATTCCGAACCGGTGACAGTCGCCGCAGTAGCCACAACTTCACAGGATCCAGTAATGTCGGCCCATTTGGAAGTCCTTTCCAAACAAATGGAAAAATTATGTCTGGAAGTGGCCGAGCTACGTGGACGATCGATGCAGCGTCGTAGACCCCCATTTCGGTCACACTCGCGTTCACAATCGCGGCGTCGGCCGAATAACAAGCCGTCAGTAAAACCTGGTGATCCTACATGGGAGTGCAGATATCATTTTCGTTTCGGTGATAAGGCAAAACGCTGCGAATCACCGTGCTGTAGAAGAAAGAACCAAACGTCGTTAAACTAGCTTCAACATCGACGGTGGCGGACGTCGATGTTCCCTACACCCCAGTTTGGAGGTAGTGAGACAGAGAGTAAAGTCCCACATAGGTGTTATGTCCGGTGGGCAGTAGCCCACCGGACATAACACCTCGTCCGGTCGGAGGATCCTCCCTTTTCAACGGAGGTATGTGGGACTTTACTCTCTGTCTCACTACCTCCAAACTGGGATCACGTCGGGGTCACCAATGTTAGGTATGGGAGTGAATAAAACCACTGATGATAACTTTCGATATTTTATTTCCAAAATGCACGTACTTACATAGTATTGCTTGTCATACATGTTGTGTTAGGTCAACCTACATACAATATCTTAATGACCAATAGAAATTACCCAAAATGCAAAACCAAAATTATATTCAAAACTTGAGGTCGGCGACAAGGTATGTGCGCGGGTAATCATCCTATCTCTTTCGCTCACACGCGCGCACGCAGTATCGTAGCCTGTTCGCACACTATAAAGGCTTCCGCGCCCCGCGCGGACCCTCAGTGCTATGGCCAGTGGACTCCAGAGCGGATGTGTAGAACGGTGTTGCGGCGAATGATAATGTGTATGCCACAACAGGTATTACAATAGTTTTAAGCAAGTCAGCTGGCAGATACGAGTGACTCACACAAAAGCTGAAAAACATAGCAAGCACTCGCGGTACGTGCTTACCTGCGCATCTAAGGTGCTCTACGCTCAGGCTGTCATGACCAGGTGACTTACCTCCCTTCAAGCTATGTATCACATCAGCTACTTCCTTGGCGACAAAACTAATAGGCATGTCACCGGACCCCCCCACCGCCCCCGACCCCTCCGTCGACGGACCTAGGGGAGACTCAACCTTAAAAGCTCTGCTGAATAGGTTAGCGATCTCTTTGGGGTCATTCACCCCCTCAACACTCACGGGCAGACTCGGCCTGTGATTCAAACTATTCGTGGATTTCCAGAAATAATTAATTTTTTTTGCATCATGTTGACTAGCTATGATATTCATTTTTATCTGCTCTTTATTATTTTGGCACCATTTTAATTTATTCTTAAATATCCTTCTACTCTCTATCATTTTATTATACAATAAACCACTTTTTGGCCTACCAAATAGCGTCCAGTTTTGAAAGTCAAGCCGAGCCTGCCCGTGCGCGTCCTTTACATACCTATTCCAACCCGGTATGTATTGTTTTTTACGCCGCATTTTCTTATTAAAACTTATTTTCGCCCCCTCACACAGAATACGCACAATTTCTCTATACATATCATCTATAATTCTTTGGTGTTCCTTAACATTACATCTATTTTTACAACACTCCGTAAATTCTACAGGAAAGTCTACATTTTTTAAGAGATCATTACAATGTTGTCTATATAATTCAGTCTGCTGCAAGTCTCTGTCCCCCCATGATACTTTATTACACTCGGGTAGTCTAGGTATAACTTTTGGCTTCAATAAGTTGAGATCACATTTGATAACTAAAGGTAAATGGTCTGACCAAGATACGTCATACAGTACACTAATGTCTCTAATCGTGTTCCATGCTGCATCAGTTACTAGACAATGATCTAACCAACTAGTGGAACCATGAGCATCACTTACGTACGTATATGTGTCTGATTCACTGCCGAGCATGCAAACGTTAGCACAACGCCACTGCACTTCTGACGAAAAGCTCAACAATTCTTTACCGAATAGTCCACTAGGTTGAGCATTAAAGTCACCAAGAATATAAACCGCGTCCACACCACTACTCTCTATTATTGCGTGAATCTCACTAAGACAATCCACAAATTCACTCAGATTGTCCATCGACTCTGTCGGCATATAGACAGAAAACACTAAAACGGATTTACCGCCTACAGCTATTTTAATAGCAATCAGACGCACACTCTTGCACTGTACAGAAGTTACACTTTCGTAGGCGCTCTTTCTCCATAGTATGGCCACACCGCCGTATGGTCGACCTCGTAGGATCCCTGCCGATGTATCCACCGCCGACTTGCCGACGAAGTCGAACTGAGGGTCTATACTGCTCAGAAAAGGAATATCGTGAGGCAGCAACCACGTTTCTTGTATTTTTGGTTCAATGATACACATTTAACAAAGACAGGTGGTACACATTTAACCAGGGTATCGTCCACATTGAGACACCTTATTAACGATGTCTTCTAGTTCAATTATTAACCTTTAACTAGGGACATGTTTTTTTTGGAACACTAGAACGGACATAGGGTCCCACAGACCCCTGTAATATTTCTATTATTTTGATATGAAATAACAAAATAAATCATATTTTAATTAATCAGTGTGAATGATAGGCTTATAAATAATAGACTTTTAAACATTTTAGCATTTATTTATAAGAATTATTATTTTAAATACAAACTAAACAAAAATAGGCACTGTTCAGTCTCAATTCGCAATGAGATCACTTATGATGTACTAAATATTTTTTCTCCTAAATAATCAACAAAATTAAATATTTCCCTTAAAAAGTAATCTTTGTTTTATAAGAAAAAATTTTTTTTGTAACTCTAACAATAAACAAAAAAAAATTGACAGGGGGTCAATTACCCCATTATATTTGACACTCCTTGCATGGTGGATTGGAGCATTGCAGACATATAGGCTTTTTGCATGCAACACAGCTGTAGGAAGTTTTCCTTTGAAGTCTTGATGGACAGATGTAGCATCATTTCTTCTTATTTTGATTTTCTTCAGGAGTTGGTTCATCATCAGGGGGCACATCCTTTCCAATGTTTTATTCGACTGTTGTTCCCTAGGTACATCTCGCAATGGTAGTTTCAAACCAGAAGTACTAGGTTCACTATTTTCGGCCATTTGGATATAAAATCTCAAACAAACAAAAAAATGTTAAACAATTTATTTTATAAGAGATCTGGGGACATAGGGTCCCACAGACCCATTCTAAACTTTAAATTCATATAACTTACGTATTTTGCACCGCACGACGCAATCTTCTCCTTCGTTGGGGGATTCGCGACTAAACTCGAAGCTACTGAGCCGCTAAGCGACGGGGGGCGCGGGGAAGTGCTTTATTTCACGTCAACGACAAGTAACCAAGGTCTGTGAGACCCTGTGTCCCTACTTAAAGGTTAAGTAATAATAAAAATCAGCCTTATATTTATAAAAATCACTTTAAATCATATGCAATTAAACCGAGAGTCTTAGTTTTATACATCACAAAACCTTTTCAGTCAAATTCTTATCATATTTTAATAATAAAAACAAAAGTAACAGTTTTTAATTATAAAAACAAAAGTACCTTCCATAATATAACAAATTAAAATTAAATTAAAATAATTGTAAAAAACACTCCTTTAACGACTGGGGTGTACACAGTAAACCGTGGTTCAATGTGTAACACCCTCAGGTGGTTCAATGTGAGACACACCACGTTTTATCACTAAACTCAAAATTTTACCGGCAAATCAATCTCTTAAAATCACGAATTATAGCGCTTTTAATTGCTAAATAACCGTAGAAAACAGTGTATATATAAATAAATTGATATTATTTAAACGAAAAAAGCTAAAAAAAGAATGAAATTGGCAAAAAATATTTACTTTTTGAGTCAGTTTGCTTTCAAATACTCCTCACACAGCCACTTTGCACGCGATCGCCACGCAAACTAGTGGGCAGGAACGGAACGTAAATACCTCTCTTTCACTCATCTTAGTGCGGTTTGGCAATGTCGCATTTTCGAGATTCGGCGGTGGTTCAATGTAGCTGCCTGGTTCAATGTAAGACACCCGACCCTAAATTAAAACAAAGTTCTAAATATAGATATTAAAATAAACACCTACTAAAAGAAGATTTATTATGAAGACTAAGTATTGTGTAATTAAACATCGCGCGATCTAAGACTGAATGTTGATTACAAAGTTCGACAGAGTTAGTATTCAAGAGCATTTCAGCGTGAAGGACTTTTTTCAAGTCAACGGAGGATGAAATCAGAAACTGAAGATGTTTTAAAATTATAATGGATTTTGTCGATTTTGATTAACTTTTTGTTACCCTACAAACTTTTTAAACCTTCAAAACAGTCTTAGTTACAAATGAACATTGTTTTTTCACACTGTTTTTTTTTTACAGACTTCACAAAAATAGAGGAGGTTGCCTATGTCTGCACCAGTGTTTCGCAAAAGTGTGGCGAGGCACACTGGTGAAAAGTTAGTCACAGCAAGCAGAAAAACTGTTAGAAATGAAAACCAAGTAAACATTAAATTAGGATTTTATGAAACTTTTTTATTTTGTTCATTAATATTGTAATTAAATTGTTATCTGTATAAAATGATTTTTCATTCATGGTATACCTCCAAAATTTTTAAATTTCTTAGATGTACCTTGAACACAAACATTTTGTGGAACACTGGCCTACACAATGAGTTTTAATATTTTTAATAGTATTTACATGTGTGCCTTAAGTCCGTGCGTTCTCCGATCGTTTTACATAATTGCCAGCTCATCTCCTACGGACCCCGCCGGTGCCGGCTGCTACAGGGTACAACATTAACCTTTAACGTCACGGGCGGGGTCTAAGCAGACCCCACGCGCTCTTTTTTAACGGTATTTTTCAAAATTGACAAGTTACGATCGCGAGTTTTCGGCTAATCTCAGTGCAACGCAAGACCTTTCGGCTAGTGGAAATTCGTCGCTCTTCTGCTAAGGTAAGTTACATTTTTGCTTACGTGGGGATACCTGCAGACCCCACCCGTGATTTAACGTAGTTACTTTTTTCACTTCGGTTGTGTTTCTATTTACCTCTTTTTCAGAATTTGGTTTTGATAAATGCAAAAATGAGTCACCGACTAACCGAAAATCAAATTGGATAAATTATAACTTGACTAAAAGCCAATAACATGCAAGTTGATCGACAAAGAGCGATTCTGATGAAGCTGGTCCTAGTGCCCCAAAAATGAAGCGAAAATGCTATTATTGTTCCAGATCCTCAGATAAAAAAAATACTATTGTCTGTAAGTCTTGCAAAAAAACTATTTGCATGACTCATTCAGTAATAATTAGGTACTTACTGTTTACCATGCTTACCCAAAAATAATTTTTAACGTTAGTTCAGGGTAGTCCGATTCAACAATTGTCATTTTTTTATCTATAATGTTTATTGTTAATTTTTCTTATAAGTACTTATTTTTGATTGTTATTTTATTAGAAAAAAATATTAAGTTAGTAATACGTGGACTCTTTTCTTAAATTTTAGTGTATTAAACATGTGCCTTAAAAATTTTATGTACGAGATTGTTAATTTGATAAAAATGTTTCTTACTGTTTGAAAACTGACAGTTTTATGATAAATAAATACTTTTCATAAAGATTATAATGTCTTTTCTTATAATCTAAAACGGCTTTTAAAAATTATTTAAAAAATCTGAATATTTATCTAATTTTATATTGGGGATACTTCGGGACCCCGCGCGTGACGGAATGTTACCCTAAACAACGCGTGTACTTAAAGGTTAACAGGGCAGCAGCCGAAACCTATTATAATTCAGTCGTAATTATTCCCTTTGTAAGAGAAGGTAGCTTTTAGTTGGAAGCTTAGTCATGCAAAATTCTGAATTTATTTTTGGTTAACATTAGCTTTCACACAGTCTTCGTTGAATCAAGACAGTGATACATACTCATCTTCAAAGAATACCATTATAAACTTAATTACATAAATTACACATTTAAAGACTACTGCGGACTGAGGCGAACCCTGGCAATGGCTGGGATTAACGCCAGGCAGAAGAAAAAGACACATTTAAAGACTACTTTAGAACACAGAAACATACAGAAATATTAAAATTATAGTTAGATACATATCGCGAGGTTCCTCGTCTGTAGCATTCACTCCAGTTAGCCGCATTCTTGTTTTTCTTATCAAGGCAATGGTTTTCTTTCCCACAATATTTTTGGGCCCAGTAGGTTATCACGTTTATAGCAGTTTCAATGGCATTTTTAGGTCCTCCAAAGTGCAAAGAACAGTGTAGACCTTGGACACTCTAATAAGTGAGCCACCGTCTGGTCATGAGAGCACCGGACTTACACTAGGTATCAGAGGGGTCTATGATCCCCATCTTGCCAGGTTGTGTTTGCAACGGCGTACTTAGATGCGCAGTCAATTGATCGCTTTTCATAATAGGCCACTGCAAATTGTTGTTCTGAAAAAATAAAACATCTCCATCGGACTGAACAAAATCAAAGGAATGTGTGTGCAAACAGAAACTTTAGATAAAATGTAACGGAACATACGTATATTTCAATTATTACCTATCTGGTGTGTAACGCCTCGCCAACCCTTCCACTCAGTGGACTCCTTCAGGGCGCCGCCATCGGAGTGGATACTGATCGCATCAGTAGGCCTAGTGGCGTTCTTGGAGATGAAGAAAATGCAAGAGTATTGTATAGGTAACAGCTATTATAAGGTAGTAATAGGAAATGACAATGGATCTAGAGAATAATAACGTAGTAGTAATATTACTTAAGTTATTTGCATTTTACAAGATAGTGTCAAGTTATATGTTGATTAAAATATAATTGGCGGACGTACTTACGTATTTGCTCTCAGTTCTATTGATGATTTAAATTATTATAATTCCGTAAAGCCACATTTGGTACCGCAGTTAATGCGTTGTGGAGGTTTGGTAGGCAGCCAGTCCTCGTAGTAAAATATTGGTATTCAGCTAAATCCGGCTTGACTGGAAGCCCACCCCAATATAGTTGGGAAAAGGCTAGTTAGATGATGATGAAAGCCACATTTGGTACGGGCGCAAGTCATAGTTTAATGAAGAGGTTTACCTGACACTAATCTGAAAAATGTAAAAAGCTTTAAAAAAATGAATCAGCGAACTACCCTGTAGCAAAAGGCCTGAGCGCAGTCGTACGATAAAGCAGGCAACAGCTGACTAGAGAGTCAGTTGTTGCCCATGACATGCCTATGACCTATGCGGTGATTTCATAAATAATGTTTTAAATTACAAATAAAGACGTAGGCGTGAAAGTCACGAACTTTCTAACGCGGAAGTAACTTACAAAGTAAAACTCACTCTACATAATTCCGCGCGTGGTAATTTTCGCTAGCATTTTACTAATCTCTAAATACATAAGATTGTGAAGGTTCCATATTATTGACAGTTGAGGCTTCTTGTCAACTGTAATTGACGGTGACGACACGTGTACGTTTTAAATAATTTTCGTTGAATTGAATGCCCAAATAGCCCTACACCCTGCTGTCATAATATGTGCCTCAAAAAGCATGTAAAACAGTTAACTATCGTTTATAGATCTTTGACAGTCGTTAGATGGAGTAAATTGCCTGAAAGTCTGTCCGTCATCAGTCTACCTTGGATAGACTGATGATGGTCTATCGTAACTGGGTTGTGGAAGACTGATAGGCAGTCGTTCCATGTAAAAAAAGTATAGCCGCATTCGGTCAGTCTGGAGGCCAACCCTAAAGTAATTGGAAAAAAGTCTACGGAGATATTGATAACCTTGAAACGTATAAAATTAAAAAGGTGAGTCATAACTTTTGAAGGAAATAACTTTCAACTTCCTCTATCAAAACTTGTCTGAGTTGATACCAAGTTAGAGCCAGTAATGGGTAAGTTTCTAGACGTAATGTCCTTTTTATTGTTAGTTCTTTCACCAGATGCATCATAAAGCGGGTAATTTCTTTAGACGGACTTTCTTCGTGCTGGAAACATTTCAGACAAGTTATTTTAAAATTATTTAAGGGAAAAGTTTGCGAATGAAGATAAGTATTTATTATTTCTTCATGCTCAAACGGCTTAACGGATTTAGATGATATTTGAGAGACCATGTCTTGTATTAGCACATTGGATCGTTTTTATCCCATTTAATACAAAAAGTATCGTACTGCATAAAAATAATCAAGAAGTTAAAAAATCATGAAATATAATGTTATTTTTTGGTTCTGAAAGACTCCCACTGCTGGACTTAGACCTCCCCCAAGCTCCGCCACAATATCCAGTCCTGTGTGTCTCGCATCCATTGGGTTCCCGCGACCCTCACAAGGTTATCGGTCCACCTTGCGGGAGGCCTTCTAACACTACATCTTCTGGTACGTGGCCGCCACTCTAGAACCTTCCGTCCCTTCCGACCATCTGTTCTACGAGCAATGTGACCTGCCCACTGCAACTTAAGTTTAGCTATTCTTCGGGCTGTGTCGGTAATCTTGGTTCTCTTGCGGATATCTTCATTTTCGTGCGATAAAACGTACACTTCTTGTTATAAATGTCTGTTCTTATTTTATGAGCTGTACAATAAAGAATATAATAAATAAATAAAAACAATACTGTATGTTTAACAACTTTTTTCCTGTTTTCCTTTTCGCGCATTCGTTATGTGGCAATAAATCAAATTTTAATACCATAACTTTAAGGGGAATGGATAGTAAACATATTGGTGGTATAACAGCAGAAATAAAAAGTTATCTTTCTGGAGTACAATTGATATATTGTTGCAAATTAATAAATCAGGTATTGTCCCAGATTGTAACGAAAAAAATGCATTTAATTAAGGAGGTGGTGGTCCAGTGGAAATAACCACAACTCTCAAGTTCATCTGTAGGTATCATAAATCTATTGTATATTTTTAAACTTTCCAAATCAACAAACTTTATGTGAAACTAATAAGTAGTTTCTTAAAGCTAATATTGGCGGAAGTTAGTTTATCTGCCGGTGTAGGAACGCATCATAGCACTAACTCGCAATTATTAGTTCCAACACTGTCGCGGTTGTGAGAGCCAACTTAGTGGAAAGTCATTTATGGGTAAGCAATTTACGAAGCCAAAAGTTAGTCTGTTCAAAACTTTCCAAAACTTAACAGAAATTGATTGTGATAGTCGTTGTTACACATAATTATGTATGTAAAGTCATAACTTTTATTTGTCACTTTTATATGGGAGCAGTAACCAAAGACATTGATGCAGGGCCATAAATAATGTATAAAAGAGTATATTTATAGAATAACTAAGTGGTTATATCTCTCACTAAAATATATTGATAAAAAAATTAACATTTAATTCGTTTTTATTAGGTGTAAATCAAATTAAAATAACGTTCTCGATAGCAATTTTAGTCCCGATCAGTTAAACTAGCTGATTGGACCGTAAACTTTGACAAAAATTTTATCGACTAACCGTGGTAAACCGAACGCCAATTATGCGAAATAGTCGAATAGAGTTGTCACAGAGAACCAGATTTATGGAGAGATACCGACTGTAAATTAAACGGGAACGTACTTGCTAATATGAAATAGATATTGTATGTAATGCTTTAGATAGTTCACGAAGCTGTTTTTAGACGGATTCGTTTCAATCCTACGTATATCTGTGCCCCAATAAGCTGCCTTGGTATAATAAAGGAAAAATCCTTCTATTTCCTGAAGCGATTGTACACATACAGTCAAATCGTAAGATGGCTTAGTTGCCTATACTGTCCTGCCGAGACCTTTTCAATGAATACAGTATAGTAATTTTTTGTGCTCATATATGTGCTATTGTATAGAAGTATACTGAAAATAATGATCGCCTAACTTAAGTGGTAGAGGACAGGTCACATTGCTCGATGGGAATAAAAGATTCTGGTAGGGCGACCACGTACTGGAAAACGTAGAGTTGGAAGGCCTCACATAAGGTGGACTGATGACCTGGCGAGAGTCGCGGGATCCCGTTGGATGCGAGACGTACAAGACCGGTTGTTGTGGGGACGCTTGGGTAGTCTATGTTCAGTTGTGGACGTCTTTCGGCTGAAATGATGATGATACTGAAACTGGCTTCTAACCAGCGGCTATGCCTGCGTGAAAGTAGAAATAATAATTATTTATTTATTTGCTAATATGATGTTGATGATAAAAACCAGTATATAATGATTGGTAAGTACTTAAACGAAGGCACATTATATTTTTAAGTATATCTACTAGCTCCCAAGCCAGGCAAACAATATTACTTACATACGAAACTAATAAATACTTTGTTATCTTATATACAAAATTTTCGTGTCACAGTTTTCGTTCCCATACTCCTCCGAAACGGCTTGACCGATTCTCATGAAATTTTGTGAGCGTATTGAGTAGGTCTGAGAATCGGCCAACATTTTTTTTTCATACCCCTCAGTGAAAAAAAAAATTATATGGCAAAACAACGTTTGCCAGGGCAGCTAGTAATATTATATTATTACATGGACACAGAACTGGCAAATAATCTATACATATAATAAAATCGTAGGAAAGTCAAAACTGTACATTGAATATTTTTTTAAAAGAATACTTGGGGCGTGATCTACAATCGATACCGAAGCCAAAAATATAGTTTTTAGAATTCATGTCTGTTTGTCTGTTTGTCTGTTTGTCTGTTTATCTGTATGTCCGGGCTAAACTCAAATAGTACTGCATGGATTTACTTCAAATTTTGCATGAATATTACTGAGAGGTCGGGAAAACAAATAGGCTACATATTATCACGCTATCACCTACGGGGGAGGAGCTGTGAATCTTTATTTTTCTTACGCATTATGTGGCAGCGTGTAATGTAACGACGCATATTTAAATGTTTTTTTTGAGTAAGCCATGCTATTATTTAGCTTTACAATATAAAAACTACGCCATTTAAGTAACTTGGGCAGAAAAACATAATTTAATTAATGTTAGTAGTATAAAGGAAATTTTAAAGCAGCGCCACCTATGACATTTCATAAAAATCAAATCAAGTTACATATTAACACTTTTTGGAAATTTATAATTAAAATTTTATCATGTTGGCGAGGTTAGTAGTTAGTTATTCTTAAAATTCATAGATGGCATTTTGCATTTTCTTCATAACAGTTGTATCGTATAGTTCGCTTGACAAATACAAGTTCCAACAAAACCCTCAAAATCTTGAGCAGAGTTGAGGAAGACCATTTAAAAAAAATGCGGTGTTAAGTATTACAAAAAAGGGATTATTCCGATCTGTCACCCCGTTTTGTCCCCTTAGGGATTAATTTTTATAATTTTTTAAAGTAATGCCTCACAAAGGTACTGCAACATTACATTAATTTTAAGACTAGTGGTTTAGGTTTATAATCATCTGTATTTAAATAAGTTACAAACAGGGAGACAGATCAAACTTTTTTTCCGATATGTACTAAGGGGACAAAGCGGGGTGACAGATCGGAATAATCCCAAAAAAGTGATGTTCATTGATGATGAAGTGACATTAAAGCTCATTTATCGCAAGAACGTGACAGAATCCAAGAGAACAGCGTGCGGCACAAATAGAATAAGATCGCCTGTGTCGTGACATAAATCAACTTTCGACATCTGATGATGAATCCACGGTTTACGATATCGAAGAGCAAACGGCTAAATAAAGAAGGAAGTGGATTTATCTACTAAATCGTGATTAACTACGCCGCCCATGGAGATATGGTTGCCTTAGAAGAAGTTTGTACCCACTGCCAAGTCCGCAAATGGAAAAGGGGACATTCGAGCTTATAACAGCGCCTTCCAGATGACTTCGTTTGGTGAACAACAAGCAAGTGTTGAAGTAGACACATCCTCAATTTGGTCTGGTCTGTTCAAAGGATTGCAAAGTATGTTGCATAACGTTAGTCCGCAAATTAGCAACTTCAAAGCAGCCCTCGCGTCGGTACCTGAGAACGAGCGCAACCACTTTAAGTTTGTCATCAGAGCAGATGGAAGGCCGATCACAGCCCATCCAGGGTGGTATAATGCTCCAACGACGAATGAGGTAGCTGTTGTGTTAGTCGATCAGGAGTGTGATAAAAGAGACATCGTTTTACGCACGCATGATGACCGGCTTCGAAGGATCAGCGAGACTCACCGTGCGTACGATTCTCTTCAATATCCTCTCATTTCAGTTCTGTCGCGGAGAGGTTGGCTACCATTTTGCCCACTATAATGTAGACCCCCAGACAGGCACCCCAAATCATAAAAAAAACCATCCACCATGCATTTCTACAGCTTCTTGATCCAGCTGAGGGTAAACAATGGTTCTTATCTCCGCCATTATCGTACGCTCTTTACTCAGTTTCTTAGGACATGTACGCCGAAATTGAGACAGAGCGTTTGGTATGTATAAGGTCTAACTAAAGAAAGCTCAAAGCTGAGAACTACGTCTATGCAGAATAATACAAATGCTCATTCATGGTCATTCTCCCCTCCACCTTAACAAAAGGTCCGTGGTACATGCACGAGAGGACCCAAGATGCATTTTGTTACGTGCGAAAGTTTGGTCGCCCGGACCTCTTCACTATCATCACTACCAACCCAAAGTAGCCTGAAATAACAGCTCAACTCCTTGCAGGATAGGCTTCGTACGACAGGCACGACTTGATCTCTTACGTATTCCACCTGAAGTTAAGTTCAATTAGAAATGCTAATTTTTAATGCTCAGCTTGGAGACAATGCACGTGTTCAGGAATTTTACGATGTCCTTCTAAGTCATGGCAAACGCACACAAGAAGAGAGAGGTGGACAGGTGGTGCTGCTAGAGTCTCTCGGTAGAGTGGTTCACTCTCTTGGTAGAAGTACAGAAGCGGACTTAATGCCTTAGGCATTTTCTACCAGTCAATCTTTGGGTCATACAAAAAAATAGTATCCAGCTTAGAAGAACTCATTCGCTGTGTGTACGGAGATGTCAGTCGTATACTGCACCAGTAGAATTCTTGGGTGTGTAAGTTAGGCCATTTAGATGCCCATAAATGATCAGGCTGCAGCAATTAACGAATGCCTTCTCTGGGAAATTGAAGGGAATGATGTGGTCTAAACCTCGATAAACACTGTTGTCGAGCAAGATAACGCTACACATTATCCCGTGGAATTTCTGAACACCTTGTCAGCAAGTGGACTTTCAGTGCATATCATCCAGCTGAAGGTCAGTGTCCCAATTGTGCTTCTTCGGAACCTATCTCCTCCAGAGCTGTGTAACGAGACTCGCCTTAAAGTCATCTCACTCCACAGACACACCATTGGAGCAGAAATTCTTATGGTTGTGGCATCAGCGAGGCTGCATTTATACCACGCATTTCCCCCCTACCTTACAACTTCCCGTTCCAGTTCAAGCGCGTCCAGTTCTCAGGACGAGTTGCTTCTCACAAAGGCAACTGTACGCTGCTTGCTCCCGCGTCACCAGTCCTGATTCTCTTTACATTTTGGCACCTGGCAACGTAATTTATAGGGAAGTGTTGTAAAGTACGATATCTTTGTTCGTATTTTTACACTTTTGTGTCCTGGAATGGAATACATTTCACACATACATCACCATCATCATCTGCCTAGCCTTTTCTCAACTATATTGGGGTCGGCTTCCAGTCAAGCCGGATTTAGCTGAATACCAGTATTTTACGAGGAGCGGCTGCCTACCAGACCTCCACAACCCATTAACTGGGATAACACGGTACTTCATGGCAAGACTGATATTCCACACATACATCATTTTCTCTATTTCCTTCAGTCACAACTTATGACTGAACTCAGCAGGATTCCCATATACTCGTAATTCTCTAAACTTGCTTCGCTTGCAAAAAAAACATGTATTTTAATGCTATTTTAAAAGTTGTTTACTTATAATGCTATAGCGACATCTTAAGTATTTTTGGTGCTGTAGAGCCTTCACGCAGACGACGTCGCGGGCAGCAGCTAGTAGAATAGAATAATGGTAGCATCCTTGTGTTATTTTTTAATACCCTGCACAATATTATTTTTAAAATATCCCGTAATTATTTAACAGCGTGCGAAAACAATCCGTGTAGCGTACGAATTTACATACACTGTTGGTAAACAAGAGAACAAAATAGAACAAAAATGTTTTCCATTCAAATCAAAATATTAAATCTGTAACTATTTTACGATTTTTGGAGAACACAACGGACACGGAAATCAGTGACAAAGATTCAGTACAAGATTCAGGCTCTAAGGTCGTTCGGCTCTTTGATCGAGAGCTTGAAGTGGAACAATCAGAGCGCACCGTTATACGATCAATCGATGACGGTGTCAAAAACGTGTCAATCGCGAAACAAACACACACACTCTAAAACAAACTCACACTAGGCACTCTAAACAGAAAATTACCATAATAATACTATCCCAAATTTTATAGTTAAGAAAGCAGTCATACATTGACCAACAGAGCTGAGGTGCGATGAATGTAAGAGGAGATACATAGAGACGACACTTGGAGGAAACTTATGTCTCTTTCGGCTGAAATGATGATGATGAATCAAAACATTATTTTTATATGTAACTTAAAAATAAAAGATTGTGAATTAAGGACGCAGTAGTGAGCGAACTTGTGGGAGCTTCAAACTTACTTTGTACAATCGATTGCCCCCGTTTATGAGACAAGAGATTTAATAAAGACATAACATTCAAGTATTAATAGAACGTCTATGGATCTAAAGTTTTATAGATTTAACTAAAACTATGTCACCAGCCCCAAGTCATTAATAAGATATTCCTCAAGTTGTACCGAACTCGTTAATCTCAATGAAACAATCGATATTATAAGATATCTATCTGGCGATTATTCTGGAATGACCCAAATACGAGTATATTCTCATTTCAGCACAAACTTAACGTTGCATACATAATAAAATATTCAGTAATGTCACCTCTACGACGAACGATACGATAAACTGTCATCTGCAACTTTTTTTGCGGGACAACAGAATGTTATGACAGTGGAAACGGTTAGCACGACAGTTGTAAAACGCCAAAAATATGTCTTATGTGTCGTCGTTGCGACTATCTGTTGTGGCCACGACAAAATATTGTTATAATGAGAACAGCTAAAAACGGCAGTCGTCCGACGATAAAATAACCGTTACGACACAGTGGAAACGCGATCTTACAAAGAGGTTTAGCTTTGAAGTATCTGTACCAACTGGATGTAAAACACCCATGCTCTTAAGCTTCAGAGAAGATTTATTGGAGAAGTCACTTAGACTACACATAACCAATTCTATTTAGCGCTTGAATTTAGAGAATTCACTTTAGTTTGGTCTATACTGAACCATTAAATTACTTCTGACAAGAACTCGGTTATGCGCCATTTTACAAATTTACTTCTGGGCAAGCATGTTGGTTCCATCATTGGCCACATTATCGCTAACTATTAGGTGAGATAGTATTCAAACGCGATTCATACATAAAAAATAATAAAAAAGTAAGTCACTCTATTTAACCGTTTTCATTCAATGTTCATCCAATTGTTTAAATTAATTTATAACTTTAAAATTCGATAGTAAATACAGTAAATCCTCCAAAATTGTCCTTTCAATGTCATGAAAGTAAAACTGGGTTATTGCAAAATCACAATGATGTCACTTAATAAAAGAATTTGTACTATCCATTATTCTGACAATTGCTCGACAACATTCACAAAAATAGTGCAGCAGTATAAAACCTCACCCTTTTAATTACTCAGATACCCGCGAAACGAGACACAATAGTAAAACAATAACAACGCGGTCTCATAGGACCGGTTGGGGATTCAAACGTTAATAGAAGTCATCACTGCAATCAAGTGTTCTGCTGACCTAATAGACTTCTCTAGAACTTTCAAAGTAAAAATAAGCTTTATTGGCTACCCATAAAGAACACTTTTCAATAAGTCAAGCAAAAATAGCTACTGGCAGTCTGTTCAAGAATCTTTTCCCCTATTTCACACAGATAAGATGTATTTTAACTTCACTGTTGTTGATTCAAAACTTTCAACGTTTATTTAAAAAAAGAACACAGAACTTTTGTTCTTGACGGCTTTGAGTAACTAAGAGTAGCTTTCTTAATAGTTTGCGATACAAACCATTAAGAGAAAACTTTTCTCTGTAACAATACACTTGATTCCAACGCCGACTATACACAAAGAGACACACTAACAAGCCGCAGAATGTTTGAGACGAGACATTGTGACGAAGGGTAACGACTGAGTTTAGTAACTGACGTTGTTTGAACACCCTGAATTATTCCTGCACTGAAAGCGTTATACACATTCTTGTAACTTACACAAACGCATGCAAGTAACTTTCATGCCGTTGTGCCATAACTGACTGATGTATGGCACAACGGCATGAAAACTAGGTAGGTACTTGTATAAGTACATAATATATTTAGCAAATTAATTATTCGTAAATTGATCTTTTTTTTATTATTCATGGGCTCGCGTTTGACCACTATCTCACCTGACGGTAAGTGATGAATTGGCCATATGATGGAGCACGCTTGCCTAGAAGTAACCTATTTACTTTAGGTGAGAAAAGCTCATAATTAGGTATACCACTCACCTACACTCCATAAATATACACAAGCTGTTTGATGACTGAGTAAAGTGATTAATTTTGAATAGCTTTCATATAAAATAGCGCTAGTTAGTAACTTGATTGGTAAAGCCATTATTTATGGTGAACATATTTATCTAGAGATTTTAAGATGGCAAATATCATTAATTCTGCAACTCGAACTTATGATATGTGAGAACTTTATTTTAATAATCAGCCACTGGTTATGAAGAGCAAAGATATATTATTCGAACTAGCGCGTGAAATGCATAACTGTCTCATTACTTATCACAAATTACAACCTATTCGTTTTACTGGAACTCGCTAAAATTCTGACGCGAAACTTCAGCACAAAAGATTAAATGCCTTGTTGCATTAAGAACACCTATGGCTATACCACTACTTTACATGGAATTTTAATAAATAAATAATTATTGCATCTTTTTATTTTATAGAAATACGAACGTTTTTTTTTCAACTCATTAGGTATGTTTTGGAATCCAGACTTTATGATCGCAAAACTCGTTTTGGTTTGCCAATATTTCGCTGAATTTAATATTCATTGCTCTTCCTGCGAAAAGATTCGATGCTGAACTGAAATGTCTTTAATTTTTAACCGGATTTGTATCATCGAAGGTTTATAGCTTGAAGAATTTGAGATTAGAATTTCTTATGATCTTTCATTTTTGTTTTTTACCTCGCGTTACATTTATGGTTCTTTTATTGCTGACACGTCATGTTGAGATAGATATGTTAAGGAAAATGTCAAGATTACTGACCGGAGAATTGTGAAGCTCATGGCTAAAGTGCTTTTTATTCGACCATGAAGAGCCATAGAATTATGATACGTATTGCTGGCTTTTGACAAGGAAAAAATGCAAGATAAAATCATTGTGTGACTAATGTGTCTGTAATAACCACAGAAAAAAGAAGTAGTAATAACATTATTATAAGACTCTGCAATAAAAATGTACCTTTGTTTTCCCTTAATTTTCTCTTCAATTCTGACATTGTGTTTTTCATAACAAAACAATAAAACCGTAAACCTGACAAAATTGCGAAACAAATAGTTAATATCAAATTATGCAAAATATGAACCTGGAGCTGACTTAATGCTGACAAGGAAAAAAAGCCAAGACATTAATAACGAAATAAAAATGTTACATTCAAAGTAATGCGGAAAGACGTCGAGGTGGCAAATAATAAAGGCATTTTCATTTTTACATCTCGCGACGGATTCCTTGAAAGCAAATAATGTAATAGGTGACTGGTAATTTAAACATGAATCCAACAATTGTTATTTTGATTCAATTTCCAGTGTTGAATATATTCTATCTCGGGTGGCAATGTAGGTTAATTTTTATTTTATTAAACCAGACGAATCTAGGAAAACAAGTAACAACAGGAAAATTAAGTAAAGATAAAATTAAACATCGCGTTTATTCGTATGTAAAACGAAACGTTTGGTTTCTTGTAGGTCGATACCTATTGACATGAGACATATCTCCTGCTCGACTTCCGAGTACCAGGCCGGTTCTCGGTTACAGTGGACAGAAGAACAAGTCTTAGTTAATATTGTTAGCAAAACGGATGGGGCTCACTAGGGCCGATGCCTAATAAGGCTGCGGGATTGTTTTAATAAGTTACTAAAGCCCTGAAACGCAAAAAGCGACCGAAGGAATATAAGTAGGGTTTAGTCAGTAATAGTCTGATACTCTCTTTTCTCCCAGAGCAGAAAATCCCAACGTAAAAAAATAAATGGATTCGTGAGTGAGAGCTGTTTACGAAAACAAATAAGCAAACATAGTGGTCGACCTTTTCAACTTTTGCATTACACCTATTCAAACTTAGCTATAGTGTAGCCAGAAGTGCTGTGCACTCCCTGAGGTATGTGCGCGGCGAGACGGGGGGGAGAATTGACTGCTGCGCTCTGTCAGTGCGCCGTCAACGCTCGTGGCGGCAGGTAGTGTCATCTGTATCGGACTGTCTATGTCAGACGCACATGGGATAAATATTCAAAGATGGGTCGTGCGTTATCTCATGATATAAAGACTGCCATTTTTAAGGTGGCTGAATATTTTATGAAAAGAAAAGCAGACAAAGAAAGCTTTGAATTTAAAAATGATGTGAATATTGCCAAAATCGTTGCGGAGGCTACGGGGTACAGCAAAAGAACCGTGCATAATGTGATTTCTGCGGGTTATTTATCAATTGAAAATTCAAGCCAATTAAAATTTCAATTTCCAAAAAAACCAAAAGTTCTAAAGAAAAAACACGTTGTGGATGATTTTGACCTTGGAGTTATCAGAAGAAAAATTCATCAGTTTTACGAAGTTGACAAAAAAATATCAAGTGTCCGTAAGTTACTATCAAGTTTGAGAAAGGATGGCATATTGACTTGTGGACGGGAATATTTAAGACAGCTTTTACACAAAATGGGCTACCATTTCAAAAAATGCAAATCAAAGAGACTTCTTCTTATAGAGCAGCCTAATTTTACAGTGTGGCGGAAAAAATATCTAACACAAATCAGAAATTACAGAACGCAAAACCGCAACATATATTTTCTTGATGAAACATACATCAACGCCGGTCACCATGCCAGCAAATGTTGGCAATCATCGTCAGAACCCGGAATTCATGCTGATATTGGGAAAGGACGGCGATTGGTAATTCTTCACGCTGGTTGTCGAAATGGCTTATTGGATGATGCATTGACTATATTCAAATCAGATGCTAGAACCGGTGACTATCATGGAGATATGAGCGGACCTACTTTTTATAAGTGGGTAGATGAAAAGTTAAAAGATAAGTTGCTGCCGAATTCTGTAGTTGTAATGGACAACGCGTCTTACCACAGCGTTCAGGTTGAGAAGAAACCAACTATATCAAGCCTCAAAAGTGAAATGCAGAACTGGTTGCTACGCCATAATGTAGAATTTTCAGGAACCATGACAAAGGCTCAACTGCTACTTCTTATCAAAAATACACAAAAAGAACCCGTGTATAGAATTGACGAACTCCTGAAAGCCAGTGGACACACTGTTCTGCGTTTACCTCCGTACCATCCGGATTTAAATCCAATTGAGTTGGTCTGGGCTGATATTAAAAACAACATAGCCCAAAACTATATTAATTCTTCTCTAGACGAAAAAATAATCTTATTGGATAAATTGTTTTCGGAATTCACGGCGGAAAAATGGCAGAGATGCGACGATCATGTCCAGAAAAATGAAAACGATTACTGGAGTCGCGATAGTAGGTTCGATAATGTTATCGATTCATTCATAATAAATTTGCAAGACTCTGATTCAAGTTCCGGTGGCGAAGTGGAAGATGAAGATGATGACGAAATCGAAGATGAAGTTGAAACGGAATCTACGTCAGAATAACTTTCGTTAGAATATATAATTGTTTGTTAATATAAAAAAGTCCTGCTTTGAATTATAAGTTTAGTTCTTATTTGTCACCTGCACATTTTTAATAAAATAGGAGTATATTTGGGTTATATTTTAATCAACTAAGTAAGTATAATATATTACAGATAGCCTCCGACCGTCGTCCCGCCCCAAGTCTTGCTTTAGAAATGCACACTGAAATCGTAAGATCTGTCCGACATGTATCGATCTCATGTGAACTCATGCACTTTTTTCTTCGCCTCCCACCTCGCCGCGCATACCTCAGGCAGTGCACAGCACTAATGGTCACACTATAGCGAACGACCTAACATAATTTATTAAAACTAGTAAATCATAGTATTATTTTAAACAGAGATGTACAAAACTGACCATAACCATCACAATCCCCTTGTAGCCTTTATTCCAATTTTTTTAATTATTATTTACTAGCTTTAGCCTGCAGCTTCGCCCGCATACATAAAATATAGCCTATGTCACTTAGGAATACAGCAGCTTTGTGTTGCCCTTGGTTACGATTATTATAATCGACGTGATATGACAGTATAGCTCACGTAGCAATTGCGTAGGCTTGCTACGCCGTAGCAACGTGTAAGCAAACATATTCAATTACCCACTTTATTTACATTATAGGCATAAATATGTAGTCGCTAGTTTGGTTACAGCTAGCAAACGTAAGTTATTGTTGTTAAGTGTAGTGATTTTGTTTGTTATCTACTATGAATATAGTTTGGTCAACTGATGAATCGTCATGTTTATTAATAAAATTGTTTATATTTTGATATTAAATCTGGCTGCAAGCAGTATAATTAGTTGACTAGAAACCGTTTTCGGTTTTTCTGTTTTTATAATAAGAAAATGTCAAATTATTGATCACGAACAGTTGTCACGAAAACATAACAAAATTTCGTAAGTACATTATCCTGATCTATGTGCTCTTTGTGTAAATATTCATGTACCTAACCAACGTAAGGCTTTACCCCCACTTTAAAATTATCAGAGTCTGAAAACGGTCATTCGTATTCCAACCGACGTCGAGTTAATACTAAGTATAAGACGATTGTGTGTATAAAACTATTATAGTTGTACTCGTGATTGTGTTGAACAAGTGCCTAAGTTTTTTTTTTAAGGTAGGACATCATCGATATTACTTCTGAGACGCCCTCCTGTTCTGGGCGGAGCGGGAAGGCGTGTCTGATTTTTACTGACTAAAACCCACGCCCGTTTCTTCCTTGCTTTCATTCAAGGTTTCCGGGGTCCTCTTTCGTTCAACCCAGGGCCCCAGTGGACAAGAAATACTCAAGAGAGTTGTTATTTCTAAACTGGTGCGTATAAATGATTTTGTAGTTGGATTACAAACAGTTTAGAACTTAGAAGTTCTGACTTAAATTACATATTTTTTAAAATTAAACATAAGCATTAAGGGATTTATCACACTATCGGATTGCGAGCGTCCTCAGAGCGGAGCGGGTGCTCAACACATACGTTACAGGCGCGCAACGAACACGCCGCGCAAGCGCAGTAAATTTGTTGCGGAAGCGCAACGAGACCGCCGTGACTAGCAGCTTGGAGGCCATTGTGTACTGCCTCGTAAAAACACCAGCCTGTCCCCGCCTACAAAACACACGACGAAAACGTTGCAAATTCACCACGCGTCCACGACGTCTTCGCTGTGCAGCCGCGGCATGTTCGCGACGCTTTCGCTGCTCGCCCGCCGTGCCCCGCAGCCGCTTGTGTGATACGGGCCTAAGGCAGCTTGTGAGGCTATTAACTCGTCAGTGCAAACCGTCGGCTCGTTACTTAATGTTTCAAATGTTCTCCCTTTAATTACGTACATAGTAGTGTGTGTACACTCCTGAGGGTACCTCTGTTATTAAATTACGTTCCACCGTTTCAGTAGAATGTTAATATGTCATACATTATTAAGGGCATTA
Source organism: Mythimna separata (assembly GCA_030763345.1). Taxonomy (NCBI): domain Eukaryota; kingdom Metazoa; phylum Arthropoda; class Insecta; order Lepidoptera; family Noctuidae; genus Mythimna; species Mythimna separata. The sequence goes on along the minus strand of JAKKIA010000036.1, from coordinate 3,458,532 downwards.
AAGAGTATAAGCCGCTAAGAGGTTTACTTACTTCGCTTGACTACAATAAAAAAATTTGCAAGTGCGAATCTGACTCGTACGTCCCGAGCTAAAGGATCTTGACCGACACACTGACGGACAAGAAAGAGATCGTGTAAGGGTTCAGTTTTTCCCACAGCAACTAAATAATAAGTCAAGTTTTTCCGTTTGAGGCAGGAAACTCTAAAACTGTATTTAGTTTTAACTGCGTCACTGGGCATCTCACCCAAAATGATTTGCACGTACGAGTATACAAAAAAATTGAGAACATATTTATTATACGTACAGTCTATGTTTCTTGATAGCTACAACCTAGAGGTCTTTAAGTCAAGAGTGAATAGGTTACTTCTAGGCAAGCGTGCTCCACCGTCGACCACCAAACAAGCATTTATGTTCACCATACATAAGTAGCTCAAACTCAAAAACATGCAGTTATGGAAGCTATTTCGTGGCGAGCGACATCTCTTTGATCTCCGCCACCTCGAGCGACTCAGGGCCGCCCATACTCGCTTCACTGAGTCGTGACACATACACAGGAGAGGAATAAGCTTCAGCTATAGAAAGTACCTATAATAAGCTAGTGGACTCTGCTTACCATCAGATGGAATCGCAGTCTAGCATTAGTGAACCTATATCTTTCATTATTGCTAGGCTGGCGTTTGACTACTATCTCACCTGACGGTAAGTGATAATGTGGTTGACGATGAAACACGCTCGCCTGGAAGTAACCTATTTACTCTTCGATTAAAACCCCTAGGTTGTTGAACAATATAATGAGGTCATGACCTTCTAACGCCCTGACGCACAAAATCTGTTCATTGTTATCACTATTTAAGTACAGTATTACTTTTAGGGCCTGTTTCACAATGTCCGAGTAGGCACTACTTACTTAAATTCAAAAATGGAACAGAGAAGAAGAATTTGTATGAAATTATCTGCCAAGTAAGATACTCGAAACTTAATCATAGGTGGTGAAACAGGCCCGTAGTATTGTTTAAAAATAAGTTATACATTATAAACAATGGCGTTGACGTTGGCCAATTATATAATTTCAACCAGAACACTGCAACTATTTCAACACGTTCATAAAACCACCATTATGTCCTAATTGCTCTGAAAGCATAAAAAAACCACGCGGTCTTAGCCGAAGATCGTAAATCATTATCGGCAGGCTTACATGTTGAGAAAATAATGAAGAAGCATTACTTTTTTCCACACAAGGGTCTTTCCAGTTCCTGTGGTCCATGCTGCGACATAGTAGCTACATAGCATATTATATTATAATTATTCTTTCAGAACACAATTTATTACGAGCAACCACATATTAGCATAGACTAAAGATAATCAGTTAACCTATCACGTACCCACAAAACGAGACACAATAGTAAAACAATAACAGCGCGGTCTCACCGGTCGGGGATTCATCATGCAATCTTTGTTTTTTTTTTTTTTACAAAACTAGAGTGCGTCTAATGAAAGCGCGATCTGGAGTTTTTTTTTTATTTAATTGGCAACATTATTCAGCCGCAATTGTAGGAAATAAAAAAATTGTGAAGTGTCAAGACATGATTCTCCTACTATACGGTTGCGCTTTCATTACATGGACTATCCATGTAATGAAAGCGCAACCTGAGAAAAAGAGGTTAAATCCAAAAATGTTGTATGTTGTATTACTAACTAGTACTTAGGAGAATCATGTTTTGACACTTCACAATTTTTTTTATATCCTACAATTGCGGCTAAATAATGTTGCCAATAAAAACTCCAGGTCGCGCTTTCATTAGACGCACTCTAGTTAGTAACCCCACATATTATATTTTTTTTTTGGATTTAACCTCTTTTCACGCTTTCATTAGACGGATTATACCACCATATAACTATTTTAGTCTTAATAATAACTTTTGTTTGTTTTCAATTATGTTTGTATTTCAATGTCTGTGTGTTGTGTAGGTATGTAAGGAAATCAACAAAAAAAAACAAAAATTTAAATTAACTTTCGCATTTGTATGACATAGATAAACATAAACAGACGTCAGATTGCAATTCACTGGCAACCGACTTATCTATCGCTTTGATCTAAAAGTAAGTAAGCACGGTAGAGCATAAGCTGATGCATATCTGCATATTACGTGCCTGCATTCTCTCGTATCGTCTGGTATTTCTGGGAATACCTATCAAACTATCACCTGTGTCCTTGCTTAAATACAAAGTCTTGAATTCACAGGCACTAACTGCCAATGCTATAGGTAGTCAGATCTTAGATACAATACATAGATTGATTGATTGATTGATTGATTGATTGATATATACTTTTTAATACAGTTGCTCAAAAAGTGGCGTATTGCAGGGACATATAGCGTTCGGGAAGTGGGTTATTACACACTCGTGCTTTTTCTTTACCATTCCCGAACTCATGCTTTCTCTTTCCCAACTGTCAAAATAATGTCTATTAAAAAGAAAAATTCAACCACGAAGTTTTTACTAAAAAAAGTTTTTATTGCAAATATTTCTAAAAAGAAGCTACTAATTTGTTTCAATATCATATTTAACGATTTGATTCAATGATTTAGGTTAGGTTTCATTTAATTTCATCTTATTAAATTTCATTTTCATTTCATATCAATAAAAAAAATCTACTGAAGTCTTGGCTGTATGGGGCATAGTTCCCTTTGCCTATCCAGAATGGGTGAAGAAAACAAAAAAATCTCTGCTTATATTAAATATTTTTTTACGGTTGGCGCCATTTTGATTAGTTGAGTTTATTGTGTATTTATTATTTTATTAAATTGCTTCATTTTTTCGCAACTGTATTAAAAATAGTTGTTCAATACACGTGCGGAACCGTCATTGCAACTTGTTTCGACTGTCAACCCGTCGACATTTGTCGAAACTCTTTGCAATGACAGGCTTTCCGCACTCGTAATAAAATATACTATTATTGTACACCTTAAAAATAATTTTAAACGGAGCTTAAAATAAAGATATAGAGGAAGTAATCAAACATGAGCACACAATCTTTAAAATTATTTTATTATTTCGTTGTTTTATGCATTAACTAATAGTAATAAGGAAAGACTACATTAATATTATAGGTTCTGCCAGTGTATTCGCTTAATTCAAAGTTAAAAATTATCTCAAGTAGATAATACAAGGATATAAGTAAACTGTGCCTTGGTTGAGGTATGTTTTGCCCGCTTGCCAAGTTTTCAGTAAGCACTTACTACTCTCATACTACAAACGCGATATTTTTGTCGTGTTTTATTATGGACGGTATAAAACCGGTTAGACTCGCGTCCGACTCGCAATCGACTGGTTTTTTTTTACGTTAAATTTCGTTAAATTCATAGCTCTATTAAAACATGAGCTGGTCTTAGTTAATCATCATCATCATCATTTCAGCCGAAAGCGAAACATCCACTGATGGACGAAATCCTCCTTTTAATGGCCGCCACAGTGACTGGCCCTATATGTCTCGCGTCCATTAGATACTCGCAACCTTCACGAGGCCACTTTATGTACCTTGTTCTGACCTCACAATAATTAATTGTGTCGGCCACTGGGCCATCCGCTTGAACACTTAAAGCCTCATAATTAAAAGACAGTGTTGGCCCTCACGACACAATTCTAATGAATTTTAGATACGATAAGTGCTCGGCGAATTATTTCTCATACATTAACCTCAGGGAAAGGTCAGTGTGTCCACAGTGTGTCCGTTTTCGTATATCCTGTATACAAGACAATTAATTTCAAAGAGGTAGATTCACGTCCACTAAATTAGCACCAATATTGAAGCATTGCATAATTATGAAATGAAAACTCAATTTACTATCCCGTACGTAAGTGTGTCCCGTGTGTAAGAATTACAACCATAACACTGGTAATCATCGTGAGCCTAGTCCCTGCGCGGAAAATCATAATATTGCGATTTAGAAATCGGCACTCACCTAACAACGCCATCTATTCGTAAAAAAATTATCAATATTTCCAACAACTTGAATTATTTAGTAATTAGAGTCCAATCCCAAAGGAGAAACCGGTGCCTACTGACGAAAAGGAATATTAATTAGACTGGCCCATTTTAATTGATAACGTGATTAACTCGGTGGAAGAGGGATAGTTCTGTATAAAACTTATTAGTTGAACTAATTTATTATACTAACTCAATCTACTTCTCGGACGCTGTTCGTACGATCGTGACTGGTGTCCTAAATTGAAGGATAAATTTAGCTCTCGATTCCATTGATCCTTTTACTAAAATAATAGTGAAATGTACAATGTGAACAATATTATAATCTTCATTAAAGCAAAAAGAGGTTTTAATGTTTTCAGCTGAAACAAATAAAAAACAACTGGCTGGTAAGAGTGCATTGTGAACAGCGCTTGTTCGATTTTCAAATACTTAAATTATTATATTAGGTTTAGTTGACGTCAACATGTTTGGTAGTCTAATGTAGGTATTGTTTAATTATGTGCAGTGATATAAAGTTTAAATGGCGACGGGTTAATTGATTTGTAATAGGAAAGTAAGATTATTATAAAAAAAGAAGGCACTGGAAGATAAAGGTAGGTAATATTTTCGTAACAATTTACTCGTAACTTGCTTCAAAAAATCATAATCAGTTTGTTTTTCCTACTTAATTCAAGTAGTTCTGTTTGGTCTCGTAACGTTATTTTCCTTTTATCATTACCAACCTTTCGGTTAGAAAAAGCAAGGAAATATTGTCTTCATCTGGATATTTGCCAAGTTATCGTGTCTACTTTGTAATTCTCGTTCTTCTTGGCCTGCGCGGGTTCGCTGAAGAATGTCTTCATAAATAATTCTACAGGGTGTTTCTTTGACGTATGTCTTCTTTGTTGTTCAATTGTCAATGAGTTTGCCAAATAAGTGAAAATTGTAACGCTTTTCTTTCAATAATGTCTTTTATTTAAATGTCTGTCCTGAAATGGAAGGCAGAAAAATGTACTGGATTTTTTATATGCTAAATACATATGTATGTATTATTGTATATGCATTAGGTATGCTTGTATTGTGTGGGTGTACACGAATCACCAGATTGTATAGACAGGCGCTACCATATACGGTGGACGCACAAAGCACGGGCAAACGCGCTCCATCGATGGCCGTTTTGTCACTTTCCATCAGGTGAGATAGTGGTCAAGCGTCAATGACACACGGTGGAACATACGGTAGAGGTGTGCCCCGCTTGGGCGTTAGTTACATTGTTTTAAAAATTAAAATCCTATATGCCGAAGCGAATTGTAGTTCAGTTCAGTACAAGATGGGTAAGTAATTAAATTCTTGCAATAGCGTTGGAACTGGTGTGCATTGCTAAAGTTTGTGGAGATGCCTACATTTTCGTTTTCAATATCCCGCGTGTACCGTAAAAGCTGGCTGCTATGGTCCGGTACAGTCTAGATTTTTTATACCTATAATTTTGAATACATACCTACTTCGCTAGGAAAGCCAGTAATAGTATATTTTGATTATCATAATTATTTTGCGACATACTCTGTCGGACGAAAATTATTTCATTTAAACTTTTTTTTTCTAGTTATTATTATCCTATTCCGGGAAAAACACCTTCCTTTTATACCTTCGTCTCCTCGCTTCCTGTTTTCAATGCTTTAAAAAAGATATCCTGGTCGCACCATCATCTCCTTCGTGGTCTGCCGCAGCTCCGTGTCTGGGCAGCTATCCTGTTTCAGGTATGCGGCAAACATGTCTTGTCCAGTGCCATTTAAGTTGGGTACAATTTTGAGCAACATCAACTACTTTTTCAAAAGTTATGATCGGTTCCTTAAAAAAGATATTTATTAACTAAATTAAGCAGATTAGAAAACTAACGATGGAGAGCGCAAGGTAGCTAATAATAGCCTGTCGTCGGGCGACGAGTGCGCGCGTGTGCAGTTCCGCCACCGAACGAGCTTCCATCCAATTACCGGCGACTGTTATTTAACCGCACCGATTAATCCGCTCACTTCCTATAGACTTGCTTCCTGACGGTTTTATTTCATTTATGTTCCTTTCGGACAATTTTCAACTTTCACGTGGCTGAAGCTAGGTACAGACAGCTGTTAGTATAATATACAGGTCACCAAGAAATAACAAATATTGACAGGCCGATTCCAATTCAGTTGAATTGATTAATTTACCCACAATTACATTAGTATGGCTCAGCTCTCACAGTTAGAATTGCCGCATCGTGTGAACTCGAGTACCACAAACGATGATAATTGGATTTGTGAATATATTTATGTTTACGTGCTAATGTGTGATTGTTCACGCAGTAACGTAAAAATGGAGTGTTAACGTGAACTCATAATATATATTTCCGTAAAGTTGGTGATCGACGTACGAGCCTATACTGCGGTTTTAAAGAACGTCAGTTTTACTTGTGGCTAGTTGGTGCTGATTGATGAGCGAATTAAACCGCAATCTTATGGCTCGTTAAACAAATAAGTGCTTGTGTATAGTCATCATCATCACCATCTCAACCGAAAGACGTTTTCCTGGACATATGCCTCCCCCAATCTTCGCCACAACAACCAGACCTGTGCGTTTTGCAATCATCATCTTGTGTATAAGAATAGGTATTATATTATTGTCTTGGCAATCACAATTTAGAGATCCTATTAGGTACCTACTAAGTGATTTTTTCTTTATGCTATGTCCCACACTAAAGACCCGAGAATCAGTTCAAACAACGAAAACAGAATAGAGTACTTGAAACAGTATGTGCAAAATCTGTTAGCACTAGGTGTAATTAATGTTAGTCATCGTTAGCTGGTTATTGTGTATTAATAGGTGATTATAATCGTGATAGGGTATTTATCTTTCATTATGACGCTATTATGACTTTGTGGCTTGCGTTTGTGTAAATCGGGACATATTGCTAAAACCAAATGTTACCTATTTCCATTGCATTTCAATCTACATTCAACGCATGCGCACAGAAAGGTAACATCTCCTAGTCCACAAGTAGGTAATTATGAATTGTAAGTAGCTTGCACATGGCTAGATTTGTTTAGCGGAATTCGGTCTGAATGCCTCAGGGGACGGTATGTATTATCCAGTGAGCACTGTTTTCGAGCAACTTCTTAGATCCTGTAACAATTGCAAGGGTTACATACGATACTTAAACCCGTGATTGTAGTCACAATAACAAACCACTTTTATTATGGCAACTAATCGTGAAAGAAATCAACAGTTCTGTACATTTTGGCCAGTTAGTAGGCGAACAGAAATGTGCTGCACAGTAAATGTTTACACGATAAGATTTTTTTTATTTACATTTCCATATGAATTCGAAAATATAAATAAACGCACTTTATAACATCAGCTGCATTCCGAGCAGACATCAAAAAGGGACATTACAATAGTACAGAAATAGCGTACAGGTGATTTTCGTTATGTAAGTGTAACCGCTGACGAGCGGTTGACTGCTCATCGCACTCGCGTCATTACCATATCTGCCCGCACTCGTAAAGCGAGATATGGCCGGATGTGTTGTGGAACTCACCATTTCGGCAGCATTAACACACGGAAAATTCAGAATTTGTGTCACGGAAAGGAATGCGAATTAAGGAATGCGAATTCTTTCGTGTGTACTAGATCTGAATTAAAAATAAAAGTCAAAAGAATAAAGAAAAAATAAATCACCAATTAACTAGGCTGAAGTGCACATCATTGCTTCCTATCAGGTAAGACAGTGGTCAAAGGTGAACCTATCTTTAATTCAAAAAAACTTCTCCTACTCAAGGTAAAGGGAGAGTCAGATTTTTACCGACTAAAACCTACCTTGTTCCTTCAGTAATAAATATCAAACAATATAAAAAAAATATAATAGTTTTTAAATCTAGACTACTGTGTGGTTAGACAGCGTTAGATAAAATAAATTTATATTCGAGTTACAAAATTTCCATAAAAGATTCATATCTCAGAGTAAGTTGGTACATAAAAATGTGTCTTCTGGAACGCAAATCAAACTAAGCGTAAAATCAGTTCAAGTGCGATTCCACAAAAGTTAAAAAAAAACAATATAGTTATCTTAAGAAAACTTGAAAGACGATTTTGGTAAATTATTTCAGTGACATTTAAGAAGTACCCGTAATTTCCACAATTCTCCTTTAAAGTTAGAAAGAGTAAATATACAGTTCAGTGAGTCCACTAACATAATAATTACGTATGAAATTCACCAAATTTTGAGTCATAAAATTGTTGTATCCTACGTAGCTCTGATATATCATACAGGACATTAAAAGTTTATTTGACAAAACTTAAGAGATTTTTAAAAGATTTTGATATTAATACCTTTTCTAAGAATCCTAACTTATACGAGTAGAATATCGTCAATGACTAATATTTGTTAAAAAGCACGTGCGTTTTTAATGTAAATGTTGCAGTATTTAATCGATTGAGATAGTTATAGGTTTTTTTTTTGTTGAGGGTTTTTTTTTCTTTTTTTTTATGGTAGGGGAATCATCAGAATGACTTCCCCCGCTCTTGGGCGGAGCGGGAGGGCGTGTCAGACTCTTACTGACTAAACCCCTACCCCGTTCCTTCCTTGCCTTCGTTCTGGGGGGGACTCGGTATCAACCGTTAGGAATACCACATGTTCCCCCCAGAGGCTTCGGCCCTACCGGGCCCCTACAGTTTGCTGACATCTCCTTGAGGCGCGCATGGAACAGAACGCGCCGTTGACGACTGGGCTCGGTCCAGATTATTTCCAGACTGCCGGACAGCGAGCTACCCAGTGCTCGCCGTCCGCGAACCCGCGCCTACGGTGGTCGGAAATCGGGATCGGGATCTCGGCGGCGGCGGCGTGAGGACCGTTCCCTCACGCGCTCGCGGTCAGCAGCCTCCTTCACGAGCATTACTGCTTCGCAGAAGGAGGCGACCGCATGCCAACCCTCCTCGCTCCGGACCATGGCCTGAACCAGGGCCCGGCGTTTTTGTTGAGGGCGGAAAACATCCAATGACATCTCCGGCTCTGGGCGGAACTGGACCGACTTTAACTAATTAAAATACATCTGCGTTCTTCAGTTGCTCTTTGTGTTCTAGGACTGCGGGTTTCCTTTTCAGAAATTCCCCGCGGTCCTAGCTAGCGGCATATGTCATGCTAAGCCCCTACGGTTTACTGGCATATCTTTGAGGGACATATAAGATTGTTAGAGGTTATTTGAGTGTAGGTATTACAGATTTCACAATTTTATTCAAGAGGTATAACTTACGAGTATATCGATTTCTGTTTTACAGACGCCATCATTATAAAGTTTGAAAGATTTCACTAATTACATAAGCTAACCACAACTCGGCGCGAACAGTGCTCACCAGATTAATCAAGGTGTTCAGGGTTTATTTGTTCTGTTCAACTCGACTACGGGATTCAGTTTAGTGCACCTCGACATAAGTTTTGCTCACTCGCTTTAATTAAACAGTACGCTTTGAGTCGGCTGCAATTTATTAGTGTGTTTACATTCTAAGTCAAACGTTTAAGTGCAAAAAAGTTGATCTACTACTATCAACATAAATTTCACCTATCAATACCCGCGAAACGAGACACAATAGTAAGACAATAACAGCGCGGTCCTATGAGACCGGTCGGGGATTCATGAACTAAAGATGTACAAGAAGACACTGACTGACTGACATATCAACGCACAGCCAAAACTACTGGGACTAGGAGCTTGAAATTTTGCACAAGGTTTCTTCCTTATTACTGAGTGATATTTTCTACTGTCACGCTGGCAGAAGCTAGTATTTTTGTCATTCGCAAGTTGCGATTGTGCAAAAAAAAATAGAGTAAAAGAAACTCCAAGTTCAATCATTAGAACGTAGTTCAATTAATTGCATCTATTAATTAATTAAAATAGCAAACCTTTTACAGAATTTTATCAAAATTGTGCGTCAGTTTGTTATAAAATATGCAAAACCAGGACAAAGAGCGTACCACAAAAATGCTTCACTAATTAAAATACTGAAAGAAAGAATGTAGAGCGAGACAAATGTCTTTGGGTGATAACGAACTAGAAGGTTATTCAAGTTTCTCAGAATTTCTTTTTCATATTTTTTATAAATGGTTCTAGTGCTTAGCAGCGATCCCATATGGTGGTAAGATGTGATGCAATCGTTGATGGTGAGGCACACAATTTTTTTAAGCCCCTATTATTCACCTGCCTGTGCCTGTGTTTTGCCTTTTTCCTTGAGTTCTTTTTCTTAAATAATCATCTGAAATTAGTGGATTGCTACTTTTACATTACTAGCAGAAGAAAATATTTAGAATAGTATTTAGTTAGTAATCTGTACATACTCGTAAATAAACAAAAAATATATTTAAAAGTACTTCAAATAGCTGCAAACCAATTTCAATACATAGTATTTAGAAAACGTCTACATTCAATGTTCAACGAATTGAAGCTCGAAGTAACCGCAAGCTTCCAATTTCCTTCCATTTCCATCAACACGGCGTCCGGAGGGAGTCGGCTTCACATCCTGAACTCTACTAACGAGAACCGCTTTCATTTGTATTCTTTGTACTTATGGTTTCAATTGACGTTTCATTTTGTTCTTGCACATGGGGCCTTACTATATTACAGTTATAATGTCAGGCGTGAAAGCAAGAAAAAGGGGTGAAGCTATAAACTGACTGACTTATCAACGCACAATTTTTATGACATAGGCGAGTAGTAAGAGAGGATTTTCGAAAATCCATTCTCTAAAGTAATGAAACGGGAATTCAAAATTTGAAGGGAGTAACCTACATTTACGAGAGCGAAGCCGCTGATAGAAGCTCGTACCCCATATGTATAACTCCATCCTTTAAACGTCATCAAGTGGATCATGTCAAGAGCTCCTGGCAGAGCCTCTGGTCCCAATACCTAACCTACCTTCCTAACAGAAAAAATACTCCCTACAGTTCGAAATTACTGAACACAATATCCGGTAAAATATTTCGCTATTATTTATCTCTTTTTAGAACACCCAAACTCTGCAATACTCCATTGTAAAGCCTTTAAAACCTGCCAGCTTTTCATCGATCACTGAGAGCTTAAAAAAGGCTCCTTTAAAAAAAAAGAATAGCGACTGCAGTAAAGAAAACAAAATTCTTGAAAAAATTTCAATATCTATTGGGATTTTTCATGGAGTATCCACTCGTATACGACATCGAGACACAAAGTTATCGCCTTCGGATTTTTAGTGAAAACTATGACAATTTACGTTGTCGAGTGTTCTACTACAATTAACTCTCCCTATATATTGGAATACAGTCAAAAGTATGTTTCGCTTTTGGATTCACAGAGAGGATAGCATGTTGAAGCGGGCAAAAAGTCGATTCCTGAAGTCGGGACGGGTACAAATCGTCAGTCGTTTGAAGCGAGGCAGTTCTTAACAAATCTCTTTCACAATTCTCTTTTTATCATTCAGAACGATTCAATACTTCTATGTACCATTAATAACTGACAAGAAACAGTTCCTGACTTCGCGACAGACGACAGCATGCATTTCATTATTTCAACTAGCTAACGCCAGCGACTTCGTTTGTGTAATAGTAGAAACTTATCCTAAGGGAACATACTCCAGTACAATAAAAGTATCTTACATATTCCAGGATATGGTCTAAGTTTAATCGAAATCCATTCAGTAGTTTGCGTGAAAGAGTAACAAACATCCATACATGCATACTGGTGATGTAGCGAATGTTGAATTTATCACATTCGCGAATACGTAATGATGCGAATAATTAATCCATTCCATAGATCCATAATTTCATACATAAAAACTTTCGCGTTTATAATATTAGTAGAACGAAGAAGCGAATTTGAGTATTTCTCATTTCTTCGATGAAAATTAATCTTTTTTGATAGATTTCAGACGAGGATTTCCTCTTCAAGTTATTATTTATTTGGGACAGTAAGTTATTTACTATCCGTAAACTTCTTATCGTAATAACTATTTTATGTGCCTGTCCCAATGTTGTTATCGCGGACTTCAGATATCTTTTATCATCATCTGCCTAGCCTTTTCCCAACTATATTGGGGTCGGCTTCCAGTCAAGCCGGATATAGCTGAATACCAGTATTTTACGAGGAGCGGCTGCCTACCCGACCTCCACAACCCATTAACTGGGGTAACACGGCACTTCATGGCAAGACTTCAGATATCTTTTATAAGACTCTATATTTATGACAAAGCCGTTATTACGATAATAACGGCTTTGTCATGCCCCAAAACAGAATCGGAAAGATTAGCATGATGATAAGCTGATATTCCGAATAATGTGCGCCTCACCATCTACGATTGCATCACTGCTTACCATCAGGTGGGATCGCAGTCAAGCACTAGTTTATATAACTTAAAAAAAAATCGACTGCACGTTCATACGTCTGTCAGTTATTCTCTTGTTATATATCCATAGATTCACAGCCGGTTACGAAGCTCCAATAAGGATACAGAACTAATCTAGTCACCAAACAATAAAGAGTGTGGCTGCCTATAAATATAATCTAAGTCTAGGCCATAAAATAAAATAGGTCGACATTAGTGAACGCCACGATCCAACAACGTTCAATACTCACAGCCGCATACTCTTTTATTGTATTCCTATCCACCAAACCTGTCCTGAAATCTCTCCCTCGCCAAGGCTCGGGTGAATTTCGCCGTAATGTTAATTACAATTTTTCTCCACTTATATCAAAATGTGCTATTGTATTTAAAATGCACAGGATGGTGCTATTATTTCGTCTGTGGACTTGAAAAAAAAAATAAGAAAGAGTAAAATAACAAAGGATAAAGGGAGCAGAATCAGACGAAATGAATTCCCACAAGATTTTATTAGCACTAATATTTACTCTGGCATGTTAACAGATCCTCAAACAGACTGAGAGGAGAAGCTTACGTAATCACTTCAATAATAAAGCTTAGCTTTTAGAAACAATTATTTGCCTTAGGTATATCTAAAAGCGAGCTAGAATTTTAAGACAAAGGGAATAGAATATTCATTATGTGGTTACCCACCCTACTCTATTTTCATAGGATCAAACAAATAATATTATCTCAGCAAAGAGGTAAAAAATGTATAATTTTAGATGCTTATTATTTAGTAGAAACTTTCTACAAAAAAATTGTAGTTTTTTTGAAAGACTTGTTCAGGGGATTTTTATTTTGTTAAGTCTTTATTAAGTTTATGCGTCAGAGGGACACCTAGGGATCTTTAAATCGAGAGTGAATCAGTCAGTATTATGCAAGAAAGAAAGAAAAACTTTTATTCGTACCTAACACAATCGTACACAATACATACACACAACACAAGAAAAAAAAATCGGTGTGACTCCAAAAAGATTCCTACGAGTAACTAATACAAAATACTCTACCTTCGACCACATCGTCACTTTCCATCAGCGGAATTAATCTATAAACAGTAAAAAAAGTATTTTGAATAATATATTATTTTGATAGTCTACGCGTGGTCTACGCAGTTGCTCATCTTACGTGGCAGAAGTGACGTCATTGCTACGCTGTTGAAACTTTAATCCAAATATATCTATTCTGAATTTAGCAGAATTTTAATATAAATTAGTTTTCCATTTTCCACTCTATAAATAAACTGGATTGTTTATATAACCCAATACAGTTTAATTATAGAGTTTATTTTAACTTGTTTGTACAAATCTCTATCAGAAATTGGAATTAAAATTCCCAGAACCAATCAGGTTCAAGTCCAAAACAGGAATAAGCTGTACGTGAGTTTGAGTTGTATTTATATTTATGATTTTGTATTTTTTTCCTACGGGAGAGCATATAAAATTTTTACTTAAACCAACTCCTTCCTTGGCTTGTGTTCCGGAGCCACGGGTTTCCTTTACGAAACGAACTCATGGCCCACATAATAGATAAAACACACATTTGCAGGAGGCTGTGGAACACTACGCTTCGTCATCGCCTCGGGCTCAGTCTGGATGGTTTCCAGACGGCGGGCTATCCATTGCTCGCGGATCGTAACTCCGTGATTTTTCGTTTTTCTTTTGCGTCTACATTGTCATGTTTTTTTTTAGAAGGGTTTCTCTCACAAAATATTATTAAATATTGTATTGAAGGTGCCTTTATAAACTGTTGGCACAAACTAAAAATACCTATACAATACTCGCTCTTTTATTGGTAAGTATTTCGTTTCATAACACAATAAAAAGTAAAGTGCACTGAAGTGTATTATTATTAGGACTGTATATTGGTTTCTATCGTATTTTCTTTGAAAATGGGCTTAAGTATGGAGACCTGAACTCATATGTTTTTTTTTTATAAAAAACTGTGTAGTCTATAAATCAAATTAATATTATAAAAGTAAAAGCTTATAACCCACACATTGTCCACGAAATTACATCTGAAATAACGTAGCGGACGGGTTTCAAATAAGTATAATATACTAGCTCCGGCCCCTGATTTCGCCCGTGGGAAAATAGGTTTCTCTGTTTAATTATTGTTGTGTGTTTTTATTATTGTCTCAGGTAAAAGAAAAGGTATTTGTTTCAGGTAGGAAGCAACATAATGCATGCAATTTATTTTACTAATATCCCCGAAATTACAACGTTTCTGTATCAATTTTTTTACATCTGTGAGTACGGTACGCGCTTAAACGTTTTTCAATGTGATTTGAGTGACTAAAGTTATTCTTGATTAGAAGCCCAAAGGTTCTGTTGCTATGAGCGGCCTCTCAAGAGTTAGGTTTTTTTTACATTCTAATACTATGTTGTTTGAAGCTGTTTTCCGTGCCATTAGAATTATATTCATTTGAAATTATGACTATTCTACTCGTGATATGACGCACGTATAACAATTAGCTACGCTATACTACTTTACCATTTAAAAAGGTTGCCTGGTTCTAACAGTTTTATGAAGAGCGGAAAATGTAATGTGTGTGCTTTGGCAGCAGACGGGACTCTGCTGGAACAACTCCAGGAATCTTTTATTTCTTTTTCAGAATTAGTTTTTAGTTTATCGTGAGGGTTAGGGTGTGGAGGTGCGTGAGTTTAGATAAGCAGTTTCCCAAAGTACATATTTATCATTCAAAATTTGTTTTCTTTTTATCATCATCTGCCCTCTTTTGTTTCAGTCACTACAACACGTTTATCTATCGAGATGTACGAGTATATAAATCGAGAAATTGACTGACTGACGTATAGGTGAGCACGAAGAGAGGCCTTTTTCAAAATTCATTACCTAAAGTAACGAAATGGGGGTTAAAAAATTGTATGGAGAAATCTATATACTTTCAAGCGGGTGAAGGCGATGGCACAAGCTAGTTTGCAATCATTTTCTGATATATAATGTACTCGATCTCTTACCGCTAGCAAGGTGTAATAATCTGTCTTTTAATACTATGTTGTATTTCAGACGATTAGTTTTATTTTTTTAAATTCAGATACAAAAAGTTATGTCACCCTTAGAGACCGGTTTCCGTCTTTGGCAAGTATCCAAAGTGGCCGAAGCAATATATACGCTGCAGTATGTACCTAAGTGTTATTATCATAAGTCTAGAATGGCTTAGCTTCTTATTACTTTTATATAAAATCAAATACTGCATGTTTCATCAGAAAAGTTGGCTTAGTGCATACTTCTTCAAATGAAATGCAGTTGCGGTATTGGAAAGTGGACCGATAACTTGGTAAGGTTCATGGAAATCCGATGGTGAGCCGCACAAGACTGGTGATTGTGGCGTACTTGTCCCTCAAGTATGCCACAATCACCGATCATATTATATATAAACCGGGAGGTTTATGACCAACATTGGACGATGATGATAACCTAGTAGGTACTTATGTACTTATAACGCGAATTAACAAAAGGATTTCTTTTTTGATACAATTCCTTGTGTGACTTTAACATCACAAAGAATCTACTGAATAATTTAACAGATTTTTCCCATTCGAATACCTAATTCCCCAACCCTGGTATTTATTTTGAACAATACACGTTCATTATTTGAATATTTTTTTTTTCATTCCTTTATTTAAATTGTGGAATTGTGAACACATAGACTTTGATGAAAAGAAAATTGAAATAGACTGTTTGATTTTTTAAAAATTTAAATTAAGAGAGGAAAATGTTGTATTTGATGTTTATTAGCATAGTAACAAGCTTGTATTTTTCATTTATTATGGATGAAATTATTTATGATTTTTCAGATATCTGACAATATGGGCACGCCATAATTATGACGGCAAGTACCCTTTTTGAGGATTGGCTGGAAGGACATCACGGTTTCACATCCGCATTACGCAGACCCACATCGGATATGGTAAGTTCAGAAGGATCCTGCACCGGATTCGTGTGGAAGAAAAGCCCAGGTGTGCGTAGACCGCTCGGAGGACATGCTAGAGGTGTGCCTCGCTTTGGCAGAGCACCGCAGTGTTCTCGTGGGGGCAATCGGCAGCAATGCTAGTGAAGGATGCTGCATGCGTAAGGGAACGGCCCTCGTTGGTGTACTATCTCAAATTCTACACACACGAGTGTCGTCATGATATTTTAAATGTTTCTCAAAGCACAGTTACGTTGATACCTTCTTATGAACTAATTTTTAATCAGATTACCAACGTAGTACTTTAAGATACGGCAGGCATGTGTGAGCTCACAGTTGACTGACCAAAAATTTAACCGAAAAAAAAGGTTGCGCTCGCTTTTCGTCGCTAGTGATCCGTGAAAATCGTGTAAATGGAATTTGCACCATGTTCCGGTCCAATTCATTAAATGAACGGTAATTGAAAGCAATCCTTACGTCCCGGCCGCTGCTGGAGACGGAGACGCCCGGGGCGTTATTAGTCGCAGGGCGATTTCCAGCTACCGTAGATGTAGGCTTATGAACTCACCGCAATGGGCAGTTTGTCGTCCGGTAAGGACCAGGTCCGAATCGATGAAAATGTGTTAATCCACGCAAAGCTCAAAGAGATATCAGCAAATTGGACAGGGCCTAAATGAGGCCGATACCTGCTCAGGCTGCCGAAACGCAGTGTAAGTAAAGGAACACATAGAGGTGAGTTTAGAATTCTTGTATCAGAATTTTTGTAGCTTTTAGCTACAAGAATTCTGATACTCTTGTTCATTTTAGAACGGGAAAAGTGATGGTTTCCGACAACGAAATAAGGCGTACCTTTCATAACACACCACCGTCTCTTTGTGGAGGCGATTGGTGACGGTGATCTAGATTAGAAAAGGGATTTTTTGTGAAGGGAACTCGCTGTCTTAAAACGTAAGGAACAACTGAAAGACACAAGTGCGTTTTAGTCAATAAAAGTCTGACACGCCCATTCCACTCCAGAGTGGGAGAAGCAACTGGATGGCTACTCACCTCAAAAAAAAATGTTTATTTGTCCCTCGCAGACCAAACAAGACTCTCGAATGCCCTTGAACCGGGTTTCTTGTTCTTATTCAAGAACAGTTGCTACAATGTTAAGTAATGGTAAATGGCCGCGTGTGATAAACTTTCACGTATCGTCGACTCAATCGTTCGTATCGTGTTCGATATTTTCGAAGAAAATTTCTGGCTAAGCATTTTACTATAACTGGTCCTAAAGTAAATTTATTGAGTTTAGTTTTAAAAACAAAATTCGTAAAGATTTACAGTTTATGAGGTTAGGTAGGTTCTTGAGATTCAAGCTTTAGGAATTATTCCCAAAACTTTCAAAATTGTAAATAAAAAAGGAAAAACTGTTACAGGAATTGTGTGTAAAATAACACAGACAATTCAGAGGAAATATTTAATAATCGTTCAAAATGAAACCGTATAAAATAGTTTTGGAGAGATTATACTTTTTTTTAAGGTGTCATCAAAACTGACTTGTGTCAGATAGTCCAGTCAAAATAGACATTCCAGTTTGCATTAATTCCCAACAAGCTGGATTTTTGTACAGGCCTTGAATACGTCATTACGAATGATATGTCAAAAGTCCCCATCGATCCCGCTTGTGCGTTGTTTTTTATTCGAGGTCAAAGGTCACAAATTAGCGTTTTTTGCGTATATCTCTGAAACAACGAGAGCTATCGAAAAATAGTTCAGGCAAAGTTTGTAGATCGTAAAATTGTCTACAAAAAAGATCTCGACACTTTTCTTCTACAAAGCATCGCTTTCGAGATATCGTGACTTCAGACCGCAGGAAAGTCGTACTTTAAGTGTAACAATCAGTGTAGTACTTAGCCGCAGCAGCAACTAAGTCATATTCATACTGAATGCGGGCAATGACACTACTTGTTAGCTCATGAGAACGAGTCTGAGCTTCCTTAAAGAAGGTTTTTCTTGAAGTCAAGCGTTGAAACTTGAGGACACTCTTGGTCGAAGATGCTGCGCTTTTTTCATTTCAGCCGTTTTATCTGCTTCATTGCCACAGAAAAAACAGTATTTCGTCAAAAAAACGATTCATTACATCGTGCTCTAGTACGAGGAGGACTAATCCCAGATGTGAAAGCTATCTCCGCCTCACGCTGTCTTTTAGCTACAGCGATGCTGCTCTTCCGGATGTATGTTTTTTTTTTTTTGACTAGGGCATCTCGCAGTTTAGCTCGCTACGGCTGTTTACTGCTTAACCGGACAATCCTGTGGCTGCCGAGAGCGTGACTCTAAGCCTCCAGCCAGGGCAAATAAAATTAAGCGAACACGCTAAGGGCACCCCCTGTGGGGTACGAACCTCGGCTTAGGGTGTCGCTGAGACAGCAAGGGACAGCTGGATCATATTTTGGGGACTATTTTAAAGCTACTAGCTCAGCACGCGGGCTGGCTTTGTCGAGCAAGGGTCTGGGTGGGTGAATTACCGCGATTCCGGGGCCCTCGGCGGCGAGGGCGGAAGGACGGCCGTCTGTATTT
This sequence comes from Mythimna separata, assembly GCA_030763345.1. Classification (NCBI taxonomy): domain Eukaryota; kingdom Metazoa; phylum Arthropoda; class Insecta; order Lepidoptera; family Noctuidae; genus Mythimna; species Mythimna separata. The sequence continues at coordinate 3,439,666 of JAKKIA010000036.1, read as the reverse complement.
GTATTTCCTAATCGTACTTGTTTCCCTACTACTCTCTTGGAGGACAGTTATGGGGTCGTCGGGGGTAGTGAGGGTGAGTCGAGGACGTCGTATCTTGCTGATACGAGAAGCGGTGTATCGGGCGGCAGATACTATGAGGGGGTTGGAGTGTTTTTCTGCGGAGGCGAAGAAGCGCACAGTAATGCGTTTCATGAATTGCTGAACTGTGGGGATCTTGAGATCGAGATGAAGTCTCTCGTTGCGGACGTTCCGGATGTATGCTTTACGACACTGCTTATAATATATCGTTACAGATGGTTTGTCCTTCAAATCTTCATCGAACCCATCATCCCTTAGTATGAGTGCATATTCGTATTTTCTATGTTTAAAATAGCCATAATTCGAGAACAGTGCATCAGAAGAAAAAGTGCTAGATTTTTTTTGTAGAGAATTTTACGATCTACAAACTTTGCCTGAATCATTTTTCGATAGCTCTCGTTGTTTCAGAGATATACGCAAAAAACGCTAATTTGTGACCTTTGACCTCGAATAAAAAACAACGCACAAGCGGGATCGATAGGGACTTTTGACATATCATTTGTAATGACGTATTCAAGATCTGCACAAAAATCCAGCTTGTTGGGAATTAATGCACACTTGAATTATAATTTAGTCTATTTTGACTGGACTAAGACTTCTACTGACTAACGGCCGAAATTAATAATCAATCCATCACATATCGGAGATTGAAAAACAAATGAAACAACAGAAAACATGTAAATTTTTGTATGGTAGCATTTGTTTTTCAATCTCCGATATGTGATGGATTGATTATTAATTTCGGCCGTTAAACCCCCTCCTGTTCCTTCTTCGCCCTAATTCCAGGTTCCCAGGGATCTCTTTTGTCAACCCAGGCCCAAGAAGTGGAGAGATTTTTTATGAGAGCACAGATTTCTTCAAACTTCATGCACTTTAATTTCACCTGTTATGTAAAATTTACCCGTAACAATTAAAGAAAATATTTCTACCCAAGATTCACCAAAGAATATTATTATTGTACATTCCCTATTATGTTCAATTTCGTGACGAATCTATCATAAGCGAGCTTTTTATGGTTTTCTTTTATCAAAATACATCTCCTGGAGGTTTAATAGAATTTCTCTCAAGTGCCATAATGTGTGTGTATTCGTATTTCTGCTTAATATTATGCGGTGTATTTCAGCTTCTAAAATCAATTTTTCTCCTGGGAACAAATAGTAGAGTACCTACATTGTATGTTTCTAACAAAATATTCACGAATTTAACCACTACTTAACTCAAAGTACGTCAAATACGCGCTTTGGTCATGGAGTTGCGAAAAGCAGCCCGAAATACAAGTACAATAATATATAACTCAAGGGACAACGATGTGTACTATTTGAAACAAGTCTAGTATTCTGTACAATGTAGCTTTCTATCTATTCAAAACTTTTCATGATCGATGTACTGTTTCTAGAGATAATCTCATAGATAAAAAAAACAACTCCGTAGCAAAAATACCAAAATAAAAAAACAGGTATTTTGAAATGTCTAGCTATCACGGTTCATAAGATGCAGACTGGCAACAGACAGACGGACAGCTCACGCATAGCAATAGATTCTCGTTTTTACCTTTTGGTGACTGTTTTGGTAATCCTAAAAACGGTATCTGCTTAAAACTACACTATAAAAGTAAAAATTGCAGCAAAACGAAAAAAAAAAAAAAGAAATACCAATCGTTCAGTACTGTAAGCAATACAATCAGAACGATTGCGATTGCTTACATTTATAAAAGAGATTACTATTACCGAGGCACTGCATTTGAAGCGAGTCACATCTGCATTAATAATATATTGTCTGTTTATAGCCTCTCCGTCGATTTTTGTGAAATAAGAGCTACTAATACTGATAAATATGTGATAAATTGAACGTTTTTAACTGAAATCTGTTAAATTAAGGCCGTATTTAATTTTATATTTGTAGAGAGATGATGTTTGTAACTGTATTTAAGATTGCTGAAACTTATGATCCCTGTCATAAGAACTTATGATGTCGCTTGTGAAATGGATTGCTAATATTTGCAGATAATATCGTTAATATTCTGTAAAAAATAAACATTCGACTTATTTATTAAAAAAGTTTTCTATCAGTGTGGTTAAATACATTAATTAGATTAGTCAACTAACTATGAAAAGCAGTTTCCTTCTGATTTTCATGTTTTTCAACATCATTAATGAAACGTTCTCGCATATAGAGTAACGTAAAAGTAAATGGTAAGCTTGTCGTTTAAAAGTTTATCACTTTGCGGTCAATTTTTAAATTAACTTAATAGTTGAATACCCTAAACAAACAACAATTTGGGTTACACGAGTGCCCATGGTTAGTTAATGGACGAACTATGAACTTTCGTACGGAATAGCTAAACTGTATTGTGAATTTATTTGTTAGTCATTATTAGTTTTGACCGAGGAATCGCAGCACATTATATAAAAAGTGGACCTATTTTTAGTTTTTGATCATTGAATTAATTATCCTCCCAAATAGATCTGCTTAAATATTGTACGATCTGATGATCAACCCTGAGGGCGCTTGTGCACTACACGGAATTTTACTGTCCGGCAGTCAGATTTACATCAACTTTCATTGAGAATTCATTGAAATTCATTGACAATTGTAAGAAATCGGACTGCCAGACAGAAAAAATTCCGTGTAGTGCATAAGCGCCCTTATCCTTTGATGCATTAAGTCCGCCTATGTACCACCACTGTATACGATATTTAAGGAAACATCATAACAAGTAAAAAGCTTTATTTATACGTTTAGTTAATGACTGACTGTAGCCATAGGGGGAGAAGATACATCGAATTGATCTACTTATGAAACCGGAAGGTAGGCACCGGAACTCTGTAATAATTCAATATGTTCCAGTTTCCTTTTGAGTTCCAGGGCTACGGTAACTCTTTAAAAATCCAGGAAAGTTTTTGTATTAATCTTAACTAACCAACTACATAATTATTTTTGTGGCGTCGAGATACTTTAACCAACCAGCTTCGTATTCTCGAGGATTGAACGTTATTGTTTTGAGAAAATTACGAGATCAGAACTGCCCGACTCGTTTTACTTCATTTTACTACAAAATAAAATTTCTACTTACGTAATATGTGATGTAGAGGGCACGTCATTACTGCTCACTCGTATATATATGAAAACCACAGGGCCGGTAAGTAGGTAGGTATTACAAAAGGATCACCTAAAAATGAATGTGCTTTATAACCAGTCTAGCAGAAACGCAATAAAGAGCTGAGAACCCCCAAAAGTTTTCGTATATCATACAAACGAGGCCATTATTAAAAGTTATTGTTTTATTCGCTGTATTTATTTTTAGTGATATCAGATTTTTTATGATTATGTAAAAGGCACAAAAAAGCAAGCAGCTTTTATAAACACGTACATAGACAAAACACTTAAACCCATAACTATCTGTAGGTCACACAAATATATTGAAGTCGCATAAAGAGGACCAATAATCAAATGCGAGACACACAGGACCGGTCGTTGTGACATTGTTTGGTGATATTTACGTTTACTTTGCGTTAATTGTAAAAACAACGTAACTGTGTAACCGTGCGAAGCCGGGACGGGCTGCTAGTATATTATATAATAATATTATATATATATTAAAGTCGTAGATAATTATGATTTTCGTCAAATATGTTTTGAAAGATTCTGTAGAAATTACATTTACGAATTGAGGGCCTAAAACAAACCGCCAAAAATCTATAATGCGACCGTCTACAGATCTGGGAATTTCTTAAAATATTTAATAAATTCTTTACTAAATTCTTTCGTAAACATTTTTAACCCAGACAGTAGGTATTTTCCCAGATTTAGACTGTGCCTCTTTATGCAAACGTCTGGATTGAGAGCCCACACAGAAATTTATTGATCATTGCTCTAAGTTTTAGCAATTTTTTACTAAATCTTGTTTCATTTCGTAAGGATTTAAAAAATGGGCCCTCAATCCAGATACACACAAAACAGAGAACTTAACAAATTCTTTGTACTTCGTCTTCTCTGAAATCTCGTTCGTTCAATAAATCAAGTTTCCGTTGTTAAGATGTTAAGAAAACTTTCGCATCGGTCAACATCTTGAAGATTACACAAATAGCCGCGACGATCGTTGGAACTCCTCCGAGGGTTGCGGATGAGGAGGTAATCTTTACAAATATGCTAAAGTTGAACAACTCTGACCCAATCACGGTAACACACTTAGAAATGGGATAAAGGTTGCTTGTCTAAAAAGTTTTGGTGCTTCTGAACGATAAATGTTAAATTCACTTTTTAATAAGATAAGCACAAGGCAAGTGCCTGGTGAGGGTCGCGGCAATCCAATGGATGCGAGACGCACTGGACCGGTCGTTGAGACTACGCTTGGGGGAGGCCTATGACCAGCAGTAGATGTCTTTCGGGTGAAATGATGATAATAATTCAGGCCTCCTCTTTAGGTGAGGAAATACTTAGGCCATAATCCACAGCGTAGGCCCAGTGGTGAAGATTTCTTTGAGTTTTTGTTCTAGGATAGGCCGGTTTATTCACGATGTTTTCTTTTATTGTTTTTTGAGAACATAGTGATGATGAAATAAGTTTATCAGGTTTATAACCAGCTCAACGTGCTCTCTAGCCCTAGTTGAGTTAGTATTCATGAAAAATACACGCACAAAACAAATTTTAGGTGATGAACATAACACCTAACACAGATTTATAACCAATCGAAGCATATTTTATTGTAAAACAACTATTATAAACATATAAAACACTTAACAATTAAAATTATCTAAATTATTAAACACCACATTCAGAGATAAAGACCCGTGCATATCACACACCATGACAGTAAAAAATATATAAGCAACAATTTATCTGCAGAAGTATCCAGAAGGCCAGTCAATACTTGGTCTTAGTCTCGACGTCACTAACTAGAGTGAATACATTCTCAGCTGTATTTCTACCGTGAATGTCTATGTAGTTTGCGCAATTCACACCACACTCCTGTGGAAGGTAAGACAAATTGATTAGGTGGTAGATTAATTAGCCGCGGTAGGTATTATACTTGATAGTGTCTGTCATCGTCTCCCTAGACTTTTTTCAACTAACTTGAGGTTGGCTTACAGTCTAACTGGATGTCACTGACTTATTCTTCTGGCTAGACCTTAACCCATTTATTTGGGGTCGGCCCTCCTTGTCTTCATTTTCCATTGTACATGGTTTATTGAGATGAGCTTCTTTAAGGTTTCTTTGGACCGTCGTCAGCCAAGTGAACGGTGGTTTTACACGCGTGCGCTTCGTCTTTGGCAGTTCAAAGGGCAATAAATGATAAATGATTTTTAAATTAATATATTAATGTGAAGGTACTCACTGCCCCAAAAAAGGTTTGCATCCAATTTTGATTCATGACGCATAAACACTTGTCGGCGACCAGGTTTTTTATGATTAGCCTAGCACTAGTCTGAAAAATAAATAAATAAAAATCAATAAAACAAACAATATTTTAATTTACTCTGTCCCAAAAGTTCCCAAAACCATTTTGCGAACACATTCATTTTGGACAGCCTTATTCATGAATCCTCGACCGTTCTCATGCGACCATGCTGTTATTGTTTTACTATTGTGTCTCGTTTCTCGGGAATGTGATAGGCTAAGGAGCGGAATTTTCGGAGTCTGTTTTCCCTGATAGCTACAACCTGGAGGTATTAAACTCGTCAAATTTTGCGCGAACGTCGGCGTTTGCGAATTATTCGCAAATGCGGTCAATAGTGAATAGATTACTTCTTAGCAAGCAAGCGTGCTTCATCGTCGACTACTCATCGCTTTCCATCAGATGAGATAGTGGTCAAGGGCACGCCTATCGGTAGTAATTAAAAACCAGTTCACAATTAAATACGACTATTATGTGGATTCTTAAAAAAAATCTATTAAGCAGTACTCTACTAAAAGATGTACCTTCACAGGGCTTCCCAATCCCTCAAGTCTGTCACACGGCAGCAGAGGCATAGTCGTGAACCGACAGTTGCTGTCCCTGACAGCGCTCAGTCGCAGAGGCATACGGTCCTTAGGCTCTGGCGCACTCGCTGGGGCGTACCGCACATAGAGTGGTGGTGCCTGTATATTCAGATTAATTTACTATTATTTGCAACTCATCATCATCATCATCGTCTCAGCCGAAAGACGTCCACTGCTGGATATACGCCTCCCCCAAGATTCACCACAACGACCGGTCCTGTGCGTCTCGCATTCATCGGATTCCCGCAATCACAACCTCATATAAAAATCAATTACTGTTCGTTAGTCTCGCTAAAACTCGAGAACGGCTGAACGGATTTATCTTATCTTGGTATTGAAATGTTTGTGGAGGTCTAGGGAAGGTTTAAAAGGTGAGAAAAATTCTAGAAAATAAAAAAGAATTCGGCAGTATGCAGTCTGCCGGGTCAGCTAGTTTTTAATAACCGATTCCCTGTTAATGTTTAATACTTTTTGGGATAGCTTCCAACTCTTTGAACGACGTTTGTACAACTTTGTTTGAATGACCCTGACGTTCAATAGCGTGTACGAAATTGATGCGGGCGAAAATATTGGTCTCCGATTATTTTTTTTTTCCCAAAACGTAATTTTTGTGATTTTAGCAAAAACGTGTAATGACGAATGACGTAATAATAATACGTGAACAAGCGCGGACAAGATTTGTAAATTAATTTCTTTAATGAAGGTAAACTTTAATAACCCCTTGACGTTCTAGCTTCGTGGTAACTCTTGCGAATCAATAAAAAAATATAAATCACGATTTCATTACCAATTTAAAAATTACACTTTAGCAAGACAATTTCATGTAACCTTGGGATCTGCATAATTCTCAGCCTGTAGTAGGAATTCGTCACCATATTTCATTTGATCACCACGTTTGTGTTCATCCCAGGCGCTGCAAGCAAATCAAATTGAATAATATTTGATCGATATGTCCTAGTAAAGGCCATCTCTTCCCCGTTTCAGTTGGCTCATTTGTCTTTTAGTATATTGTTTGGTCAATGGTTTAGTTTTAAATCATCCAGCCTTCTTCTTCTGTCTACCAGGGCGACTCTGTCGGTCCCAAAACCAAACCGAATGCTACGTCAAATATTTTATGCATTATTTGGTATAGGTACTATTTTGGAAGACAATTAAAATATTCCTTTTCTTAAGACATCTTTGTTGAAGTAGAATGTTTAGCACCAAAAATATAAATATGAAAATGTGAGCCAAGTTCATCTTATGATAATGATATGGTTGTCGACTTCACTGACAAAAAAATTAATACCTAATGGATATCAAATTTTGAAGATAATCTTGAAACTTATTTAAAAGATTTTTTTTTTCAAATAGATTTGGAAGGAATTTATTAAGGGGTCAAAAGTAGCTCCAAATGGTTCGTGCACGGTACATGGGCTGCGTTGTTGCTCGCCAGTTCTCTTTTGGATTGACACGCTCCCGCGTATCTGAATTGCAATCAAGCCAAAATATAGAAATTCAACACTTACATTCTATCGTGCTGACAACAGACCAGTAAATATTTCGACCACGAAGATAATTACCTCATCAGAAGCATAAGACTGCCTGTCTATCAATTACTTAAAGTAACTTTAGGTTTTTTGTTCTTAAACTTAAAAGTATTAAAATAAGAAGCTTATCTGAGGGAGCAAACCTGACAATAAGGAATGAGTTCCGACAGCATGGCGTGAGGATGGGCGACAGGGTCATGAGACAGCCGTCGCTTATATTCTGCATGTAGTCTACCTGTCGCTCCCGCACCAGAATAGACATAGCCAAGCCGTATTTCTGCTTGGCACCCGCAACCTTCGGTTTTGCTAAAAATTGTATGATGATCAGCTTAACATTGGAGACGACGTAGATTACAAATAATATCAAATTGCAGAGTCTTCTTCTTCTTCTTCCTGCCTTAATCCCATATTGATTGGGGTCTGTGCAACACGTTTTTTTTCTTCCATTCTGTCCTGTCATCCGTCAAATGACAGAGTAATTGTCAATAAATTGAAGGTTTAGCTTAATATTAACGGTACTGGTGAAATATCTACCTGGCATATCAGTTCCTTGCTAGCCGCGGCGTGCGTCGCTCGCTCGCACAATGCTTGTACGATCGCCGAATAGTGGCTCAACGAGCAGTAGTAATATTGACAATTTTAATGACTGTGAACATCGTTGTAATCAGTGTAAAGTGGTGATCAACGAACTATTGGCCTTTGTGACCCACAAGATAGATACTATACCGGAGACTGGAATACTGCAGATATGCCTCAGTACTTATTCTCATGAGGAAGTGGAAACGGCAAGATCTATTGTGTATAAACTATTAGCGCCGACGAAAAAGTATATAGTGCGACGTAAAGAGGGGTCTGAACAAAAGAGCTTACAAGAGATTATAAAAATTATAAAAGAATTTGAACCGGACTGTCTTCCAGCCTTTGTAGCGAAAAATCTTAATAAGTTGCCACCTGTGTCATTTGACTATGTAGATGTAACTGCATTTCTAAAAGAAATGGCTATATTAAAAAGTGACTTGGCCTCAATTAAAGCCAAAAGTAACGTTGTGACGGATACGACAACTTCATCATCGGATATGGAGATTTTAAAATTGGAAATTGATGAATTAAAACGTATGGTGACAGAACTTAAGGTACAAGAAAATAAATGTAAACAAACTCGGACGGTAGCAGCTGATTGCGCTGCGGAGAAAGGACGTGAACAGAAGAGGACAACATCCCCGCTCTCGCTCGTACCTACTACAAAATCTAACGATCACCTTAATGTTCCCACGACGGAACCGATAATGAGCTCGGTTTCAAGGTCGCATGATCGAAAAACAACAGCTGATTCATCATATACTCCGCTATACAGAGATATGTTGATAAGTAAAGTGCAAAACGATAGTACAGATAAACCTAATCCAATGGAGGATACATTTACCCTAGTGGAGAAAAAGAGAAGAAAGAAGTTCACAAACAAGAGTGGGACTGGACAAGGCTCGAATAAACTACAGGTTGCCAATCTATCATCAGCTGTTTATGTGTCTCGGCTACATAAAGCAACCACCATAGATGACATTCGGGCATACATCAGTGACATGGGCGAAAGCTGTATTAAAGTGGAACTTCTCACACAGAAACATGAGACTGAATTTACATCTTTTAAAGTAACTATAGATAAAAACAAGACAGAAAAATTTTTGAGTGTTAACTTTTGGCCAATAGGTGTCAGGTTTAGACGATTCCGTGAATATACGGTGAGAGGAATTAAGGAACTTAATAACTAATTATGGATTGTAAGTTATCTATATTATCCTACAATTGTAAATCTATTAAGCGATCGCAGCAATGTGTGCGTGAGCTTACTAAAATAAATGATATTGTGTTGCTGCAGGAGACTTGGTTGCTGCCCCATGACCTGGATTTTATGAATGAAATTAATGAGGATTTTGGGTGTGTGGCCAAGTCTTCTGTTGACACATCAGCGGGGGTACTAAGAGGTAGGCCGTACGGGGGTTTGGCTATTATGTGGAATAAAACAAAGTTTCCGTACGTTTCGCCTATTCACTGTGCTAGCGACCGCTTAACGGCTGTGCGAATAACGACTGATATGGGATGTATTATCGTTGTCAATGTTTACATGCCGGTGGACAACGCCGATAACTTAACTGAATTTATTGACTGCTTGGGTGCAATTTATGCCATTATAGAGGAAGGCGAGGCGCAGTGTGTTTATGTTCTTGGGGATTTTAATGCGCATCCCTCCGCTAAGTTTGGATGTGAATTGATAAGGTTTTGTTCTGATATGGAGCTGGAATGCGTAGATATTAATTTACTTGGGTTAAACTCGGACGCTTACACGTTTATGAGTGAGTCACACGGGAGTCGGCGATGGCTGGATCACTGCATCACAACCAAGGCGGCTTGGAACACCGTGATGGCGGCTGACGTCATATATGACGTCATGTGGTCTGATCATTATCCATTGCGTATTGTCTGCGATATAAAGTGTATGACTATTGAGGCCACTTTCGCCGGCTGCCGTGACGATCTTAAGAATATTAAATGGGGGAAACGCACTAATGAACAAATAAATGCATACCAAAAATATTGTGTTGATAAATTAGGTAAGGATTTTAACATTTTTAAATGTGATTGTATAAACAACATGACTTGTACGCATCGTAATAAATACTGTGAATCAATTAAATTATATTATACTCACATTGTTAATACATTGCAGGCCGCTGCTATGCTGGGGTCTCGTGCAGGTGTACAGAAGAGGTGCAAAAAGGTGACAGGGTGGAATTACCATGTGCGTGAGTGCCATCAAACTGCCAGGTTTCACTTTGGGGCTTGGGTAGAGGCTGGTAGGCCATCACAAGGACTAATTTTTGAAAAAATGCGTAAAACTCGAGCTATTTTCAAAAATAAAATTAAATGGTGTCAGAAAAATGAAGATTCTATAAAAATGAACATTTTGGCTTTGCATAGGAACGAGAAAAATTTTGTTAAGTTTTGGAATGCTACTAAAAAGATGAATTTTAAACAGAGCCTACCAGTCTCTGTTGATGGATTACAGGATACATCACATATAGCGGACTTATTTGCCAGTAAATTTAAAGTAGACCCCTTGCATGCGGATTGCCAGCTCGGCACTGATACCATCGCCACTGAGTCTATGCCAATATTTACGCAAGAAGATATAATCTCTGCTGTGCGGAATATGAAGCGTGGTAAGTCACCAGGACACGATGGGCTCAGTGTTGAGCACCTAATCTGGGGTAGTGGCAAGTTATATTACCATTTGACTATTTTATTTAACCTATGTGTGAGGTACGCCTACTTGCCTGAACTCTTGATGAAGACTATGGTTGTCCCTGTTGTCAAAAACAGAACTGGAGATTTGAGTGCATCAAGCAACTATAGACCAATCTCGCTCGGTACTGTTATAGGTAAAATGCTGGAACGTCTCATACAGCCCGTACTGCAGAGGCACATTAAAATTGATGATGCTCAGTTTGGTTTCCGACCCGGGCTCTCAACAGACTCTGCAATAATAAGCCTAAAGAGTACGATAGCATACTACACCAGCAGAAAAACTTCCGTATACGCTTGCTTTCTAGACCTTAGCAAAGCCTTTGACCTTGTAAATTATAATATCCTCTGGGACAAATTAAAAAGGTCACAAGTGTCAAGTCAACTTGTAGATCTGTTGAGATACTGGTACGGAAACCAAACCAATCAAGTAAAATGGGGTGACGCTTTATCTAGCAGCTATAGGTTAGATTGTGGTGTTCGCCAAGGGGGGTTGACTTCTCCGGACCTCTTCAACCTGTACGTGAACGATCTGATTGCGGAACTCAGAGGAACCAGAGTCGGCTGTCATCTAGGCAATGTCTGCGTGAATAGCTTAAGCTACGCAGATGACATGGTTCTTCTGAGTCCCTCGATCAAAGGGTTGAGAAGGTTGCTGGCGGTCTGTGAGCATTATGCTAATGCTCACGGATTGAGGTACAACGTCCTTAAAACGGAATCAATGGTTTTCAGGTCTGGAGCTGGTCCGGAGAACATACCCTGTTTGAAACTGAACGGCGCGACCATAAATGTCGTACAGCAGTTCAAATACCTGGGGCACATTCTGACGGACAGACTCCGGGATGACTGCGACATTGAACGAGAGCGTAGGGCCCTCTCAGTGAGGAGTAACATGCTCGCACGCAGGTTTGTGAGGTGCACCAATGATGTCAAGAAGACACTGTTTAGAGCTTATTGCCTGACGATGTACACTTGCCAACTTTGGTGCAACTTCACAAAAAAGATGTACAGTTCTTTAAGGGTTCAGTATAATGATGCTTACCGAACCCTTATGAAGTTACCAAGATACTGCAGTGCCTCGAGCATGTTTACTGAAGCGAGGGTCCCGGATTTCTACGCTATCATGAGGTCGAGAGTGGCTTCTTTTTGGCAAAGTTTGAGACGTTCCAGCAACAGTATTTTGAGGGCAGTCACATGCAATTTGGCTAATCCCATATTTAAGCACTGGAATTCTGTACACCTGAACGAGAACAAAAAAATGACGTAAGACTTACGAGATAGGTAAATTAAATTTTAATGTTTTTTTGTTGACTATGGGTACCTATACATACCTACATAATTTTAAATGTACAAGATTATTTATTTATTTTTTGTGATTGTATATGGGTTTATTATTGCCTGAAATAAACGAATATTATTATTATTATTATTATTATTATATCAGACGCTACTACTTGCACGTTGAATCCATATAGAACGTACGTTCCACTGATTGCCAATGATTTCTAGAATCAAAAGAAAGATTAAAAATAGGAATAGAGAATTAAGTTCTTTAAATAGCGTAACGTCGACGCTGCAATTTTGAATGTTTACGCGTAGAGCTGTGGTGGCCCAGTGGTAACGGTTACAACTTACGACGAGTTGTAGGTTTCGAGTTCGAACCCAGTCAGGCATAAAACTTCATGCAATTTAATTCAACATGCTCTTAAAACGGTAAAAGGGTAAAGGTGGAAATAAAAATTGTTAATTTGGTTCTAAGACATGTCGGCTATTTTTTTGGACTAAATACACTGTACGTAGGACGATGGCGGAGGGAAACTATTTCTTTTTTAGCAAACTGCCTCTGTCAATATAAACATAATATTTCGATTTTTAAGGATCATTAGTTATCTATAAAGTTTATTCCATTCAAATCCATTTTATTTTTCATTGTCAGTTTTTTGTCCACACTCATTCGTAACTCCATCGAGTTACAAATGAGTGTAGACAAAAAATTTAATCACTTTCACAACGGAACCTCACAAACATACATTACCTCTTTCAATAAATGGGAGAATAAAGTTCTAGATTTCTGGAGTAACAGTTCCCGTCTTTCACGTTTCCTTAAAAATAGTTTGAATTCATACTGCAACAAAGTAAATAACCCATTTAATTTAGTTTGAACTATGGTAACCTAATTATTTTTGTAAGTAGGAACCAAAAAACAAATGTTCCCATATAATTAATAGCAACAAGTGAAACCTAAAAAATATTCTGAAAAGATCCTTTACTACCGATATGACAAAGTATAACGTTGAATTCGAGTATAATACTGAATACCTTTATTATGTCAGCTCTTCATCACCACAGATAATGTTTTTTTTTAATAATATAAACTTCAGCCAGGCTGTGTTTGCAAACTTGGTCAGAGATCGCTTCAAAGAGAGGTTTAAAAGAAAAAAGAGGAGGCCTTTGCCCCGCAAACGGATACAATATATGCTATAAAGAAAAGAAATATTCACTAGTGCTTGACTGCGATTCTACCTGATGGTAAACAATGATGCAGTAATTGATAGTGAGACACACTACTTAGTTTATGAGGAGTCTATTCACTCCGGCCTTGAAGACATCCAAATTATAATCGAACGGGACTACTGCAACAGGCAAGTCTAGATGTACTTACTGACTGAAATCGAACTATTTAAAAATTTACCTCATTTTTAAGTCTTTCTTCGGCCCAGTTTCCAACAAGAACTGAATTGTTGTATGTCATAGTATGTATTATTTAAAAAAACAATCTAATTGTATCAATATTTTTATAAGGTTAAAAACTTAAGAAACGTACGTCACGTCGGCCTCGATTTTTTAAAAATATTATATGGCATCCATGTAATAAAATAGTTAAACTATGGAATTAGTAGGTATACATACCCATTACATCTAGTTCAACTGGAGTCCTTTGGGTCAGTTTATAAACATAGGCTGGAGGATTATTTGAAATAGTTACCTACCATGGTTCTGAAACGCAAACGGCAACTGAAAAATACGGGTGGGTTTCAATCAGTATATTTCTGAGGCGTTCTGTCGCTCCAGCGAGAGTGGAAGAGGTTATAAATTCCTCCTCATAAAAACAAAGCCTTCGATCAACAGTCGACGCCACGTGACAAAGCATGTACCTACTTTTTAAGATAATAGTGATAAAACATATAACCTTATTAATTCGCTTTTTTACTAAAATTCATAATGCTCACGCTTTGCGTCTCAGTATAAGTGGATGCCATGTCCCGTAAATCGTGGTTCTTTTCTTTTGGTAATAATAATAGTTTCTAGAGAAGGTATGCTCCTGTAAATAATTATTGAAATATTCAGAACTAATAGATCAGAAAAAAATTAGTATGTCTAGGTTAATAAGACGATTCCGATTCCACAACGGTGTATTTCAGAGCAAATTGCAATAAGGCAATCTTGAAAACTAAGTTCTACCCAGGCCGTGTCCTCAAGCTAAACGAAAACAACTAAAGGTAATGTTTCATCTGTATAAGGGCTTTCTGTGACGGGCCAATACCCCGACAAGTGTCGACTTTACTCATCTGACTGACTGCCATTACAAATTTACGTGTATCGTAATCCGAGAGAACTAATAAATTCGTTAAGCGCGTCCGCGTTACATAACCGGTCGCTCAAGACTGACGTTCGTGATGTCTCCCATCGAAACACGCGATATCTGCAACGTCACAGCATTTCACCCCGTTGCGCTACTAAGGAATCAATCGAGTGTCTTGACTTACTTAATACCTAGGCCTAGTCCCTGCTGAGGGTGGAATCTGATGAATGCAAGACGCACAGGACCGGTCGTTGTGGTGCCGTTTGGGGAAAGCCTTTCTCCAGAAGTGGACGAGTTTCGGCTAAAATGAGATGAAGCTTATGCTTCCGTCCATCAAGTTTCCACTGTTTAGACTCAGGCCTCCTCTCAAGGTGAGGTAATCCACGGGTTAAATGATATTTGTTTAGCAAATAGGTTTTCACAAACACTTTAGTACGTCAATTTTTTTTGTCATATTATTCTAGACTAGCTGTCCCCAGCGATTTCACCCGCATTTTTCGTTACTGCTCCGCTCCCGTGGGCCGTAGCGTGATGGTATATAGCCTATAGCATCTCTCGATAAGTGGGCTATCTAACACTGAAAGAATTTTTCAAATCGGGCCAGTAGTTCCAGAGATTACCCCCTACATACAAACTTACAAACCTACAAACTTACAAATTTTACCTCTTTATAATATTAAGTATAGATGAGGCCGGTGTTTCCTAACTGACTACTCTGAGAAGAAACACCGAATCAAACTCAAGAATCACAGTCTCTTTAAAAAAAAAAAACATACAAAATGTATTGGTATGCGAACTATGCATAGGATGGCCTTTTAATGAAAGAACCATGCAGATTTGAGTGGACCTGTCCAGTCAGTGCAAGCATTTGTCATTCGTCGTAAAGCTCGACTCAGGACTACTAAGGAGGTCAACAACTTGACGAACAATACAAAGGAAAGGACATTTGGTTAGGCCGCAGAAAATACTCAAATTGCCAAACATAAGTTAAAATTACTGAAAAGAAAGGAAAAAGAAGGCAATTGACATAGTCCTCACATTCACAAAAAAACCGGCCAAGAGCGTGTCGGGCCACGCCCAGTGTAGGATTCCGTAGTTTCCCGTCCGTCAAACTAAGTGTCCCCAACTTTTCAAAAACTGTTCGTCCCACCAAGTTCAAAATAATTTTCCTAGAAAGTCTTTATAAAGCTCTACTTTCCAGATTTTTTTCATATTTTCTAAACTTATGATTCAAAAGTTAGAGGGGGGGGACGCATTGTTTGTTTTTTCCTTTGGGAGCGATTGTTTCCGAAATTATTGATAATATAAAAAAAATGATTTTAGAGTCTGTCAAGCGAGTCTAGTCCCATGAAAAAGGCGGCAAATTTAAAAATCTTTCAGGTGTCAACACTGATATAGCACACTGAAAACTTATTGATACTTGAATTTTTGATTAAAATAAAAACATATTTGAAATAACTAAAAAAAACCTTTCAATGTAAGTATTTATTTGTCACAATCAGAATCAAGAAATTCAATGCCTTCATATGAGAAATCACTGTCAGTATCATCATTACGCACAGAAATGATGAAAGGTTCCAACTCAGTTTCGGATATCCTGTCTCTTGCTTTACAGTGGGTGGCCAAATTATTAGGGACAGTACCTGAATTTCATAGATTAGTATCAACTTTGATTGCATTTTGCAGGCAAATGGTTGGTTGTAGGTCCGGCTAATATTTTTTATATTTAGACTTTATTGACTCAGATAATAAAAACATAAAATTTAAAATCAAATTCTTTTATATATTTAGAAAAAAAAAAGATACGTAATACGATGATTTCGAAAAAAGTCAACAAAGTTATAAATATCTCTTTTTAAGCTAACCAACGGATTTATATAAGATTTTTTTATTTGGTATTATTAGTGGCATCAGTATTATTATTTTTGATATAAAGCAATATTGTGAGATAGCGCCAATTTTTTTAAGTGATATTTTTTAACTTTGTTAACTTTTTTCAACATTTGGTGAATATTTGGATCCTCTTGCCGGTGAAAAAAATAACACCAGCTGATTGTAGCCCTCATTAAAGAGTGGCCATTATGCCAGAAACCTGCTACAGAAAGCCAGAACTTGCATAGAGAGCATCCCACGATAAATGTATGCTGTCACAAAATACTAGCAATATTCATCCATCTTATTACATATCTTTTTTTTTCAAAAATATATAAATAAATTTGACTTCAAATTTAATTTTTTATTATCTCAATCAATGAAGTCTATAAATAAAAAATATTAGCCGAACCTACAACCAACCATTTACCTGCAAAATGCAATTAAAGTTGATAATAATATAAGAAATCTATGTACTGTCCCTAATAATATGGCCACCCATGGTATATTTGTTTTCGACACTAATAGTGTGATCTGTGCATTTTTTCCAATCATTGGCTGTGACACTATTAAAACATTCTTTTATAAGGTTCTCCA
Organism: Mythimna separata; assembly: GCA_030763345.1. Classification (NCBI taxonomy): domain Eukaryota; kingdom Metazoa; phylum Arthropoda; class Insecta; order Lepidoptera; family Noctuidae; genus Mythimna; species Mythimna separata. Next base: position 3,422,728 of record JAKKIA010000036.1, on the reverse strand, counting down.
TTTCATTACCTGGAATCCCTAAATTTTTGCTGGCTATTTTTCTTTTAGCCAAACTCCATATGAGTTCAATAGCGTTCAGGTCACAATGATATGGTGGAAGTTTTAAAACTTCATGGCCATGTTGTTTCAAACATTCTTCAGCTTCATATATTGGAGTTGTTTTATTTTCATTCACAAGGCACAATAAGCTCAGCCTTTGTGAAAAATTCTTCATAATGGATTCCATTTTCAGTTAGCCATTTCTGAATGTCAGCCTTTAAATCATTCATAGATGGTGGTTTATTTATTTGTGTTACATGGTAGCTAGCGTTGTCCATAACAATGACACTGGGCTGACTTAAATTAGGTATTAATTTTTCATGTAACCATTTCATAAAATTATTTCTGTTCATATCATCATGATAATCTGCCATTTTTGATTTAGTACTGAATACTAATAAAGCATTGGGGACAAAACCTTTTTCGGGTCCAGCATGAACAACAATATGTCTTTTGCCTGATGATATTTTATCAATTACACCGCTTGTTGATGGCCCTTGCCATGATTTTTTAACTTTATAATTTTGGTGGACATAGGTTTCATCGAGGTAAACTATTAATTTTCCTTGTTTCCGGTTTTCATCAATAGCTCTGAGATACCTATGTCGCCATGCAGCTAGTTCATACTTTTCAAGAAGAAGAGATCTCTCATTTTTATTTTTTTTGAATAGCTAATCCATTTTTGATTAATAAATTGTCTCAATGTTTCATGACATCCAGTAAATCCAATAGACTCTCTTAAATCTGCAAGCAAACTTCATAGAGTTGGTACTTGCCTTTTCACACAGTAAAATTCATTAATTTTATTGCGTATGGCTGATAAATCAAAACTATCCAGGTTGGCTACAGTTGGCTGTCGAGGACGCTTTTTCCCTGGTGTGTTCCACTCACCTTGGTTAATAGCACCTTCTTTTTTAATTCTCCGCAGTGTTTTCACACTTACATCTGAAAATTCAATGTCAGTTCAGTATCAAACGCACAAATTTCATGATAACATAATAATGTGTAGAAAATGCAGGGTAAACCAATAAATGTGTACTAACCTGACATAGCAGCAATTTTTGTCAGATAGTCTGTTTCAGATTTCATTTTTTTATTGTCTTCTATCCATAGATGGCTATGACTTGCTTAACTGTTCTAAATTATGAATTGTGCTTTTTATTAATTCATCATCAAAGGTGGCTGAAAAAAAAATGACAACAATCTTTATAGTAGTTTTCACATACAGATGTCTCAGTAAGTTTCACGGTCATGAACACGACGTCTGGATCTAAACCAAAATGGAAAACGTGATCACATCACAGTAAAATAAAAAAAGTCAGATAAGTTTATTGTGCTGAAAGTATCAATATGTTGTTGCCAACCTACCTGATGTTGAAACGATTTCATCCAAAAGTCGTCGTTTTTGTGATAACACGTCGTCAGATTCACTCTGTACATGATTATATTTATTAATCATTGTAAACAACAAGCTCCTGACATTACTTTTAATAGGTTTCGGCATTATAACATTAAAAAACTCAACAAAAACCGGATTATTACGAGGTTATAACAGAATTTGTGACAATCTGTTTGACAGATCATAGTATTGCCATTATAAGAAATCAGTAAAAGGGTTGTGGACACGACTCGCTTGACAGACTCTAGTAAACCCCTATTCATTTTTAAATACCTATCCAAAAATATACCACACGTTAGGGCCGAAATTTAAAAAAAATCGCTAGAAAAAATTTCTAGAGCTAACGGCCACACAGATTAACCGAGGACGGACGGACAGACATAGCGAAATTATAAGGGTTCCGTTTTTGCCAATTTGCTACAGAATCCTAAAAAGGTAGAAATAAAATGTACATTTAATATTTAACAAAGTAAATATTGTTGTCAAACAAATTAGAAGAGGATAAAAGCAAATAGTCGAATTGTATAAAAAAAATGTCAGATTGTAAAAAAAAGAGGATATGAATGTCAAATTGAAATATAAGTTGTGCACTTTTCCATTATATTTACAATGGAAAAGTGTAAACAAAAACAAAAATCCAAAAGAATAAACAGAGCAGGAGCAGGTCAATCCAAAGCCTTATTGTCCTCAACATAGTCCCTTAGAGTATAAAAAGCCTTTTTGCAAAGTTTACGCTTTACAAACGATTTAAATTTATTAAGGCTTAGTTCTTGAATATGACTGCGAAGTTTATTATAGAAGTGTATACATTAACATCTAAATGAGCCCTCTATTTTTTTGAGCCTAGTTACAGGAACTACAAATTTTTGTTTGTTTCTAGTATTAAAATGATGAATATCACTGTATTTTTTAAACATATTTTTGTTTTTATGGGCATACAAGATATTTTCATTAATATACTGTGAAGGCACAGTCATTAACCTTGATCTCCTTAAATTTATCTCTCGAGGGAGTATCTGGGACTTACTTTATAAATGGAACGAATAGCCCTTTTCTGTAAAACGAAAATTGTTTGGATATTTGCGGCATTTCCCCACAGTAGAATACCGTACGACATGACACTATGGAAATAGCTAAAATAAACTAAACGGGCTGTTTTTAAATCAGTTGAATTTCGTTTTTTTCTGACAGCATATTCTGCAGAGCTAAGTTTTTTAGATAATTTGTCTATATGTGGGCCCCACTGAAGCTTAGCATCTAAAGTCATACCCAAAAACGCTGTAGTATCTTCAGAACTCAACTCCTTTCCTTTTATTGGCACACTAGTTTCTACTTGCCTAATATGGGGCATGGTAAACTTATGCATTTAGTTTTATTTTCATTCAGATGTAGGTTATTTACATTAAACCAGTGTACTATTTTAGAGTAACTAAGTATATTTATATCGTCAGTAACTGACTGCTGACGTTTCAGTTTAAACAAAAGTGAAGTGTCGTCTGCTAACAACACTATATTACCGTTATGCTTCATGAGGTAAGGTAAATCATTAATATAAATAAAAAACAAAAATGGGCCAAGAATTGAGCCTTGAGGGACACCCATTTTTACTACAGACCCAGGAGATCTTTTTTCGTTTACATCGAATCTCTGAATCATATCGCCCAGATATGATGCAAGAAGATCCAGGGAGGAGTTCCGGATTCCGTAATGGTGTAGTTTCCCGATTAATGTTTCATAGTTCATTCATGTCATAATATGTTTGGTTTTGAGTGCCGGTGTTTGCATGATGTTTTCCTTTTTTGAGAGCATTGTGGTGATGAAATTTGTTTGAATTGGTGGCCTTTGGACATAGTTATATCCCAAAATTAATACAAGGAAAAACTCACGTACATACGTCTAGAAGATATCTTAGGTGAAAGAACACAACAGCTGACATAGATTTACAGACAATCGGTGCCTATTTTATTATGAAAAAACAATATTGAACATATAAAGACATACTTAACAATTATATAATAATTCATAACATCTAAATTATTGAATATAAATAAAGACGTACTTAACAATTATAATTCATAACATCTAAATTATTGAACATAAATATAGACGTACTTAACAATTATAATTCATAACATTTAAATCACAAAACACATATTCAAAGATAAAAATCGCTAGTTTACCTGTACGTGTGGTGTTCGCCACCGGTCTTTTTAACTCCCTTTTCTTTCATATCACTTCTCACAAAATCTATCCATCTTTCCTTTGGCCTCCTACTACCTCTTTATCCATCTACATGTATACACAGACTATCGCACTATGTCACCATTGGTAGTAAATTATTCGCACGCCATTAATGGCACCGGGCGCATCAAACACCTCAACAGTTTAAAAAAATATAAGCAGCAATTTATCTGCAGAAGCATCCAGAAGGCCAGTCAATACTTGGTCTTAGTCTCGACGTCACTAATTAGAGTGAAAATATTCTCAGCTGTATTTCTACCGTGAATGTCTATGTAGTTTGCGCAATTCACACCACACTCCTGTGAAAGATAAGACAAATTGATTAGGTGGTATATTAATTGGCCACGGTAAGTAGTCTACTTGATAGTGTCTATCATCGTCTCCCTAGCCATTTTCCAACTAGCGTGAGGCTGGTTTACAGTCTAACTGGATGTGGCTGACTTCTTTTTCTGGCTAGACCTTATCCCATTTATTTGGGGTCCCTCCTTGTCTTCATTTTCCATTGTGCACGGTTTAGTTCTATGTCGGTGTTGAGATGAGCTTCTTTAAGGTCTCTTTGGACCTTCCTCAGCCAAGTGGAAAGTGGTCTTACACGCGTGCGCTTCGTCTTTGGCAGTTCAATGACAATGGCTCACTACCAGTGATTTAGATGAAGTGACTGCCTAACAGACCAGTTATTAGGCTACACTCTTGTAATAGACTGATGGTCAGGCATTCTGGCGTCTGACTACCTGTAACATCCATCTGCCTAGCCTTTTCCCAACTATATTGGGGTCGGCTTCCAGTCAAGCCGGATTTAGCTGAATACCAGTATTTTACGAGGAGCGGCTGCCTACCCAACCTCCACAACCCATTAACTGGGGTAACACGGTCTGACTATCTGTAACGACTGTCAAAAATCTACGAATGGCAACCGGGATTTATTTTACAAATTAGTTTCAAAATTAATATTTTTATTGTGTAGGTACTCACTGCCCCAAAAAAGGTTTGCATCCAATTTTGATTCATGACGCATAAACTCTTGTCGGCGACCAGGTTTTTTATGATTAGCCTGGCACCAGTCTGAAAATTATTTTAATAAAAATCAATAAAACAAACCATATTTTAATAAACACAGTCCCATACGTTCCCAATACCATTTTGGGAACACATTCATTTTGGACAGCCTAAGGGGTAGAATTTTCGGAGTCTGTGTTCCCTGATAGCTACAACCTGGAGGTATTCAATACGTCAAATTTCGTTCGAACGCGTCGGCGCGGCGTTTGCAAATTATTCGCAAGTGTGGTCAATAGCGAATAGATTACTTCTTAGCAAGCAAGCGTGCTTCATCGTCGACTACTCATCGCTTCCCATCAGATGAAATAGGGGTCAAGGGCACGCCTATCGGTAGTAATTAAAAACCAGTTCACAGCACTACTATTATGTGGATTCTTAAAAAAATCTATTAAACAGTACTCTACTAAAAGCTGTACCTCCACAGGGCTTCCCAATCCCTCAAGTCTGTCACACGGCAGCAGAGGCATAGTCGTGAACCGACAGTTGCTGTCCCTGACAGCACTCAGTCGCAGAGGCATACGGTCCTTAGGCTCTGGCGCATTCGCTGGAGCGTACCGCACGTAGAGAGGTGGTGCCTGTATATTCAGGTTAATTCATAATTATTTGCTACTCATCATCATCATCGTCTCAGCCGAAAGACGTCCACTGCTGGACATAGGCCTCCCGCAAGATTTTCGCCACAATGACCGGTCCTGCGCGTCTCGCATCCATCGGATTCCCGCAACCCTTGTCAGTTAAACTGTCCACATTTTGAGAGGCCTTTCAACACTACGTTATTTGCTACTGCTTTGAACAATCAATACCAAACTATACAGGTCCAAAATATATAGTAAAGTCATTGCATAGATGCTAAGTTACAGAGACGTTCACAACCATGAAACAGAAAATAATGAAGAAACAGGGGGACAATCATTTTTAATATAAATGTTTAATGCTTTTTTGATTAGTTTTAAACTCTTTAAACGATGTTTGTACAACTTTGTATGAATGACCTTGATGTTTACACGGGTGTACGAAATTGATGCGGCGGAAAATGTTGGTCTTCGTATCTTCGTTTTTCCAAAAACATCATTTTTGGGATTTTAGTACAAACGTGCAATGACAAATGACGTAATAATAATACGTGAACAAGCAGGAAGGGGACTTGTAAATTAATTTCTTTTTACACCACCTGCTCGATAATGGCCCTTTTATGTGTCATGTAACCTGCACTTAAAGCAAGTCGTTATCACCTAGGGAGATAATGCAGTATGGCCCATCTCTAGGGCATAATGAGATATTTTGAATTTAGAACGTCAAATACCATTATTTTGAAATAAAAACTCCTTTAGTGAAGTAAAATGTATGTCCATCAAACAAATTTATTCAAAAATCAAACTGGCCACTAACAAAAAAGAAGAATTATCAATGTAGTTACATACTGAGGAAAAGGTTAAGGAAAAAAGAGTATCGAATATTGAAGTAGTCAATTTTGTTTGTTTCTAATTTTGAACCATGTCGAGTGATTGTTGAGATTAACTTGTAAATAATGCTCTATATTTTTTAATTTATTCATAATTTGTTTTATACGATATATAATTATATAGTACTTAGTTAATTAATCGTAGTAGACTTTTAATTATCTCACAGATGGTGTAAAAAGTAGAGTATCCAACACGGGGATAAAGCTGTCTTTGTCTTGGAGGCTTGAATTCCTCACTTCACTCAGGTTTCACTATTAACTCCCTCGCAATGCTCGGGAGTTAATTACGTAAATCCCTCACTGATGTTCGGGATTAAGACTTAGCAACCTTCGTTTTGTTTGGAATTCAACATGCCCTCGTCGTGGAGGTCGTGGGTTCGATTCCCACCCAGGACAAATGTTTGTGTGATGAGCACGATCATTTGTTCTGTGTCTGGGTGTTATTTACCTATATTATGTATGTATTTAGAAATATATAAGTATGTTCATCAGTTGTCTAGTGCCCATAACACAAGCTCTGCTTAGCTTGGTACTAGATGACGTTGTGTGAAAAAGTTGTAATAAAAAAAAAAAGACTGCTTTATTCCCTAGTCACATAATCTACTATTATTGAAGGTAAACTTAAATAACCCCTTTACGTTCTAGGGTCGTGGTAAATCTTGCAAATCTATAAAACAATAATATCAATCATTAGTACATTACCAATATAAAAATTGCTCTTTAGAAAGTCAATTTCATGTAACCTTGGGATCTGCATAATTCTCAGCCTGTAGTAGGAATTCGTCACCATATTTCATTTGATCACCACGTTTGTTGTCATCCCAGGCGCTGTAAGCAAATCAAATTGAATATTATTAAATCAATATGACCTAGTGCAAAGTAAAGGCCATCTCTTCCCCGTTTCATTTGGCTCATTTATCTTTACTTAGATTATTTGGTTAATGGTTTAGCTCTAAATCGTCCAGCCATCTTCTTCTGAGCCTACCAGGGCGACACTGTCGGTACCAAAAGCAAACCGAATGCTTCGTCAAATATTTTATGCATTTATAGATGGTATAGGTACGGTTTTGGAACACAGTACAATGAGACAATTAAAAATTCCTTTTCTTATGACGTCCTTGATGAAGTAGAATTTTTACCACCAAAAATACAAATGTGAAAATGGGAGCAAGTTCATCTTATGATAATGATATGGTTTTCGACTTTACTGACAAAAAAAATACCTAATGCATGTCGAATTTTGAAGATAATCCTGAAACAGATTTATAAAAACTATTTTTTAAATTGATTTGAAGTGATTAAGGGGTCAAAAGTAGCTCCAAATGGTTTGTTCAACACACAGGCTGTGCTGTCACTCACCAGTTCTCTTTTGGATTGACATGCTCTCGCGTATCTAGATTGCAATCAAGCCAAAATATAGAAATTCAACAATTACATTCTATCGCGCTAACAACAGACCAGTAAATATTTCAACCACGAAGATAATTGCCTCATCAGAAGCATAAGACTGATGTCTATCAATCACCTAAAGGCGCTCCCTCACCGGGAGCATTCGCGTGTAATGTAACATATAGATTCGAGCATTACGTTACAATACTACTTCCCTGACCGACGAGCGTACGCGTGTAATGTAACATAGATTTGAATTTGCGAACATTCGGATTTAGTCGTTTCCGCATTGATGTTACAAGTTGTATCAAAATATTACACATTGTATCATTACTAGGTGCGCATTGTAATGCTCGGTTCTCCTCCTTCACTGATGTAAACTCGTTTTGTATTTACAGATTACGCACTGTAATGCTCGGTTATCCTCCCTCACCGATGTAATCTCAAACAACTGTGACGCTCGACTCTGTAACATTACATTACACGCGAATGGAGCACCTAAAAGTTACTTTAGGTAATTCATCTTTAAATGATTTTTTTTGTTCTCAAAATTAAAAGCATTAAAATAAGAAGCTTATCTGAGGCAGCAAACCTGACAATAACGAATGAGTTCCGACAGCATGGCGTGAGGATGGGCGACAGGGTCATGAGACAGCCGTCGCTTATATTCTGCATGTAGTCTACCTGCCGCTCCCGCACCAGAATAGACATAGCCAAGCCGTATTTCTGCATGGCACCCGCTACTTTCGGTTTTGCTAAAAATTATTTGATGATCAGCTTAAACGATGAAGACGACGCAGATTACAAATAATTTCAAATGACAGAGTCTTCTTCTTCCACTTCCTGCAATAATCCCACATTACTTGGGGTCTGCGCAGCACCTTTGTTTTCTTCCATTGTGTCCTGTCATCCGTCAAATAACAGAGTAATTGTCAATAAATTAAAGGCTTACGCCCGTTTTCAATAACCTACCGCAGTTCATAGATAGATAGCTATCCCCGATAAACAGTAAGATTCTATCTATCAATCCACAACTTTTGGTAGAAAATGTTATCCGTCGGTAGGTTATAGGAAAGCAAGTAAGGGCAAAATGATAGATTTGTTTATCTTTAGTAGCTGCAACTTTAGATAGATAGCTTAATGAAAACGGGCGTTAGTTTAATATCAACGGTACTGGTGAAATATCTACCTGGTATATCAGACGCTACTACTTGCACGTTATATCCATATAGAACGAACTTTCCACTGATCGCCAATGATTTCTAGAATCAAAAGAAAGATTCAAAATGGGAATGGAGATTTAAGTTCTTTAAATAATTTAAATAGTAGTAGAGCATTTTCACAGTATCCGATCCGATATCGGTATCGGACGCCGATACGATATCGGGGTAAGTAAAATGTATGAAACTCCGCTAGCCGATATCCGATATCGGGCCGAACAATATGAAAGACATATATTTACTTACCCCGATATCGGATCGGCGTCCGATACCGATATCGGATCAGATAATGTGAAAACGCTCTCACGTCGACGTTGCAATTTTGATTGTTTACGCGTAGAGTGGTGGCTCATTGGTAACGGTTTCAACTTACGACTTACGACGAGTTGTAGGTTTTGATTACGAACCCACTCAGGCGTATTACTTCATGTAATTTAATTCAACATGCTCTCAAAACGGTAAAAGAAAACATCGTGAGGAAACCGACTTGTCCTCGAAATAAAAATAGTTATTTTTTATTCTAGGACAAGCCGGCAATTTTTTTGAACTAAATACTCTGTACGTAGAACGATGGCGGAGTACTGTTTCTTTTTAGTAAACTACCTCTATCAATGTGTTAATGTTTCGATTCTAAAGGATCATTAGTTTTCTATAAAGTTTCATCATCATCATCATCATCTCAGCCGAAAGACGTCCACTGCTGGACATAGGCCTCCCCCAAGCCTAGCCACAACGACCGGTCCTGCGCGTCTCGCATCCATCGAATTCCCGCGACCCTCGCCAGGTCGTCGGTCCACCTTGTGGGAGGCCTTCTGACGCTACGTCTTCCGGAACGTGGCCGCCACTCTAGAACCTTCCGTCCCCATCGACTATCTGTTCTACGAGCAATGTGCCCTGCCCACTGCCACTTAAGTTTGGCGATTCTTCGGGCTATGTCGGTAACCTTAGTTCTCTTGCGGATATCTTCATTCCTGATGTGATCGCGCAAGGAAACTCCGAGCATAGCCCTTTCCATTGCTCTTTGGGTAACTTTTAGCCTTCTGATGAGGCCCATTGTGAGCGACCACGTTTCCGAGCCATATGTCATCACTGGCAACACACACTGGTCATAGACTTTTGTCTTGAGACACTGCGGTAGGTTGGACGAAAAGATACCGTGCAGCTTCCTGAACGCTGCCCAGCCGAGTCGGATTCGACGATTGATCTCTTTCTCGAAGTTAGATGTTCCCAACTGGACCGTCTGTCCAAGGTAGACGTAGTCGTCCATAACTTCGAGTGTAGAGTCTCCGATCTTGATAGGAGTGGGAGCTACATGGATGTTTACCATGACTTTGGTTTTGTCCATGTTCATTTTGAGTCCCACTCTTTCGGAAGCCCTACTGAGATCACCGAGCATTGTACTGAGCTCCTCCGTAGTTTCAGCCATGACTACTATGTCGTCGGCAAACCGAAGGTGACTGATGTGCTCGCCGTTTACATTGGTGCCTCGCCCGCTCCATTCCAGAACCTTGAAGACATCCTCCAATGCGGTCGTGAACAGTTTCGGAGATATAACGTCTCCCTGCCTCACACCACGCTGTAAGAGGATAGGTTTCGAGGTCTGGTCCTGGAGTCGGACTGACATGGTGGCGTTTTTGTACAAACATTTCAGCACTTCGATATACCGATAGTCAATCTGGCACCGTTGGAGAGACTGCAGTACAGCCCAAGTCTTGATCGAATCAAAGGCTTTCTCGTAATCCACAAACGCTATAAAGATTGAAGATTATTTTATTGCAATCCATTTTATTTTTCATCGTATGTTTTTTGTCTACACTCATTTGTAGCTCAACTACAAATGAGTGTAGACAAAAAACTTAAGCACATTCATAACGGAACCTCACAAACATAATGTACATTACCTCTTTCAATAAATTGGAGAATAAAGTTCTAGACTTCTGGAGTAACAGTTCCCTTCTTTCACGTTTTCTTAAAAATATTTTGAACTCATGCTGCAACAAAGAAAAAAAAACAATTTAATTTAGTTTGAACTATGGCAACCAAATTATTTTTGTAAGTAGGAACCAACTAACAAATGCTCCCATATGACCAATAACAATATGCGAAACCTGAAAAATATTCTGACAACATCCATTATTACCGCTATCACAAAGTATAATGTTGAATATTATATCAGCACTTCATCGCCAAAGATGAAGACTTTTTTTTAAATAATATAAACTTCAGCCAGGCTGTTTTTGTAAACTTGGTCAGAGATTGCTTTAAACAGAGGTTTAAAAGAAGAAAGGGGAGGCCTTTGCCCCGCAGACGGACACAATAAAGGCTATGAAAAAAGAAATATTCACTACAGCTTGACTGCGATTCCACCTGATGGTAAACAATGATGTAATAAATGATGGTGAGGCACATTACTTAGTTTATGAGGAGCCTATTCACTCTGGCCTTGAAGACACCCAAATTATAATCGAACGGGACGACTGCAGCAGGCAAGTCTATAAGTACTTACTGACTGAAATCGCACTATTTAAAAATTTACCTCATTTTTAAGTCTTTCTTCGGCCCAGTTTCCAACAAGAACTGAATTGTTGTATGTCATAGTACCTAATATTTCAAAAATCAATTTGATTGTATCCGTAAATTAATTTCAATGTTCTTGTTAGGTTAAAAACTTCAGAAACGTACGTCACGTTGTCGTCGGTCTAGATTTTTTTTGAAATATTATATGGCATCCATGTAATAAAATAGTTAAACTATGGAATTAGTAGGTATACATACCCATTACACCTATCTATGTAGTTCAACGAGAATTTAGGTCAGTTTCTAAACATAGGCTGCAGGATTGTTGGAAAGAGTTACCGTGGTTCTGAAACGCAAACGGAAACCGAAAATACGGGTGTTCGAACGTACGGTTTTAGTCGGTTTTCTGACACGTTTTGTCACTCCAGGCGGAATGGAAGAAGTAGTTTGATGATATAAAAACCAAACCTTCGATCAAAAATCGACGCCACGCGACAAAGCATGTTCTTTTCAAGATAATAGAGATAAAACATAAAACTTTATTCATTCGCTTTTTTCTTTACTTCGCAAAACCACTAGTCTCTTCAAACTTCGTCATGCCTCTCGCTTAGCGTCTCGGTGTGAGTGGATGCTATGTACCGAAAATCATGGTTATTTTCTGTTGGTAATAATAATTATAGTTTCTAGGGTTACCACTTCTCTCACACAAAAATGTTAAAAAACACGTTATTATTCCGGATCGAATTATGTTAATAAAGAAGCCATTAAGTACCAGTGGTACCTACTGTTCCTTTGAAAGTTCATCAAGGAGAACTTTATCGAGTGCGACGCGGAGCCACTTCTGGTAAATTGACTTTGTGTTTGAGTTACTACTGAGAGTAATGAGTAATGACGAAGCTTAATAACACATATTTGTAGGTGGTACGGCTTTGGTGTTCTTTTATAAAGTTGTTTGTTGTGTGACATAGCAAGCAGTAAGAGAGAATTGTCTAAAATTAAGCCCCTAAAACGGGAATCGAAAGTTTTTATGGAAAAACCTATTTACACACGGGTGAAGCCGCCAACAAAAGCTAGCAGTTAGTAAGCCAAACATGTCCCACTGCTGGGCGAAGGCCACCCTCTCCCTTTGCGACACTTCACTGTCTTCAAATAAAAGTACAAGTATCGGAGGCACAGGCCCGCAATAGCCGAGAACAGAAGCTAGTAAGTTCATAAAATGGGGTCATTGTACATTCGTCACATTGTCGACTCGCCACACTTTTGAAAATTCCCATACATCCATTGTTAACTCGTCACAACAACAAAAAAATATTATTTATTAATAAAACTTGTTGTAAACTCGTCACACAGTTTAATTTCATGCTATTTTTAAGGAAAGTAGCGTTAGCAAGTAAAATCTCGCTTTAATATGAAACAAATAACTCATTTGGGTTTGAACCAAATGAGTTATTTGGTTAACAATAAAATAATAATAATAATATCCCACAACTTTCACACAACATCATCTAGTCCCAAGCTAAGCGGAGCTTGTGTTATGGGTACTAGACAACTGATAAACATACTTATATATTTCTAAATACATACATATTATAGATAAATTACACCCAGACACAGAACAAATGATCGTGCTCATCACACAAACATTTGTCCTGGGTGGGAATCGAACCCACGATCTCCGGCATAGCAGTCAGGGTCACTAACCACTAGACCAACAGGCAATAAATAAGGAAACGTATCAAGAGTTTATATAATAACTTTAAAGTAATAAAATACATTTTTTCCATAACAGTGAAGTAATAAATAATGTAAATCAGCTGAATAGAACAGCCTGAAACCTAAAGTTATAAAATTATAAGCATGCCGCCAGTTGCTTACTGCTAAATGAAACCACAGCATTTTTTTTAAGGGGAATCATCAGAATGATTTCTCGCTCTTGGGCGGAGCGGGAGGGCGTGTCAGACTCTTACAGACTAAACCCCACCCCGTTCTTTTGTTGCCTTCAATCTGGAGGATACGGTGAGCACCTTTCGGATTTTCCGTGATCCCCAGAGGCTTCGGTCCTACCGGGCCCCTTCAGCTAGCATCATTGCTTTGCAAAAGGAGGCGACCGCTCTCTGTGATTATTGCGTTAGATTTAAGTTAAATTATTAAAAATATTACTGTGATTATAAATACCTAATTATTCGTAGAGTTGTTTTTAAATATATTTAGCCCATTTAAGTAACTGCTTATTCCATCTTTTATACTCTTAATTTTTTACTTCTCAATGACGGTTGTTTACATTTATGTGTAATATTATTTTAACATTATAAAACAGTTTTTTAATTAGATTTAAGTTGAATTAATAATAATAGTTCTGTGATTTGAGAAAGTCATAAGAAAAATATCAGTATGTTAGCGGTAAATCAGCAAGTAGTAATGTATATTTAGCTGCGAATTAGATACTGCAATTAAAACTGTGGTATTATAAAGATTATCTGTAATTAAATAAAAATACATGATTATCTTTTTTATTCTTGTGTTTGATTTCTCTGCTGTCCGTACGTAGAAAACGCGTGTGACGAGTTTACAATACTCCAAAATATTTTATTAAGAAAAAATAAATTTGTGGCGAGTTTACACATATTTTTAACAATGGAGAATGGAATGTGTGTCGAATGTACAATGACCCATAAAATGTCTTATCTGTAATACCTGTCTGTAGTACGTCCACAGCAGCGTACCTCGATTAGGTGCAGGATGACTTTTAAGCAATTTAATTATTAGTTTTTACTGCATGTGGTCTTAGTTTTTAAACTTTATTATTCGCACATTGTAAATTGTTTTTAAATAAATCAACCTTTAAACTAAATATTTTCTCTTTTGATCCTGATGTAACTTTTATCTAACGACACTATTTAAAATTTGGAGTTCCGCACGAATACTTGTTTACTACACTCATCATCATCATCTCAGCCGAAAGACGTCCACTGCTGGACATAGGCCTCCCCCAAGCGTCGCCACAGCGACCGGTCCTGCGCGTCTCGCATCCATCGGATTCCCGCGACCCTCGCCAGGTCGTCGGTCCACCTTGTGGGAGGCCTTCCAACGCTGCGTCTTCCGGTACGTGGCCGCCACTCTAGAACCTTCCGTCCCCATCGACCATCTGTTCTACGAGCAATATGCCCTGCCCACTGCCACTTAAGTTTGGCGATTCTTCGGGCTATGTCGGTAACCTTAGTTCTCTTGCGGATCTCTTCATTCCTGATGTGATCGCGCAAGGAAACTCCGAGCATAGCCCTTTCCATTGCTCTTTGGGTGACTTTAAGCCTTCTGATGAGGCCCATTGTGAGCGACCACGTTTCCGAGCCATATGTCATCACTGGCAACACACACTGGTCATAGACTTTTGTCTTGAGACACTGCGGTAGGTTGGACGAGAAGATACCGTGCAGCTTCCTGAACGCTGCCCAGCCGAGTCGGATTCGACGATTGATCTCTTTCTCGAAGTTAGATCTACCCAACTGGACCGTCTGTCCCAGGTAGACGTAGTCGTCCACAACTTCGAGTGTAGAGTCTCCGATCTTGATAGGAGTGGGAGCTACATGGATGTTTACCATGACTTTGGTTTTGTCCATGTTCATTTTGAGTCCCACTCTTTCGGAAGCCCTACTGAGATCACCGAGCATTGTACTGAGCTCCTCCGTAGTCTCAGCCATGACTACTATGTCGTCGGCAAACCGAAGGTGAGTGATGTACTCGCCGTTGATATTGATGCCTCGCCCTCTCCATTCCAGAACCTTGAAGACATCCTCCAATGCGGCCGTGAACAGTTTCGGAGAGATAACGTCTCCCTGTCTCACACCCCGCTGTAAAAGGATAGGTTTCGAGGTCTGATCCTGGAGTCGGACTGACATGGTGGCGTTTTTGTACAAACATTTCAGCACTTCGATGTACCGATAGTCAATCTGGCACCGTTGGAGAGACTGCAGTACAGCCCAAGTCTCGATCGAATCGAAGGCTTTCTCGTAATCCACAAACGCTAAGCAGAGAGGCAGGTTATACTCCTCAGTCTTCTGTATAACCTGCCGTAGCGTATGTATGTGGTCTACGGTGCTAAAGCCTTTTCGGAATCCGGCTTGTTCAGGAGGCTGGAAGTCGTCGAACCTGCGTGCGAGACGATTCGTGATGACTCTGGAAAACAACTTGTAGACATGGCTCAGAAGTGAGATGGGCCTGTAGTTCTTAAGGAGGGCATTGTCGCCCTTCTTAAAGAAGAGTACCACCACACCTCTGCCCCATGCCTGTGGCGTTTTGCCCTCGAGTATGACGGAATTAAATAGCTTCTGAAGGGCCTTAAGGACCGGTTTTCCACCCGCCTTCAGAAGTTCGGCCGTAATTCCGTCCTCACCCGGCGCCTTATTTTGTTTAAGTTGTTTCAGAGCCACCCTAATCTCGTACAGGCTGACGTCCGGGATATCTTCGGTATAGTGTCGGGTCAATCTAGCTCTTGGATCACTCGCTAGATTTGTCGTGGGTTTAGAGATAGACGTGTATAACTGTCCATAGAATGCCTCGATCTCTCCCAAGAGCTCCGATTTAGCGGATATGACTCTGCCATCATCGGTCTTCAGTTTCGTGAGTTGGCTCTGCCCAATAGACAGATCCCTCGCAAAAACTTTGGAGCCCTTATTCCGCTCTATCGCGTCCTTAACCCTTTCGGAATTAAAGTGGCGAAGATCGCGTTTTAAGGACTTCGAAATCTGTCTATTGAGCTGACGGTATCTGCACAAATCGTCTGAAGACTGCAGAATCATCTCACGCCTCTTCTTCATGAGCTCGAGAGTCGGATCCGAGAGCTTCTTGTTCCTATTTGTACGGTGGGTCTTGAAAAACTTAGACCCGACCGTATGGACAGTTTCCACGAACCCATCGTTACATTCGTCCACGGAGCTACCTAGGCACTCGAAACGATTGTGGAGTTCGAGCTGAAAGCTCTCGGGGTTTTGGAGCTGGATTTGTGCTGGACGGAGCGTAGACTTCACCAGTCGAGACCTTTCAAGCTTGATGTTGATATTCAATGTGCCTCTCACCATGCGGTGATCACTACCAGTTTTCACTGCATTGATCACAGAGACATCATTGAATATTTGCTTCTTCGTCGACAAGATGAAGTCAATCTCATTTTTAGTTGCACCATCGGGGCTTTGCCAGGTCCACCTCCTATGCTCACGCTTTTTGAAGAAAGAGTTCATCATGTAGAGGCCCTCCTTCTCCATAAAGCTAGCCAGTAGGTGTCCCCGGTGGTTCCGCCGTCCAAATCCAAATTGCCCCACTCGCAGCTCATCACCGTCTCGTTTGCCCAGTTTAGCGTTGAAGTCCCCCATGACCACGGTGAAGTGAGTCTTATAACCATGTATGGCTCTGGATATATCCTCATACATGGTCTCTACTTCGTCGTCGGAGTGTGTCGAGGTTGGGGCATATACCTGTATGACCTTCAGCGAATATCTTGCCGATATTCTGAGTATAAGGTAAGCCACCCTGGTCGACACACTCTCGATCCTCACCACATTGTTCACAAGGGACCTGTGGACGAAAAACCCGACACCACCCTGGGACTGCTGGTCGCCCTCCCGGAAATAGAGCAGGTTACCGGATTTGAGAATTATCGTGTCCTCCCCCTGTCTTCGGACTTCGGATAATCCCACAATACTCCATCGTACCCCGCTCAACTCTTCCTCAAGTTCGGTGATCTTCTCGTCGGTCCGCAGTGTACGCGTGTTGTATGTTGCCAGGTCGAGTCGTTGTAAGGGGTAGCCTAGCCTCCTCCGGAGATTCTTCGCACCCCTTGCCTCGCCGTAGCCTTGACCGCTACCGTAGTCAAGGTTAGACGGGCTGCCGGGTACTAGGGGCCGTTTTGTTTTGCGTGTCTGCATTGTTGGGGGGTTTTTGCCATAATCGCCACGCTTGGCATGCGGGTTGGCGATCGCAGTGTAGATGTTGAAATGCACAGAAAATGCTGCTGCCCATTTTCTGGTGTGTCCCTTAGTCGCCTCTTACGACACCCACGGGAAGAGATGGGATGGTGTAAATTCTTCGGTTCCAGACACCATACGGAACACTACTACGTTTACTACACTATACATCTGAAACTTTCAAAATAATTAACATATTCCGGTTTGGGCAACTTTGCATGTTCCGTTAGTAACCTTTGCAACTTTAGTTTTGTTTTAATAAATCATGCAAATAATTTCGATATTACTCTACAGCGACAGGCTGATTTTGTTAAGCCTATATTTACGTGGCGCATATCCGTTGGATGCGAGACACACAGGGCCGGTCGTTGCCGATGTGGTGACGCGACGTTTGGAGCCGTCCAACCGTGGACGTGTTATGGCTGAAAAAATGATGTTTACAAAGTAAAGTTTACTTTGTATTATGGATGAACATTAAACCAAATTAATACAATTTAGTCTGATGTTTAATCTTGCTTCAACGACAAACTTACTTAGGGTAGGTTTTATAAAAATATACAACGTATAACGTATAATGCGTGAAACCTCAGCCAACTCAAATAATTTTTAATCCAATTGACCCAATTCTGGGAGAAAAAAAAAATAGGTTTTATGCGCGGTTTTAGTTTCTTTAAGGCTTGTTGCAAGCATGGAAATAAGAATTATACTATCGCGCGAATTAGAAAATTTAAAGTGAACGATAACCATTTATGTTTTTTTTACCTATATCGGTGGGACAGAGCAACTTTTTTACGGTAGATTTTTTGAAAAAAATGCCTATATTAAAAAGTGATTCAATTGATTTTGCTGGTTATACTGATCAAACTATTTTCAGGTTTTGCGTATGTAACGTTATACATTGTATACACCAGCTCAGCAAGTCTATTTGTTGCTCCCGCGCTGTTTCAGGTGAAAGTAATCTAAGTTAGTTTTTATAACAACAAGGCTCAATTAGTGACTAAGGAGCTCGTTATACATTTATAGGTATGCTCACCCTCACTGAACTCGGGTACTTGTTGTGTTCGTTTGAAAAAAAAAACCTAACAAATTCTTACTACTCCATCTTCTACAAAATCTCGTTCGTTCAATAAATCAAGTTTCCGCCAAGATGTTAAAAAAACTTTCGCATCGGTCAACATCTTGAACATTAGACAAATAGCCCCGACGATGGTTGGAACTCCTCCGAGGGTTGCGGATGAGGAGGTAATATTTACAAATATGCTAAAGTTCAACAACTCTGACCCAATCACGGTAACACACTAACGCCCGTTTTCAATAAGCTATCTACCTCCGGTTTTGGCATACTGGAGACAGTAAAACAAAAGATACAATACAAAAATTTGACATGTTTCTGTTGTTTCATTTGTTTTTCTATCTCCGATATATGATAGATAGTTTATTGAAAACGGGCGTTAGAAATCGGATAAAGGTTGCTTGTCTAAAAAGTTTTTGTGCTTCTGAACGTTATGTTAAATTTATTTTATAATTAGATAGGCATAAATCTGGAAAGCCTGATGACTGGTGAAGGTCGAAGGAATCCGTAGGATGCGACACGCACAGTAACGGTCGTTGTGGCGACGCTTGGGGAAGGCCTATGTCCAGCAGTGGACGTCTTTCGGCTGAAATGATAATAATGATGATGAAGCATAAGCAACCCATCATGTTTTCATTGCTTGAACTCCGGCTTCCTGAGTTCAAGCAATGGAAACATGATGGCTGGCAGGCTCCACGTGGGCTCAGTGTTCATGCCGATTTCTTTCCGAAGTTTTCCTCAGTTGTTTTTTAAGAGCTTATGGATGATGAAATAAGTTTAAGTCGGACAGCTTTTGAGGTAGTTATATTTCGAAATAAATCACGCACAGAAGTAATTTTACGTGTAAAAATGTACCTAACACCTAACACAGATTTATAACCAACCATATTTTATTGTCAAACAACAATGTTAATATAAAAACAAACTTAACAATTACAGTATATATCCAAATTAAGAAAAATTAATATAAAACAAACTTAATAATTATAATACATATCCAAATTAAAAAAAAAAATATAAAAACATACTTAACAATTATAATACGTATCCAAATAAAAAGAAAAACGTATCCAAAGATAAAAATGGCATGTTTACGTACATGTGATGTTCGCCACCGGTCTCACTTATCACTTACTCCTTTATCTTTCATAATTTACACTCCTCACATAATCCGTCCATTTTTTCTTTGGCCCCCCGCTTTCTCCATCCATCTACATACATGTGTATACTCACAACATGGCATTATGGCACCATCGGCATTGACTTATGTATCGCACGCCTTTACCAGTAAGAAAGGCACACACACATCTTGACAGTAATAAACATATAAGCAGCAATTTATCTGAAGAAGTATCCAGAAGGCCAGTCAATTCTTGGTCTTGGTCTCGACGTCACTAACTAAAGTAAATATATTCTCAGCTGTATTTCTACCGTGAATGTCTATGTAGTTTGCGCAATTAACACCACACTCCTGTGAAAGATAAGACACATTGATTAGTTATTTGAAGTGGTAGATCAATAATTGGCTACGGCAAAATAGTCTACTTGACAGTATCTGTCATCATCTCCCTGACCTTTTACCAACTAACTTGAGGTTGCCTTCCAGTCTAAATGGATATGGCTAACTTCTTCTTCTGGCTAGACCTTATCCCATTTATTTGGGGTCGGCCCTCCTTGTCTTTATTTTCCATTGTGCATGGTTTAGTGCTATGTCGGTGTTGAGATGACCGGTCCAAAGAGGCCTTAAAGAATTAAGGCCTCTTTGGACCGTCGTCAGCCAAGTGGAGGGTGATCATACACGCGTGCGCTTCGTCTTTGGCAGTTCAAGGGCAATGGATGTGGTGACTACCAGTGTTTTTTTTACATGAAGCGACTGCATAATAGACCTCCACAGCCTAGTTACTAGGGTCGACTCCTGTGATAGACCGATTGTCAGGCATTCTGGCGTCAGACGCGTAACGACTGTCAAAAATCTACGAATGACAACCGGGATTTATTTTACAAATTAGTTTTAAAATTAATATTTTTATTGTGAAGGTACTCACTGCCCCAAAAAAGGTTTGCATCCAATTTTGATACATGACGCATAAACTCTTGTCGGCAACCAGGTTTTTTATGATTAGCCTGGCACCAGTCTGAAAAACAAATTGAATAAAAATCAATAAAACAAACCATATTTTAAGTAACACAGTCCTATATGTTCCCGAAACCATTTTGGGAACACATTCCTTTTGGACAGCCTAAGGGGCGGAATTTTCGGAGTCTGTGTTCCCTGATAGCTACAACCTGGAGGTATTCAACTCGTCAAATTTCGTGTGAATGTCGGAGTTTGCGAATTTTTCGCAAATGTGATCAATAGCGAATAGATTACTTCTTAGCAAGCAAGTGTGCTTCATCGTCGACTACTCATCGCTTCCCATCAGATGAAATAGTGGTCAAGGGCGAGCCTATCGGTAGTAATTAATAAACAGTTCACAATACGACTACTATGTGGATTCTTAAAAAAATCTATTAAACAGTACTTTACTAAAAGATGTACCTTCACAGGGCTTCCCAATCCCTCAAGTCTGTCACACGGCAGCAGAGGTATAGTCGTGAACCGACAGTTGCTGTCCCTGACAGCACTCAGTCGCAGAGGCATACGGTCCTTAGGCTCTGGCGCACCCGCTGGGGCGTACCGCACGTAGAGAGGTGGTGCCTGTGTGTTCAGGTTAATTTATTATTATTTGCTACTCATCATTATCTTCGTCTCAGCCAAAAGACGTCCACTGCTGGACATAGGCCTCCCCCAAGATTTTCGCCACAACGACCGGTCCTGCGCGTCTCGCATCCATCGGATTCACGCAACCCTCGCCAGTCCAACTGTCCTCTCCTTTCAACACTGCGTTATTTGCTACTGCTTTGAACAATCAATAGCAAATTAGACCGGTCCAAAATATATAGTAAAGTCACTGCAGAGATGCCAAGTTACAGAGACTTTCATATCCATGAAACAGAAAATAATGAAGAAACAGGGGGACAATAATTTATAATATATAAATGTTTAATACTCTTTGGGTTAGCTTTCAACTCTTTAAACGACGTTTGTACAACTTTGTTTAAATGACCTTGACGTTCAACCGGGTGTACGAAGATGATGCAGCCGAAAATTTTGGTCTACGTATCTTTGTTTTTCCAAAGGATTACCCAATCAACATCTTCCAAAAACGTTGTCATTTTTAGGATTTTAGTAAAAACGTGCAATGATGAATGTCGTAATAATAATACGTGAACAAGTACGAAGAGGACTTATACATTAATTTCTGAAGGTAAACTTTAATAACCCCTTTACGTTCTAGCGTCCTGGTAACTCTTGCAAATCAATAAAAAAATATCAATCATTAATTCATTATCAATTTCAAAATTACTCTTTAGCAAGTAAATTTCATGTAACCTTGGGATCTGCATAATTTTCAGCCTGTAGCAGGAATTCATCACCATATTTCAATTGATCACCACGTTTGTGGTCATCCCAGGCGCTGCAAGCAAATAAAATTGAATAATATTAGATCGATATGTCCTAGTGCAAAGTAAAGGCCATTTCTTATCTGTTTCTTGTATTATTTGATCAATGGCTTAGTTCTAAATCGTCCAGCCATTTTCTCCTGAGCCTACCAGGGTGACGCTGTCGGTCCCAAAAGCAAACCGAATGCTAATATTTTTATTCATTATAAATGGTATAGGTACGATTTTAGAACACAGTACAATGAGACAATTAAAATATTCCTAGTCTTAAGACGTCCTTGATAAAGTAGTTTTTTTTACCATCAAAATTATAAATGTGAAAATGGGAGCCAAATTCATCTTATGAGAATGATATATAATGGTCGTCGACTTCACTGACAAAAAAATGAATATTAGGTATTAATTTTTTTTGTCAGTGAAGGATATCAAATTTTGAAGATAATCTTTTAACTTAAAGACCTTTTTTCAAATAGATTTGGAGTAATTAAGGGGTCAAAAGTGGTGGTGCACGGTACACGGGCTGCGTTGTTGCACGCCAGTTCTCTTTTGGATTGACACGCTCTCGTGTATCTGGATTGTAATAAAGCCAAAATATAGAAATTCAACACTTACATTCTATCATGCTGACAGACCTGTAAATATTTCGACCTCGAAGATAATTGCCTGATCAGAAGCATAAGACTGCTTGTCTATCAATTACCGAAAGTAACTTTAGGTAATTCTGCTTTAGGTATTTTTTTTGTTCTCAAAATTAAAGTGTTAAAAATAAGAAGCTCATCTGAGGCAGCAAACCTGACAATAAGGAATGAGTTCCGACAGCATGGCGTGAGGATGGGCGACAGGGTCATGAGACAGCCGTCGTTTATATTCTGCATGTAGTCTACCTGTCGCTCCCGCACCAGAATAGACATAGCCAAGCCGTATTTCTGCTTGGGACCCGCAACCTTCGGTTTTGCTAAAAATTGTATGATGATCAGCTTAACATTGAAGACGACGCAGATTACAAATAATTTCAAATGACAGAGTCTTCTTCTTCTTCCTGCCTTAATCCCATATTGATTGGGGTCAGTGCAACACGTTTTTTTATTCTGTCTTGTCATCCGCCAAATGACAAAGTTGGGCTTAGCTTAATATTAACGGTACTGGTGAAATATCTACCTGGCATATCAGACGCTACTACTTGCACGTTGAATCCATATAGAACGTACGTTCCACTAATCAACAATGGTTCCTAGAATCAAAAGTAAGATTCAAAATAGAAATGGAAACTTAAGTTCTTTAAATAATTTAAATAGTGTAACGTCGACGCTACAATTTTAATGTTTACGCGTAGAGCTGTGCTGCTTGCTCAATGGTAACGGTTCCAACTTACGATGATTTGTAGATTTCGAGTTTGAACTCAGTCAGGCGTATTACTTCATGTAATTTACTTCAACATGCTCTCAAAACGGTAAAAGAAAACATCGTGAGGAAACCGGCTTGTCCTGGAAATAACAATAGTTATTTTTGGTTCTAGGGCAAGCCGGCTATTTTTTTGGACTAAATACACTGTACGTAGGACAATGGCGAAGGGAATACTATTTCTTTTTTAGCAAACTGCCTCTGTCAATGTAAACATATTTTCGATTCTTAAGGATCATTAATTGTTATCTATAAAGTTTATTTCATTCAAATCAATTTTATTTTTCATTGTCAGTTTTTTTGTTCACACTCAATTCTAACTCCATCAAGTTACAAATAGACAGAAAACTTAAGCACTGTTATGAAAACAGAACCTCACAAACATACATTACCTCTTTCAATAAATTGGAGAATAAAGTTCTAGACTTCTGGAGTAACAGTTCCCGTCTTTCACGTTTCCTTAAAAATAGTTTGAACTCATACTGCAACAAAGTAAATGAACCGTTTAATCTAGTTTGTACTAATGGCAACCTAATTATTTTTGTAAATAGGAACCAAGTAACACAAAATGTTCCTATCTGATCTAAAGCAACATGCGAAACCTGGAAAATATTCTGACAACATCCATTATTACCGCTATCACAAAGTATAATGATGAATACCTTTGCCCCGCAGAGTATTAACTTTTTGAGGAGCCTATTCACTCTGGCCTTGAAGACATCCAAATTATAATCGAACGGGACGACTGCAGCAGGCAAGTCTATTTAGTACTTACTGACTGAAATCGTACTATTTAAAAATTTACCTCATTTTTAAGTCTTTCTTCGGCCCAGTTTCCAACAAGAACCGAATTGTTATATGTCATTGTTATGTGCTATCTAATATTTCAAAAAACAATTTATTTGTATCGGTAAATTAATTTCAATATTTTTATTAGGTTAAAGTCTTCAGAAACGTACGTCACGTCGGTCTAGATTTTTTAAAATATTATGTGGCATCCATGTAATAAAATAGTTAAACTATGGAATTAGTAGGTATACATACCCGTTACCCCTAGTTCAACTGGAGTCCTTTTGGCCCAGTTTATAAATATGGGCTGCAGGATTATTTGAAATAGTTAACGTGGTTTTGAAACGCAAATGGCAACTGAAAAACAAAGGCGTTTTGCTGCTCCAGCCGCAGAGAAAGAAGTTATTTGGTGATATTCCTCCTCTTGAAAACAAAGCCTTCGATCAACAATCGACGCCAAGCGACAAAGCATGTACTTTTTAAGGTAATACTGATAAAATATAGAACTATGTTTATTCGATTTTTTTTTACTTCGCGAAACCACTAGTCTCTTCAAACTTCATCATGCTTACGCTTTGCGTCTCGGTATAGGTGGATGCTATGTCCCGTAAATCACGTTTTTTTTTTGGTAATAATATAGTTTTTGGGGAAGGTACGCTCTTGTAAATAATTATTGAAATAATCAAAAATAGTAGATCAGAAAATTTAAAAAGCGGGTATGTCTAGGTGAATACGACAATTCCGATTCCACAACGGTGTATTTCAGAGCAAATTGCAATAAGGCAATCTTGAAAATAAAATTGTACCCAGGCCCAGGCGGTACTTCAAGTTAACGAAAACAACCAAAGATCCATAAATTCAAGACTGACTGACTGACTGATTGATCAATGTCTCTCCTTCAAACATACATGACGTCAGCAACGTCACAACTTTTCATCCCGTACTTCGGTACTAAGGAATCAATTGAGCGTTTTATATCTCTTAATTGTCTTATTTCCCAACATATCATCATCATCATCATCATTTTAACCGAAAGACGTCTACTGCTGGACATAGGCTTCCTCTAAGCGTCTTCACAATGACTAGTCATGTGCATCTCGCACCCATCGGGTTCCCGCGACCCTCACTAAGTCATCGGTCCACCTTATAAGAGACCTTCCAACGTTGCATCTTTTGGCACGTGGTCGCCACTCCTAGACCCTTTCGTCCTCATCAAACATCTTTTCTGCGAGCACTGCCCACTTAAGTTTGGTGACATATACATTATACACAAAAACCTTTGAGAACAACCAGAAACGGAAAAGTTTCCAGAAATGATTTAAACTTTTGGATAAAAAAGAAAAACCACGATTACGTTGAAACTAGGCATTAATAAAGGGATATCGTCGTCGAGCAAAATTAGCATATCAAAAGCCGCATAGCCCGGTCTGAACAAAGCGAAAGAGAGCGGGAAAATGGTGACGCAACTCTGTGACGTCAGAGGCTGTGGCTTCAAGAAGTTCTTTAAAGAACGGAATACAAGTCGTTTACTCAGAGACTGCGGACACAGAACGTCACAGGATTTAAATCTCTTAACATAATTAGATTCAAGAGATTCACTGTTTAGCTGAGATTCATTGTTTTTATGTCACTGTGAGTTGCAGCTCAAGATTTAACCGGAACATTTTCAATTCGTCTGTTGCAATGTTTCGCTTTTTCTTCTTATAATTTTCTGCTATATGAACAAAACAGGTAATTCTTTTGCTCTCAGCTATTGTTTTATAAATCTAGACTACTTTTATACCGATATTCATAAAATGATTATACTTACTGTTTAGATTTCCTGGAGTTTTCCTTTTAAAATTACTTTAAACAAACAAATACAGCAATTAATTATTCACTGTTAATTGCAAAATTAGCCTTCCTTTTGCATTTTATGTTTGTGTGTGGTTTATGAGATACAGTTCGCTGACAGATAAACAGATGGACGGACATAGTACGTTTATTAATAGCGATAGGCGACTCCAATATGTTTTAAAAATCGAAGTCGTTAAAGTAAACCGAAAAAAACGACAAGTCGATTGTCGTTTAAAAAAATATTCGAGATGTTTTCGATGGTTCGACTCAATGGAATCCATTACTAATTTTTGATTATTCGAATCGATCACTCTCCCTCGAAACTCTAAACCATCAAACCATCGAGGAACAACTCGTCCATGAACGTACCATGCACCAGTCACATTAACAGGCAGAGTCGGACACGAGTCAAAATCGAAACAATCGAGAACCACCGAGATGTTCGAACAATCGAAACCAAAAAAAAAACTCGCTGTCGCGCATCGCGCGCATCGCCCCGTAGACACTTGTTGGGAACGAAACCCCAAAAAAGTCATCATCATCATCATCTGCCTAGCCTTTTTTCCCAACTATATTGGGGTCGGCTTCCAGTCAAGCCGGATTTAGCTGAATACCAGTGTTTTACGAGGAGCGGCTGCCTACCAAACCTCCACAACCCATTAACTGGGGTAACACGGTACTTCATAGCAAGACTGGAGTCAGATTTACTGGCTTCTGACCATCCGAAACGACTGCCAAAGATCTCCAAATGACAGCCGGGACCAACGGCTTAACGTGCTTTCCGAGGCACGGAGGAAACTCGTTATGTTAAGATGGTCACCCATCCACAGACCAACCTAGGCAAGCGTTGCTTAACCTTGAAGATCAACCTGTGCGGCTGTTATTATCTAGCCACGAGCTCCTCAAAAAAGTCATTATGTGTAATTAATACTTAGATACGTCTTCTTATAAATGAAAGAGAAGACATTTGTAACACAAAGAGAACTTCCATCCAAAATGTGTTGGTTCGAAAAATAAAATCCCATACTTTACATCAGATAATCCGTGTAATGTTCTTTCGGAACTAAATTTGCAAATTGTCAACACGATCGGGTTTCTTTTCAGGATCAGATAAAAACAAGATCGTTAATCCAAAACTTTTTAAAATTCATGGAGTTTTTGAACTGTTCTTTTAAAACAAACAGCTTTAACCCAAAAGTGACCAAATATTCATATTTAGTTATAAAATTCATCCCTGCATAAGTCATATAAGTTCAGATGTGTACCGAATAAAAATAAAACCTACTTTCGAGGTTTACTGTGACAGATGGACAGACAAATAGAAGCACGAATGATCCTAAAAACGGGTTTTCATTCGTACGTATGGAACCGTATAAAGAATAGAAAAATCATTCACTGTAATATTATTTTATTAGAGTCACTAGCGCTGCTTCCGAGATGGAGCACACTCACGATGCGGCGAAATAACAGACTGTCTTACATATTGGGCTTTATCTATAAAAAATTAAACCATAATATCCAATCTCTCTGATATTAAGCTATGTAGCACATCTGTCTTCACGTGATTTATGGCATCATTATAATAATGTTTTGACTGGCCTGTTGGTCTAGTGGTTAGTGACCCTGACTGCTATGTTTCACAATTTAAAATGTCACTTACGGGATATCTTCCGTGATTGTTCATTGAAGATATCCCGTAAGTGACATTTTAAACCATTATTTTAGTACAAAATCAATACTTGCTTTGTTATAAATCGCTCAGTATCAGTAATCCGAGACATATTTTGAGATGGACAGATTTCAACCAAAGCTTGTTTTCGATCAATCAATCTAGAATACGACACTAGACTTTTTTTTTAGACTGCAACAACCACTCCAACATTCAACGAAAATCTCATGTAAAAAAATGGTATATTGTATCCAGTCTAACCGAAGACTTTATTTTCTAAACATTATGCCTCGTGCTTGATCAATATCTCACACAGTGAAAAGCGAGACATTCAGATAACACTGTTTAAAATAAGCACTTCTAGAAGTGTAGGGTTGACAAAGTAGTTTCAGAAAGCAGTTTAAGTATAGCTACTGTCTGCGCCATTCGCATTATATTATCTGTACCTCATTATACTTGCAACATTATATTACACTTCACTCAATAACTCATTCGAGAAGGATTTCCTATCCAAAATCCATTCATTCCTTTTTTTTCCCTCTCTCTGTCCTGTGCGTTCTTACTGGTGACACGTATCGTGCGCTCGCGCTCCCGCTAAAACTCTAAAAGTGAAAAATATCGGTGCTGTGTGGTGAACACCTCAAACCCTCCTAGTCTCGTGAAGCTTGAAGGAAATATCGCCTGAACCGGCGCACTGTGAAGGCAGCTATCGAAGAACTACGCATTTTCCTGTAAGTCCTTTTCCTTCCAAGTTTTCTGGTCCTTCTCACCCAATAAAAAACGCAATTTCTACTACGCATCTACGCTACACTCATCACACACATCATATTCATCATTTATTCGCATAAAAACGCACAATTACGCATCCGCCATTACTCGTCTACGTGATACACGAGGCGCGCCCAATAGGGCACATTTCCCGCTCAATCTCATCAACGCTTAGTTGTTTTTACAAAAACGCATCATATTTAAATATAAACACGCATTATCTAAAGTATTATAATTATATTTTAGTCATCTCACGCATATTTTCGCATATTTCTCAAAATATAACGCACACGGGCGAGTCCATTTTTGCTCACGCACGCTCGCGTACATTCACTCACTCATCTATTTTATTACACGGTTAAAAACATGAGCCACACGTTGGAGTGCCCTAAGTGCCCAAACACCTGCACTTTGGAGGATTTGATGAGTGTCACCGATGCTGCAATTAGCGTGGCTACCTACTGGGCCCAAACAATCTGAAGAGTTTACCTTCGATTCGAAGAGAAGAGAAGACCACATAACTTAACCCATTTAGGTCGCTGCACTTGAGCATCACGATATTGACCTATCACAGCACTGGAATACTGCAGCTTGTGAACTACTGGTTCATTTTACTATTTATTTATTAATTTACAATATTACAGAGCATGTCCCAGATGCTGTACAATGGAACTTACAAACTATAAATGCATTTAATAAAACCATAATGACCCAATTAAAATATACACATTGAAGAAAAAAAAACAATAACGACGTAATTTACTAATAAATAAAATACGTATAAGTACATGACGTGTGTGTAAGTCGTTCATGGGAATATGTGACAGATACAAACACCATGGCTTACTGTACTTACTGTACACGGTACACGGACGTTACGCTT
This sequence comes from Mythimna separata, assembly GCA_030763345.1. Classification (NCBI taxonomy): domain Eukaryota; kingdom Metazoa; phylum Arthropoda; class Insecta; order Lepidoptera; family Noctuidae; genus Mythimna; species Mythimna separata. Next base: position 3,393,526 of record JAKKIA010000036.1, on the reverse strand, counting down.
ACGCTTACTGTACACGGACGAGTACCTTTATAGACGCGTGTTCGTCATTATACGTTTGGTCAACGTCAGCGTCAAGCTTTCACAGTATGATATGACACGAATACACTTCTTTTTTTCTCGATCCAATGGTAAACTCGTTATACTTTTTAGGCCCAGTAAGCAGCCACGTTAATAGCCGCATCAGTGGCGAAATCGGGTTTTACAGACCCGTTGGATACACAATGCGAGTGCGGTGCTCCTGTTCAAAACATGAACCACATGTTGGAGTGCCCCCAGTGCCCCTACAGAAGCCTAAGAAGCTTTCTCTAGTCTGTTAAGACGTTGTTGTACGCAAAACACAAAATCTGGTTAGAAGTTGGATTTTTAATTATTTTTCAGCTGATTTAGCTTCCATTCCAACAATATGCGAGATAATATCACCTCAATAATATCATATTTTGAATACCCATAACAAAACATAAACTTACAAAAATTCTTAATCAAAAAGGTTTTAATAAAACATAGAACCAACATCCTGGCCTATATACGACGAAAAAACTTGAAATGCCATTTAATAAGAGAGAAAAAATAAATTAAAAGTAAAACTTAATGGCATCTTTGTATTTTTAGAATAAGTGGTCAGTATGATTATTGTCAATCTTAAAAGGTTTTAATGTACTTTATGTACTAATCCTTCAAGTCTTTTTGAATTTCGTTTTTTTATTCGAATTTTATTTTTAAAATTTACACCAATAAACTATGAAATCAGTTTGTAGCGGGATTTTTTCAAGTGATGTTTAATTTTGATTTGAAGCAAATTGACGCTCAGTGAATATTGTGATGTAAAATAAGTGTAGTTTTACAATTTAAATGGACAAAAACTATTGCGATTTTGATAGAAATGAGCTTAAAGTTTTATTTTAGGATGTTTTTTCCGTTTCATGTAAAGGAATACCTACGAGTAAGTAGACCATTCTTTTTTTAGTTTAACTGTAGCACAATTATAATTGTTTCTCGACCTTAGTATGATAAACAACAGTTACTGTTACCACACTAAGGGCCTGTTTCACCACCTATGATTAAGTTTCGAGTATCTTACTTGACAGATAATTTCATACGAATTCTGTCACATTTTTGAATTTATTCAGTGAGTAGCCTACTCGGACATTGTGAAACAGGCCCTTAGTGTAAATGTGGTACCATTATTTTTTTTAGTAACCTGGTTTTGTTTTAGTAAGTACTATATAGGCATTCGTCCAGGACTCTAACTGTTAGTCTTAACAAAACGAAAAGTATCATAAAATGAAACTCACTTAAAACTCCCAATTACAGCAACTTTTGTCCCGAACCCTACTTACATCTACTACTAATTGGGAGCGAGACGAAAACGTCTTTTTCATCCAAGTTGATTTATGTGACAGACAAACTTAAGAACAGAGATAAAACTGTTTTTCAGTTGCCATTTATCAGGAAGAGATTAAAGAGCTTTTAAAACATTTTGATTAAATGATAGTTGATTAATCTCAGTAGGTATCTGTAAATAGACTTTTCATCATTGGTAAATAGAGTTACATTTAAAAGTGAATGAAAAAAGAATGTCATTTATTCGGATGATTCGAAAGGAAACTGATTGGTATGTTAATTAAAACGGAACGATCTGACTTTAAAATAGATTTATTTATTGGTTACGTTAGTACAAAATAAAAGTTTTAAAAGTTTACTAATTTGAAATGTTTAATAGAATACGCTTTATTAAAGCAAATAAAGTGTATTCATCGCCGCATCAGTGGCGCTCATTAGATCCTCCAGAGTGCAGGTGTAGGGGCACTGGGGGCACTCCAACATGTGGTTCATGTTTTGAACAGGAGCACCGCACTCGCATTGTGTATCCAACGGGTCTGTAAAACCCGATTTCGCCACTGATGCGGCTATTAACGTGGCTGCTTACTGGGCCCAAAAAGTATAACGAGTTTACCATTGGATCGAGAAAAAAAGAAGTGTATTCGTGTCATATCATACTGTGAAAGCTTGACGCTGACGTTGACCAAACGTATAATGACGAACACGCGTCTATAAAGGTACTCGTCCGTGTACAGTAAGCGTAAGCGTAACGTCCGTGTACCGTGTACAGTAAGTACAGCAAGCCATGGTGTTTGTATCTGTCACATATTCCCATGAACGACTTACACACACGTCATGTACTTATACGTATTTTATTTATTAGTAAATTACGTCGTTATTGTTTTTTTTTCTTCAATGTGTATATTTTAATTGGGTCATTATGGTTTTATTAAATGCATTTATAGTTTGTAAGTTCCATTGTACAGCATCTGGGACATGCTCTGTAATATTGTAAATTAATAAATAAATAGTAAAATGAACCAGTAGTTCACAAGCTGCAGTATTCCAGTGCTGTGATAGGTCAATATCGTGATGCTCAAGTGCAGCGACCTAAATGGGTTAAGTTATGTGGTCTTCTCTTCTCTTCGAATCGAAGGTAAACTCTTCAGATTGTTTGGGCCCAGTAGGTAGCCACGCTAATTGCAGCATCGGTGACACTCATCAAATCCTCCAAAGTGCAGGTGTTTGGGCACTTAGGGCACTCCAACGTGTGGCTCATGTTTTGTACAGAAGCACCGCACTCACATTGGGTATCCGACGGGTCTTTGAAACCCCATTTGGCCAAATTGTGTTTGCAGCGACCTACCTGGGTGCGCAACCGATTTAGTGCTTTCCACACAGGCCACTGCAATTCATGTCCAGGCGGGAGATGTTCCTGGGGTTTCAAAAAGTCGGGTGGTGGTAGATAATGTTCTTCCCAAAGCCTTAACCTTTCTTTGGGAGGAGGGTCAAGAATGGCTTTTGTTCCACGTAGAAAGCTCTTTCGACTCTTGAGCCTACTTGGGACTGTTTTGTGTTCGAAGAGGGGATGTCGGGAATCGGATTCTTGGTTTTTCTTTTCAATCGCGCATGCGACATCCCTACGAACAGATGGTGGAGCAATACCTACCAACGGGTAGAGCTTATTGAGCGGGGTCGGTTTTAGGCATCCTGATATGATTCGGCACGTCTCGTTGAGGGCGATGTCGACTTGTTTTGCATTTGCTGAACGGTGCCACACTGGGCACGCAAATTCACCAGCAGAAAAACATAAGGACATGCCAGTTGTACGAAGAACATCAGGAGCCGCTCCCCACTTGGTAGATATAAGTCGACGCAATAGGTTGTTACGGGACCCAACCTTCTGCTTTGTGTTGAGGCAATGCACATTAAACGTCAGCGCTCTATCCAACGCCACACCTAGGTACCTCGGGTTCTTACAATGCTCTACGTCGATACCCCGCCACTTGATGTTTAGTTTTCTGTTTGAAGAACCATTACGGAGGTGGAACGCGCAAGACTGAGTTTTGGACGGGTTTGGGCGAAGAGCATTACCCTCATAGTACCCAGCAAGTAACTCGAGCGCTTGCGTCAATGTTCCTTCAACTTCTGTAAAAGCAGATGACTGCGATGCCAAGGCTAAGTCATCAGCATACAGGAAGCATTCAATGTGTTGCGTTGTGGGCTGGTCGTTGGTGTAGATGTTAAACAACGTAGGAGCCAACACACTGCCCTGAGGGAGTCCGTTTTTTTGCCGACGCCATCTGCTCTTTTCCGATTGGAAACACACCTGGAAGCGACGGTTGTGCAACAGTTCTCTCAGTATATTGACAAAACCTTGGTGTTTTGCCGTGATTTAGTGTCGAGTTGCAATAGTGCGCGTAGCAAGAGACAAAGAAAGAGGGTAGACAGATTTGTCTGCTCTTAGCAAATTTTTTCCATCCACCCGCACTCTCCAGTCATCCCGCGATCATGGCGCTTGCAACAGCGTCGAAATATCGGGAACTCAAAATAAATAAAAACCACGGAAGATATCCCGTAAGTGACAATTTAAATTGTAAAACCTTGGTCGTTAGTTAAGTTACTGAGTTATGTGGTAAGCTGGCCGCTTTTCACGTTGTTTTAATGCCTATAAACTTATTATGTATGCATTTCACTAGCGGTTTATTATTATTTATGGTTTGTCCGAAAGCGACTGAAGGTTATCCACATACCCCGAAGAATCATCAATCTTAAGTGGTAATGGCAAGGGCACAATTCTCGAAAAACAGATGGTCGATGGGTACTAAGTTTCTTGAGTGGTGACTGCGTACCAGAAGACGCATTGAAAGGCCTCCCATAAGGTAGACCGATGAGGAGCTGAGACCTAGTGAGGGTCATAGGAATTCGATAGATGCGAGACACTCAAGATCGATCATTGTAGCGACGCTTAACAGCGGCCTTTGAACATAGGCCTCCCTGGTCTATGTTCAACAGTAGACATTTTTCGGCTGAAATGACGACGATTTTTTTTTAATGTGGGATTTATCATCAGAATGACTTCTCCTCTTGGGCGGAGCGGGAGAACGTGTCAGACTTTTACTGTGTTGATGATTTGTTATTTATGGCTTGTACGAAACCACCAATTAATCACATGGCAAATGGTAACTTTAGTCAAGGATTGATAAATTAATATTCCCTGCATCTCATAATATATTGCAGCTATCAATTCAACCACAACTATCCCAAATAATGACCGTCTAAAGTCTCACTTAATCTGTTCTGTGAGACACTATTCCATAATTAATTATATTTAGTTTACAATGACCAAATTCAGCTTTGCTTACGACTTGATCTAAATGTTGATATTATAATTTATCTTTTGGAAAATTTCTACTTGTGTTTTTCCTTGTGTTGTTATATTGTTAAAGTTGATTGTTTTTAACTATACAAGGCGTCGTATTTAATACAGTTTCTTTTTGATAAGGTATGTGTCTATAATTTGCTTAAAAATAATAGTAGGTGTATCAGTTACGCGGGTGTCTCCACTGTGCGGACCACCTGGGGGATTGTGTGGAGTATATGGTGGAGGTATACACGCTTACAGCCCGTCTGCTACCAGCATTAGAGAAATTGATGACTAGAACTTTTGTAAAGATTTGTCTCACTTAGTCACAGTTCATAAACTAAAAGTATATCTACCTACTACGTAAGTAAACTGTGAAACTGTACAAGGATAAAAAAATAATACCTAAAAACAAATGTGCTTTTATAACCAGTCTAGCTGAAACGCGGTTAAGTGCTGAAAATGCCTAAAAGTTTTCGTATATCATACAAACGAGGCCATTGTATAAAAATTTATTGTAATTTCCGAAACATTTATTTTTTCTGATGCCTTTGGTAAAATAGCAGTCTCACATTTCGATGGGTTGATCGAGTGGTCATTGAAAAAATAAATACGAGATACAGCTAAAGAAGCTCGTGGTTAGATAATAACAGCCGCACAGGTCGATCTTCAAGGTTAAGCAACGCTTGCCAAGGTTGGTCTGTGGATGGGTAACCATCTTAACATAACGAGTTTCCTCCGTGCCTCGAATAGCACGTTAAGCAGTAGGTCCCGGTTGTCATTTGTAGATCTTTGGCAGTCGTTACGGATAGTCAGAAGCCAGTAAATCTAACTCCAGTCTTGCCATGAAGTACCCTGTTACCCTAGTTAATGGGTTGTGGAGGTCGGGTAGGCAGCCGCTTCTCGTAAAATACGGTATTCAGCTAAATCCGGCTTGACTGGAAGCCGACCCCAATATAGTTGGGAAAAGGCTAGGCAGATGATAATGACAGCTAAAGAACAAATATGAGAAACGATTTATAAAATGAAAACTGTTCACGATGATCGAGTACATATCATCGTCATAGCCGTAAATAAAGTAAATTACATGAAAAAAGATTATTTTTCTGTAACATAGTAACATATTCCACTGCTGGAACAGAGGACTCCTCTCTAGGAGAGTAAATGGGCCGTAAACCGGGTCCATTACGGTTAGTGTCACATATCTTCAAATATTTTTAGTTTTGGGAATAGTAGTGTCGATATAAATTACAAAAAGCAGGCTGGCTGAGTTTGAACTCAGGACCCGTATGTCGAGGCAATTATCACAAGGCCACCACTTCCTCTCATCAGTCAGAGCTGATGGCAGCCAGGGTTGGGAATCGTTGGAATGGGTTACCTACTGTGGCCCTCGTAAAGGGTAACAGAAGGAGGACAGAAGAGTTATTTGATGATTTCCAACGTTTAAAAAAAGGTTTGTCTCCAACCCCAAAATATTCAGAAATACCAACGTTAAGTGTATTACGAGTACGTTACTAACTGCTGCCAATCTTCACCCGTATGAAAGTAGAAAATAATTTAAAATAGCCTTTTACTCAATGAAGCTTTCTAATGATGGAAGAATTTATGAAATCAGTCAAGTAGTTTTTGAATTACTTAAATCAAACAAAAAATCAAATATTTTCTCTTTATAATATTAGTTTAGATAAGTATACGAGTATGGTGAGAGCCCTTCCATTAGTGAAGACTTGTTAGCCGCTGATAAGCAAAATCAAGAGCTTATTAAAGGAGACAAGCTACTACTTTGTGGAAACCATTGAAATCCGTAATGAGTTGGAAGATAACGAAGTTTTTATGGCTTTGCTGAAATGAAAACCTTGTTGAAGAAAATATTTACCCAAATGAAGAGCGAAGATAATAGGAACCATTTGAAGGAGGTCTTCGACGCTGTAAGGAAAGCGGAGGAGTATGAAACATTGGCATGGTTTTTTTTAGATCTTCTGATAAATATAATAAATTTTCTTTTGTTTTAACTAAAATACAAATTCGGATTTTTCTGAAACAAGATGAAATGTTACTTTTGTTTTTTTCTCTCTAATCGAATATAAAATTGTTTTTTGTGGTACACGGGTAGAAATACCGGCCATTTGGTGTACAATAATTTAAGGTGAGCGCGACGTTAGAATTATCCATACAAACGTAATACCAAAATCATTTGAAATTTAAGCATATTTACACCATAATATGATGTTATTCGGATTCAGACAATAATTATCTAGGTTCCTACATCGTCTTTTTGTTGAAAAACTTACCCCAAACGAAATTTAAGCGAATTTAAATTTGCACATTTTCAAAGCGAAAATGTCATGTTTTTATTTGGTTTTTTCTATATTATAAACAACAATATTTCAAAATATCTTTCCGTAGGAACACAGATATTATTATCAAGTTATAAATACTCGAAACAATATTGGAAATTTAATTATAAATTATCTACAAATACTAAACAATTTAAATAAAAAACTTAAGTTAAACCTAGCTATGTACATATAATACAAATATATAATATACACTCAGGCGTCGAAGTACTCCTCCACATCGCTGTCATCTGGAAATGTGCCCAGAAGGCTAGCGGCATTGCCACGTTGTATGGCAATGCTAATTCTTTGGGCGAAGAACGAGCTAGCCCTCTGGTCCCGCAAAGTGTCGATCAGACGGCGTGAAATATCTTTAAAAAGAAAACGCGCACTCGGACCCCATGACCCAAGAGTTTCAACCCCAAACGGCTCAAAACTGTAATTACCAATAAGATAACAGTATTTGCGCCGTTTGAGGGACTCAGCAGCCGCGGCGGCAGCGCCGGCACAGCCCGCCGAACTAGGAACATGGGATGGCGCAAGGGTGTCGACGCAGGTTGCGTCCCACACCAGAGGCCTACCCACCTTCCATGGCACCAACGTCATACCATCTGGTCTTTTCCCATCGTCACGTACCAAGCCGTTAGGTTCTAGTACAGCAGGTACCCCAGCGGTGACAAGAGCTCGACGAATAATGTCGTTGATGCTAGCGTATCGTGCTATGCGGCCTGCGCTCCTACAGCAGGACAGGTCATGGTGTCCGAGGCTGTCGACAGCTTCGCCACAGTGGCACCGATGTGGAGCAACACAAGGGGCGCCTAAGCGTAAACAGATAGCGAGCCGAAACGAGGCGTCATCCATCATAGTGCCTACGGTGGATGACGGGAGTGCCTGAAGCCACAAACCCGACTCCCATTCCCCCACAGCCAGCAGACGCGCACGCTCAGCAGTACTTGACGATGTATTTAATAGGTTTTTACGTACAGTACTGCAGAGCGGCACGTCCCACAGTTTCTGCGAGGACAGGTTGTCGGGCAAATCCGTGTTGGGACAAGCCATTTTCCAAGCATTCAATGCATCGGACAAGCACGGTACCTCATCATTAACCAGTGAGGAAGGTAAAATATTCCTGGTTAAACTTTCAGTACCGTGCACCGAGGAAAGGAATGCTGGTAAACTTATACTCGAAATTTTGCGGACGCCGAGGCCACCCAGCCGAATGGGAAGCGTGGCTTGCTGCCATGTTCGGTCGTCCAAAGCCACATTTAGGATCGAAGAAAGAGTGTTTCTAATAATTTGATCGACTTTTTCCAAAAGTTGTGGATTTTTCCAAAGATGGGAGGAGCGGAGGGTATATGTAAATTTTGGCTAATTTATACTTTTCTAATTTTGGCAAGAATTGTTTATACTATCTGGATTGCTTCCATTAACCTCAAAAACGTATTTTTTTGCGTCTCAACTCGAGATAGCGCGCGGTCTCCGCAGGCCTCTTAAGAGACTGTGGTAAAATTGTCTTACTGAAAAGAGACTTGCCTTTCCAAAACGATGTGTTTTTTTGCTATTTTTTTCTGACATATTTGCACTTTTTCCTTCCAGTTCTGGCGAAATATATGTCACTGGTTCGTCCCATCATCTCTTTCGTGGCCTGCTACATTCCGTTACACTGGCTCAGGTATGTAACCTTTTGCTAACTTTCATCCATAATTTGTCAGATATGCAGGAAATATTTCTTGCCCAGTCGCATTACGGTTGGCCAGCTTTTTGAATTAAAATCTAATCAAAACTACAATGTGTTATCTCGCAAAAATTTATATACTTGAAAACAGTTTGACTTACCTCCTACCTAACGTTTTTGTGCTATTATAATATGACCCCTCCAGGAGACTTGTTGGCAAAAAGGAAAAACTATATAACAGAATTGTTTATGATACGTTAGCACATGTTTTTTGTTTTATTTGAAGATAATGCACGAAATAGTATCCCCAATAGCTACCAAATATATTTATTTATTGTATCTTAAAGATACTTTCGAAAACAGTTTAGAACAATTTTTACTTAGAATTTCCATAATCTCAGCAATTAACCGTGTTGACAAGTACGAGGAAGACCTTTGTAAACAAAGTGTTTGATGGCCCATTTTCATAAAATTAATTGCTCTGAAAACACTCAAAGGTTATGTACAAGCTATTAAGTTTATCAGATGTTTTCACTGAATATAAACATTTTGTTTCAATCTTTGAATTAATTTTGATTTTAGGCTCTCTTTTTTCGTGAGGTGTGTTCCAGGCTAGAGTGAACAGGCTACTAACAAACTATTGCACTTTAGCATCAAGGATTACATCACACTTACTAATCATGCTCATCATGATGCTTACTATAAGTTAGGATCGCATACAAGCACTCGTTTATAATATCGTGAAAAAAATGAGCGAGTCGTGAACGAGGAGGAGTGGCAGGCAGTCGCATCCTTCTGCATAGCAGTAATGCTGGAGAAGCAGGCGGCCGCACAAGAGAGGGCATGGCCCTCACGCCCCCACCGCCAGGATTCTGATCCCGATTTCCAGCTATCGTAGGTGCATGCTTGCGGACGGCAAGCAATGGGTAGCTCGCCATCCGGACGTGTGGTAACAGTCCGGACCAAGCCCATGTCGACGATGGCGCGTATTGTTCGACGCGCCTCAAAAAGATGTCAGCAAACTGTAGGGGCCCAATAGGGTTGAAGCCTTCTAGGGCTTGGGTTGACGAAAGGGATCCCCGGGATCCCGGCATTAGGGCAAAGTAGGCACAGTGGTGGGTTTTAGTCAGCAAAAGTCTGACACGTCCTCTTGCACCGCTCAGAGCAAGAGAAGTCATTTGGATGATTCCCCATGTTAATAAAAACAAAACTCTCACATTGAATGATAATAATTATACATATTTGTATATCTTCAGCTCCGCAAACGGTACAAAGTACCTAACGTCTGTACATAAAGGCCTTGCTACATACTCGTATATCTCTTTTTATGAACACGTAAAGTATCTTCTCATCGTAAGACCGGACACACTTGATACATGTCATATACCTACGCGACAGTTTATCACACGCAGCCGTTTACAACCACTGAACGTAATTTACGAGCCACTATTACGGAATAAGAGGCAGAGAACCGGTGTGATGGACCACAAGACCTTTTTGTTTGGCCTGAAGTGACAGAAATATTAGCTTTGGCAGGTGTTTCCGTACTTTGGTCGTGTTTATGTAAACTGAAATTAAAAACCGGCCAAGTGCGAGACGAAAGCGGCAAAAAAATTACGTTTGCTGTATGAAAGCCTCTCGGTAACAAAAATATATCTGTGAAAATTTAATTTTTTTAACTATCATGGTTCACAAAATACAGACCGACACACAGACGGACGGACAGCGGAGTCTTAGTAATAGGGTCCCGTTTTACATTTGGGTACGTCCTATCAGTCCTATACCCAACTCAACCCTTACAAAAAGTAACTAAGTATAAATTTAAGTATATTCACTTTATAGGCGTTATTAAAAATCTCAGTCATTAGCCAATTTTTTTATTCATTTAATACATTGAGTCTGAACACGGTTTATCGATGCAGATTTAATCAAGGTAATTTTCACGGATCGACGGACGAAAAACGAGCGCAATCTATGTCATTGAAGATTTCAGTGTGATCGACCTTGAGTATACACAAGGGATGCCTGAGCGTCCGTATCTGTTGATAATATAAAGAAACACAGTCATTCAGCCCATTAAATTGCACGCAGTTCATCATCATCATCATTTCAGCGAAAAGGTATCATTTCAGTACAATTGCCACAACGATTGGACATGTGCGTCTCCCATCTATCGGATTGTCACGACCCTTACCAGATCATCGGTCTACAGTTATTAACCAAAATTGTTGAACAATATTTTCAAAACTATGACGATTGAATTTCATTTCTTTAATAGGACAGTGTAGCTATGTTTCTCATTTTTCCGTAGTGTTTGTGCAAGATACACGGCAACTAAACCATTGCGCACTAAAAATGATTGAGTACCAATTTCGTTCCAAAGTTTCCCTTTAACGATATGTTACAGCAACATCGGTAGCCCATAATTTTTGTTGTTTGTAAAAGTGAAGTTATGTGACAATCTTTAACTAACAGCTGATTCCTGAAGTGCAAAATATGTTGTTTTGCACTAATAATCATTTAATATAGTGTTTTATTCGTCTTCAATTATAATTAAAATGTTGTCTAGAAATTGTGCAGGTGGTACTATATGATCTTGGTACGCAGCCCAGCTAAGGTACCATATAATGCACATTATGTGAGCGCAACAGCCTACAGTTCGTTTCACTTGAGCCAAGTTCCAGCACGCTTGACAAACACAATCACTACTGCTTACCTAAAAATGGAACATTTTTATCAATCTTCAGCTACATAAACACTACCTAATTAACTATTGTGTATGAGGGTATTATAACATTGTTTGATAAATAAATAATTCTTTGCCATAACTGTAAACAATCTCTGTAGGCCTTCTAACTACATGTATTTTAAACCTGGCAGGATGGTAGCTGGTTAGATGAGGTTATATTTACTTACAGACTGAGGTGCAAGCCATTGCCGAATCACTGACAGAATTGTTTCATCGTGTAAGGGTCGTCGGCCCAGTGTATTGCAGTGACCAGTGGATATCCCACAATTCACACAGCGATCCATAGTTTCAATAATATCCAATCCACAAGCCGACAGTAAAATCCAAAATAACAATTCCAAGTCAAACGTGTGAGCCATCTTCGGTGTCCAAGGTGAAAGCAAGGGTCGTACAAGGTAGGCAGGGTCAGAATCCGTAAAATACAAAGAAGTGGTCGCGAAAAATGATGAATAATTGGGAAAGCACTCAAAACGCATCAAAAATCACGAAATGGGTGAGCGAACAAGAACAGTCGGCAACTGTCAGTGATATAGACTAAAAATAAGAGAGATTTGAATCGATAATCATTAATATTGGTTTTTCAGTAATTGATTGATATTTGATTTATTAATATGTACATAGTTGATCGAAGATTATATTAGATATAAGTATATACAGTGCATTTAATCGCTTTGAGTTGATTTTTTAGTGGAAAAGTTTTATTTACGTAACTGTGTAATCGATTACTGAATCGATAATCTCACGAAAACCATCTTTCTCATATTTCTCTGCTTCTAGAATGTGAATTAAAGTGATTTTTTCATATTCTTAGGTAAAAAAATATGACTAATTTTTTGGATCATATCTCAACTTCGTACTTTTGGGCCTACCGTTTTCCATCTCCTTTCCAAGAATATTGTCTGATATTATTAATTAATTTAACATCGTCGGAATGACAATAAATTCATGTTAAAATTTATACAAATGAAGTATGTGACTATTTTGTCATTTATATTTCAACTGTAACGAGACATGACACTTCGTTAATGAACATCAAATACAAAATTGCTTTCCCTTCATTTTCAGTTTGAAAATAAATCTCGAATAGCCTGCTTTAATTTCCTTTTCATATAATCAACTAACCAACGTATCTGCAATTCAATAACTGAAGTGTCAGAATAAAAATTGATCCATCTCTCCAATTTCATATTTTTTCACTCGAAGCTTTCGAATGGATGACGTGATTCCAAAAAAGCATTTTTGTTCAAATTAACGTGTATTGTCTATAATAAACCCGATCAAATGAACTCCATTGTCGAAATTGAAATATTTTTTCTGTTGAATTGTTTAGCAGGTTCTATTTTTAACCGAATTCAAAAAGGAGGTTTTTTTCGATGTCGGTCAGTTGTAGACCAATTTTTTTTATGGGAAGGTATTACTCCCGAATCCCTTACTTTTGTTATGATCTGATGATAACCTTCGAAGTTATGGAACGCAAGTCCTCAGAGGATCATAGCAGAAATGTCGTAACAAGTAAAATAGCTTTGTTTATACGTGTAGTCGATGACTGACCGAAGGAAGAAGGGGTAGGGTAAAGGAGAGGTACCCTCCAACTAAAAAGTGTAAAATAAAAAACTTTATACAAAAAGAATACAACCGACTTCAATGTTAAAAAAAAGACACACTAAAAAGTACAAAATAACTTTGATTTCGGGAGTTAGTGTTAAATAACGAAGAGATAAAACTATCAAAAAAACGAAATGACTTCCGAAATTAAAGTTATGAAATTTTTAGTGTGTTTTTTATGATGTAAAAATTTGGGCCAGTAGGTTTAAAGCATACTGGGGTCATGGGTTATGCGAAAGTGATGAAACCCTGGGCCCTGGAACGAAGGCGAAGAAGAAACATAAGAGTGGGTTTTAGTCATTTGTTACTGAATACTATTGGATATTGTTAATTTTATTCAAAGAAAAAAAGTCCACCGTTCTTTTCAGCAATATATTGACCAATAATGAAAAATAACAAAAGAATAAAAATAGAAAATAGACAAGACGTGAAAAAGTATAAAAACATAAGCAATATAAAAAAAGGCTGCTATCGGCCACATGCTCCCCTTTTTTAAAGAAGAACGACTTTCCTTAATGGCCGTCTCAAAATGCCCGCTTGTGTCCGAATATCCACCACCCGTACCACCCCATCACGGCCCGGGTGCAGAGCAGCGACTACGCCGCGTGGCCAGGTTCCCCTCGGCAAGTTCCCGTCACCGATGAGAACCGGGTCTCCAACTTTGACGGCGACATCTACACCCGGCACGCGACGGGGCGCCAAAGTGGGTAGATATTCGGTGACCCAACGACTCCAAAAATGATCACACAGCCGGAGTGCCCTTCGCCAACTGCTCCGGCCAATTAGTGCGGCATCCGTCAGGTCTGTAGTTGGGAACGGACGGCCCGATGAGTCTCCTAGCAAAAAATGGTTAGGGGTAAGCGCCTCCGGGTAGTTGCTTTCGGGGGAGATGTGCGTCAGTGGGCGTGAGTTTACCACCGCCTCGGCTTCGACTAGTAAAGTTGCCAGAACCTCTTCTCTTGGAGCTCGTTCTCTCAATGTTACCTTCAGAGCTGACTTCACTGACCGAATCAGTCTTTCCCAGGCCCCTCCCATGAAGGGCGCCGATGGGGGAATAAAACGCCATTTTATTTTTTCATCTGCTGCAAACTGTGGAACGGCGGCATCATAAAGAGCCTTTAGCTGTCGGTTTGCTCCCACAAACGACGTCCCGTTGTCGGAGAATATTTCACTGGGCGTACCACGTCGAGCGATGAAGCGTCGAAAGCACATAATGGCAGAGTCTGCGGATAAGCTGGCTACGATCTCGAGGTGGATAGCTCTGGTTACCATGCACGTAAATAGGGCGACCCATCGCTTCTCCCGCCTGCGTCCCATAGAAACTAATACGGGGCCGAAATAGTCCACACCTGTATAGGTGAAAGCACGTCGATGATGAGCAAGTCTCGCCTCTGGCAGATCTCCCATGGGTGTTGCATGGTTGTGCTTTTCAACAGTTTGCACAACTGGCATCTACGGACCACTGACCGCACGGCGTTCCTCAATCCGAGGATCCAGTACGACTGCCGCAATTCATTAATCACAGTTTCTGTATTGGCGTGAGCAAACTTGACGTGGTAATGGCTGATCAGAAGACGTACAGCTGGCTCCTTGCCATCTAGAATAATGGGCTGCCTATCAGAAACAGCAGAAGTTCTTCCTGCGAGATGTAAAAGTCCGTCTCTTAATTCTGGGGACAAAATGGCTAGACGACTTTTCTTGGGAACGGGCTGCCCACGTTTCAGATAAAGAATTTCCTCTCCGAAGGCGCTAATCTGGCTCCTCCCCAAAATGTGCCGTTCCGCGCGGATGATGTCCTCTGAGACTAAAGGCGCTGGAGCAGTGGCAGAAGAAGAATCAGGCCGCGAATCACGCTCCGGCGCATTTACAGAATCATAAATTTCCCGAATCCAAAAATTTTGAAAATTATGACCCCGATGTTTAAAAATAGAGGCAATGAATTGATGAGTCCTGGCTGTTGCCCTGACCAGCTTAATCCAAGAACTAAAATGCGTGATGTCAGCTACAACTGGTAAGGGTAACTGATGTGAATTGATAAAATTAATACACTCTGCGACACGTGATGGATGATTTAATGATTTTGAATGACGAAGAGATGGCTTGAGCTCCTCCTCTGCAAAAGTTACTGGCGTTGCGACTTTGGGCTCTGAGGGCCACTCAGAATTGGGAGCTAGGAGGAAATTTGGGCCAGATACCCAGCGTGGTTCAATACTGGCTTTCCCCCGCGTCGCATCGTCAGCCACGTTAAGTTCGGTTGGAACCCAATGCCATTCATCTAAACTAGTGCATTCTAAAATCTCTCCTACGCGATGAGCCACAAAAGGTTTATAGTTTCTCGCATCGCTGCGTAGCCACCCCAGCACGGTCATGGAATCACTCCAGAAAACTCGTCGGTTAGGCTTAAAACGATGGGCCTCGCAGATCTTAGCGGCAAGTCGAGTGGCTATCAAGGCGCCTTGGAGCTCCAGGCGTGGGATCGAAACTGGCTTCAAAGGAGACACACGTGCTTTGCTAGCTATTAGTGCAAGTTTCACGTCACCGTTGGGAAGCACAAATCTCCAGTAAGCAACGGCGGCGTGTGCCAGTTCGCTAGCATCACAAAACATGTGCAGCTCCAGTTCTGAGAAACCGCATAAATTGTAGCACCTTGGAACTCTCAATTCCGAAATCGATTTAAGGCATTCGAACCATTCGAGCCAAGTTTCCTCATCAGTCTGTGAAAGCCTCTCGTCCCAGTCAAGGTTCTTACGCCACAAATTTTGAAACATAATCCTACCTCTCACTACAATGGGGGCTAAGATACCAAGTGGATCGTAGATTCGCATGACCTGGGCTAAGACTACGCGTTTTGTGAAATAGCCTGAAGTGTCCTTGAGGCCCGGGTTGAAACCTATGAAGTCTTCAGCAGGTTTCCAGATCAAACCCAGAGTCCGTGTTGAGGTGGCCGAGAGTGGTAAACTACCCAACTCTACACTAGAACGATTGGCTAGTGAAACGTCAGACAACAGCTCGTTTGGCAATCGATTGAGTGCGCCAGGATTATTTGATACCCAACCGCGCATCTCGAATCCTCCACGCTTATGAATCTTAACAATATCGGCTACCAAACGAGCTGCGTCCTCCGTGGAAACATCTACACTTCCGATAAAGTCATCCATGTATGTATCGGACGTAATAGCTTCCACAGCTTGTGGGAACTCGCTTATAAATTCCGATGCGTTTCGGTTGACGATATAAATAGCCGTAGATGGGCTGCAGCACGCCCCAAAAATCATAGAAGACATACGATAGGTCTTTATTGGTCCCGCAGGATCATCGCGCCAAAGAAATCGCTGAGCGTCTCGGTCACACTCTTGTATTTTCACCTGCGGGAACATCTCCCTGATATCGGCGGTCAAGGCAATTTTTCCCTCCCTAAAACGCATCAAAATTCCTAATAGTGGTTGTAAAAAATCAGGACCCGAGAGAAGCATTGTATTTAGTGATACATCCTGTACCTTAGCAGCCGCATCGTGAACAACACGAAGTTTTGTCGGTTTGTTGGGATTTACCACACCAAAATGCGGCAAGTACCAACAAACCGATGTGGGCGACTGTCTACTACACTCCTCAGCATAACCCTTAGCTAGCATGTCTTGAATATTGAGCTTGTAACGTTCGGCGTATTTAAGATCCTTTGACATTTTCAGTTCGAGGCTTTTATACCTAGAAAGTGCCAATGGATAGCTCTCAGGAACAGCAAGGTCATCCGCCTTCCACAATAAGCCGACCTGGAAGTGCCCATTTGGTAGGCGTTGGGCTGTATTCTCTAGAATACTAAGAGCGCGCTGATCGCCTGCGCTGCGAGGCTCATGTTTCGTGATACCAATCGCGTCTAACCTATATTGTTCCTTTATGAGGACTTCCAGGTCATGCTGCGGACGCTCACGTAAGGATACGTGGCAGGCAGTCTCCACTAAAGATGTCCGGCTGCTTGTAAATCCGAACAATACCCACCCTAGCAATGTTCTAATGGCAACAGGCTGGGTCTTCGTGCCTTTCCTGACCTCGGATGCTGTTATCAGGTGCCAGTTGTCGATACCTATCAAAAGTGTAGGCTTTGCTTCGGGGTAACACATCTCCTCAACTATACCAGACAGGTAGGGGTAGCGACGTAAAGAGTCGCGCGTGGCCGATTGGCTTTGCAACCCTAAGTTTTTAATTGCCCTTGCCCGCTGGATTAAGAAACTCTGTGAGGCTGATCGGCCTTTTATCTGAAAGTCTACAAACTGCACGCTACTATCCCTAGATAGCCCTCCCACACAATCCAAATGTAGGTTGCCCTCGGGACCCTCGACACCAATTTTGAAGGCAATGTCGGCATCTATGAAGGTAGCCGTCGAACCGTCGTCCAGAAGGGCGAATGTGTCTACGCTCCCAGCCGGCCCGGAAACTGTGACGGGTGCTACTTTTAATAGTGGACGAAGTGTAAGATCAATTTGAGTGTTGTTGATAGCTACGAGAACCTGATCAGTTTTTTCAGCATCAGTTTTAGGCCTAGGTTCAGGTTCGACTTCCTCCTTCACATGAGCAAATGCTACAAATTTATCATTATGCAAAATAGTGTGATGCCTACGATTACAATCAGCTATTGTGCAACTAGCCTTATTTTTGTTACAAAACCTAAAATTGTGTGGAACTTTTTGAAGACAACGATAACAGACTTTGTTGTCTTTGACGAAACTCCATCTGTCATCGACTGTCAAAGATGTGAATGTCGGGCATTTTGACAACTGATGTTCACCTTTGCAAAATAAACAAACATTTTCCTGATTGGATGTTTTTGCAGGCTTTGTTTTAGAATTCTTAGGTGAAGCCCCCGCTCCCGACTCTGAAACGGCATGCGCTCGCTGTTTCTGTGAAAGGGTTGGTGAAGATGATGTCACCTCGAATATGGCACCGAATTTCATCACCAAATCGACCTCACGGTTTAGGAAAAGCGACAATAATTCCACTCGAGCTCGGCTTAGATGCTCATGATTAGCAGCGAAATCTAACCACCGCGCGCGCAACAATGGGGACAGTTTACTAAACAGCACTCCAAATAGTTCAGGAGAACGCAAATAATCACTGTGCTGTAATAACTTAGCAACTTCGACACAATTGTTCACACGGGTGGTGAAAACATGAAGATCTCTTACCTCCGTCCCAAGCTTGGGCAGAGCCTTGATTGCGCTCACCTCCTGTAGTACAATTTGCTCAGCCCTTCCATAGCGACGATCCAGGGCTTCAATAACGTCGTTGGCGTGAGGTGCCAACACTAACAGCATGCTGACAGCTTCACGCGCCGTACCTTTTAGGGCTTGGTTTAGGCGTGCAAGGTTTTCCGCATCTGTGAAAGAACCTACCGTATCCTGAAAGGCCCGCTTAAACATAAGCCAATCAAGCGGAGATTTACCATCAAAACACGGAAGTTTTATAAAATTTTTATTGTTGTTGGGGCCGTTACTCTTCGCAAGTGCCTTTAGGGCCCCCACTAACTGCGTAACGTCTTCTCGGTGAATATCAGTGGCAGCAGCCCTGTCACCCCCGCTAAAACTGTGCTGAGGTAATAGTGCAGGACTCTGTGCTGCGATACCCTGAGAAACGACATCATCGTTACGTAGTGGAAGTTCCTGAGAACACAAGATAACGGTAGCATTATTAGCCCCTACCTCACATCTACTGTTAGATTGAAAACCTTTTACAGATGGCTCTCTCCCTTGATGCGAAGGTATTTTAGTAGGCAGGGCCGTACTATCTAACCATTGTTTGACACTGGCGCGGCTCCACCCACTGCGAGAACCGTGGTTACTACAATCTGCTTCAATAGCAGCGAGCTCAGCCCGATATTCCGCGTCGGCAGCTTTGCGGTCTAATTCCGCCTGCCTAGCGCGCATCTCTGCCTCCACTTGGGCAATTTGTAACTGAGCCGCCTGCCTAGCGCGCATCTCTGCCTCCATTTGGGCAATTTCTAACTGAGCTACGCGACGAATGTGTTGCGCTTCCGCAGCTGATTTTCTGGCAGTGATCATCACGGAAGTGCGACTGGTACGGCTATTGTGTGTGCCGACAGAATGAGCGCTCGAGCTAGGCTCTAACTCAGAAGAACGTACCTGTGAATTCCCTGTGGTAGTATGTGTAGGGGGTTCTGGAACTGCCTCACTACTAGACTGGGTAGGTATATCTGAGTCATTTTGTGGTAGTTTTGTCTGTGACCTTGTCACAACCATTTTAAAATTACTGTGGACTAGTCTTACTAGACACTAGTTCGATAGGTAGAAGGACCACTTATGTTACTGAATACTATTGGATA
Source organism: Mythimna separata (assembly GCA_030763345.1). Taxonomy (NCBI): domain Eukaryota; kingdom Metazoa; phylum Arthropoda; class Insecta; order Lepidoptera; family Noctuidae; genus Mythimna; species Mythimna separata. The sequence continues at coordinate 3,374,143 of JAKKIA010000036.1, read as the reverse complement.
TTGTTAATTTTATTCAAATAAAAAAAGTCCACCGTTCTTTTCAGCAATATATTGACCAATAATGAAAAATAACAAAAGAATAAAAATAGAAAATAGACAAGACGTGAAAAAGTATAAAAACATAAGCAATATAAAAAAAGGCTGCTATCGGCCACACATTAAAAATCTGACACGCCCTTTCACTCCACCAAAGAGCAGGAAAAATGAGTGAATGACTTTTACAACCATCGTCTAATAAATTATTTAAAAATTCAAATCCTTACCTGTCTAATTAGTAAAAGCCAGTCTTTTCAAAAACCACTCTAAACTATTGCTTTGGGGTATCACCACTCACCTGCTACTGCCACCATGCCATGTTATTGGATAGTTGCTAAATAAACTAGTCTCTTAGATGATATTGCGGCATAATTATGTAATACTAATCGGCTTAGCAATATATTTTCCGTGTTTTATAAAGATTGTAATCAGTCTTATTATTAAATTTAAATTATTAACACACAGTAGAGATAGGGATTACACCGGCAGAATTTTTAAGTTAATCAGTTGAACCCTTTTTAAGTAGAAATATGAAGGTGCAGAACATACATTTAAAATTTAATTTATAAATGACCAATTACAGATGATCAAGTTAGTATTTTGAGGTGGATAATCATCCAATGACTTCTCCCACTTTATGGGGAGCAACAAGACGTTTCAGACCTTTACTGACTAAAGTCCACATGTGTCCTTCAGATGCCTTTTGCGCTCTAGAGCCATAATCCATAAATTCTGAAATAAAATAAATGTCCATAATTTCTGAAGTCCTAAGGCATCGTCCTACGGCCCTCCGATTTTAATGACATCATTTTTTTAGACAAGCGTGGAACAGCGTCCGGGCCGAGCTCAAGTCGTCACTCCACGCGCGTCTCGAAGAGAAGACAGCAAAACCGTTAGGGCCTAGCAGAGCCGAAGCTTACTGGAGCCATGGGTCGACTTCTGAAAAGGGTTACTTATAGTCTTGGGATGAAAGGGCAACTGACACGACTGTGTGATTTTAGTCAATAAAAGACTCAACACGTTTTTAGCGCTCTAGAGCGGGAGCACTAATTATTGATATCTGTAAAATTTTAACAATATATCTATCTCGTTAACTGGTATAAAACGTAGAAACGACTATTTATAGTAGGGGAGCCCCAGAAGGGATTTCGGGATTTACTAAAGCGCGGCAGATTAATATACAGGGGGATACCTTGCACCCAGTTAAGTACCTCCACCAAATATGAGGCCCATATGTAAAGCCGCCCGTGAAGGATACAGGATCAGATTAGTAAAAAAAAAATGACCCTCAGACATTCTCGAGCGCGTCAGATTAAGGTAGGGTGAGTTAATTACATCTTAAAAAGTGTATATTCCACTAATCTGACAATTTGAGAGAGACGTAAAGAAATGGGAGGACAGCAAAGTTGTAAAAAAAAAACGTCATCTCGACATTCTCGAGCGTAGCTAATTTTTTTTTTATTTTGAAGGAAATAATTCAAGAATAATGAAAAATATATAATCTGACGATTTCCGCAAGCCGAAATAACAAAAAATCGTCGATAAAGTTAAATGCGTGCTGTTGTGTGATAGCTACATTTCCTTCTCCGGTTTTGTAAAGAGTTCCCTCAAAATTAGATTTCGTGGGAATTTGAACTGATTCGGACCGTTAGATTTTGAGAAATTTTGAAAAATCTCAAAAAAATAAGTTTTATATTTTGAAAGTGGTTTTTTTTTTAAATAACTTTTAAACGGCTGTATCGATCAACTTCAAAAACTAATCCGCCTTTGAGCTTGAAAAAGAAACCCGAAAAAGTGAACTTCGGGATTACTCCGAAATTTTTGGTTCGATAAATTAAAACTAGAAAATAACTTATGAGGATGATAAAACTGCGTTGAATGCCGCAAACCGCGTGAAAATTACTTGATCCGTTCAAAAGTTATTGCGGTTTGAAGATTCCAAAAATAGTGTTCTATGAAACTTTTATCAGACTTTCGAGCTGGGAGAGCTCAAATATTATCTCTTTGAACTCAGCGAGCTCAAAATATCACATATAATATATTTTGAGCTCAAAAATGATATAAGTACAATTTTAAGCGCCCAGGAATGGAATTAGCTGGAAGTTGCAGGGGTTTTTTTGTCAGATCAGGCGAATCCCTCTAGATAATCGTCAGATTATGAGACAGTACGTTTAGAACATAAAGATGAACCATATATATCTTAATCTGACGCGCTTGAGTATTTCAAAATGGCGAATTTTTTTTGCACTTTATGAAAGTGGCCACGAGTTTGCGTCCCATCGAAATGGTCAGATTAGTGAATGAGATCTTTTTTTTTGGTGCACTTAACACTCCCTTAGAAAATCTAACGCGCTCGATTAAATTATTTTTTTTTCCATTTTCAACCCTTCCATACAACCACCCCCATCATGCAAACAATCAGATTAACATACGTACATTATTAAAAATACGTAGGGCATTGATGCTATCAATATCTGACGCGCTCGAGGATGTCCATGCAACAGTTTTTTTTTACATATTTAAAAATCTATAGCCGCTTCCCCCACCGATGAACAGGTATAATCATAGAACATTTTTTTCTTCTTATCATCTAAGCTTTGCAACCCAATAGGTCTCTACGACGCTCGAGTAAATCCCCATTTAGCATCGTGGCCTCCCCTACTATTAATAAAAATAGGTGAAATAATTGGTATTTCACCTTTTTTATTAAATAGTCGTAAAAAAAATAAACAACAGAAATGAGTAATTATATTATTATTATTGTTCTGAAATTAATGTAAGTACAAGCTGATATTAATTGTATTGCTAGCAATTGATGCGCAGCTGTGAACCTGCCACACGTTTCATTGAGTATTCGATTGTCAGTTCAATCGACAGCAGGATTTAAATTTCGTGGAAACAAACAGCGAGTCGAAATAATTAATGCAGTGAATAATAATCTAAGAGTATATACGAGTACACCGTGTGTCATACATTGACGCACGAATGAATACCATGAATCCAGAACATGATTCTGGACTAAAAAGGCTATGAATTTTTTTTTGTGGTCTTACCTTAAATGTTGCATGACGATCTAATAAATAAATAAAACAAAACAGTACTTTTTTCATTTAAACTGTATAAAATTCCTATTGAAACAAAAAAGAATTAATAACTTTGAGGTTTATTAAAATAACGGGGTTGATTAGAATCTTGTTTTAATACAGTTTAAATTTAAAAAGTACAGAAAAGAAGTACAGAATTTAGAAGAAATAGGATAAAACCGTCGAAAATTCCACCACTCGAGTTTAGAAGCATGGAACTGGATCCCTGAAATTCGTCTGTGCGTCGATTTCAGACACACAAAGTATATAAAAAGAGAAACGCACTCAACAAAATGCATTCAACGCACGATTCAGCCGAAATTACTGGAATTTGGATTGTGAAACCAAGGATTCCTTTTATGACGTAGGCGAGCATAAAGAGAGGATTTTCGGACACAGCTGCTGGCTGAAGCTAGTAAAATTAAACTAGACAAAGGTATTCTGTCTAGTTTAATATTAATTTTAATAAGAAACTAATAGCAAATGCCCTCAAATTCTATTAAAAATGTTTACTACTAATTAAAGAACGACTGATAAAATATTTGCAAGGGTTGCAAATATTGCCCGGTGGTTAAGTGTTACATAAAAATTTGAATATTACTACGCAGATGGAAAACAAAGGTGTACGAATGTAGCATACAATATTTGCTCTAAAAGTTTTAGTATAACGTTGTTGAGTAGAAGCATCGCATTTTCCTAGTTTTATTTATAAAAATAGTGACCGGTCCCAAGGCTACCTATCGTTACAGTTGCCAAGTCGTCGAGGGACGAGGTTGACGAGGGTACTTTCACATAAATATGTTTCTTATTGTTTGAAACTTAGCAATAAAACATATTGTTTTATCAAACAAGGTCATGACAGAATGGAACGCACTAACCCGTGTAAACGAAACACGTGTTTCTGAAAAAAATTAGATGCTAGATTTATAATACTGCTAGTTTTTGCCAGTAATATCGCTGCGTGAGAGTAGGTTTATTCGTACAAACTTAGGAACCTTTTTCATTCAACCCACTCCTTTGTTCCTTCTTCGGCGTCGATACAGGGCCCCGGGTTTTCCTTTCAGAACCAAACTCATGGCCCCAGTATGTTTCGACCTTGCTGGGCCCCTATGGGCGTTGAAGTGACCTTTAATGATTACCGGACGACTGGAACGCCTCCATAAGGGATTAATTTTGGAAAATCTTTTCTAAGCGTAGATATGTCTACATCATAATAATTATAATCTGCATGGCTTTATGTACAATTCGTTTAGCGGTTTGAGCTGTGTGTTGATGGATCAGTCAATCAGTAACGGTTAACACTTATCTTTACACTTTGCCTGTGACTTCGTTTTAAAAGACAATAAAATTGAGCTCGGTAGGTGAGGCAGCAATCGCGTTCTCAATTTTTTTTTCGACAAAAAGCAATTTTTTAGCCAGAACCACGTCTATCGAGACCGCGTGTATACTAAAGATGTTATTGTCACTGTGGAATTTCATTTCATTCGTGAATGCCCAAATTAGTATACGTAAAAAAATATCTTCATTGTTTTATAACCGAATCCACATTCGATAACCTACACTGAAACAAAGTTACCATAGCATAATACTCTCGGCTTTAAATGCTCTCAACATTATTGGAACAAAGTTTGATTAATTAGTATAAGTTACTAACTTAGCAGAGAAGTCAGTACATGAAGCATGTTACATATAGAACATAGGAGTATATCCACAATGAACTTATTCGAGTTAAGTTTATAAATGTCGTTCCTTATTACATTCAGACCTTCATTACATTCAAACCCAGAGCGACTATAACGTCAAAACTTACTAAACCCTTTTTGGAGATGAATTGTTCTTAATCAAACAAACTTTTCGAAGCACAACCATATTTGTGTACGGAATGGATTGAAATCGTTTTAGTTTGCCAGTTTACTATACCTACCCGTATGCTCTTTTTTATGTGGGAAATTACTCATTTACTTTTTCCGCTGTGGTGTAGAACGAAGGGCTCACTGGTGGTTTTTAGTCAATTAAAGTTTGTCAAAACTTTTATTGAGTAAAACCCACCTACGAGTTAACTCAATTACTGGACCTTAACATCTTCACTGAGTAACACAGACAGGTCATATATGTTTTACTTTCACGTGGACAGAATGCAAAGCTACATTCCGCATTTAAAATGATTCGAATTCTTTATGTCTATCTGTCTACACAGAATGCATTTGAAGCGAACTCACTATTGGCATACTAGTAGACAACATGATCGAATGATTGATCTTATTGATCTATACACAACATTCAATATGGTTGCCAGTAATCGTCTAATCAAAGGTACGAGAGTTGAATACAAATATACTAAATCCGTCCTGTAACTTGAGTCTAGCTTTACAATAACTTAAATTCTGAAAGGCTTTTCTGAGATAAAGAGTGATCCATGGGGTAAACTTTTTATATTCACAATCTTCTGTGGACCTTTTGAGGATAGACGATTTCTTTAGAAAGAGGAAAAATACCATAACATGAATATACTTATACAATACTTTGTCCTGAATGACTGACGTATCAACGCACAGCCGAAACTGCCGATCGTAAAAATTTGAAACTTAGAGGGTATGTTTTTTGTATGACCCCTAGGGGGTGAAAAAGACGGCAAAGATTGGACGCGGCAACGTGACTCCGTCTTTTTAAATCAACTTCAAAAAGCAGGAGGTTTTTAGTAATTTATTTGGCAGAATAACGTAAACTGGGACTAGGATTACCATATGTAAATAGAGGGATGCCTGTCTATGGTATCTAAAATGCCTGAATTTTCAGAAAAATGCCTGTGTAAAGCAAAACGTTGTAGGTAATAAGTAAAAGCCAATAGATAATAATAAAAACTAATTTATTACTGATATTAATTGTCAGAGGACTTTATTTTTTTAATAGTTCTTTCTTTTTCTAATATACAAACGTAAAAATCTTCACTAGATACAGTTTTGTAACTTTCCTGTGTAATCAATATTGCTTTTACTGATTCAATTATTAGCCGATTTCTTTCTTTACTCCACTGCGCGAAATTTAAAAGTGCCTGCCGCAGTCTCAGACCAATGCCGGCCGCACGCCTGTTTAAACCTCAAATGCGGCAAACGCCTGTCATATGATAACGCTAACTAGGACAGATTCCCGCCAAGATTTTGACAATTACTTTACTAAATAAAAAAAACCAAGCATATTTAAACTAGAGCATTTTCGAAGGACCTACTTCGTCCATAATATATATAGATAAGGACACTTTACAGTGCCCATGGTTTGACCTAAACAATCAGTTTTCACAACCGAAATACGTCTGAGTTATGGTGAAACGGATGACATACAGCAATCGTTGATGGAGTGTTCGGTCAAAAATAATGATGGATAACTTGATTGAGAATCCAAAAGTTTTCGACATTTTTCCTGATGAAATATGTTTATTAGACCCGTCAGAACTTTGACACACACGCAGTTTGATAAATTAGAGAAAGTTAGGTTTCATAATTATTTTAACTTAACTGTCAAGTCGCTACTGCACGCGAGTTGGCCTCTTCCGATTTTATCTACCATACCTGTAGTCAATTCGCTCTAACGTAATTTTATACACCAGTCTAAAATAAGGAGCGTCTATAATATGTGTGTTTATGTTCCGGTCCGTTCTCTAGCCGTTTTGCATAATGAACGGCTAATCACCGGTAAGTATTCCGGTTCACCTCCACCTCGCCTCACCGGCTGCTACTAGTTAGTTAACGTTAACAGGGAAATGCTGAAATGCATTATAATTTACCGGAAATATTCTCTTTGTAATTTTAGAAGTATATCCGTTCAAAATTTGAATTAAAGTTTAGGATTTCATAAATTTTTAGATAAAAAATATGTTTTCAATAAGAATAATGATACGTTTTTAATCGTGATAATTACCATCAGCTAACAAATCATTGCACTGTTGAATATAGGCCTCCCCCAAATGTCGCTACGTCACGCATTCATCGGATTCCTACAACGTTTACTAGGTCATGGGTCAGTCCACCTTGTAGGAGGCTTTCCAAAGTCGCGTGAAAAGATTATAATCCCTTTTTATAAAAATAAGAAACTCAAATAAATAAGTAACTCCACTTTAGAATATTACTTTGTGAAAATATAAAACAAAAATAACACTACGACTTTCGTGGTCTTTCTCGTAGCTTTAAGGCGCCACTTCAGCGAGGTGGGCCCAAATTTTAGTTTTTTAAAACAATCTGTGACAAAAACTACAGTGTTTTAAATTAAAAAAAAAAAAATATGTTTTAGTTATGATCTTATCTAGTTAAAATCGCATTCAGTTGCAAGACCTGATGAACTTCACTCGATAGAAAAAAATCGCAAAGTTACCCCTTTTTAAAACATTTTTTTCAATATTATGACTATATTACTGATTTGTTACGTTTCATTTTTGTACTATAATAAAGAAACTAATTAGTTACAAACAAATTCGCAGAGTTTGAATTGATAAAATGATTTTCTTAATTACTATGTTTTAATAAGAATTAAAAGCGGTCGCGGCGGCTCAGACAGGTCCGTTCAGTCGCGCGCTGGCGCTTGTCGACGACGGACCTGTGTCAATTTCTTCAGCGACAACTACGCGCACCAAATCATCTCTTTTTGAGAATTTGTTGCTTTTCAGTTATAAATTATAATGGGCAATAAACAACGGAGGCGAAAAAAGTCGCGTAAAGTGATAAAAGACACAAACAGAAAGAATGCACTCCAAAGATATGTGAAGATAGGGCTGTCATCCGTCCGGGTTTCCCCGGATTTGTCCTAGTTTAGAGGGCGTCCGGGCGGGGTTTCAAAAAGTGTCCGGGTGAAACCCGGACGCTTTTAGTGTCAGGGGCATTCCCGATTAATTAAAAGATAAGCGATATCTAAACAAATCTTAGTTAAAAATTCTTGGTAACCGCAACTAAGCTAACTCCGACGGCGACGCTTCAAAATAGCCGATGACGGTCGATAAATAACTAGCAAACAAGCTGCTTAATTGAATACATTTTATTTTTATTGTAATATTTTTTTTCTGGGTGTCCGGGGAAAAACTGAATTTCATCATTTTTACAGTCTATGAACGTGTTCTGTGTTTTCCACCATATCAGTTAAGCTACTGAAATGAATGAGTTGTTGTTGTTGTTAGTGAGTTGTTGTTGGCTGTTGTGTAGTTGGCTGGATTGTGTTGGCTGTAGAGTAGTAGGTGACTGTTGTTTAGTTGTATTTGGTTAATATTGAGTTACTGTTGGATGTTGTCGTTGTTTGTTGTTGGTTATTATTAATTTTTTATTGGTTTTTATTGACTTGTAGTAGGTGTTGTTGTTGCATAGTGTTGGTGGTTTCTGCGTTGTGAGCTGTTATTGGTTGTTACAGAATAGTTTTTGGTTATTCCAGTTGTTGCAATTTTCAGCAAAACGGTAAGTTTTATCATATACATTATATATCAAATTAGTGATAAGAATTACAATTCTTTCAACTTTTGAAATCGTTATATCTCAAAAACTTTTTTTTTGTTGTCATTATAACTACATACATGAGGAAGCTTGTAATTAAGCAATGTAATTACCTACTATAGTCATTATGTTGTTATTAGTCTGTAAGCCTTCCTAAAATGTGAAAAATAAAATAAAACGGTGGCACTTAGGAAAAATGTTTTTAGACGTTTTTGTATGTACTTACTAATTTTATGTAAAACTTACCGATTTGATGAAAATCGCGTACAAAAATTCAGTTTTTAGGGTTCCGTACGACTTTGTTGTCCGTCTGTCTGTCAAGAAGTCTGTCTGTCAAGTCACACAAGAACTTCCAAAAAAGCAAAAACCACTTTGCGATAACAATCAAGAGACACCACATCAATCAAATGATTCTGTGTGTGTGACAGTGCTCAATTTTAAGGATTTTTAAAAAGCCGTGTTATTTACAGAAAATGACTGTTAATTCAATTTATAAATTAAGTCCCGGATACTCCCTCAGAGATAAATTTAAGGAAATTAATGTGATTTGACCATTAGGTACATTTTGTATGGACTTTATAAGAGACTGTGACCCCTTAGTTTGTTTCGGTGTTCCTTCTCAGGGTAGTTAGCTAGGAAACACCGGCCTCATCTAGTACATATAAACTGACAAAAAACAATGACGTGAAAAGTGGAAAAACCAACTTGCAAAATAAATATCATTTATCAGTAGTAGAAAATTAGTTTATGACTCTGATTATATGTTATTTAAAAAAAAACAATAGGCTTCCGTACAAAAGCTGTAATAAGATAAAGTGTAAATAAATTACCTTTAAATCTCCTTACATCGTGTGATAAAAATATTGTTGATAGAAAAAAATAATATACTATAACTTTGCACAACATTTTTTTATTTCACAATAACTATTTTTTGTCTAAAACCTGAATCTAAGCAAAAGTCATTTAGCCTCTAGATTAAGCCATTTTTTGTACCTTTATACTCTTAACAAAATAAATTATTTCATATTGAAGTCTGTTTCACTGCCTGTATATTTTCATTGCCTTTTTAGACTGTCGCAACCCAGTGCTGCAAACGTGTGAACGGCACTCACGCTACCGACGCCTAGATCCCGATTCCGATTTCCAACCAGGATACCAGGTAGACGCGGGCTCGCGGACGGTGAGCACTAGGTAGCTCGCCATCCGGCAGTCTGGTAATAACCTGGACCGAGCCTTGTCGTCAACGGCGCGTTTTGTTCCACGCGCGCCTCAAGGAGATGTCATCAAACTGTAGGGGCACGTAGGGCCAAAAGCGTCTGGGGAATACGGTAATTCCGAAAGGTGAGCCCGTGTCCCCCAGATCAAAGGCAACAAAGGAACGGGGTGCGTTTTAGTCGATAAGAGTCTGACACACCCTCCCGCTCCGCTCAAGAGTAGGGAAGTCATTCTGATGATTAATCACTTGAAAAAAAAAACTCTTATTCCTTCTTTGCCTTCGATCCAGGGCTCAGGGGTTCGTTTTAACATAACCTCAGTAAACTTCGACCCTGCTGGGCAACTACGGTTTTGTGGTCCAACAGTGGACGTCTGTTGGGTGAAATGATGATGAATAATTATGATGATAATGATTCTTAGTAGCAGTCTGGAGTATGGAAGTTGGGAATGTGACATCCCATGGGGTTTTAACGAGGCATGCTTTGTAAAGCTATAAGTGGTATATAAAATGAACTTTATCCCGATAACACTGCTACTACTTATTTTGTTGTAAGTACAATAAAGTTTATTCTATTCTATTTTAACACTGCAAATATTTCGTCAAGTCAAGTTCCAGCATTACGATCCTTACGTACCTACTAATTTTACTTCTTTTAAGTAATTGCACTTGAAACACACAATTTTGGTTTTAAATTTGGTATTTTAGAGGTAAATAATAAAATATAATTATGTATATATTTTTAGGTTTTAACTTATTATTATGAGATATTATTTACTTGTAAAAATATGTAACTAAGAAAATAAGTAGATTATAAAAAAATGTTAGGTAGCTATAAAAAATCCGGCAGTAAATTCCTTTCTATTTGAAACGGATGGTTACCCTACGAAACTGACGAAACGAGCGTACGAAGAGGATTGCATGCGCGGTCGCGGGACGCGGGTGCTAGCTACGGCCCGATCGCGCAAGGTCGCTGGCAAATAGTATCGCCTTAATAATGTAGTATCATATTATAAGCATAAAGAGTCGACTTTATTTTTCTCTCTATATATTTAAAAGGAGCCAAAGATAAAGCTGTCTGACTTCTACGATTATATAAAAATGTTCACGACTCTGTGTCATAGAACTAACCCATAAAACCGCTCTTACGCTATTGTGACGTTATTACGCATCGTTCTTTAGATATTTTGGAAACAAAAGTATCTTGAGGATGACATTTAAGGATAACAATTCATTATTACATAGAAGCCTTGTTCGAGAGCTTCCTAGTCCTTTTTTTCTGGAATCTGGAAAAAGTTTTGTAAAATATGCAGATAAATAACAGAATTACCGAATGCCAAAGAACTTTCAGGCGTTATATCTCTTTTTTTAACATTGATTGATGAATAGCGTTGGATGAAATAACAAGCTGTTAAACCATGCTCACGTTGACAAGGTGAAAAAGGCCCTCTTAATAATAATGAACTAAAAGTTTACACGATGTGAGAGTTACTAAGCTGTTAACACTGTAACGTGTCAGTGGATATTACAGGTGTGACACATTATAACGTGTGAAGTCATATTGGTGTCGCCATTATGTTGCTTATTAGATGACGATACGTATAAAAGTCCAGTTTTAGTGAAAAAGTTTGAAAATCATTATAAACTGCTTCATGACCAAGGGGAATGAAATTTGTTGTGACGGCATTTACTTTCCTGAATTACTAAAACATCAATGTTGTTTTTGTTTTAATTTGGGCATGCTAGGCTTCATAGTTGAATGGGTACATAGAACCACTATGGAAATTGTACGTATTTCTATGGAAACCTAGTACGAACCTAAAAACTCTTTCTAGCTTTTGACTGAATACAGCTTGTCGTTGCTTTGTTACATACGCGCAAAACGAGACACAATAGTAATACAATAACAGCGCGGTCTCATAGGACCGGTCGGGGATTCATGAACTAACGAATAAATTAATAAAAAATATACTGCACGCATCACGTTCACTATTTGATGTCAAACACAATAATTTACATTTTTTTCACCTGACAGTCTAAATGTGAAGGCAGATGCATCATGGTAATTGCCAGACGTACCTACTCTGTAATATTGAGTCATCTGTAACGTGCGTCTCATCTATTATATTCATCTTATCATAAAGAACAAAACTAAATGAATGTGCGTGCAAACAGAAATCAGATAGAATTTAATGGGTTAAAAAATCTATCTATCTATACATATAATAAATCTGTAGAAAAATGGTTTTTGTACATGAAAAAGAAATTAAAAAAAAATAGCTAGGGTGTTAAAGAACAACCAACAGAACCCATTTCCAGCATTTTTAGAATTTTTGTCTGTTTGTCTGTTTGTCTGTTTATTTGTTCGGGCATCACGTTGAATCTACGAAAGCAATGTAGATAATTTTTAGACCCAAGGATTGAGCGTAACTTACAGTAACATTTAGTTTTTGTTTCATTGCAATCGGTTCAGTTTAACAAAAGATATTTGAATTTAAAGTTTTCCAGTAATAAAATTAGGGTTATGTGTACTTGGTCTCATTACTTCACGTAACTTTTATACATAACAATAAATTGTGCGAATTGTAGTAATGTTAAGTTTTTTGCTTCATCGTAATCAGCTCATACCTTATAATAAAATAAAAAAATTATAATAGTCTTATCGAAGTAAAATATTAAATAGCGCCATCTATCAAACTAAGAGATCAACTGCGTGCAGTGTATATAATAATTATAATCAACGCTGATTAGTAAATCAAATCTGATTTTAAACCAATTCAATTATCAATTTAATACTAATTTAATTCTTGATCCCATAGCACACTCATAAAGGCAAAATTTTGTGAGCATATAATTCATAAAATTATATAATTGTTAACTTCTATACCGATAGATGGCGTTGTTAGTTGACACTAAATTCCGAATTACGATGTTAAGGCGCTCCACACACTGCACCACGTTCCGTCGTGGTGCGCTAACGCGCGCGGCGACGGAGGCGTAGATCTACCTAACTTAGCGGTGTAATCTGCTCCCCCGCGCGGTGAAACAGATTACGACGGCCTCGCGCTAAATAAATTCATATGTTCATTGTGCTGTCGATCGTCGTGGAGAATGGACGAAATTATTAAATTTCAAGATGTAGCAATTATATTATTGTCATTTTAGTTTCATCCATAGAAGATTTTGGATATATCCCTAATTACGAACGTCTTTACAATATCAAATCACGCGCGGGACTACGGAGCCAGTGTGTTTTACCGCGCTGCACGTCCCGCGCTCCCGCACAGATGGGCAGAAACTGCGCGCGGAACGCCTTCCCGCGCAGATCGCATCGGCAGTGACCTGTACTAGGATTAGGGTGATTTCTATACAAATTGAGATACTTGCATACAACGGTAAAATCTGCCATCCTTCACTACGCGACAGGATGCGGTACAGTGTGTGGCGCGCCTAAGATAACACGCTTAGCTAACAACGCCATCTATTGCTGTAATTGCTGTAAGGCGTTCTGATGTGAGGGGTAAACAAATAAACAAAACAATATATCGGTACAAAAGTTAACAATCATATAATTTCATGAACGCAAGGGGTTTCCACTATGTAATGTGTGTGTCTGGCAATGAATAACGTGATTTTCAATAATAATATTCTGAAGGTAATACAAAAACATAAATCTTTATAATTCGACGTAATTAGATCGGTATTTTACACATTTTTGGTACCGCGTACCTACCAAAGCCACTGCAACCCAAACTTCATAATTGGCCATCGTTGTTAGGTCTGTGTTGGGACCATGCACTGATAAACTTTCAGCTTTTATAAAATAGATCTGGCGTTCACGGGCTCAGGTTATTAGGTGTCTTAATAGTTCTGTCTTTGAAAAGGTCTTAACTGGATAACATCGTTAAATCGTTCGATAAAAAAAGGTTTAACATTCGGTTCAAGTATTGAAGTGCGAAGTAAATTGTATCTTACAATTTGAGTCAAGCAAGATAGGTATGTTTACTTAAATTAGATTTTTTGATATTTTGCTGGTCTTTAACTTTATTCTCATTTTGAAAGTTTGTGCTGTTGTGAATTTGGTGGTTCAATATTTTATTAGTATGAATCAGATTTTTTTTAAATGCCTTCTAGAAAAAAAAACAAGCCTTTCGCAGTGTAGCTGAGTAAAAGGTAACCAGAAGAAGATCGTGACGAGGGTATCAGCAGTTTGAGCTAGGCAAGTCAGAACTCTTGCGTCAGAAACGCCTACCCAACGTGAGTCACGACTTACAGCGTTCTCTTACGGCAGTTTCTCTATCACAGAAGAGTTTTGGAGGAACGCGAAGCGAGTTTATCGGCCGACCGAGAGCGTTACGCCTCTCACGCGAGTTTGAGACTTTCACCGAAAGGGAGTTGCGGTTAAATTCACAAAGAATTGTTACCGCGACTTTGCGCTCCCAAAAAAGCAGCGAGGACCGTGAAGCGCGTTTATCAGCTGACCGAGAGCGTTCGTTTGATAGGGTATGCTGCAGTGTAGATAACGTCACGGGTGAAATCCTGTTTTTAGACGCACCAGGCGGAACAGGTAATACTTTCTTATTCAAAGTTATTTTGGTTCGAATAAGGAACCCAAATAAAATTGCGCCTCTTCAGGGATAGCAGCCACATTATTGCCTGGAGGAAAAACGGCACACACTACATTTAAAATTCCTATCGACTTAGACCGTACGGAAAGCCCGGTTTGCAACATATCGCGAAATAGCGATAAAGCAAGGGTTTTACGCGATTGTATGTTAATTATTTGGGTTGAGTGCACAATGGCAAACCGCAAAGCTATAGAAGCAGTGAATAGAACTTTAAAGGATGTAAGGCAAAATGACGGGCCGATGGGAGACATAACGGTGCTGTTCTGCGGTGATTTTCGGCAGACTTTCCAGATAGTACCCCGTGGAACGAGAGCCGATGGAATTGCTGCCCGTCTGAAGAGTTCGTAAATATTAACTGGTTGCGGCGCCGGTGATATAATTATTATTCCAAGAATACTTATAATTCCTAACAACTTTCCTTTCTCTTTCAAACGAGTGCAATTCCCAGTTAGTGTCTGTTATACCATGACAATTAATAAAGTCAGGGCCAGACATTATCTGTTACGGGGGCAGACCTAAATATTGCTAATAATGCTTTTCCCATAGTCGTACGCATACGTAGCTCTTTCACGGGTAAACAACCCCAATAATCTTTTTGTGTACGCTCCATAGTTCCACAGCTAATGTTGTTTATAAAAAACGACTAGAATAAATAAATTATATTTGTATCGGTATCCTCCAACAGCGCTTCGCAATAAAAAATACATTGTTAAGTTCCGACATCCACGCGAACGAAGTCGCGGGCACAGCTAGTATAATAATATAATAATATTCCACTACTTCCACACAACATCATCTAGTCCCAAACTAAGCAGAGCTTGTATTATGGGTACTAGACAACTGATAAACATACTTATATATTTGTAAATACATACATATTATAGATAAATTACACCCAGACACAGAACAAATGATCGTGCTCATCACACAAACATTTGTCCTGGGTGGGAATCGAACCCACGACCTCCGGTATAGCAGTCAGGGTCACTAACCACTAGACCAACAGGCCAGTCAAATTACTTAACTATACACTGAAATGTATGCTCTACGTACGCCACATAAAACTCATCTTACGATAAGAGTGCCAGTGAGATCTCGATAGAAGTCTAGATTAGGTCAGCTGAACAACGGGTTGCTCTGATGACAGCTATTGAAAGGGTAGGCTTTACGCCGCCGCATTATTGATGAATGTAATCGAGCAACCGTCAGAATAAGGGATATCATTGGATCTGTATTTTGCAATGTAAGAGAGCTAGATGCAAATCTCTTCCCATTTTATCAGCCATACTTGTTAGTATCATTGATCCAATGTGTCCTACAATATTCGCAATCAAACCAAACCGCAGATTATAAATTCAACTTGTCCAATAGAACCAGAAACTTCCTAGTTAATTCTCCGATAAATCTTATTTCTGGCACTTATAGATACATTGTCACTTGGCACAGAAACATCATTGCTAAAACCTTTTTATCTGCGTCGACTGTTTTCACAAGAGTGTGTTTTAGCTGAAATGATACGATTACAGAACTAGAAGTATGTACCTTATTATTCAGAGCTGATGAGGTAGTTTTTCTTATATCTTTATTAATATTTATTACAAACTAATTCTAAATTTCCCTGATGCTCTCTAACCCGTAACATTTAGAATGGTTTATGTTGATTGCCGATTCGACTCACTACACTGGGCTGCTTTCTGATTTGGGGCATGTCCATCATGATAGAAGGATAACTAATATAATAACTATACAACCTAAAACAGGTTTATCATTGTGAGGAAAAATAAATAATTTATTATTGCTTTTCCTTTATTCTTTTTAACCTTTTACGAGTGTACATTTGGCTGAATGAAAGTGCCACAGAAGTTGGTACATTGTGTGCAAAGCATCTGCTAAATCGTAATGCATTGTTGGTCAAACTGGGCAACGTGATGCATCCGAAACATGACCCGGTTTGTATTCTGATGTCTCGTACTCAAGTTAAATATTATTTTGATCTCAAAGCTTCAAGACATAAAGTTTAATATTGCTTGATTTGACTATCGTATACTTCGTACGGCGATATTTGCTGAACACTGCCAAATAGCGTTTTATTCAAACATTGACTGCGGCGCGAGCTTGTGCCTTATGCCTTGAATATTTATCCGGCTCTCGGAATCGTAAATTGATGAAAGAGGTTTCGAACAATTTTTAAAGCTTTAAAAAAATTCAGTCGTTTTCTATTAGAGTTTTCATTCAGAGTGATGGAAAGAAACGTTTCAAATAAAATGAGTGGTACGGGCAGCTTTTTGAAGACATTGGTATCTAAACTATCGGAAATGATAGGTATATAGCTTATAGCCTTCCTCGATAAATGGGCTATCTAATACTGAAAGAATTTTCAAATCGGAGTAGTATTACCTGAGATTAGCGCGTTCAAACAAACTTTAAATTTAACAATGATTTTACGAGAAAATCATTGTTTAATCAAACATAATTGAATTTAACCTTGTTCAAATTATCGATTAAAAAAATCAATCGTTTACCACCAACACTGGTGGACCACCATGATAAGGTATTTACCCTCGTCATGGAAGCCACGATCGCGTTTTATTAATTGACCGGACAGCTCGACATTGTGTGACTGACAGTTTCAATAGTGGAAATAAATGAGGTTTTCCGCACGCAGTAAATGTGATTAGATTACTAGATAAAATGGCAAAGAAATTGCGTGTGGTGCTGACCTAATTCTGCATATTCTTTTAATGTTAGGGAAGATTAATATAATTCTTTGTAACGTAGCGTAGATCCCTAAATTAATAAAAACTTTTTGTTTATGTTTTACTTTTACACAATAGAAAAGTTAAAAAAATGGTGTGATTTTTTGTTTTTAAATAGATTATGCTTCTTTGTAGACTCGTATTTTGCGGTAAATAGAATCCAGATCTTAGGCGAAGTCACGTAGGCTTGCGATCCATGAGCAATGAGCTTACCATCCGGCCGGCAATCGTCCGTACCGAGACCAAACCGCTGACGACGCACAGCGCAACGTTTTCAAAAGAAAAGAAAGAAAGAAAAAACTATTGCCATCTGACACCGACGTCATATTTGAGTGTCTTATTATAAGTACCTAAACAGCATTTCATCCAGGCCATTACCATGAAAAAGCTATATAGCATTAAAAATGCTGTTGAGGTTCTAATAAACTTTTTGCTAAATGGCCACCAAAGTTCAAGTTACTTTAGGGAATTTAGCCTTAAAAAGCCTCTCAACCTCTAAAAGAAGACAACAGAGACTTTTTCTCAGAAAAGTGAGCAAGTGGAGAGACAAAAGAGAAAGCACTCTATCATGAAAGAACTGAACAATAACTTTTCGCTGCCAATATCTGTCTAGTAGTTGTAATGTTGATGTTGTATTAAAAAAAGAACCTAAACCTAAATAGGTATTCTGTGATGTGTATGTAATACCTATTGGTGCTCAAACGGGAATAACTAGGATGCCAAAAAACTTGGTGCTGAAACAGGACTACCTACTTCCGATTTTACGTCACAATACCGTAATCTTGAAATCGACCTTGTGCCGCGTGGCAAGTTGACGTGACGTGGATTTTTGCGTTAAAAATCCACGTCGTAACAAGAAAGGAACAAAAAAAAACACACGTATATATAAGTACCAGTTCTAACACTTTAATAACGTGTCTTTTTGTTCTGCTCTTGTTTCTCTAGTAACCTTATTAGGGTTCCGTAGCCAAAATGGCAAAAACGGAACCCTTATAGTTTCGTCATGTCCGTCTGTCCGTCTGTCCGTCTGTCCGTCTGTCACAGCCGATTTACTCGGAAACTATAAGTACTACAGTGATGAAATTTGATGGGAATATGTGTTGTATGAACCGCTACAAAATTATGACACTAAATAGTAAAAAAAAGAATTGGGGGTGGGGCCCCCCATACATGTAACTGAGGGATGAAAATTTTTTTTTCGATGTACATACCCGTGTGGGGTATCAATGGAAAGGTCTTTTAAAATGATATAAAGTTTTCTAAAAAACATTTTTCTTAAAGTGAACGGTTTTTGAGATATCAGCTCTCAAAGTCGTAAAAAGTATGTCCCCCCCCCTCTATTTTTATAACTACGGGGTATAAAATTCTAAAAAAAATAGAGGTGATGCATGCTAATTAACTCTTTCAACGATTTTTAGTTTGATCAAAGTATCTCTTATAGTTTTTGAGATAGGTTGATTTAACTGTAATTTTGGTTAAGTTATTGTGCTTACACTGAAAACGATGGCTGAACCTTATAAGTTTTATTTGCTGCTACGGAACCCTTTGTGCGCGAGCCCGACTCGCACTTGGCCGGTTTTTTATTTCATCATCTTAAAATCTTGTTTCATACTTTTTCAGCGCCCTTATTATTCGCGCTCGGATTTTAGTTATTTTTGACTTTTTATTATACTTTCAGGAATATACTTGTATTACATGTTTTTTCATCCTAATATAGTCCTTTCAGCCTGATCTCCGAACCCAAATTTGCTCAACTCGCACTTAAAACAACTACTCCGCGAATTAAATTACGTAGCATCATATTATGTCCACTCAAATATGTGGTCATTAGATTCATAACATTCATCAACAATTTACCTATCAATAATGATACATTGTTCTGTTAACAATTGCATTTCGCGGTCACTATTTGGTGTCCTAATTAATGTTATGCTTTGAGTATTAAATTAGATCAACACTATTTGAGTATTTGACTGATTCGCAAATATAATAAAATTAATAATTGAATGTCTGCTATTTGGGTTAGCATTTAACTGTTTGCGTTAGATTCTAATTTTGCAATTAGTAGGAATGTGGCTTACCATTAGTGTGCTTGTTAGTATTTGAAAATGAAACATACTTTGTTCAGTTTACTTTAAAAACTTTACGAACTAAGAGGATTTAGTACTCTCAACTCTGGCTCAATTCTAGTTTCCTGCAGCGGGCGTCGCAACTAGTCGCAAGCTAAGATAAATGATATGGACTTGCAAGTTACGCTACAAAAAACTTTAAAAATGTTTGTAGTAAAGTTAAATGATTGTAGCTTGATCTCTTAATAAATAAAGTAATAAGTGAACATTTTAGAAATTGAAATGTGGTGATAACCAATAATATTGGTTTTTGGTGACGTTACTATATTTGACTAAACGTTATAAGTCATTCACAGCATGTACTCGTACAATACAATCTATCCTAGTATTGTAAATATTTATTGAATTCGTTATATTTTAGAGATATAGTTGTTATGTAGCGTCATAGACGTCGTTAGGAAAAGGATAGCTGAAAATCAATATTTACTCCTAAAAACATTTGTTAAAACAGAAACGTACAAATAGAAAATACGATATACCAAGAATTGGGAAGGTATTAGCGAGTGAACAGATTGTTTTGCTAAAACAAACGTGCTGTTGTATAGTGCAAGCCTTGAAACTTTGAGAGTTCTGGATCATCTGGATTTACAGAAGCATAGCTAGTCCAGTCTGTAGTGCTCTGGGGATTTTATAACGACACAGCTCTCGATACACAGAACGATAGAACGGAAAAAGGTTTGCATTCTTTTAAAAAGTTGACTGTTTTAAGCTGTTGTTTTTTTTTTTAATATTTGTACAGATTTTATAACAACATATTAGTAACAGTAGAAGTATGTATACAGTTTACTATACATGTACTAAATAAATACATAATATAATACAATCTCATCAAAAACATTACACAGATAAATTGTACGATGTCGAGCAATGGTTAGCTCGCCGTCCGGCCGTACGGTGTTCGACTAGACCGAGCACCACGCATTCAAAGAGATGTCAGCAAACCGTAGGTGCCTAGTAGCACCGATGCCCATAAGGGTCGGGAGGATTTTCTGACAAGGAAGCCCGTAGCCTTAGAACGCAAAGGGCTATTAAAAGAAGCTGGTGTTGTTTTAGTGAGTAAAAAACTAAGACACCTTTCCGCTCCACCCAGAGCAGGAAAGATCATTAGATATTATAAGTTCTCGTTCAAACAATATAAGTTAGAATATTGATATACAGGCTAAGGTATGTTGTGAAGCTATTAAACATCAGTCGACCCGTCGGCTCCTTTCTTAATATGTCAAATATTCTCCCATTAATTATGTACATAGTAGGTACTGTGTCTTATCCTTTGAGGGATACCCCTGTTATTAAACTATGGTTTACCGTTTTAGTAGTACGTTATAATTTCATACAATATTTTGGATGTCAATACGTAACCCGAACCAAAGAGAACTAAGGTCGCCAATACAAACATGTCGTATACATTCACTTTATCTTCCTCTTACACTGTGCACTGACGTCAAGTGTTAACTAGCTAAAATTTATGTTTACCTTATGTAAGTTGCTCAAAGTTAAACTTCTAGTTTTGAATGCTATTCCGCAGCGAATGTCATCTCTTGGATCTCCGCTACCTCGAGCAACTCAGAGCCATTCACACTCGCAGCATTGACACGCGACACACATTGCACCAAGTGAATGTTATTACTATAATTATATACTCTAAAACTACATTTTTTGGCACAATAAACGTTTTTTTTATTGTTGATAGGTTTGCCTATTGAATGATGGAAAGCCACGATGATAGAAGTAACCTATACAAGCTTGACTTAAAGATCCCCAGATTGTAGTCATCAGGAAACACAGACTTCAGCAGAGAATTCCAATCTTAGCTGTACATTATGGAATATGTATACATATACAGTCAAACGGGGTGAATAGGAACGCAGGGGTGAATAGGAACGAAAATGGTTACTGGATTTTAACGTTATTTAAAAGGTTTTTCCAGCATTTAATTACTCCTATTTATCCATTAATTGTAATAAAAGGCGATGCTTATACAGAAATGAAGATAAAATATTTAACCAAAGTAAAAATTAAAATCAAAGTTTTGTTCCTATTCACCCCTACGTTCCTATTCACCCCGTTTGACGGTATGTAAGGAAGTGTGTCATAAAGTCATACGTTGACACTTTCCTTATAAGCGTGACACCAGACTTTACGCCTTGTCACTCCCTTCCTAATGTTATTAGTTTCACGCAATTTTTGCGTATATAGAAACAGAGTTTGTACGACAAAATGATTTGAAAATCCAAATCTTATATATGAGCTGATGCATGTTATTTACCTTTGCTGATTTTAGAAGTTCAATACAAAAGTTTAGATTAAAAATATCCAAAATTTTTGAATATTTCTATGAAAGTTTATTCAATGTTTGCGAGAGTTTTCGAGTTCTATATGCATTATTCACGTATACTGCATCAGCTTTTTTCTGCAACTCCTTATAGCTGACATGAATTTGCTCAAACGTCGTCTACAAAATAGAGGTTTGTATATTGAGTTTCATTTTTAACTTCCCAATCAAACTAAATTGGAATCTGATGTGTTCCAAACCGATTAACTCTCAACGTACTAGTAGCATGAATACTTGTTACAAAGCAATGAACGGCATTAACACTTCTGACTAAATATCGATTGTACACTGTAAATTTCAAAGTTGAATTTTTTGTTTAATGTTTCAAAACTAAAATGAAAGCGCTGAAATAATGTACTATAGGAAGCCGGTCAGGAAAAATAAAAAAAAACTCATCTTTTATATTAATAAATTAGGTTGTAAGAGTTTGACATATCCTCTCGTTCCACCCAGAGTAAAAGAGGTTATTTGATGATTTCCCTTGTAAAAAGGGACCTTAGTTTTTTTGCCCCAAGGTCGGTGGTCACCTAGCTATGCCACTGATGACATACGATAACATTTTTGCTTTTCTAGTTTGTCAAAAATATTTTAACTGTGTAAAGCCAAGTATTAAATACATAATAACGTGTCATTTAAGCAAGCTTTGAATAATACGAGTATAATCTGAAATACCATAGCAGAGTTAAGGGAAACTTTAGCATATTTTAGCTTTTTACCGGTAAAATGTGGTCTGCGGTCATGCGGTCCCTTTAAAGAGAGCCGCTTATCTATTTAAACCATGTGGATAAAAGGTTTCTATATAATAGAAGCGACAAGAATCATGTAACCAAGATTTATGTAACGCATGATAATTATGATTTAAAAGAGTATCCAAGGAGAGAGCGTGCAAGGAAGTCCATACTTCCTTGCACGCTCTCTCCATAGAGATCTACGCTTTGGAACGTGCAATTTAACTTAACTTTTTTTTTGACTGACCATTATTTTGATAATTTTAAAGTACTTGTAAATGTTCAATTTGAAATAAACGTGTTTTTATTTCTGTTTTATTTACTTACTAGTGTCAGAAATCCTGACATATTTAACAAGCTTTTTTATGGACGAAACGGTAAATACAGGGCTAAAGAGAAAATTAAATATTAGTTCCCAGTGAGAGTGATGGTTGTACTAGATTTACGCACAATGATTTATTTGAAAAATATAATAAGTAACTAAAAATTAAAAACCGGCCAAGAGCGTGTCGGGCCACGCTCAGTGTAGGGTTCCGTAGTTTCCCGCATTTCACAATAACTGTCCCCAACTTTTCAAAAACTGTTCGTCCCATCAAGTTCAAAATAATTTTCCTAGAAAGTCTTTATAAAGCTCTACTTTCCAGATTTTTTTCATATTTTCTAAACTTATGGTTCAAAAGTTAGAGGCCGGACACATTGTTTTTTACTTTTGGAGAGATTGTTTCCGAATTTATTGATATTATCATAAAATGATTTGAGTAAACCCCTATTCATTTTTGAACACCTATCCAACAATATATCACACGTTAGGGTTGAAATTAAAAAAAAATCGCTTAATACTTTACATGTAGGGGGGCTACCCTAATAAAACATTTTTTCCAATTTTTATTTTTGCACTTTGTCGGCGTGATTGACATTCATATTGGTACCAAAATTCAGCTTTTTAGAGCTAACGGTCACAGAGATTAAGCGAGGACGGACGGACAGACATGGCGAAACTATAAGGGTTCCGTTTTTGCCAATTGGCTACGGAACCCTAAAAAAAGAGATTAACTAATAAGTTGCGTTTTTCTTGCTAGTTACAGAGACGTGATGAATAAATCTTAATGGTAACTTTAAGGTAGCTCCTTAAAGTTACCATTAACATTACATTACATAGATATTTAGTAATCTACTTTATAAAATAAGCTCTTACTCCGGGGCTCTGAACAACTAACTCCCCTGATACAGATATTCTCGAAATAACATGTTGAAAATTCACACGAGAAGTTGCATGAAACAGTTTCGAATAAGCAATTTTCTGATAGAACAGCATTGTACGTCCCTGTGGATACACTGTTGTTTAGTTGCAAACTTTTACCTTAATCAATATTTACTTATCCAAAAATACTCGCGGTGGGTAAGGTAAAAGTTTTTGTAATTAAAAGAAAACTTGACAGCGGTACTCATTTGTGTATTAGGTATTTCCTGTTTTGCGATTTAAGACCTCGTTTGTAAACTATCATTATGACGTTATGGGGCTTATTAAATTCTTACTCGTAATTTTTGGTACATTAAAAATATTATCATCAATGTAATCGATCAGACTTTTAATAGGAAAACATTGATCTTTGGACACGTACTATCTGTTAAGAGAAATGGTTTGCAATCCGTACTTAACCTCTATCTTGTTCAGTGTAGGTATCTTTAAGCCGTACCCTTTCCTTACTCAAATGCATAAGGCTATAAATGCTGGAGCAAGATTTTATACGCCATGAGCATACAAGACCTGCTCTAGCATTTGTACAAAACACAAACACATTTACGGCAGGTAGTCTCCTGCAAAACATATTTTATAGAATTATATATTATTTTTCTTGTATATATTTTGATTTATTTATTTATACTTTATGCACAAAAAGGTACAAACGTGGACTTAATGCCTTAGGCATTTTCTACTAGTCAACCTTTGGGTGATGCAGAGAAGATTAGACGAAATCATCAAAAATTACGATATTCTTTCGAAGGTAAAACTCTGAAACCAGTTTTGACCAGTTTTGGATATGTTTGTGTTGTGTCCCTATAGAAACAACTTACGCAAACAGAAATATTGTAAGCGCTCCAGGGACACTGAACACTTTCAAGGACAAAAATGTAATCGAAAACATCATGTAAAAAATATAACAGTAATTCTCGCTACAGTTTCTTTACTTTCCTATCTAATTTCCAACAAAATGAGGTTTGGCAGAAAAATTGCTTCTACAACGAAATATCTAGTAGTAGGCGCAGTTGTGAACAGCGAGCAATTGAGAGCTCGACGTCGCGCAAAGGGCAAACCCGGGACGCAAACAACGGCACAATGTGTTCCACAAACGCTTTCAAAGAGATGTCAACAAGACTGAAGGGGCCAGTTAAGGCTTATGACTGCCAGGATTGCGGAAAGCTCGAAAGAGTATTAGTAAAAAAATTATTTAGTACAAACTAAATCTGCGCCGAGTTTAACAAGTACAATGAAATTTGATACAGGCAACCCTGGTAGCAAATTGATTTTTAAGTCAGTGTTGCCTGTATTAGATTTCATTGTAACCTAAAAATTATGTAAGTCGGTTAACTTTTAAGCCAGACAATACCTACTCGTACAGCATTTTTTTAGTTAATATAAATTAGCTCTTGACTGCGATCCGACATGATGGTGTCGATGATAGTGATAGTGATGAAAACGTTGATGGTAAGGCGAACTAGTTTATTAAGAGCCTATTCATCCGTACATTTGTTTCGTAGTAATAGTACGGAAACTAGTTACGTGCGGTAGAATACTCTTGCAAAACTACATTAGAATTTTTATATCAAGAAGTCCGGCACATAAATCGTCGCCCGCTATGTGCGGTCACCGTAACGTACTCGTCGCGGGGCCGCCGCGCGCCGCTCCGGTTTACCCCCGGGCCGCAATACATCCGTAGACTTATACCGGGGCTAGAGACTTTCGGTTGAAGCCAAAATGCTGCATCAAAGTCAGAGTAAATTTAGTTATTGGTTTGGTTAGACACTAGTTTCTGCAAGCGGCTTCACCCACGTGAACGTAGTTTTCTCCATGAATACTGTTTACTTCGGACCTCATTTTTATCCTCTTCGTAGACGAATTTTTAGAAAACATGCTTTCAGTGCATACCTACATAATAAAAGGACGCTTTGTGCAAATTATTTTTGGGTTTCTGAGTAGTCCATCCGGCATTTTCTTCTTTTATTGATGATAAATGATAAATGATATTTATTTTGCAAATAGGTTTCACGAAACACTTTTACACGTCAATTTTTTTTTGTCATAATTATTAATCTAGATGAGGCCGGTGTTTCCTATCTGACTACCCTGAGAAGAAACACCGAAACAAACTCAGGGGTCACAGTCTCTTTTAAAAAAAAATCCATACAAAATGTATTGGTCAAATCATATGCGAACTATGCAGATTAGGGTCTGAAATGGCCTTTTAAAGAAAGAACCATGCAGATTTGAGTGGACCTGTCCAGTCAGTGCAAGCATTTGTCAATCGTCGTAAAGCTCAACTCAGGACTACTAAGGAGCTCAACGTCTTGACGAACAATACAAAGGAAAGGACATTTGGTTAGGCCGCAAAAATACTCAAATTGCCAGACATAAGTTACAATTACTGAAAAGAAAGGAAAAAGAAAGCTATCCACATAGTCCTCACATTCACAAAAAAAAAAGATATAAATAAAATTTACAAAAATTGTAAAAATAATATGTCAGATTGTAAAAAAAATGAATATTAATGTCAAATTGAAATATAAATTGTGTACTACTCCATTAAATTTACAATGGAAAAATGCAATCAAAAACAAAAATCCAAAATAATAAACGACAGTACAGTGAGTACGAGCAGGTCAATCCCAAGCCTTATTGTCCTCAACATAGTCCTTTATAGTATAAAAAGCCTTTTGGCAAAGTTTACGCTTTACAAATGATTTAAATTTATTGAGGCTTAGTTCTTGAATATGACTGGGAAGTTTATTATAGAAGTGTACACATTGACATCTAAATGAGCCCCCTATTTTTTTGAGCCTAGTTGCAGGAACTACAAATTTGTGCTTATTTCTAGTATTAAAATTATGTATGTCACTGTATTTTTTAAACATGTTTTTGTTCTTATGGGCATATAAGATATTCTCATAAATATATTGTGAAGGCACAGTCATTACCTTGATCTCCTTAAATTTATCTCTGAGGGAGTATCTGGGACTTAAATTATAAATGGAACGAATAGCCCTTTTCTGTAAAACGAAAATTGTTTGGATATCGGCGGCATTTCCCCACAGTAGAATACCGTACGACATCACACTATGAAAGTAAGGCTAAATCACGAAAAACCACTTTTTAGGTTTCATTTGTGATGGTGTGTTGAACCATCATTTACCAATTTTCAGCGGGTGCAAATTATTGTAACCTTGAATGTCCAAATTGATCGGGCTATAAGTATTGCAAAGAATTTGCTAAACTTACACTTCTAACTTTGCCACAGACAATAAATAGGCCGTAGTTAGGAATTAGTTGTTTTATTTACAAGCCTTAATAATTGAATTGCTATTAAAAATGTTTCGATCACCAAATTCTATTACGGAGTTCTGAATTGTACTTAATAATTGAATGGAAACTGGCATCGCCCGAAAGCTACATTATAACAAAATTCATTCGAAAGTGCTGTGGAAATTGCTCGCCTCCGAAAACTCGTAAATATCGCAACACACCCGTTTATAAAACTCATCCACCGCAATAAGTGACTTTATTGCTCTCAAATAAAATGCAACAATATCAACACAAGCTTTTTGCAATTTGAGAGGGAAATGATTATAATTATTGTGAATTGATGTGTGGATACAACTTTTAAACTTTTAAATTGTTTTTCATATGGTTTACCTGTCGTAACAATTTTTACGGTTTGAAAATCAAACGTACGTGTAAGTGGTGAAAAGAACATTTATTTTTAATCTTCGCTGTAGTAAATACATAGATACACATAAAAACCCTTTTTTCACAACATAATACTATCGCAGATTTTTCGCACAATTATTTACAAAACTTATGGCTCACTCCACAATATGTTCCGCATCGTAAGGACTTCTACTGTTCGTGTTTTGAGGGTTACTCTGGAGAGGGCTGCCCAAAGGGTCCATAGTGCCCGAGGACCTCCTTTACTAGTAAGAATGGTGGCACCTGCAGGTAAGCGAATTTATTACCTCTTGTTTGATATCGTTTTATTTTATCTTTTTTGCTAGGTTACAGCAAAGCTAAGCAAAAAAAAAAGGATTTACATAAAAGTTTATTGTGACGTTTAAACTTATGAGACAATTTTTATGAGACACACTGTAACACAGGCTAAAATTTATACAAAAAAATAAAGTAACTAGTATTATAGCTAGACTACTAAAAGCGGTGAAGAAAGTTCGGAGTTCAAAAATATAAATTTTTGTTTTTAAGAATAACACCATTGTACTAATAGTAAAAATCGTATATCTCGCTCCGGAAAACAAGTTTATTCCATTTCAAAATTTAGATTTATGACTATTGTCTGTTTTTTAAACCCTGAGACTAAAATGACATTTCAACACAAAAGAGCTGGCGTCATATCTATAGTAAATTTGACATTACTTGTGTCAATTGAGTCTCAGGGTATAAAAAACAGACGATACGTCTAGGTAGTTACCTACTAGAATTTGTTTTTTTCTCTAGTCGTTTTTTTTTTCTTTTAAGGACAATAATCTCCAAATGTCAACGACAGTAAAAAGTTTTTTGAAGTTGTAAAAAGAGAAAAAATACTGTTCAAGACACATTTTCTGAGACGGAGCCACATCTGTATGTAAGTTTCCCATTTAGCTTTGGAAACAATTCCCGTTTTTCGTGACGTACGTCATGTTACCTCAATGTTGTCAGTTTTATGTTCCGAAACAAAAAGGGTTTGAATTAAAGTTCTTAAATTTCGGACTCTCTACTTTTTACGACAGACATTTTGTTAAAAATGTAGTATAATCAACCTTTAGACTTAATTATTCATTCATTCGAGATGTGAGCCTATATTTAGGTTGAAAAGAGCTATGCTATCATATCAGAAATGAAGGTATCAGCAGAAGAACCAAGGTTGCCGACATACCTCGAAGAATCGCCAAACTTAAATGGTAGTAAGTAGGACACATTGCTCGCAAAACAGTTCGATGGAACGAAAGGTTCTGGATCGGCGACCACGTACCCGAAGACGCAGTGTTGAAAGGCCTTGTGGGAAGGTGGACCGATGAGGCACTAGACCAGACATTGTTATCGCGACACTTGGGGGAGGCCTATGTTTAACAATAGATGATGATTAAAAATTGGTATTACCGTTAAATCTTTCCATCAAAATTCTTGAGGCATTTAACTCAACTAACTAACGTAATCATCTAATTCTATAACCAAAATTCACACCCATAACGACAGCAAGAATCTTAACGTAGTAAAAGCAACTTAACAGAAATCATGAGCGCTTCAGAGACTTGGGGAAATCTCAGCCTGATTAATTTCGGAGTATCCAACCTCAATCAACAAAAAAAATGGTGCCCGAAACTCTTTCCTGTTGCCCTCACTAAACGTTCGGGGAATTGCAAACAATATATTGGAACAAATTATGTAAGCTCTATTTGTGCATATGACATGGTTTCACTGAAATTAATCGTTGTGTTTGAATAATTCGGAGCCGGCAGTTCGGCACACTGAAACGGGGAAACTGCGCGCTGGATAAAAGCAATCAAAAGGACGACCTGTGTCAATAATAAAAATTGTATTTTACTTCGCGTACGGTCAGTAAGGCAAACCGTAGAACTTGAAGGTCTACATGTCAGGCATGCATAAAGACGAATTTCAAAGCCTACTGGGACCATTGGTTGTGCGAAATGAAACTTTAGGGCCCTGAAACGAAGGCAAAGAAGGAACAGGAGTAAGTTTTTGTTAGTAAAAGTCTGACTTGACCTCCCGCCATACCCAAAGTGGGAAAAGTAATTACGATGATTTAAAAAAAAAACAAAAGTAATGACATGCATAACTGTCGATATTTTTATAATTAATGGGAAGAGTAGAATTTCAGTTGATAGCGGGCTCACATAACTAAAAGTTAAACAGAGTATTTAACCTGTGTCCACATGTACTCTAGCGGCCAGTAAAGCGAATTGGAAAGTTATATATACCTGTCTGTCTGTGTTACATATGATTAATTTAGCTTTCAATACAAGTTGGTGTACTAGCAACTATTGAAGTAGTCAATCGTAGCATTCCGTAGAAAATCATGGCGTAGCAGTTCGTAGCAACTCGCTGCAGTTCGTAGCACATAGTAGCGGTTCATCGAACGTCGTTTCCGATAGCATACAAATCAATTACAAGAAGCTTCCTTTGTAGTGAACCAATTTCCAATCGCAGGAATTTCCGACATTATCTGGCTATCGGTATTTTGAATTCCAGTATCCTGACACAAATGAGTAACATGATACACTTTGTACACCAGATCAATTATACAGTTTCTATGAATCCTCTTCAGGAAACTATACTAATGCTGAATTACATAGTATTATATAAATACTGAATATTCACTATACTGAATTATCTAGTAAAGTAATTTTAACAGTAACGATAGAAACCTATATAACTATAATCGACTATAATCAGAGAATTTGTAGTATATAGAAATTTTGGAGGGTTAAAGCTACTGCCTTAACTCGCCTCAGTAACTAAAAATGGCTAAAAATATACATTTGTTATTTAGTTTAACCCTCACGGAAATGTTGTAGCCGAATAAAAATAACCCTTTTCGAAGTAAATGGCCTCTCCTCAAAAGGTCTTTGTAGAATATGGATGTAGAAAGGTTACATATGAATCACTCTTTACCTCAGAAAGCCTTCTAGAATTTTAGTTATTGTGAAGCTGGACACGATTTGTTTTAAGATTTTGTATTTTTCATTTATTTAAAGATCACCACCGAGTGCTACCAAAATAATAAATCTGATAGAAAAAATAATAATTAGTACACCTAACCTTGTCCTATGATACACACTGAAATATTATAGGTAACCACAGCCTATTGTGTATGCATGTCAACACGAAAAGTAAAATGCTCACGTGTATCATCGAGGAGACTCATGAAAATTGATTTAAAATCAACTGCACCCGACAAACCGGCAATATTGAAACCTCAAGTATTGACGAAATTTGTATTTATTTATTTTTGGGGTGGGAAATCACACATTGACTTTTCTTCCCTTGCAGTGAAGGAGTATCAGGGTTTTACTGACTATACCACACCTGTGTCATTCAAAACTCCCATCAAACTAATATTATAAAGGCAAAAGTTTGTGTTTGTTTGTCACTTCTTCACGCTAGAAAGGTTTAATGGATTTGTATGAAACTTGGTATATGGGTAGACAAAGTCCCGGAATACTACATAGCATTTATTATTATTATTTCGAGAAAATGTTCCTTTAAGATAGTTTTCTTCTATCACGCAAGCGAAGTCACAGGCCGCTGCTAGTATTAAAATAATCTTCAAAAGGTGTGGTACATCGACAGCAATTCATCTTGGAAGGAACTTAGCAAGTTTATAGCGTTATAGCCCTTCTCAGTTTAAATGTAAGAACGAATGGGAACGACATTTGTGAACTTAAGTTAAATGAGTTTCAGTCAGCATACGTTTCATATGTAATATATTTAATGTAGTCGTACTTTTCTACTAAGTTAGTAACTTATACAGCTTATAATATAAACTTTGTCCTGATAATGTTGAAAGGACTTCGGGTCGTATTACTATATCGAAAATTTATTCTGTAATAGATTGTTACATGAATTCTGATTTAGTGATTTAGCTCAAAACTGTGTAGGGAAAAAGTTAAAATAATATCATGACTTTACTACATTTACGACTCACAATCCACAATTTTTTTGTATTGTTGTTAAAGCAGCAATAGCAATACATCGTCTGTGAAAATATGAATTTTCTAGCTAACACATTTCATGAAACATTATAGCCTGGTGACAGACGGACATCGGAGTCTTAATAATAGGGTCCTGGTTTACCCTTAAGGTACGGAAGCCCAAAAAAAACTGGTATTAATTTAATCGGTTCAAAATATGATAATCTCATAAACTAATTGCGGCACATACAGAACGGTGGTGTACCTCGCGCCTTCATTTAATTAAAAGATTTCGGAAGTCCGTGGAATAAAGTTTCAGAATTTCTTCTCTTGCTGGTGCCGTGTTATAGCAGGTTTGCATAATATTTTTTTTTTTTTAATTGTTATAAGCCAGTGCTTGACTGCGATCCCACCTGATGGTAAGCAGTGATGCAATCGTTGATGGTGAGGCGCACTAGCTTATTAAAAGCCTATTCACTCTAGCCTTGAAGACACTTAAATTATAATCGGACGGGAAAACCGCAGCAGGCAAATTGTTCTAATCCCTTGATGTCCGCGGTATAAACGACGAAGCGAAACGCTTAGTCCGGACCGTAGAGTTTCGACAACGTAAGAGTGAATACTCGCCGTACGACGGTTTGTCCGATGGTGAAAGCGGGATGGCGGAATCAGTTCATGCAATTCCTGCGCACACTCTCCGAAATGCATCCTGTAGAAAACCGAAAGGCTGGCTACCCTACGCCTGTGCTCAAGGCTTTGTAAATTGGACTTAACCAGATCTGGATCTCCAATTAGCCTCTTCGCACGCCTTTCCACTGAGTCCAAAGCTGCCAGGTGGCATTTCGCAGCTCCAGCCCATATGTGGCTGCAGTACTCCACACACGATCGGACCTGCGCTTTGTACAACATTAGAAGCTGTCCTGATGTGAAGTACCGCCAGACCTTTGCCAGAACGCCGAGTTTCCTAGCAGCTATCTTGGCCTTGGACTCAATGAACCGCCCAAAGTTGAGGTCGGAGGAAATTTCAACTCCTAAGAGCTGAAGGCGGTCGGTGCATTCTAGGGATACATTCCGAAAAGCAGGAGCCAAGGTGAACGGGCTCCTTTTAGCGGTGAATAGACACGCTTGTGTTTTGGCGGCGTTGAATCCCACCAGATTGGCTTCGCCCCACTTGGAGACTGCCTGAAGTGAGTCATTCGTACGCTCCACCATGGCCTCTCTTTCGGACTGGATTAGCTCCTTACTAGTCCGATTAAGCGGCAAGTATCTCTCTACAACTGTGCTATCATCTGCATACCCATACCATACGACGATCTGCTGTTGCCCGGTATCTATACCGGGCAACAGCAGATCGTCGATGTGGAGCAGGAAGAGAGTTGCAGAGAGTACAGATCCCTGAGGAACTCCGGCATTAGTCCACATGGGCTCCGATGAGCACCCGTCGACAACAACTCGGAGGGACCGTTCGCTCAGGAAGTCTTTTATCCACTTAATCAGGCCAGGGGAGATGCCGTACGCTGGAAGCTTACTCAGTAGGCTAGCGTGCCAAACCCTATCGAAGGCCTTCGAGACGTCCAAGGAAACTGCAAGACCTTCCCCATTCTTCTCGAGGGCCTCGCCCCACAGGTGAGTGGTATACACCAGAAGGTCCCCAGTAGACCGATTGCGGCGAAACCCGTATTGTCGGTCACTGAGGAGATCGTTACCTTCCAGGTAAGCCATGAGGCGCGAGTTCAATACACGCTCCATAATCTTACAGAGTATGGAGGTGATTGAAATCGGCCGATAGTTGGCAGGGTCGGCACGACTGCCCTTTTTGGGAACAGGTTGCACGTTGGCAAGCTTCCAGGACTTGGGCACTATACCAGTCCTATATGAGAGGCGATACAAGCGCGTCAGTACAGGAGACAACTCGGGCGCACATGCCTTGAGAACAATCGCTGGAATACCATCTGGTCCACTAGCCTTATTCACATCTAGACGACACAGTGCTCTCAGAACCTCTTTGTTCCTTATACGGACCTCGGGCATCGAGGTGCCGCAGTGTGGCAGAATCGGTGGAGTAGCACTGCCAGTGTCAAGACGAGAATTATGGGCGAAGAGAGATGCAAAGAGACCTGCTTTCTCTCTCGCCGTATGAGCTAGTGTTCCATCTGGCCGAACCAGCGGAGGCAATGTGGGCCGACAGAAGTTCGCTTCGACCGACTTGGCAAGGGACCAGAATGCTCTGCTACCGGACGGTTGCGCAGAGAGCTTCTGGCCAAATTATTGAACTTCTTTATCTTATTACATAGGGGGAGCCACTAGTAACCGGAGTTATTTGAAAATTCAGTATTTTGGTTTATCTGTTTAGTTAGTTAAATCTAGTTTCGTGATTAGTGGACTTTGTCCTTTATTGTATGATCAATTTTATTCACAAAGGATTTATTCATATAAAGCATGCATAAATTAAAAAAAAAAACTCTCGTGTTTTTAGAATATGAGCTCTTAGTAGAAACAATGCGTTTCAAACAGAATGTAACATAAATAGCGTGCATAAGCAGAACTGCTACAGAATGGGCCGAGTATTTTACCTCACAATATTATTTCAGCAGTTATAAAAAAAATAACTGTTTATACATTTAAATAAATAGATTACCAAATATACGCTTTTGATAATGCTGGCAATTTTGCTTCCACTTTGGAACTTATATTAAGAAAATCACATTTTTTATATTTCGTGTTTATGACCATATTACAAAAAGAAATATAGAAATGCACTATGAATGAATGAAACTGCTTATAATATGTATAAAGAATAACGTGCCCTAAATATAGAGTTTCTTTCTCATTCAGATTTTATATACCAGTCTAAAGTTATAAAGTTCACAGAGTAGTTTTACCCTTTCCATTTACCGAATTTCGTATTCCATTATTAACGTAAATTTTTTCTGACACGTGCAGATAATAATACGAGTTCAAGCCAACGTTTACTGAATTGTCCATATTATTATGACGTCTCGTTTAGTCTCTTTACAAATAACCGAAAATGCTGTACGTATCAACATAAATTACCATTTTAATTCAAAAGGATTTCCCTATTATTATCTCAAATGACGTGGAATTGTAAAACATCATTCATTGGAGACACGAATGTCTATTCAACTCTGAAATAATAGAAAACAGGTCGTTGAATAACAAAAGATACGTAATACCGATGTGGAAAGACGAGCTTATTTTGATGTGAAATACAAACAAAACGTTGATTTCATAATGAAAGGAAATAATTATCTGCTTGTATATCAGAGTCAAATCATCTGCAATAATAAATAACCGACTATCCATAAAATTAGTAACTTGTTCGTCAACTCGCTACTGCAAAAATCGCGAGCGCTCGCAAGTTGGTACCTTCCAATTTTGCCTTTGTACGTCAGACCACGAACCTGATTGCCATGTCACCATGTATCTTGAAAAACTGCATCCGTATCTTCTTCGATAAATCGAATAAATAAGATAAAGCCAAAGCTTTCGACATCATCAATTCTTTTTCTTATAGACAAACTAGAATGGATTGGTATATGAACGAAGTAATTTACGGATTCTTTTACATTTGCGGATTTTTTTTAACCCAACGACGCAGAGAGTGAAAATTTGGGGCTACGTAAGAGCTTTGCTTTCTTTTTCTTTCATATCACTTCTCATACAATCCAACCATCGTTTCCTTAGCCCCCTCTTCCTCTCCATATATCCACGTGAATATTAATATACTCATAACTGTTTTATTAATATTTATTGTATACCTCCTTTTCATATGAACATGCCAGGTTATAAGATTCCTTTTCAACAGTTCAGTCACTGACGCCGGTTTCAAACCAGACTAGCTACAAAGCCGATCAGAAAGCCGGTAAATTGGATCGTCGGTGCCGATTTTGGCATCATTTTCGTTCATTGTGTGCAGTGCCAGATTAACTATGTAGCAAGAGTAGTAAATGCTACGACATTAGGTCCCGCTTGGAAATACAAAACCAAGTCATGATTACCTCTACGCATTCTAACAACTTCCGCATTTTTCACAAAGACAAGGTAGGCAACTTACGGTCGATTCATAAATAAATTTAATTAAAGAAAATATTAATGTTTTGCTCACCCTACCCGTTCTATAACGCATAGTACTTCGATTCAGCATTTTTTTTAATTATACCTATATCGTTTTAAAAACCTTGCATCCAATAAGTGTATGCAAAAAGTATAATACAATGCCATCTTCGTATCTACAAGTTGTGTAAGAGCTTGTGAATGGAGATTTCTATTCTCATCACGTATCTAAGACCTGCACGAAGCAGGTGAAAAGAATGAAGCTCAATTTACAAACGGCCTGCATAAACCCTATTTTTAAAAACTCATTTATAAATGATATTTATTTCGCAAATAGGTTTTAAAAAAACTCTTTTACACGTCTATTAAATGAGGGAATACCTTGAAAAAACTCTGAAAATAAAATCAAGGAGATATCAGATACCATTGAAACTGTTTATATCTGATTAGTATCATCAATCGCATCGATCGTATATGTATGCGGTTCTAACTGTCAACGCACCTCTTTGTCACTCTTTTAAGGTGGGAGATCATCAAAATGATTTCTACTGGCACACACAAACCCACTTCTATTTCTTTTTTGCCTTAATTCCAGGATTCCGGGGTTCTCTTTCGTAGGGTAGGTAGGTAGGGTCCCAGTAGGCTTCGACCCTGTTTGACACGTCAACACAAGACACTCTAAGTATAGATGTAACTAAACGTAAGTGCGTACTAGCAAGCCACCATTACCAGTTTGGCACTTAGAGACACGATTCCAGTTGTCTTAGATTCCGGATATATCAGAGAAAAAATAGCGAAGGAGATAATACAAACGTCATAGCTTCCATCCTTTCCTGTGAAAAGGTCAAAATTCTGTGGAAATTAATGATGAAAGTTCAGTTGTTTGTTTGAGTGCTAATCTGGTTATTAATGGAAAGGTTATATTTTAGTTTTAAGTGCATTATACAATTATAAAACCAATTTAAATAAATTAAAGATAACTTTTTAGTGTCTTTTAAAGTTAGTTTTTAAAATATTTAAGTCAAATTATTAAAAACTTTTTTATAAAATTAAAAAATAAAAAGTTTGTAAATTATTTGGGTTTATTACTTATAGTGTTTTTCTTTTAAACGGCTATCAAGAAATTCATTAATCTAAAACTGTTAGGGAACTATCCAGAGATAAAACACATACTTTTTTTAGGTGGGAAATCATCAATATGGCTTCTCCCGCTCTGGACGGAGCAGGAGGTCGTGGCAAACTTTTACTAAATAAAACCCACTCTTGTTCCATCTTTGCCTTTGTTCTAATGCTCCGAGGTTCTTTATCGCGCAACACAGGGAAACTTAAAGACAGTTGACTGTAATTTGAAATGAATATAATCCGCAATAAGTACATTAGTACAATAATATTCGATGTTGCTAATGAAAGTAGCTGGTGAAAGCAGAGTTACGTATAATATGAAATTAATGGAATGATATTTTTTACTTGTCCAAAATCATTGCTTACTATCTTCTATTGAAAACTTGCTAGCGGCTACTGGAAGATTCTAATAAAAAAAGCGATCATTTCTTTTGCAAAAAAGGTAATGGGAAAAAGGACAGAGAGTAAAATGAAGTCATTTATTAGATGTAGAACAGATTTTTACCAACATCTCATTCTTTAGAGATAATCCATCTATAGCATTAGGAAAATAAAAAGAAGACAAAGCTTTCGACGCTCTAAAAACTTTGGAAAAAAATATCCAAAAGAAAATCTAAAATCTCGAAGGTTTACGAGGCAGACCCTTCCGTTATTAAGGCTTTTTACATTTTATCAGCATTCTAAAACAGTCCTAGAGATGTACAAACTCATTCAATGGCAGTTGGCTGCACATTTGTCACGACGATGTTACCCGAATAAATTCGAAATAATCAAGTGAATGGAACAGAAAAACTGTTTGGAGGAAAAAACTTTTTTTTAGTGTAGCCATCTGCAGTTTGCGATGTCTTGTTTTTATTTTTAATCCCCGATATAAAAAAAAGGATTTTATAAATTTGACCGCTGTGTATGTTCCTATTGAGATACTCTTTTGATACGAGTATACTATCGCGGCGTCGTGGCATCTTGTCATTGCCGCTTCGTCGATAGTATTTCATTGTTTTGTACGTAAGCTTAATACGAATACGCGTCTGTGAAGCTACACATCCATGGACAGTATGCCTAATTTAACTAGTTTTCAACGCTTTGCTTCACGAAGTTTTATCGTACAAACGACAAACCATAAGTAGACAAATATAAAAATGACTGTAATGTTTGCACACGTACTACAATATCTGGAATAGACTACAGACACCATGGCATACATACACTTGATAACTGAAAATAACATACACGATCAATCCGTGGAGAAACTCAAAATTGTGTTTGACATAAGAATAAAGATAAGTCGACTGCGCACCCAAGTAGGCTGTTGCACCTAGGTAGGTTGTAGGCACAAACTGGCAAAATGGGGGATTATAGACCACTCCGCATACCTGCATTTTGAAGGACTAAAACTTTGAGGGAAAGAATACCTTGAGAACAAGCGTAAAGTTATACGAGATTTTATGTTCATAATGTCTAGCTAGACTATGCGATTTTGTCAAAGGATTTGATTGATTTTAAATATTTGTATCTAGGTTGACTGATTTTGAGGTTGAACATTTGTATTTTAAAGTCTAATTTATGGCAACTAAAATAAAACATCACCAAAATAATTCGTTAATTCGATACTACTCAATGAAGTTCAATGCAGTAAATGAATACCTATTTAAAATTTAATCACATCACTTCAATTGATTAATTATTTATCTACCATTCAGATAAATCATTTAGGTACATTTAAATAAGTTCAGTCACCTAAATGTGTACGTAATGCGTAAATAATTTGCTCCCTCAATTTGATTTTCAGTATACGACAAATTGTTTTAAAATGTTCAATGAGTATCTACGCTACAGCGTTTTTTTTTAATAACTGGGTAATATTAACAAAGTTACCGTAATATTCATGATAAGCCTGAGCTTTGACCTTATAATCTAATTATATTACATACAAAAGACTTTGATATTACAGATAAGAACTTTGAAGTCAAAGTTTAAAGGTGGTCTATGTTCTTTATTGGTATTCAGTAGAACAATTCTATGCGTTTCTAGAAATCAAGTTTTATTAAAACTTGATTTCTTTTCTAAAAGAGCAGGCTATTTTACTAGAAAGTCCTATATTGGAAAATATTATCCGCAGAAAGGGTGTGATACATACACATGTAAATGCGGCGAACTACCCGACTTGGGATAGCGACAACTGATCCGTTTATTTATTTGACACCAAAGCGACAAACGTCACCTGATCGATTTACTGGCAAATAAATACGTGAACGACGAATATTTGAGTCAATTGAACTTAGCATCATTTACATAGATCAAATTTATCATAGATCTGATTTCAAAATATAAGCCAACGAAAATACCTATTGTAACGATACGAAACGTGATAGGGATCTTTACAGATTATGATATAATATTCTTTGTTTGTAACATAAAGGCAACCGATGATCTAGATACTCACGTCTTGTTCTGTACCAGAGCTTTAATACCTTCAAAAGTAAAGCTTTGAACTAGAATGCTACAACACTTCAAAGGATTTCTCCTATCGTTATTTTCCTTGCAGAGGAAAATGTGAAATGTCAAAGATCGTCAAAGCTCTCCCGGAGTAACACGTCGACGGCGACGTATCTAACACTTTCACGCGTCTTTGGAAATATCATCCGCAGTGAGGACGAGATTAAACACATATGTAAATGTGACAGTTTGCGCCACGGTACTGTCACGTCATTCTGCATTTCGTTTGTCCCAAAAACAAAGTCATTTATGATTTACGATAAAAGGTTTTAGAGTTCTGTAAATAAGTAATAAAATACATTGTGTCTAATTTATTCTTCGATAACATTTTGTCCTTAGGATTCGTCTTCTTCGTTTTGTTGTATATGACAGGCTCATTGCGTGTATTATGTAGCATACTGAATTTATAATTGACCATGCAGATGTATTAATAGCCTTTTATCTACTAGATTATTTTCAGTAATTCAGTTGCCATTATTTACTTAATAATATTTTAAATCTATTTTGACAAAAAAATTGCATAACTCAGGCTGTTATTAAATAGACGCACAGAATCGTAATTGTGGTGGTAAAGCCTATTTCCAGGAATGATCGATGACGAAGGGACGATGACAATCGACATTTTATAAAGTCCATCAAAATTAATTACCTATAATCATTTTGCCTGAAGTTAACTTAACTCGTGAATACCCAAAAAAAGGCGTGTTATTATATAACATGAAAAGACTCATTTTTTATGTGCTGTCATATAAAAATACAGTTGGAAATAGAAACTCTACGCTTTGCTGTATAAAATCCATTTGATGTTTTCTGCAGTTTGATTGTAAGAGCTTTGTTTCTCTACAGTCGGCTGCTAACAGGTCAGTCTCGAGAGACTGACGTGTTTACTTAACTTAACGCTTGAGTTCACAAAGATAAACTTAGCTCACTGTTCCACAACGTATTAAACTGTATATAGATGCTGCATCGTGACAAGAGTTTCCATTATGTGAAGAAGATGAATTAAATAGATGTAGAATGCCTGAGACAGATGTCTTCTGTATAACAAATTAAGAAATAAAAATATGACAAAAGTTAAGCAGACGCAATACAATATTATTACAATTCCGAATAGTATTGTTACGTCGTAAAATTTTAGGACGAAAGTCTGCTAGGGTAACGGGATTTGTTCAAAAAAAGTTAAGGTAGTCCTAAAATGCAAAGACTAACTGAAAGAACATGAGTGGGAATTAGTAAAAATTTGATACTCCCTTTTGCTCTCTGGCTAGAACGAGAGAAGCTTTTTCAAGAATTTCGCCCAAAAAAAACACATTTTATAACGTTGTTCTCGTAGCTTTCATGTCCTCTATTTTCTGAATCCGTTGAGATTCAATAAAACATCGTTCAGTTCGCGTTCGCATGATTTAACTCGTCCACAATGGTTGCTTTTGTTCCCGGACACATGTGGAAATCCCCCTCGGAATTATATTTATACAGCTCCATACAAATCTTTCCATGTTCCCGTTACCGGTAAAATATTTTCATCCTTTTTATTTTAACAGTAAATTTTTAAAGCTCAAAATAAATAAAAAATTTGCTCATTGTCTACTCTTACGTTACCTGCATAGTAAAAATGGTGAAACTATACCACAATACGCATTCGGCTGAAAGGTGACTCCACTAGATTTTTACTACACAAAAGGAAAAAACTACGTTTCCAGAAAAATGCCATAGAGCCCGACTTTTCAATTATCTGCAGATTTTTATGGCATTTTATATGGCTATGGGTGAAAGCATTGACCCAGAGTATAATAAATTTGTAGCGTCATATTAGGGTAAAATCTAAACTCATGGGCACGTACAACTCGGTTATATTATAGGGTAGCCATATCGGATGTGGCAAAATTATATGTTTTGTTTTCGTTGAAAACTTCTAGCAAAATTTTGGTATGTATTACATACCAAAATTTTGCTAGAAGTTTTGTTCACGCATTTTTATACGTAGCATTTTAAGTAACCTTTGGTCCATCAAAAGATACTTTAATCGTATACGTTTATTAAAATACATTTTAATCGAAATTATAAAAGAAAAACTGACAGATTGTCATTTTTTTAATTGTTATAAACTAGTGCTTGATTGCGATCCCACATGATGATAAGCAGTGATGCAATCGTTGATGGTGAGGCGCACTAGCATATTAAGAGGCTATTCACTCTAGCCTTAGCCACATATAAAGGGTGTAAAAAGACCCTTAACGAAAACGAAAACCCCAAATAGTCCTCATCACTGGGATAGTTTTTTTCTTCTAGACCATACCTGGGAATTCACTAGTTCTGGAGATATTGAAGGTCAAAGTCAACAAATTTTTTTCGTTCTTTTTTCAGAATTGTATTCCAAGTATCATTAGTAAACTTTCTTCCGAACAAACATTATCAAAATTATCAATTTTTCATGACAAATTACGCATTTAAAGTCACAAAAATGCAATGAAAACTAAACACAACGAGCGCCTCACACACACAAGCGAACGATCAGTTCAACGACCAAGCGCGAGCGGCCGAACGCGCAGCTGATTGAAGTTATTATTAATTAATTATTTTTTAATGATGAAAAAAAAAAGTTTTTTCCCAGCAATATTTTTTGGTCTAAGTTACTTAATTACATGTACAGAATGTGTAGTTATCGGCTTTGTGATCGGTCTTTTTACACCCTGTATTATACATAAATCAACGTACAGCCGAAACAAGAAAAATTGAGACTAGGAGCGTGAAACTTGCACAAGATTTTTTTTGTAGTGTAGGCGACCACTCAGAAAGGATTTAGCAAAATTCACCCTCTTTGGGGATGAAACGAGGTACCAAAGTTTGTATGGAGAATTACACTTTCACGTGAGAAAAGCCGCTGGCAGAAGCTAGTTTCTCATAAATAGCTTTCAAACGACTATGTCATATAAAACATCATATACTAATGATGTCATAGATCATGTGAAGATCGCAAAACTGTCTGATGTGACTGACATGTCACATAGCCAGGACAAATTGGACGTAATGGTTAGAATTTTCTATAAAGAAAGCCGATTTAGTAAAGTTTTTATTAAGGCCTCGCAGAGGCTTACACAACTCAGTTTA
This sequence comes from Mythimna separata, assembly GCA_030763345.1. Lineage (NCBI taxonomy): Eukaryota > Metazoa > Arthropoda > Insecta > Lepidoptera > Noctuidae > Mythimna > Mythimna separata. The sequence goes on along the minus strand of JAKKIA010000036.1, from coordinate 3,332,054 downwards.
GTTGTGTAAGAAGCCCAAATATTGATAGATCAGTAGATACTCATTTCTTCATTTTCCGCTCTAACGAAAAATGTGATCTATTTAAAACATTTTAAATCTAAACGCACGTACTACAACCACACCACAACACAACAACAAAAAGTAGTTAGGTGTGAATAGAGTCGCTGCAGCATCTTGCAGTTGCGATGTAGAAACTAAAATGTCGAAGTGGTTACGTTGTGTCCAGTGTTTGCAGACAGACGAATTCGCGATGTCACTGGTGGTTGTGTTGGGGTTGCATTGTGGTTGCAAGATAGTAGTAGTGTAGTCTATATCAACCACATGATTGCGTTCGACGATAAAGTATAGTCAAACTATTATACAAACTATGTATTTGCATAAAAAATAGTAACCGTCGACGTGTTTTTGATGTAGTGAGGTTGTGGTACGTTCAAATAGACCTTTACTTTAAAGAGAGCAGAGAACTTAAAGTTTTTAGAACACATTAATATAGTCAAATCTAAATTGAGCATTTTATGGAACACAATTGCTAAAATTTCAAAAAGTTAAGTAAAGCCAATGAAATATCTAACAACTTGTATTTTTCGATCGAATTCGATCGTTCATTCAGTTAGCATGTTTCAAAATCAGTCGCCATCCATCTTCGGCGTTTTCCGCTGAAACCAAGCTGTAATGCATCACGGTTTGTAGCGGTATGAACTGTTCTAACAACGACTGCGAATAGGGAAAATGCTTGCAATTCGTTTACTTGCGTAAATAGGTACTTTTTAGTTCTAGTGAATTTAATATAATTTCATCAAAACAAATAAAATTTCAAAAATAATTAAAAAAAAAAAATTCATCAAAAACGAAGTTATAAAGCTTTAGGGCTGCTATTATGAAAGAAAAGTCTGACATGGTCCTGACGTCAAAGACCCATATCGAGGGTATAGTGCTCAAACCCAATAAGTACGAAATTTACACTTTTGAGATATTCAATATTTAAGTTTTATGGGCAAAAATACCTATGTTATTCAAATAATATCATTATAATGAGTATTTATGATAAAAGTGGATACGTTGAATTAGTGTAAAACAGTATTATTAAGTTTCTGAGGTAGTCCATTTTTTAGTAATAAAAATATAAGTTACAAAGGGTACCGACTTATTGGGTTTTAGATCTAGAGAAATTAAACATGTTATGTACTTTACCTATTTCGAGGAGCTCGTGGCTAGATAATAACAGCCGCACGGATCAATCTTCAAGGTTAAGCAACGCTTGCCAAGGTTGGTCTGTGGATGGGTGACCATTTTAACACAGCGAGTTTCCTTCATGCCTCGGAAAACACGTCAAGCCGTAGGTCCCGGCTGCCATTTGTAGATCTTTGGCAGTCGTTACGGATAGTCAGAAGCCAGTAAATCTGACTCCAGTCTTGCCATGAAGTACCGTGTTACCCCAGTTAATGGGTTATGGAGGTCTGGTCTGGTAGGCAGCCGCTCCTCGTAAAACACTGGCATTCAGCTAAATCCGGCTTGACTGTAAGCCGACCCCAATATAGTTGGGAAAAGGCTAGGTATATGATTGATGTACTTTACCTATTTCGCCGAAATTCATTTTTAAAAGTTGGACATACTTCATACTTCACACGTCAGGCAAATATACACCAAAAATACTGGGTAAATGAATAAGGAATTTAAACCCTCCCGCAAATTTTTTATGAGTGCTGTTGTAAATAAATACGACGTTTGTAGTTTTTGAATTCGTCTACGATCTTGCGCTATCAGTACACGTTATCCAGCTGAAGGTTGGTGTCCCGATTTTTTTCTTTTATTGTCTTCTGCCAAAATTGTGTAACTTTGCAGAGAAATGTTATCGGAGCTAAAATTCTTATGGAAAGTAACTCTGTCAAAAGTCTCGCAGTCCTAGCAGACATCGGCCGTAGAGGACCTTATCATTTGCTGACTTCACTTGGAGTCACACCGTTGACTTGGGCTTACTTTCACTCGACGGCTCGATGGCACCATCACAAGCCCGTGCTTGCGTGCTTGGGAATCTCCCTAAAGCTTGACACCCGGAGCATCACGAAGCGAGAGGATATCCTATCCCTCATATTTACAGCTACCTCCTTCGATCGCATTAGTGATTTATTGAATGAGATGACAGGATGACATTTTCTCCGCCTTTGTTCCAGGGTCTCAGGTTTTCCTTTCAGAAGCTAACCTGTGGCTCCAGAGGCTTCGATCATGGTGTGCACACAGCTCAAAGAGATGTCAGCAAAACTGTACAGTTTTGCTGACATCTCTTTGAGGCGCGTGCCGATGACGACTTGGGCTCGGTTTGGATTATTACCGGACTGCCGGACGGCTAGCTACCCATTGCTCGCCGTCCGCAAGCCCGCTATGCTGATTGGAAATTGGAATTGGAATTCTGGCGGCAGGGGCAGGAGGGCCTTCCCACTCGCGTGCGGCTGCCTTCTTCACCAGCATTACGGCTTCGCAGAAGGAGGCGACCGCCTGCTACTCCTTCTCGCTCCGGAACTTGGCCTGTACCAGAAAACCAGTGCGAGAGGTAGCTGCCGCCGATCGCCTTCACGAGGATGCGGCGGTGCTCCGCCCAAGCAGTTCCACCGTGTCCTCCGGGCGATCCACATGGTGATGACACCCAGATGTTTCTTCCGCTTAAATCTGATGCAGAAACCTTCCGAACTTACCATGCCCGGTAAGGACTTGCGTCATAAGGAAGGTGAGGACGACGTGGCGTCTTTCCAACCACTCCTCAAAGAGGGGACTTACCGCTATAATGATGGCATGCCCAATAGATTAACCTAACCCTTCACTAGGGTTAAGCAGAAACGCCAACTGCTACGACCCTTGCAAAATACTCTTTCTGCTCACTGACGTTCGTACATCTGGTCGTAATACATTAGTACACAACATGTTTCCTCTTGGTCATTTGTGCTTTTTCTTTTAAACGGTTTTTATCAAAGTTAAATTAATAATTTCGATGCTTTCGGAATGAATTACAAGCACAGATTGATAGGACTCTTTTCGAACTTAACGCGGACAAAGTCGCGGGTAACAGCTAGTACCGTACCATATAACTAGACATAACTTTTTACTTTTTAAATATAATCGAACAATAAAACCCGACAAATACATTTGTTTTGATTTAGCTTTTGGTTTTTGTTGTTTTTTTTTATCGACGTATTTAAAGGTAAAACCCGATAAATACAGATAGTGATTATTGCCTCGAAGCCGTTGGGTGATTTTAGTTGAAATTCTTGAACACTCAATGCCAATAATAAGCTTTATGTGGATTAAGCGTGAAATAAAAATATTATTTATCAAGATAACACGCTTTATAGGGTACCAGTTTTTAAGTATTGGCTAAACACGGTGACTTTATTGGGTTATTACCTAACGTAACTTTGTTTCTACTGCGAATTCCACTTATTGGATTAGACCACTGGAAAGAGCGTCAAAAATGCATCAAGATGCATTAATAAAACGATTTTTGATTTTTCGACACTTATTGGGTTTGAACACTATACCCTCGATATGGCCACCATAGAGAAACGGTATCTTGGCGATAGACATATAAAAAGATATATTTCTTTAAAATTGTTATATCCCGTTTGCAACAATTAAACACATCATCATCTTGACAATCTTGTTATTGTTTTTTACTAGTGTTATATTTTTGCATATTTTATTGACATATATGTAAATTAAAGAATTAATAAAAAAGACGTCCACAAATGAGGAATTTATTAAAGTCAGAAAGAAATAGTTGAGAATGCCTATGGCATTAAGTCCGCCTTTGTACATAGCGTGGCATAAATACACTACATAGTAGATTGAACCATCTTTTTTTATCACATTAAATCATTTAAGTTTCTGATCACATAGCAACTCACAATGTGTGCAAGATACGAAGTTTTGTATAAGTATCGTAACTACGCGAGACGTATAGTTAAGCAACTAGTTTGAAAGTTAGATGGAAATGAACATACTATAGTTTTAAGCCACTTAGACCATATGATACAGGAGGCAGCAGGATTCTTACGAAGTTCAAAGGATATGCGTGCGTATCCTTAAAATTAAATGTTTAAAATGGGGTAATCGGAAAATAATAAAATGCTATGTAATTTCCGTATCATAGTTTTCAACTCTTGCTATTCAAAAAATAAGTGTACGACAAATGGTTTTAATTGCCTTTTAGAATGTATTATGATTCATTTAAAAACAAGTCATAGAATATATCCGGGTTTTAGCGTACAAATTATAGGAGCTACATCTGTGGTCTAAGCCCAACCTCCTCCGAATGGTAGCCATTTTTGTATTTTGGTTGATTTTTTCACAGTTTATTACAGTTCATGAAATTTGTTATTTCTGAAAATCTTTGAGAAATGACAACAAATGCAGATAAATCAAAAATCGGGGTACAGTCTCTTACTCAATTGTCTGTAGAATTAACTTGTTATGCAATTATTGAATTTATTATTTTATCACCTCACTTATTATTGACTAGTGGCAATTTGTTGACCGAATACCGACCGCAGTTTCATTCAATGTCTGACCGAAAAACAGGTTGTCCGAAGGATACACCTAAAACAATTCTAAAATATTCCGAAGCTTACTAAGAATTTATAAGTCTTTGACATCATAATATTGAACATTGCCCTTTAGTCGACTTATACCCCAAAAAGTTTAGTCAAATTTCAGTACTTTATTTATCGACAAGAAACTTCCATAATTTAAGTTAGATATTATATAATTGTGTTCTAAATATAAAAATAGCTATACTGAATTAAAATCAAAATCATGTTATTTCATATTCTAAATGGATAGTTATAAAACGCTAGAAGCTAGTACACGGTTCCAATAATAATTAGTCGTTTCCTATGAAGAAGAACCGTCAAAAACCCTATTGTTACTGTTTTAATAATAAAAACGGTTGATTTTACAATATTTTCATATTGCAATTATAAAGGAAGAAAAAAATAGAATAACAAAGCCGGTTCAATAATCTAATAATATTACCAATATACAAGTTTTATGTGTATAGAATGTCGAGATCGATTTCCACGAAGACGTCTTATGTATAAAACTACACGCCATGACTGCTCCTGCTATCATATTGTATGAATATTAAAATAAATCTTCCACGGATCTCGCAAAATTACATAACCTTCCTGGAACAAACTGTATCTCGCAAACTCTTTTTATTTAGGATAAATTAGGTTTCGTGAAAAGAGTGAAGGAATTGAATAATTAATTTGGCTTATAAAATACAATATTAACTCGTAGACATTTAAATACTTAAAGGTTTAATGAAAGTCGATATTTTAAATAAAATATGTTTATGAACTAAAGAATAAAGTCGGCTTATTTTGTTAATAATCGAGTTTAGCACCTAACTAAAATTCACAGAATATGAACATAGGTTTATGTATTCTATCCTTTACAACCAGTTGATGAAAGAACAAATTGGCTTTATAAGTCTGTAGGCTAGCTAATTGAATTTTCATTTATAGACTTTCAAAGAGCTGCACGGGTCTACCTTTTTCCGTAGGCGCAGGTTTGTGGACGGCGAGCAATAGCCAGGTCGGCGTTCGACGATCCTGTTACCTTCCGGACCAAGAACAAATCGTCGAAAGCGTGTATTGTTCCACGCGCGCCTCAAGGAGATGTCAGCAAATCGATCGCCCCTCTGCTGGCCGAAGGTTACTAAGTACATGAGAGTGAACACTGGGGCTCTGGAACGAAGGCAAAGAAGGAACAAAAGTGGGCCAGTAGGCCAGCCAGTAAAAGTCTGACATGCCCTCCCGCTCCAACAGCGGTAGAAGTAAGAGTAAAAAAACGCGTTAACGTAAAACATATTGGCACTAGACTATCTGAAGTCAGGAAAGCTGATACCAGTCATGCCAAGGGGTATTGTGTTATCCGGTTACTGGCTGTGGAGGTCAGATTGACAGTGACTTTATACGTAATATACTTGTGTATTTAGCAGAGTCCAAGTAGACTAGAAAAGTTACAAATAATAAAATATTGACAAAGAGCAAGCTAGTAATACAAAATGTAGTATTCTGCGTATATATTTTTTTTAAGGGAGTCACTTTACTCTGGGAAGACAGCTATTTGTAAACACTAAGCGTTATGAACAGGAAAGATTATGAATCTAAATGGAAGAACGTTTACCACTTTTATAAAGGGTGTAAAAAGACCCTTAACGAAAACGAAAACCCCATATTCTACTCATAACTGGGATAGTTTTTTTCTTCTAGACCATACCTGGGAATTCACTGGTTCTGGAGATATTGAAGGTCAAAGTGAACAATTTTTTTTCGTTTTTTTTTCAAAATCGTTTTCTAAGTATCATTAGTAAACTTTCTTCCGAACAAACATTATCAAAATTATCAATTTTTCATAACAAATTACGCATTTGAAGTGTCAAAACTGCAATGAAAACTAAACACAACGAGCGCCTCACACACACAAGCGTATGGTCGGTTCAACGACCAAGCGTGAGCAGCCGAACGCTCAGCTGATAGAAATTATCATTAACTAACTATTTTTTAAAGATGAAAAAAAAAAGTTTTTTCACAGCAATATTTTTTGGTCTAAGTTACTTAATTACATGTACAGAATGTGTAGTTATCGGCTTTGTGATCGGTCTTTTTACACCCTGTATATGAGTTGAGTAGTAAAATAGCACAACCAACATAATTCCCATTGCTAGGACTCAGGCCTACTCTCTAGCATAGGGAATGGCCGGAATAAACCATGCGAGTCCAGTGCTGATTGATAGATATAACTTATTCTGGTTTTTGTTAATGAATAAATAAGGTATAATAATAAGGAGTAGGAGTAGGTACACCGGTCACAAAACAGTGAAAAAAAATTTTGTCTTAGAATTTTCTGTTGTTACTAAATTAAAAAATTCTTTCTGCGAGCTTTCCTCAACTTGTCAGCTTGAATTATGTTTGTTTACTGGCGGAAAATGTGAAGTCGTTTATGGTATTTCTATTTGCAACACTCCGTGGTAGTATTTTTATACTTTTCGTAAAAGCATTACATTTTAAATGGAAAAAACTGTGCAAGTACGAGTCGGACTTGCGCACTGAGGGTTCCAAACAAACTTATGTAAATAGAGTCTCGTAGATTTTTCTACATCTCACTTTTTGTGTTTATTTGTGATCTAATAACAAAAAAAATTCAAATTTACTCCTATTTCTATGTTGTAAAACCTTGCTTTAAGCCTGCTTTATGCTTGCTTGTCAAGATAAAGGTTTGACGGAAAGTACCTACCCAATGATATGAAATTTATTCCCTTGACAGTATTTAACATAGGTATTTCTGTGATATGAAGAGCCATATCTTTTGTTTTCGCTGATTTTTCTACAGCCTCAAGAAACCGCACAACTGAGTTTTTCTTGACTTTAATTTAAACTCGATACGATAGCTCCACGCGATACCGAAGGATTTTGACAGACAAATAAACAGATGAAGAACAAAGTGATCCTGTAAGGGTTTCGTTATTTCCGGAACCCTAACAATTAAAACAAAATCAGTGACAATAAGTCGCAACTAAGCTTTTTGTTTAATAAAGAGCTTTTATAAATTGCCACTTTCAACAAATTTTAATTTCAAATAGTTTTAGTTTTATGAAACTGCACATTTGGAAAAACATTCTTTTCATCCCATCTATTCGAAAAGGACGACTTTGTTCGCCTTTAAGTGCGACCAAAGGTAGTGTTTTCTGTATCAAACTTTTAACGGGAAATAAAAGTATTTTTATTTCCCGTTAAATGTTTTATTCCCCGTTAAGTATTTTTATTCCCCGTTATCTGAAATAAGTGCGCAGCAATGAATTTGGAACATCTTATTATTTAGCGCCAAAGAAATTGAACGCATATATTGTTTGAATGATAAATACAACAAATGACTAAATTTTATAAAAAATGTCTCAAAACAGACTAAAATAGATTAAAATGACTAAAATGACAAAAAATGACTAAGTATTACAAAAATGACTAAAATAGATTAAAATGATTAAAAATGACGAAGAATTACAAAAATGACTAAAAATAGATTAAAATGACCATAAATGTCTAAAAAAGACTAAAATGACTAAATTTTATAAAAATGTCTCAAAACAGACTAAAATAGATTAAAACGACTAACAATGACAAAAAATGACTAAGTAGTACAAAAATGACTAAAAATAGACTAAAATAGAATAAAATGATTAAAAATAACGAAGAATTACAAAAATTACTAAAAATAGATTAAAATGACCATAAATGTCTAAAAATGACAAAAAATGACTAAATTGACTAAAATGAATAAAATGACTTAAATAGGTTAAAATTATTAAAAATGACTAAAATGACTAAGAATTACAAAAATGACTAAAAATAGATAAAAATGACCAAAACTTACAAAAAATAACTAAAAAGTACTAAAAAGACTAAAAATGACAAATATTGACAAATGATAAAATGATGAGGCGCCTTTTATTTCCTCATAGAGGGTGATGAAAAGTAGAGTGTATGACTCGGGCGCAAATATATTTTTGGCTCGGGCTAAGTACTTTGAATCCCTCGCTACGTTCAGGATTCTACTAAAGAACCCCTCGCTACGCTCGGGATTCTACACAAGAATCCTTCACTTCGCTCTCGATTCACAAAACGCCCTCGCCGTAAAAATATTACTTTGCTCCCTTATGATACAATCTACTATTGTTTACTCTACAAAAGAGGAAGAAAAACAAACCTAATGGTGTTGACAGTTTGCAAAATACAGTTTTAAAATAACATTATACGAATTATCTGATGTAATGAAAGCGATGGTTTTATTTTAGAAGTTATATCTTTTGCTCTAAAAGATTGTTATTTTCAATTTGAAGATATTTTTAGGGTAGTAATAAAAGCTCCGACAAAAAAGAAGAATTACCCTTACTCAAAATATTAAATCTACTGCCTAAAATACTAACTTTCCGACTACTTTTGTCCGAATAAAAATGACGAAACGACCGAATGAGATACTGAAATCTTCGAAAAATAAACTTGACTGTTTATTGCTATAATACTTTTCTACCGGCATAAATTACGTTCTACCGAAAACTATGCTTTGTAATTTTTATCTATATTTGCCAACTATTAATTCATAAATTACCTTTCAAATTTCATAGACTGTGGTGCTATTTTAACTGTAACACTATACTAAAAATATTATTCTGAGTGGTTATACAGAAACTTATAAAAAATATAAAAATGTACTTGTACAATAACTTTTGCTTGTATCGTATATCGTGAATTTTACTTACTACGGGTATGCTTGGGTATCGGTAAGTAGTACCTATTTCAGGCGTTAAAAAGTTAGAACAGTCGTATTTATGGTTTAATGTAAAACCACGTAGACTTTGGTTTCCTAGAATATTTACGATTCGAAAAATTGATTAAAAGACGTAGTCGACGGAGCCCCGCTGCGCGGGGCTCCTACTTCCGGGTGGTTTAAAAAAAAATAACCTCGAAGGAGGTGGCTCCTTCTAACCTAACCTGTCCGAGTCGGGTTGCCCCCGAGTCTTGAGCTCGCTTCGCTCGCTCTTGCATCTTAAGTTACCCTAGCAACCGAAGAAAAACAAAAACGGAATGAATCAGAATAAAAATGTAGTTTTAATAGGTAGTAAAAAATGTCTAAACCCGATCTCACGGGCTGAACAGTTAAGGTATTTTCATTATTATTGAGAGTTAAAAAATAAATTTGATAACCAACAATAGAAATTAAAACAGTTCATGCAAGTTGTAAAAATATGATTATTTTGACAAAACCTCTGTTGTCGGTAACTTAGTAATTTTGTCGGAGGTTCAGTATTCCATTCGGAAGTTTGGTTTTGTTATTCGACGACTCATTTTTTTAGGAGGACAACAAGTAATTTGAACATGCTCTAATTTGTTGTTAAATTAGGTATTTTTTTTCGTTAATGTTTTGGGTTTTTTGTCGGTAATTAATTATAACGCTGGTTAATTAGAATAATAGTCGGCCACAGATCGCTGGAGATTAATTTGTTTTTCGGAACCATTATTATTTCCCATATTTTTATGTGACATATTATACTAAGATTTTATTTAATATCAGTAGTCTAATTTCTGAAAATCTCTAATTGTCCAAGTCAATACAACTTAAAACCGTATAAACTAAAACCAATGGATTTCAGCAAAAGTGTTACACGCTTGAAGCTAATCGTGTTGCAAGATTTTAATCTTGCAGTCTTAGTGAGTAGCAGAGCTTCCCAAGAGAATGCTTGAGCCATATCTAGGGATGCATGAAGGCGAAAGGTCTTATGCGATTGTTCGAACATATCGAAGGTTCTCGATTGTTTCGTCTTTGACTCGAGTCCAGCTTGGTCTGTTATTGCGACTGGTGCATAGTGCGTATAATTATACGCGTATATTTTTGGATGGTTTAGAATTTTGAATGAGAGCGACTGATTCATTTGACTCCAAATAATTGAACAACATCTCGATAATTTTGTATAACAGCAAGTTAACAGTTGACTTCATACCTAGTTGATTTTAACGACTACAATTCTTTCGATTGTTAAAACATCCTGAAATCGCTTATGGCTCACTAACCATACCCTCGATTTCTGATTTAAACATTTTGGATGTTGAATATTTCTCAATTCTCAATTTTTACTTCTGCTTAAAAACCTGTCAAAATAACTCTACTTTAATAGTAAGGGTGAGAGTAACATCACGTCGCGTCGTAAATGCAATGTCCTAGTACTTATTAACACAAATCGCAATTGTAACACGACTTCACAACATGAGCGTGCGCCTGACCGCGCGCCTCCTACCGAGCCCCACTCCAGCGCACGACGCCACCTCTCCGCGGCCGACCGCTATATAAGCCCTCGCGCGCCGCGGCTGCGGCAGTTCGGCTCGCACGGACACGCTTCCACCTCGGAACGGGTTACGGGCAGTTGAGCGCACTCTGGCTTGCACGGTCGGCTTCCTTCTCGGAACCGACATCGGGCGGTCGCACCTAACTTGTCTAGTTATAGTGTCAGTGTTGTATTGTACGTTGGACTTGTGTGTTTTGTGTAACGAAAGGACGTTTTTTCAAATATAATATTATATCTCTCACGGTCTACGAGTGGTTTCATTTATTAAGCCTTACAGTGGCGCACAACGTGGAGCACGATAGTAAATTGTTAAGGCCCAGACCGACTCGTAAACCAGACAGATATAGAAGTAGTACCCCGGACAAAATGGCTATCAATATGACGGACAGCCAATTCAAGGAACTCCTTTCGGCGATCACGAGCACCTCAAGGGAAAGAAGTACCTTTGCCCAGTGCCCAGTTAAGTTTGGAGGTTCGAAGACGGAGGTGGAACCATTCTTAGCAGCAGTGACGGTGTTTAAAAACATCGAGAAGATTTCGGACACCAATGCGCTGGAGGGTATGCCGTTGGTAATGATCGGCGATGCAGCCATTTGGTGGCAAGGCGTCAAGGGTCACGTGAAGACGTGGGAGAATTTTAAGGAACGGTTGCGTGACACATTCTCCCCGAAAAGACTAGACTACGAGCTGTACCAGGATATAGTCTGTGTTAAGCAAGACGATCAGACCCCCACGGAAGTCTTCGTTGCCAAAAAGCGGGCGCTGCTTGCCGAGATGTCGGAACCACACACCGACCAACAAGAGATTAACCTCGTCTTTGGCCAGCTCAGAATAGCTGTGAGGGAGAAAATAAACAGAGAATCTATAAAATCATTTGACGATCTTCTGATAAAAGCGAGAAACATAGAAAGAACGTTAAGAGAAAAAGAAGAACAAAACGATAAAACAGAAAAGAACGACAAAACACAAAACAATGAAAATATACAGAGACATAAAAGTAGCAAAAAACAGAATAAGGCACGGTGTGGTTACTGTCGTCTTCCCGGACACGCGGCTGAGGTCTGTAGGAGGAAGGCAAATGATGACGCTGAGAAACAAAACGTTGTGAAGAATGAACCCACAACGAACTCTGAAAATGATGGCAAACCAAAGTTTTCATGTTACGGATGTGGAGAACCAGGAGTAATACGCAGTCGTTGTCCGAAATGTAAAGAGAAGCAGTCTACAACATCAGTTGATTTTTGTTTCTGCTCCGCCAACATGACTGCTGATGTTCGACCGCGCCCCACAGTACCCATTACCATACAAGGTTTGAAGGGAATAGCGTATATAGATACGTGCGCTAAATCAAGTGTTGCCTCCTACCGGCTTTACAAACTGTTGGAACAGAATGGCTTAAACTTTGAAAAGGAAGTCATGTATATTACTCTCGCTGATGGAGTAGCAAGGAAGCAGGACGTCCTGACCGTTAAGACGATTGTCAATATTTTCGGACGTGATATTGACACCTCGTTCGTCATATTTCCTGACGCAAGGGATAACAGAACGCTCCTCGGAGTAGGCTTTATAGAAGATGCCATGTTAGCCCTAAACCTACCCCAACGAACTTGTAATTTCATCGACGAGCCACGGAAGATTTACGAGTTGAATCCAGAGAGCATGGATAACTCGATGGACATTGCGGGTGTTTTATCCAGTGTGTGCTTGCCAAAAATGGAATCACCGATAATGAACACACCCAGTCCCATGATTACGCCAGTGAAAACGCCAGTGAAAACGCCAGAACAAGTCCCTCATCTGATGACGCCTCCTCGTTCCCCTGGCAGTGACACTATTATGCTTGGCGCAACAGAAAAAGTACTGGAACGACCTTATGGACCGCTAATACCCATAGGATTTTCGACTCCACCAAAGAGACCACGGACGGTCTTATTTGATGGATACTCTCCAATCATTGACGCCTTATACGAGGATGCACGTAGACATATCGATGCGGCTGACGTAAACTTGTCCCCTGACTCTGCTAGTTTATTCCCAAGCACTGAGATCTCTTCCGTTGCCATATGCAGTCACGAATGTTCGCTGACAGCAGAAGAAAAGGAACGTCTGCAACAATTCCTTACTGAAAACGAAGCCGTATTCGTATCCAATGGCAAACCTACGACGGAGACAGAACACGCAATCGATACTGGATCACACAGGCCGATCTCCGTACCCCCATATCGATTGTCACCTATAAAGCTGCAAGCCCTGAAATTAGAGATAGAGAAGATGCTGGAACAGAAAGTCATTGTGCCATGTTCCTCACCATGGTCAGCGCCAGTAGTACTTGTTCCCAAGAAAGACGGCAGTACACGAGTCTGCATCGACTACCGGCAGTTGAATGCCATAACAACTGCCGACAAGTACCCGCTACCCCGCATCGATGATCTCCTCCATAGTGCTAAGCCTACTCGCTACATGAGCACCATAGATCTCCGCGCCGGATATTGGCAAATTAAGGTTAAGGATGAAGATCAGTTGAAGACAGCCTTCATCACTCCTTTCGGTATGTATAAATTTCTAAGAATGCCTTTTGGTTTGCGAAACGCACCAGCGACTTTTCAGCGTCTCATGGACAGATTTAGCATCTCCTTAAGCCATATCAAGCTGCTTGTTTACCTGGATGATTTGATAGTGATGTCTGAAAGTCTAGATGGACATTACAGAGACCTGAGCGATGTTTTCGGTCGCTTAAAGGAATTCAACCTTACAGCAAACAAGGACAAGTGCGTGTTTTTCTGTTCTAAAGTCAAATATCTAGGACACTACATAACACCTGATGGCTTTCAAGTTGACCCTGATAGGATAGCCTCAATAGTGGAAATGGCCGCACCAGTTAACGTAAAACACTTGATATCGTTTCTACAGATGTGCTCATGGTATCGACGATTCATTCCTAATTTCGCAAAGATTACCGAACCACTTACTCGATTGATGAAAAAGAATGCTGAATGGACTTGGAAAGATGAACAGCAGAAAGCGTTCGAAGAGCTTCGGAAACTGTTAATCACAGCACCGGTGTTAATGCAGGCAGACCACACCAAACCCTTCATAATCAAATCAGACGCAAGCAATTATGCTATAGGTGCAGTTTTGGTGCAGGGGGAGGGCAAAAACGAGCATCCCGTTGAGTATGCTAGTCGCCTCCTCACTCCAGCTGAACGAAATTATTCCACCACAGAACGAGAAGCTCTAGCCGTAGTCTGGGCAGTGAACAAATTTCGTGGCTTCATCGAGGGTACGGATGTTACTGTACTCACCGACCATCAAGCTTTGAAGTGGCTTATGACACTAAAGTCCCCAACAGGTCGATTAGCACGATGGGCCCTGCAGCTGCAACCTTACAATCTGACGATTAAATACATCAAGGGAAGAACAAATGTTGTCGCCGACACACTATCACGTCCAAACTGCGATCCAACAATGAAACAAGACTGTGGAGTATGCAGTATAGTGATTGATATGCCGCGAAAGAAGTCCAAAGAAATTAGAGAAGAACAATTAAAAGATCAAGAGATAGTAAAAATAATTAAAGACTTAGAAGGAAATCAACATGAAAACGGAAGATATTGGAGTACAAAAGGATATCTCATGAATCAAGGATTACTCTACAGATATAAATCAGATAATGATAATGAAAACGCTCAACTAGTCGTTCCTAAGCATGAGTGGGAAAAGGTTATTGCCGTATACCATAATGAAGCGTCCGCTGGTCATTACGGTGTTGAGAAAACTGTCGAACGAATTGCTAAGCGATACTTCTGGAAGGGAATGAGAACCCAAATAGAAAATTATATCCGGAACTGCATCGAATGTCAGAGGTATAAACCAAGCAACCTCAAACCAGCTGGTCTGCTCCAGACTACAGCTCTCAATCAAAGATTTGAAGTTATATCCTTCGACTTGTTCGGACCCCTACCTAGGACAGCCAAAGATGAAACATGGATTTTCATTATAGAAGACTTGGCAAGTAGATGGGTCGAACTGTTTGCATTAAAACAAGCCACCGCTGAAGAATGCACAAGAGTATTGCTGGATGAAATCATCTTACGTTATGGTGCACCACGTCGGTTCATCAGCGATAATGGTTCCCAATTTGTCAGCAACGTGATGCAACAACTGACATTCTGTTTGGGAATTGATCATGGCTTTACCCCTGTTTATCACCCGGAAACAAATCCAGTCGAAAGACGCAACAGAGATTTGAAAACGCAATTGGCCATACTAGTGGGCAACGACCATACAAAATGGTCGGAACATCTGCCAAGCATACGTTTTGCGATGAACACAGCTGTCTGTTCATCTACTGGATACACGCCAGCTTACCTAACTTTTGGTCGAGATCTACGCACTATCGACGACACTAGTCATGATCTACGACAAATAGTGCAAAACGAGAATTTCATTCCTGAGATAACACCAAAGTTGTTAATGATGGCTTCTACATTAAAGAAAGCACATGAAGTACAGGAGATGAAGGAAGAGAAACGGAAAGAATACGCTGATAAGAGACGTCAGCCGTGTCCAAATTATCAGCCTGGCGACCAAGTCATGGTTGATAAACATGCCTTAAGCAAATCAGCGCAAGGCTTCAGTGCTAAACTAGCACCTCGACGAGATGGCCCATACGTTATCAAAAACATTCACGGACCATCTTCTTTCCAGATTGCTGATCCTGCCACCCCACACCAGTCTGCAGGGTTGTACCACTCCTCAGCCCTGCGACCATACCAAGGGGCGACGACTGACGCCCCTCCCGAGCCGGTCTTGCCCTTACGCCGGCGAGGTCGCCCGCGAAAGAACAAGCCAACACCGTCGGCCACGATCAAGTCCCGCCCCCGCGGGAGACCACCAAAGAAGCAGCAGCCTACCTAAGTCCTGTCTTCCTCACCGGGACGTCTTCGGAGACAGAGGGGGAGACTGTAACACGACTTCACAACATGAGCGTGCGCCTGACCGCGCGCCTCCTACCGAGCCCCACTCCAGCGCACGACGCCACCTCTCCGCGGCCGACCGCTATATAAGCCCTCGCGCGCCGCGGCTGCGGCAGTTCGGCTCGCACGGACACGCTTCCACCTCGGAACGGGTTACGGGCAGTTGAGCGCACTCTGGCTTGCACGGTCGGCTTCCTTCTCGGAACCGACATCGGGCGGTCGCACCTAACTTGTCTAGTTATAGTGTCAGTGTTGTATTGTACGTTGGACTTGTGTGTTTTGTGTAACGAAAGGACGTTTTTTCAAATATAATATTATATCTCTCACGGTCTACGAGTGGTTTCATTTATTAAGCCTTACACAATTAAATATATTACGTTATTGACAAACCAGTTAAGTGGCGTTCTCTTGGTTCGTCAATACCTACCGTGATTAAAAAAATACCAATATATTTTCGTGGAAGAGGGTACTGGCTTCTGTAACACAGGTTAATAGGCACAAGAGTCTGTGACTTCACTAAAGATTATTATTATTATTTATAGGGCGAACTATAAAATAGAAAGTAATTAATTCAACACAAAATATTTAATAAATGAACTTTCTAAATCTACCATGGTCTCAGATATTCATTATGTTAGACAATTTATTAATTAGAAGACCATAAAAGTCTGCTTTTAATTTTCTCAAGGTACAGAGCAGCTTTATAAGAAAATAAGCTTTACTGTAATCTTAAATTATAATTTATGTAAGAAAAGAAGAACTCTCTTTGATATAATCAAAATGTCGTTAAAATGTTGCAAAGGATTAATACTTGATTTTATTTATTTATTAAATGCTTTATGCACATAGAAGCACAGAGGCGGACTTAATGCCTTAGGCATTTTCTACCAGTCAACCTTTTGGGTGATGCATTTTATATTACTTATTTAAATACGCCATCTGTAAGTTTCCATGAAACCATAAAAGTGAAAGCAATTTTAATTTGTTCATTATTATATCTATACCTATAGGTGCATGGTATAAACGGTATACCAGTGTATTCAAGTTCGGGCGTGAAGAAATAACAAACATACACACACACTCACAAACAAATCTTACAATAATAGTTTGATTATTTGACGCTCCGAACATAGATACCTCTATGTTAATAGTATAGTGCACATAATAATTCTGTATCGTATCAAATAAAAAGACATTATACTTAAGGGTTTAATGATAGTGCTGTATTGGTCTCGTTTGCAGATGCACTTACGTATGAGTAATCGGTACCGTAGAAAAATCGGCAGTTATTCTAGATATCACCGAACGTGGACCGAATTCGAAAAATCTCAACAGCAGCTGCAAAATATTCAAATTGAATTGATCAGTTGTTTTGCTTTGCATATGAATTGAAACCAATACCGCCGGGATAGATCAGAAAATTAAATTATATTCATAGCACAAGTATGCATTTCACCTTTTTATTTATTCGGTAAACCAGATGCTCGTATATTGCCCAATATGCGATCGGAAAGTGAAATGATAAACTACTCGATCCGATACTGAGTTACGAGTACGATTAGAGTGAATTCCTTTTTTGAGAACTATTGGCGACCTCGCTTTGTTCGCCCATCAAACTTTACTCGCGACTGAATAATTAGTAACTTTTTCCCTTAAGGTAGCCTAGGCAGACACTGACGCGGCGTCAGTGACGTCACAGTGACGACATTCACGCCGCGTCAGTGTCGCTGGGTTCGAATGTCGTTCCCTAGAATTTCATACATTTGCATAGAACATCTATCTGTCGCTCTGTCGCGGCGTCACAGTCGTGGCGGCACTGACGCTATAGACGCTCGGTTCGAAAGACTACCTTTAGGCCCGGCGCCCACTATCGGTGGGCATCGGTGCGGCTCGGTAGGGCTCGAGCGCTTTACGCCGGCTTCGGGCGGCTTTGGGCGCCTTAGAGCTGCGTCGGGCGACTTCGGGCGGCTTTGGGCGCCTGAGAGCTGCCTCGGCAGTCGTAAACACGCCTAAGGACGCCGTAGCTGATTTTGGGTAGCCTAAGAATAGTTCTGGCTGCAGAAACATCGCAGAGCAGTCACTCGTAACGTTCCGTGAAAACAGTTATGTGTGTGTATTTATAATGGTGGATTGGGACTTAGTTCTCATTGTTCATCTTGCTGAAGAAGAAGAGAAACTTGGAGCCTTAAGACAAAGAAGAAGATTTTGGGTGATTAAGCTTTGGATGCAAAGATATATAAGTACCTACACTTTCGGTGAATTTCATAACTTGTTTAATGACTTACGATATGACGTTCGCAAATTTTACGACTACTATAGGATGGATTATGAAAAGTTTGTTTTTGTTTAAGTGTTTATTCATAAGTTATTTTTGTAGCTTTTAGTCTCAAATTGTTTTGATGTTTATTTTATTTTTACTTGGTCCCTGTCATCATCTGCCTAGCCTTTTCCCAACTATATTGGGGTCGGCTTCCAGTCAAGCCGGATTTAGCTGAATACCAGTATTTTACGAGGAGCGGCTGCCTACCAGACCTCCACAACCCATTAACTGGGGTAACACGGTACTTCATGGCAAGACTGGAGTCAGATTTACTGGCTTCTGACTATCCGTAACGACTGCCAAAGATCTCCAAATGACAGCCGGGACCAACGGCTTAACGTGCTTTCCGAGGCACGGAGGAAACTCGTTATGTTAAGATGGTCATCCATCCACAGACCAACCTTGGCAAGCGTTGCTTAACCTTGAAGATCGACCTGTGCGGCTGTTATTATTTAGCCACGAGCTCCTCCTTTTACTTGGTCCCTGTATTAGGACATTTTTATTAGTATTTTGGTTAAAAAAAATGCCAATAACAGTTTTCTTTACGAATGTACATGCGCAGAAGTTTGCAGAGCCTATGTTCAGGACTGCCAAGTTATTTTGCGTCTACTTGTACGATACGATAATGAATGCGCGTGCGGTGATCGAAATGACAGTTCTGCGACGTGTCTGATCCGAAAATGCCACCCGAGCTACCCGAAGACCGCCTCGGCATCCTTAACCATGCTTACGGCTGCCGAGGCCACCCGAAGTCGCCCGACGGAGCTCTAAGGCGCCCTAAGCCGCTCGAAGCCGGCGTAAAGCGCTCGAGCTGTACCGAGCCGCACCGATGCCGATGCATAGAGTAAGTGTGCTATTAATAAAATTGGTGTCAACACTTTTTTTTCTACCCCTAATAAAATTAGATGTTCCCAAATTGGTACAGCGTCCAAAATAGGTTAATGTTATTTTGAGATAAACTTTCTTTCAGTGAACACAATTGAATGCAAAGAGGACCAACGACCAAGTTGTCCCCCGCCCAAAGTAAATGACGCCGCAAAACTTTGAGAAACTTAGGAGTACAACTTAAATCTCCACTCTCTAGTTAGATCCCAAGAACGGCCACGGTCCATTTGTATTTTAAATACGACTGACGTCCCACTATATTGACGATATTTAGATACGCATTTAATTGGTGAGAACTCCAATTAAATGCGTATCTAAATATCGTCAGTTCAGTGGGACTTTTCTTCAGAGAAAATTCTAACTGGTATATAAAGTAGGCATCTTAACTAAAAACAAGCAGTAAATATTACATTTTTGATTAATGTATAAAAGGAGCAAGTTTTTCATAAAAGTTAGGACAACCATTGTAGGAACAGTGAAGTTAGTTTTGTCTGAATTTTTGTCAACCGACTAATTTTGTCAAAGTTTGGTAAAGTAACGTGTAGAACTGAAAGAAGCTAAGATTTTAATAGGTTAGGTCCGTTCCTTAAATTCAAGTTATTCATTATAGGTATATAAGTGGAAAGTATTATAATATATTTCATAGCAGGCGTCACCTGCTACAGCGTACATTTGTTACTTCTTCTTCTTCTCGTGTGGATTTAACTCAGTTTTTTTTACTAGTCATCAATTTATAAAATGTCGCGAGGATGTATCCTTAAAATTGTTCTATTTAGTCATTTTTCCTGTATTATTACCTCTCGGGTTTTGCTATAAATTGATAAACAATTCTGTTTCCACCTCAGCGTGCCCTTTTTTAGAAGGCTTGCTGTTGTACAATACTGTGGCTGACTGTGGCAATATACACCAAAAATTGTTCCCACACACAGACCTATTAATACCATTCACAAAAACCCTAAAGCCAATTGCTAAACTGTTATAGTTGACGACTTCCACAAAAGTTTCAGTTACGTGAGTGGTTTAGACAGGTCCTCTTTTATTCAACTGTATCATACATTCAAAGCCTAAAACAAGCCGTACTAAATTGATTTTATAATATAGAACGAGTTTTCACAAATCTAAATAGGTAGTACATAAATATTACTAACGCGATCATATAAATAACGTTGAATTTTATTATTATAAGGTAATTTGCCATTTCTCGTAACCTTTTTTGAAAATGAATTTCATATCACAGAAATTCTTCTCAAGCGTGAAAAGAACATCTTACTTTATGAAAATATTTCGGGAATTTAATCTTAAAATAACACGCTTTTATAAAGAAAAGTAAGGCCGAATAAGTGAAACTTCAAGCTAAATTAAGTAATTACCAACTTGAGTTTTTACGCAAGTTTAGCTTCTACATAAACGTGGAAGGCTCTGTTAACATATCTAAATGTTAATCTAGACGACATTTCCGTTTAAATTTATCAGAAAAGAGTAATTATTCATTTATACTTTAAGTCTCGATGAGACCGAAGGATCTAGAGTGGTGACTGCGCACCAGACAACAACAAGCCTTTAGTTATGTTGACACTTGGGGGAGGCCGTCCATGTGTGGACGTCTTTTGGCTATAATGATAATGGTTTTAGGTCTCGTGTTACCACATCAAGAGCAAATGCGAGAGAGATGGAATAATCTATTTTTCATAAATGAAGAACTAATAATTATTTCTACCGTAAAATGCATTTGCGTTAAAAGTTTAGTTCTGTAGTTTTAATCGCTATATAGAAATAAAAAAGGGGTTTGAAGTTAGGAATACTTACAACAAAAGTTTGTGCGGTTGTGACTAACGAACATCGGTGTAGCGCTACGCAAGCGCGGTGCTCATTCGTTTATTCGTATTCGTGACGACCTAGTTTATAGCCTGAACATGGTAAGTATATAGCCAGTCACACAATTTATGCCTGGTTGATTAGTTCCAGCCTATGGGAGTTTCGTTAATGACTTTGGACGACTTCTAACCTTAATACTAAGGGTTCATAAAGTATTTATAAGGACTTAACTTCTTGTTAAGGAATAATAAGCTGGTAGGTTTCATTTAAATAATTACCTATATAAATAGGTAGTTTAAAAGACCTTTAACAAACCATAAAATTTAAAAAAAAAACAATCCATGATAATTACTTAAAAGATCATAATGGATTTCAATTAATTTACTTTTTTCACGTTCTTAGGGTGGAAGTGGTGGAACGGATATATTTGAAATATCGATTGACCATAACCTGGAATAGCACGTATTATAGCACTTTTTATAATTATTTATACTTGGGATAATTAATTTATTTCTTTCATACGGATTAAGCCACTGGCAGAAGTTAATACTAATATAATAAGCGTATACAATCAAATAGTATCTGGCGTTTTATTATATGAAAAAAGTCCTATACGATCCCATAAAATTAACGTCACATAAAAAGATCTAGATTTTCGACAGTAGGACAGACGACATAAATAGTTTTACGAGTATTAAGTAAAATTTATTGGCAGTAAATAATTTTGTTTCCCGTAGTAAGGCATAATAAGCATAATCAGCCTTTTTAATGTTCCCACTGCTGGGTTTGCATGTCTGAGTCATCTTCTCTAGAAGAGGGAATGAGCCGTAATCCACCACGCTGGACCAGTGTGGGTTGGTATTTTCGAATTTTATTTCATAACAAGTAGTGAATATAACAGAAGATAAATGTAAGAGGACGTCGTTGTTTACAAATTTTCCGGATACCTTAATAATTATGTTAAAAGTATTTACAATCCTCCATTGAAAATAATGAAGCGCTCACCGTCCTCTATGTCGCGTTTACGAGTTTGTGAGTATTTTTATTTATGTAACAGAGACATCCTGAATTGTTAAGCATAATAAAAGAACATTGTAAATGCCTTCTTTCAAGATTGTCTCGCTACAAACAAATGACAATTTGTACCCGTCGTTGGCAGGAGTTGAGTTTTTGCCCGTTTCAGCTTGTTACCCTCACTGTCGCTCTAAAAAAGGGACGCAATTTAGTTGTGCGCAAATTGTCGCAGTTTAACTGAACAAATCTTTTGTAAACTTGGTTGATTTGATGACGGTGCAGTTAGACTGGATATGGAACTTAAAAACTTTACCTATTTAACAATGTTTTTTTGCTATGAGAACCTACTCGGATATCCCGACGTACGGCAAGTATCCCTTAACTAACCTATCCTTTACATTGTTTAAAAGGTTCGTCTATACCGCGAACATCGAAGGATTAAAGTAATTTGCCTGCCAGCTGCGGTCTTCCCGTCTGATTAAAATTTGGGTATCTAGTGCGCCTCACCACCAACGATTCCATCACTACTTATCATCACATGGGTTCGCAGTTAAGCGCAGATTTCAATTGTCAACAATTACTACACTTAAATTACTACAATTAAAATAAATTAGTACAATTTTAAATTTTCATCTGTCTAGCTATCCCGGTTCAAAAAATACAATCCCGTTTAGTAAATAGAGGGTTTGTACTCTTTGGGTACAGAACTCTAAAAATTAAACAAATAACTGCGAATTATTTTTAACTAGCAGTCAGAGTGAGGAAGTACCTGCACAATTAATTAATGACAGCTCAGAACAGTAACAAGCGTTACGACACTACACAAGTAACCCGACAATATTTTACTAATTGGGTTCTCATCTTTCCACCGCACTGTATCACCATCAGTTGGAAATGTGAACCTAGCAATAATAATAAAAAAATATTTACTAGAATAAAAATACTAAGTGGCGGTGCTCCTCGATACAGCTTGGTGAAGTTGAAGTCCCTGTCTCTTAAGCCCTAAGTACCGACAGCTTGGACCCTACTTACGAAACCGGTGGATTACTTATTATACATAGACACAGGAAAAATTATCGTGCTCATCACACAAACATTTGTCTTGGGTGGGAATTAAACCAACGACCTCCCTAGAATATTTTTTTTACAAAACTCTCTTGAGTAACTTACTGTAGAAGTATAGAACTAGATAAGCAGTATGCTGTAATATTGTAACACACAAGCCTTTTCACCGAGAAATTAAAACAGTCTGTCACCTACTTCGAAGCCTTTTTGCCGTCGTTGACGTAAAAGCCCTTACTTTTTATAACCTGCCAGTATGCTACCCAGTTTACCCGCTTTTGAATTGTGTGGCCTCGTTTATAGAAAGGCCTTATCAGTCAGTGAAAGAGGCGTGTTCTAGGAATTTGAAAACTAAAGTAGATAAGTACTAGATTTAACAAGAATTTGAATGGTTTTACTTGTTGCTATACACGGGGCTCACACGTTATAAATTTTATCTCACTAACAACAGCGGTCTGGTAATTATGGTCTATGCAATTTCTAAACTAAAATAGAGTGAAAAGAAAACACCAACACTGGCTTAGAAACTTCAATAGCATTGCGGATAACAATCACAATAAAAGTAGGTAATGAGAAGGGTTGAGTCACAAAGATATCCTAA
This sequence comes from Mythimna separata, assembly GCA_030763345.1. Lineage (NCBI taxonomy): Eukaryota > Metazoa > Arthropoda > Insecta > Lepidoptera > Noctuidae > Mythimna > Mythimna separata. The sequence continues at coordinate 3,308,490 of JAKKIA010000036.1, read as the reverse complement.
ATAATAGTTATTTTATCCCAAGTCGTAATTAATTACAAACAATGAGTTAGCATTTATAGATGCGTAAGTAACAAAAGCAAAAATTAACGTTAGTATCGAGTTTGCTGGCAAAAAAAATCGGGGTCAAAATGGTTCAACACGGTCGAGCTAGTCTGACATCACCTTTCCTTGCCCTTGATTGCCTACATCGCAGTTTTACGTAACTCACCATTTGGCACCTTACCAAAAGGTATTGACCAAAATTGGCCACTTTGAAACCCAAAAATCTTTAAGAGTAATTACTTATTAATTTAGTTACTGTATTCTGTACTCGTATTATCAAAATGAACTCTTGGGTTCGACCTCACCCTAAGTTACGTAACTCATTCATGTCAGAAGTGGTCTATGGAGGTGTAGACCGCATCCGTCGTATGAATGGCCGAAGCAGTTCATAAAGTTTTGATATTGTATGAGACATGTCGTGTCAGCAATTCTAATTTTTCATGTTCAGTATCTCTACCGGCGGATAATATATGTAAATATTTTAAAATATGATCAGCTATGTTCGACCACATCATGAAATAATCGTGCGTACTTGATTTATTACGCCATTTTTAATTGATAGATACCAGTGCAGAGATTGTCAAGTCCCTTTTTTACGCAATTTCATCTTGATAACCAATCTTTCAGCGGCAGACTTCTATTGATTAAAGTTCTGTATAAACTATGCAATTAAGAACAAATTAGTGCAGTTCATTAAGCTTCGTTACTTCCACCTCGGGAGCAATATCGTCTCGTTAAAGACAAGGAATTGTACTTGCAATTTGTTCTACGCTACATTTTAGGTAGTATTTATTTCCAACTAGCGGCTTTGCTTGCTAGTAGACAATTTTCCAACTATTCCAGCTATTCTAAGACTTAGTCTACCCGTGTATCAAGGTTCATGAAATCCATTTAGCCATAAGAGTATGAAGAAGTAACAAACATTCACACTCGCCCAAATTGTAATGGGTTTAAAACAAAAATACTTTCTACACACATTTAGCAATAGATTAGAATTTATGTAATCAGCAAGATTTTACAGAAATCCTATCATATTAGCAAAGTTTTACTTCTTAATTACTACGACGGTTTGTTACAAGAATAATTATATTGATTAGTAAATGGCTGGCCTGGTGGTCTAGTGGTTAGTGACCCTGACTGCTATACCGGAGGTCGTGGGTTCGATTCCCACCCAGGACAAATGTTTGTGTGATGAGCACGATCATTTGTTCTGTGTCTGGGTGTAATTTATCTATAATATGTATGTATTTAGAAATATATAAGTATGTTTATCAGTTGTCTAGTACCCATAATACAAGCTCGGCTTAGCTTGGGACTAGATGATGTTGTGTGAAAGTTGTGGAATATTATTATTATTATTATTATCTTCTTTATTTATCTTTTAATCACATTAATTACATTTTTAAATATTTTTACAAAAGTTCACAAAAACAAAAACATTTAAAAATATAAAAAATAGAATGCCACCGATAGCGAGAGCAGGGTCCAAGCTACCGGTGGTTAGGGCTCCAGAGACAGGAACCTCCTCACGATACGAGCCGTATCCAGGAGTACTGCCTTCTGTATCTGGCCCTTGATCCAACCGCGCAACGACAGCTTCGACAGGTGGTCGTCGAAGCTTTTAGCCATCAGGCCATTGGCGGTCACAACAATCGGCACAATGACAGCCGAGTCCACATTCCACATGTCGACAACCTCGTGTGCCAAGTCGAGATATTTAATCTGTTTCTCTTTCTCGGCTTTCACGAGGTTCTCGTCATGCGGGATGGTGACATCGACTATCATTGTGCGGCGCGCTAATCGGTCTATCACCACTATATCCGGCTTATTGGCTACAATAGTCCGGTCAGTGATGATAGACCGATCCCAGTACAGCGTGACATGATCATTTTCGAGAACTGGGTCGGGCACATACTTGTAATACGGCACCTCTGATTCCACAAGTTTGTATTTCAGAGCAAGTTGCTGGTGTATAATCCTGGCCACTTGGTTGTGTCTGTGCAAATACTCGCCGTTAGCCAGATGAGAACAACCAGAGATAATATGTCTAATGGACTCGCCCGGACGATGGCATGCCCGACACACGTCCACCGTCCCGTCCTTAATTATATGTCTCCGGTAGTTATTCGTCAGGATAACTTCGTCCATAATCGCACAGACAAAACCTTCAGTTTCCCCAAACAGGTTACTGAACCGTAGCCAGGCCACGGACGCAGCAAAATCTATATCAGGCTCATGGAGAGCCCGATAAAAGCGTTCGTGGAGCTCCTTGCTTTTCCATACTTCCTTGCGGTCATCAGTTGTGAGTATCACAGGTTTGCGCCAGTCCTCTTTAGCCATGGACAACGGGGTGAGTCCTTTGTCCACTGCGACCACATCGCGGTGCATACCCACGTCGGCTTTGAGAAAGTATTCTCTGAGACTGCATACCTCACGGTTGTGCAAGGTCTTGGCGTTCAAGAAACCTCGACCTCCACACTTCCGCGAGATGTACAGTCTCATCACCGATGATCGTGGGTGATGCATCCGGTTTGCGGTCAACAGTGTACGGACCCGCCTATCCAGAATATCTAGCTCAGTCTGAGTCCATTTGAGTATGCCGAAAGAGTACATTAAGACCGGCATGACCCAACTATTGAAGGCGCGCACCTTATTTCCACCTGATAGAAGGCTGTTCAACACCTTCTTCAGGCGGATAAAGAAGCGCTCCTTCAACAATTGTTTCATGTCAGCAACATTAATGCCTAACGCTTCCGACATACCCAAATACTTATAGGTTTCAGTTGGGGAGAGGGATCTAAGTTGTATGGAATCCGAGAGTTGAATTCCCTCGGATTCCACAATCTCACCACGCTTTACATGCATGACCGCACACTTGTCCACACCAAATTCCATCCTGATGGCACTACTGAAAGTTTCAGTTACCTTCAGTAGTTCCATCAGTTGCAAATTGTTGTTGGCAAAAAGTTTCAGATCATCCATGTAAAGTAGGTGAGACAGGACCTGACCACCTCTTTTCAACTGATAGCCCAGACCTGAATCCTCTAGCAATGTGCTTAGAGGATTCAGGGCTAAACAAAACCAAAGTGGACTCAAACTGTCGCCCTGAAATATTCCCCGTTTTATCCATATTGGTTCATCATTCCCCTGGATCGGTCGGCATCCTGGATAGCGAAGGACTGTTTTCCATTGTCTCATACATGACTCAATGAAAGTGCGTAGAGTTGCATCTATTTTATACAACTCCAACACCCTCATGAGCCATGTATGTGGAACAGAATCATAGGCCTTCTTGTAATCTATCCAACATGTCGACAAACCCTTGCGGGATCGACGAACCTGTTGGCTAATGGTCATGTCAATGAGGAGTAACTCCTTAGTGCCACGGGACCCACTCCTACATCCGTTCTGAGAGGCGGACATAATCAAGTTTTTTTTTATGTGTACATAAATTTTTGCTCTCAGAATTGATGTAAGGAGTTTATAAACCGTTGACAAACACGTAATCGGTCTATAATTTTTGGGTTCCGTGGGACTACCTGTCTTATGGAGCAGGTGGGTGATGCCAGTTGTTAAAAACTGAGGTAGCGACCCAGAGTCTAAGGCTGACTGGAATTGGGATGCCAGGAGCGCGTGTGAGCTTCTGTACCACTTCAACCAGAAGTTGTGCAGTCCGTCCGGACCTGGAGACTTCCAATTTGGTAACGGACGGACTGCTCTAACTATGTCCGATTGGCTAATTATGACTTTTTCCATTTCTGGTACAGCTGCGCACACCCGCTCGACATCACGCATCCAGTCACCTTCAGTGTGACAGACGGGCACCGACCAGATGCTACGCCAGAATGCATTCGTGGCGGCGTCATCCGGTCGGCGCACGTCAATCACACTTTGTTCAGGTCGCTCCCAAGCTCTGTACACCCACCTTTCATCGCTCTGGAACATGCGATTCAGCGAGTATCGATCGACCCGACGCTTATACCGCCGAATACGATTTGCCCATGCACAAACTTTCTGCTTCAGGACCCATGCACAAACTTTCTGCTTCAGGACCGTAAATTATTATTATTAAATAATAATTTACGGTCAATAATAAGAAGTTTATACGACACAGTTAATTAAATTATTATTTCATCGGTAGGCGAGTGATAGGTGCAATTTTCTAGACGATTTGGTCTGACGACATAACGGCAAGGCGCGTGTCGGTTGAGGAATTTTGTTTCGAGAAAATTAGATACTTCGAAGGGAAAATCTCGCAGGATTTTGACAGCGGGCGTTTTGTTTCACGATACGAAATAAACTAATGAAAGACAGGGGTACATATTACAATACCGACATTTCATAATAACTATGACTGAAATACCGACGTCCGAAACATCGAAGTTCAAAATACCGAAAGTTTGAAATACCGATAGCCGTTATATCGAAACATGAAATACCGATGTCCAAATGCCTGAAAGGATGAAACCCCGAATGGACAAAATCCCGAATGGACGAAATACCGATGGATGCTGCGAGCTACTTGGAAGTTGGTCACTACAATTTGCCTTCGGGATTTTAAGCTTCGGGATATGGATCTTCGGGATTTTAAGCTTTCGGGCAAACGAACTTTCGGTATTTAATTTTTCGGGATTTCGTCCATATAATAGGACGTTATTTTAAAATAGGTATTTTGAATTTCGGTATTGTAATACGTACCCGAAAGACAGGTATGTAACTGAGATTTTTTTTCATTTTCATCTTTGTTTTGCATTCATTTTTAAAAATCATTCAAATTTATAATAGTTGACTGTAAAAATTGTCTGAAGAAGTGAGACAAGAGAGGTACTTCCAATTGGAGATTTGGAATTGACTATGTTGCACAAATAAACTTATTTTATGTGACAATCAGGCCCTACTCTTCGCGATTGATCTCACTGCCATTACGTGCACTAGATTCCTTTGAAATAAAGTGGTTTTATTTTCAACACATTCAAAAAGTAATTACGTGTCCAAAATTAAATAATTAAAAAAATAAATCACTCTGTCACGTTTTTCATGTTTATATTCTGCGAGTCTACACCTGTAGTTGCTGATTTTGCATGTAAGCGAGTAAACACAATAATAAATGCAAGTAACGTTCAAAGCGAGCGAAACTAATCTTGGGGTGCACCAAATTGAATGCCGCAGTAGAGTAGAACAGAACAAATAAACTCTGAACACCTTGAGTGAACTCGTGGGAACGGTTCACGCTTCCGAATTTGGTTAACGTAAATAGTGGCGCGAAGAGGTGAACTACGACGAGCTTAGCGACTACCTAAATACTAGTAGTTCGAAGCAGAGTTTGGACGTGACAGTCTAATAAAATGTGGTAGAATTGATGAAAGGTTTCGTTTAATGTTATAAATGTGTTTAGCTAACATTTTATGTTTTAGAATTTTTTGAAGTTTGTCGTCATAATTATCTGCAAAAAAAATTAAGAACAAAAATTACACGTCACGCAAGGGCTGTGGATGTTTTCCGAGAATTACTAGGACCCTTGCAAAGGGCAACTTAAGAAATACTATGAGTTTGTGTTAGTATTTAAAAGGTGAGACTGTATAGTTTTGTTTTTTGTAATTTTTAGTTTACTACTATTAACTCTCCGACACAAATATTAAGAGGTCAACTGTAAACAAACAATCAATTTTAATCCGTAAATCAGATTGATTTACACAGACAGACACTATTTTCCTTTTTCCGAACGCCTAGTTATTGAAACTGGCACAAAACATTTCCTAAATGAATAATTAAAAGTTCGGCTGTACAAAAACTTCATCGCGCCAACTTTATACTGCATTTTGTAATGGCCGCCACCTCGCTGTAGATTTTCATAAAGTTTTCGTAGGAAAGGAAATAATAAGAGGAGAGAAAGCGTTAATTATTTCGCACAATAGCGCCTGTGCTGCCTAATAAACTGGATGTACAAACAGGTTCCAGTAACAACGTTTAGCAGGTTTGTTCTCACGGTACATTGTTGTGGTACGAGTGCTTTGTAAGGGATGAAGTAAATGAGTACAATGCAGCCGTTGTTGGAGTTTGTCGTTCATTAATAACACTCTGAGGACACATTAAGGTCAAGCAGTAAACAAAATATGAAGGGGTAGGAGGGCCTTCACCAGAACTCATCTTGAGTGATATATGTGGATAGGTAAGCAGGTAGGTAGGCAGGTGGGCGTGAGCAGAAAAATCACGAGTCCTTGTAACAATTACAGTTCTTTAATCAGCACAGAACTACTAACTGTGTACAGTCTTCAACACGAAACCAACTCAATTCAAACACTAGATTTATTACTCAGGTGCAAAGTGATTCGTCACAAGCGTGGTATGCAGGCACCGTCTCCAACAACCCTGTGTTCAGATGGCTGCCCTCATAACCATCATTAATGACGTTTCGCTAGGCCGACTTTGACAGCTAAAAGTCAACCTGATGTCTGACCTTGACGCATGCGCCGTCAAATATTAAACATCCTGTTTGACAATCAAAATTACTGAAATTGAATACTACCGTAGTATCTCGTCGCATCAATGTTTGAGAAAATATTTAACAAAAATGAAAAACTAACAAACCGCCAGGAAACAGAAATTTATTACATTTTATAGCATCTTATAAAGTAAGAATTTCATCGAAACTAATAAATGAACCGGGAAACTAGTAGGTTGGGTTTCCTAGTAGGAAAACCCAACCTACCTACCACCCACCTACTTCATTCAACAAATATTTTTAATTGTATTTTACAATATAAACTAGTGCTTGGCTGCGATCCCACCTAATGGTAAACAGTAATACAATCGTTGATTGGTGAGGCGGACTAGTTTGTTAAGAGCCTATTCACTCTAGCCTTGAAGACACCCAAATTATAATCAGAGGCAACAGTTGACGCAGTGGTTAATCGATTTGCTGTTGCATTGCGGGTTGCGGGTTCGATTTTCGCACGGAACAAATATTTCTATAGCCCACAGATAGGTGTTCCGGATATGGGTGTCTTATGTGGGTATGTGAGTTTAAATATTTGTGAGTGCACCGATACACGAGTAGTTCCTATAGTGAAGTAACGATTAAAAAAATAAAGGCAAATTGTTCCAGTCCTTCTATGTACGCATTATGACGAGGCGAAACGCTTTGTCCGAACCGTAAAGATTTCGTTACGTGGCAGATTTACTCAACGTAGATGCGTTTGGTTTTTTGATGGTAGAAAGGTGATGGTGGAATGAAGTCTTTGTATATTTATTTCTTCACGCTTAAATGATTGAAATGAAAGGATTTGCATGAAATTGGGTACACGTGTAGACCATGTATTTGAATAGTGAATAATATAAAAAGATACGGGAGTATGTTCCCTTGGGATGATTTTATACTGTCTTGAAGTCACTGGTAGAAACCAGCATCTAATAAGTTCTTACAAATAGGATCGATAGTCCAGCAGCGTCAAACTGAAGATATTTCAAATTCTCCTCACGTCTACAGAGAGATGGCGAGCCGAGACAATCCTGCGTAATTACGGACTGACAAATAAATGTTATCACTACAGATAATGTAATCTGGTCTATAGATGTCTGTGTCGTGTTTGGATAAGCAGTAAATGTAATGTGAAAAGCTTGCTCTGTTTTTAGATTATCTTTTTAAATATTATGTGGAAATAGATTTTCTCAGTGGTATCAGTTAGCAGATTAGTAAAACCACACGGTGTTCTTTTTTTAGGTAGGATATCATTCAATGACTTCTCCCACTCTAGGGTTAAATAGAAGGGTACATCAGACTGGTACTGACTAAAAACCACTCCTGTTGGATTTTAGTCAGTAGAAGTTCTCCCGCTCCACCCAGACCGGGAGAAGTCATTTTGATAATCTCCCAACTTTAATTAATTTACACATTACACGTATATGGTTGGACATAAGCCGGTCTCGATCGATTCAAAGTATTAAGTAAGAGCGATTCAAAGTAAGTAATGAATGAACTACTTCAATATTGCTACAATAGTTAAAGCCTTGAAAATATTACTGGAAAATCCGTGGTGTTTTTCTACAGAGCCTTTTCCCTACTTACAAACACTCCTAGACGGAACAGTAACATTATCTAGGTCTTACTCAGGCTTTTTGTCTGAAACCCTGACACTGTCTAGCGCTCTAATTAGAATATAAGAGTACTGGGTAATTTTCTCTCATTCCAAAGTTTTAGCTTAACATTATTAAAAGCGATTATAAGGAGCATAGAACACTTGCAGTGAAGATTTTATAGAAATATAGATATAACTATCATATCAAAACGATTCCTTGATATGTAGATTTGATATTCAATTAGTTTGTGTCTGTCATCCAATTGCTGTTATCACATTAGACAATGATCACTGGCGTAACTTTCAAAATTTTAAGCTTAGCTGTGCTTTGGAGGCTCTCAAGCCTGGGTGGCCCCAGACCCCTGATTAGTTAACCTCTTTTAAACTAGCGAAAATTATTTTTTTGCGTGGATCAAAAGTGATGACTGCGGCGAAAAATATGAACACGTAGGTAGATTACGTTAATAATATTATTTAAGGTTTACGTGACCTTGCGAATGCGAGTCAAAATAGGACGACGAAATTATGACGTTGATCAAAGGAAATAGGATAGGAAAACATGCGACACTAACCTGCAGGTTTACCAACAGCCTGCCGAAGACTGGACCTCCTTGCTTGATATTTCAGGAAAAATCACACACACAAACACGCACTTTCCTTAAAGTTTTAGTAAATAGTCCGGATATCACTCGCGTCACCGTCGGGCTTGCATTTGAAAACTTAATTATTATTTATTTATACACTACACTTTTCACACTACACACACTTTTCCTTTCCTTTTTTTTACTACTTTTTTAGCACTTCTTAATAATTTGTCTGTCATGTAAAAGTGATGTAAATGACTCGTGGTTCGACTTAAAATCGAAAAAGTAATAAAAAATAGTATAACACTACATTATAGGATTGTCTCTCGATGTAGAAGTGAGGTTTCTCAAGTGCCAACGGCAGAGAAAGCGTTAAGCCATATGTACAAGTTGGAACGGGGTGGATTTATGGTAGGGTAGCATTTGTAAGTAATTTATACTTCTACCTTACTATAAACATTATAATAGATGTGAAACCCAACAATGTAATAATTTGAGAAACACAGTCAAGTAACTTGAATCTTCTGTACTTATAAGAGGAGGGGTGTCTTCACGAATAAAAGCATCTATATTATTCATTATATTTTATCAATAAATCACTTTTAGTACAATTTTACTTAATAATTTACTTCACTTATAACCAGACCACAACGGGTTATGGGACATCTCGCCCAAGCAAAAACTCGCCTGTGGACGAAATGTCCACTTTTTTAAATGTGCATGGGTAGATTCACCCGGACAAGTCTAGTAAAATGGGCCACATGTCTCCTGTTAAAAAGTAAAGGGATATTTCGCCCAAATCGTATAATTATTAATTAAATAGCCAATAAATCTGAAAATCATAACATCAAATGACAAAATCTGAATCGAAAATGAGTTAGCCAAAATATGTCAAAATCTGAATCATGATTTCCTGCTCTATTTTTAATGTTTCAACAGATATTTTAACTTCCTTTAACATTAAATTTTAAGACCGCCTAGTATAAAATTACTTGCTGCTAGTAGTTTTATATTGGGCGGTCTTAAAATGTACGAGGTGCACCGTATGAGTAGTTCGTGACGTTTTGTTGCACGTGCGCCCTACGCCCTACGTTTTATGAAAACACGCTGACAACACTATAAATAAATAATATTTTAGAACAATATGTAAAAAAACTTAATATGTTTCCTTTCATACTTATTTGAACTTGAATTTCATTAACACAAATGCCTCAAATTATTTTGCTTATTCGTTAATTGGTTATGTTTTTAATCGTTTATATCACACCTATACAAGACGCGATTTGTAAACTTTGAACGCAATTTAAAACTATTAAATTATAGACCACATATACTGCAAATATTTTACACTAAAATGTGACGATTTGTATCAGAGTTATTAGGTATCTGCCATGTTTTTCTTCGTTTACAATTTATCTCAAGCCCAGATGAATAGTGTTATTCAAAGTTATGGAACAATGAATGTTCGATGATAGTATACAATGAAACACTGAGTAAAGGCTGGTCAGGCCCACATTTTCCGGGTCCTGAATACAGGCTGAGTGAATAGTAAAAGGAGTGAGTGCCTCCAAGGCATCTTAATTGAGCGCTAAGTTTGAACTGTCCAACTGCGACATGATAAGTACCTACTTCCACAAAATTATAAACTTGAACGGTGCTGTATAAAAAGAGATGTTCTATCCATATTAAAACATTTGGTGCATTTTTATTAAATATTTATTGTTGAAAGTAACTATTTAATAAACGGGACAGTGCATCATAGGATTTACCTGAAAAACGTCCAGAAGGATGGGGTTCTTGATATAAGCACAAACTTTAACAAAATATTTTTATTTTTACTCGCACTGCACAATGAAGAATGACGGACGGACTCAGTGTTGCAAGGTTCGGAAATGAATCGATTGATGAGACGATAATTATGATTATAAGTTGGTACTTGAATATCTTATGATATCCTTAAGATATCACTATTTGATAGATTAATGTACTTTAAGTTAGTCAGGTGAGATAGTGGTCAAACGCGAGCCTATGTATAATAAAATTAAAAAAAAAGTTAAAGTGCGATAAAATTGATGAATGTTACTTAACATAGTTCGCGCTTTTACAATAGCATTCGCATGCTAAAAATAACCTGACCAAATTAAAACTACCTAAAAACTTGTGTGTTTGTGTTTTTTTTTACTTTTATTATAGTTAGATGAATAATTTTTAAATGGACTTGGTAAATATTTGAATAATAATCTTAAAAACAGTCTAAAATCAGCTTCTAAGCTTAGGGGCTTAATTTTCTTATGGATATAATCAACGAAAGACCTGACAGGTTTCAAACAACGTGCGTACCTTAATAGAAATCTAATAAATGCCTTACCCTTAAAAGCCTACCGGAGGATACGCCAAGGCTTGCCAAAAATAATTCGGTTTATCGAAAACGAAGATCTTCGCACTTCGCTTTGATTTATTTTTCTTCCTCCAACTTCGAGTAAAATTGAATTTGCATATCTTCGAAAAGAGCAAGCGTTAAATTAAGGATTTATTTGCTGCTTCCAACCGACTAGGTGCAAATATTATTTAACGTTTTATTTAAAGTTGAATGTTTTTCGTTTCTGATCACTTTTCTTTGGAAGTAAAATCTAAATATAATATATTATATGTGCTCATTGAGTCGGCAGTTTCATCTATCGATTCCAAGTTTCTGCTTGTCTACTTCAAAGATAAGGGAATCGCACTTTACAGTTAGCGTTCCGTTTTTAGACACGCGACCGCTAATTGCGCGAACTACTTAGTATATGATTTGTATGGCATAGGTCACCTGGTTTGTTTAGTACTCCATACAAATACATACTAAGCAGTGGGTCGCGCAACCCGGTCGCAAACGAAAAATTCACTGCGCGTTTATTCGTTGTGCTGGATCTATGGTATTCGTTTGTGCGTCGATTTCTGAGTCTGACATAGCCTGAATTATCTTAAGGGGAAAGCTTCAGGTTAGCCCGCGAAATTCAAATTTTCTTACGTTTTTTGCAATTTGCAAGCTATTGGTAAGTTGTATGAAGTTAAAAATACTTAAGCGACTGTAAAACGTAACTAGTTACATAATTATAACCATAAAAATCATCAATACAAGCCTCTAAGCTCGCCTAAGTGTAGGAACGATTTTTTCGAGGTCAAAAAATTTCTAAACGCCTTAGGCCGCGTTCCCACTATGTCGCAGTCGTAACGATAGATAATCGTGTAGTTTTAAGTGTCGTGGCGTAAATGTAGTCTACGACTTTTATTGCAGTGACAGCAGATACAGAATGTCGTCTTTGCCGCATTGTCTTTAATCATAATATACTATGTTATTTCCATCCACTCCACTGCAAAGCATTCAAATGCGATTTGATTGTGCAGTCAAACGGAACTGCACAAGCAAATAGCGCGTGGAGTTAGAATAAGAAATGTAACGCGTCACTCCTTTGTAGAACTTTGTAAGCTTTAGCGAATTCAGATGAGCTATAAGAGTCTACAGATGGTGCTGGAGCGGCGCATGTGAATAATGCATGCTCTAGGCGACGGTGGGGATCTAAATTGTCACACAGTATGAATATTATCATTGTCTCATTCAAAACTTTAGAGAAGGATTTATTGAAGCCTAACTACTAGTTAGGTTAGGTTAGGTTATCAATATCAAGCTCACAATCAAGCCGATAACATGTTTTGATATATTTGCATTTTGAAGGCAAATACAGTATCAAAATAGTACATTTTTATACAGGAGGACAAGTGCCTAAAAACAGTTTGCCAAAAGAGAGTTCATCAACTCAGAGATCTGAACTTGATGCTTCAATACGGAGCGAGGTTGTGACCTCATTATACTGTTAGACATTTACGTTTTTCTTGACTAAGTTAGAATTAGCATTCAGCGTAACGAGATGCGCCTAAATAACCGAGTTTTATAAAGTTAATATTAAAATATTTCCCTAGAGGCTAGTAGCTATGTAGTACTCGTATGTATGTAGGTAGGTATAAAAGTTTTAGACGAAGTAATTTGGGTCGGGCTTATTTCTATAACTGACTTTTTTGTGTTTTTGTGCGTCAGTGATGATACTCGCCATTATAATTAGTTCTGTTTTTGAGCTTCTTAAAGTCATCTAAAAGGACAGGATCTAACAGGACAGGACTATGCTTGGAGTATTCTCGCGTGATAACATCAGATACGAAGATACCCACAGGAGAACTAAGGTTACTGACATATTTATTCCAAACTAGCTGCTGCCCGCGACGTCGTCTGCGTGAAGGCTCTACGGCACCAAAAATACTTAAGGGCGCTATTACTATTTTTCTTAAAAAAGATTGGCAAAACCCCATGTACTTTCAGTATCACATACAGGCTTAACGTACAATAGAATGAATATATGGATTAGAATGCTACAATAGAGTATAACAAAATATGTAATGGTAAGACATACATTAGAGTTGGGGATATAAAATGATTTATAGACATAACCTCAAAATGGACCACCAAAAATAATACAAGGTACCTACCTAATTATGTAACTTAGAGCTTGACCAGAAGGGGCGAATTCATCGCGATTGCGCGTGCGTATCACGCGCGACCGTTGCGCCCAGAAAGAGCGTATCAACGCTGGAGCATTCAACAATTCCGTATCAAATGTAGGTGCTCAATTTCCCTGGATATGTGTACTCGCTCTGGAGTTCGCGCGTTTAACTGGACGCAACAAGGTGTCCCTAGTATCTCGACTCGCGTGTAATGCGCGCGAGTTGAGGGTCTGGCGTTGTGCATGCGATTTACGCGCGTATTTTGAATTCGCGCGATACTTGTGGACGCGACGTATTTGTGCTAGTATCTTACTAGTATATTACTAGCGCGCGAATGAATTCGCGCGAAACGTTTCTAAACGAATTCGCTTCTTCTGGACAAGGTTTTAAGGCAGACCCTTAAGCGTCGTCCTATTTAGCTAACTATCATACGATTGAACGATGTGATTTCGTCGCACGATGAGATTAGTTTTATCGACGAAACCCTGTGCTCGCGCGATGATTTACAAGCTTCTATTAGGACACTCTAAAGAATGTGTGTTTAATCACATCGTTCAATCGTACGATGGTTAGGGTCAGCTCACACCGAGACGCGACGCTGCGCGCACATTTTAATAGAGTGACTCAAAATATAATTTTATTTACTACGCAAAAAGATACACATTTCATTGTGAGAATTTAGAATACATTGCTTCATGCAGCGCTGCCCCTCATGATGCCACGCGCCATCGCGCTGCACCTCTTGATGCCGCGCGGCGTCTCGTAACAGGTAAAAAACAAAACCATAGTATTTATAACATTTTTTTATTATAATTGTAACAATACATTGTCAAGAAATACCGCAGGGAGATTGTTCCTTCGTGTCGATCGTAAGCTAAATACCAGACTACACTCATGACATGTGAACAACAGCCCACGGTTCTGAGTCATACTTTACAATTACAACAGTAGCCGATAATGGCTTCGGTCTTCTTCTTTAAACTGGTCAAATCAAGACACGTCGGCGAAGGCGTGATAAGCGCACATAACAGTTTATACACCGAAGATCAACTGCTGACATTGTTAAAGCATGAAAAACATTCACAGAATAAATAAGAGTCCTATTTCAGTCCTGCGCAGGTTTATACACTAAACGCAAATTGTAATGTACTAAAGTAACGTGGCGGCACAAAATAAGAGTTCACACTTCATTTATAGATGCAGACAACATTACAAATAACACGAACGACGAATTATGTTTAGGCAGGGTCAAACAAAAATAGCATGACAGTTCATATTTTTTTTGTATTTGACATACCTAAGTAACAGCTGACGCAATAAGCCTATTTTATGCGTTTTGTTTTTACCGACTTCACAAAAAGGACGAGGTACTATTGCATTGTTGCGTTTTGTTTCCGTAACGGGACTGTACCCTAAAATCATGGTTTTTTAATTACTCCGGACTGCTAATATTGTATTTTAGCTTGGAAAATAACTAACGATATATGACCCATAAGTTGCATATAACTAGATTTGTGTATGTTTGGATTTTGATGTGATACCCAGCTCGCCAATCTTCTTTGAGCGTTTTGACAGAAATGCCATTACAACACAAAAGAACTGGCATCATCTTATAGTAATTTTGACATTTCCTGTGTCAATATAGTCTCAGGGTATAAAAAACAGACGAAGGTAAATTAAACGACGGGCGGCAGCAGTCGCGCTCGATTTTTGCATTGCATACAAAAATTATTTAAAAATATTATTTAACTTTTAAATAGCCCAATTTATTTTTTTCAAGATATATAGAAATACCACCTTAGTTGGTTAATTTTTTTAATTTGAGTTTGGATTATAATTTCGTAGATAAAAATTGTAGTTTCGTACGGAAAACTGTCAGTAGATCTTGGTTTTACAGAATTATTTTTGGTGTATTACTGTATGAATAGTAATAAAGTGGTTTCAGCACTCCAATGTAGAAGATACAGTTGTATCATAAACATTTTTATAAATGATTAAACTTTAATATCTTCGGTGTACCAAGGGGTCAAAAGATACCCAAAAGCAACATTTTATAAAACATCCTTTGCGGAGACAAGGATTTTACTGATGTAGGTAAACAAATTCAAATATTTATTTAAAGCACTCCCAAGATAAGTTATCAAACTTTCTTATCCATATTTTTGTTTTTTTTTATGGCTATATCTAAAGCATCGTCACACGTCAAAAATCGGATAAAACGCTGAAATTCATCAAAAATTGCGACAGCCCTCTTAAGATGTCGCTATAGCATTATAAGTAAACAACTTTTAAAATAGCATTAAAATACATGTTTCTTTTGCAAGCGAAGCAAGTTTAGAGAATTATATGGGAATCCTGCTGAGTTCAGTCATAAGTTGTGACTGAAGGAAATAGAGAAAACGATGTAAGTATGTGTGGAATATCAGTCTTGCCATGAAGTACCGTGTTATCCCAGTTAATGGGTTGTGTGTGGAGGTCTGGTAGGCCGCCGCTCCTCGTAAAATACTGGTATTCAGCTAAATCCGGCTTGACTGGAAGCCGACCCCAATATAGTTGAGAAAAGGCTAGGCAGATGATGATGGTGATGTATGTGTGGAATGTATTCCATTCCAGGACACAAAAGCGTAAAAATACGTACAAAGATATTGTACCTTACAACACTTCCCTATAAATTACGTTGCCAGGTGCCAAAATGTAAAGAGAATCAGGACTGGTGACGCGGGAGCAAGCACCGTACAGTTGCCTTTGTGAGAAGCAACTCATCCTGAGAACTGTACGCGCTTCAACTGGAATGGGAAGTTGTAAGGTAGGGGGGAAATGCGTGGTATAAATGCTGCCTCGCCGATGCCACAACCATAAGAATTTCTGCTCCAATGGTGTGTCTGTGGAGTGAGACGACTTTAAGGCGAGTCTCGTTAAACAGCTCTGGAAGATATAGGTTCCGAAGAAGCATAATTGGGACACTGACCTTCAGCTGGATGATATGCACTGAAAGTCCACTTGCTGACAGGGTGTTTAGAAATTCCACGGGATAATGTGTAGCGTTATCTTGCTCGACAACAGTGTTTATCGAGGTGTAGACCACATCATTCCTCTCAATTTCCCAGAGAATGCATTCGTTAATTGCTGCAGCCTGATCATTTATGGGCATCTAAATGACCTGCTCACACACCCAAGAATTCTTCTGGTGCAGTATACGACTGACATCCTCGTACACAGCGAATGACTTCTTCTAAGCTGGATACTATTTTTTTGTATCACCCAAAGGTTGACTGGTAGAAAATGCCTAAGGCATTAAGTCCGCTTCTGTACTTCTACCAAGAGAGTGTACCACTCTACCGAGAGACTCTAGCAGCACCACCTGTCCACCTCTCTCTTCTTGTGTGCGTTTGCCATGACTTAGAAGGACATCGTAAAATTCCTGAACACGTGCATTGTCTCCAAGCTGAGCATTAAAAATTAGCATTTCTAATTGAACTTAACTTCAGGTGGAATACGCGAGAGATCAAGTCGTGCCTGTCGTACGAAGCCTATCCTGCAAGGAGTTGAGCTGTTATTTCAGGCTACTTTAGGGTAGTAGTGATGATAGTGAAGAGGTCCGGGCGAGCAAAATATCGCACGTAACAAAATGCATCTTGGGTCTTCTCATGCATGTACCACGGACCTTTTGTGAAGGTGGAGGGGAGAGTGACCATGAATGAGCATTTGTATTATTCTGCATAGAGATAGACGTAGTTCTCAGCTAGCTTTGAGCTTTCTTTAATAATAATAATAAACTTTATTCATGACATACATTGTTCACAGTATTTCTTTGGTTGGACCTTATAAACACCAAACGCTCTGTCTCAATTTTAGCGTACATGTCCTAAGAAACTGAGTGAAGAGCGTACGATAATGGCGGAGATAAGAACCATTGTTTACCCTCATCTGGATTAAGAAGCTGTAGAAATGCATGGTGGATGTTTTTTTTTACGATTTGGGATGCCTGTCTGGGGGTCTACATTATAGTGGGCAAAATGGTAGCCAACCTCTCCGCGACAGAACTGAAATGAGAGGATATTGAAGAGAATCATACGCACGGTGAGTCTCGCTGATCCTTCGAAGCCGGTCATCATGCGTGCGTAAAACGATGTCTCTTTTATCACACTCCTGATCGACTAACACAACAGCTACCTCATTCGTCGTTGGAGCATTATACCACCCTGGATGGGCTGTGATCGGCCTTCTATCTGCTCTGATGACAAACTTAAAGTGGTTGCGCTCGTTCTCAGGTACCGACGCGAGGGGTGCTTTGAATTAACGTTATGCAACATACTTTGCAATCCTTTGAACAGACCAGACCAAATTGAGGATGTGTCTACTTCAACACTTGCTTGTTGTTCACCAAACGAAGTCATCTGGAAGGCGCTGTTATAAGCTCGAATCTTCTTCTTCTTCTGCCTGGCGTTAATCCCGGCCATTGCCAGGGTCCGCCTTCCGACTATGTTTTCTCCACTTTGCCCGATCTTTAACATCCTTCTCAGTGAGGCCATTGGCTCTCATGTCGGACTTGACGACGTCCAGCCAGCGCTTGCGAGGGCGACCACGGGACCTAGCCCCAAGGACAGCCATATCCATGCATCTCCGACCAACGTACTCCCTAGGGCGGCGCATGATGTGGCCTTACCATCGCAGACGACACTCTTGCAGTTTTTCCCCCACGTCACGGACACCAAGACTACCTCGGATGAATGAGTTGCGTATGCGATCGGATCGCGTTACGCCGCTCATCCACCTCAGCATCTTCATCTCCGTGACGCGAAGCTCCTGGGTGTGTCTGCTTAGTGCTGGCCAACATTCGCCACCGTACAGGAGGACAGGCCGTATGATGCATTTATATATCTGCCCTTTGAGCCTCGGAGGCATTTTACGGTCACATAAAACGCCCGTTACCTCGCGCCATTTTGCCCATGCCGCGCCTATACGTGCTTGGACATCGTCATCCACGCTGCCAGACTCGTGCAGCACGGATCCAAGGTACCGGAACTTATCAGACTTAGCGATCAAATCCGACCCTATCCGGATAGTACTTGAATCCGTGCCACCACAGGACATGTACTCAGTCTTCGCCACATTTAGTCTCAGACCGCCGTTTTCCAGCGTGTCTTTCCAAATGTTGACCCTGCGCTCAAGATGGGCTTTGTTCTGGTTAACGAGGGCGATGTCATCGGCATACATCATTAGCCATGGAGGCTGATCCTGGATGTTTGCCGTAACTACATCAAGCACAACGTTAAACAAGAACGGGCTTAGAGCCGAACCTTGGTGAACGCCAACAGATATTGGAAAGACATTGGATTCGCCAACAGCGGTCCGGACAAAGGACACGGAATCGCGGTACATATCTCTGATAATGTCAATATAGGCCTCGGGAACACCCTTGAAGCGGAGCGCCCACCAGATAGCCTGCCGAGGTATACAGTCGAAGGCCTTCTGCAGGTCTAAAAAGGCCATATGCAGAGCTCTCCTTCTCTCTCTGTAAGCCTCAGACAGAGTCCGTAAGGCGAACACCGCATCCATGGTGCTATTACCCGCCCGGAAGCCATATTGACACTCAGAGATAGTGCACTCGCTACGGAGCCTTGTGTCAATGATGCGCTCGAAGAGCTTCATGGTGTGGCACATGATCTTGATACCGCGGTAGTTACTGCAATCCTGTGCGCTACCTTTGCCTTTGTGGACCGGGATAATCAGGCTTAGTCGCCACTGGTTTGGCATTTCCTTGGTGGTCAGGATGCGGTTATAAAGATCAGTCAGAAGGTCCACACCATGTGAGCCCATCGCCTTCCACACCTCAATTGGCACATTGTCAGGCCCAATCGATTTCCGGTTCTTCATGTGGCGAAGAGCAATGCGGGTTTCGTCGGGGAAAATAGGGGAAATAAGTCCGAGGTTAGGAGGCGGTTCGGGAGGGAGGTTGTGGAGATGCTGTTTATTAGACAGCTCCGAGAAGTATGTACACCATCTCTCCTTAACAGAAGGAGCATCATAGAGCAGCTTACCCTGGGCGTCCCTTACACAAAGACATTTGCTAATGTCCCGTGTAGCTTTTTCCCGGGCACGCGCCAGCTTAAAAATAAGCTTTTGCCCCTCCGCAGTTTCCAGCTTGTCGTACAAGGGCGACAGACTTTTGCTGCGGGCTCTGGCTACAGCTTTTTTACAAGCGCGCTTAGCCGCTCCATATGCCTCCCTGTCTTCCGGAGAGTTGGTCCCTTGCCACTGTTTAAATAAACCCCTCTTCTTCCGAGTCGCCTCCTGAACCCCGTCATCCCACCACCACGTCTCCTTGTCCATAACGCGGCCACCACGAGAAGTGCCAAGGACGCGCTTACCCGCAGTGGTGATTGCTGAATGGATCCTACTCCAGATCTCTTGAACGGACTCATGCGGAGCACTCACCTCAAGATGCTCGACCTCCGCAATAAAGTCCGACTGTTTAGAGCCATTAAGCAACCACCACTTAGTGCGGGGTTCGCGTTTCTCAACAACTTTCTTCCTTGGCACGACCGCAAAGTCCAGGACAAGGAGGCGGTGTTGAGCCGTTAGGCTTTCGCCAGGGATGACTTTGCAGTTGGTAACCTTGCCAATGTGGCACCGTCGCACCAACAGGTAATCTATCTGGGTTGAGTAGGCACCACTACGGTACGTAATAAGATGGTGGGGCTTCTTCTGAAAGAACGTATTCGCGATGGCAAGGTCCGATACGGCGCAGGTCCTGAGTATACTGACTCCCTCTGCATTTAGTTGGCCGTATCCAAAACCACCGTGAACACGTCCGTGCTCTCCAGCAAACTGACCTACGTGACCGTTGAGGTCCCCCCCAACCAAAACATCTTCGGAATTCGGAATAGCGCGTAATACGTCTTCGAACTCATTCCAGAAGGCCTCCTTTTCAGACTCACAGCAACCAGTTTGAGGAGCGTAGGCACTGATTAGGTTCGTAACTGATCCTTCGATCAGCACCCTAACTCGCATCAACCGGTCGCTGTATCGGTCTACTTCAAGAAGGCCATCCTGAAGGTCCTTAGACAGCACTACGGCCACTCCGTTCCGTCCCGATGGTGATCCGGCGTACACTAGCCGGTACCCCTGCCCGATGTCACGGGACTTATTCCCCTTCCAGTGCGTCTCCTGAAGGAAGGCGCACTGGACCCGACGCTTCGCAAGTACGTCCGCGAGTTCCCTGCAACGTCCGGTTAGAGAGCCAATGTTCCAGGTGGCAAAGCGGAACTTCCTTTTGGGTACTAACCTCTTTAACCGTGCCCGTACTTGACACGGTAGCCCTAACCCACTTGTCACAGGTTTAGGGCGATGTGCCTGCGCGTCGTTATGCGGCGACGCCCTAGCACGAGTACCCAAATATGTATTCCTATCCATAAATATTTGACTGAGGTTGGTTTTACGTGAGGCGACCAGCCGTCTGACCCCCACAACCCTACGAGAGGGAAACCAGGTTTGCCAGAGCCTTGTCCGTTGAACAGCAGGGTGCACCGCTAGCAGGTAAGGTTGGCTTGGGTCCTTCAGATGTTAATGGACCCCATACACCCCAAGTAATGTTATAAGCTCGAATGTATTTCAAAAAATGGCTGGACTTCGAATGCTCGCCATTTAGTCCCCTTTTCCATTTGCGGACTTGACAGTGGGTACAAATTTCTTCTAAGGCAACCATATCTCCATGGGCGGCGAGGTTAATCACGATATTGTAGATAAATCCACTTCCTTCTTTACTTAGCCGTTTGCTCTTCGATATCGTAAACCGTGGATTCATCATCAGATGTCGAAAGTTGATTTATGTTACGACACAGGCGATCTTATTCTATTTGTGCCGCACGCTGTTCTCTTGGATTCTGTCACGTTCTTGCGATAAATGAGCTTCAATGTCACTTCATCATCAATGAACATCACTTTTATGTAATACTTAACACCGCACTCTGCTCAAGATTTTGAGGGTTTTGTTGGAACTTGTATTTGTCAAACGAACTATACGATACAACTGTTATGAATAAAATGCAAAATGCCATCTATGAATTTTAAGAATAACTAACTACTAACCTCGCCAACATGATAAAATTTTAATTATAAATTTCCAAAAAGTGTTAATGTAACTTGATTTGATTTTTATGAAATGTCATAGATGGCGCTGCTTTAAAATTTCCTTTATACTACTAACATTAATTAAATTATGTTTTTCTGCCCAAGTTACTTAAAAGGCGTAGTTTTTATATTGTAAAGCTAAATAATAGCATGGCTTACTCAAAAACAACATTTATATATGCGTCGTTAGATTACACGCTGCCACATAATGCGTAAGAAAAATAAAGATTCACAGCTCCTCCCCCGTAGGTGATAGCGTGATAATGTGTAGCCTATTTGTTTTCCCGACCTCTCAGTAATATTCATGCAAAATTTGAAGTAAATCCATGCAGTACTTTTTGAGTTTAGCCCGGACATACAGATAAACAGACAAACAGACATGAATTCTAAAAACTATATTTTTGGCTTCGGTATCGATTGTAGATCACGCCCCAAGTATTCTTTTAAAAAAATATTCAATGTACAGTTTTGACTTTCCTACGATTTTATTATATGTATAGATACCGGGACCGGGCGTTACAGCGACGCCTGGACGAGGCTTATGTCCAAAAATAGTCATCAACTTGCGGTCCGGTCTTCTCCACTTCACTTATCTCTGTGTCAGCAGAAAAACACCCTAAAGTGAATTTTTGTGGTCTATTTAGCCTATAAAAGAGTAGTCTTTTTCTACTAATTAAGAAAATTTGGTGAGCCCTAGAGAAAACATAGGATGCAAACCTATGTTCTTGACATCCTTATTAATGTATCACAAAGCAACATACTACTAAAACGGTTGAATATAATTTAATAACAGAGGTACTCTCAAGAGAGTACACACAGGTCTACGTACATGTTTAAAGAGAGAACGTTTGAGACATTAAGTAACGAGCCGACGCGTTGGACTGACAAGTTAATAGCGTCACGAGCAGACTTAGTACTTATCTTAATTTTGAAGTTTATATGAGAACTTACACCTATTATGTTCTGAATCTTTGCTACACAATCAAGCCTAAGCAACTTTACGTAAGACATTTTGGAATATGCGTAAGTTAAAGAGCGGAA
This sequence comes from Mythimna separata, assembly GCA_030763345.1. Classification (NCBI taxonomy): domain Eukaryota; kingdom Metazoa; phylum Arthropoda; class Insecta; order Lepidoptera; family Noctuidae; genus Mythimna; species Mythimna separata. Next base: position 3,286,079 of record JAKKIA010000036.1, on the reverse strand, counting down.
TTTCTACTACAGCTAGGCTATTTATGTCAAGAGTGAATAGATTACTTCTAGGCAAGCGTGCTCTATCGTCGACTACATCATCACTTACCAGCAGGTGATATAGTAGTAAAACGCAAGCCTATCAATAATAAAAAATTAAGAATATTAAGTACAGTGACAGATTATAGACTAATTGCCAGACAAAATGTTTAATGAATATTTTAATCGATTCTTAGTATAGATTTAACAAAGTACACTCTATACTAAGGATCGATTTAAGTACTTATTAAATGTCTTTCATTGCGGCAGTATGACTATTCAGCACATTTAGACAATAGGGGCCATACTATGACGTATTAAAATGTAAATGCGAGCGAGAAGAACGCTACACAACCTATGTACCATACCTTTAACAGTTCAGTCAGGTCATCAACAATTATTATTGTTAAGTTGAGACTGGTCATATCTTAGCTTCCAGTGGCTAATTTTAATATCTCTTTTATTTATTTATTTTCTGTTTGTAGTCAGCGATGTAGTATGCCTACTGTCTGCGCCATTCGCATTATATTATCTGTACCTCATTATACTTGCAACATTATATTACACTTCACTCAATAACTCATTCGAGAAGGATTTCCTATCCAAAATCCATTCATTCCTTTCATTCCCTCTCTCTGTCCTGTGCGTTCTTACTGGTGACACGTATCTGCGTGGGCGCCCGCGCTAAAACTCTAAAAAAAAGTGAAAAAATATCGGTGCTGTGTTGTGAACACCTCAAACCCTCGTCTCGCGTGAAGCTTGGAGGAAATATCGCCTGAACCGGCGCACTGTGAAGGCAGCTATCGAAGAACTACGCATTTTCCTGTAAGTCCTTTTCCTTCCAAGTTTTCTGGTCCTTCTCACCCAATAAAAAACGCAATATCTACTACGCATCTACGCTACACTCATCACACACATCATATTTATCATTTATTCGCATAAAAACGCTAAAAACGCACAATTACGCATCCGCCATTACTCGTCTACGTGATACACGAGGCGCGCCCAATAGGGCACATTTCCCGCTCAATCTTATCAACACTTAGTTGTTTTTACAAAAACGCATCATATTTCAATATAAACACGCATTATCTAAAGTATTATAATTATATTTTAGTCATCTCACGCATATTTTCGCATATTTCTCAAAATATAACGCACACGGGCGAGTCCATTTTTTGCTCACGCACGCTCGCGTACATTCACTCACTCATCTATTTTATTACACGGTTAAAAACTCGAGTAGGTACTTCCTAACGCTAAAAATGACTTCTACGCGTAGTAAGGGTAGGGAATCTGATAAAGAATCCTATGAAGATCCTAAAGTTCTTCTATTAGAGTCTAAAAAAGAAAATTTATTTCATATGGTGCAATCCATTTACGATCTCGGCCTACAAGTTTCCGTCAATGGTTCATTAAAATCGCAATTTCTAGCTCGAATTGGCTCCCTTGAGCAAATTAGAACAAACTTTATGGAAACTCTTGATGCTTATAATTTAGCATTATTAGAAAGTGGTTCGACGACAAAACCGAATTACTCCTCACTATCCGCATTTGATGAAATCTATTGTGAAATAAAAGCAATAGAATCTAACATTCAGAAGTCACAAAATACGAGTAATGATAGCACTAGTAATAAATTCGAGTTAGGTAAGTTTTTAAATCGTAAACTACCGCCTTTAAAACTTGCTTCATTTGATGGCACGCCCAGCAAATGGACAACTTTTCATGAAAACTTCAAAAGTCTTATTCATGATAATTCGCATCTTACTGACGCCGAAAAGGTTCAGTATTTAATAAGTTGTTTATCGGGCAAAGCATTAACTGTTTGCTCAGGTATCATACCTACCGCTAATAATTACTTACTCATTTGGAATGATTTAATAGAAAAATATCACGATACGCGCGTACAAGCTTCCATGTATGATTCAATTTAAACCTTATCAACCTATCGATTCGTTTCTCGAGCAATTTCATTCGGCACAAGCCGCTTTACGTCGCTTAGACATAAAAGATTTGTCAGATTTTATAATAACTGATATTGCACTCAGTAAACTAGATAAAGAGGTCGTTAACCTTTTCGAACAATCGCATAGGCATATTACAATACCTACTTTCGATCATCTTTCGCTATTTCTAAAAGAACAAAGTAAAATAATAACGCTTCGTAATCACTCTAATCCCTCTAAAGTTCGTAATAATAACGAAAATAATAAATCCTCATTTAAACCTAGAAACAGTCAAGCCTTCGCGAGTACTAGCCAGAACACCCCAGTGCGTTCCTGCAAGGTATGTGGATCCCCTGATTCACATCCACTTTATAGATGTTCTCATTTTATGAATCAAAACGTAAAAGATAGATCAGATCTTGTAAACAAACATAAGTTTTGTCGTAACTGTTTAGGATTTCATAATATTAAAATGTGCAAGTCATTAAATACGTGTTCGATTTGCCACCGTAAACATCATTCGCTATTACATCTAGACAACTTTAACTTTTCCAACAATCGGGTAGTTGAACAAAATCATAGCTTCGCTCCGCCGTCGGTAGAGGACGGCGCCGGCGCGCCCCGCGTGCCCGCCTCCGCGCCTTCGCCGACTGCCACTCCCGCGACACTCGACTCGCCACGCGTATCGACAGGTGATAACAATGCGCGCGAAAATTCAAACGCTCCTTATTTATCACTGACTTCGGCTACCTCGAGCGTTGAAAATAATACAACTGTTTTGTTGCCTACCGCTTCCGTATACGCTTATAATAATAATAAACCTTATACTCTCCGCGTTTTTCTTGATGGGTGATTCCACAAAAGTTGGGTAACTTTCGTCCAAATTTTGCCATACATGTTTTTATGTACTAAATCAAAAATATTTTAGTAAAGACAGTGCATATAATAATATACTTTTAGTATCTAAAGGGGCCAGTCACTTTATTAAGTATTTAAAGAGAAAGTTGAGTTTTCATGAAATCTCTCCAACCACTCCTCCCGAAAGAGGAGAATTACTCCCAAAAGAGGGGAATTACCGCCGCAATGACGGCGTGCCCAGCACTGCTGCCCTTTTTCCTTTTTTCTCAGGTATTTTAATCTTTCTTTCTTCTCACTAGCACAGTACTCTGCTAGCAAAACGGGTAATTTTTTTTGCCTGTTTTGACTATTTTTTGCTTTTTCTTCTTTAGACAACAGTATTTTTCTTCGCGGCGGCATATTATACAACAACAAAAACAGTTTCTGAATGACGAATCTATGTAAAAGAGTCCCTAGTCACATTAACAGCCAGGGCCTGATGGTCTAGGGACTGACGAATCAGAACAAAATCACTCGTAGTTCACTTTTAAAAAGAAATACCGAGATTTGTAGATAACAACAACATCAGAACAAACAAATCACATGTACACACAAACAAGAAAGAATAACAACTTATTAAATTTACATAAATCACACACCTAGGGCCTGAGCAATTGACTGGCACAGCACGTGTTTTCTCAGCATCGACGCCGATTTCACTAATGTCAAGATGACCAACGCGGAACGGCCCCCGCTAATGGCTACCTTCTCATATTCACTTTTTAACGCGTTCAATTTAAAATGGTTCCTTATTTCGATTACCGCGTATTTTTTAATTTACTGAGTGGCTAGGGCCTGACTATAATTATCGATGACACTACTTTTCTTACAAAATAAATATGAAAAATAATTGATTTTATTTACTTAATAGATCCTATGAACAAGGTCATGTAATTGTTAGTGTGTTTAAATTACATAAAGTTCAAATATCATCAAGGCGTACTAAAATCAGTCGAACGAAAACATTATTTTGGAAATGTGACATGGCTAGGGACTGATATTGAGGGTATAAAAGGCCATTTTTCTTATAGAAAAAAATAAAAGATTGTAGCAAAAGTGAGTGACATAGTAAAAAAATGATTATTTCATATGATAAAATGTTTATCACTGGTTATTTAATAAAAAAATGTATAAAATAACACTGGAACACAAAGTTACCCAACTTTTGTGGAATCACCCTGATACAGGCTCAATGAGTCATTTTATTACTAAGGCTTGCTGTAAACGTTTAAACTTAGAAATTACTCCTGACAAATCTTCTATTTTCGGTATAGGTCACGCAAAAATACCCACGTATGGTACTACAACATTTAAAATATTTTCTCGCTTTGATCACCGCTGTTGCTATACAATTCACGCTCGGGTTTTAGATCGTATTACTGACGACTTGCCCAACATATTAGTAGATATCACAAATCTCACTCCATTACGTAATTTACCTATGGCTGATGACGCGTTCCATGTTCCCGGTGAGATTGATTGCCTCCTCGGCAATGAACTTTTCCCGCTTTTGTTGGGAAGTGGAAAGGTAACTTTACCTGGCTCCGCGGTTGTCGCTGTAGAAACCACTCTTGGTTACATAGCCATGGGTCGGGCTGATTGTCAACCTCGGATAACTTCGCGCTCTCGCCCCGCTCAAATAAATAAAAATAAAAGCGAGCAAACTTTTCTGTGCGCTACTAGCACTCTCAGCTAAGACACGCTAACGCAACGCTTTTGGGAGCTGGAAAGCGTCCCTAATAAGGTTCACATGAGTCCTGATGATCAGGCGTGTGAACAAATATTTAATTCAACTTACTCTCGCGATGAAACAGGTAGATACACAGTGCAGCTACCATTTAAGGCTCCGTGTACCGACTTAGGAAATTCGTACTCAACGGCGATGCGTCGCCTCATTAATTTAGAAAAAAGGTTAGATTCTGATCCCGAGATCAGAACTAATTACAACGCTACGCTTCAAGATTATCTTGACAAAGGTTATTTAGCCAAGGTCAAAGATCCCTCTTTCAATATCCCGCATTATTATATCCCGCACCGTGCTGTTTACCGCCCGGATAAACAGTCCAGTAAAACTCGCATCGTGCTTGACGCTAGCTGTAAAACTAGCTCAGGTAAATCGCTAAATGATCTCCTTTACGTAGGTCCGAATCTACAAAGTAACATTTTTGATTTATTAATTAATCTTCGCATGTTTTCCGTTGCTGTAGTTGCAGACATCGAAAAAATGTATTTTCAACTTAATCTTCATTCAGATCATCACGCATTTCAACGCATTTTATACAGATTCGATAAAGATTCTGAGATTTCAACTTTTGAATTTAACCGCGTTTCTTTCGGTGTCTCAAGCTCACCTTATTTAGCTATGAGGATAGTTCGCCAACTCGCATCTGATAGTCGGGATAATTACCCGCTCGCGGCTTACGAGGCTGAAAACCATATGTATATGGATGACTACATATGTTCGCTAGATGGCGTTGACATAGCTGAGCTTACATATCAAGAAATGGTCGCCATGTTCAGGTCAGGCGGTTTCAACCTTGTAAAGTGGATCTCTAATAGTTCCGAACTCTTAAATAAAATTCCTTCAACTCATTTAAGTTCGCAAAATATTGAATTTGACGCGGACGCCAATAATAATACTAAAATTGTAGGTATGCAGTGGAATCCTGTAGAGGACTCTTTTCAATTTAAAATAAATTATAATTCTCTTAAATGTACGAAACGTACCGTTTTATCCGCAACCGCACGGCTGTTTGACCCCTTAGGTCTTATAGGTCCAGTTACCGCGTTTATGAAAGTTTTAGTTCAGGAATGCTGGAAGCATGACCTTGATTGGGACGACGCTGTACCAGCTTACATTGAAAATAAATTTAATCAATTTCACAAAGAACTTTCCTATCTCGAACAAATAAAATTCCCGCGACATGTAGGTATCACCTCGGTTTCTCATGTCACTCTCCTCGGATTCGCAGACGCCAGTGAGCGCTGTTATGGTGCCGCTGTTTACATAAGGGTTAGTTCTAATGACGAAGATAACGGATCAGTCCTCTTACTTACTTCTAAATCACGCGTCGCTCCGCTTAAAAATACGCCCTTAGCTCGCCTCGAGTTATGTGCTGCTCTTCTCTTAGCAAATTTAATTAACTCAGTTGTAGAAGTTTTAAGTAAACGCTGCAAAATTAATAATATTTTTGCTTTTTCTGATTCAACAGTCACGCTCACCTGGATCCACTCGCCCTCGCATAGATTTCATACATTTGTTGCAAATCGCATTGTTGAAATTAATTCAAAATTACCTGCTAAACATTGGTTTCACATCGATGGAACTGAAAATCCCGCCGATATAGTTTCTCGTCCCGTAACGCCTAAACAATTATTAGATTTAACTCTTTGGTTTAACGCTCCGCATTGGTTTTCATTCCCCTTAAATCAGTGGCCAATCAAGCCATTTAAGGTCAATTTAAATAAAAATACTTCGGAAGTAATGGAAACTAAAAATATCGCTCTCGCAGTTAAAGTTACGCAAGAAATTTCTCAACCTATTCAATCTTTAATTGACCGCATTTCTAAATATTCTATTTTACTACGTAGCCTGGTTTTAATATTACGTTTCTGCAAGATATTAACTTCGCATGGTTCCATCACCGTTTCCGATTTAGAAGCCGCGGAAATACACCTTATACGTTACGTACAAGGTAGATATTTCTCTGAAGAAATGAACGCTTTGAAATCAAATAAAAAAATAAATAAAAGTCTCGCTAAACTCAACCCCTTTCTGGATTCAAATAATATTCTCAGAGTAGGTGGAAGGTTAACTCATTCTCAACTTGATTATGGTCAAAAGCACCCCATTCTAATTCCAACTAAATCACGTTTTACCCAACTCGTAATTGACTTTTATCATGTAACTAATTTACATACAGGTCCCGCTCTTTTATTATCTATCATTAGACAAAAATTTTGGATTTTATCCGCTCGTAATATTGTAAGACAACGCGTACATAGTTGTAACAAATGTTTTAAACTTAAACCTCAAAATACTTACCCTCCTATGGGTGATCTACCCGACTTTCGCGTTTCACAAGCGAAAGCGTTTGTTAATACCGCTGTGGACTATTGTGGCCCCTTTTACATTACTCATATCCGAAAACGCGGAATTAAGAGCCACAAAGCTTACATTTGTGTGTTCGTGTGTCTAACAACTAAGGCAGTACACTTAGAGTTAGTCACTGACCTTAGTTCAGATTTGTTTCTCGCCGCTTTTAAGCGTTTCATTTCTCGTAGAGGTCCTGTTGCTATGATTTATAGTGATGGAGGCACAAACTTCATTGGCGCAAAGCGCAAATTGAATGAAATTTACGCCCTAATTCAATCCAAATCCCATATAAATTACATAGGTGATCAACTAGCTGAAAATCGCATACAATTTAAACATAGCCCGCCATACGGTCCTCATTTTAATGGACTCAGCGAAGTTACTGTTCGTTGTGTCAAAACTCATCTTTTTAAAGTAATTGGTTCTCAGATATTAACTTACGAGGAGTTTAGTACCGTGCTTGTTCAAATTGAATGTCTTTTAAACAATCGACCTCTAAGCATTTTAAGCTCCGACCCGTCTGATATTAGTGCTTTAACGCCTAATCATTTTCTAAACGTAACTCCGCTTAAGTATTTACCTGCTGAAGACGTCACAGACATTTCAGACAATCGCTTATCGCGTTATCAACTTCTTAATAAAATAACTCATTCCTTCTGGAATCGTTGGAGCCAGGAGTACCTCACTTCCTTGCAACAGCGTGAAAAGTGGAACACACCGTCAAAGCCTATTGAAGTAGGTACGATTGTTGTTATCAAAGACAACAACGCTCACCCGCTTTGCTGGCCTTTAGGTGTCATAGATGCGACTTATCCTGGAAAGGATAATATAGTTAAGACTGTGAAAGTTAGAACTGCTTCCGGTTCCTACATACGCCCGGTAGTGCGGCTTTGTCGTCTACCTACTCAATAATTACTTTACAATTGCGCTTAACTCTATTTTTAATTAAATTCGTTTTTTTTTTAATTTAAATTCTCATAAAATTGTAATTTAGAGGATAACCTCTAGGCCGGGGGAGTTGTCTGCGCCATTCGCATTATATTATCTGTACCTCATTATACTTGCAACATTATATTACACTTCACTCAATAACTCATTCGAGAAGGATTTCCTATCCAAAATCCATTCATTCCTTTCATTCCCTCTCTCTGTCCTGTGCGTTCTTACTGGTGACACGTATCTGCGTGGGCGCCCGCGCTAAAACTCTAAAAGTGAAAAAATATCGGTGCTGTGTTGTGAACACCTCAAACCCTCGTCTCGCGTGAAGCTTGGAGGAAATATCGCCTGAACCGGCGCACTGTGAAGGCAGCTATCGAAGAACTACGCATTTTCCTGTAAGTCCTTTTCCTTCCACCTACCAAGTAGCCTATTTACGCTTAAATTAAAAACCTCCAGATTGTTACTATCAGGAAATACAGAATTTAGCAGGGATTTATCCTCGACGTAGTTTAACATGCAAATAAAGTTCATTTATACGTATAAGATCATAAGAAAGGGCTTTTACGGTCGGTATAAAAATTTAATAAAAAACGTTTTTGAAATCATTTTCTTTTCTTGATCATCTGACAGAATAATAAAGTTCATAAAGGAATCCATTTAGACCAACCGAAATTACATTAAGAGAATCCTTTTATGCTGAAACCGTTTTAAAAACTCATTCGCTACAGAACGTTACATAAAGCGGAACTAATTTTATTTGTAAGTGATTATCAACAACGATATTTAAACTGCATTTCTGAATAAATCTTATATTTACAATGCATATATTTAATTATTACTAGCGATCCGCTCCGGCTTCGCACGTGTGCAAAATCAGTGTTACTCTACTATATTATGCAAGTATCATAAATACACACATTTGAGACTATATCCAAAAACTTCGAGCTCACTTTGCTTGCACTTAAATTTTGTTGCGTGCTCTTCTTTAAACATAGACATCCAGTCTTTTGATACAGAGTCGTAAAGTTGTCGATAACGAATAAAAAAAACTACTTTCTTTTTTAAACCAAATGCTATAAATAAAATAGACGTTCGTTAACTTTAACTTGGAAAAAGGGGTGATTCAGCAGAGATCTACTAAATTACAATCGTCGCTTTCACGGCAAAATGTGTTATTCTGAGAACAAGTCATTTGTATGTATGAGCTATTTGTACCAACTGATTGATAGTTTGTCGCATCTCGAGTGTATCTATGATTTATTCGTATTATTTGAGGATATTTTTCCGAAAGATACGTATCTAGTTATTTTGACGTTTTTTCTTTTCTTTAACATAACGTTAACGTTCATTTAACTTGATTAAAATAGTTTTAAACAACTTGTAGAGTATTTTGTATAATTTCTGCGGGGCTTTTAAGTGCTATAAGCATTATTAATGTTTGCAAAAGCAGTTTATTTGCATCGCATTAGTGGCTCAGGCAAATGCTTGTGAAGCGGAATTACACAGTTGTTCTAATAGTTCTGCTGGTTACAAAACAGTCGGTGCTTTTTCTCGTAGTTAAACGTTCTGTTATTTCTTAGTGTATGTGCGCGTACTAGAAGACTGCCTGTTGGTCGTGGTATAACCTCATTGTAAAGGGAAGTGTGCTTTTTGTGACTTGTATTGCAAACTATTACCAATTGGAACCGTGCACTAGTTTCTGACGTTTTACAAGTGTCATGTAGGCATATGTGAAATATTTCGATTTTAATTAAAAGGCATAAAACAGCTTCGAACTTCTTAAAAACAGAAAAAAATATAAGATTTGTGTTAGATTAAAAGTTACATAATAAGTTGAACGATACCGCTTGAATTGAAAATCTGTTAAATGCAGCGAAAGATACTCGTAAGACGAAGACGTCATTATGGTGGATAAAATCTTCTAGCCGGCTGCCAGTAGCCAATATTGCAGCTTGACTCATTGAAACGTGTGCTCTACGTGTGACGAATAAAGCTTATTTTACGATGCAGTAGCCAGTGAAGTCCATTGGGATAACTGAACAATTGAGGCCTGCGATGACATTTATTGAAAGGGTAGGCTTTATACCGCCATGTAACGCACTAGCGATGAATTTTATCGGCAGAATATTATTTTTGTAGTTTTACGTTTTATTGTTAAAGTGTATAATATTTTTTTTCAATTTTAAGAGAATAACGTGTATTCTCTTATTTCACTAAACATGTAAAGTACTGAAAAAGTGAATTAAAGGATATTGAAATGAGTCAGATTTATAACCACCGGATGATCTTAAAAAGATCAAAATCTCTCGTTTAAATATTTAATAAACTTATCTATTCGAAAATGAATTAAGCAGGCAGGTTGCGGAGGATATAAGTGGGGCACCGCTCCAGATAGATTTGATTACGGTGACAACTGGCCGTAACCACGGGGAACGCGAATTCTCCGCGCAACGCTTGAATTTCGCGTCTTGTCTGTCTTAAGACGAGGCCATGCTATTACGATGCTATGTGAATAGGATTTTCTGCGAATGGGACGTTCTGCGATTGGGACGTTCTGTGAATGGGACTTTGTGAGACAAGTACACTCTGCACCATTGGTATTTTTGCAAATGTCATTCTGCTTCAAATTCGTGCTGATTAGTATGTATCGCAAAAAAAAGTTTTACACTTAGATACGTTACGTAAGTTAAGATTATGAGTAAGTGTGCCTTAAGTGTCTTCTACTAAATTCTAACAAAACCATTTTGCAAGGCAAACCAGATGACAATAATATTCTGGGTTAAATTCACTGAACCAAATTGAATGCTATAAATTCAAGCGTTGCAATAGAATCAGTTATGTCGAAGTGAACTATTCCGTAGTAAATCTTATGTCTGAAACTTGGTAGTAGCAAATTGACACAGCAACCACGCTGTTAATATTTTTATTTTAAGTTATTATTTTTTAACTTATCAGAGATATTTATAACGAAAAAGTTTTTATGTTTTTAAAATAAGTAAAACATAAATAAGTTTAATAAATAAATAAAAACCGAGCAAGTGCGAGTCGGACCCGCGCACTGAGGGTTCCGTACCAACTTAATTACGGTTTACGATTTATGACGTATAAAAAAAACTACTAACTACATAGATCTCGTTCAAACTAATTTTCGATGGAAGTTTGCATAATAATGCACATCATATTATCTTTTTTTAGGTTCTTATTTTAGATGTTACAGGGGGGGGGGGGAACACATTTTACCACTTTGGAAGTGTCTCTCGCGCAAACTGTTCAGTTTAGAAAAAAATCATATGAGAAACCTCAATATCATTTTTGAAGATCTATCCATAGACACACACGTATGGGTTTGAAGATTTTTTTTTGTTTCGGTTCTAAGTATGGGGAAAACTAAAATTTATTGTTTTTTTTTCTATTTTTGTGTGGAAATATTGAATACGGTTCACAGAATACACCTACTTACTCGTACCTAGTTTCAACAGTTTAGCTGTTATAGTTTCGAAAAATAATGGCTGTGTCATACAGACGGACAGACAGACAGACAGACAGACATGACAAATCTTTAAGGGTTCCGTTCGAAACACAGCATTTTTCGAAAATAAAATGCCATTTGCAAGACAAAAAAATAAATATAAAGAAATATAAAATGCTTAACTAAATTCAAAGCCAGGATCTTTGACATAATAAAAAAAGTAAACCTATTTTGAAATTTGCTTTTTTTATAGATAAACTAACTAGTCTATCTAAACCATTAAACTTAATGCGTCGAAATAATGTTTGTGCTCAAATTAAATTACCTATCAAAAACACTCCAGAATATAATCGCCTGTTATCTTTTATTTCCTGGACACTTTCGATAAAACTGTTACAGTTAAAATAGATATTTAGTAAAGCTGTGGTAGGTATATAAAGAAAATAACCAGTAAAAGCATTTACAGAATTTTTATTTGTAATTTTAACCGCGTAATATTTTGAAAATGAATGAAACATATTAAAAGATTTTAAAAACGTTTAGGGCCTGTTTCACAATGTCCGAGTAGGCACTACTCACTGAATAAATTCAAAAATGTGACAGAATTTGTATGAAATTATCTGTCAAGTAAGATACTCGAAACTTAATCATAGGTGGTGAAATAGGCCCTAAGTCTTTTATTTTACCAACTGTGCTGGAATGTCAATTTGCACGCTAAATGGGTTTCTATTTCACTTGATATTTACATACGTGAAATGTTTTGAATGTTGCTCAGAGTATTTGAAATTCAACACGCAGATTAGCCTTTAATTACAAGTTCTATTGACGTCGGTGTGTTTCAGTATCAAGCTCGTTTTGTTTTATTCATATACTACCAGTGGCTTCGCCCGCGTGTTAGTAAAAAAATATGCCAAAGGAACATACTCCTGGGAAAAAGTATCCTTTGTGCTATTTCACGACCGTCTATCGATCGACTATCCGTGTACCAAGTTTTATAAAAATCCGTCCCGTCAGAGCGTGAAGAGGTAACACATACTGCAGTGCTTACACAAGCTATTAATGTGATCCATTTTGTAAAAGAGATGGAGCTGTAAAGGAAGTATTGCTTAATCCCTGTGCCTCGCTCCCACGACGAACATTTTAAGACATCATGCTAAGGCTTCTGAACTAGGTTAACCTATCACATACCCACAAAACGAGACACAATAGTAAAACAATAACACCGCGGTCTCATAGGACCGGTCGGGGATTCATGAATTAACTTCTCTCAACGTAAATTAGGTCCATATAAATAATGTTCCATTAAGTTAGCTTACTCAGCCACTACAGAGATATTGCATATCGTGATAATTTATAGCCTATTAGTTGACCAAGTCTATAAGGATTATGTGTGCAAAATTTCAACAGGATCGATTCCGTAGGTTTTACGAAAAGTGTAATCATACAAGAACAATTTTTATGTTTCATTAGCATTAGCGTTATCGGCCTTATAATGTTCCCACTGCTGGGACTCAGGCCTCCTTTCTAGGGAGGGATTTCATTATAATTGTATATATATAAATAATTGCTAGTTAGTGCTACATTGCATACGTATACGTATCGGCAGATAAACTAACTGTACTTCCAATGTTCACATTAATTAACAGTTTACAAGGAAACCCTTGTTTATTAGGTTAACTTACGAAGTTTGTGTAATATACACCTACATAGGATAGATTTCGGGAGCAACTAAAATGAAGTTATCAAGACATCGCTCTTCTTTGCCTCATAGGACGTACACAAATTATTATTTGCGAAAGGCGACAAAAAAAGTAAACCAAAACTACTCCTGGCAGATATAACATCAGATTGTTATAACAAATTAACCGCAAAACGAACCCGACCACATGAGGCAAATACGGTTTACACTCGTATTCATCAGCATAATCTCACTCACACATACCGTAGTGCTGCACTATAGCCTCACTTCCGATAGCCACTGCCGCCCGGCATTGCGCTCGTCACACTAGATACAAAGCAGCGCATATTGTTCCACGGTATTCATGATTTTCAGAATATAAAACTGAAAATGTAACAGCTATTTTTATTTTATGTCATTCCATATAAATAACTTCTGTGCCCCCTTTGACGAGTGATATAAGTTGAGTTGTACCCTTTTTGCCATTTCTACATAGGTCTTATCCAAAAACAATTACGATTTTTTTGGTCTAACTCACGTTCTTCTATCTGTCATAGTTTTGGAGATAATTTTTTGCATAGTGATATAATTCAAAGGATTTTGAAAAAAAATTGTGGGTGTAGATAGACAGTCAGATATAAAACTGCATGATAAGTACTTTTCGAATACTTGATCTCAAACGATAACGGGAAAATAGTCATTAAGGTATCCATGCTATTTTGCATCGTACCTTACATGTGCAAGGCGTTTTTCAGTATTAGGTAGATACTGTTACTGTGTGTTAGGTAGGTACTGTTTTTAAGTAGATACAGATTCAATAAAAAGGGTCAGCAGTGTGTTTTTGTTGGCTTTTTTGATCATTTAGATGGCAAAAAAACATTTGCCGAGTCACCTAAAAATTTTATAAAAAATATACAACGCTTTAACTATGTCTATGTTAACACTTCAAGTTTTAGATTTCTCAAAATCTGTCGCTTTTTTTGGAATATCAATATCTTTTTCATTGAATCTTCGATTCGTTTAATAAAATATAAGCCTGACTCATTGCCACTCCATCAATATTCGTAGTCTGTTTATCTTTCAAGTACTAGCAATTCATCAAGCTCCAATTCTAATCTCCTAAAGCCGCCTAACTGTCTACAGATACCAAAATAGCTTCTTTTTGTTTCAAGGTGATAGATTTTTCTAAATAAAACCTTTACGTGTTGTATAATGCTATGATGCTGACGGTCATGCTTTAAAGTTTTTAAACTATAATGACGCCGTCTTTCTGTGCTAAGTGACCTACGCAATGGCTGTTGGCTGTTTAACCGCAGTAGCACCGGTATGAAGAAACATAAACTGCGCGTCATCGTCAAAATCTTGCATCACTGCTTACCATCGGGTAGGATCGCTATCAATCACTAGTTTAAGTTCTATAAAAAAAAAAAACAAAAGTCGCGTCCTGAAACGCTGTAACGTTATCCGTTTTTCCATCAACCATCATGTAAACCAAGGCCTAATAAATTTTATCTTCCGAAGAGGCACCGCACTGAAGAAATCTCAAGCAAAGTTTGTGTATTAAACATTTAGTACACAAATACCAAAAGCATGCAGTATTTGAGCAATAAATCGCTAAACTTAGTTGCAGCAAAAGCTCCTTCTTGAATAAATTTCTAATTTGTTCCAGACGCGTCCTCAATGCCGACAAGTCAAGACTATGAAAATTAAACTCGCGTTTTGATTAATGTTGTAACGCTAATTGCAACGGAAAAGTTTAGTAGTGATGTATAATTGTACATACAAGAGATAAAGAGCTTGCAGACGGCGAGTAATGAGTAGCTCGCCGTCTGGACGTCTGGTGACAATCCAGACCAAGCCTATGTCGTTGGAGGCGCGTATTCTTCCACGTTCGCCTACAAGAGAAAGTGTTAGCAAACTGTAGGGGCCCGGTAGGAATGTAACCTACTAGGGCCATGGGTTGAACGAAAGAGAACCCGGGGACCCTAGAATGAAGGCAAAAAGGAACAGGAGGACACTTCTACTGACGTTGCGATCATAATGGAAGAAGTTTTATCAATGATTTCCCACCTTAAAAACAGCCTCACCATGCATCTATAAAGAAAATATACATTAATTAGTCACATCAGTCTTATAAAGTTTAATTTAAGCAATTAAATTAATATTATCAACGAGTCAAAAGTTTAGACATTTCGACTTATTTACTTTCAAATAAACTTCTTAATTACTTGAGTGAAATCTCCGTTATCTACATAATTGTTATTAATTTATTAATTGGTCTAGGGTTATTTCTTGCTATAATTGTCTACAATTTAACGTGTAAAACCCTGCCAACTTTACTAACAGCCAATTGCGAAATGAATAGCATTAGAAAACCCAATTTTGTCTGCCATTTATTACAGTAAAATGGTTCAGAAATATTGAATTTTAGACCTTAACATTGCTGACAATAATGTCGCCCAGTTAGAGAAAGGAGGCTGCTTTATTTGTTGAATTAGGTTTATTCAGTGTTTATTGTGAGATCTGAACTTTGACTATCACAATATATTAGATAGTCTTCACAATAGCAATGTAGATGAAATCCTGGTCTCCTAAGAAGGTCTTCCTTCTTAATTAATTTTACAATTATATGAGAAAAATAAGGACAAAAATTAAACAGAACTAAAAGTGATTTTCTTTAACAAATGATTCTACATAATCATACTTATACTCGTATAATAAAGGTAAATAATATTATGTTAACTTGTGTGTATATTTGTTTGTAATTGCATCACGCTCAAACGGCTAAAGGGCTTTGAATGAAATTCGAATAAGCTGATTTTCGGTGACCAGAAACTGTTAACAGTAAAAGTTAAACTTTCTTTACGAAAAGGAACATCTCGTTTATCTCAATGGGTCTAAACTCCGCATAATAACCGTTTTAAGTAGTCGGCTCCTCCACAGTACTATACTATGAATACAGTGTACTAGGCAGACTTCGTTAACTTTCGAACAACACTTCAAATTAATATGAATTTTGTCGCTTCCTTCTGTAATGGCTGCTATCAACAGTAAACAGTAAAGGAAGTTTAGTAAACAATCTTAAGAATGTTCAAGGAAAGCCAAATTCAAAGTGGAGTTTATTTTTTTTATATTGCACCATTAAGAGTAATTGAAAAATATAGGAAATTTCGTAAATTTAAATGGGAAATGGAAATTTTGAATTTCCATTTTCCATTTAAATTTACGAAATGGTAAGACTTCATGTAATAAGTTTTGTATTGTGTCGAAATGTTTTAGTGATTAGAGTTGAATCCAGGTTTGGAGAAAACACTCGCTTTAAAAAGTAAGTGGAGGTAATTTTCTCGCAAACACTCAGAGGTAGGTATTCAGAAATCTAAACGTTACTTATTGAATAATATTCAATAGGTAGGAGATTAAACGTAAATGCATGAAAGCATGATTGTATGCAAAACAAATCAAATTGTTTATCAAATTCCTCTAGTCAGCCATTGTGCTGCATGCGTGTTGTTTGTACTGACATCACAAGCGCTTGTACCATAAACAACGTCACATGATACGGACATGTCAGCGAAATAAACTGATAGAGAGAAGTGACGTGTTCGTTTGATTTATTTAAATGTGTCTACAGCAGTAAAATCTACGACTAGACAATGTGTTAATATCAACAGGTAAAGTAATTTAGCTGGTCAGCATTACTCATTAGGCATGCTACAATCCATGTAGTAAGTGGCCTCTTTGAAGAGCTCACCTTCCGCCAGAGACGGACTCTGACGAATATAACCAGTTCAGGAGAACTGGCCATGTCTGGAGAGAACCTGCAGAACCGAAATGTTCTGACTTCTGTTTCGGATTCAGGTGGAAGAAACGCGCGCAAGGACACAGGGGTACAGCGGACACAGTGGTGTTCTGCCTAAGCGAGGCACATCTCCACCGTGTCCTCTGGGCGGTGCACACAATGGTGACACCCGGGCCTTACTTTCACACGAATCCGGTGCAGGGACCTCCCTAAATTACCATGTCCGGACACGGTAAGTTCGGGAGGTTCCTGCATCGGATCAAGGAGGAAAGGACGCCCGGGTGTCGCCACTGTGTGGACCGCCCGGAGGACACGGTGGAGCACACGGTAGAGGTGTGCCCCGCTTGGGCGGAGCACCGCCGTGTCCTTGTGGAGGCTATCGGCGGCGGTGACCTCTCGCGCCGGGCCCTGGTAGAGGCCATGGTCCGGAGCGAGGAGGGGTGGCAGGCAGTCGCCTCCTTCTGTGAAGCAGTAATGTTAGCGAAGGAGGCTGCCGACCGCGTGAGGCAACGGAACTCACGCCGCCGCCGCCGAGATCCCGATCCCGATTTCCGACCACCGTAGGCGCGGGCTCGCGGATAGCGAGCGCTGGGTAGCTCGCCGTCCGGCAGTCTGGTAATAATCTGGACCGAGCCTAGTCGTCGACGGCGCGTTCTGTTCCACGCGCGCCTCAAGGAGATGTCAGCAAACTGTAGGGGCCCGGTAGGGCCGAAGCCTCTAGGGAACACGGTATCCGAAAGGTTGTCACCGTGTCCCCCAGATCGATGGTAACGAAGGAACGGGGTAGGGGTTTAGTCAGTAAGAGTCTGACACGCCCTCCCGCTCCGCCCAAGAGTGGGAGAAGTCATTCTGATGATTCCCCTACCGGAAAAAAAAAAAACCCGATGGTAAGCAGTGATGCAAGATTTTGACGATGACGCGCAGTTTATGTTTCTTCATACCGGTGCTACTGCGGTTAAACAGCCAACAGCCACTGCGTAGGTCACTTAACACAGAAAGACGGCGTCATTATAGTTTAAAAACTTTAAAGCATGACCGTCAGCATCATAGCATTATACAACACGTAAAGGTTTTATTTAGAAAAATCTATCACCTTGAAACAAAAAGAAGCTATTTTGGTATCTGTAGACAGTTAGGCGGCTTTAGGAGATTAGAATTGGAGCTTGATGAATTGCTAGTACTTGAAAGATAAACAGACTACGAATATTGATGGAGTGGCAATGAGTCAGGCTTATATTTTATTAAACGAATCGAAGATTCAATGAAAAAGATATTGATATTCCAAAAAAAGCGACAGATTTTGAGAAATCTAAAACTTGAAGTGTTAACATAGACATAGTTAAAGCGTTGTATATTTTTTATAAAATTTTTAGGTGACTCGGCAAATGTTTTTTTGCCATCTAAATGATCAAAAAAGCCAACAAAAACACACTGCTGACCCTTTTTATTGAATCTGTATCTACTTAAAAACAGTACCTACCTAACACACAGTAACAGTATCTACCTAATACTGAAAAACGCCTTGCACATGTAAGGTACGATGCAAAATAGCATGGATACCTTAATGACTATTTTCCCGTTATCGTTTGAGATCAAGTATTCGAAAAGTACTTATCATGCAGTTTTATATCTGACTGTCTATCTACACCCACAATTTTTTTTCAAAATCCTTTGAATTATATCACTATGCAAAAAATTATCTCCAAAACTATGACAGATAGAAGAACGTGAGTTAGACCAAAAAAATCGTAATTGTTTTTGGATAAGACCTATGTAGAAATGGCAAAAAGGGTACAACTCAACTTATATCACTCGTCAAAGGGGGCACAGAAGTTATTTATATGGAATGACATAAAATAAAAATAGCTTTCAATGTGCCGTGCTTCACCGAAGCTATAGATACCTGGAGACTCACTTGCCCGAATTCTAATCCACCCGACGACCCTTCATCCCAAAGACGGTGGGATGAGCCGCTCTGCAGAGTAGTTCAGGAAAACCTGATTGCAACATCTACTACTCCTGCAGAGCGTGCGCGCCTGCTAGCTGTGGGGGAGTGGGAGTCTGGTCTCTGGCTTCATGCACTACCGTCATCGAACTTAGGCACCCTGCTCGATGATACCACTTTCCGTCTCGCTGCTTCCCTACGTCTAGGGGCTCCTTGTTGTTCTCCTCATCGCTGCCACTGTGGCGAAGTTGTCAACAGCCTCGGACACCACGGTCTATCATGCAGCCGAAGTGCGGGTCGCATAGCACGGCACGCGAATATCAACGACATAATCAGACGCGCTCTTGTCACCGTCGGCGTTCCAGCTGTATTAGAACCTCATGGCCTGGCACGCGACGATGGCAAGAGACCGGACGGTATGTCGTTATTCCCTTGGAAGATGGGTAGGCCTTTAGTATAGGATGCTACTTGTGTCGATACTCTTGCGCCATCCCATCTTCCAAGCTCGTCGTGTTGTGCTGGTTCCGCCGCTGCGGCTGCGGAGAACCTCAAGCGGCGGAAATATAATAACCTTGTGGGAAGTTATATTTTCGAACCGTTTGGGGTTGAAACTCTTGGTTCGTGGGGTCCGAGTGCTCACAAATTGTATAAAGATCTTTCAAAGCGCCTAGTTGACACTTCGCGTGACCCAAAGGCTGGCTTTTACTTTGGACAGAAAATAAGCATTGCCATTCAGCGTGGCAATGCTGCCAGTCTTTTGGGCACTTTACCAGTCGACAGCGATGTGGAGGAGTTTTTTGACGCCATATTTTAGTTTGTTTTAAGTTAGTTTTAATTAGTTTAGAGTTAGTTTTTATTATACTGTAAATACCTTGTACCTATTGTCGTAACAAAATAAATATGACAGACATGTTGTAATGCCAATAGAAAAAAAAAATAGCTGTTACATTTTCAGTTTTATATTCTGAAAATCATGAATACCGTGGAACAATATGCGCTGCTTTGTATCTAGTGTGACGAGCGCAATGCCGGGCGGCAGTGGCTATCGGAAGTGAGGCTATAGTGCAGCACTACGGTATGTGTGAGTGAGATTATGCTGATGAATACGAGTGTGAGCCGTATTTGCCTCATGTGGTCGGGTTCGTTTTGCGGTTAATTTGTTATAACAATCTGATGTTTTATCTACCAGGAGTAGTTTTGCTTTACTTTTTTTGTCGCCTTTAGCAAATAATAATTTGTGTACGTCCTATGAGGCGAAGAAGAGCGATGTCTTGATAACTTCATTTTAGTTGCTCCCGAAATCTATCCTATGTAGGTGTATACTTACACAAATTTCGTAAGTTAACCTAGTAAACAAGGGTTTCCTTGTAAACTGTTAATTAATGTGATCATTGGAAGTAGAGTTAGTTTATCTGCCGATACGTAGGTATACATATGCAATGTAACACTAACTAGCAATTATTTATATATATACAATTATAATGAAATCCCTCCCTAGAGAGGAGACCTGAGTCCCAGCAGTGGGAACATTATAAGGCCGATAACGCTAATGCTAATGCTAATGAAACATAAAAATTGTTCTTGTATGATTACACTTTTCGTAAAACCTACGGAACCGATCCTGTTGAAATTTTGCACACATAATCCTTATAGACTTGGTCAACTAATCTATATGTATAAAAATGAAACCCGTTTTTCGTTGTCACGACATCACATGAAAACGGCTTGACCGATTTGGCTGATTTTTTTTTAAAAATGATCCTTGAAGTTCAGTGATGGTTCTTACGCAGAGAAAAAAACAAAAAAAAAAAAGTTAGGTAAAGTAGGGTAGTGTAGGGTAGTGTAGGGTAGTGTAGTGTAGTGTAGGGTAGTTTAGGGTAGTGTAGGGTAGTGTAGGGTAGTGTAGGGTAGTGTAGGGTAGTGTAGGGTAGTGTAGGGTAGGTAGGGAAGGTCGGGTAGGGTAGCGTAGGATATGTAGGGTAGTCATTTGACGGGAGCGAAGCCGCGGGCAAAAGCTAGTAGGTTATGGTCTAATAACGTGAGAGACCTCAAGAAAGTCCAATTGCCAAAACCGAAAATAAAAAAATAAAGATGCGAGTAATAAAATGATGCGTGCAATAAAAAAATAAAGAGCACTGTGGTCTGCCTATTGCCACTTAAGCTTGCTGATTTTTCGTACTATGTCAGTAACCTTGGAACAGATCACTTCATTAGACTACAAATTTAATTGATGCAATCCCTCAATTTGGTTTGATGTGATAACGCAAAGTTTTTCCGCTAAAAAAATGCTAGTTAACTAACAGGTTTAAATTTTTTCAACGTTTGCCCTCCTATATTCATGGGACACACGGAAAGTTCCCACAGTCATTATTTCATTAGGCTTCAAACCGTGCGTCATGCGGCCATGTTTTATAAAAGCATTACGTATTTGGTACGCTGAGCTCACAACCTATTGCAGGTGCACTTGATACGGAGCGGATTTCTGTTTTGTGAGTGGAAAAGTAAAAAGGCTGTGGAAATGGATGAACATTTATTTTAAAAGTTATGCTGTTTGTTTTAGTATTAACGTTTGAATCCCCAACCGGTCCTATGAGACCGCGCTGTTATTGTTTTACTATTGTGTCTCGTTTCGCGGGTATCTGAGTAACCACGCTTGTAATTAATGGAAATGTTTTGCAGCTACTATTTTTAAAATGCATAATAAATTGTTAAACCGATTTGACGACATTCGAATACTTTTGTAATTTGAATATTTCAACGTTTACATTATTTATTATGCATTGAAGTAGTTTTTAATTTACCAACTAATATTAAAACTTTTTAATAATATTATATGAAAGTAAAAACAAAAAATTTGTAAAACTTTTCTTTTAAATTAATTTTAAGAAAAAGGGACTATTAATTTTTTTTTTAATTTACTCATTTGTATTATTAGATAAAGCTGACTGTTCAGCGATGTGTAAAATATTTACTGTATTCTTATAGAATCGCTAGCCTACGTATGAAAAAAAGAATGATTAATTTATCGACCTTCTAGCCATGCGTTCACACCTGATATTTCTTTCTTTGTCTTTTTTAACTTTAATCCGCTTTCCGCGAAATCACTAATGCTTTGTGCAAACTAGTTTACAGTAGTACGGTTTTAAATAAACTTTAACTTTTATCAAGTACAAGTTCTACCGTGTATGGATTACTGTTCTCATCTTTGGGATGGATCTGAGATACCAGTTTGATGCTTTGGAGTAAATTAGGAGGCGAGCCAAGAAAATGCAAAGATGCAGTTTTCGAGACAAAACTCCAAAGTCTGGAGCATCGACGCCAAGCTACTAGTCTATCGGTTTTCTTTCGTTTACATTTCGTCAAGTCCGATCCATCATCGGACCACTAGACGTACGGCGTTGACATCCCACCCATACGTAGTACATAACATTTTCAGAATACATTCATTGTGCGTACAGTTAATGAGTGTAATAAATTCGTCTGTGTTTCTTGATAGCAAACAACCTAGGAGTCTTTAAGTCAAAAGTGATGGCATGCTTGCCTAAAAGCAAGCATGCTCCAATATTGGCCACATTATCCCTTAACATCAGATGAGATATTGGATAAAAAAACAAAAAGAGAAATGGTTCAAAGGCCTGCGTCCTAGTCACCGCTACTCGTCGTCTTCTGATGTCACGACAGCAGCCCAGCCCAAGATTGCCGAGTCGCCGAAGACATCTAAACATGTTTTAAAAAAATATAGTTTTAAAGAGCATTTAGTATTTGTAACGTACTGAATGAATCCAATAAAATTATATCATTACTTTTGTGAAAAAGTCAATGAAAAAAGAACTGAAAGCAAAATGAAGTCGTTTGTTAGATGGGTTTTTTCACTTCGTGATTAATGTTCGCCTCGTTCATCTTATTAAAATCCTTTAATCTTAATCATTGACCCTCTTTTGCTCGGAGGTGTTAAAATTAATAAGCCCGTTTCGGTCCATTGTTTGTGTAAAGATTATAAACTTTTTAGTAAGCTCCAATTTACAAGATTACAAAGAGTTTTTCGTATGAAATTATTTTTTGCAAACCTGACGAAGTTTAGGGATCCATGGGGCAATATAAACTTAATTGAATACGTAACAAAACAAGTTTTATGAGAGCTGGTGCTTACCTTAATCACTTTATTATTTCTTAGAAAATCATTGAGTTGTGTAGAGATTCGTGTTTAAATTATGTCTCTTTTGAGAGCCCGTTAGGATGTATGCTAAGGTATTAGGTTAGTGTTGAATGCGCACCAGCATGCATTCGAACTACGGTGAGTTACAGTATAGTTTTGTCGCACAAGCGTTAATCATACATCCATTTGTCGACTTGACTTGACTGAATCCGTCGCTTTGTAAAGATATCCAATTTGTTATGAAGGCTAGGTACAACAATTGCCTTTGTCCTGAAAAACTTGTACAGTAATGCTGTAATATATTTTCCCTTACAAAGAATCTTAGGAAAACAAAACAAAAGAACTCCTAGAATCTCAAAGGACATATTTATGAGGCAGACCCTTTCGTTATTAGCGTTTTTGTATTATATCAGCATTCAGAAACAGTCTTCAGTGGCAGTTTGATGCTGAAACTTGAGCACATTTGTCTCAGCGACGTTACCTGAATAAACTCGGCCTGTTCTAGAAAATGGAACAGAAATCTGTTTGGAGGATAGAACTTGTTTTTAAGACGAGCAGCTGCAGCAGTTGTAGGAGTTTTTCTTTTACTTTATTGAAGCTTTCTTTAGGAAAGTAGAATTTCTGCTTAACTCAGTAAACAGATATTTTATTTTTGTTAAGATATTGTAATTTTTCATGAGTTACTGATCTAACAAATGCCCAAGCCTTCAAAGTGACGATGGATACTATCTTTATGTTCCTTACAGATAAAACCTTAAAATCCCGTCGATTTAAACTCTCACACGCCCTACAATGTAGCTACATTAAGAACGTGAATTAATTTCAGGACAATTAGGTAGAAAACGTTAATTCATTGTGATGTTATCCCGCACTTTATGTGTTACTTCGAGTTTTTATGTGACAAGTTCATTTATTTGATTTTCTAGCCATTGCAGTAAAATTTTAGTTTCTTTGTCTAGATTGGAAATTAAATAACCACTCCTGCGGTGGATTAAAAAAGAGTGTTCGATTTTTAGTGATTCAAACCTAAGTATTCATGTTTCTCCAGTGTCCGTGAACAATCTTTCAAACAATCCGGCTGTATCATTAGACACTGGAAATCATTGTTTTCTAGGATAACATTATAATGTCATTATAAACACTTCAGCATAAGTACTTGCTTAACAACAACTTATTCTCATTCATGATTTCAGCCAAAAGATGAATCGTTCGACATAGGCCTCTTCCAAGTGTCGCTAAAACGACCAGTCCTGTGTCTGCCATCCATTGGATTTCCCCAACTCTCACCAGTTCAAGTTATTCTTATTATTGTTTTAGTTATCTCATCTACAACAATAAAATAACTATTCACTTCAGGTTAGCCTAATCCTCATAACTAACTTAGATAATGTCCCGGCGATTGAGTAAAACTTTGTCTCTAACTTCCCAAAGAAAATAAAAACAGAAAGATCTTTGCCGTTATTTTCCGAAGAAATATCCAACGTCTTGATTTATCTTCCTCAGGCATTGTTCAAAAGAACAACAAAAAAGTATCTTAACAGGAATTCATTCAATTTGAAAATGATTGTTGTTATAAAGACAAGAAAAGCTATTATAGACTGTTAAAGTTGGAAAAAGCAGTTTATGAAATCTAATTCAGAAACCAAGAAAAATAATGGAGTAAGTAAATTTTGAACTATCTTTATGTAAAAGAAATAAAGGAAATACAACTCTTAAAACGATAAAAGCTTTAAATTCCTTAGTCGAGATCTACGTTACTTCATTGAAAAAAAAAGCAATAAATTGCAAGATACCAAGTAAGTTAGTTGTAAGTTCAGTTGCCAATACCAGAAACAAGGTTGTATGTTTTTAGTAACGTACTGTATGTATATATTTGATTCCAAAATGTAAATAACATTTTAGAGTAAATCCTACAACCTCCGTTGCATTGGTAAGTGTCTAGACACTCTTAATCCGTATTTAAAATAAATATTATATAACCTAACCTTAAAACATTTCTGAATAATGTATTTTTTTTTATTTAGTTGTTAATCAATTTATAATTATTTCATTTTTTATGTCTGTCGCCAGACTAAAGTCTTTTGTAAACTGCTCGTTCGCCGTGGATATGCAATAAAACGTACCGTGTAGAAGAGGCCATAGACTGCGATACAACACCGATAAAACACTGCGGTAGTTCCGTGTCGTAGCACCGCCAAACAAGCTTCCCCAATGATCCATACAACACTGACAGCCGTGATGCCAACACACTTTAAATTAACCGTACCTAAGTACGTGCCGTGTCCAAGAGGCCTTACAGTTTAATAAATACAGTATTCGTTTTTTTAGGCTGATACTGTTATGCTATATGAAACAGCTTCAAGATTTAATTGCTAACTCGATTTAATTGCTAACTTAATAAGCCGCGTCAAGACCTTAATTAATCCAACAGTAAACCAAGATGGCGGCTGCATATGAATGTCTGCAACGACTTGGAACATCCACTGAATGCTTGACTGATGTACCTAATTGGGGTTCACTATTGAAATGATCGTTAAATTAAATAAGACGTTGAAAAAGACAGACTATGCTGAAGAACTTGGTTACGTAAAGCTTTTTCTTCTCTCAGTGAAATCATGTGTGGAGTGGGAGGGCGTGTCAAAATATCATAATCTAAAATCCACTTGTGTGCTTCAATTGCCTTTTTCATTGGGCCACGGTAAAAAGTTTCTTAAGTTCTTGCTATATAAGCGTGTAAAGGACCCCCTTCGGTTTTGCTGATATCTCTTTGGGGCACATGATGTTTGTATAATTGCCGATTTTTTTTACACGTTCACTCTTTCGTTCCCAGCTACCTACTATAAAATTAGAAGGTATGTAGTCCAATTTGTGTTTACAATTTGCAAACACTGTTCAAAAAGAACATTACATCATCATCAAAATCTCCTCCCATAAAAAATCATTAACGTAACAGCAGTTCGAAGTACTCTTTACAATAATTATACCTCTAACTTAATTATTCAAAAACTTTTCTTCTAAATTGACTTTACAATTAATAATTCTAAGCTGTAAGATCTGTGTGTTATTGTTCTCTGTCATAAATCACTCTCAGCCTTATTAATTACTCTCAGCAGAAACTCAAACGAAAAGTCAATTTAACAAAAGTGGCTCTTGGTCACAGTTTATAAAGTTCTCGCTGATGAACTTTCAAGGGAGCTGTACTTACTACTGACATTAAACTGTCTCATCTTCTTAATTATCATAATTAGATCCTAAAGAATGATGTGACTTGAATCGTTGGTGAACTTAATCCTAATTTTCATTCAATTTATTAAACGTTGATTTGGGTACATGACTAAATTTGAAGTACAGAGCTGAGCTGTCGCAAAAAGTTATTAGTTATTTTTATTTGCGGGAAATGACATAAATGAAATGATTCGATGTTGCACCTACCACAATTTGCCTCTGCATCACCCAAAGGTTGACTGGTAGAGAATGCTTCAAGGTATTAAGTCCGCCTCTGTACTTTAATGTGCATAAAGAATTTCATAAAAAAACATTACACTTTCTCACTCATCTCGTCTCTTTAACTCTTTCCTTCGCACCCTTTGCTTACTAGACACACTGCAGTTACAATAAAAAAGCCATCATATCGAATGGGAGTATGATGCAGAGTACGAAGGAGAAGAGGCTTCGTGGTGCGACAGGGTTTAGGTACTTCTCGGAACGAAGTACCTACTCAAAGCGTTCATGAAGATATTGAGGAGCATTGTGATTGTGCAGAATAGTATAAAGAAGGGATAGAATATGCGTATGTTGCTACTGCTGAATTGGCAGCCACCGTATTCTAGCCCGAAACTCCGATACATACTAATATTTGGCCTCCAAAACTAAAGTGGATGCATAAATTCTGCAGTCGCTCGAGTTTGTTCCTCTCAAAATCATTTTTCTTGAATAAATAAATAATTCATAAATATTAAATTCAAAACTGTAGAATACAATAAAATGAATATAATCGCTGACACCGGCCACTTAATTACTGTCTCAAAGAAACGCAATAAAATGCAAATGTGATTCCTTGCTTCGGAGCAATAAAAGTTTATTAAGTGAGACAAATTATTTCCAATCGACTTCATGGCATCGATTAAAGTTGATATTTAACTGCCGTAATATTCGAAAGGGGCATCACGACCCTGGAATGTGGAAGACTGAAGGAACATGAGTGGGTTCAGTCAGTAAAATTGCAGCCTTTTAATCAATAGAAAGTCAGTCTTTTAGTTAGTAAAAGTCAATCTTTTGTCAGTAAAAAATCAATCTTTTAGTCAATAAAAGACCAACTCTCCGTCTCGCAGGAAAGTTATTTGATGATATTTCCCAAGACAGTATATACTTCACACTAATCGACCCCACCAATAGTCATTGTCACTGGCAAATACAGAGATTCATTTATAAAATGGGTCCTCGTGAGTCCCTTAGAAATATATTTGGAGAAATTGATATAATAACTCTGCCCTCTCTTTATATTTTAGAAAGTATATTGTATGTACGTAAAAACTTAGGACTTTTTAAAATTAGAAGTGATTTACATGACAAAAATACGCGTAGGAAACACGAAATCGTGTTACCTAAATGGAGACTAGCGAAGACCAGCAAGTCATTCCTTGTCAATAGTATACGCTTTTATAATAAGTTGCCCAAGTCCGTTATAGAACTTAGCGAGGGAAAGTTCAAAACGCATATTAAGCGTGTCCTAACCAAAAAAGCATATTACAAGGTTAGAGACTACGTCGAAGACACACTTGTTTGGCATTAACTGCTTCTGCACATGTGGCCCCCTGGTAACTCATTAACTGCATTATTGTGTAAACATGTCTATTAACTGCTCCATGTTTGTCTTATTTTATTTATTTACTCAAGCCATTGCTTTTGCAATATTTTTATATTATTCGGATCCCAATCACCTTAAATTTATTAAGTCGTGATTTTTTTTTTTTTGTTTTAACATCTCATTCGTTGATAAGTTTTATAATTGTTTTTTTGTTCTTATATTTATATAGCTTCTTTCGTATAATGTGAATGAGTGGGCACTGTAGACTACAGATTTTAATTACTACCTTTTTGAACCCAGTTTTTGACTAATTTTATCTTTAATGTGGTTTTGGGTGCAATATTGACTGGTCTACACTGTCCTCGCATAAGTGTCTCTGTTGTAATATGAAAGTGTTGTAAACTCAATAGTTTTTTGAAAAGAGTAACCATGGAGTTTCTTGCCGGTTCTTCTCCATAGGAAACGACCAATTTGGAACCGTGCACTAGTTTTCGACGTTTTATAAGTGCCCATGTAGGCCTATGTGAAATAAAAATATTTGACTTTGACTTTGACTTTGACTTTGATTCAGTATATTACTATGTGACGTCACAGATCGTCGGATTATCTTGTATGTTGCAAGGAAATTGTATAATCAACTCATGTGAGCTACATATGTGTGTTATGGAATTGAGAGATAATATGCTCGTAGAGGTATTAAACTACACTAGTTGTGTTAAAGTCGGAGTTTCAATCTCAGTATGAAATCTTATAGCTGTCATCATCTGCCTAGCCTTTTCCCAACTATATCGGGGTCGGCTTCCAGTCAAGCCGGATTTAGCTGAATACCAGTATTTTACGAGGAGCGGCTGCCTACCAGACCTCCACAACCCATTAACTGGGGTAATACGGTACTTCATGGCAAGACTGGAGTCAGATTTACTGGCTACTGACTATCCGTAACGACTGCCAAAGATCTACAAATGACAGCCGGGACCTACAGCTTAATGTGCTTTCCGAGGCACGGAGGAAACTCGTTATGTTAAGATGGTCACCCATCCACAAACCAACCTTGGCAAGCGTTGCTTAACCTTGAAGATCGATCAGTGCGGCTGTTATTATATAGCCACGAGCTCCTCCAAAATCTTATAGCTGTATAGAATACCTAATGTGAAATGGCTCTGATAGGTAACATTATGGCATGATATGATGAAGAAATGTAATTTAATCTTTCGAGTACCGAAATAAAAGACATAATAGAAAGACAATAGGTGTGCGGACGCCGGCGTCCGCTCGGTGCTCAACAGATTAAATCTATTCAGCCGTTTGAGCATTTAGGAGTAATTTTCATATGCGTATACAAAAATTATTACATACAAAGTTTCACCTTTGTAATATGAATGTAATATCAAGAATGATAGTTCTACGGTTCAGACTAGGCGTTTCCCCTCGTCGTATATGCCGCGTGTATAGGACTGGAACAATTTGCCTGCTGTGGTATTCCCGTCTGTTTATATAATTTGTGTGTCTTCAAGGCTCCAATGAATAGGCTTTTAATAAACTAGTGCGTTCAACCACAGTCAGTGCTTACCATCACCTGGGTCCAGTCAAACATTAGTTTATACTTAAAAAGAAACATGCCATTCTCAAACAATTAGCATCAGGAATGGATCTAAACAACGTCTGAAACTAAGCCTGTGACCCAGATAGACCCGCATTCAACGACTACTCACAACTAGTAAACAATTAGTCGAAAATCAAATATGAGCTTGACCGCACAGAGGAAGCATTTAGTAATACTAACTGCGAACGTTGGTAGAGAAACATGCCAAGTCATGAATCTTGAATGAAGTATCCTAAACATTACATTGTAGCTCTGTATATTGTTCCACTTTAGCGAATTACACTTTAGCGATAATAACAGCCGCACAGGTCGATCTTCAAGGTTAAGCAATGCTTGCCCAGGTTGGTCTGTGGATGCGTGACCATCTTAACATAGCGAGTTTCCTCCGTGCCTCGGATAGCACGTTAAGCCGTAGGTCCCGGCTGTCATTTGTAGATATTTGGTAGTCGTTACGGATAGTCAGAAGCCAGTAAATCTGACTCCAGTCTTGCCATGAAGTGCCGTGTTACCCCAGTTAATGGGATGTGGAGGTCTGGTAGGCAGCCGCTCCTCATAAAATACTGGTATTCAGCTAAATCCGGCTTGACTGGAAGCCGACTCCAATATAGATGGGAAAAGGCTAGGCAGATGATGATCCTAGTTTCCATATTACTCATATGAAAGTACCATGTGCCGCAAGTCTTGAACAAATTATTATTACTTTTGGGATTGGATTAGGTACCAGCTAAACTATAAATTACTATTTTCACAGGCATTTCATCTTAGGTTATTACGAAACTTTTCATATTTTGAAACTTTATGAAATAAGTTTTGATATGAAAACAGATTATATAACAAAATCTGAGTAGGAACTTAATGGTAGTCTAAATATTTTACCTTTTAAAACAAGACGTTTAGACAAAGTTTCATTATTAAGGGTTGATCAGATACGTGATACTTATTTTGACCGCGAATCTTAAGGAAAATTTATGAATATTATGTCAAATTAATGACTTTGAAAAATAGACTGCCTTCAGTAATTTTAAATTCTGAGCGGTTGGCGAGAGCAAGTCATAGAAAAACCCCTTGAATTTTTTATTACGATTATGTATAGGTACATATTATAAATATGATGTAGTGTTTCCTGTCCCTGAGTTTCAGATTTAAGTCAAACGTAACTTTATGTTACTTCAACATGTTTATGTATCTATACTAATATTATAAAGAGGTAAAATTTGTAAGTTTGTAGGTTTGTAAGTTTGTATGTAGGGGGTAATCTCTGGAACTACTGGTCCGATTTGAAAAATACTTTAAGTGTTAGATAGCCCATTTATCGAGGAATGCTATAGGCTATATACCATCACGCGACCCACGGGAGCGGAGCAGTAACGAAAAATGCGGGTGAAACCGCAGGGGACAGCTAGTCCAATTATAAGATATTTTGTTCATAAGCCATGAAGGTATTTCATGGTTTTAGTATTCTCAGAGTAAGACAAAGGTATACCGCCTCACACCTTCTGAAGAAAACTTACAAAAGAAATTCCGCCTTTACAGAAAATTGTTAGATGAATTATTTCTCACGGCAGGCTAATAAATCAGGGTAAGGTGTCTAAGGCTGTCAACAAGTCACCTTAACTTTGCTCTTTACTTTGTAAAATATTGCGACTTTATTAAGAAGGCTTATTACTTTGACGACGATCATTTATGGCCAAAACTTTATTATTTCAGACAAATAACAAAGTACTTTTAAATGTTAACATTAAAAGTGAATATTTTCCATCACTATTTTATTGTTTAAACTCATGTCTGATTTTATCTTAACTAATATTATAAAGAGGAAACATTTTTTTTTGTTTTTATGTTCCAATTTAATTTATAAAGTACTGGACCGATTTCAAAAATTATTTCTTTAATAGAAAGCTACATCTTCACTGAGTAAAATATTAGATATTGATCACTAGATTAATTAAGTACAGGATTGCTTACCAAACCTCTACTAATTACTTGAGAAGAGATGTACTGGGCGACGACGACAAACTGTCTTACAGAATATTTTGGAAACTCAAACGGTAAGCGATGTTTGTGTTTCAAAATTTATAGCTTCTACAGCTTGTTAGTTTCTGCCAACTACATAGAACGTGACCACATTCTGTGTAGTTGGCAGGAGTTGAACTTTGGTAGTAAATATTTCATAGGTTTAAGCTGCCATAATATTCAAAATTGCCAAACCTGAAGGAATGGACTGCGGTTATGTTTTACTCTATCCAGTGGATGTTTGTTCCGATAGCATTGATATTATAAATACATAAGCAACTAAGCGTTTCGCCTTGTCGTTTTAGCTGCGTACGTTGAAGGACTGTAACAATTTGCCTGCTGAGGTCTTTCCATCCGATTATAATTATTTCGGTCGCTCTTCAATACTAAAGTGAACAGACTCTTAAACTAGTGCACCTCACCATCAACGATTGCATCACTGAACTAGCTGAATGACTATATAGGTCCTGCCGTAAATTCACACGCAATCCACTTGAAGCCTTAAACTGAACTGTTAAAGGGATGGAGCAATATAAGGCGGTTAGTTCCATCCTTCTTTCTCACTCGCACGCCTGATATTTGGACACGACATGATAACGCATGCTAAACACGTAAAGTTTTCGTCTTTGATTTAATTGCACGGTAAATTCTCGTCTATACCACAGTGTCACAAGCCGAAAGTCTTGTTACCAGTGATGTAATATGGTACTGAATGTGGTCGCTTACAATGGGCTTTGTCAGATGGCTAGTTACCCAAAAAGCAATCGGAGTCCAAAATTTGTATAGGGAATCCTACATTCACGTGAGCAAAGCCGATGACAGAAGCTAGTGACAGAATATAACTTTAGATGTAAACCTAAGTCATAAACAGGAAGACAGTCATAAAAATAAACCGAAAACTCGTGACTCTCCCACAAAGTGGTGAAATTCGTAATTTATCAAAGTTTTAATAGCTGACCACTGTAAAGCAAATTCCTAGATGACCCTAAAGTTTAAAACTGATAAAATAGCTCGTGCAGGCCGCAGAGTCGTCCTTTTGTCCTAAATGTTCGCATTCTGAACAACAAGTGGTATTCAGTTATTTACGAATATATCGTAGATACTATTAGTGGGTTCGGTGAGATTAAAAAGAGATACGATATTGCTTAATGTAATGCTGCTGCTTTCTTGCAGCAGCCCTCCTTGTGGTTTCCCACAAGGAGGACTGATGACGTGGTCGCGGGAATGCGTTGCGGGATGCACTGGACTGTTTGTTGTGATGACACTAAACTTGTAGGAGACCTATGTCCAACAGTAGACGTCTTTCAGCAGAAATGATGATGATGACTGCTTTGTTAATTTTTGATTGCCATTGAAATCCCTATTGAAGCTTCGTTGAAACGAAAAGCTGTAAGAAAAAAATATTTACTCGAATAACGAGCGAATACAACACACATAATCGTACTCACATGCGGTAGGTTACGTGTCTCAAGGCACGTGGGTGCAGTACGACAATAATTATAATCGAAGCGAAGTGGTTGCATTCAGTTGGTTTAATATTATTACTGAAATATTTGTGTGCTCCTTGTGGAGCTCCACATCGATGTCAATGCGGTGAAGCAGTCGACCGCCTCGGACATCATGGCCTATCCTGCAGTAGGAGCGCTGGTCGGATAGCTAGGCACGCTAGCATTAATGACATTATCCGTCGAGCTCTTGTCACCGCCGGGGTGCCAGCTGTTTTAGAACCTAATGGCTTGGCACGCGACGATGGGAAGAGGCCAGACGGGATGACCATAATGCCTTGGAAGTTGGGTAGGCCTTTGGTGTTCTGTTCGCCTAGCGAGTGATTCCAGGGAAGACGGTGGCACAGTGATCACGTGCCGCCGTGCACAATGAGGCTAAGGGGAGACCACTGTACAGTCTCCCTAGGGATGTGCCTTAACGGGCGTTACACCGAGGGGGTTTCCGGAATTGGTCTTTTAAGAGGGAACGGTACCCCCTCCATGTGCTGATGGTGATCACCGGGGTGGTTTTAGTGAGGTAAAAATCCCACACTCCCCGGACTTATCCCCAAAGTCCGGGCGCCTTTTGAAGGTTTCCCCTCGATAACAAAAAAAAAAAAAAAAAAAAAAAAAAAAAAAAGGCCTTTGGTGTGGGATGCAACATGTGTCGACACCCTTGCGCCATCCCATGTTCTGAGTACGGCGGGCTGTCCTGGGGCTGCTGCTGTAGGCGCAGAAAACCTCAAGCGGCGCAAATATAACAACCTTATCGGAAGTTATATGTTTGAGCCGTTTGGGGTTGAAACATTAGGGACGTGGGGTCCGAGTGCTCATCGAGTTGTTCGGGATATTAGCAAGCAGCTAATCGACTCTTCACGTGACCAGAGGGCTGTGCTGTTTTTCGGCCAACGAATCAGCATTGCCATCCAACGTGGCAATGCTGCCAGCGTTCTGGGCACTATTCCTATTGACATCGACGTGGATGAGTTTTTTGATGCCCAGTAAATCCCTTTTTATTTTTGTATAAATATAGGTTTGTAAATACTTTTATCTTTAGTTTATGTCTATTAAGTAAAAAAAAAAAAATATTTGTGTTGAATTTTTGTAATCTGAATCGAAACGCTTTTCTTTGGTAGAATTGTGTATTTTTTTACACGTAGCGCCTCTCGCCAGGTTCACAGGTAGTAGTTATTTATCAATGTTACACACGTCTTGTTCCGATTCATTATTTACGAGACTTCTAGTTTTTGTAGTCAGCTGAACATCTTCAGTCGGTATTAGCAGGGGCTCGGATTTATTGTGACTCGTAAATCAACAAGGGAACAAAAATGTTTCTTCTTTTCTTCAAATCCTTCACAGTAATGATCTGTATAGATCTTTTTTCTGTTTGTTTCTGTAGTTGTTATTTGTGTAAAGTACTCAAATTTGATCGATTTGTTGAAATTCTTTATAATTATGCTCTCAACTTACAACCAAGATCTATGTCAATATCTCTCAAAAGCCAATTTTAATTTTATTTTCATTTGTGATGTCCGCAATTCAATATTTATATTTATTTTTCTTTCAAATCATCATCATCAGCCTGAAGACGGACAAAGTTGGAAATAGGCCTCCCCAAATGGTCGCGTGTCGCCGCAACGAATGGTCTTGTGCATCTCGCATCCATCGTATTTCAGGTCATCTGTCCACCTTGTAGGAGGCATTCCAACGCTGTATCTTCCAATACGCGGCTGTTTCAAATATCAAAGTAAAAATTGTTACATCTTTTTACACATTTTTATGAGGTAACTTTCAAAAGCAGCCGTTCTTCACACAGCAGTCACGAATTTTAGGACACTACTTCAAGCAACGGCTTACGCACCCGAACCCTTATCGTCGCTGCGCGTGCATAACCGCGGAACAACAGTTTGTAAATACCGCGTATCGGCTTTTGATCAATTTTACAGGAGGTGAAAAAAACTGAATATCTTAGTCGTTTGACTATATTTTACGAGCTGAACTATGTATTAACTTTTTTGTTGATTTACCTGGTAACGTAAATTTAATAAGACCCGTAAAATATAATCAAATAATGTCTAAGATATTCAGTTTTGTTCACCTTCTGCAAAATCGTTCAAAACCCGATACGCGGTATTTACCAACTGTTGTTCCGCGGTTATGCACGCGCAGCGACGTTATAATAATCCGAAACACTTCTGTTACACAAACAATGCGTATAAATATCAAATCAATTTTATACGTTTCTGTTTATGTGGGTCAGCCGGACCTTACAGAACACATAAAGTTTACGATACTTGGAGTGACTCCAGCAGACTGCCGTCCGTTGCCAAAGCCTACTTGTTCCGCTCGTCATAAAACTGTCGGAGCGATGAAAAAACTGTTTTTGTGAGAGACTAAGACAGATTAATTTTCATGAATTGCTTAACGCACAGTATGAGTACAATCAAAATCAAAGTCTTTTTGCACTACTAACACATCTACTGCATGGGCACTTATAAAACAACCAATTGGTCATTTCCTATGGAGAAGAACCGACAATAAACTCCATGGTTACTCTTTTTATAAAATGGTCAACCATTTTCTATCATAGAGACTCTATACTCTTTATTACTACATTTATTTATTTGGTTCAAAAATAACAAAACCGATTTTCAGGCGTACCTAAAGGTCAGTTGAAAAAAATTACATTAGGTAACTGATATGTAGTAATCTGGCATTATCAGCATATTGCACCAATCAACCAACCATCAACATTATTGTTGTTATTTTAAATTAGGTGATGACAAAGAGTAATGTAAAACAGTAGTTTTATATACTGGCCTGTTGGTCTATTGAAATGTTTGTGTGATGAGCACGATTATTTGTTCTGTTTCTGGGTTTAATGTTTAGTTTGGGACACCTTAGAAAAAAAAGAATATCGTCCACAATTTACAAAATACTTATATTCGCGTTATCATTGAAAATAATGAAGTATTCAGTGTCGTCCGTCGCGCAGTCGAGTCTGTGTCTGGCTGTTATTAATGGAGCGGAGACGTGCTGAACCGTTATGGATACTAAAAAGAATATTGTAAGAGCAAAAACAAAAAGTAAGAAAAAACTTAATAAATAGACAACTTCCTAGCTCTGACCTAATTTTAGAGCTGCTTTCGTACAACTATGTAAAGCTGAAATAAAAAAAAACAGAGGTATTCCGATGTAGGTCACAAAAAGGCGAATATTTAAAAACAATGTTAACCGCACACTAGCATTCCGTAACCACGCTGAAATATAAACTGAAAATGTTTTTCACTAGTAACTCGAGGGGCACAAAAAGAGAAACTTTTTATTTTTAGGAATGAGCCAAAATACTCTTTCAGCAGATGGGGCCGAAGAGTTCTAGAGTCTCCTAAGTACCACGTACAGGAAGACGCATCTTTGGATCTCCCACTAGGTAGATCAATTACTTGAGAAGGAACGCAGGAACTTGACGGATGTGAGACACACAGGATCGGTCATTGTGGCAACACTTGGGGGTGGCCTATGACTTATGAGCAACAGTCTTACGCCTAAAATGATGATGATGATTCTTTCCTTGGATGTAATTATCACAGAAAAAAATATTCAAGGCAAAACATAGTGATGCAAACTATCTAATAATGAAAATAAACGTCAACTGTAAAAGTAAAAAGAATGCAAATGAAAGCAATTCTCGTTACTAGAATTTATGATGCGATCGAATCAAACGCGGTTTCCTCTGACGCCATGTTGAAGGAAATAGAGGGAAATCGGAATTCGGAAGGGAGGCGGCGTCTTGGAACTTTAATTTTCGAACTAAATGTTGTTCTGAGTGTTTAAATAAGTTAAATCCTTGTCTTAAATTATAAAGAAACAGAAAAAATATTAGAAAAGACTTTATGGTGAAAGGAGATGGCATTAGACCAGTATTTACAAAGTAAGCACGTAAAACAAATAGTCGTTACACTATTTTTTACCTAATTGATTCAGTCCTATGGTAAAGTAGACTGCCGCGCTAGCGATATTAGCAGTAAGTCAAATTTTTGACAAAATGAGTTAAATATTGATCCCGAATCAGCGCAATGAGCTCTACCAGATGTGCTGACACCTGTTTTGATAGCTTATCGGGAACCAGTAAATTTCGTTTAGAATAACGGCAGTAAGTCCAATAAATGACAAATCTTCCTTAACACAACAAGAGTAAGTATAGTTACCCCGGGTTAATAAGTAAAGCTCTATCATTTAGGTTTTACTTTTACTTAAATTATGTGCAGTAACTGTGTATACTGTCGATATAATAAGTAAAGCATGATTTTTATTTTGCCTTAATGACTTAGGAGAACAGCAGTAACTAAATATACTGTGGATATAATAAGTAGAGTTTGTTTTTAATTGGGTCTTAATTGATTAGAATATCGGCAGTAACTAAACATACTGTGGATATATTATGTAATGTATGTTTTTTTATTCTTCATTGAATACTTAGAATATCAGCAGTAACTCATCATTCTGTGGTTATATTGAAGAAGGTCTACTTCGCATTTGGTCATGATCACATACACTATAAGCAGAAATAATCATATATTAAACTGTGCTGCCTTGCTAGCAATAAGAGTAGTTTGGCACGCAAAAAATTTTTTACAATTTTGTTTTTCCAGACTTTTTTTTTGCTTTATTTTAATTGTGATGGTTGAAACGTGTACCCCAAATAAAGCGCTTTTATATTCTTCACTCAATAAGGTTGTATATATATATTTGAATAGTTTTAGAAGACGAAAATCCTTTTATATTTAGTGTTAGTTGAAGCAACTGAAATACCAATTGCTTAGAATAATAGCAGTAAGTAGTAAGTTACTGCTTTTGTTATAAGCAACTCATACTAGGTTTAGGTTATAGCTTAGGAATAAAAACAAAGTGTTATATAAAAAAAACGTTTATGTTTAATAATATTTCTTTACTTACGTATTATTATTAAATTAAATAACGAGGTTTCACTGTTTCACTATCCGATAACAATGAAATTTTAAGAAAATAAACTATTATACAAATTTATATCAGTCTTTCTTACTTTGAAAGTCTTATAAAAAAAATATAATTTGTTATTGAGCTCCATTCCACTCTTGTATATTATAACAAAAAACTTAAAATATTTATGTAAATATAAACATTGACTAGTTAGTTACGAAAAAAAAACAGTCTTTTTACGTTCACAATATTTGATGTCAAAACTAAGTTAAAATACTAGAATAAAAAAAATCAAAGAAAGGCTCGCACTCAGGGACATTCAATATCGTTAACCATTATTTAACTTCGAAATGGTTCTTTAAGAAATTGTCACAGTGACAGTTTTTCATTGTAAAACGATGTGAAACTATCAATGTGACAATTTCTTAATAGATCGATTAGAAGGTAAGTGATGATTCTTCTTCTTCTGCCTGGCGTTAGTCCCGGCCGTTGCCAGGGTCCGCCTTCCTGCTAAGCTTACTCCACTTTGCCCGATCTTCAATATCCTTCTCATTAAGGCCATTGGCTCTCATGTCGGACTTGACGACGTCCAGCCAGCGCTTGCGAGGGCGACCACGGGACCTAGCCCCAAGAACAGCCATATCCATGCATCTCCGGGCGACGTACTCCCTAGGGCGGCGCATGATGTGGCCATACCATCGCAGACGACACTCTTGCAGTTTTTCCCCCACGTCACGGACACCAAGACTACCTCGGATGAATCAGTTGCGCACGCGATCGGATCACGTTACGCCACACATCCACCTCAGCATCTTCATTTCCGTGACGCGAAGCTCCTGAGTGTGTCTGCTTAATGCCGGCCTACACTCGCCACCGTACAGGAGGACCGGCCGTATGATGCATTTATATATCTGCCTTTTGAGCCTCGGTTGTTCAATGTCCCTGATTTATGGGTTAATATAAGAAATAAAATAACAAAACCTTGTTTTAGGATGTCATGAATGATGTAACAAAACACACAAAACTATCTAGCAAAACTTAATCTAAATCACTTAAATGACGTTAAAGAAGCTTTTTTTTACTCTAGTATTTCAACTTAGTTTGATCTCAAATATTGTAAACGTAAAAAGCCTGACTTTTTGTTACTTTGAAATATGGCTAACTTGTCAAAGATAATATGTATTTTTTTAAGTTTTGTTTAGTAATATACGAGAGTAGAATGGAGCTCAATAAAAAAATATAATTTTATTGTTCTCGGATAGTAAACAGTGTAACCTTGTTATTTAATATAATAATAATACGTAAGTAAAAAAATATTAATAAACATAAACGTATTTTTATATAAGACTTTGTTTTTATTCCTAAGCTATAACCCAAACCTAGTATGAGTTGCTTATAACAAAAGCAGTAACTTACTACTTACTGCTATTATTCTAAGCAATTGGTATTTCAGTGGCTTCAACTAACACTAGACATAAAAGGGTTTTCATCATTTAAAACTATTCTAACATATATACAATTTTATTGAGTAAAGAACATAAAAGCGCTTTATTTGGGCTACACGTTTCAACCATCACAATTAATATAACTTAAAAAAATAAGTCTGGAAAAACAAAATTTGTAACAGAAACTTTGCGCGCCAATTACTCAAAACTACGCAAAACGTACTTACTGCTCATATCGCTAGCGCGGCAGTAGAATTGTCGAGTTCCCTTCTTATGCCATCTCATTTTGCTAGATAAACTTACAACTGCAGACTTCTGCAAAAGTTCTGTAAAAATGGTAAAAAGTATGCAATATTAATTAACAAATAGCTGCAGTGAATTAAACTTTGCTACACTATTGACCTTTGCCTCGAGGAATAATAGCTTCTCGACATAGAATTGTATTTATTTTTTACCCTATTTCTTTAACTTTTACAATTAATAGACACTGTAATTTCAATTAATTTGCTTCACGCTACTAGTAGGAATGACTCCTGCATCGTAGGTGCGTTCACAACAAGACATCCCGACCCGGAACACCTATCTGTAGGCCATAAAAATACTTGTAAAACCGTACTCTAATTGAACCTGCGACCCGTAGCGCAACCGTCAATCGCTCAACCATGACACCAACGTGCCGTTAAAATTATGTCCTAATTGGTTTGAAAGAAAATAAGTGGTAGGTAATTTCCCAAACATAGAAGTCGTAGGTCGCGTGTTCAAACCCAGCCAGGCGCATTGCTTTGTGTAATTTATTTCATTATCGCCGCTCTCAAATTCGTGACGGGAAACATCGTGAGAAAACCGACGTGTCACATTATAAAACCATAAATTCGAAGATGTCACAGATCCACCAATCTGCACTGAACCCGCGTGCTGGATTACAGCTTATTTCCTCTCCTAGGGAGGAGGCTAGAGTCCCAGTAGTGGGAACGTTTCAAGACAGATAAAGCTAATGCCAATACTTTAAAGACCTTGAGATTGACATTTTTTCTACATTTCCCGACATCAGTTCAGTATCCATTTTGCAGCACCACCTCTTAAATAAATACAATTACTTACTCAAATAATTTGTCACGAAGACACATTTATTAGTAAATTCACGTTAAATAGTGTGACAAGCACACGACAAGGTTAATTTCATTTATTCATTAGTAGGAGACGTTTCTCCAGACGGTGCGGCTTGATGGTGACGCGAGCAAGCGCGTATTACAGCCTTATTCGTAATTTTGTTTCGACAATATTGGATTTTGGCGAAAAGATCGCAACGTTTTAAAAGATAAGTAGTATTAATTTGTGGATGTATAAATTTATGTTTGACAAAATGTTATCTTTTTATGAAACTAAATAAAGCGAAAAATTTTTATATTATAGGAAGTTTAAAAGTGGCACCAGTGACTGAAAAGTTGAAAGGGAATGGTTTGTCTTGGTATAGTCATGAAAAGAGGAGGGTGAAACGCATGCTCATAAATAAGTTTTGAGTACCTATGTAGTATACATGTGGATGGGTAGGGATTTAGTTTGTACTTCGATAAACTCGGTTACACTAAGTATTTTCTGCAGATACTTTCTGACGTTGATTGTAAACAAACAATAACAAACTGTTCAAAGCGGAAGAGCGAAACTTGCCTAAATGTGCACCAGACTGAATGCTGTAATCAAGTAGAACAAAACAAATAAAACGTGAACACCTTAAGCAATCTAGTGGAATCTAGTCTCGCTGCCGAATCGTGGTTAAATTAAATGGCGACGCAAAGAGGTGAAGTTCTACGAATCTACAATTTATTGAATAATAGGACTGCAGTAATGGGTGTTTAAAAAAATAAAAGAAGTTTTCCCTCGGTGTTTCCCCGGGTTTTTTTTACTATGCATAGAATTGTGTTCACTAGATTTCAGAAGAAAACCCATGGCTCCAGCAGGCTTTGACCCTGTTGAGCCCTTAAGGTTTTCTCACATCTCCTTGAGGCGCGTGGTTTGGTCGTGACGGTTACCGGACCACAGGATGGCAAGCTATCCATTTGTTGCCGTCCGCAAGCCCTCTTGATTAAGTAATGGAAGCAAATAACTCTTGGACTTTTATTATCACAAAGTATTTCCAACAGAAGTGAAGTAACTCTTACAAATATCCCCTATTAACAAACTCCCAATTTTACGGGTCATGAAAGCATAGTTATTACAAATAGAAATAGTTTATTGTCTTTAACAAGTTTGTACTACATACTAGTGATAGAAGTGTCCTTTTAAGCAAGTAAATGCCTGTACTAGGACACTCCAGTTATTAAAACTGGCACAAGATTTTCAGAATCTATAGTTATAAGTTTTGCGAAGCAAAAACTTCTTCGGACTAACTTTGTTGTGCATTTTATTATGGCCATCACTTCATCGTAGATTTGCATAAAGTTTTCATCTCTCCTCGAGGGCCAATTATACGTACGTCTGTACAATTTAAATGACCTTGAAAAATGTTTAAGGGCCGTTTATAACGTGGTTGTAACAAAATGGATTCTGTATCCAATATTGATGTATATCCGGTTGTACAAATTACTAGGGTGTGAAATTTTGCACAAAGTTCCTTTTATTACATAGGTGTGCATTAAGAGAAGATTTTCACCCAAAATTCACCTCCTAAAGGGAGAAACTCTTTAAGGGTGTTTCGTCTCTTTAGGAGTAAATTTCGGAAAATCACACACCAAAAATGCTCAGGCGGCCAAAGTTTGTATGGAAAAATCTACTTGCTAGTTATAACATACATGCAAAACAAATATGCTCTAAAAATATTTTCCACAACAGTGCTGTAGCCGTAGTGCCTTACAAAGTGAGTGTTTGTACAGGCTCCAGTAACAATGTTCATCAGAATAGTTCTCACGGCACATCGCAGAGAAACAAGTGCTTTGTAAGAGATGAAGTGAATGAGCACAATAGAGCCAGTGTGGAAGTTTGTCGTTCATTAACAAAACACTGCAGACATTAAGGAACAGCGCTAAACAAAAGCGTTTTAACCGTTCGCTGACACTATCACAACTTTCTTGTGTGAAGTTCTTAATATTTCAGTTTGTGTACTTTCAGAAATAATTTGTTGAAAACTGTGAGGCGCTATGTATTGTAGTATATACCTATAAAAGCGAAGGTTTGTATGTACGGATGTTTTTTACATTTTTACACTAAAACGAATGAATGGAGTTCGATAAATTTTTTATTATAATTTGGGTGTCTTCAAAGCTAAAGTGAATGTCTCTTAATAAACTAGTGCACCTCATCATCAACGATTGCATCATTACTTACCATCTGGTGGGATTGCAGTAAAGCACTAGTTTATACCATATTAACAAAAAAATAGAACTTTATTTTCAGTACGGTACGGTATTATGTCCTTTGGTATAATATCCTTAATTGAATCAGTCACTGGCAGCAGCTAGTGTATAACAAATGAGCTCTCTATTTGCAGCCAGAAAATGTGTGATACGAATAATTTTCGTAAAACACAAACACTTTATTTAAACAATTTGGTTACACGACCCGACTCGTGCTCGAGCTAGCACATTTACAAACAAAGTCATGTGTGTGCACGGTATTTAATCTAAAGCCGGAAAATTCATCGTACCTTAATTAGGATTATGAAGGAACATAGGTTAACCTTTTCGGGTTGACTTGAATAAATGAAGCAAAAACATCAGGAGGGGAATGTAAGGTAAAACGACCTGCAGTCAAACACCAGACTCCCGTAAACTATGAAGAACGGACTTTGTGCATGTCATACATGTTCTGTGCGCTGGGTGCGAGTTGCTTTTACGTTAACGCGATCGAAACGTTTACCGCGTTTGGCTTTTTGATTGGTTAAGAACTTGAAACGGGCTGATTGGAGTACCGAACATTACGACACATAACCCCTATTATACAACGGTATGTATTCAAAGATGTGAACGTAAATCTACTGTCTCATAAACTACAGCAAGTTTGTTGATTACAAACAACCACAAACCAAATGTCTCTAGATTGTGGTTGCCGGATACAATCGGGCCAGAAATAGCAGACCTGTATTGGAGAAATGGATACCAAACGTAGGTACAATAAGTTTGTTTGCTTATAAACTTGACTTGGTTATATCAAAAGGACCTCTATTTAGGGTGTGGGGCCCTCGCCCACGGCGACTTTTTGTAGCGATACGGTCAGCATCGTTACTAACGCGCTTTAGTCACATTTGCAACACGCTACAGATGCGATGCTAAAGCACTACTAGCGCGTTACAGCATCGCCACTGTATCGATGCAAACGCGCGGCCGTGTCGGACTCCATCGTCGAGAGAACGAAGGGAGGGTGGTGCATGAATGAATCATTCTACACACAAAACACTTAATTTTTGTACCGTCACTGAATCGCATTTGCATCGCGACTGAGAATCGTGGTATGGGCGAAGGCTAACTGCTAGCGTCCGCATCGCGACTGTATCGATGCAAACGCGCGACGACATCACTACTGCATTGCTACAAAAAGTCGCCGTGGGCGAGGGGCCTTAAAATCAACAAGTTGGTATTTCTTGTCAAATAAAAGTTTACTTAGGTGACCGACTTTTCAGCTTTAGTGCGTCTGTGCAGTAAAGTTAAAACCAAACTTTACGAGTGCGAGTTCAGCACAAATTACAGTCAACGTAAAGTATGGAATGTTACCTTTATCGGTAATACTCTAAGAAGAAACGCTGACGAAGTAAACAAATTCACACGACGCAGCGTGATAAACAAACAGTACAATAAAGCTGATGCTGACTGTAGCAGTTTGATTTTACTTTGAAAAACGCTGATAAGAGTGATGATTGAGTGCGTATATCATCTTAAGAAGTAGTTAGTTGTATGGTATAGCTAAATACCACAATTTTGTATTGTGGTAGTAATCGATTCTTAAAATGTGCACTTAAAAC
The DNA here is from genome assembly GCA_030763345.1 of Mythimna separata. NCBI lineage: Eukaryota > Metazoa > Arthropoda > Insecta > Lepidoptera > Noctuidae > Mythimna > Mythimna separata. Next base: position 3,241,871 of record JAKKIA010000036.1, on the reverse strand, counting down.
AAAGCCGTTTCTCTGCTGAGAATCAGGCCTCCTCCATAGGAGAGGAAATGAGTCGTAATCCACCACATGATCCTAGTACGAATTGGTGGACGTCACATCGAATCTTTTGGTTTTAGGACGTCCCAGTTACTTTATGTTCCATCCCTTCACCATTTTGAGAGCAGTGGTGATGAAATTAAATTACACAAAGTGATGCGCTTGGTATGGTTTGACCCTGCGACCTATAACTTTTCAGTTGGGGCAGTTACGACTGCTCTCTTTAACTAAAAGTTAAGTTTTCGAAATTATAGTCACTTTCATTTCAACACGCTTGCCTAAGAAATTATGCATTTTATTACTAGGACGTCAGGACCAAAACATCATTGCATAAACAAAATAAACCCGCTGATAAGACTACAGCCATTCATTACACACGGTTAGGTCAGAGAAGTCTGACCTTTATAAGTATTGTTACCTGACGTAATTCTGCCTGGATCGTAGTTAACCTTTGCGTTTTCGAGAGAAAATGTCCAAAGGTAAATAGTTTGCGGTGACTCGAGAAAATGAAAGCGTCCTAACTCTACTACCTCGACATTTATACGGGGTAAATTGCTTTAGGAACCCCCGTATATTACTAAAACATAGAAAAAATTTGGTTGGCACTTTCATGCTTTGGTAGAACGTCTGTTCAAGGTCGAACATTTCATTATTAGATTTGTGGAACACGTGAAAGCCACATTAATTAGTAAGTTAATCACTACCCAATTAATATACACTGTACAAATTGTAATTCTAACTATGAATATAAATCATACCAGCCTATCGTGCTGCTCAACGAGATGGGCAAGCTCTTTTAAAGAGTCATTGAAGACTGCCTCATCGGGTACCTGGTATGAGTGAGACTGTATCTTGCGGACAGCTTTATACACGTCAATTTTTTCGTTAGTTTAAACTAGATGAGACCGGTGTTTCCTAGCTGACCACCCTGAGAAGAAACACTGAAACAAACTCAGAGGTCAACGTCTTTTTTAAAGTGTATACATTGAGTTATAATGTACTAGTACATTATAACTCAATGAGTGTATACAGCTTAATTGTTATAGTCAAATCACATGAGAACCATGCATATATGTGTCTGAGATGCTCTTTTGAGGAAAGAACCATACCGGATTTGAGTGGGCCTGTCCGGTCATTGCAAGCATTTGTCAGTATTCGTAAAACTCGACTCAGGACTACCAAGGAGCTCAACGTCAACGCGGTGTCTTTGGACTTTGCCTTCAATGCCTACTCTGCCCTGGTACTCCAGGGCAGAGCGAGAAAGTGCCCTTATGCTGACTGCATTAGGGCAACTTTCGCAATTCCATGCATACTACTATCGTAACCAAATTAATGTTTTGCTAACTGAACAAAAGCGACTGAAATGAATATTAAACAGGAATAAGTCGAATAAAAAATCTCATTCAAATATAAATTCCTTTTCCAATTAAATGCGTTTTCATTTATTTGAAAACGCCGTTTTCTGATTAAATTAGCGGCAGACGCGGGTGTTGATTTTATTGTTTTTAGTCCAAGCTTTTATTTTAACATGCAATGTCTGGGATGTATGTTTGTTTAGAGCAAATCTTGCAAATGTATTATTAACCCTCTAACCGTTTTAGGTGGTATACCTACTATTACCATTTCAGCCGAAGGACGTCCGAAGTGATAGGCCGCCGGCTCCATCTACGAAGCAGCGAAAGAGGCGGACGCACGCACGCTTCATCCATCGGGATTCCGACCCCGATTTCCTTTTTAGTCAGTTAAAGTCATACACGCCCTTTTGCGCCCAGAGCGGGAGAAGTTATTATTATGATTTCCAACCTAAAAAACAAGCACGTACAAAATAAAGTAAATATGCACTTCTCATTTTTTCGTTGTAATTTAGGACAAAACTTTTCGATACAAATTAAAAATAGACTAAATGAAAAAGTACTCAATTAGCCCATCGTTCGTATATTACTCCATTGCTCTATTGCTCACTCACATCACTGCACATAGTTGAATGCGAATCTATTCACTCAATCCAATTATCGTCATGACACTTTTGATTACACAACGTTCTGACTCTAACTGTGAGAGCTTAATTAAACTTATGCGATCGATTGTTAATGTTTGATTGTAGACAATTGAAGTCAAATTAGATGTTGATTTCGTACAAGTACGTTATTGTCATCGTAGTCGAGGAATTTCTTATGAGTACCAAATTATAAAGTGATTTAAATATTGGTTTTTTAGATCTCGTAATTTCTGCAATTCCGAGTATATTCAATCAGTGACTACTTTCCTCACTTTTATACACTGTAACTAAATTCTTGTTATGATTTTATTTTTAGCCCAAGTAGTCGACCGACGGTGCGTAGTGTTCTACGCATGCCTCAAAGAGATGTCAGCAAAATTGTGGGGGTCCAGCAGGGTCTACTCCCGCTAGGGCCACATGGATTTTTTTAAAAGAAGTCAGTGATCTTAAAACTCAAAAGGCAACTAAAAGACACATGTGCGGTTTTAGTCGGTAAAAGTCTTATACGCCCTCTCACTTCAACTTAGAGTGGAAGTAAGTAAAACCGTCAATATTGAGCTATAGTTAGCACTGATTAGTATTCAGAGATACAAAGAAGCGACGAGTTAAACAAATTGACGGCAACAAGAAATAACTGCCGCTTAGTTAAAATTTCCATTTAATTAGGCAACCATGAAGTTACGGTTAACTAGAACAAAAATTCGGGCGAAATACTTTCGTAACTTTAATGAAAATGAGGGAAAGATAATGTCATTAAAAGGGTTCTTTTTATAAGGACAGGCTTCATTTTAGGAAAAGGCCTCAGTTTCCTTGTCGTAACAGAAGCTCTGTAGAAAATTGGGACGACATGCAACGAGCTTTTGAGGAGATTATTACTATTTTCCTTATTACTGAACATACAAGCAAATTGCTCAGTGTTTTGCATTTTTCCAAACGACCAATGTTACGTGCCAAAATATATTTAAGATAGAAGATTATTTTATTGAAGAAGATTTCTATCAATGAGGAAAACTACATAAAGTAAAAAATTATGTTAAAAAATATTAAACAGGACTTATTTTTGTTTTTAATTATTTCATATTTTGCTACTGTGTCCATTGAAATATTTTTTCAATTGGAACTCATAGGTCCTGTGATACTAACTGAACTATTGTAATTCTCATTTATATTACAAAATCAACAAAACATTACCCGCAAAATACTCTAATTTTTTACCTTGTAGTTTCCAGCTGATACATGTCCTATCTTAGATATGTAACTGGTACAAACCATTATGTCTATTCAGGCCTTGATTGCCACTATTCAAGACGACGTCCACTAGTTAGTTAGGTATCGTGAGATGTTTGCAGCACGTAAATAACAAACATTGTTATGCAATAGCACATTGTTTCTTAGATTCGTCCAGAAACGTTCAATTTGAAATTTAGAACAACAACATCAATATCGGTAATAGACAGTTACTAACTTCGAAATGAGAGATCAGATTTCAGAAGCCTTAGAAGATAATAGGGATTTAGAGATACAAAGGAAACAGAGTATAAATTAAAAAATAACAGGCGGTATAAAATTGGAATTCTAAATAATGTTGACGAAAACACAACCCATTTGTTTCTTCATTTTACAAATTCCCTCAGGCGGTACCAAATTAACATTACCTAGGTCCTACTTGAGCTTTTTACTTGAAACCCTGTCACGTCCCGGCGCTCTAATTAGAATTTATTTACTTGGCACTTATTACGCTTGCTGCAGTGCTTTCTCATTCCAAGGTTTGTAGTTTATGACATGAGTATAAAAATTATGGTTTTGGTTTTCAACGCAGACTAAATGGTAATTTATTACTTTTTTTTACTGTTCTGTTATTAGCGGAGAAGGACCCATAAGAACTAATAAGTTTTTCTATGAAGCTCTTCCAAACTTTTTGGCCTAACTGACGTTACTCCTATGAAGAAGGATAATTCTAATGATTCTCGGCCAACATTCAATAATTTTATCTCTGAAATCTAAACTTTCTGCCATATTAAATAAGCCTCCGTAACTTGCATTTCTAAACCGTTTTGTTTTACAGCTCAAATGTGTGCGTACCGTAGCGTAGGCACTTCAAAACGAACCGCATAAACCACATAGCCACAGATCACTTTTACCGGAAAATATACGATGTGAATAGGAAGATAGAAAAGGGCAGTTTAACTAGTTCAAATGATTTAAAGCATGCCCTAATCGTATGGACAACTTTTTTTTTTAGGTTGGAAATCTCTTGAGCGGAGCAGGACCGTGTCAGACTTCTACTGACTAAAACCCACTCCTTTGTTCCTTCTTTACCTTTATTCCAGAATCCCGGGTTTTTCTTTTCAAAGCCAATCCATGGCCCCAGAGGCTTGTTTTCAACAGAACGGAAGCTAGGAGACCAATATAATAATATGGATTATATCTAAAACCGCAGTCTGCCTGCGTATTCATGAGACAAACACTATAGACGACGGCTATAGGATTTTAGTATTAGTTTTACATCCTCTAATCTAAAGAATAAGATTTTTTCCTGTTGGACGAAGGGTTGGTTAGGATGCCACATATATTTTGATTGGATTTTTCTTCGACACAAAGTTAAGTGGTATAAGGTATAAGTGTTGTTTTTCCATTACGATTGACATTTTACTTCCATAACCAACCGACCTTTATACTACGCAGCCTACTGCTTGAGGATTTTTGCCCAGAACTTTATTTACTGCAGTGAAATTTAAAAAGAAAATAATATGATATGTGTAAATACTGATGAACGATTTTAATGCCCCGGGCACTAGACTAATGATTCTCTAATGTTTTTAAAAAATATACCAGGGAGCTGTATAACATCCTTTGTTTGTCGTGGGAAAACATCAAATAATTTCTCCTGTTTCGGGTGGTGTGAGACTAAGGGCCTGTTTCACCACCTATGATTAAGTTTCGAGTATCTTACTTGACAGATAATTTCATACGAATTCTGTCACATTTTTGAATTTATTCAGTGAGTAGTGCCTACTCGGACATTGTGAAACAGGTCCTTAATGTAAAAATATTACTGACTAAAACCCACCCGTATTCTAACACAAACAGCTTCTCAGTAATGATTATGTAGATTAGCTGAGTATACACAACACTATGACACCGAGTAAAAAAAAATTGTAAGCTATATTAATTTCTCCCATAATTTTAATTTCACAATATCAAAGTACAGGTACTATAATTTAGAACTACATTTATAAATATAATACCTACCCAAAAAGTTGTAAGTATGAGGTACATCCCAACTCTTTCAAGTAACAAACCAAGTCCAGTCCACTTATAACTTCCCCGAGTAGTCCTGCTACAAAGTCAAACTTGCCATTAGATATTCCCTTAGCCGTAAAACAGTTTCTATTAAAGTAAGAAGTTACAAAACACAGCATCGCCTTTTCAAATCGAATTTCAAGGGTATTTAATTACATTATAGTGACCCAAATCTTATTGAATTAATTCAGAGGTTGCTCGGGAAGGAATTCCATTTACTCACCCTCTGTTGATTACCGAAGCTCCGGTATCGTAGACGTCGATCAATGGGTATTAATTTACAAATACCGACCCGTGTCTGCTAACGGGACGGGTGTTAAATGACGGGACATATTCGTATGTTTTTAAGAACAGTTTTAGATCTTTTTAGGTGGGAAATCATCTAATGACTTTTTATCCTTCGAACCTAACCTGTCTCTGTCGAAATATATCAATTCTTAAATGTCAGTCACATTTAGATAATATTAATAGCAGTTAAATTATTGCAATTAATTTTAATGATTCATTCAACCAAAGACCCTTTTTTATAACTAACCCGTTTGCTTGTCTTGTTAGTCTGCAGATTACTTAGAAAATCTGCAGATTATCTAGTTAATATAAAAAAAATCACTTTAACGGACTCAATCTGATAACCTGCAGACTTTACATTTATTTGCACGACATAATATGCACTTTTGATGCCGAGTTAAGAGAAATCAAAGACTAGAATTTAATTTTATAAGCCTTCTTTGATAATGGTACTACTAGGAAAAATAAAATAGGAAGTACTGCAGTGAAATTTTTATGATTTTCAAAAGTATTTCCATATTTTATCCACCCGTATAATGTAGGCACTCTTAATATTTAGTTCCGACCATTTCAACCTAAAAAGAGCTTCATAATTTAACACTCGCTGAATGCTGTACAGTAAGAATATTACTGCCCTCATTATTTACATATGTGGGCTCAAAGAGAAGCCAGTTATGAAAAGTTATGTTGTGTATCACCAGTCGGACGTTTGCCCAGCACATCGCCTTATATCGAAGATCAAACAATGAACCAAGTCAACTGCAATTTTTCTAGTTTTTATAAGTAACGAATTTGAAGTGATGTAAAAATGGCATTGTATAGCAAGAAATTAGGGGAAAATTGACTTCTTATTAGAACGGTTGGAAACATGTTCGTTTGATTTCTTAAGGCCGTCTCACGCGGTTAAGATGATAAAATAAAAAGTCTGCATATTGCTTTCATAGTACCTAATGATTGAAGACGACTTATTTACTTATAACCTAGGCAGTAATAATAATATAAACATTAGTTGCCTCTCTAAATATTATTTGCTTGTAATTTTGCAAATATAAGAAGAAGATTTGGAACTGAGAGCGCTCTGAATATACATTTTATGGTTCACATCCTTATATATTTACGAAGTTATTTGAAGACAACAGTCGAAGCAGATATTTTTTTATGCATTAGTTGTGTTTGTTTGATACAGGTGATGCGACATGATAATTTTTCCTTTAATATGCTTTGTTTTGTCAACATATTTACCATGAATATCATAAGGAGTAGGTTAGACGATCATCATCATCATCATCTGCCTAGCCTTTTCCCAACACTACATTGAGGTCGGCTTCCAGTCAAGCCGGATTTTAGCTGAGTACCAGTATTAGACGATATTTGGGCTAAATAACGTATAAAATACCGCGGCCATGTAACGCGGAAGACGCAGCGATGGAAGACCTCTCACATGGTGGACTGACGACCTGGTGAAGGTCGTAGGAATCCGATGGTTGCGAGACGCACAGGACCGGTCGCTGTGGCGACACTTGGGGGAGGTCTATGTCCAGCAGAGGACGTCTTTCGGCTGAGATGATGATGATGATGAACGTATAACATTCGTCGTACGTCGGACTGTACCGACGGGCTTACGGCAGATTACAAAGGAGATGACAGGACGAACTAAACGTGTTTTTCCAGAACTAAAAGGAAGAAGTGCGGGGCTGCTTAAGATGGAAGTAGTGTTAGGAGGCCTTTGACCAGAATAGGCTGACAATTTTTTTTTTAAATACCAGTTACTATGAGAATAGCATCCTAGTTTTGTTATGTTGTTGTATTGTCGCGTAGGTATATGAGAGTTCGTAATAGGGCTATAAAATGAGATGAAAAGCTAATTAACGGACACAGAACACATTAAACTCGTGCTATTCCCGCACATTAAGTTCATGCAGCAGTTTAATGGAGCATCTCGTTGATTAAAATGCATTTCGTCATGTCGTGTTATAGTCAGTGCATTTTACGACATGTAATAAAATCATGTTTTGACAAAATTAAGTATGATCTAATAGCATAATTTTCTCGAATTGACAGAAGCTCAAAAAGAAATACCCAAAATTTACAGTTTTCTCTACCAATGTTACAGGCACCCCTCTAAATTACTTTATAAGGAAAACCTATTAGAATCAGCAGTCGGTTGTCAACAGGGTGATCCTCTTGGGCCAGTCATTTTCAGTTTGGCAATAAACCCAATCATTCGGCAACTAAATTCTAAATTCAATGTCTGGTATTTGGATGACGGAACCCTAGGAGGTGATGTAGACACGGTCTTAAAAGATTTAACTTTTTTGAAAAATAAATTTGATTCTATTGGTTTACAACTCAACCTCTCAAAATGCGAAATTTACCTCACCCGATCGACTGACAGACAGACGACTTTAGCAAAATTTGACTCAATAGCACCAAATATCCAAATTACTGATAAAAATTCTCTTCACCTCCTGGGCTCCCCAATTTTCGATGAATCTTTTCCAACTTTCATTGAACAGAAAATACAAAATTTTAATGACGTCTCGGAAAGACTTTTTAAAATTAACATGCATTCGGCTTTCACACTCATTCGATACTGTTGTTTTGGGCCAAAATTTACATATACCCTCCGCTCCTCCCATCTTTGGAAACATCCACAACTTTTGGAAAAAGTCGATCAAATTATTAGAAACACTCTTTCTTCGATTCTAAATGTGGCTTTGGACGACCACGCTTCCCATTCGGCTGGGTGGCCTCGGCGTCCGCAAAATTTCGAGTATAAGTTTACCAGCATTCCTTTCCTCGGTGCACGGTACTGAAACTTTAACCAGGAATATTTTATCTTCCTCACTGGTTAATGATGAGGTACCGTGCTTGTCCGATGCATTGAATGCTTGGAAAATGGCTTGTCCCAACACGGATTTGCCCGACAACCTATCCTCGCAGAGACTGTGGGACGTGCCGCTCTGCAGTACTGTACGTAAAAACCTATTAAATACATCGTCAAGTACTGCTGAGCGTGCGCGTCTGCTGGCTGTGGGGGAATGGGAGTCGGGTTTGTGGCTTCAGGCACTCCCGTCATCCACCGTAGGCACTATGATGGATGACGCCTCGTTTCGGCTCGCTATCTGTTTACGCTTAGGCGCCCCTTGTGTTGCTCCACATCGGTGCCACTGTGGCGAAGCTGTCGACAGCCTCGGACACCATGGCCTGTCCTGCTGTAGGAGCGCAGGCCGCATAGCACGACACGCTAGCATCAACGACATTATCCGTCGAGCTCTTGTCACCGCTGGGGTACCTGCTGTACTAGAACCTAACGGCTTGGTACGTGACGATGGGAAGAGACCAGACGGTATGACGTTGGTGCCATGGAAGGTGGGTAGGCCTCTGGTGTGGGACGCAACCTGCGTCGACACCCTTGCGCCATCCCATGTTCCTAGTTCGGCGGGCTGTGCCGGCGCTGCCGCCGCGGCTGCTGAGTCCCTCAAACGGCGCAAATACTGTAATCTTATTGGTAATTACAGTTTTGAGCCGTTTGGGGTTGAAACTCTTGGGTCATGGGGTCCGAGTGCGCGTTTTCTTTTTAAAGATATTTCACGCCGTCTGATCGACACTTTGCGGGACCAGAGGGCTGGCTCGTTCTTCGCCCAAAGAATTAGCATTGCCATACAACGTGGCAATGCCGCCAGCCTTCTGGGCACATTTCCAGATGACAGCGATGTGGAGGAGTACTTCGACGCCTGAGTGTATATTTTATATTTGTATTATATGTACATAGCTAGGTTTAACTTAAGTTTTTTATTTAAATTGTTAGTATTTGTATATAATTTATAATTGAATGTCAAAGAATAAATGGATAGCTAGTTCTCGAATTAATCATTACACAAATATGTATTTTTTTCAAATGGGTCTTTCGATGGATCCGCACTCTGGTCAGTTGCAATAATTTGAGAAACCGTTTTGTGCAAACATCATTAAAATTTCGAGCAAAGTCTCGTCTTCTTCCAATACCGGACTTAATGCTGCTGTCATCTATCTCGATCTTATTTGAGACCAATTGCATAAGCTAAAGCGACTTCTAATAAATGCTTCGTCTATTATCAAGATTAAGTCAACATAAACAATTCGTATATTTTGCAAAACCAAGGCAATGTGAAAGTTACATCCAGCTTGCTTTTGTTTTTGGTGGAGCTAAGTCTAAAAAGTCTAGTATAGTTAAAAGGCTAATGAACAAAAATGTACGTCCAAGTTGTATGCTTAGTGCTGCAAGATTGCTTGAAAGAGCCGCACAAACAATTTACGTGAATAGGAATTTCCGCATAATTTGTTAACAAACATTTAATTTCAAGTAAAGACTCACAAGAAATCTTTTTTTTTTAAATTGATGTAAACTAGGGCTTGACTGCGATCCCACTCGATGGTGAATAGTGGTGCAATCGTTAATTGTGAAGCGCATTAGTTTATTAAGAGCCTATTTAATCTACCCTTGCAAACACCTAAATTATAAATGAACGGGAACATCGTAGTAGTTACAGTGTAATTAGTTGTTTCCTGTGAGAAATTACTTCCATACCGCAATTTAAAGTACACGCTCATTTAAGTAATTAAAAAACATGTTGCAGACATTGATAACGAAGCAAAGTAGTGAGCAACGTCTCGAAATTTTCCAAAATCCTGCTTCTAGCTGGTTTTAATTGCGTAGTTTTCTTGGCAGACGACATTTATTTAAACGCATTTGTCAGAAAGAGCTACTTGTACTTGTTATCAAATATGTGGAATATCTGGGACTAGATGAAGGAAGTGGAACGATTCGAAATAGGTCATCAATAATACGGACACAAATTGAAGGATATTGATGTTCAACTTAATAGCTTTCGTTTCCAATAACTTGTTGGAATGTAATGTTACTCATATTACATTCTCTTGTTTATAAGTGGAGGTAGGTAAAATAAGTAGATATCACAATGTATTGAATACTGAGGCCGCAAGAAATCCAATGTTACCGACATAACTCAAAAAAAATAAATGGCACTAGACAGAGCACATTGCTCGTAGAATAGATCGATAGAGACGAAAGGTTTCAGAGTGCCAACCACGTACCGGAAGACGCAGCGTTGGAAGACCTCCCACAAGGTAAACCGATGACCTAGTGAGGGTTGCGGGAATCCATAGAATCCGAGACGCATAGGACCGGTTATTATGGCGACGCTTGGAGCAGTCCTTTGTCTGACAGTGGATTTAATTGGCCGAAATGATGATGATGTTTATTAATGTAGGTAAGTAAAATAAGTGGATATGTATTGAATACTGGAAAAGACTATTTGTGAGTGCGTCTTCGATTCTATAAATAGAATATAATATATAGTGTCCCCAAAATAGGCGAAGATATTTCAAAAATAAATGACAATGGAGTGGTCACACTAATCTTATGAGTAAGTTCGAATACGAAAGTCCATTCAGAAAATATTACATGTACCACAATTTCCCGACCCCGTCGTTTTGCGAAATCATGCGTTGGTAGTGTCAATTAGTTCTCATCTATAAGACACGCGCACACAACACATCCCATATTAAACACGAGGAAGCGAGGGATACCGGAATATGTTACACGGGTCATCGCGTTATTACACCGTCACTCATATCCTCTTGATTTGTGAAGGGAAACACAGGAAGGCCAATTATGTAGGTGTAGGGTACATAAATATCTGAAACTTATTGATTGATATGGATCTATATTCCGCTAAAATTCATCATCATCATCTCAGCCGATATATGCCCACTGCTGGACATAGGCTCCTTATGTCCACAGCTGGACATAGGCTCCCCCAAGCGTCGTTACAATGACCGGTCCTGTGCTTCTTGCACCCATCGGATTCCCGCGACCCTTACCCAGCCCAGTAGAACCGATGCCCGGAATTTCTGAAAGGAATATAAAGGGTAACTAAAAGACCCACGTTTTAATTAGTAAAACCCTAAACCATATGATATTTTTAATGTATTTTATTTTATTGTGTGTCTATTCGCCCAGAATAAACATGTTTTATTTGTTTCTTTAGACCAGGAGAAGTTATTGGATGATATTTCACTACAAAAAAATGCATGCACTCCTATTTCATCAACCACACTTGTTAGTTTTACTGATTCAATGAATTAGATTTACAGCATTTGCTACCCAATTTCAGTGATCCAATTTAGATTGGAACCACTAAATTGCCTCACATTTCAATAGTTTAACGATTGGAGAGGCCATGGCAGAATTCTAATAGAGGTCATTAGAATTCTATCAAGGCCTTTCCCGCGAAGTATTATGATGGTTTAACAAGTTCTGGTTAAATAATGGTCTTTACTGGTTAAATTTAGACGAAACTAAAGCACATGCTGTAAATTCAAGCGATGCAATGCACTGTTATGTTCAAGTGAACTAACTGTCCAATGATGATTCTTGTCTTTAAACTTAATCGTATTATATTGTCGTTTCTAAGCAAAGGAACTTCAATACTAACCTGCAGTTGCTTCTGACGTTTTATAAGTGCCTATATAGGTCTATGTAAAATAAAAAGATTTTTGATTTTGTATAATTATATTGAATACGAGTAGCTGTCCCCTGCGGTTTCACCCGCATTTTTCGTTACTGCTCCGCTCTCGTGGGTTGTAGCGTGATGGTATATAGCCTATAGCATTCCTCGATAAATGGGCTATTTAACACTGAAAGAATTTTTCAAATCGGACCAGTAGTTCCAGAGATTACCCCCTACATACAAACTTACAAACTTACAAATTTTACCTCTTTATAATATTAGTATAGATTCAGTTTAACTCCGTGAGTAGAAATCAATAATATGCGAATAACTAAAACAGCCACTGAACGTTATTTTAAAAAATCCTGCCAGAAACCCATGCCATTATATTGACAGAAAAAAAATACAGTTATTATGAAATTTTTTGCCCTCTGAAACATAATTATTATTATTTTACCCAAAGCAGCCGACATCTATTTCTATTTTGAAACTCGTATATCTGTCATAATGGCGTAAAATTCGCTTCGCCCGTGTGAGAGTAGTTTTTTCTATACAAAATTTGAACATCCCCTTAGAAGGTGAATTTGAGAAATAATCTCTTAGTGCTTTCATTTGTATCATAGTGTTTGCATTTTGAAATAAAAAGAAACCTTTTACAAAATTTCACGCTCCTAGTCCCAGTTTCGACTGTGCGTTGATATGTATGTCAGTCAATTCTTGAGAATATTACTAGCTAAATCTTTGGAATGATCGCCAGTTTACCTTTTATTGTGTAATCTGTTTTAATAGAGACATCTTACTAATGTCAATTGTTTCATTTAGAACTGCGGTTACGGTATAACTTAAGCAATATCTGTCTTATTTATTACTTGGGGCTAGTAGTAATAATAATATAGTTTTGGTAAAATCCGACACAGACTTGAATGTTATGTGTTCAGTAAATCTCTTGTGTCTCGTGAAGGCTCGACTGAGAGCTGTAGTAACCGTAACATTTAGGATGGTTTATGTTAATTGCCTATTCCGTTCAGGCAGTGCGGCCTTCCGAGACCATGTTCATGACGATGAAAGGAGGGCCGTTACTGGGCCTTTTTCAATGGCTTCTTTATACGACAGTGAAATCTTTTCTTGCTGTGAGAAGGAATATATTATTATGTGGAAATATGAAACCCAAAGCATTATTTTAAGCTCCAATATAAAAATATATTTTACAAATTCAGAAAAATTTGAAATATAAATATAACGAGATGAAAAAGTTCTCACATATAAATAAATTGGGGTAAGTGGGTACCATACCCTTTATAATAAAAAAAATGTTCTGTGTTTTTGAAATAGACAGATACTGAATCAGTATTATCTTTTTAATTTTCCTCTTTATTGTGATACTGCTATAATTTACTTAAAAATAAATAAAAGGCAAGAATACAAGAACCCTTATGAAAATCCTTTGTTTTCAAATAACGATACAGCCTGTGCAACAGATACAAGAGAATTTAATTAGGTTAGTTGTTTGCTGTAGACAATTATTTTGCCTCAAATAGACTTGGTTTAAAATGATTTACCAAGCTGTGGATAAAATAACATCACAACGGTCGGCAATAATTGGCCTGCTACGGTTTTCCCGTCCAATTATAATTTAGATGTGTACAATAATTATTGCACTTGTCTAAAGTAAATAAGTTTTTAACACAGTAGTGCGTCTCACTATCAACAAATCGATTACTGCTTACCATCAGCTAGGATCACAGTCAACCCCTAGTTTATACCATTTAAAAATTTTATAAAGTTTGTAATCTTTTGGACAGTACCTACGATGTTGGAATGAAAATCATAATAAGATAAATAACTTGATTATGTTTTGCACTTGACAGATTTTGATTGCCATGTAAAAACCTTAATATTAATTTCACTTTAGGCCTCAACTACTTATTCCCTTATTGCACAGACTATTCTATTATCCTTATATTTAGTGTTTGTCTGCTTTGCGTTGTGCCAAATAGACTCACATTTGACCAGTTTTTTTTTACAAAGTCGGCTTAAATAGGTACTCAAAAAGGTATCTTAGTTAAAAAGTTTATCATAATGAACAAATTCCATTACCAAACATCTTCAATTTTTAAATTCATCCTCCGTTGAATTTTAAAATCCGTTCTCGCTGAAATGCGCTTGAATTATAATTCTATTAAACTTTAATCAACATTCTGACTTAAACAGTTCTCTACTTAATTACAAAATACTAAGTCGAACTACTCACATTTTACTTTTCGTTTTACAAGTAGAACAAGTGCGGACGCAGAATAAATAAATGAAGAACTATTCGGGGATCGGGAGGGAGTGGTTGAAGGGGAGGGAAGAAGTTTAATCATTTGTTTGTTTGTGCGCGTTTACTTAGATGTGGTCTTACTCATCATAAGTTAGATTAGTGCGGTGAATGTGGGACAACTGTTGGTGAAAATGTCCGCAATAGGGAATGTTGCTATGAATTACAAATATATACCTACTCGTAAAATTTATATTTATACCGTAAGAGAAAATATAAGAATGCTGAAATTCACACTTTGTAACTGTAATTATACGTAACGAATTAATTTAATTAATTCGTTACGTTAACTACAACAATTTATACTAAGAGAGGATAAAAATGTTCTCTTACTGCGTCTAAATTACATGATGGTTTGAGAGTACACGTATATTCAGAAAATACTGCACAACATTTGTTAGAATGGCGAATGGTGGATTCGGAAAAGTTATGCTTTTACTCATACACGTTTGCATATCAATATTATTATATTTTTACACAGGATGAAAAATGGGATGGACCGCTTCCTATTGCCAAATCTATGTAGGTATTGCCCTTTCAATAACAAAGCGTTGGAGCATAAATATTATTGTAGAATTATATTATTTAGTAATATAAGTAATAAAACTTTTTGGACTATTATACTATTTGATTTATTTTGTAGAATATTTACGGTGAACAAGAAACGTTGACTCCTTCTAAAAGTACCTAAAGACATAATTCAAAAGTCAGCATCATTAGTATCCTACGGTAAGGTGCACTATAAGTTTATTAAGATCCTATTCACACTAATCTTGAAGACGCCTAATTTGTAATAGGACGGCAAGATCGCAGTATGTAAATTTTTCCAGTCCTTGGAGATTTACGGTATAAAGGACAAGGCAAAATGCTTAGTTCGGATCGTAGAGGTGCTAACTAAGAGTGGATGCTCGCCGAACGTCGGGTTGTCCGATGGAAGAAAGATGACAGTAAAATCAAAGCACACTCTCGAAAACGTTCCCTGTATAACATCAAAAGATTGGCTGCTTTGTAGATTGAAATTAACCAAATCTCGACCATCCATAGCCTCTTTGCAAGCCTATTAACTAAGTTCAAAGCACAGCAAAATTGCTTTACAAAAGATAGGTCAACGACAGTTGTAGGAGTGCAACTCAGAAATCACGTTTGGGACACCTTTGAATCCCAGGATGCAATTGGCATATTCTGAGCCCTCTCAAAAGCATTTGATTGCGTTGACCATACTACTCTGATCTATAAATTGTACTGCCACGGAATGAATAAACAAGTGGATTCAAAGTAAACTCAGTACCTAACTAGATACCAATAACAAATAGGTACCTAGTTAGGTTTGATTTGTTATTGTTTGAGTATCAAAGTAGAATTACATTACCCGTTTGTATGGCAACTAGACTTGTAGAGCTACACAAGCCCTACGCCACGCGAGGCTACGCGACGCGACGCTACGTACAACTTACTTGTGCGTCGGTTAAATGTAGTTCCCGCTTCAAAACCGTGTTAAGATAATAACTTTTTTTATATGAATTACTAAGTCAACACATACCTAATCATTAAACATTTGAAGACATGTGACATTTACTAACCCGCACTGCGCTGTTTATTATAGGCCATTTTTTTATTGAGTCCCAGCTGTGGGAATATTATAAGACTGATTATGCTAAGCTTATGTCGCGGAGCCCACGCAATATTACATGTAGGTACACCAAACTAACTTGAAACTTATTATACCGCAATACGGAAATCCAATCTCTTCCCCGACAGGGTTCGTTACGTCGATGAAACAAGATTTTTATTTATGGGGCGTTGGTAAACCGGGAAGAGGAACTAGAAGTTTTATTTAAGTGAGCTAAAATATTTTCATTTCTTTTGTAGGCGAAACTTGCTTGTGTATAGTTTAACGTGCACTTTACTGGGCCTGTGAAAACCAGGCTTAAGAGAAAAGTCCTCACCTTACACATTCCTGCACCGGATACGGGCGGAAGAAACGCTCAGGTGTGACTACGAGTATTGGGTAATTCACCGTCCGGCCGTCCGTTAACCGTCCGGACCGAACCCGAGTCGACGATGGCGCATAGTTTTCCATGCGCCCCTCAATATTACCCATTTAGCATTTGTGATATCAGAAATCTTTGTTATATACCTTACATCACCTTACATCTGTGTGAACCCATAACCTACAAACATAGCATAAGTTTCATTGTTGTGACAAATGCATTTGAAAGAGTTGAAACCGGATCCGCAAATATACAAAAGTTTGATACTCGTCTGAAGTTTTATCTTGAGAAGGTTTTAGAGATAAAATGGTTCCTTGGAAAATATGCAGGAATGACAGGAAATTCACAATACCAGAATCCCTGTTACGAGTGCGAGCTTATTTTACGGTAAAGCGATCGACATGTTTATGACGTTTGGCGTTCCCATTGGTTCACTTTAAGCCCTTAACCAATAAGAGCGTTAAACGTGGTATATGTTTTAATTGCAATAACATAAAAAGAACCTATTGCAAAAAAACATATTGAAAACGCCTAACTCTGTTAAAGCACGCCAGTATTAGGTCTTTTATTTGGCGTGCCTCGTTTTGTTGTCACCAAATCAACTGCCGAATATGACATTGTATACATCGTAATCAATTTTTGCGGTCGTTTTAAGCATTATAATACAAGAAAGTCTGAGAAAAACGGATCACATATGCAGTACTTACTAAAATGTTTCTCACAAAACATCAAATGCGAACTAGAACAGAAATACAAGTTTCGAAGCAAAAAGTGTAAAACTGCGGGTTGAATACGAATGTTCGCTTAGCAGCTGCTGGCAAGGAGTGAAGACAAATGAAGATCGTCGTTAGAGATGTACAACAGGGCGAGGGCGCTCTGTATGAGAATTTTTTATAATAAATAAAAAAAAGCCTCAACAGTACTCCTACATTATTAACCGACTCTGTTAATAAAAGATAATATATTATAATGTACGAGTACTGCAGATATCTGACATCAGCAAATCTTAAACAATAAAGCCTTTTGTACTCGGTACGTTTTTCGTCGTGTGAAGGCACGGTTAACAAAACGTACCGTGTACAAGGGGCCATAGACAGCGATACAAACACTGATGAAACACGGCGGCCGTGGCGCCGTAAAACGTGCCGTGTACAAGGCCTAAGGTATTAAAAACAATTTGTAGGTACAACTAGATGGGGCTGCAGCTTATAATTATTACTGACGTAATAATAATAAAAAATCGCGTAACCACGCGAGGGGTACATTTTGGTGAATATCGTCAACTTTCTTTTATTTTAATTTTTAACCGTATTTGAAAAAGAAAGGGGTTTTTAAAGTATCACACATTCTAGAAGTCAAAGATGAACTAATAATAAGGAACTGACCCGCATAACGAGAATTGTGATTCTACGGCATAAAATAAAAATAATTAGACATACTTGTACATCGTAAGATTTATTCAACAATTCAAGTCACATATCTTGTGATACAGTACAACGTGAATGTGAAGCTCTATTGAGAACTATTTCATGAACTCTACTCACGGTATTTAGTTTGTGCTGAATGTTCTGGGGTCTGTTAGAATATCCGCAGAAATACAAACGTAATAACCTCGTAAGGCTGCGTTCCCTTTGTGTTCTAACGGTTAATTTATCGTCGGGTGACTATCGTCCGTAGTCGTTCCCAGTATAACGACTGTTTGTCGTCAATTATATTTTATCTATATATATAAATATAATTTATACATTGACAGTTCTTCATACATTTGCATTCGCTGTTTGAGCTCGTCGCCATAAAATTAATGTCACCGCAAACAAGTTGTCGATGACAGTTATGGTTATGACGTGTAAAATCCATTAAAAAAAATTTAAGCTACGACATTTTAAATTACACGATTATTCTGTCGTCACGATGTGGGAACGCGGCCTTACAAGCTTGATTTAGTTTACATATTTGTATTATGTTGCGTGGTCTTGTTATTTTATTAAATCGAACAAAAATGCAAAATTTAGATGAATACCGACAAGAATGGAATAGAATAGAATAAACTTTATTGTAAACCAAAAAGTAACAGTGCAGTGAGTACCGACATTTGTTATTAATGTCTTATTTTGTCTGTGTCCGTTACATATTTTTTAATATCTCGTAAAATTGATAGTAGCTTGGGTTTAGTTAGCGCCAGTCCCTTAGTTAATAAAACCAACTTTCAATTTGTTTACTTAAAAAAAATATATAAAAGTAAGTCTAATCTAATTCAGGTCTTTTCCTGGCCTTAATTAGTTTGAGCTACTCTCTAGACTAAAATATTGCGGCTTCAGAACCAACGTCGAATACCTACTGTTCTTCTCTTAACAAAGCGGAAAATACAGCGATCCCTTTTATTTCTCTAATTGGTTGATATTATTTCAGCAATACTTAGCTCCACCATTTTGAAACCCTTTTGTAGATTAAATTGGGTCGCATTATTCGGCAAGGCTGGCTAGAATTATATAACAATAGAAAACTCAAAACCCAAACTAAGTACTAGTTATTCGCTAATGTTCTTCTCTTATATTTGTTGGCATTAATTAACTCTGTAGACAAATTACTAAAGTATGTTCATTGTCTTCAAATGCTTTTGTATTTATCTGCAGATGGCCCTTAGAGGCCCAGCAGGGTCGAAGCCTACTAGGGCTACAGGTTCTGCGAAAAAAAACCCGGAATCTTAGAACGAAGGCAAAGAAGAAATATAGGAGTGGGTTTAAGTCAGTAAAAGACACGCCCTCTCGCTCCACCCTAGAGCGGGAGAAGTCATTGGATGATTTTTCTACTAAAATAAAAAGGTCACTTAAACTTTTTACTCCCAATCATATAAATAAATAAATATTTAATAATTATAATTAACTTACGAGGTTATTACGTTTGTATTTCTGCGGATATTCTAACAGACCCCAGAACATTCAGCACAAACTAAATACCGTGAGTAGAGTTCATGAAATAGTTCTCAATAGAGCTTCACATTCACGTTGTACTGTATCACAAGATATGTGACTTGAATTGTTGAATAAATCTTACGATGTACAAGTATGTCTAATTATTTTTATTTTATGCCGTAGAATCACAATTCTCGTTATGCGGGTCAGTTCCTTATTATTAGTTCATCTTTGACTTCTAGAATGTGTGATACTTTAAAAACCCCTTTCTTTTTCAAATACGGTTAAAAATTAAAATAAAAGAAAGTTGACGATATTCACCAAAATGTACCCCTCGCGTGGTTACGCGATTTTTTATTATTATTACGTCAGTAATAATTATAAGCTGCAGCCCCATCTAGTTGTACCTACAAATTGTTTTTAATACCTTAGGCCTTGTACACGGCACGTTTTACGGCGCCACGGCCGCCGTGTTTCATCAGTGTTTGTATCGCTGTCTATGGCCCCTTGTACACGGTACGTTTTGTTAACCGTGCCTTCACACGACGAAAAACGTACCGAGTACAAAAGGCTTTATTGTTTAAGATTTGCTGATGTCAGATATCTGCAGTACTCGTACATTATAATATATTATCTTTTATTAACAGAGTCGGTTAATAATGTAGGAGTACTGTTGAGGCTTTTTTTTATTTATTATAAAAAATTCTCATACAGAGCGCCCTCGCCCTGTTGTACATCTCTAACGACGATCTTCATTTGTCTTCACTCCTTGCCAGCAGCTGCTAAGCGAACATTCGTATTCAACCCGCAGTTTTACACTTTTTGCTTCGAAACTTGTATTTCTGTTCTAGTTCGCATTTGATGTTTTGTGAGAAACATTTTAGTAAGTACTGCATATGTGATCCGTTTTTCTCAGACTTTCTTGTATTATAATGCTTAAAACGACCGCAAAAATTGATTACGATGTATACAATGTCATATTCGGCAGTTGATTTGGTGACAACAAAACGAGGCACGCCAAATAAAAGACCTAATACTGGCGTGCTTTAACAGAGTTAGGCGTTTTCAATATGTTTTTTTGCAATAGGTTCTTTTTATGTTATTGCAATTAAAACATATACCACGTTTAACGCTCTTATTGGTTAAGGGCTTAAAGTGAACCAATGGGAACGCCAAACGTCATAAACATGTCGATCGCTTTACCGTAAAATAAGCTCGCACTCGTAACAGGGATTCTGGTATTGTGAATTTCCTGTCATTCCTGCATATTTTCCAAGGAACCATTTTATCTCTAAAACCTTCTCAAGATAAAACTTCAGACGAGTATCAAACTTTTGTATATTTGCGGATCCGGTTTCAACTCTTTCAAATGCATTTGTCACAACAATGAAACTTATGCTATGTTTGTAGGTTATGGGTTCACACAGATGTAAGGTGATGTAAGGTATATAACAAAGATTTCTGATATCACAAATGCTAAATGGGTAATATTGAGGGGCGCATGGAAAACTATGCGCCATCGTCGACTCGGGTTCGGTCCGGACGGTTAACGGACGGCCGGACGGTGAATTACCCAATACTCGTAGTCACACCTGAGCGTTTCTTCCGCCCGTATCCGGTGCAGGAATGTGTAAGGTGAGGACTTTTCTCTTAAGCCTGGTTTTCACAGGCCCAGTAAAGTGCACGTTAAACTATACACAAGCAAGTTTCGCCTACAAAAGAAATGAAAATATTTTAGCTCACTTAAATAAAACTTCTAGTTCCTCTTCCCGGTTTACCAACGCCCCACAAATAAAAATCTTGTTTCATCGACGTAACGAACCCTGTCGGGGAAGAGATTGGATTTCCGTATTGCGGTATAATAAGTTTCAAGTTAGTTTGGTGTACCTACATGTAATATTGCGTGGGCTCCGCGACATAAGCTTAGCATAATCAGTCTTATAATATTCCCACAGCTGGGACTCAATAAAAAAATGGCCTATAATAAACAGCGCAGTGCGGGTTAGTAAATGTCACATGTCTTCAAATGTTTAATGATTAGGTATGTGTTGACTTAGTAATTCATATAAAAAAGTTATTATCTTAACACGGTTTTGAAGCGGGAACTACATTTAACCGACGCACAAGTAATTTGTACGTAGCGTCGCGTCGCGTAGCCTCGCGTGGCGTAGGGCTTGTGTAGCTCTACAAGTCTAGTTGCCATACAAACGGGTAATGTAATTCTACTTTGATACTCAAACAATAACAAATCAAACCTAACTAGGTACCTATTTGTTATTGGTATCTAGTTAGGTACTGAGTTTACTTTGACTTTGATCTTTCGG
Source organism: Mythimna separata (assembly GCA_030763345.1). NCBI lineage: Eukaryota > Metazoa > Arthropoda > Insecta > Lepidoptera > Noctuidae > Mythimna > Mythimna separata. The sequence continues at coordinate 3,220,186 of JAKKIA010000036.1, read as the reverse complement.
CATAATGTTCACTGTTCTGGAAACAGGCGGTGGTCTTTGAACTTAAGTATTTCTACGTAAATAATATCTAATAGAGATATCATTAGGTATACGATACTTGAGTAGGTATTTCGTTTAAGTTAGATATCTTTAAACGATAAATCTGCTAGTAATATTAGAATAACTTACAATTTATTTTGTTAATGATAGCATAATATTTAGTTCACAAATTATACTCTTGTACATTTTATATTTATAAATATAAAGAATTGTTTCCACAGTAACTTTTTTTAATGATATAAACTAGTGCGTGATGCAATCGTTGATGGTGAGGTGCACTAGGTTATTAAGAGCCTGTTAACTTTAACAATAAAGACACTAAATTATTAACGACGGGGAGACCGCACTTAATGACTTTAAAATGAGAAATCCAAAAGAACTAAATCTTGAGGACCGAAGAATGGAACAACATTGCTTTTATCCTGTTTTTACTGTCAAGTGTAACTCGCAATACTCTCACGCACAACAAAGTCTATAATCTCAGCTTGTTAGCGTGGTACCGTCCCTCACTGGAATTAATAGCTTAGTCCAATTACTGCGCTCTTTTCTTTGGATCTTGATTTAAAAGTCCACTCTCGTATTCAGAAGATAATCGTTTGTGACTCGATCGCTGTTTTCTTCTAGTCTAGTGTACTCGATGGTACTGTTCTGACGTTTAGATTTCGCCTCAATATTGGAGATAATTACTGTTTATTTTGTGTTTGTAAGAAGAATCTAAATGAGTAAAATAATATAGATCCTTTTTTGCTGTCGTTGTTGATGTTACGAGAAGAATAATGAGTAGGTATAATGGAGAATTGGATGGATGGATGGTGTGAAAATAGAATAGGGTTATTTCCCTGATCATCATCATTTCAGTTGAAAGACGTCCATAACGACCGGTCCTATGTGTCTCGCTTGCATCGGATTCCCATGAACCTAACCTCGTCATCTGCTTTGGTGACGTGGGGAAACTTTTAAAAGAATGTGAATGGCCAAATCTTTGAAGGATAACGGATATCACTCAAATGAATCTTGGGCCGATTTGAATGAAAATTAAAACAGTATTTGGCGTTTTCAATCCAAATCTCAAAATAAAATAAATCGTTTCAGAAATGAATGTCCCTCCCCGTTAGTTTGCCCATCAATATAACGTTAGAAAATAGCCAACAATGTGTCTCTAAATTTAACCATTACCATTTATGTTTCGTGTTCCTACTACATAAAACCGCCATCATCCAGCTAATTAATCAAATTACTATTAGTCCATTGATCAAAGCTCAGCACGATTAGAACGAAATTGATTTTGCCCGTAGTGCTATTGTATCATTAGGCAGGGTTAATCTTGCATTAAACGCGGTATTAATAATAGTAGCAGTACCGAACCGTTTGACGTCTGGTTCTCAAATTGGAGCAAGCCAGGGCTATCTTGAAACGGGCCCTACTCAGTCGTAAAAGGTCAGAATTCAGATGTCTCCTGCCGGAGGCTCTAAGTGGAGATCTTGCCGTCCGTGGACGGAGATGTCGAGGCAAAATTCCGCTATCGTGACAAGTTGCGTCGAGTTTCACTGCAGCAACTAGAGTTTCGTCGAGATCTTATGGAGACATGCGACGTTATGGTTATGGCGTACCCAGCACTGGTAAATCCTCTTTGAGGAATTCCTGAAAAAACTTTATCGCATAGTTTCCGAGGCACGGGGTATCAGTAGTGTCCTAGACAAATTTATATGAATACAAAATGAATCAACGAATTCACGTTGATACTTGCCCGGTTTCGAACTATTTTTAAAGAAATGATCTCAGCTAAAATTTACTTGAATTTGTAGAATCACTCGTAAAAGATCCTTTATCTGGAAGAGTACTTTTAAGTTGAAGCTATAACTTAAACGAAAATTCTCCTTTTGAAAAATATCAAGGCGAACTAAAGGACAGATATAGAATATCATAAATATACTATACAAGCCGCTTATTTAGTTAAAAGCTTTGCAAAGCTTAGTGAAATAAGCAACCAACGTTGTGTATGGAGATCAATCGGGTCGTCCATCAAAGGAATAACTCACACACGCACACACACAATGACATCATCAATGGTTTAGCTAGTTTGAATGTGTGCCGTCCACATGGTTACAGTTTAGATTTGAATGCGAATGCCTAATACCGTAGGTACTGGTACGTCACAGACGAAGTGTCAATCTAATTGCAATACATGTAATTGCTACACCAACTATCCACAATCACAGTTGTGTAGATCAGAAACACAGGTACCTAAGCGAAGTCCGAAGTTAATATGGAGAAATGTACATTCATCAGATTAGTAAAATTTATTAAATTATTAAATTCTGTTGTAGTAAATTAGGTATAATTATTCAAACAATTCACATAAATTTATTACCGGATTACCGGGACACTCCTGATCATGCCGTTATCTTCATCAACTACATACTCTAATCGCTCCATATTTCTACTATTTAAATAAAATTATGATCTTACTCGAAATTTGGAAAAATCCTGTTCGTAACAGATCAAAAGATATTATTTCAAAGTTCTATGAATACTCGTACTGTACAATTAAATCTATTTTTTAAATAGGTAGGAAGTAAAATATCTTGTTACTACTGAAATAGACCTTTGTTCAAGTTGATACAATCGACTTGAAAGAAAACACAAATATTGTTTTAATAAAATGAGATACCTTGTTTCGAGTAGATCCGTGCTACGATGAGCGAGTGAAACGTTCGACAAACAAAGTTACGGAAAGGCAAACAGAGTGATTCAGGCTATTGGAAAATTATATTATTTTAAACATTGAGAAAGATGCGGTCTTCTTATGCGTAAACTGATTTAACTTATGTAAAAAGTTAAGTCATGTAAGGCCGCATTCAAACTATGTCATGACGACAGAATAGATAATCTTGTAGTTGCTTAATTAAGTGGTTATAAGTGATTATAATTATTTTGTAATTATATTTAAATGATTTAAAAACAGCACCTTACAGTAAGAACCAAGATACGATAGCAAGGACAGGGTTGACCGCCTTTGTTTCTTGTTTCGAAAATTAATCGTTTTGGAGAGCGATCGGAGATCTTCAGGAGCAGACAAGTACTTTGGCAAAGAAGAAGTAATTATATCTATAACATTAAGTTAGTACTTTTGTCTATATAGACAAAAGGAGAAACTGAGTGACACATCAACGCACAGCCGAAATAATTGGGTCCAGGAGCATTTTCGTTTTATGTCGTAGGCGAGCACTAAGAGAGGCTTTCTCAAATTTTACACTAAGAGGAGAGACGTGGTTCTAAAGTTGGGATGGAGAAACTACCTTTACGCAGGCGCAACCGGTGGCAGAAACTAGTCGTTTATAAGATCCAGAAATAACTATTTGCAAAACGCGTCATTGAATTGAGAGACAGCGTATATTCACAGTTCAAAGTAATATGAAAATTAATAAAAACTATTTTAAAATTCAACCTTTCAAACCTAAAATATTTGTGCGTAATGTAACAATGTAATATGTTCCATTTCAAACTATAAGTAATATATTTAAATGGAAGTACCCTTTTCACCCGTGACATTTACTGAATAAAACGCCCACTTTGATATACCTTTTTAGCACTCATTTTTCCTATCACTAGTAGCAAAAAGGCTTTATATCAACAAAATTAATTTTTGTATTTATAATGCAATGTGCTTCATATTATTATTTCGCGTTACTTAAAATTCAATTCGAACCTCCTATAACCAAATCAACCCCCAAACATTCAACAAACCAAACAACCGACCAAGCAACCTACTAACCTTGTTCTATTTCAATCTTGAATCAACAAATCACGTTTAAGAGTTCACAAGCTAGTACGTGCGTCGAAATATGCTCATATAATATTGGAGTTAATTTATGCAATCATAATCATAACGAGAAATAAGCTATAAGTGAAGTGGTTTAACAATCAACCTACTTCTGGCTCATCGATGGCATCGATGATATTGATCTATTCAGTCCCATACAGTAATTATTCTGTTAGTAGCTGTGCCCGCGACTTCGTTCGCGTGGATGTCGGAACTTAACAATGTATTTTTAGTGTGAAGCGCTGTTGGAGGATACCGATACAAATATAATTTATTTATTCTAGTCGTTCTTTATAAACAACACTAGCTGTGGAACCATCTGGAGCGTACTTTAAAAGATTATTGGGGTTGTTTACTCGTGAAAAAAGAGCTACGAGTACGTATAGTTGACCATGGGAAAAGCATCCAATACTTAGGTCCTGTGTAGGCGGTGAGCTTTATTAATTGTCATGGCATAACAGAGACTAACTGGGAATTGAACTCGTTTGAAAGAAAAAGTAAAGTTGTTAGGAATTATAGGTATTCTTGGAATATTATTCTGTTATGGGTTAATTTAATTTTCTGTCTATGTCCTAAATACCAGTAATATCATAATAACACTGAGCAAACAGTGGAATTGATGTTAATGTTAATCTACACATTTGATAATGGACTACTCAGAACTGTTGATACACTTGTCAAAATGTATCACAGTGTTTAATTTTATACTTATGTGAATGACACGACGTTTTAAGTCATCCGAGTTTTTTTGAGACGGTCATCATCTTCTGACTTTTTCCGCTTAAGACCGTTTTCACATTTTCCGATCCGATATCGGTATCGGACGCCGATACGATATCGGGGTAAGGTAAATGTATGAGATATGTACCTATCTTTCATATTGTCCGACCCGATATCGGATATCGGAGCACAGTATTTCATACATTTTACTTACCCCGATATCGTATCGGCGTCCGATACCGATATCGGATCGGATAATGTGAAAACGGTCTAAGAGTGAAGACTAAAATCAGAGTTAGGTTTTTTTCACCTAACCTGCATTTTGCGTTCCAGAACCATGAGTTTCCTTTTCAGAACCGAACCCATGGTCCTAGCAAGGATTGGCCTTGATATCTGTTTGAGACTATGAGGTCATTCAAATAATGTTCACGATAACAGAAATAATTAGCAAATGCTTGAAAACAATTTTAAGAAAAAATCCGGGATTACAAACTTAAATTTACCTATTTATAACTTACTCATAAGTAATTTTAATACTTTCCAGCATTTATTAATTAAATTTAAATTGTTAATGGAATTTCCACTTGTTGTCTACTAGATCGAAATCTTGTTTGTTTCGTATCTGAGACGTGTCATAACTCTTAATGCCTCTTCGTGTGAATGAAGCACGTTCGACTTCAGTACTAAGTACCGAAGCCGAACGTACAGTATTCTCATTCACCGGGTTTTTTGTATATCAATGCATTCAACACAATAATTTATTTATCATGAACTAAGCAAATACTGTATGCAGTTGAAAGGTTATTATGTGACGCCATGCGAATGAAAATACATTATTCCATGAAGTAGTTAATTTATCGCATGTGGCCGAATAAATCGGTACAGTACTTGATTGATATAGTTATTTAAAAAAACATTATAAATTCGCAGAAAATATTATATTTGAACCATTGCATATTTTGCAACAGTATTCACACAATTCAATAAATTAAAGCTGCGAATCTGTCTCACGTTTCAATGAATATTCAATCATCAGTTTCAACAAACTATAGCAGGCATAAAATTTATTTAAGGATTTATATTTTTCAGGAAAAATGTAATATCTCTACTATGTATCTGGTAGAAACACGTAGTGTGTTGGTAATGGAAAAAATAGATACCTCAATATATTTAATGAAAAAATCACTTAGAGGCCCTGAGTATCACTCATGATATTCGCAAGAATATTTTCTCTCCATACTTTTTACTATCATTAATAACTCATTAAGAGTGGTTGGAGCAATTTTGTTACCAGTGCTGATTTCGCCACTGTAATAAATACCTTGACAAAAATCCCTACAAATATTTTTGACTAGTCAACTACAACTATCGATAAACAGAATATAAAATAAACTTACTCAAAAGCAGTTCTCATTAAAGTGGTTTACTAAAGGAATTACTAGCTAATTTTGTTCATTAAGTGATATATTTATAAACGGAATGTTGTATTCAAAAGATTCCGCTCGCTGCCGTTATCGTGAGAGTTCTGTCGCTCTGGCATCCGGCCTTGCAGATCTGATTAATGTTTATAAATTATGACCCATTTTAGGTAGCTTTGAATATGGGGCGAGCAATGGTTTTGTCGTATTTTTACCGAATGCACTTTTTCAATTGAATAAAATCCCGATCCCTTTCCCGCATAAAATATTTCAGCAAAATTGTCGACGAGTGTGGCTGTAAAATGTTATGTGCTCACAAATTGTCCATTTAGAACTCTAACGCTCGGCAAAGCTAAATGGAATGATAAAATAAAGATAAACGATGATTTATACTGGTCGATTTTGAATAAATGGATTATGAGTATGGACAAATACCTACAATCCTACATTCTTTTGATAATTTGATTTTAATATAGCTTTTAGCATTAACGAACAAGTTTTCCTTATTCTGAAGCATAATCTTACCCAGAGATAAACATAAAAATAGAACAACTAAAGCCTTTGAACGGACACTTACATAGGGTCAAGTGGTTTGTGTTGTTTGTCTAGTGCTCCACAAACGCATTTGTTGATTTTCGTCTTATTAAGAGAAGTTATGCGGAGAATGTTGTGAGTGCTCGTACTTGCAAACCGCCTGTTTATATGTGAAATCATCAAATAACTTCTCGCTCTTTGCTTTTACTGACCAAAATTCACAGTGTTTCTTTTTTTGTAAGAGCTATAGTAACTCCTACGAATAATCTGCAGATCTAGTAGCAGTCGGCCCTATAATTGCCCCATTATGATATATCTTTGAAGTGCGCGTGAAACTGAATGCCCCATCGACCCGTGGTTAGGGTGTCTCTATTTGTAAACTGCCTAATATTGACGTCATCAGTAGCACTACTGTTTAAATATTTATAGGATAAACATTATAGGCTAATATACAACAGTTATGTTTGCTCCAAAATAGAAAAGTGTTCGTGCAAATAGACATGCGGGATTTAGATCACACATGCGTCCTCTGTGCTACAAAGCCGGCCAGACTCACAGTGTACTATTAAGCCCGCAAATTGGATGGCTAGTGCCGCCATCACTCCCGTAGGACATCTAGGTTTCGTTTTGTAGCGACTTTGTGCAACAAGATCTGATAGGAATGGTCTACAAAGCCACAATAAGATAACTAGCTAAAAATTGGAACCAAAATTAGAATCGGGGATAGATGCAAAATCCGACGGAAGTTCCGAACGAATGAAATCGGAATCGAACTTTCGTAACGTATCTACTTTAAACTGTCAATTATACAAAAGAGGCGACTTTAAATTCCATCGATGCAATCAATATAATATTCTGTTTTAACAGTAAATTGAATACTTTCTCGTTAAAACCGAATGCTATGTAGGTACGTTTTTATGCACAGAACATTTTTTGATTTATAATTGTAGGTAGCTTTTTTGTTTAAGAGCATAATTATTGCACTCATGGGCTGCAGCTGAAAATGAGCCTCAGGTGGTGGCATTTTTTTACCATTTGGTATTTTGCTGAGTTGAGGATCTTTTGGCACTACTGTGAGAAAAATTTAAACTCAATTTTCTTTCTTTTTTTGTTAGTAAATTGATAGATTTGTATGATACCACATTTCGTGAATATGACACACTGGTACATTCCCACGAGCCACTGACTTCTCTCGCGTCTATGTTTTCAGGCTCGCGGCTAAAAACACGCTCGTGACTCGTGGCTCAATGAATTCCCAACTTATTTCAGTAGCATGTGATACGGATTGGATTCCTGCTTCACGTGCGCAAAAGCCAATAGCAAAAGAAATCAATGGATATTTTGCTGTTTAAAGTTAAACTGTCGGTTTTAATGTTACCGGCACTCATTGAAAAGTTTTAAAGATCTTTTTTGTTCGATAGAGTTACCGCGGTCCTGGAATGCATAGGGCCTTAGGCAGGTTTTAATCAGTAAATTTACGTTGAGTGACAATGCTAATTCTTTGGTTAAGGAACACTCCAGCCTTCTGATCACAAAAAGCGTTAGTGAATCAATGTGGCGGCAACCAGAAGCAATGTGTAAATGTGCCGAAAATCATTAGCCAGGGCAAAATTATTATAGTTTTATCTTTCGACTGCAGAAGGATTTTTTATATTGCTAATCGGTTGTTATTTTTTTGTCAAATCACTTCATTACGATGGTATAAAAAGTTGCTACAGCTTGTGATTACAAGTAATAAGCAAACCAATGCGGCTACAACTTTATTCAAGTACCTATTCTATTCCAAGCAATACATTGTAATTTATACAGCCATACAAATGATTAAATACATAAATAAGTGAAGTACGTAAATATCGTACGTGATATAACGCAGCGTCACAGACTCCGGTACTGCGGTGTATCTGAAATATTTTCAATAACAGACAGAAAATGTGATTCTATCATCTGAAGTCTACGAATCCGTGTTTCGATGTTACGTTGCAAAAATTTTGATCGTATTAGACGAATTTTGCTTTATGTTTTTATTTTGCTATCTATCTAGGTTTCTGCCTTCGTTAGAGGAATCGGGTACAGTTATTTTTCTTTTTTGTTAGAATAAAATAAAACGAGATTCATGTCATAGAAAATCAAGAATTTAAACAAAGGAATATCATATCTCAAAGATTTAAAAGTTTTTGAAATTCTGTTTTGGGAATAGAACATATTTTGGTTGAAGTGTACGTAGCGGAGCACTGAGGAAAAAAGACTTATAGCCGAACCAAATATCGTAGATAGAAAAAAAAAAGGAAACAACAGAAAACATGTAAAATTTTTGTATTGTATCATTTGTTTTACTATCTTTGAATGCCAAAACTGGATATAGATAGGTTATTGGGATCGGCCGCTAAAGAATTACTACAAAAAAGACTTTTCACCCTAAAAAAACGCCTAATCAAGCTAGGGATCCAGTAGGATGTGGACGTAGAAGGGTGGGAACATCTGGTAAGACTAAATGTGAGTCAAGGTCACTTGTAACTTAAAGTGAAACGTATAAAATGTTGGAAAACTTCGAGGAGATCCATGTTCAATTCATGTAAATAGCGACATCTGCGGCATCACATAATAACTACGAAATCCTGCGTTACGTAAATAAAATTCTCCACTCAATTTGAACAAATACGACCGCTTGAAACAATCTATCGGCCAGTTACCCAAACCAAACCAGGCAAAATTCCCGTTTGGTCGGAGGTCCCTTTTCCACGAAGGTTTGCGGTACTTTACTCTCTGTTTCGCATACTTCCAAAGTGTAATATACAACTAGATGCAATTTATACCTGAGTTCTAAATATTAACGTTTACCGTGGACGCCATAAATAAGATATTTCCATGAAACCTGCCGCAAAATTGCCAGAAAGCCGAAATGTTTTTGTATATCAAAGTATTAGGGGTAGTCAGGTCAAAGCTTGGTCACGCTTTTTTGAGTATTTAAAATGAAAGCCCAGTGTTAACATTCTGCATGCAAAAAGAAACCCACTTGGTGTCAATCTATTATTTGGTAGCAGCAGGATTGAGCGGTTTTAAGGTTTTGTACCTCAGTTGACAACATGGAATCCTTATAGTTTTTAATGTGTGGAAGTATCAAACTGAAATTAACATAGAAAACACAGGTCCATTACTCTTGAAAGCAATGAAAAAATCAAACATCACATCTTCTTTACTAAAGTCACACACTTGAACTTATCTGATTTGCACGACAAGTAAACACCGCTTAACTTTGTGTTGGCTCATGTCACGCACGTCACGAACACGCGTGTAAATGAATATAAACATGCGCGTGATGTCTGCAGATACGCCTTACTACCATATTATCTCGAACTAGCGATGGGCGATTTCGAGATGTAGGAATCAAAGTCCCTAAAATAAATCATCGAGTCAACCATGGATTCGCCCTTCTACAAATATAAATCTTTACAATTTTTTATTAAGATGCGTCGAAATTACGTAAAAAGCTTACCAAGTTTCCTTTTCAAATTATTTCTTTTTTCTAATGATTGAATTACAATCATGACCTCAAACAATTTAACCAAATTGATACAAGGAAAATTACTTGAATAAGTACGTCTGCCTAAATTATTCCTTTCTCTTCTTAATTTTTCTCCAATAAGGAGGAATTATGTCGACTGCTTCCTTAAAATATGACTCAATAATATGAACGAAGCCTGAGTTAATATTATGATTAGCTAGGAGTCGTGACCTGATTTACTTTAAATATTCCTAAACATTTTGTTCTTAATAAAGAACTTTTGAAGTCAAAAGTTAAGGTTTCGGTAAACTTAAGTAACAACGATCAAACTGATCGTTGTTTTCTATTAGACATCGAAAAGAGCTCAGCATACGTTGCACGATATTTTATAACGTTGTATTCAGGTCTTAATATCGTCTATTCACTGAATCCATTGAGTTTTAATAAAACAGCGGATCGCGTCCGCCAGGTTTAACTCGTCCACATTGGTTCCCTTTGTTACCGACTACTTAGTCATGGAAGATACTTCAGAAAGCACTTTAATAAGCTCCATAAAAATGTTTAATTTTCCTGTTATTTTTTCCTGTTGCTTGGTATCCATTTTCTTTCCATAGAACTAGCAATAGATGGCTATGCTTGGAGTTTTCAAACTTAAGTTGCAATGGGTAGGAACATAGCTTGCAGAACAGATGGTCAATGGGCCGAATGGAGAGTGGCAACCACACACTGAAAGCCGCGCACTAGGTAGACTGACTGATTGACTGATGAATTCGATGGATGTGCGGCGCACAGATCGTTGTGGTAATATTTAGTAGAGGCGTATCTGCAGCAGTAGATGTCTTTCGGCTGATATAATGTTGAGAATGAATTTTGTGAATAATTTGTGATATCATCATCATCATCATCTTCCTAGCCTTTTTCCCAGCTATATTGGGGTCGGCTTCCAGTCAAGCTGGATTTAGCTGAAAGCCAGCATTTTACGAAGAGCGACTGCCTACCAGACCTCCACAACCCATTAACAGGGGTAACACGATACTTCATAGCAAGACTGGAGTCGGATTTACTTGCTTCTGCGACTAATAATATAATTTCTGATATATGGCAACAAAATTTTTGTTTTATAAAAAATCGAGTCGTGATTATGGAGAATTATCTTCCCAGTTTTAATTATCTTGTGAGCAATCACAAACATTGCCTTGTAATATTAGTATGATAACTCCATAAATCAAGTGAAAACGAAATACGTGTCTAGTGCGACAGATGTATCATCTTGACATCATATTAGCTAAGTTTGTTAGGCACAAGAAACTCAACAACTATTATTACTACATGTTAGATTGTATTGCTTTAGGTAATTTGTTATTCAGCTAGTATAAAGGGCGCGTGGTATGTCATATGCGGCCTAGGCATGTATGGAGCAGTTGGCAGTTTTTCCTTAATTTTCTGCCCTGTTGAATGCTACGGGATATTAAAGATTTTTCCGAGAAATACTTCTAGTTTTACTTTAAAGTGAAGAATGACAATATTCTTAATTAGCTGTTGCCCGCACCTTTGTCTGCTCGTAAAACTGCTTTAATGAGACATGCTACGACCTACGGGCCGCATGATGCTACGGTCCATCCTAGAGAGGAAGCCTGAGTCCCAGCAGGAGAAATATTATAAAGATGATTATTCTATGCTTTTGAAAAGTAAGACAGCCATCTACAAAATTAAATTAATTAAATAAACAGAGTAGCTTTTGTCAGAGATATATGACTTATGTATGATTAATTCATGAATCCCCGACCGGTCCTATGAGACCACGCTGTTATTGTTTTACTATTGTGTCTCTTTTTGCGGGTATGTGATAGGTTAAGTAAGTTTGCGTATGGAAACTTATGGTCAAATGTACGTACTCTTCTAAAATTGATAATTATAATTATATTTTTCACTTAATAAACTGCTAACTAACATTTTATTAGGTAACTAAAATTGGCTTAGTGGAATTTTCATTTAAGTAATTAATTTTAAATTTCGAATAAATTACACGTCAATGAAGATTTAAATTGCTTTTGATTAAGTTTATGAATTAGAAAGTACAATCAACGCTATTAAATAGACTAAATTGTATACGAATATTAAAATCTTTCTTTAAAGCACACTGAGAATAGAATTCTCCACTCTCTAGTGCAAGTCAAAAAACTTAATTTCACTTTAATTACCTGTGTTGAAAGTGTTCTCATAATGTCTGTCTTTTGTGACAGCGAGTACTTTAGTCTTTTGAATATTTTTTTTTAATAAAATAAAATTTCATTATTTTAATTTTTGCAGTTTCCCTACAGAATCTTATCTTACCTTGTACTCGTAAAGTAACATCTCTATGTACTATCTCGTCGATAACGCAGAGCGTTCCACGCTCAGCTAAACCATAGGAGTCCAGCAGGGTCGAAGCCTCTAGGGCCATGGGTTCGCTTCTAAAACGAAAACCCTGGGGATCCTGGAACGAAAAGCAAACAAGGAACATAGGAGTGAGTTTTAGTTACTAATAGTCTGACACGACCTTAGAAGAAGACTGAGTACATGTCCTGTGGCGGCACGGATTCAAGTACTATCCGGATAGGGTCGGATTTTATCACTAAGTCCGATAAGTTCCGGTACCTTGGATCCGTGCTGCACGAGTCTGACAGCGTGGATGACGATGTCCAAGCACGTATAAGCGCGGCATGGGCAAAATGGCGCGAGGTAACGGGCGTTTTATGTGACCGTAAAATGCCTCCGAAGCTCAAAGGGCAGATATATAAATGCATCATACGGCCTGTCCTCCTGTACGGTAGCGAATATTGGTCAGCGCTAAGCAGACACACCCAGGAGCTTCGCGTCACGGAGATGAAGATGCTGAGGTGGATGAGCGGCGTAACGCGATCCGATCGCATAAGCAACTCGTTCATCCGAGGTAGTCTTGGTGTCCGTGACGTGGAGGAAAAACTGCAAGAGTGTCGTCTGCGATGGTATGGCCACATCATGCGCCGCCCTAGGGAGTACGTTGGTCGGAGATGCATGGACATGGCTGTCCTTGGGGCTAGGTCCCGTGGTCGCCCTCGCAAGCGCTGGCTGGACGTCGTCAAGTCACGTCGCCTTACTGAGAAGGATGTTAAAGATCGGGCAAAGTGGAGAAAACTTAGTCGGAAAGCGGACTCTGGCAATGGCCGGGATTAACGCTAGGCAGAAGAAGTCTGACACGACCTTACACTCCAAAAACTGAACTCTCGTCTAGACTGCCCCTACTCGAATCTACCTAATTAGGTGAGATATCCATTCCTGCATCTCCCTCTGGCAGATATGATGAATTTCCTTAAGACCGCGTAATGTTTGTTCTAATGAATAAAATAAAATAAAAATGTGCTAATTCTTATACTTTCTTCACTGTCTCGCTGTATACGCTCTGCTCGACAATTAGGATTGGCCCAGTGACGTCATGAGACACGGACGTGCAGTTCGGTCGGCAGAGTTTCGGATAATTGAGGAAAATGTAAGATCGTCTCCGGATCGAGATCCAATTAATTATGATGAAACAGAGCACAATATGTCAGTAATACATCAGCGTAATATTTATTATATTCAGTAAAAATAAAATATATCTATCTTTGGCAGATGAGGAAACTGTCCATTCAATGCGGATAGCTTCGATAATATTTATATACCTCGTGTTCGGTAAAGAATCAGAGACGTATAAGGAGATGAAATCACCACTCCACAGCCTTCGTTGCCTTTACCCCATCCCGCATTTTACTTCCGAGCTATTACCTTGAACTTCTTCTTCTTTAGAAACTTGTCAAAATGTTCGTGCCCAGTAGACGGCTACATTAACTGCAGCATCGGTGGCACTCATTAGATCCTCCAAAGCGTAGGAATATGGGCACTTGGGGCCCTCTAACATGTGGCTCACTAATATTTCGCATACTTATTTGCGGTTTTGGTCCCAAAATTTTAAATTATTGTGCCGTATAGAACTCTGTTGGGGACACGCAGCTACATAATATATTGTTTGTAGGTCATGGGGCGATACCGATGTTATGTGAATTAAAGGAATATTCCAAAGTGTATTTACCCATTTGGGTAAGATACAGAAACATGATTTGTTACGGTAAGTGACTCCTAATGCCCATGCATTGTTAGATAAATATCCCTGTAAATATTTATCGAAGCTAATCAATGACAATACTGAGCCCAAAACCGACGATTTATTTAAGTTTCCTATACCTATGACTTTAAGCTGTATTTGAAAAATTATACACCACTAATATTTTTTGAAAGCTTAAAATTGCTCGAAACATTTTCACCAATTTACGATTCCGAAAGCCGGATAAATATTCAAGGGATTAGGCACACGCTCCCGCCGCAGTCAATGTTTGGACAAAATGCTATTTGGCATCGTTCAGTAAACATCACCGAATGCAACATACTAAACTTAATTTAAGCAATATTAAACTTTATTTCCTGCCACATAGAATTCAAAATAATTTGCAACTCGCTGGACATCAGGGTCCAAACCACACATGTTTCGGATTCATCTCATTGCCAAGTCTGACCAACACCACATTACAATTTAACAGATACTTTTTAAACTAAGCTGGTAGAAATATACGGTATTTACAGTGAATTCGAACTGCTAGACGTTCCAGTCAATAGACTGGAACGATTAGAATAGTGTTCTGTAGTTGTATAACGATTATGATAGGAACTCATAATCATTGTAAAATACATCGTAGTTATTTCTGTGTCACGGACGCGCTATTAGACTATTGCTCACCATCCGGTTGACCACTTAGCATCGAACCTGAGTCTAGACAGACTTAGACGCACGCCTCAAAAAATGTCAGCAAACCGTAGGGGCCCAGCAGAGCGATGCTCGCTAGAACTATGAACTTTTGAAAGAGTTTCCATGACCTTAAACACAAAAGGCAATTGAAGGATTGGTTTTAGTAAGTAAAAGTCGGTTATTTAATCGTAAAAGTAAAGATGTTTTTTTAATATTTTGTGTCGTTGCCCGCGTCGAATAATTTCAATTCTATTATAATTCTATTTTATTCTAATTGATGCCTTTCCTTTTTGTTGTGGTTTGGTTTAAATACTGAAGTTATTCCAGTTTAAAAATTCAACAACCTTTAAATTCTTACTGAAAATCTTGTCGTAACAACCCAATTAAGTTTAACGCCAAAAATGTTTATCGGTTAAATACAAATAACTAAAAGAGAATATTCTCAAAGCGAAATGGGTCTAAACTCCGTGTAACAACCGCTTTAACTTTCAAACGAGACTTAAATTCAATTTGATTTTTTCCGCACTTCCCTCGAATAGTCGTTAACATTCAAGTTTAGTAAACAATCTTAATAATGTTTAAGCAAAGACATCAGCGGGAACGAGTTTAATCTTGGAAAACCGACCATTACGAGTAATTGAAAAACATTGGAAAACTTCTAAAATAACCATTTCTTAAAATATCACGTTAGAAAAGAACTGTTGTAAACGAAAGAATTTGTATAATTGGTTCCTTTTATGATTATTGTCAAAAGTTCTTATTGATTACTGGCGCACCAATGCATTTTTCGCTCAATAAAGCCCTGTAAATCGTACGTGGATGGTAAACCTCGCAGAGGCCTCTTAGACTAGGCACGCCAAAATCATGGCGGTAAGTCCCTTCATTGAGGAATAGTTGGAGAGGCATCATGGTGCCCTCACAACCCGTAAGACGCAGGCCTTCACTGGACACGGTGAGTTCAAGAGGTTCTTGTACTGGATTCAGGCGCAAGATCGCCCTCCGGCCATCCGGTAACCTTCTCTGCGGTCCTGGAAACCCACAAGGCAACTGAAGGGACATAGATGATTTTGCACCTCAACAAAAAAAAACCATCCAAGAAAGGGAGAAGTTGTTCACGCCTATACTGCGTGATCGTGGGAATGCAGCGGAGGCGCGGGGTGCGCGGGGCACCGGGCCGGCCGCCGCTCGCCGCACGCACCTCACTTGCTCGGACACCGCACCGCGGTCTACAACTTACGAGTACCTACCATAGTACACACGGCGGCGGAGATTGCGTAGCAGGTTATAAATGTGTGCGCCGTGTACCGCGTGAAACACAACAGGTATTATCGTTGTGTGCTACAAAGTAACTCGTCGTTTCTACACTCACACTCTTGCAAAAAGCAATTAGTAGCCGTATACCACTATGAAAGTACCTACAGCAAGAATTGGCTACTGTTGTTATCGGCGCCCTGGCGCAATGCGTATGATACGTGACTGACGAGTAAGAGGTCCCAAGTTCGATTCCAATCGTCTGGTGTAACAGAAAGTTTGCTTGTTTTTATTTTCTATTTGACCTTTTTTTTAATAGTAATGTTATAGTTACTCTCATAATAATTAAAATATTTTGAAAATATTGTGACAAAGAAAACTGCGATAACGATCCAATTATGTTTATTACAACTTATTAATTACATACATTAAACGGAATGGTCACAATTAACGAATCTGTTCATGATTATCCTTAATACAATATATAAAGTGAAAATATTCTAACGGCCGAACGCATAGTCCAGCTAATGGTTCATTAGCGTCCATTAAAGTTAAGTATTGTCAAACCTTCACTGAAAAACTGTGTAAAACTGTCAATGTGACAATTTCTTAAGTGATGATTAACGTTAATGAATGTCCCTGAGTCGGGCCGTTAGTCAGACAAGGATGGACGTCACTTTTTTTTAAGTTTTTTATTAGTGACATAAATCAACATGTTATCAAGAATGAATTATGATAGATATCGCAACTCTTGATCTCAATAACAATAACATCATGTCACATAATACAACAACAGTATAATTACCTACAGCTTACTTCTTAGTCTTTTTTTTTACTTATCAAAGTTATCAATCAACATGTTTTAAAAAATGAACTATGATAGGTATCGTAACTCTTGATGTCCAAGTAACCTTGACTGGTATTGCGACCCCCTACCTCCACTAACGCATAGTCCAGCTAATGGTTCATTAGCGTCCATTAAAGTTAAGTATTGTCAAACCTTCACTGAAAAACTGTGTAAAACTGTCAATGTGACAATTTCTTAAGTGATGATTAACGTTAATGAATGTCCCTGAGTCGGGCCGTTAGTCAGACAAACTCTCTAACTCACCGGGACCCATCGATGACATCCAGCCCCAATAACTAAGGTGAATGCTTCAGGTCAGCCCGCGAAATTCAAATTTTCTTACGTTTTTTGCATTTTGTAAGCCAGTGATAGGTTGTATGAAGTTAAAAATACTTACGCGACTGTAAAACGTAACTAGTTATATAATTATAACCATAAAAATCGTTAATACAAGCCTCCAAGCTCACTTAGTTGCAGGAACGTTTTTGACCTCGAAAAAATCGTTCCAACACTTAGGTGAGCTTGGAGACTAGTATTGATGATTTTTATGGTTATAATTATATAATTAGTTACGTTTTACAGTCGCGTAAGTATTTTTAACTTCATATAACCTACCACTGGCTTGCAAAATGCAAAAAACGTAAGAAAATTTGAATTTCGCGGGCTGACCTGAAGCATCCCCCCTAACGTAATGCGACCACTAGACCTGCATGGGAGAATATTTTTGTGATGGTAACGTTCTCCATTTTTTCTGCATAATATTTTACGCCCATCCTTATCTGACTTAAAACACTTTTCATCACTAAATATAACTATGTTATTGCACCAATCGAAATCTATAAATTTTCTTGCAAACCGCATCCTTTCTTCCTTATGCAACGCCGTCAGTAAAATTTTTTTCGCGGGCTTGCGACATTTAATTTTAAGTAAGTGGCGCCGAACAATTGTCATAGACGCGTCGTGCATAATTGCAGTGTTTCTTGTTGTAGCAAAGCCGTCAGCGTTATACGTAGCAACAATATTTGCACCCAAAACTGCACAGTTTTCCTCTGTAAACAATCACAAAATTACGTTAAAACCTTACAAATATCAACAATGTTAAATTATTTTGCATTACCTATTTTAAGTTTGGATTTGTTACTTACCGGTAGCATTAATCTCCTCGAAATTTCACTTATGGATACATTTTGTTTATGTAATACTATTATCTCAGCCCTCAAAAGTGTAGACAAAATAATGAGACATGTTGTTTATTACTTGTAAAAAGTATCACTTTCCACAACGATTAATTATTTTTTGTCTCGGAGTAAGTTGTAGAACACACGATCGTGATAGGCAAAAGCGTTATGCCAGGTTAACTTATTATCCGACTCATTTCTTAGTAAATAACTAATAAAGTGGGTAGATGATAATATTCATACACTTAGTTTTTAATTACTCAGATACCCGCGAAACGAGACACGATAGTATAACAATAACAGCGCGGTCTCATAGGACCGGTTGGGGATTCAAACGCTAAAGCAAATATTCTAAGTTTTAGTTTTATTAAACTTCGTTATCATTATACTACAATAAAGTAGAAAAAAAATGTTTTGTCAATGGCTAGGATCGAACACGACACACCTTTAACGGCAAGCAAGCACTTAATAATCAGTGCTAAATTACCATCTAATGAATGAAGCGAATTTGGTTATCTGATTCGTAGCAAACACATATTATATATGTGTGTGTGTATATCGAGTAGTAAACGAGTTTTATTTTGTTTACGAGTTGAGCTGGCTACATAATATTACTTGAATAGGTGAATTGGTTGGTGGTATGGTTTTACTTTATTTTTGATTTATACCCACAGCTACTTGATTATTGTGAACATTATTACTGATTACCTACCCATATCATAAAAATATACTTTCCAAAGATTAAGTGTAAGTGTTTGATGTTATTTTAAATAACTATAATAATTTCATAAGTGAATGTTTGCGAAAATAAAAAAAAAGTTGACAATGAAAGTATTGTCAACTAACAATAATTATAATAATAACGTATCTATTATTATATTACGTAAATAATATATGTATTATATATATATATTATAAAATTATTTATATTACAAGTTATATACAAAAATTTCGTTAATTAATTTCGTAAATATACATAGTTTATATGTATAAAATTACAAAATTATATTTCGAATATTTTAATTATTACAAGAGAGTAACCATAGCATTACTATTAAAAAAAAGCATGAGTAAAACAAAAAGAAAATAACAGATAATTAATTATTATGGGAGTAACTATAACATTACTATTAAAAAACGGGTAAATCAAATAGAAAACAAAAACAAGCAATCTTTCTATTAAATCAGACGATAGGAATCGAACTTGGGACCTCTTACTCGTCAGACATGTATCATACGCATTGCGCCACGGCGGAATGACAGTGGCGGCGCGCGCGTAAGAAAACGGAACTAAGCCCCGCACTTCCCCTCTGGGCCGACCAATCGTAGCCGCTCGCTGGGATGACGATGCGCAGACGAGTTAATTTGTAGCACACAACGATAATACCTGTTGTGTTTCACGCGCTTGCGTTTAAACACACACATTTATTACGTTAGTGTGGGGGTGCTACGCGAAATAAGTAACAGAGTGTACATATTTCAATTTGTAACCATTATTTAGTAATTAAACCATAATAGTAAGAGCAAGTCGCCTACTCATTCCATATCAAGTACCTATCCCGTACATTTTGGCGACCGTGAAAAAAGTAAAACCAATCTTCGGATAGTACCTACATCAAAAACCGTTACTCAGCGGTTTTGAATCCAAACGAAAAGGAACAAAGGAATCATTGGGCGCGTATGCTGACTTCGCCTCTGGTTGACTGGAGGGTTCTTGAAGAGCACCGGCGGACATCTGGAGGGATCCCGAGGGAAGTACTGGCCTGTTCCTTTCTATAATTCCTGTCTTTCCTATTTAATTTGTGCAAGCGGCTGCCACTCCGAGGCGTTGAGATAGTATCTTGCTGTTACAGCGTATTATCTTTCCTACCTTTTGCTGCTTCGGCCTATGTGGATTGAAACCGCTTTATCGCAAACATTTCTTAGAATAATAATCAAAGCCTAATTTGCACTTCAAGCAAGCTTTCTATTTTTCTAATTTTTCTATTTTTCAAATTTGTACTTCAAGCAAGCTTATTTAGCCTTTTTTTTAGCTTATTGCCTATAACGCCGATATCATAAGCCTAAACGCAATTTAACAATTTAGATTGGCGTTAAATAATTGCCCATTTTTAGATACAACCCAAGATTTGTGGGTACCTAACGACAAAAAAAAAAAAAAAGTTAAAATAAAAAATTCACACTTATTTGCCGACTATTTCAGTGAGAATCAATTGTTACGAGACATCGTCAGAAGCCATTACTCGGTGGTCTCGGTACTTCTTGGCTGCTTAAGCTGTGACCAGCTCAGGGTCGCGTGGACGATCTCGACGGTTGGATTTGAAGTGCCTGTGACTACACTTCGTGCAGGTCGGATCTTAACAATTACTATATATTATATCTTTACTTAATTCATTGTTTCCATAAATTCCATTTATTAACTTTGTAGCAGTCTACCATGGCCATGGAAGGAAAAGATACTCTTAAAGATTTATTAAAAAAGCGTAGTATAATAAAGGGTAGATTGACTAAATTTAAAGACCATTTAAATGTTTTAAATCAAGTAGGTTCTAGTAAAATGACCACTATTCAAACTAAAGATTTATCAATGCGAGTGGATAAATTTCAAGAATTACTTTCAGAATTTAATATTATTCAATCAGATATAGAATTAGTTTCGCCAAATACTGACGATCAATTAAATGAGCGAGAATCATTGGAAACTCAGTTCTTTTCCCTTATATCTACAGCACAAGAATTAATCGAAGCATCTAGTTGTACAAAAAACATTATTGCGGAAAGTGTAGCGAGTTCATGTTCACACCCTTTTAACTCAATAAAGTTACCAACAATTAATTTGTCAAAATTTGATGGGAATTATCTAAAGTGGCTTGAATTCAGAGACACTTTCGACGCGCTTATAAACAAAAATGAGTCAATACCACTGATAAACAAATTTCATTATTTAAGATCGTGTTTAGAAGGTAGTGCCTCCGTCGTAATTAGGTCAATTGAATTTACCGCTAACAATTACGATAATGCGTGGCAGTTGTTGTGTGATAGATACAACAATAAAAATATTTTAATCAATAATCATCTAAAGTCTTTACTGAGTATCGATCCTTTGACAAAGGAATCTTTTAAGGCACTACGTTTTTTGATCGATCACATATCTAAAAATTTAAAATCTTTACAGTCCTTAGGGCTTCCCACTGAACAATGGGATGTACTTTTAATATTTATCGTCTCGGCAAAGTTAGATTCCATTACGAATAGAAAGTGGGAGGAATACAAAAACAATTTAACGCAACTACCTACATTGGATGTATTTTATTCGTTTATTCGTAACCGAGCAGATGTTTTAGAAAATACACATTACAATAAGTGTGATAGTAAACATGAACAACGGCCAAATTCTCAAAATAAAACTGTTAGATCGTTATTTACTTCATCGAATCAAAATTCTAAGCATAATCAACTCTGTGTAATATGTAACAAAAATCATTTAGTTCACGAATATTTGAAATTTAAAGATTTGGATGTGGATAGCCGATTGCGTGAAGTTACGAAGTTAAAACTTTGTACTATATGCTTACGTAACGGACATAACACTTTACAATGTAGATTAAAAGGTTCATGTAGAATTTGTAAAGGTAAACATAATACGTTATTGCATAAACAGTCACTAGATGAGTTCGAACAAAATTCAACGAGCGCATCGGGCACGACCGGACCTGTCGCCTTGTCAGCTGTTATGATGACTCATACGCTATTATGTACCGCGCAAGTCGAACTCATTAACGAAATAAATAATACTAGTGTTATTGTGCGGGCATTATTAGACACCGGGAGCCAGTCTTCGTTCTTAACAGAAAATATATGTAATAAATTAGAGGTAGTTACTCAGATACCCGCGAAACGAGACACAATAGTAAAACAATAACAGCGCGGTCTCATAGGACCGGTTGGGGATTCAAACGTTAAGTAAGGAATCTAGTAAAGATCTCAGTGTGTGTGGACTTAGTAATATTAAATGTGATATTACTGGCAGTTGCAAGGTTAAGTTACAATCATGTTTATCTAAGTTTAATACACAGATTAAGTGTTTAATATTACCTACAATTACGGGTACATTATCGGGATTAGAAATAGATGTTAATCAATTAGGTATTCCGAAAAATATTCAGTTAGCAGATCCCAAATTTTTCCAACCCTCTTCTATTGATATTCTCTTAGGTGCTGACATATTTTGGAATATAATAGGGTCAAATCAAATAAAATTAGGTCTTAATATGCCTATCTTACAAGAGTCTAAGCTGGGGTGGCTAATCGCCGGCCCAGTAAATGTAAATAAATCTAGGCAGAAGTTCTATTGTAATTTCAGTCTTGTCGACTTAGATAAAACAATTAAAAAGTTCTGGCAGGTTGAAGAACTACCTTCAGATGTAAAAACATTGTCATTAGAGGAAAATTTTTGTGAACGACATTTTTTAGAGAACACAACTCGTTTAGAGGACGGACGGTTTTGTGTAAAAATTCCATTAAAGGAACCTGAAAGTAGTTTAGGAGAATCTTTCTATTTATCTAAAAAACGTTTTCAAAATTTAACAAAGAAACTAAATAACCTTCCGCAAATTAGGAACTCTTATAATAATTTTATAAATGAATATGAACAATTAGGACATTTATCCGAAGTGGAGCGTCCAAGCTATGGAAACTACTTACCACATCATTGCGTCATTCGAAATAATAGTGAGACAACTAAGTTGAGAGTAGTATTTGACGCCTCCGCTAAAACTTCTTCGGGTAAATCCCTAAATGACATCCAGGCTGTGGGGCCTGTCATTCAAAGCGATCTTATGTCAATCTTATTAAGGTTTCGTGGACATAGATACGTATTGTTAGCGGACATTGAGAAAATGTACCGCCAAATATTGTTAGATCCGTCTCAACGTCACCTTCAGTTGATTTTGTGGAGGGACTTAGATACGCCTGACCTTGAATTTAAATATGATTCACAGGCAGGTAGTAGTAGTGAAATAAAAACATTACAACTTAACACCGTAACGTATGGAACAGCATCCGCTCCTTTCTTAAGTACGAGATGTCTCTTACAATTAGCAAACGAATGCGATGATAAAATAATATCAAATATAATTAAAAATGATTTTTATATTGACGATTTAAATACAGGAGCAGAAACAGAAAGTGAATTGTTATACATATATAAAAATGTTAACAGAGTGTTACAGTCTGCATGTTTACCATTAAGAAAAATTCGTACAAATTGTTCAAAGGCATTCACTAGCGAAGCAACAATTACTGACATTGTAGATTTGACTAAGGAGTCTAGTGTATTAGGGCTGAGTTATTGTCCTACAAATGACTTAATTCGGTTTTCTGCCAACATTGAGCTAGCTCCACAATATACAAAAAGGTCAGTAATTTCTACAACATGTAAGATTTTCGATCCACTTGGTCTTATTTGTCCGGTTGTTATAAAGGCAAAAATATTCTTGCAACAATTATGGATCGAAAAATTAAGTTGGGAGGATCCTCTGCCCAAAAAGTTAGAAGGTATTTGGTTAAAATTTATAAATAATTTGCATTTAATTTCGAATATACAAATTCAAAGATATGCTAAATGTGAGGCATCAGTGTGTACAGAATTGCATTGTTTTGTTGACGCCTCGCAAGTTGCATATTCTGCATGTGTATATTTACGTACAATAAATTATCAAAACCAGGTCACCGTTAGACTTTTATGTGGAAAGGCCAGAGTTTGTCCTTTAGCTTGTACCACGATACCAAGGAAAGAATTACTGGGAGCCTTGATGGGGGCTCGTTTATGTTCAAAAGTAATTAATTCTTTTCGTTTTGAGTTTAATAACAAATTTATATGGACCGATTCAACTGTTGTTTTAGGGTGGTTGAAAACCGATGTTAAAAGTTTAAAAACGTTTGTATGTAACAGAGTAAACGAAATTAATGAGTTGACGGTTGGTTTTCAGTGGAAACATGTACCAACGAGCATGAACCCAGCTGACCTTGCATCGCGGGGAGTCGACCCTCAGAACTTAGCCCTTTCGCTTCTGTGGTGGGAAGGTCCTACTTTCCTCCAGAATAGCGAATCTGAGTGGCCGCAGCATTCGTATACGTCAAAAGCATTACCTGAGTTAAAAGTACATAGTTTAACTAGTTGTGTGAGCGCTAATGACTCACTCATTGATTTCAATAGATATTCAAATTTTTCAAAATTAATCAGAATTTTTTCCTATGTATTGCGTTTTGTAAATAATTGTAGTAAAAATAAACAAAAGTTATCAGGTTCATTAGATATATCAGAATTAAATAATTCTCAAGTATTATTATTTAAGCACTGTCAATTAGATTCATTTTATGAGGATATTCAGATTCTTAGACAAGGAAAAGTTTTACATAGAAAAAGTAAGTTATTAGATTTAAACCCATTTATTGATTCAGATAAGATTGTTCGAGTGGGCGGACGATTAAATAACTCAAACTATAATTTTGATAAAAAACATCCCATAATATTAGATGCCAAACATAACTTATCGAAACTCATAATGAATCATGAACACTTACGGTTATTTCACGCAGGACCCCAATTGACGCTAGCATCGGTCCGAGATAAATACTGGCTGATAGGAGGTAGGCGCCTAGCGCGCAATACAGTTCAAAGATGCGTCACATGTGTCCGTTTGCGAGCTGTTACTGTACAACCCATCATGGGACATCTACCAGAAGCCCGAATCAACCCTACCTTTCCCTTTCATTCGGTTGGGGTTGACTTTGCCGGGCCGTTCATGATTGCCAGTCGTAAGGGACGGGGTAGTCGTAACACTAAATGTTATTTATGTTTGTTCGTCTGCTTGAGCACAAAGGCTGTTCATTTAGAACTTGTGAGCGATCTTAGTACTCAAGCGTTTATTCTGTGCCTTAAAAGATTTGTCTCGCGCAGAGGTAAGCCCTATCAAATTTATTGCGATAATGGGCGTAATTTTGTCGGAGCCAACAATGAACTGAGTAAGGTACTAAGATCCAGCCGTCGATCAGTCTATGAATTTTCTAATAACGAGGGAATTAAATTTGTTTTCAGCCCCGCTTATTCCCCCCACTTCGGTGGAATATTCGAGGCTGGTATTAAATCTGCTAAACACCATCTTAAACGTGTAGCTGGCAATGCTGCCTTGACGTTTGAGGAGCTGGCGACTTTGTTTGCACAAATTGAATCTATCCTTAATTCACGCCCGCTATCTCCTCTCTCGTCGAACTGTACTGATCCTTCTCCTCTGACCCCAGGCCACTTTCTGATCGGGAGACCGCTCATGTCGATTCCGACAGCACCTATACATGCCAACAGACCCAACAGATACGAGCTCATTGAGAAAATTCGCCAACATTTCTGGGAGAGATGGAGCCGGGAGTACATAGCTGAGCTACAGCAGCGCACCAAGTGGCGGAGACCTCAGCAGGCGGTCGCCTGCGGGGACGTCGTCATAGTAAAGGAGGACAACCTACCGCCACTACAATGGCGCCTTGGGCGCGTAAGCCGCCTGTACCAAGGAACGGATGGCGTCGGCAGGGTTGCCGATGTGACCACTTCAAAGGGAGTAATAAGGAGGGCCGTGAACAGGCTCTGCCTGTTACCAAACCAAGTTGAAGGCTGACGATGCCAGGCCTTCAACGTCCCGGAGGATGTTCACGCCTATACTGCGTGATCGTGGGAATGCAGCGGAGGCGCGGGGTGCGCGGGGCACCGGGCCGGCCGCCGCTCGCCGCACGCACCTCACTTGCTCGGACACCGCACCGCGGTCTACAACTTACGAGTACCTACCATAGTACATATTTCAATTTGTAACCATTATTTAGTAATTAAACCATAATAGTAAGAGCAAGTCGCCTACTCATTCCATATCAAGTACCTATCCCGTACAGAAGTCATTCAAAGATTTTCTACTAAAAGAAGGCATAAATTGATTCCCTTGCCCAAGCTGATAATTAATTACCTCGTTAGGTTAAGCCTGGTTTTTTCCTGTGTTAACATTGTGTGTTATTATTTTATGTGGATAAGTAGGTAAAAGGAAACATGTGATGTCTTATATAAAAGCTGCTTCTTACAAATAAAAGCTTGTTTTCAGCAAACTAACAAACCTTACCCAGAGCGAGATTGGATTTCCGTATTGCCGCCTCATCAGTTTTCAGTACTTCAGTCGAGTCAATGTGGTTGTACATGTATTTTTGCGATGCAGGCAGCGCGGCATATTGTCGACATTTACTCGTATTTTGGACTGTCGACACTACGAATAAATGGGTGAAATACATACCTCTAATCTTATAGGTTGATCAGGCTCAAATCTAATTTTATGCAATAAAACTGGGCGAGTGCTAGTCAAACTCTCTTGAGTAAAATCTTAATATATATAAATCTCGTGTCCCAATGTTTGTCCTCAATGGACTCCTAAACCACTTAACCGATTATAATAAAATTCGCACACCATGTGCAGTTCGATCCAACTTGAGAGATAGGATAGTTTAAATCTAAAAAAAAAAAAAAAAAATTGGGTAAAGTAGGGTAGTGTAGTGTAGGGTAGTGTAGGGTAGTGTAGGGTAGTGTAGGGTAGTGTAGGGTAGTATAGGGTAGTGTAGGGTAGTGTAGGGTAGTGTAGGGTAGTGTAGGGTAGTGTAGTGTAGGGTAGTGTAGTGTAGCGTAGTGTAGTGTAGCGTAGTGTCAAAAAAAAAAATTAAAAAAAAAAAAAACAAAATCGTTTATTAGTCTCTTATAAACATAACATAAGTGATTGAAACACCAATAAGTAGTTATTAACACTTGTGTCGGGGTTGCCTCGCTCCTCCCACGAATTTGTTACCATTATTGAGTGAGACCGACAAATTAAAAATTACAATGAAAATAAATTATATTAAAATGAGTTAAAAATACGAGTAATAGAATAAAATTAAAATCAATCCACATTAAAATAGTTAGAATTAAAATATTTAAAACAAATTCAAAATCATAATGACATAAAAAAATACAATTTAAATAATTAACAAAAACTGACCTAAATCACAATAAAATCCAAAATAATAGTCATAATCACAATAAAAATCAAAACAGGAGTTAAAATCAAATTAAAATCAAAAACGAAGTCGGAAGTAAAAATTTGGATTAAGATAAAATTAAACAGAATTATTGTTAAAATCGATATAAAAATAAAATCAAGGATAAAAATTAAAGGTAACATCAGATTTAATTATGTGTGTGCGTGTGTATGGTGTGAATGAGTGTGTGGTGTGTTAGTATATGTATGTGGGTTTGTGTGTATGTATTCCATTTAGTGCCATAAATTATACTGAATAAGAATGAAGTGGGCATTTTTTGTTTTGTTTCTTAGAAGATTGATTTTTTAACAGTTTTAAGGGACCTCAGACCCGAGTATAATATGGTTTTAATTTTGACTTGATACCTCACCGTGTTTCCGAGAGAAAGGGTCCCGACAGACAGGCAGATGGGCAACAAAGTGATCCTATAAGGGTACTGTTCTTTCCTTTTGAAGTACGGAACCCTAAAAAACAAATCAATTTCATCACATTTAATTTCCAGCATGCATGTAGCTGTATTGAGCTTAAATAAACTTATAATTTACAACGTCATGTGGCATGACCTGTCAATACATACAGTGAAGTCGTTTGATTGGTTTTAAATTAAAAACGGTACGTTGGCCTTAATTACAAACGTACAAATGGAAAAACAACAGTCACTCGGCTTCAAAAGAATGATGGTAGTAGAAAAATTGCAAATTATCGACACAGTGGTGGTAGTGGTCAACATAATATGACATAACATTTATTTTGTCTTCTAATCGTTTTCAAACACACATCTCTCGTCTCGTCTGGAATATTTTGTGTTTTTTAGGAATGTTTTCTTTTTGCAAAGCTTATTTTAATAGATTTTTTTTAAATAACCTTTCATTTTAAAATATTTTTGTTCAACATCGCAAGCAAATCCTTGTTTATTACGCCTATCAAAATTTTTGGTAAACATATTTAAGTTTATCAAAAATTTAGAATAGTCAGCTAGGATAATCAGATAAAAAAATAAAATAAAAGATCTTTGCTTTATTTTACTTTTAAAACATGAAAGTATTCTCCGCAACTTCATGAATTTTAAATGAGACACCCACAACAAAAATTAATCTTGTAGAAAATTGCTTTCAAGCAGTAAGTTTACACCAATCATTTTTACAATCGAGAGTCAAACCACTTGATTTTAAAATCCACTCTTGTATTCTGTAGATAATCGTTTTTGACTCGTATCCTGACTTCCTAACTCATTTAACAACTCATTTAACAACCTAAACTGTTAAAAAAATTAAACTTTGTAAAATATCTAGAAAAAAAAGACATGAGTCGTTTGGTTGGTACCAAACGATTTACCATGACGTGTTAAAATGTAAGTCACGTAAGGGAGAAAGTGAGGTGGATCTCGCTCATACGACTGACTTTTTCAGGACTGACCAGACAGCTCCTGTTTTTTTTTCCTATAATGTACTACTTACTTAATGCATTTTCTGAGTATTTATTGTATCAAATAAATTAATGTCCTATCTACCTATCTTGTCAGCGCGCTCAAAACAAATACAGTTTGCCATCATTTAAATGCCTTTAATTTTAATCAACGTATTACATGGAACCATAATATGCACATTGGTGCATAAATAAAAATAGATAATCAAGGACTAATTATGCATAATTATATTGCGTGACTTGTACCAGGCTCCACCAGCACTGTTTCACTCGAACTACTTTATAAAGGGAAATAATAATGGTTCCGAAAAACAAATTAATCTCCAGCGATCTGTGACCGACTATTATTCTAATTAACCAGCGTTATAATTAATTGTCGACAAAAAACCCAAAACATTAACGAAAAAAAAAAACCTAATTTAACAACAAATTAGAGCATGTTCAAATTACTTTTTCTCCTCCTAACAAAAATTAGTCGTCGAATAACAAAACTAAACTTCCGAATGGAATACTGAACCTCCGACAAAATTACTAAGTTACCGTCAACAGAGGTTTTGTCAAAATAATCATGTTTTTACAACTTGCATGAACTGTTTTAATTTCAATTGTTGGTTATCAAATTAATTTTTTTACTCTCAATAATAATGAAAATACCTTAACTGTTCGGCCCGTGAGATCGGGATTAGACATTTTTTACTACCTATTAAAACTACATTTTCATAATAAACTGAATTGGTTGCTAGGATAACTTAACCCATTCTTGGCCACCGTGCCAATTTGGGTACAGTTAGTTAATGAGGATAGGTAAACAAAATATTGAAGTTGGTCAATATATTTTTCACGTAAAGAATAGCCAAAAGTATCCTGAATAAATATTATATTGATCTATTTCATATAAGTGCACCGTTTTTGGATAAAATTGCTTAGAAACTCATTATCAAAGGACGTGTGGAGGTAAATATCTGTTTGTAATTTTTATTATTATATACAATACAGATTTCCATATAAATGGTTATTTATCTTTATAAACAGTAAATGACCAAGTGAAAAAACAGATTTCCGGTTCCTAAAAATATATACATAAGTCATTATTACATGTAAAATATTGGTGTACCAATTTGGGTACAATGGCTACAAGTATTACTATTTGCAGATTATCAAAATGAACAATAAATGACGTTATACGGCCAGTAACCAGTGCCGTGGTTTAGAGAAGGCCCTAAATACTATACTCAAAGATAAAAACCATGGTTCGGAGTTTTTTTTTTCACCAAGTGTTGAAACACATGAAAAGTAGGGTTTTGATGACGATATTATTGCAACTTACTTGCCAAATGATGTTACAGGGCATTCTTTCGGATTCTGAGAACGATTTTTTTTAGGATATAGATCATCCAATGACTTCTCCCACTCTGGGTGGAGCGGGAGGGCATTTGAGGCTTTTACTGACTAAAACCACACCTATGTCTTTCAGTTTCTCTTTACGTTCTAGGACTACGGGTATCCTTTTCATAATTTTCCCCATGGCCCTTGCAGGTATCGGCCCCACTGGGCCCCTAAGGTTTGCAGACATCTCTTTGAGTAACGTCTGGAACACTAGACGCTGTCGACGAATTGGGCTCGGTCCGGTTGATTACCGGATCACCGGAAAGCAAGTTACCCATTGCTTGGCATCCGCGTCTTCCGCGGCTGGTAGTCGGGGTCGGAATCTCGGCGGCTGGTGCGTGAGAATGTTCATTCTCTTACGTTTGCGGCTTCCTTCGCTAGCATTACTGCTTCGCAGGAGGCGATGGCCTGCCATTCCGACTCACTACGGACCATAACCTAAACTAGGGCTCGGCGCGGGAGGCAGATGCCGCTGATTGCGTCCACGAGGGCACAACGGTGCTCCGCCCAAGCGGGGCATACCTCTATTGTATAGTCCACCTCGTCCTCCGTGAACGATGGCGATAATGAACCATTGGCTGCAAAACGAACTCGAACCCGAACAAATAATACACGGCAGTCCTATGAATCAAGTGATATACAATATCTATCGGCATTGAATGTTACGTTTGTGTCTGTGGCGTAAGTGAACTACTTCCTAAACGGGTATGCTGTGTTATCTACCATAATAGAAGCCGCTGGGGTTATAAAAAGTGCAAGAAAACATTCCGCTTTGAAAACTCTTACTTAACGAAATTTCTATCATAAGTGGCCACTGTGCCAATTTGGGAACACACCTGTAATTCCTGAAAAAAATCCTTTAAATTTTTTTTTTCGTTGTGTTATGTTTGTTTTTATTCTAAATATTATGTAAATAAGGATTTTTCTTTAGTAACCTTGTTCATTTTCATTTGGCCTCAAATGGGTTAAGATGCAAGAGCGAGCGAAGCGAGCTCAAGACTTGGGGGCAACCCGACTCAGACAGGTTAGGTTAGAAGGAGGTGGCGAGGTTGTAGTGAGCGAGTTAACACAGACCCCGCCACCTCCTTCTTCTTCCTGGCCTGCGAGCTAAGGAGCAGGTGGTTTGATAGTTCGTAAAAAGCTGAAATGACAGCAGTCGTTAAGCCAAGTCAGAGGCCTTCGGGCGGCTTGAAAACTCTGACACCAGATTGGCCACTAACCATACGATATGAAGAAGAACAAGTAAAATATTCTAGGAAACCAAAGTCTACGTGGTTTTACATTAAAGCATAAATACGACTGTTCTAACTTTTTAACGCCTGAAATAGGTACTACTTACCGATACTCAAGCATACCCGTAGTAGGTAAAATTCATGATATACGATGCAAGCAAAAGTTATTGTGCAAGTACATTTTTATATTTTTTATAAGTTTCTGTATAACCACTCAGAATAATATTTTTAGTATAGTGTTACATTTAAAATAGCACCACAGTCTATGAAATTTGAAAGGTAATTTATGAATTAATAGTTGGCAAATATAGATAAAAATTACAAAGCATAGTTTTCGGTAGAACGTAATTTATGCCGGTAGAAAAGTATTGTAGCAATAAACAGTCAAGTTTATTTTTCGAAGGTTTCAATATCTCATTCGGTCGTTTCGTCATTTTTATTCGGACAAAAGTAGTCGGAAAGTTAGTATTTTAGGCAGTAGATTTAATATTTTGAGTAAGGGTAATTCTTATTTTTTTGTCGGAGCTTTTATTACTACCCCTTTATAAACAAATGGGAAGTCAGTATTTTTCGCGAGACAATGTAAAATGCGCTTTGAATCCGTTCGTTATTGACTTAGTTCCTCTATTGGTTGAACTTACAGCAGTTTAATCTTATACCGAGCAAACTGTTTCTAACTTACAAGCTTAACATTCTTATAATCTGCTCCTATATTTTTAGAGTGTGTAAGTAAGTTATGTGTTTACGACTAATTCAGCTGACTTGTAGAATAAGTATGAATTATTATCAATGAAGCTATTTGAAGTATTTCGTAGCAAAATCGCGGCATATTGGTTAGTAGCATATCATCGTAGCCGGTCGTAGCACATCGTAGCCAGTCGTAACCCATCACATTCGACTGAAATCTATTACAATGAGCTTCTTATGCATAGTAAACTAATTGCCATTTATCCAAATCACCGATATAATCAATTTATTACGTTTTTGGGCGTATCGTATAATAAAATAATATCTTAAAAAAAACGAGTCATTAAGCATTAGCTACAAACTAAACAATAAGAAGTTGTAAGAATTTGTTTTTTAAAGTAAGAATTTTAATTGATAAGGTTTATTTTGAAAATTACAGAGAAGGGTTTCAGCAAGTTTTGACATTATAGCTGTTCTAGTTTAAACATAAGAACACATTTGTAAACTTAACTTGAACGAGCTTCAGAATATATGTTCATAATATGTTCTACATGTAACATGCTTCATGTACTTACTTCTCTACTAAATTACTAACTTACACTGTATAATCAAACTTAGTCCTAATAATCTTAATACGACTTCACGTCGTATTACTCTATTGTAACTTTGTTCTAGAATATAATATTACTAAATGTGAATTTCTATTTAGCACATAACTATGTCAGGGAATTATTGTAGGGATCAAGATTATTGTTAACAATTTAGACGCAGTTTTGCTGCTACCGTACACTAGATTCTGACGTTTTATAAGTGCCCATGTAGGCTAATGTGAAATAAAAAAAATGAACTCGAGTTGGAAGGAGACAAGGTGGACAGATGACCTCGTGAAGGCCACGGGAATCCGATGAATGCGAGACGCACAGGACCGGTCATTGTTGTGACACTTGGGGCAGGCCTGTGTCCAACAGTGTAACGCACAAGACCCATGATGACCCGTCGTTATGGCGGCACTTGTATATTTCTACTTCCATAGCAACTATAATTATTATAATCCAGGATTTTCGCTTACAAGATTTAAAACATGTGTTCTGTTACAGAGGCCTTACCATAAGCGTAGAAACGAGAAAATGGGATGGACCTATACATTTTACATAGCTTTATCCCTTTAACAATTCAGTTAAGAACGTCAAATGGATCACGTCCAGAGCTCGTGGTAGAGCTTCAGGTACTAGGTACGATCTTGTTTGATAGAACAGTATGCTTTATCGAGAAGTGTCAAACAATAAGAAACATGTTTATGTGGAAGTACCCTCATCATCGGCGTCCCTTGTCGATGAGCTGACAAATGAAGCGATAGTCTTGGGACCAGTCAGTATGAAATATTAGCGTCTACTATTTGTATAAATAAAACCCTTTAGTTACGTTGATTCTGTGTTCTGATATTGTTTTATGCATTTTTTTTTTGTGTATAATATAAACAAGTGCTTGACTGCGATCCCATCTGATGGTAAGCAGTGATGCAATCGTTGATGATGGGGTGAACTAGTTTATTAGCCTATTCACTCTAGCCTTGAAGACACCCAAATTATGTATCTATCCTTTTTAAAAATTAAATTGAGCAGCCTACTTATTCCAATATGGGAAGACATTTCGTCGTCATCCGCAGAAATTGCGGTTTTTGGCTGACACTGTGCTTAACTAAAATGAAAAAATCTAGTAAAATTTGAAGTTTGTACTTCGAAAACTTGTGCTATCGTGTGTGCTGTTCTACCGTGAACTATTCAGGTATTGTAAAAACTCTTTCTTTGAGAGACGAGTTTAAGAGCGGAATGCCAAACTTCAAATAGCAAGCAATATTTTGCCTAAACCGTGTAAACACCATGAAAATACGATGCTTCCACCAGTCTAATTTAAACAAACCTTTTGTACTGAGGGTATATTTTAAAATTACGATTAATTAATAATATTGTTTGCAATACTCCACTATTTTTATAAAGAGGCCCTACCGCGAGCTCTTTACGCGACCCTTTTGATGACCTATACTGAAATCTTAAATTGATGGATCTATGTAAAGTGTATACCTCCATCCCTCTTTCTCGTTCGCCAGACATTTTAACACATCAATGTAAAGCCCTAAGAATCTTTGATTGACGGTAATAGACTTTGTACACGAGGCACTTAACCTGTTTACCGTAAGGAAAAGGTGTACCATATTGACAGGTTATCCGCACCCTTTTAGAGATTTATTGTATCGGCATTTGTATTTGACATACCTTCCTATTATAATATTGATTTTTGTATGATAAAGGCCCCAGATTTTTTTTTATGAAAAGCGTTTTAATGTATGAAGTCTTTTCAAAATATGTTAAGTTAAATAAAAAGTAATGTGCTTATAAAAGGTCATAGCTAAAATATCAACAGTAAGAGATAATGTTACTTCCAAGTTCCTTTACGCCTCCCACTCTGAGACGAGCAAGACGGAATGTCACTTTTTTACTATAGCCCACACGTGTTCCTTGACTAAATCCCACACGTGTTCCTTGAATGGTTTTTTATTGCGAGGGCTGTGGTAACTCCTTCGAAGAACAATCCGCAACCTTGACAGATATTAGCCCTAGCTATAGCCTCATCAATTTTATTGATATCTTTTAGAGGCGCGAGTAGGACACCACACGCTGCCAACCCGGGCTTTTTTCTTATTGGGTGGCTGGATAGCGTGTCACTTATAAGTCCATGGAGCTACCTTTGGCTAATCATTCGCAAACCCACACCTACGATGGCGGCAATCGAGTACCTGGCATCATTTAAAAAAAAAGTGAAATAATAGAATACGAGTATAATTATGTATCTTCTGAACTTCCTCTGCGCTGTTTATAGATAGTAGGTTTGCATAATAATTGTGCAATTTATTTATCTTATTAGATAACATGAGCTTAACTTACTTAACTGGTGGCCAAAGTTACCAATTGTAAATTAATTTATTTTAGTTTGGCTGTTTAGTTAGCTGTCAAGTTCTATGCTGAATTGACTTTACCTTTTACCTTTATTTGATATAATTATTATATATGGCAGCTATTAGTAATTTAAGGTGCCTAGTACCAACATACAAAGGTACTCTTACTAATAAAACGTTAATTATATTAAGTAAAATTCTACTTACACAACAAAGACCAATGCACTACAATGTGGAATAACTATCTATGTACACAGTAGCACATTTCGCGTTATATTTTATGTATATGATAGTTGTTTACACATATTAATCAAGTTCCCTCTGGTCACATAAATTTAATTATTATGTTCTGCAATCGGTTAAATTAATATATTTCCACTATCCATCACAAGACGAGGTATGTTCTAATAATAATGAGCGATGATCAGCAGTGGGTGAGCGGTTAATAATAAATTACACATTTGGTTTGGAGTCCATCCATCCATTAATAAATCATAACTGTTAATACATTATATCAAAATATATCGCAGTTATAAATACATATAATTCAATACGACATTTTAATTCAACCGATGACACATTTAAAGAGAGGCCATCTTTTAAAGACGATACCTCTTACGCATGAGGTCGTAAACGCAAAAAGTGCGTTTTTACTAAAAAAGTAAATATACCTATGTAAATGATAACTAATATTTTCGCTAAGTATCTATGAAAACAACTTGTTTTCGTCTGCTGTACCTACTTACGTCTTATCTCTATCACGTTTTGTCTTAAATCCAATGTAAAAAATGTAACACGTTCTTCGTATTTCACGATTGTTCCGAGAAATACGCAGGAAATAAAAGAATAGAATAAACTTTATTGTTCACCAAAATAAGATGTAAACTTAAAGCTGGCACAGAGGCGGTCGTATCACTGACAGCGATATCTTCCAGACCACCTTTAGATGGACTGTTAGAACTTTAAGTTAAAGAAAATTGTTTTGCCGTGATATAGTGTATAGTGTCACTGTATCAAGCAATAATATGATTATGAAAGTTATGTACGTTTTTTTTATAATTTTAATTTGATAATATGTGTTAAGCCCTAAATTATGCTTGAGGTAATGTAATTACATTACCACAAATATAATATTTTGTTCAATGAAAATTCATTCATTCAAATTCAAAATATGCTTCGTGAGGCTTCTTGTTATAGAGAAGAACACAATGTATACAGTTTATATTATTATGAATCGAACTAATGGATTTTACATGACGTCCCACACACAATTATAAATTTCTTAATTTATTTGAACTTCACTTTCATAATATAACTAGTCTGGCTATACATAAAATCTTTTCAACTTTTAATTGTTTTGAATTTGGAATGCGTATATTATTTTTAAAAGTTCTGTCTAGTGTCTGGAATATTCCAGATACTTTAAAAGCTTGCTATCAGCCGTATGTTTGTATATCGTACTATCAACAGATACAACAACACTTCCTCTGTCGAAGACCATAAAAGATCGTGGTGGTCGCTTTTTTTGAAAAAAAAAAAAATATGGAAAAAATATGAGAGTGAAATCATTTTTATGGTATCAACAAAGGCTTCATTTATCCCAAAAGCAATATGAATTATCATGTCAAGCTTCGGAAATCAAGTAGCGTGTGGTTGACATGTCTTATGAAGGATGTTTGATGAATATTTAATATACAATTATTTATAAGAATAGTCTATTGGACTGGTAGGTCAGCTTACCCTGAGTTGGAATAAAACGGCTCTTTCAAATATTGTATTATTTGTTTGAGCCATTTTAATTATGATTACTTAAACTATTCTGATGGTCTAGTCGTCAGCGGCCCTACCTGCTATAATGGAAGTTGTGGATTATATTTCCACCCGAGACAAAATGTTCGTGTAATGAGCATGATAATTTGTTCTGAGTTTATCAATTTATCAATAATAGGTTACATAATTATCTATTATTTATTTACAAATAAATATTTTTATCAGTTTTATCTAGTACTCGTATGACAAGTTTGGCTTAGTTTGGGGCTGGGTTGCATTATGGAATATTTGTATTTAGAGTTAATAGTTACCGAATTGGATATGTGATAAACAAAACGTTTATCTAGTATATTTTCTTTTGTAATTTGAACGTGAGAACACTGTGGACTCTACGAATTTGGATAACCTTCTATTCGGAACATAGAGTTTCTGGACGGTTCTTCTTCATAGAAAACGACCAGTTGGAACCGTGCACAAGCTTTTGAAGTTTTAAGTGCCCATGTAGGCCTATGTCAAATAAAAACTGTTTTGATTTGATTTAGATACAGTTTTTCACACACCAAAGGGGTTGTCGACGAATTTTTAACAAATGAACTTTACCTATTGAAATAAAAATCCCGGTTCCGTTCAGAGCACAGAGAACATTCCAGTAAAATGATTGGAGAGAGCGACTGTAAAATGTTATGTGCGCACAAATCGTCCATTTGTCCTCAAACGCTCGACACTGCTCAATGAAACGATTGAGTAAATATAAACGATGATTTAGAATGTTCGATTTACCTACGATAAAAATTGTATGAATGAGGAAAAAAACAAGCTTTATTTTTTTATAATGCCATATTTTAACAATAAAATTCAGAAATACTAATTATATAAAAATGTATGAGTCTTCATCCATAACATATCAACTTTTTTTTATTATGCGTTGACTCGCGTTTGATCACTACCTCACCAGCGTGATGGCAAGCGATGATGTGGCTGACGATGCCGCGATGGCGCAAAACAAGGCTAGAAGAAGCCTATACACTCTTGACATAAAATACCCCTAAGTTATATCTATCAGGAAACCATATCTATTCGTGCCTAAGTATTACCTTTATTACTTCATGGTCTAATGATAGAGCACCAAATAATAAATCGTACGTTGTATTTTTAAAACAAAAATATAAAATAAGAATGAAGGAAAACAAGAACCGATATCATTATTTTGTATTAAGCCCACGCAGTGAATTAGGCACCGGCCAACAAATGTGTATTTGTATGTACGTATAACATAATATTTGTTACATTTGAATAAGCGACGTGTGGGTGGTCGAAGGTTGCTCTCGAATTAACCGGATATTTTTTAACGGAAACTATCATCGAAAAAGATATTCGAAAAAGTGTTAAACAAAAATAGAACAGCAATACGAGGGTAAAAAATACTGGCAAAGGTGATAAATAAATCTTACAACCAAAAGCTGAAATCGCAAATGATAAAGTCAAAAACGATTAATAAAAATATTTGCTAAAAATGCCAGATTTTTTATAGTTTAGAAAATTTTTAAAGGACTAGAACCAAATCGCTCGACAGTCCGATCGCAGTCAATTACACGCGTATCATAAGCGTGGATAACTTGCTAATGTTTTGTATTCAAAATAACCTTTCATTAATAACGTTATTAACATAAGTACAATGCAGTAGTGTACCTATATCTATTGGGTAGGTATATCTGGTGTATGCTTTTGTAGTTATACTAAGTAGGTAAGTATAAACTAAATATATCAAGTCTTCTCGTTCTCCATAATGCTGCCACTTACGGTACGTTACAGGGTCAATTTAATTTGTAAGAGATTGTGACGGAATGTTCTACAGGATTCTTGTTTGAGATAGGATTTATTTTTTTCGCTTCAGCGAAAGAATAATTTGGTTTCAGGAATTCAAATGTCATTTTTTATTGTTTTATTTTGGGGAACAGGAATCATATTTTGTAGTATTTAGCTGAACAAAACAAAATTCTTAACCTCAATCTTACCTATAAATATTTTACATTGTCAGCAAATGTCTTGCTGATGGTAGCACGTGTTGATGGGTCGTTCGGTTTCCTTCAAAATGGTTATGTTCTCAGTCGCGATGTAAACGCGCATCAGCCGCGCTACTGCAGCGCGGCTAACGCGCGACCGTGCACCGTTTGTTTGTAGACTGCTTTTGTTTTTCATCATGTGCCATCCTCGATCCGGTCTCTCCCCGCTGTCGCCTGACACGGCCGTGCAGCAGCTGCACTTGGACGCGATGCAGTAGCGCGTTAGTAGCGCTATTCACGCGCGTTTGAAATGCGACTGTAGCGCGTTAGCAACGCTGCTCACGCGCGTTTACGAAATGAGCGTCAGCCGCGCTTCAAAAAGTCGCCGTGGGCGAGGACCGTAAGTGTTATGCTACGGGCGCCGTCAGTCGAGATTCGTCATCTTGTTACTTTGACCTAATTCCAATTTCTGTTGTTTTAGTAACAGTTTCTCTTTTTTCATTATTTATTTACATTGAGCTCATATTTATGTGAGCTCAAGAAATATGTAACCAAGATTCAATGTATGTACTTAACTTACAACAAGATTTAAAACGGAATTTTTGACTGACCAATGTTTCTGATTTGTGAATATCTCAAATTCCTGGAATAAATAAAAAATAGGCGCGGAAATCCAGTGGGAGCTAACAGAAGCAGATATTCAAAGCCGTGAACTAACAAAACAAAAAACAGCTAACCCTTTACCATTGTGTTCCGCGCCGGTTGTACTTGAGTCTATTGTCAGCGGTCTCTGTTTCCGAGTATTGTTTGTTAACACTTTTGGTC
Source organism: Mythimna separata (assembly GCA_030763345.1). NCBI lineage: Eukaryota > Metazoa > Arthropoda > Insecta > Lepidoptera > Noctuidae > Mythimna > Mythimna separata. The sequence continues at coordinate 3,180,693 of JAKKIA010000036.1, read as the reverse complement.
TCAGTAATGTAAAGAGACTTTATAAATTGAGTCTGTGTATTTTCAGGGCTTTACAATTGTAGCTTTTGGTGTGACGGTCAAATATCATGAAAATAATATTCGCAGAAAAGAGATATTTTACCTCATTTTTCCTGCTCCTTTTTTAGTATAGTTAGTAGTAACGCATAGGTGAGCAGTAGTATTCCGAAAGACGGAGCGTTGAAATGTTTCTCGTTTGTTGACCGATGACCTGGTAAGGGTTGCATGAATCTAATCATTTCGTTTTGAGATGCACAGAATGCAGCTGTTATGGCGACTCTTGGGGGAGGCTTCCATCCATCAGTGAACGTCTTTCGACTAAAATGATGATGAAGATGATTAGGCACAGTAAAGTGGGACACCACAATGCCCTACCACGAGCTCTTAACGTAATCCATTTCACGATTTAAACTGATTTATTCAATGAATGGAAATATATAGGATGTATAGCTCCATCCTTGTTTCTTGCTCGCACATCTGTAATTTTAACACGTCATGGTAAGACCCCAGGTCCTGGTCTCAGCTAGAAATAATATGGTGAATGTGTATCAGTCTACTGTCGTTTAATCATTTTCATCACATCGTATAATAATAATATTATTATTATGAAACAGTATATTTTCTTTAAATTTTAGAACTATATAAAGCATTGTTATAAAGGGTCGCGTAGGTAGAAAGGTTTATTTCTCTACAAACACAGCTAATAACGCCGATCGAAACTTTCTTGTTTTGTGGAGTTGCGCAGCGAAAGTTATGAGTGCTCTCTCTCGTGCTGACGTCATCTGAGTTAATAATATACCGTATTGTTTTTAAAATAATCGTTAAAAACATTACCAGTTTAATTGCTACAACGCTATTGTCAGTTTGCTGGTGAAATGATTAGGTTTTACGTTACTTGAGATTTAGGTATTTTTTTTTTCATTTATCCTTTCTCCCCACTGCATTACTTCTATATTTTGGATGCGATCTCAAACATATTAAGGTCCCACTTTGCGCGGGCTTGAACTCACTGGCGGGCGGGGCCATAAAGCACGCTGTCTCACTTGACATCATGCCCGAAAGAGATAGTATCAGTGATGAGCGGTTAGACGCTAGTCCTCACGCACGACGCGACGTCTGCTTTGCACATAGCGCTCCGAACCATTCTGAATAAAAACGAAATTACACGATGCACACATGTCATACCGTTTCCGTTGTTGCGGTGTGTGCCGCTCGAATTCGAAAAACAAAAGATTTAAAATAATACCTAAGAGTGTTTTCACATTATCCAATCCGATATCGGTGTCGGACGCCGATCCGATATCGGGGTAAGTAAAATGTATGAAATATGTACCTGTCTTTCATATTGTCCGGCCCGATATCGGATATCGGAGCACGGCATTTCATACATTTTACTTACCCCGATATCGGATCGGCGTCCGATACCGATATCGGATCGGATAATGTGAAAACGCTCTTACGTACCTTTGTTCGTTTCTCGGCAATGAAAAAAAAAGACAAATTTTCATTTGTTTTCTCGCGTGTACCTTACCTCACCGAGCGCTGTGGCGCCGCACTGAGTTCACCTTCCTATTGTTCGCGGTCGCGGGCCACATGACCGGCGTGCTGTGCAGCAGCAGTTGCCCGGATCAGACACAACACCCGCCTCGCTCAATTGGGCAACTTAACATCTCTAGTCGGATGACGCACTCTAAAGACTAAACAAAAAAAACTAGGGCTGTTGCCCGGACCAGACACAACATCCATCTCGCTCAATTGGGCAGTTGCCTGAACCAGACACAACACCCGTTTCGTTCAATTGGGCAGTTGCTCGGACCAGACACAAAACCCGCCTCGCTCAATTGGGCAGTTGCCTGGACGAGACACAACACCCGTCTCGTTCAATTGGGCAGTTGCCCGACCAGACATAACAACTCTCTGGTCGGAAGATGCACTCTAAAGACTAAACCAAAAAAACCTGGGCTGTTGCCCGGACCAGACACAACATCCATCTCGCTCAATTGGGCAGTTGCCCGAACCAGACACAACACCCGTTTCGCTCAATTGGGCAGTTGCTCGGACCAGACACTAAACCCGTCTCGTTCGATTGGGCAGTTGCCCGACCAGACATAACATAGCCGGTCGGAGTGGAGGGTGTTAGGTTTTTTCGTTACGGAATTTCCGGATTCGGTCCCCACGCTCAAGGCCCGCGATAGAAGCTATGCAATAGCTTAAAAAAAATACAGTCGAATTGATAACCTCCTTCTTTATTTGAAGTCGGTTAATAAAGCGTAGATATTATAGGTAGTCAACATACACGTCATACGAACGATATAGGCCGCAGTAGACTGAACCAAACTCAGACAGCTGCGCGCGGCGCTGTGACACGTCGTCCCCCCGCACCGCAACCGGGGGTAACTTTATTCAGTGAGATGCACGATAGTTCTGAGTAAAAGGCGTGCGTGATAAAATACAAAAAGGCCTTTGGAAGAAGGGGTTTTACGAAAAAACCACTGCATCAATCAATTTCAAATAAAATTTATTAAATTCTTCGATAAATTTGTGGTGTCGGTACAGGCTTCGTTTTTGAAATTTGATGCTTTACTTCTTTTATTTCTAATTTACGCTCAAAGTTGTGTTCAAAATTAGCCAAAAAAACGAAACTTTAGAAGCTCGTAACTTTTTATTAGCTTATTATTTTACAATTCTGCTTCCGTACAGACAAAATTAATAATGAGACAAAACGATATCATGTTTAACTTTGGATGTACATGGTCAAATAGTGGAGTAAAACCCCCCCGAAATATGTATGGAAAAAATGTTGACTTGAGTCGCCTTAATACGCAGACACACAAGCTAGCCATATAAATATTAGTTTCTTGCGGAAATCAAACTGCAATATGCGACGTAGCAGCTAATTGATTAACCAGGCTGTTAGTTGGTTCTAAGATTGAAAGTCATGATTTTACTGTGTCCGTTTCATCAGTCCCCTGAATCAAGATTAGTTAAATTTTCCAGTTACACCTCAGATATTGAGTGGTTTTTACTTTAGTTTTTATTTTTTTCTTGAACAGGTTTAAAGGCTACAAAGTTATTTCCACATTAATCTCTTGCTCACCCAAGCTCGTTTGTTACCAATAAACCAACGCAACGTATTGGTGAAGTTCACATTGAAACAGTTCCGTGCGGAGGCAATTAATCCAGCGGTCTGCTACAGGTGCCTTTATTGTTTCAATGTTATATGAACTAACTGTTGTTTGTTTAGTACAAAAAGAAAAGAATCGTGTGGTTGTGCTATACGATTCTTTATTAGTCCTCTTCAAAATCTTATCAAGAAAGATGATCCAATATTTTTTTCTTAATTTCTAGTCATAATTTAAAACACTTTAAAAAATTCAGCTCGAGAAGTCTGTCACAAAGGGGATGTAATACAGAAAAGGAGCCATCGTAATGACTGAAAGTGTACCGCGGAGTATAAAGAAAAAGAGACTTGATAGTGCGACGTGCTTTTATTTTGGATATTGTGACACATTGGGCCAGTGACCATGATTAATATTTGATGACTCCACGTTGGTCACGCGCCGATGTTTTCAACTAGCGGTAGGTATGAGCCTCCAGCCTGTTTCAGCTGCACTTGTTACGTGGCGGATTTCTGGCTCATGAGTGGAAAAGCCAAATGGATGTCGAATTAATACATTTTGTTGACACGTTAAGCTGATAGCGGGGCGTATGGGGTCCATTAACATCTGAAGGACCCAAGCCAACCTTACCTGCTAGCGGTGCACCCTGCTGTTCAACGGACAAGGCTCTGGCAAACCTGGTTTCCCTCTCGTAGGGTTGTGGGGGTCAGACGGCTGGTCGCCTCACGTAAAACCAACCTCAGTCAAATATTTATGGATAGGAATACATATGTGGGTACTCGTGCTAGGGCGTCGCCGCATAACTACGCGCAGGCACATCGCCCTAAACCTGTGACAAGTGGGTTAGGGCTACCGTGTCAAGTACGGGCACGGTTAAAGAGGTTAGTACCCAAAAGGAAGTTCCGCTTTGCCACCTGGAACATTGGCTCTCTAACCGGACGTTGCAGGGAACTCGCGGACGTACTTGCGAAGCGTCGGGTCCAGTGCGCCTTCCTTCAGGAGACGCGCTGGAAGGGGAATAAGTCCCGTGACATCGGGCAGGGGTACCGGCTAGTGTACGCCGGATCACCATCGGGACGGAACGGAGTGGCCGTAGTGCTGTCTAAGGACCTTCAGGATGGCCTTCTTGAAGTAGACCGATACAGCGACCGGTTGATGCGAGTTAGGGTGCTGATCGAAGGATCAGTTACGAACCTAATCAGTGCCTACGCTCCTCAAACTGGTTGCTGTGATTCTGAAAAGGAGGCCTTCTGGAATGAGTTCGAAGACGTATTACGCGCTATTCCGAATTCCGAAGATGTTTTGGTTGGGGGGGACCTCAACGGTCACGTAGGTCAGTTTGCTGGAGAGCACGGACGTGTTCACGGTGGTTTTGGATACGGCCAACTAAATGCAGAGGGAGTCAGTATACTCAGGACCTGCGCCGTATCGGACCTTGCCATCGCGAATACGTTCTTTCAGAAGAAGCCCCACCATCTTATTACGTACCGTAGTGGTGCCTACTCAACCCAGATAGATTACCTGTTGGTGCGACGGTGCCACATTGGCAAGGTTACCAACTGCAAAGTCATCCCTGGCAAAAGCCTAACGGCTCAACACCGCCTCCTTGTCCTGGACTTTGCGGTCGTGCCAAGGAAGAAAGTTGTTGAGAAACGCGAACCCCGCACTAAGTGGTGGTTGCTTAATGGCTCTAAACAGTCGGACTTTATTGCGGAGGTCGAGCATCTTGAGGTGAGTGCTCCGCATGAGTCCGTTCAAGAGATCTGGAGTAGGATCCATTCAGCAATCACCACTGCGGGTAAGCGCGTCCTTGGCACTTCTCGTGGTGGCCGCGTCATGGACAAGGAGACGTGGTGGTGGGATGACGGGGTTCAGGAGGCGACTCGGAAGAAGAGGGGTTTATTTAAACAGTGGCAAGGGACCAACTCTCCGGAAGACAGGGAGGCATATGGAGCGGCTAAGCGCGCTTGTAAAAAAGCTGTAGCCAGAGCCCGCAGCAAAAGTCTGTCGCCCTTGTACGACAAGCTGGAAACTGCGGAGGGGCAGAAGCTTATTTTTAAGCTGGCGCGTGCCCGGGAAAAAGCTACACGGGACATTAGCAAATGTCTTTGTGTAAGGGACGCCCAGGGTAAGCTGCTCTATGATGCTCCTTCTGTTAAGGAGAGATGGTGTACATACTTCTCGGAGCTGTCTAATAAACAGCATCCCCACAACCTCCCTCCCGAACCGCCTCCTAACCTCGGACTTATTTCCCCTATTTCCCCCGACGAAACTCGCATTGCTCTTCGCCACATGAAGAACCGGAAATCGATTGGGCCTGACAATGTGCCAATTGAGGTGTGGAAGGCGATGGGCTCACATGGTGTGGACCTTCTGACTGATCTTTATAACCGCATCCTGACCACCAAGGAAATGCCAAACCAGTGGCGACTAAGCCTGATTATCCCGGTCCACAAAGGCAAAGGTAGCGTACAGGATTGCAGTAACTACCGCGGTATCAAGATCATGTGCCACACCATGAAGCTCTTCGAGCGCATCATTGACACAAGGCTCCGTAGTGAGTGCACTATCTCTGAGTGTCAATATGGCTTCCGGGCGGGTAACAGCACCATGGATGCAGTGTTCGCCTTACGGACTCTGTCTGAGGCTTACAGAGAGAGAAGGAGAGCTCTGCATATGGCCTTTTTAGACCTGCAGAAGGCCTTCGACTGTATACCTCGGCAGGCTATCTGGTGGGCGCTCCGCTTCAAGGGTGTTCCCGAGGCCTATGTTGACATTATCGGAGATATGTACCGCGATTCCGTGTCCTTTGTCCGGACCGCTGTTGGCGAATCCAATGTCTTTCCTATATCTGTTGGCGTTCACCAAGGTTCGGCTCTAAGCCCGTTCTTGTTTAACGTTGTGCTTGATGTAGTTACGGCAAACATCCAGGATCAGCCTCCATGGCTAATGATGTATGCCGATGACATCGCCCTCGTTAACCAGAACAAAGCCCATCTTGAGCGCAGGGTCAACATTTGGAAAGACACGCTGGAAAACGGCGGTCTGAGACTAAATGTGGCGAAGACTGAGTACATGTCCTGTGGTGGCACGGATTCAAGTACTATCCGGATAGGGTCGGATTTGATCGCTAAGTCTGATAAGTTCCGGTACCTTGGATCCGTGCTGCACGAGTCTGGCAGCGTGGATGACGATGTCCAAGCACGTATAGGCGCGGCATGGGCAAAATGGCGCGAGGTAACGGGCGTTTTATGTGACCGTAAAATGCCTCCGAGGCTCAAAGGGCAGATATATAAATGCATCATACGGCCTGTCCTCCTGTACGGTGGCGAATGTTGGCCAGCACTAAGCAGACACACCCAGGAGCTTCGCGTCACGGAGATGAAGAGGCTGAGGTGGATGAGCGGCGTAACGCGATCCGATCGCATACGCAACTCATTCATCCGAGGTAGTCTTGGTGTCCGTGACGTGGGGGAAAAACTGCAAGAGTGTCGTCTGCGATGGTATGGCCACATCATGCGCCGCCCTAGGGAGTACGTTGGTCGGAGATGCATGGATATGGCTGTCCTTGGGGCTAGGTCCCGTGGTCGCCCTCGCAAGCGCTGGCTGGACGTCGTCAAGTCCGACATGAGAGCCAATGGCCTCACTGAGAAGGATGTTAAAGATCGGGCAAAGTGGAAAAAACATAGTCGGAAGGCGGACCCTGGCAATGGCCGGGATTAACGCCAGGCAGAAGAAGAAGAAGAAGAAGAAGTTAAGCTGATAGCGGTTTTGGTGGTGAGCTGATAGTAAAATGTATTGAATATTTTTGAGTGCATTCGTTGTTAAAATATTTTGATCTTTGGATTAAAAAATTAAACTAATATGTTAATCAGTGTATACAAAAAAAACGTAGAGCTTTCTGTGTCGATCTGATTCCAATTTTGCCCGACCAATATATTTAGCCATCTGGCTTTTTTTAATGACGACGAATGAGTCTAGTGTTTTGACAATTTTTGTACAGAATAAATGCTAGTTATTTATTTATTCTTCAGGTTAACTTTATCTGCCGATTGAAAAATTAGCCCATAAAAACTGGTATGCTTATTAAACCAAGTTTAATTGACAAGTACACAGAGTCTAAGCAAGAGAAGGAACAAAGTTTTTCTTTTGAATATAAGTTTCAAAGACGGTTATTTAACTTGCTGAAGAATGAAGTAGAGATATGATCATAAAATAATTATATAAATTGCTGTGATAAAAAAACCAACGTGTGTGAGGTATTCGTGAATAACAAACCAAAGGTAAAGAGTAAAAGTATATAGAGAAACTAACGTCATTATAAGAGTAGGGGTACTCTTATAACGACCTTTTATATTTTGTATGCCTATGGCGGAGCACAGCTCGGAGCTTATTTATTTTTTGTAATATCTACTGTGTGTACCCTGTGTTCACGAAATAAATGAATTTGAATTTGAACTTATAATGACGTTAGCTTCTTACCATACCATAAATATTCAATGAGACCAATAAATTAAATATGGAAATTAAATTAACATCGTCCACAATCGTCGTACGAACAATGAGAATTTTCTTTCTCTGATCTTTTCATTAGTACGATTTCTATTCACAGGAAATTATTATTGCTCTATGCTTCTTTCTAAAACTAATGTATAAACAGCAGTAAAATTATAAAACAAAACAACTTCAGCTTTATTTTGCAAATGAACTTCAATAGTTTTTTTTAATGTAGGAAATCTAACAATGACTACTGCCCTTATAAGGCGGAGCGGGAGGGGAATGTGAATAAGAAACAGTATGAGCTTATTAATGCTGCTGAAAAAAATACAATATGTGGAAAATTAAACACGAATGGAATGTCATCCTAATATAGTTTTTTGAACTCCCAATTGAATGTTTACTTTTAATCTCCTACGACCTATGTTAATTTGAGTTCAAAACTCGTTATTGTTGAACAATTCTTTAGCAACTCAAATAGTTTTAGGAATTCTGAAATATCAAAGTAAATTACATTGAAAATATAATATTTTGAAAACTTTTGTAATCGTATCTCAAATTAACAAACCTACGATCAATTTAATGGGATCGTAGACTTTAGTATCGTAGTAGCAACTATTCAGGTCCAGAACAGAGTTCGCCCAAGAGAGAGAGGTTAAAAAGTACAAGGAGCTTATAACAAAAAAGTAGGATTATCAACGTAGTCGTTTGAAGCATTTTGCAGTTACTCATTTCATCACTGAAATGGTCTCAATGAATAGACTTGTTGAAACCTCTACGGTCCGGACTAAGCGTTTCACCACGTTACTTATATCGCGTACATCGAGGGACTAGAACGGATTTCCTGCAGTGATTTTCCCGTTCGAGTAAAATTTAGGTGTCTTCAAAGCTAGAGTGAATAGGCTCTTAATAAACAAGTGCACCTCACTCATCGATTGCATCATTGTTTACCTGATAATAAGTGGGATCGAAGTCAAGCAATACTTTACTACGTGTTAGTTGAATATTCTACAGATTCTAAGGCATGCATCAGGTTAAGTTGAGTTTGAGTCATCGTGGTGAAAGGATTAGTCAGCTAGACTCTGCGATACCAAGTTAAAGTTTGAGAGCATCGATACAAAAAGAAGAAGAAGAATCAGGTCAAGTTCATCATGTTCTTAAAATATCGTTAAACTAACATAATAATCAAATAATTGATTAGATCTGTGGAAGTTGCTCACATCCCTTTCTTTATCCAATAGAAAAACCTTTTTTTAATAATTTCAGCCAAAAGACGTGTGAACTTCTGGACATAAACTCCCCGAAGCAATGATTTCAAAAGGAAGGATGCGCCCAACTGAACATTTCATAAAAAACTTTATACTACAAGCAAATACAGCGACATCTGTAATAACTCATTTGAATTACGTGACAGCCGCATCGCACAAGTTTTCGACGTAACCTTGTTAGAGCGTAAGCATTTTTTTCGTAATTAAAACAAATTTAGTGAGTCTCAATCAACTTTATTTAAAATTGTAATTAACTTAAGATTATAATTATAAGGTAGGTAGGTATTAGAATATTTAAAAGATATTATAAAATACGAAATAGTTTACATAAGTATGCATGTGAAAAACAGCAATATTACTGTCCTTTGAATAAAACGCTCTTTTTAAATTTTTGTCTCTCAGTTCCTCTCCCCGTGTTTTCCGTGATAGACTCGTGATGCATTCTGACATTTTAAATATATTTCTTAATGATGGCTCAAACAAGTTGCAATCTATGATAATGTGGCCGGTTGATCGACAGAGTGCAAGTTTAAAGCATTAAAAGTGCTTTTTCCTACAAACTTTGCTAGAGTTTTTGTGGATAGGAACATATTATAGTCACTTTTTACCATAAATTGGGGTCTATCACAGTGTTTTATATTTTTTTCGGTTTCTAAGCATACTTCAAACAGGTCAGGAGAAGGAAAATAAAGTTCAGCCATATTTGTTAATTCTATCAGCCTATGAAAAAATAATTTTTCGTTACTAGACGGTCTATACAAATTTCACACTTAATGGTTTTCGATTCGACTCGCTCACGGTGGGTTCCGTACCAATATCGACAAAGAGTTACAAAAAAATCACGTTTGTTGTACGTTTTTAGTATTTGTTGTTATAGCGGCAACAGATATACATCATCTGTGAAATCAACTGTCTTGCTATCACGGTTCTCGAGACACAGCCTGGTGACAGACAGACAGACGGACGGACAGACGGACAAAAAAGTCTTATGATCTATCGGTGTAGGTAGTTAACTAAAGGTAAACAATCTTGGTATATCTTTATCTATAGAGGTCGTATATAATATACACAAAGATTATTTAAATTTAGTTTAATAGCTAACATCGGAGCTCGTGGCTACATAATAACAGCCGCACAGGTCGATCTTCTAGGTTAAGCTACGCTTGCCTAGGTTGGTCTGTGGATGGGTGACCATCTTAACATAACGAGTTTCCTCCGTGCCTCGGAAAACACGTTAAGCCGTAGGTCCCGGCTGTCATTTGTAGATCTTTGGCAGTCGTTACGGATAGTCAGAAGCCAGTAAATCTGACTCCAGTCTTGCCATGAAGTACCGTGTTACCCCAGTTAATGGGTTGTGAAGGTCTGGTAGGCAGCCGCTCCTCGTAAAATACTGGTATTCAGCTAAATCCGGCTTGACTGGAAGCCGACCCCAATATAGTTGGGAAAAGGCTAGGCAGATGATGAGTTTAATAGCTAACATCGATTTAGGTAAATATTCGCAAAGATTTTTATATACAATTTATAGACAACTTTTAGATAAAAAGACATGTCAAGATTGTTTACCTTTAGTTAACTACCTAAATCGACGGAGTATAGTAATAGGGTCCCGTTTGGGTACGGGACAATAAAAATAAGAAAATAAATATCTGTCGCGCTTTCACGACTAACTAAACTATTGAAGTAATTTCGATGAAATTAAATGTAGGTAAGCTCTTTTTTTTCGAAATTCACACGGAAGTAGTCGCGGGTGAAAATAGTAGGTTAAAGGTCATCTCAGTTAGCGTGAAGAAAATGAAAGAAAATAAAATTTTCAGTTTCAATTAGGTATCGTTTCTAAGCTTCTAATTTTTTTAAATCTATTTTTTACCCTTGTTAAATATAAAACAAATTAGATAGGTACCAAAACTCGAAATTAAAAGTACTAAGGACAACAATGAAATAAAAAATACGTCCGTACAAGTTTACTTCGTGCACTTCGATGGTCCAGTAGCGGCCACACAATGGCCGCCATTGTGAAATTCGGTAGTAAAATATTTAACGCTTTAAAATGTGATTATTTAATAACTTAGTGGTAACAAAATTAATGTAAGGTTACTTCCCGATGATACGATATTCCATGTTCCTTTTTAACCTTTGTATCATAATTTTTGCAACCTGTTACCACACAACTAGGCATTGTTATGACAAGCAAAATACTCGTTGACTCTCGCACACGGACCACTGTCAAATGAGTCACGTTGGCCCTAAACTGCTATTTTAGGGCCAATGCGCTAGTGCCATTTAGTCGCGCGGTTGGCCTGGTCCTTACGCTAGTAATATATGTCAATGCCCCGAAGTGTGTGCGTTTCGCATTTTTCAGATTTCCGCGAGCCTCACCAGGTCACCGATTTACCTTGTGGGAGGCTTTCAAACGCTGCGTCTTCCGGTACATGATCGCCAATCCAAAACCTTCCATTCCTATCGACCATCTGTTCAACGAGCAACGTGGTTTTAAATCTCTACGACTACAAAGTAATGTCTAAGCATAAACATCTCGCTACACAATATGTTCTTCTTATGAACACGATAAATCCTCTCTACATAAGATCGGACACACTTGATACAAGTATACAGACAGTTTATCACACGCAGCCATTTACAACTACTGAACTTTATTTATGGGCAACAGTTATTGAGGAAGTAAGTTTGATAGTCCCTGGACACTCAAAAAGGTACATAAAAGTGTAGTCTGCTATTAACAGAGATGTATTGGTTGTTGCAAGTGCTTGCTGACCGTTTATGAAAGATGTCGAAAGAAAAGGAAAAGTAACAAGCTATCCCCGTAGATTTATTATATAATATTGAATTGATTTAGCAGGAGATAAGGTACCACAAGTTAAACTTGTAGCCCTTAAACAAATAATAAAAACTATATTCTTGGTTTCAGCAGCCCTACTACATTATTACTACTATATTATTGCAGCGTCATATTTTTATGAGTTTTAAAAATAATTCGGTCACGTAACAAACATATATTATTTCTTTTGAAACATTTACACCATAATCGTTTCAATGATGTGTATTAAAAATGACATGGCCGGAATTGGTAGAAAGAATTGCCCAAAAAAAATATGTCATGTACACAGACATAAAGTACCACGTATTAAAGCTTAGAATTATGGCATTACAATAGTTTAAGTTTTATGATCAGAAAAGAAGCGAGAGACACTATAAATAACATCCAAAAAATACCATAATTGCCAAAAAACCAAAAAAGGGTTCGTAAGTACAACGTTGCCATTGTTATTACGAGTATGTACCTGGTAATTTCAATTTCCTAGGACCGTTTATACAAAAAGTTATTACCTAAATGCTGGAGTAATGATCCGTGTAAACGAACCATTTAGGTTAATGACAAAATCGGATTCTATGTTATTTTTTTTTTCCGGTATCCGGTTTTTTTATTCCAAATTATCAGAATGACTTCTCCCACTCTTGGGCGGAGCGGGAGGGCGTGTCAGACTCTTACTGACTAAACCCCTACCCCGTTCCTTCGTTGCCATCGATCTGGGGGACACGGTGACAACCTTGCGGATACCGTGTTCCCTAGAGGCTTCGGCCCTGCCGGGCCCCTACAGTTTGCTGACATCTCCTTGAGGCGCGCGTGGAACAGAACGCGCCGTCGACGACTAGGCTCGGTCCAGATTATTACCAGACTGCCGGACGGCGAGCTACCCAGTGCTCGCTGTCCGCGAGCCCGCGCCTACGGTGGTCGGAAATCGGGATCGGGATCTCGGCGGCGGCGGCGTGAGTTCCGTTGCCTCACGCGGTCGGCAGCCTCCTTCGCTAACATTACTGCTTCGCAGAAGGAGGCGACTGCCTGCCACCCTTCCTCGCTCCGGACCATGGCCTCTACCAGGGCCCGGCGCGAAAGGTCACCGCCGCCGATAGCCTCCACAAGGAAAAATCGGATTCTAGGTGAAGGCTAAGTCTGAAATTTTGCTGTAACCCTTTGTTTTTATTTCCAACTAGCTGTTGCCCGCGACTTCGTCCGCGTTAAGTTCGTTAAACTGCACAAAAGTAACCAATAATTCTACACTTGCGAATAATTCCGAAAGCATCCAATTCATTCATTTTACTTTCACATAAACCAGTTTAACTTCATTTCTTTTTTTAGTTGGGATATAATCCAATGACTTCTCCCGCTCTTAGCTGACGCATAAGGGCGTGTCAGACTTTTACTGGCCTTGCGTCCCAGGGCCCCAGGAATGCCTTTCAGAAGCGAACTCATGACCCCAGTAGGCTTGGCGACCCTGATGGATCCCTATGGTTTTGCTGACATCTCCATGAGGCACGCTTGGAACACTACCCGCCGTCGACTCGGTCTCGGTGTAGATATTTGGTTACCGAACGGTCGGACGGCGCCCGATTGCTCGCCGTCCGCAAGCCCACTTCCACGTTGGCTGAAAATCGGGGTCGAGATCTTATTTCCTCAACGCTGGGGCGTGAAGGCCATTTCCTCATCTATGCGGCCGCCACCTTGGCTGGATTACTGCTTCTCAGAAGGAGGCAACCGCCTGCCACTCCACCCTGCCTTGGACCAGGGTTCCACATAATGAAGACGCCGATTGGCTCACGAACATAAACGAAGCAGAAATAATACGTGAGGGTTGCAGTAGTTGGTGATCTAAATATTTACATACTTCATGGATACATGGACATGGTCTCTAGTCTATATTACGGTTTAACAAAGATGTACGATTTTAAAATTATTTGCCGACCAAAAAAATCATATCAACCTTGAATGAATTCCAAGCACCACTAAGTAGACACAGTAAGTTCGGGAGGTCCCTGCATCGGATCAAGGAGAAAGGACGCCCGGGTGTCGCCACTGTGTGCCCGCCCGGAGGACACGGTGGAGCACACGGTAGAGGTGTGCCCTGCTTGGGCGTAGCGCCGCCGTGTCCTTGTAGAGTCTGTCGGCGGCGGCGACCTCTCTGGGCCCTGATACAGGCCATGGTTCAGAGCGAGGAGGGGTGGTGAGCGGTCGCCTCCTTCTGCGAAGCAGTAATGCTAGCGAAGGAGGCTGCCGACCGCGAGCGCCGCCGCCGAGATCCCGATTTCCGACCACCGTAGGCACGGGCTCGCGGACGGCGAGCGGCACGCCGTCCGGCAGTCTGGTAATAACCTGGACCGAGCCTAGTCGTCAACGGCGCGTTCTGTTCCACGCGCTCCTCAAGGTGATGTCAGCAAACTGTAGGGGCCCGGTAGGGCCAAAGCCTCTGGGGAACACGGAAAATCCGAAAGGTTCTCACCGTGTCCCCCAGATCGAAGGAACGAAGGGGAACGGGGTGGGGTTTAGTCAGTAAGAGTCTGACACGCCCTCCCGCTTCGCCCAAGAGCGTGAGAAATCATTCTGATGATTCTCCTTCCAAAAAAAAGCACCACTAAGTAAGTATAAATTGCACTTACTTATGTAGGCTGAAAAAAAGTGTATAAAGTAGTTTTTAGTTGTCAAAATAATATATGAATGGTCAGCACAAAGCTGATCCTGAAGTCAATAGAAGGTGTAGTATTTGCCTCTTTTTTATTTGAGGTAGTTATCCAGCTCTAGGTGGAGCAAGTGGTCTTTTGCGGACTAAATTCCACCATGTTCCTTCAGTTGCCATTTACGTATCAGAGCCACTAACTTTTGCACGCCTCAGTTATTAGGTACTTCGGTATATTCTCTCTTTAAAGAGTAACTACAGAGGCGTCATGGCGTTCTCACTTTCTGCATTATGCAAGTACTAACCGAACATGAGTGTTTCGAGAGGTAGATATTTTGCATTCAGCGGGAAGAAAAGGCTAAGTCACCATTTTGCGGAATGCCCGGAAAACACGGCAGACGTTACGTTTGAAGTCTACTCCGCTAGGCGGAGCACCGCCATACTGTTTTGGCGTCAGAATCTGAATCCTACTGCCCTAGTTTGGGTCAATGTATGGGGCAAGACCTTCTCTTGCCCTGCCAATGAAATAAACCTGCTATCTTGAGAAAAACATCCTTAAGCCTCGAATTTATGTGTAGACATTTCTTAGGTGTCATTAGTCACAAAGCGATTCCCGACGTTTTTAGTTATTTAAATTATCCGTTTATTTAGGCAGATTTTTTACTTGGGGTGATATTTGACTGACGCCGTAATACAACATACGGTGTTTTTTTTCAGCGGGTACTACCTTCTTTACCGAGAGGTAACTTTACAATTTATGAATTAAATTAACTCGAGTGCGTCCATTTTTACTCAGCAGACTTCACATTATTGAAGGTCAAACATGGTCAAACGCAACCTTTGAGGCGATTTTAAACGGGTACAGTTTGCAGAGCTGTAAAAAACCCACCATGTTCCTTCAGATGCCCTTTGCGAACAATTTCTCAAATCAATTCTATCTACCTATACTATGATAGCATAAGCGTAACACGACGCCGTCACTTCGTGTGCAATAGTTGTTTTAATTTGTCTTAAGTTTATTCCATATGTATTAGTTTATTGTTATCGTTGTAAGATTTATTTGTGTAATTTTTCTATGGGCCTTAGATGCCTGATAATATAGGATATATTATTATTATTATTATTATAATTCATAAGAAAGAGACTTCGCAACAGACCGTGCAGCAGGAATCGTAATATTTAAATTTCGCCATAACTTCGAAACCAAACGTCCAATTTTAAACTTTCAAAGACCAAATATTATCTACATAAACTGTACTTAGTGATAAAATAATTTATTTTGATAAGGGTTAATAGCATGAATAAAATAAATGCGTTTAAATGTAGTCCAAAAAAAACTCAAGATTTTTAGATAAAAAAAATGGTTGTTGTGCCTCACTCGACATAGATAGGTATAGTGTTTCGCGGACTTTTTTGTAGATATTTATGAGATCTACAATTAATTAGAACATTTTATGATTCTATCTTTTACAGTTTAGGCAGCGTACGCAAAATAAGTAACTTTTCTGGTTGATTTTTTACACCTAAACCTCAATATCTTACGGAACCCTATTTTTTCCAGAATAAAATTTAGCCTATGTTACTCGTGGATAATGTAGCTTTTGAATGGTGAAATTATTTTTAAAAACGGTCCAGTAGTTTTTGAGCCTATTCATTACAATCAAACAAACAAAGTTTTCCTCTTTATAATATTAGTATAGAAAAAGGTTTAGTGTGCCTTTGGTAACACGAACAGTGGCAGATTGTGTGTTAAGTTTTAGTTTTTCACTTAATCTAGAAGAGTCGCTAAGAACGTATGCACGTAAACATGAACATACGTTCTTAGCGAGTTTTTAACTCATTAAAGACTGTAGTGAATGACTGTCAGTGAACTTACATGCTAGTGCATAACGTTAGCAATTTAACAAGTTGTAAAAGTAAAGTACTAGAAACAAAGTACTTAGACCGATGAAAGTCTGACCATTCATTCGAAATGGTTCGCAAACAATAACCTCTTACATACGAACACAACGAAATGTCATAAGTTTTCATTACCGCATGTCCAAACTAATTTGAATAGATAAATTAATTTTGCAGAGCTGTGCAATTGCTCTAAATCATAACACAATACGCAAACGCATATTTTAAATGATAATCATCACTAACAATTGAATTAGAATTACAAACAATTTCAACTATTTCTAGAACCACAATGTTTAGTTAGAATGCTAATAACTGCAATGTATTATTACAGCTTGCGTTTACATAGTTTGTGGTTGTATCACAGGCTGAAGCTAGTGGTAAAATAAAATATCAAATGATGGCAAGAAAAATAATAATATTTTATTAACGTTTTGTATCGTTCCAAATTATATAACGTATTTGTAACCTACTTAACGAATCCAATCAAAAGGTATTAGTATCATTACTTTTGTGGTAGTGGAAAAGTAAATAGAAAAAGGACTGAGAGCTAAATTACATCGTCTGTTAGATGGTTTTTTCACTTCGTGATTAATGGTCGCCTCGTTCGTCTTTTTAGAATCCTTTAATCCCAATCATTGACCCTCGTCATTGCTCTGAGCAGTTAAGTTTAATACGCTCATTTTGGTCCATCTTTTGTAAAGATTATAAACTTTTAAATAAGCTCAAATTTACAAGATTACAAGGAGTTTTGAATATTAATAGTACATTATGATACAAGTGTGTAATGTGGGGCATTATCGTCGCGGTGGTATTAAGACCCGAGCCATGGCGAGGGTCTTAAGAGAACCAAGAACGATAATGACCAATTACTCACGTATATCATACGACGTTTTTCGACACACTTGTGAAGAAAATAAATTAAAAATCAACTTTATTTAGTAGGTACTTATATGAAAAGTTTATCTAAAGAAACAGTTCGTCAATGTGCAGTCAGTAAAGTTATAATTAACTATTTTGACTGTTTAGTGGTCATAGATTTTCTTGCGTACCTACAGCACAAATCATTTTCCTCATAAATAGTTGTTGTAGACATATTTATAAAATCTGTATTTTATTTTTAAATATGGAGACTAAAAAATTGACTTTTCTTAAACGCGCGCATGCGCGAAAAATGGCGGCCATAGACTAGCTACTCTAGCTGTTGGTTTAGAAAAAATAAGAATGAGGTTGCATATAAACAGAAAATACAAATTTGATAAAAGATTTAACGTTTGAATCCCCAACCGGTCCTATGAGACCGCGCTGTTATTGTTTTACTATTGTGTCTCGTTTCGCGGGTATCTGAGTAATTAATTAATTAAATATGTAAAATTTTAAATAGTTTATTTAAACACGAAATTGCATGAAATAAGTAAGTAAAACACTAATTTATGCTATTGAACGCAATAACAAATTTTATTTTTTTTTGTCTTAAAACTCTTTTTGACAAAAAAGAGGTTAAACAAAAAGGTTCTAACTACATTACCGCACATGTGCATAATAGTAATCAAAATGTCACAGTTTGGTAACGAGCCCCTTTATATACCTAAGTGCAGTGCAATAATAGCCACTTTATGAGCAAGTGTGTCGAAAAGGTATTTTTTGATAATATGACGAAAGAGGTCCGTAGATCGATATAAGATAGGCTGTAAACGTAACATCATAAGGTTTATAAGAGTTCTTCTTTACCTTCATAACTTTATTGTTACTGAGGCCATAGTTGTGTTTGAAATTTGCTCTGAAAGTGGTTTTCTTTTGACGGCACCTTATGATGTTTTCATAAGGATTTCGCAAGTATATTTATTATTATTAGTAGAAAAAAAAATAATGTTTATGTAATGTTGTGTAATATAATTTTGCTAAGAGTTACATGTCCAGTAAACAAACAAGCCACAGTAGTGGGTCTCAGATCAAGTCTGTCCGAGAGGTTTTGGTTGAACGCTTGAATTTGGTCTTGCAAGCGGTGTCTGAATGGAGCTATTAATGTCAATTTGGTTCAATGCAAGCAGCTAAAATCTTGTGTCTTTATTCTATTAAAAGGAGGCAATTCCATCCTGCTTTAACTTTCTGAGGGTGACCTAGCCATACATCGAGGAAAAAGTTAATTTGGTTACCGAAGCATAGGGACCGAAAACTGTAACTTTCATCATAAACCAGTTATGGCATACATGAAACCTGAAGTCACTCCTTTTTAAGGCAGTCGTGTAATGAATACTATATTTCCAAGTCAACACCAAATTGATTAAACTGTAACGGCTGCAATATATTCTCTAGAGTGAATCACATCATTAAACAGTGTTAATAGCCTTGTGGACGTAAATTAACTTAGTGTCGTAATAAAACCACACATTCTCAGGATGAAACTGGAAGTAATTAGTTTTCTCTGAATTTGTGGCAATATCACCAGATTTTCAGTAAGCATTCTTCTATCTCTATATTTATCATTGTTTATGTTATAAACGACAATAAAGGTTTTCTAAAATTATGTTCGCCAGATGGCAGCACTGAATCGTCATCGTCAGGTCCAGGCACCTGTCATAAAACTTATGTTTATGACATAAATTAGACATCAACGTCCACGTCAAACGTTAGACGTCAGTGTCATGTATAATTGTATATGCTTTTAAAAATAAAAGACCTCTCGGCTAAGTGGTACCAACTGGTAGTGCGAATTTTCTTGAAAACCTTAATTATACGAGTAAAGGACCAGACTGATTTACTATCTATCCATTATATAATAAATTTTAATGAAATAAAAAACTAAAGGATTAAAAAGGCTATCACTCGTATACATATATTATATACCTACGTATAGTATTGATTCTAGTTCAATGAACTTTGAACATTGCGTTGTTTCAGGTGCCTTTTAGCACAAACAATAATTCAGAACGGCTTACTGTCAGAAGTTTTGCCGATACAACACATTTGTTTTGTTTAAAGCTGTCATATTAACAAGTAATGGTAAGGCCCCTGGTCTAAAATGCTCCAAATATTCCATTTTAAAACGTTGTTTATAACTTTAAGGTCATTTCCACTGTTCTGGGAATTCGTCGAGAACTCGCGATTCAATAAAACACCGTTCAACTCACGTACGTTTGATTTAACTCTCCCACAATGGGCGCCTTTGTGCACCTGGACATGTGGAAATCCCCTCGGAATATTTTATAAGTGCTATAGAATTCCTGCTGCTTTTCTATTTCAGGAGAAATACCTTTTCTAATACTAAAAGCTGAAAATGGAAGAGAATTCGTTTATTGCGTACCCACATTAACATTTCTACGTAGAAGATATGCCCTAGATAGGCCTGTAGGCACAATGTATTGACGTCAGTCGACAGGATGTACCACAATGAACATCCGTCTGGGATTTCTATATAGAAAACAGGGCTGTTTTGTGATTAAAGCCTACAGTCTTTTTTAGGGTTCCGTACCTCAAAAGGAAAAACGGAACCCTTATAGGATCACTTTGTTGTCCGTCTGTCTGTCTGTCTGTCTGTCAAGACCCTTTATCTCGAGAACGCGTAAAGGTATCAAGTTGAAATTAAATTATACTCAAGTCCGCGGTCCCTTGAAACTGTGCAAAAATAAATATTGTAAGTTG
Organism: Mythimna separata; assembly: GCA_030763345.1. Lineage (NCBI taxonomy): Eukaryota > Metazoa > Arthropoda > Insecta > Lepidoptera > Noctuidae > Mythimna > Mythimna separata. The sequence continues at coordinate 3,160,782 of JAKKIA010000036.1, read as the reverse complement.
ACAGGAAAAAGATGCGCCCGTTTAAGTTGCAAAAAACGTACATTTCGACACTGTCAAAGGAATCAAAATTCACAGGGTACTTCCCGTTGACTTAGAATCTTGATATTTAGCACAAAGCAGGGTATTATAGCACTAATATAGGGAAAAGTCTGAAAACTGAAAATTTGTTGTTACGTCACAAACAGTTTTTTTTGCAAAAATCTTCAAGACTCGATTCGATAATTGAACTTTTTTCATAGGTAAGTTGGAGGTATCGAGTTGAAATTAAAACCATATAATTAAGTCCGCGGTCCCTTAAAGCTGTGTAAAAATCTAATTTGTAAAGTGACAGGAAAAAAAGATACGCCCGTTTATGTTGCAAGAAACGTACATTTCGACACTGTCAAAGGAATCAAAATTCATAGGGTACTTTCCGTTGACCTAGAATCTTGAAATTTGGCACGAAGCAAGATATTATATCATTAATATAGGGAAAAGTCTGAAAACTGAAAATTTGTAGTTACATCACAAGTTTTTTTTTATGAAAATCTTCAAGATTCGATTCGAGAATTAACTGTTTTCATAGGTAAGTTGGCACGGAACACTCAGCGCGCGAGTCCGTCTCGCACTTGCCCGGTTTTTTTAATTACTGGCAGGTTTCTTAAGGCAATCAATAAGGCTATGAGTTGTTCATAATTTAATAGCATAATGTCTGAAAGCTAAAACCACACTCAAAAACACGTATTTTGCTTTTAAATTTTTATTGGTATAAAAAATGTCTAAAAATAAAAATACTAATCGTAATCGATTTAAATAGAAGACCTGTTAAATTTTCAATTCGTAGGTATCAAGAAGTTTTAGAAATCTTTCAACACTCTAAGCTTCACGTATTAATACCCAATTGTCTTTATTTCCAAGTTTTTTGACTCTACCTCGTTTAGGGTAGGTACTTGGAATTTTATAAATGTCGAGATGATGAACAAAAAATGTCTGCAGAGACCGGCAATATTTGGCACATAGATTATCACTAATATAACTAATTTAGCTGATTTACAATTGGGACTGTGCGCTTGTTTTTTGAGTTTTACAAGAGCTAAAGTAAAATATCATAAATTTCACTCAGACACAGAACAAATTCTTGAAACTCAATCTTCATAACCTGTATTTCATACGTAAGTTTCTAACTACGATACTACGCTACTATGCTGAACATTGTCACATGAACCGTGGTTCCTCTGTTCTTGGGAATACTTGTGGGTAACGAATGCTGCAGAATTATTAACATTGTGGTCGGAGCTACCCTCAAGTGTTCACTTGCTCTTAGTGGTATCTCGGTTATCATGAGTAACACCGAATATATTACGTAAGAGGAAGCTGAGCGGTTTGGTTTAGTTATACATTGAATATATTAGTGTTCTGTCTGAGATAGTGGCGCCGGTAAGTGTAGTGCCTTGATATAGGAATGTGTGGTGTTAGTACCCGCTAACATCAGAGTGTGTGACCTCACTTTAAATGGAATTATGAGGTCTGTAGAAAATGGTACAACATTTTACTATACACTGACATGTGTCATATGGACATTTAGGTCACAAAATTTACAGATTCAACCAATTACTTTAATTGACAAATTTTATATTGTCGCTACATCTTTTCAAAATCTTATATTACGATATTAACGTTTGAATCCCCGACCGGTCCTATGAGACCGCGCTGTTATTGTTTTACTATTGTGTCTCGTTTCGCGGGTATCTGAGTAACTACAGTTCTCTGCGTGATAAGAATATATCGACATCCACAAATCAACTATCGAGAAGTTACCTGAACCAGACACGACATACTTATAACTTAGGAGTGGAATTCCATGTGAGAGTCTATGTTTCCTGATAGCTACAACTTATGTTATACTTACCCCTAAATTCTAGGTCAGCGTGCTCCATACCGCTTATAATCAGGTGAGATAGCGGTCAAAAGCGAACCTTTATATATAAAAAAATCATTGTGTCATATGACTGTACATTATATAAATTCAAATACATACTCGTATACATGAAAATTATTATCAGAGTTAATCATCAGTTTGACAGACAACGCCTTTGAAAAATCATAACTGAAATACACAACCGTGCTCTCACTGTTCATTCATCACAATTAATCAGACCATCAACAGATCAATGAAGACCTTATCCACTACGGATAGGGTTCAAACTTCAATGTAATACCTTCATAAATGATGATTCAATAAATCAACTGAAAATTAAATGTCTGGTGTGACAGATGTGTCACGCAGCCACCGTGACCTGGAAACTTAGCTAATATCAAACAAATTTATGATATTAGACGAGGTAACAGACCTCATAAAGTTTGGAGGCCAAAATGCGTATAGAGCAGACGCTGCAGACGTGCTATCGACCTACATATTTCTTTGTGTTCTAGTCGATTGAGTGTTGCGGAGTATTGAAGACAATCTGCCGCCAGTGGATTACTAACATAAATTCATAACCGAAAAAAAAATTATAACTTTAAAAAAGAGGGTCACCTGACGAATCAAGAGAATGGCCACTGGAGCAAGGTGTTGACCGAATAGTGGTTCAGCAGAAGCTTGGCAGAAAGGAAACACGTGGATTCCGGGCTGATAGATGATAATTGTACTGAAGTTGAAAACACGAAGTGAAGTGAACATGAAGCAAACAATAAAAAAAAACTGCTCTGTTATCAATCAACAGTTTCCTAAATAGATTTTGATTTGTGGATTAATCGGATAGTAACGCTTAGTTAAATTGATTCTATGACTAATTTAATACAACAACAATCACAGCAATCAACAATAAACCGATGATTATCCAAATTAACGGAATTAATCTGACTAAGCTGCGGATATGCGGCAGCGGGAAACATTGGCAGCTAAATGTGTAGCAAACAGATCGCTAGACATTAAGAAATTATCAGTTGAACTATGTACATAGCTGCTGCCAGCGGTTTCATCCGCCTAATAGAAAATCCTACATGCTATTTCAAAACATTGTCTACCGGTGTCAATATTCATCCTTTCTTTAGCAGTTTCAGCGTGATGGAGTTACAAATTAAGTGATAATGTTTGGTAATAAAATGTCATCTTTTATTCTTGTTTTAATTTTCATCTTATGGCTTTAGCCTGCCAGATATTTAGGGAAAATGGGATTTTCCATACAAATTTTGTACCCCTGTTTCATCCTTATATGAAACAAATTATGGATTCATCCTTATATGAAATAAATCTTCTCTTAGTGCTCGCCTGTGAAATAAAAGGAAACTATGTGCAAAATTTTACGGTCTGGTTCTAGACCCAGTAGTTTCGGCTGCGCATTATGCTTTAATATGTTAGTCAGTTTCTCTGTTTATATACAGAGATAAGTTTGCTCATAACTTATACCTCAACTGATGTTAATCAGTGATGGTATTTGGAATTTTCTTTTTTACATCAAGACATCATAAATAATAATGAGTTGGATTGTTCCAAAATAGTTTATTATGAACATTTATTCTGTAAGAGAACCGTATTTGTCTAAACGTTATTTTGTAGGTCAGCAAGATTGCCTGACGACTAATAATATTCAAAGACTTATTTAGATTGTGAATCTTACAAATATTCATGAATTCTCCAAAAATTGTCATGCAAGAGACCATGTTTTGTCCCAAATCTAGTTGTTTAGAAGGTACTTTACTAAACTGATAAAAGAATTTTCCATCATTAAAATCAAGTAAGGCCTACTGTCCACAAATGCGTAACTTGATAGACGCGTATTCATCATTATACGCTTGGTGTACGCCTACAAAACTATGAAACTGTGTCGACGAAGACGGCAGTGTCTCCCGTTATGTCATCGGCATCATGTTGTTGCAGTGTCGATAGAGTACACCAAGCGTATAATGACTATTCGTCGAGTCTATGAAGCTACGCATCCGCAGTAAATACTGGATAAATATAAGAAACTGGTTTAACCCACAAAACGAGACACAATAGTATAACAATAACACCGCGGTCTCATAGGACCGGTCGAGGATTCATGAACTAAAGACTTCTGATAATTAAAATTGCTTCAGTTAAGAAAATACCAATTACCTATTTCATGAAGTTGTAAATATTAGTTTATGTAATATTAGTTTATGTAACACATGCCGTGTTAAACTTCAGATTTCTTTTAAAATTACAAGTTGAATTCAAAAGCAATGCGAACAACTCTCAGTTTTCATGTTTCCAGAACAATTAATAACATTGCATCAAAATAATTTTACAATAAATATTTAAGCTGTAAAATTTGTACGTTGTTGTGATCCGCCATTTATAATTCTCCGTAGAAACTCAAACACAAAGTCACTTAAACTGAAACAACTCTAAGTCGCAGTCGTATAATTAATTCCAGAACAATCATGGCATTCATTATTTTCAAACTGACTCACTACATTGATACGCTTTGATTTACTATATAATAAGAAATAATAATAATTGACAAAAGCATACGTACTGGATTTAATCAATAATTGCAAATGTCTAAATGAAAATATCGAATAAACTCTCATGACATAAAGTTTTCCTGTGTTTGTGCGGTTCAGTCGAAAAATTGCGAACTACTTGAAATTTGGCTGGTTGCAGTAAGGGACTTGACAGGTCATGTGGAAAAATTGGTCAGAACGACAACTATCTTGACAAGAAGGTTGGCACAATACCTACCTGGTTATTCTCTGGCACAGCTTAGCTTGCACGGTGTCGTCATTTTCAGGACACAAACAACAATTTCCACGAACACATGAGTAGCTCAGTCGCTTTCACTCAATAATTATGTGCAGGCTTGTATAGCAATTGCAACGTCCAAAATTCAACCAAAAAAAGAATTTTTAACGATATAAAAAACAACCTAGACATCCTTCATCATCTGAATAAGTGAATAAGTGATTCGACTTCTCAGGTTCCTAAATATTTACAGACACATGAACGGTCTGACTGATAAAAAAAGTTATAGGTAAGGAGAATAATTTATAAGGTTACTAGGATAAAACGCTAGAGTCGCTAGTTTTGAAACTAGCACTTTTCGACGTAAAATTGATTGGTAATAATTATATTTGAACAAAAAAAATGTTATTTATCCAAAAAACACATAAAGAAGTTTTTTAAAAATGAATTAACATTAATAACGACTGAGAAGAAGGGTTAAAAATTTGTGAAATGATTTAAATTTAATTTATCTACTTCGATTTTAGATATTACTAATGTATAATAATTTAGAAATTAAGAGGCTTTACTTTATAGCCTCATTATTTCTACATTATTTTGTCCCTTTTACTTTGTAAAGTTTACGAGTATAACCAAGGTAGCTTCATTAATACTTGCCTTTAATTATGATAATAAATAAAATTTATATTGAAGAGAGTTAAAGCTCTCCTTGATCGTAATCAGGGCGTGATAATCTTACTAAGAGAATCATCTAAATTAAATTTTACCAAAAAAATAGGTACTCGTTATTTTTTATACAAGCGATATACTGATTTACTCGTATCTTTAATTTTAAATGCAAAGTTCCTTGATTCGACGTGATGTGAGTTTAGTTTTAAAATAAAATAACATGTCTACGCGATTTTTTTATTTCTTCTTTTATATATGTCGACAACTTACCAGCCACAGTGTCTGTCACACTGTGGTGCTGGTAGTCTAGTGGTGGTAATGGTGAGTGTTTCAAAGATTTAAAATTCTCAGTTTAAGAAATAACTAACACTGGAGCTGACTAAACAGTCAGCTCTATTGTTAGACATCATTAACCAGCTTAAGTTCATTAGCTACGTTGAAAGCATTTGAATACAAGTTTGCTCACAGAACAGATGATCAATGAGGACGAAAGGTTCTGGAGTGGCAACTACGTAACGGTATCGCAACGTGGGAAAGCCGATGACCTAGTAAGAGTCGCGGGATTCCGATGTACGCGAGACGCACAGTACCGGTCGTTGTGGCGATACTTGGAATATGCATGAGACTATCTCATCAGTTCAAGTTTTGTGTACTCATGCCTTGTTTGCTTACCACAACAGATCTACTAGTGGGATTGTGTACATAATTGTGACGTAATGTAATCAATGCTACTCACCACAGTTTCCGCATAATTCTGTGAATTGTTATGTAACCGAGAATAGTAAACATGATTATACATATAGGACAGCTTCATCATTGGAAATGGTTGTATTTTTATGATTAGAAAATGAATGTAACGGATGCGAATACCTACTTTACTACTTGTTATACATTTTATTAGAGCAGTTAGAAAATATATAGATAATAATGTAAAAACCTACGTTAATTCGTAGGTAATCTAAAAACTAATACCATTTCTTTTTTTTAAGGTGAGTGATTATCAAAATTACTTCACCCGCTTTGGGCGGACCGAGAGGGCATGTCCGATTACTACTGTAAAATACCCACTCCTGTTCCTTCTTTGTCCTAATTTCAGGATCCCGGGATTCTCTAGGTCGGGGTCGGGGTCGACCTAGGCCACTGACAGTGAATACCAACGTCTTAAACACACTGTTAAAAACTAAGTTAAAAATATTCTTTAGTAATTTCAAAGTCAAATGGTTTTTATTTGTAACAAATAGGTATAACTTTACGAGTATTATATCGACGGGTTCCGGGCTAATTGTATGAAGCGACACTCTGAGCGATATAGACTTTTATACATATTTGGAATCAGCAAATTTTTCTGCGTCATTTGAGCTGGGTTTGGTGACGATCGGAGCACTTTTTTGTCGCTTAATACAACCGCATTTTTGGGCCCATTTTGGACTTGCAATGTATGAAGCGACACAAAATATTGACAAATTTGGGAACTGTGAACTTAAGCTTACTGCCAAATACCAGGCAGTCGCTTAAACTTTTTGTCCTGGAGCAACAATTTATAGGCAACGTACGTTAAAGCATTTAGCCTAACTTTATAAATAAATAGAAATATCGCTTCATACAATTAGCCTCTTTGTTAAATTCTTATCCAGTGTCGCTTCATACAATTAGTCTCTTTGTTAAATTCTTATCCAGTGTCGCTTAATACAATTAGCTTTACCTTGTAAATATACAAGAATGTCGTTTAATACAAATAGCTTCTTTGTCAAGTTCATACCCAGTGTCGATCCATACATTTAGCTCTGTACATGAAATGTTAGTATTGTCACTTCAACCATTTTGCTTGCAGAAGATAATGAGATGAAACAGAGATATATGTCGCATGAACTATTTAGGACTGCAACAGTAAACATTAAAAGATTATGGTTAAATCTACTTTTTTTATTCATTATTTGATTTGCAGTGTCGTTTCAATTATAACAAAAGTAAAGTCCTAGTACTTCAAACAGTTTATTTTAAACGGAATGAGAATAGTATACACATTAATACAATCAAAATTTCATGGATTTACTATTATGAGGTTGGTTAAAAAAATGATTTTGGCGCCATCGCGATAATCTGTAGTAAACTACAATTTATTATTGTTATAGGAGATAAAAAATATTTTTGTTATTGAAGAGAAACTAGGGATAGTATTTAAAGGGTTATTTTTCAACAACCGGCAAAATTTTCACAAGGTGTTCTACCCATGAATATGAACTACTTTCATTATGGGACCAAATCTGAAATCATGAAAAACGAATCAGCCGTTTTACAAAAGTTCAATACCTACTCGACTAAAATGTATGACACTGCTGTTATTTTTGTTTTTCGTTTTCGATTTCAGAGTCGGTCCCATAGTGAAAGTTATTTATATTCATGGATAGAACACCCAGTGAAAAAAATAACCCCGTAAGGTAAGAAAACTTCTAAACTTTTTTTTAACGAGAGATGTTTTTGATTTTGATTACTGAGAAAGTTAGAAGAAAATAAATTAAAACCAAAGAAACGCTTGTAAATATTTTAATTATACATATATGTGATTATTTTTAAAGAAATTATTATATAGATAAACCTTTTTTTGTAATTGAAGAGAGGAATGAAGAAGAATGAGAATAATTATTTCAGGTAATAAGACTGTAGACTACGTAATAAAAATATTTTTTAACTTCTGATTCGAATACAATTGTGATCACGGCAACCTCCCCGACGGGGTCAGCGTAGTCTGCTACGCAGACGACACGCTGGTCCTGGCGCAGGGAGAGTCGTACCAGGCGGCGCGCGGCGGCAGAAACAGCGACACGCGGGGTTGCTACAGTCGTGGACAGGATCCAGCAACTGGGACTCAAGGTGGCATTGCACAAGTCCGAGGCTATTCATGGCCCTCGGACCGCGCCACCACCGGGTTCCCAAATAACGGTAGGGGGGGTCCACATCGGCGTCGGGTCGACGATGAAGTACCTGGGTCTCGTCCTCGACAGCCGGTGGACTTTCGAGGAGCATTTCCAACGTTTGGCCCCCAAACTGGACAGGTCTGAGGCCGCTCGGAAGCGGTTCTTGCCCAACCTAGGGGGTCCAGACGCCCCCTGTCGGAGGCTCTACACGGGGATCATTCGGTCCATGGCCCTTTACGGGGCGCGGGTTTGGACGCTAAGTAAGCGACCGGCGGCCAAACTGAACGCTTGCCAGAGGGCCATCCGGATGGTGCGGGGATACCGCACGATCTCCCGCGAAGCGGCGAATCTCCTTGCTGGCCTGCTACCGTGGGATCTGGAAGCAACAGTCCTTGCACGCAAGCACGATTTGCGCGTTGAGATGCAACAACTCCGCTGCCACGACAAGTCACGGTATGGCGGACAGAGTTCCGGCGGGATCTCAGGGTGGCATGGTGACTGCGACCGTCGCAACCCAGTGCTGGGCACGCCGTCATTGAGGCGGCAAGTCCCCTCTTTGAGGAGTGGTTGGAAAGAGGTCACGGCGTCCTCTCGTTCCGTATGACGCAGGTCCTCACCGGACACGGTAAGTTCGAAAGGTTCCTGCATCGGATCAAGCAGGAGAGGACGCTCGGGTGTTGCCACTGTGTGGACCGCCCGGAGGACACGGTGGAGCATACGTTAGAGGTGTGCCCCGCTTGTGCGGAGCACCGCCGTGTCCTTGTGGAGACTTTCCGACCACCGTAGGCGCGAGTTCGCGGACGGCGAGCACTGAATAGTCTGGAAATAATCTGGACCGAGCCCAGTCGTCAACGGCGCGTTCTGTTCCACGCGCGCCTCAAGGAGATGTCAGCAAACTGTAGGGCCCCGGCAGGGCCGAAGCCTCTGGGGAACATGGGTATTCCGAAAGGTTGACACCGAGTCCCCCCCAGATCGAAGGCAACGAAGGAACGGGTTAGGGGTTTAGTCAGTTAGAGTCTGACGCGCCCTCCCGCTCCGCCCAAGAGTGAAAGAAGTCATTCTGATGATACCAGAAAAAAAATACAATTGTGATAAAAACTTTAGTTTTTACCTTGGTAAGCTAAGAAGTTACCTAGGTGATTGTCATTTTAAATAATAGTAGAATATGCGACTAGAGAATAAAGCAGTGTCTTTAAGGCGAGGGCGGCATGTTGAATTCTGAACAAAATGAAGGTTGCTAAGTTTTAATCCCGAATGTTAGTGAGGGATTTATATAATTAACTCCCGAGCATCGCGAGGGAGTTAATAGAGAAACCTGAGTGAAATGAGGAATTCAAGCCGCCCAAGACAGCTTTATTGTCCCGTGTTGAATACTCTACTTTTTACACCATCTGTGAGGTGTCTATTACGATTGATTGACTATTATTTATGTCTTATAAACAAATAATAAATAAATTAAAAATATAGAGCATTATTTACAAGTTAATCTCAACAATCACTCGACATGTTTTGAAATTAGAAAGAAACAAAATTCACTACTCCAATATTCGTTACTCTATTTAGAACCTCCTTAATCTTTTCCTCAGTATGCAAACACATTTATTATTCTTTTGTTTTGTTAGTGGCCAGTTTGATTTTTGAATAAATTTGTTTGATGCACATATATTTTAATTCACTGAAGGCGTTTTTTTTTTCAAAATAATGATATTTGACGTTCTAAATTCCAAAACTCTTATCATGCCCAAGAAATCGTCCATACTGCATTATTTCCCAAGGTGATAACTACTTGCTTTAAGTAGTGTAGGTTACATGACACATAAAAGGGCCATTATCGAGCAGGTAATGTAAAAAAACTTGTCTTTAAACAATTTATAATGTGTGTTTTATTTCTCATTTTGTAATTATTAACAAGATAGGTAGGTACACCCTATGTGTGTACCTTTTAATTTATCAAGGTTTTAACCGACAATTTCTGCAAACTTCATTATTCAAGCATGATTACAAACAATTTACTTTTAAAAAATCAGTCGCGTAAACTAATTAGCCGTACATTAATAAGTTTAAGATATGGTATTTAAATCAATTAGCTTAGGTTTGAAATATGAACAACTCTTTGATTAAAGCACTTAGCTTGGAGCCATTATTTACATGCCTAGATGGTTAAGTTATTTAGCTTGGAGCAAGAAATAATAAACCTAGGCGGTTCAGTCATTTAGCCTGGAATAAGAAACAATAATCATAGGCGGTTCAGTCATTTAGCCTGGAATAAGAAACAATAATCGTGGGCGGTTAAGTCATTTAGCCTGGAACAAAAAAAAGTAAAATATGGGTCATTTTGTATGAAGCGACATTTATCTTCGTTAAAAATAGGAATATTAGAAAAATAATTAATCTGATTATGGGGAATATATTATAAAAACACTAATTACCTTCTTTTTCAAAAAACAATGCGATTTGCTAAAGTTATGATTTTTTTTCTAAAAATCGAAACTTTAAACTGCTCTGGTGTAAAGTTTAAAAAATGTCGGTTAATACAAATAGCCCGGAACCCGTCGATATTGATATTGTGAGCAGCGCTCTACTCAATAGTAAGGTATTGTTAAATTTTGGTGAACCATGCGATTAATTACTTAGGTGACAAGGAACTACTTGGTTAAACATAATAAGCAATTAAAATACATAACGAGTTTTAAGATAATGGAGGTTTACGGCTGTGTTGAAATGAAAACCTTGTTAAAGTTGAAGAAAATATTAAGACAAAATTTAAAGAGTAAAGTTACTCGTAACAGGAAATTCTAATACAGATAATACTTTCTTCTTTAATAAAAGCTCATAAATGTTTTGAAATTAACATTTATGAGTATTTATCAATAACATGAGTAAAATCCTTAGAGAAACGTTGGTTTTTCTTGGGCATTCTTAAAAGATGCGCATGAAGGTTAGAGTGTGGGACGGCTCCAACAGTAACTTAAACACGATTGGAAATCCTTTGAACGTTGCGAACATGATTGTGTCGCTATTGTGCTCTATCACCTAAACGTTGTATTACGATTATAGTGTCAACAACAACTACTAACAATATTTTGAGTTGAGATATTTGAATAAAATAAATAAATTACATGCTATTCCATCTCAGGAAGCGTTGGTTATTTTGTTTTTATTTCCTAGCGCTACCAAAACGTAGACTACATCACAATATCTGCCATACGCCTATTACAAATTGGAATAAGCGTATGAAAAATATTTTATCTATCTGTAATTCATTATTTGGGTAACAATTTCGCGTTTACTATTTGAGCTAAACACTCTTTTGTAGATCCTAACAGGGATTTGGATTTATAAAAAAATAAAATATAAATTACTTTTCTTAAATCCTGGTAAGTAATGGTTTGTATAGCACGGTCCACTAAAATAGACAACTATGGAATTGTTTTATGATACGAGAATTAATAATTAATGTTGAAAACATACAAACATTAATCAACCAACAACTCTAGAATTATTATTGACCCAAAACAGTAAAAACATCCTCCTTGCTACTCTTAAATATTACATCAACAGAGATTATTTTTTATGTTGGACCTGGAAAAATAACTTCCGCTTTTCTGTGGCACCGTCGAGAGCCATTTAAGGAAAAAGCCCCTAAAAAGTTCGCTTATCCTAATACAGTTTATGATACGGTGAACACCGAAGAGATACGATAACACTCTTATGAATTTTGTGTAATGTATCGTGAGAAACTTTTCTTTTCTGGATGAGATGAAATTTGTTATGCTATAAACAGTAATAATATAATATAAAATACAGACATGGATATAACGGAAACCTAGTCGTTATAATAATTCAACTACATTAACATTTTATCCAGGGAGTATAAATATACCCTTGGGACAATTTCCTACTTTCCGGCAGGTGAAACCATTGGCAGCAACTAGTTCATTCATAATTAAACAAATTTAATTATTATTTTCCAGAGCCCAGTCATTGGCCAATTAGTTAGTCGTTCTGTTAATGAAATGAGCCGGAACATGGTAGGTAACGGCATAAATTCCATTGAGACGATTTTCACGGATCACTACCATTGAAAAGCGAGCGCATGCCTTAACACTAAAGATTTTAAACCAGTCGAGAGTTATGGTCACACACTGCAGCAAGATGAGAAATTAACGCATTTTTTATGACTTTAAAAATTGAAATCACGTATGAGAGTTTACTATCTCGGAACTTTCTGGAATAAAAAGTTAAATTTCGAATGTGTTCAGGAGACATGTTTAATAAGTCGTGGCTGGTGAGAATTTAAATACCTGATAAATTAAATTGGTGGTACTGTGTGCATGCGATGATTTAATGTGGTATATAATTTCTGCATTTGTTAATGAAATTCTTCTGTGGTTAAACATTGTATGTCATGCATTATTGATATAATTACGTAAAGTTGCATTATAATTTGATAACATTCTTGCTTTCTATCTGGTATTGATGGGGTAAATTATTAATTTAAGTAAATTCTTTATATGCTAATGTTACATTATCCAGTAAGTTATTTTACTTATTATTTAGTAAGTTATTTTACTTGTTATTTTTCTCGGTAAGTATCAAATTCTCATCTAACATCAAAATGAAAATTTTTGAATTTTATCTTAAAATTAACTAATCTGAGGAAAATAACTATTTCGAAATGCTAAGCTAAGAATAATTACAGGCGTGATTACGTAAGCTTCACCGTCCTCAGAATATTTGAGATTCAGTTAACATATCAGAGTAAACATTAATGAAGATTAAATCTTGCGGTTTAATTTTATCAGAAACTGCTGCCTCTATTCTACATAATGTCAGTAGAGTTGCTATGAAACAAGCTCACATTAGTTTGATTCTTAATGTACTGAGTAAAAATAATATAAAAGTTTAATGTTACCTGTGATGATTTCAAGAATATATCAGAGATATAGAATAGAATAAATTTGATTGTACACCAAAATACATAGTTACAAAGCCTTACCACAAACTTACATCTATGAAAGATACATAATAATTTGTTAATATAACCTGGTTAATGTTACATTAAACTACCTTCATTACCGCCGAAAGATGTCGATAGTACGACATAAGCCTCCCCCAAGTGTCACCACAATGATCGATCCTGTGCGTCTCGCATCCATCGTATTCCCACGATCCTCACCAGGATATCGATCGTAAGGATAATTATTATTCTTTATTTTTAACTATAAATAAGAACACTATTTCTATATAGAACTTACAATAAAAGCTGTTACCATTGTACGTCGATATAGCGTTCTCTTTAACGACCTAATTTATAGCCTGGACTAGGCTCATATTTATCGCCAGTCACACATTTATTGCTCGATGCGATTGCTAGATTAGGCCTATTAGAGCTTCGCTAACGACCCAGAATGACGGCTGTTTCTTGATTATTTGCTAACTTGCTTCTTGAATTACGTGCTTCTTGTTTGGTATGATTCATCATTTCAGCCGAAAGACGTCCGCTACTGGATATAGGCCTCCCCCAAGCGTCGCCACAATGACCAGCCCTGTGCGTCTCGCATCTATCGGATTCCCGCAACCCTCGCTAGGTCGTCGGTCCAATATAATTACTTGCATTATATTTATCTCAAAATAGGAAAGCTCACTAGATGGTTGACAAGGCAATTTCATGGAATGGAACTCTGTTGACCTGAGGGGTACCTAACGGGACAAAATTGCTGAGTCTCCGCTGTCTATCTATCAGCAGGTGAAAAGGTAAAAAAAGGTTTACTGAGTGTACTGTTCTTGCCACAAATACCTAAATATAAATTAAAAAAAAAAAACCATACAAGCAAATGATTGAAAGGAGTTATTTTGTACTAATGTAAAATATTTAAAAGTGCACAGTACCACACTGCACGACACTTGCAAAATAAACTAATAGTATTTGAAATTACGTAATAAAACAAGATTTTTCCCAAAAGTACGGAACTAACATATTTGGGCAGAATAAATATGTTTTATTTCTTCCCATGCGAGCTTTGTAGCTTTTTCACACTTGATATGCTCTTTTTTCACTTCATCAGTATGCAAAAACTTATGCAAAAAGAAACTCCGCTTTGCCACCTGGAACATTGGCTCTCTAACTGGACGTTGCAGAGAACTCGCGGACGTACTTGCGAAACGTCGGGTCCAGTGCGCCTTCCTTCAGGAGACGAGCTGGAAGGGGAATAAGTCCCGTGACATCGGGCAGGGGTACCGGCTAATGTACACCGGAGCACCATCGGGCAGGAACGGAGTAGCCGTAGTACTGTCTAAGGACCTTCAGGATGGACTTCTTGAAGTAGACCGATACAGCGACCGGTTGATGCGAGTTAAGGTGCTGATCGAAGGGTCGGTAACGAACCTAGTCAGTGCCTATGCTCCTCAAACTGGCTGCTGTGAGTCTGAAAAGGAGGCCTTCTGGGATGAGTTCGAGGACGTATTGCGCGCTATTCCGAATTCTGAAGATATTTTGGTTGGGGGGGATCTCAACGGTCACGTAGGTCAGCGCGCTGGAGAGTACGGACGTGTTCACGGTGGTTTTGGCTATGGCCAACTAAATGCAGAGGGAGTCAGCATACTCAGGACCTGCGCTGTGTTGGACCTAGCCATCGTGAATACATTCTTTCAGAAGAAACCCCAGCATCTTATTACGTACCGTGGTGGTTCATACTCAACCCAAATTGATTACCTGCTGGTGCGACGGTGCAACATTGGCAAGGTTACCAACTGTAAGGTTATCCCAGGCGAAAGCTTAACGGCTCAACACCGCCTCCTTGTCATGGACCTGGCAATCGTACCAAGGAAAAAAGTGACTCAGAAACGCAATCCCCGCACCAAGTGGTGGTTGCTTAATGGTTCTAGACTGTCGGAATTCATTGCGGATCTCGAGATCAGTTCTCCACATGAGTCCGCCCAAGAGATATGGAGTAGGATTCATTCAGCAATCACCGCCGCGGGTAAGCGCGTCCTTGGCACTTCTCGTGGTGGTCGCACTATGGACGGGGAGACGTAGTGGTGGGATGACGGGGTGCAGGAGGCGACCCGGAAGAAGAAGGAATTATTTAAAAAGTGGCAGGGGTCCAACTCTCCGGAGGACAGGGAGGCATATGGAGCGGCTAAGCGCGCTTGCAAAAAAGCAGTAGCCAGAGCTCGCAGCAAAAGTTTGGCGCCCTTGTACGACAAGCTGGAAACTGCGGAGGGGCAAAAGCTTATTTTTAAGCTGGCGCGTGCCCGGGAAAAAGCTACACGGGACATTAGCAAATGCCTCTGTGTAAGGGACGCCCAGGGTAAGCTGCTCTATGATGCCCCCTCTGTTAAGGAGAGATGGTGCACATACTTCGAAGAGCTGTCTAACAAACAGCATCCCCATAACCTTCCTCCCGAACCGCCTCCTAACCTTGGTCTTATTTCCCCTATTTCCCCCGACGAAACTCGCATTGCTCTTCGCCACATGAAGAACCGGAAATCGGTCGTGCCTGACAATGTGCCAATCGAAGTGTGGAAGGCCATGGGCTCACATGGTGTGGATCTACTGGCGGATCTTTTTAACCGCATCCTGACCACCAAGGAAATGCCCAACCAGTGGCGATCAAGCCTTATTATTCCTATTTATAAAGGCAAAGGTAGCGTACAGGATTGTAGTAACTACCGCGGTATTAAGATCATGTGCCACACCATGAAGCTCTTCGAGCGGATCATTGACACACGGCTCCGTAGCGAGTGCACTGTCTCTGAGTGTCAATATGGCTTTCGGGCAGGTAACAGCACCATGGACGCAGTGTTCGCCTTGCGGACTCTGACTGAGGCTTACAGAGAGAGAAGGAGAGCTCTGCATATGGCCTTTTTAGACCTGCAGAAGGCCTTCGACTGTATTCCTCGGCAGTCCATCTGGTGGGCACTTCGCTTCAAGGGTGTGCCCAAGGCCTATATTGACATTATCAGAGACATGTATCGCGATTCCGTGTCCTCTGTCCAGACCGCGGTTGGCGAATCCAAAGTCTTTCCAATATCTGTTGGCGTTCACCAAGGATCGGCTCTTAGCCCGTTCTTGTTTAACGTTGTGCTCGATGTAGTTACGGCATCCATCCAAGATCAGCCTCCATGGCTAATGATGTATGCCGATGACATCGCCCTCGTTAGCCAGAACAGAGCCCAACTTGAGCGGAAGGTCAACATTTGGAAGGACACGCTGGAAAACGGCGGTCTGAGACTAAATGTGGCGAAGACTACAAGTACATGTCCTGTGGCAGCACGGATTCAAATATCATCCGAATAGGTTCGGACCGGATCACAAGCTCCGATACGTTCAGGTACCTTGGATCTATGCTGCACGAGTCTGGCAACGTGGACGACGATGTCCAAGCACGTATAGGCGCGGCTTGGGCAAAATGGCGAGAGGTAACGGGCGTTGTATGCGACCGCAAAATGCCTCCGAAGCTTAAGGGACAGATATATAAATGCATCATACGTCCTGTCCTCCTGTACGGCGGCGAATGTTGGCCAGCACTAAGCAGACACACCCAGGAGCTTCGCGACACGGAGATGAAGATGCTGAGGTGGATGAGCGGCGTAACGCGATCCGATCGCATACGCAACTCGTTCATCCGAGGTAGTCTTGGTGTCCGTGACGTGGGGGAAAAACTGCAAGAGTGTCGTCTGCGATGGTATGGCCACATCATGCGTCGCCCTATGGAGTACGTTGGCCGGAGATGCATGAATATGGCTGTCCTTGGCGGTAGGTCTCGTGGTCGCCCTCGCAAGCGCTGGCTGGACGTCATCAAGTCCGACATGAGAGCCAATGGCCTTACTGTCAAGGATGTAGAAAACCGGGCAAAGTGGAGCAAGTTAAGCCGGAAGGCGGACCCTGGCAAAAGCCAGGACTAACGCCTAGTAGAAGAAGAGGATGCAAAAATTTATACGTAGCTATAATAAGGTTGGGACTTAAAGCTAATGTGGAAAAGATATGTCCTGGATTCATAGAGATACCTACGCAAATAGTTTTAAGATCAGAAGTTTATTAATAGTAAATAATGTCAAAGTCAGGATGGTGGCTGTACCACAGTAAATAAAATTATACTTATTACAGATAAAAAGTACTATTAAGTACCTAGTTCTAAAATAACTGTACCTTCTTCAGAATAAAATAAGATCAAAATTAAGGTACATTCGCCATACTGACGTCAACATGGCAGGTGTTTTTTCAATATTTTATTTTAGAACCATTACTTATAAAATGTAATAACACCAAAAAATTGTTCCTAAAAAGAACTTCAACTGAAAAAAACCACTGATCAGTAAGATGGTTGCTGAGAAACAAAATGACCTTGTGTGTAAAAACGATTATTAAAATTATAAATTTTTATAAATTAAAATTGAAATTACCACAAGAAAATATATATAAGTATCGAGAAGAGAAAATCGTCGTCTATCAACCGATAGAATAGTTTAACGTTATTGAAGAATAACGAAAACTCATAAATTCGCGTCTTCATTGAAAACTAGTTTCTGTCGGCGGCTTTACCCGCGTAAAAATAGCTTTCTCTAAACAAACTTTGAAACCCCGTTCCATTTCTGTAGGGGGTGAATTTTGGAAAATCGTTATCGCTTGTAATTGCTCGCCTACGTCATAAAAGGAAACCTTGTGTAAAATCTAAAAACCTCTAAAACTAGGAGCAGATCCTAGTTTCTTTTGTGCTTTGATAAGACAGTCAGTCTGTTTCACCTTTTATATAAATAAATAATCAAGTATTCACCGTCGTCTGCTACGCAGCCGAGTCTGTCTCTTGTCTCGTTATTAATGGAGCAGAGACGTCGTGACCCGTTATTAGATAATAAAAATATTATTGTGAAAACCTTTTTTATGAATGCCTCGCTACAAAGGAATGAACGATTTGTAGCTGCCATCTGACAGGAGTCGCCTGTTTACCCGTTTCGGGTCTCACTGTCATCCCATAAAAGGACGTCTCTTTTCGTAAATAGGCGATATCAACTTCACCTAAGTTATTATTACAGTAATTAAATACTAGCCTGCTATTGTTGGACATAGTGACCATGGTTTACCGTTCTTCTCCATAGTATTATACCACTTAAGTTTTAAGACGAATAGACAACACGTACTCATTTGTGTACCTGTGTACCTACTTAATATTTTTGATGGTACGGTTGGCCCAGGAGCTGGTGTTCTGCTTGTCTTGAGTTCGATTCCCTGACGGAACAAAGATCTTTTGAAAAGTAACTAAGGCAAATCTTTGATCAACATTGAATGCAATGGACCTCGACTGCATAAAACTCATTGATTTTTCTGTCATACTGCATTCAAGTTAGAAACTGTTCCAAATGGCTTTGTAAGTCTTTGAGAAATGTTCACTTTAGATTCTACTACGTGCATGCTTTCGGTGGCTTTAAAAACTTTACAAAGCCTTTGAAACTAGTTGGCTCGTACCCTGGGGAAACAAGAGAGGATTACTTTGTTTTGAGATTACTTTTAGAAGAAAAATACGTAACAAATATTATTCATATCAAAGAACAATTTTCACAAAGTAGAAAAATTTATTTATTTCGTACAAGAAAAGTTGAAGAAAGCCAGATATAAAGTGTTCTATGTTGTTTCTTGGGATTAAAGCTTACTCCTTACCAAATTTCATACAGTTGGTTGAGTAATTTTCTTTAGTTTATGTTAGTCTTTCTTTCCTTAATTTTTAAAGATTCAGTGATCGATAAATAAAAATTTTTGCTTGTTGCTAAAAACAGAAAGATAAATTAGAAAAAAATATGGAGGATTCTGTGTTTCGTATTTTTCAACGCAATAAAGAAAAAATAAAGAAACAGAATGGCTGAGTGAGTTCACCATTGTAATACACTGCGATTTCACCCGACCTCGCTCGCCTTGCTCCACATTCTTACTGCCAGTATTTTAATTAGTGAAGCGTTTCTTCAGTGCAGCCTCTACCGTGCTTCCGCATAATTTGTGAATATCATGAGAGATGCGCTGAATGCGACGAGGGAGCAAAATGGTATAAAAGATTGTGTACAATTGTGTATTTTTACAGACGTAGGTACATTAATTAAAGCTGCGGGATTTTTTCAAAAGTAACTGCAGCCCTGAAATGCAAAGGGCAAGGGCTATAATTATTATGAGTATTATGACTTAAAAAAATCTTTAATTGCTTCGCAGAAGGAGGCGACCACCGGCAGGTGCCACTTCTCCTCAGAGAGAACAAGGGCGGTGCTCCACCCAAGCGGAGCATACCTCCACTGTGTCCTCCGGGCGGTCCACGCAATGTTGATAGCCGGGCGTTTCTGCCGCACGAATCCGGTGCAGGAACCTCCCGCATATACCATGTCTGGTATGAACCCCGTGATATCTTTCCAGACACTCCTCAAAGAGGGTACTTACGTCATAACTATGGTGCGCCCAAGCACTTGGTGACTGGTGTCAAAATCGAGTAAATTTGCATTAGTAGACAATTAGCACATTGTTACAAAACCGAATTCTAAATCATCTAATAAGACCGTCTGTCATTTGTCAACGTAAGTATCCTTAAAGAAGAACGATTGTTCACGTTTTGTATTAACAAAGAGACAGTAAAAAAAAACACAAGCTGTATTCATCATCATTAGCATTTTAGCAAACGGACGTCCACTGTTGAAATAATCGCAATTGCTCTAGAAAGCATAAATTATTTAATGTCCCATTTCGTTGTACTGTAGCTCGATCCAACTCCTCTATACCGCATATACTAACGATGCTCAACGTGCTCGAGGACGTCAACACTAGGTTGGATTTGTGTTCTAATGAATGGAGTATTTTTGCTGTTCTTTGAGCAGACTGAGTAAAAAGATTAACGTACTTTAGTGGTAATATCTATTTTTCTACTACTAAAATAAATAAAAAGTCCCCTAAGTGTTACCACAATACGTCCTAAGCGTCTCGCATCTATCAGATTCCCACATCCCTCACCAGTTGCTATATTGATACTGATGCTAAATGTTACAAGCATGATTTAATTAACACTATTAAATGCAATATAAACTACGTGTACTCGAATACTGTCGCTATAAATGTTATGTACTTGGCATCAGTCCAATCTGCAATGTGACGTCACCTTGAATGAGAACCTCAATGAGATACCCGTACTCCGCTGTGCTTATGTAAGGCAAGACTTCGTGACGACTTCGATGAGAATAGAAAATGAGTACTGACATACGTTTAGACTAAAAAGTCGATCAATGAACGCATCCCTACTTGCGTTGCGGGGAAACCTGATGGTTAGCGAGCGCGCCACCCCGCACTTTCTTACCATAAGGTGAGATACTGGTCAAACGCGAGCTCTTTTCACGGAGTTAAATATTGTATGTGTTAAAACAGGGTTTATCTTTACTAATACCTAGTAAGGAAGTTTACAATACGGTAAGTTGAAAAATAAAACAACATTGGCTCTATACCAAGTTGCTACAGACTGAAGTTTTTTTTAAATACCCCACTCTAGCTAAAACAATCTCACTATTTAACGTTTTATTAAAGCCCAGTGTTGAAACTAGCACAATACTTTTTCGAAATCAATAATTATCAGTTTTGCCATTCAAAAACTTCTTCACGTCAACTTTGTTGTGCATTTCACTACGGCCGTCATTTTGAAGGAGATTTGCATAAAGTTCTTAAGTAAAAGGAAACACTCTAACATAACCGAAGAAAGTAATTATTTCCTGTAGTATCATTTCCACGCTGCTTTACAGATTGAGTTTACAAACAGGCTCTAGTAACAACGTTTACCTGAGTTGTTCTTACGAAGCATCGTAGACAGCAAGTGTTTTATAAGACTTTTTATTCTCAGAAATTACTTGTTCGCTTGCGTGAACGAGCACGGTTCAGACTTTGTTATAGTTTATTTTTCATTAACACAAGCATTGACAGCGGCACAAATTTTTGTATTATTTCCATTTCTGCGGTATGGGATGTTTAAGATCATGTTTGGAAACCGTCATTATGGCTATAAGGGGCTTATTAAACACCGTAACGTGTAAGAAACTACAACCTTTTTTGGCTAAATGCAATACGATGGCAAAGTGACCCCGTATTTAGGTAGATTCACCACTGCATTCTGTTTTAATATGGCATTTTAGGTACATTTTCATGACTTTGCTAAACTAAACCAATTTAAGATATGGCCTCCACAATTTAGACAAAACTAAGTTTTACTTAGTGGCATTGCCAGCAAAACACAAGGCGTATTAGAGGAGACATTAAGGAGTACCATTAAACAAAAGTGTTTTAACCTATCACATACCCACAAAACGAGACACAATAGTAAAACAATAACAGCGCGATCTTATAGGACCGGTCGGGGATTCATTAATTAACTGTTTGCTGACGCTTTTAAACTTTTTTTGTGTGAATTTTTCAACGCTTTATTTTGTGAGAGATAAAGCATATAAAATAAATGTGCTCTCTATTTATGGCTGGAAAATGTAAAATGTGGTATAAAAAATTAGTGACGCGAATAATATTCTTATGCATAAAACTCACACTAGCTTCACAAATGTAATTAGCACCACCGTACTTAATTTAAAACTGGTAAATTGATCATACCTTAATTAGGATTTTGAAGGAATATATTAAGTTAGGGTACCTTCTATTTGGCAGAAACTTAATACTCCGAATTTCATTTGGCATAACACACTTGGCATAATCTTCTTTAATCGAATATTTTTAAAGCATACAAAATTATTTAGCATAACTATTGATTGGCAGAATATTAACATGCCCGAATTTGCAACGGCATACTTTTAACATGGCAGAACTTTACTTGGCATAATAACTATTGCCATAATAATACGGCTTAACTTTAGTTCAGTGTCGCAAAATATGGGGACTAAAAAGGGTCAAAGCTGGTAGGGCTTGGGCCCTGATTATAACGATACCACTCTCGTTTCGGTCATTCATTTAATTTCATCCTGATTCATTCCGTTTCTCTTCGGTTACTAGGATAACTTAAGATGCAAGAGCGAGCGAAACGAGTTCACGACTTAGGGGCACCCCGACTCGGACAGGTTAGGTTAGAAGAAGGTGGCGGGGTCGTAGTGAGCGAACGAAGCGAGCGAACACAGACCCCGCCACCTCCTTCGAGGTTATTTTTTTTAAACCACCCAGAAGTAGGAGCCCCGCGCAGCGGGGCTCCGTTGACTACGCCTTACCTCACGACTTGGGAGCACCCCGACTCGAATATTTTTTCATGCAGCATGCCTGCTGTATGTCACTAGCTCAAGCAATTAATGCTATTGTCGTAAATTCGTGGCGAAAAAAATATAGTGGTAATAAATATACTGACTGCGAATTTTCTGCGATATGATTGTTCTGCTTTTCAATTATTATGGCCATGAAAGTTATGCCTAAAGATGATTCGGACTATCAAAATTATGAGTTTCGAATTTATGGCAAGTGAGTGTATGCCAAACAACTTTCTGCGAAATGAAGATTATGCGATGCGTTGTTATGCAAAATAATATTATGACGAAAAAAGTTCTGCTTTAAAAGGTAGACCCATTAAGTTACTCTTTTCAGGTTAACGTGTATAAATAAAGCTACAACAGCGAGAGAGGACAGGATTGTCATCTGTCACCAAACGTCAGGTTAAGTACGAGAAACTGTGTTAAGAGATCTCTACGATACGTCAGGTAAATAACAAGGAAATGCCTTCCTTCATTCCTTCGCAAGCACTCTATTGTACACCTGCGCATGTCTTAAAAGCTTGTTGGTTGTTTATCCAACGTTGTCCAACGCAATGTTTGCTAAGGAGGCGACTCGAAAAAAGTGAGATCATACCGAATACTTTGTTGGCATTTGCATTGTTTTAGGTCCAAAAAAATCGTTATTTAGAATCTTCATTATAAGTATGTATCATGTATAAGTAGGTAGGTACAATAATATGAAGAGCCAAAGTTCAAGCAAAATAGAAGATTTTCAAAGGTTAAGTTTTATTGAATTGGATTCGTTTTAAATTGTTGTTTTTTGTTCTATTCTGAGGCTCTACCATGAGTTTACACAGTTAACACTCGCTAACGTCTCCGTAAATTAAACTTCGTTTTTTAATCAGAGACGATAATTTGACAATTCGAAAGTTGCATGTTTTTTTCCATTTCATTAATAGCGAGGTATCGCAACCGATTTTCACCGAAAAGACCGAAACATATTCGCAAAAAATTTAAGAATTATCATTTTTAGTTTATACGACAAATTATGGTCATTTATTGGAATTAAAATTATATATTTTATATGTTGGAAATAAAATATAATTTGAGCCTACGAATTGAAAGAATACCAAAATCTGTGTCATTTTATTTTTTCGTCTAGATTTATTACACAGGAAAGAGTATTTATTCTGATTCTAAAGAGTCTGAGCAAAAATTATTTATTAGTATCGTTACCAAATTCAATTATATCAAAGACCCAAGCGATACATTTTGTCTTCCACTTTAATAAAATGTGAGATGCGGTATTTTAATTTTAAATTCGAATTAGACTCTAATATAAATAAACACTATCGTATCTTGTTCCTACTTTCGTTAAAGGTTATTAGGAGACATCACTTTTTATCAAAAACTACATATTTTTGGTGTTTGATATTTGCACTTGTCAGATCATAGTCTGGGATTAAAAAAATACCTTTAGCACTATAGATTTCGAAAGGTGACAAAAGTGACGTAACTTGACATTATCTATTCGATAACGTTTAACGTTTTTCAGCTGTCACCATTTGGTCTCCATACAAAACGGTACCATGAGTCACTAAATCGACAGACGCTATCCAACAATACGCTTACAACAGTAGTTACTTAACTCACTAGCATTTTGACGCGTGAAACATATGTTTACATGAAAACTATAATCGTTTTTGTGTCTAATAAAATCAAAATAATGCCTGCAATAGTTTATTTATAGTATGGAGTAAGTTAGTGGCCGCTGAATTTGAAAATTAACGACGTGAACAACGTCAATTTCAAGCCGATTCAATATTTCTGTTAATTGAGGCCAACGTTGAATATTGTTCGTTCTTCCTTGTTGAAGGTCCCTTCGATGGGTCTGTGAAGATCACCATTCCTGAAAAATATGCATTTTGCTATCTACGATATAATTCATGTTTTAGACATTTTACCTAGACTAGAGGGCCATGGCCATCCGGAAGGTGCACATATTACTCCAAAAAGCGACCATTTTGAACACCTGCAGAATAGTGAGAAAGTTCCTGCAGATAGAGGAAAATGAAAATTTCTACCCATAATACACCTTAAATTCACCACACACACGCTACATTGACTTGGCTTGGCCCGTTAATGTAGCTTAATTCATGAATCCCCGACCGGTCTCATAGGATCGCGCAGCTATTGTCTTACTATTGTGTCTCGTTTCGCGGGTATTGATAGGTTAAGTAAAACTATACGTTTTCTCAAAATAATAATAATAAATCCTTTATTACAGGCTACTAAGGCCCATAAGCACTATACACAAAATAGTCTTAAAAATAAACTACTACATGTTGATCTAATTTTATACATTAAGTTTATTTTATTAGTAAATACGACTTAAAACTATTTTAGTAACACTTCACTTTGCACTATATTTTCTTGGTGCTGTCCTGCGGCACTTGTCCGCGGTAGCGAAGGAACACCACGCCCTGTGGCCAAAAGTCTTCATCCATAGCGAGGTACAGAAAACAGTTCGGTACTCGCACCACAAACGCCTTGAAATTGACGTTCCGGTGCGACTCCAGCAACTGCACTCTCAGCGTGTACTTTAACTTCTGGCGTACATACTCAACGATGTCCTCCACCTTCGTGGTGTAATGCAGGCGGGCGATGTACACCGGTGTGTTCGGCTGAGCGGCACGCACACTCGCACCAGGTGTTGCTGGTGCTTTGCCGCACAGATTCCGGTTGGCTTGCATTCGGCGTTTCCTCCTTTGCACCGTCACGAAACCATCTTCATTATCAGCCTTATCAGGCAGCCTTGTCAAGCAAAGGCTTCGATATAGGAGCGGCAGGGGCGCTAGTTAGGAGTCTGACACGCCCTCCCACTCCGCCAAGTGCGGGAGAAGTCAATCTGAGGACTCCCCACTTGAAAAAAAACCTAGGCTACGAGTATATTGTATAAACAAGTTGTCCCTTTAAATTAAATGAATTGAATAGACGACAGTGACATATTATAAGGAATAAAAATTCAAAAACCATTTAATGCCATAAATAGTCCACTAACCGTCGACTTTTGTATTTAGTCGGTTTATTTTGATACATTTTTAGCATGGCGATAACACTACATTTTGAGCTAACGAGCCGTTCTCTCTTCTTATTAGTGAGAAAGAAAGAAACAAAACATAAGTAGAGAAGTATTCTAACGAGTAGAGTGAAGTTAGCAATACCAAAAAATTTATCGAGCCTACTTTAGCGTCTGCATAAGGCTCCGAAAATCTCATGGTGCAAGCATTATAGAAACCTATTCGACCCACGTCAGCAGCAAATATCAAATATGACAGCATTAGTTTAATTTCTTTTAATGTGTGCTAAATGAGCAAAGGAAACATGATTCAGCCTTTTAATTTTAATAAAACACAATTATCTCCTTTAATATTTGATATATTTTTTAATTTTAATTTCATCTTTAAAATAATAACTATAGAAGTAGATTCATCATCATCATCATCTCAGCTGAAAGACGTCCACGGCTGGACAAAGGCCTCCCTCGAGCGTCGCCACAGCGACCGGTTCTGTGCGTCTCGCATCCATCGGTTTCCCGCGACCCTCGCCAGGTCGTCAGTCCACCTTGTGGGAGACGCTGCGTCTTCCGGTACGTGGCCGCCACTCTAGAAACTTCCGTCCCCATGGACCATCGTCAGCCGTGCTATAGCATCGCTTCAAAAAGTCGCCGTGGGCGAGGCCCCTAAATTCAGCGATGCTCTTTCGGTCGATCTTAAGGGTCGAGCTCAACTCATCCTACAGCCATGAAAATGACTTTTAGAGAATAGCATAGCTGCAAGAGTTTATTTACTATGAAATAATTTAGTGGCCGTTGAATTTGAAGACCAACGACGTGAACAACGTGAATTTTAAGCCAATTCAACATTTCGTTTAATTGAACCCAACATTGAATATTGTTCGTCCTTCCTTGTTTTAATTCTTCTAAAACTAAGTTTATTACTAATTTTACTTAAAGTAAAACAACTTTGGCCATGGACAAATACTATAATAATACACATTACAACGACCGTCTTGCACAAGGATTAGTTTAAAACTAGACGAATAATGTCTCTACATTTGTGGGGAACACTGCTTGCACTAAGATTCCTATGACCCCTGAGCCCAACGGTAATTGGGTGTTTACGTGTAGGCTCAGCGCGTCGCAGCCCGAGCACTTGAGCGGCGACCACCATGCCGATCCCATAACGTCACGCAGCTCTCCATCAGTGTAAGCATGAACTCCACTAACAATTGAAACTGTGAGACACTGGACCTCGTGGTATTAAATTGTAATCAAAATAATATATTCTTGTTTATTTTCAACATCACACAACACAACTCTGTGAAGGGGCGTCTAAACGGGCCACATTTTACGACAATTTGTGGCTGCAATACTGTGGCCGGCAACATTGCTGGCAATACCAGCCACACTATGCAATATTTTAAGGATGGCCCGGCATTATAGCCACATATTTTTTGGTATGTCAAAATGTTTTTATGTGTAGCCGGCGTGTTATGACTTTCAATCTTATTTATTTTCTATTAATGTATTTCTGTGTCAACTTAACTAACATAGATTAAGGTGATTTGTAATTAACAAAAAATATGGACATATGATTAGTCTGAATAAAGAACGATTTATTATTATTATTATTATTAAAGGGTTCTGAATCAAAGGCCATACTATTGCAGCCATATTGCAACATGTTACCTGCAATTGATTGCTCAGCCATAAAATGCACTAAAATGTTTTTTTGATGGCTGGGCAATGTTTGCCAATAATTGCAGCCACAATTGTCGCAAAATATAGCCCGTTTAGACGCCCCTTTACGAAACGTCAACAAAAAAATTTATTCAAATTGTACCTTCAGACAACTGTCATATTATAAGGAACAAAAATTTAAAAAACCACTAAATACCATAAGTAGTCCACTAACCGTCTACTTTTCTATTCGGTCGGTTTATTTGTTTTAACATTTTTAGCATAGCGATAACACTACATTTTGAGCTTGCGAGCCGTTATCTCTTCTTATTAGTGAGAAAGAAAGAAACAAAACATAAGAGGTGAAGTTAGCTACACGACACGATGTACCAAGCTTACTTGACATTACAGAAACTATTTCATCCACGGGATCCACGTTAGCTCGCTAGCAAGTTCAACGTTAGCGAGGACATTTTAGATAAAAACTCATGGTAGAGCCTCTGTTCTGTCATCCGTCACATTATTACTTACTTCTTTGCTTTTTTTCTTCTTCTTTTTGTTTCCGTTCTTTTTTTAATTTTACCGTGGAAGAAAAAAAAATAAGTTGCGTCGGCCCCAAGTATACAGGATAAGGGGAGGCATAGTAAGTGTAACCACAAACATGTAAATTCACATAAAAAGGATGTCCAGATACGGAACACCTATCTGCAGGCCATAAATATTTGTTCTTTACGGGAATCGAACCCTTGACACGCAGCGCAGCAGTCAATCGCTCAACCACAGCGTAAATTATGGCAAAGTAATAATGTTAAAATTAAGAGGCAAGTAATTCAAACATTATCGTGATGCTGGTGTGTAAGTATAATTCAGGTCTTATAAAATATCTAATTTCTACTTAATAAATTGAAATTAAATACCATTGTTAATGAAGTAGACAACTAGAACTTAATTTTAAGTAATTAGTTAATTAATTAGCTTAATTTGATTCTTGGTATACTCCAATACGTTTTAAATTAAATTCTAGTACTTACAAATAAAATATCTATTTCCAAGAAAATTTGTGCTCGACCATGTGTTCTATGTACCTACACTGCCTACTGCCACTTAAGTTTAATGTTTTTCAATCGCCCTATGCGTTCTAACGTTAAGAGTTTCCTTTCCAGAAAATCCCCGCACTCTTGCAGGCATTGTCCCTGCTGGGCCCTTAAGGTTTGCTGACATCACTTTGAAGAGCGCTTAGATCACTACGCGCTTTGGACAACTTGGCTCAAACCAGTCGATTACCAGAGGGCTGAACCGCAAGTTGCCCATTGCTCGATGTCCGCGAGCCTACGACTGTCTTGTCTTGGTAGTCGAAGGACTCGGGAGCTGGGGCGTGAGGATGTTCGTTCCGTTACACGTGCGGCCTCGCTAGCATTACTGCTTCGTAGAAGGATACGACCACTAGGTTTTAGGAATACGTTCTGATTTACATAATTATATAAAGCCAAGTTAAATAATAATGTCCTAATGACAGTCTGTTAAAATACCAGTTCTCGATTCAGTCATCCAACCATAACCATATTATTGACACAGTTTGGGCACTGAGTGAAATAAACGATGCAATTTGTCACAATAACACAAAATAGCATGTTGACGATGGTTAATATTAATTTGCAACTAGAGTAATATACTGTTATTACTCTAGTTTCAAATTAATATTAACTTCCAAAATCTGTATTTTATACTTTTGAGGTCATTAGGATGTGTTATGGTTAAACTAAATAGTGATACGTGTTGTAAATGATTGTGTGCCACTAACCTAACCACTAGGCCAGTTCACATTAATATAATAACTTGAAAATATAATATAATTATTACATATCCATATTGCATGTTAATAAATATTGCAAGTACAGAATGTGTCGTATGATGCTCGAAGCCCATTCCGTAGGATTATGTTGGAATTTATGGCAGATTATTGGCTCATCCTGCATTTGTAAGAATTTCATTTTTTCGTTTAAATAATGAAGAACGGAATGGATGAATATAGTTGGGAAAAGGCTAGGCAGATGATGATGATGAATGAAGAACGGAATGATAATCCCCATTGTATTTGTTTTTAATTAATAAAAAGTTGTGAAACAACGGCGTTGTTTGCATTTGCTATCTTCATAAGGAACATATTTCCGGAATAAAAAAATATCTCTGTACAGTGTAAGGTACATTTTTATTTTTACATGGCTGAGTATTGAGAACTATTGTGTGCAAAATTAAACTTGTGTTCTATTCTATACATATTGAAAAAGAAAAAAATATATTTATGAAATCAGTTAAACACAAGAAAATGTAGGTTCAAGCAGGCTTCCCTAAGGAACACAGAAAGGTATATTTTTAAATAAGTTTTTTTCTGACAAACGACTACACAAATAAAATAGATAATAATAAATCGTAATACAGACATGTTCTAATAACACGGTTCTTATTAATAGACATAATTACGGTAAGATTATGTTCCTACAAAGTTATTATTAATCCTTTTATGGAGCTTATTTATGAACCTAAATTCTACCGTAAGCAAACATGTTGTCAATTTGTCATAATATAATGATATTATTAGGTACATAAGTTCATCCCTGAAAATAATGTAAATGTACATAAGAACATCTACTGCCTCGTAATCTCCAGCGGGTTTGTAGATTACAAACAACCACAATCCTAATTTCTCTAGATTGTGGTTATCGGATACAATCGGGTATTATAGCGTATTGGAGAAATGGATAGCAAACGTACAATAGGTCTGTTTACTGATAAACTAAAACTGTTTATACATCAAGATGATCCAAGTAAGTTAGGGGTTGTAATACTGTCGAGAATTTTACCAATAACATCATTATGCTAATATCCGAAGCCCAATTTGTTGATATTACTGCTAAGAAACTAGACGAGAAGTACACTTATAAACCTGAATTATTTGAAAGTAAAAAGCAATTTCCCTTAACACTGCGAAGTCCTCGGCTCGTTTAATTTTATTTAATCACCGCAAGTTTGAACAGTATAACGTTAATAATAAGAGTAAAATTTAATTGTAACAATTGCATATGCTGCTGAAAGTATAAAATAAAAAAAAATCTAAAATGAAACTGTTTTATTTCGTTTATATTCCTTCAAACTTGCATCAACAATGTTCGTTTTGATAACTTAAGTAGGGTTATAGTACTCGTAAGAAATCGAATTTGTCCCAAAAATTCTTAGATAGAAACAAGACTATTTATTAGATACGGTTAGGCTAGTGGGGTTTGACCTTAATAATTAATTTATCAGCAGCCTTCGTAAGTCAGTCTAGACCGTTATTAACCTTGGTGTATTAGCTTGAAAATATGTTTACGCCAACTTATGAAAAAAGAGTCTTGCCAACGTTTTTAACAGATGTTAAGGTCAAATGGATTTAATTTTTTTTATCATTAAACACTATGGAATTAATAGATTATGTCTAACACATACATGCTTAATGAACTAAAATGATTTTACTTTTTTTTTTTTTTTTTAGTTTTTTTAGTAACTAGGGCGGTGCCATAAGTGGCCAGGGGCGCAGATCCGAGTGGGGCGCAGAAATAATCAAACCAGAGCCTTTTTTTAAAGTGAGAAATCATTCAATGACTTCTGCTCTAGGGCCGAGTGGGAAAACGTGTCATACTCTTATTATTTAAAACCAACCTATGTGCCTTTTTTGCCGGTCGTTTCATGACTTCGTTTTTCTTTCGGAAGTTAATTGTTCGAGCTTAATAAGATTAAAACTGTTTTTGAAGGGGTGCAAATTTATTATAGAAGCTCGCATCGGGCGCATAACAGGCTAGTTACGGTACTGCGTGTAACTACAGGTAGGTACATAATACGAGATGGCGGAATAATTATCCACCTTCCTTACTTCCGCGAAATATTTGAAAATGTAACCGCGGGCTTGTTCGTAAAGAGCAACTGAAAGGAGCAACTGATGGGTTCAAAATGTTGGTTAGGCAGTAAAAGTCTAACACTTCTCGTCGCTCTACACGAAGCAGAAGTTATTTGATGATTTCCCACCTTAAAAAAGCCTCATTATACATATTTATAATCTAAATTGTATAGCTTCATTCCACCAAGCCGGTTCAACTGCGATGCGCCAATAGTAGGTACGTGGCGCCACATGGTAGATAGATATCTGAGAACAATTTCACTCGACCGGAACCCTTTGCACGCGATTCCTACTCGCAGTTGGCCGGTTGTTTGCAATACATTGTGTACTTAAAACATATCCTTTCCTTTCATTTACGTTGTAGGTAAGTAGAGCTAAAGAAAATGAAAGCCAAACAGAACAACAAAGAAAAAGTGGTTAATGTTTTTCCAATATCTGTTTGTTTTACTATTATGTTCCAGTAACGAAGGTAAGTTGGGGAGTATCCAGTGAACTAAGTTTGTTAATGTCGAGTATCTTTGCCGAGAGATCGAAAGAATGCGGAGTTTCTAACTACAAGCTTTTAGATCATTAAAACTAAAGGCTAGGAGGTTTCAAGTTAAGAGTGCATTAAGTTTTTCATAAAACAATTTAAATTGTGTAGAATGACTAAGTTACTTCTAGGCAAGTGTGCTCCATGTTCGACCTCATCATCGCTTACCATCAGATGATACAAATCAAACTGATATTATAAAGTCGAAAGAACGGTAATAAGTTTGTGAATGTGTGTATGTTTATAATTTCTTCATGCTCGAATGGTTGCACTACGATTTGGATGAAATTTCGAACATGGTTATCTACCATGTCACTGGAATAGTACATAGGGTACTTGTTACTCCGGTTGTCTATGTTCTTATCTACTAACACGCGGATGAAACCGCTGGCAGCAGCTAGAAGTTACCTAGTATAAGAAAAACAAACTTGTGAGCCCCACATTATCTCATGTGACTTTTTTTTTGTTTGGTAAATTATTAAAATGACTTCACTCATTCTTGGCGGTACGACAGGGAGTGACATCAAACCTTTCCTAAATCCCATCTGTGTTCCTTCAGAGGCCCTTTGCGTCGATAACTCTTTCTAATAATCCCGCAGCAGACCTAATTAGCCTTAACTAATCTCCAAATTAACATTCACTATCTTCTTCTTCTTCTTAGCGTGTCGATGGCAAAACTCTTCAAATACATTGCCTGGCCCAGTATACGGCCATTGACTATCTAATTTCAATTTAGATACCTACAATCACATTGGACTAATTAAGCTCTCATAGTTAAGAGTTGCAGCGTCGTGTGAACGCGACTGTCACACGATAATAATTGGATTTGAGAATATCTTCGTGTAAACATGTGGGTGCGCCACAGAGGAGTAAGTACATGAAGTGCGTATGAACTATGTAGATGCAACAAGCGTCATCTACGGAGGTGGGCGGACAAGAGAGCAATTCATGGTCCGCTTGACTGTGAATTGGTCAATCAAAATGCTTGAAATCTCCACTATGCATTAGTGGAAACAGTGTTAGGCTAAGAACTGCATCAATACTTAGGTATGGCATAATGTACTGGGGTAATTCGGTCGATAGGGAATTCGTATTTAGAGCTCAAAAAAAATGCATAAGGTCTATGTGTGGCCTAAACAGCACCGATAGTTGTAAACCGTTTTTTAAAAGCCTAAAAATTCTTACGCTACCTTCATTGTACATCTTCGAAACGAATGTATTTGTCAAAACACACATCTCGCAATATAAAATGGCTCCCAAAAGTTACTATAGAAGGTTGCGAGACAAAAATAAGCTAGATCTCGAAGTAACACATGGTAGAACTGCTCTAATGAACAAAAGTACGTTCTGTATGGACACAAAAATATTTAACAAGCTTCCTGAAACATTAAAGTCATTAAATCTGGACAAATTCAAAATTGCTCTCATGAAGATTTTAATTGATAAGTGTTATTATTCATTAAAAGACTACTTTGACGATAATTCTATAATCTCTCCTTTAGGTAATTGAAAATGATAATAATAATAATAAGCGTACATAATTTTAAAATATATAATTTATTCCATAATTATTATTAATTGACATTACGATAGTTATACTGCCGACATAGTACAATGTTATATTATTATTATTTAATAATTTTTTTTTTAATTACCCGTTTGACCTTAAGTTTTGTATTTAAGTGATTTATTACTTTTATTTGACATTTTTTGTATTAGTTTCATTAATTGACATCTTTTCTATCTTTTGACATTTCTGTTTTTTGACTAAGATTTTTATTAATGACATTTTTGAAATATTCTGTTAGTATGGATTGACATTTTATAATTTTATTTTTTGACATTTCAGTTTCAAGTAAGATTAGCGACATTTTTGAAATATTAAATTAGTATAATTCTGACATTGTAGGTAAATGTAATTAACATCTTTGAAGGATTCTATAATTTAATATTTGTCTTGACATTTTAAATTAAATTAAATCAATTTTTCTGCATGATTGACACTTTTAAATATTATAATAGTTTGGTGTTATATAGGTTGACATTATAATTTATGTTTGTTTTTGTCAGATGCATGGTGTTCTGTTTAATACTGCAGTACTTTTTATAATTTTTAAATATCTCAAATAAATATTAATATTTGTACGCCTAATGGCAAAGCATAGAGAACCAACAAAAATGTAACATCTCACACATGTGTATCTAACCTATGTTTACAAATGAATAAATCTGAATCTGAATCTGAATCTGAATCTGAATCTGAACTCACGGAGCGATTTTCGCCCGCGACCGCCGCGGTCGTGGAACTGCGGTTTTATTTCAAAACTCACGAGAACGGTTATTTGCGTGGTTACGCAGCCGCCGCGGTTGCGATCATCACCCGCAGACGTGGCGGGCGATGACCGCAAGATGGGCGGTTGCAAAATAGTGTTGGATTTCTGTACCTCCCGCCGCCCGCCGGCCCCCGTGGTCGCCCGCCAACCGACCGCAGAGCGCGCGGGCGCCACCCGCCGAGGCTGCGGGTGACCGCGACCCGCGCGATTCGCCCGCCGGCACAGCGGAAACCGCAAACAACCGCGTACACCGCGGGCGTAAAACGCGTCGTGAGTTGTGCTTTAATTTTTTACATATGTATCTGCATTCTATAGAAGCTGCGGGCCCGCAACCGCGGCGGCCGCGGGCAAAAATCGCTCCGTGAGTTCTTAGCCTTAGTAGAGCGGAATGAAGTTCAGCGCACTTTTATATAAAAAAAATGAACACGTAGCTGCGAGCTAGATAGATGCGTCACCGGTATATGGTGAACATTCCACCCATACGCACAAAGACGGTTGCAACGGTTTGGAAACACATTTATTATGCGTACAGCTAAGGAGTGGAATTCCCTGCCGGGGTCTGTGTTTCCTGATAGCTACAACTTAGGAGTCTTCAAGTCAAGAGTGAATAGGTTACTTCTAGGCAAGCGTGCTTCATCGTCGGCCACATCATCGCTTACCATCAGGTGAGATAGTGGTCAAACGCGAGCCTATGTATAATAAAAAAAAATTAAAAAGAATAGAACGGAGCCGGATAGCACGAAAGTGCCGCGCTTCAATTCAATGAAAACACAAGTGCTAGTATTCACAGTTTCACAGCTGTTCTCTTCTCTACTCCACCCAGCTTGAAACGCCCCTCAGACTTGTTGGCAATATTCTCCAGAGACAGTTCGCCTAATTTATAGAATCATTTAGTGGTCGCACTCCATTGTTAATAGCTCCGTGTCCCGCAAACACAATCTATCGCTGTTTTATTCAGCTGTGATTCGTTCGCAGGATTTAGGATTGTATTAATAATAGATAGCTAAGCCGTTCTTGCTGAGGTTTGGGGTTACGTACATAAAAACCCTTTGTCAAAAATTCATAAAGCACAGAATTGCAAATAACGTTTACTTAGGTACTCAAAACAGAATAATATAACCCGTAAAATTGTACAATGAATAAAATTACTGTTGACTTGTGTTTGTGAGAATCTGCAAATGATAAAAAACATATTATTATGAGCCTTTTGTGCCCCACTACAGCAGGGCAAAGGCCGTTTTTCTATTCTCTATTAGCTCATCATCTGCCTAGCCTTTTCCCAACTATATTGGGGTCGGCTTCCAGTCAAGCCGGATTTAGCGGAATACCAGTATTTTACGAGGAGCGGCTGCCTACGAGACCTCCACAACCTATTAACTGGGGTAACAGGGTACTTCATGGCAAGACTGGAGTCAGATTTACTGGCTTCTGACATCCGTAACGACTGCCAAAGATCTACAAATGACAGCCGGGACCTACGGTTTAACGTGCTTTCCGATGCACGGAGGAAACTCGTTATGTTCAGATGGTCACCCATCCACAGACCAACCTAGGCAAGCGTTGCTTAACCTTGAAGATCGACCTATTCTCCATTAGCTAGCAGTAACTAAAGACACAGAGGAGTTTCTCTGTCCTTAGCTATTTCTGGCCAATCCTTTCGGTGGGAGTCCAATTCTTCACGCAATCTCCTTTTGTCACAAATTGTAGACTACTCAGCCGTCATACTAAAATGGAACAGGGCTGACCATATCTGCTGCATATCGTAATAACTGACTAGATCTCACACAGCAGGATCCGGCGACGCTGGGTTCCTTGCAGTATTCCTAATGTTTCTATGACAGATTAACCAAATGGATACTTGATACACTTGAAATATGGTTTTATGATCCTTATGTTGATTGATTGATATACCTACTCGTACTCTTTACTGTAGACCATAAATAAAATTGCAGAAAGAACTTGTAATTAATAGGATGTCCACAGTCGACAACACAGAACTCATCAACCACAGTCAATAAATTGTAGGTTTAACGATAGGATATTCGCTGTGAACGGTTCAAATGTTTGTAGCCGATACCAGGAGACAGGTAGTGTCGTCAAATTAAAAGGGATCGAAGAGAGAAAGCGTCCACGGCCACGAACATTATAACAACGCCTCGGTGCTCTCTAGCTCGCTGTAAGCACTCGCAAAGGTGATCGAACAATATCTGATCAAATTCATGAAGATCAGCAATAGAAGATGATTAGTTCTTGTTAATTTTACTGTAGAAAATCGTATAAATAGTTTCAGGTTGGCTGACTTAAAAAAATAACTACAACGGTTAAGGTGGCCCCTATTTTGTTTCAAGTAGTTTATTGAACGATTTTTTTGGAAATCCCTTATAAATAAATTAAACCCGCGAGAGCCCGGGGCGGGTCGCTAGTACAAGAGGAATGGGAGAATAAGTAATTTCAATGTTGCAAACTGCGATGTATTGTGATTTATTGCAATTGCATAGACTCGGAAATTGAAAACGTATATTAGGTATACATTTTCTCTCGTCGACTGTTCCTGAGGTAATTTAATAGTTTTATAATAAACCTGAACTCGCATCGACTTGCCTCTGTACTATAGGTATACCCACTTTAAGTAAGGTTCAGGTTAAACTAACACCTTTTAGAACGCCAACTGCTGCGACCCTCATATATTCCTACTTATACTTATCTGTTTCGTTGACATCCGATGTTTTATGTAAAAGTAAAATAAATGATTTAAATGCTTTCGGAATAACCACAGAATTATTAGTTACCTTTGTGTTTTATGAACTTGACGCAGACGAAGTCAACAGCTAGTGTATAAATAAGTACATTTCTATTTACTTATTTCTTCATTGTTTGTAGAAAACACATTTATTTACCTCGCAGACGCTAAACAAACGTGTTTTCTATCTATCAATGATAAACTTAGTTGCAGCCACTAATTGCAACTGCACTGGCAGGTGTAATTAGTTCGCGAAACATTAATACACTGCGTTTTAGATGTCAACACAACGCATTTAGAAACATGAACTGTTGCCAAGTTCAACGACTCCTCCATTTAGCTACGAGTCCCGAGATCGCGATCTACTTCATTTGCAAACATTTCAAGATCTTTTTAATTAACCCAGAGATTGGATGTGCCACAATTTCTATACAATCTTTATATCATCGCTCCCTCGTCTCATTCAGCGCGTCTCTCACGATATACATAAAATATGCGGAACCACGGGAGAGGCCGCATTGAAGAAATGCTTCACTAATTAAAATACTGGAAGTAATGTGGAGGGAGACAAGTGAGGTCGGACTGAAAAGGATACGGAGCGAGTGCTACGTCTAATAATTTTGTTATTCTATTTTTATAAAAAGAGCTGCCAGTGACATTGCCGGGGTCCGCAGGATCTTTCGGAAAATACCACAGTCGCAGGCATCGCTGTGGATTGTTAACATTAACGAGGCTTTATTTTTCACAATAATCTAAGGAGTTTTAATTGTCCGGTGGTATAATATAAGCAATGGCGTATAAGAAGTCTGTTCTATTATATTTGATAAGAATCATTCTCCTTGCATTTCTTGTTTTAAAGTATTTCTAAAAACAAGATTCGTTTCTCCACATTTCTCCAGGGCACGAGCCAACTAGTTTCAAAGGCGTTGTAAAGTTTTTAAAGCCACCAAAAGTATGTGCGCAGTAGAAGCTAGACTTGTGAAGATTTCTCAAAGACTGGCGAAGCCGCTTAGAACAGCTTCTAACTAGCTCAAGTGCAGCTCTGACAGAACAATCAACAGTTTGTGGAAACATTGCATTCGATGTTGATCTAAGAAATATGTTTGAAAGTAACTTTGTTATAAAGCCTCGTTGAATTTAATTCAGTTTTAAAAACTGCATTATTATACTTTTTGCATAAAATAAAACCTAGGTAGTTTATGTGTATCATAGTGTTAGAGAATACTACAAGGAATCAATAGCAAAAAGAATTACGTCTACCAACCGTAACCGAACGAAGTTAGAGACTATTTAGTAGATTGCATTTGCTTTTTCATCAGGCGTTATTTTGTAAATAAAAATTCTGATATTTTCACTGTTCATAAAGAGTTTTTCTTTCTTTCTTTTCTTTTCTTTCTTTGTTTCCCATTGATAAATATACCTACTACACGGCAACTCTAATGAGTTATTAGGTTTATTATTACATATATAATATGATTTATTATTTTTATGATACGAAGTCACGAGTGTGAAGATAAAATCAATGAATTAGATTCTATCGGCACGAATCGCTAGCACATAATTACCATTTTTATTTATCAGTATTACGAACTTTACGTGGAAAATGTCGCGGGCAGCAGTTTTCATCATCATCTCCCTAGCCTTTTTCTGTCTGAACTATCTTGGTGTCGACTTCCAATCTAACCAGTCGCGGCTGAATACCTGTGTTCTACATGGAGCGACTGCCTATCAGACCTCCACAACACAGTTATTGGGCAATACGGTACCATAGTCCGTTTAATGAAAGCGCGACCTGAGAAAAAGAGGTTAAATCCAAAAAAATTGTATGTGGTATTACTTACTATGGTCGGAATTTTAATTCGATTCCAGATTTGACAATTTCAGTATTGCAACGTTATGGCAAGTAATAAATAGTGACGTTGCGAAATTATTCGATATGGAAATGGAATATATCTGGATCGATTATTCTCATTTATAATTTTACTCTCGTAAACTAAGTATATCAGGAAATTAAATATTTCTGAACCGATAATTTAGTTTTGACGATTAATTAACGGTCTGAGACTTTTCTTTTATAATTGTGTGTGAAATAAATAAAAAAAATGTGATCATGAAGGAACATGACAAATAAAACAGATAGATGTATTATGGTAAGTAATAATTTATTTTAGGGTAGTAATAAAAGCTCCGACAAAAAAAGAAGAATTACCCTTACTCAAAATATTAAATCTACTGCCTGAAATACTAACTTTCCGACTACTTTTGTCCGAATAAAAATGACGAAACGACCGAATGAGATACTGAAATCTTCGAAAAATAAACTTGACTGTTTATTGCTATAATACTTTTCTACCAGCATAAATTACGTTCTACCGAAAACTATGCTTTGTAATTTTTATCTATATTTGCCTACTATTAATTAACGCGATCCGATCGCATACGCAACTCATTCATCCGAGGTGGTCTTGGTGTCCGTGACGTGGGGGAAAAACTGCAAGAGTGTCGTCTGCGATGGTATGGCCACATCATGCGCCGCCCTATGGAGTACGTTGGCCGGAGATGCATAAATATGGCTGTCCTTGGCGCTAGGTCTCGTGGTCGCCCTCGCAAGCGCTGGCTGGACGTCGTCAAGTCCGACATGAGAGCCAATGGCCTTACTGTCAAGGATGTAGAAGATCGGGCAAAGTGGAGCAAGCTAAGCCAGAAGGCGGACCCTGGCAAAAGCCGGGACTAACGCCAAGTAGAAGAAGAAGAAGCAGCGATTACTAATGAATAAATAATTATTATGAATAATTATGTATTTATTTAAAACAAAAATCAATCATTTGGTCTTTAATTGGCACACTGATGGCACACACACTGATTGTTTATCGATTTTTGAGTTCATCACTACACTATTATAATATGTGGTATCATTATTTCACAAAATGACAACAGCTAATGTCAAATCTGGAATCTAATTAAAATTCCGACCATAGTTAAGTAGGAGAGTCATGTTTTGACACTTCACAATGTTTTTATTTCCTCCAATTGCGGCTGAATAATGTTACCAATTAAATTTAAAAAAAAAACTCCAGGTCGCGCTTTCATTAGACGCACTCTACCTGGATATACTGATGGTCATACTCTGGCGTCTGTCTGCCTATGACACCTGTCAAAGATCTACGAATGACAATCGGAGCCAACGGCTTTACGTGCTTTTCGAGATACAGAGTGTTAGTAATGTCCTATACTCTATTTACTATAAGATTAGAAAACAAAAGAAACTTGTGTTACTGTCCGTTCAACCGATTTTGACTTCCATTCCATAGACATAAGGATGACATTCAAAGCAAAAAAAGTGGTTACAATACCAACTTTTTCTGCTGTCGTCATTTGTCATGTCATCAATGCAATATAAGTCAAAATCGCTTGAACGGACGGTAAAACATGTATCTTTAAATTTCTAATCTTACAGTAAACGGAGTATAGATACTTAGGAAAGTAAATACGACTAGAAAAATTCACATTTGTACTTGCCCAGTTTCGAACTCGCAACTTTACCGGGCAACAGATAACTAGTATCTGTAAGTGGCTGCCTACAAAGTTACAACTATAGACGAAACCACTCAAATAACTTACTGACCCATATCAGTTTCTAGATAATTTTAACTTCGTTCACTTATAAAGCCTCGTCTTAAACGAGATCACAGTAGTTAGAAGCTGATAAACTAGGGAACACAGCACCGTAATGCCTGCACTACAGGTAATGAAAAGCGAAGGTTTTCACGTCAACGACGACGACTCATATATACTAAGCGGGTGATACACTGCTTGGCTTAGTGAATGAAAATGTGTACGCGTTACCTATTCTGTGTGGTATTACGGTTTATCAAAATATATTAGAACTTTCGGTTTTTCGTTCTTGTTAGCTATATATTTTTCTAAAACATTACCCAACTCTTAGAATTTCTCCTGTAGTGTAGTGGGGTGGTAGATGACGGTGGACGCAGCGTTGGAAGACCGCCTACAAGGTGGATCGATGACCTGGCAAGGGTTGTAGGAATCCGATGGATGCGAGACCCACAGAAACTTTCATTGTGGCGACACTTGGGGAGTTGCTTATGTCCAACAGTCGATGTCTTTCGGCTGAACTGATTATGATGATTGATAGCAAAAAGTTGTGGATAAGAAGGCTCTCCTCGACCCGTTTATCGTCAACGTGAGCATAGTTTAAAAACTTCTTGTTTCATCCATCGCTGTCCGATCGCATTCCGTAGTTACGTTATTTACTTGAATATTTCACAAAACTCGTTTCAGGAAATACGGGATTTTTTAAAAAACCTTGAACGGTTTTAGATAACTTTTTGTAATTTAGAATTCCGATTAAATGTGCAAGGTTAACTCCTTTAAACATTCCTGCCATACTTAAGTGCTTACGTTAGTACAGTTTCAATTTATGTACAACTAAAATGCGCATTTTTTTTGTATCAGGCAAAACTCTAACAGGCAAAAAGTCAATGCCGACACCGACGACGGGTACAAACCGTTATTCATTTGTAGCTAGGCAATCCTAAATGAACGCTTGTACAATATTCTTTTTTATCCCATTCAAAATGTCTCTGCTGACTGCTCCATTAATATCTGACAAGAGACAGACTCGACTGCGCGACGGTCGACACTGAACACTTCATTATATTCAATGAAGACGCGAATTTCGAGTTTCATCTTTACAAATAATGGTAAATGATATTAATTTTGCAAATAGGTTTAATAAAAAACATTTTTATACGTTAATTATACCTATCGTCTTTTAAAAATAGATGAGGCCGGTGTTTCCTAGCTAGAAAAAACACCGAATCAAACTCAGGGGTCAAAGTCTGGTCTTTTAAAGTCGCTACAGCAAATACGTGTACGTTTTTATTTATGTACTGATGCGTGTGTTTTATTTAGTTTGGGACGTTTAATGTGTTCAACCGATTTTTTAAAGCAGTTCAATATTATGTACCTATTAGTAAATCACATGAAAACCATGCAGAATTAGAGTCTGAGATGGTTTTTTGACGAAAAATCCATACAGATATGAGTAGACTTCTCCAGTCAGTGCAAGCATTTGTTGTAATTGGTAAAGCTCAATTCACTAAATAATATTTTTTTATGCTATTAGGTATAACGAATAGATGAGGAATCTTTCGTATGAATACTAGATGAAATCTAGTAGTCATGATTTTTAAATTATCCTATACTCTAGATCTTTTATGAGGTCATATTTTTTATAGCATCGTCAAATAAGCTTTTTTAATATTCTACAAAAGTTTGATCATTAATACTTTTATGAACCTATTGAATATGAAATGGATCGTAGATTTTCATAATGATTTTAGTATTTCTGCTCGGTGCCGCGGTGGAGTGAAAGGGCGTGTCAGTTTCTTATTGACTTTAACCTATCTATGGTCACTCTTTCGAGCA
This sequence comes from Mythimna separata, assembly GCA_030763345.1. Lineage (NCBI taxonomy): Eukaryota > Metazoa > Arthropoda > Insecta > Lepidoptera > Noctuidae > Mythimna > Mythimna separata. The sequence goes on along the minus strand of JAKKIA010000036.1, from coordinate 3,118,572 downwards.
ATCCCGCAGTCAGGAAGCAACGTTTACGGGACCCTGCCTCATCCTGCTAACCATAGCATCATTAGCCTAAAAACATCGCACAAGGCATATACCGCGGCGGCGCGCGGCTGGAGCGTGCGTACTTTCTTTCGCGGTTTCAGCCAACTTCATCACTCTCATTACTGCTTGGTAGGAGGTAGTAACTGCTTCCCATTTTCTCTTTCTCCGTAACATACGCTAAATTAGGGTCGAAAGCGAGCGTTTGCATCCATGAGGACACGGCGGCACTATGCCCAAGCGGGGCACACATATTTGCTCCACCATACGGTGGAAATACATATTGCGCGTGCGATCCGCCCAATGACATAAAGGGATTTTTATCCACAAAATTTGAGACTACCAGTCACAAATTTCTCCTCCCGAAACACCATGTTCCGTAAGAACCTGCGTCAGGTCGAAAGTGAGACAGTTATTTACCATATGTAAATAACTGTCTCACTTTTTTTTTAATTTTAGTTAGTTCTTTAGTGCGTTTTCACATTATCCGATCCGATATCGGTGTCGGACGCCGATACGACATCGGGGTAAGTAAAATGTATGAAATATGTACCTGTCTTTCATATTGTCCGGCCCGATATCGGATATCGGAGCACAGCATTTCATACATTTTACTTACCCCGATGTCGTATCGGCTTCCGACTCCGATATCGGATCGGATAATGTGAAAACGGTCTTAGGGTTTTTTATTTTGTGTAAATATATATCTGTAATCTGTAAATAAATTATCTTCAACTTTGGCCATATGTAAATGTAAAATAAATTGTAGTATAGTTACAGTACCAAAAGTTAACTGGGATACTCGTATTTTCCACAAGTTCAAGCATTTTCATAATATAATTTGTCTTTTTCACGCTTGAGGAGAATGATGTCATTTATCAAAGCGGCTTATAGGTTATGAGAAAATGGCAAATTACCTTATGAGGAATAATTTATAACATGTTATAGGTTCGTTGTAAGTAGTTCATTCGATATCAGTATTTAACCGTGCGACTTTAAAAACGCGTTCATAAAATACTCTTGAAACTATCGTACCGTAGCGTAACAAAAAAAAGAGCTTAAAATAGTTATTTCCGTATTTTGTGCTTGTTTCCACAACTCTACTACTAAAACGTGTACATTTTCGTAACTAAAACCGTTTTAATACAAGACTTCTAAATAATTTCAAAACACAAACACATTTTAAATGATTTTACGATAACTTCCAGAACTATGATTGTTAAACTTTTTGGTTTGAAGTTTTTGTAAATACCTACGCATCTCGCTAGCGGATAAATTGGTTTCATTGGTGTTAATCCATAATTTAGGAGGTAAGTAATTGACCCTGTCGATATAATAATTAATTAACTGATCCTCGTAATTTTGATAGATACGAGTATGTACGTGGATATCATTCATGTAAATTGCAATACCACAAAAATTGCAATAGTGTTTTATTTTTTGAAGTGTTGTTTAAAGGGCTACGCGCTTGCTACGACGTAGCACTCATGACGTTATCGCTACGCCTGCTACGCTCTCCAAACATGAAAACGTATTAGTTTTTTTCCCGTTGAAATCATAACTTTTTATGATGCTGACTATGATCCGTTTTCGTCTCTTTGCCCTTCCTTTTAAAAAAAAATAGTGGTGTCCAAAACCAATATTATGTTTGCTACTAAAATAGTCTTCTTCTTCTGCCTGGCGTTATTCCCGGCCGTTACCAGGGTCCGCCTTCCTGCTAAGCTTACTCCACTTTGCCCGATCTTCAATATCCTTCCCAGTAAGGCCATTGGCTCTCATGTCGGACTTGACGACGTCCAGCCAGCGCTTGCGAGGGCGACCACGGGACCTAGCCCCAAGAACAGCCATATCCATGCATCTCCGACCGACGTACTCCCCAGGGCGACGCATGATGTGGCCATACCATCGCAGACGACACTCTTGCAGTTTTTCCCCCACGTCACGGACACCAAGACTACCTCGGATGAATGAGTTGCGCACGCGATCGGATCGCGTTACGCCACACATCCACCTCAGCATCTTCATTTCCGTGACGCGAAGCTCCTGAGTGTGTCTGCTTAATGCCGGCCAACACTCGCCACCGTACAGGAGGACCGGCCGAATGATGCATTTATATATCTGCCCTTTGAGCCTCGGGGGCATTCTACGGTCACATAAAACGCCCGTTACCTCGCGCCATTTTGCCCAAGCCGCGCCTATACGTGCTTGGACATCGTCATCCACGTTGCCAGACTCGTGCAGCACGGATCCAAGGTACCGGAACTTATCGGTCTTTGTTACCAGATCCGAACCTATTCGGATAGTGTTTGAATCCGTGCCGCCACAGGACATGTACTCGGTCTTCGCCACATTTAGTCTCAGACCGCCGTTTTCCAGCGTGTCCCTCCAAATGTTGACCTTGCGCTCAAGATGGGCTTTGTTCTGGTTAACGAGGGCGATGTCATCGGCATACATCATTAGCCATGGAGGCTGGTCTTGGATGTTTGCCGTAACTACATCAAGCACAACGTTAAACAAGAACGGGCTTAGAGCCGAACCTTGGTGAACGCCAACAGATATTGGAAAAACACTGGATTCGCCAACAGCGGTCTGGACAGAGGACACGGAATCACGGTACATGTCTCTGATAATGTCAATATAGGCCTCAGGAACACCCTTGAAGCGGAGTGCCCACCAGATAGCCTGCCGAGGTATACAGTCGAAGGCCTTCTGCAGGTCTAAAAAGGCCATATGCAGAGCTCTCCTTCTCTCTCTGTAAGCCTCAGACAGAGTCCGTAAGGCGAACACTGCGTCCATGGTGCTGTTACCCGCCCGAAAGCCATATTGACACCCAGAGACAGTGCACTCGCTACGGAGCCTTGTGTCAATTATGCGCTCGAAGAGCTTCATGGTGTGGCACATGATCTTGATACCGCGGTAGTTACTGCAGTCCTGTACGCTACCTTTGCCTTTGTAAACCGGGATAATCAGGCTTAGTCGCCACTGGTTTGGCATTTCCTTGGTGGTCAGGATGCGGTTAAAAAGATCTGTCAATAGGTCCACACCATGTGGGCCCATCGCTTTCCACGCCTCAATTGGCACATTGTCAGGCCCGACCGATTTCCGGTTTTTCATGTGGCGAAGAGCAATGCGAATTTCGTCGGGGGAAATAGGGGAAATAAGTCCAAGGTTAGGAGGCGGTTCGGGAGGAAGGTTATGGGGATGCTGTTTGTTGGACAGCTCCGTGAAGTACGTACACCATCTCTCCTTAACAGAGGGGGCATCGTAGAGCAGCTTACCCTGGGCGTCCCTTACACAGAGACATTTACTAATGTCCCGTGTTGCTTTTTCCCGGGCACGCGCCAGCTTAAAAATAAGTTTTTGCCCCTCCGCAGTTTCCAGCTTGTCGTACAGGGGCGACAAACTTTTGCTGCGGGCTCTAGCTACTGCTTTTTTGCAAGCGCGCTTAGCCGCTCCATATGCCTCCCTGTCCTCCGGAGAGTTGGACCCTTGCCACTGTTTAAATAAAACCTTCTTCTTCCGAGTCGCCTCCTGCACCTCGTCATCCCACCACCACGTCTCCTTGTTTATGGTGCGGCCACCACGAGAAGTGCCAAAGACGCGCTTACCCGCAGCGGTGATTGCTGAGTGGATCCTACTCCAGATATCTTGAGCAGACTCATGCGGAGCACTGATTTTGAGATGCTCGACCTCCGCGATGAAGTCTGACTGCTTAGGCCCACTAAGCAACCACCACTTAGTGCGGGGGTTGCGTTTCTCGGTCACTTTCTTCTTAGGCCTGACTGCCAAGTCCAGGACCAGAAGGCGGTGTTGAGCCGTTAAGCTTTCGCCTGGGATGACCTTGCAGTTGGTAACCTTGCCTTGCTACTAAAATAGTACACGAGTGTAACTTGTATATATTTATGATGTATTTGATATTGAGTATTCTTTTGCGTTAACGTTTTCATGAGCTCTCTAGACGGGTATCGAAAACGAAATACAATTTAATATGTATTGAAGGCACTTTTATTGGTTGCGGAATTATTCGAAGGAGGCACTTCTGGGGCCCTAGAACGCAAAGGGCAACTGAATTAGTACAGATGTGTTTTTGTTAATAAAAGCCTGGCATTCTCTCTCGCTCTTCACAAAATGACAAAAGTCATTTGATAATGTCTTACCCCTAAAAAAGGTCACTATTGCTTGACTTTAACCTTGGTATTTTTTTAAGACAATCATCAGAAGGACTTCTCCCTCTCTTAGGCGGAGAGGGAGGGCGTGTCAGACTTTTACTGGCTAAAACTCGGGTTTTCCTTTCAGAAGCTAAACGTGGCCTCAGAGGCTTCGATCCTGCTGGGTCCCTACGGTTTTGCTGACTATACCCTTGGTCATCATCATCATCTGCCTAGCCTTTTCCCAACTACATTGGGGTCGGCTTCCAGTCAAGCCGGATTAGCTGAATACCAGTATTTTACGAGGAGCGGCTGCCTACCAGACCTCCACAACCCATTAAATTACTGACTATCCGTAACGACTGCCAAAGATCTACAAATGACAGCCGGGACCTACGGCTTAACGTGCTATCCGAGGCACGGAGGAAACTCGTTATGTCAAGATGGTCACCCATCCACAGACCAACCTAGGCAAGCGTTGCTTAACTTTGAAGATCGACCTGTGCGGCTGTTATTATCTAGCCACGAGCTCCTCAAAATAGCTGACTATAGCCTTGGTACGATATATAATTTGATTCAATACGAGTACTCATAAGAAAACAGAAACCCAATACTACCTACTATTACAATCGGTATCGAAATGTTGTCACAATTACTTTGTTGTGGTACTTATAATAAAAGTAAAGTGGTTTTCGAGCATCTTGTGATTGGTCTATATGTGACTCGTTTTCTTTTGTTTTTTCCTCTAAATGTGGGTATAAAAGGACCTCCCAGTTAACATATTTATTTTCAGACAATTACGTTTACTTGCAGAGAGAGAAACGAATAATTCAGTTTTGGTTTTTTTGGAGATACAACTATTATAGGTAGGTTATTAGTAGGCTAGGTAGGGTATTATAGGTAAGTAACAATGTAGAGCAATGGATCGTTATTTATGTAATGTATTTTTATTATAATGTTAAATGAGGAGCTCGTGGCTAGATAATAACAGCCGCACAGATCGATCTTCAAGGTTAAGCAACGCTTGCCTAGGTTGGTCTGTGGATGGGTGACCATCTTAACATAACGAGTTTCCTCCGTGCCTCGGAAAGCACGTTAAGCCGTTGGTCCCGGCTGTCATTTGGAGATCTTTGGCAGTCGTTACGGATAGTCAGAAGCCAGTAAATCTGACTCCAGTCTTGCCATGAAGTACCGTGTTACCCCAGTTAATGGGTTGTGGAGGTCTGGTAGGCAGCCGCTCCTCGTAAAATACTGGTATTCAGCTAAATCCGGCTTGACTGGAAGCCGACCCCAATATAGTTGGGAAAAGGCTAGGCAGATGATGATGATTTTTATTATAATGTCGTTTAATTGTTTCAAGTAAGAGACAACAGAATAGTGTGTATACGGAGATTCAGGGATAAGTGGGACAGTCAGAAACACTTGGTCTACCTAGTTATCAAAATTATGGTTCCCTGTGAATTACTCTATAAACTATAAGATAGGGTTATAGCATCTCTGCAGGCCAATAGCTTTTGAAAGAGCTTCGAACGTCTCTTGTTGTTCTACTCACCCCGCGAATGAGACAGGACAAACCAACTTCTACATCGCTCCGAGAGTTTTATGAAGGGCAACGGACGGACGTCTGCTGGAGTCACACCAACAACCTTTATGTATTCTGCGAGGGGTCCGTCTAACCTATATTAACAGAAACGAATACGTAATATACGTTTATCCCGCCGTTTTATTAACAAAAGATTGACAAGTACCCTTTGTTTTTTTTTACGGTTTTAAATACAATTCTTCTCGAATTCCTCTAACAAATTATTTTCTTTATTTTTCTCCACCATACAATGCAAAAATATTATTTTTTGATTAGAACATTGTTAAAGTGAGTACATTAATGTTGTGGAGGCTGAAGCCGACAAAAAAAAAAACTTAATTCGAATCGACCTAAGTTTTCTTGAATTTTGTGCTTATTAAAAAAAGTCACTCACCAATACATACCAATCAGGGACAGCCTTCAGACAGTTGAAGCATTTTTAGTTCATCTTCCACACATGGACATAGGCCTCCCTTAAGCGTCAGCCAAGTTTCAACGGCCAGTTTTACGCGTCTCGCATCCATCGGATTCCCGCGAGGATTCTCAACAGGAAAATGAGATTCATATTTAGGGGATTTTTAGGCAAAATTATAATAATTCTGGTAAGATCCGTGGCCGTGGTGGCTGCTTGTAGAAAACAAACTTGCCTTTTTCGACTGTCGTTTATTTCTAAAACTCTTTTATTTAAATGAGCTCGATCGCTCATCGCTTTCAAAGTGTAATCTGTCTTGATAAAATGGTGAAGCTTATCCTGTCTCTCAAAGAACCTCTTAGGCGATTAGTTCTATAAAAGCCGCAGTATAAAATGTAGTGCTGTCACAATTTTTGCCGTGTCTTAGAGACCTCCTTCCGTCTTTGGCAAATGGCCAATGTCTTGGGGGCAATAGTATAAACAGTGGTGGTGGTGTGTAGATAACAAACAATTGTGTTTGGCTTTTTAGCAGAGCTTTAAAATTTTCTAAATTATAGCCCATATACTTAAAATATAAGTTGTTAAGGTTTTAATGTCTTTTACATACTTTGAAAACGTACCTTTGCAAATTAGTGGCCGAATCTTTCTTTAGGGAGGAAAAGCGGATATATTAATTTCGCTAACAAGGTTTTCATTTCAATAATACTGTTATTTTCATTATCTTCAAGCTAGTTTTCGGATTTGAATGGCCAACATATTTGCCACCAAGTAGTCCCCCATCTCTTATAATAATTTCGTAATTCAGTTCAGCAGTAGCTAACGAGACCTCACTAATGGAAGGCCGCTCGCAATACTCGTAAATAACTGAATAACACTTATAGTTAGGAATGTCTAAAAATGGTTCAGGACTCGAGGACAACCCTGCGGTCTGTACCAGCTATTATGTCTCCTTCAAACTAAAGGGTCAGCTAGAAATTCGTTTTATGGTGGTCAGCAATTTAAACTTTGATTAATTGTTAATTCTACAATTTTGTGGGAGGGTCGTGCGTTTATGGTTGATGTAGGTATCGTATTTCGGTTTACGAAAGGTGTAGGTAAAGCTATATCGTTTTGTTTGCTTCCCCACTGGATGGAGTGAGAGATTGTCACACTTTTACTCACTAAAACCTAACTGTATTTCTTCAGTTTCTCTTTTCGTTCCAGGGCAAAGGGTAAGTCTTTCGAAGCAGCCCTAGCAAGCATCGGCCCTACTAGGTCTCATCAATTTTCTAACACAGCTGAAAGGTGCAACCATTATTTCTTCATTGTGTCTTGTCTGCAGATTTTTCTCTGTACCTGATGGTCCGGTCTAATCTTTATTAAATCAACTAATGTCACTTTGACATTTAAATTAATCTTCACACTGTGATCTCGGTTAATTCTCCTGAATTGCTTCCAGCACAAAGGTCTGTGAACAATATTTGATTTTAGATGGTTATCGTCGCTTTAACGACGCTTTTAAAACTGACCCTTTTCTTGTTCATGTTAATAAGGTCAACTTTCTATGCAAAACAGTTGGAAAACACTGCTGGAATACAATTAAAATTACTAAATGGTTTTGTTTTGTCTTTTGGATTATTTGCGTATTTTTGGTCCAAGTTCTTTATTTGTTAGCCAATTTTGTGTCCCACTTCTGGTTAATGGCCTCCCTTTTCTCATACCAAACTTCTTTTGGCCGAGTTTGCCCCGCAAATATGATCAGATCGTCACACCACCTTTACCGAAGTTGTCTTCGATGGCGTCAGCCTCCCACAGGCGTCCAGTAAGTGACAATCCCCGTCTATCTGTCCAGGTGCATTCATGCAATTTGACCCACCTACTCCCACTACGGCCTAACTGACTTTTCTGCGACATCTGTTACTTGAGATATGGAGCGCAGAATTATGTTTCAAACGGGATCAGATATATCTATCTATTGAGAATAAAACAGTAACGAGTAAATTAAAGCACGGTTTTATCAAGATTAACACAGCCTAACTATCGAAAACAATTTTCTTTGAATTTCAGGTTTTATGAGGCTATTTATTAATGTTTCCCACATATAAAGTAATAGCAGTCGTTTTAAAGTTTATCTCTTTGCGGTCAATTTTTAATTAACTTAATAGTTGAGTACCCTAAACAAACAACAATTTGGGTTACACGAGTGCCCATGGTTAGTTAATGGACGAACTATGAACTTTCATACGGAATAGCTAAACTGTGCTATGGAATTGTTTGTTAGTCATTAGTTTACTTCGATTTTTCTCATTTATTTTATTAACCGTTTTCTTCCACAAGGAGTTCTGGATAACTTCGTGATAAATTAAAACCGAACCCGTTTGTGAGTTTGCTCAGAAACACAAGCCAAACACTTTTATTTCGTAACTTTATTTGACAAGTCACAAATATTGACAGCGTGTTGACGAGACAAGACGTCACTGTTTAGTTACATTGTAGACGTGAACACACTGTGACGAATAGTTCCCAATGTGCCGTGTCACTTATACGAGTCATGCTTTGGAGCCATGTCATATTATCCAATTAGGCGTGAACAGCAAAATAGCTGTTCGATCATTATCAAGCTCAAGATCGATCATGTATGGAGTAACACTCTTTTCTTTGGGACAAGAAATAAGCAAAGAAGATCTTCGAGGATGATGTACGTCGAGTGGAAACTCCAAAGTTTTGAGCATCGATATCGATTTAGTTTGACAGTTTTCTATCGTGGTCCTAGAACTTAAGGGCAACTGAAGGAACAGAGGTGTGTTTAGTCGCTAAAAGACTCACCCACTTGGGTGTGTGGCGCAGTGATGGGCGAGAAGTTTCTCTCGCTCCTCCCTAGAGAGTGAGAAGTCATAAGATAATGTCCCTGTTAAAAAAAGGACATCGGACCACCAGTTATACGTCGATACGCCACCGGTAGACGCATGGTAAACATCCCACCCATACGTAGAAAATGTTTTGTCAACACTTTCGCACAGCTATGTAATGGACAAGAATTCTCTGCTAGAATCTGCAACCAAGTGTTCTACCACGAGTCATTCAATAATAAAATCAGATTACATTTGGGTTTTTTCTGAATTTTAATGAGTTCCGGCTAGAGTGGTTAAAAACACATTCATTGGTCGTCGGTCTTAATGTACGAGGGAAAAAGTTACCTCGATTGAGCTGTTTGGTATGCCTATGTAACTTGAACGACAATGCATTAATTTGGTACTCAGGAGGTTGATTGTTATATAGATGTAGGAAAATACATGTGACTGTTTCGATAACATTCAACATGCAAATAAAAGCTTAATTAAGTTCTAATAAATGTGATGATTTTAATGAAGTTTTACTCGAAAAAGTAACAGCATATATATATACATTTTTTTCGACGTTGTACAAACTAATATAAAAATAACTAAACGTTTTAAGTAAGTGAAAAATACAAAAAACTTTGGACACCTAACAAAAATAAACCAAAGCAGATTTTTATTGGAAACGGCCCGAATGATCAATGATATCAAAAACATCTCGATATAAAGTCGCAAGCCAAGCTGACAAGGATGAGTCGGGCACTGACCTAAGCCTTAGTTTCGCTGCGAAATAAGACGATTCGCTGAACTACGAAACAGATTTTGAAAGACTTGTCCATTTCTCGTAAAATTGTGTCGTAAACACTGAGACGGTCATTCTTTGCAATAGTTGCATTGTTGGGTTCCGTAGCTGCAATACATTATTAGCTGTTATGGGGACTATAAACTGATGTCAGATGATAGGATAATTTGTAGAATGCTGCTCTTTGTGGGGTCTGCCGTTTCTGTAGTCGCTTATGGGTAACTTTTCTGCATTAATAATAATATATATTTAAAAGGCAACATTGGTCCAATGGTTGTTACCAACTTATCAACTAAAGGGTTAATAATACAAAAGCTTAACTAACTATACATTTATTTAACGCGAGAACTTTTAACAAAAAATTTTTAGAATTACGTTGATAAAAAGTTTGTATAGCAACGGAGTAAAAAGTTGCGACACATGATGACCCGTTTCCGCCGCTACAATTAACCACAACGGTATTGACCTCCCACTTCACTTGGTTACCGCAACTTGTGTATAAGTGGTGATTAATTATGTTATGTGGGAGGACCACTGGGCCCAGACATACTCGTAAAATGTGCGTCACTGTGGGGTTGAAAACCAGCGCGGGGTGTCTGACGTCCAGCATTTGCTGAGTTGGCGACCCTTTTGGTTCGGACACGCTCAGTGCAACTGTATTGTATTTCTGTACTTTCTTTTTTATAATTTTTTATTGTTCTCATTGTACTGTATTTTTTGCTTCGAATAAATTCTATTTTATTCTGATATCAACCCTTTGTAGTTAGGAATGAGATCGTAAGCGACAGAATAGAATAAACTTTATCTTATAACAGAACGCTGCGATTGCGGCGGTAAGTCCCCTATTTGTTGAGGATTGGCAGGAGAGGCGCCAAATGACACAGTTCCTCCCTGGACGTAGTAAATTCGGAAAGGACCTGATAATCTGGATAAATAACGAGCAATGCGTAGCTCGCCGTCCGCTCGTCTTATAAGGACCTAACCCGAGTTGTCGACGACGCATAGTGCGTAGGCACACGTGGAAACGCGCCTTTTAAAGAATTGAACAAAACCGTAGGGACCTAGAAGGACCAATGCCTGCTAGGGCCATGGGCAAGAAAAAGAAACTCGTTATCCAAAGAGCAACTGTAAAAAAGTACGTGTGTTTTTAGCCAATCAAAGACTAACATGCTCTCCCACTCCACTCTAGATTGGGAGAAGTCATTAGACGACAACCCATCTAAAAAAGACATGCAATAGTTTTTATTTTTTGCAGGAAAGGGTTTTTTCCTTCTTATCCAAATAAAAAACTGTTTTTAATATCTTTTTTAAAACACGACTAGCTATTCACAAAACTACTGATCTATTAGAACCGTTTCAATAAACACATTATAATAAATACTTAATAATCAGAAAAAGAAAAGTTCTTCCTAAATTCTGTACGAGTACATAAATCTACCCGATGCTATAAAGATAAACCAAAAAGCAATCACAGCGTGATTATAACTTTGGCAATTTTGAGTCTGTGGACACAATAAACCTGGTGAAAATATCAGCTTATAGCTCGGCGCCTGCTAACTGGAACGTGACTACGAACTAGCTTTACAAGCTATAAATTTCAAAACACAAACATCGCTTATCTACCTTATCTAGTAGGCGAACACTAAGAGAGGATTTTACAAAAAATATGAAACGACCAATTGGAACCGTGAGCCAGCTTCTGACGTTTTATACTTAAGTGCTCATGTAGGCCTAAGTAAAATAAAAACATTTCTGATTTTGACTTTGAAGCTAGTTTATTTAATAAAGCGTCGTGTCCGTCACACGGGACATCTCCTCTCAAGTGGCAAGAGCCTTAATAAACATCCCTTTACTTAAAATTTATTTCACGCCCTTTCCGTCGTGAGGAAAAAGTACTTTACAAAAACGAGTCCGCAATTTGTTCAAGCGCCGTAATTCCTGAATTTTTCACGAGATTTCCTTGGCTTTGAGAAGTAAATAAAGATGTTTATTTACTCGAGGCGCGGCTTCAAAGAATGTTTTACGGATCTACAGTCAGTCCTCATGCGATTAGCGCTTATTGAATAAAGTAAACGAACCTCGGTAATACCTAGCTGCCACCGTAGAAGACCATCCGGGCGTCGGAAGTCGCAGAGTGGTTCTCTGTCATTGTAGGTGCGTGAGCTCTGGACGGTAAGTAATTTGTAAATCGTTATTTGATAAGGATCAGGCCTGATTCGACGTGTTACGTTCCATGCGCACCTTAATAAAATGACATCATAACTGAAAGGATTCGCCAGAGCTGATGCCATCTACGGGATTGTGTTGGAAAACAAAAGGCAACGGAAGAAACGCGGCTGGATTTAGTCAGTAAAAGTCTGACACTCCCTCTGGCTCTTCAGACTGGAAGGAGTTTTTGAAGAAAAGTTGTTATTGGCTTTGGCTGCGTGAAAGTAGAAAATTGTCCCAAGCGATACTCCCAGGACAAAAACTATCCTATGTACTATTCCACGATACCTTCTACCCATATATTCGACCGTTCAGCCGTTTATTTATTATATTCTTATTTAATCGTGAAGAAGTAACAAACACACACAACGCTACAAACTTTCCCCCTTACTAATGTAAATGTGTGTTTAGTGTAATATACCATCTTAAAAAAAGTAATATCTAGCTACATGTTTTATTGTCAGTAATAAGTTAGGCTTTACTTTCAAACACAACACCAGTTACAGTTATAATGAGTATCATCAAACTTAGATTTGTAAAAGTACTTCAATCTTTTCCTGAAAAATTGCGTCTAAAAAATGTTTCATATTTATAAGAAGTTTTTTGTTCCATAAATCAGCCTTGATGAAAAGATGTTTTCCACTCGGTTCCAATTAGCGGCAGACATTATTAGGGTTTGGTCAGCAAGTTAATGAAATTGAAAGATAAAAGCAAGTAAAATTTTTACGTTTTTGCGTTTTATGACAATTTTATTGTCATTCATAAAACTCGTGAACCATTAATACGCTCAGTTTTAATACAAACTAGGTAATGTTTAGCAGATTCTAAATTAAAACTATTCTTGTATATTTTTTAATTAAGAACATAATCAATCAATGTTTAAATAATCACACGTTTTATTTTTTTAAATAAGGTTTTTAAGTTTTTTTGGCAATATTTATGTAAAACGTTCATAAATAAAATGACAAGTGCTAACAAAACTTCCACTTCATAGGATCTATTTTTATCGACTTCTAAAATACAACCAAATTGGGAACTTCTTTTGGTTGAATTACATACCGTGAACATTATTTAAAATGTCACTTACGGGATATCTTCCGTGATTATTAATTGTTTTGAGTTCCCGATATTTCGACGCTGTTGCAAGCGCCATGATCGCGGGATGACAGTCATACCGCGATCATAGCGCGTGACATTTTAAATTGTGAAATAAACCGTGATAGCCTAAAACCGTGAACATTAGTCTCCGCATTTTACGTACGAAGATCGTGGAACACTATTTCTAACAAAGTGCGAAATCTGTGTCCTAGAAGCGTGTGTCTTTCCGTGTTTAGAATTTTTAAATAATCCGGTTGTATTTTTGTAATATAATATTTTCTTACTTCAGAATTCCAAACCTTTGTCAGTAGCACGAACACGCAATGTAGACAAAAACCTTCTAAAACAAATTACACGTATAGTATTTTATTATTACTGGTGAATAAATAGATTCATAGCATTTGTTCGCAACACAAAGTAGTTTCGTGTCCACCAGCGGAATAACAACCGGTAAAAGTTTCTGTATTTATAATTAAAATATTCAGCTTCAGTTGGATTTCTACGTTTCCCAACAAAACGTTCCCGGAATTAATCGTTTACAACAATATTAATAAAAACTTCGCTGTGACTACAATGACTGGCTTGATACATAAATAATTGTAGGTAAACATAACTTATTTTTACTTTTATTTATGGAAATCGCGAATTTGTGAAATTCAACACAATCGCGTTCGCTTGGAGTTTACCCGAGTTACTACTATGAATTAGAACTAACCGTCTGACATTTCAAGGCACATCCGAAACATTAGTGAACATTAGTCTCCTCACCTCACGCATGTTGATGGCGGAATACTATTTCTAACAAAGTGCAGCTGTTAATGCAATCTTCTTCATCTTCTTCTGCCTGGCGTTAATCCCGGCCATTGCCAGGGTCCGCCTTCCGACTAAGTTTTCTCCACTTTGCCCGATCTTTGACATCCTTCTCAGTGAGGCCATTGGCTCTCATGTCGGACTTGACGACGTCCAGCCAGCGCTTGTGAGGGCGACCACGGGACCTAGCCTCAAGGACAGCCATATCCATGCATCTCCGACCAACGTACTCCCTAGGGCGGCGCATGATGTGGCCATACCATCGTAGACGACACTCTTGCAGCTTTTCCCCCACGTCACGGATACCAAGACTACTTCGGATGAATGAGTTGCGTATGTGATCGGATCGCGTTACGCCGCTCATCCACCTCAGCATCTTCATCTCCGTGACGCGAAGCTCCTGGGTGTGTCTGCTTAGTGCTGGCCAACATTCGCCACCGTACAGGAGGACAGGCCGTATGATGCATTTATATATCTGCCCTTTGAGCCTCGGAGGCATTTTACGGTCACATAAAACGCTCGTTACCTCGCGCCATTTTGCCCATGCCGCGCCTATACGTGGTTGGACATCGTCATCCACGCTGCCAGACTCGTGCAGCACGGATCCAAGGTACCGGAACTTATCAGACTTAGTGATCAAATCCGACCCTATCCGGATAGTACTTGAATCCGTGCCACCACAGGACATGTACTCAGTCTTCGCCACATTTAGTCTCAGACCGCCGTTTTCAAGCGTGTCTTTCCAAATGTTGACCCTGCGCTCAAGATGGGCTTTGTTCTGGTTAACGAGGGCGATGTCATCTGCATACATCATTAGCCATGGAGGCTGATCCTGGATGTTTGCCGTAACTACATCAAGCACAACGTTAAACAAGAACGGGCTTAGAACCGAACCTTGGTGAACGCCAACAGATATTGGAAAGACATTCGATTCGCCAACAGCGGACAAAGGACACGGAATCGCGGTACATATCTCTGATAATGTCAATATAGGCCTCGGGAATACCCTTGAAGCGGAGTGCCCACCAGATAGCCTGCCGAGGTATACAGTCGAAGGCCTTCTGCAGGTCTAAAAAGGCTATATGCAGAGCTCTCCTTCTCTCTCTGTAAGCCTCAGACAGAGTCCGTAAGGCGAACACTGCATCCATGGTGCTATTACCCGCCCGGAAGCCATATTGACACTCAGAGATAGTGCACTCGCTACGGAGCCTTGTGTCAATGATGCGCTCGAAGAGCTTCATGGTGTGTGGCACATGATCTTGATACCGCGGTAGTTACTGCAATCCTGTACGCTACCTTTTCCTTTGTAGACCGGGATAATCAGGCTTAGTCGCCACTGGTTTGGCATTTCCTTGGTGGTCAGGATGCGGTTATGAAGATCAGTCAGAAGGTCCACACCATGTGAGCCCATCGCCTTCCACACCTCAATTGGCACATTGTCAGGCCCAATCGATTTCCGGTTCTTGATGTGGCGAAGAGCAATGCGGGTTTCGTCGGGGGAAATAGGGGAAATAAGTCCGAGGTTAGGAGGCGGTTCGGGAGGAAGGTTGTAGGGATGCTGTTTATTAGACAGCTCCGAGAAGTATGTACACCATCTCTCCTTAACAGAAGGAGCATCATAGAGCAGCTTACCTTGGGCGTCCCTTACACAAAGACATTTGCTAATGTCCCGTGTAGCTTTTTCCCGGGCACGTGCCAGCTTAAAAATAAGCTTCTGCCCCTCCGCAGTTTCCAGCTTGTCGTGCAAGGGCGACAGACTTTTGCTGCGGGCTCTGGCTACAGCTTTTTTACAAGCGCGCTTAGCCGCTCCATATGCCTCCCTGTCTTCCGGAGAGTTGGTCCCTTGCCACTGTTTAAATAAACTCCTTTTCTTCCGAGTCGCCTCCTGAACCCCGTCATCCCACCACCACGTTTCCTTGTCTGTGACGCGGCCACCACGAGAAGTGCCAAGGACGCGCTTACCCGCAGTGGTGATTGCTGAATGGAGGATCCATTCAGCAATCACCACTCCAGATCTCTTGAACGGACTCATGCGGAGCACTCACCTCAAGATGCTCGATCTCCGCGATGAAGTCCGACTGTTTAGAGCCATTAACGTTTGAATCCCCAACCGGTCCTATGAGACCGCGCTGTTATTGTTTTACTATTGTGTCTCGTTTCGCGGGTATCTGAGTAATTAAGCAACCACCACTTAGTGCGGGGTTCGCGTTTCTCAACAACTTTCTTCCTTGGCACGACCGCAAAGTCCAGGACAAGGAGGCGGTGTTGAGCCGTTAGGCTTTCGCCAGGGATGACTTTGCAGTTGGTAACCTTGCCAATGTGGCACCGTCGCACCAACAGGTAATCTATCTGGGTTGAGTAGGCACCACTACGGTACGTAATAAGATGGTGGGGCTTCTTCTGAAAGAACGTATTCGCGATGGCTAGGTCCGATACGGCGCAGGTCCTGAGTATACTGACTCCCTCTGCATTTAGTTGGCCGTATCCAAAACCACCGTGAACACGTCCGTGCTCTCCAGCAAACTGACATACGTGACCGTTGAGGTCGCCCCCAACCAAAACATCTTCGGAATTCGGAATAGCGCGTAATACGTCTTCGAACTCATTCCAGAAGGCCTCCTTTTCAGACTCACAGCAACCAGTTTGAGGAGCGTAGGCACTGATTAGGTTCGTAACTGATCCTTCGATCAGCACCCTAACTCGCATCAACCGGTCGCTGTATCGGTCTACTTCAAGAAGGCCATCCTGAAGGTCCTTAGACAGCACTACGGCCACTCCGTTCCGTACCGATGGTGATCCGGCGTACACTAGCCGGTACCCCTGCCCGATGTCACGGGACTTATTCCCCTTCCGTCTCCTGAAGGAAGGCGCACTGGACCCGACGCTTCGCAAGTACGTCCGCGAGTTCCCTGCAACGTCCGGTTAGAGAGCCAATGTTCCAGGTGGCAAAACGGAACTTCCTTTTGGGTACTAACCTCTTTAACCGTGCCCGTACTTGACACGGTAGCCCTAACCCACTTGTCACAGGTTTAGGGCGATGTGCCTGCGCGTCGTTATGCGGCGACGCCCTAGCACGAGTACCCAAATCAATCCTATTCCTATCCATAAATATTTGACTGAAGTTGGTTTTACGTAAGGCGACCAGCCGTCTGATCCCCACAACCCTACTAGAGGGAAAACAGGTTTGCCAGAGCCTTGTCCGTTGAACAGCAGGGTGCACCGCTAGCCAGTAAGGTTGGCTTGGGTCCTTCAGATGTTAATGGACCCCATACACCCCAGCTGTTAATGCAATGTTTAGTTATATTTGTATTGTCCACGAGATCTTTGCCCTCGAAGCGTGCATCTTTCCGTGTTAGGAATTTTAATGTCGTAAAATACGTAAAAAGTATAAACTTTATACAAACAAGGGATTAACTACGGAATTAGTATGTGCGATCGCAATTTTTACTTGAATTCTTTACAGACAGAGACAGAGAGTCGACGTGTTCATACTTATTTAGATCTGCACTACAGCAATTACGCACTAATCATAATAGATATGTATAGTCTATTTTTGTTTGTATTATCTTAACCTATCAGAAAGCGATACGACACCCAATGCGCCATATAAATTAGCCCATGACAAGAGACTACTATAAGCTGCGTAACGTTACACATCAAAATTGTCATTTCATGTTACACTATCTACTAGAAATCAATTTGCGAATAGTTTAAACAGCCACTGAACTTCACTTGAAAAAGTCCGGCCAAAAAACCCGATTCGTTTATTGATTACACCTTGACTAACTCAAAAATATCTAATTACTATGTAATAAGTGTACAGAAGAAAACAAAAATAAGTGTGCAAATAGAACATGAAGTAATACCTTAGTGACAGTGTTATTAACAAGTAATATAAACAAATAGTGAAATTTTGACCAACATATATAGTACAGTGCAGAAGACATCTTTAACGGTCAAAAGTGGAACTAATTATTGTGTAAAATCTCAATAATAAATAAAACTTCAACTCATAAATAACAGTGTGACAATAATCTATTAAAATAACGTGTAAAAAGTTAATAACAAAAAGTGAATCCCATAAAAAGTCCACAATCACAAATTATCAACTAGAACAAAGGAATTTGGAACATTCTTGGAAAAGGAGATGGGACAGTAATGAGTGAAGGCATAAAAACAGAAACCATCTGTGAGTACAATAAAGATTTTAGTTAAATGTTAAAAACAAAAGCATTTATTACCTATCGATTGATTATTTCTTAACGCCAAGCTCAGCTCCAGTAGCGAAGCATTATTTTGAGCGATCAGTTAATTAGCTACTTGGCTTGTTTCGTTACACTGCTACCTGGTGTGCGCACAAAGTGACACGAGTTCGAGCCCCAGTATCATCGTATGACTTTTTGTGATTTCTATTGAAACTAATATTTGGAGTAAGATTTAAGTTACTTGTTTAAAATGGATTTCCTACAGAATATAACGTTCCGCCGTACGCGCACTCACTCAGACTCAAATTTAAACAAAACCAACGAACTTTCGACAGACACCCTAGATGATGAATTGGACAACAATCAAAGTTTGTCTAGTTTACCCAATCTTTCAAAAGAACACCAACAGGAAGAATTATTGCTATTATTAAAATCACAAATTGAAAAACTCGAATCCGAACTAAGTAGTGCACACCAGGAAATTGAATGCCTGTCTTTGGAAAATTCAAACTTACGGAAACAAAATCAAGACTTAGTCAAGAAAAATGAACTTTATAAAACAGTAACTTGTAGCCCTTTTAAATCTACAAAAACTGCAACGCCGAACAAAAAGAAAAAACTAAGTGACAAACAAACACAAACCGTGGCAACTTACTCTTCAAAGTTGACAGATCTTTCCACAACAGAAAAACGCAAAAAAGAAATAAATAATCAACAAACAGCACAAACCAACGACAAGAAACAGAAAATCAAACACAAAATATGTATATTAAGCAATAATAGTAAAAATAATATTACACAAATAGCTCAAAATACGTTTGATGGAAAATATGACCTATGTCACTACTTGTTGGCGAATACAAACACAGAACAAATGCTGTACAACATTGACGCAAAATTGAAAGACTTCACACTTAATGACTTTTGTATTATTCTAATAGGGGAGAACGACTTCAAGACTACTACTGCTTATTTTGACTTAATATTCTATATAAGGAGCACATTAAGTGAAATAAAACACACAAATATAATAATATGTGCGCCAACATTTAAATATGGTGAACATACTAATATTTATAACTCTAGAGTGGAAAACTTTAATAACCTATTGTACTTAGACATTCTAGCTCATGAACATGCCTACTTTCTTGACAGTAACAAAAATCTTTCATGTGACTTTAAAATGTTTGACAATTTTACTGCTAAACTTAATAACTATGGCATGAGCATTGTATTTAAGGACATTTTTTATTATATAAATGACATTATAAAATTTGATCTCCAAAATGACATTTCAATGACTAAAGTTAATAATTCTATGCATGATGATAATTTAAGTAATGAGTTTTTTCTTGAATAATTACATAAATATATTACACCAAAATATTGCCGGTCTCCTAACTAAGTCTGATACACTAACAGTTTGTTTAGAGGAATTCTTAAAAGAAAACTTAAACATTGATGTCATCTGCGTTTCAGAACATTTTGTGATGTCAGGTTATGAACAATATGTGTCACTCCCAAACTATACGTTAGCTGCTAGTTTTTGCAGAAATGACTCTAAACGGGGTGGGTCATGTATTCTTGTCAAAAATAATCATGAATGGAAAGAAGTTCCTGACATATATAATCTATCTATAAGTCATATAATAGAATGTTGTGCGATTGAACTTGTTAAATATAAAACAATTATTGCATGTATATACAGAGTGCCAACATGTACGAGTAGACACTATGATATATTTTTTGATCGTTTATGTGAGGTTATAAAATTATCGAAAAACAAAAAACTTGTAATTTGTGGTGATTTTAATATAGACTTGCTAAAGAAAACTAGTCAATCTTCTAAGTTCAAAGAAATCTGTTTAAGCAATAATATGACAATTGAATTTCAAGAACCCACAAGACTTGTTAGCCATTCATGTATAGATAACATTCTACACAACGTCCAAGGGTGTAAATCATGTGTAGTAGAACTAGCGTTGTCTGATCACACGGCCCAAATCCTGCAATATCCTGTAGAGAGAGTATACGGTATTGACCATTGGTATGAGTTTAAACGTGATTACTCGGAAGTAAACATAAAAAAGTTTATTGAAAACTTAAGCCAACTAAGTTTCAAGGAAGTTTTCGACTCTAATGACGTCAACGAAGCATACAACAAATTCCATGATACTTTTACTTTATTTTATAATTAATTGCACTTTCCACGAATAAAAGTTAGGTTTTCGAAAAATAAAAGGCCAAAATGGGTCTCAAAGGGCATTAGAACATGTTGTAAACGTAAAAGAATGCTCTTGTGGAACTATAGAAAAAAACGAACTCACGAAAATAAATTAATATTTCAGCAATACGCTAAAAAAGTGAAATCTATAATAAAACTGACACAAAAAGCTCAAAACACATATGCAATAAATACTTCTAGGAATAAATCAACAACGACTTGGAAAATAATCAATAAAAACAAGTACAATCAACCTCGTGAACATATAAACTACATAAAAATTAATGATAAACCAATTAATGACCCTAACAAAATAGTGGCTTACTTTAACAATCATTTTATTGATCAAATAATACCAGAAGATAAAGCCCCCGCTTTCAAATGCCCCCCCTCTCATAGCAAATCAATGTTTATGCCACCTACTGATCCAGTTGAAATTCACAAAATCATAATCTCATTAAAAAATACTTCTAGTGTGGGGTACGATGGAATTAAAACTAGTATTGTAAAAAGAGTAGCTTGTATAATATCACCCGTACTAACGCACATAGTAAACTTGACTATAGAAAAAGGTACATTTCCTAAAAACCTTAAAATCTCAATTATAAAGCCCATACATAAGAAAGGTGACAAAGATAACATGAACAACTATCGCCCAATTGCACTACTTTCAATTTTTTCTAAGATCTTTGAAAAAGTAATCTATACTAGCCTTTGCAATTACCTTGAAAAAAATGATCTACTTGCTAAAGAACAAATGGGGTTTAGGAAAGACAAGTCAATCAACCAAGCGATATATAGTTTTTGCAAGCGCGTTCTAAGTAACATGGATAAGCGATGTCCAACTGTTGCCCTATTTATGGACATGACCAAAGCATTTGACTGCGTTAAATTTGACATACTTTTGGACAAACTTTATGCAATTGGTATTAGAGGAAACGTACATAAATTACTAAAATCCTATTTGACTGACAGACTACAACAAACAGAAATTACAAAAATTTGCCCAAGGACAAAAAATATGACAACTTATAAATCTACCCAGAGGCATGTCAAATATGGCGTGCCACAAGGCAGTGTATTAGGACCATTGCTTTTCCTAGTATACATTAATGACCTACCAAGTGTAACTGACAATCCCATGACTCTCTTTGCTGACGACAGTACTATTCTTTTTGACTCGCATAACAAACATGACATTCTTAATAATATAAATTTGACATTAAATAATACAATTGATTGGTTAATAAGTAATAATTTAAAAATTAATATTAGTAAAACAAAAGCTATAAACTTTAGGCAGAGACAAGCGAGAGAGGACTTAAACATCAATTGTGACGGTCACATAATAGAAGAAGTAGAATCAACAAAGTTTTTAGGCTTATACATAGATCAAAAAATGACTTGGAAAAAACAAATAGAGCACATAAGTAATAAAGTAAATAGTTATTCATTTGCTTTACGTAGTCTTAGTAAAATCGTCGATATTAAAACCTTGGTAACTGCTTACCATGGCTTTGTATCGTCTACTCTTCGATACGGTGTTATTTTTTGGGGTAACTCCACGGATTTGGAAAGTGCGTTCAGGGCACAAAAAAGATGCGTAAGGGCTATATGTAACCTAACTCAAACCGATTCATGTGAACCTTATTTCAAGAGATTAAAACTATTAACACTGCCCTGCATCTACATTTACGAGACAGCACTATTTATTCATTGTAATCTGGAACTGTTTGAATATCGTACTAGAAAGCGTCACGCAGATAAATTATGCGTTCCTCCTAGTAAAACTGCGCTTCTAAACAAAAGCTTTGTCCGCATGGGCCCAAACATATATAATAAACTACCATCAATTATACGCAGTTCAAATAATGTCAATTCATTTAAAAATAAACTTCGGTCCTTTCTTATAGATAAGGCCTACTATTCAGTTAAGGAGTACCTCGATGACAAAATGTAACGCAACTTAATTAAATATGTAATTGCAATTCAAATTTATTTATTTTGACATTATTAACTTGACATTTATTTAGTTTGACATTTATTTACCTTGTTGTACATTTATTTAGCTTGACATTTATTTAGTTTGACATTTTATTTAGTTTGAAATTGATATATTTTGACATTTAATTAATCATATACCATTTGACTTTTTGTAATATCATTAATAATTATTTCTATTTGGATTGACTTTTATCAATGTATTTCTTATGACATTATATTATAAATTTGCATGCAAATATGCTGAATATGGTGAAACTGTACCTGTGATAAACATCTTTTGTAAACCCATATTACGCAAATAAAATTGATTGATTGATTGATTGATTGACTAACTGTGTAACCTAACCGTGCACCGAAGAATTGGTCTTAAATTGAATTTATTCGGTTTTTGGTATCGGTGTTTCTAGTTTTTTTCAAGTGGGGAATCATTAGAATGACTTCTCCCGCTGATCTGGCATCGGAGTATGATTTCTTATTTTAGTTGTACCGTAGAGTGGTTTAATGGTAGGTACCCACCTTTTTTTAGGTGTGAAATCCTCTATATATAGGCACTGGGCGTATAAAACTTTTACGGATTAAAACTTACTCCTGTTCCTTCTTTGCCTTCATTGCAGGGCCTCGGGGTCTATTTTCACATAACTCATTCCTCCTTCGATCAAAACAGTTTGCATAGAAACAAAGAACCGTTGAGTGGTTTAATGGCACCCCTACGAATTTGATACGGTACAGAAATGTTATCTCCATTCCACAGCGAATATTAATGTTATGATAGCAAAATTTACCTTCATTTAAGATACGACATTAGAGACGTGGGGGTATGTTCTCAAATAAATATTACCTCTGAATACATTAGGTACATTATCTACCTTCGTCATTTACATTACGTATCTCTTTAGTAAAAGGATTTCATTCTGAAATTAAAACTTATTGTTAAGGCGTACAGTGCGTTGAACATCTGGCTGGAGTTAAATAGTCACTAACTCATACTACCGCCTAGGCGGCAGTACGTAATTTTTTTGTGTAAACATATTGCTAAAGTTTCAAGCCGTTTAAAAGGAGTAGGGATAGCATAATATTTTATAAAATATATATTTAAAAATTTAATGACATGATATTTTTTCACATTATAGGTACTATGTGAAAAAATATCATGTCATTAATTTTTTTTTTGCCAAATGTCATACGAAAAAATCGGGTGTGTAACGATTGACATAATAACAAAATATCTAACGTTCACTTGACATAATTTCAGTTTACATAATTTTGTTTAACATAACGATCAGTTGACATAATGAATTGTTGATATAATTTCATTTTACCTAATTTCATATGACATAATGAACATTTCCTATAATGCACATTTTACATAATATTCATTTAGCATATTATTCATTTACTATAATATTCATAATCTCTAAGTAACTTTTAATATCATTTAGAAAATCACACCTGCTACCCTCAACTATTGTAACCAGGAGAAACTGGATGCAATCTGGACTTTTTATAAACCACCCAGAAGTAGGAGCCCCGCGAAGCGGGGCTCCGTCGACCAACCCCACCCTCGACCATGCATAGAATATTTTAAGGTTTGGTTAAGTGCCATTTGAGTTAGGCTAGAACTGTGCCCATTAAACATTTTTAGGTCAAAAGAATATTAGGTCAAATGAACGTTATATTAAAAGATTATTATACATGTTGAAAATTATATAAAATGAACTTTATACTAAATGTTATTATGTTAAATGAATATTATATGATATGAAACATTAGGTCATATGAATTTATGTCATTTGATATTATGTCATATGAAAATTATGTCATATGAACGTTAGTTCAAGTGAAATTAGAGCATTTGATATTATGCCAAACATTACACACCCGAAAAAATCATATCTTGCAAATGTTATAGGTATATGAGTTTATAATAAACATATACTTTTTTGAAACATAGTGACTAAGCCCTTACCGAAGAGTAGGCTCAGAAAGTCACTTTTTATGGCACTGATCGGGTGTAGGCCCTTAAACCACAAGTTTAGATTGCGTCTTGAAGCAGATCTCTTTATTATACAAGACGTACCGCAGTGTGTGACTTGATAGTACAATTTCCTTGCAATATGCGAGACGCCGACGATGTGTGACGTCACATAGCAATGTACTGAATTGCTGTATTTGCATGTTGGCATAACTATTCTGGTCTTGGAATTTAAACAGCGATAACTCACAAATAGTAAATTTCTGTTAAAGAAACTTGGGATTTTATAGAAAATTTATATGAAATTTACATCGTCATAAATCTGTGAAATGGTGATAAAAGGTATCTTATAGCTTTCTCTAGGTCTAAGGCTATATCTATGTTAAATATAATTTAGATCGGTTTTGCGGCTAAGATATTTAGATATCACTTTTGAAACAAATACAGTAAAAAATGTATAAGTATTGATAGTATAGCTTGCCTGATGCGGAAAGTTTCAAGCAATCTTATGTAAAAAAATGAGATATCACTTTTTGGTTTTCGATATTTCGAATACTGCCCTATTCGGTCGAGTTGGTATGTGTTGCAAGAGTCACAAGTACACAAATATCTCCTGGTACAATCTTAATCGATATGTAATATAAGTGACGTCTACCGGAAAATGATTGGCACGCTTCATAAAGTCGTCGATCGCTCCGAAGCGAAGGTTCACATTTGCATTTAAAGTAGTTTGCCCACAATACCGCGTCATGCCATGACCGTATTAGGCAAATATTAAGCGCGCAAAGAAATATGAGTAGGACTATCGCGTATCAGCACCTGAATAATACTACTGATCGATATGTTCCGTGCATGGCATACTACAGTGACATTTGGTGGGTGACGCAACGATATAGTGTCATAGATTTCAATTGGTTTATAAACACAGTGTGCTAAACATCGACGCACAAATGAATACCATGGATCCATGTACATGGTTTTGGGCCTCCAAGTGGTGGAATTCTTCGTAAAAAAATCTTGAATATTTTAGAACTAAAAATTGTCTAACAACATATATGTGTTTAAGTAATTATAGACGCATAACTTCACGCCTCCCTCGAGTGTCGCCATAACAACCGCTCTTGTGCGTCTCGCATTTCTCACCAGGTTATCGGTCCACCTTGTGGAAGCCATTCCAACGCTTTGTATTCCGGTACGTGGTCGCCACTCCAGAACTTTCATTGACCATTACTGTTCTGTGAGCTATGTGTCATTGGTGGTTCTACAGCCTTGATAGTTGTAGAAGTTCTTGCTTATTGTACCTTAATCTAAACTTGTTTAAAGTTTCAGGTGTAATCTCGTGGGCACCAGAACTGTTGATCAATTAGTTACCAAAGTTTAAGCCCATGTTTCAACCTAAAACTTCGGTCTCTTAAGGTTCACGTAATTACGTTATTAAATGATAAATGATAAATGATAAATGATATTTATTCTGCAAATAGGTTTTTTCAAACTCTTTTACACGTCAATTTTTTTTTTTGGACTTTTTTTTTTTTGTTACTAGATGAGGCCGGATATTGGAACGCACATTCAATACCCCTATGTATCACTAAATAAAAATAAAATGTTTACCTTTTTAATATAGGCAGGTATTGATGAGATGTAGGTAAACAGTAAAACTAAATAATATAATTAAAGATAAATAATATTCGTAATGAAAGAAAGAAAATGAATTTGACGGCGCTTTCGTATTTAAATTAGTTTTCAAAAGATATCATAGATGGCGCTAGTTGTTTAGAGTGACGTGTTTCTTGCCTGCCACACGAAAGGTCGAGGTTAGATTTATCAGATTGAAGCTTCGATCAACAATAGATTGAAGTTACAGATTCGATTGACGTTGCTCAAAAGCCTTGACATTTATTTAACATAGCACAAGTGACACAATCACTAAAAGAATCTAAGCGATAAAAAAAGCATGAGAATAAAATTGGGGTCTTAATGTGGCCAGACAATTAGCACCTGACGCTAGTTTTTAACTGAACCTTAAACTGTAAGTCTGTGACGCATCAGCCGCCAGGTTCCTGACCCCGATTTCCAGCCACCGTAGGCGTGGGCTTGCACACGGTGAGCAACGAGTAGCTCGCCGCCGGGCAATCCGGTCGTAAAAGCTGTCCGGACCAAGCCCAAGTCATCGACGGCGCGTAGCGCGCGACTTCAAGGAGATGTTAGCACAATCGTAGGGGCCCAGCATCAAAAGTCTGATACGCTTTCCACCCTAGAGCAGGAGAAGCCATTGAATAACTTCCCGGACAATTTTTTTTTTAAGATAATTTGTGTGTTTTCGGATACATTGCACACACAGTGATTTAGCATACAGACGAACCAGCAATAAACGATTGCACGGCGATGTGCATCGTATCACTTGACTCGATTCCCTATAATTCCGTTCACGACCACACTCGACGCGATATGCAACAGTAACCATGTTATTGGCACTTCGACACCGTCGCACCGCACTGTGTGTCTATGTGGAGTTAGATAAGGACGAAATTACGTCGTTGGTGTTGCTCGCTGATTTGCTTGAAATGGTCTTTGCTGATAATGATTTGACCCATCAAGTCATTCAAATTGAATGGTTGTTGTTGATCCCGAATTCACAAAAAACCTTCATTGAAGTAACTCATTGATCATTTAATTTAATTATTTGACAAGATTTGACATAATATCATCTCAAACTTTGTCAAAAATTATTATATTAAAAGTATCAAGTAAGAGTTCCTCTACCATTTCTATTTGGCTTTGCACGGTTTGCAGTTTTGCACATACCATTTACATTTGTTTAGAATAAAGAAACGTTTTATTTAAAACTGGAACACAGAAAAAGTATACAAAGCGTTTCATTTCAAAATAGAATACTTTTGTATTCTAGTGACTACAACAGTTCTATACATAAAATTATTTTAATAAAGCAATCCCTGATTTTTGTATATCTACGTTACTTGTTTCTATTTCTGTGCTGAGGTTTTAATTAAATCCGAAATGAGCTCAACGTTGTTCGTTTTCATGTTAAAAAATAAAAGTATTTTTAGAATTTAGAAATATTAATATTTTTATTTTTTGTAGTACCTAGTAGATTTTATTAAACTTCTGTCCGTGATTTTCAGTTATAGTTTTCAATAAGCTTGGAGAATTCAGAGTTCTTTATGCCTTACTGTTCCATCATTGAACAACAGCACTGGTACGAGGTGGATATCTTATCCATGCGTACAAAACGTTTTGGGAACACAATATTTGTTGTGCGTACTAAACACCTAAAGTAGTTGTGAGCGTGTAAACTAATGTAATATTTCATTTTTTTTTAAATGGAGGTTTAATAATTTAGTGGTAAGGATAATCGGAGGAAGATGTGACGCCCCTCTTGCCACTCCTCAAAGTGGGTGTCCAATCATACAATGCTTTGAATCAAGTTATTATCCTAAAACTATGTTATTTTGTTAGTCTATTCTGTCCCACTCATGGGCAAAGGCCTCCCTCTACTCTTGCTATTTCTAGCGGAATCTGTCCAATTCATCGCGCCATCTCCTTCGTGGTCTCTGTTGGGGCCTGGCAGGATCGACGCCTACCTGGGGCCCTGGTTTGAACCAAAGAGAACACTGGGACCCTGGAATTAAGATAAAGAAGGAACTAGAGTGGGTTTTTGTCAGTAGAAATCTGACAGGAAGACCGGGAGAAGTCATAATTATTGATGATTTCCTACCTTGAAAAAATCTATTTCGTGGTCTGCCGCGATCCTGTCACACTATTTCAGGGCACGAATTATGTTAATTAAACCAATTAAGTTTTAGTGGCATGTATTGGTTCTCTGAAAGTTCATTAACAGGAACTTTATCAAGTGCGACCCGAAGCCGCTTCTCGTAAATTTACTTTGTGTTTGAGTTCCTACTGAGAGTGATTAATGACGGAGTACAACCACACGCAAGTATTATTGAATAAATATTCATTGTGAACTTATTTTGAGGGTATTATTTCTGTAATTTTTGTTCCTGGAACCAGTAGCGTTCTACTGTTACTGTACTAGGAACAAAAAGTCTGTAGGAACAAAAGTCTGTTTTTGACTTTGTTATAAAGCTAATAGCGTTGTGCCAAAATTAAATGAACTTAGCTTGTAATGGAATATTTTTACTAACGATAGACCGAGCAGAGTTAACACCAGAGACTAAACCATGAACTGTTAAAGCGATCTATTTTAAGACCTAACTGAATTTTTAAAAGGATGGAGCTATATAGAGTGAACACAAAGGACAACTGAACAAACCCACCAGTTTGTGTCAAAAGAAGTCTGACACGTCTCCTAATACCACCCAGATTGGCAGAAGTTATTTGATTATTTAACACCACACAAAAAGATTGTGTTACTGAAAGCAACCATTATTAAAATACAAATGGGATTATTTAAAAACGAACGGCTCTATTTAAATGTATATTTTATTTTTGCGCATGAAACATTTATAACTAGTATAATGTGTACTGAATACGATGAGGTAATATAATACAGTGCGGTGCAAATGGAAATTCCATTTCGAAAGAACTCTAAACATAAATCACGGTGACAAGTCGAGAAAAAACTGTGCTGAAAGAATTTCACAAAAGTAACACCACGTTGGTTTTGACAATTCTGGGCTCCTTATATGTAACTTACTTCAAAAAAAGGAGGAGTTCCTCAAGTCATCTGTTTTTTTTTGCGATTTTGTGTATTGTATTATTGTGTAAAGTTCATACTGGTTAATCCGTATTTCTTTCAGCAATTAATGTTCAAAATTGGGGTTTTTAATTCACGCATAACTTTTTTGGTTTGTCTACCGATCTTGATGATTATTTTTGTGTTCAGTTATGTTATCTATCAGGATTAGTATTCTGCAAAGAACCCATTACTAAAAGAAGAACATTCTTTAAATCAGAAAAATTCTGACGCCGGGTCGCTCCGCTCTAAAGCAGGATAAGTCATTACACCACAAATAGGTACTTTTGTGAAGAACTTGTTCACTATTTAGTTTTAGCAGTCGAATTCTACACAAAAAAAGTAAAAATAAAACCGACGTGTTTTTTATTCAGCGCATATTTCGTAAATTATTTTACACGATTGCACGAATTTTGTGTATTTATTCGAATATCTAATGAATACAGACAACAGACCACTGTTATTCAAGTTGTGATTAATTTGACCAGTGAATTTTGTAACTATTGATGCCAGTGTGTTGTCATGTGTACGAAAATGAAGAGAAGCGTTAAATTGGATTAAACTGAACTAAAATTTGGCAGTTGGTGTTGTTAAAACAATTAACAAAGTTTGTACCAGAAATACATAATTAACTATCATCAGTTTAACACATTTGTGGGCACCTTGGAATCACTGTAATAAGACTGCGAAATAGTTTCCTCCAGCATAACGTAGAGTTCTGGCAAATGTCTCTTTTTAGAATATTATGTACCTAAATGCAATAATGTAGCATATACGTTAAGTAGCTAATAACGTACATTGATTAAATTAAAAGTGTTCATAAATATAATTTTCATAATTTACACGTGGTCGGAAAACTTTTTAATGAAAATTAAAAGTTTTACCTTTGTCGACGAAGGTAGATATTCGTAATAACGAAAATAGTCCGGTCAAAATAGACTAATTAATTGGGGTGAGGTTACAATAATTCGCACTTGGCTGAAAATTGGTAGGTTTGTTCAATACACTATTATAAAGGAAATGTGAAAAGTCCTCATCGATCCGGCACGTGCAAAAAAATATACACGCGGTCAAAGGTCACAAAAATGGGTTTTTCGCGTTATTAAGCAAAATGGTAAGTTTTATCATAAAATTAGCTCAGACAAAAATTATAGATCAGACAATTATCTATAAATATGTCTAAATACTTTTTTCCTAAGAGCCACCGTTTTTGAGATATAACGATTCAAAATATTGAAAGAGTTGTATCGTGAAAATATGAATAAGTACACCACGTATATACTCGTACATCACTGAAGCCGTAATACAAGCAAAAATATCGTTCTATCGGTCAGTGTGACTAACACATATAAAATATGAAAATTTGGGGTAAAAAAAAACCCATTCCCTTATCTTCTACGCCAGTGTAACCTTCAGCAACATCTGCCTCCCATTCAATTGTCTGCGTGGCTAGGGTCGTATACCTGCTTTATTTTACTATGCCGAATATATTCAATGCTATTAGAGTGCGTCTAATGATAGAACGACCTGGAGTTTTTGATTTAATGGGCCACATTATTCAGCCACAATTGTCCGAAATAAAAAAAGTTGTGAAGTGTCAAGACATGAAGAATCATGTCTTGACCCTTCACAACTACTAGTTAGTAATACCACATACAAAATTTTTGGATTCAACCTCTTTTTCTCAGGTTGCGCTTGCTACTGTTTCAACTTTTTGAATCGTTATATCTCAAAAACGGTGGCTCTTAGGAAAAAAAGTAGTTAGACATTTTTATAGATAATTGTCCGATCTACAATTTTTGTCTGAGCTAATTTTATGATAAAACTTACCATTTTGCTGAAAATCGCGAAAAACCCATTTTTGTGACCTTTGACCACGTGTATTTTTTTTTGCACGTGCCGGATCGATGAGGACTTTTCACATTTCCTTTATAATAGTGTATTGAACAATCCTACCAATTTTCAGCCAAGTGCGAATTATTGTAACCTTGGATGTCTAAATTGACCGGACTAAAAGCCTTCCAATGAGGTTAAAAGGCGAGCTTGCTATTGAATTTTTCAGAGTTCTAAGTAGTTATTGCGATTCATTTTGCGGTAACACATAATTGCTTGATGAAAATTTAATTGATTGGTTAACTCAGTACGTTTGTACGCCATGTTGTAGATAGTATTTTCAACATGAAGAGAACCTTTTACTATCTTATTGGCAGATTATGCCAAAAATAGATACAATTGATTAACAACTTAACTTTGGTTAAATAACAATGCGTTTCATTTGATTTCTTGATTAGTTCGTAACCTAACCTACAGAGCAAAGTTTTTGCTCATCTAGGGGTAACTATTTTAAAATCCATTTGCAAGATTTGACCTAAACACACACATGAAAACATTGCAAGTTAAATAAAAATGTGTTAAAAAACCGGAAGTATAACACCATTAACCTTTCCCAAGTCATTCTGCGTCATTACCGCGAGCTACTTTACGCATCTCGTTACCAACAGAATAGGCTGAAACTTTTTAAAGAAACGCCAACTGCCGCCTGAAGTCGATAAAACGACAATTAAGTATTGATACGTGACCGAGCTTGGAGTGCCTATAGGAGATTTGTGTGCACAACTGCCAGTAAAAAAGATTCACGAGGCGGTCTTGAGAGGAATTGTGTTCGGTATAATGTTATGTTACCTAACACTTTATGTATGACGCACGCGTCTATAGAGCAATGTTTCAGAAATATAGAAATACATAAAAATTAGTGAAGCTGTTTCGGATGAAATCGATAACAAACCTTGTGACACGAGATTTTACTATAGAAGTAGGTTAAGGATTTTGAACAAGGAGTAAGGGTGATAATAATTTCATTAATGAAACTGTAGATATAATACATTGAAAAAGTCTGGGTAGACCTAACTGGTATTGTGATTCTAAACCTTTGAAGAAAAAACAACACTACAAGATACTGAAATCTCGTTGTGCGAACATATAAAGTTATTGGAGTGTAAGCATCTCGTACTAAATCCTCTAGAGATCAGATGGAAGTAGAATGGATCACTTTATTACTCGGGGGATGTGAAACACAGAGAAAAGGTGTATAGGTCAGCTGTAATGTACGAGTACATTATGTTTATGTATGTAGGTATAGTACGAACAATAGAATGAGATTTTTCTAACAAAACCTGTATGTTTTATAAATGTCGAAATCAGGGATTGGCACTAAAAGCGATATAACGCCTCCTAAAAATGTTTAATAACATTACACTTTAATCACGCTGCACCGTACTGCAGTCAGGTAGACAATGTTTTGGAGTAGCACATAATACTCTTTTTATCCCAGGAATATGTTCCCTAGTGACAAATTTCTAGAATCCTTTTAATTTAGCTTGGATGAAGACAAGGAAAAGATATGCTTTTAGTGATAGTTTTAACTTTTATGAAAAAACTGGCCTTTAACCATCGAGAAACAATCGGCGAATAATCGCATCATACGCCCGTCGCAATAACAGACCGAGTTTTACTCGAGTCAAAGTCGAAACAATCGAGAACCATCGAGATGTTCGAACAATCGAATAAAATCTCTCGTATTGCGCATAGAGTGTGTCCAGTTAGTGTTAACACACGCTTAAATTTTCTAAGGAACTCGTGCTTGTATTCAAGTTTACGGATTATGTAAAATACTTCAACAAAATCGAAGCTAGACTCTTCTCATATTAGCCTATGTTAATTCTTGTATAACTTGATCAACTTTTCTCTATCCTTATGACAAACACGATTCTAAGTTTTGAGAC
Organism: Mythimna separata; assembly: GCA_030763345.1. Lineage (NCBI taxonomy): Eukaryota > Metazoa > Arthropoda > Insecta > Lepidoptera > Noctuidae > Mythimna > Mythimna separata. Next base: position 3,085,756 of record JAKKIA010000036.1, on the reverse strand, counting down.
AGATTCTATTTAATGTACCGTATGTGTTATCACCTTCAGTCGTCGGTTGTACGTATGACTTATGCTTATATTCTGATCTCAATTCCAGACAAAATTCCAGTGACGTATCGGAAAGATTCAAATTCAAATTTGAACGAATGGATGTTGCATTCAGTCATCACAAAATTCACATATTCATTATATATAAATTAACATAAATTTTCTTCGTGCTTTCTACTTATGGGAGCGCCCTCACCTTTTGAAAAAATAGCCTTGGAAGTTCGAACTTGGGCTCAAGTTACTCTTCTCGTCCATAAAGGCGAGGCCATGACATTGGTAAAATTCCCGATAAATATTTTATCCTATAACTAGCAGTCCCCTGCGGTTTCACCCGCATTTTTCGTTACTGCTCCGCTCCCGTGGGTCGTAGATGATATATATAGTGATGGTATATAGCCTATAGCATTCCTCGATAAATGGGCTATCTAACACTGAAAGAATTTTTCAAATCGGACCAGTAGTTCCAGAGATTACTCCGTACATACAAACTTACAAACCTACAAACATCTAAAGTTAAATGAGCTACTTGATTTGGCGGTAAGCGTTTTGTCTATCGATATCATTGGTATTTGCGAAACTAGATTAACCCCTAAATTGTCTATAAGCGCTCCTGGTTTTATCTGTCACCGCCAAGATAAGCATCACTCTGGCCGGGGTCAGGGAGTTGCTATGCTTGTAAGAGAAGATTTAGTTCATTCGGCCTTTACTGTTCCTAATACTATACACATTGAAGCTGTCGGTATTACTGTCAAAATATCAGGAATACAACATATTATTTTATCTATCTACCAGTCACCAAACCTACCATAAGCTGGGACTCCAGCTTACCTACTCAAGTTAATTATTGTCCCAATCGCCGACCAACGAGCCCCGACCTGGTACTGTCTTTGAATGTAAACCGCATTAGTGAGGTGGAAACTATAATAGCCTTATCGTCTAACCATTACCCCCTAGTTTTTACCATTGGTGGTACTTTGCATCGTAAGGCAAAAACTCGGTATTATAAGTTTAACTGCGCAAACTGGAGTCAGTATCGTCTCCACCTCAATAAGAACGTCATGCTTAGTTCTAAAACATTCAAATCCGTAAAAGAAATTGATGATGCCATTGTCCATTTGCAACAAAGTATTATTGATGCCAGAAACTCCTCCATACCATCTACGACTACTACATTTAGTGATACCCCCACCAAACTACCTCGGTATATTAAAAATCTAATCCGCTATAAAAACTATCTACGTCGTACTGCTGCCCAATGGTTTCCTTAGAAGGCTTAATCGTAGTAATATAAATTTCCTACAATCATACATAAACTCATGCATTCAAAATTACCTTGATAGTCTATGGAATGCTAAACTGGCGAAAGTTGATAACCCCAGTCAAGATATCTGGCGTCTAACTAAATCACTCAAGCCTAGATCTTTTAACATGCCCCCACTTAAAATGGCGGATGGGTCCCTAACGGCTAGCCCAACTGAGCAATGTAATGCCCTAGCGAATGCGTTTAGTATGAATATGAGTCTTACCACAAACTGGACTTGCGACCCTGGACTCCAGGAGGAGGTATCAAATTCCATGTCAGTAATAGAGGAATTTAACGTCACGCCTGGTCTTATAAAGCCTGTGAGGCCTTTTGAGGTTCGTAAAAGACTAACTAAGCTCAAGTCCCGTAAATCTGCTAGTCATGATGGGATTCATAACCTACTTTTAAAGAACTTGCCACAGAAGGCGATAGTTTTTATGACTAAAATTTTTAATGGCTGTCTTGGTCTAGGCTACTTCCCTAACATCTGGAAAAAAGCCAAAATAATACCGATTAAAAAACCCGGCAAAGACAGTACCTTACCTGTAAATTATCGCCCGATAAGCTTGTTACCTGCTGTTGGGAAACTTTTTGAGTCAGTGATTTACACGAGACTATTAGGTGCCACTGAACACCTTTTGATTCACGAGCAATTTGGGTTTCGTGCCACACACTCAACTACTCAACAGCTTGCCAGGGTCTCTGAGCATGTATCACATCATCTAAACCTCAGACAATCTACGGGTATGTTCCTGCTAGATATCGAAAAAGCATTTGATACAGTTTGGCACGAAGGCCTGCTTCACAAGTTGCTTACTCTGGGAGTACCCATGCCCCTTATTAAACTCGTTCAATCATACCTTTCGGATCGTAAATTCTTGGTTTACATTGACGGAACCACTTCATTACTTTATATAATCCCAGCTGGCGTTCCACAAGGTTCGATAGTTGGACCATTTTTATTCATTTTATATCTAAATGATATCCCTATTCAACCTCGTACCTATTTAGCTTGTTTTGCTGACGATACTGCTTCGTATACCTCCTCGGATGATACTAATTTGATCATAGGCCGATTACAATACTCTATCGACTTACTTCTTGACTACTTCAAAAAATGGAAGTTAAAAATAAATGAGGATAAGACCGAAGCAATATTCTTCTCTCGCGCTAGGCACTCTCCTTTAAAAACTTTAAAAATTTCAGGCCATTCTGTACCGTGGAAAAATTGTGTGCGTTACCTTGGAATTAATATGGACAGTAGACTAAATTGGTCCAAGCATATTTTTGATCTACGAATAATGGGCGCACAAGCACTTGGGGCGTTAAACCCAATTCTTAATCGGAAATCCAAGTTAAGTAATAGCACTAAACTAAGAATTTACACCACACTGGTCCGTCCGTGTATAACATACGCATGCCCGGTTTGGAGTAGCACATGTCTCTCAAATCATCAAAGTTTGCAAGTAATTCAAAATAAAGCAGTCAAAATATCGTACAAAACTAAAATTAAAACCAATCTTAAGAAATTGCATAAACAAATTAAACTTCCCTTGCTATTTGACTACATAGTTAAAATATCGTCAAAATTTTTCAAAAAGAATAAAATAAACACTACAAACCCATTAATCTCAAAGCTATGTTCATCGACAATAAGCAAATTACCATATATCGATGGTTACGGCACTTACCGCCTACCACATCACTATATTTTGTTCCCACCAACTGAGGTACAAGCGACCAGTGACTTGACCCCTGAGAGGCTCGCTGCCGACCCGGCCCCAGCCGCTTTAGCACGGGAGCGCGGGCGGCAGGGAGGCTCCGACCGCTGATCCATTGACTGGTCGCATGGCTACTACTTCGTACAGTATACCGTGCGATCAGTAATTTTTATTATAACACCCTCAAGTAATAAGCAAAAATTATAAACCAAATAATTTGCATTTAATATCATGTTTCTTGCTATATCAATTTAATTTTATGATGTCATCAGTGTTCATAAATAGTCGTTTGTAAAATAAACTTTGAGAAGCGAATTATTAGCCTTAGAAAGTGTCTAGTTTTAAGTGTTAATGTATCTTAGGGTAAGTGCATTTATGTTAACTTTCATGTTTAATAAAGATACTTGAAAATGAAAAATGACTCCGTACATACAAACTTACAAACATACAAACTTACAAATTTTACCTCTTTATAATATTAGTATAGAAGTATAGATAAAGGAAGTAAGGGTTTTATAATTCAAGACTAATGAATCACAGACATGAAACGAATCAGGTGCATTAATTTTTCATAACATCTGAAATAAAATTTAGCATAAAAAAATCTAATAGCAGAAATTAAATAATTTTTTATCAAAGTTATCCGAATCCAGTCATTGCCATTATATCAACCTACCTTGCATCATGCGCACTTGATAGCATCCACACGGTACACTATAAACTTACGTGTTTTATAGTCTGTCTTCGCAATATAGCACAGTTGCGCAGAAAAACGTAGGTATTTAAGTCTGTACTAAGTCTGTATCGTGTAGACGCTCCATTACGCAGGCGTTCATGATGTGCGGGGGATGAGACTACGAAGTGAAATGGAGCTCATAATATGAAACGAATAGATTTAAGAGTGTGCCTTTAGTAGTAAGTATGTGAAAATATAAGTGGAAATCAAAATCTCCATAATTACACTTCAAAACAGATTATTACATTTGGATTTCAAAATATTCTATTGACAGTAAGATTAGCGCTGTCGGCTTTGCTTACCGAATTTAAAAAATATATTTTATGGAATGCAGATAGTTGTTCCGGGTTTTGGTGTCTTGTGTGTATGAGTAAATAGTTTCTAGTGTGGGTTAACATTTTTATATTTACCTCTGTATAAAAAAAAATATATATATAATACCCCACAGATTGTCCTGCCCTTCAAGTAAATAATGGTCTCACGAACGTTCTGACTTTTCCACAATTTCACTGCAAGTTTCATGAAGACACGTTACGTCACGTTATTTATTGCGACCCGTCATGACTTTCCACGGTAACCGTTTATCTTTAGAACTCAGGAACAATTTGTATCCAAATCTGAATATTCCGTATCTTTCCCTTAGTTGTACTTTTCTAAGACATTATTGTATACTGTAATCCGCACTATAATTACCATAAGGTTGATTAAAATGAAAGAAAATAGCTAAATCACAATCTTGATTGCATTTCAACAGATTCAAGATATGCAATCAAGGAAAAACATGCTGAAATTCTGCAGAATAAAAGTGATTTTCAAAACAATCAAGAAAAAAAAAACTTTTTTAACTGCTGATAGTCCTTTCAAAATTAACTTTAACTTCCAAGTTTATATTCTTTTCTATTAACTTGAACAGTCCGAGTTTATCTAGGTAATGTTGCTGACACTAATGCGCTGAAGTTTAGCATCAAACTGCTATTAAACGCGTATGTACATTTCTGAATGGAGCTCCCATACACATTCAACATTTTTACCATACTTGGCCGGTTTTTATAGTTAAGTGGTTGAGCGAGGCATGGGCCTGCAAAATAATGGCGAGCCAAACCACGCTCTAGTATGGACTAGAGCGTGGTTTCGCTCACCACTTCGTAAGGCCGCCACTGTAAGACAGTTTCTGAGTGTTGATAAAATATAGAAAACCCTAATAATGAAAGGGTATCCTCTCATAAATCTGTCCTTTGGGAATTGAAGTGTTTCTTTTGTTTCGTTTCTCTAAAATAACTCTTCTTACATCTTATGATCTTATCGGTCTCTTCCTGTTACTTACTAGCCTTCAGTTAGTTATCTCTGTAGGTTATTTGTCGTGAATCATTGTTTCCTGTTTACTTGTTTTCTTACTGAAAAAGATAATAAAGCATAAAGTGTGCCGGCTTCTCACGACGAGGATAAGAGTTAAGAACAATAAGTACCTACCTAGCTTACACAACAAAAAGAATGTCGGAATAAGGAAATTTATTGGTCCCTGTAATTACGAGAACGTTATGTTTCGTTTTTAACTGTATTAATTCTATGTATGTATTTACTTCAATGTTAGTATGTGTTTTGTGTTTCCACTAATTTAGACGTTGATATTAATTTAAGCTTAATACTCCCTTGCGTTCCTGAGAAAAAGGGTCTTTACTGATGAACAGACGGACAGAAAAATAACAAAAATTATGGTCGTATTTCTACGTTTTTGCTGACTAAGATACTCGTACGAAACATTCCAAACAACAGAATAACATTATATTTTTTGATACAATTCAGTATCTTCCTGAATCCTTGTAAAAACATCATAAGGCGCTATCTCCCGAAAGGGAACCACTTTCAGCGCGAATCTCTAACACAATATTGTCCAAGAAATAATAAAGTTACGAAGGTGAGGGAAAACTCTCATAAAACTTGTGCTGCCACGCTTTCAGACAATCTAATATCGCTCCACGGACCTCTGGGCTTCGTCACGTTTGTCAAATTAATTTTACCCGAACATTTTCTTTGTTATCTTGTAAGTAAGAGCTTACTTAAATATTAGGTTTATCGGATATAAGACGGTTAAACTTAGCTAAGAGCAATGGCAAGAGTCAATAGTTTTGGCTTTAAAGGACTTTTAAAAATAAATGAGATGGGATAGAATAGAATAAACTTTTTGGTTTTCCAACATAGTAGTAACTTCAGTTACCTTTGGCATTCAAAGGCAGCGCCGACTCTTGCAAACAATTCTGTTCAAAATGGTCAGTGCTTTGAATATAAAAGGTAAATGTTTTTTCTTCTTTTCCAGGCTGGTGTCGTGGTGCCTGCTCGGCCTCGCGCTGCTCAGCGTGTGCGCCGAGCGTGCGTACGCGCAGCAGCGCCACAGCGAGCACCAGGGACCACAGACCTGCGGCGGACACCTGACGCGACACGTGGGCACCATCACCACGCCAAACTTCCCCAACCCCTTCCCCGTCCCCATCAAGTGCAAGTGGATAATAGAACACGACATAGTGAACGGGACTATATCGGTGTACTTCACGCAGCAGTACACTACCACTGGGCTGACGTTCACTGAGTACATGTATTACGACGAGTCTTACAAGTTGGGCGAGAGGAGAGCGCTCACCGTCACTGATGACAACATTACCAGAATCAAGTGGCTACAGGTGAGTTTAATTAAATCACTCCAAGATTTTTGAAAGTTAAAAATATTAGCACTAAAGCCCCGAAAGCAGTTATAGTTAATTTAACAGTAGGTACTATTTATAACTGCTTTCAGTTTGTATCAATTATTTTGTCGCCAATCGCTGAATATATATTTAATTAAATGAATTCTATTTTAAATAATAAACACAGGGTACAGGGTTTTTAAAAATTACGAAAACGCTGACGAAGAATCCTACCACTAGGGAACTAAAATCATGTACTAGACGCATAGTACAGAATTGTGTGCCGATGTCAACAACACGGTATGTCAAACCAATTTATTAGAACGACGACGGTTATGGCAGCAATAGTAAATTCGCAGACAATCTTGCAGCCAATTTTGCTCTGAGTAAGAAAATGGAACATTACATTTATATTCTCAAAAACTTCACGTGAAGAGAAAGTACAAGTACTTACCTACGTGTGAAACATACGATTGAGATTGTATTATGAAGGGGAAAATTGCGCACGTTACTTAGTGATGGGTGATTCCGAGATGTTTTAACAATCTAAAGAATCGGAATAGTTAAAATAAACCATCGAGTCAACCATGGAATCACCGTTCTACTTCTACAAAATAATTTAGATGTTTTTCGATTGTTTCGAGTCAATGGAATCGATCGCTAGTTTTCGACTGTTCGAATTCGTCACTCTCACTCGAAACTCTAAACTATAGAGGAGCAACTTAGGAATGAATTCGAAAATCGCAATAACAGACCGTGTCGGGACCGATTCTATGTCGTAACAGTCGAAATCCATAGAGATTTTCGAATAATCGAATAAAACCTCTGCCATCGTTACAGCCTCGAGCGACTCACTGTAGAGACAAGGTTCACATTGTGTTACATTACTGTAATTATACAACGTAACGAGGTTATATGATAAATGACATTTATTTTGTAAATTGTTTAATAACACATTTACACGTAAATTTTTCACTTAATCTAAAAATGAGACTTTATCAGCAACAGAAAATGTTACATTGCTCAGTTTGTTTTTAAGGTTGGAAATCATCCAATGACTTTTCCCGCTCTAAGGCGGATCAGGAGGACGTGTCAGACTTTTATTGACTAAAACCCCTCCTTCTCCTCCTTCTTTGCACTATGCGTTCGTGGACCTAGGATTTCCCTTTCGGAAGTGAACCCATGAAACCAACATGATAGTGTTGAAGTTTATTTACTTATATATTTTTTGGTTTCAGTTGATTAATTATCATTTAATTTTTAGTATGAAACTAAGATAATTTCAAACATTTTTTATAAAGAGCGTTGTGATTCATTTTCAGGTAAGTAGAAACTTTACTCACTTTAAAAATAAACGCTACCTACGCTAAACCTACGCTAGATGGCGCTGCATCTAGCCTGACGTAGAATAAACGCTCTGTTATAAAATAAACTTTTAAAAATATTATAAGTGTTTATAAATAACTAAAAATAAGTGAAAATATATAACATATAGTAATACCTAAGTGACAGTGTTATTTACGTGATTCATACACAAACAGTGAAGTTATAACGAAAACTCTTGTTTCATAAACCGTGTCATAAAACAATAACATAAAACTATAACAAGTGGTAACCTATAGCGAACAATAAATATACAGCCCATAAAACATTCAGTGATCACAATATTTATTCATTTGTGCAAGTAAACATTAAAAAACCTATAACAAAAGTGCAAAAGTGATTCACCAGTATTTTCGAATTTTAACCGCCATATATAAAAAAAGCGATTTTGAACTCTAATCCATAACTATTAAAAAAATTAGCGGCAGCTAGTCTAAAAATTCAACGCTGTTTCTAAGTAACTAGATGGCCGAGTGGTTAAGGCCTTCTCCTACTTTTGCCAATTAACTTGTATCACATATGGTCGCAAGTTCAAACCCCAGGTTCTACATTCACTTTTCGGAAATTTCAAACTTTATAAAAGATTCTTTTCTATGGAAGAAAGTGTAATGTCGTCATCATCGAAGATCACAACGAATATTAGCAACAGTGGTAACAAGATGGCAGCACTTGTAATATGTCATAAATGCAAAAAAAAGGTAAACATCAAAAGTACGGCACTGTGTGCGGCCTGTGATAACAGATACGAATTTGATTGCGATGGATACCCACAATCTATAGTCCAGTCAAAATAGACTAAATTATTATTCAAGTTTGCATTAATTCCCAACAAGCTGGATTTTTGTGCAGGCCTTGAATACGTCATTACGAATGATGTGTCAAAAGTCCCCATCGATCCCGCTTGTGCGTTGTTTTTTATTCGAGGTCAAAGGTCACAAATTAGCGTTTTTTGCGTATATCTCTGAAACAACGAGACCTATCGAAAAATGGTTCAGGCAAAGTTTGTAGATCGTAAAATTGTCTACAAAAAAGATTCAACATTTTTTCTTCTACGATGCACTGTTCTCGAATTATGGCTATTTTAAACATAGAAAATACGAATATGCACTCATGCTAAGGGATGATGGGTTCGATGAATATTTGAAGAACAAACCATCTGTAACGATACATAAGCAGTGTCGTAAAGCATACACCTGGAAGAGCAGCATCGCTGCAGCTAAAAGACAGTGTGAGGCGGAGATAGCTACCACATCTGGGATTAGTCCTCCTCGTACTAGCACGAGGTAATGAATCGTCTTTTTGACGAAATACTGTTTGTTCTGTGGCAATGAAGCAGATAAAACGGCTGAAATAAAAAAAAGCGTAGCATCTTCGACCAAGAGTGTCCTAAACTTTCAACCTTTGACTTCAAGAAAACCATCTTTAAGGAAGCTCAGACTCGTTCTCATGAGCTAGCAAGTAGTGTCATTGCCCGCATTCAGTATGAATATGACTTAGTTGCTGCTGAGGCTAAGTACTACAGTGATTGTTACACTTAAAATACGACTTTCCTGCGGTCTAAAGTCACGATATCTCGAAAGCGATGCTTTATAGAAGAAAAGTGTCCACATCTTTTTTGTAGACAATTTTACGATCTAGCAATGACACTACTTGCTAGCTCATGCGATCGAGTCTGAGTTTCCTTAAAGATGGTTTTCTTGAAGTCAAGGGTTGAAAGTTTAGAACACTCTAGGTCGAAGATGCTGCGCTTTTTTTTATTTCAGCCGTTTTATTTGCTTCATTGCCACTGAACAAACAGTATTTCGTCAAAAAGACCATTCATTTCCTCGTGGTAGTACGAGGAGGACTAATCCCAGATGTGGTAGCTATCTCCGCCTCACACTGTCTTTTAGCTGCAGCGATGCTGCTCTTCCGAGTGTATGCTTTACGACACTGCTTATGTATCGTTACAGATGGTTTGTTCTTCAAATATTCATCGAACCCATCATCCCTTAGCATGAGTGCATATTCGTATTTTCTATGTTTAAAATAGCCATAATTCGAGAACAGTGCATCGTAGAAGAAAAAATGTTGAATCTTTTTTGTAGACAATTTTACGATCTACAAACTTTGCCTGAACCATTTTTCGATAGGTCTCGTTGTTTCAGAGATATACGCAAAAAACGCTAATTTGTGACCTTTGACCTCGAATAAAAAACAACGCACAAGCGGGATCGATGGGGACTTTTGACATAACATTCGTAATGACATATTTAAGGCCTGCACAAAAATCCAGCTTGTTGGGAATTAATGCAAACTAGAATGTCTATTTTGACTGGACTACTACTTATCGTCTCAAGGATACAGAAGCTAAAAAAAAATGGAGATGTAAAGTATGTATCAGAAATAATAAATATGCAAAAACTGACGATACAACCAATATTACCTTACGGAAAAAGCAAACTTCTTTGAAATCGCCCTCGCCTACTACGGAACAACTACCAAATACTCGTACACAGGTAAATCTAGAATTTGGCAAATCGAAACGTCTTTCTCCAGTCCAAAATAGCACAAAGTTTCTTGATTCTCAAATACTTACCGACTGTGAAACATCTGATGAATCTTACGCAACTCCTAAAAGACTATCAAGGAGTGTTGACAGAACTGTGACAGATTTAGTTACATCCTCGGAAATGAAGGAGACAATTAATCAACTCACACTTCAGCTTGAAAGTACTGAAAATGAACTTGGGAATGTACTATTGGAGAACACCGAGTTACATAAACAGATAAACAAATTATCAACGGAAAACAACACATTGAAATCCTTGTGCCATTCTTCCTCCATATTTCCAAATCTCGCTACAAACTGTAAGAAAAAGAAGCAAGCTCTCTCACAACCACTTAACTTAAGCTCTACACCAACCCCTCCATCGTCATTCTTTTTGGAAACTGAAAGACGTGATCATGTGCTACGCTTAAAACAAGAAATCTTAACCCTACAACAGCAATTACAGACCGCAGAGCAAGAGATAGTAACACTTACTCAGCGCATTGAATTATTGTCAATACAATGTAATCAAAGCAATAACAATACTTGTGAAACTACCAGTCAGGAACCAAAGCAGGACATTCTGAATACCAACTCTGCCGCAACCGGGAAAAATACCGTCACATCTGAGAAGAAGATATATATTTTCGGATCCCAGCGTTGTGTCGGGTTAGCAGCTGCCATCTCACATTCGAGAACAAATACTAAGTACGAGAGATATAGAGTCGTCGCCGAAACGAAGCCTAATGCGCCGTGCAAGGAAATAGTAGCGAACTGTTTAAATACTAAACTCTCAACAGACGACAAACTTGTAATTTGCGTGGGTGAAAATGACCACAACTTAAAACTAATCTTGTCTCAACTACAAATTATATTAGAAACTTTTAAAAATAAATCTGTCTTTGTACTAAACGTCGAAAATAATGTGTACCTGAATGCCAATAAGCTGAACTATTCTTTAAAAAACATATGTGTAAAGTTTAAAAAATGTCAATTTATAAAACCAACTTCCACAAAAGTATCGGATATTTGTAAGTCATTGAATCATCATATAGATTATGCCGATTACAGTGATAAATACTTGAATCCTAGTGAAATTCGAAAGAGAATAGCTAACAGCAAACTAAGTTTTAAATCGAGCATTGGTGTACAGGAACCAAAAAAAGGGACAATTCCCTACTATTTCAAAGAGAAAACCCGTCCGGAAAGTATGAAACCTTTAGAGTGCAATACTTCCACGGTATCCAACTCTAACGTTCAAAAAGGAACTATACCGTATTTCTTTCCTGTTTTAAACAAGAGAGACTCATTTTTTCGTATCTCCAGTCAGTAAATCCAACAATTTCAAAATATTACATCAAAACATTGCTAGTGTACTATCCAAACAAGAACTACTAGATATTACTATTCAGGAATTAAAAGAAGTAAATAATGATCCAGATGTGATATGCTTGTCTGAAACATTTATAAAAAAAGGTAATGAAAATTATGTTAAAATATATGGCTACGAATTAGCAACCAGCTATTGTAGAGATAAGCAAAGGGGCGGAACTTGTATACTAATAAGGAAAGGTTTAAATTATAAAGAGCTTCCATTGATAAAAAGCTATGCAACATCTAACACGTTTGAAGCGTGTGGCCTAGAGCTACTGTGCAATAAGTTAATAATAATATGTGTTTATAGAACACCTCAATCTGACCCGAATCTGTTTTTAGCAAAATTATATAATCTTTTAAATGATTTATTAAGGAAATACAAATCCAAGGTAAATATAGTTGTGACGGGAGATTTCAACATAAATACGCTAAAAAAAGGCAATATTACAAACGAACTGCAAGATTTGGCTTACAATTTTAACTTGAAAATTCATATCAATGTTCCCACACGCAAACTATCCTGTATTGACCATATTTTAAGTAATATTTCCAACGCAACAGCAACTGTCTTACCTTTGCATCTTTCAGATCATGATACAGCACAAATGCTGAGTTTTCCTTCTAAACATACACCGGAAAAAGCTCCAGTATACTACATTTTTAAAAGAGACTACAATTTAGAAAATATACAGAAATTCAAAGATTGCTTACAAAATCTTTCTTGGTCTGACATCTATAAAAACACTGACACGAATTCCGCATTTAATGATTTTCATGAACTATTGTGCATGTTTTACGACCTATGCTTTCCAAAAGTAAGAGTTAAAGTTAACGCAAATAATAAGTACACACAAAAGTGGATAAGCAAAGGATTAAGAAACAGTTGCAAAACTAAACGTAGACTACGTTATCATTATTACAAAACCAAAAATTCCTATGATAAAACTAAATATCAAAATTATTCCAACCTGCTAAAAAAATGCATCTATGGCTCAAAAAAGAACGCAAATATAAACTATATAAAAGCACATCAAAACAAATGCAAAGCTACTTGGACTGTCATTAAAAATGAATTAAGTAACATGACCCCTAAAAATAACATAGAAACCATACAGCTAAACGATACAGTAATCACAGACCCAGCTGAAATGGCTTCGGTATTTAACAACCACTATATTAATATAACGCATGTACCTACGCAATCAAGTGTTGGACAAAGCTTCAAAGCGAAAAACAAATGTGCCAACTCGATTTTTCTTAAACCGATGCTAGAAAGCGAGCTCCGACAGGAAATAATGTCCCTGACCAACACCAGATCTGAAGGCTATGATGAAATTAACACCAAAATCATAAAAACCTGTTGTCTTGAACTAACTGGTATCTTGACTCATCTGATAAACATATCATTTTCAGCTGGAACTTTTCCTGATAAATTAAAACTAGCTATAGAAAAACCGATATTCAAAAAGGGTGACAAATCTGATATTAACAACTATCGACCTATAACATTAATACCTATTTTATCAAAAATTTACGAAAAATGTATGTACAAAAGGCTAATTGATTTCTGCAAAAAATTCAAAATAATAAGTGAAGAACAGTTTGGATTCCAAAAACACAAGTCTACCTCATTAGCTATTTTCTCTCTCATAAAATCAATACTGTCAAGCGTCAACAATAATCATTTGACTACTGGTCTTTTCTTTGATTTATCAAAGGCATTTGACCTAGTGTCACATGAGATATTGATAGAAAAACTGGAGTCTGTTGGGATAAGGGGACCTGCTCTTGAGTGGATATCATCCTACTTAAGCAACAGGCAACAACGTGTCATTATAAATAAAATAAACAAACATAAGGAAATGACACCCTTCTCTTCAGATTATAAGCATAATAAATACGGCGTACCTCAAGGAAGCGTCCTAGGCCCAATACTTTTTCTAATATATATCAATGACATAATAAATATAACAAAACATAAATGTATTTTATTTGCTGATGATATATCTATTATAGTGACATCCGATAGAAAACAAAATACCATTGCAGATCATGAGTTTGATATTAATAATACAATAGATACATTACTCCATTGGCTTAACATCAACCGTTTAAAAATTAATTTAAGTAAATCCGTTTTTATTCAATTTAATCGATCAAATAATTATAAAAATAACATCAAGCTAAATATAAATAGAATCAACGAGGTCACCCATACCAGGTTTCTAGGCGTAATAATAGATCAGGATATAAACTGGAAAGAACATGTTGACAATGTTAGCACTAGAATTAATAGGTTCGTTTATGCACTGAAGCAAGTTAAAAACGTAACCAATATAAAAACTGCCATTATGTCATACCATGCATATGTAGAATCACTACTACGTTACGGTCTTATCATGTGGGGTAATAGCGTCGATCTAAACAGAGCATTTATCGCTCAAAAAAAGTGCATACGAGCAATGTATGGACTTAAGCCTGATGAAACATGTCGACCAATATTTAAAAAACTTGGTTTGCTGCCGCTACCATCTCTATACATTTATGAAACTTGTGTGTTCATAGTTAAAAATAGCGAATTGTTTAAAACCGCAAACGAAGTTTGCCCTCGTAACAGAAGAGATCCCTTTAAATTAGTTCTGAATGATGTACCAAGACTTACCAAGTACAACAAAAACTGCCTGGCAATGTGTGTACGTATTTATAACCATATTCCTAACCACTTTAAAACATTGAGTACGAGATTATTTAAGATTAAATTGCACCAGTGGTTAAGTGAATATAGTTTTTATAATTTAAAAGAGTTTATGGACAAGAAATGTTGATTTATTGTCTCCCTACATTTTTGCTTGTACCTAACTATGTAAATTATCATAACTTTGAAATTTGAAATTTTTGCATGCTGTCTTAAAATAGCTAAACATGTTTGTACTGTTCCCATTTTATGTAACACCATTTTATACCATGTTTTACGCAAATAAATAATTTATTATTATTATTATTATTATTAAAAAAAGTTAAGTACAATCTCATCACTTTTGCCTTTCGGTTTACCTTTTTATAAACTTTATTCCATGTTTATACACCTTTCTGTACTTTAATATTATGTTGGTAAACATAAGATCCAATGATTATTCTTGGTACTTTTTTTTGATTGAATACACATCTCTTGCCCTTGGAGCACTTACAGAATGAATAGAAACATTACTTCTGAAATAGAATAGCTTGATTGCGTCGATTAAAGTAGTAGCCTTGTGAAGCAATCTGCGTAATTGTTGCGTAGAGTCGCATGTTCAGAGACCAGCTCTTATTATTGATAGATTCATTCCTATTTGTGATGACAAAAGAAATCGAAACAGTATTGCTTTTTATAAAATTAAATTACTATTTTATAGTCGTATAAATAACTACTTAATTACGTGTAGTAACTGCATAAGTCTCGTGGCCGCAAGCCAATCCACTGTAGGGTGATGATGATGATAATGATGATGGCCGGTTTGGGCAAAAAGTGTTATTTGGAATTTAATAATATTAATTTGGAAATGGGTCGTACTTTCTACCTGCTGGACAAAGGCCTCCCACAAAGTCTTCTAGGTAATGTATTTTTACTTCGGTTTACGTCGGCCTTAACGGCATTGTCCACCCTCAGGCACCAACTTAATGGTCAACTATTGTCCAACGGTCAATGTAAATGCGGTTGATGCGACCCGCTCAATCCTGACCTGCTCAATTTGGGCTAGTCTCGACGGTAAGATTGGTGCAGTGGTTGAACGATTGGCTACTGCGCATGGGACAAGTATTTGTATGGCCTACAGATAGTTGCTGCGTAAATTTAAATGTTTGTGAACGCACTTACGATACAGGAGTACCTAATTCCTAGTGGAGAGCAACGTTTTTTCTTGCAATAACACATTAAACCGAAAAATACATTACCTACTTGGTAATGTATTTTTTGCTCAGTCTATTTCTAACTTAAATAACCTTGTTTTATATAGGGTAACCGATATAGTTATCGCCCGGTTAAGGGATTGATAGTCGTTTCTTCTTATTATTATGTTTCTTAATAACGAAATCAAGCAAAATAGTTGTTTTTATGTAACTTTATCATATTTTCAATAGGAAAATCAGTCATTAGTTTATATGTCTTAAGAAATAAAATAATAAAAAATCAACAAAAATCAAACCTCTAAAATCACAGTAATTGCCCACCAGGATATAGTAATTGCCATACATAATGGACAGTTATTGCCCACCTAGCAGTTATCATTAATTAACGTCATATTCTAATAATAAGACTTAAAAGTTAAGAACTTTTCGAGCCATTTGAACATTTAAATGTAATTCTTCGCAATCAGAATTCGTGTCATCGTCAGAATCATTCATTTTATAACGAAAATGACATAAAAATAGCAACATATCGACATCATCAGGGATTTTATTTTTATGGTGTTCTGGAATACATCATAAATAGAACAAAAAAAAAATTTTTCAAGTGGGCAATCATCAGAATAACTACTCCCGCTCTTGGGTGGAGCGGGAGGGCGTGTCAGACTCTTACTGACTAAACGCCACCTCGTTCCTTCGTTGTCTTCGATCTGGTGGACACGGAGACACGCACACACACCTTTCGGAGTTTCCGTGCTCTCCAGAAGCTTCGGCCCTATCGGAGCCCTACAGTTTGCTGACATCTCCTTGAGGCGCGCGTGGAACAGACGACTAGGCTCGGTCTAGGTTATTACCGGACTACCGAATGGCGAGCAACCCAGTGCGCACAGTACGCGAGCCCGCCTACGGTGGTCGGAAATTGGGATTGGGATATCGGCGGCGGCGGCGTGAGGGCCGTTCCATCATGCGCT
This sequence comes from Mythimna separata, assembly GCA_030763345.1. Taxonomy (NCBI): domain Eukaryota; kingdom Metazoa; phylum Arthropoda; class Insecta; order Lepidoptera; family Noctuidae; genus Mythimna; species Mythimna separata. Next base: position 3,069,133 of record JAKKIA010000036.1, on the reverse strand, counting down.
CGCGGTCGGCAGCCAAAGAGGCTAGCTAGCATTACAGCTTCGCAGAAGAAGGAGACCGCGCACCGGACCATGGTCTGTACCAGAGCCCGGCGCGAGATGTCACCGCTGTCGATAGCCTCCACCAGGGCTCGGCGGTGCTCCGCCCAAGCTGAGCAGGACCAGCGTCATACGGAACGAAAGGACGCCGTGACCTCTTTCAAACCACTCCTCAAAGAGGGGACTTACCGCCGCAATGACGTCGTACCCATAAGGATAAATATACAACTATTGACCGGGCAATAGCTATATCTATTGTCAGTGGCAATAGCTAGATAATGATATGGCAATAACTAAATTTATTAGAATATTGGTACAGTGATTGCCCACCCCCTTTTAAACTTTACGAAAAAAATTACCATTATTACAAGTAAGTAAGTAAGTAAAAATTTATTTGTTTAAACATGGTGTACATGATACATTGCATGCAGTATAATAGTTGAATACAATTAAGTTCTAGCATGTTCAGCCGCATAATTCGTGGCGTACAAATTTTTGGTAAGAGATAAACCGTGAATATTATACATCAAAATTATATAGTATTACAAATAGACAAGCATAGTTTCAATTATAATTCAATGTCAAAGTAGTCATTATATAAATTAGTCAATAAAATTATGAATTAAGTCATTAAAATTTCAAATTTAAATTACAATTAATCCAAATTAAAAATACATGTCAAAGAAAAAAAAAAAAAAAATTAATTTAGAATCTATTATTAGTCCTAAAAATTTTGTTGTGTCAACTTCATTGATATTTATACAAGTAGATAGATAGGCACTTGAATATCTTTTTCATCGAATAACATTAATCAAAAAACACCTAAGACAGAAAAAGCCCACAAATAATGCAATTTAAAAACAACTATTCTTAAGAAATATCACAAGAAACTTGACTTTTTTTTGACGAGCTGCACACCTGTTCCATCAAAATCGGTTATGACACTTAAAAACTGAAATACTGCCAGTTATTGAAATTTAAAATACTACTATATAAATAGTTGTAACATCTATGCTTGTTAAATTTATACGAACCCTTTAAAAATTACCAAAAAAACTCATTGCTTCTTAATGTGGGCAATCACTATATGCTGGGCAATCACTATAGTGGTTACCCTATATAGATATAGGATATAAACTTATTACAACCTGTTTAATCTATCACATACCCGCGAAACGAGACACAATGGTAAAGCAATAACAGCGCGGTCTCATAGGACCGGTCGGGGATTCAAACATTAATAGGCACTTAAAGAACATTTTCGGAAAAAAATACACTTCAACAGGAGGATAGTAAAATATGTTTCGAGTAAAACGTTCACGTAATAAATAAAGTTTCTCAGTATATTTATTGTAACAACGTGATACGAACAATGAGTGTTACGAATCGTTTCCTTTATATTATAAGAGCTTGAGCCGGAATTTATTTTACCTCAGTTAAGTAGATCTCGCTTTTGTGCTTTACAGAACGGTTGTGCTCATTTATATATTTTTTTTAGTTTTCTTAGAAAAAAAAATTCTTGGCAAGTTATATAATACTCATTAACCCAGCTTCGACTTTCGATTCGATTTTCTTGACTTTTTTCTATTATTAATAATTTTAGATAATTATGAACTTTTCAAGTTTTCTTATATATCTCATATTACTTATTAACTAGCGCCCTGCCTAACTTCGCTCACATTTTGAAACAATATATGAGTGAACTTCAAACCTCTTGACTAATTGCCTCTGTACGGAACTCTTCTGCAGTAAACTTCACCTTTACAGTTGCTTTGTTGTAACAAGCGAGGCTGAGAACAACAAAATGTTGGCGAACTTCGTGGACTGGCCTGTCGGTTCGCTGTTAGAGGCTCCGGAAATGAGTTTAGAAAACACATATTATCTTCTTAGAGAAGTGAAAAACTAAAGTGAAAATCACACTTCTAGCGGGAATTAAGAAACTATCCCTCTGAAATTAATTAACTTATTGATATGAAAGTATGTTTAGATGTGTGGATTATTGTTTTTTTTGAGGGTGTGAAATTATCAAATAACTCTACCGCTCTGGGTGTAGAGAAAAAGAGTGTCAGATTTACTGAATAAAACCCACCCTGTTCTTTTCAGCTAAGGCTGCGGGTGTAGTATGGTGTTGAATTCTTAAAAAATTTCTTTCTACAAAATGAATATGCGACGCGTTGAATGCTCGATCAAACAAGCATTCGATATTTTGAACACTCGATGTATTGAATGTGCGATGTATTGAATGTTCGATTTAATAACAATTCGATATTATGAACGTTCGAGTATTTAGACGTTCGATTTATAGTGGTCGATCAATTGATATTCGATTATTTGTAATTCGATTTGGCATAGTACACCCGTGTGAAAGAGTGACCATGACCCTAGGAGTAATTTTTTCAAACGATTTCGCAGCCGTAAAAAATCACAGCATCTGAGCCTTGTTTGGGTGAATGTACCAATGCTGTGATTTTGATTTAGCTCATCTGATTTGGGATCACTTAAAAGATGAAGATAAGCTTGATGTAGCACGTTTAAATGGCTATTTAGTAACCACACTGATGAGATGCATACATTGTCGCACCCCCGGCTCGAGAGGATGTTCACATCTGTTCTGTGTCTATTTAACTTTATCCAAGACATAAACCCGCCCACTCTCGTTATTTACGTCTTCTTTAACAATGTTAAAAACTGTTGCCATGTTGTTGTAACACACTTTGTGACCCCTTTGTCAATTAAAGTTGTTGGTAAAAGGTTCGTTTAATCCGGGAGCACCCTTTAACCGTTCAGCCGTAGCATGTTTTTTGTTTTTATTTGGAGCACATAGTTTTCCATTATAAGTGGTTTAGGTTGCCGTTTTCTCAGCATGGGCTAATTTATTTTCTGGATCATGAAGATGGCAATTAGCAAAGGTAATAATATAAAGATGGTGGACCGATGACTTCGTGAGGATCGCGAGAATCCGATGGATGCGAGATGCACAGGACCGGTCGTTGTGGCGATGCTTGGGCTGGACATAGGCGGAGGCCTAGGCGCTTGGGGGACCAAGCGCCTAGGCCTCCGCCTATGTCCAGTAGTGTACGTCTTTTGATCTCCTGATGAAAATAATGATAATGTAATATATTATGTGTGTTATTCTATTAAGACTTTCAATTTTTTTATGGTTGGTACAAAATAAATGAACAAAACTGTAAACAAAAAATCCACAGAATGCAATTTGTGATTGGAAAAACATAAATCCATCGTTTTTATTTATTTAATCGTTCCATAAATGGGAGCTAAAGCTGCGCCGAGCGTTAGAGGATGAAATGGACAATTTGTGCGCACATAACGTTGCACAGCCACACTCGTCGACATGTTACTGGAATATTCTATGTGGGCTCAATGGGAAAGGAATATTTATTTCAATTGAAAAAGTAGTTTCAAATTCGATAAAATTCTGTTTGGTATTTGGAAACTAAAAATTGTACGCAATAAAATCGCGATTGCTTTTGTATTTTGATGTTCAACTCTTTTAATCGACTTCAATAAACGTACTTCGATTAACGTAGGGACTGGCCCGTAATGGCTGAGGATAGACGTGTGTGGAAAAGGGAGAGGGAAGCCTTCGCCCAGCAGTGGGACACAATGGGCTAACTAACTAGCTAACAGGCTCACTCAATTTGACTGACTTTTTTGTATCTTGTTCAACAAATTTTTCGTCAAATGTGATTTGACGAATTTTTTTTTTTTGTTTGGTATAATATTTTGATGAAGATGTGATGAAGAACTTAGGAGATAAAATATGGACTTTCTCAGTAAAGGACAGCTGTAACCACATATCCCTTCGAGAGGCCATCGATATACTCCATCAACATCTCCATCATAACACAAACACCATCCACTTACAGAAAAACATTCCTTGCTACAGTTCATTCCAAAACCAAAATATGAAAACTCAATTGAATAATGTAAAACACGAAGCCTTTATTTGTTGTACTAAATGGAATATATTATATTTACGAGAAAAATATTCGACAAGTGGTAGGTATGTTTCCATTTCCACGAAATTTGTTATATTGCTGTCGATCAGAATATCTGCCAATCGAATTCCCAATGAAATGTGTGATGAGTTCACAGCTCTGCATTAATTATTACTTACAATAGGTACTGTTTTAAAGTTAATAAGCAGTTTAACTATTTACTAAATGATGGTTAAAACTAAAAGCATGATTGTTAAAATTAAAAGCAGGGCTGACCATTGTGTTTGGTCTCATGAAATCAAGTTTACTAAATAAATAATGTTCATGATCGGTTGTTGCGTTACTTTATTTTACGATTACAGTTGCTATTTATAAGGTAATAATGCATTACGTTGAACTTCAATAGTACATACTGTATTTTGCAATCTTTTTATTGTAAACTGTATAGGTGTGGTTTTAAAACTAATACTTTATTTCAATGTAGGTAATGCTTTAGATATATGGAGTCAGTAATGTAGTACCTAGTAGGTAGTGAAAGCCAATGGAAAGCGCTATGCTCGGAGTGTTCTTGCGTGGTCGCATTAGTCGCAATATGCGCAAGAGAACCAAGTTTGCCGACATAGAATGAATAAAAAATTCATGTTATACATGACCCAGGTAAAGATATTCCTGGACATGTTGTATTGACTCTCCGTGTACTATAGTTTCCGATGTAAATATAACGCCTCTATTCCATGGATTAAGATCTCTTTATATGGTTTGTTTGAAATGTAATGACATAAAAACTGCTGGTAGCAATTAGTTTTGTAATAATGTAAAAGAGTAATTTCGGAAGAATAATTCTTTACGTTAGTATGGGCTCTGTGTAAGCCCTTTATACTACCTCCGATCCCTACAGTACCAACCTACATTAATAAAACGGCTGTCTTGTATTGTTACAGTGTTGAATTAACAAAACGTGTGCCTAACGTACCCGCAATGTTTTGCGATGCCAGGTACTCTGTAATAATAACAGAGAGAGCCCTTCAAATTAACTGCTCATTGTTGTTGATATAGCATTTTCGGTATTTGTAAAAGGGTAAATTAAGCTCCGAGAGAGGTATATTAAAGTAGACATTTAAAATATAACGATAAAATTAGACGGTGTTTTGTGTTAGGTGGGCAATCATCCAATGACTTCTTCTCTCGTTCTTGAGTGAAGATTAGGCGTGTCAGACTTTAACTGACTAAAACCCACTCCTACGTTTCTTCTTTGTCTTCGTTCTAGGGCGACGGGGTTATATTTCGTGTATAGTCGACGACTTGAACTCAGTCCGTATGATTTCCGGACTGCCCGTCGTCAAGCTACCCATTGCTCGTCGTCCGAAAGCCAAGGATCAAGATCCCGGTTGCTGGGGCCTACGGGCCGTGCCCTCTCACTTGCGGCGGCCTCCTTTGGCAGCATTATTGCTTCGCAGAAGGAGGCAACCGCCTGTCATTCCTTATTATAAGCAGTTGGTAAACTTTAGGTTTAGTCAGTAAATCTTAGGATTTACCGTAAGTTGAGCTTTTTCATTAAGATCTACGTTTCATACGCCATTGGGTCAAAAATATTATTCATAGTAGAAACATTCTAGGAACCTTCTGTTGTAGAAACGCAAAAACCTTCATGTATCGTATATAAAGTTAATAAATTCGATCTCCGAAAGGGTTGTGAAGAAGCCTGTCAAGTGTCAATATGTGTTTGGGATTTTTCCAGGTATAAGATACATTGAGAGATATGTCGGGCCTTATCAGGGCAAACATCGTTACTGACTGTTTGTGCTTTTCGCTGGAGGGGGAATTTTATTTCTTAAGTTAAAGATGTTTATAGATATCTTTCTAAAAAGGTTAAGACTTGTTATTAAACTGTAAAGTACAAACTTATATTTATATTCATAAGTTTGTACTTTAAAGTATAATCAAATAAAGGATATTTGTTTTTATACAGATGGGGATGGAGAGTAAGTTTGGACTTACTCTCCATCCCCATCTGTATAAAAACAATTCCATCCCATCTTCTTAATTTTCCCTTTGTGGGATTGTTATACGAGAGAACTTGAGAAACATTCAACCTCAACAATGCTATTAACTATTTAAGCTTCGTCTGATCCCTTCCGTCAGACAAAGTCGTGATACTCGCGATCTATTAATTATGATAAACAGAACGTTTTGAGGTCACGACTAGATTAAAGATTGTACTTATAAAGGAAACGAAAGTTTACTAAATGGAGGAAATATAGCTCTTACACGTAGTTGTACCTTTACTTCGACCTATCAGAGAATTTGAAAGATATCTATAACGTAGCTCGCAAATGGTGAGAAAACGAATCTTAATTATAAAGTTTGTATAGAGAAACTTACTTTTACCTTATACTTATTATACAATTCTAAATGCTTTCTATTCAGGCGCAAAATAACTAAAACAAATGGTTTTTCTGAGGTTAAGAATAATCCACGATTGACTGCTTTCTACCTCCACGAGGACCTTCTCGGAGGGACCGTTGTCTTTAGAAAAGGGTAATATATTCGGTTACATTTCCCTACGGATGTAACCGTAACACGAATTTATATTTTTAGCTGCTGGCCTTGGTGGCTGGCTTTATATGGTAGCTATTTGTACTCTGCATTAAATCATACGTATAAAGTTATGACATTTTAGAATATTTGAGTCTTAAATCATTTTTTTTTGTGAGGTGGAAAATCATCCAATAACTTCTCTTGCTCTAGGGCGGATCGAGAAGTCAGACTTTTAGGTACAGTAGGCTTGGGCCCTGCTGAAACATCGTGAGAAATAAACGGTTTGAAAAGAAGACCTTGTTCATGACAAGGTTATCTATATATATGCCGGAGCGTCAGAAGGGGCCTCGTAGCGGTCTAGGCTTTATCTATCCATCGTGGGCGTTGTAACGACCGGAATTTGAAAATAAAAGCACACTTGTATTGTACAATGTCTACTTATTTGCCTGTCTTACAATTTTGTACAAAATCAAACATATTTCGAGCCAATAGGTTAGCATGTGTAATCTTCGTTTTTGCAGCCATCAAATCCATTTGACTGCCGCCATCACTCAGACTGACACTTAATTTTTTTTTTTTTTTTTTTTTTTAATTATACGGGCATTGGCAAACCATCAGCCCAACAATGATACAGTACAATCAATTTACAATCTAGAGTTAACACAGAATAATATAATTAAATAATACTAATAAATTAAGCTACTTAGAGCACACACAAATGATATAAACACAGCAGACAAATAAATTATGCTAACTTAAAATTTAATAATCAGACAACAAAAATAACAAAACTATACAAATAATAATTATAATTCATATAGATCCAACAGTGCTTTGGATAAATTGAAATATAGAGTTATATAATAAAGGAAACTTTAATAAATCAAAAATATTTTTAGGTAGGTCACATTTACCTAGCAAGTCCTGACATTGACAAATCAACAATAACCGTTGAACCGAAAACTGTTTACAATCAAAGAACAAATGTTGCAGGTCACAAACCTCACAATCACAATATATACAAGATTCGTTATCGGTGAGTTTTAATCTATACAAATGAGAAGGTATTTTACAATGTCCAATTCTTAACCTACAAATAGCGGTAATTAACTGTCTATCAAGGAATTTCGTGCTTTTTTCAAACCAAGAAGATGTTGATGGTTTGGGAGTTATTTCTGCTAACCATTTGCCTTTTACTTGCCGAGTATGGGCAAGTGACAACTCCCAGCGCTTAATCATTAAATCTTTGATATAATCATTCAAATCAGTATATGACACAGGGCAATTACAGATAACAGAATAGGAAGATTTTGCAAGTTTATCAACTAATTCATTACCAAGTATACCCGAATGACTCGGTACCCAACAAAATTCAATGAACAGGTTCTTGATAGAGAGCTCATATACCAAACTTCTTATTTTATAGATTGTATAGTGAGAAGACAGGTTTATATTTTTATTACAGAGGGCTTTTACCACACTCATTGAATCACATAATATTAAAAAGTAAGACTGAGTATAATTACTGAAATTTTTAAGGACATATTGCAGAGCATGTAAAATAGCAAGCATTTCAGCAGAAAAAACAGATAAATAGTCATTACATCTATAAACAACACCATAGTTGTAGATTTGATCAAAAAAGGCAAAAGCAGTTCTTTCTGAAGTTTTAGAGGCATCAGTATAAATTTTAATGAAGTTATTTTTGGTGTTTAAAAACTCTAAGAATTCATCTTTAGAATTATATTTGTTTACATGTATAGGAATATTCATATAAGTACAGACAAAGTCAACACTATAATAAGGATGTTGTTTAGACCAGAATATAACATCTTGAAAATTGAAATTTAAAAAAGTTATTGATTCAATTTGAGAAATAGCTACTTTTATACTTTCATTATTATAATTAGGAACATCAAACCCATCAAGTAATTTAGAAATTATAACATTATCTTGGCTAATTAACTTCAAAGAATGTTTGTCAGTGATATAAGATCTTCTAATAGCAAGAGGAACAATCCCAGTTTCTACTTCTAAGGAATTTATAGGTGATGACATCATAGCTCCACAAATTATACGCAGAGCCTTATTCTGTAAGACATCTAATTTTCTTAATAGATAGCTGTCAATATCATAGTAAAAGGTGCATCCATAATCAAAACGACTACGAATAGTAGTAATATAAAGAAGTTTTAAGATTTTGGGGTCAGAACCCCAACTAAGACCAACCAAAGATTTCATAATATTTAGGCCTAACTCAGCTTTTCTACAAAGATAGTCAATATGCGGTTTCCAAGATAAATGGGCATCTAAAATCATACCAAGATATCTGAAAGAATCATAATTGGGAATAACTGCATGGTCATAGATAATTTGTGGATTATGCGGTCCATTTTTAGAGAAAAATATGGTAGCACTCTTATCAACATTAATTTTTAGCTTCAATTTATTCCTTAATACAGAACCTATGTGTTGAAGGGCCTTATTCATAATTTGTTCCCCTTCTTTAACATTCCCACATTGTACATAAATAACTAAGTCATCAGCATATAATAAATACTTAACCTGCATAGGTATTATAGACATAAAATTAATAAGACTAAGTATGAATATTAAGGGTGAGATTACAGAACCTTGTGGAGTACCTTTATGCGATTTCATAGGTCCATACAATTGTTTCCCAGCCTTAACCCAGGTACTCCGACCATTCAAGAACATGAAAATCCATTTCAAAATTGAACCAGGGACTCCTAACTTATATAAAGCATGGATTAAATAATTATGATCAATATTGTCAAATGCACCTTGTATATCTAAAAATACAGCTAAGGTTGATTTATTAACTTTAAATCCATTTTGAATATCACCTATTAAACAGCTGAGATTGTGATGTGTACTTTTACCTTTACGAAAACCAAATTGTAGTGGGGGTATCAAATTGTAATGTTCAAATTGCCACTCAAGTCTATTCTTGAGCATGGTTTCAAAAAGTTTAGAAAAACAGGAAGTTAATGATATAGGTCTATAAGAGTTTATACAGTTTGGATCTTTATTAGGCTTTAAAATAGGGGTAACATATTGAATTTTCCAACTATCTGGGATGGAACAAGTAGACCACAATGCATTGTAAATTGACCATAAAATATTTTTGATATTAATTGGTAAATTCTGTATTACAGAGTAAGGAATACAATCGGGCCCAGGGGTGGTAACCCTTTTCTTATGCAGAGAGACCAGGAGTTCGTCAAATGAGAATGGCCTAACTAACCAGGAAAATGACTCTTTACCAGGCTGTGAGAAACAAGTGTTAAGAGAGTTAACATCAGCATTATTAATTGGAGAAGTGATTTTATTTAGAAAAGCAGAGGCATTGTCTGGATTGTGCATCAAGACATTACCTTTGCTACCTTGGACAGTAGAGAACTTTATTTTACGTATATTATCCCATATTATTTTAATGGGAGTCAAGCGGCTAAATGAAGAACAGAAGTTTTGCCAACTGGTGCGTTTAACTTGTAGCACAACTAACTTTTTTTCAGCATCCAACTGTTTATAAATCAAATAGTTTTCTAATGAAGGATACATTTTGTACGAATGAAGAGCTAACTGTACTTTCGAAACTGCTAACTGACACGTTTCATCCCACCATACAACTCTCTTTTGACGATGATGAGCTGCAGACTTTTTTTGGAATGTTAACAATACTGAATATAATAGTTGAACAAATCTGTCATAATCACCAATAGGATCATTAGTAAGAGTAAACGATGAAAATGCTGTATTGCACTTATTAGCAAAAGTATCCCAATTGATTTTGTTAAAGTTAATTTCTGAAATTTCAGGCAAATCAGAAGAAATATTTCTCGGACGGTCTGCTGAATATAAATCTGAAGCCTGATAGAAAATTTTAATAAGAACGGGATAGTGGTTACTACTCATAGGATCACCTAATACAGAAAAGTCACAACTGGAACTGAGAGATTGTGAAGCAAAAGCTAAATCTAAAACATTACCCTCTTGTCCAAAAGGAGCTAAAGTAGTAATATTGTGATCATTAATGCAAATACAGTTTTTATCATTCATGAAATTGTAAATCGAAATGCCTCTACTGTCATTTTTTTTACTTCCCCAAGACAGATGATGAGAATTAAAATCGCCAATAATTAAAAAATTATTTGTGTTTATTTTATTAAAAGTATCTTTAAGCAAGTTAATATTAAATTTACCATTAGGCGGCGGAGGACAATATAAACATAGAATGTTAAAGAACAAGGAACCTATTTCAATTTGAATTAAAATGTTTTGAAAATTATAATCTGAATATGTATCAATAATATTGAATTTATATGAACTTTTAATTGCAATGGCTACACCTCCGTGTGGTCTATCAGAGTCTCTCCTGATAATATTATAACCCTTCAGTTTAATATTTCTATTATTACAAAGCCAGGTCTCATTTATTAAAATAATGTCAACTCTATCAGTACTGTTATCAATAAAATCATTTAAAAAATCAAGTTTAGGGGAAATACTTCTAGAATTCCAGTGTATTATATTAAATTGTTTTAAAACTTTGGTATCCATAAATTATTTTATACTACTTAGATTATGTATTAACAATTCTTTTATAATCTTAGACGTAATTGGTGCCCCATCTTTCCTAGAAATCAAATCTACAATAGTTTTTATAATGCCATTCAATGTTGAATCACAATTCAATATGTCGCTAATAATAAATCGTTTCTGTGGTGAAGTAGTTTTAGAAATGGAATTCTGAAGAATATCTTTTGAAACTTTGTCATTAGAAATAAGTAAAGCTGATTTGGTGCCCTTAGTAGCCGATGCATATGTTGTACCACCCAAAATTCTGTTTTTGATTTCAGCAACTTTCGAAGCTTTAAGGGGGCACTCATATGCAACTGCTACATGAGGTCCTTGGCAATTATTACATTTAATTTTATCTTTTTGTAAACAATCTTTATAGTAATGATTACCTGCACAAATAGAACAAACTTGAGCATTTTTGCAAGAACCACTAGTGTGATTGAATTTATAACATTTGAAACACTGAACCAAAGGTTTAAAATATTCTCTAACTTCAAACCATAAATGTTCATAAGTAACATGGTTGGGTCTGTTAGTATTTAAAAAAGTTACCAGGACTGTAGGCAGGCTAGTAATTGAACCGTCGGGAAGCTTCTTCTTAAATCTCTTGATGCCTAAAACCTCACACTCAGGTGACTTCAACGATGAAAGTAGTTCAGTATCATCGATTTCAGTAGGGACCTTGATTACTCCCTGACTTTCAATCTGATCGAAAGGTATCTTGACTGACCAGTTATATTTACTGTGAATGGTCTTATTCAAAATGAAAGAGTTCGCTTCTTTTTTTGTTGCAAAAAATATCTTCATATAGTAGTTACCAATGGGTTTAACATACGTGTTAGGAGGTACCAAGTCCTTAAGAATTTTATTAACTTTAAAGAGGTCAATTTTTTCTTTGTTTTCTTGAAAAAGTAAAACGGGATAATCTTTTCTGTTCAATTCTTCGTAAATAGGAAGTATATCTTTGAATAAACCCCTTTTCGTAGTCAAATATTTTGGTATCATCTTAGGAACCGGCTCATCATCATGTGTATAAGAACTTTTCCGCTTTAAAGTGGCATCGGAAGTAGATGAATCCATGAGCCCACTACTAAATTCACTCATGATGAAAAAATTAAGGGCTAAAACTCGTTAAATATAGCCCAAAACAAATTAAATTTTATACAATTTAAAAAGAGCGCCTTATTACTTCGACTTTCCCGCCCTTTTTTCCTGACACTTAATACTCTATTCGGGGTTACCCGCTCATAATTCTTTAAACTAGCAACATTGCAAAATCAAGTTATTCAAACTTTATAGTTGAAACTAATTCATAATCCGGGTGCCGCCGCCGCGCCGTCACGGCCGTCCTGCATCATCACACGTCCTCGTGTGTATCGCTCTCATCTGTAAGCCGAAGACATAGTCCATTACAGTAGACTCCGTTCGGTCTCCCTGACCCCTCAAATGACTCCCTTTGCTCATGTTATGTGAACAACTTAGTGATTTCAATTTCATGTTTCGTAAAAGACACACATAACATATCACAAACGTCAGCCAATGTCACACAGGCAAGTCAGTGCCACACAGGCAAGTCAGTGCCACACAGGCAAGTCAGTGCCACACAGGCCAGTCAGCGCCACACAGGCCAGTCAATGCCACACAGGCTAGTCAATGCCACACAGGCCAGTCAGTGCCACACAGGCTAGTCAATGCCACACAGGCCAGTCAGTGCCACAAAGGCTAGTCAACGCCACACAGGCTAGTCAATGCCACACAGGCTAGTCATCGCCACACAGGCTAGTCGATGCCACACAGGCTAATCATTGCCACACAGGCTACTCATTGCCACACAGGCTACTCATTGCCACACAGGCTACTCATTGCCACACAGGCTACTCATTGCCACACAGGCTACTCATTGCCACACAGGCTACAAAGTACAATTGAAAGGAAACGTAATTACTTACCATCGTCGTCGTCGGCACATTCTGTCTCAAATTGGTTGGTTTGGATTTCTAATCCGCCATTTAACTCGAATGAAACCTAAAACACAGTAAACCTTCTACCCTGCAAATAGTGACGAAAATGATTGGCAGCGTTCACCGCTGTAAGCGTCTCCAGCTCATACGAGTTGTATTTTGAATCAGCGCTTAGGTTCGGCCACTGTAAAATTCAATTACATCCAGTTTGCCATCGACTCGCTGCATTAATATTGCACCATAATCTTCAGCGCTGGCATCTGTATACAGCTCTGTTGGAAGATTAGGATCAAAGATTACCTACATCACCATGCTGACGCAAGTCACAAACTGTAAGTCACAGCCACGAACAGCATTGCAATGTATGCAATCCGAGTTAATTGCATACTACATTTGCATCTTTACAACAATCTTTACACTTAAGGTCCAACAACTTCATATCAGCCGAAAGACTTCCACAGACGAGACGTCTCGTCCGTCTCTGTGTTCATCTTCATAGTCACCATCTCAGCTGGAAGACCGCTGATGAGACTTCCAAAGAAGACGTCCGTCCCTGTGTGTTACTCTGAAACAAAATACATCTCGCAGTATCATAACGCTCGGTCACTCCTGACAAAAACTCTAGGAACCATTAACTCGTGTGTGTGTTGACAAACATGTGAACTCGCACGCACAACACATTTATACCCAGAACAAACATCTCTAGACCATACAAATGTCTGCTCCGTGCAGGAATCGAACCCGCAACACATAGCGCAGCAGTCAATCGCTCAACCACTACACTACGAAGGTGCAACAAAACTTACGATGTTTTTCTTTGTACAAAACTCAACTCAATTATTCTCAATTTAAAAAGAATTAATTGAAATTGTCATCCAGTCATGTACCAACGTTCATTAAATTGTTCTCATCTTAAAGCCTTAGGAGCCTATAGCCACGAGTAAACCACTCTAACACCACGGCACTCATTGCCGAACAGCAACCACTGTTGCTCTCTCACGAGTGTACCAACCAGGTCACCACGAATCTGACTTCCATCAGTGCTAAACACGCACCACTCTCGGCTACGTAATAGCTACTAGTACCATCCTACATCGTGAATCCCTGGACATCACTCACTACCATCACCACGGATCATGATTTCCGTCAGAGCTAAACACGCACCGCGCACGGCTACGTAATAGCTTCTGGAACCATCAAATACCGTGGATCACCTTACTACGGCCGATAGAGAAACCTACTCGCGTACTCCCTACATCTTAGGCTTGCTCATCACTACTGTGATCTCTATGTACTTCTTACTACTTCCACTGGTACATAACTTTCTGACATTTTTTTAACCTATCGTTGTACCTTCACAATATACACGGCCAATGAAAATCCAAAACACTAATCATTGAGCTCTACATGTGATCTCTGACTACTCTTAGTCCAGTAACCTTGAATAACTGGAGGTTCGAACATTCGTTAAAGAGTTCAGTTTCTTTCAGGAGGAACGTCAGTGTCTATCGTGTAAAAGTTAAATTTATAGGCAACCCTTACGTCATATATCTGAACTGTCCGTATTTTCTCAAATCGTATGTCATCTGACGACATATGAACTGCTAGACCAACATTGATAAAACTTCACGTCTAAGCATGATTTCATGTCCCAAAAATTGTCAGGTAAATCGTGGAAAAGAATTTCTAAAATAATTCCATTGATCTCAACAGTAGTCATAATTTGTACAGTCCTTACAGAAGTCACTCCAATACCAGTCAATGTCACATTTTCATTATGTCATTTACCATCAAATTTACAAGAGACAGATTTTGTTAAGGAATTTGTCGAAGCGAACATTCCGCACCAGAGTCATAATAAAAATCAAATTAATCACCAGAATGCCGTAAGTATCCAGCAGGCGCGCCAACCAGGCACCCATCAACTCGCTTTTCAACTGTCAGCGCGACGGTTACTCGCCTCCTTGGCATCCCTCTTATGGACAGTTGGATGCGTAGTGTCCTTGTTCACGACAATTGAAGCAAGTGATTCAGTCGGCTCTCCCTGTTGCGTGGATACTCTTGCCACTACCAGAAGCCGTCGATCTTGTTTGCTCTTCATATACCTTCGAGTCTCTATTCAGGTGACATTGCGCTGATCTATGTCCTGTTTTTCCACAGTTGAAACATTTGGGTCCAGCGTAGGGCCAATTCAAGTGGTTTTTCTTGGCGTCAGGACCTTTACGTTCATTACCACCAGACAAAGCGCTTGGCTATTCGGGTTGATCACACACGTCTGCTGTTGCCAGCCATGCACGTGGGTCGACATTTCGTTTTTCAGGGTCAAAATCTGGAAAGCGATCATCCACAATCGCAGGTGTTTTCCATTGCTTTATCGATAGCCATCAAGTTTTTCTTTTGCTGTTCTAGCAGAAAACGCCATTTTTCCGTGACATTGTCACTTTCAAAAAATGTACATTGTCTTTGCGCTTTTCTTGGCTGTGATGGAAGCCGTTTCACACGTGGGGCATTCGAGTTGCATTTCAAAAAGACGTTTCCAACGTTCACACTCATTATCTTGCAAAATATTTGCGCAATGACCTGTATTCTGTTCCTGGTTCGTCACAGGTAATCCCACTTCTGATGCCGGAGCGTCAGAAGGGGCCTCGTAGCGGTCTAGGCTTTATCTATCCATCGTGGGCGTTGTAACGACCGGAATTTGAAAATAAAAGCACACTTGTATTGTACAATGTCTACTTATTTGCCTGTCTTACAATTTTGTACAAAATCAAACATATTTCGAGCCAATAGGTTAGCATGTGTAATCTTCGTTTTTGCAGCCATCAAATCCATTTGACCGCCGCCATCACTCAGACTGACACTTACTACTCTATTCGGGGTTACCCGCTCATAATTCTTTAAACTAGCAACATTGCAAAATCAAGTTATTCAAACTTTATAGTTGAAACTAATTCATAATCCGGGTGCCGCCGCCGCGCCGTCATATATAAAAATGAAACCCGTTTTCCGTTGTCACGACATCACATGAAAACGGCTTGACCGATTTGGCTGATTCTTTTTTTAAAATGTTCCTTGAAGTTCAATGATGGTTAAGAACCATCATTGAACTTCAAGGAACATTTTAAGAGAGAAAAATTCTAAAAAAAAAAGTTAGTTAGTGTAGGGTAGTGTAGGGTAGTGTAGGGTAGTGTAGTGTAGGGTAGGTAGGGTAGTGTATGGTAGTGTAGGGTAGTGTAGGGTAGTGTAGGGTAGTGTAGGGTAGTATAGGGTAGTGTAGGGTAGTGTAGTGTAGTGTAGTGTAGTGTAGTGTAGGGTAGTATAGTGTAGGGTAGGTAGGGTAGTGTAGGGTAGGTAGGGAAGGTAGGGTAGGGTAGCGTAGGATATGTAGGGTAGTCATTTGACGGGAGCGAAGCCGCGGGTAAAAGCTAGTTGTAATATAAAATGACAATAGATTGATCATATCAGCAATTCCTTCGATTGGCAATTGGTTCACTGTAGAGCAGTAGCGAGGGGTTAACATGGGTGCGAGTAAATCCGCTACTTGTACCAAAAATTATTATAAACCTGACCTAATTAAGCGACGGAAAATCTTAACAGCGAGATTCAGAAACCGTCGCTCAACTAACAACGCCATCTAGTGACCGCATTCCCAACTTTTTTCACAAATTCACAATTTTCTCAAAAGATGACGCAGTCAACCAATATTTATGTAAACACAATTTTAAAAATAAGTATGTAAATTATATTATTAAAGTTCACTCACCAAATGCCGCTCGCTCAATGATGCAATAAATCCAAACCGGCGTTTTTATTAATTGTCGTAACTTAATTTTGGGAACAGGATTTTTTGGTCGCGTAAAACGAATGCGATACTTTGTATCAAATCATTTTGTATATCACTCGAAAGACCAGAGAATGAGGGATTCTGTGTTGAGGAACATTGTTCCAAATGCGAATCGATTACGGTATCATACTTTTTTAAATATAACAACGTTTCGATGTAGTTACCGCGGTTATCGGTAGCCGAATTTTCGTGGTGTCCGCGAAAAGCTAACTCTTGTTTACCTAGCAAAATGACTGTGTCGATGAACCGTTTCATTAAACTTCTATTCCGATTTACTTTTCTATTATGAACTTCATACGTATTAGTAAAAAAGTTTCTATCCTACGATTTCCGAAATCTTGCAAAGAAAAGAGAAACAACTTCGGATATGTTTTTCGGTCTGAACATGTTTTTTGGACGAATTTGTAAGATTATTAATATCACTAAAGCCCGTGTGGCTCCATAAGTCTACTAGAATCTGAGAATAACAAACATGAGAAACAAAACATTGTTTTTACTGCACTATCACTACGCAAAACTCACTAGTTTACATAATAATAAATCAATTTCAACCATAAAACTATAAGATTCTAAATTATAATACGAATATATCAAATAAAATGAACAGGTGAAATATGACACATCAATAAGCGCGAACCAACTCTGTTGTCATTATTGTCAAATGTCAAACTAAATAATAATATCTAAATAAATTAAGAAGTTCAGTATCATTCCATCTCGTTCTAGCGGATGCATTTTATGGTATGTAACTCGATTAATAGCGGGTTCCCTTGAACCAATATTTAGCCGTGTTATACTCGCTTGACGCCTGCGTAACACCGCTAGATGTCGCTAGGAACTATGAATTAAAATGTATGAAATTCCGGTATTATGAATGGGCTTACCGAGACCGACCTGTAGCCCAAGCACGAATATTTGCGAAAAGTTATTCGTATCGAAATCGAGTAACATTTGTATGAGAATTGTACAGCGCCCCTATCGGGTATAAAAGGTACCAAAATATGGCAGCACGAATGATTTTAGCGCGCTCTGGTAATCGAAATCGAAACGACATGGTAAACGAAACTCGAAACTTATAAACAATTGTGAGATTTTTGATAGCACGAACATCGTTTTGACGTACGGTAACGTAAAGTCTCGAAGGCTGGCTAACGAGTATGCTCGAAACATTTTTCACTTGAAAATAGTCGGTGAGAAAGGTTTCGAAAAGTGTAAAAATAAAGTTTTAACCGTGTTTATGTTTTGTTTAGTGTTTAGTTCTGTGAATAAAAGTATTTTAAAATTATTGTTAAGTTATTGGAACAATTATAATAGACCCAAAATAATTTAAAATGCAAAGACCGCCACTGTATGAACGTAGTAGGTACCAATATTATTTTTTGGCGGCAAAACTAGAAAATTATGGATATCAGTCACGATTTGCGTACATATAGAACTAATGTGTTTGAAAAAAAATTGAGTTGCTTATATGTTTTTTTTTATCATTATAGAGAAATTGCGCGCAGAGCAAAACTTAGGAATAGAATTAACCCACTAGACATAAATGAAACCAAATTTAAAAATAGATATAAAGCTTTATTTGTTAATTAGAAGAATTTATTTGTTACTTCCTTCCATTTCATTTGTATGAAAATTCCGACCTCGTGGGCCGCCTGAAGGTTTAGACAAATCTCCATTTTTGGAATAGAAATAGCATTGCACTTTAAAATACTTCACACTAAAGTTTATGCCACTCAACAGTTCTCATAATTAATTATTCACTTATAAGCACTTAATTATTTATAGAAAAAAAAAAACAGGAATACTTTTGTTGTGGACGTGTCACAAAACATAAACAAACTTAGCCTTCTTGGCGCCCTCACGCGTCGGATGTCAAAATCAAAAATGTCAAGTGGGTGCGTTCGGTACCCGTAATTTTTTTTAAATAAAATCTCCGAAACTATGTTATACTGCTGAAGATAATGCTACTTTACTATGTCTAATAATTAACTTTGGATCTCTTCTTTATAAAACATTCAGTTTTTATTTAAATTTAATAATAATAAAACGTTTAATCGACGGAGAAAAAAATATTAACAACTTGATTTAGTTTTCGAACGCAAAGATTCATTCAACAATCGTTCATTTTGCTCACTATGGCGCGTCTCTATTTACATTAGCATGACGTCACCTTCAAATTTGAATCGAGTGTTCGATAATGCTTCGAATGTGCTTCGTGCTGCCTACTATCGACAGACTTTGTTTTTGAATCGAGGCGTCGATACATTGTCGATTCGAATTCGTTAGATATTCGTGCTTGGCCTACTGTTTTGCGTGAGTTGATATTGCCCCGAAAAAACTTGTAGGCGTTTATTTATTGTTGATTTTTATTTTCACAAGCAAATATTATGCAGTTAAATGATATTTGAATGATAATTTAAAATAATAGATACTACTATTTGCCATAATTTGAAAGTGAAGCCGGCCGGAATGGAGTTGTTTGGAGGCTGCGCGGCTGCTGTAGAGCATGCTCATAGTAACCGATTTGTAAGCAATCGAATGGGCATTGCTACAAACCGCTACGACGTGCTACGAACCGAAGTTGAATTTTGCTACGAAATGCTACGAGCGGCTTTGTCGATAATCGCCCGAGCGATTCTGAATTCTACGAGCCAGAAATACTGAAATGTCTGTGAGGAACATTGGCCAATAGACTAAAGGATGTTTGGTTGTTATTTATTATAAAGACTTTTAGATAGTTTTTAATTCTTTAGTTTTGAACTTACAATATACACGTAAATACGTCGTAGGACCTGGAAGTAAACATTAATATAGGGAGTACAAAGAACTATAAACGTATGGTTTTTACAGGCATTTAATATAATTTTCTCGACAGTAGATACTAATAATAAATTTATGGGCACAAACAGAATTTCTGAAAATAAAACTAGGCAATTAAATAAAGACAAGTGTGGTTAGTTAGTAGAAGTTTTTTATAGACTCTAGTAATTCATGTTTAATTCAACGTACATCGAAGTAAGTGCGCAATCTAGCAGCTCACTATAACAAACTTAACAGATACAGTCTCAAGTGTTGTGTGAAGCGACAGACAAACAGATCGCCGCTCGCCATCTCTAATCTGAATGTCAAAACAAAGTAATCGAGTACACTAGACTCGATGAATACAGGGATCGAGTCACAAACGATTATCTACTGAATACGAGAGTCGATTTTAAGTCGAGAGCAAAAGAAAAAAGCGCGGTAATTGAGCTATTAATTCAGTGGGGATGGTGTTATGTGGTAGTGTTGTGTGTAGCGTGTAAGCAGAGATAACAAGCTTTGGGAAGACTGTGCGAAGCTTTGTATAAACTGCAAGTTTGTGACAGAGGCCTCGCCTTCGTGAAAAATAACAATACGAGATTATGCATTTGTTACTCAGTGATAATGTAACATACTAGCTTCTACCAGCGGCTTCGTCCGCATATAAGTTACTGCATACAAACTTTGGACTTCCATTTCATCCCCTTACTGCCAATTTCTTCACCAAACGTAACAACCAAAGTAACAGCCAAAGTAACGTCATAAAGTGGATAATAACCAAAGTAACGTCATAAAGTGGATAACGTCAATAGCAACTGTCGTCTTGTAAATGTTTTCACTTGGATGAAAACATTTACTAGACGACAGTCGCTATTGACAACAGTAATGTTCAAGGAAAAGTTATTACTTTAGTTTTAGCTTTTTTGAAGAAATTGGCCGTTAGAGAGTGAATTTTGGAAAATCCTCTTTCAGTGCTCGCCTACGTCAAGAAAAATAACCTTCAGTGAAATTTTACGCTCCTATTCCGAAACTACCATTACCTACTACTAAAAGAAAAGCCATGCGCGTGTCAGTACAGCAGAGAGAAATGTTTCACAATTACGTTTCTCAAAAATCATGACAAAAATAGGACTTCATATAAAGATTATAACCTCGGCTTGGTGAAGTTTTTGTATTGAGTGATTTAAGCTCTCAGCATTTTATAGTTATTCAGAGTAATAGAAAGAATGATGCATTGTTAATACTTACTTGAATTGTAATCTAAAGAAAGAATTAGTGTAAGCAAATACTATAGTAGTATTGAATTCCATATGAAGGACCTTTTGCATATTTGATTAGCTTAGGGTTTCCGGGTTCGCTACACAAGCAAATCATGTTTTATCTTACCCATTTCCGTTTGGGATATCAGATATTTTCCTTCATTTTGTATAACATCTGTATCTGGTGCGATGACCTAGAAACATGGAACACTGTTGGGACACATTCATTACAGAGATTTGGGAGCAGGACCGCAAATATACGAAACTTTGATACTTGTTGGAAGTTTTCTTCTGAGAAGGTTTTGGTCCTTTGAAGGAATGAATCGCTCTTTGGAAAGGAAACGATCCGCTTAGATTTAGCTTATTTATGTAATCGTATGAATTTTCAACACAAAGAGCTCCTTTTATTATACGTGAGGATTGGTAATTGACCTAATATACTTGGAATTTATATACTTACTAGCCAACGACGTCAAATAGCCTCGTGATAGTAGAAATATATCCTAAGGAACATACTCCAACAATAAAAAAGTAGGTATTCTATGCTATTCCAAGTCATGGTTTACCAATGTACCGAGTTTCATCGCAATCGATTCAGTAATTTTTGCGAGAAAGAGTAACAAACATCCATACATACAAATTAGTTTCGCATTTAAGTAGGATTATACTCGTAGTATATGAAACAGGTAAGGGTAGTAAATAAAGCAGTAAACATTATGAAGGTAAGCATAAAACAGAAGAGTCTACCAATGCTCTTGCAAAATAGCAAAAATTTACATAGTACTTAAATGTTTCTCTCAAAACATGGAATGTGAACTAGAATACAAATACAAACACAAGTTTATGAGTGAAAAAACGGTGATACACACGAAGTATACAACCGCGGTTGGAATAAGAATGTTCGCTTTACCGAGCAACAGCGAGGAGAGGAAACAAATGAAGAATGTTATGAGAGATACACGACAGAGGGCGCTGATGGATGACCAGCCTTTTTGTATTTTATTAGCATTATCGGCCTAGTAATGTTCCCACTGTAGGGACTCAGGCCTCCTCTCTAGGAGAGGGAATGGGCCCTTATCCACCATGCGGACATAGTGCTTATTAGTGGATGTCACATGTTGTCGAATTTTTGGTTCTAGGACATGCTGATTTCCTCACGATGTTTTCTTTCAGAGAGCAGTAGAGCTGAAATTAATTACACAAAGTAAAGTTGTGATATTTAAACTTTCGCTACTATATTTTTTTTTAGATGGGAGTTTACTAAATAAGTTTTCTCGCGCTGGGCTGGGAGTGTTAGACTTTGACTGAATAAAATCCACCCATGTTCCCTCAGTTGCTCTATGCGTTCGAGGGCCGCGGTAACTATTTCGAACAATTCTGCAAAACTTTTGACATGCTGAAAGTGTTAATATAATTCTTTGAATAATAACTTTTCACTTTCATGAATTAACGCGACGGAGTAATTTTATTTAGACATCAAATATGTTAAAATGTGCACTTTATTGACATATTTGCTAGACGATTCCAAACGTCGCAACAACTATACAAGGCGCCGCGCCGCGGCGATAAGCTTGGAGTAAAGTACATTACCTTTTCCTAGTATCTCTGCGAAGAAAAAACAATAAACTATACCTAGAAAATGTAAAGGATCGCGGGAGATACGTCAGTAAATGTGGGAGGGTCAATGACTCGTTTGTTATTCCATGTTTATCTGGCGCCAACCTTAGCTAAGATGTGCCGAAAATTAAAGGTTAAATCGCACATTCAATATCTGCTCATTTGCCTATTTGGCGCAGCCGTGAGACACACAATGTGTTCTACTGTATTTTGTATTATACTTATATACTCGTATTGTGTGTAGTGTTCTATTTTCATCTTAAGCTTTTAAACATTGTTTGTACACTGTGTGTACCAAAGAAAATATTTTTCTTCTTTTCTTTCTTTCTCATTTCTCTATTTTGTGCGCTCACCATCTACGATTGCATCACTGCTTACCATCAGGTGGGATCACAGTCAAGCTCTAGTTTAAATAAATAAAAAAAAATGATTTGATTGAAGTACAGCTAAGGAATGCAATTCCCTGCTGGAGTCTGGGTTTCCTGATAGCGACAACCTGGGAGTTTTAAGTTAAGAGTGAATAGATTAGGCTTTTAGGCAAATATTCTTCATCGTCAATCACGTCATTGTTTTCCATCAGGTGAGATAGTAGTCTAGCGCGAGCATACTATGAATAATAAAATAAACACTGAAATTATGTCATCTCTCGACATAGGCCTGTTCAATTTATTGCTCTTATTTATTCAGGTAGGCTTGATTAATATTCTCAACTTAATTTTAGCCACAGAACAAAATGTTTAGAGAATTTTATGATGCTAAAACAATGTTAATACCTAGGGACGCGTTATTACCATACAAAAGCTAATAAACAAATTTAAAATGCCACTGAGGTTAACTTAAACTTTTTATAGCAAAATGGTGGGTACTTAAATACCCTTAAAGTTGCCAAAAGGCACCGTTAGGCCCAGTTAGGCCTTTTGTACACGGCACGTTTTTCACCGTGTGTAGGTGCGGTTAATAAAACGTACCGTGTACAAGAGTCCATTATCATAGCCTGCGATACAACACTGATGAAACAAGGCGGCGCACGGTGGTCCAAGCGCCCTACAAGGGCGGTCATAAATATCTTACTTTATTAAATTTGTTAAATGGGATGTTTTTTGAAGGGTAAATAATAAAAAAATACTTCACTAATGTAAATTAATGCTTTATTTACATAATCTAATACATTATGTACAATAAACTGTAAAATATGTAGTATTTAATTTACATTTAAATTGTCAATATTTGAGATTTATTCTCCATCGCTCGGAAATACATCTGAATATGATATTAACGCTGTTTATGAAGGGGTTATCATTAAATATATATGTATTCTTTTATATATTATACACATTATGTACAACAAAAGGCAAGAAAACCAAAACTACAATTTACATAATTATTTACAAACCTCATCATAACCACAACTAAGTTAAATAAGTACTACAACTAACCTAATTTGAATTTAAACTAAATTTTTAATAAATCTAAAACCTGCCTTGACATAACGCTCTTTTTCTTACGGGGAAGTTTCCGAAGACCAGTAATGAATGCGCACTTCGTGCACTTCTCGGTACCCTTTACTAATTCAACACATTCAATTTCATTTAACCAATCTGAATACTTATTCAAAAATTTTGATTTACTTCTAGAGACAATTTTCCAAAATCTATCAACACTTTTACATAAATTGAGTATCTTACTATCTAAGTTCTTAATGTCTACATTTTCGACCTCATCCAGTAAGGATAGAATAGTTTCCAACACGTGTTAATGTTTTTGAGGAACAGTTCCAGTTATGGCAGACCAAATCTCAAAGAAATGCATCCTTGAGAAAGAACATTTAACCAAAGTACCTGAAAAAAAATTTTATTATATATTTTCGTAAGTTTCGTAGACCGTGCTACGCCAGAGCCTACGCAGACGTAGAGGCTATATGCGACTATTCGCCGTTTATGTCAACAAGCTCCCTCAGTGATCCATACAACTCTGACTACCGTTCTTACGCACGGCGAATTAACCGTGCCTACACACGACGGAAAACGGGCCGTGTACTAAAGTTCTTCTAGCTACCGAATGCTAAATTAACCACTCCACTTTATCTAAGTCAACAACAAGTCTCTCAGAAAAGTGACTTGGCACAGATAAAAGACAAGCGCTGTCTTGTATTTACAAAAAGTTTTCGTTGTCTATAATATCTAGAAAAATCTTTGTTCATTTTTCTTACAATATAGGTTGAGCTTCAAACTTCATTTTTATTTGGGTTCCGTACCCAAAGCGTAGAACGGGACCCTATTACTCTGACTCTGCTGTCCGTTCGTCTGTCTGTCTGTTACTAGGCTGTGTCACGTACCGTGATAGCTAGACAATTGAATTTTTTACAGATGAATTGTTTCTGTTGATGGTATAACAGCAATACTAAAAACTGAATAAAATAAATATTTAAGCGGGGCACCCAACAAAATTGATTTGTTTGCTATTTTTTGCTACAGATGGTACGGAACCCTTCCTGCGCGAGTCCGACTCACACTTGGCCATAATTTGTTCTGATTTCATTATTAAGATTCTCCGCTGCCGAGGAGTACTTCATTTTGAATTTCCGGATGCCGTGTCTGGTGTAGTAACTAATTAGACTGTTCATATTTACTGAGTTAGTTGAGGGTCCTAAGCTAATAACTATACTTTGGTCTCTCGTCTGCACGTGTCTGCGAGGGGCACTAAACTAACTGTAGGTACTCACCGCCGCCTCTTTAATAGAAATTACTTTTAAAAATACCCTTTTCTGCGTACATAACTATATTATGCGTCTATCTTATTTTATCTTGCTTTCCGGTTTCCGCACTTAGTCCCGTTGGAACATTGTGCGCCTAATAGTTATTAAAAGCTTTTTTAAGTGATAAGAAAGTATTTCAATGATGTCTACTAGATTTCCGCGTATGTTGCTACATGACAGCATAGGAAATAAGATTCACAATCCTGCATTACTATGTTAGCAAAACCGTAGGGGCCCACCAGAGCCGAAGTCTTCTGAGGGCATGGTTTCCGAAAGGGATACCCAGGGTCATGGAACGCAAGGAAAAGAATGAACATAGGAGTGGGTTTTAGTCAGTAAAAGTGTGCAGCGTGTCCCTTACATACAAACTTACAATTTATACCACTTTTTAATATTAGTACCTAGACTAGCTACACATATTTATAGTACCGTCTGTTCAATATTCGAAAGGTATTTTCTACCTGAGGCTTGAGTCGTTTAATGACATGCACATCTAGGCGAAGATCACGTCAAGGTCGAACTAAAGGTATCTCGTAAAACAGGACAAAACTATAAAGTACAAGATACATTTTATTGCCAATCAATCGGTCCCTGTTTAAGAAGTCTGCTCTAAGATTACACTGTACCACACTAAGAGCGTGCTAGGAACATAACGGACAAAAAATACTCCTGGTACTGAAAAATATGAGGCTATGCTCACTAGACCGTTCTGTCAGTGAGAAGCAACGCCGCTTGTCTGACGCGGATTGTATTGGCACCGGAAAAATAATTATGCATAAATGCCAAATAAGTGTGGCGAAATTTCGGCGTTCATACCGGGTCGTATCGGGCTTTATTCCGTGCTTGATATGTTCTTAACACGGTCATATAGGTATGAAACGGTCAATACGGTGTATGGGTCAGACTTCTTTGGTATTTCAGATTTTATTCATTCTCTGTTTCTTTATTGTCATCTGAGACTCATTTATTGGACAGTACGATGTCCACGCGCGACCGAGCGCCGTAAACACGTTTTATTTCCTGACACGGAAAGTGAATCCTGACAAAGTAACTTTGCGAAAAGAAAAAAAAATTTACAGAGTACGGCCATTCAATAATCCACCTTATGTCAATAACCATAAAGGTGCTGTAAGCAAACATAAAATAAAGGGTGAGATGAAACTCGGATTTGTGAAATGATCCAAATTGAGACTATCAAGTCTATCGGCAATTCGGTGTTATTGTGAACGTTGACAAATTGTTTAAACACCTTTTGATTTATTGCGGATCGACATTTAAGTTTATTCAATTGGAAGTACCTGAATTATCAGTTATACCTATAAAAATATAGAACATTTAAATGCCATTATCTATGCTTTTGGTTGTATTAGAACAAATGAAGGGGTCGAAAAGTTGTGGCAAACCACGTATTAGAACACCCAGTGTTGGTAAGTCTTCCACAAGATGGACTGACGACCTTTTAAGAGTCACGGGAATCATGGATACGAGACACACAGAGATGGAAATATTCATTGTGAGGGCGAGGAAGACCTACATCAGCAATTATAAAACGTTAGAACTTTTGTACAGTTTTAATTGGTCGTTTCCTAAGGAGAAGAACCGGCAAAATCTCTATGGTTACACTGTTGACACAGTAAAACATACCTACGAAGGAAGTATATTCTGCTTGGGTGAAGAATTTTGTGGAGGCCAACGGTGGCAGTGACTACTCGCGACCAGCCCTGGTTCAGAGCGAGGGTCCGCTATGTATAGCTAACTCATTAATAAAAAGATTGATTTTACAAAATTTCTATATTACAATATTAAACAAACAAAATAACTTTATTAGCAGTATGGAAAATAAGTACATAAATATATTCACGTTCTCAGAGGATGTTCAAGTAGAATTAGAAAGCTAATATTGTTACTTCCACGTTAGCGCCGCTCATTACCGTACATTCGCTCGTATTTACGCAACAATTTCTCTGTTTATTCGAAATTACTTCCATTAATTATGTTTACACTTATCGCTCTTTCTTAATAAAATGAGGAGCTAAACGAAATTCTGTTATTGAAATTAACGTTAATTTATTTTAATGTTTAATAATTTAATAACGTATAGATATTAGGGGCCTGCTAAGATCGAGGATTCAAGTTTTGTGACACCGCTTTTTAGTTTTGTGAGGCTGCATACCTTACATATTATGCAACCTAAAAGTTGGATAAAAAAAACCTTTAACTCATTTTTATCAAAAATAAAGTCTGTAAATATTCCTGTATAAAATAAAAAACAGCCACGAATAGCGATACTTAAAACAAAGCTAAACCCACAACTCATGACTCAGACAACAGACTTTCAGCAAACAACATAAAACGCTCCAAAAAATGATCGTTATAAACCAACAAATTACAAAGTAACATCACGTACATTATTCATATACGTAAATTAGTCGGATGTCAGCGTTGTCCAGGCATACCGTCAGCATAACCCTACTATTGCAGGCTATCACGGTATCTATAGTAATATCTATAGTCAGGAGGTGGGAGATTACAAGCGAGAGCTTGATGAATGGCTCGCACTTGACGGAGAAACAATTGATGAGGTGGCAATGAGTCAGGGTATACTTTGTTGTATGGATTACACTTAGAGGATTGGGCAAAAAATAAAACAATAGAGATTGTGGGTAATGGTTATTTGTGAAATGATTGGGTACTTGCCTATTTTTTTTTGTGTCATAATACTCGTAAAATGTAGTGTAATATTTCACAGTTATTCTTGTGTAAACGCTAACGTATGAAAAAAACGTGACGAGAGTCAATAGTAAAGCCTCTCTACAAACAAGGTTCCTCGAGTTCGCGCTCCATGTTCCCCTTAGTTGCCCCGGGGCAAATACTCAGCATTACAGAGCAATCACTGGCGGTCAGTGATGTGCAATAATGCCTCGCGACTCATTGAGTATCGATTGTATCTTTTTACTGTCTTGATCTGAGATAGAAAGAGGTTTTTAATACTTTTAGAGTTTTTGAATTATTGCTTTTATTACATTAGGACTGTTCACTTTTAAGCTCACAACTCTATTTTGGTTTTAAAAAATAGGTCTTTTAGTCCGTTTTTTAATTATAAAGGGTAATCCAATTTCAGTTTCGTTACGTTCAATTAATAAAAAAGCTAAACCAAGAAAGTTATTACTACAAAGTCTTTAGTAACTTTTTAGGTTAGCTTTGTGGTTTATAAACATAATACAAAATTAAACATACCTACTGGAGATTAAAATGATAATTTAATATTCGTTTCTGACAATTGACTGAATTGTGTTTAATAAAGTCTATCTATTCTATGGTGGCATCAAAATCGACCACATTTCAGATAATAGCATTTTAACTTACAGACGGTAGCGTAGTTCATATTTTATTTTAAAATGAGTCGCATATAGAACGATATAAAAAAGGATACGGCTGGAATATTTTCAGTTTCATATTTGCGAAAATCATGAAAGCCGTGGAGCAATATGCGGTGCATTATATCTAGTGTGGCGAGCACAAAGGCAGCGGCTATCGGAAGTGAGGCTCCAGTGCCACACTGTGGCGTTGTGGTGTGTGTGTGTTATACTGATGAATACGAGTATAAACTGTACGTGCCACATGTGGTCGGGGTCGTTTTGTAACAGCATTTATTATGATGATGTGATAATAATACTATTACCAACGCTCACGGATATCTCTCGTTGCAGAATAAACTCCTAATTATTATTTTACTGTTAACCATAGGCCTCCCACAAATGTCACCACAACAAAAGATCCTCATGTGTGACTCTCATCCATCGCATTCTCGCGACTCTCACTAGGCTGATTATGCTATGCTGTGATTATATCTACCAGACTTTGTCGTGGTTGGTTTTTTGTGTAGCCTTTGGCATATAGTCATTTGTGAATGCTATGTTCCTACTCACTCGGATATGTATGTTCCCATCCATAAAAAACTTTAAGTCGAATATGTTGTACGTAATCATCTTTAAACCAGCTATGGTTCATACACAACACTAATTTAACTTGTAACGAGCGAACTCACTTCCAACTACACGCAAACAAATAAATGATTTAAATTCCTCTCTTGTCTTCCCCGACCGTTTTAAATATTTCCACATTTATTTATTCTGTGTATTTTCTTCTTTAACTGTTTGTAAAACAAAAAGTAAATGGTGAATAAGACTTAGTATTGTGTAATTAAACATCGTGGAGTTTGAGACTGAATGTTGATTACAAAGTTCGACAGAGTTAGTATTCAAGAGCATTTCAGCGTGAAGGAATTTTTTCAAGTCAACGGAGGTTGAAATCAGAAACTGAAGATGTTTTGAAATTATAATGGAATTTGTTGATTTTAATTAATTTTACTTTAACTTGAAATAACAGAATGGGATATTAAAATAGACTTAGCAGGAAAAATGGATTCATTTGAACAATTTTGTTTTAAAACTATTTTTTTTTAAAGTTATTTGCATTCTGGGCATGCCCAATCGAGCCGTAAGTTTCCTCTTCGCGGAGTGGTACGTGAGGCAAAACTGCGTGTTTACTTTCTGTTTGACGCAGGTCCTCACCGGAGATAAGTTTTAAGGAAGGTTTCTGTTTATTATATAAGTGTAATGAAGATGTACCTATTTCATGCACCACATTTATGAAATACTGGAGCTCATTCATCTGATGTTCTTAGCACACTTTGTAGATATATCACGCTGGGTGACAATCGAACTCCGCAATGCTAGGTCATCCATTACTTCCTATCCGCTACAGTTGCTCATCTATTTTCACCTGTTGTAGTTCTGTCGTTTAACGCTGAACAAGAATGCATTGAACTTTGATGATTTAATTTTGATACATGAAAGCCTTTGTTGGCTTTCATGCAACTGAATTTGACCTATTTGAAATGGACCTATGTATTTTGGTGCAGACGTGACGCACGTAATTGCATTTTCACCTAACTATTGTGTATGTAGTGAATAAAAAAAACACAATTTAAAACCGCAAGAAAAAACCTCGTATCGTATTCTGGAGGGAACGAATGTGTGTGCAAACAGAATTTCATTCTGAATGTAATGGAGCATTTCATCTGCCTGCCTAGCCTTTTCCCAACTATACTGGGGTTGGCTTCCAGTCAAGCCGTATTTAGCTGAATACCAGGACGAGTTTACGAGGAGCGGCTGCCTACCAGACCTCCACAACCCATTAACTGGGATAACACGGTAATGGAGCATTTATTTCAGTCATTATCTGGTGTGTGACGCATCGCCGACCTTTCCACTCAGTCGACTCCCCCGGCGCGCGGCGGCGAGTGTGAACACATAGATTTACAATTAGTATGCTCGCTAATCGGGGGATGAAAGAGAATGTGGGAACTAATGACCGGGAGAACTCGAGATTATTAAAGCTTTTCTACTAGAGGAGAAGATGTGATAGTCGAAGACTATTTGAAAAAAAAAAATACAGTAGTGAACAGTGTTATTTATACACGTGTTTCTTGCGTGGCGAATTGCGTGTTTATCACCTGACGCAGGTCTTTACCGGAAAAGCCTGCTAAAAATATATTTATTGAGAAAAAACGAACTGGTTTAAATCAGTTCGTCTTTTCTCAAGCCACGCATAAAGTATCGACACAATGTTAGGAAGTGTTACGTAAACACGAGCCTCATGTTTTTTTACTACATTTTCCTGTTTTTCGTGTCACGCAATCATAATCGTCGTATCGTTTTATTTATTCACTTGAACCGTGATTAGTTTGTTAATCTGCGTATTGAGTTATTACACTAACTTCATCCAATAACTCATTAACGTCAATCAAGCTAAATGATCCGTGAGCTAAGCTGCCAATCACAAACTAATAACCGCAATAGCAGCTAATATATCTATAATATGATTCATGCTGCAACAGGTAACGTAAGTCATAGTGTAGTTAACTCTATGTACACGTATAATCATACAATTATACTTATGTCTATGTCTGGAAGCATAACGTATCATAATCATAATTTTCTCACTTATGGGACTGAGCGGAAAAGAGGCTTAATTGCTCTTTTCTAGGACAGGGGTTTTTGGTTCTAGAACATGCCGGTTTCGTCACGATGTTTTTTCTTCACCGTTTTGAGAGCAATGGGTATGAAATAAATTACACAAAACATTTAATGTTTTGTGTAATTTATACAACCGAGACAAATTTTGTCTCGGTTTGAACCTGCAATGTACAACTCATAAGTTGGAGTCCCTATAACTAAGCTATCACAATTCTCAGGAGGTATGTATGGAAAGCTAAGTGACTTATGCATTTAACCGAGCTTAAGGCGGGCGCGACGTTAGAATTATCCATAAAACGTAATACCAAAATCATTTGCAATTTAAGCATATTCACACCATAATATGATGTTATTCGGATTCAGACAATAATTATCTAGGTTCCTACATCGTCTTTTTGTTGAAAAACTTACCCCAAACGAAATTTAAGCGAATTTAAATTTGCACATTTTCACAGCGAAAATGTCATGTTTTTATTTTGTTTTTTCTATATTATAAACAACAATATTTCAAAATATCTTTTCGTAGGAACACAGATATTATTATCAAGTTATAAATACTCGAAACAATAATGGAAATACATTAATTTTTCATTCATCATTTTTGGTATTACGGAACCTCTCCCAAATTTCCAATAGTTTGTATTGCTATCACAGCAAGCAACTGTCAGTGTGCGGATGATGACTTTACTCCAGTCGGTGTGTCCAAGAATTGTTTAAACTATCTGGACACTTAATATAATAACATGTATTACAACATTTCGACGCAGAGATATTTTATCGAGGTAATAATACCTACTAAACTGCTGCGCAGCAAATTACTTCTCTTTTTATGAATTATGTTCACCATTGAAGCCTGAATTGTTAAAATTTTATTGCATTTTATTACAATCGTGTCAAACATAAAAGTTTAGAAACATAAAAGTTAAACAGTTAATGGCAGTCGAAAAAAACAATGTATCACTTTTATTTTCTGCTCGTGAATTTGCGAAATTTATGCTTATTGTTATATCTAACGACAAAAACCCTTTTGTTTTCATGAATATATTGTTGTTGTTAACGACCTCTCAAACCCTATTAGAAATAGGGCGTAATAATATGTTTTTATTGTTATTGATAGGCTTGTGCCTGACCACTATCTCACTTAGTGTTAAGCGATGATGTAGTCGACGGCGGAGTACACTTGGCTTGCAGTAACCTAATCACTCTTGACTTAAGACGCCTAGGTTTTGGAAACTGGAAGAAGTCATTGGATAATCTCCCTTCTCCAAAAATAAGACTCGAGCAATCTGTTAATCATCATTTATGAAATTTGAACTCATGTTTAGATAAGTTTAAAGACACTTATTCAGTTCTCCATCAAACAGTGTATTTTTTAAACCAATTGCATGGAATCTAAAAAATCTATGGTGAAATATTAATTCATAAAAGCATTTCAGAATCCTTGTTAAAAATCATACAAATGGCTTTCGTTCCGCTACATGAAACGTTCTGAGCAGACGACGTTTTTAAAACGGTTTTAGGCCGTAAAAAGATTCCGGTTTTAAGACGTAAGTCCTTTCTTTAATCTAGTTTAGAAACAATAATTAAAAAGTCTTAATTATTTTCTTTATACTTATTATAGTAGCTTTTTCCAGCGGTTTTGCTCACATAAAAGTACACTACTACTAGATTCAGTAGATTGCTAGTAGTTTCGTAATATACTGGTGAAAGAATGTTCAAAATGAATACAAACTGACATTTACCTCTTTATGATATACTAGCAGCCCGTCCCGGCTTCGCACGGGGTAGACAATTATTTATTTTTGGAAATTTGGATAAAAAACACTTTTTTTAGTTTCATATTTCTACACCTTCGGTTACATTGGTCAAATTTTACCAAGGATTCCTAATTTTTTTCAAAATGAAATGTAGCCTATGTCAAATTGGAAGAACGTAGCATTCTATTGGTGAAAGAATTTTTTAAATCGGCCCTGTACTTTTTGAGCCTATTCATTACAAACATACAAAAATAGGTACAAATCTTTCCTCTTTATAATATTTACCTCTTTATGATATAAGTATAGGGGGAGGCCTAAGTCCTACAGTGAACGTCTTTTGGCTGAAATGATGATGATGACATCATGCACAAATTGAAAATCTGCTTTTGATGCTTCTGAAAGGAAAATCGCCCTGGGACAAAAGGCAAAAAAGAAGTGGGTTTTAGTCAGTTATAGGTTTGACACGCCCTCCCGCACCGAGTAAAGAGCAGGAAAAGTCATTAGATCATTTACCACCTAAAAAAAAAGTCTACTATAAAGCTTTTTCTATAATAAACCATAGTAGAAAAGAAACAGCTTACCAAGACCCAGGAAGGCATTAGTGAGTGAAGAGATTGTTGTGTTAAATAAACTATTTGTTGCGTAATACATGTCTTGAGACTCTAAGAGTTTTATCTGGATTTAAAAACGAACAGTGCTCTGGGAATTACCAGCGCAGCACTCGACCGGCGGCTACGAAATGGAAAAATGTTTGCAAGCTTTTAAAAAGCTGTTTTAGTAAAAAATGTTTTATCAAATCTTTTAAAAATTGATTCTATATAAAAACTAAATACATTGAGAGCTGGAATGAGAACCGAAATTTTGAGTGGCTTTTGGCTACGAAGTATTAATTTATAATGGTTATGCTACGACAGCGTAGCTCACGTAGCGGTGGCGTAGGCCTACTACGCCGTAGCAGTGGTACCGAAAATACATTTTAGTTCTTAGATATTAAGCATTTTAAGTCAATAATAATGTTATTTTAATATCAGTCAGACTTCAAGTACTCTTGAAGTAACATATCCATCTATCAAAGTAACTTGAATTCAAAAACTTGCACATATTATAAAGACTTTTCCGAAGCGAGTGTAGTCTATTTGATCTCGCCGTCTTGAGAGAGATAAAGCCGCTCAGAGGCGCGACACACACCATACTGGGTGATAAAGTGAAGATACAACATGGATGGAATAATGCACACCCTTATACTTATTTTAGAAAATTTTGTTACAATCATAATACAAGCATTGAAGTTTTACTTAAATGAATTTGTATAGCGTTTTTTAAGAAATAATATTATCCTAAATCCTATTTCAAGTAGCGCAGCTATATAGCTACGATTACAGCTATGCACGCTAATAAAAACACGCTCGTTATGCAATCAAGATTTGTCAAAATCGGTAATTTTTTTAACGGTAAAGAACTATCGATTTAAAAAATATCTGAAATCGATTTTAAAGGTTGTTACAGGTTGTGCGTTTATTATTCACACAGTTCACAACACACACACAGTTCACAGTTTCTAACAGGTGAAGTAAGTATAGACTAAATTACTTTTTAAAAACTTTTGAATTCAAGCTACAATTCTGTTGGGAATATTTTAATATCACAGCTGGAATCTTAACAAAATTCTGACATTCAGCCGCATTTCGTTACGCTGAATGCTAATTCTAACTTTGTTAAGAAAAATATTTAAACCGTATAATGAGGTCACAGTGTTCCTCGGTATTGAAGCATCGCCGTCAAGTCTTCTAAGTTAATGAAAATTTCTGCGAAGCGAAGAAGTGACTGTTCTGTAGAGTCCGCGTGTGTTTAATTATAAGACTTGTTCTGCCCGAAAATAATCACACTAATATTGAAAAAACGAAAGATTGTGAGGTTGTATATTTGTTACTTCGTCACGGTCGAACAGATACACGAATTTGGATGCAATTTGACAAACGAGTCCCAACATTTAATACCGGCCTGGTTACCGGCACGGGTCTCCATTTCTTCATGAATAACCCATTAACCGTCATCCATGATACCTGGAGCCTCGGTAATCAACAGATGGCGAGTAAATTTCCTTCCCGAGCAGCCTCTGAATTAATTCAATAAGATTTGGGTCACTTTTAATGCAATTAAATACCCCAAAAGTGCCTCCCTAGAATTACCCGACCGTAATGCGAATTTAAAAGGCGTTGACAATATGTGTCATTATATTTCTTGTTAAGGAAATAGAATTTTGGTAAATAAAGTTTTTTTTTTTTTTTTTTTTTTTAAATTGTATAATCTAGTGCTTGACTGCGATCCCACCTGATGGTAAGCAGTGATGCAATCTTAGATGGTGAGGCGCACTAGTTTATTAAGAGCCTATTCACTCTAGCCTTGAAGACACCCAAATTATAATTGGACGGGAAGACCGCAGCAGGCAAACTATTCCAGTCCTTCGATGTGCGCGGTAGAAACGACGAAGCGAAGCGCTTAGTCCGGACCGTAGAGGTTTCAACAACAAAAGGATGGACATTCGCCGTACGACGGTTTGTCCGATGGAAAAAACGGGATGGCGGAATCAATTCGTGTAATTCCTGCGCACACTCTCCTTTTACGGCGAATAAAGAAAAACTCGGTGAAGGTAAGGGTTACTGGAATGGCGGTTTGATGTATGTGAATTTATAAGTTTTGATCATGTTTTTTAAAGTGTAAAATCATTAAAGATCTTGTCGCGCTCTGGGTGTAGTGATGAGCCGTCAAACTTTTACTAACTAAAAGTAACCTGTGTCATCACAAAAAAATATGATTTTTTGGGACTTAACCACGATTTTTTTTGCGGTTTCCCTACATTTGTGCTATAAGTCCTGGTTTCATACCAAATTTCAGAATTGTAGGTCAAAGGGAAGCCTTTATATGTTTTGATTTCCTAGCGAGTGTCTAAACAGAGAACGAAGCAAAAACATTCTTATATTTAGATTACGTTGACTTGGAAGTTTGACAATTTCACCGCTGCTTTGGGTAGCAGACTATTTATTTTTGAATTTGATATTAATTTCAGCTTCATCCCGGCACACGTTCCCTAGAACACAGATGATTAAACCAAAAACAAAGTGAAGAGTTCCAAAAGGTTTTTGTTGTTTTAGATATGGACCCCTAAAAAGCCAATCTATACTAATATTATAAAGAGGAAAGATTTGTACCTATTTTTGTATGTTTGTAATGAATAGGCTCAAAAAGTACTGGGCCGATTTAAAAAAATCTTTCACCAATAGAATGCTACATTCTTCCAATTTGACATAGGCTACATTTCATTTTGAAAAAAATTAGGGATCCTTGGTAAAATTTGAACAATGTAACCGCAGGTGTAGAAAAATTTCCAAAAATAAAAAATTGTCTACCCCGTGCGAAGCCGGGACGGGCTGCTAGTAGTCCATAATTATATAATCTGAAGTGAAGACCTATAAAAAAATAACGTAGTCGGCATCTACCATTATTGCTAGCTAAGTAATATTGCGTAGTTGGCATTTCGTTGCGTGGGTTAAAATAAAGATTACGATAGAAAGTAATAGTTTTGAAGTCTGCGCTCTCCAACAACCCGCCCTCATGAATTCATGATCTCGCGCGCTCTCAGTAGTTCTCAGCTTATCTGTAATTACGACTGAAAGGTCTCTGTTGCTGGGTAATCTCTATCCCATCTCGTGTCATTAGTACCTCGTAGTCCGCAGGACATTATGCGTTTGCCGATTTATGTCGAAGTTTATTTATAGTGTAGCCATTAGTGCTGTGCACTCCCTGAGGTATGTGCGCGGCGAGACGGGGGGGGAGAATTGACTGCTGCGCTCTGTCAGTGCGCCGTCAACGCTCGTGGCGGCAGGTAGTGTTATCTGTATCGGACTGTCTATGTCAGACGCACATGGGATAAATATTCAAAGATGGGTCGTGCGTTATCTCGTGATATAAAGACTGCCATTTTTAAGGTGGCTGAATATTTTATGAAAAGAAAAGCAGACAAAGAAAGCTTTGAATTTAAAAATGATGTGAATATTGCCAAAATCGTTGCGGAGGCTACGGGGTACAGCAAAAGAACCGTGCATAATGTGATTTCTGCGGGTTATTTATCAATTGAAAATTCAAGCCAATTAAAATTTCAATTTCCAAAAAAACCAAAAGTTCTAAAGAAAAAACACGTTGTGGATGATTTTGACCTTGGAGTTATCAGAAGAAAAATTCATCAGTTTTACGAAGTTGACAAAAAAATACCAAGTGTCCGTAAGTTACTATCAAGTTTGAGAAAGGATGGCATATTGACTTGTGGACGGGAATATTTAAGACAGCTTTTACACAAAATGGGCTACCGTTTCAAAAAATGCAAATCAAAGAGACTTCTTCTTATAGAGCAGCCTAATATTACAGTGTGGCGGAAAAAATATCTAACACAAATCAGAAATTACAGAACGCAAAACCGCAACATATATTTTCTTGATGAAACATACATCAACGCCGGTCACCATGCCAGCAAATGTTGGCAATCATCGTCAGAACCCGGAATTCATGCTGATATTGGGAAAGGACGGCGATTGGTAATTCTTCACGCTGGTTGTCGAAATGGCTTATTGGATGATGCATTGACTATATTCAAATCAGATGCTAGAACCGGTGACTATCATGGAGATATGAGCGGACCTACTTTTTATAAGTGGGTAGATGAAAAGTTAAAAGATAAGTTGCTGCCGAATTCTGTAGTTGTAATGGACAACGCGTCTTACCACAGCGTTCAGGTTGAGAAGAAACCAACTATATCAAGCCTCAAAAGTGAAATGCAGAACTGGTTGCTACGCCATAATGTAGAATTTTCAGGAACCATGACAAAGGCTCAACTGCTACTTCTTATCAAAAATACACAAAAAGAACCCGTGTATAGAATTGACGAACTCCTGAAAGCCAGTGGACACACTGTTCTGCGTTTACCTCCGTACCATCCGGATTTAAATCCAATTGAGTTGGTCTGGGCTGATATTAAAAACAACATAGCCCAAAACTATATTAATTCTTCTCTAGACAAAAAAATAATCTTATTGG
The DNA here is from genome assembly GCA_030763345.1 of Mythimna separata. Taxonomy (NCBI): domain Eukaryota; kingdom Metazoa; phylum Arthropoda; class Insecta; order Lepidoptera; family Noctuidae; genus Mythimna; species Mythimna separata. Next base: position 3,030,874 of record JAKKIA010000036.1, on the reverse strand, counting down.
ATAAATTGTTTTCGGAATTCACGGCGGAAAAATGGCAGAGATGCGACGATCATGTCCAGAAAAATGAAAACGATTACTGGAGTCGCGATAGTAGGTTCGATAATGTTATCGATTCATTCATAATAAATTTGCAAGACTCTGATTCAAGTTCCGGTGGCGAAGTGGAAGATGAAGATGATGACGAAATCGAAGATGAAGTTGAAACGGAATCTATGTCAGAATAACTTTCGTTAGAATATATAATTGTTTGTTAATATAAAAAAGTCCTGCTTTGAATTATAAGTTTAGTTCTTATTTGTCACCTGCACATTTTTAATAAAATAGGAGTATATTTGGGTTATATTTTAATCAACTAAGTAAGTATAATATATTACAGATAGCCTCCGACCGTCGTCCCGCCCCAAGTTTTGCTTTAGAAATGCACACTGAAATCGTAAGATCTGTCCGACATGTATCGATCTCATGTGAACTCATGCACTTTTTTCTTCGCCTCCCACCTCGCCGCGCATACCTCAGGCAGTGCACAGCACTAATGGCCACACTATACCTGTAATAAACATGAAGGCACTTGTGTATTTAAATTGGTTTTCGAAAGACATCAGAGATGGTGCTAGTTGTTAAGATGTATGTCACGTGACTGTCACACGACACTTTAACGTTTGAATCCCCAACCGGTCCTATGAGACCACGCTGTTATTGTTTTACTATTGTGTCTCGTTTCGCGGGTATCTGAGTAACTACCGCAACACCAAACGCTACTATGATATGCCTTTCAGGGTTTTAGGTTGTGACTGTTCCTAAAAGACCCTAGGCTGATAAAATTTTCGTTTTTCCTGAATTATCCTACATGAAGGTGTTTGGGTCGGTTTCCCCTAAGGGGAAAGAGACGAGCCCCGCCATACGCTCGCCTCCGTAGTTCTCATCCAGGTGACTTGGGCAAACTCCCGCCGACATTGAATGGATTCCCAAGAATTGTATCTCTTTGTCCCGATTTAGAAAGCTAGGGGACAAGGAGGGGAAGGATAGAAAACAATGCTAATTTCAAATAGGGTAGGGAATCCATTGGTAAGGTGATAAGGAAGGATAATCTACTTTTAGTTGTACTAATTTCAAACACAATGTAATTATTGTTAATGAATAAATATGATGACGATGACTTTTAAGTTATGAAAGTTAAGAGACTGAGAGGGAAGCAAAAGGGTATATATGACACGTGCCGCTTGTATTTGCAAATTATCCTACTTTGGAATTATTTTGATTCTCTTCGCTCGTGTATGTCCTGACCAATCCTACGGCATAGGGTTGTGAGGCCTATGCTATTGGATAAGACACACTTCCCATAATTAGCTCCATGATTAAAACAATGTAAAACTTAAACAAGCGTGACGCATCGTCAGTCGTCACAGAACTACTTACAGTTGCCTTGTTTCACGCCGAAGTGGTTTTAATAAATCGTCACTTCACACTTCCTTACTCTACCCCAAGTGAGGACAACATAACGTCCACGTCACCGAGCTACGTCTAGCTGCGGAGGGTTTCATGATAAGTGTCCAATTTGCGTATCTCCCTAAATATTATTTTTTTGTATCAGTAAGAGGCCTACGGGGGCCGGGTGTGTTTTAACGAGATACGGTCCCTAGCGTTCCTTAGAACGTTTATAATTGCAGTTTAAGCGTCTCTGCGGGGTCTCTACCCCAACTCCCGGAAGTGCGCGAGAACCAAAGGCAATGTAAAGTATTCTGCTGTCAGTCAGTTCTTAGGGTAGGTGGCCTTCACTAGCGTTTGATGATTCGTAGATCATTACAGCTCAAGCTGGCCCTAACATGTAGCGATTGTTACTCGGTTCAGCCTCCTAACATCAGTTCGTTCGTGATTATGTCAGATATGCTGATAAGTTTCAAGCATGCTGATAAGCGTCAAGTATGCAGGACTATGTAAGGGGCATTCCATGTGAAGTTCATTCCAAGCAAGGCTTTCCCCGAGTTCCCTAACACCAAACGCAAGCTCAGGTCACCTTGTCATAGGAGGGAAAGTAAGGGATGAAACCGACAACACTCATCCTTACAGTCACCAGCACAGTCGCTGAGATTCACTCGCGTACTTACACACATCACGCTAGTAGCAAACCACAATCAGCGCTCGTCCATCCGTCTTTCAACTAACACACACTCTGTATTATAAGTACTAAGCAAACTGAAACTGGACTTAGTCCATAGGTATCTAATATTATAACACAATACTAGCTCTTCTAAGAATTATCTCAAGTTATAAGCCTGACGGTATTCACCGAGTCAGCTAGCCTAGCTCGCTGCTGCTGGACGCTCTTGCGCGTATAATAACACCAAATCACTCTAGGATAAATTAGAATAATAAAGGACTCACCCATTCACGCCAACAAACACACTCACTTACACACTGCTACTTTAAATACTAGATCAGTCTAATCTGGACTTGGCACTCCTAAGAATTACAACGGACTCAGCCCTATGGTATTTATCAAGTAACTCTAGCTCGCTGCTTCTGAGCGTCCTACTTCTACACCGGTCTAAACCCAAGGTGTCCTATTCTAACTCGCTAATGCTGGACGTCCGACCTCTCCCGGGCTCTGAAGCTAAGTGTCCTATCCTAACTTGCTGCTGTTGAGCGTGCAGCCCCTATCGCGGTCCCAAGCCAAGTGCTCTCGTGGTGCGGCCATCTCTCCGACGCGCCTTTGCCACACGTGGTATCTCACCATTGTCTTTTCGAAACTTCCAGAATCGCTTAATGGTCGTTTTTGTTTAATTTCTTAAGGGTTTCGTCTGGGTCTATTTTATGTTTACCAGATGTTTTAAGGGTTTTAAAGAGTCGAATATTGCATTAGTTTCCTTAGAATTATGTTTAAGTATTTCTTTGGCTCGGACCCTGCTTTTTGTTCCTTTCACATAAAAAGGATAATTAATGAGTTACAAAGTGGCCCATGGCGCCGTGCGTGATGTTTAAAGATAAATATAATTATTATAATATTTTGTTATTAATTTAGAGTAAGCCGACCCCAATATAGTCGGGAAAAGGCTAGGCAGATGATGATGAATTTAGAGTAAGTGACAGACAGTCACAAGGTCATTTCGTACGTTTTGATTTCCTGGCGTCTTAAGTTTAGATTACGTTGATTTTTTCACTGCTCGAAAAAGTAGCAAATCCAAATATTTTATATCAATTTATGCCTAACAACTTCCCGTATTTCTGAGAAAAAGAATCTTGAGAGACTAATACAATACATAGATGACAAAGTGATCTTATGAGGGTTCCAGGGACTGAACGTAAGGAGCCCTAAACAACGTCATTTTCACTGAAACACATAGTACATGCTTGTATGAAAAATCTTACATGAATTTATAAGACAACATAACCAAGCCTTCATACTGTCTTTTATAACAAGGAAAAACCAAATTCTTGTTCAAAAAGGCAACGTAAACTGTAAATCCTATGGCTTTTGGAACTTTAATATTCTTCTCATGAATACTAATCCAGGAACGTATACGTTTAGTAGTATAAGCAGTCTCCTGGCGTATATAAAAATTCATATTTATTTCATAGCTCGTATACTCGTAACGTGTTGTTGCTGCTAAAAATCTAGTGTTTGCCATGCGTTATTTTTGTGAAAACTTCGATACGTTATTTTTTGTGCAAGCTTTGAATAATCTGAACTGGAGTTTAGATGCAAGTATACTTTACTGCCTATATTCCTGTAACACATTTTGGCCTTTTATTGCTAAAGCTGGTAATTATAGTGGCCAAGTTTATTGTTCTTTTTTAAATGAACCGCTTAGATTTTATCATCATCATATTTTTTTAGAAAAGTGGTAGTCTCGCGCATCTAGCTATCATTGGTTACCACGACCCTCACAAGGTCATCACCTTGTAGGGACATACATTTTTTTGGCACTTATAATAATATAATGGAATGAATACATTGTGAATATTCCTTTTTAATACAGTTGCTCAAAAAGTGGCGTATTGCAGGGACGTATAGCGTTCGGGAAGTGGGCTATTACACGCGCGTGCTTTTTCTTTACCATTTCCGAACTCGTGCGTTTTCTTTCCCAACTGTCAAAATAATGTCTATTAAAAAGAAAGAATCAACCACGAAGTTTTTACTAAAAAAGTTTTTACTGCATATATTTCTAAAAAGAAGCTACTAAGTACCTACGTCTAATGAAAGCGCGACATGAGAAAAAGAGGTTATATCCAAAAAAATTGTATGTGGTATTAATAACTAGTAGGAGAATCATGTCTTGACACTACTCAATTTTTTTTATTTCCTACAATTGCGGCTGAATAACGTTGCCAATTAAATTTAAAAAAAAAACTCCAGGTCGCGCTTTCATTAGACGCACTCTAATTTGTTTCAATACCTAATGATTTGATTCAATGAGTTATGTTAGGATTCATTTCATTTCATCTCATTAAATTTCATTTTCATTTCATATCAATAAAAAAATCTACTGAAGACTTGGCTGTATGGGCTTAGTTCCCTTTGCTTACCCAGAATGGGTGAAGAAAAAAAAAATCTCTGCTTATATTATTTTACGGTTGGCGCCATTTTTATTAGTTAGTTGAGTTTATTGTGTTTTTATTATTACATTAAATTGCTTCATTTTTTCGCAACTGTATTAAAAATAGTCCTTCAGTATACGTGCGGAACCGTCATTGCAACTTGTTCCGACTGTCAACCCTCACCTTCGGCTGCGCCTCGGCATGGGTAACATTTATCTGAACTCTTTGCAATGACAGGCTTTCCACACTCGTAATTAAATATACTATTTGCACTTACTTTATATTAATTTTCGCGATGACAAATACCAAAATAGGCCTTTTATTCTTTGACAACTTTACTTAGAAAAATGTACCAAATATCCTATATTTTTAGTTACTTACAAAGACTCAAGCTTCTGTTTTTTTTCACTGTACAATACTGCAATTATATTTATTAGATCCATGTATTAAAACACGTGTAGCCAAACGCACCGCGTACGCGTGTATTACATAAACTGTAATCTGGGAGCACAAGTACAAAATATAACAGTTATGTATTCCCTAGAGTTATATCACTTTGCTACCAAATTACGAATAAAACGAGGTCACGTAAGAAAATTGCGTTCACCGAGCCAGGTATTTAGCAAGCAAAACTTACTTAGAGCTTTAAGCTTAGTATTTACAGAGGAATAGCTCTGACCTTTCTTTTATGGCGACCTTTTGTCCCGAATTCGTCTGAAACAAAGCATAGGTATACCTTCCCTACAACATAATTTATAATTAAAAGAGAAACAAGATATTATTACATGCCTCTAAATACTTTTGAGAATAAGCAGTATTCTCCAACATATAGCTAAATCTTTACCTGCTATAATATATATTTGTGTGCCTCCACGTAGGTATATTGTTGATTGTGCTGTGTTTCACGCACGCGCCAGTATCATAGAGAGGTCAGTTATATTACGGTTCCAGTCAAGATTAGACGCCTGCCAGTGTTGCGGATATTTCGACGTAGTTACCGGAGCCCCCAAAAAAGGACAACTAAAAGAACATTGCAGGTTGTAGTCAGTAAAAGTCTGACACTCTTTCCCCTTCACTGAACGAAGTTATTTGATGATTTTCTACGTAAATAGATACTTTAGGACAGACATTATTGTTTTGACCAGACCTTCAAATAAAGTGAGTCAATATTTTGTGTTTCAAAACAAATTGCGTCCATAAATAAAACATGTGCTTAATATTATGTTCTTGTAATATTAAACTGGTTCACGTTTGGGTCATTCTGCGGTCCGTCCGAACGTTTAGCCTTATAATTAAAATATGTGTTTGCTTACACCAAACAACTTTGCTCAATTTCGCAAGTGCTAAGTTCTTGGAAAATTATTCCTCACTTACTAACCATACACAAAATACTATTTAATTAACAAATGTACGCGAAATGAAATTCTTCCAAAAGAATAGTATTACAACAATAACAAGAGAACTCAACAATTCTTTGAGTTTCAACCCTTGTAATTAGAATCCAATTTAAATGTAGGAAGCACTAGAAGGAGGAGTTCATTTAGTTTGGATTCTTACTAATGAAATGAAAGTTTCCTTCGACTTATAAATGAAGTCCCATTTTAATTGGTTACGAGATCTCAGCAGATGATAAGTATAGTTCTGAGTTAAACTTATTAGTTGAATTAATTGGTTGCTTTACTGAAACAATTGTCGAGTTAAACTTTTTATTCAAAACTATGTAGTTTTCTGCCATATTTTGACATCGTTCTGCTATATAAAGCAGGTAGGAGGGTAAAAATAGTGACCTATTCTCAGACCTACCAATTATATACAAAAGATTTCATAAAAATCGGTCAAACAGTTTCGGAAGAGTTTCGATATCAAACACTCTGACACGAAATTTTTATCGTATATTAGAAGACAAGGCTTTAAATGAAAGAGAAAAACGGTTTAAATGAATTCACGTGAAGAAGAAACTGGCTGGATAGAGTGCAATGTAGTTTGTGCGTGTTCGATATTCAAATTTGAAAATTTGTGGTCCCTTCGACATGTTTATTTTATCATTGTTAATTGATTGAGTGTTAATGCTACATGATTTAAATGTTCAGTGATATAATTCAAGAATAGCACCGGGAAATACATTTCATAAAAGCAAATAGGAATAAATAACGAGGGAGGCGTCCGCATATATAATTCATTCATCAATTTTGTTTCGCATTTACAATAAACTGAAATCTATGACTTATTGTAAATTAGTGTTACTTGTTTGGAAGCTGTCGAGCACTATTCATATAGTGCTCGACAGCTTCCAAAACTATGGCTTTATTCAAATTAGTAGTTAAATTGACAACTTAAAGAGGTTCGTGACTAAACTTCAAAATGTGTCCAAATAATTAACACCAAATCATATTTTTTCGTTTGGACTGTTGCCAAGTTATTTTGTCTAGACTTACTTCATTTAGACTAGACTTCATAAATTGATCGACAGGGCGTTTTTATGACGTATGTCTCCTATGAGTTGTGATTCATCATTATACGCTTGGTGTACGCTTGCGAATCTGCAACGATGCACGTTGCAGTTTCAACGACAGACGTGTTTGTGCATAGTAGGCTTAATACATTTAAATTATCGAGAATTGTGACGCTGACATTTTAGTTATAGTTGTTTCTGAAGTTTGAGCCCGAAAACAGATGTTTTATAAACTTCATTAAGCAGGAAGGTATATTAGATATCTTTTAATAATACTTTATTTTATCTAAATATCTTTTTAATAATAACGTTGTCTTATTTAAATGTAATATGCGAGTTATTTTACAGAGAAATGAAATATCAAAGTTGACATACCATCGTTTAATATTGAATATTCAAACCACATACAAACGAATAAATTAATATGAATGTGAAATGTTTTCAATGTTGAAATTCTTTAATATTTTATGTTTATTTACATACTTTTGGCTTTCATATTTTGGAAGATTTATCTATCACACAAATACATGCATCTATCTATCTACAGCTTTTTGAAATGAGAATAGAGAATGTGGATGTATAGTCTTTATTTTTTTATAGGTCTTTTCTATTTTAGAACCCTACAAAGTTTTGATACAGGTGATTTTGTTCCCAGGTGCAAAGTCCAGTGCTGGTGGTAGAGCTGACCCTGGACAGAATCGAGGGCACTCAGCTCAGGGCGTTAGGACTGCTGTCGGTGTACGGGTTCAACGTGACGTACGAGGTGCGAGCAGCAGCACAGACGCCGGGAGCCACGTCATGCAGCGCCGTCGAGTGCCGGCTGCTGGGGCACTGTCTAGCCAGGCATGATTACCAGTGAGTAGTGGTACAGAAAATGTTCTAGATTGATGTATCTATTAGGATTACTACCTAGTTTAGAATTAATGATTATGTATCATTCTTCTTATATAATTTACCTATCGAGTCGATGGGTAAAGCATGAAGTGTAGTTCTACAGAGTCTATAATTATAATATTTATTTTTTCTTTATTTACATTGTTCTCACATAAGAGAGGTGGAAAGAAATATATAAACAAGATACAAGTATTTTTAGTAGATACATAACATGATTTTATAGACTGCTGGAGTTTTTTGCACATTCTTCTCCTTAAAAATAGCTACCTATTCATAGAATGTAGCTTTGCATGCAATTAACATTCTTTTTCTGATCGAATTTTATATTTGCAAGAAATGATTCTTCCTTGATTCTTTATGGAGATTATTTCCACGTGATTATAACATAATACCTACGGCTGACTTTACGAATAGTTTTGCATCACAGGGAGTTCTACTGTTCGTGTTTCGAGGGTTACTCCGGAGCGGACTGCGGAGAGGGTCCTCTGTGCCCGAGGACGTCTAATATGTGTAAAAACGGCGGCACCTGCAGGTGAGTGAGTCTTTGTTTGCCATAGTAGCCTTAATGTTTTTGAAAACAAATAAAGACAGTCGTTTTCTATTTCTTAGTACAGGGCATACCATAGCATAATCATTCTAGGAGAGGGAGTTTCTTAATACATTTTTCTCGAATTTTCACAATAATTACATTTACATATGTTCATAAGTTTTTTGATGTTGTAAAACAGGAAAAATTTTCTGTTTTACTACATCAAAAAAAACTCACACAAACAAACAGGAAATACATTTTTATTCATTTTCCCGAGACTGAGTCACATCTGTGTACAAATGCTTCAAGCTTCTTACTTTTTTGTTTTGGAACAAGTATGGGAGCAAAAGAAGCATAAACTAAGGCTATTTCAAAGAATTTTTGGAAGCATTTAGACGAAAACGATGATGTGGTCAACAATAGAACAGTTATAACTTATTTGCTCTTCTTGGCTCTAAAGTCCTAGCTGTCAGGAAATACAGGCAGGGAATTCCACGTTATATATTGAAGTTTAGACACATTAATCATCGAATATACAAAACCATAATTAAATACATAGCTCGAGTCAATAGGAAGTTCGCTATCGATTCTGAGTGAGAGAGTCAAAAAGCTAGCCTTTAACGAAGCTTACGCGTATTTTCCTTCCTTAAAAGTTTGATTTTTATATAATTTCATTTTATGTATCATCTTATTTGTACAACAATAAGTTATACAATTTGTATAACTTATTGTTGTACAAATAAGTCTTATTCATTCAGTTCTCCTTAAACCTAATTTCTGGGAACAAGGATCTTGACAAACAGAAAGACGGACAACAAAGTTGTGTACTGATGGAGTAACATACATAGACTGACTGCCATTTTGTACGTATTATCAGACAGCTGGGTCCAGCGGCCGTCAGCTGTATCTGCGCGCCGGGCTTCACGGGGGACCTGTGCGAGGCGCACGTAGCACCGCCCGGTGAGACATTACTTATACTGAAATTAGCACTACTGCTGCGCAAGTTGATTCTTAGGTACTGCGGCCTGTATAGCCGTGCACGCACGGACCTACATTGCGTTGCATGTTACGCAACAATTTGGTTCGCCCATGCGTTCTATTAACGAACATCGAACACAATGAACAACAAACATGTTTGCGGCCATTAGTATGTTCTGTATGGATGGTGTTTTTGATGAGTGACGGTTAATCACTGCGAAAACCCAAAATCGTTCCGCTGCTTTACAGTCGACAACGGCGGCGCCGTTGAAAGTTGTCGTATTAAGATAGAGTTCGCAAATATTGTACGCGAACTAGATTCAAACTATGTTATATTAATATATTATTCGAATATGTCGTCCATATGAACGAACCAAACGGTCAAGTTTGATTTTTGTGTATGCTATGTTCGTGCTCGCACATGCGTACACGGCTTATCGGTGTTAATTTTGTTACAGAATGTGGTATTGAAGAATGTGCAGAAGTTTGTAAGAAAGGCACGGCTTGTGACTGCAACCCGAAGGATACAGACGTCTGTGAGTATTTGTCGATGTGCCAAGAAAAGGCTAGTTAATACAAGTACATAATATCTGATTTTACTTAGCCATTTCTAGTAAGTGTACATATCTAAATGATGTATGTTTATAGCTTCAGCACTGTTTGAAACAAGACTGGAAGTAGTGGATCAAGCAGGTGTTAACATATCTCAAGAAGTCATAAAACAGGTATTCACTGATAGATAAAATGACAGAACAACTTCTATTTTAGACAGAAAAATGATAAATAACTATTAATCTTTTTTTACAGTTAGCCAGTTATTTAAAGGCTTCAAACATAACTTTGGAGGATGAAGTAGAAATTGCAAACATAAGGTAAGTATTTTGGCAGAGGAGGCTGATGTATTTCTTATCAGTCAGCTGTGTTGTTAGGATGCGAGACGCACAGGACCGGTCGTTGTAACGACGCTTGGGGGAGGCCTGTGTCCAGCAATGGACGTCTTTCGGCTGAAATAATATTGTGTACATACTTACCGGAGTATTGCTAACTTCGTGAGGTTTTGAGAACTGAACATTTCTTCTGCAGTTGTAACAAGAATCAAAATTTTAATCTCTTCTTCATCATCATCATTTCAGGCAAAGAACGTCCTCTGTTGGCCATAGGCCTTCCCCAAGAATCGCCAATCTCTCCTTATCTTGTCATGACGTGGTAAGCTGACATAAACTAGCAACCAATCAGTCAGAAAAACTGCATACATGTCCCTTATCGTCAGTGTTCGTGGAAGCACATACACAGCTCACATGTATGCATAGAGCTGTTATACATTAATCTATCACATACCCGCGAAACGAGACACAATAGTAAAACAATAACAGCGCGGTCTCATAGGACCGGTCGGGGATTCAAACATTAATAGCCCGCCCACTTCCTACTGCCCATTGTTGGTTAGGCTTTTCTTCGTCATGTAATAATCGAATGACACGTTCATGTGTGTGTAACAGTGCGGTGGAAGAGAATGGCGTGCGCGAGGTGTGGGCGCGCATGTGGGGTCCGCGCAACGAGGCGAGTGCACTGCGCGCGGCACTGGCGCGCATGCGCACACTCCGCCATGACAACACGCATTTTCATATGCAACCCGCGCTTAGCCTGCAAGTGAGTCTCTAAAGCTGTAATGTAACATGCAATGTAATATAGTCCGTCTAATTAAAGCGTAAAAAAATGTATTACTAACTAGTAGGAGAATTATGTCTTGACATTTTTTTTTTATTTCCTACAATTGCGGCTAAATAATTTTGCCAATTATATTTAAAAAAAAAACTCCAGGTCGTGCTTTCATTAGACGCACTCTAACTTTTAAAATATATTCCTTTCATGTTACGTTACAGCTGTCTGTACCCGGTTCAGTACTTCTTTACTCTGCCATTGTAATGCTATCGCAGCGTAGATGGCTTTTGTGGGATCATAAATATGACACCAATCTTCAGAAAAATATAGCCGTAAACATTTTTGCAACAACATAATTTGTAAGTGCGTATTATCAAAATCCTCTAAGTAGCTTAGAATATCAATCACGACGATTTTAATAAATGATTGATGACCACGGATTCTGACATTATTTTATATTTTGCTAAACGTGAGGTAATCTCAGTAGTAATACGTGTTACTTTATTTTATCTTTCTTTGTGTTCAGCTTGTATATACACTTCTACAGTTCGTAAAATTCCTATACCGTAGTCTATTTTTAGAAAAGACAATTTGTAAATTCATATGTTGGAAATCAGGGTTGAGCTACATCTAGTCCCTCTAAATCCAGTGTTTCTATGCTTCTATCCTTTTCTGTCACTTAAAATCGTCATTTACTTAAACGAGAAAGATAGAGTTTGATCACACGCGACTATTTAACGAGGCGATCGGCAACACGGGCTAAAAATTGGCCACGGATAATCAGGCGGATATCGCAGATTTATGCGGATATGAGGCCGGCATTTTTCCCAGTGTTTTTTTGTATTATAAAAGCAAAAAGTAACATCAAAGTATCGTACAACGTACAAGTATTCTAACATTTTCGAGATTTCGTAGCGTGCGAGGTAAGCTTAATTGTAAAAGTTTTAGAGATGCCTACATTACTGTAAAGAAGTATTTACCGTAAAGTATTTTTCGAGAAGAGCTGAAAGCTCGTATATTTCTTTCCAGTGTAGTGTGTACCGGATTATTATAGTGAGACAGTAATGTGGATGATTTTTTTTTATGCCGAGTGAATTCTTATTATTTCCATTTGTATAAATGTTCACTTTGTGAGTTTAGTTGGGATAATACTAAAATATATCTATTTTGTTAAAAATGAAAAAGTAAATTCAGATTTTAAAAAAGGAACTGTCGAGGATTCAAATTAGATTATGATCCCGATCCCGAATTTCGACCACGGTAGGCGCGGGCTTGCGAACGACGAGCACTGGGTAGCTCGCCGTCCTACCGGACGACGAGTTAAGTCCGGTAATAACCCGGACCGAGCGTAGTCGTCTACGGCGCGTTCTGTTCCACGCGCCCCTCAAGGAGATGTCAGCAAACTGCGGGCCTCTGCAGTTTGCTGACATCTCCTTGAGGGGCGCGGGGCAGGGCCGATCCGCCCAAGAGCGGAAGAAGTCCTTTTGATGACTCCCCACTTGAAAAAAAGGCTTTTGGAAAATAAAATGGGCAAAGAAATAATATTTTTTACTTAATATTTATATTATTAATATATTTTGATTGCATTTACTTCCATATCCTTTATCGTTACGACATAGTCATTATAACGCTTGCTGGAATGTATTTAACAAGATATCCTGTTGCAGACTCTGGTAGTGAACCATCGTCCAGAAATATGGGAGGGGTCAGAGTTCATACTGACTTGTATGGCGTACGGATCTCCTAACATCGCCTTCACGTGGTACAAAGACGGTGTCAAGATAAACTTCAATGGTACTACGAGGTAAGTAAATTGAACATACTACTTTATGACTTTTTTTTCGAGAGAAGATAAATCATTTAATGACTTCTCCCGCTCTAGAATGGAGTAAGGGCATGTCAGACTTCCAAAACCCGGCTATGTTCCTTAAGATACACTTTGCATTCGAGGACCATGAGTTTCCTTTTCAACAATTCGGGCATTGGCCCTATTGGGCCTTTACGGTTTTGCTGATATTTTTTTTAAAGCACGCGTAGGACGTTATGCGCCTTCGACGACTAAGCTCAGTTCTGACCGGATGACCGGATAGCGAGTTGCCTATTGTTCGTCGTCCGCAAACCCGCACCAACGCGCGATTCTGTGTGACTGTTTAAGATTTTTGACAAGTTTAAATAAAAACCAATCTGGTTATGAAACTAACCAGCCAAGTAAATCGTTAGGATGTTAAGAATTGAGAGCGGACGTTAGCTAATAGCCTGCCGTCGACGGGCGAGTGCGCGCGTGTGCAGTCCCGGCACCGAACGAGCTCCCATCCAATTACCGGCGACTGTTATTTAACCGCACCGATTAATCCGCTCACTTCCCATACGCTGCTGCCTTTTTATGGTTTCGTACCTCGAAAGGAAAAAATAAACCCTTATAGGATCACTTTGTTTAACTGTTTTTATAGGTAAGTTTGTTCAGAACCCTCAGTGCGCGAGTCCGACTTGCTCTTGCCTGGTTTTTTTTTGTGAAAGCTGTAAAATAACTTCTCCCGCTTTAAGTCGAGTCAAATTGTAGTGTCAGAATTTTAATAACTAAAACCCACACATGTTCCTCCAATTTCCTTTTTGCATTCCAGGGAACTCAGTAACCCTTTTGAATAATCTCACTTATTGGATTTATTTTTGTTCTGTTTTTACTAAGAAAACAAGTTTCGGCACCAGAACAATCTGGCCCGATATCCGCTTTTCGCAAAACACCATTTAAAAAAAAAGTTCTTATGGAAAATTGCGAAAATGGATATCGGGCGAAATTGAATGTCGGATGTCGAGAAGTGTATTAAAAAAAAATCATATCATATTAAATTCAGATCAGTAATATGGGAATCTGCTTTTTTAGCAAAAAAATACGATACAATGCATTATTAGTACCGTCAGACAGTAGGCATAACCATTGCAAGAGCATTCTATTTTTAGGGATATTTGGACGCGCACTGTGTCAGAAGACGCGCTCGGTCGTCGCATGTCAGTGTTAGGCATATCAGAAGCAAAGAGGCCTGACAGCGGCAAGTGGTCCTGTGCAGCAGACGATGCTGGCAGGAGACGATGCAGAGCTCTGAGGTTGATGGTGCTGAGACCACCTGATATACGACTAGTGCCTTCTACTATCACCGTCAATAAGGTCAGTCTATCTAGATCGGTGGTGAAAGTTGATGATGGAATAAACTATTTTTAGGCTGTAGTGATTTAAGCAGTTGATAATTATAATAAATTATGTGTCAGGGCGACAACGTGAGCATAACATGTCTGGCGGGAGCGGGGAGGGTGCATGGTCCCCTCGGGTTCAGTTGGGCGAGAGAGAGGACGCTGCTACCAATGGCACCAGGCAGAGAGGTCTGGGAGGACCTGTTCCCCGCGGGAAGCGTGCTCAAGCTTTATAATGTACAGGTGTGTAATATATTTCCTTAAATACATACGTTTACCAAAATATAAGAAGATCTTCCGATTTTGTAACACATGTCATACTTTTCGTGATTTTTAAACAGAAATCTAGCGAATTTCGGTGTCAAGTATCGTCGATGGCTGGCACTAACGCCAAAGGGGTGACCATGTGGGCTCTAGGAGCTGACGACGTAGCGTGTGAGAGCGACGTCTCCCATGGCTTGCACTGGCCGAAGACTGCTCCTGGAGCACACGCCACTGCCTCCTGTCCACCTGGGTACAGTGGGGAGACCACCAGGCGAGTATGAGAAGTTGAATGAAGACAAATCTGGAGACATTAAATTAGTGACAGATTATAATATTATCACATCTACTTCATGGAGTAAATTTTTTACATAGGTAATATTTTTCAGGTTTTGTGAGCCAAAAACCGGACAACATGGTATAAAATGGATGCTGCCAGATTTCTCTGGCTGTGTAGCAGACTCTCTCAGAAATATTTATGAACAGGTAACGTAACAAACCATGCTGAGATGATTTTGTTTATTAATTTACTACTATAAAACATTTATGTGGCTTGTTAGTTCAGTCTGATATCGCTGGGCTACTCGTGGCACTCGGTGTCGCTCGTGTCGCGGCAGTACGGGGCAGTGCTGCGCTCTCTGACCACACACCCGGGCGAAGGCGAGCCTCCCCTCACGCATGCAGTACACATGCTGCACTACCTCATGTCTGCTGCAGCTCAGCCAGCCGACAGGTTCCACAGTGCAGAACATCTCCTGCACATCTATGATCATCTGCTCACACATCCGGATACTTTCCTGGATGAGGAGGTAAATGTTAATGAACAAGCTAACCATTTCGTTAAACATACCAATATTTCTTGCTGACATTCAGGTTACAAAGTTCATTTCTTTTCTATCAGAAAATTTTTGAACTGCAAAATGCGGTGGTAGATACAGCGGGATTACGCAGCAGCTTCGACAAGCGCTTCCACGAATTCACAGTCATAACTGCACCAGTACAGTTGGACAACGCGGCACATTTTGCACCTCAAACAGTTCCAGTAGCACGCGAGGAGTGGCTCCTAGTGTCAGCATCAGTGGAGCTTGTGGATACAACTAGCAATGCTTCCGTGGTCACTGTGCTGTATCATGACTTGGGAGCAAGGTTGCCGTCTTTGAGAAGATACGTCGATTATATGTAAGTCCCTCCTCGTGTTTGTGTAATTTTATATTGAGATATTGTTCAATCTTACATTTACTGTTATTTAAAATTGAAGATCTATTCCTACACGGTAGCTGTTGAGATAACTCTTCCCCAGGTCTGGCCACACGACAAAGTACACAGTAGCATCACAACAGGTGCAAGTATCTGTCAGCGGCGTGGGAGTTGATGCAGCGCTCCCTCACACTGTCACATTACTGTTCACGCACTCTAAGAATTACAGCGCTGTTGGTGAGTAGACACTGCATAGCACACAGTTCCATTGTCTGTAAGAGTGTGGTGAGGTGATGTAGTTGTTGTGGTCAGCATCGCAGCTCGCGTGTGGAGGTCGGTCGCGGTCGTCGCCGCGCGTGTGGAGCACGCAGGCGTGTGAGCTACGCATGCCGCAGCGCACTCACGTCACGTGCCGCTGTCGGGGGATCGCGACCTTCGCACTCTTCACTGTGGACAAAGATACATTCGTGAGTGTGTTTGTACGTGAAGTAATCTGAATGAGGTTACATCATACAATAATCACTAAAAATTGTGTTCTTCAGACAGGTACAGATGATGACTTGCGAGGCATAGTGAAGATCACAGTGGGCCTGGGAGCCGCGATGTGTATTATGGTGGCATTACTGCAGGTGCTCAGCTTGTTAGCTGGCAGTAAGATCAGGCTGCCAGTGCTGCTTAAAGCAGCCACCGCGGGCTTTCACTCAGCGGCGTTGTTGGCTCTGCTAGAATGTGATACGGGGCAGGTCAGTTAGGCTTACCTGTGTAGATGGTACTAGTTAAGAATGACAATGATGAGACTATGGCGTTGGTGTGACTGGCAGGACGTGGCATGCGCGGGGGCCGCGGGCTGGGTGGCGGCGCTGAGCTGGATGGCCGGCTGCGCCTCGCTGTGTGCGGCTCCGCTGCTGCTGCACGCTGAGGTGGCGGCCACAGCCACGCGCGTGCCCTCTGTCGGACTATTGTGTGGTACGTGTAAAAGCAGGGGCATAGATGGGACAGTGTGCATGCAGGAGAGCCAGGCTTGTTATTATACTCACGAGTTCTGTTTGCAGGCGTGTGCACACTATGCTGGCTAACAGCTCGACTGTGGGGCGGCGCGCCACTGCAGCTGGGCGTGGCTGCCAACGCCGTCTGCATTGCAGGCCAAGTGCTACTAGCCATACTAGCTTTTATACTCGCGCTTGCGCTCAGAGCACGAGCACGAGATCTCGAGCACAAGCCGAGATACGAGCTTGCGCGTGAGCGAGCACGAGTAATACGTCACACGCTAGTGCTGCTGCTCACTACGTGCGCTACGCAAGCGGCTGGCGTGGCGTACGTGCAGCCCGCGGAGAGTCACGCCACGCGAGGCGTGCTGATAGCTGTGGCCGCTTGTGTCCAGGGTGTAGCGATGCTGGTGTGCTACGTACTCACAGACTTGGAGTGTCTGCAAGCAGCGCGGCGCCTGCTCACGCTCTCGTCACATAGCGAGTGGCAGGGGCCACCGGGGGGAGACGCTTCACATAGTCGTGAGTGAGATTCTTCTTTTTAAACCTACATATTTTGTTGCCAATTTACTTGTAAAGAATATTAAGTGTGTAATAGCATGATCCGCCAATTTAAAGAAAATATTTCTGCGGTCCCCCTTTTGATTTGCCAGAACTTTACTTTGAAAGGTATCTGTTGTTTTATTTGTTTCAAAATTTGACAATACAAGTTTTAGACGTTTCCAACATGTAACACTCTGCTCTTTATCTCTCACTTAGTAGGTCATTCTGTTTCGGTTTGGTCCTCGTGAATGCTAAAATCTGATTAATTCTCATCTCAATGTTGTAGTGTACATAAAGCAAGGTCGTGAGGTGGAATGCTCCTCATCACACGTGTCTCCCGCTAACACCTACTGGCAAGCGCCGTCGTTGGAGAGCCCTAACACCATGTACAGGTGAGGACTACGACTCCAGACTCTCTGTTATTCAGTGAAGATGTGCAATTTAGTAGTTCAACTATGCGCTAAATAAACGTGGATTAACTTTATTAATTCTCCTAGATTTAATGACATTCTTAATTTAAAAATCGGAAATATAGACATAAATCTGTCTAGAATTAGCGTCTATCGCCATTCTATAAAATTTCTAGTATGAATAATAGTTAATTGCTCCCACATTTATCTGGCGCCGTGTATAGTAAAGTCATCTTCACCAGTTCTAACATAGTCGGTTGTTGTGCAGGCGGCAGTCAAGCGGTGCGTGCGTGGCGGACATAGTGCGGGGCGTTCAGCACGAGCACAGACTGATGTCACCGCGCACGCATTCGCGAACACTCTGCGATCTCATACCCCCAGGTACACCGATTTGAACAAGCAATGTATACAGACCACTTTCAGTAGCCTGGTTGACGTAGAATCAAACAAGTCAAATATCGTTGAAGTTTTATGGTCGTTCGATTGAAGTCTTACCTAAAATCGGGAATTATATGTTACTTGAACGAGGTTCAATAGAAAGACAAATCAATTAACTTGAAACTAAATAGCTTATTGCCAGTCGGACGACTTTCAGGCTCAATTGATGGATGTGAATACGATAATGGATAAACGGCTAAGTCGCTACGATATCGTTACAGTTTTAATTATGTGAATCGGGCTACAGATCTCTTACGTTACTTGATTCCAGATTACATACGAGTATATAAATGTACCTAACGGATGCGTCTCTTGACAGACGGTGAAAGAGTGCACACGTGCACACAGCCGCAAGTATCGCACTTGTGTGTGGAGCTCCGCGTGTTGCCGCACGACACAGCCACGCGCGCGCGCTGCTACAGGGACAGCACCGACACGCCTAAGGTAGGATAAGTTTCAATATCAGCAGCGAATATAGACGGAAATCCGCTTAAGGCTTTCGTAGACATTTTTAATCGCGTAACCACTTTTTATCGCTGCGATTTGGTGTGGTTGTGTGTATAGTATAGCTGCGGCTTCTTGCAGCTGCGTTGTAGTAATTTAAAATGTCAGAGTGTTTACAGACTGACTAATTTACGATATTGCCGGCTGCATTGTAGTTGCAATGTGGTAGCGGTGTAGTTGATATCACCCATATGGTTGCGTTCGACGACAAGTTAGTGTGAATGATAGCAACAACTTGTAGTCTAATCTTATCATCGTTCCTCAGGATAGCTGCACGCTTTGTACCGCGTCTAGCCCGGACGTGTCGGCGCGTCCTTTCAAGAGCTGTCTCAAGCAGCGCCCGACACAGTTGTCGTCTAGCAGCTCATTGCCGTCCATCAACCGCGAGTGTAGCACCGAGCAAGCTGACTTACACATAGAACTAGACACCATATGCACAAACGATACGTCAACTCCTCACAGCACGTTCACACACACTGACAAAGTACTGCACAAGATCTCACATGACCTGGACTTCTTACTCAATAGGACGCCGAGCCGAGCTGCCGACCACTGCTCACAACAAATAGAAGAAGCGCCCACTTAGTGGTCAGTAGATCAGTGAAATAGTGTAAGTTAATTAGCGAATAGCGACAGAGAAACAGGGTGTGATCTGAAAAACTTAGAGATAATAATGTACCAATAAAATGTACTTAAAAGAGATTGTATAAATGTACATTCATGACTACTTTGTACCTTAGTATAATAGGAAATTTTTAATTTTATTATTTGATTTACAAAAAACAACGAACAATTTATACGTATTTGAAGAGTTGTAAATAAATGAGAAGTGAAATATTGTATGATAATAATTGTAATAAAAAATAATTATATTTTTGTATATTTCGAAAGTGTTGTTTTTTTTCAATAAATCATTCATGGCAAAGAAAGCTGAAAATAAATAAGTGGTAAAAAAACCTTTATTAATCTTGTACGAGCTAGCTTAGCACATTATTCGTAGAACAGATGGTCAATGGGGACGGAAGGTTCTGGTGGGGCCTTCATGTACCGGAAAACGCAATGTTGGAAGGCCTCCCACAAGTTGAGCGATGAGGATATTACCAGAATTTGAGAGAGTGGCGGGAACCCAATGAATGCGAGACGCACGGGACTGGTCGTTATGGCGACGCTTCGGGGAGGGCTATGTCCAACAGTCTGTCTTTCGGCTGAAAATTCTTTATTCTTTATTGTACACAACATTTACAAAAATAAAATAGGACAATTGATGTACACAGGCGAGCTTAACCCACAATTGGGTTTTCTTACAGCAAAAAAATGAATTATGATGATGAGCCAACTTAAACCTTATACAGGGTGGCCCATAAGTCCTTACACATGTAAATAATTAATAAAAAAAAAAGTAATTACAATAAGAAATACCTTTTTATTTCGTATTAACCTTTATAAAATGGGAATTATTTTTTGAAAATAACATTATCCAAATGTAACCCGTTACGATCACGGCACTCCTGTAAGCGACGTCTAAAACTATCGACGACTGCGCGGCAAGTCAGTTCTGTGATGTTAGCCATTTCTCTTTGAATATTTTCTTTTAGGGCTTCAATTGACCGCGGGTTTGTGTCATACACTTTAGATTTCAGATAACCCCATAAGAAAAAGTCCATCGGGGTTAGATCCGGACTACGTGGTGGCCAGGAAATGTCTCCTCTTCGAGAGATCACTTTGTTGGAGAAAAGTTCACGAATGACGGGCATAGCGGTGTTAGAGGTATGGGCCGTCGCGCCATCCTGTTGAAACCAGGTCCGCGTATTGTAGCCTGGAAAATTCTGCAACGCTGGTGTAAAAAACTCCTCGATCATTGCTACATATCGCTCTGAATTAACTGAAATCGCGCGACCTCTGCTGTCTTCAAAAAAATAAGGGCCTATGATGCCACGAGCTGACATAGCGGCCCATACCGTCACTTTAGGGCTGTGTAATGGCTTCTGATGTTTACGTTTTGGATTTTCGGGGCTCCAGTAGCGGCAATTTTGTTTACTTACATGCCCATTAATGTGGAAGTGAGCTTCATCAGAGAATAACACGTTATTGAACGAAGAAAAGCGGCTAAACATTTCATTCGCGTAATTTAGTCTGTGGATGGCGTCAGTGTCTTTTAATTCCTGTACCAACTGAATTTTGTAGGGGTGCAGATGTAAATCTTTATTTAAAATCCGCTGTAACGATGTTCTGGATACGTTTAATATTCTGGAACGCTTACGAGTAGACTGGGTAGGATTTTCACGAACAGACTGTAACACTATGTCGATGTTTTCTTCCGTCCTTGATGTCCTTGGTCGACCCGACCGCTTTTTATCTAACGTCGAACCAGTCTCTTCAAACTTTGCAACCCAGTTGTTGATCGTTTGAACAGTTGGAGTGTCATGAAAGTTGTGTAGATTGTGAAGTTCTCGAAATTTACGCCGCGCAATGGTTGCTGAAAAATTGTTCCGATAAAACTCACGCACACAAAAAGCACGGTCCGCAACGGTGAAACGCTCCATGGTTACTGACTTCCCAGAAACCGAACGTACTGTTTTTGCCCCGCCCGCGCCCCTCCCGCGCGTCTTATGCATTTTATTCGAAATTTAAATTTTAAAGGACTTATGGGCCACCCTGTATATGTAAAGTCTGAGAGGTTAAGGGTTTATGAAACAATGACGACTACCGCCTGCTCTAACGACATGTTCAATATTGAAGCGATTGACGCGCTCCGATAAAGTTGAAGAGAAATAATGATGTGCAAACACAATCAATTTTATTCTTTGTTGTGTACATTGTCCTTGCCGAACCGTGCAGTGATTTGATTGATGTTTATCATAGGTTATAAGTAGTAGGTACTACAAACGTCAGGAGTTTGGAAGGCTATCTTGTAGGATAGATGAGTTGTTTATCAAAACCTTACGTGGAAGTGGAACCTACAATAGTAGATTATTGCATCGAGCACAAAGTAATTTATTATTGCACCGAGTGCCTAATTTAGAAATCTAATAGGCACGAGGGCAATATAAATTACTTAAGGCGAGGTGCATAATCTGCTTTTCTTTCAACTATTACCTATAGGAATAGTAGATAAAAGAAACTCATATCAAACAGTTAAACTAGAAGTTTCTATAACACTGTCGGCTTCATTTAGAATGTTTTCCGGAGTTAATTTGTCGCTAGATAATACCATTTTAATTCGAAGCCGAAGCACTCAAAATCAAATAGTATCACACTTTATCGTTTCTAAATATATTGTCAGAACAAAATTAACAAAGCTCCCGCCAAATCACTTTTTTAAATTTCTTTCATTTTTAAATCAGAGTTAGCAGCAATCATTTTTTTAAATTTGCAACAAGTAAGATAGAAACGAATATTTCGTACGTAAAAAAAAATATTGATATCGGCGGGCTGAATAGAGCTAATCCATTGAGATTGGCGCCTTTTGGCGCGATTAAAAAAAAAAAACTGTGCAATAATGAAATTTCATAAATTTTTATTGCTCTACAGCAATAAAGACTCGCTTTGTACTGAGTTTTTAGTGTGATTATGATGAAATTAAAGCATAGTTGGAAGAAAAATATATTATTATTCTGGTCAACATAGCCGACGAGAGTATCTAGAATGCAGAATAATTGAACAATAGACTTCTATCACATGAAATATCTGTTGGAAATATAAATTTACGCGGTCGTTTAAAATTAAAGAGGTTCTCATCAAAAGACCGATACTTTTTATTCCGTCTACTGTCACACCTAAGTTATAGTAGATAGATTGCGGGCGCCTACAGTGGGGATTCTTTTTAACCATCAACTGACTCGGTGATCACCTAGGTACTGCTTTGCACAGCGAGGCATAGAAGTGTTTTTACAGTATTTCATTATTTTCAAGGATGTACCCTAACAACAACGTGGGGGTGTGTGAGTGGTCTTTTAAGAGGTAACACATTTAGTAACAGATGTGGTAAAAAAAAAAATGATGGCGGATCTGGCGACGGTGATGGTGGGGACACGGCAGTTGACAGTTTAAGAGGCACTTGTGTCGGTTGGTATTGAGTCTCTGATGGCCTAGATCCTCAAGTACAGCGGCTAATGGTATACGTGCGAGCGTTCCCATAATCGCAACGCATCGCATATTCCAAGTAATTTTGGGTAATATGTTATTTGAACAAGCGTCATCATTTAAAATCCACAAATCAGTTCTACTCGACGCCTAGACGACTTACTACGGCGACTACAAAACTTGGACACCTTTTAAAGGTCATCAAAATTAATAAAAAGTATTATTTAATTTCGTAAGCGTTGTTGATTCATAAAGCAGATATTGGCTATCAACTTCATTCGAGCAGTGTTAAAGTTTTTTCTGGAAACATAACCTAGGCTTAAAGTAGTTTAAAAACTGCAACAAATTTTAAAAGGTGCGTCTCACCCCGATTCGTTTCATAAAAGTTCTAAAGCGGTATCCTTTGAATTCAGGCTCAGGTTAAAACGAGGTTTAAAGTCTGTTTACTGGGTCAAGTTATGTCTATTAATGTTGTGGACAGGACACTGCTACGAAGCCCAGTTTCTTAGAGGCTTGCTGCTGAACGTCAGCTATCTAAAGATTTGTAAGTATTGCTTTGCTTTATGGCTTTTTCAATCTCATGTTGACAGTTGATAAATGGTGGACTATTAATTTAGTTTTTCATGATATTTATTGTAAAATAAGTGTAAAACACGCGTGTGAGACTTCGACGAGAGCGTACGTAGTTAGTTTACTCCGTACCGCTTAAGTCAAGGTTTTTTCCGAGAACCTACATACGTTCAGAATGGACGAAAAAAGTGACGGAAATAACGCGGATAACAGCGATTCAGCGATTACTTCGATTTCCTTTATGGGTGAGACTAGTAATGGTAGTACCCAGAAGGATTGCGAGATGAATACTGGAAGAATTGCTGAGAAAAGGGCCAGGGAAAAGAGTGATGAAAGCTGCAGCGAGGACGGGTTCACAACAGTTACCAAAAGGCGTTCCAAGCGTCTTCTAAGGAGCGAGTCTGGAATTGAAGGTGAATCAGGGAAAGAGATAAGAGGAGGAAACTCGGATGACAACTACAAGATTAGCCTAACGTCTTTAGAAGTATTGCCCAAACAAATGGCGTTAGCTAAATTATTAAAAAATGAGAATATTCAAAATATATTGCGAATCAACTATAAGAGTCCCTATAGGGTTATCATACAAATTGCTAAGAAAGAAGATGGAGAAAAGCTGATCAAATGTCAAAAGTTAATCGAATTAGGAATAAGAATTCAATTCGTTAACCAACTCGACTTATCATACGGAATAATTAAGGGTGTAGACTTGGAATTGAGCGAGCCAGAGATATTAGAGTCATTAGAAACTTCATGCAAAATATTATCAGTGAGAAGACTAAGGCGTGTCAGTCAGGACAGAGAGTGGGTGGACAGTGAGACTGTACGTGTGTGTTTTGAGAGTCCTACAACTCCAGAGTTTATTTTTGCGTATGGATGCCGTTTTAGAGTAGAAAGATATGTATTTCCTGTTTCTCAATGTTCCAATTGTTGGAAATTCGGGCATATAAAGAAATTCTGCCCAACGAAAAAGATAAGGTGTCCTAAATGTGGCAAAGAGCATGAGAACTGTGAAACAGACAGAGTTATATGTCCTAATTGCAAAGGGCCTCACATGGCACTTGACAAAACATGCCCTGCTTTCTTGAAAGAAAAAGAAATTCGAACTCTAATGAGTGTAGAAAATATATCCTACAGAAAAGCCTTAGAAAAATATCTAAAGGATAATAATAAAGGTATTATGTTTACATCAATTTCGTCTAGTCCTGATGAAAAGACGGAGAAAAGTCAAATTAATTTGGAGAAAACTTACAGTAGTGTTGTGCAATCGGCAGTTCCCGCAGAAGAAGTCTCATCTTATGAAAGTGCATGCAGTCAAACAGAAATCTTAGAGATCAGACAAAAACAAAAAGTTAATAGGTCTAAAAAGCCAAATAAATATAAAGATAGGCAAGGAAACCAACCAAATCTTATGGAAACAGAGTGGGAAAACTTTTCTATAGAAGATGAGATAATTGAAAGTAGTCAGGAAAATAGACAATCTGAAAAAGAAGAAGCTGAAAAGAAAAAGCAAAGAAAATTCAGATTTATTGAGATATTTTTAAAAATTAAAGAAATAATTTATGCAAAAAAAGGATTTAAAGAAATAATTATGTCGGTGCTGAAGGTATTATATGAGGAATGTAAGGTATTAATTGGGGACTTTTTACTTGGGGGAAATTTTTGTCAATGGTTTTTTAATTTAAATGGATAATTATCGTAAGGACGACGCTGTGATTAATATACTTCAATGGAATAGTCAAAGTTTAAAGCCAAAATCACATCGTTTAGACGCGTTACTTGGGCAAGAAAAAATACATATTGTGATTGTAAGTGAAACTTGGCTTAACCCAGAAGTTCATTTGAATATCAGAGGTTATAATATATATAGAAAAGACAGAGACGATTCATATGGTGGTGTTGCGATAATTATTCATAAATCTATACAGGCGCAAGTATGCCCAATCAACTTAAGTAATGTAGGTATAGAGATTATATGTGTTAAAATACTTAATTGTAAGAGTTTAGAATATGTTGTATCCATTTATTGCCCATCATCAGTGCGTACATCATCATCAGATTGGGACAATATTTTCTCGTTAATGCCTAAAAAATCAATAGTTGCAGGTGACTTTAATGGTCATCATACGAACTGGTCTTATAAAACGGATAACTGTGGAACTCAAATATTGGACTCATCTTTGGAGCACGGCTTTGTGACATTGAATAATGGAGAGGCAACCCGGGTCAAATTAGTTCATGGAAATATTCAAAGATCGTCACCGGACATCACACTGGCATCATCAGACATCGCTATTAAATTTAATTGGGCAGTAATGAACGAAAATTTAGGTAGTGATCACCTCATAATGAAGATTTCGATGAATTATCAAGAACACATCGAGTATAATAAAAGACGAAACTTCAAAAAAGCAAACTGGGAGGCCTATCGTCAAGAGCTTACGGAGTCTTTTAATGGAATAGTTGATGTCAACAATAATATTCAGGCATTATATGACTATTTCTTAGAACAAGTTGATATGGCAGCTAATAAACACATACCTATCATTAAAATATGTACTAGTCCCTTAAGGAATTTTAAACCAAAAGAGTATTGGGATCCATCATTATCTAGAGCAGTGGCTGAACGTAGATTGGCTTTAGCCAAATTCAGAAGAAATCCTACTCCTGAAAACCTTATGAGGTTAGAAGAGAAAGCGGCACATGCAAATAATTTGATAATTAAAGCCAAAGACAGCGGCTGGAAAAAGTTTTGTAGTAGCATAGATGAAACTTCTTCTGTTTCTGACATGTGGCGAAAGATGAGATGGCTTAAAGGTTATCGTCAAGCTAAATTCAATGTGTCGGAAGAAAAACTTAAAGGATTGTTATATTCACTCACACCGGATTCCGTGATAAATTTACCACTAAATTTTAAATCACAAAACGCTTTAATAGAGTCAACATTTACAATAGAAGAATTTGAAAATAGTTTAAAAAAAAAGGACACTGCTCCGGGTAGTGATGGAATAACGTACTCTATGATCTACAATCTTCCGTGTGAGGCCAAGAAGTTTCTCCTTCGGACATTAAATGATATTTACACAACTGGAGAAATCCCAAAACAATGGCATGAGATATCTGTTATTGCTATTCCTAAAGCTGGGCAAGACATGAACACAGATATTAAACTTAGGCCTATATCTCTTATATCCTGTGTCTGTAAGATATTCCATAATATGATCGGAAAAAGAATAGAATGGCATATTGAGAAACACTCAGTTTTATCACCTTACACGGTTGGATTTAGGAGAGCTCGATCTTGTTTAGACTGTGTTTCAAGACTATCTACTTATGTTCAACTAGGTTTCACTAAAAATGTCCCTACGTTGGCTTGCTTTGTGGACATTACAAATGCGTACAACAATGTCTTAGTGGAAAAGGTTGTTCAGACACTGGATGATCTGGGAATTGGCTCAAAAGTTTGTAGTTATTTAAATTCATTTTTATTAGAGCGATACTTGATGATAAGAAGTAGTGATGGCCGAACTCTTGATGTTAGACGAGCAAGCAGGGGGTTGGCACAAGGCGACCCATTATCACCGATGCTTTTTAACATTATTACATCAAAAATTTGTCAACAAATTGAAAATGTAATCGTTTCGCAATATGCGGATGATTTCGTATTTTACCTGAGTCATAAAGATTTAAACTGCGCGGAATCAATAATGCAGGCTGCTCTTGACTCTATGGTTGTAATGCTGGATGATATAGGTCTGGACATGTCTCCAGACAAAACAAAGATGTGTCTTTTTAGTAGAGGTAAAAGGAGACGACAATTGCAACTTACAATTAACAACTTACCAATCGCTTCAGTGGATTGTGTGAAACACTTGGGTATCTGGCTGGATAGATCACTTCTATGGAAAAAACACATTAACGAAATACTGGAAAAGACGGCAAAATTTTTGAATTTATTTAAGGTTTTGGGGGGGCCAACTTGGGGAATCCATCCAAAACATTTGAGATCTTTGTATATTTCATTGGTACGCAGTAGAATTGATTTTGGGTGTTTTCTCTATGATAATAGTGCAATGAGTAATTTAGGTAAACTGGACAAAACTCAGAACCAATATTTGAGGACTATAGGTGGTTTTATAAAAAGCTCTCCAATACATGTAATGGAAGCTGAAATGTGCATCCCTCCATTGTACGTTAGGAGATTATACTTAGCTTACAAGTTCTGTATAAAAAGTATGTCATGGTCAAACAATGTAACTATTAAATTAATAGATAACTTGAATGATCTTTCAGCAACAAGATACTGGAATAATAAGAAAATTCCGTTGCTTGTGACCGTCTACAATGAGTGTAAACACCGTAATATACATTGTTCAAGTATTTTAGACATGTACTCACTGGAAAAATGGGTATCAGGAATAAAAGTCCGGGATAAAATTAATTGTAATTTAGACTGTGTCAAAGCAGCTAAACGCAGCCATGAGGTTACATCACTTAAATTTGATGTTATCAGAGAACTTAGTGAAAAGTACTTTGGCTGGAAAGTGTACTTTACTGATGGGTCTAAGAGCAAAACTGGATGCGGTGCCGCTTATTATAGTTTGAGTGATGGAACTTCGGCATTGTTTAAATCCATTGATACAAATGTATCTGTTATGACAATGGAACTTGTCGCTATATCAAAAACCCTAGAGAACATAATTTCTCGGGATATCGTTACCCATTCTGTTAATCAAAACATTGTCATATGCACTGACAGCAAAAGTGGTTTAATGCATTTGGCTCGATGCGCCTCTGGTAGCAGAGGTATACCGACAGCTTATGCAATTCTTAGACAATTTCATGAACTTGGTGATATTAATTTGAGGTTGCAATGGGTTCCATCTCATATTGGTATACTTGGAAACGAGAAGGCTGACTATTTTGCAAAAAAAGCTATTTTGGAAGGAGTGGAAATAGACATCGCTCCATTCTACGCAGAAATATTTAGCTATTACAAGAACATATGCTACAATCGTTTTAAAGAATATTTCGATAGCAGATCTAAAGAAAAAGGCATATGGTACAAGACTATACAAAGTGAGCCTCCTCGAATCCCTTGGTTCGCTGAAAGTCATACAAGGAGATCATATGTTGTGATGGCACACAGATTGCGTTCAGGTCATTTTCCATCCAGGAAATTTGGATATCTAATGAGAAAAGTCGATTCCCCTAACTGTCTAGTGTGCAATAAAATCGAAGATGTCCAACATTTGCTGGTGGAATGTGAAAAGAACCGAAGAGAAAGAGAGATAGTGACGCGGGAATTAAAACTTAATTTGTATGATGTTGGGGCTTTCATTAGAATATTATCTACACCAAATTCGGGAGAAGCCAAACTGGTGTACGAAATGATTGCTGCATCACTAACTCCCTCGCTTACACAATAACAATATTTGTATAATTTTAGGTAGAGAAGTGTAAAAGTAGTTATTAATTTTTTAAAGGGTACGATGAGGCTGACGTACCTTTGAAAGGTAAAAGCCTCGAAATAAATAAAGATTCAAAAAAAAAAAAAAAAAAAGCCTTTTGCAACTGTCAAACAGACTGTAGCTTGTTTATGAAAAAATATACAGGGTGGTTAGCAGTGCCCACATCTTCCTTGGGATTGTGCAACCAATGGATACATTAGAGACGCCAGAAATCAGTTTCAACCATAATACGTAAATAGACATATAAGAATTAGATGTTCTAAAATCATGCCAATTTACGATAAATATTACGATAACGCTCAATTTAAAGGAAAGAGTGAATCGTTTTATATTCTAAGAAGCATTCCTCTTCACTTTGAGGGAAATGTACGTGGTCACTTTAGATAAAATATTTGAATGCGGTTCGGTTTTCAAGCGAATTTCTAGCGATTCGGTAAAATATCAATTGTTCTTTATGTATTCTGATTTTACTCCCAAATAGATGTAAAATGTATAATGAAAAAGTAAATAATATTGGCATTTTATATTATTTTTAAAATTTCTTTTGTAGCCACTACACAACGCTTTTAGTTCCATTTTCGAAAATAAAATATTTTTCCTTTTTATAAATGGCTATTTGGATGAATGATTATTCTACATAGGAATAAAAACTTTTTCATTTTTGTAGGCTCAGTGGTAACAGATAAAAAATAAAACTGTTTTTCTTTGAGCTAAATAATTATGTTATTTTATCTCCGGTCTGGTAAACTAGGTACAATGACGGACTTTATGAGAAAAAGATGTGTAAAAATATTTTAGCATTTGCCCATACCATTTATTTCTTTCAAAATCGTAGTGGGCGTATACATAAATTAAATGTGAATAAAATTCTTGCTTGATCTTTTATGTAGATGTGATTAATAGATCTTCTGCGTGTTATACCTAAAACTGTAAAAGATTTAAGAGCGGTTACTTAATATTTCTCACCTTTATACCGTTTCTCACCTTTATCATCGTTTCGCACCTTTATTACGTTCGCATGATATAGAATTATTTTTGTTACAAAACTGTCTGGTGAAAATGAATGAATCCCATTGTAAGAAAAAATCTTATGCGTTTCATGAGTGGTGAAAAGTTTTGAAATAGGTACATGATCACAATGGTGTTTTTTAATGGTTTTTTTTTCAGTACATTGGATGAAAATAGCAAATGAAATGGAAAATCATCAAAGTATTTTGTGGTTGGGTTAATTTTATCTTGCATGGGTTGCGAGATGGTTTGCAAACGGCATAGGTGGGTTACAATAATACAGGTGAGTTTTAGCCAGTAAATGTTCGATAATTTCTCCAAGGGCCCTCGCCTACAGCGAAAACGTGGATAAAAAATAAATTGGGAAGTTATTTTATACGCATAAAACTATCTAAACCTTTAACTTTTTGTATTTTATTACAAAAAGATTAAAGGTTATTATATACAGGTTGGTACTTAGTTAAATGTTTGTAAAAATAAATTGTATAATTATGTAAGCGTTAAAAAAATAATTGCAAAAGTATTTATTTATGCGTGGGCGGTGTGGAAACGTTATTGTGTAGTTACGGATACCTACGTAACACAAGCAGGTATAGTGTGGGTGATTTATGTAGTTAGCATCCTGTAGCAGTTGATACAACGCCCACCGACATTAGTACCGTAACGATAAACACAACTAAAAGGTATTACTGTTACCTTGAGACCATCTTTGTCTGAGTAATTGTGTATTTTGATGTAGTATATGTTAACAAGTTAGGCTTGTCTAATCGTTTATTTTGGGCTTAAAGTGACGTCATACTTGTTCTACATTTTAGCATAGATGATCAACACATTGAATGACATTGTCATTGAAGAAACTCAAGTATATCAGGCATATTATTCTTTATTATATTGTTTAAATTGACGTGTAAAAGTGTAATTAATAAACAGTGTTAAAAAAGCCATTTGTATACCATGGAATCTCATGTATGACTGTAATAGTCTTCTATGAGAATTTCTTAAAAAACTAATTCTAAGGTACATTCTGTGGATACATTACACAGGTCTACAGTGATTTTGTTGCCGAGAAAACTATAACAGATTTTTAGTATATTAGATCCCTGAATCACAACTGCATACTTATTTTTTTAATGCTACGTGTAGTTTTTGAGATATGAGATATGTAAAAAAAAAACAAAATAATTAAATTTTAAACGTTTGATTCATTATTTTACAGGTAAGAAGCTTCTTTTTGTTGTTTTTTTAGAATGTGTAGTATTATAATCCTCCCGTGTGATACTCCAACAGTAATCAGCACATCCCAGCGACCTTGGTACCAATTTTCCATCCATTTTAGATCGCGATTGAATCACTCTCCTAATTCTTCACTATAAGAACCAAGATTTTCAGGGAACTTGTCCTAGTGACTATACAGGCAGTGCAGTTTTATGCTCATGTAACAGCTAACATTTTTAAAGTTATCCAGAAGCTCCAGAACTAATTCTACGTAATTTTTTGCCTTTTCACTACCTAAGAAATTTTGGACAACTTTGACGAAAGATTTCCAAGCTGCTGATTCCAAATTATTCATTGTATGGATGAAGTCTTTGTCTTTTATCAAAGTTCTTATTTGAGGGCCATCGAAAATACTAGCTTTTAGCTTCTCTACATTTTGTGTAAAGAGAAAGGACACCGCCGATGATTCAAACTCACTGTCTGTGCATTTGAAGAAGCCTCCATCATATTTATGTCCAACAAATTGATGACACTGTCTTTATATAGCATCGTCTGAGTGTGGCAAAGGTCTTCTAGCAAAGGGGAGGTCAGGATATGTCGTTTTTTTCTATTTACCCTATGTAATTTCACTAAACAAAAATAACAAACGTCAAAATGTTTTTTTGGTTCTGACTGTATCATAGGTACACCGAACTTCAATTGGGTTCGTTTACCGCTCTACCACTATCTTAAATATTCATTACACAATTTACACACGATATTTGGTACCCATGGCTGGTCCTGGTCCTTAATTTTGATCTTGAAATAGTCAAAATATGCCTTTTGTACGAAGGCCTTTATAGGTTTTTAATTTTTTTCCGCCACATATTCATCGCAAACCCAGCAAAATGTATTTGGATCATTTAAACTAATCCTCCTAGACGACGACATAATGCTATTATCCAATAATTACAAATATTGGCAGACTGCGAACACTGTAAACACAACAAAATGGGTATTTTTTTCCGATGTGTGTAGTTTAAAAATTACACGTAGCTTTGACGTTTTTCTACTTAAGTACGATCTAATATCAAGTAATTCATCAAATTTTAATATGGGTATGCCAGCAAAAAAAATTTTTGGTTTTTTGTAGACCTGTGTTATCCTTTCTCATTCTATTTATAACATCTGAAGTAATAAGTAAATACATAAGAATAGCTAAGGAATGTTGAAGAACAAAGTTCAGGTAAATGTCTTTCTAATATGTGTTTGTTTTACGATTGTTTACCAGTAATGAGGAAAGTTCCGCAGTGGAAGATGATCAGACTTTGTTAATGTTATTTGTTTTTGTTCGAGATTGTGTGCTTGTGTGGACACGTGTGTCACACCATTATTAGGTTTAGGAGTATTATGAAATGTCAGCCAATAATTATTTATTGGCTCCATTAGAGCTGCGGGATTCAATAAAAGATTAATTTTTTAGTTCGTAAAAGTATGCCTGCGTTCCCTTCTGCAGAGAAATAGAGCCGTCGAAGCAGCCCCAAAAAGAAGTGACGAGTTAACCACATCTAGATCAACTCGTCACCTACAAAAAGCTCGACTAAAGGTGTGGGAGAAGAATGTATAGACGTTGGGGACAGTAGAGTAGCTAGTGAAAAACTAATCTGACACTCCCTGTTGCTCCATATAGGGCAAAGTCGTTTGATGATTTCCTGCCTAAAAAATAAACAAAATAAAAAGAGTGTGCTGAGAAAGAACTATGTAAAAACATCTTGATGTTTTCTCCGTCTCAGTCAGAACGTATCATTCTTAAGAATATTTTCCAGACAGAGACGAGTTTATCTAAACTCGTAGAATAGTTTAGTGGTGGCACTTTAATATTATTAGCTTCATGTTTCACAGACACAACGCAATTAAACGTTATTTTATGCAGCTGCGGTTCGTTGGCAAGATTTAAGGATTGCTTAAATACTAGATAATTAAGACGTTTTTGTTGGAGTTGCCATTGTAAATTCAAAATTCGTAAAGCTTACAATTGAAAGTAGCGTTTACTTTGGTATCCAATCTCGTACATACATTTATGAGAGATGTAACTCAGTATTTCTAACATATTAATTCAGCAAATGACGCGACAGCGTTTTCAAGTCCCGTTGGATTAGAACCAGAATTGCTGTTTGTTTAGGAATCCATTATTGAAATCTCTATGTTTGTTTTCACATTCAGCCGATGTTGTTTAGTCAGCAAAATAAATGAATTGGTTTGGATACCGAATATGAGTGGAATTGTGAGATTGTAAGCTTTGCAAATTTGCAATCAGTGTGCTAAGTGCTATTCACATATGCTATTTCATGAAAAGTCATTAAATAGGGTAAGACTAGGTAAGACGAACCGAGAGGGTTGTATTGATGTGAAGTGTGTTAGAATATTTATTTATAAAATAACATTCATAAACACGTCAGAGATCTAATGAATAACTAGATACTACGGTTATCAAAATGATGTTCCTTGTATTTCAATTATGTAGTAAATAAACTACATTATATTTATTTCAAGGACTTATTTAATTTGAGAAAGATCCTACTAGTTATCCTATATTAATATAAACATTAACGGTAGAAAATAATAAAAAGATTTCAATATTTGTTATGAGGCCCCCACAAGAGCGAGGCCCGGGTGATTGCCCTGCTTGCAACTCCCTAAGGCCGCTACTAATAAGGAAGCCTGAGTCCCAGCAGTGC
Organism: Mythimna separata; assembly: GCA_030763345.1. Classification (NCBI taxonomy): domain Eukaryota; kingdom Metazoa; phylum Arthropoda; class Insecta; order Lepidoptera; family Noctuidae; genus Mythimna; species Mythimna separata. The sequence goes on along the minus strand of JAKKIA010000036.1, from coordinate 2,997,237 downwards.
GAACATTATAAGGCTGAATACGCTTATACTATGCTATTAAACGTTAAAAACTACACTGTCGTTTAATTATAAGTCCTGACAGATTTAGGGCCTGTTTCACAATGTCCGAGTAGGCACTACTCACTGAATAAATTCAAAAATGTGACAGAATTCGTATGAAATTATCTGTCAAATATGATACTCGAAACTTAATCATAGGTGGTGAAACAGGCCCTTAGTGTCAGAATTTCAGACAGTGTTCAGATAACCATGGTGTTATTACTTAGTGTGCTGCGAGTGGAACACGTTGATACTTTACGAAAGCCCTCGGGACAAGCTTATATACATAGTGTTAGTTTAGGTACGTAGGTAATGCTTTAAACAGTTCACGAGGCTCCCGTCTGTTGGACATAATATGTACTTATTTGTTTTTATTTGGAATAAAAATAAAATCAGTAGCGTTTTTCTCATTAAAAACTACAATATAACCACAAACAACTACTATTAATAACTTACTTCAATGAATGGTAGCTTAAAAGAAATGTCCTACAAGTGTGTGTGCGTACGCACACTGCAGTTCCCTTTTATGAAGTAAACAAGCACGAAGAGAGGAATTTTCTAAAGTTCACCCATAAGGGGATGAAATGGGAGACCAAAGTTTGCATGGAGAAACCTACTTTCACGCTGATAAAGCCGCTAGTTGAAAAAAAACACGTTTAATTCAAATAAACAATTAACAGGTACTTATGAATTGTGAAAATGTCGGTCTGTCAAAAAAAAATTGAAGCTAAATTGCACATTGCAAAGCGTAGATCTCTATGTAGAAGAACGTGCCCACAGAATCCAATGCTCCATGTCCACAGAATCTAGTATAGTTATAAAATTTTTACTTATAAAGAAAGTTCTACTAAAGCATAAAGGTGTCTACAACATTTTCCCTGTGTTTGTAATGTACGTGCTTACCTAAAACCATTTGACCTCAACATCTACCATGGGTGGCCATATTATTAGGGACAGTACCTAGATTTCTTATATTATTATCAACTTTAATTGCATTTTGCGGGTAAATGGTTGGTTGTAGGTTCGGCTAATATTTTTTATTTATAGACTTGATTGATTGAGATAGTAAAACATCAAATTTGAAGTCAAAATTATTTATATATTTTTGAAAAAAAAAGATACGTAATAAGATGGATGAATATTGCTAGTATTTTGTGATAGCATCAATTTATCGTGGTATGCTCTCTATGCAAGTTCTGGCTTTCTGTAGCAGGTTTCTGGTATAATGGCCACTCTTTAATGAGGGCTACAATCAGCTAGTGTTATTTTTTTCACCGGCAAGAAGATCCAAATATTCACCAAATGTTGAAAAAAATCAACAAAGTTAAAAAATGTCACTTAAAAAAAATGGCGCGATCTCACAATGTTGCTTTATATCAAAAACTAGCTTTTACCCGCGGCTTCGCTCCCGTCAAATGACTACCCTACATATCCTACGCTACCCTACCCTACCTTCCCTACCTACCCTACACTACCTTACCTACCCTACACTACACTACCCTACACTACCCTACACTACACTACCCTATACTACCCTATACTACCCTACACTACCCTACAATACCCTACACTACCCTACACTACCCTACACTACCTTACACTACCCTACACTACCCTACACTACCCTACACTACCCTACACTACCATACACTACCATACACTAGCCTACCTACCCTACACTACACTACCCTACACTACCCTATACTACCCTACACTACCCTACACTACCCTATACTACCCTACACTACCCTAAACTACCCTACCTACCCTACTTTACCTAACTTTTTTTTATTTTAGAATTTTTCTCTCCGTAAGAACCATCATTGAACTTCAAGGAACATTTTAAAAAAAGAATCAGCCAAATCGGTCAAACCGTTTTCATGTGATGTCGTGACAACGGAAAACGGGTTTCATTTTTATATATATAGATAATAATACTGATGCCAGTAATAATACCAAATAAAAAAATCTTATATAAATCCGTTGGTTAGCTTAAAAAGTGAGATTAATAACTTTGTTGACTTTTTTCGAAATCATCGTATTAAGTATCATTTTTTTTTCAAAAATATATAAAAGAATTTGATTTCAAATTTTATGTTTTTATTATCTCAATCAATAAAGTCTTCAAATAAAAAATATTAGCCGGACCTACAACCAACCATTTGCCTGCAAAATGCAATCAAAGTTGATACTAATATATGGAATTCAGGTACTGTCCCTAATAATTTGGCCACCCACATAAAAGACGTTAGGACGCGCCTATTTTCTTGAGTCACTGCGAACTAATTTTCTTAGAGCATTTTCTCACGACCAACTGAAGGTTAACTACGGTCTAGCTAGTCAGACTTACGTGGGATGCCAATAATTAATTAATAAGGTCAGACTTTACTAGCCTGAATTCGTTTAGAGAATATGCCTACCAGGGACTTACTTAGACAGAATATCTGAAGTAATGTTACGCTAACGATATTAAAACAAACAATTTTGATACAGCCTTATAACAGTATAATTTCAAATAACTTTTAGTAGCATAATCCAACTTAAAATAAAGGATATCAGCAGCTGTTATCTTTAATGATATTGTACTGAGAATGGTTTCTGCTCCGTAAAGTCTATCCTGTTTAATCATGCAGTAATTAGATAAAGTTAAATGAACCATTGAAGTTGCAACGTAAAAGATATTGCTTTTATTAGCTCTGGAACGCTTTTAGTATGCTTCTAGAATATCGAGTTCGTTATTATACAGGTAATGGAATGAGATTTTTTTCTCTCGTCAGTTTACCGGTTTAAAAGTTAACGCTAGTTAGTATCGTTACCACGCATAGCGTTTACTTCAGTACCTAATAATGTTATGTTTGAACGATGAAGGTATATCAAATTTTTAACATTACTCAAAGCCCTGGTAGCAAGTAATAAACTCAAAATATTTATATGAGAGCATTGTTTGCAACATTTAAGATCGTAAACATGCTTCGCATATTGGACGAGGCAGTTTATTTAGATACGAATTTATTTGTTTAATATACAACAAGTAACTGGAAAAATGCACACCCTTATACACTCCATTTAGAAAATTCAGTTAGGGCCTGTTTCACCACCTATGATTAAGTTTCGAGTATCATACTTGACAGATAATTTCATACAAATTCTGTCAAATTTTTGAATTTATTCAGTGAGTAGTGCTTACTCGGACATTGTGAAACAGGCCCTTACTATCATAAATAAAACACTGAAATTTTATTTAAAAACACTTAGGTAGTGGTTTTTTTAAGAGAGTAGTGACACTAATTATACGCAAATAACATGTGAATCAACTCAATATACTGGAAGCGCACCAAAATAGGTAATTATTCTATCCTAAAATAATCAAAAATCCCTGCCGGAGTCTGTTTCCTGATAGTTACAACCCAATCTGTAAGTCTAAGTAAGTGCGCTCCATTGTCGACTGCATCGTCGCTTTGAGATAGCGGTCAAGCGCGAACGTATCAACAATAAAAAACAAACTATTTTATGATAAAAAATATTCCATCTTTAAAAATAATTGAAATCGATTCAGTAACTGATTCTGAACATGTTACTTTCAGGATATGCGTTTATTATATTACATGTTATACAATTATGTGCGTCAAAACCACAGAACAGTTGAATGGTCAAAACAACCGTGATTATGTACAGTGGGTGGCCAAATTATTAGGGACAGTACCTAAATTTCTTATATTAGTATCAACTTTGATTGCATTTTGCAGGCAAATGGTTGGTTGTAGGTCCATTAATATTTTTTATTTAAAGACTTTATTGATTGAGTTAATAAAAACATAAAATTTGAAACCAAATTCATTTATATATTTTTGAAAAAAAAAGATACGTAATACGATGATTTCGTAAAAAGTCAACAAAGTTATAAATCTCACTTTTTAAGCTAACCAACGGATTTATATAAGATTTTTTTATTTGGTATTATTACTGGCACCAGTATTATTATTTTTGATATAAAGCAACACTGTGAGATCGCGCCATTTTTTAAAATATTGTATTTTTTAACTTTGTTGACTTTTTTCAACATTTGGTGAATATTTTGATTTTTTTGCCGGTGAAAAAAATAACACCAGCTGATTGTAGCCCTCATTAAAGAGTGGCTATCTATACTAATATTATAAAGAGGTAAAATTTGTAAGTTTGTATGTAGGGGGTAATCTCTGGAACTACTGGTCCGATTTAAAAAAATCTTTCAGTGTTAGATAGCCCATTTATCGAGGAATGCTATAGGCTATATACCATCACGCTACGACCCACGGGAGCGGTGCAGTAACGAAAAATGCGGGTGAAACCGCGGGGGACAGCTAGTTATACCATAAACCTACTACAGAAAGCCAGAACTTGCATAGAGAGCATACCACGATAAATGGATGCTGTCACAAAATATTCATCCATCTTATTACGTATCTTTTTTTTTTCAAAAATACATAAATAATTTTAACTTCGATGTTTTATTATCTCAATCAATGAAGTCATTAAATAAAAAATATTTGCCGAACCTACAACCAACCATTTACCTGCAAAATGCAATTAAAGTTGATAATAGTATAAAAAATCTAAGTACTGTCCCTAATAATATGGTCACCCATGGTATTTAGAAAACTATAGGATAAGAAAATGAAGGTGTGCCTTTTGTTTTATTCAGCGAGACATTATTATAATGGAACAAGTTGGCGTAAACAAGATGAACGTTATTACAATGTTTTTATGTTTGAGGTGTTTCATGAATTATTCTGGCCTAATTTGCATTGCCACCGGCTACAGGGCAGGCCATTGGTTGCCAGATTTTTGATTATAACATCAGTAGTACCTACGTTTATTTCTGCTAAAGGAATCAGTCATGTTTATAATTTTTTGGTGCATTTTTTTCATAAACGAAATCGCTGGCAAAGTGCTAGATACAAAATTTAATTCCTCTCTGGATCCAATTATGATGTCGACACAGAATTGTGTTCTACTTCGTGGAAATATGAACAGTTTTAGCTAGTCTGCTATAAATTCTTCGTAATTCCGCGAAATGGAACTCATGTCTCACATTATGTACTTTATATAAATTATTATTATTATAAAATATGTGGTTACACAAGAGTATTTTTTTAAAATAATGATGTGGACCGCCAGCAAAACTCTAGCATGGGCCAGATAGATGCAATCTAACGTTGACGTCACTTTGGCAGAAGCTAACTAAGCCAACCATTGTGTTGATCGTTGATTTAGATTATATTTACTGTCTACACAGAATTGAAACTAGCAAGACCTGTTGGGATGCTAAATTGCAATCATCTGGTCTATGCTTAAAGCATTCAAATACAGGTCACCTTGGTGGGCACTAACTATCCCAACCATTGTGTTGATTGTCGGTTTGGATAACATCTTCTGTCTCCCTCCTTCTTGCGTCATATTCCTCAATGCTTGCTCCTTTATATGTTTCTGTCCGAAGGGCATTGATATTAAATTCCCGTAGAGACAAGAGCGATGCGGATCTGGTCAGACCAACGTATTTGGACACTTTACCACACCTTTCATCTGCTGTCTACACTATTGAAATTAGCAAATTCAATTCTGATTGGAAGCTGCATTGCATCCATCTGGCCTATGCTTTACATCCATCTGGCGTAACAGTACTGAAATTCAAGGAACTGTACATTGTATGAGGAACCACAACTCCTTTAGGAAATGCAGTGTTCAAAATTTCCTACTTTGTACTGTGTTGTACAATTACAGTGAACCGGGACTCCGGGAGTCAGTACAAACCACGACTTAGTCAACCAAAGCGGAACAGATTACTTCAAAACTGTATAATATTAATACAGTTTGGATCTGCTATTACTAGTTTTGATTAATGTTAACGATGTTTAACTGGATATTTGAATTAATGCGAGAAGTTGTGTCGTTTATTTGACACATTGCTCAAACTGTTTAGTTGTTAACGAATATTGTGAAAGTTATTACAATTGCAAATTGGTATGTTTCTTCAATTCATGATAATTATTGTAACCTTGCTTCAAGAAGGTTCAAGGCATCTTCTCGTAAAACAGATCACTGTTTCTTATGATGAAAGTCTTGCTGAGGATGATATATAATACTCGTATGTCTCTGAAACGTAATCACTCACAATGTGCCTTATTAGAAGCCTTAAAGTCACGCAACGGATATTGTAAAGAGTTATTAATACTTTGAGTTTCCTTGTAATCGAATCACAACGGCAACGAAGTATGATGGTCACCCTTCCATATAAATATTCACCTCGGCAAATGTTGTTTAACATTGGAGATCAACCAATGCGACTGTTTTTATTTGGCTGAATAATAGATGATTTGGAATAATTATGTTAGTCGCACTGACACAACTTGATTGTTGATGGAAAGACAATTTACTTATTTCTTTTCAAACCTTTTAGACTACAAGTGTCTATTGATAGTAGTGAATAAATACCACTTTATGGAATAGTGTAGAATTAATTTAAAGTAAGTACAATTTTCTGCCTCTAACGAAACGATATTGCTCCCCGCGGCTGGGGAACGTTCAGTGAAGAGCGAAGTTTAATCCACTGCGGCCGTTTGTTCATTAAAATTGCATTGATTTTACAGAACTTTACGGTAACTTGCAACTGTACGTAAACGATTTTTTAGCAAACAAAAATGGGAAACTATAACCTTGTTGTAAAATAACTTAGAATAGTAATAAAATAATACATTTATTCGATGCAGGCATTAGCAACAACACAAAATAATAAAAAAAACGAGTGATAATATTATAAAAGAAAAGTTAATTCGATTCCCGAATCGAACCTCTAAGATTGTTTTAAGTCGCATTTTTTTTTAAATTTTTCCTTTACTTGTGCAGACTATAAGATATTCTATGTCTTGAAAATATCGGGATTCTAGGTCAACGAAAAGTGTCCTATACATTTTGATTTACTTGCGAATATCATAATTATGCATGTTGTATTAAATGGCCTCATAATATATTTAAATTGCGTTAATTTAAAAGTTTTATATTTTCATTTTTCTAAGGAATAGCACACTTGGGCATTTGAGATTAATTTCAACTTGATAATTTGTTGCATTGCCGAAAAATGAATCATGTCAGACAGAATGACAGATAACAAACTGATCCAATAAGGGTTATTTTTTTACCGACTGAGATACGAAACCCTAAAAATCAATTGTCTACTTTTCGATTTTCTTTGCCGATAAAAAATAAGCCCTTTTGCAACGGTTCTCATCTTATTCTGATGAGTTTCCTCTTCATTATCATTTAACAGAAGGATTATGCGCTCCCCGAGTTAAATTATAGAATGAGAAATGATTCCCACTGAGTATCGGATTAAATTGGTTCAACTTTAAAATCGAGTTAGTCATAAAATTATATTCAAATTTATTCCAAGTTAGATGATCGTCTAGCTGGTAATAAGTCAGGGTTTGTTGAACGGTTTTATCCTAACTACATTAATATTATAAAGGCATGTGAATGAGTCTATGTTTGTTACTCCGCACGCGCTAAAACGGTTGATCAGATTTGGACAAAACTTAGCTCGCGGGTAGACTCTGTAGTCACTCACTCTGTTTTTTTTTTTTTTTTTTTAAATTTTATAAGCTAGTGCTTGACTGCGATCCCACCTGATGGTAAGCAGTGATGCAATCTTAGATGGTGAGGCGCACTAGTTTATTAAGAGCCTTTTCACTCTAGCCTTGAAGACACCCAAATTATAAGTGGACGGGAAGACCGCAGCAGGCAAACTATTCCAGTCCTTCGATGTACGCGGTATAAACGACGAAGCGAAGCGCTTAGTCCGGACCGTAGAGGTTTCAACAACAAAAGGATGGACATTCGCCGTACGACAGTTTGTCCGATGGAAAAAACGGGATGGCGGAATCAATTCGTGTAAGTCCTGCGCACACTCTCCGAAATGCATCCTGTAGAATACCGAAAGGCTGGCTACCCTACGCCTGCGCGCAAGGCTTTGTAGGTTGGAGTTAACTAAATCTGGATCTCCAATTAGCCTCTTCGCACGCCTTTCCACTGAGTCCAAAGTTGCCAGGTGGCATTTTGCAGCTCCAGCCCATATGTGGCTGCAGTACTCCACACACGATCGGACCTGTGCTTTGTATAACATAAGAAGCTGTCCTGGTGTGAAGTACTGCCGGACCTTTGCAAGAACGCCGAGTTTCCTAACAGCTCTGTAATGTAGGACATAATCTTTTATGTTTTAGATTATCTACGGACGTTTTATTCACCTAAGATAAACAAAATAAAAACAATTAGAATCAAACAATCCTCTATGAACCATAATTTAATTTGGATCTGAGTGTCTGAGTTTACATATTATTTAAAAATGCACCCAGAAAAAAAAACACGTGGCCTTAACAATCACGGTCACGGGTGATTTCATACTAGCGCGACTGCTTCCCCATTTCGACCCCGACTTTTTTTGGTGGAAACGGGAACCGTTTTGCCGCCTAGAAAATTGCTCGATCCTTATTTTCGTTCCGTTCTATGTGAAAGCCCATTTTTTGCTCATCGAACTGAACGACCTAACTGATTTGAAGTTGATTTCACCAGGAAAAAACTCTACAAACTCCTATACAGTTAATTGAAGTCGACACTTGTTATTTGTCGAACAAAGAATTTTAAGATCTTCTGGGATTATAATTATTGAAGTTAACCCAGGATTATATTTAGCACTAGCTACTGTTAGGGGTTTCGCCCGCCTGATAGGAGAAAATGATCACAAGGGCTAACATTGCCGTCATCCGATGGATGCCAGACGCACAGGACCAGTCCGGATAAGCCTATATCTAGCAGTGGATGTCTTTCGGCTGAAATGATGGTAATGCTATTCTAGGGGGTCTCCCTTGTTTTACCAAAAAGAAATTGCCAAATTATCACTTCCCAAACAATTTTTCGCATAATTTAATTTGCCAAATTATTACTTAGCAAATAAACTCTTCACAAATAAATGTTACGCAAACCTAATGTTTGGCAAGTTAACGTTTCAGCAATAATAATAATAATAATTTGCTTACCAACTAGTTCTTTTACCAATTTTTATGTAGTCAAACATTTCAGTTGGTATAACATATTTTACCCAAAATAAAATTAGCCAAATGTTGGTATCTTCAGTTTACTGTTTCTGGGTTTTACATATAAAAATATGCTTCTGGCTCGTGCGTGGTTTGGTCACTACTCTAACCTAACCTAACCTATAGTTCTGGTAGCAGTTGGCTTGTCATTCGTCGTTTGTAACCGTCTTTATTTTTTTTCAAAGCAATTAATTTGATAAACTGTTTATTTTCTAAATATTTTTTGCCGTTATAAATCATTTGATTTAAGACGAAATGCCTTAATGATATTATTCTAGGTAATATTCTGCCGAAGTAAAAATTTGACCAAACAAAATTTTCGAACTAAAGTTTTTCCAAATATTGCATTGGTAAAATAAAAGGTTTCGAAAATTGCTTTGGATAATGAAAATTTGGCAAATTCTTTTCGGCAAAACGGCAGACTCCCTATTCTAGGACATGGTCTACATGTGCACTAAGTTTTATCTAAATTCGTTCAGCTATTCAGGCGAAAAGAAGTTATAAATATACCTACACATTTAGGTACAAACTTATAACATTAGTCTGATTATTTTTTCATTAATGTTCATAATAATGAATTTTTATGAACATTACTTTTATAATCAAGAGTTATAGCCATTTGCAACGCTTTGCTCAGCATATAAGTAAAACACAATTTGTCATCATTACATTCTCAGCGGTTTCCGTCTTCAGAGCTTCACACATTTCTGCGAAAATTAATATAATAATGAAACGACAGAAAGGAAATCGACGTAAAATACCTTCAACGAGAATACTTACACAAGATAAATGGGCGAGTTGTTATATATAATATTCTTGTTGTTTGCTAACTTCGAAGTTTTCTGATTTATTACTATCGCGTTATATAAATTGAAAATGTTTAATATCTCTGCTTACTAGTGTTGATGGTCAACCTATACCTTAAACTAAATAACTTGAGTGAAAAGGTTACTTCTAGACAAGCGTACTCCATTGTCAGCCACATCATTGCTGCAGGTGCGATAGTGGCCAAACGTGTAACAGAACATGATATAGTCAAGTGCCAAAATACACACAAATCCATTCCGCCGTTCGAACGTAAAGAAGTAACAAACACATACTCTTCAACTTTCACTTCATAATATTAGTATGAAGTATGATAGCCTCGTGCATAACCAAGATCTCACCTGATAGAAAGTAACAATGTAGTCCATAATGGAGCACACTTGCCTAGAAGTAACCTATTTACTCTTGATTAAAAGACACTAAGGTGCACACCTATCAAGAAAAACAGACACCGGCAAGGAATTTCACAGTTAGAAGAAGACGTCACATCCGCCAGGATCAACCAGGAATTTCCTGTGTGTGCTAACGCTAATTAACACTGCTAAGTCTAATTAGTGCGTAAATCTGTCGCACTGCATTTTAGGTGTCAACACAACACATTTGTGTCAGTTAACATCGTTAACCTAACAGTATGTTATTGTCACGTAGTTACCCATATTCTAATTACTGCCTCACATCTGCATTTAGCAACGTGAACCCCTGCTAAGTTCAGTCACTCTTACATTACTATTATATATTTATTACAGCTTGAAGGACTTAAAGCTAATAAAAAGAAAAACAATTATAGACGACAGCAAGTCAATAAGGGGTGTTCAGGAAAATTCACACCACCAGTTTAAACCACTTAGTCAAGAGGTACTCTTATTCTACTTATGAAAACGTATACATGACGTTGAAGAGTAACGTTTGATAGGCGCGCTACAGTCGCGATGCAGTAGCGCGTTAGTAGCGCTACTGACGCGCGTATCAAATGTGACTGTAGCGCGCTGGTAGCGCTGCTGAAGTTTGCGAAACGCGCGTCAGCAGCGCCGCAAAAAGTCGCTGAAAGCTAGGGCCCTTAAACGTCTTAACATCGCACGTCATAAACCTGGATATTATGTGGCTAAATTTGCATATAATAATATTTTACAACCGTTTTCTCGTCTCATTCGGCGTATCTCCCACGATATTCATAACACATGCGGAACCACGGGAGAGGCCGCATTGAAGATATGCTTCACTAATTAAAATACTGGCAATATGAATGTGGAACGAGACAAGTGAGGTCAGGTGATAAAGTATTTTAAGGATATTGAAAAGGCCCAACTATTTTAACTGACGAAATGTAAACGGAGAAGGTTTTCATATTACCCCATATGTATTTTTTGGTTTAGATTTTTTATCACTCAGTACCATTTGTGCATTTAGCCAGTGTCAAGTTTAAAAAGTATTCAGTTTTCAGACACTTTGCGTAACGAGGTTCATGCATTAGAACGTGGATGCGATACATCCTGTTTTTGCAATATTTGGCAGCAAATGTATCATTATCGAGTCAATCATCTCGACAAGCTTCACTGTGGCAGTCAATACAACAACAATTCTTATTATAGCACTCGTTTTTGTTTCTGTACACTCGTATGTAATAGAAATAAAACTCTATTAGGAAAAATAACGATGGATTAAAATCTCGATAAAAACAATTTTTTCGACTTTCTGAATGAAAGTTCTTCTTCACAAATGAGTCCTAGCAGAACTTCACAATTGAGTCCTAGAAAAACGTAAACATTTAATGTAAAAAAATTGGAACTTTAGCTTACCGCAGTTTTCAAATTCCCCCCATTTCCTGCACCACGGCCTCAGTGGCCGAGGGGGGGGGGGGGGCGAGTTCGCGTCCTGAACTCAATCAACGGGAACCGCTTTCATTTGCATTCTTTGTACTTATAGTTACAGTTGGCGTTTCATCTCCTTCTTGGATTTTTTTGCATCAATTTTATGCTTTGATTAGGTTCCGATTAAAATGCCAGGAGCAGAAAACAAGTTTTATAGAGCGAATAGTTTTATTTGGATTCGTGGATTTGTTCCTTTATTTTTACTAAGTAATCTTAATTACTTTCTTACTTCACACTTTTATGTACAAAATATTATAATTATATTTGCAGCTCTCGCATACAACCTTACGAAATATCTACTTATACACTCGTATAGAAACAAAGGACAATTCGTTGGTTAGTATGCATGATTACGGAATGATAGTTTACAGTTCACGTAAAAAAAACGCTTTTTGTGAAATATCGGTAAACCTCTGTTCTTCTTACCCTAGCTTTACCTAGTTGTACTTCCGTACAGCGTCCGCAGGGTTAAAATTAGGTCAATTCGGAATAAGTAAAGATAGATTACATTGGGCCCACGTGGGCCACGTACGCCGATCTGGGCACGTCGGTCTCCATACATTTTATATGGCAACTAGTCGTGTAGAGCTACATTAGAACGCGGGTCTACATGTTATGGTAAATCGGGCTGATATCCGTAACTCCACGACTAAAGCGCGTATTTTGCGTACTCAGTTCTACGTACAACTCAGGGGTCGCCCACGTGAGCGTGGGTCTAATGTAGTTAAGCTTAAGTCAGTACTTTGTAAGAGTATGATCTGTACTCATCTGGCATCGTTCCAGTCTGCTCAAAATACGTCTGGCATAGTTCAGCCACTTTGTACCTACTTATATCTAATTAGGTTAATATGCAAACCCTTTAGAAGTGGTAAAAGAACAGTTATTATTTATACCCTTTATTAAATCTTAGGTAGCAAATAATAAAATCAATTTTGAATTATATTTATTTTACAACATCTTTAGTTACGTAATAGGTACGCAGGAGAAGTAATCTCATAATAAATAATAATAAATTCTTATATTTATATTTTCCAAGGCGTACTTAGCTAGCTTAATTTCAAAGGTAAGGTAAGGTATGAAATGTTTTTAAGAGCCACTGAAATTATACTAACAAATAAATCTTTAAAGACTCAAAGACTCACAAAGTTTCTTAGAATATTTTCTGGCCAACTTAACAACAACTTAAAGGCCCACTGTTCAGGGAGACGTAGTTTTATGCTGCTGTTTTGTCGACAAAGTTTCATAGTTTTGTATGTAAGCTTCTCGCAGGTGTAAACCAAGCGTATAATGATGAATACTCATCCATGAAGCTGTGTTTCCGTGGACAGTAGGTTTAACTGAACGATTGTTCAGATTGATCCTTTAGATTTAAAGGATCATGAATTAGTAGTCGATCGTTTAAAGTGTTGTTCTTCGATCTACAAGAAAACGAAGGCATTTCAGACTTTCATTAACTAAAATCCTACCAGTGTTCTTTCAGTTTCCCTGTGCGTTCTTGGGTCACGGTAACTTTTTCGAACATTACCGTAGCGGGCGAGATTAACGTATGTACTTGTTGACGTAGATTTATACAGAGTTAATCCAATAAATTGAGCAACAGATGAAACCGGTTACATAATTTAGAAAACTAATTTTGTTTCCAGATTACTTGAAAACGCGCCTTATAATAAAGGCCCGACTTAAGTGTGGGTTTTCACGTCAATGACCGCGAACAATGGGAAAGTGGGTAACGCACTGTTTAGCTTACTAACCGAAAATAAATACAGGTTGCCTATTCGCTATAGTATTACGGTACTTAAATGATCCAAAAGTGTAGAAAAATAAAATTACGAAGTAAAACAAAATTGTAATCTAATATTTATACATATAGGTGTTATAACGACACAGATAATGAAACTGTGGTAACCCAATTAGTAAAACCATCTTTTTTGTATAATAAACTAGTGCTTGACTGCGATCCTCACCATAATTAAGCAGTGATGCAATCGTTTGTCGGCGCACTAGTTTATCAGAGGTCGTGCACGAGACGTTTAGTGATATAACTGATCTCAGTAGTGAATAAAACTATGTATTACTGTCAATATTTTATTTTAGGATAGTTGGATCTAATGCTTCTATTAATATTGACAATGTTCTACATTGTACCGCGATTCCACCTGATGGTAAGCAGTGATGCAATCGTTGATGGTAAGGTGCACCAGTTTATCAAGAGCTTATTCACTTTAGCCTTGAAGACACCTAAATTATAAACACACGGTAAAACCGCAGCAGGCAAATTTCTTCCAGTTGACAACGAGTACCATGCGTCCTTCGTTTGTAACAAGGCAATCCTGAAAGAAGGCGTTTAATACCTTCAAATTTGTTTTTACTATCCACAACGGGTCAGCACGTCCCTGACGTCTCTGCTCCATTAATAACACACAAGAGACAGCTCTCGACACGCGACAGGCGATAGCGGGAACGCGTTGATAGGAACTAAACTATTCAAAAATCTGCATCGTGGTATCAGGGATCTCCACACGATTAGAATATGCACAGCAGTCTGAAATTAAAAGAAATGCTGATAATATTCATCAGTATTTTTTTTATGTTCCTTACCCGCCACATTTCCACTTTCACACAAGCGAAACTGATAAGTAAATAAAAAAACTTGTCGCTACACGTAGATAACTCGTTTTACACTGTAATGTTATCACGTTTAGTTTTCAGAACTACCCACTTGTAATAAAAGTAAAGTGCTCTATAAGCGTATTGTTATTGGACCTGTAAGTATATTGCTTTTCTTTCGACTTCTATCCTGAAAATGGGCCTAATGGGGCTTACCTAAATGAGACGTAACATACTCGTATATATTTTATAGGATAAATCGATGGTCCCTAAGTAAAGTATCGAATCTACAAAATAGCAATTTTTTTTTATTACTGTTTTGAGCTCTTTTTAAAGGATGTTTTTTAATACAACTTCAAAAATTTGGAAAACTCTTAAGTTTCCCGATATTTAGAGACGTATGTTATCGAAATGTAATAGTCTAGCCGTCGTATAACAACGAAAGTTAACTCTCGCGAGTTTACGTTGTATCGGCGAGAGCGCGAAAAGGACGGAACTACCACTATCGCGAGTGTACGCGGGGGTGGCCCCGCGCCCCGCCGTGCATGCGCGTCCGGCGTTGCGTTTGCGTAATACTAAGTAATTCATTCATTTTTTTTTAATACTATAAGTAAAATACCGAGTAATTAGTCAATTACCCTTTAAAATGCACTCTAGATCGAGGAGAATTATTGGTTTAGTGGAAATAAACAGTAAGAATGAACAACAATAAAACCTTGAAACAGAGTCAGTAATTTTAAATCCAGGTAAGTTTTACTATGTAATACTTTAAATATTTTATTTTACTTATATTACTACTGATATAATATTTGATTTTGATCTATAGGTTATCTAAATTATCTATAAACTTTATCTATAAATGCAGTTTTACTAGCATTAAAAATGTTTACCGCGTAAATGATCGAAACGGGCAGATTCAATTGTTTACGGCGCGTTGTCGTTTCCAAATAGTATCGAAAGTACCAGTTTCGATGATGTACGTTGTTTTTTCATAAATAATTTGTATCCAAAATGACTGTTTCGATACTATACGTGGTATTCTAAATTAAAATCTTTACTGATAGTGCCACTTTCGATATTTTTGGATGGAAATAATATATTTTTTGGAAAGATTCGATCGTCCTTAATTAAAAATGAAGTACAAATTTGCTTTTTTTAGTATCTATTTTGTATAATTAATAAATCTGGATTATTGGAGAGCTTTCAGCTCGAACTCCACAATCGTTTCGAGTGCCTATGAAGCTCCGTGGACGAATCTAACGATGGGTTCGTGGAAACTATCCATACGGTCGGGTCTAAGTTTTTCAAGACCCACCGTACTAATAAGAACAAGAGGCTCTCGGATCCGACTCTCGAGCTCATGAAGAAGAGACGTGAGATGATTCTGCAGTCAGACGTTACGTGCGGATACCGTCAGCTTAATATACAGATTTCGAAGTCCTTAAAACGCGATCTTCGCCACTTTAATTCCGAAAGGGTTAAGGACGCGATATAGCGGAATAAGGGCTCCAAAGTTTTTGCGAGGGATCTGTCTATTGGGCAGAGCCAAGTCACGAAACTGAAGACCGACGATGGCAGAGTCATATCCGTTAAATCGGAGCTCCTGGGGAGATCGAGACATTCTATGGACAGTTATACACGTCTATATCTCTAAACCCACGGTAAATCTAGCGAACGATCCAAGAGCTAGATTGACCCGACACTATACCGAAGATATCCTGGACGTCAGCCTGTACGAGCTTAGGATGGCTCTGAAACAACTTAAAAACAATAAGGCGCCGGGTGAGGACGGAATTACGGCCGAACTTCTGAAGGCGGGTAGAAAACCGGTCCTTAAGGCCCTTCAGAAGCTATTTAATTCCGTCATACTCGAGGGCAAAACGCAACAGAGGGCAGAGGTGTGGTGGTACTTTCCCTTAAGAAGGGCGACAATGCCCTCCTTAAGAACTACAAGCCCATCTCACTTCTGAGCCATGTCTACAAGTTGTTTTCCAGAGTCATCACGAATCGTCTTGCGCGCAGGTTCAACGACTTCCAGCCTCCTGAACAAGCCGGATTCCAAAAAGGCTTCAGCACCGTAGACCACATACATACGCTAAGGCAGGTTATGCAGAAGACTGAGGAGTATAACCTTCCTCTCTGCATAGCGTTTGTGGATTACGAGAAAGCCTTTGATTCGATCGAGACTTAGGCTGTACTGCAGTCTCTCCAACGGTGCCGGATTGACTATCGGTACATCGAATTGCTGAAATGTTTGTACAAAAACGACACCATGTCAGTCCGACTCCAGGGCCAGACCTCGAAACCTATCCTCTTATAGCGGGGTGTGAGGCAGGGAGACGTTATCTCTCCAAAACTGTTCACGGCCGCATTGGAGGATGTCTTCAAGGTTCTGGAATGGAGAGGGCGAGGCATCAATGTCGACGGCGAGTACATCACTCACCTTCGGTTTGCCGACGACATAGTAGTCATGGCTGAGACTACGGAGGAGCTCAGTACAATGCTCGGTGATCTCAGTGGGGCTTCCAAAAGAGTGGGACTCAAAATAAACATGGACAAAACCAAAGTCATGGTAAACATCCATGTAGCTCCCACTCCTATCAAGATCGGAGACTCTACACTCGAAGTTGAGGACGACTACGTCTATCTGGGACAGACGGACCAGTGGGGTAGATCTATCTTCGAGAAAGACATCAATCGTCGAATCCGACTCGGCCGGACAGCGTTCAGGAAGTATATATTCTTATTTTTAACTACAATTTATTTGCATTTGTTTTTGTCTTAAGTTAGGCTAAGCACACACTACGATTAAACGCACGCGTTTAACTTATTTTATTATTTTCTGAGATATATCTTTCGTACCACTTTTATTTCAAAACTATTATTCTCATAGAAGTTATACTACACACCAATTTTGTATTTTTATAGTAGCTGTGTTTTAATTGTAATTTCATTCTTTAAAGTTCCTATTATTTTAGTTTATAGAAGGTAGTTACGATTTGTATTTGTTTAAATTTAACCTAGATAAAAATAATACGTGATCTCAGATTTTAAAATTAAGGAAATTACATTAAGGTAACAGAGATTGATTAAATTTAGACAGTTTTCAATTTATTTTTCAATTTATAATAACATATATACCTACTTTAATAAAGATGTTTTATGTAAATTCTGTTGTTGTTATTAAAAAATAATGGTAAGTACAAGCAATCTACGCAGTAATTAATCGAAAGTGACAGTTTAAATAAATTATTCCTAACATAATCCAAAGTAGAATATCGAAATAGGCAGATGTGATAAAGTTTTGTAAATGTAATTCCCTGTAAATAATCGAAAGTGGCAGTTTCGACGCAAAAAGCAAGTTCAGTTACGAAGTATACTATGGTAACTCAATTTTCTCGAAAACTATTCATAATTTACAATTTTAGCTTATACGTAATAATTTGTAGGGTCACCCGTGACAAAATTATGCAAAAAATAAACTTTAAATCGCTCTCCTGAAAAGTAGCGATTTTCACTTTCGATACTTTACCTAGGGACCATCGAAATGTTTCTTTCAGAGCGCTGGATTGCCCTCGCACGCAAAGGACAACTGAAGAAAACAAGTTGGTTAGTTTTAGTCACTAAAAATCTGTGATTTTTTTCGCTCCACCCAGAGCGGGAGGACTTATTTGATAAATTCCCGCCTGAAAACAAAGGATAAAATATTACGCGCTAGTGTCACAGTCAAGAATGGATTATTACTAAACTAAAATTTGGTAAGATTAGTGTCTACTAAAACACAAAAATAAGCTCTTTAAATAAAGATTAAATAAAAAAAAAGTATGAAACGATACTTTTTTATTTAATCTTTATTTACCGTAATTTCTGTTAAGATGCTAAAGAGATAATCTTTGCCTCTCAAAGCTCAGGCGATTAGTTAGCGTACATTAGCATTATCAGCCTTGTAATGTTCCCACCGTTGGGACTTACGCCTCCTGTCTAGGACGGAGAATGGGCCATAATCCGCCACGCAGGCCTAGTGCGGATCGGTGGATTAGTTAGAGGCCAAGCCGAGAGTAAAACGTGTAATGGCACTCTTTAAGACCGGGTTCCGCATTTGGCGAGTGTCCAAAGTCGCGAGGGCAATAACACGATCAGTATCAGAGACGTGGGTGCCGTTCTCAAAACCAATTGTCTTAAGTAGCTTGGGTGCTGGACCGAATTTTACAAGTAAAGAGTTGATACTTTATATGACATTTAGATTTTAATGTAAAAAAACACTTTTCTTATTGCGGTTTTGGTAGTCTTGTGTTGTAAGTGGCAGAGCCTGTACATCTAAAAGGTAAACAAAATAGATGGAACCAGCTAGGGAGGATGCCCGCCAGGGCTGCAGGATTGTTGGCAAAAGTTACTTTGGACCTGGAACGCTAACTAAGTAACTGAGAGAACACAGTGCGTTTTAGTCAGTAAAAGTGTTGCAGGGTTCCAGGAAAAAAAACCGGGCAAGTGCGAGTCGGACTCGCGCACTGAGGGTTTCGTACCAACCTACCTATAAAAACAGTTTAATTCTCGAATCGAGTCTTGAAGACTTTTCAATTTTTTTTTCTTGTGACGTAACTAAAAATTTTCAGTTTTCAGACTTTTCCCGATATTAGTGCTATAATACCTTGCTTCGTGCCAAATTTCAAGATTCTAGGTCAACGGGAAGCACCCTATGAGTTTTGATTCCTTTGACAGTGTCGAAATGTACGTTTTTTGCAACATAAACGGGCGTATCTTTTTTTCCCGTCAACTTACAAGTTTGATTTTTGGACAACTTCAAGGGACCGCGGATTTCAATATATGGTTTTAATTTCAACTTGATACCTTCACGCGTTCCTGAGAAAAAGGGTCTTGACAGACGGACGGACGGACAGACGGACAACAAAGTGATCCTATAAGGGTTCCGTTTTTTCCTTTTGAGGTACGGAACCCTAAAAATAAAATGGCTTCTTGATCTCGTTGATTTACGAGTCACGATAATTCCTAGGGCGTGTCTGTTCGCAAGATATTTAGTTCACTACAAAAATTATGAGACTCGTAAATATAAATCGAAATGAGTTGGTAGCTGAGATGATGATACATATTTACGAGTGTTAGCATCGGTAGGGCGTAGTTTAAAGATACAAGATACAACAGAATTGGAGGTATCTAGTTGACTGGTTTGAGGAATAATCGTTATTTTATTTAGACTACTAGCTACTGCCAACGACTTTCACGCATGATAGTAGAAAATTATCCCAAGGGAAGATGCCCCTGAGTTAAAAAATATGTTGTGTGCTATTTCAAGACATGGTCTATCCGTGTACCAAGTTTCATCGGAATCCATTCTGTAGTTTTTGCGTGAAAGAATTTGTTTAAAACTTGAAGTAATGTTGGATGCTATCATTTTGTGAAATAGTAGTTCATTTTTCGAGAATGTGCACGGGAATCGCATGACTTGATTCCATCCGCTTTACATTATTTTAACACCTCTCCGGTATAGACTGAGTGTTTTGCCTCGTCGTTTATAATTACAGAAGACCTTTTACATATTATCGATTGTGTCTATAAAAAAAACTTTGCCGCGGGTTCTAATCCCTTCTCTTAACTAAATACCGGATATTGATGTTTATCTTAACACTTTGGTTTCGGCTCATTCCCCTAAATTGCTTCCTGAACTAAAGGTTGTTTACAGTACCTACGGTATGTGATGTAGTGTGCTTAACGACCGTAAAACGATGCTATATGCTTGTTAAAAATAAAACTTGATTTGATTTGATTTGGTTCTCATGGGACCATTTTTTAGGGTTCAGTACCTCAAATGGAAAAACCGAACCCTTATAGGATCACTTTGTTGTCCGTCTGTCTGTCTGTCTGTCAAGACCCTTTAACTCGAGAACGCGTGAAGGTATCAAGTTGAAAATAAAACGATAAACTCAAGTCCGCGGTCCGTTGAAACTGCGCAAAAATCAAACTTGTAGTTGACGGAAAAAAAGATACGCCGGTTTATGTTGCAAAAAACGTACATTTCGACACTGTCAAAGGAATCAAAATTCATAGGGTACTTCCCATTGACCTAGAATCTTGAAATTTGGCACGAAGCAAGGTATTATAGCAGAAATATAGGGAAAAGTCTGAAAACTGAAAATGTATAGTTACATCACAAACAAAAACAAATTTTTGAAAAAATTTCAAGACTTAATTCGAGAATTGAACTATTTTTAAAGGTGAGTTGAAGGTACCGAGTTGAAATTAAAATCATATAATTAGATCTGCAGTCCCTTAAAGCTGTGCAAAAATCAAACTTGTAAGTTGACGGAAAAAAAAGGTACGCCCGTTTATATTGAAAAAAAAGTACATTTCGACACTATCAAAGGAATCAAAATTCATAGGGTACTTCCGGTTGTCCTAGAATCTTGAAATTTGGCACGAAGCAAGGTACAAATATAGGGAAAAGTCTGAAAATTAAAAATGTGTAGTCGACCCAGAATATTGAAATTTTACACGAAGCAAGGTATTATTATAGCACAAATATAGAGAAAAGTTTGAAAACTGAAAAGTAGTTACACCACATTTTTTTTTTTAAATCTTCGAAATTCGATTCGAGAATTGAACTGTTTTCATAGGTAAATTGGTACGAAACCCTCAGTGCGCGAGTCCGACTCGCAATTACCCGGTTATTTTTTTAATAATGTATATAATTTTATGTAAATTATAGCTACGAGACTACTGGACCTACTTTCCCTTTTGAGCGGCATTTGGTCCAGACCCTATCAATATCCTCTCCTCCACAAAGTTTTCTTTTATGACGTAGGCGAGTAATAAGTAATAAGAAAGGGAACGATACACTTGAAACTATGGATAACTAAGCTTTTTTACAGTGAGAAATTATCTAATGATTTCTGTCGCTCTAAGTGGTATCAGACTTTTCCTTTTTATCCTAAAACCACATCCAGTATCGTAATTAGCCTTTGCATTCGAGAACCGTAGGTTTCACTTTTGAAAGTAAAACCTAGTAGATTTTGGATCTGCTAAGCCAGCTTGCCCTTGGGTCGACTTGCTCAATTTGTCCGGACGGCGAGCTACCAATTATTGTGTACCAATATAGCTTTTAGTTTGTATAATGGAAAACTATGATATTTGTATAATCATAATAAGCCTGCTGGTAGCCGGTAGGCTGACCTGTAACTGACATATTTATTAATCTTCAAAATAGTAAAGAAATGATAGACTTTATGATAGGTCACACGTTTAATGTCATGCTCAGCACGTATGTGAGCGACTAACATGTTGAATAATCTAACTATGAATAACAAAATTAAACGATTTAGTGGAAACTAGTTTCAGCCAGCGGCTTCGTCCCGTGTGAATGTAGGTCTCTCCATAAAAACATTAAGCCCCTGTTTCGTCCCCTTAGGGGATGAATAGAATAAAATAGAATAGAATAAAAAGAAAACAAAAAAAATTGGAAAACCCATCTCTTATTACTCGCTTACGTCATGAAGGAAAGGAAACTTTGTAAAAAAACTTCACGCTCCTAGCACCAGTAGAGTAGTTTCGGCTGTGAGTTGATATGTCACAACAATGACAGCCACATTTCTTGTTCAGGCAATTACTGTCCATTTTAGGTTGACGGGAAGAGATCGCAGATTACAATAATGCCGCCCATTGTACGTGTGTGTTTCAGTTTTCTTTTGTATGTGTAATGGTATACAATTAAAGTGTCTAATAGATATGTCAGTATGCCAGATTCTTGTATATTTCCTCCCGAATGATAAATGATACGATATCTAGATCACGTCCTGAGCTAAGCTGACAAGGATAAGTCGACCATTATAAGCTAGATTCTATCATTTATTTTCTTTAGAAATACGATGTTTCGTTTATCTACAGAACAGATTTCTTCTTTGTTGAAAGAATCAGCTTTTGTGTATGTTGGCCTAACCAATAATAATTGTTTTAGTAGTAGTACACAATAGGTGGCATTTAATCTAGCAATAAAAATTGTATAAGATACCTTGCTAGCAGCATGGGGCATCAGCATCAATGGCATTCTTAAAGTCCTTCAAAGTGCAGTTGTATGGGCACTTCAACGTATAGTTGATGTTCTGAGCAGGGGTATTGCACTCACAGTATCCTTTAAAGTATACTGTGAGAACTGTGAAACTTTAGATATATATTTCAGTCTATCGGTTTAAGAAAATGCAAGCGTTTAGTGGTCGTGTCGTATATTCAGTTTTATGACGTTTTAGTCACTGTCAGGACTCAGGTATTTGACCTAACGTCCCGGTCTTCGTCAGAGATGCCTCAGGCGCTGAGAGTAACAAAGTGATTTCTGACCACCGTTGGCGTGCGTCAGTTCTGCAATTGTTCGAAAGAAGTATTCCACGAAGCACAACCAAACGAAGCACAACCAGACGAAGCGCAACTAAAGTATTCCACGAAGCACAACTTTGTGCTAAAATAAAAATTGATTTGAAGCACAAAGTTGTGCTTCGTGGAATACTTTAGTTGCGCTTCGTCTGGTTGTGCTTCGTGGAATACCTCGTTCGAAGGAGTCAGGAGGGATTTAGTCATATCCGTCATGGTTGAACATTGAAAATGCCTTTCAATGTTCAACCATGACGGATATGATACACGAATTTTGTGTGGACTACATATAAAACCAATTCTCTTCCCGCTGTCTGTCTGTCTCTATGTATGCTTAGATTTTTAAAACTACGCAACGGAGTTTGATGCGGTTTTTTTAATAGACAGAGTTATTCAAGAGGAAGGTTCATATGTATTATACATGCATAGCATAATATAGTATCAAGGTGAAGTCGGGGCGGGTTGCTGGTAATATGTATAATAAAATACGTCTTGTAATAATTTTCGAATACGAAATCCCGGAATAGTTTTCGCCATATATTCGTACAATGTGACCACATTTAGTTTAAATTGTTGTCAGTTTATCTGGTCGATGCATTTTATAGCAATTTTAATAGGTTTTCGATAACACTGTGTCAACAACGCTCGGTGTTTATTGTGTTTATCTTTTTGTATTCTGTTGTACCTACTATGTTTAAAGCTAAATGTGAACAGGTGAAAGTGTAAATTCCCAAATTAAATTATTAAAATTATTAGCGCTTACTAGACGTAGCTCTTGCCTAAGAAAAAATAAAACTGCCAGGCTCGAATGGCCGGGTCACGTCAACCGCATGCATACAGACTTGCTGGGCAAGCGTCGCCACGCAGTGGGTTCCTGTGGAAGGAAAGCTCCAAAAGAAGTGATGGGATGATCTGGACGGGTACCGCTCGAACTGATTTGAGACGGCGCTGGAGAAGAAATTGTGTAAAGTACTAGGGTGCGACCTTTCAAGCCAGCTTCGACAAGCCTCGACCCAGCAGAGGGGTACTACGGGCTAGATAAAAAAGACAATTAGCAGCTTTACATTAAATACCAATGTAAATGCTAATGAATATTATTATAACTAGTTTCACGCCTTAAGCCAGTCAGTGTTTATTCAATAAACGAGCTCCAATATTACGATATTGGATGAAATTGGGGATCAATACAAAGCTTCCTTCGTGCTGAAATTTGAAGAGCAATTACGTATCGGTATTAATATTTTTTATCCAATATTTTATCATTTAATGAAACTCCACTTACAGATAATGAGTATCATCAACTTTCATTTTGTTCTCGTGTTTTTAAAGCGCTTTAATCTCTTCGTGAAAAATTACGTCCCGAGAACAGTTTTATTCTTGTTCAGAAGTTTGTGTTTCACATAAATCAACTTGGTAGATAAAAGTTGGTATTATTATGTTTTCCTTTCACTCTCAATTAGTATTTTATCAAGTAGGGTTAAGGGCGAAAATGGTTTGGTGAAAACAAGAATCATGGGAAATAATAAAATAGAAAGTATAATACGAGTTTGCATTTAGAGTTGATTCCTGCGAAATTACAGTTTTTATATTATTATAAAATCATTATCGCCCCTTTCAGTATGACAGCCATCCTAAAATGTCTTTTGCATTATTATTTTATTCTAAAATTTGGATGAGTATTTATATCTTCTATTTATAATGATTTTAATTGCATCACTGCTAACCATCAGGTGGGATCGCAGTTAAGCACTAGTTTAAATGATAAAAAAAATGTGCTAAGAGTTCTAAGCCCTCTAAAACAGCCTTATAAAAGTGTTGCTATAGTTTGAATTTTGTTAGTGACCATAATCACAATACTTTGTTTTATTTTTGAGTTGTTTAGTTTTTGAGTCAAGTTTGATCACTCAAACGTGAGCCTATCAATAATAAAAAAGTTATCCTCATTACACGTGGAGTAACAAAAGTCTATCTCATCGCATTAATTGGCAACCTAAAGAAATTACACGTTATGATAAGATTATCACTTAATTGCACAAACATAAATACAATACACATATAATACAAAATAAATCGTCATATTTGTCTTGGTAAATGACATGCAAATATAACGCGTGTTATGCGTGTTTTTGCGTTGACTAGCGGAAAAATAATCGGCGAAGGAGCTCGTGGCTAGATAATAACAGCCGCACAGGTCGATCTTCAAGGTTAAGCAATGTTTGCCAAGGATGGTCCGTGGATGGGTGACCATCTTAACATAACGAGTTTCCTCCGTCCCTCGGAAAGCACGTTAAGCCGTAGGTCCAGGCTGTCATTTGTAGATCTTTGGCAGTCGTTACGCAAAGCAGAAGCCAGTAAATCTGACTCCAGTCTTGCCATGAAGTACCGTGATACCCCAGTTAATGGGTTGTGGAGGTCTGGTAGTCAGCCGTTCCTCGTAAAATACTGGCATTCGGCTAAATCCGGCTTGACTGGAAACCGACCCCAATATAGTTGAAAGGCTAGGCTAGATGAAACGAGCGGTAGTTATAATATTTGTTTTTAGTTTGTTTCGCACGTGCCACTGCTCAACTTTAACAAAATTATCGTTTATAATAATTGAAACGGCGAACTTAGTTAAAGTTCACTGTTACGGTAATAACTGGCTTGATTTTTTAGTCTTCATTTACATTTATGCTGAGTTGTTAAAATATTGTAACTGATTTAATTTAAAAGTTTTACTATTTAAAAAAATAAAATATCAAGAAAGTTTTTTTAGAAACTCACTTTCAACTCTTCCACACTTCATACTAATGTTATAAAGGTGAAAGATTATGAGTATGTGTGTGTGTGTATGTTACAAAACAACCAGGTTGCGTGAAGATGTAACAACTGTTTAGCTGTCGAACAGCTCGTCGCTCGTCGCGTCGTAGTTGGTCTGACGTCGCTTGGCGTGGATCTAATGTATAGCTCTACAAGTCTAGTTGCCATATAAAATGCATGAAAACCGACGCGCCTAGATGTGGCCCACGTGTACGCAATGTAGTTACAAATAGCTTCATTTAATTTTCATTTTCTGATTGTTTCACTAGTTATAATTAAATTGTTCAACTTCAGTTGGGTTTGCACGTTCCATGAGTCTTGTTAATACTATTTGTTCACAATCATTGAAACGAAACTAACTTTGTTGTTATTAAAATGGCTGGCCAGATGTTTTTGTCTAAGGCTTAATAATAATTTATTCCTAGTTTGTGTTGTAAAAAATATCGTAATGAAAGTGGAGTATCTACATTAAAGATACAATTTGATGCTCCCACGCTGATTCAAGCCAAAGTAACAATTTAAGGCTACTTATATAACAACTAGAGTGAATTAATAAAACCTCTTGCCGTAGGCGTAGGCTTGCAGACGACGAGCAATAGATAGATCGTCGTCCGGTCGTCTGATAACTGTCCAGACTGCACCCAAGTCGTCGACGGCGACTATTGTTCCAAATATGCCTCAAAGAGCTATCCGAAAACTAAACCGTAAGGGCCCAGCAGGGTTCAAGCCAAATAGGGCCATAGGTTGTGCGAAAGAGAACCACGAGGCCCTGGAATGAAAGCAAAGTAGGAACAGGAGTGGGTTTTAGTCAGTAGAAGTCCGACACGTCCTCCCGCTCCGCTCTAGAGCGGAAGAAGTCATTGAATAACTTTGCAACAAAAAAAAACTGATTATTAACATTTTCAAACTTTCTAGTACTATTATTGAAAAAAAAAATCTCGAGCTAAACTTTAAACTCGATACAATACACTGTGCTTTGAATAAGCTCCATTTCGCTTAACTCTCTTTATTTGATTTTCAAAGAAGGTTTTTTAAACTTAAAATGGAAGTATCCCAAGGATCTCCGTCCTTGGGATACTTTATTCGATCCTTGAGATCTAATTAGAGAATGAAGAATTAAGATCAACTCTTGAGTTTTGCAAAGTTGTGCTGCTCGACTTACTTTGGAAAATGGAAAACTTGGTCGCCGGTCCTCTTTCCATTCAATTGTATCAATTAGGGAAAGAAAACTTTGTATTTAAATGGCATTTACCTACATCAAAAATTAGGCTTCTTTCATTAATTGCACGCAGTGTGATGAAAGATTTTTTTTTATCACATCACACTTAACAATAAAAGTGAACTATTTTAATTTGTTTCTATGCGTAACGTAAATACAAGAAAACCATGTCCTGTTACAGCACTTAAGATTTTTACCCGGGATCTTTTGGAATATTTTTTTACTTTCACGCAGGTGAAACTGCTAGCACAGCTAGTGTCATAGAAGAAGTTTTAAACATTAAAAAAAAAGAAAAAGAAAAAACTAATGCAGGCCCTCATAAAATATGGGAAGTTTGGGAAGTTCCTCAACCTAATTCAGGTGGAAGAAACATACCGACAGGAGGAAACGGAAAAGATGTGTTTCGCCTGAGCGGAACATTGCCTTGTCCTCATGGAGACAATCGGTGGTGACAAATTTGCGCCGGACCCTGGCATAGGCCATGGTCTAGAGCGAGTGGGAATGGGCGAAGGTGGCCTCCTTCTGCGCAGCATTAATACTAGAAAAGACAACGGCTACACGCGAGATGGAACGGATATACT
Source organism: Mythimna separata (assembly GCA_030763345.1). NCBI lineage: Eukaryota > Metazoa > Arthropoda > Insecta > Lepidoptera > Noctuidae > Mythimna > Mythimna separata. The sequence goes on along the minus strand of JAKKIA010000036.1, from coordinate 2,969,804 downwards.
CACGCCCCAGGAGCCCGACCCCAGCTACCTGCCACCGTAAGCGTGGGCTTGTGGATGAGACATTGTTCGCCGGTTAACCGCCCAGTAAACGTCCGGACCACACCCGAGTCGTTGATGGTGCAGCAAAACCGTATGTGCTCAACAGGGCCAACGCCTACTGGAACCAGGGGTCAACTTTTAAATACTTTATTATGTTGCAACTGACCAAATAATTCACGTTGAAAGCACGTCCAAAATAAAGGTATACGGGGAGGGTCAGTTATTAGTGACTAACGATGGTTTTGCTCGGGTGTATTACACACACAAACCTTGCTTGCTTTGTTTACAAGGCTTAGGCTGACAAAAACAGACAGGCGTGAAAAGCGACTTTGTTTCATTTAAATGGAGGATTTTAGAGATTAACACATCCTGACACTATGCTGAATGTACTATGAAACGGAAGAGAATACAGAGAAAGTTTTCTCTGCAGGTACGTAAAAGAGCACCCTCTATGGGTACGAGTTTTACTGTGCGATAATAATTCCTGTATGTTATCTTATTTCAACTACATAGTTTGCCATTATGGTTCTTAATAAATAGGATAACATTTTACGCCAAAGGAAAAGAAGTCTAAACTTAAAGTCACTCTATTGCCATTGTAGGACTGATGAGAATTTTAGGAAGAGATACCTTGGTCCTGGAACACCAAAGGAACACTTGCTTTAACTTAAATGGCCATCATGATTCACAGAAAAATCTACAAACTTGATTTTCATCATTTGAATATGCCAAATGAAAATCTAGTCGTACCAAATAAATAAGCTTACACTACATGCATGACTACATGGTGGATAAACTTTAGCATCGGTCAATATTTTGAGGATTATACAAATAGTCGGACACAAACGGCTGTAATCCTGACAATTGTTGGAACTCCCCTGAGGGATGCGGACGAGGGTCGTGATCTTTACAAATATGCTTTAAGTCCGGTTGTTCTGACCCAATGCTGGTAATAAAGTTACAAAGGGTTCTTTGCAAGGGATTTTCTTCAGGAATTGAATGTAGGTAATTGCTGTTGCTTTGATTTACCTTAATACCTTTTTAATATACGAACATTTTCATGTTCTATCTTGAAATATTTTATAACATTGGTATCAGGGCTTAAGAAAATAAAAATCTGGTCTTAAATTATTAACACGATTGTATTCTTAACCATCATTTCGTTCTTTTATGCACCTGCCACGTTTTCTCTTCACTACCCTTGATTGACAAGTAAGAATGCCAAAGGTATTAAGTCCGCCTGTGTACTTTCATGTTGCATAAAGTTTTAATAAATAAATAGATTAGGTAACCTACTTTACCGCGCTTTACTATACAAGATGTCTAGAACTTTAATCTTGTTGAGGTTGTACCTCAGCAAGTAACTTCCAATATCTCTGACATTTACAAACAAACAGTTAGTTCACAACTCTTGTCAAAGACACTGAACTGTCGTCTGTAGATAAGCTCTCCTCGCCGCTGTCCAGTGTAGCCTGAATTGAAAGCTGTCTACTATAAACTAACTTATTATCTAGACATTGAATCAATTAGCTAATGAAGTCATCAACTCTCTCGGCAGACTTACAGAACGAATCAGATATGTACGTAGGACTGTGACCAAAATCCTAAGTCCAAAATCACAACACTACCACATCGCAGCAACAAAACGTGGTTACGTGTGAATAGTGTCGTTCCAGCATCTTTTAGCTGGTTACGTTGTAAATAGTGTCGGCAAACAGATTTATTCGCGACATTGTTGGTGGTTGCATTGTGGTAGCGGTGCCGTCCATATCACACACCCGGTTGCGTTCGACGACGCGATGAGGTCAGTTCGAATGAAAAAATAATAATTAAAAAAGTGTGTTACGTACGGTAAACAGACTTATTTCACAAATTTTTGATATTTGACTTTGAACCAACATGTACTATGTGGTATACGTGTTGTAAGCGTCTGTAGAAGTTTGATAAGCTGTAGTTTATTTATTGATTTAATGTGCTCGTCCGATTTAGGTCAACCCTATAAATAAATATAATATAGTTTCGTGTTATTTAATATTTAACGAAATAATCACCACGTTAATAAAGTGGTTTCATTTTTGAGCACAAATCCGAGGTATATTGTAAATTCACTTACGTGTGGGATATTAATTGTTAATTAATTAATCATAAAGTCAAAGTCAAAGTCAAAATATTTATATTTCACATAGGCCTACTTGGGCACTTATAAAACGTCGAAAACTAGTGCACGGTTCCAAATTGGTCGTTTTCTATGGAGAAGAACCGGCAAGAAATTCCATGGTTACTCTTTTTTAAAAAATATTGGGTCTACAATACTTTCATATTACAACACAGACACATATGCGAGGACAGTGTAGACTAGTCAATATTGCACCCAAAAGCACAATAAAGATAAAATTATTCAAAAACTGGATTCAAAAAGGTTGTAATTAAAATCTGTAGTCTACAGTTCCCTCTCATTCACATTATACGAAAGAAGCTATATAAATATAAGAACAAAAAAAAAAAATATATAAAATTTAACAAATGAGAATGATGTTAACAAAAAAAAATCACGACTTAATGAATTTAAGGTGATTGAGATCCAAATAATATAAAAATATTGCAAAAGCAATGCCTTGAGTATATAGTAAATAAATAAAATAAAACAAACGTGGAGTAGTTAATAAACATGTTTACACAATAATGCAGTTAAAGAGTTACCAGGGGGCCACATGTGCAGAAGCAGTTAATGCCAAACAAGCGTGTCTTCGACGTAGTCTCTAACATTGTAATATGTTTTTTCGGTTAGGACACGCTTAATATGGGTTTTGAACTTTCCCTCGCTAAGTTCAATAACCGACTTGGGCAACTTATTATAAAAACGTATAATATTGACAAGGAATGACTTGCTGGTCTTAGCTAGCATAAAACATAATTATCTCGTTTAAGTTAATGAAGTAGTTGTTTTCATATATAATTATGATGAGGATTTGTCATTAAAAATAAAATTACTGTCAAAGACACAAAGAGTAGGTAAAACTACTACAGATCCAAATTAAGGTGAGTGGAGACCACGTCTAATTTAATGTAACTCTCTTTGAGTGGCTTCATTAAAACCCAAATTCCATGAATGACTTATAAACGAACAATTCTTCAAATTAATTATTGACTGAAGTGCAATTTTCCCTTTGTGTATAAGCTGACTGATTTAATAAAATAAGGTGACTGCTGCCCACGCCCTTTTCTCACCGTATCATAATGACATGGTTCCTTCCGCCGAATCCAAAATGTTTCACTTTATAATCCCTTGGAATTTACCTCAAAAACTGCCAACTGTATTAACAACTAAGTAACATGTTAAGTGTGTGTGAACGTTCACATCTGCTAACAAACACATTAATTTTTCCGGATATTTGAGCGTTCTAATAGAGTGGGTTTCGACCCTTATTTGAATAATTTCCATTAACACAAACTTTAGTTTAGCATCCCTGTGATTCACTTACGGTTCTGTGTGTTTAGGATCGCATGTAGGTCCAGCAAATGGTATTTGGTCCTCAAAACGAGGCATAAAAGTAGTGACCTACACTGAAGTAAGGGATGGAGATGTATAGGGTGTATTCCCTTCTCTCTTTCTCGCTCGCACGACTGACATTTCAACACGTCATAGTAAGACTCGTGTTATTGTAAGTGAGGAAGGTAAGTGTACTTAAAGTGCCTAAACTAGTAGTTACTCCGTTAATACCCTCAATTCTCAGGCTTCAACAACATAGAGCAATGTAAACAATTAACGATCTTCCCGAAAAGTTAATTAAGGACAGGTCTGATTCATTCAAGATTCATCACTTGGTTGTGTTATGTTTCTCTTCCGGCATCCGTAACTCCGTAGTCCGTATTAATAAACTCTTCCTCTGTGTGGTCAAGCGCGTGTTCAATATCCGGCTAATTGTGTCCAAGTTGCGAGTAGTCGTAAAATATCAGATTTGAGTAATGGAGGATGAGGCTGTGTGTTCGGGTCCCAGGTTTAATTTGAGGCTTTGTGTAAATTCTTGTAGGCATAGAGCCTAATGCTAATTGTTTGTGGGTAAGTACAATGGAATAGTCATTAGCAATATTTTAGCTGAAAGACGTCCACTGTTTGAAATAGGTCCCCCAAGTGACGCCAAATGAACGGTCCTGTGCGTCTCGCATCCATTGGATTCTCACAACCCTTACCAGGTCATCGATCTTTCTTCACCTTCCAACGCTGTGTCTTTCGGTACGCGGTCGCCAATCCAGAACCTTTCGGCCCCAACAGCCAACTGTTCTACTAGTAATATGCCCTGCCCATTGACACAAGTTGTTCAATGGAATATCATCATCGTCGAAATTTGAATACCAATAAAAATAATTCGGGAAAGGTTAACAGATTTGTTTATTACCTAAATATTTTGCGATGTATTATATTTACAATTTTTAGATTAAATCAAAATGACTAGTATATTATTATGTGCGCTCCGAAAAGTAATTTAATTTACTGATCCATGGCAGTGGCGCTGTTTCAGTTTATATTTAAACGCAAACCGATCGAAATTTTCAATATTTTTTTATCTGCTGTTGACAAGATTTATAAATTCAATGTAATCCGTTTTCCATTCTTTACTGTATCATATCTGTACCATCATTATTATCATTTTAGCTGAAATTAGAAATGGGCATCGGTCGTTATGGTGACGCTTGGGCCAGGCCTGTGTACAGCAGGGAATGTCTTTTTGCTGAAATGCTGATGATGATGACACAAGAACAAAAAATAAAACCAGCAACAGCAAGATGAACTAGGAATATGGGATGGTGCAAATGAATCGACTGAAGAAACATCGCACACTAAAGGCCTAATCTATCTTCTATGGAAATAAGAACCGGTTCCGTTTTTACTAACCGAGGCTTGAAACACCGAAAAACTGCTGTTTAAGAAGTAACCTTTTTTAAGATCGTTTATAATCATGCCTTTTAATGTGCTACAAAATTACAACGCAAAAAATGTCCTTTGGTAATCCTTTGCTATAAAATGCAGTTCAAAAGCTTTTGCATTCCGATTTCCCATACGAATATAATGAGCTGATTCAATCCAACCGTAACCACAACGTTGTCACAGTGATTTCTCTGTTTAATCGTATATTGTTGGAATGAAAGCTGAAATGCGAATGAATTAAGCTGAAAATAAACATGTTCGTAGCGTAGGGCTGTCACACCGTGGTCGGAAAAAGGGATTCGCATCGTGCATTGTATGGTCACATGAACCGATGCTGCCGATGCTATGCCGCACGACATTGCATTGAAGTTTCTGTGATCGCTATCGCATCGCAATGCATTGCAGTTTTGTGAGGTAGCCCTTAGAATTTCAATGTTACTGAATCGTAGCGTGAAAACTAGTGAACGTAAATCATTATTTACGAATGTGAATGTGATATCTTTTAAGATAAGCGCAAGTAAATCCTTCATTCTTTTCTTTATAAAAATATTTCCATTGTGCATTTTAAAATCCATTAATGTATCTAATTGAAACAGTATCACACCTTAAATGGGAAAGTTAAAATGAAGCTTCCCTATTAATGTAATATTAAACTTTATAAGGATAAAGGGACCTCTGATTAAATTGTTTTACTTTATCACTATAGAAAATCGAATTACATAAATTAACGATAAGTGTTCATTCTATGAATTTCAGTTGAAGATTGAAAATTAAAGAATGGGACTCATGATTTGTTTGCTAATAGGATCTCACTTCTTTTTCGGTGGAAAATTATCAAATGACGTCTCTTGCTGCTCTTGTTGGAGCAATCTCGCGACTCTAGCAGGCAACAGAACGCGCTGTCAACTGGGGCTTCGACCGTTCTGGACATTAGGCTACGCGCATTGTTCGCAACGCATTGTTCGCCAACCAAAAACCTGTTGGTCGGGAATTGCTTTTCTAGGCTTTTTCCGCGGCGGCTGGAGTGTGAGGAAATCCTTTTCTGTCAATTCGCTCGAATTACTGTTTCACAGCTGGAGGATTTTTTTTTCATCCTACCTATTTGTGATATATGCGGCGAAAGAATGTTGTTTTCCTCAGTATTCCTCAAAATTGTCAGTAACAGAGGAAGACTGTGCCCTCGTAACTAATACATCCAATGTATTTTGTGATTGTTTTTCATAAAATGTGTTCAATTTTTAATGCAGTATTTTTAATAGAAAATCACTCGTGCACCGTAATAATCATTGTTCAACTAATGATATAAGTGATTAATATAGGGATTACAATCATCTCATGCTCCTCGTATAACAACAAAAACCTACATAACATAAAATGTTTCTCACAAAATATCAAATGTGACCTAGAACAGACGAGATATACAGCCGCGGGATGAACAAGAATGTTCGCATTCCCGGCTGCGGGCGAGGAGTGGAAACAAATGAAGATCGTTGTGAGAGATGCACGACAGCGGCCGCTGATGGATGATCAGGCTTTTTTCTAAAATTAATGAAAGTGGAAGTGTTCCTCGTCCTTCGTTCATTAATGTGTCCGTATATTCGCTTTTAGAGTATGCGCTAAATTTACTGTCACTATGTGCTGACATATGAAGACTTTCCACACAATTTTCATACAACACTTTCAGTATGAAATTAATAAATGACTTCTCTTACACTGGGTGTAGTGAGAGGCATGTTAAATTTTACAGAATAACCTAGCTGCTTTCGAACATTCCTGTAGCTTCTTAAAAATTAGATACATAGGTATACCTATGTGATAGAGACCTACTAATTTTTTTGGGTTCTGTACCCGAAGGTAGAAAAGGTTCCTATTGCTAGGTTTCCGCTGTCCATCTGTCTGTCACCAGACACTTAAACAGTGATTGTTGGACAGTTGATTATTTCACAGATTATGTATTTCTTTTGCCGCTTTAATTACAAATACAAACGCTGTAACTAGAAACGGAATAAAATAAATATTTAAGAGGTTTTTTGCTACAGATGGTACGGAACCCTTCATGCGTAAGTACGACTTGTTGCAATTTCCAAAAACCAATAGACATTTGTGTCCCAAAACTCTTTCACAGTAGAACTAAACTAGTTTACCATTTTGTCCGTATATAACCCAATTATGTGGTGTCTCGTACCCTCGTCATGGAAGCCACAACCGCGCTTTATTTATGATATAATTGAGCTGACAGCTCGCCATTGTGTGACTAGCTGATGGAATAGGGGAAATGAATGAGGTTTTCTTCACGACGTGATGAATACGATTAGATTACTGTATGGAATGGGAAAGAAATGTAGTTAGGTAGTGTTATACTTTTATTTGATACATAGTTTTATTTGAATGACGAGAAGACAATTTACATTTAAAAAATACTTCATCATGTCAGCCGAAAGATCCACTGCTCAACTCTCTCAAAGCGACGTCACAAGGACCAGTCCTGTGAGTCTCGCATACAACGGATTCCTACAATCCTCACCTGGTCCACAGTAAATCCATACCTAACAGTAAATATGTTCGTACCCATTTACCTACTTTAAAGTAATCTTATCTATACAATAGGTATAAATAAGATTACTTATAAAATATATTAGATTATAAAATGGAAGTATCTATTTCTAATATTTTTTATGTAAAGTCGATTCCTATAACAAAGCTGCATTTTTGTTAAATTTTATTTGCTATCTGTTTGCTCCAATTAATCTCCAAAACGGCAGGCCAAAGTTTGACAGGATTTTCACTGACAGACAGTTGATATTTTAAAGAGTAAATTAAATTGTTTTTATTTAGGAAAATGAATAAGGGTCCGGCGTAACAAATAAAAATTGTGACCGAAATAATGATATTGAGCTTTTGAGCGCCAGTGAATTCGTCCGCATTAGACTAATGCAGACAAATTCGTGGGCGCTAGCTAGTTTTAGTAGTTACACAGATACCCGCGAAACGAGACACAATAGTAAAACAATAACAGCGCGGTCTCATAGGACCGGTTGGGGATTCAAACGTTAAGATAAAAACGCGCTAAAATTAACTCTCATTTACATACCTATATTTTCTGTACCAAATTAAAGTCACAGGACAAAATATTGGAAGGGTTTATGGTACTAAAACAGCGTTGATATCCAGACACGCATTATTATCATAGAAAAGCGATTCACTTTTAAATAATGATGAGTTTTGTGTCGGAAACTTTTTGCACAATGATTGTCAGTGGTCGAAAGCACTACAGGGATTATTTTTTTAGCATTATCGGACTTATAATGCTTCCATTGTTGGGACTCGAAAATCACAAATACAGTTATTTAGAATTTGGCAGAGGTAAGTTTCTAGTAAATTCAAAACACAGCAAAGAATAAAGTTGACAAAATACAAGCCTTTTGTCTGTGCCAACTAGCCTTTTTGAGACACTTATTGTTGACTTGGATAAAGTGCGGTTAATTTAGCAGTCAGTGGCTGAAGCGGTTCCTTTTGGGAACTGTAGGGGTTTTTAAGAAATAAATTCCGTGTGAAGAATAAAGAGCAGTGGTAGCCCTGTGCTAAATGTCTCCATTTATAAGCTGTAGGTTACAAGTTCAAACAAATCCAGGCGCATTACTTTCTGTTGTATATTTCATCACCACTGCTCTCAAAACATTATAGGAAAACGTCGTGTCCGGCATGTCCAACAATCCAAAATTTGAAGACATGTGACATCTACTGATCCGAACTAGGCTCGCGTCGTTGATTATGGCCTCTTCCGTGAATCTTCGCACTACGGGCATTTTAATATTGAAATTGATATGCTATGCTATTGTCTAAAGTCTCTCTTTTTAACTTTTTTTTTTTTAATTTAATCTACGGAAAATAATGTGTAGAGATTAATATCTCTACACACTATTTTTCATAGGTTGGTAAATCACGAAGGATTTTCACATACTGAGAGGATGTTCATGTTGAATTAGAAAGCTAATATTGTTACTTCCACGTTAGCGCCGCTCATTACCGTACATTCACTCGTATTTACGCAACAATTTCTCGTGTTTATTCGAAATTACTTCCATTAATTATGTTTACACTTAACGCTCTTTCTTAATACAATGAGGAGGTAAACGAAATTCTGTTATTAAAATTAACATTAATTTATTTTAATGAATAACGATATACATCAGGAATTCGATAAAGAGTAAAGTGGGGAAGATATGTGGAAAACCAAATTAATATTTGCAATGATGAGTCCATCTATCAACAAGTAGTAATGTCACTTTTTTTTGCAAATTGTCTACAAACGTAGCGAGTTCCTCAAATTCATAATATGGTTTCAAACCGGTATTCGTTTGGAGCAAATATTCCGCATTACACAGCAATCGCTGGGATTGGACCTTGGTGCATGCTCTATGAACACTCTTTTCATGTTATTATTACATATATCTCGGTTACATGTTTATTTTCGGTACTATTACGTGAGAACAATTTGAATAAAGTAAAGAAAAACAAAGTTCTAAACATAGATTTTAAAATAAACCACTACTAAAAGAAGATTTATTATGAAGACTATTGTGTAATTAAACATCGCGCAGTCTAAGACTGAATGTTGATTACAAAGTTCGACAGAGTTAGTATTCAAGAGCATTTCAGCGTGAAGGAATTTCGTCAAGTCAACGGAGGATGAAATCAGAAACTGAAGATGTTTTGAAATTATAATGGAATTTGTCGATTTTAATTAACTTTTTGTTACTCTACAAACTTTTTAAACCTTCAAAACAGTCTTAGTTACAAATAAACATTGTTTTTAAACGGTTTTATTTAGCTCACCCCGTTTGTTTTATTTTTTATTCTTGGGTCAAATTTAGTAATTCAAATTTCACCCTCTTCCTGTCAACCGATTAATCTGAAATTTTGTATACACTTTGGTTTTTGGTGACAATACAATTATAAAACAGAAAAGAAATGAATTAAACAGAATGCGAAATAAAAACTAAAAACTAGAAAATAAAAATAGGTAAAAAAACTTTTTAAGTTAAACGGTTTTATGTTAAACATACATTGCAATGTTTAAGATAAATGTACTAAAAACCAAAAAATAATAAAATAGATACAGTCGTGGGAATTATAAACATATGCATAGACTAGACTAAAATAAAACCGTGGGGCACGTCAATTGTCTACAAATTATCGACTTAATGTGCGATAGAATTCGATAGAATGCAATAGAATTCAATTGACGTTCCCCACGGTTTTATTTTAGTCTAGTCTATGCATATGTTTATAATTCCCACGACTGTATCTATTTTATTATTTTTTGGTTTTTAGTACATTTATCTTAAACATTGCAATGTATGTTTAACATAAAACCGTTTAACTTAAAAAGTTTTTTTACCTATTTTTATTTTTTTCACACAATTTTTTTTTTACAGACTTCACAAAAATAGAAGAGGTTGCCTATGTCTGCACCAGTGTTCCGCAAAGTTGTGGAGAGGCACACTGGTGAAAAGTTAGTCACAGCAAGCAGAAAAACACTTAGAAATGAAAATTGAGTAAACGTTAAATTAAGATTTTAAGAAACTTTTTTGTTTTGTTCATTAATATTGTAATTGAATTGTAAGCTGTATAAAATGTTTTTCATTCATAGTATATCTCCATTTTTCAATTTTTTAGGTATACCATGAACACAAAGAGTTTATGGAACACTGGCCTACACAATGAGTTTTAATATTTTTAATAGTATTTACATGTGTGCCTTAAGTCCGTCTGTTCTCCGATCGTTTACATAATTACCAGCTCATCTCCTACAGACCCCGCCGGCGCCGGCTGCTACAGGGTACAACATTAACAGGGCAGCAGCCGAAACCTATTATAATTCAGTCGTAATTATTCCCTTTGTAAGAGAAGGTAGCTTTGAGTTGGAAGCTTATTCGTGCAAAATGCTGAATATATTTTTGGTTAACATTAGGATAGGATTCACACAGCCTTCGCTGGATCAAGACAGTGTTGTACATAATACTCGTCTTCAAAGAATACGAATTGTAAACTCACCGGCATCCAATTCAATTCAAATTCAATTAGTAGTAGATAGTCTAGTTAACTACTTTAAAAGATTGCTTTGTTAATGGACAAAATAGAAATATGAATTCAACATTAATGCTTTTTCTTTAGGCCGACTTTAAATTATAGTAAGATATCATGAGGTATCTACCTGCTGTTTCTAGACAGGGTTATTTCAATCCTTCATAGGTCTGCGTCGCTATACGCTACCTTGGTTTTTAAAAAAGTGTAAGTGATCGCGTACAATTCAACCGTAAGAAGGCGTTAGTAGCCTATTCTATTCTACCTAGACCTTTTTGAGCTAATAATGTGCTATTGTATAAAAGTATACTGAAAGTAATGATCGCCAAATACCACTACAAAATAAATAACCACTTAGTAGTGTAACCAGGTAGTGGACAGGGCACATTGCTCGTAGAACGATGGGGATGAAAGGTTATGGAGTGGCGCCCACGTACTGGAAGATGCAGCGTTAGAAGGTCACTAGGTGGACGGATGACCTAGTTAGGGCCGCGGTAACCGGATGGATGCGAGACGTACAGGACCGGTCGTCATTGCGACACTTGGGAAAGGCCTATGTAAAACAGTGGACGTCTTTTAGCTGAAATGATGATGATGGTGACGATGATGTTGAAACTGGCTTCTACCAGCGACAGCACCCGCGTGAAAGTAGAAATAATAATAATTTCTTTATTTTTCGATACCAGATTAATGCTTAAAACCAGTAGGTATATAGTGTTCGGTAGGTACTTAAATGAAGGTACACTATGTAGGTATACTTTGTTATGAACTGACATATACTTGTAATAGAATAGAATAATGGCAACATCCTTGTGTTATTTTTTGAATACCCTGTATAATGTTTAAAAATATCCGGTATTTATTTAACGGCGTGCGAAAACAATCCTTGCAGCGTGCAAATTTACATACAAACATTGTTGGTAAACAAGAGACCAAAGTAGAACAAAAATATTTTTCATCCACATTAAAATATTTCAAACTGTATCTGTTTTTAATATTTTTGGAGAAGCACAACGGACACGGATTCGGATACCAGTGACCAAGATTCAGTAAAAGATTCAGGCTCTAAGGTCGTTTGGCTCTCTGTTCGGTTAAGAGCTTGAAGCGGACCGATCAGAGCGCCGTTAAACCAACCAGCCGACCAGCGGTGGGTGTCTGACACCCAGCAAATGCAGATATGGTCACCCTTTCGATGCGGGCACGCTCGGCGCCTTCTTTACTTTTTTTTCTAATTTACTTTGTGTTTTTAATCGTTCTGCTGTGTCTGTCTCGAATAAATGTTTTTCTATTCTATTCTATCAATCGACGACAATGTCAGAAACGTGTCAATCTCGTTAACGTAAAACAACTCATAAGTAAGATATTGCTCAAGTTGTACCAAACTCGTTAATCTCGATGAAACAATCGATATTATAAGATATCTATTAAAATAGTTCAAACGATTATTCTGGAATGACCCAAATACGAATATATTCTCATCTCAGCACAAACTTAACGTTGCATAGATAATAAAATATCATTCAATAAATAAATTGTCTTGTAATGCTGCCTCTACGACGGACGATACGATTAATTACTGTCATCTGCGACTTTTTAGCGGTGACAACAGAATGTCATGACAGTGGGATTGTGGGAACGGTTAGCACGACAGTTGTAAAACGACAAAAATACGTCAATCGTCTTTGCGACTATCTGTTACGGCCACGATCAACTATCGTTATCATGGGAACTGCTAGAGATGGCAATCATCCGATGATAAATTAACTTTTACGACTGAATGGAAACGCAGTCTTATAACGAGGTTTATTTTTCATTAAAGTATCTGTACATGTGCTCAAACTTCAGTGAAGATTTATTGGAGAAGTCACTTAGACACAACCAATTCTATTGAGCGCTTGAATTTAGAGCATTCACTTTGGTTTGGTCTACACTGAACCATTAAGTAATGAAAAGTTTTGACTAGAACTCGGTTATCTTCTATTTTACAAACTTACTTCTACGCAACGTGTGCCATCGTCAAAAAAAGGAAATCAATGATTACTTGGTTTCAACCAGGAGCCATCTAATCCATCTAATTGTTTAAACTAAATTAGAACGTTGTGTAACGTAAATGTAGTTAATCCTACAGAATTGTCATCAAGGTAGAATTGAAAACATTGCAGGTACTTAATAAAAGAATACTATCTATTATTTTGACAGTTGTTCAATAAGAGCGTTTTCACATTATCCGATCCGATATCGGTGTCGGAAGCCGATACGATATCGGGGTAAGTAAAATGTATGAAATATGTGCCTATCTTTCATATTGTCCGACCCGATATCGGATATCGGAGCACGGTATTTCATACATTTTACTTACCCCGATATTGTATCGGCGTCCGACACCGATATCGGATCGGATAATGTGAAAACGGTCTTACACTCACAGAAATAGTGCGACAGTATAAAACCTCACTCTTTCAATAGAAGTCATCACACTCATCACTGCAATCAATTGTAGAGCTGACCTAATAGACTTCTCTAGAACTTTCAAAGTAAAAATGAGCTTTATTGGTCACCTATAAAGAACACTTTTCAATGAGGTAAGCAATAAGAGCTACTGGCAGTCTGTTCAAGAATGTTTTCCCCTATTTCACACATAAAAGAAGTATTTTTACTTTAGGGCCTGTTTCACAATGTCCGAGTAGGCACTACTCACTGAATAAATTCAAAAATGTGACAGAATTTGTATGAAATTATCTGCCAAGTAAGATACTCGAAACTTAATCGTAGGTGGTGAAACATGCCCTTAGGGCCTCGTTCACCATCTCCGAGTAGGCACTACTCACTGAATAAATTCAAAAATGTGACAGAATTCGTATGAAATTCTCTGTCAAGTAAGATACTCGAAACTTAATCATAGGTGGTGAAACAGGCCCTTAGGGCCTGTTTCACAATGTCCGAGTAGGCACTACTCACTGAATAAATTCAAAAATTTGACAGAATTTGTATGACATTATCTGTCAAGTAAGATACTCGAAACTTAATCATAGGTGGTGAAATAGGCCCTTAGTGTTGTTAATTCAAAACTTTCAACGGTTATTTTGAAAAAAGAACACAGAACTTTTGTTCTTGACGGCTTTGAGTAGCTTAGAGCAGCTTTTTTAATAGTTTACGATACAAGCCCTTAAGAGGAAACTTTTCTCTGTAACAATATACTTGATTCCAACGCCGAATTTACACAAAGAGACACACTAACAAGCCGCAGGATGTTTGAAGCGAGGCATTGTGACGAAAGGCACCGACTGAGTTTAGTAACTGACGTTGTTTGAACACTGCATAATTTCTGCACTGAAAGCATTATACACATGCTTATAACTTATAGAGAAGCATGCAAGTAGCTGGCATGCCATTGTGACGTAACAAGTACGGATTAATGTAAGTCACTGTGGCATGCAAACGAGGTACTTGTATACCCACAAATATTGAAAATAGACAAAAGTTCATACGAATTAATACTGGCACACCTACTTTCACGTATATATGACCTGTTTGATGACTGAGTAAAGTGCACCAACAGGTGCACTTTACTCAGTCATCAATCACATGACTCCGCAAAATGTATTAATTTCATAAAGCTTTCGTATAAAATTGCACTAGTTAGGAACTTGATTAGTAAAACCATTATTTTTTGAGAGCGCTCTAATATAACATATTTAACTTGAGATTTTGATTTGATTGCAAGTATCATTAATTCTGCAACTCGAACTTATGATATTTGAGAACTTTATCTTAATAGTCAGCCACTGGTTATAAAAAAAAGAAAGAACAAAGATATATTCGAATTAGCGCATGAAATGCATAACTGTCTCATTACTTATCACAAATTACAACCTATTCAACTTACTGGAACTCGCTAAAATACTGACGCGAAACTTCAGCACAAAAGATTAAATGCCTTGTTGCATTAAGAACGCCTATGTACCACTACTGTACATGAAATTTAAATAAGTTATTGCATCTTTCTATTTTTTCCGAGTCATGAGATATTTGCGCTATGTATTTTTAGACAAATATACTCGGTTTAAAATTAGGTACTGGCGCCATAGTGGTTGTAACTAGAACCGAGGTAAAAAAAGTACAACTCCAGCTATGGAAATACGAACGTTTTGTTTTTCAACTCATTAGGTATGTTTTGGAATCCACACTTTATGATCGCAAAACACGTTTCGGCTTGCCAATATTTCGCTGAATTTAATATTCATTGCTCTTCCAGCGAAAAGATTCGATACCGAACTGAAACGTCTTTAATTTTTAACCGGATTTGTATCATCGAAGGCTTAAGGAATTTGAGGTAAGCAATTTCTTATGATCTTTCATTTTGTTCTTTACCTCGCGTTACATTTATGGTTATTTTATTGCTGACATGTCATGTTGAGATAGATATGTTAAGGAAAATGTCAAGATTACTGGGCGGAAAATTGTGAAGCTCATCGCTAAAGTGCCTTTCTTTCGACCATGAAGAGCCATAGCATTATGACACGCATTGGTGGTTTTTGACAAGGAAAAAATGCAAGATAAAATCTTTGGTGTGACCAATGTGTGTGTAATAACATTATTATAAGACTCAGAAATAAAAATGTGCCTTTTTGTCCATAATTTTCTCTTAAATTTTGACATTGTGTCTTTCATAACAAAAACAATCAAACCGTAAACCTGACAAAATTGCGAAACAAATAGTTAATATCAAATTATGCAAAATATGAACCTGGAAGCTGGCTTAATAATGAATGACAAGGAAAAAAAGCCAAGACATTAATAACGAAATAAAAATGTTACATTCAAAGTAATGCGGAAAGACGTCGAGGTGGCAAATAATAAAGGTAGGTATTATTCATTTTACGTCTCGCGAGGGATTCCTTGAAAGCAAATAATATAATAGGTGACTGGTAATTTGAACATGGATCCGACAATTCTTATTTTGATTCAATTTTCAGAGTTGGAAATATTCTATCTCAGATGGCAATGTAGGTTAATTTTTATTTTATTAAACCATTCGTCTGGTTCCAGAAAAACAAGTAACAACAGGAAAATAAAGTAAAGATAAAATTAAACATCGCGTTTATTTGTAAGTAAAATGAAACGTTTGGTTTCTTGTAGGTTGATACCAATTACTTAATATTATATCTTGAAGATATATATGCCGCAGGACATACCGCAGGACATATCTCCTGATCGAATTACGAGTACCAGGGCTATTCTCGGTCACAGTACACAGGTGAACAAATCCTAACTAACACTGTCGATGTCAGCAAAATGGATGAAGGCTCACTAGAGACAATGCCTACTAAGACTCCAGGATTGTTTGAATAAGTTACTACGGCCTTATATGCAAAAAACGACCCAAAGAATATAGATAGAGTTTAACCAGATAAAGTCTAAACTCTATATTTTTCTCTATCTCCAACTCCATCTTCTGCCAGAGCCGGAAGACATATCACCTCAAAAAAAATGGATTAGCGAGTGAGCGCTGTTAACGAAAAAAAAATATACTACGAATCTATAATTTTTCATCTGATGGCCTCAATTTTGGTACAGAGTAAGTGTAATAAGTGATTGTATGAGTTTTAGAATTAGCAACAAAAGTGGCTTTGTGATAAAACTGAATACACAAATTTTATCTACCATCAGTTTGTTTCATAAAATTTGAAAATAAAAAATAAGCAAACATCATTGGTTGACCTTTCCCATTTTCGCAAATATTAAACTTATTCAAACATCGCTAGTGAACAACCAAACGTAGGTAATTTATTTAAAAACAATAAAAATAGTATATTTTTAAACAGAGATTTACAGAACAGACTACGAGTATAACCATATCATAGTACCTTTGAAGCCCTTATCCTGTTTATTTTAATGATTATTTTTGGGCCTATAAATAATTATTTAATTTTGATCCCTGTTTCACCTGATGGTAAGCGATGATGTGGTCGACGATGGATCACACTCTTTGCTTAAAAACTACGCCTTAAGCTAAACTGAGGTCTACTGAAGCTATTCGTAACGCGCTCTAATAAAACCATAGACCATTCGTCCTACTTACCATAAAACAAACATAAAAAGCCATCTCTCGTCACATTGTTTACACCTCGCTATGCATAATTCTGCTGCCATCAGGTACATAAATTGTTTTTAGGAATACATAATTTACATCAGAACTTTCCGGCTGTAACATTCACTTCCTCACGAAGTTACTTTGTTTTGCAGTTTGTTGTATTTATTTTTGGGAGCTTTTAAAGGGAGACCAAAATTATAATTTTATCGTTTAAAAGACTTTTAGTGGTGAATCATAGATGTATGATAAGTTGTAATCGGATCGAATAGTGTCCTAAAACAGGAAAAAATTATCTCTTTCTTTAAGGTCTATTATTCATTTTATACTATCACCTGCAAAAGGTTTCGCTCGCGTGAGAAAAGAAGAAAAATTATTCCAAAGACATACGAGCACTCCCGGGATAATGATATGAACTATTCCGGGATATGACCTACTCTTGTGCCAAATTTCATCCAAATCTGTTTAGCTATTTGAGTGTGAAGGAATAATAATCATAAAAATAAACAACATTACTCACAAAGTTAGCTTAGTGTTTTGGTGTGATAAATAAAGTACCTATGATAATTTATCGGCCTACAAGAAAAGGGAAAATTACAAACAAAAATAAACATGTTTTCCAGAACCAGGAAGGAAGCGAGTATAAATTTGTTGTTGCATAATGCCTGTCTTGAGACTAAAAGATTTATCCGGATTTTTAAACAAACAGCGCTTTGAATTATCAGATGACAACGCAGCACTCGACCGGAAGACGAGGGAGTGGAAAAATGTTAAGAAATGGTTTTTATGGAGATTGGATGCTATGAGAACCGATAACAAGCTCAATTTGCGTTGCCCTTGGTTACGATATTATATTATCGACGTGCTGCGGCAGCGTAGCTCACGTAGCAACTGCGTAGGCTTGCTACGCCGTAGCAACATGTTAGCAAACATATTCTATTACCGTAATAATATACTCGTATATTCAGATTATAAGCTTAAACAGACGCGAAGGTAGGCGCCAGATAAACATGAAATAATTGACTCTCCTATATATGCTTACATTCTTAATTTAAAAAACAGAAATAAAGACATACTTATAGCTTTCTTGAATCGACATCTATCACGATCCTTTACATTTTCTAATAATAAAAACAGTTTGTTTTTATGGTTTTCGAGTACCTAAGCAGAGCTATTAGGAAAATATCAATGTACTTTATCTCTCTACTACTACGAAAATATTAATGTACTTTACTCCAACGTTATGTGGCACCTTGTACAGTTTGATTATAGATAGCAAACGTAAGTTTGCAGCTGTTTTGAGTGTATTAAATATAAAGAGATTGTGTGTGTAAAACTATCACGATCAAGAAAGGTCGATCTTCAAGGTTAAGCAACACTTGCCTAGGTTGGTCTGTGGATGGGTGACCATCTTAACATAACGAGTTTCCTCCGTGCCTCGGAAAGCACGTTAAGCCGTTGGTCCCGGCTGTCATTTGGAGATCTTTGGCAGTCGTTACGGATAGTCAGAAGCCAGTAAATCTGACTCCAGTCTTGCCATGAAGTACCGTGTTACCCCAGTTAATGGGTTGTGGAGGTCTGGTAGGCAGCCGCTCCTCGTAAAATACTGGTATTCAGCTAAATCCGGCTTGACTGGAAGCCGAACCAAATATATAGTTGGGAAAAGGCTAAGCAGATGAGTATGTGTGTGTAAAACTATCATAATTGTGTAGAATAATAAAACTATTAACACAAATCGATGGTCCCTACGTAAAGTATCGAATCAAAAAAATAGCTATTTTTTATTATTACTGTTTTCAGCTCTTTTTAAAGGATATTTTTTAATACAACTTCGTTTCCCGATAGTTAGAGACCTAATTTTTATAAAGATTTAATCACCCGTGACAAAATTATGCAAAAAATAAACTTTAAATCACTCTCTTGCAAGGTAGCGATTTTCACTTTCGATACTTTACCTAGGGACCATCGAAATATTCAAGAGAGTAGAATCAAGGATTTTGTAGTTTGATTACAAATGTTTTAGAACATAGAAGTTCTCGCATAAATAACATACTTAATTTATAAACTTAAACATAAGCACTAAGGCAGCTTGTGTGGCTATTAACTCGTCAGTGCAAACCGTCGGCTCGTTACTTAATGTTTCAAATGTTCTCCCTTTAATTATGTACATAGTAGGTACTATGTGTACTCTCCTGAGGATACCTCTGTTATTAAATTACGTTCCACCGTTTCAGTAGAATGTTATTATGTCATACATTATTAAGGGCATTAAAGAGTATAAGGGCCTGTTTCACAATGTCCGAGTAGGCACTACTCACTGAATAAATTCAAAAATGTGACAGAATTTGTATGAAATTATCTGCCAAGTAAGATACTCGAAACTTAATCATAGGTGGTGAAATAGGCCCTAAGCCGCTAAGAGGTTTACTTACTTCGTTTGACTACAATAAAAAACTTGGCAAGTGCGAATGTCAGATTCGCATGTGCGTGAATTTTGTAACAAACACTCGTTTTATTTTCCCCTAAAGTGCATATAAACAAGTATTTAAATTCACCATACATAAGTAGCTCAAACTCAAAACATATAGTTATGGAAGCTATTTCGTGGCAAGCGACATCTCTTTGATCTCCGCCGCCTCGGGCAACTCAGAGCCGCTTATACTCGCTTCACTGAGTCGTGACACATACACAGGAGAGTAATAAGCTTCAGCTATAGAAAGTACCCATAATAAGCTAGTGCTTACCATCAGGTTTTTTTTAGGTGGGAAATCATCGAATGACTTTTCCTCTCTTGGGCGGAGCGGGAGTGAGTAGACTTTTACTGACTAAAACCACTCCTGTTCCTTCTTTGCCTTTCGTTCCAGCCCCGGGTTTTCCTTTAAGAAGCGATAACTAATGAACGACCAAACATGGTAAAACAGTGAACACAACGCTTTCATAAAAACACCATTATCTCCTAATTGCTCTGAAAGTATAAAATAACCACACGGTCTTAGCGGACAATCGTAAATCATTATTGGTTCACATGCTCAGAAAATAATGAAGAAGCATTACCTTTCCACACAAGGGTTTTTCCAGTTCCTGTGTTTCATGCTGCGCCATAGTTGTTATATAAGTAATTATTCTGTCAGAACATTATTTATTACAATATACTAAAGATAATCAGGAAATAAAAAATACATTCGAATCGACTACAAGTTTCGATCGCGCGACTCTGGATTTAATTTGTGTAATAGTGATTATTACCGCCGGGGAAGTATTTAGACACGATCAAAAGGTGAGAGAGAATTGAGGATAAGATCAAGAATTATTAATAGTCACGTTCATCATACGACGATTTTGAATACACCAGTGAAAATAACAACTAAATTATTACGAGTACTACAACAGTGAAACTGATGTGATTTTCTTTGACATAGCTGAAATTCAAAGTCAGTTTCTTTTGCGCATGCGTTTAAAAATTGGAAGCTATAGATTACAGTCTGTTCAATAATTCCGGAGACTAAAATGACATTTCAACACCAAAGAACTGGCGTCATTCCTATAGAAATTTTGACATTACTTATGTCAATTTAGTCTCCGGGTTTATTGAACAGACGATAGATAGATTACTAGTTGCTATAGACAAGCTAATTTCGTAGAAATATTTTTATTTCTTGGTTTTATTGAAGCCTTTTTAGTGGCAACTATATACTTATATAAAAACGTAACGAGTATAAATAAATAAGTAACGAGAACTTACTCCACGAAGCGCTGTTCAACTAACTCCTTAGACACCAATATTCTCAGAACAACATGTTAAAAATTCACACGGAAGTTTCATAAAACTGTTTAAAATAAGCAGTTTTCAGGTAGCTTCGTAGCTTTCATGCTGCATCATATGTCCCTGAGGCAGAATTGTGATTCGGATAGAAACTCGCCTAAATCTTATTTTTATTCATTAAACTATTCTCAGATATACGGGTACCTACTTCAACATTCGTTCAAAATTCATTTCTATATTTTTACCACGATGATAAAATCTGGCGCAAAGTAGCAAATAAATACAAAACCACGTGCTGCACTTCAACAAGAAGCGAGTGTTTTCTTAATGAAGAAACAACTCACTTGATTTTTTAAACTATAACTTTTGTTTAATTGTTTATAAATAATTTGTATTTCAATTTATGTTAGACACTGTAATGAAAAAGAAAATAAAACATTCAAATTAACTTTCGCATTAATTATACTCGTATAACATTGATATACGTAAACAAACGTCAGATTGCAATTCGCAGGCAACCTACTGATCCTTCGCTCTGATCTAAAAGTACTACCGTATACAGCTTATCCTTATGCTGATGCATGTCTGCATATTACGTGCCTGCATTCTCTCGTATCGTCTGGTATTTCTCGGAATCTTACCAGACTACCACAAGTTTCCTTGCTTAAATAGCAAGGAAATTGGTTATAGTCCGGTATTCATTGGCACCAACTGTCAATGCTGTAGGTTAGTCAAATCTTAGATTCAATATGTAGAGAAAGTAGTCAAACATGTGCACACAGTCTCTAGAATTATTTTAGCTACTAGAATATCTTTGTATTAACAAATAGTAATAAGTATAGACTGTATTTATATTATAGTTTCTGTCAGTGTAGTAGCTAAATTCAAAGAGAAGTTATAAGGGATAATACAGGGATAAAAGTAAACTGTACTTTAATCATAGAGATGGTTTCTCATAAACATGTTTTTTTATTTCTATTTTTTTGCTATGGACTGTATGAAACCCTTCGTAGGTAAGTCCGACTCGCACGGTTTTCAATATTTAATCTCGTTAAATTCATAATTCTATTAAAACATGAGCTGGTATTACTTAATCATTATCATTTCAGCCGAAAGAAGTTGCTACAACGACTGGTCCTGTTCGTCTCGCGTATATTGGATGCTTGCAACCTTCACCAGGTCAACTTATGTATCTTGTTTTGTTCTCACAATAAATAATCGTTTCCGCCACTGGGCCATCCGCCTGCACACTTAAAGCCTCGTAATTAAAGACAGAACTGGCCCACGCGACACAATTCTAATGAATTTTGGATACGCTAAGTGCTCAGCGAATTATTTCTCATTCATTAACCTCAGGGGAAGGCTAGTGTGTTCGTTTTCGTATATACCTGTAAACAAGACAACTATTATTTATACAATATCGAAGCATTGCATAATTAAGAAATAAACTTGTGAAAGCTCAATTTACTATCCCGTACTGTGTAAGAATTGCAACCATAACACTGGTAATCATCGTGAGCCTAGTCACAGCGCGGAAAATAAAAATTTGCGATTTAGAAATCAGCACTCACCTAACAACGCCATCTATTGGTAAAAAAATAATGAATGTTTCCAACAACTTGAATTATTTAGTAATTAGAGTCCGATCCCAAAGGAGAAACCGGTGCCTACTGACAAAAAGGAATATTAATTAGACTGGCCCATTTTAATTGATAACGTGATTAACTCGGTAGAAGAGGGATAGTTCTGTATAAAACTTATTAGTTGAACCGAACTAATTTATTACACTAACTCAATCTACTTCTCGAACGCTGTTCGTGCGATCGTGACTGGTGTCCTAAATTGAAGGATAAATTTATTTAGCTTTCGATTCCATCGATCCTTTTACTAAAACAATAGTCAAGTTCTTATTAATGTGCACACTATTATAATTTACATCAAAGGAAAATGAAGTTTTAATGTTTTCAGATGAATTTAAAAAAAAAAAAACAACTGGCTGGTAAGAGTGCATTGTGAACAGCGCTTGTTCGATTTTCAAATATTTAAATTATCTTTGGATTAGTCCCGATGACGTCAACATGTTTGGTAATCTAATGTAGGTATTGCTTAATCATGCGCAGTGATATAAATAGTTTAAATGGCGACGGATCAATTGATTTTGTAATAGGAAAGTAAGATTTTTATAATAAAGAAGGCGCTGGAAGATAAAGGTAGGCAAAATTTTCGTAATAATTTACTCGTAACTTGCTTCAAAAAATCGTAATCAGTTTGTTTTTCCTATTTAATTCAAGTAAGTATGTTTAGTCTCGTCACATTATTTTCCTTATATCATTACCGACTTTTCGGTTAGAAAAAGCAAGGAAATATTGTCTTCATCTGGATATTTGCCAAGTTATTGTAATTCTCGTTCTTCTTGTGGACGCGGGTTAACTGAAGAATGTCTTCATAAATAATTCTACAGGGTGTTTCTTTGACGTATGTCTTCTTTGTTGTTCAATTGTGAGTCTGCCAAATAAGCGAAAATTGTAACGCTTTCCTTTCAATAATGTGTGTTTTATTTAAATGTCTGAGCCTGAAAGGAAGCCAGTGAAGTGAACAGGATTTTTTCTAATGCTTTTGTATGTATTATTGTATATTGTGTGTGCAAAATGATTATTTAAATCCTTCTAATAAAAATCAGCCTATTACATTAACCAATATAGAATTTTTGAGTAGGCTTAGTGAAATAATTTGCATGATTTTTTAAGTAGGTTTTTTTAGTAGTGACGGGTTCATCCGAAAAAAATGGAAGTTCCACATATTTTGAAACATTAGTATTCAAAAATTTTGTTCGAAAATTAATATTAATATAACGTTTTCGGACCTTGCCATATTTTGTTATAACAATTTAAACTAACAAAAAGAAGGACAAATATATACTTATTCTAACCTGGGTGAGACACGTCGAACCTGGGGAACGTCTATTTGACTGTATGCAGTCGTATCCACCGCTTCAAAATCGGTGAGTCCCACTTGTCAGCCAGCGTTCTGAGAATTGTGTTGGGGCTGGCGCGTACTCAGCATAGTAACGAGGCACACGTTAATTTGCGCATAATGCACGAACAACTGTCGACGTTTGCGTCGGCAACATTCCAGATGCACAAAATGGGCTAGTTACCTACATGGTTTTAAAATTGGAAACCTATATGCAACCGAGCTGAAGTTCTATACAAGAAGGGTAAATAATTAAATTCTTGCAATAGCGTTGGGACTGGTGAGCTTAATTGCTGAAGTTCGTGGAGATGCCTACATTTTCCTTTTTAATAAGCCCGCGTGTGCCGTATAAGCTGGCTGCTATGGTCAGGTACAGTCTGTTTTTTTTAAACCCATAATTTTGAAAACATCTTTCGCTAAAATTATCATAAATTTTAGAACAAACTCTGTCAGACGAAGATTAAATTTCATTTGAACTATTATTACCTGTCCTTTTTTGATAAGCTCACAGCTCTTTAGGCATGCGGCAAATATGTCTTGTCCAGTCCCATCTACATAAGTTGGGCACCTTTTTGGGCGACATCAACAAGTTTTGAAAAAAATATGATCGGTTCCTTGAAAAAAGGATATTTAGTGGCAAAATCAACTAGACTAGAAAACTAACGATTGAGAGCGGAAGGTAGCTAAAAATAGCCTGTCGTCGGTCGACGAGTCCGCGCGTGTGCAGTCCCGGCACCGAACGAGCTTCCATCCAATTACCGGCGACTGTTATTTAACCGCACCGATTAATCCGCTCACTTCATATAGACTTGCTTCCTGATGGTTATATATCATTTACTTTTTACTGGCAAAATGTGAGTATTCCAAAGAATACTGACATTTTTTACCAGATAACGTGTTGATTTGGTACAAGGATAGGTCATGTCCTAGGAAAGCACACCGAATAATAATTATATTCCAGGAGTATAGCAAGAATATTTTTATTCCAGGAGTATGTTTCTTTGGATAATTTTCTACATTCACGTGGGTGAAGCCATTGACAGCAGTTAGTATAATAATCTAGGTAATGAAGGATTAATAAACATTGACCTTCCGATTCAGTTGAATTGATTAATTTACCCACAATTACATTATTCTAGCTCAGCTTTCACAGTTAGAATTGCCGCGTCGTGTGAACTCGAGTGACACAAACGATGATAATTGGATTTGTGAAATTATTTGTGTTTACGTGCTAACGTGTATATGTGCACAGAGTAATAAAAAATTGAAATTCGTATCTTTGTCGTACCAATAAGCTTATTTCTTTTCGAAATTCATCATGACTTGTTTACAATCTGTTGCAGTTTTCTTTGATCTTAGAAAAACCAACAGAACTTGATGAAGAATATTCAAGTATTTATCTCTTTTAAGAGGCCAAAGTTAGTCAAGCAGATAAGCAGGAGGAATCTATTTCAGTAAAATACGTACATTAGATGAATGAAAACAACTCACTACCTAGTGATCTCAAGTTTTCTTACATTGTACTGTGTCGTACATCAATGACCCGAGGATCAGTTCAAACAACGACTTTTTCAACCAAAACAGAACAGAGTACTTCAAACAGTATATCTGAAGTCTGTTAGCACTGGTGGTTATTGTGTATTAATAGGTGATTACAATCGTGAATTGGTATTTATCTTTCATTATGACGCTATTATGACTTTGCGGCTTGCATTTATGTAAATTAGGACATATTTCTAAAACCTGTTTCCATTGCATTTCAATCTACATTCATAGAAAGGAAACATCTTCGCGGCTACAAGTAATTATGTATTGTAGGTATCTCGTACAAGGCTAGATTGGTTCGGTCGAATTCGGTGTGAAGACTTCAGGCGATGGAATATATTATCCAGTGAGCAATGTTGTAAAGCAGTGCTGTTGTGTTCAAGAACAGTGTTCACTTCTTAGAACGTGCTTCTTAGAATCTGGAACAATTATAAGGGTGACATATTCTTTCGGTCATTAATTCACTCAATATTTAGAGTCATCGCTAATTAGTGACCGAGAGTTAAACACGTGATTCTACTCATGATAACAAACAACTTTTATAATGGCTACAAATCAGCAATTGGGGAAAAAACGAGTTCACTACATTTTGACCAGTTAGCAGGCGAACATAAATGTGCTGAACAGTAAATTTTCACGATAAGCTTTTTTTATTTTCTTTTCGATATGAATTCAAAAATAAACATAAACACACTGTATGACGTCAGTTGCATTCCGAGCAGAAATCGAAAAGGGATACACAATAGTGCAGAAATATCGTGCAGGTGATTTTCGTTATGTAAGTGTAACCACTGACGAGCGGTTGACTGCTCATCGCACTCGCGTCATTACCATATCTGCCCGCACTCGTAAAGCGAGATATGGCCGAATGTTGTGGAACTCATCATTTCGGCAGCATTAACACACTGAAAATTCACACTTTGTGTCACGAAAAAGAGTGCAAATTATTTCGTGTGTAACTAGACCTGAAATACTTAAAAACAAAAGTCAAAACAATAAAGAAAAAATAAATCACCAAATAACTAGGCTGAAGCACCAAATATCAGGTAAGATAGTGGTCAAAGGTGAACTTGTCTATAATTAAAAAAAAACATTTTAACAAAAAATAAACACCGACTTCAAAAAATAAATAAGTATTCCAAAACAAATTAATTACTCAGATACCCGCGAAACGAGACACAATAGTAAAACAATAACAGCGCGGTCTCATAGGACCGGTTGGGGATTCAAACGTATGCACTAAAAAGTAAAAAAATAATTGCGTATTTTTATAAGCTTACAATTACCTATTTTTATTTTTGGAGGCGGTGTCAGCCAAATAAGATAGGTTTGTTATTTATTATCACTACAAAACATCACAGTTTTACACCAGTTGTAAGTAGTTGTACTTAATTGTTAGTAAGTTGGTATTATTATTGCCAGGTTGTTGGCGTTTCCTTGGCTGACACCGACTCCAAAAATAACATAAGGGGATTATATTTTCTGTCATCAAACTTTATATTTGTCATCAAGTTGTATTACCTAATTAATAGATCTATTGCCACGAAATATTTTCGTTCTCCGATAAACAAAAAGTGTATACAGGTATGAATTATCAAAAAAGAAGAGATGGATTACCAATAAAATAAAACTTCGTTCTTATAATAATAGTTTTATTACAAAATTAATAGCTTTGTGCTCAGAATGGTAGATCTGTCGCCAAAATGGTAGATCTGTCGCCAAATAAATCGATTAATTAAAAATCCCTGACTGCAACTCTTTTTTATTTGTTATTTTGTCACCAATAAAGTAGTTACATTTTATTTCGTTCGGTTAATAAAATAATAGTATTCCTTACCAATTTATAATTTTGTTGAAAATATGTTCAAAGAGGCGGAGACAAATTGGCGCGCTTTCCATCCTCAACGATGTGTTGTAGGTACTCGTAACTACCTACGATGATCATACGATGCCACGAGATGTCAGCAAACTGTAGGGGCCCGGTAGGACCGAAGCCTCTGGGGAACACGGAAAATCCAAAAGGTTGTCACCGTGTCCCCCAGATCGAAGGCAACGAAGGAACAGGGTAGGGGTTTAGTCTGTAAGAGTCTGACACGCCTTCCCGCTCCGCCCTAGAGTGGGAGAAGTCATTCTGATGATTCCCCTAACGAAAAAAAAAACCATAACGACCGGCGCCCGGTCTAGTAGGTAACACAATTTATGGTTTATTGGTGATCTCTTTTAATTAGTTTGCTTAAATGCTTATTAGGACAAACCTATTATAATATGTACAAAAACAATTATTTGGTACTAGATCCTATATCTCCATGATTTTAGATGATTTATTGGAGAATTGATTTTACATTGTTTGGTGACTACATTTTGGCGACAAATCTACTATTTTGAGGACGAAGCTATTATTTAGGAAACACAAAACGAATTAAATTGGCGACAGCTTAAATGATACCCATAAAATAATTGTAAGCTTATAAAAATACGCAATTATTTTTTTACTTTTTAGTGCATATTAATTTGTTTTGGAATACTTATTTATTTTTTGAAGTCGGTGTTTTTTTTTTGTTAAAATGGTTTTTTATTTCTTGATTTTTAGTGAATCTGATGGACACTAATTACTTATTTGAGTATGGGTAGACCTACTAAACGCGCTGCTCATAGAGACAGCGCCGTTTAAATTAAACAAAGGAGTATATTGCACTAAGTCGTGTCAAAAGTTTGGCAGGCATAGTTTTATCGGATTTGGACGCCAACAAATTATTAAATAAACCACACGACGATAGATCATTGCACGATATGACAAGACTACGAAATCTGTCTTCCGATAATGAAGGTCACACATAAGTACCTAAGTCATAATACACCTTTTTTTTACGAGGCAAAATCATGCAATGAGTCCTCCCACCCTGAGTGGAGCGGGACGGACTGTCAGACTTTTACTGACAGCCATACTACTGTCATACCTACTCATCCACAGTGTTCCTTCAATAGCCCTTTAAGTTCCAGGGTCACGGTTACCCAAGGACAGTAGCGCGACCACGGACCTCCTCGCATAAGTGTCTGTGTTGTACCTAATATGGAAATATTGTAGACCCAATAGTTTTTTGAAAAGAGTAACCATGGAGTTTCTTGCCGGTTCTTCTCCATAGGAAACGACCAATTTGGAACCGTGCACTAGTTTTTGACGTTTTATAAGTGCCCATGTAGGCCTATGTGAAATATTTTGACTTTGACTTGACTTTGACTTTGACTGAGCTAACATAATTAGGACGCATGAAATTTGAAGAGATTTGTTCATAATTATAACCGAATATCTCATCACAACAAACATCTAATTTTGTTTATTTTAGTTTCAGTATTGCGTTTTTTGTAAAACGTTGTAAGTGAAACACATTTTTTTCGAAATAGTTTTTTTAACCTTTTTTTTGTTTTTCTTTTTTTTATTGTACAGACGTGATATTATGATGTGTGATGGCGTAAACAATGCTTAGATATGCTATAGCAACAATCGCGGTTAATCTGCTGTTATTTATTGAAGAGTTCCCTCGATTTCTTCAAGATCCCATCATCAGATGACACGGGAAACGCCAGCTTTCAAATAAAAAAAGAATTATGAACATCGGTTCACCCAGTCGCAAGTTATGAGGTAACAAACATAAAAAAAAAAAATACAGTCGAATTGATAACCTCCTCCTTTTTTTGAAGTCGGTTAAAAAAACTTGGAGTGTCAGATTTTTACCGATTAAATCCTACCTTGTTCTAGACCACTGTGTGGTTAGACAGCGTTACATAAAATAAATTTGTATTCGAGTTACCAAATTCCCATAAAAGATTCATAATATCTCAGAGTAAGTTGGTACATAAAAATGCATCTACTGGAACGCAAATTAAACTAAGCGTAAAATCAGTTCAAGTGCGATATATCGGTCTGATTCCACAAAAGTTAATATAACTTAAGAGAACTTGGAAGACGATTTTGGTAAATTATTTCAGTGACATTTAAGAAGTACCCGTAATTCGAACAATTCTCCTGTAAAGTTATAAAGAGTAAATATACAGTTCAGTGAGTTCACTAACATAATAATTACGTATTCACCAAATTTTCAGTCATAAAATTAAGCCTGGGATACACTAGGGAACATTTTGTCCCGAAACACGACGCGCAACACTCAATATACGTGACGCTGAAACGTTGCATAGTGTGCCGCAACATGACCCGAAACATTTTACGTGATGCGGGCCATGTTGCTTGCTCCCGCCTCGAGAGCGAGCGCACGTGTCCCGTGTCAGCGTCGCGCCATTTGTCACCAAGTGTAGTCGCATACGCAACGTGCCTCTTAACATGGCTTTAGTGTGGGGAAATGAATGCTTTCACTTCTGAAGCTTTACGAAAGTTGTGAATTGTTGTGGGATACGTCTCACCGCGCCGTGATTATTATAGAAATAAAATAAAGAAAAATGACACATGGGAGGCTATTGCCAAGAAGCTTAAATTGTCTAGAAAAGATATAGAAACCAAACTTCATACCCCGCGTTCGCAATTTGTCCGAGAAAGGAAGAAAGTGAAATCTTCAAAAACTACTGGCAGCGGAAGAGATGACGTGAAGTCCAGTGCATGGTTTACAAACTTACAAACAACTTACAAATTTACAAACGATCCGTCAGACATTCGGAGATCAATTAGAATATTAACTCTTCTTTCTCGTTGTAGTAAGAAATTCCGCATCCACCACCTTCTCTTTCTTCTATGTTTCAACACACTCGATATAGTTACTATGTTTGAAGCACTAATAGCCACAACCTCCTCGGGCGACATTTCTATAAACACTGACTAGTGTGGTCAACACAATGTTCCGCGACGTTCACTTCGGCATGTTCCACGTAGTTGTTGTGCAACATGTTCCGCAACATGTTGCTCCATTTGTCCCCTAATGTATCCTTAACTTTATTGTATCCTACGTACTCGTAGCTCTAATAATATCTACAGAACTCTTCTTCCTGCCCTTATCCCATATTACTTGGGGTCGGCGCAACACGTTTTCTTCTTCCATTCTGTCCTGTCGTCCGTCACACTATCACTAACTCCCTTTTGCCTTGCCGTCCCATCGGGCTATGAGAGTAAAGGAACAGAGAGTGCACCTGTGTTTGCGCACACACTTGTGCACTATAATATCTCCTGCGTACTTGGCTGATCTCTGTTGAGATTGGCCACCGTGATCGAAATTCGGTCGGGGGAGTATTATTATTAACTCCCTTTTAACATAGTAACGGCCGAAACCAATAACCTATCGATCTCCAGTTTTGGCATAATGGAGATTGTAAAACAAATGATACAATACAAAAATTGTCATGTTTTCTGTTGTTTCATTTGTTTTTCTATCTCCGATATGTGACAGATAGGTTATGTGTTTCGGCTGTATATCTATACATAAATAAAAAAATATGCAATACCACTCCAAATAGCTGCAAACCAATTTCAATACGAAGTACTTAGAAAACGTCTACATTCAATGTTCTGCAAATTTAAGCTCGAAGTCACCGCAAGCTTCCAATTTCCTTGCATTTCCATCAACACGGCGCCCGGAGGGAGTCGGCTTCGCATCCTGAACTCAACTAACGAGAACCGCTTTCATTTGCATTTTTTGTACTTATGGTTTCAATTGATGTTTCGTTTCGTTCTTGCATCTGGGGCCTTACTATGTTATAGTTATAATGTCAGGCGTGAAAGCGACAAAGAGGGGTAAAGCTATATGAAAGGAGAAACTGACTGACTTATCAACACACAAGGTTTATTTTTATGACATAGGCGAGCAGTAAGAGAGGATTCCATTCCCTAAAGTGATGAAACGGGAATTCAAAATTTGAATGGATAAACCTATATATACCTACGAGATCGAAGCCGCTGACAGAAGCTAGTACCCCATATGTATAACTCCATGCCTTAAACGTCATTAAGTGGATCGTGATAAGGGCTCCTGGCAGGGCCTCTGGTCCTTCCTGACAAAAAAATACTTCCTAGAGTTTGAAATTACTGAACACAATATCCGGTAAAATATTTCGCTATTATTTATATCTTTTTAGAACACCCCAAACTCTGCAGTGCTCCACTGTAAAGCCTTTAAAACCTGCCAGCTTTTCATCGATCACTGAGAGCTTAAAAAAGGCTCCTTTAAAAAAAAAGGATAGCGACTGCAGTAAAAAAAAACCCAATATTAATTGGGATTTTTCATGGAGTTTCGTATACGAAATCGAGACACAAAGTTATCGCCCTCGAGTTTTTAGTGAAAAACTATGACAAATTACGTTGTCGGGTGTTCTACTATAATTTTAAAGGTTTTATAACTTTTTGGACCTGTTTTTTACTTAGATTTCTAATGCCAAGATTAAAAAAAACATCAACACCAACGTTTCATCATCATTTATCACACTGAAAAGCAAAGGTTTTCACGTCAACGACCGCGTAGTAAACTAAGCGGATGATGTACTATTTGCCTTACTGAATGAAAATTTATTTTTTTATTGTGGACTAATATGATTTTTTTATCAAGTAAATATTTAAGAAAGCATTGTTTCAAAGTTAAACAATCACAACATGAGTACAATCCATCTTTTTTGTACCATCATCGGAGATGACTTAAAAGTTGTGTCATTTAATTAAGGTTTTTTATGTATAGTTCTCTCATCCGATGGATGCGAGACGCACAGGACCGGTCGTTGTGGCGACGCTTGGGGGACTATGTCCAGTAGTGGACGTCTTTTGGCTGAGATGATGATGAATTAAATAGCTCTCGTATTCTTATTTAATATTAATCTTGGAAGCATTACAACTAGAATTTAGCAGAACTAATGGAAAAGGTTACGATGAGGCTGATATATCCCGAAAAAAGCCCTGAAATAAAAATAGATTTTTAAAAAAAGTTCACATTCCCAAAGTTTCAACACTACAACTCGGCAACAAAACCGTTGATTAAATTATGAAACGTAATTTTTTGGTTCTGGCAGGTTTTATCATGTTGTGGTTAATTTTTCATTAGATAATTAATTACTAGCTTTTTTTTTGGGTTCCGTACCTCTGTCTGCAAAAACAAAACCTGTATAAGATCACTTTGTTGTCCGTCTATCCGTCTGACCATCTGTCTGTCAGTCAAAACCCTTTTTTTTTCAAGACTGCATAGAGGTTTAAAATTAATATCAAACACTAAAATTAGCTTCCCTTTGGAAGAGTAACAAAATTAAATTTTTAATTCAACACAATCTAAAGATGAGGTGTGGGCGTAGCGTTAGGTGTATATTTTGACATTCGCAAATACATCAAAATTATATGGTACTTTCTGTTGACCTAGAATCCTGAAATTTGGAAAGAAGCAAGTTCTTATAGTGTAAATAAAGGAAAAAGTCTGTAAACCGTCTTTTGGTAATCACAAAATGTTTTTTTTTTGAGAATTACAAAAATCCGATGTAGGTAAGTGTGTACGAAACTTTTGGTGCACGAGTCCGACTCGCACATGACTGGTTTTTTCACCATGTCGGCAAAAATGTTTTAAATTAATTAACCCTCCCATTAGTATACCGTACAAAAGTATGTTTCGCTTTTGGATTCACAGAGAGGATAACATGTTGGAGCGGGCAAAAAGTTAATTCCTGCTAAAGACGGGTACAAATCGTCAGTTGTTTGAAGCGAGGCAGTACTAAAAAAGCTCTTTCACAATTTTCTTTTTATCATCCAGTACGATTCAACACTTTTATGTACCACTAGCTTCCGCCCGTGGCGTGTTGATAAAAAGCAGTCTATAGCAAAAATAACAAAATCGAAGAATAAATAAGATTACGTTTCAATTTTTTCCTGTTGACCGGGATAAAAAGTAGCCTATATGTTAATCCAGGGTATAACCTATCTACTTACGAAATTTCAACCAAATCGGTCTAGCCGTTTTTGCGTGAAAGAGTAACAAACATTTACACATCCACACATCCATTCTCACAAATTTTCACATCTATACATATAATAAATCTGTAGAAAAGTGGTTTTTGTACATGAAAAAGAAATCCAAAAAAAATAGCTAGGGTGTTAAAGAACAACCAGCAGAACCCATTTCCAGCATTTTTAGAATTTTTGTCTGTTTGTCTGTTTATTTGTTCGGGCATCACGTTAAATATACGAAAGCAATGTAGATAATTTTTAGACACAAGGATTGAGCGTAACTTATAGTAACATTTAGTCTTTGTTTCATTGCAATCGGTTCAGTTTAGCAAAAGATATTAGAATTTAAAATTTTCTAGAAGTAAAATTAGGGTTATGTTTACTTGGTCTCATTACTTCACGTAACTTTTATACATAACAATAAATTGTGCGAATTGTAGTAATATTAAGTTTTTTGTTTCATCGTAATCAGTTCATACCTTATAATAAAATAAAAAAATTATAATAGTCTTTTCGAAGTAAAATATTAAAATAGCGCCATCTATCAAACTTAGAGATCAACTGCGTGCAGTATATATAAAATCAGCGTTGTTAGTAAATCAAAACTGATTTTAAACCAATTCAATTACCAATTTAATACTAACTTAATTCTTGATCTCATAGCACACACATAAAGGCAAAATTTTGTGAGCATATATTTCAAAAAAATATAGTATAATTGTTAACGTCTGTACCGATAGATGGCGTTGTTAGTTGACACTAAATTCTGAATCACGATGTTAAGGCGGTCCACACACTGCACCGCATTCCGCCGTGGTGCGCTAACGCGCGCGGCGACAGAGGCGCAGATCTGCTTTACTTAGCGGTGTAATCTGCTCCCCTGCGCGGTGAAGCAGATTACGACGGCCTCACGCTAAATAAACTCATATGTTCACTGTGCTGTCGATCGTCGTGGAGAATGGACGAAATTATTAAATTTCAAGATGTTGCAATTATATTATTGTCATTTTAGGTTTTGTATACAAGAATTAAAAGATACTGCGTCCATAGAAGGTTTTGGATATATCCCTAATTACAAACGTCTTTACGTTCTTAATTAGGGATGAAATACGTCTTTACGTCAAATCACGCGCGAGACTGCGGAGCCAGTGTGTCTTACCGCGCGGCACGCCCCGCGCTCTCGCGCATATTGGCAGAAACTGCGCGCAGAACGCCTTCCGGCGCAGATCCGCGTCGGTAGTCTGCTGTGCTAGGCTGATTTCTATACAAATTGAGATATTTGCATACAACGGTAAAATCTGCCGCGACGGGTCGCGGTGCAGTGTGTGGAGCGCCTAAGATAACACGCTTAGCTAACAACGCCATCTATCGGTACAAAAGTTAACAACAATTATATAATTTCATAAACAATAAAGGTGTCTGGCAAAGGGTTTCCACTACGTAATGTGTGTATCTGGCATTGAATAACGTGATTTTTAGTAATGTTTTGAAGGTAATACCAAAACATAAATCTTTATAATTCGACGTAATTAGATCGGTATTTTACACAATTTTGTTACCGTGTACCTACCAAAGCCACTGCAACCCAAACTTCATAATTGGCCATCGTTGTTAGGTCTGTGTTTGGATCATGTACTGACAAACTTTCACCTTTTATAAAATAGGTCTGGCGTTCACGGGCTCTTAGGTTATTAGGTGTCTTTACAGTACTGTCTTTGAAAAGGCCTTGACTGAATAACATAGTTAAATCGTTCGATAAAAAGAGTTTTACATTCGGTTTAAGTATTGAAGTGCGAAGTAAATTGTATCTTGCAATTTGAGTCAAATAAACTTTATTCTCAGTTTGAAAGTTTGTGCTGTTGTGAATTATTTGGTTCAATATTTTATTAGTTTGAATCAGTTTTTTTTTAAATGCCTTCTAAAAAAAAACAAGCCTTTCGCAGCGTAGCTGAGATGCAAAAAGGGTGAGACTAAGTACGTCCCAAGAATCAGAAGAAGATCATAACGATGGTATCAGCAGTTCGAGCTAGGCAAGTCAGTACTCTTGCGTCAGAAACGCCTACCCAACGTGAGTCACGACTTAGTACACCGCGTTCTCTTACGGCAGTTTCTCTATCACAGGAGAGTTTTGGAGGAACGCAAAGCGCGTTTATTGGCCGACCGAGACCTTTACGCCTCTCACGCGAGTCTGAGACTTTCACCAAAAGGGAGTTGCACGTAAATTCGCAAAGAATTGTTACGGTACCACGACTTTGCGCTCCCAAGAAAGCAGCGAGGACCGCAAAGCGCGATTATCAGCTAACCGAGAGCGTTCGTTTAATAGGGTATGCTGCAGTGTAGATAACGTCTCGGGTGAAATCCTGTTTTTAGACTCACCGGGCGGAACAGGTAATACTTTCTTAACCATTTTGGCTCGAATAAGGAACCAAAATAAAATTGCCCTTGCTGTCGCCTCCTCAGGGATAGCAGCCACATTATTGCCTGGAGGAAAAACAGCACACACAACATTTAAAATTCCTATCGACTTAGACCGTACGGAAAGCCCGGTTTGCAACATATCGCGAAATAGCGATAAAGCAAGGGTTTTACGCGATTGTGTGTTAATCATTTGGGTTGAGTGCACAATGGCAAACCGCAAAGCTATAGAAGCAGTGAATAGAACTTTACACGATGTAAAGCAAAATGACGGGCTGATGGGAGGCATAACGGTGCTGTTCTGCGGTGATTTTCGGCAGATACTCCCGATAGTACCCCGAGGAACGAGAGCCGATGAAATTGCTGCCTGTCTGAAGAATTCGTAAATATTAACTGGTTGCGGCGCCGGTGATATAGTTTTTAATCCAAGAAATACTTATAATATGCGATTCCCAGTTAGTGTCTGTTATGCCCTGATGATTTATAAAGTCAGGACCAGACATTACCTGTTGCGGGGGTGGACCTAAGTATTGAACACTTTTCCCATGGTCAACTATACGAGTACTTAACTATTTCACGGGTAAACAACCCAAATAATCTTTTTGTGTACGCTCCAGCTGGTTCCACAGCCAATGTTGCTTATAAAGAACGACTACAATAAATAAACTATAATTATTTGTATCGGTATCCTCCAACAGCGCTTCGCACTAAAAAATACAATGTTAAGTTCCGACATCCACGCGAACGAAGTCGCGGGCACAGCTAGTTTATAATATTTGTAGGATAGTAGGATTAATAACAGATAAGAAACAGTTCCTGACTTCGCGACGAATGACAGAGAACGCTTCATTATTTTCAACTAGCTGAGGCTAGCAGCTTCGTCTGCGTGATAGTAGAAACTTATCCTAAGGGAACATACTCCAGGGATAAAAGTATTGGGCTGTTCCAGGACTTAACCTACATTTCATCGAAATCCATTCAGTAGTTTGCGGAAAGAGTAAAAAACATCCAAACACCCATTACTAGTGATGTAGCGAATGTTGGATTTATCACAATCGCGAATACATAAAGTTGCGAATATTTATTAAATCATTAATCCATAGATCCATACTTTCATACATAAAAACTTTCACGTTTATAATATTAGTATAACGAAGAAACGAATTTGAGTTTTTCTCATTTCTTCAATGAAAATTAATCTTTTCTGATAGATTTCAGACGAGGATTTCCTCTTCAAGTTATTGGTATTTTATATTCTTCATAAACTTCTTATCGTAATGACTATTTTATGTGCCTTTTATAAGACCATATATTTATAGTATCGTAATAACGGCTTTGTCATGTTTCAAAACTCTATCGAAAATCTGATTAAGCACAAAACCGTGTATTTTATTTACTTGATACTTAATAAAATAAATTCCTTGTCTGTGACCTGATCTAACAAGCTTTTCTAAGTTTAATGAAATCTTCAAACAAATACTTACACAAACTCAAGGAACTTTAGTAACTATATATTTGTAATCAATACAGTTATGCAAACATTTTTTTTTAATCATTCGAGAAGTTGTTGAGTTGTAATATTTTACTTTAAATTATTACTAGATTAGGAATTGAAGTAAGCACAGTATGCTCCATAAGACCACAACTCCTTCATACAGCAATAGATTCAGACAAAATTAATTCCCGCAAAATTTTATCAGCACTAATATTTACTCTGGTATGTTAACAGATCCTCAGTCAGACTGAGAGGAGAAGCTTACGTAATCACTTCAATAATAAAGCTTAACTTTTAGAAACAATTATTTACCTTAGGTATATCTAAAAGCGAACTAGTATTTTAAGACAGATAGGGAATAGAATATTCATTATGTGGTTTCACTATTCTATTTTCATAGGACCAAACAAATAATATTATCTTGGCTAAGAGGTAAGAAATATACAATTTGAGATACGTATTATTTAATAGAAACTTTCTACTAAAATATTTTTTTTGGAGGACATGTTCAGCGGATTTTAATTTTGTTAAAGCTTGTTAAGTTTATGCGGTAGAAGGATACCAGGGATCTTTACGTCGAGAGTGAATAAGTCAATATTATGCAAGAAAGAAAGAAAAACGTGTATTCGTACATCACACAATCGTACACAATAGATACACACAATACAAAAAAATAACATTAAAATCGGTGTAATGCAAAAAGACTCCTTCTTCTTCTTTTCGAATCGAAGGCAAACTCTTCAAATTGTTTGGGCCCAGTAGGTAGCTACATTAATTGCAGCATCGGTGGCACTCATCAGATCCTCCAAAGTGCAGGTGTTTGGGCACTTGGGGCACTCCAACGTGTGGCTCATGTTTTGCACAGAAGCACCGCACTCACATTGGGTATCCGACGGGTCTTTGAAACCCCATTTGACTAAATTTTGTTTGCGACCTACCTGGGTGCGCAACCGATTTAGTGCTTTCCATACAGGCCACTGCAATTCATGTCCAGGCGGTAGACGTTCCTGGGGTTTCAAGAAGTCGGGTGGTGGTAAACTATGTTCTTCCCATAGCCTTAATCTTTCTTTGGGAGGAGGGTCACGGATGGCCTGTGTTCCACGTAGAAAGCTTTTTCGACTCTTGAGCCTACCTGGGACTGTTTTGTGTTCGAAGAGGGGATGTCAGGAATCGGATTCCTGG
This sequence comes from Mythimna separata, assembly GCA_030763345.1. Classification (NCBI taxonomy): domain Eukaryota; kingdom Metazoa; phylum Arthropoda; class Insecta; order Lepidoptera; family Noctuidae; genus Mythimna; species Mythimna separata. Next base: position 2,931,372 of record JAKKIA010000036.1, on the reverse strand, counting down.
TTTTTCTTTTCAATCGCGCATGCGACATCCCTACGAACAGCTGGTGGAGCAATACCTGCCAACGGGTAGAGCTTATTGAGCGGGGTCGGTTTCAGGCATCCCGATATAATCCGGCACGTCTCGTTGAGGGCGAGTTCGACCTGCTTTGCATGTGCTGTTCGGTGCCACACTGGGCACGCATATTCACCAGCAGAAAAACATAAAGACATGCCAGTTGTACGAAGAACATCAGGAGCCGCTCCCCACTTGGTGGATATAAGTCGGCGCAATAGGTTGTTACGGGACCCAACCTTCTGCTTTGTGTTGAGGCAATGCGCATTAAACGTCAGCGCTCTATCCAGCGCCACATCGTCACTTTCCATCAGGTGAGATAAAGGATGAAGTTATGAACAGTGAAGTAATTTAAATATTAACTATTTATATAGTCTACGACGTGGTCTACGCAGTTGCTCTTAGATTACGTTGCAGAAGTTACATCATCGCTAGGCTGTTAAAACTTTAATCCAAATATATTTATTTTTAATTCAGCAGAAATATGAATTAATTTTCCATTTAAACATCGAGGATTGTTTATATAACCCAATACAGTTTATTTCTAGAGTTTATTTTAACTTGTTTGTATAAATTTCTATCGGTATCCTCAATTGGAATTAAAATTCCCAGAACCAATCTGTAATAAATTGTACGTGAGTTTGATTTGTATTTATGATTTCGTTTTTTTTTTTTTGGGGAAATCATCCAACGACTGCGCTTGCTCTTCGGCGAAGCGGGTCAGACTTTTACTGACTTAAACCAACTTCTATTTTTTCTTTGCCTTCCGTTCCAGGACCCTGGGTTCCCCTAGTAGGCTTCAACCCTGCCAGGCCCCTACGGTTTTGCGGCTACGGTGTACGGTTACTATTTAAAGAGATAGTCGCATCGCTCTAACAGTTTTATGAAGAGCGGAAAATGTAATGTGTGTGCTTTGGCAGCAGGCGGGACTCTGCTGGAGCTACTCCAAGAATTTTTTATTTCTTTTTCAGAATTAGTTTTTACATTATTGTGAGGGTTAGGGTGTGGTGCATGGGTTCAGTTATGTAGATTTTTAAAATGTTTTTGTTCTAGACTTTTTTCCTATATTATAATAATTTAGATAAGATATATGATTCTCATCAATTTAGCCACTTTAGAGAGTAATTTGTTTTCTGATCATCGTCATCAACTTCCAGTATTATTTTCAGTTGCTTATGGTCGACGTGACACGTTTATATAAAAAATGAAAAACTGACTGACTATACTATGGGACAACCGAAACTATTGGGCCTAGAAGCGTAATATTTTGCATAAAGTTTTTCCTTTTACAACTTAGGTGAGTAATAAGAATTTCAACAATTCATCCCTTTTAAGGTAGTAAGAGAGGGTCCAAAGCTTGTATGGAAAAAAAATCTACCTTAGCGGGTGATTAAGCAGCTGACAGAAGCTAGTTTGCAATTATTTTCTTATAATTTACTCGATCTCTTAACGCTACCTAAGTGTAATTCGTCTTTTCAATATTATTTTGGATTTCAAAGAAGCTTTCAGGCGATTAGTTTTATTTTATAGAATCCAGATACAAAAAGTAATGTCATTCTTAGAGACCGGTTTCCGTCTTTGGCAAGTATCCAAAGTAGTCGAAGCAATAATACGGCCAGTGGCTGCGGTGTGTACCTAAGTGTTGTTATCATAAATCTGGAATGGCTTACCTACTTATTACTTTTATGTAAATTCAAATAAATGCATGTTTCATTAGAAGAAGTTGGCTTATTGCATGGTTCTTCTAACTAAATGAAGTCGAAAGGTGGACCGACAACTTGGTAAAGGTCACGGGAGTTCGATAGATGTGAGACTCACAAGACCGGTAATTATGATAAACATGTTTGTGACCAACATTGGACGATGATGATAACTAGTCGACTACGTACTTACAACACGAGTTAACAAAAGGATTTCCCTTTGTGATACAAATCCTTGTGTGACTTTAACATCACAAAGAATAACAGAATCTACTGAATAATTTAACAGATTTTTCCCATTCGAATACCTAATGAAATTCCCCAACCCTGGTATTTATTTTGAACAATACACGTTCATTATTTGTTTTTTCAATTCTTCATTTAAATTGTGGAATTGTGAACATATAGACTTAATAAAAAGATAAAAAGAAAATTGGAATGAACTGTTTGATTTTTTTTATATTAAATTATGAGAGGTAAAACTTTGTACTTGATGTTTATTAGCGTAGTAACAAGCTTATATTTTTCATTTATTACAGATGAAATTATTTATGATTTTTCAGCTATCAGGCAGTATGGGCACGCCATATTTGTTCGCTCTCTTTGAGGAGTGGCTGTAAGGATGTCATGGCGTCCTCACCATCCGCATGACGTAGAGCCTCATCGGAAATGGTAAGTTCGGGACGTTCCTGCATCGGGTTCGTGTGGAAGAAATGCCCAGGTGTGCGTAGCTCACGGTAGAGGGAGCGATTGGCGGCAACGCCTTTCGCGCCGGGCCTTAGTATAGGCCATGCTCTGAGGAGCTAAGAGCTGCGAAGAGGAATGGCAAGCGGTCACCTCCTGCGAAGCAGTAATGCTACCAATAGAAGCCGCTTGCGTAAGAGGACGGTCCTCGTTTGTATGTACTTATCACTACGCATATCAAAATACACTAGCACTAATTCTACTGAGGAATGTTAATGTTATTGACATTCCTCAGTAGAATTAGTGCTAGTGCCACAGCATCGTGTATGAGTTTCGTCATGATATTTTAAACGTTTTTCTCAAAGCATACGAGTATTTACGTTGATCGTCTCTTATGAATTGAACTTATGAAAATCTAACCAAAAACAAGGTTACGCTCGCTTTTCGTCGCTAGTGATCCGTAAAAATCGCGCCATGTTCCGGTCCGATTCAATAAATGAACGGTAACTGCTGGCCGCTGCTGGAGACGCCTAGGTATTATTAGTCGCAAGGCGATTTCCAGCTTCAGTAGATGCAGGTTCATGGACTCGCCGCAATGGGCAGTTTGTCGTCCGTTAAGGACCAGGTTCGGATCGATGACATGCTGCTCAAAGAGATATCAGCAAAATAGACAGAGAATAAGATGGAGGTGGTTCTTGCTTGGACGGAAAACCACCGTGTCCTCGTGGAGGCGATTGGTGGCGGTGATCTCTCGCGCTGGAACCCTAAGTTCAGAAAAGGTTTTTTTTTTCAAAGGACAACTGTGGGACACGGTTCTGGTTTTAATCAGTAAAAGATATGACTTCTTATCCTTAGCTGCTCCTTTTAATGCAAGTTATCGTTTTAATGGAATAAGAAGCTCATTAACTACTTAATTTTTTATTTAATCAAATGGATGTTAAGCATTTTACTTTAACTGGTCCTAAAGTAAAAGTCAATTAATTGAGTCTAGTTTTAAATTAAACCAAATTTGTAACAATTTAGAGTTCTTTAGGTTTGATAGTTCTTGAGATATAGCACTTCAAGCTTTAGGAATCATTCCCAAAACTGTCGAAATTGTAAATGAAAAATTGGAAACTGATGAATATGAATGTTATCTACACTATGAGAGCATTTTCACATTATCCGATCCGATATCGGTGTCGGACGCCGATACGATATCGGGGTAAGTAAATTGTATGAAATGCCGTGCTCCGATATCCGATATCGGACCGGACAATATGAAAGACAGGTACATATGTATTTCATACATTTTACTTACCCCGATATCGGATCGGCGTCCGACACCGATATCGGATCGGATAATGTGAAAACGCTCTAAAAGTGAAAACTGCAGCAAAACGAAGTAAACAAAACAGAATCCCAATCGTTCAGTATTGTAAGCAACACTATCCGAACGATTGCGATTACTTACGTATATAAAAGAGATTACTATTACCGAGGCGCTGCATTTGAAGCGAGTCACATCTGCATAATATATTATCTATTTATAGCCTCTCCGTCAAGTGTGAGATAAATGGAACGTTTTTATGCTGACATCTATAAATTAAGGTTGTGTTTTATAGTTGTAAAGGCATGATATATGTAACTGTTTTTAAGATGGCTGAAACTCATGATCCCTGTCATAAGAACTAATGATGTCGTTTGTGCAATGGATTGCTAATGTTCGCAAATAAATATAACGTCTTAATTGTACTAAAAACAAACATTTCACATATTTCATAAAAAAGGTTTCTAACAGTGTGGTCGAGCGGGCTGGCGTGGCAGGCGTGGCGGGCGTGGCGGGCGAGCTAAGCTAGCGAAGCGTGGGCGCGCCAACGAGGTGAACGAGTAAATTCGCTGGAATCGTCGGATATTTCGTTAGCTTAGCTCGTCAGGTTAGTCGGTAGCTCGCGGTGTGAACCGAAGTATGTAAAGAGGTGAAACGATGTTCGCCCGCCAGGCCCGCCCGCCCGCTAGCTGGCGGTGTGGCCTGCGCTTTAACACTAACAACCTTGCTTGACTGTTTTATTGACATCATAAAAAACAACTCTATGACTTTTTACAAAATATTTACCAAAAACAACCGTTCAAAATTTCGTCATTCTTACACATTTCAACTCTGTATGTAGCTGTACCTACCTACGCCTTTGCGTACTATTCTCACCATCTGCTCCCCCTGGTATTGTACTATCGCTTCCTTTGCATAAACTTCTTGACATTTAAATATTTTTATTCATATTTTCGTTCATACATTCATATTTTTATTTTTATATATTATGAAAACTATGATGAACTAAAGTCTGATCATTTTTTAAAAGTATAAAAAAATGTTATTTATGATGATAGTAATGTAACTATGTAGTCCTCAGAGGTTGCCAGTGTTTTACAAATAACCCAAATACCCAGCAAAAGCACAGAGCCGGTAAGTAGGCATTACAAAAGGATCACCTAAAAATGAATGCGCTTTATAACCAGTCTAGCAGAAACGCAATAAAGAGCTGAGAACCCCCAAAAGTTTTCATATATCATACAAACGAGGCCATTATTAAAAGTTATTGTTTTATTCGCTGTATTTATTTTTAGTGGTATTGGATATTTATGATTATGTTAAAAGCACAAAAAAACAAGGAGACTAGAAATTACGTCTATAGTTCTACTATGAATGCGTCTATAAACATGTACTTAAATTTACATACAAGACACCCACAACTATCTGTCGGCCATACTTGTTCCGTGCGCAATTGGAATACGCTATAGGCAGCGCAAGCAGCACGGCGCGTGTATCGTCAAATTGAAAAATTAACATTTTTTATTGGGTTTTCAAATTAATTTAACTGAAACTATATAACCAAACTGTCCGGTACATTATCCAAAATTTATGTCCGTAGTGATTTTTTTGCAGAACAAACCTAAAAAAATAAAACCTAACAAATTCTTAGTACTTCATCTTCTCTAAAATCTCGTTCGTCCAATAAATCAAGTTTTCGTTGCCAAGATGTTAAGAAAACTTTCGGATCGTTCAACATCTTGAAGATTAGACGAAATAACCCCGACGATCGTTGGAACTCCTCCGAGGGTTGCGGATGAGGAGGTAATCTTTACAAATATGCTAAAGTTCAACAACTCTGACCAAATCACGGATTCACGGTAACACACTTAGAAATGGGATAAAGGTTGCTTATCAAAAAAGTTTTGGTGCTTCTGAACGATATGTTAAATTTACTTTTTAATAAGATAAGCATTAAGCCTAGTGCCTGGTGAGGGTCGCGGCAATCTAACGGATGCGAGACGCACTGGACCAGTCGTTGAGGCGACGCTTGGGGGAGGCCTATGACCAGCAGTAGATGTCTTTCGGCTGAAATGATGATGATAACTCAGGTCTCCTCTTTAGGTGAGAAAATAGGCCACAATCCACAGCGTAGGCCCAGTGGTGAAAATTTCTTCGAGTTTTTGTTCTAAGATAGGCCGGTTTATTCACGATGTTTTCTTTTAGTGTTTTTTGAGAACATAGTGATGATGAAATAAATTTAAGTTTATCAGGTTTATAACTAGCTCAATGTGCTCTCTAGCCCTAGTTGAGTTAGTATTCATGAAAAATTCACGCACAAAACAAATTTTAGGTGAAGAACATAACACCTAACACAGATTTATAACCAATCGAAGGATATTTTATTGTAAAACAACTATTATAAACATATAAAACACTTAACAATTAAAATTATCTAAATTATTAAATACCACATTCAAAGATACAAAATTGCACGTTTACCTGTGCGTGAGGTGTTCGCCACCGGCTTCACTAGCACTAGCTCCCTTATCTTTTATATCACTCCTCACACAATTTAGCCATTTTCTTTTGGACTCCGCTTCCACCCCATTTCTTTACATATCACACCATCGCATTATCGCACCATCGAAAGTAAATTATATGTCACAAGCCATCGCTAGTAAGAAAGGCACCGAGCATATCACATACCATGACAGTAAAAAATATATAAGCAGCAATTTATCTAAAGAAGTATCCAGAAGGCCAGTCAATACTTGGTCTTAGTCTCGACGTCACTAACTAGAGTGAATACATTCTCAGCTGTATTTCTACCGTGAATGTCTATGTAGTTTGCGCAATTCACACCACACTCCTGTGGAAGGTAAGACAAATTGATTAGGTGGTAGATTAATTGGCCGCGGTAGGTATTATACTTGATGTCTGTCATCGTCCCCCTAGACTTTTTTCAACTAACTTGGCTTACAGTCTAACTGGATGTCACTGACTTATTCTTCTGGCTAGACCTTATCCCATTTATTTGGGGTCGGCCCTCCTTGTCTTCACTTTCCATTGTGCACGGTTTATTGAGATGAGCTTCTTGAAGGTCTCTTTGGACCGACGTCAGCGAAGTGAACGGTGGTTTTACACGCGTGCGCTTCGTCTTTGGCAGTTCAAAGGGCAATGAATGTAGCTGATGGTGTTTTAAATGAAGCGATTGCCTAACAGACCTTCACAACCCAGTTACTGGGCAATACTCCTATGATAGACCGATGGTCAGGCATTCTGGCGTCTCACTACCTGTAACGACTGTCAAAAACCTACGTTTGACAACCGGGAAAATTAGTATTTTAATATGAAGGTACTCACTGCCCCAAAAAAGGTTTGCATCCAATTTTGATTCATGACGCATAAACACTTGTCGGCGACCAGGTTTTTTATGATTAGCCTAGCACTAGTCTGAAAAAAAATTAAATAAAAATCAATAAAACAAACAATATTTTAATTTACTCTGTCCCATAAGTTCCCAAAACCATTTTACGAACACATTCATTTTGGACAGCCTTATTCATGAATCCTCGACCGTTCTCATGCGACCGTGCTGTTATTGTTTTACTATTGTAACTCGTTTCTCGGGAATGTGATAGGCTAAGGAGCGGAATAGGTATTAAACTCGTCAAATTTTGCGCGAACTTCGGCGTTTGCGAATTATTCGCAAATGCGGTCAATATATATAGATTACTTCTTAGCAAGCAAGCGTGCTTCATCGTCGACTACTCATCGCTTCCCATCAGATGAGATAGTGGTCAAGGGCACGCCTATCGGTAGTAATTAAAAACCAGTTCATAATTAAATACGACTATTATGTGGATTTTAAAAAAAAATCTATTAAGCGGTACTCTACTAAAAGATGTACCTTCACAGGGCTTCCCAATCCCTCAAGTCTGTCACACGGCAGCAGAGGCATAGTCGTGAACCGGCAGTTGCTGTCCCTGACAGCGCTCAGTCGCAGAGGCATACGGTCCTTAGGCTCTGGCGCACTCGCTGGGGCGTACCGCACGTAGAGAGGTGGTGCCTGTATATTCAGATTAATTTACTATTATTTGCTACTCATCATCATCATCATCGTCTCAGCTGAAAGACGTCCACTGCTGGACATACGCCTCCCCCAAGATTCACCACAACGACCGGTCCTGTGCGTCTCGCATTCATCGGATTCCCGCAATCTCAACCTCATATAAAAATCAATTACTGTTCGTTAGTCTCGCTAAAACTCGAGAACGGCTGAACGGATTTATCTTGGTATTGAAATGTTTGTGGAGGTCTAGGGAAGGTTTAAAAGGTGAGAAAAATTCTAAAAAATAAAAAAGAATTCGGCAGTATGCAGTCTGCCGGGTCAGCTAGTTTTTAATAACCGATTCCCTGATAATGTTTAATACTTTTTGGGATAGCTTCCAACTCTTTGAACGACGTTTGTACAACTTTGTTTGAATGACCCTGACGTTCAATAGCGTGTACGAAATTGATGCGGGCGAAAATATTAGTCTCCAATTTTTTTTTTCTAACAAAAACGTAATTTTTGTCATTTTAGCAAAAACGTGTAATGACGAATGACGTAATTATACGTGAACAAGCGCGGATAAGATTTGAAAATTAATTTCTTTAATGAAGGTAAACTTTAATAACCCCTTGACGTTCTAGCCTCGTGGTAACTCTTGCGAATCAATAAAAAAATATCAATCAAGAATTCATTACCAATTTGAAAATTACACTTTAGCAAGACAATTTCATGTAACCTTGGGATCTGCATAATTCTCAGCCTGTAGTAGGAATTCGTCACCATATTTCATTTGATCACCACGTTTGTGTTCATCCCAGGCGCTGCAAGCAAATCAAATGAAATAATATTAAATCGATATGTCCTAGTAAAGGCCATCTCTTCCCCGTTTCAGTTGGCTCATTTGTCTTTTAGTATATTATTTGGTCAATGGTTTAGTTTTAAATCATCCAGCCATCTTCTTTTGTCTACCAGGGCGACCCTGTCGGTCCCAAAACCAAACCGAATGCTACGTCTAATATTATATTATGCATTATTTGGTATAGGAACTATTTTGGAACACAGGACAATGAGCCAATTAAAATATTCCTTTTCTTAAGACGGCCTTGATGAAGTAGAATGTTTAGCACCAAAAATATAAATGTGAAAATGGGAGCCAAGTTCATCTTATGATAATGATATGGTTGTCGACTTCACAGATTTTAATTACTACCTTTTTGAATCCAGTTTTATGGATATCAAATTTTGAAGATAATCTTGAAACTTACTTATAAGAACTTTTTTCAAATAGATTTGGAGTTATTAAGAGGAGCGAAGAAGCGAGAAGTGTACGAACCATTTGGAGCTAACCTATTTATTTATTTAATTCACATATATAACACAACTGATTTTTATCCGTACCGACACTCGAAGGTTCAGTTGAAAATCAGCGTCAGGCAACTGCTACGTAGTTGCCTGGCATTATGCTGAACTGGACCTATTTGGCGAAGCCATAATATATTGTTGTATTTTTTTTTTTTTTGTTTTTTATTTGTTTTTTTCTGTGTAATTTAAGTGTGCAATTATTTGTACTGGTTTGCCAAATAAACGTGTTTTCTTTCTTTCTTTTCTTTCTATCCAAATGGTTCGTACACGGTACATGGGCTGCGTTGTTGCTCGCCAGTTCTCTTTTGAACTGACACGCTCCCGCGTATCTGGATTGCAATCAATCCAAAATATAGAAATTGAACACACTTACATTCTATCGTGCTGACAAGTAAATATTTCGACCACGAAGATAATTACCTCATCAGAAGCATAAGACTGCCTGTCTATCAATTACTTAAAGTAACTTTAGGTAGTTCTTTTTTAGGTGTTTTTTTTTGTTCTCAAAATTAAAGTCATCAAATAAGAAGCTTATCTGAGGCAACAAACCTGACAATAAGGAATGAGTTCCGACAGCATGGCGTGAGGATGGGCGACAGGGTCATGAGACAGCCGTCACTTATATTCTGCATGTAGTCTACCTGTCGCTCCCGCACCAGAATAGACATAGCCAAGCCGTATTTCTGCTTGGCACCCGCTACCTTCGGTTTTGCTAAAAATTATAATATGATGATTAGCTTAAACGTTGAAGACGACGTAGATTACAAATAATTTCAAAGTGCAGAGTCTTCTTTTTCTTCCTGCCCTAATCCCATATTAATTAGGGTCTGTGCAACACGTTTTTTTTTTCCATTCCGTCCTGTCATCCGCCAAATGACAGAGTTGTCGCTTAGCTTAATATTAACGGTACTGGTGAAATATCTACCTGGCATATCAGACGCTACTACTTGCACGTTGAATCCATATAGAACGTACGTTCCACTGATTGCCAATGATTTCTAGAATCAAAAGAAAGATTAAAAATAGGAATAGAGACTTAAGTTCTTTAAATAGTGTAACGTCGACGCTGCAATTTTAAATGTTTACGCGTAGAGCTGTGGTGGCAGTGGGCAGGGCATATTGTTCGTAGAACAGATGGTCGATGGGGACGGAAGGTTCTGGAGTGGCGGCCACGTACCGGAAGACGCAGCGTCGGAAGGCCTCCCACAAGGTGGACCGACGACCTGGCGAGGGTCGTGGGCAGCCGCGCAGCCACCAAACAACTCCATTCCGGCCGGCTTCACTTTCAAATTATGGCAAATAGAAGTATCTATTATTTTAAATTATCATTCAAATATCATTTAACTGCATAATATTTGCTTGAGAAAATAAAAATCGACAATAAATAAACGCCTACAAGTTTTTTCGGGGCAATATCAACTCCGCACAGGTCGGTAGGTAACTCGGTTAGCCAAATCGGAATCTCATACATTTTAATTCATAGTTTCTAGCGACATCTAGCGGTGTTACGCCGGCGTTAAGCCAGTATAACACGGCTAAATATTAGTTCAAGGGAACCCGCTATTAATCGAGTTACATATCATAAAATGCTTCCGCTAGAACGAGATGGAATGATACTGAACTTCTTAATTTATTTAGATATTATTATTTAATTTGACATTTGGCAATTTTGACAACAGAGTTGGTTCGCGCTTATTGATGTGTCATATTTCACCTGTTCATTTGCATTTTATTTGATATATTCGTATTATAATTTAGAATCTTATAGTTTTATGGTTGAAATTGATTTATTATTATGTAAACTAGTGATAGTTTTGCGTAGTGATAGTGCAGTAAAAACAAGATTAGTTCAGTTGTATTGTTTGGTAATCGTATTTGAATAGGTATTTAGGTAAGTAAGAATAATATAGTGGTTTTAGTTTGTAGTTTTATTAGAAAGTAGAATCCCTCATTCTCTGGTCTTTCGAGTGATATACAAAATGATTTGATACAAAGTATCGCATTCGTTTTACGCGACCAAAAAATCCTGTTCCCAAAATTAAGTTACGACAATTAATAAAAACGCCGGATTGGATTTATTGCATCATTGAGCGAGCGGCATTTGGTGAGTGAATATTCATAGTATAATTTACATACATATTTTTAAAATTGTGTTTACATAAATATTGGTTGACTGCGTCATCTTTTGAGGAAATTGTGAATTTGTGAAAAAAGTTGGGAATGCGGTCACTAGATGGCGTTGTTAGTTGACCGACGGTTTCTGAATCTCGCAGTTAAGATTCTCCGTCGCTTAATTAGGTCAGGTTTATAATAATTGTTGGTACAAGCAGCGGGTTTACTCGCACGTAGGTTAACCCTTCGCCACTGGTCGTGGGAATCCGATGGATGCAAGACGCACAAGACCGGTCGCTGTGGCAACGCTTGGGGGAGGCCTATGTCCAGCAGTGGACGTCTTTCGGCTGAGATGATGATGATGTGGTGGCCCAGTGGAAAAGGTTACAACTTACGACTTACGACGAGTTGTAGGTTTCGAGTTCGAACCCAGTCAGGCATAATACTTCATGCAATTTAATTCAACATGCTCTCAAAACGGTAAAAGGGTAAAGGTTGAAATAAAAATTGTTATTTTTGGTTCTAAGACATGTCGGCTATTTTTTTTGGACTAAATACACTGTACGTAGGCGATGGCGGAGGGAAACTATTTCTTTTTTAGCAAACTACCTCTGTCAATGTATACATATTTCGATTTTTAAGGATCATTAGTTAACTATAAAGTTTATTTCATTCAAATCCATTTTATTTTTCATCTTACAAATGAGTGTAGACAAAAAAATTAATCCCTTTTATAAAGAAACCTCACAAACATACATTACCTCTTTCAATAAATGGGAGAATAAAGTTCTAGACTTCTGGAGTAACAGTTCCCTTCTTTCACGTTTCCTTAAAAACAGTTTGAATTCATACTGCAACAAAGTAAATAACCCTTAACCCATTTCATTTAGTTTGAACTATGGTAACCTAATTATTTTTGTAAGTAGGAACCAAATAACAAATGTTCCCATATGATTAGTAGCAACATGCGAAACCTAAATAATATTCTGACAACATCCATTACTACCAATGTGATATTGGTAGTAATGGATGATGTTGAAAAGTATAATGTTGAATTCGAGTATAATACTGAATACCTTTATTATGTCAGCTCTTCATCACCAAAGATAATGTTTTTTTTTTAATAATATAAACTTCAGCCAGGCTGTTTTTGCAAACTTGGTCAGAGATCGCTTTAAACAGAGGTTTAAAAGAAGGAAGGGGAGGCCTTTGCCCCGCAGACGGGCACAATATACGAGTAGGCTATAAAGAAAAGAAATATGAACTAGCGCTTGACTGCGATCCCACCTGATGGTAAACAATGATGCTGTAATTGATAGTGAGACACACTACTTAGTTTATGAGGAGCCTATTCACTCTGGCCTTGAATACATCCAAATTATAATCAAACGGGACGACTGGAACAGGCAAGTCTAGAAGTACTTACTGACTGAAATCGTACTATTTAAAAAATTACCTCATTTTTAAGTCTTTCTTCGGCCCAGTTTCCAACAAGAACTGAATTGTTGTATGTCATAGTATTTATTATTTCAAAAAACAATCTAATTGTATCAATATTTTTATAAGGTTAAAAACTTCAGAAACTTTCGTCACGTGGGTCTAGATTTTTTTTAAATATTATATGGCATCCATGTAATAAAATAGTTAAACTATGGAATTAGTAGGTATACATACCCGTTACCCCTAGTTCAACTGGAGTCCTTTGGGTCAGTGTTTATAAACATAGGCTGCAGGATTATTTGAAATAGTTACCTACCATGGTTCTGAAACGCAAACGGCAACTGAAAAATACGGGTGGGTTTCAATCAGTATATTTTTGAGGCGTTCTGTCGCTCCAGCGAGAGTGGAAGAAGTTATAAATTCCTTCTCATAAAAACAAAGCCTCAAAAAAGCGCGGGAAACGTCAAAGTTGGCGGGATTGATTTTTCTCGTGGTTGTTTTTAAAATAATTAAAAGTTACTATTATTATCGCGCGGCTTGTTTTTTTTGTCTCGTGTTGTCGGCTTGTCTGACTAATTAATGATAATGTTAATTTCAAATGGATGAAATACGTAACAATGTGAGTTTGTGTGACCATGATTATGAAAAGATGGACCAGGACATAGTTATAGAAAGTGAACAACCACTTAATGCTACTTTAATGGAGGAGATGAGGGAGAGAAAAGAATGTGATCAACGAGTTTTAGGGAAGAGAGGGCGGCAGGATGATGAAGAAATTGTGGGGGATGATGATTTTGTAACAGTAATTAGGGGGCATAAAAGACCTAACAGGAAAGGCTCAATAAACAATAGTTTGGTGTCAGAGGGTGATAAGAATAATGAGGAGAAGCATATTATATGTGTGACTGGAAAGGAAATGCTGCCAAAACAATTTGGAATGGCTAAACTGTTAAGATCTTATAATATCCCGAATATAATTAAAATGGTATACAAAAACGCATTCAAGGTTTTGATTCATTTTCAAAACAGAGAAAGTGCTACTAAGTTGATGAATTGTGAAAATATTGCCAAGTTAGGTTACAGAATACAGATGACTGATGAATTGAGTCTATGCTATGGGACTCTGAGGCAAATAGATTTGGAAACAGATGAAAAAGAAATTCTTGAAAATGTTAGTTGTGAGAGCGAAATTTTATCAGTTAAAAGACTTAAAAAACTATCAGAGAATGGAGAATGGATTGATTCGGAAACAGTAAGAATATGTTTTAAAGGTGCCACTTTACCTCTGTACGTGTACGGCTACGGTTGTAGGTTTAGAGTGGAACCATACACGTTTCCAGTGTCACAATGTTCCAAATGTTGGAAATTCGGTCACTTATCGAGATCATGCCCTACTAATAAAACAATTTGCCCCAAATGTGGCAATCAACATCCTAACTGTGAAACTAATAAATATGTATGTGTCAACTGTAAAGGACCACACATGGCGATGTACAAGAAATGCCCTAACTTTTTAAAAGAGAAAAGAATTAGAGATATTATGACTAAAGAAAATTGTACGTACAGGAAGGGATTGGAATTACATTTAAAAGAGAACGAAACTCGTCAGCTTAACACTTCAACTACAAACACAGTAAGAAATAGGAATTTTGAAAGCTTAGAAAATGAAAATATAAGTTATACACAGAAAAAAACATACAAGAACGCGCTGACAGTAAATAGTTATGTTCAAAGTTCTAGTTTTGCATCAGATAGTATGACAGAAATAGACAATTTAGGAAAGAAAAATAACCAACAAAGATATGAACCGAGGAAGACGCACAAAGAGACTAGTCTTATAAGTAGTAATAGAGAAAATGAAAGTTACAATACCCAACCAACAACTACAAGTGAAAAAATCGAAACAGATGGGCGTTCAGAGACAGTGAATACAAGCTCTAAACTTGATTTTTTTAGTGTGTTCCAAAAAGTGAAAGATATATATATTTCAGGTGATAGCTGGCTTATGAAACTACAGGAATTTGCTAAAATCATATTTGACTTATGTAGTCAATTTTTTATTAAAGTGTTTAAAAGTGAGGATGTGTGGAAAAAAATAATATTTATGTTCAATAATGGCTAACGTTAATACAAATATGTTATCTCTTCATATTGTACAGTGGAATGCACGTAGTTTGTTGCCTAAACGTAACGAATTCGAACTCTTACTTGCACAAGAAAAAGTACATATAGCACTAATAACTGAAACTTGGTTAGAAACGGATACACACTTAAATGTAAGTACATACAATATTTTTAGAAAGGATAGGTTGGATGGCTATGGTGGGCTAGCAATGTTAATACACAAATCTATAAAAGTACAACAGTGTAACACTATTATAAATAATCCTGGAATAGAAATTATGAGTGTCAAACTTTTAAATTGCAATGAAATTAAAAATATAGTGTTAATTTATTGCCCTGCTTCAGTTCGTACTTGCCTCTCTGACTGGGAACAAATATTTGCATTATTTTCTAGCAAATGTATTGTTGCCGGAGACTTTAATGGACACCATGCAACTTGGTCCTCCAAAACTGACGCAAGAGGAATACAATTGTATGATTCTGCTTTAGACTCGGGGTTTATTTCCCTTAATGATGGTAGTATGACGAGAGTAACCTTGGTTGACGGAATTGCACAAAATACATCTCCTGATGTTACATTTGTATCTACCGATTTATCGATTTTAATTGAATGGAAGGTTTTAAACGAAAATTTAGGAAGTGATCATTTGTTAATAAAAATGTCATACAAGTATAATAGCAGCTTAAATTCTTTTAGTAATATAGTTAAAAAGCGAAACTTCAAACTAGCGAAATGGTCAGAGTATAGCGAAATTCTAGAAAAATATTTAATGCAAACTGTCGTTCCAAGCAATGTACAATCTTTGTATGACAACTTTTTAGAACAGTTAAATAAAGCCGCGGATGAATGTATTCCTTTCATTAAAATCTGCAATAATCCGACAAATGGCTTTCGTCCAAAGTCTTATTGGAATCCTACTCTATCCCATTCGGTAGCTCAACGTAGATTAGCTTTAAAAATTTTTAGGAGAAACCCCACACCAAATAACCTAAATATGCTGGATCTCAAAACAAAAGCTGCTAAAAAAGTCATAAGTCAAGAAAAGTTAAAAGATTGGCAAAATTACTGCAATAGTGTTAATGAACAAACATCTACTTCTGAAATGTGGAAACGTATGGGATGGGTTAAGGGACGTGCATCGCCCAAGTCATTTATTTCAAACGAACACAAGGTTGACCTCCTGTGCAGTCTTACTCCTGACTACGTCTACCCTAAACACCAGCAGTTTAAATCAAATAATGCAGTGCTTGAGGACGACTTTACTTTACAAGAAATGTTAAATTGCTTTAAACGAAAAGACACAGCTCCTGGTGCTGATGAGATTACATATTCTTTAATATTTTATTTGTCTCCTGCTAGCAGAGAATATTTATTAAATCTATACAACCTTATTTTTAGGACTGGGATTATTCCAAAACAATGGCGGGATATTTTGGTAACACCAATACCAAAATCCTCTCCAGATAATACTAGTATTAAATTAAGACCTATTTCCTTAATATCTTGTATTTGTAAAATCTTCCATTCAATGCTGACAAAGCGGCTTGAGTGGTATATTGAAAAAAATAAGTTATTGTCTCAGTATACTTCTGGGTTTAGGAGAGGACAATCTTGCCAGGACTGTTTAGTTAAATTAGTTAGTCAAATATACATAGGGTTTTCACGTGAAACTCCAACAGTAGCCTGTTTTCTTGACATTACTAGTGCTTATAATAATGTGTTAATAGATGTTCTGGTAAATATTTTAGATGAGATAGGTATTGGAAAAACGTTTTGCCAATATTTATGGAATTTTTTGAGCGAGAGACACCTTATGATTAGAGATGACATAGATAAAAGTAAATTCTTTATAAGATATACAGATAGAGGATTAGCACAGGGAGACCCAATTTCACCCCTACTTTTCAACATAGTTACAATTAAGTGCTTTCAAGAAATCCAAAACGCTACTATGTGCCAATACGTAGATGATTTTGTTTTATACCGAACATCTATTAATTTAAAGGAAACCCAACGCACACTTCAAACAGCGCTAGATAGATTATGCCATGTGCTAGATAAGTTAGGATTAGAATTATCGCCCGCAAAATCTAAAGTATGTATTTTTAGCAGAGGTTTTGGGCGACCAAAGGTTGAACTTAAAATAAATAATCGCAATTTAGTTACAGTTGATAGTTACAAATACTTAGGTGTATGGCTCGACAGATGCTTGCGCTGGAGTAAGCATATCAACTCTACTGTGGAAAAAGTACAAAGAAACCTGAGTTTACTTAAAGTTTTGGCAGGTAGGTCTTGGGGATTACATCCTCAACATTTGAGACATATTTATATAGCTTTAATTAGAAGTCGTATAGATTATAGTTGTTACATATACGATGCTAGTGCAAGATGTCACTTAGATAAGTTAAATAAGTTGCAAAACCAAGCTTTACGGGTTATAGGAGGTTTTATCAAATCCACTCCGATACACATTATGGAGAGTGAACTTAGTGTGGTTCCACTGTACATAAGAAGAAAATATTTAGCCTATAAGTTTTGTCTTAAAGCTAAATCTGTAGAAAATAATGTAACAAATACTCTGTTAGATGAACTCGATGCTCTTCGACACAATAGTTACTGGCGAAATAAGGTTATTCCTATAATATCCACAGCATTTAACGAAGTTAAGGAAGTTGAGGTAGCATTTTCTCACCCTTTACCTATGTTTACCCTAAGGACCTGGGTCACCAACATTAATGTGAAGGAAATAATTTATTGTAATTTAGAGTCAGTAAAGTTACCGAAGGGGCATTATGATTATAGTTTATTAAAACATGAAGTGACTAAAGAACTATGCACAAAATATAATGGTTGGTGTACTATATTCACAGATGGGTCGAAGAGTGTCGACGGCCGTGGAGCGGCTTACTATATACCCTGTAAAGATGGATATAGCTTAAATAATAACTGTTTTAAAATAAGTAAACCAGCATCTATTATGACGTTGGAGCTCATTGCGATCTCAGAAGCATTGACATTTGTCATAAATTGTCCAAACAGAAATACTGTTATTTGTACTGACAGTAAAAGTTCGCTGCAGCATATAGCTAGATGTGCCTCTGGCTTCAGAGGTGCTTCGATTGCTTATAGCATTCTATTAAAGATAGATGAACTTACTCAAAAAGGAGTGCAGCTGAGATTGCAATGGGTTCCATCGCATATTGGAATACGGGGTAACGAGCAGGCTGATATATTGGCCAAAAATGCAGCCAAATACGGAAAACAAACCAACATTACGCTAGATTATTCTGAAATATTACCAAAATTTAAAAATGTTTGTTATGATCAATGGAAGGAATACTTTGATAGAACCTCATTGGAAAAAGGAATTTGGTATAAAACCATACAGTGTCAGCCTACCCGTGTACCCTGGTTTGTAAATATTAATCTAAGCAGAAAGTTTGTAGTTACAGCTCACAGACTCAGATCGGGACATTTTCCATGTAACAAATTCGCTTTCCTGATGAAAAAGAAAACCTCTCCCAACTGTGAGGTGTGTGGAGTTGTAGAAGATATGCACCATTTGTTAATGGAATGTGTTAAGTATGAGGCTGAGAGGACTAAGTTGTTCAGGGCTTTGAACTTGAACAAGAATGATATAGGTACATTCCACCGAATATTGTGTAAACCGACTTCCGATGATGCGAAAAAGTTGTTCGATTTTATGGCCCTGATCCAGTGATCTCTTTTGATATAATAATTGTCTTAGGGTACGATGGGACTGACATACGCTGTGCGTTATAAAAGTCCCTAAATTTTCTTTTAAGAAATAAAAAAAAAAAAAAAAAAAAAAAACAAAGCCTTCGATCAACAATCGACGCCACGTGACAAAGCATGTAGGTACCTACTTTTTAATTAAGATAATAGTGATAAAACATATAACCTTAATAATTCGCTTTTTTACAAAAAATCATATTGCTCACGCTTTGCGTCTCAGTATAAGTGGATGCCACGTCCCGTAAATCATGGTTCTTTTCTTTTGGTAATAATAATATAGTTTCTAGAGAAGGTATGCTCCTGTAAATAATTATTGAAATATTCAGAACTAATAGATCAGAAAAAAAATAGTATGTCTAGGTTAATAAGACAATTCCGATTCCACAACGGTGTATTTCAGAGCAAATTGCAATAAGGCAATCTTGAAAACAAAGTTCTACCCAGGCCGTGTCCTCAAGCTAAACGAAAACAACTAAAGGTAATGTTTCATCTGTGTAAAGGCTTTCTGTGGCGGGCCAATACCCCGACAAGTGTCGACTTTACTCATCTGACTGACTGCCATTACCAATTTACGTGTATCGTAATCCGAGAGAAGTAATAAATTCGTTAAGCGCGTCCGCGCTACATAACCGGTCGCTCAAGACTGACGTTCGTGATGTCTCCCATCGAAACACGCGATATCTGCAACGTCACAGCATTTCACCCCGTTGCGCTACTAAGGAATCAATCGAGTGTCTTGACTTACTTAATACCTAGGCCTAGTCCCTGATGAGGGTGGAATCTGATGAATGCGAGACACACAGGGCCGGTCGTTATGGTGCCGCTTGGGGAAAGCCTTTCTCCAGTTGTGGACGAGTTTCGGCTAAAATGAGATGAAACTTAATGATTTCCGTCCATCAAGTTTCCACTGTTTAGACTCAGGCCTCCTCTCAAGGTGAGGTAATCCACAGGTTAAATGATATTTATTTAGCGAATAGGTTTTCACAAACACTTTAACACGTCAATTTTTTTTGTCATATTATTCTAGATGAGGCCGGTGTTTCCTGACTACCCTGAGAAGAAATACCGAATCAAACTCAGGAGTCACAGTCTCTTTAAAAAAAAAACCATACAAAATGTATTGGTCAAACCATTATGCGAACTATGCATAGGATGGCCTTTTAATAGGCGGGTCCAGACAGAGCGAGCAGCCTCCCGAGGCATTTGCCGCGCGAGGAAACTATCCCCAAACGAGCGCGGCAGCCTCGGTATCATCGCGAGGCTGCCGCGCGCGGCAAGCCCGAGCCATGTTTGTTCGTTCAGTTGAGAATTAAGACATCATGACACCAGACGTACGTGTTGTGGTGGCAGCTGTTGCTTTTATCCTTATAAATAGGATTATAAAAAAGAGAACACAACAAAAACTTAAACGAAGACGATATTGGATCCAGACTTTATACAAAAACAGATTATTATAATATGGGACCGAACTGTACCAAGAATTGATAAATGATAGTGGAAAAAAAATTGTACGCATTAGTACAGAGGTGTTGGATCTGTTGTGTTTAGTTACTCTTATTGTACTCGAGCGAGGCATGAAACAATATACGCGAGCGTCCAGAGTGCGCGCGGCAAACGGCTGAGGCGCCTTTGAACAAAACACAAAGCCGACACTGAATGGCTCGGGCGCTCGGAGGCTCGCCCGCGGTAGCGCGCGCGTTTGCCTCGGCCGAGGCACGTCCACACAGAGCGAGCTGCTTCGCGCGGAAAATGCCTCGCGAGGCTGCTCGCTCTGTGTGGACCCGCCTAATAAAAGAACTAGTCGAATTGTATAAAAAAAATGTCAGATTGTAAAAAAAAGAGGATATGAATGTCAAATTGAAATATAAGTTTTCAGAGCACTTTTCCATTATATTTACAATGGAAAAGTGTAATCAAAAACAAAAATCCAAAAGAATAAACAGAGCAGGAGCAGGTCAATCCAAAGCCTTATTGTCCTCAACGTAGTCCTTTACAGTATAAAAAGCCTATTTGCAAAGTTTACGCTTTACAAACGATTTAAATTTATTAAGGCTTAGTTCTTGAATATGACTGCGAAGTTTATTATAGAAGTGTATACATTAACATCTAAAGGAGCCCCCTATTTTTTTGAGCCTAGTTACAGGAACTACAAATTTGTGTTTGTTTCTAGTATTAAAATGATGAATATCACTGTATTTTTTAATTTTTGTTTTGATGGTCATACAAGATATTCTCATTAATATACTGTGAAGGCACAGTCATTACCTTGATCTCCTTAAAGAAGATTGGCGAGCTGGGTATCACATCAAAATCCAAACTTACACAAATCTAGTTATATGCAACTTATGGGTCATATATCGTTAGTTATTTTCCAAGCTAAAATACAATATTAGCAGTCCGGTGTAATTAAAAAACCATGATTTTAGGGTACAGTCTCGTTACGGAAACAAAACGCAATAATGCAATAGTACCTCGTCCTTTTTGTGAAGTCGGTAAAAACAAAACGCATAAAATAGGCTTATTGCGTCAGCTGTTACTTAGGTATAGTGTGGCCATTAGTGCTGTGCACTGCCTGAGGTATGCGCGGCGAGGTGGGAGGCGAAGAAAAAAGTGCATGAGTTCACATGAGATCGATACATGTCGGACAGATCTTACGATTTCAGTGTGCATTTCTAAAGCAAGACTTGGGGCGGGACGACGGTCGGAGGCTATCTGTAATATATTATACTTACTTAGTTGATTAAAATATAACCCAAATACACTCCTATTTTATTAAAAATGTGCAGGTGACAAATAAGAACTAAACTTATAATTCAAAGCAGGACTTTTTTATATTAACAAACAATTATATATTCTAACGAAAGTTATTCTGACATAGATTCCGTTTCAACTTCATCTTCGATTTCGTCATCATCTTCATCTTCCACTTCGCCACCGGAACTTGAATCAGAGTCTTGCAAATTTATTATGAATGAATCGATAACATTATCGAACCTACTATCGCGACTCCAGTAATCGTTTTCATTTTTCTGGACATGATCGTCGCATCTCTGCCATTTTTCCGCCGTGAATTCCGAAAACAATTTATCCAATAAGATTATTTTTTCGTCTAGAGAAGAATTAATATAGTTTTGGGCTATGTTGTTTTTAATATCAGCCCAGACCAACTCAATTGGATTTAAATCCGGATGGTACGGAGGTAAACGCAGAACAGTGTGTCCACTGGCTTTCAGGAGTTCGTCAATTCTATACACGGGTTCTTTTTGTGTATTTTTGATAAGAAGTAGCAGTTGACCTGCCTTTGTTACCCTGCCTTTGTGTTGAATTTTCAGGAACCTGCCTTTGTCATGGTTCCTGAAAATTCTACATTATGGCGTAGCAACCAGTTCTGCATTTCACTTTTGAGGCTTGATATAGTTGGTTTCTTCTCAACCTGAACGCTGTGGTAAGACGCGTTGTCCATTACAACTACAGAATTCGGCAGCAACTTATCTTTTAACTTTTCATCTACCCACTTATAAAAAGTAGGTCCGCTCATATCTCCATGATAGTCACCGGTTCTAGCATCTGATTTGAATATAGTCAATGCATCATCCAATAAGCCATTTCGACAACCAGCGTGAAGAATTACCAATCGCCGTCCTTTCTCAACATCAGCATGAATTCCGGGTTCTGACGATGATTGCCAACATTTGCTGGCATGGTGACCGGCGTTGATGTATGTTTCATCAAGAAAATATATGTTGCGGTTTTGCGTTCTGTAATTTCTGATTTGTGTTAGATATTTTTTCCGCCACACTGTAATATTAGGCTGCTCTATAAGAAGAAGTCTCTTTGATTTGCATTTTTTGAAACGGTAGCCCATTTTGTGTAAAAGCTGTCTTAAATATTCCCGTTCACAAGTCAATATGCCATCCTTTCTCAAACTTGATAGTAACTTACGGACACTTGGTATTTTTTTGTCAACTTCGTAAAACTGATGAATTTTTCTTCTGATAACTCCAAGGTCAAAATCATCCACAACGTGTTTTTTCTTTAGAACTTTTAGTTTTTTTGGAAATTGAAATTTTAATTGGCTTGAATTTTCAATTGATAAATAACCCGCAGAAATCACATTATGCACGGTTCTTTTGCTGTACCCCGTAGCCTCCGCAACGATTTTGGCAATATTCACATCATTTTTAAATTCAAAGCTTTCTTTGTCTGCTTTTCTTTTCATAAAATATTCAGCCACCTTAAAAATGGCAGTCTTTATATCACGAGATAACGCACGACCCATCTTTGAATATTTATCCCATGTGCGTCTGACATAGACAGTCCGATACAGATAACACTACCTGCCGCCACGAGCGTTGACGGCGCACTGACAGAGCGCAGCAGTCAATTCTCCCCCCCGTCTCGCCGCGCACATACCTCAGGGAGTGCACAGCACTAATGGCTACACTATAATTATGTCAAATACAAAAAAAATATAAACTGTCATGATATTTTTGTTTGACCCTGCCTAAACATAATTCGTCGTTCGTGTTATTTGTAATGTTGTCTGCATCTATAAATGAAGTGTGAACTCTTATTTTGTGCCGCCACGTTACTTTAGTACATTACAATTTGCGTTTAGTGTATAAACCTGCGCAGGACTGAAATAGGACTCTTATTTATTCTGTGAATGTTTTTCATGCTTTAACAATGTCAGCAGTTGATCTTCGGTGTATAAACTGTTATGTGCGCTTATTACGCCTTCGCCGACGTGTCTTGATTTGACCAGTTTAAAGGAGAAAACCGAAGCCATTATCGGCTACTGTTGTAATTGTAAAGTATGATGCAGAACCGTGGGCTGTTGTTCACATGTCATGAGTGTAGTCTGGTATTTAGCTTTTGATCGACACGAAGGAACAATCTCCCTGCGGTATTTCTTGACAATGTACGAGACGCCGCGCGGCATCAAGAGGTGCAGCGCGACGGCGCGTGGCATCACGAGGGGCAGCGCTGCATGAAGCAACGTATTCTAAATTCTCGCAATGAAATGTGTATCTTTTCGCGTAGTAAATAAAGTTATATTTTGAGTCACTCTATTAAAATGTGCGCGCAGCGTCGCGTCTCGGTGTGAGCTGACCGTAACCATCGTACGATTGAACGATGTGATTAAACACAAATTCTTTAGAGTGTCCTAATAGAAGCTTGTAAATCATCGCGCGAGCACAGGGTTTCGTCGATAAAACTAATCTCATCGTGCGACGAAATCACATCGTTCAATCGTATGATAGTTAGCTAAATAGGACGACGCTTAAGGGTCTGCCTTAAAACCTTGTTCAGAAGAAGCGAATTCGTTTAGAAACGTTTCGCTTGAATTTATTCGCGCGCTAGTAATATACTAGTAAGATACTAGCACAAATACGTCGCGTCCACAAGTATCGCGCGAATTCAAAATACGCGCGTAAATCGCGTGCACAACGCCAGACCCTCAACTCGCGCGTATTACACGCGAGTCGAGATACTAGGGACACCTTGTTGCGTCCAGTTAAACGCGCGAACTCCAGAGCGAGTGCACATATCCAGGGAAATTGAGCACCTACATTTGATACGGAATTGTTGAATGCTCCAGCGTTGATACGCTCTTTCTGGGCGCAACGGTCGCGCGTGACACGCACGAGAGAATCGCGATGAATTCGCCCCTTCTGGTCAAGCTCTAAGTTACATAATTAGGTAGGTACATTGTATTATTTTTGGTGGTCCATTTTGAGGTTATGTCTATAAATCATTTTATATCCCCAACTCTAATGTATATCTTACCATTACATATTTTGTTATACTCTATTGTAGCATTCTAATCCATATATTCATTCTATGAAACGTTAAGCCTGTATGTGATACTGAAAGTACATGGGGTTTTGCCAATCTTCTTTATCTCTGAGGGAGTATCTGGGACTTAAATTATAAATGGAACGAATAGCCCTTTTCTGTAAAACGAAAATTGTTTGGATATCGGCGGCATTTCCCCACAGTAGAATACCGTACGACATCACACTATGAAAATAGCTAAAATAAACTAAACGGGCTGTTTTTAAATCAGTTAAGTTTCGAATTTTTCTTACAGCATATTCTGCAGAACTAAGTTTTTTAGATAATTTGTCTATATGTGGGCCCCACTGAAGCTTAGCATCTATGGTCTGTTCAATAAACCCGGAGACTAAATTGACGCCAGTTCTTTGGTGTTGAAATGTCATTTTAGTCTCCGGAATTATTGGACTGTAAAGATATGCCCAAAAACGCTGTAGTATCTTCAGAACTCAACTACTTGCCTTATATGGGGCATGGTAAACTTATGCATTTAGTTTTCTTTTCATTCAGATGTAGGTTATTTACATTAAACCAGTGTACTATTTAAGAGTAACTAAGTATATTTATATCGTCAGTAACTGACTGCTGACGTTTCAGTTTAAACAAAAGTGAAGTGTCGTCTGCAAACAACACTATATTACCGTTATTCTTCATGAGGTATGGTAAATCATTAACGTTTGAATCCCCAACCGGTCCTATGAGACCGCGCTGTTATTGTTTTACTTTTATTGTGTCTCGTTTCGCGGGTAATTAATATAAATAAGAAACAAAAATGGGCCAAGAATTGAGTCTTGAGAGACACCCATTTTTACTACAGACCCAGGAGATCTTTTTCCGTTTACATCAAATTTCTGAATCCTATCGCCCAGATATGATGCAAGAGTTTCCTGATTAATGTTTCATAGTTTATTCATGTCATAATATGTTTGGTTTTGAGTGCCGGTGTTCGCATAATGTTTTCCTTTTTTGAGAGCATTGTGGTGATGAAATTTGTTTGAATTGGTGGCCTTTGGACATAGTTATATCCCAAAATTAATACAAGGAAAAACTCACGTCTAGAAGACATTTTAGATGAAAGAACACAACAGCTGACATAGATTTACAGACAATCGGTGCCTATTTTATTATGAAAAAACAATATTGAACATATAAAGACATACTTAACAATTATATAATAATTCATAACATCTAAATTATTGAACATAGATAAAGACGTACTTAACAATTATAATTCATAACATCTAAATTATTGAACATATAAAGACATACTTAACAATTATAATTCATAACATTTAAATTACAAAACACATATTCAAAGATAAAAATCGCTAGTTTAGTAAGACCGGTGGCCAGTGGGTTTTAACACCCTTTTCTTTCATATCACTTCTCACACAATCTATCCATCTTTCCTTTGGCCTCCTGCTTCCTCTTTATCCATCTACATGTATACACAGACTATCGCACTATGGCACCATCGGTAGTCAATTATTCGCACGCCATTAATGGCACCGGGCGCATCAAACACCTCAACAGTTTAAAAAAATATAAGCAGCAATTTATCTGCAGAAGCATCCAGAAGGCCAGTCAATACTTGGTCTTAGTCTCGACGTCACTAATTAGAGTGAATATATTCTCAGCTGTATTTCTACCGTGAATGTCTATGTAGTTTGCGCAATTCACACCACACTCCTGTGAAAGATAAGACAAATTGATTAGGTGGTATATTAATTGGCCACGGTAAGTAGTCTACTTGATAGTGTCTATCATCGTCTCCCTAGCCATTTTCCAACTAGCGTGAGGCTGGCTTACAGTCTAACTGGATGTGGCTGACTTCTTCTTCTGGCTAGACCTTATCCCATTTATTTGGAGTCCTTGGGAGCCTTGTCTTAATTTTCCATTGTGCACGGTTTAGTGCTATGTCGGTGTTGAGATGAGCTTCTTTAAGGTCTCTTTGGACCTTCCTCAGCCAAGTGGAAAGCGGTCTTACACGCGTGCGCTTCGTCTTTGGCAGTTCAATGGCAATGGCTGACTACCAGTGATTTAGATGAAGTGACTGCCTAACAGACCAGTTACTAGGCTAAACTCTTGTAATATACTGATGGTCAGGCATTCTGGCGTCTGACTACCTGTAACATCCATCTACCTAGCCTTTTCCCAACTATATAAATTGGGGTCGGCTTCCAGTCAAGCCGGATTTAGCTGAATACCAGTATTTTACGAGGAGCGGCTGCCTACCCAACCTCCACAACCCATTAACTGGGGTAACACGATCTGACTACCTGTAACGACTGTCAAAAATCTACGAATGGCAACCGGGATTTATTTTACAAATTGGTTTTAAAATTAATATTTTTATTGTGTAGGTACTCACTGCCCCAAAAAAGGTTTGCATCCAATTTTGATTCATGACGCATAAACTCTTGTCGGCAACCAGGTTTTTTATGATTAGCCTGGCACCAGTCTGAAAATTATTTTAATAAAAATCAATAAAAAAAACATATTTTAATTAACACAGTCCTATAAGTTTCCAAAACCATTTTGGGAACACATTCATTTTGGACAGCCTAAAGCGCTGGCCACACAGAAAAGACGTAAGACGCAGACGGGGCGCGGGCATTTGTCTCTGCCGCGTCTCTTTCATACAAAATATTGTATAGAACCGTCGCGACTCAAAACATACAGACCAGACAGGGCGCGGGCGCAACGCTGGTACATTTGCGCCTGCCCGCGCCCCGTCTGCGTCTTACGTCTTTTCTGTGTGGCCAGCGCTGGGGTAGAATTTTCGGAGTCTGTGTTCCCTGATAGCTACAACCTGGAGGTATTCAATACGTCAAATTTCGTGCGAACGCGTCGGCGCGGCGTTTGCAAATTATTCGCAAATGTGGTCAATAGCGAATAGATTACTTCTTAGCAAGCAAGCGTGCTTCATCGTCGACTACTCATCGCCTCCCCTCAGATGAAAAGGGGTCAAGGGCGAGCCTATCGGTAGTAATTAAAAACCAGTTAACAGCACTACTATTATGTGGATTCTTAAAAAAATCTATTAAACAGTACTCTACTAAAAGCTGTACCTCCACAGGGCTTCCCGATCCCTCAAGTCTGTCACACGGCAGCAGAGGCATAGTTGTGAACCGACAGTTGCTGTCCCTGACAGCACTCAGTCGCAGAGGCATACGGTCCTTAGGCTCTGGCGCATTCGCTGGAGCATACCGCACGTAGAGAGGTGGTGCCTGTATATTCAGATTAATTCATAATTATTTGCTACTCATCATCATCATCATCATCACATGTCTCTGCTGAAAGACGTCCGATGCTGGACATAGACCTCCCGCAAGATTTTCGCCACAATGACCGGTCCTGCGCGTCTCGCATCCATCGGATTCCCGCAAACAGGAAGGGGACTTGTAAATTAATTTCTTTTTACACCACCTGCTCGGTAATGGCCCTTTTATGTGTCATGTAACCTGCACTTAAAGCAAGTCGTTAGCACCTAGGAAGATAATGCAGTATGGCCGATCTCTAGGGCATAATGAGATATTTTGAATTTAGAACGTCAAATACCATTATTTTGAAATAAAAACTCCTTTAGTGAAGTAAAATGTATGTCCATCAAACAAATTTATTCAAAAATCAAACTGGCCACTAACAAAAAAAAAAGAATTATTAATGTAGTTAGATACTGAGGAAAAGGTTAAGGAGGTTCTAAAAAAGAGTATCAAATACTGAAATAGTAAATTTTGTTTGTTTCTAATTTCGAACCATGTCGAGTGATTGTTGAGATTAACTTGTAAATAATGCTCTATATTTTTCAATTTATTCAAAATTTGTTTTATACGATCATCATCATCTGCCTAGCCTTTTCCCAACTATATTGGGGTCGGCTTCCAGTCAAGCCGGATTTAGCTGAATACCAGTATTTTACAAGGAGCGGCTGCCTACCAGACCTCCACAACCCATTAACTGGGGTAACACGGTACTTCATGCCAAGACTGGAGTCAGATTTACTGGCTTCTGACTATCCGTAACGACTGCCAAAGATCTACAAATGACAGCCGGGACCTACGGCTTAACGTGCTTTCCGAGGCACGGAGGAAACTCGTTATGTTAAGATGGTCACCCATCCACAGACCAACCTAGGCAAGCGTTGCTTAACCTTGAATATCGACCCATGCGGCTGTTATTATCTAGCCACGAGCTCCTCAATTTGTCTTATACGATATATTATTATATAGTATTTAGTTAATTAATCGTAGTAGACTTTTAATTATCTCACAGATGGTGTAAAAAGTAGAGTATCCAACACGGGGATAAAGCTGTCTTTGTCTTGGGCGGCTTGAATTCCTCACTTCTCTCAGGTTTCACTAGAAAATCTCTCACTGACGTTCGGGATTAAGACTTAGCAACCTTCGTTTTGTTTGGAATTCAACATGCCGCCCTCGCCTTAAAGATACTGCTTTATTCCCTAGTCACATAATCTACTATTAATGAAGGTAAACTTGAATAACCCCTTTACGTTCTAGGGTCGTGGTAAACCTTGCAAATCTATAAAACAATAATTATCAATCATTAGTACATTACCAATATAAAAATTGCTCTTTAGAAAGTCAATTTTATGTAACCTTGGGATCTGCATAATTCTCAGCCTGTAGTAGGAATTCGTCACCATATTTCATTTGATCACCACGTTTGTTGTCATCCCAGGCGCTGTAAGCAAATCAAATTGAGTATTATTAAATCAATATGACCTAGTGCAAAGTAAAGGCCATCTCTTCTCCGTTTCATTTGGCTCATTTGTCTTTACTTAGATTATTTGGTTAATGGTTTAGCTCTAAATCGTCCAGCCATCTTCTTCTGAGCCTACCAGGGCGACACTGTCGGTACCAAAAGCAAACCGAATGCTACGTCAAATATTTTATGCATTATAGATGGTATAGGTACGGTTTTGGAACACAGTACAATGAGATAATTAAAAAATTCCTTTTCTTATGACGTCCTTGATGAAGTAGAATTTTTACCACCAAAAATACAAATGTGAAAATGGGAGCCAAGTTCATCTTGTGATAATGATATGGTTTTCGACTTTACTGAGAAAAAAAATACCTGATGCATGTCGAATTTTGAAGATAATCCTAAAACAGATTTATAAAAACTATTTTTTAAATAGATTTGACACTTCAAATCTCTCTTAATCACTATTAAGGGGCCAAAAGTATATCCAAAGGGTTTGTTCAACACACGGGCTGTGCTGTCACTCACCAGTTCTCTTTTGGATTGACATGCTCCCGCGTATCTAGATTGCAATCAAGCCAAAATATAGAAATTCAACAATTACATTCTATCGCGTTAACAACAGACCAGTAAATATTTCAACCACGAAGATAATTGCCTCATCAGAAGCATATAAGACTGATGTCTATCAATCACCTAAAGGCGCGTGCAATGTAACATATAGATTCGAGCATTACATTACAATTATACTACTTCCCTAACCGACGAGCATTCGCGTGTTATAGATTAGTTTTTGAGTATTACATTACAATACTACCTCCTTGACTGACGAGCATTCGCGTATAATGTAACATAGATTTGAATTTGCGAGCATTCTGATTTATTCGTTTCCGCATTGATGTTACAAGTTGTATCAAAATATTACACATTGTATCATTACTAGGTGCGCATTGTAATGCTCGGTTCTCCTCCTTCACTGATGTAAACACGTTTTGTTTATACAGATTGCGCACTGTAATGCTCGGTTATCCTCCCTCACCGATATAATCTCAAACAACTGTGACGCTCGACTCTGTAACATTACATTACGCGCGAATGCTCCCGGTGAGGGAGCACCTTAAAGTTACTTTAGGTAATTCTTCTTTAGGTGATTTTTTTTTGTTCTCAAAATTAAAAACATTAAAATAAGAAGCTTATCTGAGGCAGCAAACCTGACAATAATGAATGAGTTCCGACAGCATGGCGTGAGGATGGGCGACAGGGTCATGAGACAGCCGTCGCTTATATTCTGCATGTAGTCTACCTGTCGCTCCCGCACCAGAATAGACATAGCCAAGCCGTATTTCTGCATGGCACCCGCTACTTTCGGTTTTGCTAAAAATTATTTGATGATCAGCTTAAACGATGAAAATGACGCAGATTACAAATAATTTCAAATGACAGAGTCTTCTTCTTCCACTTCCTGCAATAATCCCATATTACTTGGGGTCTGCGCAGCACCTTTGTTTTTTTCCATTCTGTCCTGTCATCCGTCAAATGACAGAGTAATTGTCAATAAATTAAAGGCTTACGCCCGTTTTCAATAACCTACCGCAAATCATAGATAGATAGCTATCCCCGACAAACAGTAAGATTCTATCTATCAATCCACAACTTTTGGTAAAAAATGTTATCCGTCGGTAGGTTATAGGAAAGCAAGTAAGGACAAAATGATAGATTTGTTTATCTTTAGTAGCTACAACTTTAGATAGATAGCTTATTGAAAACGGGCGTTAGTTTAATATCAACGGTACTGCTGAAATATCTACCTGGTATATCAGACGCTACAACTTGCACGTTATATCCATATAGAACGAACTTTCCACTGATCGCCAATGATTTCTAGAATCAAAAGAAAGATTCAAAATAGGAATGGAGATTGCAATTTTGATTGTTTACGCGTAGAGTGGTGGCTCAGTGGTAACGGTTTCAACTTACGACTTACGACGAGTTGTAGGTTTTGATTACGAACCCAGTCAGGCGTATTACTTCATGTAGTTTAATTCAACATGCTCTCAAAACGGTAAAAGAAAACATCGTGAGGAAACCGGCTTGTCTTGGAAATAAAAATAGTTATTTTTGATTCTAGGACAAGCCGGCTATTTTTTTGAATTAAATGCTCTGTACGTAGAACGATGGCGGAGTACTGTTTCTTTTTAGTAAACTTCCTCTGTCAATATAAATATGTTTCGATTCTAAAGGATCATTAGTTATCTAAGAAGTTTATTTCATTGCAATCCATTTTATTTTTCATCGTATGTTTTTTGTCCACACTCATTCGTAACTCCGTTAAGTTACAAATGAGTGTAGACAAAAAACTTAAGCACATACATAACGGAACCTCACAAACATATGTACATTACCTCTTTCAATAAATTGGAGAATAAAGTTCTAGACTTCTGGAGTAACAGTTCCCTTCTTTCACGTTTTCTTAAAAATATTTTGAACTCATGCTGCAACAAAGAAAAAAAAAACAATTTAATTCCGTGGCTGGCGTGAATACGTTGACAAGTCTAAAACAGCAATTTGTCAGGACGGCCATTTTAATGTTTTGAATTCTTCTGGTAAATCGAGAAATTAATTAATCGTGTTTGTTTTACGTTTTTAGGAGATTATTTTAAACCACCTATCAAATGATAACAGTAAATAAACGGAATTTCCCATAGTTTAGAAGATAATAGACATGTCAAATCGTTCACCGACGAGTTATCAACTTATTCACCGAGTTGTCAATATATTCACAACAGTTATCAACTTATTCACCTTCTAAATGGTACAAGAGGTGTATAATTAGTATGTAAAAAAGTTATTTTAATGACAAACATGTCATTGTTATTAGATAGCGAATAGATTACGAACATTTGAAGATGCTGAAAGTAATATAATTTAATTGATTAACATAAAACTCTTTAAAGGAGCCGACTATCAAATCAATCATGTTCATTAAATCTTATTTTTATCTGCACTGATTGTGATGATAATCTTCTTCTTCTTCTTCCTGCCTTTATCACATATACTCAATTAGGGTCGGCGCAACACCTTTTCTTCTTCAATTCTGTCCTGTCGTCCGTCACACTGTCACTAACTCCCTTTTCTTTCATATCAATCCTTACACAATCCATCCATCTTTTCTCCCTCTCCCTCTCCATCCATCCACATGCGATTATCATTGTGATGATAATGAAGTATTGTAATATTACTAAAACTTGTATGTACATATTTATTAAAGTCTCAGCAAAAAACAAAAAGAATATTGTGCTATTTAAGATGACCTTTGGCTTTTGTACAGGTCCTTAATCGGTCTGGCCACGAATCTATGGATTTACACACTGTTTCCATGGGAAATTTCGCCACTGTTTGCTCCAGATTTTTTTTAAGAGACTCAATGTCGCCGTGTCTGGAATGTTGGTTCAAGTCAGGCTTGGGTAGTTCGTGCCTTGTGATAGGTGCGGGGTCTTGCTGGAAAGTCCAAGGTAGGTACATTTTTAAAAGTATTTTGCTGAGAGGTTTCACAACACGATCTAAGACTGTCTCTTGATACACTTTGGCTAAAATTTTCACCACTTTTTCACGAAAATGTAGCTTTGTGACGTCTTAATAAGACATGCCCAACCAAACCATCACTGACGCTGGTTGCTGACTGACAGATGATGACCACTTTGTACCTTTCTGAGTTCTTGAGCAGTTTCTTTAGAACTGTGAGCGTAAACTTTAGGAGGAAGAAATGTTGTATCTGATGATAGTACGATATACGAACATATGACCGATACCAAGATTTTGAAGTGTCTGGAGCATGACCGACGGCTCCATACCTAAGTTTGTGCAAGGCGACCACCGCAATCCTATTTTCCACAGGTTTTCAGCATAAACTTTTTCAGCTAGTGGTGTTAAATTAACTCAGCAGTCAAATGGATGTTGCCATCCTCATCGGCAACTTTAATTTTAGCATTTAACAACATCGTACGTGTACACTTTAATGTTTTTTTTTTCAAGTAGGGAATCATCAGAATGATTTCTCCCGCTCTTGGGTAGAGCGGCAGGGTGTGGCAGACTTTTACCTACTGACTAAACCCCACCCTGTTCCTTCGTTGCCTTCGCTCTGGGGACACCGAGCTTACCTTTCGGAATTCCGATATATGTCCCCAGAGGTTTCGGCGCTGCCGGGCCCCTACAGTTTGCTGAACTCTCCTTGAAGCGCGCGTGGAGCAGCCGCGCCGTCTAAGACACGAGGCTCTTTTCGGGTTAATACCGGACTGCCGGACGGCAAGCTACCCAGTACTTGCCGTCCGCAAGCCCGCGCCTACGATGGTGGGAAATCGGGATCGGGATACCGGCGGCCTCACGCTCGCGATCGGCTGCCTCCTTTGCTAGTATTACTGCTTCGCAGAAGGAGGCAGCCACCCGCCACCCCCTCTTTGCTTCCAACCATGGCCTGTACCAAGGCCCGGCGCGAGAGGCCGCTGTCGCCGATAGCCTCCACAAGTAAACGGTGGTGCTCGCCCAAGCGCGGCACACCTCTACGGTGTGCTCAGTGTGGTGTGTACCTCTACAGTGGCAACACCCGCGCGTCCTTTTCACCTGAATCCGATGCAGGAACCTCCCGAACTTACCGTGTCCGGTGAGGACCAGCGTCATACGGAACGTAAGGACGCCGTGACCTCTTTCCAACCACTCCTCAAAGAGGGGATTTACCGGTACACAATGTTGACAACTCGATTATTTTTAATACAAGTTGGGTGCAAAAGTTGACAACTAAACATATCCCTTTAATGATGAAGTATTTTATAACTCACATTAAGTGATAACTATATTTGTTACATTTATGATACCAAACTTACGTTGGCTGTAACTTGACATCTCAATTTGTCAATTTATAATTAGAAAAAAAAGGAAATTATAATGTGTATAACTTGACTTATCAAATAATGAATATTATTTTGGTCACTGAGCACATGTTGATAAAATGATATATCAAAGTTCTATCATAAAAATAAGTAAATCGGTAATTTGACATAAGGTGTTGTCAACAAAAACACGCCAAAATGAGAGTTGTCAACATACTACCACCGTCGATTGCTCCGAAATTAAGATACATACGGATGTGTCAATTTTTTTCCTATAAACTCCCAGTGCGTAGAACGCGTTAAGCCAATAAAAAAAAATTCATACAAGTCGACTTGTCAACGTATTCACGCCAGCCACGGAATTTAGTTTGAACTATGGCAACCGAATTATTTTTGTAATTAGGAACCAACTAACAAATGTTCCCATATGATCAATAACAATATGAGAAACCTGGAAAATATTCTGACGACATCCATTATTACCGCTATCACAAAGTATAATGTTGAATTCGAGTATAATTAATAATATTATATTTGAATACCTTTATTATATCAGCACTTCATCACCAAAGATAATATCTTTTTTTTTTAATAATTTAAACTTCAGTCAGGCTGTTTTTGCAAACTTGATCAGAGATGGCTTTAAACAGAGGTTTAAAAGAAGAAAGGGGAAGCCTTTGCCCCGCAGACGGACACAATATAGGCTATGAAAAAATAAATATTCACTAAAGCTTGACTGTGATCCCACCTGATGGTAAACAATGATGCAATAAATGATGGTGAGGCACATTACTTAGTTTATGAGGAGCCTATTCACTCTGGCCTTGAATACATCCAAATTATAATCGAACGGGATGACTGCAGCAGGCAAGTCTATAAGTACTTACTGACTGAAATCGCACTATTTAAAAATTTACCTCATTTTTAAGTCTTTCTTCGGCCCAGTTTCCAACAAGAACTGAATTGTTGTATGTCATAGTATCTAATATTTCAAAAAACAATTTGATTGTATCCGTAAATTAATTTCAATGTTCTTGTTAGGTTAAAAACTTCAGAAACGTACGTCACGTCGTCGTCGGTCTAGATTTTTTTTAAAATATTATATGGCATCCATGTAATAAAATAGTTAAACTATGGAATTAGTAGGTATACATACTCATTACACCTTTGTAGTTCAACGAGAATTTAGGTCAGTTTCTACACATTGGCTGCAGGATTGTTTGAAAGAATTACCGTGGTTCTGAAACGCAAACGGAAACCGAAAATACGGGTGGGTTTTAGTCAGTAAATTTCTGACACGTTTTGTCACTCCAGGCGGAATGGAAGAAGTAGTTTGATGATATAAAAACCAAACCTTCGATCAACAATCGACGCCACGCGACAAAGCATGTTCTTTTCAAGATAATAGGGATAAAACATAAAACTTTATTATTATTTTTTTACTTCGCGAAACCACCAGTCTCTTCAAACTTCATAATGCTCACGCTTAGCGTCTCGGTGTGAGTGGATGCTATGTCCCGTAAATCATGGTTATTTTCTGTTGGTAATAATAATTATAGTTTCTGGGGTTACCACTTCTCTCACACAAAAATGTTAAAAAACACGTTATTATTCCAGATCGAATTATGTTAATTAAGAAGCCATTAAATGCCAGTGGTACCTACTGTTCCTTGGAAAGTACATCAAGGAGAACTTTATCGAGTGCGACGCGAAGCCACTTCTGGTAAATTGACTTTGTGTTTGAGTTACTACTGAGAGTAATTAGTAATGACGAAGCTTAACAACACATACTCGTAGGTGGTACGGCTTTGGTGTTCATTTATAAAGTTGTTCTGCAATCATTAGAACTGGCAAGAGACCTTAATTAGAGAACATAGTAAGTAGAGCAAATTACATGACTTACTTGACTTAATGTCCTATGTCCCCTAGATGGGGCAGAGGGCGTCCACAGTAATCCTCCATCGCGAATGGTCTTGAGCTTCACGCTTCACCTCTCTCCACGTCATTCCGTTGCTCGCCGCTTCTGCCAACACTGTGCGACGCCAAGTTTGACGGGGACGGCCACGCTTTCTTTTCCCTTGGGGATTCCAGTCCAAAGCTTGTTTGGGTATGTGGTCGGGATCCCTTCGAAGCGTGTGTCCAATCCATCTCCACTTGCGACGCTTAATCTGGCGGTCGATCGGGCTCTCGTGGCATTGTTCCAACAGTTCTACGTTAGATAATGTCTCGGGCCAGTAAATTCCGAGGATGCGGCGGAGACAGCGGTTGACAAAAACTTGGATATGGCGTGAGATGTCCTTTGTGACTTTCCACGTTTCGCACCCGTATAGCAGTACGGGTTTGACATTGGACCCGAAGATTACAGTTTTAATCTTCGAGTCAGTTTCCGCGACTGCCAGACAGGTCTCAGCTGTGCGAAGGTTGCTCGGGCTTTAGCGATTCGTGAAGTGATGTCCTCTTCACTACCTCCGGTTTCTGTCACGACGCTGCCTAAGTAAGTGAATTTGTGCACGCGTTCCACCACCTCTAAGTTTAACACCAACGGTGAGGGATTCCTCGCACCAGTTCTTATCTCCTGTGTCTTCCGGATGTTAATTTTAAGGCCAGATCTTGCAGTCTCCCGACTTAAATCGTCCAATTTAGCTTGCATGTCGGCGTGAGTATGGCTCAAGAGACAAAGGTCATCGGCGTAATCAAGGTCCTCCAAGACGCTGGACAATCCCCACTCTATTCCGCGGCGCTTGTTGTCGAAGATACGAATCATTATTCCGTCAAGAACCACAAGAAAAAGGAGCGGCGAAAGTAGGCAACCCTGGCGGACACCAGCGTGCACCGTGATGTCATCAGAGATGAGGCCGGCGTGCGTTACTTTACAGGAATATTTCCTGTAGATAGCCTCCAGAAGACGGACAATTTTCGGTGGTACTCCAATGCTCAGCAGGCGAGACCAGATGCTGGACCACTTCAGCGTATCAAAGGCCTTTTCGAAATCCACAAAAGTCAGATAAATCTCCCTCTGCCATTCTGATGCCTGCTCGAGTATGATACAAAGAGTGTTGATCTGGTCGGTGCATGAGCGGTCAGAACGGAAACCAGCCTGCTCCTTGCGAAGAAGAGGATCCACGGCCTTAGACAACCTATCCAGGATGATCTTACAGAACACCTTTGAGGGAATTGAGAGCAACGTAATAGCTCTCCAGTTATTGCACTGACTAAGATCACCTTTTTTCGGTACCGTGATTAAGAGGCCTTTGTTCCATTCGTCCGGGAGTTCTTCGGCGGTCCAGATCTTTTCAATAAGGGGCGTCAGAACATCGACGGCAGAGGATATGTCGGCTTGTAGCATTTCCGCCGCAAGCAAATTACATACCTATTATAATAATAGAGATATTGCTTTTCATCTTCCAGATACAAAATTATCTTCATTTTCACGGAACTAGAACTCAGATATTAAATCAGTAAAACTCTAAATATATAAAAAGAGAAACTGACTGCCAGACAAATAAATGCACAGCTGAAACTACAAGGCCTAGGAGTGTAAAATTTTGCAGTTTTTTTTCGTGACATAGCAAGCAGTAAGAGAGAATTGTCTAAAATTAAGCCCCTAAAGGGAGAGACGGGAATCGAAAGTTTTTATGGAAAAACCTATTTACACACGGGTGAAGCCGCCAACAGAAGCTAGCAATTAAGTACAGTCAAACGGGGTGAATAGGAACGCAGGGGTGAATAGGAACAAAACTTTGATTTTAATTTTTACTTTGGTTAAATATTTTATCTTCATTTCTGTATAAGCATCGCCTTTTATTACAATTAATGGACAAATAGGAGTAATTAAATGCTGGAAAAACCTGTTAAATAACGTTAAAATCCAGTAACCATTTTCGTTCCTATTCACCCCTGCGTTCCTATTCACCCCGTTTGACGGTACGTTAAGTAGTAGTTAGTAGCACATTAATTCTCAACTGATTTTTATCCGTGCCGACACTCAAAGGTTCAGTTGAAAGTCAGCGTCAGGCAACTGCTACGTTACGTTGCCTGGCATTATGCTGAACTGGACCTATTTGGCGAAGCCGTGAGACCTTTTTATATTGTTAATTTTTCTACACGATTTTATTTTTTATGTTTCATTTTAGATTTAGTTACAATTAGGTTTGTGAATCATGGTATGCCAAACAAACATTTTTCTTTCTTTATTTCTTTCTTTCAGTTAGCAAGCCAAATATGTCCCACTGCTGGGCGAAGGCCTCCCTCTCCCTTTGCGACACTTGACTGTCCTCAAATAAAAGTACAAGTACCGGAGTCACTGGTCCGCAATAGCAGAGAACACAAGCTAGTAAGTTCATAAAATGTCTTATGAATGTGTAATACCATGTCTGTAGTACGTCCACAGCAGCGTACCTTGATTAGGTACAGGATGACTTCTAAGCAATCTAATTATTAGTTTTTACTGCTTGTGCTCTTAGTTTTTAAACTTTAATATTCGGACATAATGTTAATTGTTTTTAAATAAATCAACCAAATTTACACTAAATATTTTCTCTTTTGATCCCAAATCAGTTTATGTAACTTTTATCTTTCGACACTATTTAAAAGTTGGAGTTCCGCACGAATACCTGTTTATTACACTATACATCTGAAACTTTCAGAATAATTAACATATTCCGCTTTGGGCAACTTTGCACGTTCCGTTAGTAACCTTTGCGAATTTAGTTTTGTTTTAATAAATCATGCAAATAATTTCGATATTACTCTACAGCGACAGGCTGATTTTGTTAAGCCCATATTTACGTCCCACAAGGAAGACCGATGACTGGGTGAAGGTGGTGGGTGTCCGTTGGATGCGAGTCACACAGGGCCGGTCGTTGCCGATGTGGTGACGCGACGTTTGGGGACGTCCAACAGTGGACGTGTTATAGCTGAAATAATGATGTTTACAAAGTAAACTTTACTTTGTATTATGGATAAACATTAAACCAAATTAATATAATTTAGTCTGATGTTTAATCTTGCTTCAACGACAAACTTACTTAGGGTAGGTTTTATAAAAATATACAACGTATAACGTATAATGCGCGAAACCTCAGACAACTCAAATAATTTTTAATCCAATTGACCCAATTCTGGGAGAAAAAAAAATAGGTTTTATGCGCGGTTTTAGTTTCTTTAAGGCTTGTTGCAAGCATGGAAATAAGAATTATACTATCACGCGAATTAGAAAATTTAAAGTGGACGATAACCATTTATGTTTTTTTACCTATATCGGTGGGACAGAGCAACTTTTTTACGGTAGATTTTTTGAAAAAAATGCCTATATTAAAAAGTGGTTCAATTGATTTTGCTGGTTATACTGATCAAACTATTTTCAGGTTTTGCGTATGTAACGTTATACATTGTATACACCAGTTCAGCAAGTCTATTTGTTGCTCCCGCGCTGTTTCAGACGAAAGTAATCTAAGTTAGTTTTTATAACAACAAGGCTCAATTAGTGACTAAGGAGCTCGTTATACATTTATAGGTATGCTCACCCTCACTGAACTCGGGTACTTGTTGTCTTCGTTTGAAAAAAAAGAACCTAACAAATTCTTACTACTCCATCTTCTACAAAATCTCGTTCGTTCAATAAATCAAGTTTCCGCCAAGATGTTAAGAAAACTTTCGCATCGGTCAACATCTTGAACATTAGACAAATAGCCCCAACGATCGTTGGAACTCCTCCGAGGGTTGCGGATGAGGAGGTAATCTTTACAAATATGCTAAAGTTCAACAACTCTGACCCAATCACGGTAACACACTAACGCCCGTTTTCAATAAGCTATCTACCTCCGGTTTTGGCATACTGGAGACAGTAAAACAAAAGATAGGGGTGATTGGGGTCCGTTTACATCCTAAGGACCCAAGCCAACCTCACCTGCTAGCGGTGCACCCTGCTGTTCAACGGACGAGGCTCTGGCGATCCTGGTTTCCCTCTCGTAGGGTTGTGGGGGTCAGACGGCTGGTCGCCCCACGTAAAACCAAGTTACAGTCATATAACCATGGATGGCAAAGAATACAGTGGGTACTCGGGCTAGGGCGTCGCCGAACAACGACGCGCAGGCACATCGCCTTAAACCTGCGATAAGTGGGCTAGGGCTACCGTGTCAAGTACGGGCACGGCTAAAGAAGTTAGTACCCAAAAAGAAGCTCCGCTTTGCCACTTGGATCATTGGCTCTCTAACTGGACGTTGCAGAGAACTCGTGGACGTACTTGCGAAGCGTCGGGACCAGTGCGCCTTCCTTCAGGAGACGCGCTGGAAGGGGAATAAGTCCCGTGACATCGGGCAGGGGTACCGGCTAATGTACACCGGATCACCATCGGGCAGGAACGGAGTAGCCGTAGTACTGTCTAAGGACCTCCAGGATGGACTTCTTGAAGTAGACCGATACAGCGACCGGTTGATGCGAGTTAAGGTGCTGATCGAAGGGTCGGTAACGAACCTAGTCAGCGCCTATGCTCCTCAAACTGGCTGCTGTGAGTCTGAAAAGGAGGCCTTCTGGGATGAGTTCGAGGACGTACTGCGCGGTATTCCGAATTCTGAAGGTATTTTGGTTGGGGGGGATCTCAACGGTCACGTAGGGCAGTGTGCTGGAGAGTACGGACGTGTTCACGGTGGTTTTGGCTATGGCCAACTAAATGCAGAGGGAGTCAGCATACTCAGGACCTGCGCCGTGTCGGACCTAGCCATCGCGAATACGTTCTTTCAGAAGAAGCCCCAGCATCTTATTACGTACCGTGGTGGTTCATACTCAACCCAAATTGATTACCTGCTGGTGCGACGGTGCAACATTGGCAAGGTTACCAACTGTAAAGTTATCCCAGGCGAAAGCTTAACGGCTCAACACCGCCTCCTTGTCATGGACTTGGCGATCGTAGCAAGGAAAAAAGTGACCCAGAAACGCAATCCCCGCATCAAGTGGTGGTTGCTGAATGGTCCTAAACTATCGGAATTCATCGCGGAGGTCGAGCACCTCGAGATCAGTTCTCCGCATGAGTCCGCTCAAGAGATATGGAGTAGGATTCATTCAGCAATCACCGCCGCGGGTAAGCGCGTCCTTGGCACTTCTCGTGGTGGTCGCACCATGGACAGGGAGACGTGGTGGTGGGATGACGGGGTGCAGGAGGCGACCCGGAAGAAGAAGGGATTATTTAGGGGTCCAACTCTCCGGACAGGGAGGCATATGGAGCGGCTAAGCGCGCTTGCAAAAAAGCAGTAGCCAGAGCCCGCAGCAAAAGTTTGGCGCCCTTGTACGACAAGCTGGAAACTGCGGAGGGGCAG
Organism: Mythimna separata; assembly: GCA_030763345.1. Lineage (NCBI taxonomy): Eukaryota > Metazoa > Arthropoda > Insecta > Lepidoptera > Noctuidae > Mythimna > Mythimna separata. The sequence continues at coordinate 2,890,035 of JAKKIA010000036.1, read as the reverse complement.
AAGCTTATTTTTAAGCTGGCGCGTGCCCGGGAAAAAGCTACACGGGACATTAGCAAATGCCTTTGTGTAAGGGACGCTCAGGGTAAGCTGCTCTATGATGCCCCCTCTGTTAAGGAGAGATGGTGCACATACTTCGAGGAGCTGTCTAACAAACAGCATCCCCATAACCTTCCTCCCGAACCGCCTCCTAACCTTGGACTTATTTCCCCTATTTCCCTCGACGAAACTCGCATTGCTCTTCGCCACATGAAGAACCGGAAATCGGTCGGGCCTGACAATGTGCCAATCGAAGTGTGGAAGGCGATGGGCTCACATGGTGTGGACCTTCTGACGGATCTCTTTAACCGCATCCTGACCACCAAGGAAATGCCGAACCAGTGGCGTTCAAGCCTTATTATTCCTATCTATAAAGGCAAAGGTAATGTACAAGATTGTAGTAACTACCGCGGTATTAAGATCATGTGCCACACCATGAAGCTCTTCGAGCGGATCATTGACACACGGCTCCGTAGCGAGTGCACTGTCTCTGAGTGTCAATATGGCTTCCGGGCGGGTAACAGCACCATGGACGCAGTGTTCGCCTTGCGGACTCTGACTGAGGCTTACAGAGAGAGAAGGAGAGCTCTGCATATGGCCTTTTTAGACCTGCAGAAGGCCTTCGACTGTATTCCTCGGCAGTCCATTTGGTGGGCACTTCGCTTCAAGGGTGTGCCCGAGGCCTATATTGACATTATCAGAGACATGTATCGCGATTCCGTGTCCTCTGTCCAGACCGCTGTTGGCGAATCCAAAGTCTTTCCAATATCTGTTGGCGTTCACCAAGGATCGGCTCTTAGCCCGTTCTTGTTTAACGTTGTGCTCGATGTAATTACGGCATACATCCAAGATCAGCCTCCATGGCTAATGATGTATGCCGATGACATCGCCCTCGTTAGCCAGAACAAAGCCCAACTTGAGCGGAAGGTCAACATTTGGAAGGACACGCTGGAAAACGGCGGTCTGAGATTAAATGTGGCGAAGACTGAGTACATGTCCTGTGGCAGCATGGATTCAAACACCATCCAAATAGGCTCGGACCGGATCACAAGCTCCGATACATTCAGGTACCTTGGATCCGTGCTGCACAAGTCTGGCAACGTGGACGACGATGTCCAAGCACGTATAGGCGCGGCTTGGGCGAAATGGCGAGAGGTTACGGGCGTTGTATGCGACCGCAAAATGCCTCCGAAGCTTAAGGGACAGATATATAAATGCATCATACGTCCTGTCCTCCTGTACGGCGGCGAGTGTTGGCCAGCACTAAGCAGACACACCCAGGAGCTTCGCGTCACGGAGATGAAGATGCTGAGGTGGATGAGCGGCGTAACGCGATCCGATCGCATACGCAACTCATTCATCCGAGGTAGTCTTGGTGTCCGTGACGTGGGGGAAAAACTGCAAGAGTGTCGTCTGCGATGGTATGGCCACATCATGCGCCGCCCTATGGAGTACGTTGGTCGGAGATGCATGAATATGGCTGTCCTTGGCGCTAGGTCTCGTGGTCGCCCTCGCATGCGCTGGCTGGACGTCGTCAAGTCCGACATGAGAGCCAATGGCCTTACTTTCAAGGGTGTAGAAGATCGGGCAAAATGGAGCAAGCTAAGCCGGAAGGCGGACCCTGGCAAAAGCCGGGACTAACGCCAAGTTTGAAGAAGAAGAAGAAGAAGAGACAGTAAAACAAAAGATACAATACAAAAATTTGACATGTTTCTGTTGTTTCATTTGTTTTTCTATCTCCGATATATGATAGATAGTTTATCGAAAACGGGCGTTAGAAATCGGATAAAGATTGCTTGTCTAAAAAGTTTTTGTGCTTCTTTACGATATTATGTAAAATTTATTTTATAATTAGATGGCCATAAATCTGGAAAGCCTGATGACTGGTGAAGGTCGAAGGAATCCGTAGGATGCGACACGCACAGTAACGGTCGTTGTGGCGACGCTTGGGGAAGGCCTATGTCCAGCAGTGGACGTCTTTCGGCTGAAATGATAATAATGATGATGAAGCATTAGCAACCCATCATGTTTTCATTGCTTGAACTCAGGCTTCCTGAGTTCAATCAATGGAAACATGATGGCTGGCAGGCTCCACGTGGGCTCAGTGTTCATGCCGATTTCTTTCCGATGTTTTCCTCTGTTGTTTTTTAAGAGCTTATGGATGATAAAATAAGTTTAAGTCGGACAGGCTTTTGAGGTAGTTATATTCCGAAATAAATTTAAGCAAAACTCACGCACAGAAGTAATTTTAGGTGTAAAAACGTACCTAACATCTAACACAGATTTATAACCAACCATGTTTTATTATGAAACAACAATATTAATATAAAAACTTACTTAACAATTATAATACATATCCAAATTTAAAAAAAAAACGTATCCAAAGAAAAAAATGGCATGTTTACGAACGTGTGATGTTCGCCACCGGTCTCACTTATCACTTACTTCTTTATCTTTCATAATTTTCACTCCTCATATAATCCATCTATTTTTTCTTTGGCTTTCTCCATCCATCTACATACCGTGTATACACACAACATCACATTATGGCACCATCGACATTAAATTATGTATGGCACGCCTTTACCAGTAAGAAAGGCACCGGGCGCATCACACATCTTGACAGTTAAAAATATATAAGCAGCAATTAATCTGAAGAAGTATCCAGAAGGCCAGTCAATTCTTGGTCTTAGTTTCGACGTCACTAACTAAAGTGAATATATTCTCAGCTGTATTTCTACCGTGAATGTCTATGTAGTTTGCGCAATTCACACCACACTCCTGTGAGAGATAAGACACATTGATTAGTATAAGTGGTAGATTATATGAGGTCGACTCTCCTTATCTTCATTTTCCATTCTGCATGGTTTAGTGCTATGTCGGTGTTGAGATGACCTTCTTTAAGGCTTCTTTGGACCGTCGTCAGCCAAGTGGAGGGTGGTCATACACGCGTGCGCTTCGTTTTTGGCAGTTCAAGGGCAATGGTTGTGGTGACTACCAGTGTTTTTTTTACATGAAGCGACTGCGTAACAGACCTCCACAGCCTAGTTACTAGGGTACACTCCTGTGATAGACCGATGGTCAGGCATTCTGGCGTCTAGGTAGTCAGACGCGTAACGACTCTCAAAAATCTACGACTGACAACCGGGATTCATTTTACAAATTAGTTTTAAAATTAATGACTTTAATGTGAAGGTACTCACTGCCCCAAAAAAAGTTTGCATCCAATTTTGATACATGACGCATAAACTCTTGTCAGCGACCATGTTTTTTATGATTAGTCTGGCACCAGTCTGAAAAAAAAATTGAATAAAAATCAAATAAAACAAACCATATTTTAAGTAACACAGTCCTATATGTTCCCGAAACCATTTTGGGAACACATTCATTTTGGACAGCCTAAGGGGCGGAATTTTCTGAGTCTGTGTTCCCTGATAGCTACAACCTGAAGGTATTCAACTCGTCAAATTTCGTGTGAACGTCGGAGTTTGTGAATTTTTCGCAAATGTGATCAATAGCGAATAGATTACTTCTTAGCAAGCAAGTGTGCTTCATCGTCGACGACTACTCATCGCTTCCCATCAGATGAAATAGTGGTCAAGGCCGAGCCTATCGGTAGTAATTAATAAACATTTCACAATACGACTACTATGTGGATTCTTAAAAAAGTCTATTAAACAGTACTCTACTAAAAGATGTACCTTCACAGGGCTTCCCAATCCCTCAAGTCTGTCACACGGCAGCAGAGGCATAGTCGTGAACCGACAGTTGCTGTCCCTGACAGCACTCAGTCGCAGAGGCATACGGTCCTTAGGCTCTGGCGCACCCGCTGGGGCGTACCGCACGTAGAGAGGTGGTGCCTGCGTATTCAGGTTAATTTATTATTATTTGCTACTCATCATTATCATCGTCTCAGCCAAAAGACGTCTACTGCTGTACATAGGCCTTGCCAAGATTTTCGCCACAACGACCGGTCCTGCGCGTCTCGAACCATCGGATTCTCGCAACCCTCGCCTGTCCAACTGTCCTCTCTGTGGGAGGCCTTTCAACACTGCGTTATTTGCTACTGCTTTGAACAATCAATAGCAAATTAGACAAGTCCAAAATATATAGTAAAGTCACTGCAAATATGCCAAGTTACAGAGACTTTCACATCCATGAAACAGAAAATAATGAAGAAACAGGGGGACAATAATTTATAATATAAATGTTTAATACTCTTTGGGTTAGCTTTCAACTCTTTAAACGACGTTTGTACAACTTTGTTTAAATGACCTTGATGTTCAAACGGGTGTACGAAATTGATGCGGCCGAAAATTTTGGTCTACGTATCTTTGTTTTTCCAAAGGCTTACCCAAACAATTTCTTTTCTTCCAAAAACGTTGTCATTTTTGGGATTTCAGTAAAAACGTGCAATGATGAATGTCGTAATAATAATACGTGAACAAGTACGAAGAGGACTTGTACATTAATTTCTTTAATAAAGGTAAACTTTAATTATTGCTTTACGTTCTAGCGTCCTGGTAACTCTTGCAAATCAATAAAACAATATCAATCATTAATTCATTATCAATTTAAAAATTACTCTTTAGCAAGTCAATTTCATGTAACCTTGGGATCTGCATAATTTTCAGCCTGTAGCAGGAATTCATCACCATATTTCAATTGATCACCACGTTTGTGGTCATCCCAGGCGCTGCAAGCAAATCAAATTAAAGAATATTAGATCGATATGTCCTAGTGCAAAGTAAAGGTCATTTCTTATCCGTTTCATGTCTTTTATTATGTTATTTGGCCAATGGTTTAGTTCTAAATCGTCCAGCCATCTTCTTCTGAGCCTACCAGGGTGACGCTTTCGGTCCCAAAGCAAATCGAATGCTACGTCAAATATATTTTTATTTATTATAAATGGTATAGGTACGATTTTAGAACACAGTACAATGAGACAATTAAAATATTCCTAGTCTTAAGACGTCCTTGATAAAGTATAATTTTTAACATCAAAATTATAAATGTGAAAGTTCATCTTATGTTAATGATATTATTATTAATGGTTGTCGACTTCACTGACAAAAAAATGAATATTAGGTATTTAATTTTTTGTCAGTGAAGGATATCAAATTTTGAAGATAATCTTGAAACTTATTTATAAGACCTTTTTACAAATAGATTTCGAATTATTTAGGGGTCAAAAGTGGTGGTGCACGGTACACGGGCTGCGTTGTTGCTCGCCAGTTCTCTTTTAGATTGACACGCTCCCGTGTATCTGGATTGCAATCATGCCAAAATATAGAAATTCAACACTAACATTCTATCGTGCTGACAACAGACCTGTAAATATTTCGACCACGAAGGTAATTGCCTCATCAGACGCATAGGATTGCCTGTCTATCAATTACCTAATAAGTAATTCTTCTTTAGGTGATTTTATTTTGTTCTCAAAATTATTACTTATATAATAAGAAGCTTATCTGAGGCAACAAACCTGACAATAAGGAATGAGTTCCGACAGCATGGCGTGAGGATGGGCGACAGGGTCATGAGACAGCCGTCGCTTATATTCTGCATGTAGTCTACCTGTCGCTCCCGCACCAGAATAGACATAGCCAAGCCGTATTTCTGCTTGGCAGCCGCTACCTTCGGTTTTGCTAAAAATTGTATGATAATCAGCTTAACATTGAAGACGACGCAGGTTTCAAATAATTTCAAATGACAGAGTCTTCTTCTTCTTCCTGCCCTAATTCCATATTGATTGTGGTCAGTGCAACACGCTTTTTCCTTCCATTCTGTCCTGTCATCCGCCAAATGAAAGTAAAAAAAAATGTTGATGTTGTTGTTGTCAAAAGCAACATGCGAAACCTGGAAAATATTCTGACAACATCCATTATTACCGCTATCACAAAGTATAATGGTGAATACCTTTGCCCCGCAGAGTATTAACTTTTTGAGGAGCCTATTCACTCTGGCCTTGAAGACATCCAAATTATAATCGAACGGGACGACTGCAGCAGGCAAGTCTAGACGAACTTACAGCGTTTTCACATTATCCGATCCGATATCGGTGTCGGAAGCCGATACGATATCGGGGTAAGTAAAATGTATGAAGAATGTACCTGTCTTTCATATTGTCCGGCCCGATATCGGATATCGGAGCACGGAATTTCATACATTTTACTTACCCCGATATCGTATCGGCGTCCGACACCGATATCGGATCGGATAATATGAAAATGCTCTTACTGACTAAAATCGTACTATTTAAAAATTTACCTCATTTTTAAGTCTTTCTTCGGCCCAGTTTCCAACAAGAACCGAATTGTTGTATGTCATAGTATCTAATATTTCAAAAAACAATTTAATTGTATCGGTAAATTAATTTAAATATTTTTAGTAGGTTAAAAACTTCAGAAACGTACGTCACGTCGGTCTAGATTTTTTTAAATATTATGTGGCATCCATGTAATAAAATAGTTAAACTATGGAATTAGTAGGTATACATACCCGTTACCCCTAGTTCAACTGGAGTCCTTTGGGCCAGTTTATAAACATAGGCTGCAGGATTATTTGAAATAGTTAACGTGGTTTTGAAACGCAAATGGCAACTCAAAAACAAAGGTGGGTAATAAATTACTGACGCGTTCTGCTGCTCAGGAGCAGGAGAGAAAGAAGTTATTTGGTGATATTCCTCCTCTTGAAAACAAAATCTGGAAGGAAAAGGACTTACAGGAAAATGCGTAGTTCTTCGATAGCTGCCTTCACAGTGCGCCGGTTCAGGCGATATTTCCTCCAAGTTTCACGAGAGACGAGGGTGTTTGAGGTTCACCACACAGCACCAATATTTTTCACTTTTTTTTTGAGTTTTTGTTTAGAGGGGGCGCGGGCGCACGAGATACGTGTCACCAGTTTGAACGCACAGGACAGAGAGAGGGAATGGGAGAAAGGAATGAATGGATTTTGGATAGGAAATCCTTCTCGAATGAGTTATTGAGTGAAGTGTAATATAATGTTGCAAGTACCTATGTGTTTATGCTTTTATAATGAGGTACAGATAAAATAATGCGAATGGCGCAGACAACTCCCCCGGCCTAGAGGTTTTCCTCTAAATTACAATTTTATGAGAACTTAAATTAAAAAAAAAATGAATTTAATTAAAAATAGAGTTAAGCGCAATTGTAAAGTAATTATTGAGTAGGTAGACGACAAAGCCGCACTACCGGGCGTATGTAGGAACCGGAAGCAGTTCTAACTTTCACAGTCCTAACTATATTATCCTTTCCAGGATAAGTCGCATCTATGACACCTAAAGGCCAACAAAGCGGGTGAGCGTTGTTGTCTTTGATAACAACAATCGTACCTACTTCAATAGGCTTAGACGGTGTGTTCCACTTTTCACGCTGTTGCAAGGAAGTGAGGTACTCCTGGTTCCAACGATTCCAGAAGGAATGAGTTATTTTATTAAGAAGTTGATAACGCGATAAGCGATTGTCTGAAATGTCTGTGACGTCTTCAGCAGGTAAATACTTAAGCGGAGTTACGTTTAGAAAATGATTAGGCGTTAAAGCACTAATATCAGACGGGTCGGAGCTTAAAATGCTTAGAGGTCGATTGTTTAAAAGACATTCAATTTGAACAAGCACGGTACTAAACTCCTCGTAAGTTAATATTTGAGAACCAATTACTTTAAAAAGATGAGTTTTGACACAACGAACAGTAACTTCGCTGAGTCCATTAAAATGAGGACCGTATGGCGGGCTATGTTTAAATTGTATGTGATTTTCAGCTAGTTGATCACCTATGTAATTTATATGAGATTTGGATTGAATTAGGGCGTAAATTTCATTCAATTTGCGCTTTGCGCCAATGAAGTTTGTGCCTCCATCACTATAAATCATAGCAACAGGACCTCTACGAGAAATGAAACGCTTAAAAGCGGCGAGAAATAAATCTGAACTAAGATCAGTGACTAACTCTAAATGTACTGCCTTAGTTGTTAGACACACGAACACACAAATGTAAGCTTTGTGGCTCTTAATTCCGCGTTTTCGGATATGAGTAATATAAAAGGGGCCACAATAGTCCACAGCGGTATTAACAAACGCTTTCGCTTGTGAAACGCGAAAGTCGGGTAGATCACCCATAGGAGGGTAAGTATTTTGAGGTTTAAGTTTAAAACATTTGTTGCAACTATGTACGCGTTGTCTTACAATATTACGAGCGGATAAAATCCAAAATTTTTGTCTAATGATAGACAATAAAAGAGCGGGACCTGTATGTAAATTAGTTACATGATAAAAGTCAATTACGAGTTGGGTAAAACGTGATTTAGTTGGAATTAGAATGGGGTGCTTTTGACCATAATCAAGTTGAGAATGAGTTAACCTTCCACCTACTCTGAGAATATTATTTGAATCCAGAAAGGGGTTGAGTTTAGCGAGACTTTTATTTATTTTTTTATTTGAGTTTAAAGCGTTCATTTCTTCAGAGAAATATCTACCTTGTACGTAACGTATAAGGTGTATTTCCGCGGCTTCTAAATCGGAAACAGTGATGGAACCATGCGAAGTTAATATCTTGCAGAAACGTAATATTAAAACCAGGCTACGTAGTAAAATAGAATATTTAGAAATGCGGTCAATTAAAGATTGAATAGGTTGAGAAATTTTTTGCGTAACTTTAACTGCGAGAGCGATATTTTTAGTTTCCATTACTTCCGAAGTATTTTTATTTAAATTGACCTTAAATGGCTTGATTGGCCACTGATTTAAGGGGAATGAAAACCAATGCGGAGCGTTAAACCAAAGAGTTAAATCTAATAATTGTTTAGGCGTTACGGGACGAGAAACTATATCAGCGGGATTTTCAGTTCCATCGATGTGAAACCAATGTTTAGCAGGTAATTTTGAATTAATTTCAACAATGCGATTTGCAACAAATGTATGAAATCTATGCGAGGGCGAGTGGATCCAGGTGAGCGTGACTGTTGAATCAGAAAAAGCAAAAATATTATTAATTTTGCAGCGTTTACTTAAAACTTCTACAACTGAGTTAATTAAATTTGCTAAGAGAAGAGCAGCACATAACTCGAGGCGAGCTAAGGGCGTATTTTTAAGCGGAGCGACGCGTGATTTAGAAGTAAGTAAGAGGACTGATCCGTTACCTTCGTCATTAGAACTAACCCTTATGTAAACAGCGGCACCATAACAGCGCTCACTGGCGTCTGCGAATCCGAGGAGAGTGACATGAGAAACCGAGGTGATACCTACATGTCGCGGGAATTTTATTTGTTCGAGATAGGAAAGTTCTTTGTGAAATTGATTAAATTTATTTTCAATGTAAGCTGGTACAGCGTCGTCCCAATCAAGGTCATGCTTCCAGCATTCCTGAACTAGAACTTTCATGAACGCGGTAACTGGACCTATAAGACCTAAGGGGTCAAACAGCCGTGCGGTTGCGGATAAAACGGTACGTTTCGTACATTTAAGAGAATTATAATTTATTTTAAATTGAAAAGAGTCCTCTACAGGATTCCACTGCATACCTACAATTTTAGTATTATTATTAGCGTCCACGTCAAATTCAATATTTTGCGAACTTAAATGAGTTGAAGGAATTTTATTTAAGAGTTCGGAACTATTAGAGATCCACTTTACAAGGTTGAAACCGCCTGACCTGAACATGGCGACCATTTCTTGATATGTAAGCTCAGCTATGTCAACGCCATCTAGCGAACATATGTAGTCATCCATATACATATGGTTTTCAGCCTCGTTTGCCGCGAGCGGGTAATTATCCCGACTATCAGATGCGAGTTGGCGAACTATACTCATAGCTAAATAAGGTGAGCTTGAGACACCGAAAGAAACGCGGTTAAATTCAAAAGTTGAAATCTCAGAATCTTTATCGAATCTGTATAAAATGCGTTGAAATGCGTGATGATCTGAATGAAGATTAAGTTGAAAATACATTTTTTCGATGTCTGCAACTACAGCAACGGAAAACATGCGAAGATTAATTAATAAATCAAAAATGTTACTTTGTAGATTCGGACCTACGTAAAGGAGATCTTCGTATCGTGATATTTTTCTATTAAATCATTCCAAATGAGTAGGTAATTATTAGCGGTAGGTATGATACCTGAGCAAACAGTTAATGCTTTGCCCGATAAACAACTTATTAAATACTGAACCTTTTCGGCGTCAGTAAGATGCGAATTATCATGAATAAGACTTTTGAAGTTTTCATGAAAATTTGTCCATTTGCTGGGCGTGCCATCAAATGAAGCAAGTTTTAAAGGCGGTAGTTTACGATTTAAAAACTCGAATTTATTACTAGTGCTATCATTACTCGTATTTTGTGACTTCTGAATGTTAGATTCTATTGCCTTTATTTCACAATAGATTTCATCAAATGCGGATAGTGAGGCGTAATTCGGTTTTGTCGTCGAACCACTTTCTAATAATGCTAAATTATAAGCATCAAGAGTTTCCATAAAGTTTGTTCTAATTTGCTCAAGGGAGCCTATTCGAGCTAGAAATTGCGATTTTAATGAATCATTTACGGAAACCTGTAGGCCGAGATCGTAAATGGATTGCACCATATGAAATAAATTTTCTTTTTTAGACTCAAATAGAAGAACTTTAGGATCTTCATAGGATTCTTTATCAGATTCCCTACCCTTACTACGCGTAGAAGTCATTTTTAGCGTTAGGAAGTACCTACTCGAGTTTTTAACCGTGTAATAAAATAGATGAGTGAGTGAATGTACGCGAGCGTGCGTGAGCAAAAAATGGACTCGCCCGTGTGCATTGTATTTTGAGAAATATGCGAAAATATGCGTGAGATGACTAAAATATAATTATAATACTTTAGATAATGCGTCTTTATATTGAAATACGATGCGTTTTTGTAAAAACAACTAAGCGTTGATGAGATTGAGCGGGAAATGTGCCCTATTGGGCGCGCCTCGTGTATCACGTAGACGAGTAATGGCGGATGCGTAATTGTGCGTTTTTAGCGTTTTTATGCGAATAAATGATAAATATGATGTGTGTGATGAGTGTAGCGTAAATGCGTAGTAGATATTGCGTTTTTTATTGGGTGAGAAGGACCAGAAAACTTGGAAGGAAAAGGACTTACAGGAAAATGCGTAGTTCTTCGATAGCTGCCTTCACAGTGCGCCGGTTCAGGCGATATTTCCTCCAAGTTTCACGAGAGACGAGGGTGTTTGAGGTTCACCACACAGCACCAATATTTTTCACTTTTTTTTTGAGTTTTTGTTTAGAGGGGGCGCGGGCGCACGAGATACGTGTCACCAGTTTGAACGCACAGGACAGAGAGAGGGAATGGGAGAAAGGAATGAATGGATTTTGGATAGGAAATCCTTCTCGAATGAGTTATTGAGTGAAGTGTAATATAATGTTGCAAGTATATGTTTATGCTTTTATAATGAGGTACAGATAAAATAATGCGAATGGCGCAGACAAAATCTTTGATGAACAATCGACGCCACGCGACAAAGCATGTACTTTTTAAGGTAATACTGATAAAACATAGAACTATGTTTATTCGATTTTTCTTTACTTCGCGAAACCACTGGTCTCTTCAAACTTCATCATGCTTACGCTTTGCGTCTCGGTATAAGTGGATGCTATGTCCCGTAAATCATGTTTTTTTTTGGTAATACTATAGTTTTTGGGGAAGGCTCTTGTAAATAATTATTGAAATAATTAAAAACAGTAGATCAGAAAATAAAAAAACGGGTATGGCTAGGTTAATGAGACAATTCCGATTCCATAACGCTGTATTTCAGAACAAATTGCAATAAGGCAATCTTGAAAATAAAATTGTACCCAGGCCCAGGCGGTATCTTCAAGTTAAACGAAAACAACCAAAGGTCCATAAATTCAAGACTGACTGACTGACTGATTGATCAATGTCTCTCCTCCAAACATACATGACGTCAGCAACGTCACAACTTTTCATCCCGTACTTCGGTACTAATAATAATAATAATAATAATAATAATGCAACTCTACGCACCTTCCTGGTGTCGTGTATGAGGCAATGGAGGACGGTCCTTCGCTATCCAGGATGTCGATATATCCAGAGGAATAGCGAACCGGTAAGGATCGAGCGGGGTATTTTCCAGGGTGATAGTTTGAGTCCCCTTTGGTTTTGCCTAGCTTTGAATCCTCTAAGCACACTGCTGGAGAATTCAGGCCTAGGCTATCAGTTGAAGAGAGGTGGTCAGGTTATATCTCACCTCCTTTACATGGATGACTTGAAGCTCTTTGCCCCCAACAATCTACAGCTGATGGAGCTACTGAAGGTAACTGAAACCTTCAGTAGTGCCATCAGGATGGAGTTTGGTGTGGACAAATGTGCGGTCATGCATGTAAAGCGAGGGGAGGTTGTGGAGTCTGTGGGTATTCAACTCTCGGACTCCATAAACCTGAGATCCCTCTCTCCAACTGAAACCTATAAGTATTTGGGTATGTCGGAAGCTTTAGGTATCAATGCCACTGACATGAAGCAATCGTTGAGGGAGCGCTTCTTTGGACGCCTGAAGAAGGTATTCAATAGCCTTCTTTCAGGCGGAAACAAGGTGCGTGCCTTCAACGGTTGGGTCATGCCGGTATTGATGTACTCTTTCGGCATACTTAAATGGACTCAAACAGAACTTGACGCCCTGGATAGGCGAGTCCGCACACTGCTGACTGCATACCGAATGCATCACCCGCGCTCGTCGGTAATGAGGCTGTATATCCCGCGAAAGTGTGGGGGTCGAGGCATTTTAAATGCTAAGACCCTGCACAATCGTGAGGTATGCAGTCTCAGGGAATATTTCCTAGCCGCCGACGTGGGTATGCATCGAGATGTAGTGGCAGTGGACCAAAGACTCACTCCGCTCTCCTTGGCAAAAGGGAACTGGCGCAAACCTGTAGTGCTTGACACTAACGATCGCAAGGAAGTGTGGCAGAGTAAGGAACTTCACGGACGCTTCTACCGGGCCCTCCATGGGCCCGATGTAGACCAATTAGCGTCCGTAGCCTGGCTGCGTGCCGGTGACCTCTTTGGGGAAACCGAAGGTTTTGTCTGTGCAATTATGGACGAAGTTGTACTGACGAATAACTACCGGAGATTTATTGTGAAGGACGGTACGGTTGACATCTGTCGGGCATGTCACTGTCCGGGTGAATCAATCCGCCACATTATCTCTGGTTGTTCTCGTCTTGCTAACGGGGAATACTTGCATAGGCACAACCTTGTAGCCAGGATTATTCATCAGCAACTTGCTTTGAAACACTCTCTTGTAGAATCGGAAGTGCCATATTACAGGTACGTGCCCGACCCAGTTCTCGATAATGGCCATGTCATATTGTACTGGGATCGGTCCATCATCACTGACAGGACTGTTGTGGCCAACAAGCCTGATATAGTGGTGGTGGACCGAATCGAGAGGCGTGCAATGATTGTTGATATAACCGTTCCGCATGACGAGAACCTCGTGAAAGCCGAAAAAGATAAAGAAATCAAGTATATTGACTTGGCTCGCGAGGTTGTCGACATGTGGGAAGTGGACTCGGCGATCATTGTACCGATAGTCGTGTCCGTTAATGGCTTAATAGCCAAGAGCCTCGACCAACATCTTAGGAGGCTCTCGTTAGGCGACTGGATCAAGGGCTTGATTCAGAAAGCGGTACTCCTGGACACGGCTCGCATTGTCAGGAGGTTCCTTTCCCTGAAGCCCTGACCACCGGTAGCTTGGACCCTGTTCCCGATACCGGTGGGACGCTGTTTTTTGTATTTTTAAATGTTTTTTTTTTTACTTATTTGTTTTGTAAAGAAATATTTAAAAATGAAAAAGACATGTAAAAAAGTTAATAAAGGAAATAATAATAATAATAATAATAATTTATTTATTTATCAAATACATCTTAACACCTAGTGATTGGAGCCTCCTTTTAAGCAAAGTAAAGCCTGTGTTAGGAGACTCCGCTCTTCCGTATCTTATTTTATTTACATTTATGTGTTCCCTCTTTGTACTTATTTTGCATAACAATAAAAACAAAAATAAAAACCAAAAAAATATTAAAAAAAAACTAATTCTAAACTTAAACTAAAAAACCAAAAAAAAAAAAAGAAACAATCTATAAATAAATATATACCTAAAATACTGCAAATTGTGGAAGTGTGTAATTATGTGGTGTGTTGTGTGCGAGTGTGTGTGTGTGTGAGTGTGTGTGTGTGTGTGTGTGTGTGTGCGAGTGTGTGTGCGTGTGTGTGTGCATGTATGTCCGGTAAGTGAATAACTGTGTAAGGGTACGTTTGTCTCAAGATGTATTTTTTATTATTATTTATTATGATTGCAGTAAGGCTTCAGTGTCTTCATAAGTCAATGGTTTTATCCAGTTTGTAATGGATACATTGCACTCTTTAATTTTTTTATCGTATACATAAATCACTTTGTTTATCTTGTTATATAGTTGAGCCGAACGTATTTTGTATTGTTTCTGGGCAAACTTAGTTTTGCTTTGAGGTACTTCAACTATTATGTCCTTTCTTCTTTTTAATGTGAGACTGGGATCATAATGAAGAGACTTGTGTTTTTTTAGAACAGTTTTAAGAATGTAAAGCTTCCTTACTGTGAGCAGGTTACTGCTCTGATAGAGACTGTGAGTAGAATATCTAAGACTTTTAAAGTACATTATCTTTATCAGAGCACGTTGGCCCCGCTCAAGATCTATGAATTTAGTCTTAGCAGCTCCCCCCCAAATAGGGATGCAATACGTTAAGACGGACTGTACCAAAGCTACATATATCTCGTTGAGTAGGTTTCTGGGAGAATTTGTGTTGGTGAGTACCTTTTTTGGGGTGATATGCCTCAACGTTTTGAAGATCCAGCTCAATTTTCTGACCCTGTTTGTGACTTGCTCAAGATGGGGGTACCAAGATAGTCTGTGATCAACAATCACCCCAAGATACTTGGTCTGCAATACGTTTTCTAATGTTGGGCATAAACAGTCAGTTGTATCATCGCATGTGTGTACTCTAATGTTAAGATCTCTACTTGGTTGTGTTCGTTGTGATATATTGAAGCATATATAATTTGTTTTAGCTGTATTGAGTGTGAGTAGATTATTTTTAAGCCAACTAGCTATTTGTCTCATACCAGTCTCAGCAGTAACCGCAAGTTCTTGCCAAGAGTTTCCACTAAAGACTACCGCAGTATCATCAGCATACGAAAAAATTTTTGCATTATTAATTTTAAGTTGACAGAGGTCGTTGATGTACAAGAGAAAGAGTGTAGGGCCAAGTACGCTTCCTTGAGGGACACCAAAAGAGACATTTGCATCACTGCTGACGTGTTCCCCCACTCTAACCCTCTGTTTCCTGTTTGAGAGATAGTCTTTGAAAAGTTTGAGTGGAATTCCTCGAACACCTATGGCCTCTAATTTTTGTATAAGGATG
The DNA here is from genome assembly GCA_030763345.1 of Mythimna separata. Taxonomy (NCBI): domain Eukaryota; kingdom Metazoa; phylum Arthropoda; class Insecta; order Lepidoptera; family Noctuidae; genus Mythimna; species Mythimna separata. The sequence continues at coordinate 2,874,528 of JAKKIA010000036.1, read as the reverse complement.
GGAACAGAGACGGTGTCAAAAGCTTTTTTTAAGTCCAAAAACACGGTTAAACATCGACTACCATTGTCCAGATTATCAGCTACCAATGAGCTCAAAGCGGTGACTGCATCCTCAGTTGAAACTCCTTTCCTGAATCCAAATTGTAAACTACTTAAAATATTAAATTGGTTTAAAAAATTTGTGAGCCTGTTGTTTATAAGCTTTTCAATAATTTTAGATATAGCTGGTAAAATGGATATCGGTCTGTAATTGTTAACATCGTCTCTGTCCCCTCCCTTGTGAACAGGAATGATAATAGATTGCTTGAGTGGAGCAGGAAAGTTACCTGTCGAAAAACAAAGATTAGCTAAGTGAGCGAGGATAGGAACTATTTCTTGGCTAATGTGTTTTAATAATTTAGTGGTAATATTGTCCCAGCCAGGCGCGCTATCAGATTTTAGGCTCAACAAGATCCTGTTCACTTCCTCAGGATCAGTATCCAAAAGAACAAACGAGTTAACCTGGGTCGGAGACTTGTCAGTTCGAGAAGCAATTAAGTTGTTTTGCAACGGTTGAATTTTTTGAGCTAGATCTCTACCAATGTTTACAAAATAATTATTAATAAAATTAACAGAATCGGTGGGATTTGGTTTCATGTTCAGCAGTTCAGTATTTTGGGTATTGCAATTATTTGTGTAAGTTAATGTTTTTATATTCTTCCATAAAAGTTTATTGTTTGTCACTGTATTAGCTAGTAGCTCCCTTTCATACTTTCTTTTTAATTTTTTGATAAGGTTATTACAAAAGTTGCGATATCGACGATAGGTTATCTTTAAGATGTCATTAAATGGATCGCTGCGGGATTGATGTTGGAGTTTGTTACGATTCTTAATGCATCTTAAAATACCGGCAGTTATCCATGGCTTAACAGTACGCTTGCTGGTGGGAATTTTTTTTACGATAGTGCTGTGATTAATAGCTTCAGTTAATTTGTGTAGAAGTTTTTCAGTTAATTGGTTCGGATCTCTACAATATAGCAGCTCTGCAACTTGATTCTCTTTAAGATGTTTCAATACCTGTTCATAATCGATTGAAGAGGTGGTTGTCTTCACACTTTGTTTGGGTTTTATATTAGTTAACGATAAAAAAGTAGTGAAGTGATCGGTTATGGAAGTATGTAAGATAGCGATCGTTGCTGATGTCTTTTTTTTGTTTATTTTCATCATGAAATGATCTAAACAATTTAATTCGCGAGTAGGCAGGGTATGGCCAGGTAGTATGCCATGTAGTGAAAGCATATTTAGGTAGTTTACTCTATTTCTATATTCATGCGACGGCTCAGAATCTTTACTTTTAATATTTATATTAATATCCCCTGCTATAATGATACTTTGATGACGGCTTAAAGTATGTAGGTGTGAGCTGAGGGAATCAACAAAACAGTCAGTATTCATGTTAGATGGGGAGCGGTATATGCAGAGAATAGTAGAATTAAGTAGTTCCAATTGAATACACGATGCCTGAGCCAAACTGATTTCTTTTACTTTTGGTTTTAATGATTTCTTTACGTAAACCACTACGCCATCATTTTGATTTATTTGTCTTGTTGTTTGAAAGGCTAGATAATTGCTGAGCTGCGGAATAGGTTTATTTTGATGTAATCTACATTCGGTTAAAATTATAACGTCTGTTTCAAATTTAAGCGTAGATAACAAAAGAAAGAAATCATCAAAGTTGCAGAAAATGCTCCTAATATTTTGTGAAATGATCGTCAAATCATTTTTAGTGATGTTTACGTGATTGTGCAGATCAGCGCAGGTACATTGGTGAGTGCGCGCAAGTTCTATACTATCTAGCTCATCCAGAGTTTGTAGGGTGTCATCCATATGTAAAAGTAAATAATCTAATAGACGTAGCAGCGTTATAGGTGCCGGGTTTTTTGCAATCATTTGTGAGACATTTATTACATTTGGCAAAATGGTTGAAGTCAGGACTGAAATAGAACGATATAGTATTTTTAGTAAAGAGTGGATTTGTGTATTTGTGCGAGTTAAATGTGTCAATTTTGGAATAAATTATAGATATATACATACAAATAAAATATAGTAAGTAGTGGTATATCAACAGCGTACACAAAATTAAAGTTACACTTATCAAATAGAGACAACTTAGACAACTTATGGTGGAGAAAATTAATGTTAATATTACAACGTTACGAATTAAAAATGTACCTTTACAAAATGCGTAATGACAACATTGCTGATAGTTATTCACTAGGAGTCATTGTCCTCCCATGAGTTTCTGTACTTGCTCTTCGCTTCTAATTGGTATGGTGGGTGAAACTTCGTCCTTTTTTACGTAGACCTTCCCATAGGCAGTCCAACAAAATTTGAAAACTCCTGATTTTGTCAAGTCACGGGCGAGGAAGTGAAGACGGGTCCCCTTGGTGGTGAGGTGCTCAGACAAAAATATGGGAGTATCTTCTTGTGATTTAAATCCCAAGTGTTTACAACATAATCTTGACTTATGTTTTACGAAGTAGGCTCTGCCCATTCTCATGACTTCTGACTTTAGGAGAGTGGAGTTCGTTTCTACAATAATTGGGTGGTTTAAACTTTCGTTACTTTTTCCACGGAGTCTATATATGTCCTTGATATCCGATTTGACGATGTTACACTCAATGTTGCGAGAAAGGCAGGTAATCATATCGAGGAGGTCTTCCTTCGATTCATTAGTTCGTTTAGGAACATTTTTGATTACGAAATTAGATTTCCGACTTCCTATTTGGATTTCTTCAATTTTACTCTCCAATAAAGTAATATACTTCTGGTCTTCCTTGTTCTGGTTCTCAAGCAGAGCGACTTCCTATTTGGATTTCTTCAATTTTACTCTCCAATAAAGTAATATACTTCTGGTCTTCCTTGTTCTGGTTCTCAAGCAGAGCGACTTTTTTGTGAAGCTCTTCATTCTGCGAGGTAAGAAAGTCAATCGAAGTTTCTATTTTGATGTTACTTTGCTGAATTTCTTTTAGAGTTGTTGTCATTTGTTGTATCTCATTGCAGTGTTTAATCGAGAATAGCGACATCATTTCCTTAATTTCATTTTTAAATTCATCTAGTTGTTCACGTAGGAGATCTTCTCTGCTTCTCTTGTTGGCGCGTTGGAATACATAGTTAGGTGGCGTCTTATCTTGGTTTTTTCCCGCCAAATTAAGCTCGGTATCAGAAACAGATTTGTTCGTTGGTGAATCCATTAGTACTAGGATAGCAGAGGCACTTAGAAAGTGTTTGTATACAAGTATGGCAGCGTATGCGCACCGATCGTCGATTGGCTTTGACCCTAATTAGCAGGTGTGTCAAAAATTTGCACACAAGTGGGTGGTTTTATCAACTGCCAATTAGGTAATTAGGAGGCGGGGTCAACGCCACGGGAGGTCTTCAACCGATTAGCACCAAGGCGTTGCCGAGATATGGGTGATTCAGATTGGCAAATATGGGTCACTGTTGTGATTTTGAGTAATGAGTATTCTTTCTTACGTGTCCTTGAAGGCGCGGCTTGCGTAATGTAGTCAGGTACCAGGCGAGCAGGGCTATTACAGGTCCCGGTGTTCAAAGTTGTCAGTGACACTTCTTCAACTTTTATGCACTCCTATTATTCTGACTGAATTAATTTTTGCATTTATTGAAATTAAATTTAATTAAATATTTTTAAACAAGTAAGTACAGTACTAGAGACACGTTTGCACCTTACGGCGGTCCGGGGGACGATGGAATCAATTGAGCGTTTTAAATCCCTTAATTGTCTTATTTCCCAACATATCATCATCATCATCATTTCAACCGAAACACGTCCACTGCTGGACATAGGCTTCTTCTAAGCGTCTTCACAATGACTAGTCATGTGCATCTCGCACCCATCGGGTTCCCGCGACCCTCACCAAGTCATCGGTCCACCTTATTAGAGACCTTCCAACTTTGCGTCTTTTGGCACGTGGTCGCCACTCTAGACCCTTTCGTCCTTATCAAACATCTTTTCTGCGAGCACTGCCCACTTAAGTTTGGTGACATACATTATACGGTCTAAACAAAAACTTTTGAGAACAACCAGAAACGGGAAAGTTTCCAGAAATGATTTAAACTTTTGGACAAAAAAGAAAAGCCACGATTACGTTGAAACTAGGCATTAATAAAGGGATATCGTCGTCGAGCAAAATTTGCATATCAAAAGCCGCATAGCCCGGTCTGAACAAAGCGAAAGAGAGCGAGAAAATGGTGACGCAACTCTGTGACGTCAAAGGCTGTGGCTTCAAGAAGTTCTTTAAAGAATGGAATACAAGTCGTTTACTCAGAGACTGCGGACACAGAACGCCACAGGATTTAAATCTCTTAACACAATTAGATTCAAGAGATTCACTGTTTGGCTGAGATTCATTATTTTTATGTCACTGTGACACTTTGTGATAGCTCAACTGTGAGTTTCAGCTCAAGATTTAACCGGAACAATTTCAATTCGTCTGTTGCAATGTTTCGCTTTTTCTTCTTATATTTTTCTGCTATATGAACAAAACAGGTAATTCTTTTGCTCCCAGATATTGTTTTATAAATCTAGACTACTTTTATACCGATATTCATAAAATGATTATACTTACTGTTTAGATTTCCTGGAGTTTTCCTTTTAAAATTACTTTAAACAAACAAATGCAGCAATTAACTATCCACTGTTAATTGCAAAATTAGCCTTTCTTTTGCATTTTATGTTTTGTGTGTGGTTTATGAGATACAGTTCGCTGACAGATAAACAGATGGACGGACATCGGACGTTTAGTAATAGCGATAGGCGACTCCAATATGTTTTAAAAATCGAAGTCGTTAAAGTAAACCATCGACTTGTCGTTTAAAAAAATATTCGAGATGTTTTTGATGGTTCGACTCAATGGAATCCATTCCTAATTTTTGACTATTTGAATCGATCACTCTCCCTCGAAACTCTAAACCATCAAACCATCGAGGCACAAACGCACCATGCGCCAGTCACATTAACATACAGAGTCGGACACGAGTCAAAATCGAAACAATCGAGAACCACCGAGATGTTCGAACAATCGAAACCAAAAAAAAAAACTCGCTATCGCGCACTTGTTGGGAACGAAACCCCAAAAAAGTAATTATGTGTAATTAATACTTAGATACGTCTTCTTATAAATGAAAGAGAAGACATTTGTAACACAAAGAGAACTTCCATCCAAAATGTGTTGGTTCGAAAAATAAAATCCCATACTTTACATCAGATAATCCCTGTAATGTTCTTTCGGAACTAAATTTGCAAATTGTCAACACGATCGGGTTTCTTTTCAGGATCAGATAAAAACAAGATCGTTTATCCAAAACTTTTTAAAATTTATGGAGCTCTTAAACGGATCTTTTAAGGTCCCACTTTGCGCGGGCTTGAACTCACTGGCGGGCGGGGCCATAAAGCACGCTGTCTCACTTGACATCGTGGCCGAAAGAGATAGTATCAGTGATGAGCGGTTAGACGCTAGTCCTCACGCACGACGCGACGTCTGCTTTGCACATAGCGCTCCGAACCATTCCGAATAAAAACGAAATTACACGATGCACACATGTCATACCGTTTCGGTTGTTGCGGTGTGTGCCGCTCGAATTCGAAAAACAAAAGATTTAAAATAATACCTAAGAGCGTTTTCACATTATCCAATCCGATATCGGTGTCGGACGCCGATCCGATATCGGGGTAAGTAAAATGTATGAAATATGTACCTGTCTTTCATATTCTCCGGCCCGATATCGGATATCGGAGCACGGCATTTCATACATTTTAGAGCGTTTTCAAATTATCCGATCCGATATCGGTGTCGGACGCCGATCCGATATCGGGGTAAGTAAAATGTATGAAATATGTACCTGTCTTTCATATTGTCCGGCCCGATATCTGATATCGGAGCACGGCATTTCATACATTTTACTTACCCCGATATCGGATCGGCATCCGATACCGATATCGGATCGGATAATGTGAAAACGCTCTTACGTACCTTTGTTCGTTTCTCGGCAATGAAAAAAAAGACAAATTTTCATTTGTTTTCTTATTTTGAGACCCTTCTACTGCACAATAATGATCAAACACAACACGACGCGCGCCGCGTCGTGTACCCGCTGTGGCGCCGCACTGAGTTCACCTTCCTATTGTCCGCGGACGCGGGCCACATGACCGGCGTACTGTGCAGCAGCAGTTGCCCGGATCAGACACAACACCCGCCTCGCTCAATTGGGCAGTTGCCTGACCAGACAAAAAATCTCTCTGGTCGGATGACGCACTCTAAAGACTAAACAAAAAAAACTAGGGCTGTTGCCCGGACCAGACACAACATCCATCTCGCTCAATTGGGCAGTTGCCTGAACCAGACACAACACCCGTTTCGTTCAATTGGGCAGTTGCCCGACCAGACATAACAACTCTCTGGTCGGAAGATGCACTCTAAAGACTAAACAAAAAAAACTTGGGCTGTTGCCCGGACCAGACACAACATCCATCTCGCTCAATTGGGCAGTTGCTGGAACCAGACACAACACCCGTTTCGCTCAATTGGGCAGTTGCTCGGACCAGACACAAAACCCGTCTCGTTCAATTGGGCAGTTGCCCGACCAGACATAACATAGCCGGTCGGAGTGGAGGGTGCTAGGTTTTTTCGTTACGGAATTTCTGGATTCGGTCCCCACGCTCAAGGCCCGCGATAGAAGCTATGCAATAGCTTAAAAAAATACAGTCGAATTGATAACCTCCTTCTTTTTTTGAAGTCGGCTAATAAAGCGTAGATATTATAGGTAGTCAACATACACGTCATACGAACGATATAGGCCGCAGTAGACTGAACCAAACTCAGACAGCTGCGCGCGGCGCTGTGACACGTCGTCCCCCCGCACCGCAACCGGGGGTAACTTTATTCAATGAGATGCACGATAGTTCTGAGTAAAAGGCGTACGTGATAAAATACAAAAAGGCCTTTGGAAGAAGGGGTTTTACGAAAAAACCACTGCATCAATCAATTTCAAATAAAATTTATTAAATTCTTCGATAAATTTGTGGTGTCGGTACGGGCTTCGTTTTTGAAATTTTATGCGTCTTTTATTTCTAATTTACGCTCAAAGTTGTGTTAAAGTTAACCAAAAAAAACGAAACTTTAGAAGCTCGTAACTTTTTATTGGCTTATTATTTTACAATTCTGCTTCCGTACAGACAAAATTAATAATGAGACAAAACGATATCATGTTTAACTTTGGATGTCCATGGTCAAATAGTGGAGTAAAACCCCCCCGAAATTTGTATGGAAAAAATGTTGACTTGAGTCGCCTTAAAACAAACAGCTTTAACCCAAAAGTGACCAAATATTCATATTTACATAGTTATAAAATTCATCTCTGCGTAAGACCGTTTTCACATTTTCCGATCCGATATCGGTATCGGACGCCGATACGATATCGGGGTAAGGTAAATATATGAGATATGTACCTGTCTTTCATATTATCCGACCCGATATCGGATATCGGAGCACAGCATTTCATACATTTTACTTACTCCGATATCGTATCGGAGTCCGATACCGATATCGGATCGGATAATGTGGAAACGGTCTTAGTCGTATAAGTTCATATGTGTACCGAATAAAAACAAAACCTACTTTCGAGGTTTACTGTGACAGATGAACAGACAAATAGAAGCACGAATGATCCTAAAAGCAGGTTTTCATTCGTACGTATGGAACCGTCAAAAGAATAGAAAAATCATTCACTGTAATATTATTTCATTAGAGTCACTAGCGCTGCTTCAGAGATGGACCACACTCACAATGCGGCGAAACAACAGATTGTCTTACATAATGGGCTTTATCTATAAAAAATTAAACCATAATATCCAATCTCTCTGAGATTAAGCTATGTGGCACATCTGTCGTCACGTGATTTGTGGCATCATTATAATAATGTAATGTTATTAATAACAAAGAAGATTGAACGCTATCAGTGAGGTATAAGGTCGTCATTGATTTGTTGAATGTCTTATTAATTACAAGAACACAGAGTTTTCTATCAGACCTTAATTAAAGAACATAGTAATTAAAGTAAATTACTTACGTATTATAATAATAGAGATATTGCTTTTCATATTCCAGATACAAAATTATCTTCATTTCCACGGAACTAGAACTTAGATATTAAACCAGTAAAACTCTAAATATATAAAAAGAAAAACTGACAGCCAGACATATAAATGCACAGCGGAAACTACGAGGCCTAGGAATGTGAAATTTTGCACAGTTTTCTTTCGTGACATAGGAAGCAGTAAGAGAGAATTGTCCAAAATTAAGCCCCTAAAGGGAGAGACGGGAATCGAATGTTTTTATGGTAAACCTATTTTCACACAGGTGAAGCTGCTAACAGAAGCTAGCAGTTAGTAAGCCAAATATGTCTTAGTGCTGGGCGAAGGCCACCCTCTCCCTTTGCGACACTTGACTGTCCTCAAATAAAAGTACAAGTACCGCAGTACTTGTACTTTACTTGTACTTTTACTTGTGGTGTGTTGGAGGACAGTCACTGGCCCGCAATAGCTGAGAACAGAAGCTAGTAATTTCATAAAATGTCTTATCTGAAATACCATGTCCGTAGTACGTCCATAGCAGCGTACCTTGATTAGGTGCAGGATGCATGCAGTTGAAGTTACAAGTCTCTACAGACATTAATATTCAGCAGCAATATCAGATTAATTTAGCTCTTGACGCGGATGTGCAACGGGCAATTAGCAATTTAATCGAGGAGGTATTTCATACGAGAGAATTTCATTTTTATATAAAATAGCGCGGCTTTATTAAAAATGCCTACTTTTTAGCGGACATCGGTGTCATAAAAACGTCGCATACTCGCATATTATTTATATCGTCCAAATCATTTACGCATCATTACCATAAGTTAGCTAGTCTGCACGTTATGTCATCAAAAAACATTATTAACTTTTTTTTTAATGCGAAGGGGCTAATTAAAATTAAATCTCTCTATATGCTCCAAGCTGAACTCTACCTCGACAAATTTTATATGGTTACAACTTGTTATCGACATGACAGTGATCGAGGATGTTTTCGGTTGTCAGGGCTTAGAATTTATTATGAACCAAGTAAGAAGTCTAAATTTTATTATACACAAAAACAGTGACAGTGATATCTACCAGACAACATTTGGACCGTAAGATCTTAAAATAAAATAAGAAGTAGTCTGCGGTGTGCTTCTAGTAAAAAGTAAAAATTTGCTTCTACCAGCGGCTTCGCCCGCGTGATAGGTATCTCAATACAAACTTTGGACCCCCGTGATTGCGAGGGCTCTTTAGCGCATGCATGGAGAGAGGACAGTTCCCCCTTCGCTGGAAGACCGGGAAACTGGTCCTCATTGCGAAGCCGGGGCGCCCCGCGGACTCTCCGTCCGCGTACCGGCCCATCGTGCTGTTCGACGAGGTGGGCAAACTCTTTGAAAGAGTAATTGCAGACCGCCTCGTCGGGCATCTGGCGCGGGTGGGGCCGGACCTTTCGGACGGCCAGTTCGGCTTTCGCAGGGGGCGTTCCACGGTGGACGCCATCATGCGCGTGAGGGCTCTCACGACGGGGGATGCGGTGATTCGGGGCAGGGTCGTCTTGGCGGTGTCTTTGGACATCGCCAATGCCTTCAACTCCCTGCCCTGGAGTTGCATCGGGGCGGCACTTCGGTACCACGAGGTGCCCGCCTACCTCCGTCGTATGATCGAGGCCTACCTGTCGGATAGGTTCATCATCTATCCCGGTCACCAGGGAGAGTGGAGACGGCGAGAGATATCGTGCGGTGTTCCCCAGGGATCGGTACTAGGACCGCCCCTGTGGAACATCGGATACGACTACGTGCTGCGCGGCGACCTCCCCGACGGGGTCAGCGTGGTCTGCTACGCAGACGACACGCTGGTCCTGGCGCGGGGAGAGTCGTACCAGGCGGCGGCCGAAACAGCGACACGCGGGGTTGCGATAGTCGTGGAGAGGATCCAGCAACTGGGACTCAAGGTGGCATTGCTCAAGTCCGAGGCCATGTGCTTTCATGGCCCTCGGTACGCGCCACCACCGGGTTCCCAAATAACGGTAGGGGGGGTCCACATCGGCGTCGGGTCGGCGATGAAGTACCTGGGACTCGTCCTCGACAGCCGGTGGACTTTCGAGGAGCATTTCCGACGTTTGGCCCCCAAACTGGACAGGTCTGGGGCCGCTCTGAAGCGGCTCCTGCCCAACCTAGGGGGTCCAGACGCCCCCTGCCGGAGGCTCTACGCGGGAATCGTTCGGTCCATGGCCCTTTACGGGGCGCCGGTTTGGGCGCCGTCGCTAGGTAAGCGACCGGCGGCCAAGCTGAACGCTTGTCAGAGGGTCATGGCCATCCGGATGGTGCGGGGATACCGCACGATCTCCCGCGAAGCGGCGAGCCTCCTCGCTGGCCTGCCACCGTGGGATCTGGAGGCAACAGTCCTTGCACGCATGCACGATTTGCGCGTGGAGATGCAACGCCGGGGCGAAACTCCGCTGCCGCGACAAGTCGCGGCATGGCGGACAGAGTTCCGGCGGGATCTCAGGGTGGCATGGCGACTGCGACTGTCGCAACCCAGTGCTGGGCACGCCGTCATTGAGGCGGCCCCTCTTTGAGGAGTGGTTGGAAAGAAGTCACGGCGTCCTCTCTTTCCGTATGACGCAGGTCCTCACCGGACACGGTAAGTTCGGGAGGTTCCTGCATCGAATCAAGCAGGAGAGGACGCCCGGGTGTCGCCACTGTGTGGACCGCCCGGAGGACACGGTGGAGCACACGGTAGAAGTGTGCCCCGCTTGGGCGGAGCACCGCCGTGTCCTTGTGGAGGCTATCGGGAGCGGCGACCTCTCGCGCCGGGCCCTGGTTCAGGCCATGGTCCGGAGCGAAGAGGGTTGGCATGCGGTCGCCTCCTTCTGCGAAGCAGTAAAGCTCGTGAAGGAGGCTGCTGACCGCGAGCGCGTGAGGGAACGGTCCTCACGCCGCCGCCGCCGAGATCCCGATCCCGATTTCCGACCACCGTAGGCGCGGGTTCGCGGACGGCGAGCACTGGGTAGCTCGCTGTCCGGCAGTCTGGAAATAATCTGGACCGAGCCCAGTCGTCAACGGCGCGTTCTGTTCCACGCGCGCCTCAAGGAGATGTCAGCAAACTGTAGGGGCCCGGTAGGGCCGAAGCCTCTGGGGGGAGGGAACATGTGGTATTCCTAAAGGTTGACACCGAGTCCCCCCCAGAACGAAGGCAACGAAGGAACGGGGTAGGGGTTTAGTCAGTAAGAGTCTGACACGCCCTCCCGCTCCGCCCAAGAGCGGGGGAAGTCATTCTGATGATTCCCCTACCAGAAAAAAAAAGGGGGTGAATTGATTCTTGGAGTGCCTAGTGAGATTTCTGAGCAAATCTGCCAATAAAAAAGATTTACGAGGCTTCTTGAGACGAGCTGAGTACTCAGCAGGATGCCCTGTCGTCTTGTGAATCGGAACTTCATTTGAAGAACTTTGGATATAAAGTTTTATAAGCAGTTTATGTGCTCTTGACTTGAACTGAACGCTATAGTAACGTTTTTATTTACGTTTTAAGGCCCTCACTCACGGCGACTTTTTGTCGCGCTTCTGTCCTGATCGTGCGTTTGCATCGATACAGTCGCCATGCTGTAGCGCGTTAACAGCGCGTTAGCATCGCTTCTGATTATGATAATGAAAACATTTTTTAGTATCACCTTAGAAACTTGATATTATTTTTGTTTATATCAAGTTTTTCATCATAACATCTAATGTTACAAACACATGTCTCTTTGTTACAAATTAACACAAATAATCAGCAGATATACAGATAGATATTATTTAAGCTATACTTCATAACCACTATAAGGACGAGCTTACGGACCACCATGAGCTCGTTCTCCGCTTGGCTAGGACCAGGCCGTATCGACGGCGTGTCATGTTCCTCGTGTGCCTCAAAGAGATGTCAGCAAAACTGACGGGGTCCAATAAAGCCGATGCCTACTAGGGCAGCGATTACGGTCGAAAGAGTAACCGTGGCCGTAAAACGCAAATGACAAGTAAAGAATACAGGTCGGTTTTATTCAGTAAAAGTCTGACATCCTAAATTACTTATTTTACGTACCTATTGCCAGTATTTTTGCTCGCGTGAAAATAGGTTTCTCCAAACAAATTTTGGAAAAGTTAAATTTCCAAATATTCCTTCTTAGTGCTCGCTTTTGTCGCATAGATTTCACACTCCTGGTCTCAGCTGTAGTTTCAGTTAGTTTCTCCTTTTAAATTATGTAGATAGAGTAATTTATGCAGCGTATTATAATTAAAATAATTACTTAGTCGTACATTTGTGCAAAACGTAGCATTCCAATTGAACGTACAAAGTTTAAAAAGTGACAAACGGAAAAAAAACTGAAAAGCTATTTAAATGTCTGTGCATTATGTATGCAGTCATAGTAAGCTCTTCATTCACAGCACTTGAACCTCTATCTGTGACGTCACAGCATTGCATCATCGTTTTCCGCACTCTTTCGCTTTGTCTCGAGACCGGACATTTGATATGCTAATCTAGCTCGACGGTGTTAAGACGCTTTCTCTAGTCTGTTAAGACGTTGTTGTACGCAAAACACAAAATCTGGTTGGAAGTTTTCAGCTGATTTAGCTTCCATTCCAACAATATGCGAGATAATATCACCTCAATAATACATATATTTTGAATGCCCATAACAAAACATAAACTTACAAAATATTCTTAATCAAAAAGGTTTTAATAAAATATAGAATCAACATCCTGGCCCATATACGACGAAAAAATTTGAAATGCCATTTAATAAGAGAGAAAAAATAATTTAAAAGTTAAACTTAATGGCATCTTTGTATTTTTAGAATAAGTGGTCAGTATGATTATTGTCAATCTAAGAAGGTTTTAGTGTACTTGATAATTCTTCATGTCTTTTTGAATTTTGTTTTTTTATTCGAATTTCATTTTTAAAAATTTAAACCGATAAACTATGAAATCAGTTTATAGCGGGATTTTTTCAAGTCATGTTTAATTTTGATTTGAAGCAAATTGACGCTCAGTGGATATTGTGTGTTGTGTTGTGTGTTGTGATAAGTGTAGTTTTGCAATTTAACTGGACAAAAACTATAAATCGCGATTTTAATAGAAATGAGCTTAAAGTTTTATTGTAGGATTCTTTCCGTTTCATGTTTAGTAAAGAAATACGAGTAAGTTGACCATTTCTTTTTTAGTTTAACTGTAGCAAAATTATAGTTGTTTCTCGACCTTGGTATGATAAACAACAGTTACTGTTACCACACTTAGGGCCTATTTCACCACCTATGATTAAGTTTCGAGTATCTTACTTGACAGATAATTTCATCCAAATTCTGTCAAATTTTTGAATTTATTCAGTGAGTAGTGCCTACTCGGAGATGGTGAACGAGGCCCTTAGTGTAAATGTGGTACCGTTTATCTTTTTTTTAGTAACCTGGTTTTGTTTTAGTAAGTTACTTACTATATAGGCATTCGTCCAGGACTCCAACTGTTAAGTCTAAACAAAACGAAAAGTAAGTATCATAAAATGAAACTCACTTAAAACTCCCAATTACAGCAACTTTTGTCCCGAACCCTACTAACATCTACTACTACTAATTAAGAGCGAGACGAAAACGTCTTTTTCATCCAAGTTGATTTATGTGACAGACAAACTTAAGAACAGAGATAAAACTGTTTTCAGTTGCCATTTATCAGGAAGAGATTAAAGAGCTTTTAAAACATTTTGATTAAATGATAATTGATTAATCTCAGTATCTGTAAATAGAATTTTCATTATTGGTAAATAGAGTTGTGTTTAAAAGTTAATGAAAAGCAATGTAATTTTTTTGGATGATTTGAAGGGAAACTGATTGGTATGTTAATTAAAATGGGACTATCTGACTTTAAAATAGATTTATTTATTGGTTACGTTTAGTACAAAATAAAAGTTTAAAAAGTTTACTAATTTAAAATGTTAACTAGAATACGCTTTATTAAAGCAAATAAAGTGTATTCGTGTCATATCATACTGTGATAGCTTGACGCTGACGTTGACCAAACTTATAATGACGAACGTAAGCGTAGCATCCGTGTACCGTGTACAGTAAGTACTTACAGTAAGCCATAGTGTTTGTATCTGTAACATATTATTGCCATGAACGACTTACACACACATGTACTTATATGTATTTTATTTATGGGTAAATTACGTCGTTATAGGTTTTTTTTTCTTCAATGAGTATATTTGAATTGGGTTATTATGGTTTTTTTAAATGCATTTTTAGTAAATTAATAAACAAATGGTAAAATGAACCAGTAGTTCACAAGCTGCAGTATTCATGTGCAGTGATAGGTTAATATCGTGATACTCAAGTGCAGCGACCTTAATGGGTAAATGTGGTAAGCTGGCCGCTTTTCACGTTGTTTTAATTGTATAAAGTTATTACTTATGCATTGCAGTAGCGGTTTATTATTATTTATGGTTTGTCCGAAAGCGACTGAAGGTTATCGACATAGCCCGAAGAATCACCAAACTTAATTGGTAGTGGTAAGGGCACAATTCTCAAAAAACAGATGGTCGATGGGTACTTAAAGGTTCTTGAGTGGTGACTGCGTGCCAGAAGACGCATGGAAAGGCCTCCCATAAGGTAGACCGATGAGGAGCTGAGACCTGGTGAGGGTCATAGGAATTCGATAGATGCAAGACACTTAAGATCGATCATTGTAGCGATTGTTGTTTTTAACAGCGGCCTTTGAACATAGGCCTCCACGGTCTATGTTCAACAGTAGACATTTTTCGGCTGAAATGACGACGATTATTTTTAATGTGGTATTTATAGTCAGAATGACTTCTCCTGCTCTTGGGCGGAGTGGGAGAACGTGTGAGACTTTTACTGTGTTGATGATTTGTTATTTATGGTTTGTACGAAACCACCAATTAATCACATGGCAAATGGTAACTTTAGTCAAGGATTGATAAATTAATATTCCCTGCATCTCATAATATATTGCAGCTATCAATTCAACCACAACTATCCCAAATAATGACCGTCTAAAGTCTCGCTTAATCTGTTCTGTGAGACACTATTCCATAATTAATTATATTTAGTTTACAATAACCAAATTCAGCTTTGCCTACGACTTGATCTAAATGTTGATATATAAATTTCTACTTGTGTATTTCCTTGTGTTGTTATATTCTTAAAGTTGATTGTTTTTAACTATACAAGGCGTCGTATTTAAAACAGTTTCTTTTTGATAAGGTATGTGTCTAATTTGCTTAAAAATAATAGTAGGTGTATCAGTTACCCGGGTGTGTCCACTGTGTGGACCACCTGAGGGCTTGTGTGGAGTATATGGTGGAGGTATACACGCTTACAGTCCTTCTGTTACCAGCCTTAGAGAAACTGATGACTAGAACTTTTGCATAGATTTGTCTTACTTAGTCACAGTTCATAATCTAAAAGTATATCTACCTACTACGTAACTGAACTGTGAAACTATTCAAGGATAAATAAATAATACCTAAAACTAAATTTGCTTTTATACCCAGTCTAGCAGAAACGCGGTTAAGTGCTGAAAATGCCTAAAAGTCTTCGTATATCATAGAAACGAGGCCATTGTATAAAAATTTATTGTAATTTCCGAAACATTTATTTTTTCTGATGCCTTTGGTAAAATAGCAGTCTCACATTTCGCTGAGTTGATTGAGTGGTCATTGAAAAAATAAATACGAGACACAGCTAAAGAACAAATATAAGAAACGATTTATAAAAAAAAAACAATTTTAACAAAAAAAAAACACCGACTTCAAAAAATAAATATTCCAAAACAAATTAATATGCACTAAAAAGTAAAAAAATAATTGCGTATTTTTGTAAGCCGGTACAATTATTTTTATTTTTGGAGTCGGTGTCAGCCAACTAGATAGGTTTGTTATTTATCACTACAAAACATCACAGTTTTACACCAGTTGTGTAAGTAGTTGTACTTAAATGTTAGTAAGTTCATATTATTATTGCTAGGTTGTTGGCGTTTCCTTGGCTGACACCGACTCCAAAAATAAAAATAATTGTACCTGCTTACAAAAATACGCAATTATTTTTTTACTTTTTAGTGCATATTAATTTGTTTTGGAATATTTATTTTTTGAAGTCGGTGTTTTTTTTTTGTTAAAATTGTTTTTTATTTCTTGATTTTTAGTGAATCTGAAAGACACTAATTACTTATTTGAGTATGGGTAGACCTACTAAACGCGCTGCTCATAGAGTCCGCGCCGTTTAAATGAAACAAAGGAAGACAGGGAGAATTGCCTATTTGAAAAAAAGGAAACTTAACTCAAGGACAATTTCAGTCGCGTGAAGTAGCAACATATGGTAGAACACTACCAGAGAACGTGATTCCCAAGGACGTCAACAGCTGTGGTGTGGTTTTCTCTCATCAATAAAAATTGGCCTCGAATACCGAGTGATGTTGAGACGCAACATCGCCGTATCAGAAGGACTAGTGAATGGAGCTATGGATATTATAAAAAAAATCAAACGGCCAGCCTTGTGGAGAGACCAACTGGAGGATGGCGAGCTACCAGATGCCGTATATATTAAATTTGATGACGAGTCTATTGGGCTTAGACTTAATTAACAATAATGGTTGGATACCCATACCTCCATCTAGTACTACGTTTCAGGCATTGAGAGGTTACGGAGATGTGGAGCGCCGTATGTTGCATCTAAAATTAAGCTGGGCGGTTACAGTTCACAAACTCCAGGGTACCATCCTTGAAAGAGCTGTAATTGACCTTGGCAAAAAAATTGCTAAAGGGCAAATATATATTGCACTAAGTCGTGTCAAAAGTTTGGCAAGCATAGTTTTATCGGATTTGGACGCCAACAAATTGTTAAATAAACCACACGACGATAGATCATTGCAGGAAATGACAAAAAAAAAAGACTACGAAATCTGTCTTCCGATAATGAAGGTCACACATAAGTACCTAAGTCATAATACACCTTTTTTTTTACGAGGCAAAATCATCCAATAAGTCCCACCCTGAGTGGAGCGGGAGGGACTGTCAAACTTGTACTGACAGTCATACTACTGTCATACTCACCCACAGTGTTCCTTCAATAGCCCTTTAAGTTCCAGGGTCACGATTACCCAGGGACAGTAGTGCGACCAAGGACCAGCTAACGTAATTAGGACGCATGAAATTTGAAGAATATCTCATCAGAACAAACATCTAATTATGTTTATTTTAGTTTCAGTATTGCGTTTTTCGTAAAACGTTGAAGTGCCCTTAAACATATTTTTTTTCGAAATAGTTTTTATAACCTTTGTAGTGAGTACAGACGTGATATTATGTTGTGTGATGGTGTAAACAATGCTTAGATATGCTATAGCAACAATCGCGGTTAATCTGCTGTTATTTATTGAAGAGTTCCCTCGATTTCTACAAGATCCCATAATCAGATATTAAAATGGTGACAATGGGACCACACGGGAAGCACCAGCTTTCAAATAAAAAAAGAATCATGAAAATCGGTTCACCCAGTCGCAAGTTATGAGGTAACAAACATAAAAAAAAAAAAAAAAAAAAAAAAATACAGTCGAATTGAGAACCTCCTCCTTTTTTTGAAGTCGGTTAAAAACTGTTCACGATGATCGAGTATCATCGTCATAGCCGTAAATAAAGTAAATTACATGAAAAAAGATTTTTTTCTGTAACATAGTCAGCCTTTTAATATTCCACTGCTGGAACAGAGGACTCCTATCTAGGAGAGTAAATGAGCCGTAAACCGGTCCATTGCGGTTAGTGTCACATACCTATCTTCAAATATTTTTAGTTTTGGGAATAGTAGTGTCGATATAAATTACACAAAGCAGGCTGGCTGAGTTTGAACTCAGGACCCGTAAGTCGAGGCAATTACCACAAGGCCACCACTTCTTCTCACCAGTCAGAGCTGATGGCAGCCAGGGTTGGCAATCGTTGGAATGGGTCACCTACTGTGGCCCTTGTAAAGGGTAACAGAAGGAGGACAGAAGAGTTATTTGATGATTTCCAACGTTTAAAAAAAGGTTTGTCTCCAACCCCAAAATATTCAGAAATACCAACGTTAAGTGTATTCCGAGTATGTTACTAACTGCTGCCAATCTTCACCCGCATGAAAGTAGAAAATAAATAGCTTATGTAACTTAGTGAAGATGTAGCTTTCTAAAGATGATTTTTTTTTTTAAATTGGTCAAGTAGTTTTTGAATTAAATCGTAACACATAAACAAATAAACAAAAAAAAATCTTTCCTTTTTACGAGTATAATATTAGTTTAGAAATACGAGTATAGCGAGGGCCCTTCCATTAGTGAAGACTGTTAGACGTTGATAAACAAAATCAAGAGATTATATTATTAAGAGACAAAACAAGCTACTACTTTGTGGAATCCATTCAAATCCGTAATGAGTTGGAAGATAACGAAGTTTTTATGGTTTTGCTGAAATGAAAACCTTGTTGAAGAAAATATTTACCCAAATGAAGAGCGAAGATAATAGGAACCATTTGAAGGAGGCCTTCGACGCTGTAAGGAATGCTTGGAGCAGTATGAAACATTGTCATGTTTTTTTTTAGATCTTCTGATAAATATAATAATTATTCTTTTGTTTTAACTAAAAACAAAAAAATATTTAAATTCGGATATTTCTGAAACAAGATGAAATGTTACTTTTGTTTTTTCTCTCTAATCGAATATAAAATTATTTATTGTGGTACACAGGTAGAAAGACCGGCCTTTTGGTGTACAATAATTAAAAAGGCTGTGGTGAAACTGTCTTACTAAAAAGAGACTTGCCTCCCCAAAACGAAGTTTTTTTTACTAATTTTTTCTGACTCATTCGCACTTTTTCCTTTCAGTTCTGGAAAATCTGTCACCGGTTCGTCCCATCATCTCTTTCGTGGCCTGCTACATCCCGTTTCACTGGCTCAGGTATGTAACCTTTTGCTAACTTTCATCCATAATTTGTCGGATATGCAGCAAATATTTCTTGCCCCCAGTCGCATTAAGGTTGGCCAGCTTTATGAAGTACAATTTAATCAAAACTACAATGTGTTATCTCTCAAAAATATATACTAAAAAAACAGTTTTACTTACCTCCTAAAGATACTTTAAACATTAATAAGGAAGGTATGGTTGACAAAAGCCTCTAAGGCCGAAAATAAGGAAAACCGTTTAGTATTCGTACAATTTTTACTTAGAATTTCCATAATCTCAGCAATTAACCGTGTTGACAAGTATGGAGAAGACCTTTGTAAACAAAGTGTTTGATGGCCCGTTTTCATAAAATTAATTGCTCTGAAAACACTCAAAGTTTATGTACAAGCTATTAAGTTTATCAGATGTTTTCACGGAAAATACAATTTGTTTCGGTCTTTGAATTATATTTTTGTTTTAAGCACTGTTTTTTCGTTTCTCACGTTATATCCGTGTGCCGTGAGGTATACTCGAGGCTCGAGTGAATAGGCTATTAACAAACAAATGCGTGACACTGAATATCAACGATTGTATCACTATCAGTTAGGATCGCAGTCAAGCAATCGTTTATAACGTTAAAAAAAATGGGTTGGCTTCTGAAAGGAAAGCCCGGGGCCCTGTAACGAAGGCAAAGAAAGAACAAAGGAGTGGGTTTTAGTCAGTAAAAGTCTGACACGCCCGCCCTCTCCACCGTTAATACCAAAACCCTTTGTTATTAATGGGTTATAGAAAACCTATTCCATTCAAGACTTGGTGCTGAAGATTCACTTCCCTGAAAATACCGATGGCAATGGCTAGGACGAAATTAGACAAAAAACCGGCCAAGAGCGTGTCGGGCCACGCTCCGTGTAGGGTTCCGTAGTTTCCCGTCCGTCACAATAAATGTCCCCAACTTTTCAAAAACTGTTCGTCCCATCAAGTTCAAAATAATTTTCCTAGAAAGTCTTTATAAAGCTCTACTTTTCAGATTTTTTTCATATTTTCTAAACTTATGGTTCAAAAGTTAGAGGGGGGGACGCATTGTTTTTTACTTTTGGAGCGATTTTTTCCGAAATTATTGATATTATCAAAAAATGATTTTAGAAAACCTTTATTCATTTTTGAATACCTATAAAACAATATAAAACACGTTAGGATTGAAATATAAAAAAAAATGCTTTTTGCTTTACATGTAGGGGGGCTACCCTAATAAAACATTTTTTTCCCATTTTTATTTTTGCACTTTGTCGGCGTGATTGACATACATATTGGTATCAAATTTTAGCTTTCTAGAGCTAACGGTCACAGAGATTAAGCGAGGAAGGACGGACAGACATGGCGAAACTATAAGGGTTCCGTTTTTGCCATTTGGCTACGGAACCCTAAAAAGACGTATAGTCAGTTCCTATGAAAATAATAAATAGAATCTCGTGACCTCCATGACAAATCGATTGAGCCGGTTGAGCATGAAGAAGTAACAAACATAATATTATACACTCACAAAATTGCTCCTTTATAAGATTAGTGCGATTAAATCAGATCAATCTTTCAAGTTCGAGACGGGTAAAACTCAATAAAATATCTGCCTCGAAGCCTTCAGTGATTCAGTTTAAACATAATTAACTTTATTTCATTAAAACCGCGTTTTCAAAGTAACCGCTAAAATGATTAATTAGAATTATATGGAAGTTTATAATTTACCTACATTGATCAAGGTTTGAAGCGGAAAATCGTGCAGTGACTTCTCTCTAATCTATACGCAGCTTTGATTTTGGTGGGTGGGTTTTAGTTCTAATGCCCTAATTTTCCACCTAAAAACAAACTTTGATTTTATGAGATAATTTTTTCACGCTTCCTAACATTTACATTCAATGATAAACATATTATAAGTATGTGAGGTTTTAATATGTTACAAATTATTTACAAATTATACTAAATGAAATAGAAAAAAAAACCCTAACGAACTAACTAAAAATTAAAAATTAACCTAAAGAATGGCGTCGAAAAACTCCTCCCCATCGCTGTCGACTGGTAAAGTACCCAAAAGGCTGGCAGCATTGCCACGCTGTATGGCAATGCTTATTCTCTGACCAAGATAAAAGCCAGCCCTTGGGTCACGCGAAGTGTCAACAAGGCATTTGCATAGGTCTTTAAACAATTGGTGGGCGCTCGGACCCCACGATCCAAGAGTTTCAACCCCAAACGGCTCGAATATATAACTACCTACTAAGTTATTATATTTTCGCCGTTTGAGGTTCTCCGCAGACGCAGCGGCAGCACCAGCACAGCACGACGAGCTAGGAACATGAGATGGCGCAAGAGTATCGACGCAAGTAGCGTCCCACACTAAAGGCCTACCCATCTTCCAAGGAAATAAAGACATACCGTCCGGTCTCTTGCCATCGTCGCGTGCCAGGCCATGAGGGTCTAATACAGCTGGAACGCCGACGGTGACAAGAGCGCGTCGGATGATGTCATTAATATTCGCATGCCGCGCTATGCGACCCGCACTACGGCTGCATGAGAGACCGTGGTGTCCGAGGCTGTTGACAACTTCGCCACAGCGGCAGCGATGAGGAGAACAACAGGGAGCGCCAAGACGAAGGGAAACAGCGAGGCGGAAAGTAGTATCGTCGAGCAAGGTGCCTATGTTCGACGACGGTAGTGCGTGAAGCCAGAGACCCGACTCCCACTCCCCCACGGCAAGCAGGCGCGCACGCTCCGCAGCAGTAGGAGATGTTGCAAGCAGGTTATCCTGCACTACTTTGCAGAGCGGCTCGTCCCACCGCCTTTGGGAAGAAAGGATGTCGGGAAGTTTAGAAGTCGGGCAAGCGAGCTTCCAGGCATTTACGGCCTCAGCTAAGCAGGGCACATTGAAATCAACCAGTGAGGAAGATAAGATATTCCTGGTTAATTTCTCAGTGCCGTGAACCGAGGATATAAATGCTGGTAAACTGATACTAGTAATTTTGCGGACGCCGAGGCCTCCCATACGTATAGGAAGGGTAGCTTGAGCCCAAGCTCGGTCGTCCATGGCCACATTTAAAATTAATGAAAGAGTATGACGGATAATTTTGTCCATTTTTTCTAAAAGATGAGGGTGTTTCCATAAATGAGAAGCACGCAAAAAATAAGTTAATTTTGGGCCAAAACAGCAGAAACGAATTAAGGTGATGGCCGAATGAATATTAATTTCGAGCAATCTTTCCGAAATATCATTAAAATTTTGAATTTTTTCGTCCACAAAATTGGGAAAGGAATTCTCGAAAATTGGAGACCCTAGGAGACGAAGAGAGCTTTTTTCCATAATTTTGATTTCTGGGGCTATTGTCTTGAATTTGGAAATAGTCAATTGTCTGTCAGTACTGTCAGATAAAAATAGTTCACATTTTGAAAAGTTGAGATCCAGGCCTATGGAGTGGAGTTCATTTTTAAGAAAAAGGAGGTCATCCAAAACTGTTTCTACTTCGCCTCCAAGAGTTCCGTCATCGAGATACCATACATTAAATTTGGAATTTAGCTGCCGGATAATGGGGTGAATCGCTAAGCTAAAAATCACTGGCCCGAGGGGATCACCTTGTTGACAGCCAACAGCAGATATCAAAAGGTTGTCCCGATATAGTAATTTAGTAGGATTTCTGTAACATTGCCAAAGAAAACTAAAAATTTGAGGTACTTCTTTTTTAGATTCTGCCAGCAAGGTGTCCCTATTAACCGAATTGAATGCATTTTTTATGTCAACTTTCAGGATGACCTCTCCTTTGTTGGAATTTAGATAGGTCGACAAAGCGTGTACGGCAGCCTCGCAGCCCCCCTTGGAGCCGTAACCTAGCTGCAGGGGCTGAAATTTTTCCGAAATAGCCTCACCATAAAATTTACAACAGATCTTGGCTGCCATACGACGGTACGTAGTACCCACTGCAATTGGACGAATGCCGCCATCTCTCTTGCGTAGGGCACATAAATTGGCCCCATACAAAATATCGATGACGGCTTCGTTTACCTTGCCCGAGAGCATTAGGTTAATCAGAGCCGTAAGTTCCTTCAAGAGCAACTCACCAGCTTCCCCGGCGCCTGTACAGATAAGGTCCTTCAAATGCTGAGGACTAAGGCCATCGAGGCCGCCGGCAGAGCCGCTTCGGAAGGAGCAAACGGCTGTGACTACCTCTCGACCTGTAACGGTGAGGGAGTGAATATCCGAATCGGGGGGATCAGGAAAGGAAAGACCATCCGCTGGGGCAGGGTGTTTACTTTTCAGAGCCGCTAGCGTATCTGGAGAACAGGGAGCCAGCACATCACTACTGAAGAGAATTCTGGCTGCTCCGCTAATGTCACCTTCCCCTAATTTACTTTCGACCAGATGGGATATACCTCTTGAAGAGGTAGCTCTCTGTGTCGATAATTTTGGGTCCAAATTAAAAGCCGAAAGATTACAATTTTCTTTAATTTGAGAAGTCAAAGTTTTTTTGGTTGCCAAATCCTTTTGAACATGTAATATTCTATAAGGGAAGGTGAGAAGTTGTTCCCAAGCACTTAACGAGTTCTCCCGGGCGGCAAGGTGCACACAGCTTGCTAAATGTTGTGCTACTACAGGCCTTGCACCACGGGGAACTCGTTTTAGAACAGGAACAGAGTTTTTGAATTTTGTAAGAGTTTTCCAAAGCGGGTCAGAAATTAATGTAGCTGGTGTAGGGGATGTAGGAGTAAGGACAGGGTCTGAAATTAGTGCATTTTGGGGTTTATGTGCCTTACCAATATGCACATTCAGACCCCGCTTACCTTTGAAAAACCGTGCTTGGGTGCAGAGAGGGCACCTCTCCAGAGTATTCTGTGATGTCGAAAGTTGAGACGCACTGTCTACCACCGTAACACTGCTGCCACTCAACATTTTATATAGTAAAACTTAATAATAAATATATCACTTAATTAACTAAACAATAAAGAAAAATTAGAAAAAAAACAGGCAAAAAACACAAAACAATGTCAACTGTGACACAACACACGTCAATCCATGGCGCAGTCGCTTTGGCGGCCTGGGGCGCCGCAAAGCCGAAAAAGACATTTCGGCGGCGGCACCCTGGCAACCGTTGCTCGGTAACTTGCTCGTAGGCGTCGCGTCCAGACTAGACTTACTTATTTTTTTATTGCTTCCTGCAATTACTGAATTTAAATCGGCTTGGTTGTTTGTACGTTTTTTTCCAGTTTCTATTTTTTATATTGGGCTTTTCTTAGGTCAACAAAACCAACAGTAGGTATTCTTTCAGGGCACTTTTTCAATTGACAACGGTTTGGATGATTTTATTTATTTTGCATAAAAACTACGCAGCCTTCAAACCACAAAAATAATAATTTAAATATTATAAATATTTAAATATTAGATAATATTATTTATTCGTATTTTTTATCGACAGCTTGACATGTCATCATGAAAGAAATTATTTTAATTATTCAAATGTAAATTGTTTTTGTTTCTAATATATATATGTATACATATTATATGTATTATATTTTCAGCTATGCGACCGGTACAGAGTCCCTAACGTCTGTACATAAACGCCTTGTTACTTACTCGTATATCTCTTTTTATGAACACGTAAAGTATCCTCTCGTCGTAAGACCGGACATACTTGATACATGTCATATACCTACGCGACAGTTTATCACACGCAGCCGTTTACAACAACTGAACATTATTTACGAGCCACTATTACGGAATAAGAGGCACAGAATCGGTGTGATGGATCACAAGACCTTTTTGTTTGGCCTGAAGTGACAGAAATATTAGCTTTGGCAGGTGTTTCCGTACTTTGGTCGTGTTTATGTAAACTGAAATTAAAAACCGGCCAAGTGCGAGTCGAAAGCGGCAAAAAAATTACGTTTGCTGTATGGATGCCTCTCGGCAACAAAAATATATCTGTGAAAATTTAATTTTTTTAACTATCATGGTTCACAAAATACAGACCGACACACAGACGGACGGACAGCGGAGTCTTAGTAATAGGGTCCCGTTTTACATTTGGGTACGTCCTATCGGTCCTAAACCCAACTCAACCCTTACAAAAAGTAACTAAGTATAGAATTTAAGTATATTCACTTTATAGGCGTTATTAAAAATCTCAGTCATTAGCCAATTTTTTAGCCATTCATTTAATAAATCGAGTCTGAACACGGTTTATCGATGCAGATTTATTTAAGGTAATTTTCACGGATCGACGGATGAAAAACGAGCGCAATCAATATCACTGAAGATTTCAGTGCGATCGACCTTGAGTATACACAAGGGAAGCCTGGTAGCGTCCGTATCTGTTGATAATCTAAAGAAACACATTCATTTAGCCCAATACATTGCACACAGCTCATCATCATCATTTCAGCGAAATGGTATCATTTCAGTACAATTGCCACAACGACTGGACATGTGCGTCTCCCATCTATCGGATTGTCACGACCCTTACTAAGCCATCGATTTATAGCTATTAACCAAAATTGTGGAAGAATATTTTCAAAACTATGACTTTTGAATTTCAGTCCTATTATATACTCGTACACTGTCCTGTACGAGTATTTTTCTCATTTTTCCGTAGTGTTTGTGCAAGATGCACGGCAACTAAATCATTATGCACTCAAAATGATTGAGTATCAATTTTCCTTAACGCGTTACGAAGTTTCCCTCTAACGGTATGTTACAGCAACATCGGTAGCCCATAATTTTTATGTAACTAACGTTTATTTTTTCGAGAAACTTTGCATAAAAAGTTCTATTTTGATTGCGTAAATAACTTTCATCAATATCTTATACTTGTAAATTATTGACTTTTTGCGCAAATTTCCAAAAATATTGTCTGATATTATTAATGAATTTAACATCGCCGGAATTACAATTTATGTTAATATTTATACTCATGAAGCATGTGGCTATTTTGTAATTTATATTTCAACTGTAACGAGACATGACACTTCGTAAATGAACATCAAATACAAAATTACCTTTCCTTCATTTTCAGTTGAAAATAAAATTCAAATAGCCTGCTTTAATTTCCTTTTCATGTTAACCAACGTTTCTACAATTCAATAACTGAAATGTCAGAATAAAAATTGATCCATCTCTCTAATTTCATATTTTTTCACTCGAAGCGTTCGGATGGATGACGTGATTCCACAAAAGCATTTTTATAATAATAATAATAATATGTATGTGGCATGCTATTTTTTATATTTTTAAATGTTTTTATCTTATCTTTTTGTATTCAAATATTAAAAAATATGATTTATATGGATTTAGTGAAAATAAAAAAATAATAATATAATAATAATATGTTTATTTGCATAAAACATGGTATAAAACGGTGTTAAATAATACTGTATAGCACATACATGTTTAGCTAGGTTATAACAAAGCATGCAAAATACTTAAAATTAAGCAAGGTAGGTTAGAAGCCATCAATAGTTAATAGTTTAAAACATCAAAATTTTTTGTCAATAAATTCCTTTAAGCTATAAAAACTATGTTCGAGCATCCATTTGTAAAATTGAACTTTAAACAATTTTAAATGTAAGTTTTTAAATTGCCTCGGTATTTTATTATAGATGCGCACACACATTGCTAGGCAATTTTTATTATACTTAGCTAGTCGAGGCAGATCATTCAACACAAGTTTATACGGATTTCGTCTGTTCCGAGGATTGACATCATTTGCAGTCTTAAATATTTTTTTATTTTTCATTACAAACATACATATTTCGTAAATATAAAGTGACGGTAACGGTAACAAACCAAGTTTCCTAAATATTGGTTGACATGAGTCATCAGGTTTTAGTCCACAAATTGATCTCATGCACTTTTTTTGAGCGATGAATGCTCTTTGGAAGTCGGTGCTGTTACCCCACATTACAACCCCATTTTGTTCAAATTAACGTGTATTGTCTAGAACAAACCAGATTGAATGAACTCCAATGTCGAAATTGAAAAATCTGTTAAATTGTTTAGCAGGTTCTATTTTTAACCGACTTCAAAAGGGAGGTTTTTTTTGTGTATGTTCACTGATGTCGGTCAGTTGTAGACCGATTTATGGGAAGGTTTTACTTCCGAATTGGTTCCATACTTTTGTTATGATGGGTTATGTGAAAGTGATGAAACCCTGGGCCATGGAACGAAGGCAAAGAAGGAACATATGAGTGAGTTTTAGTCAGTAAATAAACTAGTCTCTAAGATGATATTGCGGCATGTGTAATACTAATCGCCTTATAAAACACAGAAAAATATCTTTTTTCTGTGTTTTATAAAGATTGTAATCAGTCTTATTATTAAATTTAAATTTAAACACACATTAGAGATAGGGATTACACCGGCTTATCTATATCCAGCTGCTTTATTATAACCAGTCCAGGCTTTGTAAGCGATGAGGTCATTTAAATCCTTTTCACGATAACAGAATTGTTAAGTTAATCAGTTGAACCCTTTTTAAGTAGAAATATGAAGGTGCAGAACATACGTTTATTTAATTTATAAATGACAAATTACAGATGATCAAGTTAGTATTTTGAGGTGGGAAATCATCCAATAACTTCTTCCGCTTTACGGGGAGTGACAAAACGATTCAGACTTTTACTGACTAAAGTCCACATGTGTCCTTCTGATGCCCTTCGCGCTCTAGAGCTACAGTATGTCTATAATTTTCGCAGTCCTAAGGCATCGTCCTAGGGCCCCTTGATTTTACTGAAATCATTTTTTGAGACAAGCGTGGAACAGCGTCCAGGCCGAGCTCGAGACGCGCGTGGAGTGACTCCACGCGCGTCTCGAAGAGATGATAGTAAAACCGTTAAGGCCCAGCAGAGCCGAAGCTTACTGGGGACATGGGTCGACTTCTGAAAAGGGTTACTGATAGTCCTGAGATGAAAGGGCAACTGAAACGTCTGTGTGGTTTTAGTCAATGAAAGACTGACACGTCTTTAGCGCTCTAGAGTGGGAGCACTCATTATTGATGATTGCCCACCTTAAAAAAGCCTATTTAATAATATCTGTAAAATTTTAACAATATTATTATCTATCTCATTAACTACCATAAAACTTAGAAACGACTATTTAATAAAAAAGGTGAAATACCAGTGTAAAAAAATAAATAACAGAAATGAGTAATTATTATTATTGTTCTGAAATTAATGTAAGTACAAGCTGATATTAATTTTATTGCTAGCAATTGATGCGCAGCTGTGAACTTGCCACACGTTTCACTGAGTATTCAATTGTCAGTTCAATCGACAGCAGGATTTAAATTTCGTGGAAAGAAACAGCGAGTCGAAATAATTAATGCAGTGAATAATCTATATACGAGTACACCGTGTGTCATACATTGACGCACAAATGAATACCATGAATCTAAAACATGATTCTGGACCAAAAAGGCAATGAAAATTTTTTTGTTGGCTTTTTCCTAATATTAAAAAAAACAGTACTTACTTTTTTCATTTAAACTGTATAAAATTCCTATTGAAAAAAAAAAAAGATTTAATAACTTTGAGGTTTATTAAAATAACGGGGTTGATTAGATCTCGGTTGAATACAGTTTAAATTTAAAAAGTACAGAATGAAAAAGAAATAGGATAAAACCGTCGAAAATTCCACCACTGGAGTCTAGAATCATGAACGGCATCCCTGAAATTCGTCTGTGCATCGATGTCAGACAAACTAAGTATATAAAAGGAAAAACTGACTGACTGACATTCAACACACGATTCAGCCGAAATGACTGGGATTAGGATTGTAAAACCTTGTGCAAGGTTTCCTTTTATGACATAGGCGAGCACAAAGAGAGGATTTTCGGACACAGCTGCTGGCTGAAGCTAGTAAAATTATGATAACCGTTATACGTAACCAGTATGTAAGCAATACTTAAATGAGCTAAAATATTTTCAATTCTTTTGTAGGTGAAACATACCTCTGTTTAGTTTAACATTCACTTTAGTAAGAAAAATAACTGCAAATACTCTCAAACTCTATTAGAAAATGTTTACTTCTAATTAAAGATTAAATGAATGTCCTAACGCAGAATTGTGAGGAGACCCAACCCCAGATGATGGGCGCAGGGACGGACGAAGAAGAGAAAACAGAATGACAGATAAAATATTTGCAAGAGTGAACAGAATGACAGATAAAATATTTGCAAGAGTGGTTAGGTGTTACACAAAAATCTTAACTACGTGGACGGAAAGCAAAGGTTTTTATATATAAATATAGCATGGAATTAGGAACACATTTGCTCTAAAAGTTTTAGTATAATATCGTTGAGCAGAAACATCGCATTTTCGTAGTTTTATTTATAAAAATAGTGACCGGTCCCAAGGCTACCTATCGCTACAGTTGCCAACTCGTCGAGGGACGAGGTTGACGAGGGTACTTTCACATAAATACGAGTATGTTTCTTATTGTTTGAGACTTGGCAATAAAACATATTGTTTTATCAAACGGAGTGGTGACTGAATGGACACACTAACCCTGGGTTGACTAAAGAGAGCCCCAGGACCCCGGAATTAAGGCAAAGAAGGGACAGGAGTGGGTTTTAGTCAGTAAAAGTCTTACACGCCCTTCCGCTTCGCCCAGAGCGGGTGAAGTTATTTTGATGATTCCCCACCTAAAAAAAAAAACCCGTGTAAACGAAGCACGTGTTTCTGAAAAAAATTCAATGCTAGATTTATAATACCTACAACTAGTTTCTGCCAGTGGTTTCGCCGCGTGAAAGTAGGTTTATTTAATCAAACAAACTTTGGAACCTCTTTTCATCTTCTCCCCCTCATAGGGCGAATCATAGAAATTTTGTTTATTCTCAATTTTCTTTTTCAAATACTTTTTAAATACTTTACTCCAAGTCGCAATACCCGCGAAACGAGACACAATAGTAAAACAATAACAGCGCGGTCCAATGAGACCGGTTGGGGATTCATGAATTAACATCTGTTGGGACCGCTAATATTATATAGATTTAATTGTTACTTTGGAATTTCATTTATACGTTAATGTAGAATCCGATAGATGCAAGACGCACAGGACCGGTCAGTATGGCAACACTTGGGGATTCCTGTATCCAACAGTGGACGTCTTTTAGCTGACTTGATGATGATGGTGATGTAAATGGCTAAATTGGTGAACGTAAAATATTTGAGTTAAAACAGAACCCACATTCGATAATTTACGCTGAAACAAAGTTATCATAGCATAATACGGCTTTAAATCCTCTCAACATTATTGGAACAAAGTTTGATTAATTAGTATAATTTACTAACTTAGCAGAGAAGTAAGTACATGAAGCATGTTACACGTAGAACATACGAGTATATTCACACTGAACTAATTCGAGTTAAGATCACAAATGTCGTTCCTTCTTACATTCAGATCTTCATAATATTCAAACCCAGAGCGACTATAACGTCAAAACTTACTAAAACCTCTTCAGAGATGAATTGTTCTTAATGAAACAAACTTCTCGAGGCACAACCGTATTTGTGTACGGAATTGATTGAAATCGTTTTAGTTTGCCAGTTTACAATACCTACCCGTATGCTACTTTTTATGTGGGAAATTACTCATTTATTTTTTCCGCTCTGGTGTAGTAAAACAAGAGGCTCACAAGTGGTTTTTAGTCAATTAAAGTTTTTCAAAACTTTTATTGTGTAAAATCCACCTACGAGTTAACTCAATTACTGGACCTTAACATCTTCACTGAGTAACACAGGTCATATATATGTTTTACTTTCACGTGGGCAAAATGCAAAGCTAGTATATCTTTAACTTCATGCAGACACTTTTCTAAGATAAAGAGTGATCCATGGGGATAACCCTTTTATATCCACAATCTTCTTTGGACCTTTTGAGGAGAGACGATTTCTTTAGAAAGTGGAAAAATACCATAACATGAATATACTTATCTATACAATACTTTGTCCTGAATGACCGACGAATCAACGCACAGCCTAAACTGCCGATCGTTCTTTGTATGAAGTAGGCGTCCAGTAAGAAAGGATTTTTCAAAATTCTACCTCTAGGGGGTGAAAAAAGGGGCAAAGATTGGATGCACCAACGTGACTCGTCTTTTTAAACCAACTTCAAAAAGCAGGAGGTTTTTAGTCATTTATTTGGCAGAATAACGTTAACTGGGACAGATTCCCGCCAAAATTTTGACAGTTACTTTACTAAATAAAAAAACCAAGCATATTTAAACTAGAGCATTTTCGAACAGGACCTACTTCGTCCATAATATAGATAAGGACACTTTATAGTGCCCGTGGTTTGACCTAAGCAACCAGTTTTCACAACCAAAATACGCCTGAGTTATGGAAAGACGAATGACATACAGCATCCGTTGATGGAGTGTGTCCTGTCAAAAATACTGATGGACAACTTGATTGAGAATCTAAACGTTTCGAACATTGTAACGGACGCCGAGATAAACAAACAAAAGGCTACGTAACGGTAGTCGAGATAATTATGTAAATAAACAGCTTAGACCTTAAACAACAGCTGTGAGATTAGATAAGTAAATAAACAGCTAAGACCCTAAACAATAGCTGTGAAATAGAACAATGGAAGCGAGAACAATGCCACCAATAACGGCATTAGTTCTAGGAAATACGTCACACAAAGGAGCCGAACGCACACAGCTGATGTAAACAAACGGTTTGTTTACGTTCGCGCATGCGCAGAACGAGGCACGGTGGCGCCACTCAGGGCGCACTACTGTTCGCGACCGACAAGTCTCGACAGGTCGCGACAGGTTCCTGCCTGCAGAAGGAAACATGAAGGTTTATTGGAGGAGACGGCCAAAATTGATGGAAAATGGGGCCGTCCTTAGCACGACTTGCACCTATTACTTTGGGGTATATTTATGGGCCGGATTCATACGTTCGGTACAGTTCGTCCAGTTCGTCGGAAAAGTAATTGTAGTAAGTGCAAGTCGTGAATTCTCTCTCTAATTTCTATGTACTCTGTGTTTTATGTGTTTTTATGTGTTTCCTTGTGTTCTCTTTGTATTTAATGTGTTCCTCTAACTGATTATCGTGTGACTTTTGTGTATTATTTTGACTTTTCGTGTAATTTCGTGTAATTGTGATTGTGACTTTAAATCTTATTGGAATCTGACTATAATCTGTGTACATATTAGTGTTTAGACTCGATTGTGACAAGACATCCCACCTACTAGCCCTAAATTGTGCCTAATGTAAAATATATGGTTAAAGTACGACGTTTTAGTGTTTGATTTTAAAACTCATACAGTCCACTCCCCACAGTGTTGGTCCTTCGAGGCAAGGATTTGGGGTTTGTGTAACAAGTCGAGTCAGTGCTTAGTGTTTGCGTTTTGCGAGTACATAGATTAAATTCAGTGTTGATAAAAGTAAGTAGATTCAGTGTTGATAAAAGTCAGTAAATTCAGTGTTGATAAAAGTCAGTAGATTCAGTGTTTTTAAAAGTCAGTAAAGTCAGTGAGCAATGGTGATCACTCGTAGCCAGAGTGACCTCGCTGAGTTAGAGGAGCAGAAGCGTCTCAAGGAACGCAGAGACGAGTTGACGGTGATGCGCCGCCGTGAAGCGGAGCGCATCCAATTGGAGAGAGTGAGGCGACAGTTGCTTGATCCGCCAGCTTCACCACAGCTGGAGAGCATGATCGGGCCAAGCACAGCTACAGCGGACCTATTGACCGCAGGTCCGTCGACATCGGTGCGGCAAGAAGTCAGATCGCCGCCCCGGTCCGTACGATCGACGACGTCTGTCACAACTCGGCTGAGGCTAGCCGAGCTCGAGGCGGCCGAGAAGCTGGCCGACATTAGGAGGAAGGAGCTGGACCTGGAAGCAGAGGAGCTGGTCAAGAAGCGACTAGCCGTGGATGTCTCCGTAATCAGGGACGAGGAGAGCATCCACGAGGAGCCCATCCAGGTGGAACAACAGCACGAGAGAGTCGACCAGTGGCTGCGCACCAACCCACCCATCACACGGGGGGAGGTTGGGGGACGCGATGAGGGCCGAGAAGAGAAGCAGCTGCGCTTCGAGACCTCGAGGGCTAGGTCACCGACGCCGACCAGAGGTAGGAACAGCATCGAGCAGCTGGCCGCTACCCTGGAGAAGATGGCCAGGCCAAGGCTCAGGCACACCGATTTACCTCACTTTTCGGGTGCCGTGAGCGAGTGGCTGCCATTCAAGGCAGCAAATAGTGACACCACGAGCATGTATGGAGTGTCACCCGCCGAGAACCTCCAAAGGCTAAGAAGTAGTCTAAAGGGTGAGGCAAGAGATGTTGTGTCGGCGCTCCTACACACAGCAACGGAGCCCGACATAATAATGAAAACATTGGAGCAATGTTTTGGCCGACCTGAGGTCATCATCGATCGAGCACTGGACGAGTTAAGAAGGATACCCAAGCCAGGGTCATCAGCCAGTGAGTTGAACAGTTTCGCCATAAAGATTCAAAACACGATCTGTATTTTACGAACCATTGATCGTAAAGGGTACCTCTATAACCCACTGCTTACGAGGGAAATATTGGAAAAGCTGAGCCCTCACATCAAGGCGAGATGGTGCGACTACGCTAGCGAACATGAAGGTACAGTAGAGCCAGAACTTGTAATGTTGTCGCGTTTCCTTATGCGTGAGGCAGACAGGGCGTTACGATACTCTTACGCCCCGTCAACAAGCAGCGCTGTTTTGAAAAAGGAAATCAGGCCTACTGTAACCCTAAAAAAGAAACCTAGCACCGTATATACAACGGTCGACAAGGCTGATGAAGAAGTCCAGTGCCCCAGCTGCAGACAGAAACATGAGTTAACCGATTGCCCCAGATACAAGTCGTCAACGGTTGACCAGCGCTGGGAAATGGTAAAAAAGTATGGGGTGTGCTTTAAGTGCGCCCGCAAGAGGCATAGGCGCACTACATGCCGAGCTAAGTCGTGTGGGGTTAATGAATGTCGACGACCTCACCACGCTACGCTGCACAAAGAGTGGACGTCGCCCGATATAAAGAACGCGGCTCCAGCAGCAGATGAAATGAAGGCAACTGAAGAAGCGGTCTTGTCGGTGGCAACCCAACCCGCCACCGGCCCGCGGGCCGTACTATTGAAAATGTGCCCCGTCGTGATAACGGGGCCAAAGGGGGAAGTGCGCACACATGCACTGTTTGATGAGGGAGCCACTCTCACCCTCATCGATGAAGACCTGGCAGCGAGCATCGGGGCTGATGGGGTGTCGCAACCACTGCGCATCCATGGAGTAAACATGTCGTCGAGTCAACACGACAGCAAGACAGTAAATATCAAGGTCAAGGGCGTCAAGTCTGACAGTACGCCATACCTGCTGCGGGCTCGAACTATCAAGAATCTCCGACTTCATCAGCAAGCGATTCCAGAAAAGATGCTGCGACTCAAGCACCTGCGAGACCTGCCAAAAGAAGAAGTGTGCTACGAGTCTACGCGCCCAGGGCTTCTAGTGGGGACAGACCACTGGGAGTGCATCGTGTCCCGGCAACTTAAAGTTGGTGGTCCCAGGCAGCCCGCTGCATCCCTCACGCAGCTGGGCTGGGTAATTCACGGGACCATCCCCCGCAGCATAGTCCAGACCGAGGACAACGTGCTTCATGTCCATGAAGCTGAGCAGCAGCAGCGCGACCATCAGCTTCATGAAGAGGTGGAGGCGCATTTCAAGCTGGAGGCCATCGGAGTCTCACGACAACCACGAATAAACGACTCTGACCAGCGCGCCATAGAAGTCGTCAAGAGGACGATCACCAAGACTAGCCAAGGATATGAAGTCGGACTGCCTTGGCGCGATGATGACGTCACCATGCCGCCTAGTTACAACGCGGCCCTGCGACGCCTGCAGAACATCGAGCGGAAGATGGACTCCTCTCCTGAGTTCGCACAGCAATACAGTTCTCAAATCGAGAATCTGTTTAGTAAGGGGTATGCCACGCCGTGCGACGGGACGGAAGAAGCAAGCGCCGTCTCATGGTTCCTGCCTCACTTCGCTGTGCAGAACCCGAACAAGCCCGGTAAGCAGCGGCTTGTATTCGACGCGGCGGCGAGGAGTCACGGGGTGTGCCTCAATGACAAGCTGTTGGAGGGGCCTGACCTGCTGCTATCGCTACCGGGAATAATATTCCGTTTCCGGGAACGGGCGATAGCCATCACCGCCGACATACAAGAGATGTTCCTGCGGGTCAAGATTCGCCATGAAGACCAGCCAGCGCAGCAATTCCTATGGAGGGGAAGCGACCGAACGAGTCCTCCGCGCCAGTACAAAATGACGAGCATGATATTCGGCGCGGCCAGCTCACCCTTCATGGCCCACTACGTTCGTAATCACAACGCGGACGTACATGGGCATGACTTTCCACGGGCGCTGGAAGCAATTAAAGAGAGTCATTATATGGACGACTTGGTGACAAGCTACGACGACAGTAATGAAGCTCTCCAAGCCGTCGGTGAGATCATAAAGGTGCACGCAGTCGCCGGCTTCACTCTACGGGGGTGGAGCACCAATGATAGAACGGTACTAAAAGACGTACCTCAGGAGCTGCACGCCACGGCACCCACACAACTGGGGGGAGAGAAGCCCGAAAACAAGATACTCGGGCTCTACTGGAACGCGGAGAGAGACCAGCTCGGGTTCAACACCACTATGAACCGGGTACCCGCTGAAGTCAGACAAAGGGAGCGGGCACCAACGAAGCGAGAAGCACTCAGCGCGGTGATGTCCATCTATGATCCTCTCGGTCTACTGAGCCACTACACGGTACGAGCAAAGATAATACTACAAAGCTTGTGGCGCCTTCCAATAACATGGGACGAGAGGATACCGGACACAGAGAACGAGCTCTTCACCAATTGGCTCGCTCAACTCGCCGAGATCGCACAGCTGAGATTGCCCAGGTACTACACGTCCACGAGACACAAACAAGTGGAACTGCACGTATTCTGCGACGCCAGCGAGCAAGCGTACGCAACTGTGGCGTACTGGAGGATAGTGGGGCATGACGAAGTCGTGACTGTCATGCTAGTGGCGGCCAAAGCAAAGGTGGCGCCACGACGCGTCCAAACTATCCCACGGCTAGAACTACAGGCAGCGGTCATCGGGGCAAGACTCGCTGACTTCATTAAGAAAGAACACCGAGTTATCGTGAGCAGGACAGTGTACTGGACCGACTCGTCCACCGTCGTCCACTGGATTCAAAACGAGGGACGACGCTACACTCCATTCGTCGCCAATCGACTGGGTGAGATTGCCGAGCTTACCAAAAAAGAAGAGTGGCGCTGGCTACCGACACAAGAAAATGTAGCCGACGACGCCACACGACTCACCAACTCGCCGATCAGCGCGAACGATCGCTGGTTCCAGGGCCCTAGCTTCCTCCTCTCCACTGAGGAACTATGGCCACACCAAGCTGGAAAAAAAGACGAAGAACATGAGGTCCTGAAGAGTCAACGGGAGACAGCTGGCTACCGAACCCCGCCCGCTTCTCCAAATATGAAACATTGCTACGAGCGACAGCAAGAGTGTTCGCATTCATCGACATGTGTCGACGCTCCGCAAAGGGCTTGGAGTATCGACACATACAGCGCGCCGAGAAGGAGCTCCTACGACAAGCTCAGACCGAGAGCTTCAGCGAGGAAGTCAGGAGGCTTCAGTCAGCTCGCGTCGTCCCCAAGACCAGCAAGCTGTACCGCCTCGACCCGGTGTTTGAAGATGGTCTACTACGGGTTCGAGGCCGCATCGAAGCAGCGACGGCACCGAGCGACGCCAAGCGACCAGTCATACTGGACGGCCGACACCAGCTGACGCGGCTCATCGTGCTGCGAGAACACTGCGCTGCTGGTCACGCCAACAGGGAACGCGTGACCAATGACCTCCGACAAAAGTATTGGGTCATTCACCTGCGACCGACGGTGAAAAGAATTGAAAAGGAGTGTGCCTTCTGTCGACGTAGGAAGGCCATGCCGCAAGTGCCAGCAACAGGGGACTTGCTACGTGCTCGACTGGACCCATTCCACCGCCCGTTTTCCAATTGCGGGGTGGATTATTTCGGACCAATGATGGTCAAGGTGGGACGCCGTCGAGAGAAGAGATGGGGCGCACTATTCACGTGCCTCACCTGCAGAGCTGTACATCTGGAGCTCGTCGCCTCCTTGTCGACCGACTCAGCAATCATGGCGCTGAGACGAATGGCGGCTCGGCGAGGATGGCCACGAGTGATGTACAGCGACAATGGAACGAACTTCCGAGGAGCTGACCACGAGCTGCGAGCAGCATACATCGAATGGCTGCCCGCCCTGAAGGACGTGGGAATATCCAACGACATGGAATGGCGCTTCATACCACCTGGGGCACCAAACCAGGGGGGAGCGTGGGAACGCATGGTGCGAACAGTAAAGACCGCACTCAGCGTCACCCTGAACGAGAAGGCACCGCCCGAAGAGGTGCTGAGCACGCTGCTGACCGAAGCGGAGTTTGCAGTGAACGCTCGACCGCTGACGCACGTCAGTGTGAGCCATGAAGATCCGGAGGCGCTCACACCAAACCACTTCCTGCTGGGATCATCGACAGGGATGCCGACAACAGGTCCGTGCGAAGAGTCGGACCGACGAACATGGCGAGCTAGTCAGGCGCTCGCAGACCAGTTCTGGAAAAGATGGATACGGGAGTACCTGCCATTGTTGGTGCCACGAGAAGAACCGAGAAATAACGCCACACCGATTAAAACAGGCGACGTGGTCCTCGTGGTAGATGGAACGTTGCCCAGGAATACATGGCCAATGGGCATCGTAGAGAAGACCCACTCCGGCCCAGATGGGGGGGGTGGCTGAGGTGCGCACCCGCACCGGGATATTTCGGCGCCCCACCAGCAAGCTCGTCGTCCTATTAAATAAAGAAGAGGCTTCGCAAGCTACGCCGGGGGGAGAGCTGTAACGGACGCCGAGATAAACAAACAAAAGGCTACGTAACGGTAGTCGAGATAATTATGTAAATAAACAGCTTAGACCTTAAACAACAGCTGTGAGATTAGATAAGTAAATAAACAGCTAAGACCCTAAACAATAGCTGTGAAATAGAACAATGGAAGCGAGAACAATGCCACCAATAACGGCATTAGTTCTAGGAAATACG
Organism: Mythimna separata; assembly: GCA_030763345.1. Lineage (NCBI taxonomy): Eukaryota > Metazoa > Arthropoda > Insecta > Lepidoptera > Noctuidae > Mythimna > Mythimna separata. The sequence goes on along the minus strand of JAKKIA010000036.1, from coordinate 2,836,292 downwards.
TCACACAAAGGAGCCGAACGCACACAGCTGATGTAAACAAACGGTTTGTTTACGTTCGCGCATGCGCAGAACGAGGCACGGTGGCGCCACTCAGGGCGCACTATTGTCGCGACCGACAAGTCTCGACAGGTCGCGACAGGTTCCTGCCTGCAGAAGGAAACATGAAGGTTTATTGGAGGAGACGGCCAAAATTGATGGAAAATGGGGCCGTCCTTAGCACGACTTGCACCTATTACTTTGGGGTATATTTATGGGCCGGATTCATACGTTCGGTACAGTTCGTCCAGTTCGTCGGAAAAGTAATTGTAGTAAGTGCAAGTCGTGAATTCTCTCTCTAATTTCTATGTACTCTGTGTTTTATGTGTTTTTATGTGTTTCCTTGTGTTCTCTTTGTATTTAATGTGTTCCTCTAACTGATTATCGTGTGACTTTTGTGTATTATTTTGACTTTTCGTGTAATTTCGTGTAATTGTAATTGTGACTTTAAATCTTATTGGAATCTGACTATAATCTGTGTACATATTAGTGTTTAGACTCGATTGTGACAAGACATCCCACCTACTAGCCCTAAATTGTGCCTAATGTAAAATATATGGTTAAAGTACGACGTTTTAGTGTTTGATTTTAAAACTCATACAGTCCACTCCCCACAAACATTTTTCTGATTGAAATATGTTTTCGAGACCCATCAGACCTTTGATCCATTACACACAGTTTGATAAATTAGAGACAGTTTTCATATCTATTTTGACTTGTTCATATTCACGAGTGCACGCGAGTTGGCTTCTTCCGATTTTACCTACCTTTCCTATCTTTATAATTTTATAGACCAGCCTGAAACAAGGAGTGTCTATTTGTGTGTTTATGTTCCGGTCCGTTCTCTAGCCGTTTTGCATAATGAACGGCTAATCACCGGCGAATATTCCGGTTCACCTCCACCTCGCCTCACCGGTTACTACTACATAGTTAGTTAACGTTAACAGGGAAATGCTTAAATGTATTAAAATTTACTGAGAATATTCTCTTTGGAATTTTTAGAAGCATACCCATTCAAAATATGAAATAATGTAGAACTTTTTACATAATTATACAATACTTTAAAACAAAACATTTTTACTTTAAAAATGTCTTTAATCATTTTTTAGTGCATGAAAAAGATTCATCATTTCAGCCGAAAGCCGTCTACTGTTAAACATAAGCTTACTCAAAGTGTCGCCACAGTGAACGCGGTCCTGTGGGTCTTGCTTCCATCGGATTTCCGCGTCCCTCACCAGGTCACCGTTCCACCTTGTAGTAGGTCCTCTAAAGTCGCGTGAAAAAGATTATAATCCCTTTTTATAAAAAAAAGTAACCAAAAAACTCGAATGTATAAATAAGTAAAGCCACTTTAGAGTATTACTTTGTGAAAATATAAAATAGATAAATATCCCTACGACTTTAGTCGACTTTAGTAGTAGTAGACTTGGTCTTTCTCGTAGCTTTCTTAATGTAGTAACATATTATGAGCATAAACTAATATACGGTGACTTTATTTTTCTCTCCTTTTAGAGACCTAAATAAAAACAGCAGTATAAAATTTATTTAAAAGGAGACAAAGATACAGCTGTATGACTCAGCCGATCGGGGCGACCTGATGAAAATTTTCACCACTTACTGCAAATATGTCCTAAATTGTTTTACTATTTTTATTTGTGAATGCTTGTCTATTTAGCCAAGTGTACTCACTTTTACGTACATAGCCATACGTTAGGGTTATCATAGATAGTGTGTGTGTTTCTAATAGGTACAGAAGCATAGTAAATACAAGTTAACAGTCCTTTCTACCCTTTGATTAAAATATATCCCAAGCATCATGTTTACTACGTTTACTATTTGATATCAAACGCAATCATTGAATAATGAAGTTCATTCACCTGACAGCCTAAATGCAGAGGCATATGCATCATGTTGGTTGCCAGATGGACTCTGTAATATTGAGTCATCAATAACGTGCGTCTCATCTTTTATATTCATCCAATTTCTTCTGTTATATTGGTAACACACACTTAAACATTACATTACATTAAACTTGTGCAACTAAAATCAAATTGATGAATAAGGGCCTGTTTCACCACCTATTATTAAGTTTCGAGTATCTTACTTGACAGATAATTTCATACGAATTCTGTCACATTTTTGAATTTATTCAGTGAGTAGTGCCTACTCGGACATTGTGAAACAGGCCCTTAATGTTTCTAAAGGAGATGGAAAACGGTAGGCCCAAAAGTACGAAGTTGAGATATGATCCAAAAAATTAGTCATATTTTTTTACTTAAGAATATGAAAAACTCACTTCAATTCACATTCTAGAAGCAGAGAAATATGAGAAAGATGGTTTTCGTGAGATATCGATTCAGTAATCGATTACACAGTTACGAAAATAAAACTTTTGCACAAAAAAATTAACTCAAAGTGATTAAATGCACTGTATATATGCAATATAGTCTTCGATTTCAACTATGTACATATCAATAAATCAAATATCAATTAATTACTGAAAAAACAATATTAATGATTATCGATTCAAATCTCTCTTATTTTTCTTCTTATTTTTAGTCTATGTCACTGACAGTTGCCGACTGTTCTTGTTTGCTCACTCGTTTCGTGTTTTGCTGTGTTGTGTGTGATTCGGCAATAGCTTGCACCTCAGTCTGTGAGTAAATATAACCTCATCTAACCAGCTACCATCCTGGCCGGTTTAAAATACATGTAGTTAGATGGCCTATAAAGATTGTTCACAGCTATGGCAAATAATTATTTATTTATCAAACAATGTTATAATACCCTCATACACAATAGTACATACCTGCGAAACGAGACACAATAGTAAAACAATAACAGCGCGGTCTCATAGGACCGGTTGGGGATTCAAACGTTAAGTAGTGTTTATGTAGCTGAAGATTGATAAAAATGATCCATTTTTAGGTAAGCATTAGTGATTGTGTTTGTCAAGCATGCTGGAACTTAGCTCAAAGCGCTAAGGCTTACCTAACGCTTGAAGTCGTTGACGTTCATTTATACGTTTGAATCCCCAACCGGTCCTATGAGACCGCGCTGTTATTGTTTTACTATTGTGTCTCGTTTCGCGGGTATCTGAGTAAATATTATGATTTTTCAAACATTTTCTAGTAAATATAATATTAGTGCAAAACAACATATTTTGCACTTCAGGAATCAGCTGTTAATTACAGATTGTCACATAACTTCACTTTTACTTAATCTCTTATATCTCTGTTCTCAGATTGACAAAATCTGCTGAATTGTCAGTGAAAGGTTGATAATATATAAGCTATTAATTGGCACCACTTTCATCTTCTTACACCTAGGCCCAAGATTGTATGTAATCGTTTCAGTCTCCTTTATAATGATTAATTTTTGAATAAATTAATCGAAACAACACACCACTGTGTGGACACTATTCCTAAATATGAAAACTTTTAAACAAACTTCAAGAGAATTAGGAGATATTTTCTCTTGCAAATGGACTATACAAAACTGAATAAAATACTTAAAGAAACTAGATTGAATTTAACGGAGTAAATAATAAAATAATACCTGGAAAAGCATGTCTACAGACCTAACCTCAGTAATGCTAGAATTTATTTGATTTTGAGTAATAATTATTTGAACGAACGTTTAGTACTTAATATTCTAAAAAGTAAAGGAGAAGATGTCAAAATTAAACACTAATTAATGAAAAAATCGTTTACGACAATCTTTTTCTACCTATGTTGGTTTATCATGCGTCTACTAATCGATTTCCCGGGCAGTCAACTAATCGCCAAATAACTGAAGCCGTGAACGTCAAACAATCAAAAGTCACAGGTATCAGTGGCGCCCTCTGATACACGCGCTTTCAATCATTCTGGTCATATTAAATGTCCAGCGTACAATGCGGTCAGAGTGAAAAATAGACAACGTGAACAATGCAACCATGTAGCTTTCAGCGATCACCGCGCGTCGCGGTCATTCGTTACAGTAACAATAGCGCGAGACGTGTTATGTGGTACGCGCTGTATTGCCGTGAAACGCGTACACACGACTATTCAGAACAGCAAAGAACAGCAGCAACAAGTTTGGTGTTTCCGTAAAAACCCATCACGTCGTTTGTTAAAAAATAGTTAAGCTTCTGCTTTACAATGTCAGAATAACCACTATCTTGAATAAATTTAAAAATGGAACGGATTTTTTATGCAATCATCCGTCAAGTTAATTAACCAAAACATCCGGCTCCGGATTCATGTGTAACAAACGCCTGGGCGTCACCGATGTGTAGAGGTGTGCCCCGCTTTGGCAGAGCACCGCCCGTGTCCTTGTGAGGCGATTGGCGGCAACGAGATGTCAGCCACTTATAAGGGCGCAGCGGGGTCGAAACCTACTGGGGCAATGGGTTATGTAACCTCAGGGGAAAGTTAGACTTGCTCTTCGGCTTTGCCCAGAGCGGGAGTTACAATAATTTCCTATCTAAAAAACATACTTGGTCAAACAGGCCCAGCAATTTTTTACCTGTACACTGAAACCTGTGCTCTACTAGTTGAAAATAAGGCTCATAATACAATGAGAGTGCTACTGAAGTCTCGATTGAAGTCTAGATTAGGTCAGCTCAACAATGGGTTGCTCTGATGACAGCTATTGAAAGGGTAGGCTTTACACCGCCGCATTATTGATGAATGTAATCGAGCAACCGTCAGAATAAGGAATATCATTGGGTCGGTACTTTGCAATGAGAGCTAGATGCAAATCTCATTCCATTGTGACACTTCAATGATCCAATGAGCCCTGCGAAATTTTCTATCATAACTACCCGATTTTGGTGATACAATCTAGATTAGAAGCGTTAAAATAGCCTCAGATTACAATAGTTTAATTTATGGAAAGACGTTGATAGAATACTAGTAGCAGTCATTAGCATTCTAGACCCTTTGTATAAAACTGTATAAAGAGTGACTTCTTACAATTCCTAGTTTTCAATTTGTGTTTTATTTTAGACCAAATCGAACTGCAGATATAAATTCAACTTGTTCAATAGTATCAGAGACGTCCAAGTTCATTCGCCGATAAATCTTATTTCTTGCACTTATATAGACACGTTACGTTGTCACTTGGCACAGAAACCTCAATGCCAAACCTTTTTTTCTGCGTCGACTGTTTTCACATGATGGCGTTTGCGCGAAGAAACAATCGCTAGTTTTGTTTTATAGTTTACTACTATTTTATAATTAATATTAAAAGTTTATTATGTGGAACTGCCACTCAGTTTTAAGAGAAGTTTATAAGCAGAAGCTTAAGCATAATAAACCTCCTTTATATGTTCTGTGATAAACCTTATTTATAACATTGCCATTGTTAGGATTTAGGAATCATGCCTCTTTTCTAGGTAAAATCTATAACAAAAATCGCAAGAATGTCCCCTAAAACAATTTTTTTGTACGATTTCGTTATAGGTAAGCATCGAATATACTTCCTTCTAAATGCATTTAATAAATAAAAAATATTATTTTGAAATTTGACAAGTTGTTTAGAGAAACTTCAATTTTATTTTTATGTATTCAAAATATATTATTATTTCAAAGATTTAAAACATCTTGAATGAGACAAAAATTTTATTGAGTTTATATGGCTGAATAAACGTGACATAGAAGTTGCTAAATAGTGTGAAAAGCATCTCCTTAATCATAATGTTGGTCAAACTGTGCAACGTGATGCATCCGAAACATGACCCGGTTTATATTCTGATGTCTCATACTCAAGTTAAATATTACATTGAGCTCTATCCTTCAAGATATAAAGTTTAATATTGCTTGATTTAACTATCGTATGCTTGGTACGGCGATATTTGCTGAACACTGCCAAATAGCGTTTTATTCAAACATTGACTGCGGCGTGAGCTTGTGCCTTATGCCTTGAATATTTATCCGGCTCTCGGAATCGTAAATTGATGAAGAGGTTTCGAACAATTTTGAAGCTTTCAAAAAATTCAGTACTTTCTAGTGAAATTTTTATTCAGAGTGTTGGAAAGAAATGGTTCAAATAAAGTAAGTGTTACGGGCAGGATTTATTTGCATTTAAGTACTTAAATGCAAATAAATCCTGTAGTGTGTATCCTATAGTAAGTTAAATTTTGCATTTAAGTACTTTTTTCAAAAATTATCTTTACTAATATTATAAAGAGGTAAAATTTGTAAGTTTGTAAGTTTGTTAGTTTGTAAGTTTGTAGGTTTGTAAGTTTGTATGTAGGGGGTGATTTCTGGAACTACTGGTCCGATTTGAAAAATTCTTTCAGTGTTAGATAGCCCATTTATCGAGGAATGCTATAGGCTGTATACTATCACTCTACGACCCACGGGAGCGGAGCAGTAATGAAAAATGCGGGTGAAACCGCAGGGGACAGCTAGTAAGAAATATTATGCTTCTGCCAGTGGCTTCACCCACGAGAAAATCTGTTTCTCTACACGAACTTCGAATCTCCATTTCATTTCCTTAGGGGGTGAATTTTGGAAAATTATATCTTAATGTTCCGTTTTGGTCGCCTACGTCATAAAAGGAAAACTTGTGCAAAATTTTACGCTTCTAATCCCAGTAATTTTGGCTTTTTGTTGATATGTCAGTCAATTTCTCCGGTTATAATATATAGAAAATAATACATTGAGGATTTCAGGAGCCACTAATACACTATTTGAGCTCTATTATACTGTTTCACGTGCTATATTTGCGCTATTTGCTCTGTGCTCCGTACTCTGTCAGCGTATTTATAGAAGCAGAATCGTAGGTAACAGGTTTATAGGTTCTATCGCAACCATTCTATGTAAATAAATGCGTGGGTTATTAAGTTCAGACCGTAACGTGGGTGAAAGCACTGAACTATAAATTTGGATACTTGAAATGAGCTTTGAAAGCTAATAATATCTACTTTAGAACTGTTCAACATTTATATGAATTTGAAATTACAGATTGCATAGATTTAATTTCCATATATACACACATCAAAAGTGTCTAGGGATCAAGCATTTTTATGCGGATTTCTTGAGATTGAGATGTGGCTTTGTAATAAATTTATGATTTTATAAATTTATATGGATCCTTTTGGTGCATTTCATAATTTGAATCAGGAACTGTGAATCAAATTCGAGTAAAAGATGAAAATCAGCTGTCAATATTTTCCCTATAAAAACATACAACGCATTGAAGACATTATTAGTGCTACTGTTTCCCTACTACTGATTAAAACCAACGTTATTATGGAGCGGCGACGTCATTTAAGCAGGGAAGAAATGCTCAGAGCCATGGGAATGATAGAAGCTGGTTCCCGGCAACGTACTGTGGCTTTAGCTCTGAATACAAGTCAGAGTGTTATCAGTCGACTTTGGACACGTTACCGAAGCACTGGTACCGTGGCTGAGCGCCATGGAGGACGGTATCGCTGCACCACACGGAGACAAGACCGATACATTCAAATCTTAACTCGAAGAGCTCCAACAATAACCGCCATGATGTTAGCCGTGAGGCTTCATCACTCTTCAGGGAACTTAATTAGCGACCAAACAGTCAGAAACCGCTTGCATGAAGTGAACCTTCATTCCCGAAGACCGCTACGGGTACCACCTATAGCAATGCACAATCGTAGGATTCGATATCAATGGGCTCTTGAACACAGAAATTGGGCAGAAGAACAATGGCGTTTCGTGTGCTTTTCTGATGAGTCTCGTTTTGGTATGAGACCGGATACAAGACGTATACGACACTGGAGAACCCCTGGACGCCAACAGCGATTAAAATCCTGCCAGGAAGTCCATCCTTATAGTGGTGGAACTATCATGGTATGGGCGGGTATTTGGATCGGCGGAAGAACTGAGTTGATTTGGATCAGAGGCAACCTCAACGCTCAAATTTATGCTGAGACGATTGTATCAGACGTCATCGTTCCTTTACAAGTGCAAATCGGTCCCTTATTTCAGTTAATGCATGATAATGCACGACCGCACACCGCAAGAGTTGTAAGACAGACTCTCGCCGCAGCTAACATCAATGTCCTGCCCTGGCCTGCTCTGTCGCCAGACTTGAACCCGATTGAGCATGCATGGGATATGCTACAGAGAAGAGCTCTGCCGAATATGGAGGGTATCCAGTCGCAAGAAGACCTTTTTTTGTTGTTGCAACGAACATGGGCAGCCATTCCACAGCGTGATTTGGATGAACTCATTTTGAGTATGCCAAACCGATGTTCTTGTGTTGTTAGTGTTCGCGGTAGAAACACGGATTATTAATTGTTTAAGTTACCCAATAAAATTTTAAAGAAAACTGTTATTTCAGTCTTTTTTTCGAACTTTAATGTTAGTGGTTCAAATGTCAAAAATCCCTTTATTAGGAAAATGGCAAATTTCTTTATTAATGCAAAGGTGACTTGGTTTATCGTTACTGTGACAAACGAAAACACTTTATTTGATGAATCCTTAAAGAAAATTTTAATTAATATCAATCAGGAGAAAAGTTATTGCAAAAATATATGTTGATCCCTAGACACTTTTGATGTGTGTATTTTTATGTATCTGATGTCTATCTCCTAAAAAATATTACATAATCTCGCTCCCTCATCATTGATATGATCGAAAGACGTCGATGGTTGAACACAGGCCTCCCTCAAGCGTCGTCATAACTACCGGTCCTGTGCGTCTCGTATCCATCAAATTCCCGCGACCCTCACCAAATCGAAACGATTATTTTTTTATTTTATCCTAATTATATTTAATCCTGTTAAAATTAATCAAATTCAGTTATCGATTACAAAAGACAATCGATTACCGCCAGCACTGGTATGCCGACATGATAAGGTATGATGTTTTATCTCACGAAAGCGGGTGACCCATACTTGTGTGTGTAAGTGTACATGCACACTGTCTTTGTGTGCGTAAGCTCGGGAGCGCTCAGTCGCGGCCGGGTCGCCGGCTAAGTCAGTAGTGCTTCTTGGTTCGCGTCAAAATAATTTATCGAGTACCGTCAGCATGCAAGGTACGAAGAAACGGAGAAAAGTTGCTCGTAGTGCGATAAGGCAACTTAATGTTAATGTTTGGTGTGTATTTATGTTGTGTGTAATATATGAATGTATTTATTTATTTTACTTACTAGCTATACTTACAGTATGCATCAAAGCGTATAGCTAGCCAACAACTTACGAACTAGAGAATTTTACACAGATATTGATCACTTCTTTACTGCTATATAAAAAAAAAAACGAATTTCGGTTCCTGAGCAATCAGGGCGTTCAGCAGATTATTTATGTGGCGTAACCATGGTAACCATAAAAACCATCGAAGGAGCATCGACGCGCGCACCCGCGCCTGTCAGTCCACTTTGCTCACAGATGACAGACGCCACGCTCTTACTTTTGCTGTGTTAACAATATTAGTGGTGAGAATAAACTATTGAAAAAGAATCTGGGCCGTTTGATTGTGTTCCACCACCACAACACATCAACTTGTTAAACGATTTTATAACTGTATTGTTTATTTAGGCTCGTCAAATGATTGCAAATATTTATAATTTGTTCAAAGAAGAATATTAATTCACGGAACTTCATCGAAAACTAAATTGTGATTTATCATATTTGCGTAATATTACAAAACGCACTGCAGCAGCGACAGCGGGGTAAGTGAAACAACAGTGCAAAAAACTAATAAAAGAAGGAAGAGATGTCGCAAGTACATCTTCGAATTTTATGTCACCCATGATAAACCGAAGAAAGAGAGAAAATAAAGATGAATTTACAGGTGACGTTGTACGGAGCACAATACAAAATTTTCATATCGTACTAAAACAAATTCCAACAATAAATCAAATAAAATAAATAAATTGTTTATTTGGTCTCAAAAGGTTACATTACAAGTGTTAATGAAACAGCCCCAGTAAGTTATTATTAATACTTGTGTTAGGGTTATTTCGTTCCTTACCTTAATTGTATAACATTGGCAAAGCTAAGGTCAGTTTTGAATGAAAAAGTTGGTTTCGATGGATGTCTCGTAATGCTGCGTAAGTTATTAAATAAATTGGGCAACAAGTGGCAACTTTATTATTTTGTTCAATAGCGATGAGCTTGCTAACGCTACCTGTAGTTACGCACACAAGAGCGAGTGTCTATACACATCACAACTACAAGTATGGCTCACCCGCTTTCGTGAGATAAAACAACTATATTTACCCTCGTCATGGAAGCCACGATCGCGTTTTATTAATTGACCGGACAGCTCGCCATTGTGTGAGTGAGAGATTCAATAGTAGAAATGAATGAGGTTTTCCTCACGCCGTAAATGTGATTAGATTACTAGATAGAATGGCAAAGAAATTGCGTGTAGTGTCGACCTAATTTTGCGTATTCCTTTAATGATTGGGAAGATTAATATAATGTCGACTTCCGTACTTGTTGATCCTTAAATTAATAATACCTTTTTGATTATCTTTTCTTACTCTTAAAAAAATTTAATTAACAGTGGTTCTGGTTATTGTTTTTATGAAGCTACTCTGTTGATAAATATTTTGCGATAAATAGAATCCAGATCTCATACTTAACCCACAGTAGGCTTACGCTTGCGGTCGGTGAGCAATAGGTAGTTTGCCATCCGGCCGTCCGGTAATTGTCCTGACTAAAACCAAGCCGTCGATGGTGCACAATACAGAAGTAATTCCTAGTGTGAAGCAATGCTTTTATAAAACCAGAAAAGAAAGAAAATGCTATTGCCATCAGGCGTCGAGGCCAGTATTTTATTATAGCTATCTAAACAGCGTCTCACATCCAGGAAACCATAAAAAAGCGATAACATTAAAAATGCTGTAGAGATTCTAAAAACTGTTTTGCTAAATGGCCACCATGGTTCAAGTTACTTTAGGGAATTTAGCTTTTACAACGCCTCTCAACCTTTAAGAGAAGATGTTAAATAAAGCCAGCGGCTGTTACATTGACCGCACCATTTTATCAAAGTCAACAGAGACTTTCTCTCAGAAAAGTGAGCTGTCGGAAAGACAAAAGAGAAAGCACTCTATCTTGAAAGATCTGAACAATAACTTTTGATGCCAAGATGTAGATGTAGAAGTAGCTGTACCTGTTGATGTTGTATTAAAAAAGAATCTAAGCCTAAATAGGTATTTTGTATGGTGGTAACCAATCCAAATGCGAAACAGGAATACTTTGGTACCTACTTCCGATTGTTACGTCACAGTACCGTAATCTTGAAATCGATCTAGTGCCGCGTGGCCAGTTGACGTGACGTGGATTTTTGCGTTAAAATCCACGTTGTAACAAGAAAAGAACAAATAAAACACACGTGATATAAGTACCAGTTCTAACACTTTAATTACGTGTGACTACGGGTTTTATTTTTGTTCTGCTCTCGTTTCTCTACTAACCTTATTTATTTCATCATCATAAAATCTTGTTTTATACTTTTCTAGTGCCCTTATTATAAGCGCTTGGATTTTAGTTATTTTTTGACTTTTTATAATATTATAACTTCAGGATTATACTCGTATTACATGTTTTATCATCCTAGTATAGTCCTTTCAACCTGATTTCCGAACCCAAATTTTCTCAACTCACACTTAAAACAACTACTCCGCGAATTAAATTACGTTGCATCATATTATGTCCACTCAAATATGAGGTCATTCGATTCATAACATCCACCAACAATTTACCTATCAATAATGTTACATTGTTCTGTTAACAATTGCATTTTGCGGTCACTATGTGGAATCCTAATAGTAGGGGAGCCCCAGAAGGGATTTCGGGATTTACTAAAGCGCGGCAGATTAATATACAGGGGGATACCTTGCACCCAGTTAAGTACCTCCACCAAATATGAGGACCATATATAAAGCCGCCCGTGAAGGATACAGGATCAGATTAGTAAAAAAAAAATGACCCTCAGACATTTTCGAGCGCGTCAGATTAAGGTAGGGTAAGTTAATTACATCTTAAAAAGTGTATATTCCACTAATCTGACAATTTGAGAGAGACGTAAAGAAAGGGGAGGGCAGCAAAGTTGTAAAAAAAAAACGTCATCTCGACATTCTCGAGCGTAGCTAATTTTTTTTTTATTTTGAAGGAAATAATTCAAGAATAATGAAAAATATATAATCTGACGATTTCCGCAAGCCGAAATAACAAAAAATCGTCGATAAAGTTAAATGCGTGCAGTTGTGTGATGGCTACATTTCCTTCTCCGGTTTTCTAAAGAGTTCCCTCAAAATTAGATTTCGTGGGAATTTGAACTGATTCGGACCGTTAGATTTTGAGGAATTTTGAAAAATCTCAAAAAAATAAGTTTTATATTTTGATAGTGGTTTTTTTTTAATAACTTTTAAACGGCTTTATCGATCAACTTCAAAAGCTAATCCGCCTTTGAGCTTGAAAAACCACGTCGATCGCTACCAAGCTGGTCAAAATCGGTTGATTCGTTCGAGAGATATCGTGAACGAAAGAAACCCGAAAAAGTGATTTTTCGGTATTACTCCGAAATTTTTGGTTCGATAAATTAAAACTAGAAAATAACTTATGAGGATGATAAAACTGCGTTGAATGCCGCAAACCGCGTGAAAATTACTTGATCCGTTCAAAAGTTATTGCGGTTTGAAGATTCCAAAAATAGTGTTCTATGAAACTTTTATCAGACTTTCGAGCTGGGAGAGCTCAAATATTATCTCTTTGAACTCAGCGAGCTCAAAATATCACATAAAATATATTTTGAGCTCAAAAATGATATAAGTACAATTTTAAGCGCCCAGGAATGGAATTAGCTGGAAGTTGCAGGGGATTTTTTGTCAGATCAGGCGAATCCCTCTAGATAATCGTCAGATTATGAGACAGTACGTTTAGAACATAAAGATGAACCATATATATCTTAATCTGACGCGCTTGAGTATTTCAAAATGGCGAATTTTTTTTGCACTTTATGAAAGTGGCCACGAGTTTGCGTCCCATCGAAATGGTCAGATTAGTGAATGAGATCTTTTTTTTTGGTGCACTTAACACTCCCTTAGAAAATCTGACGCGCTCGATTAAATTATTTTTTTTTCCATTTTCAACCCTTCCATACAACCACCCCCATCATGCAAACGATCAGATTAACATACGTACATTATTAAAAAAACGTAGGGCACTGATGCTATCAATATCTGACGCGCTCGAGGATGTCCATGCAACAGTTTTTTTTTACATATTTAAAAATCTATAGCCGCTTCCCCCACCGATGAAAAGGTGTAATCATAGAACATTTTTTTCTTCTTATCATCTCAGCTTTGCAACCCAATAGGTCTCTACGACGCTCGAGTAAATCCCCATTTAGCATCGTGGCCTCCCCTACTATAATTAATGTTATGAGTATTAAATTCAATCAACACTATTTGAGTATTTGACTGATTCGCAAATATAATAAAATTAATATTTGAATGTCTGCTATTTGGGTTAGCATTTAAGTGTTTGCGTTAGATTCTAATATTGCAATTAGTAGGAATGTGGCTTACCATTAGAGTGCTTCTTAGTATTTGAAAATAAAACATACTTTGTTCAGTTTACTTTTAAAAACTTTACGAACTAAGAGGATTTAGTACTCTCAACTCTGGATATCAAGTGTAGTTTCCTGCAGCGGGCGTCACAACCAGTCGCAAGCTAAGATAAATTTTACGAACTTCAAGTTACGCTACATAAAACCCTAAAAAAGTTGGTAGTAAATAGTTTAACTTTTGTTGTTTGATCCCTTAATAACTAAACTAATTAGTGAACTTTGTGGACATTGAAGTATCGCGATAACCAATAACATATTTTGTTTTTGGTGACGTTACGATGTTGGACTCTTCTCCTGTCATAAGTAATTCACAGCTTGCTTAATACAATCTATAGTAGTATTGTAAAGCTGAAAAGTTTGTTTATTTGTTCGAACAAATTAATCTTAAAGAATACTGGTTCGATAGTCTTTATTAAGGTGAGTATAAACTACAACATTTACTTGTAACAGAACAACGAGCCGCTCTATGATATGTTCTAGTGTATCATCCTTTTACGAACTAAACGTCGAGCACGCTCGCCTCTTTGTTACAAACCAACGAGCATATTGGTGTAACATTTCGTCGAGCGAATTGGTGTAACATTTCGTCGAGCGTATTGGTGTAACATTTCGTCGAAGGAATTATGAAAAAGAATGAACGCAAGGTTGGTAAATGAGCATTGTGCATTGTGAGCATTTACCCGTAACATAACGTCGAGCATTCGCAGGAACGTTACATTACATGAAAATGCTTTGGAAACTGAGCTTTTGCCTGTATTGTACCATTCGTAAGAACGTTACATTACAGAGAAATGCTCCACAAAATGTTGTAGTGTATACTCACCTTAATAGTCAATTATTTAAGGAAGGTTGTAGAATGTAGGTAAACGAATAGTAAAGACATGGGTAAAACCGCGAGAAATAGCTAGTAGTCATCATCATCATCATTTCAGCCAAAAGACGCCCACTGTTCACACATTGGATTCCCACCACGACCCTGATCGGTCTACCTTGTGGGAGGCCTTCCAACGCTGCGTCTATCTAAAAATCTACATATTTATTCTTAAAAGCATTTCCTAGAAAAACAGAAACATACCAATCGAAAATAGGTACGATATACCAAGAATCGGGAAGGTATTAGCGAGTGAACAGATTGTTTTGCTAAAACAAACTTGCAGTTGTATAATGCAAGCCTTGAAACTTTGAGAGTTTCATCTGGATTTTCAGAAGCATAGCTAGTCCAGTCTGTAGTGCTCTGGGGATTTTAAAACGACACAGCTCTCAAACGGGCAACGATAGAACGGAAAAATGTTTGCAAGCTTTTAAAACAGTTGACTGTTTTAAGCTGTTTTTCCGAGTCTTTTTAATATTTGTACAGATTTTATAACAACATATTAGTAACAGTAGAAGTATACAGTTTAATATACATATAATACAATCTCATCAAAAACATTACACAGATAAATTGTACGATTTCGAGCAATGGTTAGTTCGCCGTCCAGCCGTCCGGTGTTCGATCAGACCGAGCACCACGCACCCAAAGAGATGTCAGCAAACCGTAGGCGCCTAGCAGCACCGATGCCCATTGATTAGGGTCAGTGGTGGCAGGTGGCAGTGGGTTGGGCACATTGCTCGTAGAACAAAGAATAAATGGGGACCAAAAGGTTCTAAAGTGGCAACAGCAGTGATAGGGCTCCGAAAGGTGAACCGATGACTTAGTGAGAAAACAGGAATGCGATGGATTCGAGATGCATAGGAACGTTTGTAGTGGCAACTTTTGGGGCTAGCCTGTGTCCAACAGTGGGCGTCCTTTTGCTGGAATGATGAAGATGAAGATACCCCAAACCACCTCGTATACATTCACTGTAATTATCTTCCCGTTGCACTGTGCACTGACGTTAAGTGTTAATTAGCTAAAATTTATGTTTACATTACTTAAGTTGCCCAAAGTTACAAACATCTAGTTTTGAATGCTATTCCGCAGCGAGTGTCATATCTTTGATATCCACTACCTAAAGCAACTCAGAGCCATTCACACTCGCAGCATTGACACGAGACACACATTGCACCAAGTGAATGTTTGAAATTACTGTAAATAAAGTTACTATAATATATACTCGTAGATATTATAATTCACTCAATTTTGGCTAAAACTGCTTTTGTTGACATACGTTTTCTTTATTATTGATAAATTTGCGCTTAATGGCTACCTCACCTGTTGGAAAGTGACGATGCGGTCGAAGATGAATGCGCTTATCTAGAAGTAACCTATTCACTATTAACTTAAAGATCCCCAGATGTAGCCATCAGGGAACACAGACTGGCTGGGAATTCTACTTTTTAGCTGTACGTTCTGACATGTATACATAATATATTAAATGATTTATGTAAGAAAGTGAGTTATAAAGCCATATGTTGACACTTTCCTTATAGCGTGACACTAGACTTCACGCCCCTGTTGGATATTATTAGTTTTACATAATGTTTCTGTATATTATGATAAAAATAGAGTTTGTAAGACAAATTGATTTGTAAATTCAAATCTTATGTATGTGCTGATACTTATATGTTATTTACCTTTACTGATTTTAAAAGTTCAATGCAGTAGTTTAGATTATAAACATCTAAAATTTATGAATATATCCATCGAAGTCTATTCAGAGTTCGCGAACTTCGCTGAGATCTGTATGCATTATTCACGTACTGCATCATATTTCCTCTGTAGCCTCTTATAGCTCACCTAAATATGCTCAAATTTCGTCTATAAAATAGATGTTTGTTTATTTAGTTCTATATTTGACTTTCTAATCGAACCAAATTGGAATTTGATGTGTTCCAATCCGATTAACTCTCAACGTACTAAATGTTAGTAGTTTGAAAACCTGTAAGCAAATACAAAACAACGAATGGCATTGAAACTTTTGACTAAACAGCGATTGTACTGGAAAAGATGCAACATTACTTTAATTATAGTAACTCGTTTTAGTCAGTACAAACCTGACACACCCTCTCGTTCCACCCAGAGCAGGAGAGGTTATTTGATGATATCAAAGGGAACCTTAGTTGTTTTTTGCCTGAGGGCTGTTGTTCGCCTAGCTACACTACACGACAGCTGACTCACAGCATCATTATTTACTTTTCTATTTTATCAAAAATGTTTTACTGTCAAAAACCAATATTAAATATGTCATTTAGCAAGCTTTGAATATTATAATCCGAAATACCGTTGCAGAGACAAGGGAAACTATTACATTTTAGCTTTTTACCGGCGAAATGTGGTCTGCGGCCATGCGGTCCCTTTAAAGAGAGCCGCTTATCTATTTTAAACCGTGTGGATAAAAGGTTTCTATATACTCGTAATAGAAGCGACAAGAATAATGTAACCAATGTAAATCGTGATATACCTAATTTAAAAGAGTATCCGTGGTGTTGCCTGCATTTTCTTCTCCATAGAGATCTACGCTTTGGAACGTGCAAGTTAGCTTTACATTCTTTCGACTACCCGACATTTTGACTATTCAATAGTGCTTGTAAATGGTCTATTTGAAATAAAGGTGTTTTATTTACCTACTAGCTTTTACCCGCGGCTCCGCTCCCGTCAAATGACTACCCTACATATCCTACGCTACCCTACCCTACCTTCCCTACCTACCCTACACTACCCTACCTACCCTACACTACACTACACTACCCTACCCTACACTACTCTACACTACCCTACACTACCCTACACTACCCTACACTACCATACACTACCCTACACTACCCTACACTACCCTACACTACCCTACACTACCCTACACTACCCTACACTACCCTACACTACCCTACACTACCCTACACTACCCTACACTACCCTACACTACCCTACACAACCCTACACTACCCTACACTACTCTACACTACCCTACACTACTCTACACTACCCTACACTACCCTACACTACCCTACTCTACCCTACACTACCCTACACTACCCTACACTACCCTACACTACCCTACACTACCCTACACTACCCTACACTACCCTACACTACCCTACACTACCCTACACTACCCTACACTACCCTACACTATTCTACCTACCCTACTTTACCTAACTTTTTTTTTTTTGAATTTTTCTCTCCGTAATAACCATCATTAAACTTAAAGAAACATTTAAAAAAAAAATCAGCCAAATCGGTCAAGCCGTTTTCATGTTATGCCGTGACAACGAAAAACGGGTTTCATTTTTATATATGTTACGGCTAATACCCGAAGTGCGGCTACACCTAGTTTTAGCCGGTTAGAACTAGGTGTAGCCACTTACTCTTGGTTAAACCTAGTACGAGCCGATTGTTTTCGGGTAAAACTAGGTCTAGCCTTCATCATGCCGGCTACAACTAGGTCCAGCCGTTCCCTGTTGGATAAAACTAGGTCTATCCGATATCATTCCTAGAACTAGGTCCAGACAAACCCTGTTGGATAAAACTTAGGTGCGTGTCCCGCCAAGCTTTCCGCCCCGCGTCACACTCATGACTCACAGCGTCTGCAGCAGCAGCGCGTCTTAGTTTTATCTAATAGGGATTGGCTGTACATAGTTGTAGCCGGCATGCTATCGGCAGAGCTTTTTTAGATATTAAAAAAAACATCCAAAGTCAAAATGTCACTCAAGTTTATGTTGTTCTAATAAATAGTTTATGTTACTTTATAAAAGTGTGATTTATAATTATAATAACATTCTTTAAATTATAATATGCAACTACTTATTGTCTGTTGTTAAAAAAATGTTCCTGATTGTTCCTATTATATTAAAAATAATAATTGTACTCCTAATAATTCGTGTTAATTATTACAATGTGATTTATAAGAATAAAAAACTCTCTACGTTTCTTTTCATTGGATGTTTTTTAGGGTTCCGTACCTCAAAAGGAAAAAACGGAACCCTTATAGGATCACTTTGTTGTCCGTCTGTCCGTCCGTCTGTCAAGACCCTTTTTCTCAGGAATGCGTGGAGGTATGAAGCTAAAAATTATATTAATTACTCAGGTCTACTGTCCCTTGAAGCTGTGAAAAAATCAAACTTCTAAGCCAACGCAATCAAAAGATACAGCCGTTTATGCCGCAAATTTTCGACACTTGCAAGGGAATCAAAACCTACAGGGTACTTCCCGTGAACTCAGAATCTTGAAATTTGGTACGAAGCAACGTCTTATAGCATAGATAAAGGAAAAATTACGAAAACCATAAATTTTTAGTTACATCACATAATATATATTTTTTTAATAATTTTAAACTTACTACCCATTTCCTCATAAACGCGTAGAGGTATTAAATTGAAATTCATACCAAATACTCAGGTCTATAATACCTTTAAGCTGTAACAAAATCAAACTTCTATGTCAACGCAATCAAAAGAAACAGCAATTTAAGCTGCATATTTTGAAACTCGCAAGTACTCGCAAGGGAATCAAAACCTAAAGGGTACTTCCAGTCGACCTAGAATCTTGAAATTTGGCATGAAGCAACGTTTTATAGCACTCAAATAGGGAAAAGTCTGAAAACTGAAAATTTGTTGTTACGTCACAAGAATTATTTTTTTGAAAAATCTTCAACGCTCGATTCGAGAATAGAACTTTATTCATAGGTAAGTTAGAGGTATTGAGTTGAAATTAACACCATATAATTGGGTCCGTGGTCCCTTGAAGCTGTGCAAAAATCAATTTTCAATTCAATTGGTAAAGTGACGGGAAAAAAAGATTCGTCCGTTTATACTGCAAAAAACGTACATTTCGAGACTGTCGAATTGTTCGATTGAACTGTTTTTATAGGTAAATTACTACGGAACCCTCAGTGCGCGAGTCCGACTCGCACTTGCCCGGTTTTTTTTTAATATCTAAAAAAGCTCTGCCGATAGCATGCCGGCTACAACTATGTACAGCCAATCCCTATTAGATAAAACTAAGACACGCGCTGCTGCTGCAGACGCTGTGAGTCACACTCGCTAGTAGACCTGCAGTAGACCAGCAGCACCTGGCGCTCACAACCTGCAGAGGCGCGTGCCTCGCTATGCCCTCCACGCCGCGCCGCTGCTGCAGATGCTGTGAGTCATGAGTGTGACGCGGGGCGGAAGGCTTGGCGGGACACGCATCTAAGTTTTATCCAACAGGGATTGTCTAGACCTAGTTCTAGCCGGAATGATATCGGATAGACCTAGTTTTATCCAACAGGGAATGGCTGGACCTTGTTGTAGCCGGCATGATGAAAGCTAGACCTAGTTTTACCCGAAAACAATCGGCTCGTACTAGGTTTAACCAAGAGTAAGTGGCTACACCTAGTTCTAACCGGCTAAAACTAGGTGCAGCCGCACTTCGGGTATTAGCCGTAACATATACAGGGTGTGGCGTAAATAGTGGTCCACCGTTAAGGATTCGATTTACCAGATAATTTAGTATAACCTACTAAAATTTTAACCATTTTTACCCATGGGTTCCGGAGATATAATTTTTTTTTCCATTTTTAATATAATTTCTACATTTTGTTATAAAATTGGTTGTATTAAAAAAAAGAAACATCTTTTTCTTGTTCTGATTTCTGTTAATAACTGCTGAATACTAGAGCTATCGTAAATAATTGTCCGTTTTTAAGTATATTTCGAGAATTTGAAGCAAAAGCAATTCTTCTCTATTATAAATCCAAATTTTTTACATTATCTGCAAGTTTGAGAGCGATTTCTGTATAAAAAATGTACTATACTCTCAGTGCCCATGAGTTATAAAATATGCCTACTAAATACCGATTCTAAAAAGGTATCATAATAGCAGATCCTATTGTTTAACAGAAAGATATTCAATTTTAATCTAAGAAAGGAAGATTTTCATGAAAATAAATTTTACTTTCTAGTTACGTTATTATTTACAATTTTCCTAAAAAAATACTACACTGCAATGCCAATAACATTTTTTCACTATTGTTGCAAAGTGATACAATGCACCCGACCTATTTGGCCAAAGCAAAATAAAACAATTCATACTTGTCATCATTTATTGAAATCTTAAACATGGTTAAACAATATTAATTCATGAATCCCCGACCGGTTCTATGAGACCGCGGTGTTATTGTTGTACTATTGTGTCTCGTTTTGTGGGTATGTGATAGGTTAAATTACACAAAATATTCAAAATGGCCCCCATTCGCAGCGATACACGCTCTGCAACGTCGAATAAATGAACGTTTAGGGACTACACACACTTATTCAGCTCTATTCAGCGTATGTCCATAGAAAACAACGATTTTGTATGGAGACGCGTACGCATCCATTCAGCTGAACTGCTTATATTTCAGTACATTAAAAATACTATCATCAATGTCAGAAAAGTTCTTTTAATAGGAAAACATTGATCTTTGGACACGCACTATCTGTTAAGAGAAATGGTTTGCAATCCGCACTTAACCTCTATCTTGTTCAGTGCAGGTATCTTTAAGCCGTACCTGCATTTTGCTACATCTATATTCACCGTCTTCTGGAATTTCAGAGAATACCGCTCTATACTCCAATTGTGCCCGTTTCCTGACTCAAATGCATAAGGCTACAAATGCTGGTGCAAGATTTTATACGCCATGAGCATACAAAACTTGCTCTAGCGTTTGTACAAAACACAAACACATTTACGGCAGGTAGTCTCCTGCAGTAAATGTTTTAAGAATGTGGAAAACATTTATAGAATTATATTATTTTTCTTGTATATACTCGTATTTTGATTCGACGAAATCATGAAAGATTACGATATTTTTTCGAAGGTAAAACTGTGAAACATGATCCAACACATATACACAACCAACCAGTTTTGGATATGTTTGTATTGTGTCCCTATAGAAACAAGTTACGTAAACAGAAGCATTGTAAGCGCTCCAGGGACACTGAACACTTTCAAGGACAAAAATGTAATCGAAAACCTCATGTAAAAAATATAACAGTTATTCTCGCTACAGTTTCTTTACTTTCCTATCAAATTCGTATAAAATGAGGTCATGTAGAAAAATAGCTTCTACAACGGAAGACCTCCTTTACGTTGAGAGTCGCAGGTCCACTGTAGGCGCAGTTGTGGACAGCGAGCAATTGAGAGCTCGACGTCCAGCAAAGGGCCAACCTGGGTTGATGTCACAATGTATTCCACACACGCTTTCAAAGAGATGTCAATAAGATTAAAGGGGCCAATAAAGCCTTATGACTGCCAGGATTGCAGAATGCTCGAAAGAGTATTAGTAAAAAAAAGTATTTAATACAAACAAAACCTGCTCCGAGTTTAACAATTGTATATATTCCGTCCGATTATAATTTGGGTGTCTTCAAGGCTAGAGTGAATAGGCTCTTAATAAACTAGTGCGCCTCACTATCTACGATTGCATCACTATTTACCATAAGGTGGGATCGCAGTGAAGCACTAGTTTATATAATTAAAAAAAAAAGATGTACAATCAAATTTTATATAGGCAACACTGATAGAATTTTGATTTTTGAATCAGTGTTGCCTATATCAGATTTCATTGTACCCTAAAAATTATCTAAGTCGGTTGACTTTTGAGCCAGACAATAACTACTCGTACAGCATTTTTTTAGTTAATATAAATTAGCTCTTGACTGCGATCCGACATGATGGTAAGCAGTGATGCAACCGTTGATGGTGAGGTGAACTAGTTTATTAGGAGCCTATTCATCCCTACATTTGTTTCGTAGTAATAGTACGGAAGTACCGGAAGACGCAGCGTCGGAAGGCCTCCCACAAGGTGGACCGACGACCTGGCGAGGGTCGCGGGAATCCGATGGATGCGAGACGCACAAGACCGGTCGCTGTGGCGACGCTTGGGGGAGGTCTATGTCTAGCAGTGGACATCTTTCGGCTGAGATGATGAATATTACGGAAACAAGTTACGTGCTGTAGAATACCTACTCTTGCAAAACTACATAAGAATTTATATATCAAAAAGTAGAATTTATATAACATAAATCTTCGCCCGCTATGTGCGGTTACCGCAACGTACTCGTCGCGGGGCCGACGCGCGCCGCTCCGGTTTACCCCCGGGCCGCAATACATCCATGGACTTATACCGGGGCTAGAGGCTTTCCGGTGCAACTGCATCAAAGTCAGGGGTAAACTTAGTTATTGGTTTGGTTAGACTTTAAATATACAACATATAATATAGTAAGCACACATCTTCAAAAGTAATATGTTTAGAACTAATCTAAATAGTCACTAAAGTGTTTGTGTATACATGCGTAGATACCACGTAAATGCCACTATCGAGGTGCCTCATAGTATAGTGTGTCGATTGTGCAATTTGGATAAACAATTTCTCAATAAAACACTACCTTGGGATGTGCATTATTCCAGTTCCATGATGTATAATGAATAATAATGAAGTTTTCTTTTTTCATAGTAGATTTCTAACTATTCATTCAAATACTGCGCCTAAAATGTTCTTGTAACAATTATTATTAACTAAACGGGTTCACGTCTTGTTTATTATTCTGGCCGTTCGCCCGCACACTTAAAGCCTCATAATTAAAGACAATGTTTGCGCACACCACACGTTACCTAACTCTACTGAATATTCTATGTTTTGAGTGTTTAGCGAATTATTCCTCATTAACTAACCTCAGGGGAAAGTTGTATGTACATAAGTATGTACATACACCACGTGAACTGGTTCTAACAACGCTAGTCAGCATCCAGTATTAACTAGAGAACTCAACTGGAGTTCCCTGCGTTCTTACGTAATTAGAATCCAATCTAAATGTAGGAAACTGCGCTATTTCCTCCATATAGTTGGGATTCTTACTAATGAAAATGTTAGCAACGCAGTGATTTTCCACTTATTATAAATACTTCTGTGTAAAACAGATTTAAAAGTTTTTAGTTTAATTAATTAAATATTTTAATTCTGTCTACTGTTTAGACGCGGTTCTTGAATGTTGTCACAAGTCTAAAAACAAATATTAACGAAAGTATTAAAAACCACATAATTCAAAAGTTTAGTATGAAAAAGGTCGTAACATGAACGAAGTATGAGGTTGCAATGTCTTCGCATGAAAAAAAACCGGGCAAGTGCGAGTCGGACTCGCGCACTGAGGGTTTCGTACCAACCTACCTATAAAAACAGTTTAATTCTCGAATCGAGTCTTGAAGACTTTTCAATTTTTTTTTCTTGTGACGTAACTAAAAATTTTCAGTTTTCAGACTTTTCCCAATATTAGTGCTATAATACCTTGCTTCGTGCCAAATTTCAAGATTCTAGGTCAACGGGAAGCACCCTATGAGTTTTGATTCCTTTGACAGTGTCGAAATGTACGTTTTTTGCAACATAAACGGGCGTATCTTTTTTTCCCGTCAACTTACAAGTTTGATTTTTGCACAACTTCAAGGGACCGCGGATTTCAATATATGGTTTTAATTTCAACTTGATACCTTCACGCGTTCCTGAGAAAAAGGGTCTTGACAGACGGACGGACGGACAGACGGACAACAAAGTGATCCCATAAGGGTTCCGTTTTTTCCTTTTGAGGTACGGAACCCTAAAAACTGGCTGAATAATGGCCACTATTCTTATTGTAAGTATATTTGCAGACTTGTACTCCAGCGTGGCGGACGAGTATCTTCATGCTGAATTCGACGGAGCATTTCTTTGCGTAAGTTATATCTTGGTATATTATTGTACCTATGGTATGGTGGTTTGGTTGTAGTATGGTATATTATCTTGGTATCTTATGCGAAAATAGACTCATTCATTCGTAAGTAATTTAGTGAAGAGTGAAATAAATGATTATAATTATTGTGAATGAATTTTTGCATAGGTGCATTTTATTGTTTGCTTTGAAACTTAGAAATTTTAAATTGTAATCTATATTGTCTACCTATTATATTCATATCTGTGTTTCGAAATGAATGAATATTCATTATTTGTTGTTAAAAATTAAACGCATAGGTGGTAAAAAGAACTTTTTTTTCGCTATAGTAGGTACACAGCAAAACCCTTTCTCTCACAACATAATACTATCGCAGATTTTTCGCACGATTATTTACAAAACTTATGGCTCACTCCGCAAAACGTTCCGCATCGCAAGGACTACTGTTCGTGTTTTGAGGGTTACCCTGGAGAGGGCTGCCCAAAGGGTCCACAGTGCTCGAGGATCTCCTTTACTAGTAAGAACGGTGGCACCTGCAAGTAAGCGAATTTACTACCTCTTGTTTGCTATCGTTTTATTTTATCTTTTTTGTTAGGTTATGGCCAAGCTAAGCAAAAAAAAGGATTTACATAAAATGTTTTAAAAAAAAAATTATTGTGACATTTAAACTACTGAGCCAATTTTTGGGGGTGACATTCAACGTTACTACGGTCAGACACACTGTGACACAGGCTAATTGTGGGCTAATATTTATGGGAAAAAATAAAATAACTAGTATTATAGCTAGAATACTTTAGTCGAAGAAGAAAGTTTGGAGTACAAAAATATAAATTTATGTTTTTAAGAATAAAACCATTGTACTAATAGTAAAAATCCTATATCTTGCTCCGGAAAACAAATTTATTCCATTTCCAATTTTGATTTATGACTATTAGGTAGTTACTAGAATTGGTTTTGTTCTCTAGTCGTTTTTTTTATTCTTTGAAGTACAATATCTCCAAATGTCAACGACAGTAAAAAGTTTAAGTAAAAAGGTTTTTGAAGTTGTAAAAAGAGAAAAAAAATTGTGCAAGACACATTTTCTGAGACGGAGCCACATCTGTATGTAAGTTTTCCATTTAGCTTTTGAAACAATTCCCGTTTTTCCGTCGTGTTGCCTCAATGTCGTCGGTTTTATGTTCAGAAACAAAAAGGGTTTGAATGAAAGTTCTTAAATTTCGGACTCACTACTTTTTACGTAAGACATTTTGTTAAAAATGTAGTATAATCAACCTTTAGACTTAGGGTAAAACCGGGATAGATGCCCCACTTTTCGAAAGTGTTTCATTATTTGAATACCAAACGTATTTGCATAGAAAGTCCCTGTAATATAGTTAGTTCAATCATTTATAGAGCTTTAGAAACTGTATTTATTTACCTAACCATTACTGGTTTTGCAAAAACTAATTCTTGCGAAACACCTTTTTTGGGGATAGGTGCCTACCTATATGGATAGATGCCTCACTATGAAATCGCTTAGGAGGATAGATGCCTGTGATGCGGGATAGATGCCTTTTTAAATAATCAACAAGAATGCGTAATCACAATGTAATATTTATTGATGATCTTCATGTGTAGGTAATATAAAATTCTTATGCATATTTTTATTTATGCATTTCTTTAACAAAAAATACAAAAAAAGCTGTTTAAGCGATAACATATTAAAACTATCATAGAATCATCTCAAACGAAACATTCCCATTCTTTTTAATAGCGTAACGCCTTCGTAATGTTCTGGATGGAATCCCAAATTGTCTGGATTGTTCATTGATCCCCCCTTTTTATCCATTTAATTGAATGCTGACTGTAGCTGCTCTGTTGTCCAAGAAATTACTCGAGCTCGTATGCCCTTTTTTTGTATTTTTTCCTTTCTTTTGTATTTCCTTGGCATGACTAACCTACAATAAGCAAAATATTATTTAAAATATAATTACAGTCTTTCATTAGGAGTCCTAACCACTTCCAATAATAGTTTATTTTGTTTTTTTTTTTAATTTGTTTAATTATAGATATTCCATGAATTAGAAAATCTATTAGGAAATACTAAAATATTCACGAATATGACTTATAAATACTTTGATAGTGCTCTTGCAGTATAGAGGGATAGAAGCCCCTAAAGTCAACTATCCCTTGTAAACTCGAGGCAACTATCCTTTTCACTAGGGATAGATGCCTCTTAATATTTTATAAATAAAACAAATGCAAATATTAGTGATTGACTCTTAAATGTGTTCTTAAAGAACCAATGTATTAAAACAATTCAAATAAAATGTAATCATTTAACTGTTTATAAAGATATGGAATATTGAATACTTACGTTTGAAATTTTGAAGCGTTCTTCGCATCTGCTGCGAATGTAATTCGACACACAAGTGAGAAACGTCCGTTTAGCACAACAACTCTCACGTCACGGAGGTAAGGGATGCATATGGCACGTATGTAAATAACGAATTTGCTGTTCCGTTCTCTGGTAGTTGAGTTTTTAGAAACGAGGCATCTATCCTAGCGCGGCATCTATCCCGGTTTTACCCTAATTGTTCAATCATTCGAGATATGAGTCTATATTAAGTTGAAAAGGGCTATGCTATCATATCAGAAATGAAGATATCCGCAGAAGAACCAAGATTGCCGACATACCTCGAAGAATCGCTGACCTAGTGAGAGATCCGAGAACCCCATGGATACGAGACACACAATACCGGTTTTTATGGCAACACTTTTAGATCTTCTTCAAAGGCCTTTGTCTAACTGTGATCGTCTTTTAACTGAAATGATGATGATTAAGAATAGGTATTACTGTTAATTTTTTGCATTAAAATCCTTGAAGCATCTAACGTAACCAACCTACTGACGCAATTCTAGAAGATTCTCAAACCAAAACTCACAACCATAACGACACCATCAATCTTAACCTGGTGAAATCAACTAACAGCAATCATGAGCGCTTCGGGGACTCGGGGAAATCTCAGCCTGATTAACTTCAGAGTATCCAATAAAAAGAATGGTGCCCGAAACTCTTTCCTGTTGCTCTCACTAAATGTTCGGGGAATTGCAAACAATATATTGGAACAAATTATGTGTGCTCTATTTGTACATAATGATAATTATGCCTATATATATTTCACTGCCGAGTTCAGTTCGGTTTGAATAATTCGGAATCGGTAGGATTCAGCACACCGACACTGTGATACTGCGCACCGGATACAAGCAATCAAAAGAACAACCTGTAATGATAGGTAATTGTATTTTCCTTTGCGTACGGTTAGTAAGTAATTAAGACGTACATTTGAATGATAACGATGACTACATACCTACCTACTTAAAAAAAAAGACATGAATAATTGGCGATACTTTTATAATTAATGGGAAAGTAGAAGTTGATAGCGGGCTTACATAACTAAAAGTTCAACAGAGTATTTAACCTGTGTCCACATGTACTCTAGCGGCCAGTAAAGCGAATGGAAAGCTAAACAACATCCATTACTTATTGTTTTGAAAGTTCAACATCCTGTATTTAGGTATTCCGTTAAAAATTCAACGCTTGTGCTCCCTAGAATAAACAAAAAAGTAGTTGTAATTGAAAAGGATTCGAAAAAGCTTAACTTTTAATTCCAGATATATAAACGTGATATTTTTTCAACCTGTAATGGATTTTTCATTTGCAATTCACACATTTAACTAAATCAACTAACGAAATAACAAACGAACGAACACATTTGTGCGTTTAGCTAAGGAGTGGAATTCCCTGCCTGTCTTTAAGTGAATAATGGTTACTTCTAAGCTTTTTTATTTGTTTCATTATTCTTTTCTGTATGCCTATTTCCGTACAAATAAACTGCTTTTCTTTCTTTCTAAACGTACTCCATTGTCGACCACATCATCGCTTACCATCAGGTGAGGTAGTGGTCAAACGCGAGCCTATGGATAATAACAAAAAAAAAATCTACACGTGTTTATGAAAAAATGACAATAAATGAAAACACTGGCAATACTCATCATTATGAATAACTTTTAGTATAGAACCAACCCTGAAATCGCAAAAAAAAAATCGGGTGTCCCATACATTTACGTTTGCATAAGTCAATAAAATGCCTGTCGCGATGCAAACGCGATACAGTAGCACCAAAAATTATGATTTTGTATGTAGATTGCTTTTGTTTGTCATTCACGTGCCATCGTTCGTTCATCCTCTCCCCGATGCACAATGTCGTCTGACAAGGTCGCGCGTTTGCAGCGCTACAGTCGCGATGCTATAGCGCATGATTAGGGCGTTAGCATTGCTTCTGTAGCTCGTTGCAAATGTGACCAACGCGGGTTAGTAGCTATGCTGTCGTGCATTTATGAAACGCGCGTCAGCAGCGCTACAAAAAGTTGCCGTTGGCGAGGGTCCTAAATCGCAGGCTGCAGTTCGTAGTTTAATTCGTAGCACATAATAGCAGTTCATTGGAACGTCGTTTCCGATAGCATACAAATCAATTACAAGAAGCTTGCTTTGTAGTGAACCAATTTCCAATCGCAGGACTTTCCGACATTATCTGGCTATCGGTATTTTGAATTCCAGTATCCTGATCCAGTAACAAGTAACATGATACACTTAGTAGTCCGGATCAATAAAACAATTTCTATGAATCCTCTTCATGAAACTATACTAATGCTGAATTACTAAGCATTATATACTGAATATTCACTGGACTGAATTCTCTTGTTAAGTTATTTAAGAAATACGGTAGAGTCCTATACAAAAACCAACAGCTATTTTTTTATATACATATCTGCGAATAACTGAAATTCTGATTATTACTAGACTTATCTAGATCTAGTAATAATAATAATAACACAGGCTGCAGCTAGTATTAATATAATCTTCTAAAGGTTCGGTACATCGACAGCAATTCATCTAGCAAGTTTATAGCATTATAGTCCTTCTCAGTTTAAATGTAAGACGAATGGGAACGAAATTTGTGAACTAAGTAAAATGAGTTTCAGTCAGCATACGTTCTACATGTAATATATTTAATGTACTTCTCCGCTAAGTTAGCAACTTACATAGCTTATATAAACTTTGTCCTGATAATGTTGAAAGGATTTCGAGTCGAATTACTATATCGAAAATTTATTCTAAAATAAATTGTAACATGAATTCTGATATAGTGATTTAGCTCAAAACTGTTTAGGGAAAAAGTTAAAATAATATCATGAATTTACTACATTTACGACTCACAATCTATCAAAATACGGCAAATAAAAAAACACGTTTGTTGTAAAATATTTATTTTATATCTGTTTTTTTTTTGTATTTGTTGTTAAAGCAGCAATAGCAATACATCGTCTGTAAAAATATCAATTTTCTAGCTAACACATTTCATGAAATATAGCCTGGTGACAGACGGACATCGGAGTCTTAATAATAGGGTCCTGGTTTACCCTTAAGGTACGGAAGCCCAAAGAAAATTGGTATAAAGTTAATCGGTTCAAAATATGATAATCTCATAAACTAAATGCGGCACTTACAGAACGTTGGTGTACCTCGAGCCTTCATTTAATTAAAAGATTTCGGAAGTCTGTGGAATAAAGTTTCAAAATTTCTTTTCTTGCTGGCGCCGTGTGTAGATAGCAGGTTTGCATAATAATTGTCGAACTTCTTTATCGTATAACATAGGGGGAGCCACTAGAAACCAGAGTTATTTGAAAATTCAGTATTTTGGTTTATCTGTTTAGTTAGTTATCTAGTTTCATAATTAGTGGACTTTGTCCTTTATTGTATGATCAATATTATTCACAAAGGATTTATTCATAAAAAGCATGCATAAATTAAAAAAAAAAACTCTTGTGTTTTTAGAATATGAGCTCTAAGTGGAAACCATACGTTTTAAACAGAATGTAACATAAATAGCGTGCATAAGCAGACCTGCTACAGAATGGGCCGAGTATTTTACCTCCCAATTTAATTTCAGCAGTTATAAAATATGTTTAAAAAAAATCTGTTTATACATAAAGAAATAGGTTACCAAATATACGCTATTGATAATGCAGGCGATTTGCTTCCACTTTGGATCTTATATTAAGAAAATCCCATTCTTTATATTTCGTGTTTATGACGATATTACAAAAAAAAATATAGGAATGCACTATGAATGAATGAAACTACTTATAATATTAAGAATAACGTACCCTAAATATAGTTCTTTTCTTATTCAGATTTTTATATAATGTTC
The DNA here is from genome assembly GCA_030763345.1 of Mythimna separata. Classification (NCBI taxonomy): domain Eukaryota; kingdom Metazoa; phylum Arthropoda; class Insecta; order Lepidoptera; family Noctuidae; genus Mythimna; species Mythimna separata. Next base: position 2,805,808 of record JAKKIA010000036.1, on the reverse strand, counting down.
ACAGAGTAGTTTTACCCTTTCCATTAATTATCGTAATTTTTTTCCTAACACGAGCAGATAACAATTCGAGTTTAAGTCAAGGACGTTTACTGAATTGTCCATATTAGGACGTCTCGTTTAGTCTCTTTAAAAATTACCGAAAATGCTGTATCAACATAAATTATCATTTTAATTCCAAAGGATTTCCCTATTATTATATCAAATTACGTGGAATTGTGAAACATCGTACATTAAAGACACGAGTATCTATTCAACTCTGAAATAATACAAAACAGGTCGTTGAATAACAAAAGGTACGTAATACTTATGTGGAAAGATGAGTTCATTTGATGGAAAAATACCAATAAAACGTTGATCACTCTTATTAATCAAAGGGAAAATATGCTTGTATATCAGAGTCAAATCATCTTCGATAAGGAATAACTAAATACCCATAAAATTAGTGACTTGTTCGTCAACCATATTGCTTACATGCCGTACAAATAATAAAACGTACCTTGTTCCTACAAGAGGCCATAGACTGCGATACAACAGTGATGAAAAACGGCGGCGGTGCCGTAGCGCCGCCATTTATGTTAACAAACTCTTCCAGTGATTCATACAACACTAAAAACTATGAATTAACCTTGCATACACACGACGAAAAAACGTGCCGTGTCCAAGAGGTCGAGTGTAGATGCGAATAAATGTCAGTGCGTACTACCAAGCCATTCCAGTTATCTTAAATACCGGATATGTCACAAAAAATAGTGATGTAGAAATTAAAAACGTCATATCCACTTCCATCCTTTCCTGTGAAAAGGTCGAAATTCCGTGGAGATTAATGAATATTAATGATGAAAGTTCAGCTGTTTGTTTTGAGTGTTAAGCTGGTTATTAATGGAAAGGTTTTGCAGCTATATTTTAGTTTTAAGTGCATTATTAAATTATCAAACCAACTTAAATAAATTAAAGAACTCTTTAAAGTAGTTTTTAAAATTCAAAAAGACGTCAAGTTATTCAAAACGGTTATTATTTTAATTAATTGATCGAAGCAAGAGTAAAAACTTTGTACATTATTTAGGTATCTTATAGTTTATCTGTTAAACGGTTATTAAGGAATTCATTGATCTATGACTGTTAGGGAACTATCTGACGATTAAACTCAAAGACAGATTTTTTTTAGGTGGGAAATCATCAATATGACTTTTCCTGATCTAGACGGAGCAGGACTAGACGGAGCAGGAAAAGTCAGACTGTTGTTGACAAAAATCCACTCTTGTACCGTCTTTGCCTTCGTTCGAGGGCCCTAGGGTTCTCTTTCGCAAACCAAACCAGAAAAATTCAAAGAGTGGACTTTAATTTGAAATGAAAGTAATCCAAAATAAATACAATAGTGCTCGATATTGCTAACGAAAGTGGTTGGCCAAAGCAGACTTACTTATAATATTTGAAATTATTAATGGTAATGAATTGTACTAGTCCCAAATCATTGCTTACTATCTGCTACTGATAATTTAAAAAAAATGTGAGACTGTTAGGGATCATTGCTAGCGGCTACTGGTAGATTCTAATAAAAAAGCTATAATTTCTTTTGCAAAAAAGGTAATGGGAATAGGACAGAGAGTAAAATGAAGTCATTTATTAGATGTCCCGTGCCTTACTTTAACTGTCTACTTCGTAATTAATGTTCCACTCATTTGTCTTTCTACAGTACTCCAATTCAAATCATTGACCCTCGTTATTGTTTTGGTGTTAATTAGTGCATCTTGATACTTTTAGGTAAGCAGTAACTGACAAGATTCTTTAATGAATATTATTTTTGCTACATGCAATAGTACACAGGTCCAAGGAACACAGTACATAACATTTCCTGATTTCTTTACCATTATAACCCTTGTTTTTTAGGGTTCCGTAGCCAAAATGGCAAAAACGGAACCCTTATAGTTTCGTCATGTCCGTCTGTCCGTCTGTCCGTCTGTCCGTCTGTCACAGCCGATTTACTCGGAAACTATAAGTACTACAGTGATGAAATTTGATGGGAATATGTGTTGTATAAACCGCTACAAAATTATGACACTAAATAGTAAAAAAAAGAATTGGGGGTGGGGCCCCCCATACATGTAACTGAGGGATGAAAATTTTTTTTTCGATGTACATACCCGTGTGGGGTATCAATGGAAAGGTCTTTTAAAATGATATAAAGTTTTCTAAAAAACATTTTTCTTAAAGTGAACGGTTTTTGAGATATCAGCTCTCAAAGTCGTAAAAAGTATGTCCCCCCCCCTCTATTTTTATAACTACGGGGTATAAAATTCTAAAAAAAATAGAGGTGATGCATGCTAATTAACTCTTTCAACGATTTTTGGTTTGATCAAAGTATCTCTTATAGTTTTTGAGATAAGTTGATTTAACTGTATTATATTTGCTGCTACGGAACCCTTTGTGCGCGAGCCCGACTCGCACTTGGCCGGTTTTTTTATCTTGTACAGTATTTTACTTGATGGAGGAGCTCGTGGCTAGATAATAATAGCCGCTCAGGTCGATCTTCAGGGTTAAGCAACGCTTACCAAGGTTGGTCTGTGGATGGGTGACCATCTCAACATAACGAGTTTCCTCCGTGCCTCGGAAAGCACGTTAAGCCGTAGGTCCCGGCTGTCATTTGTAGATCTTTGGCAGTCGTTACGGATAGTGTTGGAGAGCTACTTCAATGAAACTCACTTTATTCAGACTTATCACTTTATTTCACTGTCTTACTTGTAACACGGTTAGCGACCGACTGCCTCCCAGAGCTAGCGCGCTACACAGGAAACCAACAAGAGTGGGGACCGGATGTAGCGCGTCAACTCGACAGAAACGGTCAACTATTTATTTAAATTAGTAAACATTATAAAGAACGAAAACAATTCCAACAAAAATATATATCTTTACAACATTTGATTTAACGTAACATAAAATACAATATTCAATTAATTAATGTAAAATCACTATTTAACAATACAAATGGATCGTAAACAGATCAAAACTAACGCCATCTAGTGATAACATTCGACAGTGATTTCTAATGTCAAATGAGATAACAACAATCTTATTTAAGTATAATTAAATGCTAACACTCGGCCATCCGCGCAACTTACGCGTCCTCGCGTAACTACATGAATGGCTCGAGCTTACAAGGAACAAAAAATAAAATAATAAATAATAATAATTGCAAACAAGCAACAAGGATTAATCATCAAACAATCAAGTACATACAACTGTATGTTATGTATTTAATATTTTACCAGTGGTACAAGTCGCTACTACCTCGAAACCACTAGGGTGGTACAAGTCGCTACTACCTTAAAACCACCAACATTTGTCAAGTTTACTAGTGGTACAAGTCGCTACTACCTTGAAACCACTAGGGCGGTACAAGTCGCTACTACCTTGAAACCGCCACAACAATTATTTAAAGGTAGAAGCTGCCCTTAACTGCCTCCACCCTGAATGAGCGAGTTATTAAAATATACGACCAAATCACATTCATGTAAGTCTCGTCTCACAACCTTGCCACTAAACCTAGTTGTTCAAATCGTCCTCCTCATTGCCCGAGGAGGAACTTGAATCATTTCTATTATAGTGAGCCCAAGCTTTCATTTTATCCACGGCAATGACAGTGGAATACTTCCGGTTGCCCTTTCGGGTAATCGGTGTGTCTTCAATTTGATACCTGTCATTTCCTAAAACCTTAACTATCTTGTACGGGCCGCGATATTTTGGGACTAGCTTTTTACTCTGCCCCGTAGCAGCAACTTCACGCTCAACGCTGACCAACTCACCCACACGAAACTCAATAGGTTTGGCAGACTTTTTGTCATAATGCACTTTCTGCTTTTCTTGATAAGTGGTGATGTACTCATTAGCCTCTTTTCGAATTTGTTTAATTTTATCCTCTGAATACGTATCACCATTATCAATAGAAGCTTTAACCCTACCCTCCGTCATTCCGGTTAAGTTAGTACCAAAAAGAACTTGAGCTGGGGTTTTGCCTATGCCTTTATTAAATGTATTATTTAAGCCCAGCTGAATCTCAGGCACTTGAACATCCCATTTTCTTTCGTCCAGACCTACACACTTTGCGGTCAGAGCCTCTAGTAAGGTACGGTTGTATCGTTCGACCTGCCCGTTGGCACGTGGGGTTGCTACTGCATTTAATACATGCTTGACCCCTAGTTTTTCTAGGAAACCAGTAAATTTAACACTTGTGAAGCAAGAGCCACGGTCAGATATTATTCTTTTTGGTAGGCCAAATATACTAAAATACTCCTGCATTTTATCGACTACAATTGAGGCTTTAGTACTGCGAACTGGTTTTAGAACAATGAATTTCGTGTATGCATCAATAACCACTAGCAAATGCGTGTTCCCCTTTGAACTTTTGACAAAAGGGCCAACGTGATCAATGTGAACGGTAACAAACGGCTTTTCATCCTTAGGTATAGGATGTAATGGTGGCCTCCTCTTTGATGAAGACTTTGAGTAAGAACATTCAAGGCACGACTCCACATATTTTTTCACGAAACGCCTCATTTTAGCGAACCAATAATTTTCTCTTACCTTGCTCAAAGTTTTCTCAAACGCAAAATGACCCAAGTCATCGTGACATTGTTTAAGTATTTGCCATCGTACACCCTTAGGCACTACCCATTTATCACCAACGTCAGTTTTCCGATATAATTTACCATTACGCACAGTATAATTATTTTTGATCTCGACAACATCATTGGCTTGAGGGTCATTCAGAACTGAAATTTTTCTTTGTATTTCAGAGTCTGCTAATTGGACGGTACCTAGCCAGTCTGTTTCACCAACCGCCATCACAAAGCACTCACTGTCCTCATTATTTGCTTGGCCGTCTCTTGGTGGTGGATTCCGACTCAAAGCATCTACGTGAGCCATCGAGGCACCAGGCCTATATTCCACATTAAAATTGAATTCTTGCATAGAAATCCACCATCTAGCGACGCGCGGTATCAAATCCCGCTTGAGAAACGTTGCCCTTAACGAATTACAGTCGGTAATAATTTTAAATTCAATGCCAATAAGGTATACGCGAAACCTTTGAAGTGAAGCAACAACAGCAAGAGTTTCGAGTTCATATGCCGTCATATGCTGTTCTTCGGACGTTGTCTGGCGGCTAAAGTATGCAACCGGTTTTAATAGATTTTTTCCGTCACGTTGCATTAGCATTCCGGCAATACCTATCTTACACGCGTCGGTATGCAACTCTGTTAAAGCTTTTGGGTCATATAACGCTAAAATGGGCTTTTTCGTTAGTTCATCTTTAAGAAAACTAAAAGCATTGCTTTGCTCTGGACCCCAAACCCAAACGGCGTCTTTTTTTAGGAGAGTGGTAAGTGGTTTAGATATCATCGCAAAATTCCTAACAAAACGACGGAAGAAACTACATAACCCTATAAATTGCCTAACTGTGTGCTGGTTAATAGGTTGGGGAAAATATCTAATTGATTCAATTTTGCGCACTCCCGGTCTAATACCCTCTGCACTTAATTCAAAGCCTAAATAATCTACCGTTCTCTTAAAGAAACAACATTTCTCCAGTTTTAGAGTTAAGTTAGCTTGTTTGATCAATCCTAATACTTTTTCTAAGCGCTCAAAACCCTCGTCCAGCGTTACGGAAGGTACGATTATATCATCCATGTAAGCAGACGCAATTCTTCTAGTATTGGAGTTTTGTTCTCGAGTTGGTAAACCCGTGCTATTATTAAGGACCAAGTGCATTGTACGCATAAAGGTAGATGGTGCATTTACTAGTCCGAAGGGCATCCTATTAAACTCGTATTGCCCCTCGGGTGTTACAAACGAAGTTTTATGACGATCAGATTCAGAAATTGAAATTTGGTAATATCCGGACGCGAGGTCTAAAGTAGTATAAAAGTTATATCCCGCAAGGTCATCGAGCTGATCATCTATTCTAGGCAACGGGTAATTTTCTTTTATGGTCTTACGGTTTAACGCTCGAAAATCAATGCATAGGCGAGTTTCACCGGTCTTCTTTTTAACAAGTACTATAGGACTCGCATAGCAGGAAGTTGATGGTCGGATAATACCGCATTCCAGTAACTCCTGTATCATTTCTCGTACCTTAGTTCGTTCAATTACCGGAAGTCTATAAGGTCTGTACACAACAGGTTCATTATCTTTTAAATTAATAGACATTTCTGTAAGTTCAGTTTTTCCCAATTCATGTAAACTAAACGCGAAGCATTCTCTATATTTATTTAATAATTCAACGAGTTGCTCAATTTTATCTTTATCGAGATCTGTGTCGCTTGAGATATCATTTTCATTTATTGATCGCAAAGGTTCACTAAATTCTACTCTAGATACATCAGCTATATTTTGAGTCCAAACTTCTTCTTCTGCTTTTAAACCTCTAGCTATTAGAATATCCTTTTTTAAAAGAAAGGGTTGACCGAGTTTGCACTTTATTAAGACAACTCCTTTTCCTTCCACAACAGTAAACAACCCTTGCACCAGATAGTGTTCGCGTCCCAATTGATAGCGATTATTTCCAGGAATGTAGACCTCCCCATTATAAATCGGATCAGTGTGAATGTGTAGAGGCGTCAATTCATCTACCATAGTATCTGCCGAACAAAACAGTTTTACCTTATTAAAATTTGTTTCACTTTCGTTACTAGAAAAACGTAAGCTGTTACTATCTTTTTCTACAGTTATATGAGGTTGTTCGGTATACGTCTGTCCTACGATGAGTGGTACTCGCATTACCTCATCTGGTACAACAAGAATTTCAATAGTTGCACGTACACCATCGATGGCAACAGTTGCGGTACATTTCCCCAAAGGCCTAACTATCGCCTCGCCAAAGCCCTTGAGCAAGGGTAGTTGCTGACTAGCAACCCAATCGTCAGATACCCTTTTAGCACAATCTAAGCTCATCAAAGTAGCAGAACTACCAAAGTCAATAAAGCAGTTAATAGAATGGTTGTTTACTAACCCTCGTTTGTAATACTTAGTGGAGTCACTGTCTGAACTAACTACGCACATCACCGATTTTGCAGGTTTTCCATCTGCGGACGTTATAGGCAGAGTGCATTTTTCGACTGTATGACCAAATTTAAGACAACGTGTACACTTTACTGGGGGTTTGGTACATTGTGATTTATAATGCCCTTCTTGTTGACAATTAAAACATTTAACCGCACGATTTTTATTATCCTCTTTGTCTGTATTGTCAGCCTTATTGTTGAAAATTCTACTTTTCTTTCTCTCACCCTGGTGAATGTTTGATTTAACCGCCTTTAAATATGGTAAAAGCTGATCTGGTGTATCAAAACGAGCGGCTTCAGCACCAAGTCTTACGCTACGATCATCAATGCCGTGAACAATGCAATCTATCGCGCGTTTGCCTTCGATACTACACCGGTTTAACAATACTATTTTCTCATAAAAATATTCTTCTAGAGAATCGTTAAATTTAGCACGTTTCGATAACATCGTATAAAGCAGACAACCGTAATTTTCGTTACTAGGAAAAGCCAGTTTTAGTTTCTCCTGCCAATTTTGCCAACTAAATAGCACAGTTGGCAACCCCTCGTACCATTTTTGAGCAATCCCTTTTAGTTTTTGTAGGGCAAAATGGGCAGTTTGTTGGTCTGACCAATTATATATCAAAGCGCATTCATTGACTTTATGCAACCAAATATCTATTGTTTGTTGTTTACGTTCCGGATCAAATTCAGGTATAGTGTTATGGTTGGACAATTTGTCCAAAGTATTGTTGTTCTTATTGTTCGCGGCTTGCAACGCTCGGACTAGTTGTGAGACTGAAACCTTATTATCCTGGGCAGAGGCAAATCTAATTGGGTTCGACTCACCACGCTCCTTCGATTCCCATCGACGGTTGCGTCCGCTGCCTCTGCTACGATCGAGTGGGCTGCGGCTACGCTGGCTGCGACTGCGCTGGTCACGGCTGCGCCCACTGCGACTGCACGGGTCCCGACTGCACCGGCTGCGATTGCGCCGGTCGCTGCTGCGCCCACTGCGACTGCCCTGGTTCCGACTGCGCCGGCTGCGACTGCACCGGTCACGGCTACGCCTACTGCAACTACCCTGGTCACGACTGCGCCAGCTGCGACTGCATCGGCGGTGACTGCGCCGGTCATGACTGCACTGGCTGCGACTGCGCCGACTGTGACTGCGCCGTCTGCAACTGCGCTGGTCGCGAATGCCCTGGCTGCGACGGTGTTGGCTGCGACTGCGCCGACCGCTACTACGTCGGTTGCGACTGCGTCGAACATGACCAGAACGACTGCGGCTGTGGCGGCTGTTGATATGTTGATAGGCCCGCCCACTTGGCAACAGTGGTGAACCAGGCTCTTGATCCGCAGGCGGCGGCGGCGTTCGCAATTGGCGCTCATCGTAAAGATCCATATCTGGAAAGCGCATTAAAATAATCGCCAAGTATACTGTTGTTATAATAATAAAAAAAAAGAAAAGTAACGAGTAAGTGGGTACTTGAAAATAAAGTAAAATAATGATAAAAACTAGACACGTGTTTTACTAATTTTCCAGGTTAGTTCCAAAATTATATCGATACCTATATAAGTTTGTAGTTTGTCAGAAAAGCAGTTTTAAATTAAATTCAAAGCGCAATTGTTAGAAAGGGGCAGCCATTATTCAACAGTAATAAACATGAGTAGTAAAAAAAGAAGAATATAAAAGAGATAAATAATAAAAAAAACAAAAATTACACAGGCATAGTAAATGAAAAGATAAAACAACATTATTTAAATCACTATTTGGTATCTACATCCGTTACGCCACAATAAACTTGCATAATCTCAAAATTCAAAGTAAAAAATAATTTAAATCATACTCTCACCTTTTAAACAGTTTCAAATCAGAACGACCAAACTCACTAATGTAGGCCTGAATATAATCAGCTGGTATAACCATAAACCAACCAACTATTTGCCACTTCTGAAATGTTGGAGAGCTACTTCAATGAAACTCACTTTATTCAGACTTATCACTTTATTTCACTGTCTTACTTGTAACACGGTTAGCGACCGACTGCCTCCCAGAGCTAGCGCGCTACACAGGAAACCAACAAGAGTGGGGACCGGATGTAGCGCGTCAACTCGACAGAAACGGTCAACTATTTATTTAAATTAGTAAACATTATAAAGAACGAAAACAATTCCAACAAAAATATATATCTTTACAACATTTGATTTAACGTAACATAAAATACAATATTCAATTAATTAATGTAAAATCACTATTTAACAATACAAATGGATCGTAAACAGATCAAAACTAACGCCATCTAGTGATAACATTCGACAGTGATTTCTAATGTCAAATGAGATAACAACAATCTTATTTAAGTATAATTAAATGCTAACAATAGTCAGAAGCCAGTAAATCTGACCTAGTCTTGCCATAAAGTACCGTGTTACCCCAGTTAATGGGTTGTGGAGGTCTGGTAGGCAGCCGCTCCTCGTAAAATACTGGTATTCAGCTAAATCCGGCTTGACTGGAAGCCGACCCCAATATAGTTGGGAAAAGGCTAGGCAGATGATGACAGTATTTTACTTAATGGTCAAGCTGAACAGGATTTCTATTTCAGAAATTGCAAATTAAATTTTGCTAAACGCAATTAAAGAATATTATAGCCAGTGAAAATCTAACAATCCACCCCGAGACGTTATTTGACGAGTGACTTACCTAAACATACTACGCTATATTATTTTTTTGCAAGTGTAGCGAAATATTATACACTTTTATTTGATTTATCGTTTGGTAAAGTTCCTTTTACAATTGTTTTCATCCAATTTATTTAAAACCGTAAAATTCCAAACCGGAGCTTCAACGTATTTCAGTGTCTAATTTTTGAATTAAACATATCATTTGCACACAATTCGTATGTGCAAAAGAGATATAAAAATGCGCAGTCTGTGAGACACGTCCGTAATATATTGCAGCGTAGCGTTGACTCCGCTGCTGCGGTGAACATAAAATATTTTCAACTAATGTGACAGACGGAAAATTCAATTTCAACTCTTGAATTCAACGAAGGCATAACTTAACGTTAATTTAAAGGAAGCTAGATCGTATTCAGATAATAGCTATATTATGTATGTTTTTGATTATATATGGGTAGCCGATACAGAACCGGTTTTGGGTGCTCTCTGGACAAATTTTATAATATTATCATGTAGGTACTTTCGTAAAAGTAAATATCTGGTTTTGTTAACAATATTGCTTCATTTACATTGGTCTGTTCTAATTTTTCTATGTTAAAAAATTTAACAGAATAATGTTTCACATAAAATAGCCTTTAGATATAATCTAGTAAGTATCTATTGTACATCTAGGAAGATATAAATAAAACAAAGCTACGGACGTTTTAAAAACTTTAGGAAAAATAGCCAAAAGAAAACCTAAAGTCTCGAAGGACAGGTTTATGAAGCAGACCCTTCCGTTATTAAGGCTTTTTGCATTTTATCAGCATTCTAAAACAGTCCCGGAGATGTACAGACTCATTCAATAGCAGTTGGCTGCACATTTGTCTCAACGATTTTACCCGAATAAACTCAAAATGTCCAAGTGAATGAAACAGAAAAACTGTTTGGAGGAAATCGAGGAGGAATCGTTTTTTTTTTAGTGGAGCCATCTGCAGTTTGACATGTTTTGTTTTTATTTATAATTACCGATGTAAAAAAAAGAATTTTATCCTTTTGAATGGGTAAATCGATCTGGATAAGATTTCTTTTTATTATTCGTTAGCAGATTTTACAAAATCAAGCACTTATATTGTGTCTACTTTACACATTGTCACTCCGAATAATCTTTTGATATATTATAGCACTTCATCTAAAGAGTTTCATAGTGTTGTACATAAATGTTAGCTTAACGTAGGCGTACGGCATCTTATAATGACGTCGTTGCAAACACAAGCTAGCAAAATCGGGGTTATGAATCCCTCCGACACACAGTGCGGTGCTCCTGACCAGTCGATGTCCCACTTATTAGAGAGCCCAAAGTATTCCTACATCTGCACTTTAGAAAACTTAAAATGCCCCTGATGCCGCTATAAACGTAGCAATCTACTGGGCCCAAAAAATTTGAGGGAAAGAAAACCACCGACTCGAGAAGAAGAAAAGTCGTAAAGTTAAACGAGATTTTATGTCCTTATTGTCTAGCACAATGCAATTTTATGGAAAGAATTTTATAGAATTTAAATATTTGAATCTAGGCTGACTGATTTTGAGGTTAAATAATTCTATTATACAGATAGGCAAGTAGCGGATAGGTATTTCAACTTAAAAAAAAAAAAACGTTACGCAAATAATTCGTAATTTCAATGTTACTAATGAAGTTCGATGCAGTAAATGAATACCTATTTAAAATTTAATCACATCAATTCGATTGATTAATTATTATTTACCTACCATTCAGATAAATCATTTAGAAACATTTGAATTAAATTCAGTCACCTAAATGTGTACGTAATGCGTAAACAATTTGCTCCCTCAATTTCATTTTTAGTATACGACAAATTGTTTTAAAATATTCATTGTTCAATAAGTATCTACGCTCCAGCGTTTTTTAATAACTGGATAATAATTACCTATTAACAAAGCTACAGTAATATTCATGTTAATAAGTCTGAGTTTTGACCTTATAACCCAATAATATTACTCACAAAAGACGTTGATATTACAGAAGACCTTTGAAGTCAAAAGTTCAAAAGATTATGGCCTATCTTCTATATTGGTATTTAGTAGAACAATTCAATGCGTTACTAGAAATCAAGTTTTAATTAAATATTGATGAGTGTAGGCCATTTTACCAGAAAGTCTATACTATTATATAGACCCATTTCTTACAAGATAAACGTCTTTTATCTACATCTTGAAAATATTATCCGCACAAAGGGTGTGATAAATACACATGTTGATGCGACGAGATACCCGACCTGGGATAGCGACAACTGATCCGTTTATTTATTTGACACCAAAGCGACAAACGTCACCTGACCGTTTTACTGGCAGATACGTGAACGACGAATATTTGAGTCAATTGGACTTAAGCATCATTTACATAGATCAAATTCTGATTTTAAAATATAAACCAACGAAAATACCTATTATAACGGTACGAAACGTGATAGGGATCTTTACAGATTATAATAATTATAATATTCTTTGTTTGTAACATAAAGGAAACCAATGATCTAGATACCCATGTCTTGTTCTGTACCAGAGCTTTAATACCTTAAAAAGTAAAGCTTTGAACTAGAATGCTACAACACTTCAAAGGGTTTCTCCTATCGTTATTTTCCTTGCAGAGGAAAATGTGAAATGTCAAAGATTGTCAAAGCTCTCTTAGAGTAACGTGTGGACGTATCTAACACTTTCACGCGTCTTTGGAAGTATCATCCGGAGTGAGAACGAGAGTAAACTTATGTAAATATTACTGAAACGCATTCCGATGGCTGCATTTCGATGGGTCCAAAAACAAAATCGTATATGAAACGTTATCGATTTATAAGTTCTGTAAAGAAGTAATAAAATATAATTATTGCGTTTTATTTTCAGATAAGGTTTTATTCTTGGGACCCGTCGATTTGTATAACGGGCTCATTGCGTGCATTATGTAAGAAACTGAATGTTATAATCGACTATTGGGGTGTGTTAATAGGCCTTTATCCATGTGTGCTATTCAGTTACCATTATTTACATAAAACAATTTTAAATACGAGATGACAATAAAATTATATAACTCCGGCTGTTATTATTCAATAGACGCACAGAACTGGTAATTGGGGCGCCTATTTCCAGCAATGAACGATGTATACCCAAAAAAAGGCGTGTTATTATAATTTATACCATAAAAAGGCTCTTTTTTATGAGCAATCATATAAAAATACAGTTAGAAATAGAACCCAAACGCTATGTTTTACACATAAATTCCTGGTTTTCTGCAGTTTGATTGTAAGAGCTTTGCTTCACAACAGACGGCTGCTAACAGGTCAGTCTCGAGAGACTGACATGTTTGCTAACTTAACGCTTAAGTTTACAATTAATATAAACTTTTGTTCACTGATCCACAACGTATTAAACTACATTGATGCTGCAACATGATGAGAGTTCAATTGTGTGGAGAGGATAAATGAAGTAGATATAAGAAGCCTAAAACAGATGCTCTACAATAAATTAAGAAATAAAGAATGACTTACTGTCAAAAGTTAAGCAGATGCAATACATTTTTATCTTTCTGAACAGTATTGTTACGCTGTCAAAGTTTAGGGCCAAAGCCTGCTAAAGTCACGGGATTTGTTCAAAAAAGTTAAGGTAGTCCTGCAGAGACGCAAAGAATAACTGAAGGAACATGATTGGAATTTAATAAAAATCTGATACTCCCTCTCGCTCTCTGGCTATAACGAGAGAAGCTATTTCAAAACTTTCGCCCAAAAAAAATACATTTTATAACGTTGTTCTCGTACCTTTTATGTCCTTTATTTTCTGAATCCGTTGAGATTCAATAAAATATCGTTCAGTTCGCGTCCGCATGATTTAACTCGTCCACAATGGTTGCTTTTGTTCCCGGACACACGTGGAAATCCGTTCGGAATACATTTATACAGCTCCATACAAATCTTTCCATTTTCCCGTTACCGGTAAAACGTTTTCATCCTTTTTATTTTAACAGTAAATTTTTAAAGCTCAAAATGAATAAAAAATCTGCTCATTGTCTATGCTTATATACGTTACTTGCATAGTAAAAAAATGGTGAACCTCAATACGCATTTGCCTGAAAGGTCACTCCACTAGATTTTTACTACACAAAAGGAAAACTACGTTTCTCCGAAAAAAGCCATAGAGTCCGACTTTTCAATTATCTGCAGATTTTTACGGCATTTTATATGGCTATGGGTGAAAGCATTGACCCACAGTATAATAAATTTGTATCGTCATATTAGGGTAAAATCTAAACTCATGGGCACGTACAAGTCGGTTATAATATAAGGTTGCCAAATCGGATGTGGCGAAATTGGGTTTTTCAAAACGACTTGCAAATATAAGTTCAAATATGTTTTGTTTTCGTTGTAATACATACCTAGATTTTACCGTAAGTTTTGTTCAGACGTGTTTTGTATGTACTCGTAGTAAGTAACCTTGGGTCATCCAAAAGTTGATTTAGTCGAAATTAACAAAAACTTGAACAATGACGTTATTTTCGAAATATGTAAAAGGAGATATAGAGAGAAACCTACTCGCACACGAGCAAAACCGTTGGCAGAAGCTAGTTCTTCATAAATAGCTTTCAAATGACTATATTATTTTTAACATCACATAAAAACGATGTCATAGATCATGTAAAGATCACAAAACTGTCTGATGTGACTAACATATCACATAGCCATGACAAATCGGAAATAATGGTTAGAATTTTTTATGAAGAAAGACGATTGAGTAAGTCTTTATTAAGGCCTCATAGAGGAAGATAACTCACTTCCGTACGTAAGAGGTTCAAATATTTATAGAGCATTTTCAGCTAAGGAAAACTGTGGTCTATTAAAAAAAAAATATTTTTCTAGAAGTAGTTTTAGCCTACACAGTACACACACGTACGACAACAACTCCTCATCGCAACGACAAAACTTATTACGTGTGAATAGTGTCACTACAGCAACTTGTAGTTGCGATGTAGTTACTACAAATATCGACGTGGTTGCACTGTAGTCAGTGTTTGCAGCCAAACTAATTAGCGAGGTCGCTGGTGGTTGCGTTGTGGTTGCAAGATGGTAGTGGTTAGTCTATATTAAACACATGGTTGTGTTCGACGACAAAATGCAGTCAGTGTGATTGAAACTATTCATTTGTATAAAAAATAGTACTCGTCCACGTATTTTTGAAGTAGTGTGGTTGTGGTACGTCCGAATAGACCCTTAGTTTAAAGAGAGCAGAGAACATAAATTTTTGAGGACACATTAATATAATCAAATCTAAATTGAGCATTTTATGGAAAACAATTGCTAAAATTTCAAAAAGTTAAGCGAAGCCAATGAAATATCTAACAACTTGTATTTTTCTATTTACAACAATTCGATCGTTCATTCAGTTAGCATGTTTCACAATCAGTCGCCATCCATCTTCGGCGTTTTCCGCTGAAACCAAGCTGTAATGCATCACTGTTTGTAGCGGTTTGAACTGTTTTAACAACGACTGCGAATAGGGAAAATGCTTGCAATTCGTTTACTTGCGTAAATACTTTTAAGTTCTAGTTAATAAATATAATTTCATCAAAACAAATAAAATTTTAAATACAATTTAAATTAAAAAAAATATTTTTATCAAAAATGAAGTTTTAAAGCTTTACTGTTACTATGGAAGAAAAGTCTGACATGGTCCTGACGTCAAAGACCCATATGGCCACCATAAAGAAACGGCATCTTAGCGATAAAGATATAAAAAGATATATTTCTTTAAATTTGTTATAGGTATACATCTCGAATGCAACATTTTTTTTTAAACTTGACAATCTTGTTATTGTTTTACTAGTATTACATTTTTGCATATTTATTGATATTTATGTAAATTAAAGAATTAATAACAAAAGACGTCCAAAAATGAGGAATTTATTAAAGTCAGAAGAAAATAGTTGAGAATGCCTATGGCAATAAGTCTGCCTTTGTACATTGCGTTGCATAAATGCTAAATAAATAAATAAATAGTTCTTTAGTTGATTGAACTATCTTTTTTCATCACATTAAATTATTGAAGTTTCTGATCACATAGCAACTTGCAATGTGTGCAGGATACGAAGTTTTGTATAAGTATCGTAACTACGCGAGACGTATAGTTAAGCAACTAGTTTGAAAGTTAGATGGAAATGAACAGACTATAGTTTTAAGCCACTTAGATCACATGAAACTGGAGGCAACAGACTTCCTAGAACTTCAAAAGAATATGCGTGCATATCCTTAAAATTTAATATTTAAAATGGGATAATCTGAAAATAATAAAATGCTATGTAATTTCCATATCATAGTTTTCAACTCCTGCTATTCAAGAAATAAGTGTACGACAAATAGTTTTGATTGCTTTTTTGTATGTATTATGATTCATTTAAAAACAAGTCATAGAATATATCCGGGTTTGGACTGTACAAATTATAGAAGCTACATCTGTGGTCTAAGCCCAACCTCATCTGAATGGTATGTATGGTAGCCATTTTTGTATTTTGGTTGACTTTTTCACAGGTTATTACAGTTCATGATATTTTTTATTTCTGAAAATCTTTGAGAAATAACAACTAATGCAGATAAATCAAAGATCAGTGTCTGTTACTCAATTGTCTGTATTATTACCTTGTTATGCAAATATTGAACTTATTATTTTATCACCTCAATTATTAACTAATTATTTACTAAGTCATTTGCATTTTTCGTTAGTGGCAATTTGTTGACCGAATAGCGACCGCAGTTTCATTCAATGTCCGACCGAAAAAAAGCTGTCCGAAGGATACACCTAAAACTATTCTAAAATATTCCGAAGCTTACTAAGAATTTATAAGTCTATGACATCATAATATTGAACCTTGCCCTTTAGTCGACTTTTACCCCAAAAAGTTCAGCCAAGTTTCAGTACTTTAATTATTATCAACAAGAAACTTCCATAATTTAATGTTTGAATCCCCGACCGGTCCTATGAGACCGCGCTGTTATTGTTTTACTATTGTGTCTCGTTTTACGGGTATCTGAGTAATTAAGTTAGATATTATATAATTGTGTTATAAATTATGAAATATGAAAATAGCTATACTGAATTAAAATCAAAATCTTTTTATTTCATATTCTACATGGATAGTTATAAAAAGCTAGATGCTAGTGCACGGTTCCAATTAGTCGTTTCCTATGAAAAAGATCCGTCAAAGACGTTATTGTTACTGTTTTAATTATAAAAAGGGTTGATTTTACAATATTTTCATATTGCAATAATAAAGGAAGAAAAAATAAAATGTCAAAGCCCGTTCAATAATCTAATAATATTACCAACATACAAGTATTATGTGTGTAGGATGTCGAGATCGATTTCCACGAAGACGTTTTATGTATAAAACTACTAGACCGGGGTCAAAGCCTACAAAAATGGTAAAAAATGAAAGAAAATCACAGTAGGATGAAACCCATTAGAAAAGCAAGGGAATATGATCAAAATGAAAGGAAAAATAAATTACGGTCGATCCGAGTTCGGGAAGTGGGAGGGGGAGGTTTTTAAGGGTAAAAAATGGTTTATCTTGATTTCCGGCAAAACTACAAGTCCTATGGAAAAAAGTTAAATGGCAAAGTTGTAGACAATAAAAAGATCTACAACTTTTGTATTTGCAGATTTTTCACATAACCTCAAAATTTAGGTGAAAAATTCAAAAAACCAAGTTTTTGGTTTTTTATTTATATCTTTTTCAAAAACATTTTTTTTTCTACGAAATTTGGTGAAAACTTACCTTATTATGTCCCAAATACACTGTAATTTATTTGATTAAAAATATTTATTTTTTCGCTTCATTTTAATTTAATATCAAAAAAGCACCCTAATTTTCAATCAAAAATTCTGACGTCAAAATATCAGCTTTTTTCAAAAAGTTTGGGGGCTTTTTGTTCATTGACATATCTACTTTCTGATGGTGTAATGAAAAATATACATTACTACAGGAAATATTCTTAGAAAATGCAAAAAACTGAAAAAACCTCAAATTCGAAAAATTTTTTTTAATCATTATGTACAATTTTCAGGTATTTATTAAAATTTACACTTTAATTACTCAAAAAACGTAAGATTTTATGTTTTATTGATAAATGAAAAAATTACAAAGTAAAATATACTTCTATAATTAACAAACAAATAAGTTAATAAAGTTAATATTTAATAAGACATCTACAATATTTTGAAAAAGTTGTAGAATCTTCTTTAAATAATATTTGTAGATGCCTATTTATTGCTGTTTTAAAAATAATTTATATACCTGAGTGACCTTCGGTGAATTTAAGCCCATTGTAAGTTATTTAATTGAGAAGTGGGGACGGACCTAGGAAAGTCTGGGCCTTACTACATACCTGCTATTTCATAGCAGCTGTAAAGACCGTTAGTCAGTATTTGAGATACAGAGTAGTGTACAACATCTGCATCATTTTTAAAAATAAACGTGCAGGCTGAGTTACTCTAAGTGATTTGTGAGAAATTTACTTTACGTACTTTACGTTTGGAATCTGCATAGCAAGGTAAATACTATCTGTATTTTAATCTATATTAATCAGCTTCAAAATAAAAATAGTAATATTTTCTTTTATAAATAGTATGTTTAACGTAACATAACCTAAAAAATTGAAATTGAATGATATTTCAGTACAAGAATAAAAAAATAGTAACTTCGTTTATTTAATACAAACAGATTTAGTTATACTCATGATAAAACTTTGAAGGCATTATTAATTTGATTTTGTCTTTTCAGATTACCAGTATGGAAGAATCTGTTTGTATAATCTGCAATAAGTCAGACGACAAGCAAGTGTATGAAATAAAAAAAACAGCTTTGAATCGTTTAGTGGCGTCTAGCAAGAAGAGAATCGACAATACATACAAAAAATTTGAAACTTTAACATCAGCTCTTATTCATCGAACTTGAAAGACATTATAATGATGAGACTGCAATAGCTACATTCTGTAGCTCAAGACGTAAGAAATCACAGGAAGGAAAACAAATAAATAAGGACGCTCTTATATTTAATTTTCAATCTCATTGCTTTCTCTGCGGTGGGTTTTTCGGTAATATTTCTAAAGATAAAATTTCATCAGTTCAAAATAACGATACAAGAGAAAATATATTACAGCATATTAAAAAACAAAACACAATTAATGATTTCGATAAAAACATTTTAGCTCGTTTAAGAAATGTGCCTGATTTAGTCGCAATAGAAGCTCATTATCACACTGTTTGTTATTTTGTATGAGATTTTCTATGACATGAATGTAATTCGAGTAAAATAAATAAACTTTTTAACTAAAAAAAATTTCAGCAATCACATTTTTTTGATGAAATTGTACATAATGATTAAAAATTTTTTTTCGAATTTGAGATTTTTTCAATTTTTTGCATTTTCTAAGAATATTTCCTATAGTAATGTATACTTTTCTTTACACCATCAGAAAGTAGATATTTCAACGAACAAAAAGCCCCCAAACTTTTTGAAAAAAACTGATATTTTGACGTCAGAATTTTTGATTGAAAATTAGGGTGCTTTTTTGATATTAAATTAAAATGAAGCGAAAAAATAAATATTTTTAATCAAATAAATTACAGTGTATTTGGGACATAATAAGGTAAGTTTTCACCAAATTTCGTAGAAAAAAAAAATGTTTTTGAAAAAGATATAAATAAAAAACCAAAAACTTGGTTTTTTGAATTTTTCACCTAAATTTTGAGGTTATGTGAAAAATCTGCAAATACAAAAGTTGTAGATCTTTTTATTGCCTACAACTTTGCCATTTAACTTTTTTCCACAGGACTTGTAGTTTTGCCGGAAATCAAGATAAACCATTTTTTACCCTTAAAAACCTCCCCCTCCCACTTCCCGAACTCGGATCGACCGTAATTTATTTTTCCTTTCAATTTGATCATATTCCCCTCCTTTTCTAATGGGTTTCATCCTACTGTAATTTTTTTTGGTTTCAAAAATTATCTACCCTGGTCTATACACGCCACGACTGCTATCATATTGTATGAATATTACAATAAATTTTCCACGGATCTCGCAAAATTACATAACCTTCCAGGAACGAACTGTATCTCGCAAACTCTTTTTATTTAGGATAAATTAGGTTTCGTGAAAAGAGTGAAGGAATTGAATAATTAATTAGGCTTATAGAATACAAAGTGAACTCCTAGATATTTAAATATTTCAGACTTAAATTTTGATGAAAGCCGATATTTTAGATAAAATATGTTTATGAACTGAAGAATAAAGTCGGCTTATTTTGTTCATAATTGAGTTTTACTAACCCAACTAAAATTCACAGAATACGACCCTAGGTTTATGTATTCAATCCTTTGCAACCCGTTGATGAACTAATAAATTGGGTTTATAAGTCTGTAGGCTAGCTAATTGAATTTCCATTTCTAGACTTTAAAAGAGCCGCACGGGTCGATTCTTTCCGTAGGCGTAGCCTTGTGGACGGCGAGCAATGGACAGCTCTCCGTTCGGGACTTGGCCGTCCGGTTAACTACCGGACCAACTACAAATCGTCGACGGCGCGTGTTGTACCTTTGGAACTTTTTGGAGCCCTGGAACGAAGGCAAAGAAGGAACAGGAGTGGGCCAGTAAGCCAGCAAGTAAGCCCTCCCGCTTCAAGAGCGGAAGAAGCCGCAGCATGATTTCCCACATAAAAAAAACTCGTCTGCCTCTTTGGAGCTTGGAACGGGCCAATCAGAGCGTCAAACGTCTTAAAAATCTCGATAGCGCTAACGTAAAACACACTGGCACTAAACCATCTGAAGCTAGGAAAACTGACACCAGTCTTGCCAAGGGGTATTGTTTTATCCAGTTACTGGTGGTGGTCTGGTGTGTTGTGTATTTAGGCGCATCCAGTAACACATTAACCTGTGGCGCCCCGTGGGGACCGCCATTATTTATTATTTATTTATTTATTTAATATTAATAAATTAATATTAATAATATTAATAATATAAACTGTTATTGCTCTGTTTCTGTTGCTTCTGTAATTATACTACTAGAATATAATTTTTAATCGGTCAGGTTTTGGTGGCACAATTTTTTTCCAGCGGTTCTCATAGTTAAAAGGTAATTACTTGTTTACTGGCACGTTTTTGTGCCACGGGGTCCAATAGGAATTGAGTTGAAATATTAAGCTGGTAAAATATACTAAATAATTATAGTGTTTTGCGTTTTTTTTTTATTGGTAAACTAAGCGTTATAAACACGAAAGGTTATGAATCTACATGAAATTAATAACGTTTTTCACTTTGTATATAAGAGTTTAGTAGTAGATTAATAGCACAATCAACCACTCAGGCCAACTCTCTAACAGACTACACCACGCCGGCCTAATGGTGATTGGTGGATATCACTTATTCTGGTTTTTGGTGATTAATAAATTCTATAATAATTTATGAATTCACTGTTCACAAAATGAAAAATGTACAATCCTTGAATATTCTCAGTCAAGTTTGTGTTACTAAATTAAAAAATTCTTTGAGCGAGGTTTCCTCGACTTGTCAGCTTGAATTATGTTTGCTTACTGGCGGGAAACGTGAAGTCGTTTATGGTATTTCCATTTGCAACACTCTGTGGTAGTATTTTTCCACTTTTTCTAAAAGCATTACATTTTAAATGGAAAAAGTTTTGCAAGTGCGAATCGGACTCACGTACTGAGGTTTCGGAACAAACTTACCCATGTAAATAGTTCTATTCCCGGGTCTCAAAAATTTTTCCGCATCTCAATCTTTATTTTCATTTGCGAATTAACGACGTTTTTTAACTTAATTTAAGATGTCTGTGTTATAACTATAAAACCTTAAGCTTTAAGCCAAATTTCAAGATTCTGGGTCAACAGGAAGTAACTTGTAAATTTTGATTCCCTTAAGAGTGTCTAAATACCTATACGTTTTTTTGCAATATAAACACCTGTAGGTAAATTTTTTTTCATTAACTTAGAAGTTTGATTTTTACACAGCCTAAATGGACTGTAGGTATATAATTTAAATTTCAACTCGATACCTCCACGCGTCTTCTAGATAAAGGGTCTTGATAGACAAGTAATCTTATAAAGGTTTAGCGTTTTCTGTTAGAGGTACGGAACCCAAATATTTAAAACAAAATCCTTAACAATAAGTCATAACTAAGCTTTTTGTTTACTAAAGAGCCGTTTTATAAATTGTAACTTTCAACAAATTTTAATTTCCACCAGTTTTAGTTTTTAAACTGCACATTTGGAAAAACATTCTTTGTTCTACAACAGTGGATGAAAAATAAACCTAATGGTGTTGAGAGTTTGCAAAATACAGTTGTAACATAACATTACACGGTTTATCTGATGTAATGTGGAGCGACCGGATTTTAATCTGTTACATCTTTTACTTTAAAAGATTGTTATTTTCAGTTTCAAGACATTTTTATTTGACACATTTTACTAAGATTAAGGGCCTGTTTCACCACCTATGATTAAGTTTCGAGTATCTTACTTGGCAGATAATTTCATACAAAATCTGTCACATTTTTGAATTTATTCAGTGAGTAGTGCCTACTCAGACATTGTGAAACAGGCCCTTAATTTAATATCTACTGATATTGATTGATTTGTGGCGACACTAAACAAAATATAACTCAAAACCTTATAAACTAAAACAATGGATTTTATTTGGTTGGAATATTTTATTTTTCAATAAAAGTAAAGTTCCTTTCGATAAAATATTTAAATAAAAAAAAAATAATACGGAACTAAAACTAAAAGGCGCCATATTTTTATTTATTTTATTTTTAAAGCAAATAATAATTATATTCGGTATGTTCAATGTTAATCTAAAAAGTTTGAACCGAAACTACGAGATTCTTTTTCATGCGTTGTGTTAATTTCCGTCAGGACCTAAGATTTGAACTTCATATGTTACGTATATTTTGAAAACGGTTAAAAAGTTTAGGTCTATTTTGTATAGGTATTTTTGTATATTAAGGATCAGAAAGAGATAACGTGACGAGTTGGCCTCCAATTATATTATCTTAGGAGAGAGAAAGAGTAAATTAAAAATCACCATAGGTTGACTGGTAGAGAATGCCTAAGGCATTAATTTTGCCTTTGTACTTTGTGTTGCATAAAGAATAAATAAATAAAAAAACTCGTCGTGTAACGAAGGTAACAATTTTGTATCGTAATAAAAAGACATTAAAATAAACGGTTCAATGATACTGTTGTATTGGTTTCATTCGCAAATTCACCCACTAGGTAAAAAAAATCGGCGGTTGTTTTTATTATCACCGAACGTGAACTGAATTCGAAAATCTCAACAGCAGCTGCAAAATATTCAAAGTAAATTGATCAGTTTTGCTTTGCATATGAATCGAAAGCAATACCGCCGGGATAGATCAGAAAATTAAATTATATTCATAGCACAAATATGCATTCCAGCTTTTTTATTTATTCGGTAAACCAGATACTTGTATATTGCCCAATATGCGATTGGAAAGTGAAATGAAAACTAGTCAATCCGATACTATATTACGAGTACGATTAGAGAGAATTCCTTTTTTGAGAACTATAGTCCGGTCAATTTAGACATCCAAGATTACAATAATTCGCACTTGGCTGAAAATTGGTAGGATTGTTCAATACACTATTATAAAGGAAATGTGAAAAGTCCTCATCGATCCGGCACGTGCAAAAAAAAATACCCGTGGTCAAAGGTCACAAAAATGGGTTTTTCGCGATTTTCAGCAAAATGGTAAGTTTTATTATAAAATTAGCTCAGACAAAAATTGTAGATCGGACAATTATCTATAAAAATGTCTAACTACTTTTTTTCCTAAGAGCCACCGTTTTTGAGATATAACGATTCAAAAAGTTGAAACAGTAGCAAGCGCAACCTGAGAAAAAGAGGTTGAATCCAAAAATTTTGTATGTGGTATTACTAACTAGTAGTTGTGAAGTGTCAAGACATGATTCTTCATGTCTTCACACTTCACAACTTTTTTTATTTCGGACAATTGTGGCTGTATAATGTGGCCCATTATATCAAAAACTTCAGGTCGTTCTATCATTAGACGCACTCTAATAGCATTGAATGTATTCGGCATAGTAAAATAAAGCAGGTATACGACCCTAGCCACGCAGACAATTGAATGGGACGCAGATGTTGCTGAAGGTTACACTGGCGTAGAAGATAAGGGAATGGGTTTTTTTTTACCCCAAAGGAGACTGGGACTTCTGGGCCTAGCAGCAGTAAAGGGTTGAAATATGGCTTAAAAAATTAGTTATTATTTTCTATTTCAAAATACAAAAATAACTAGGGCTATTCGTGCCCGGAAGATGAGATATCTAAAAAATAAGTTTTAGTCGTGAGTAACCTATTTTAGGTTAGCAGTCAGTTACTACAATATATTCCAAGGAGCTCGTATACCTGGTTTATTCTAAGGTATTTTTTTAATTTGTGATGACACTGACGTATATACTCTTTTCTACTCTATGTGTGATCAGTCGTAGAGATTGGCGCTTTATTAGATTCGATTACAAACCGATATTTATCCGATATCAGACTTCATAATACAATTTCGGTTTTTTGGATATTCGGTTTCAGTAGCGCATAACCTTACAATGAACCGTAAAATAAAATAAGTTAGTGCATATCTCGTAAATAAAGTCTTAAGCACTTAAAAATAAAAATGATATTGATCATATATGATCAATATCATTTTTATTTCAATGTGCAATAGAGTTTTACAAAAATCTGAATTTCGCAATTCGCATTGTTTTTTTTTATTCTGCTGTTACGTTTGTTTATAAAGAGAAAACGCTTTTTCGAAGTTTTACGCATTGGTCAGTTTGCGTTGAGATACACACAAAAATCGTTAAGTGGTACTATCCAGTGATTTTATTTACGATTCGGATTCGGATTAATTTGGCTGTATAGATCGATATCATTTAGTTCGGCTAAGCCAAGAAATCGATACTAATCGATTTATTTTTTAAATCTTATTTAAAAAATAAATCGATTAAAAAAAATTAAATTCGTTTCGATAAACACGCATGCTCAATCACTACTTTCGTCTATACTCTTTGAATTCTGTTTCGTGCATTTACGTTTTCAGTGAATTTTCTAATATTTTACTGATACTTAAGTATATCTGTCGACCTCAGTTTTTCTTTCTTCGGACTTCCAATTTAATTAAGTTGTATTTAAGACCTTTGTGTCGAACAATTTAAACTTTGACTTTGGTGCAGTATATTGGATTTTACGGGCGACTTATCGAAAGGATATATTATTGATACCATAAATTGTCGTATAAATTGTAGTATAACTGCTGCAATGCACTAAACCAACAGAGACGTGATGATGAAACTATACTGTCAATGATTTCGCTCAATGACGAGCGCCACAACCTGTAAGTAGGTATTATTTAACCCATATTTTATCAACCAGCGTCTACTACCATTCACCGTTCTTTTTCTCCGTTGTCATCATCATCTTCCTGCCCTCATATCGTTTAATTTGGGATTGGCGCAACACGTTTTTTTTCATTCTGTCCTGTCACTCGCCACGCTATAACTAACTCCCTTTTCTTCTATCTCACTTCTCATACGATCTATTCATCTTTTCTTTGGCCTCCCTCTCCCTCTATACACATGTAAACTCATCACTCTTTTACATGACCATACCAAGAAAAACGATTCCCATTCAATTTTTCAGTCGCTGGCGCCATTTTCAAACTACCCGAAATATACTCTTCATCGGGTATATTAACAAAAAAATGGACTAAAACTGGTCGGAAATCATGGAGAATATTTAAATACCAAAACTGACGGAATGCTACTTAGTTGGTCATAATTTGTTGAATAAACTATTCCCATGTTTCAGGTAAGTAATCAGAAGTTACAATATTTGCTCAACTTGCTGGTATTTGGCTCAAAGATTGTCTGCTGATGAATCAAGACAACTTGGCCACCGTTGTATTTGTCTCTGCAGTGGTCGTTCTCTTGTATCGTGAATCAGTCACCAACTTCACCACGGCTTGACTCATGAATCGAGAATTTGCAATTTTATACAAAAATGAACTATGCTTCGAAGTGTAAATAGTTTTAGTTTACATGCCGTTTATAAATAAAAAATATTAATCTAAAAATGTTTTATTTTGTGTTACATATCATATTCTGTGTCATCAAATACTGTCAATTAAAACGTAATATCTTGCATAACCTCACTTTTACTAAATCTCTTATAACTTTTTTCTCTGATTTATTTGGTCCACAGAATTCTCTGTAAATGGTTAAAAATATTTAAGCTATTAACTGACATCAGTTTCATTTTTTTACAAACAACTATCAACCTAGGCCCAAGATTGTATGGAGAGGTATCGGTCTCCTTTTCATATTTTATATGTGTTAGTCACACTGACCGATAGAACGATATTTTTGCTCGTATTACGGCTTCAGTGATGTACGAGTATATACGTGGTGTACTTATTCATATTTTGACGATTACAACTCTTTCAATATTTTGAATCGTTATATCTCAAAAACGGTGGCTCTTAGGAAAACAGTATTTAGACATATTTATAGATAATTGTCTGATCTATAATTTTTGTCTGAGCTAATTTTGTGATTAAACTTACCATTTTGCTTAATAACGCCAAAAACCCATTTTTGTGACCTTTGACCGCGTGTATATTTTTTTGCACGTGCCGGATCGATGAGGACTTTTCACATTTCCTTTATAATAGTCTTCTTCTGCCTGGCGTTAGTCCCGGCCGTTACCAGGGTCCGCCTAAAAAAAATTTTTTTTATAATAGTGTATTGAACAAACCTACCAATTTTCAGCCAAGTGCGAATTATTGTAACCTCACCCCAATTAATTAGTCTATTTTGACCGGACTACTATTTGGCGACCTCGCTTTGTTCGCCCATCAAACTCTACTCGCGACTGAATAAGTAACTTTTGCCCTTAGAGTAACAATGTACTATTAATTGGTGTCAACACTTTTTCTTCTATCCCTAATAAAATCAGATGTTCCCAAATTGCTACAGCGAGCAAAATGGGTTAATTTTATTTAGAGATAAACTTTCTTTCAATGAATACAATTGAATGCAAAGAGGACTAACGACCAAGTTGTCCCCTGCCCAAAGTAAATGAGGCAGCAAAACTTTGAGAAACTTAAGAGTACAACTTAAATCTCCACTCTCTAATTAGATCCCAAGAACGGCTACGGTCCATTTGTATTTAAAATACTTCTCTTCAAATTAAATGCGTCAGTAGGTACTGTATTTTATCGTTTGTAAAGATCGTCAGTTCAATGGGATTTTTCTGAAAATTCAGACTGGTACATTATAATAGTATCTTAACTAAAAGCAAGCAATCATTAATTATATTTTTTTAATTATAAAAGAGACTAAATTGTAGGAACTAGGAACAGTGAAGTCAGTTTGGTCTAAATTATTTTGAACAACTAGTTTTGTCTAAGTTTCGTAACGCTATTTGTGGAACTGAAGGAAGCTTTTAATAGATTAAATACGTTTCTTAAATCATTATAGGTCATAGTAAGTAGTAGGTATACCTAATAATAATATTCCACAGCAGGCGTCACACGCTACAGCGTACTCTAGTCACTGACGTTGTTGAAATTGCCTGAGGATTTAGCCATCAATAAACAAAAATCCTCTTGGGTTTTGCTAAAAATTGATAAACAATTCTGTAGCGCAGGGTTTCTCAAAGTGGGGTACGCGAACCCTTAGGGGTTCGTCTTTTGATGGTAGGGGGTTCGCGACCAGATTTTCATATACTACTGGATAGCTGACAGGCACGTGTGATATGTGGCGCTTATGTGAGACGTGGTTTTTACACCTGGATATGACAATACCAAATGTAGAAATCTACTAGATGTTAATATTGTGCCATTTTCATAATAACATATTTATTTGGCACACTATAATAAATAAAATAAAAAAATTCTATCTTATACAACTCCATTTTATAATTATATTTTTTGGGAAGGGGTAGTTTATGCAGCCGAGTATGTAGTCGTTTCGGAACCTTAGAAGGGGTACGTGAGGCCAGAAGTTTGAGAAGCCCTGCTGTAGCGTATACGCCTCAGCGTGCCTTTTTTTAAAAGCTTTGCTTTGTGCAATGCATATACCATTTACAAAAACCCTAAAGCCAATTGCTAAGCTGCCATAGTTGACGACTTCCACAAAAGGTTTAGTTACGTGAGTGGTTTAGACAGGTCCTCTTTTATTCAACTGTATCATACATTCAAAGCTTTAAGGGGGAAAAGTAGATCGTTTGTTACCCGTCACCAGCAAAATGTATAGAGTTACTCCTTTGCATTTATCTCAGCTTTCCTTATGTTTGTCTGTATTTATATAATCTTTTGCATTCAAACATTTTGTTATGTGTCAGAACTAGTCATAACAGTTTGCTTGTGATGGCCGAGCAAACAGTAAATTGTCTTTCTAAATTTTCGATGGCAAAAAAATGGTTACATTCTCCATTTAAATTTCTTGCCTGGTCTAGTATTGCAATATTTCTCGCCGTCCGCAAGCCTATGCCTACAGTTGAACCGGCAGCTGAGGCGCGAGGGACTTGCTCTCACGCGTGCGGCCACGTCCTTTACTAGCATTACTGCTTCACAGAACGAGTCGATGGCCTGCTTTTACCAGGAATCTGGACTATACATTCCATACAACTAACCCAATCGTTTAAATTGCTTTGAATTTTATTGTCACAAGGTAATTTTCCATCTCTCGTAACCTTTTTCAAAAATGATGTGATATGAAATTCTTCTCAAGCGTGAAAAAAAACATATTATTACTTTATGGAAATATTCCTGGAATTTAATCTTAAAATTATACGGTTTCATAAATAAAAGTAAGGAAAATAAGTGAAACATCAAGCTAAATTAAGTAAATACCTACTTGAGTTTTAACGCAAGTTTAGCCTCAACCTACATATCAGTTGAAGGCTCTGTTAACATATCTAAATATTAATCTAGACAAAATTTCCGTTTATATTTATCAGAAAAAAGTAATTATTCATTTAGACTTTAAGTCTCGATGTGACCGAAAGTTCTAGAGTGGCGACTGCACACCAGACAAAAACAAGCCTTTCGTTATGTTGACACTTGGGGGAAGCCGTCCATGTGTGGCGTATTTGACGAATTCCATAATTTGGCAAATTCACGATTAAACGAACTACAGCTTTGACCAATTTCAAATTAGACGAACTGCGTACTTGACGAATTACCGACTTGACCAATGTCGTGCCACCCTCTGTACTAGTTTTTAGTGCTATACAGAAATAAAAAAAGGGTTTGAAGTTAGGAATACTTACAACAAAAGTTTGTGCGGTTGTAACTAACGAACATCGGTGTAGCGCTACACAAACGCGGTGCTCATTTGTGACCTAGTTTATAGCCTGAACATGGTAAGTATATAGCCAGTCACACAATTTATTGCCTGGTTGATTCATCATCATCATCTCAGCCGAAAGACGTCCACTGCTGTACATAGGCCTCCCCCAAGCGTCGCCACAGCGACCGGTCCTGCGCGTCTCGCATCCATCGGATTCCCGCGACCCTCGCCAGGTCGTCGCGCGTCGGTCCACCTTGTGGGAGGCCTTCCGACGCTGCGTCTTCCGGTACGTGGCCGCCACTCTAGAACCTGGTTGATTAGTTCCAGCTTATTGGAGTTTCGTTAATGACTTTGGACGACTTCTAACCTTAATACTAAAGGTTCATGAATTATTTATAAGAACTTAAATTCTTGTTAAGGAATAATAAGCTGGTAGGTTTCATTTAAATAATTACCTATATAATAGAAATGGGTAATTTAAAAGAAATTTACCTTTAACAAACCATAAAATTAAAAATAAAACAATCCATAATAATTACTTAAAAGATCACAATGGATTTCAATTAATTTACTTTTCACCCTCTTTGGGTGGAACGGATATATTTGACATATTGACTGTCCATAACCTGGAATAGCTCATATTATAACACTTTTTATAATTTATCCCAAGTATAATTTCTTTCTTTCATGCGAATTAAGCCACTGGCAGAAGCTAATACTAAGTTAATAAGCGTATACAATCAAATAGTATTTGGCGTTTTATTGTATGTAAAAAGTCCTATACGATCCCATAAAATTAACGTCACATAAAAAGATCTAGATTGTCGATAGTAGGACAGACGACATAAATAGTTTTACGAGTATTAAGTAAAATTTATTGGAAGTAAAAAAAATTGTTTCCCGTAGTAAGGCATAATAAGCATTATCAGCCTTTTAATTTTGCCACTGCTGGGTCTGCATGCCTGAGTCATCCTCTCTAAAAGCGGAAATGAGCCGTAATCCACCACGCTGGACCAGTGTGGGTTGGTGTATGCCACATATTTTCGAATCTTGTTTCATAACAAGTACCTAGTAAATATACCAGAAGATAAATTTAAGAGGACGTCGTTGTTTACAAACTTTTCGTATACCTTAATAATTATGTTAAAAATATTTAAAATCCTCCATTGAACATAATGAAGCGCTCACCGTCCTCTATGTCGCATTTACGACTTTGTCAGTATTTTTATTTATGAAAGAGAGACGTCCTGAATTGTTAAGCATAATAAGAGAACATTGTAAATGCCTTCTTTCAAGATTGTCTCGCTACAAACAAATGACAATTTGTACCCGTCGTTGGCAGGAGTTGAGTTTTTGCCCGTTTCAGCTTGTTACCCTCACTGTCGTTCTAAAAAAGGGACGCAATTTAGTTGTGCGCAAATTGCCGCAGTTTAACTGAACAAATCTTTCGTGGTCTTAGTTAGACTGGATATGGAACTTAAAAACTTTACTTATTTTTAACGTTGTTAGTTTTTTTCGTAGCCGGATACCCCGACGTACGGCAAATATCCACCCTTACGTTGTTGAAACCTCTACGGTCCGGACTAAGCGTTTCACCTCGTCGCGTCGTTTGTACCACGTATATTGTAGGACTAATACAATTTTCTTCCCGACTAATTTCGGTGTCTTTAAGGCTAGAGTGAATAGGTTCTTGATAAACTAGTGCGCGTCACCATCAACGATTGCAGCACGGCTTTCCATTAGATGGGATCACAGCTAAGCACTAATTTATATTATTTATAAAACAAAGTATTAAATATTATGATAAGTAGTAGTGGCTTGATATTCCAATCAGTCAGCAAAGAAAAAATCTACAGTAAGTAAAAAAAACGAGCCAAGTACGAGTCAAACTCGCGCACGGGGGGGTTACGTATCATTCGTTGCAAAATGTGGAAAAAAAACCAGTCTCGTTTGTACCTTTATGTTACGGTAACATAAAAATTAAACAAATAACTGCCAATTATTTTTAACCAGCTGGCAGATTGAGTAAGTACTGACACAATTAATTAACTAGTGACAGTTCAGAATAATAACGAGAGTTACAATACTACACAACACAAACTAATTGGGTTCTCATCTTTTCTCCCGCACCGTATCACCATCAGTTGGAAAAGTTAACTTAACAAAAATATTTTTTTTTTGCTACAATAATAAATTAATAATAAGTGGCGGTGCTCCTCGATACGGCTTGGTGAAGAGGTTCCTGTCCCATAAGCTCTAAACACCGATAGCTTGCAATGGACGCTGCTCTCGAAACCGGTGGATGCGTGCTCATTTGCTCTGGTGGCAATCAAATCAACGGCCTCCCTAAAATATTTTTCTCATAAAACTCTCTTACGTAACAGTAGAACTAGATAATGATATGCTGTATGCTATAATACTGTAACAAACAAGCCTTTTCATCGAAAAATTAAAACAATGTGTCACCTACTTCGAAGCCTTTTTGCGGTCGTTGACAAGAAAGCCCTTGCTTTTTATAACCTGCCAGTATGCTACCTAGTTTACTCGCGTTTGACTTATGTGGCCTCGTTTATGGCAAGGCTTTATCAGTCAGTATAGAGGATGTGTTCTAGGAATTTGAAAAACTGAACTACTTTACTTGATTTAACAAGATTACATTGGATTCAGTTGTTGAGATACCTGGAGCTCACACGTTATAAATTTTATCTCTTTCATTCTCTCTCTAACAGCGGTCTATTTATATGACCCATGCAATGTGTAACTTAAAAAACCGGCCAAGAGCGTGTTGGGCCATGCTCAGTGTAGGGTTCCGTAGTTTCTCGCCCGCCATAATAAGTGTCCTCAATTATCAAAACGAACCCTCGGGCAACTCATCGGCCTCACCCTAAACATAACTTGTTCATGTCGGGATGATCTAAGTATGTATATTAAAATTTATCATTACATGGCTTAAAAAGGATCAAGACCCCGTCCGTCGTATGAATGGCCGAAGCAGTTCATAAAGTTTTAATATTGTATTAGACACTAGCTGTTCCCTGCGGTTTCACCCGTATTTTTCGTTACTGCTCCGCTCCCATGGGTCGTAGCGTGATGGTATATAGCCTATAGCATTTAATTTGGGTATCTTCAAGACTAGAGTGAATAGGCTCTTAATAAACTAGTGCGCCTCACCATCAACGATTGCATCACTGCTTACCATCAGGTGGAATTGCAGTCAAGCACTAGTTTATGGTATATAAAAAAAGCATTTCACGATAAATGGACTATCTAACACTGAAAGAATTTTTCAAATCGGACCAGTAGCTCCAGAGATTACCCCCTACATACAAACTTACAAATTTTACCTCTTTATAATATTTGTAGATGTCGTGTCAGCAATTCTAATGTTTTCATGTTGAATACCTCTACCGATGAACAACATAAATATTTAAAAAAATGATCAGCTATATTCGACCACATCATGAAATAATCGTGCGTACTTGATTTGTTACGCCATTTTAATTGATACCAGTGCAGAGCTTGTCAAGTCCCTTTTTTACGCAATTTCATCTTGATAACCAATCTTTCAGCGGCAGACTTCTGTTGATTAAAGTTCTGTATAAACTATGCAATTAAGAACAAATTAGTGCAGTGAATTAAGCTTCGCTACTTCTACCTCGGGAGCAATATCGTCTCGTTAAAGACACGGAATTGTACTTGCAATTTGTCCTATGCTACATTTTAGTTAGTATTTATTTCCAACTAGTGGCTTCGCTTGCGTGATAGTAGAAATTTTTCCAAGTGTTCTATCTATTCTATTGGTCTACTCGTGTATCTAGTTTCATAGAATCCGTTTAGCCATTAGAGCGTGTAAAAGTAACAAACATACACACTCGCCCAAATTGTAATAAGTTTAAAACAAAAATACTTTCCACACACATTTAACCATAGATTATGATTAAGAAACATTATAATCATTAAGATTTAAAGGAATCTTAAAATTATTATCTCAGTTTTACCAATACACTACAACAGCAATTACTTGCCACAAAGATCTATAAATTGGTAAATCGTTTTTAATAATATTATATTTTTTTAGTAATTACATTTTTGTTATTGATAGGAGACTGAAAAGAGACGATTTTCCATGTTTGACGAGATTACGGCCGTGCGCACGCCGACGACGTGCGTGTCAGTTGCGGCTTTAATTTTGTTTTGAGAAAATTAGACACCTTCATGTGAAAATCGTGCAAGGTTTGGACATTTTGTTTCGCAAGACGAAATAATAATGAAAGGCAGGTAAAAGAGGTTCTTTTTATTTTTGTCTTTATTTAACATTCGGTTTTTAAAAATATTCAAATTGATAGTAGTTAACAGTAGAAATAACCCGAAGAAGTGAGACAAGAGATTCTTCCAACTGGAGATTTAAAAGGCGAATGGATTATTTGCAAATAAAAGTTTCCTTTAAAATAAAGTGGTTTTATTTTCAACGCATTCAAAAATTGCCTACGTGGCCAAAAATAAATAATTAAACAATTAAATATATCTCAGACACGTTTCTGTTCAGCAAGCCTGCACCTGTAGTTGCTGATTTAGCATGTAAGCGGGTAAACACAATAATAAATGCAAGTAACGTTCAAAGCGAGCGAAACTAATCTTGGGGTGCACCAAATTGAATGCCGCAGTCGAGTAGAACAGAACAAATAAACTCTGAACACCTTGAGTGATCTCGTGGGAACGGTTCACGCTTCCGAATTTGGTTAACGTAAATAGTGGCGCGAAGAGTCGAACTGTGACGAGCTAAGCGACTACCTAAATACTAGTAGTTCGAAGCAGAGTTTGGACCTGACAGTCCAATAGCATGTGGTGGAATTGATAAAAGGTTTCGTTTAATGTTTTAAACGAGTTTAGTTAAGATAAAAAGGATTTTAAAACAAGAGTTAAAAGTGACATAAGGCAAGGGCATTTGAGAGAGTTTCTGTGACCCTTGTAAAGGGCAAGTAAAGGAACACTGTGAGGTTTTTTTTAGCAAAAACCTAATATTTCCCTCTCACTCCACCAACAGTGGAAGAAATTATTCCACGTTTTCCAACGTTAATAGAAGAATTTAAAAGGACAGGGTTTATTGCATAGCTTTGACACTAATTGTTAGATATCGAAGTTTAGCCAACTTCTTTATATCAGCTACTTAAAAGCTTCCAGAGCAATTTAGTCTGATTCAGTTTTAAGTTAAATGTTTGCACCTAATCGTAATTCAATATCAACTAAGATATTCTAGAAAATAACAAGAGCTGTAAAGTTTGCACGTGGAAAGGATAGAATAAAACGAAATTGTCTTTAGACGCGTCCTGTTTATAGCCGCATGATGGCCGTAAACGAGACGACATCACCAGTGAAACGTACACATTCTGTTAGTCCTGCACTTAGTGAGGCAAACATTTAAATTAAATTGATAAAGAGTATAATTATTACGGCACCATGTCATTTGCAAACGTAGATAGCTATTGTCAAAAAATGTTGGAGAGCTTTTAGACGTAGAAATATAAATTGAGTTAATGTAATTTTGCAAGATACAATTAAAAACAGTATATTATTGCATTATATTTTTCATTCAATTTCTTAACCTATTACATACCCGCAAAACGAGACACAAAAGTAAAACAATAACAGCGTGGTCTCACAGGACCGGTCGGGGATTCATGAATTAATTAAAATTCAATAGTAAGTTAAACAGGGTTAAAACTCCGTTCACATCTTTGTTAAAATTGGGTATAAACATGCCAAACAAAACATTTTGGAAACACTGTCATTGTGCGTCCAGCTGAGGAGTGGAATTCCATTCCAGAGTCTGTTACAAGTAAGAATGAGTAAGCGCACTTGGTACCTTTTCCGTCTGCAATGACATCTACTAAACCACGGCCATTTGATAACAAATTGTTAAATAATTGTTTTAACTTTTTAAAAGTCGAGGCTGTGCAGCATTCCTTCTTATAAATTACTAGCTTTAGCCCGCAGCTTTGCCCGCGTAAATAAAATATAGCCTATGCCACTCAGGAATACAGCAGCTTTCTATTGGGGAAAAAAAATTTGCAATCGGACCAGTACTTGGAGGAGCTCGTGGCTAGATAATAACAGCCGCACAGATCGATCTTCAAGGTTAAGCAACGCTTGCCTAGGTTGGTCTGTGGATGGGTGACCATCTTAAC
This sequence comes from Mythimna separata, assembly GCA_030763345.1. Lineage (NCBI taxonomy): Eukaryota > Metazoa > Arthropoda > Insecta > Lepidoptera > Noctuidae > Mythimna > Mythimna separata. Next base: position 2,770,476 of record JAKKIA010000036.1, on the reverse strand, counting down.
ATAACGAGTTTCCTCCGTGCCTCGGAAAGCACGTTAAGCCGTTGGTCCCGGCTGTCATTTGGAGATCTTTGGCAGTCGTTACGGATAGTCAGAAGCCGGTAAATCTGACTCTAGTCTTGCCATGAAGTACCGTGTTACCCCAGGTAATGGGTTGTGGAGGTCTGGTAGGCAGCCGCTCCTCGTAAAATACTGGTATTCAGCTAAATCCAGCTTGACTGGAAGCCGACCCCAATATAGTTGGGAAAAGGCTAGGCAGATGATGACCAGTACTTTCATAGATTACATCATAAAAACAAAAAAACAAACCTTACCTCTTTATTATATTAGTGTAGATAACTAACAACTTTAAACTCTCTCTATTTTCCTTTTTCCGAACGCCTAGTTATTGAAACCGGCACAAAAAAAAATCTAAATGAATAATTAAAACTTCGGCTGTACAAAAACTTCATCGCGCCGACTTTATAGTGCATTTTGTAATGGCCGGCACCTCGCTGAAGATTTTCAGAAAGTTTTCGTAGGAAAGGAAAAAAAAGAGGAGAGAAAGCTTTAATTATTTCGCACAATAGCGCTGTGCTGCCTAATAAACTGAATGTACAGGTTTCAGTAACAACGTTTAGCAAACTCATTCTCACGCACATTGTAGAGAAACGAGTGCTTTGTAAGGGATGAAGTGAATGAGCACAATGCAGCGTGTTTCAAGTTTGTCGTTCATTAATAGCACTCTGAGGAGATAATTATTAAGGTCATGCAGTAAACAAAACCGTTTTAACTGTTGACACTATCACTATTACGGCTGGCATTATTATAACTTCATTGTGAGAAAATAAATTTATTAAATCTTTATTCTTTACATGTCTTTAGAAATATGTAATGAACTAGTTTCTGCCAGGGACTTCACCCGCGTGAAATGTGGATCGAGAGGGCTTGTTAAACTTAGTAACTAAAACCACACGTATGTTCCTTCTTTGCCCTTAGCGTTTTATGATCTTGGGGTTCATTTTTAGAACTCAGACCAAAGAGGCTTCGGCCCTGCTGGGCCCCTATGGTTTGCTGACATTTCTTAGAACGCAAGTGGAACATAAACTGTAAGTATACGGTATTAGTATAAGCTTATTTGTATAAGGATGACGAAGGTGTAAATGTTGTAAAGCACACGAGGTTAATCTTTCGGGTAAACATGAACACATACGCCATTCCGTCGAGAGGGGAGAATGGAGGGTACTCGAGTCGTCAACCGTTGTCATACACCAGGTATGTGAAATGTGCGGAGCCGTGTACTCGACGGAAATATGCTGATAGGTGAGAAGACTTTTTGACCTAATTAGTTTAGTACAGTCCTACACTCAACTTTGTATGCACACTCGAATAAAAGAATCTTAGCTAAGATGAATTATATTTAAGCTCGTCTAGACAAAATATCAAAAACGAAAAAAAAACCAGGCAAGTGCGAGTTGGACTCGCGCACTAAGTGGAACCCTTAGTACGTTTCCCTAGTTATAAATACTCCTAGACGGAACAGTAACGTTAACTTTATCTAGGTCTTACTCAGGCTTTTTGTCTGAAACCCTGACACTTTCTAGCGCTCTAATTAAAAAATAAGAGTACTGGGTAATTTTCTCTCATTACAAAATTTTAATTTAACATTATTAGAAGTGATTATCTTAATACTAGCTGTTGCCCGCGACTTCGTCCGCGTTAAGTTCCTTAAACTGCACAAAAGTAACCAATAATTCTACACTTGCAAATAATTCCGAAAGCATCCAATTCATTCATTTTACTTTCACATAAAACAGTTTAACTACATTGCTTTTATTAGTTGGGAAATAATCCAATGACTTCTCCCGCTCTTAGCTGACGCATCAGGGCGTGACACTCCTTGCCTGCCTGCATGCCTTTCAGAAGCGAACCCATGACCCCAGTAGGCTTGGTGACCCTGCTGGGTCTCTATGGTTTTGCTGACATCTCCATGAGGCACGCTTGGAAAACTAACCGCCGTCGACTCGGTCTCGGTGTAGATGTATGGTTACCGAACGGTCGGACGGCGCCGCATTGCTCGCTGTCCGCTAGCCCACTTCTTCGGTGGCTGGAAATCGAGGTCGGGATCTTATTTCCTCAACGCTGGGGCGTGAGGGCCATTTCCTCATCCATGCGGCCGCCACCATGGCTGAATTACTGCTTCTCAGAAGGACGCAACCGCCTGCCACTCCACCCTGCTCTGGACCAGGGCCCGGCGCGAGAGGTTGCTACAACCGATGACCCCCACAAAAACACGGCGGTGCCTCGTTCAAACGGTGCACATCCTTACCGTATGCTCCACCGTGTTCTCAGGGCGATCCACATAAAGGGTCACCATTCCACATAATGGTGATCCACATAATGGGTCACCATGAAGATGAAGACGCCGATTGGCTTACGAACATCAACGAAGCAGAAATAATAAGTGAGGGTTGCAGCAGTTGATCTGAATATTTACCTACTCCATGGATAAAGGCGTTTGTTTAACAAAGATTTACGATTTTAAAATTATTTTCTGACCCAAAAAAATCATATTAACCTTGAATGTATTCCAAGCACCACTAAGTAGACACGGTAAATTCGGGAGGTCCCGGCATCGGATCGAGGAGAAAAGGACGCCCGGGTGTCGCCACTGTGTGGACCGTCCGGGCGGTCCACACAGTGACGAACACGGTGGAGCACACGGCAGAGGTGTGCCCTGTTTGGGCGGAGCGCCGCTGTGTCCTTGTAGAATCTATCGGCGGCGGCGACCTCTCGCTCGGGGCCCTGGGATAGGCAATGGTCCAGAGCGAGGAGGGGTGGTGGGCGGTAGCCTCCTTCTGCGAAGCAGTAATGCTAGCGAAGGTGGCTGCTGACCGCGAGCGCCGCCGGCGAGATCCCGATTCCGATTTCCGACCACCGTAGGCGCGGGCTCAGGGGTGGCGTGCAGCACGCCGTCCGGCAGTCTGGTAATAACTTGGACCAAGCTTAGTCGTCAACAGCGCGTTCTGTTCCACGCGCGCCTCAAGGAGATGTCAGCAAACTGTAGGGGCCCGGTAGAGCCAAAGCCTCTGGGGAACACGGAAAGTCCGAAAGGTTCTCACCGTCTTCCCCAGATCGAAGGAACGAAGGGGAACGGGGTGAGGTTTAGTCAGTAAGAGTCTGACATGCCCTCCCGCTCCGCCCAAGAGCGTGAGAAATCATTCTGAAGATTCTCCTTCCAAAAAAAAACACCACTAAGTAAGTGTAAATAGCACTTACTTATGTAGGCTGAAAAAAGTGCATAAAGTAGTTTTTAGTTGTCAATGTATATGAATGGTCAGCACAAAGCTGATCCTGAAGTCAAAGGTTTAGTATTTGCCTCTTTTTTATGAGGTAGTTATCCAGCTCTAGGTGGAGCAAGTGGTCTTTGGCGAACTAAATTCCACCATGTTCCTTCAGTTGCCATTTACGTATCAGGGCTACTAACTTTTGCACGTCTCAGTTATTAGGAACTTCGGTATATTCTCTCTTTAAAGAGTAACTACAGAGGCGTCATGGCGTTCTCACTTTCTGCATTATGCAAGTACTAACCGAACATGAGTGTTTCGAGAGGTAGATATTTTGGATTCGGCGGGAAGAAAAGTCCAGGTGTCACCATTCTGCGGAACGCCCAGAAAACACAGCAGACGTTACGGTCGAAGTCTACTCCGCTAGGCGGAGCACCGCTATACTGTTTCGGCGTCAGATTCTAAATCCTACTGCCCTAGTTTGGATCAATGTATGGGGCAAGATCTCCTCTTGCCCTGCCAATGGAATAAACCTGCTATAACAATACCGTGAGAAAGACATCCTAAAGCCTCCTATTGTCGTTTAGACATTCCTTAGGTGTCATTAGTCACAAAGCGATTCCCGACGTTTTTAGTTATTTAAATTATCCGTTTATTTAGGCAGATTTTTTACTTGGGGTGATATTTGACCGACGCCTTAATAAATCATACGGTGGTTTTTTCAGCGGGTACTACCTTCTTTACCGAGAGTTAACTTTGCAATTTATGAATTAAATTAACTCTTGAGTGCGTGCATTTTTACTCAGCAGACTTCACATTATTGATGGTCAAACGCAACCTGTGGTGCGATTTTAAACGGGTAAAGTTTGCAGAGTTCTAAAAAAACCCACCATGTTCCTTCAGATGCCCTTTGCAAACAATTTCTCAAATCAATTTATCTACCTTTACTATGCACAATTCGTAAGAAAGAGACTTCGCAACAGACCGTGCAGCAGGAATCGTGATATTTTAATTTCGCCATAACTTCAAAACCAAACGTCCAATTTTAATCATTCAAAGACCAAATGTTATCTACATAAACTGTACTTAGTGATAAAATAATTTATTTTGATAAGGGTTAATAGCATGAGTAAAATAAATGCGTTTAAATGTAGTTCAAAAAAATCCAAGATTTTCAGATAAAAAAATGGTTGTTGTGCCTCACTCGACATAGATAGGTATAGTGCTTCGCGGACTTTTTTGTAGATATTTATAAGATCTACAATTAATTAGAACATTTTATGGTTCTATCTTTTACAGTTTAGGCAGCGTACGCAAAATAAGTAATTTTTCTGGTTGATTTTTTACACCTAAACCTAAATATCTTACGGAACCCTATTTTTTTCCAGAATAAAATTTAGCCTATGTTACTCGTGGATAATGTAGTTTTCGAATGGCGAAATTATTTTTAAAAACGGTCCAGTAGTTATTGAGCCTATTCATTACAATCAAACAAACAAAGTTTTCCTCTTTATAATATTAGTATAGATATATAAATCTCGTGTCCCAATGTTTGTCCTCAATGGACTCCTAAACCACTTAACCGATTATAATAAAATTCGCACACCATGTGCAGTTCGATCCAACTTGAGAGATAGGATAGTTTAAATCTAGAAAAAAAAAATTGGGTAAAGTAGGGTAGTGTAGGGTAGTGTAGGGTAGTGTAGGGTAGTGTAGTGTAGGGTAGTGTAGGGTAGTGTAGGGTAGTGTAGGGTAGTGTAGGGTAGTGTAGGGTAGTGTAGGGTAGTGTAGGGTAGTGTAGGGTAGTGTAGGGTAGTGTAGGGTAGTGTAGGGTAGTGTAGGGTAGTGTAGGGTAGTGTAGGGTAGTGTAGGGTAGTGTAGGGTAGTGTAGGGTAGTGTAGGGTAGTGTAGGGTAGTGTAGGGTAGTGTAGGGTAGTGTAGGGTAGTGTAGGGTAGTGTAGGGTAGTGTAGGGTAGTGTAGGGTAGTGTAGGGTAGTGTAGTGTAGTGTAGGGTAGTGTAGGGTAGTGTAGTGTAGTGTAGGGTAGTGTAGGGTAGTGTAGGGTAGTGTAGTGTAGCGTAGTGTAGTGTAGGGTAGTGTAGGGTAGTGTAGGGTAGTGTAGTGTAGTGTAGGGTAGTGTAGGGTAGTGTAGTGTAGCGTAGTGTAGTGTAGGGTAGTGTAGGGTAGTGTAGGGTAGTGTAGGGTAGTGTAGGGTAGTGTAGGGTAGTGTAGGGTAGGTAGGGTAGTGTAGGGAAGGTAGGGTAGGGTAGCGTAGGATATGTAGGGTAGTCATTTGACGGGAAAAATTCCAAAAATAAATAATTGTCTACCCCGTGCGAAGCCGGGACGGGCTGCTAGTAAATATATAGATTATAGAACACTAGCAGTGTAGACTTTGTCTTAATATATATAAATCTCGTGTCACATGTTTGTCCTCAATGGACTCCTAAACCACTTAACCGATTATAATAAAATTCGCACACCATGTGCAGTTCGATCCAACTTGAGAGATAGGATAGTTTAAATTTAAAAAAAAAAGTTATGTAAAGTAGGGTAGTGTCATCATCATCATCATCATCATCTCAGCCGAAAGACGTCCACTGCTGGACATAGGCCTTCCCCAAGCGTCGCCACAGCGACCGGTCCTGCGCGTCTCGCATCCATCGGATTCCCGCGACCCTCGCCAGGTCGTCGGTCCACCTTGTGGGAGGCCTTCCGACGCTGCGTCTTCCGGTACGTGGCCGCCACTCTAGAACCTACCGTCCCCATCGACCATCTGTTCTACGAGCAATGTGCCCTGCCCACTGCCACTTAAGTTTAGCGATTCTTCGGGCTATGTCGGTAACCTTAGTTCTCTTGCGGATCTCTTCATTCCTGATGTGATCGCGCAAGGAAACTCCGAGCATAGCCCTTTCCATTGCTCTTTGGGTGACTTTAAGCCTTCTGATGAGGCCCATTGTGAGCGACCACGTTTCCGAGCCATATGTCATCACTGGCAACACACACTGGTCATAGACTTTTGTCTTGAGACACTGCGGTAGGTTGGACGAGAAGATACCGTGCAGCTTCCTGAACGCTGCCCAGCCGAGTCGGATTCGACGATTGATCTCTTTCTCAAAGTTAGATCTACCCAACTGGACCGTCTGTCCCAGGTAGACGTAGTCGTCCACAACTTCGAGTGTAGAGTCTCCGATCTTGATAGGAGTGGGAGCTACATGGATGTTTACCATGACTTTGGTTTTGTCCATGTTCATTTTGAGTCCCACTCTTTCGGAAGCCCTACTGAGATCACCGAGCATTGTACTGAGCTCCTCCGTAGTCTCAGCCATGACTACTATGTCGTCGGCAAACCGAAGGTGAGTGATGTACTCGCCGTTGATATTGATGCCTCGCCCTCTCCATTCCAGAACCTTGAAGACATCCTCCAATGCGGCCGTGAACAGTTTCGGAGAGATAACGTCTCCCTGCCTCACACCCCGCTGTAAGAGGATAGGTTTCGAGGTCTGATCCTGGAGTCGGACTGACATGGTGGCGTTTTTGTACAAACATTTCAGCACTTCGATGTACCGATAGTCAATCTGGCACCGTTGGAGAGACTGCAGTACAGCCCAAGTCTCGATCGAATCAAAGGCTTTCTCGTAATCCACAAACGCTAAGCAGAGAGGCAGGTCAGTCTTCTGTATAACCTGCCGTAGCGTATGTATGTGGTCTACGGTGCTAAAGCCTTTTCGGAATCCGGCTTGTTCAGGAGGCTGGAAGTCGTCGAACCTGCGTGCGAGACGATTCGTGATGAGGGTAGTGTAGTGTAGCGTAGTGTAGTGTAGGGTACTGTAGGGTAGTGTAGGGTAGGTAGGGTAGTGTAGGGTAGGTAGGGAAGGTAGGGTAGTATAGGGTAGCGTAGTGTAGTGTAGGGTAGTGTAGGGTAGGTAGGGTAGTATAGGGTAGGTAGGGAGGGTAGGGTAGGGTAGCGTAGGATATGTAGGGTAGTCATTTGACGGGAGTGAAGCCGCGGGTAAAAGCTAGTAGTAATAGATATCACTATCATAACAAAAAAAAAACCTTGATGTGTAATTTTGGTATTCAATTAGTTTGTTCTGTCATCCAATGACTGTTTTCAAATTAGAGGATGATCACTGGCGTAACTACCAAGATTGTAAGCTTGGCAATTCTTCGGAGGCCCTCAAGCTTGAGTGGCCCCAGAAACCTGATTAGCTAATCTCTTTTTAAACTAGCGAAAATCCTTTTTTCTGCGTGGGTCAAAAATGATGACTGTGGCGGAAAAATATAAACACGTACGTCGTACATACGTTAATAATATTAAGATATACGTGACCTTGCGAATGCGACTCAAAACAGGACGACGAAATTATGACGTTGCTCAAAGGAAATAGGATAGGAAAACATGCGACACTAACCTGCGGGTTCACCATCAGCCTGCCGAAGACTGGACCTCCTTGCTTGATATTTCAGGAAAAATCACACACAAAAACACGCACTTTTCTTAAAGTTTTAGTAAATAGTCCGGATATCACTCGCGTCGCCGTCGGGCTCGCATTTGAAAACTTAAATATAATTTATTTATTTATACACTACACTTCACACTACACACACTTTTTTCCTTTTTTTACTACTTTTTTAGCACTTCATAATAATTATTGTCTGTCATGTAAAAGTGACGTAAATGACTCGCGGCTCGACTTGCAATCGAAAAAGTAATAAAAAATAGTATAACACTACATTATAGGATTGTCTCTCGATGTAGAAGTGAGGTATCTCAAGTGCCATCGGCAGAAAAGCGTAGTCATATGTAAATGTTGGAACGGGGTGGATTTATGGTAGGGTAGCATTTGTAAGTAATTTATACTTCTACCTTACTATAAACATTATAATAGATGTGAAACCCAACAATGTAATAATTTGAGAAACACAGTCAAGTAACTTGAATCTTCTATACATATAAGAGGAGGGGTGTCTTCACAAATAAAAGCATCTATATTATTCATTATATTTTATCAATAAATCGCTTTTAGTACAATTTTACTTAATAATTTACTTCACTTATAACCAGACCACAACGGGTTATGGGACATCTCGCCCAAGCAAAAACTCGCCTGTGGACGAAATGTCCACTTTTTTAAATGTGCATGGGTAGATTCGCCCGGACAAGTCTAGTAAAATGGGCCACATGTCTCCTGTTAAAAAGTAAAGGGATATTTCGCCCAAATCGTATAATTATTAATATTATTTTCTTTCTCGTTATGATTTTCAGATTTATTGGCTATTAAATAGCCAATAAATCTGAAAATCATAACATCAAATGACAAAATCTGAATCGAAAATGAGTTAGCCAAAATATGTCAAAATCTGAATCATGATTTCCTGCTCTATTTTTAATGTTTCAACAGATATTTTAACTTCCTTTAACATTAAATTTTAAGACCGCCTAGTATAAAATTACTGGGTGTGTAACGATTGACATAATAACAAAATATCTAACGTTCACTTGACATAATTTCAGTTAACATAATTTTGTTTAACATAACGATCAGTTGACATAATGAATTGTTGATATAATTTCACTTTAACTAATTTCATATGACATAATGAACATTTCCTATAATGCACATTTCACATAATATTCATTTAGCATATATTATTATTCATTTACTATAATATTCATAATCTCTAAGTAACTTTTAATATAATTTAGAAAATCACACCTGCTACCCTCAACTATTGTTACCAGGAGAAACTGGATGCAATCTGGACTTCAGGGCACCCCGACTCGGATAGGTTAGGTTAGAAGGGGATGACGGGGTCGTGTGAGCGAGCGAAGCGAGCGAATAGACCCCGCCATCCCCTTCGTGGTTATTTTTTTATATACCACCCAGAAGTAGGAGCCCCGCGAAGCGGGGCTCCGTCGACCAAGTCTACCCTCGACCATGCATAGAATATTTTAAGGTTTGGTTAAGTGCCATTTGAGTTAGGCTAGAACTGTGGACATTAAACATTTTTAGGTCATAAATGATAAATGATATTTATTTTGCAAATAGGTTTTTTCAAACTCTTTTACACGTCAATTTTTTTTATTTGGTCAAAAGAATATTAGGTCAAATGAACGTTATATTAAAAGAATATTATACATATTGAAAATTATATAAAATGAACGTTATACTAAATGTTATTATGTTACATGAATATCATATGATATGAAACATTAGGTCATATGAATTTATGTCATTTGATATTATGTCATATGAAAATTATGTCATATGAACGTTAGTTCAAGTGAAATTAGAGGATTTGTTATTATGCCAAACATTACACACCCAAAATTACTTGCTGCTAGTAGTTTTATATTGGGCGGTCTTAAAATGTACGAGGTGCACCGTATGAGTAGTTCGTGACGTTTTGTTGCACGTGCGCCCTACGCCCTACGTTTTATGAAAACACGCTGACAACACTATAAATAAATAATATTTTAGAACAATATGTAAAAAAACTTAATATGTTTCCTTTCATACTTATTTGAACTTGAATTTCATCAACACAAATGCCTCAAATTATTTTGCTTATTCGTTAATTGGTTATGTTTTTAATCGTTTATATCACACCTATACAAGACGCGATTTGTAAACTTTGAACGCAATTTAAAACTATTAAATTATAGACCACATATACTGCAAATATTTTACACTAAAATGTGACGGTTTGTATCAGAGTTATTAGGTATCTGCCATATTTTTCTTCGTTTACAATTTATCTCAAGCCAATAGTGTTATTCAAAGTTATGGAACAATGAATGTTCGATGATAGTATACAATGAAACACTGAGTAAAGGCTGGTCAGGCCCACATTTCCCGGGTCGTGAATACAGGCTGAGTGAATAGTAAAAGGAGTGAGTGCCTCCAAGGCATCCTAATTGAGCACTAAGTTTGAACTGTCCAACTGCGACATGATAAGTACCTACTTCCACAAAGTTAGAAACTTGAACGGTGCTGTATAAAAAGAGATGTTCTATCCATATTAAAACATTTGGTGCATTTTTATTAAATATTTATTGTTGAAAGTAAATATTTAATAAACGGGACAGTGCATCATAGGATTTACCTGAAAAACGTCCAGAAGGATGGGGTTCTTGATATAAGCACAAACTTTAACAAAATATTTTTATTTTTACTCGAGAGATGGGCAGTGGGAAAAAACCCAACGGGAATATACCCAGGTTTTTTCCCATTTGGAAAAAAACCGGGTATTTATGTGGGAAAAAACCCAATAGATGGGTTTTTACCTTATTTAACGTAGTTATCATGATCTTTAATTTCAAGACCGGGTATTTACATGGGAAAAAATCCAATTGAAGGGTATTTTTATTATTTAATGTAATTCTTCAAAAATTAACACTTTTTTTTATTTTTAGAGCAAATGCAGCGAAAAATAGGCACTTTGCGCCAGCTTATATAGGGCACTAGCTGTTGCCTGTTGTTCGAAACGTCAAAATGTGTAGCCTAATTCAGGAACTAAAATAAAACCAGCATATTGAAACTTTTAAGAATCTTTTAAAAAAATAAAACAACGAGTGATACTTACTAACAATTATTTATTTACACATTATAAAAGTTAGTCACTGTCGCTACTGTCCTGATTATTAAATATATTATTAATATTGAAAAATTCAATTTCTTGTGTTGCAAGTCCACGAGATGTTGAAGGTTGTTCATCATTTGTTGGGCTACCCAACGGGCTTGACAATTGCCTGGGTGTAGATAACGGCTCGTCGTCATCGTCATTGTCATCGTCTTTGTGTTTATGTAACAGGTTCCAATTATAGGAGATAAAAGCTATTTTTGCTGCCCTGTCTGTAGTCAATCTGTTTCTTTTCTGACTATGTATATGTGCATGCGTGCTAAAAGATCGTTCAGTGGCTGCTGAAGTACAGGGAGCAGTTAGAATACGTACTGCAACCCTACTCAGCAATTTGGACTTGCAGAGTCCTTTCCACCAAACTACCGGGTCCATTTCGGCGACATCCTTCCATATAAATGGCCTGCTCCATAATCCCTGTTTAGCTCTATAGTTGGCTAAATCAACACCAACATCAATATTGAGCGATTGGCTCACGTCGTGTATGAACTCCATGGCATCCACTTCGTGTTCTTCTTCCAATTCGATGCCTTGCGATCTTGGGTCCAATAAATATGCAGCATAATGAATAGGTTTTAAACAATTATTTGTTTGCCTAATTACAGCATTTGTAATATCTTGTTTTTGATCCTCATTTAGAATTGATATATCTGGAAATGCAAAATTGAATGTGGATTTAATATCTTTGAAGGCCATATAAACTTCATTTATAAGTATTCCATTGCCTTCAAGTTTGAAAATTTTATCAGTTATTGGTTCCAGTAGTTTTATACAATTTTCTACGATAGTCCAGAAAGAAGAACAGGCAAAAAAAACCCAGACCCGACAGAAAAGTAACATACCTCAGTTTTTTTGTTATTATTTATATAATCATATTATATAGTTTTTATATTCAAAATCAATGGCTAAGACAAAAATATTGCCTTATGTTTTTGTTCAGGGTTTACACTAAAAAAATACAAAATGCCTACTTATCTACACAATTCGTAATGTATGTAACTAAATGACGATAAATAGTTATGGGATGTATCCAGGAGACCTGGAGATACAGCTGTATAATATAATTTTTGAACTCCTAGTACAACATTCAACTTAGGACTATTTTTTTTAAGGTTGTTTAAAATCATCTAATGACATCTCTCGCCCTTGGGTGGAGCGAGAGGGCGTGTCAGACTCTTACTGACTAAAAAATTCTACCCCGTTCCTTTTTACCTCTGGTACTGGGGTCAGGGCATGCCCTTCTGGATTCACCCTCAACTTAGGATTAGTTAAAATCGTCATATTCGATGATTCAGATCGGATTATTCCACTAATTCGTTGACGCCAGTTCGAGCTTTATATCGGTGATTAGTGGAATAATCGAAAAGAATGATCTGATCGTAGATCAGTGATTTAGGTAGCTATCAACGGGGTTCTACCAAAAATAAAACCAATATGTCGAAATAAAGTTTTATTGTATTTCTATGTCCCTTAAAACATAATCCATACCCAGTGCGGGGTGGTCAAAGGGATCTCGATGTCTAGGCAAAAAGGAACGGGGTGGAATTTTTTAGTCAGTAAGAGTCTGACACGCCCTCTCGCTCCACCCAAGGGCGAGAGTTGTCATTAGATGATTTTAAACAACCTTAAAAAAATAGTCCTAAGTTGAATGTTGTACTAGGAGTTCAAAAATTATATAATACAGCTGTATCTCCAGGTCTCCTGGATACATCCCATAACTAAATATCGTCATTTAGTTACATACATTACGAATTGTGTAGATAAGTAGGCATTTTGTATTTTTTTAGTGTAAACCCTGAACAAAAACATAAGGCAATATTTTGGTGTTAGCCATTGATTTCGAATATAAAAACTATATAATATGATTATATAAATAATAACAAAAAAACTGAGATATGTCACTTTTCTGTCGGGTCTGGGTTTTTTTTATATGGGCCGTGACCGATCTTCTTTAAATCTAATAAGTTGGATTTGATTTCGTCTGAGATGGCATCTTCGTGAACAGCTAATGTTTGTAATGCGACTTTTGATTTTTTCAAACTTTTTAACGCCGTGCAGTAACTGCCCCAGCGCGTTTTCCCTGGCAATTTTAGTGTTTCACCTGAACCTTTTTCTTTTACAATATGAGCTAATAAAGCGCTCATATTTTGGTTTCTTTTTATTGCTTTTATCACATCGGTTGCAATCGATATAAACGCATTAATAGGTTCTAATTTTAAGCAATCTTCGCATAGCAAATTTAACGTATGTTTTTTTTTTTTTTTTCTCATTTATTGAAATTATAAAATACAGGTGTTACCTTAAATCTAAAACTCGCCAAACTTTGACGTTTGAAGGCGAGAATCGCTCTTTAACATAACAGTGCTACCTTCGTACACACTTACTACTGTATAGTTAAATTTACATCTTTAATTATTCATATATTAGTAATTTTTACAATCGAGTACAATGTTCTTTAATTTTGTTTTAAGTGATTGTTTACTAAGTTTTACCTCTTTTCTCAAAAAATCTATTTTGTTAAACACTTCAGGTACCAAATACTTAGATGTTCTCTTACCATAATAATTTGTAGTCTGTGGTTGGACCAATTTATTCTCTCTAACCCTACGTGTGTTGTACTTATTTTTGACACTAACTTTATATATATCATTATTACAAAATTCCAAACCTACCAGATAATCGACTTTTTTATCAATGGGTATTATTTTACAGATGGGAAATAACTTATTATACTCTTTGTTGCATTTATCTTTAACATTTTTACTAACTAAGAACTTTAACAGTCTTATTTGTATATCTTTGATATCTCTTAAATATGTAATAAAGGTTCTTCCGTACACAAGGAGACCATAACTCATCAGCGAATCGGCAAGTGCAAAATAAACCATTCTCAGCGTCTTTTTATTTAAAACACTTTTTAAGTGATAAAACGTACCGAGCACCGATCTTAACCTGTTGCAAACATCATCAACATGTAATCTCCAGTTCAGATTGGTATCAATGGTTAAGCCTAAATATTTAAATTTATCTACAAAATCCAATTTTGTACATTTACAATTAAATTTATTTTTATGCAAACATTCGTATGTATGTCCTATCACTGTGAGATTTTCTATATTTATAGATTTAGCAATCCGATTATATGGTGAATATATATGCATACATTTAGTTTTCGCTAGATTTAATATTATTCCATTGTCATGTGCCCATTTGCTAACATTTTCAAAATCGTCTTGTATACACTTTTGTACCTCGGTTATGTCTTTGGACGCATACACTAGACACATCGTCAGCGTACATGAACACCTTACACTTATGCACGACGTTTGACACACTGTTTACATGCATTATATATCCTACAGGGCCATATACGGATCCAGTTGGCACACCCAAGTCAACATCCGCCTCTTTTCCAACCACACCGGAGATTATTGTACTTATTTTCCTATTACTGAGGTAATCTTTAAACCAATTATTAGTGGGGCCGCGTATTCCGCATTCGTCCATTGCCTGTAATAGGATCTCATGGTCCAGAGTGTCGAACGCTTTTTTATAATCAATAAACAGTGCTATAATTTGTTTACTAGAATCTAAACATTCATTAATAAAATCTGAAAAACCCATCAAGGCAGAAATAGTATTGCGCCCTCTCCGGAAACCGTGCTGAGTGTTACTTAATATGTTGTGTTGTTCTAAAAATTCACTAATCTGTCCTACTATAATTTTTTCAACTATTTTATCAATAACAGATAATATTGCGATAGGCCTATAGTTAACATATTCTAAATGATTGCCCGATTTATGTATAGGTCGTATTATTGCACTTTTTAGCTGGTCAGGATAAATACCTTGAGATAAGGACATATTCACAAATGCAGCAAGAACAGGGCTTATTTGTTTACATATATATTTAATGTCTTGCACCCGTATTCTGTCTGAACCTGGTGACTTTTCAAATGACAGTGTTTTTATGATCTTTTCTATGTCTGATGAAGTCACTTTATTGTATCTAAAGCTTACCCCGCACGGTTTTACATATTGATTTCTATCTAAAAACTTTAATTTACACACATGTTTAATTTCCTTTATTTCTTCAGTAAATGTTTTCGAAAATTTTGTACAAATATGTTGTATGCTATCGGTTTTTCCCAAATGCCTTAAAATAACATCGTCCAAGCTAGTTTTATTTCGACCCAACCATATGTTTATATTTGACCATATTTTCCTAAAATCTCCATTATATTTTTCAATTTGTTCCTGTCTATACTTATTTTTTGCCGAATTTATTAATTTATTTACTCTATTTCTAAATTTTGTAAAATCTAACCTTTTGTTCATATTCTTTGGTTCCGCTTTCCAAACTTGAAATAACAAATTCTTTCGCACTAACATTGCATATAAATGTCTGTCTATCCATGGTTGTCTTATGACTTTTTTATTACTTGTATCAATTTTAACTGTACTTTCCTTGTAGATGCGATCAAATACACTATACACCGTATTATACAATAATAATGGACACGTTATTGTCTCTAACTGGGTCCATTCATATTCATCCAGCCTTTGTTTAACCGTTTTATCACTTAACACTTCGCGCAAACAACTGTTTTTTATTTTGTCACTCACAAATTGATTTTTACTTCCACCCGCATATAAGTTCAACATTAATCCGATTCCGTGATGATCGGCGATGCGTAATTCAAACACATAAGCGCACGCGTCTTGTTCGCTCCGTCCCGCTCGCACCCATATATGATCCAAGCACGATGTCTCAAGTCGGCCGTCCACGATCGCTTCACGTGTTGCTTCTTCGCTCGGAATTACACAAAATAGGCCGCGTCCACACAGGGCGTTTTTATACCTTGTTACAGTAGGACTAATCATGTTGTTGAATATGTTTATATTGGTGTCGCCTATCACTATAACATTTTCAGATGTTGGTACGGATCCCACTAAAGTCTCTAATTGTTGAAAAAATAACAATTTATTCTTGGCAGGGGGTCTATATATCGCCATTATATGAGTTTTATTTTTGCCATGCTTCAGTTGACCGTGAAGTGTTTCCATTGCTTCTGTATTTACCGTTTTAGCATCGAAATTTAATCCAGTCTTAGCGTATATTAATATTCCTCCCCCTCTCCTCGTTTCTCTAGTATGTATAAATGTATTATATCCTGTTATTTGATATAGTGGAAGTTCTTCCTGCTTTATGTTTATTTCGCTGAGTATTAATATATTTATGTTATATTTATTTTTATCAAGTAATATTAATAATTCGTTGAAGGGTTTTCTAAGCGATCTTATATTTATATGTAATATGTGGGTATTCCATCTATTTTGGGATAGGTCGTTATTTAGAACTGTTATATCAGAGTATCTTTTAAAATTAAAGTGACTGGAGGAGCTATCTATACCATCGAATGCTACTGTTAGAGATCACCTAGTGTGTACATGCCGCGTCATTTACGCGTATTTATTTACACTCTTCAAACTTATTCAAGTCTTCCTCCGATCTAATGTTATGAATCTTTTTATCATCACTATTCTTTTTTACCAGGATATTACAATTCTGCACCCAAATAAATTGAAAACCTTTTGGCTTCAGGGTATTTCTCACAATCCACAGAAGCTGTCGTTTGTATTTTGGTAAATCTTCATTAATGTATATTCGCTTGTCGCTGCCATTGTCATATACTTTATTATTCGTTATCCTAGTTTCTTTCTTTGCAAGCATCCATCTGCTGCGTGCAGATTTAGACCGAAGCGTGACCAACACAGTTTTGGGCTTTGTTTCGTCTAGTTTTTCTTGACCTACCCTCTGTGCATCTTGGATTTCATTTGGGTCTAGATTAAGTTTATGTGCCAGTTTTTGGACTACTAATATGGTGTCTTCGTTTTCGTGCTTCTCTAATCCGTGTATTTCAATGTTTTTCTCTTTATCTTTTATTTCCATCTCCTGTACCCTCTCTTCTAGTGCCTTGTTACACTTCTCCAAATAGACGTTTTTCTGTTCTAATGCCTTGATTTTCTTCTGAGATTCTTCCTTAAAATCAAGCAATGTTTGATACATGTCAGCATAAAATTCAACACTGTTGGTAAGTTCTCCTATTTTCTTCTCCAAGTTATAAATCACCGCTAACTTTTTATTTACCTCAGCCAAGACATTTTCTCCAGATTCTTCTCTAGGATTTAATGTGATTTTCGTTTCTTCTGTGGTCTGTTTAGGGCTGCCTTTACTTGTCTGGCAGTCGTCACACAGTGTATTGCTTAGGGACTTTTTAGTTGCGCACTTTTTATGGTACACATTTTCACAATCACCCTTACATCTTACTATATCATCTTTGGCCAAAGATAAAAACAATTTGCATTTTTTACATTGCACCATTTTTACTTTCACGTAGTTTTTTATTTGCGAAGGTAGTTATTCACTGTTCACGACCGTAAATCGATACACACAACCGTGCGTTGAGCGCGCGCGCAGCGGAATGTGCTACACATCTCAACGGTATTATATGTGCATACGAGTTTTTTACTATTTGAAATGCTCTTTGTATATTGTTTGCGTTATCTCCGATAACTTTCATTGTTTCTTGAGATACATATTGGCTTGTATGTCGGTTTGTTAGTGTATTGAGGCTTTTAACAAAAACAGGCTCGGGTTTTGCAATAATAAAGTTAATGATACCTTCATTGCGCTGATTGCTCCAGCCATCACATTGCAAATGCAAATCATTTATAGATTTTAGTTCGTCTGTAATTTCATTGACCATTTCATTATAAATAGTTTCCAAATGTGTTGTGGAGATAGCTTTTCTGGATGATAACTTATAAAGTGGTTGCAAATCGTCAAAAAATCGTGCCCATAGCGGATGTTCAACGATGGATAAAGGAGAACCGGTAACAAATATTGCTTTCGATAAGAGCTGATCTAGATAAAGTTTTTTTTCTGTTGAAATTTCTGATGAAGTCGTAATAGTAGAAGTTGTATCCGTCAAACTGTTATCCTGTGACATTTCATGATGCGATTCATTTTGCAAGGGCAGATTTGTGGCAGGTGTGCTAGTAACGGGTATTTTCTGTAGTTTGTTTTTGATAACAGTTGGACACCTATAACATTTCAACAGATGGCTGGCCATCTTGCTGACATTGCCAAATTGGTAAACTTTTTCACAGTGTTTGCATTTTACTGTTTTACTGGTTGCCGAATGAAAATAGTTTTCCCATACATCAGTATTTTTCTTTCTGGGCATGATGAAATCTAAGGAAAAAAAAAACAAATGTAAAAACAGTAGAGAAATACATAGAGTTGTTCTAAAATATCGTATATTAACAGAGTAGGTAAACCTACGAAACTAACATGAAATAAGTATAAATGGCCAAAAGTAAGAATTTATACTTTCTTTAATTTGCCTAAAACGCTCGAGCGATCGATTTTACAAAAGTTGAAATGAGTCATGTATAGAGATAGCCAAATCATCTCTATTCCTACATGATTCATTTCAACTTTTGTAAAATAATTATTTCCCTACAGAATTTCAATGAATGAATGAAAAAATGTACAAGGTTTGCAAGGAATCCACATATATAGTGCCTAAAACTTGTATAGTGTAATATAACAATTAAAGCTCAAACTTACCGGTAAATCACCAATAAAACGAAGTAGGTATCGAAAAAAAAAGTCCGTAAGAGTAGCAGTAGTTGTCAATCCAAAGTAAATCACGTATTAAATCACTAGGCAATCAAAAGTCCACAAAACAAAATCCAAGTCGTCAATTAAACTAACAAAACACAAATGCGCACAGTAACAAGCCAAAACAACGATTGAGATAGATAGATCAACGCGTACGCCGCTGCTACTACCCGCTTCCCCGCCCCACCCCCCTACCCGCGTACGTACTTTCGGGTTACTTGTTGCTAAGAGCGGATGAACACACACAAACAAAGGATTTTTATTTAAGGGCAGGTTCTAGTCACTGAGTATTAGGTATGTATGGACTCCGTTCGCGTCTATGATGATTGCGCAGACCCGTAACAGCAGTTTTATTTTTATAAAAAATAAAATAATAACTACTTAATATTTTTGTAATAGTGAGGCGCTTTTGAAAATCAAATTTTATTATTTTTTGTAACTTTCAAATATTTCCGTGACATACAAGTCTCGTAGCCATACAAGTTTAACGTAACGTATTTATTGAATTATGAAAATAAACAAAGTTAGATTAGCTCTAATTAGTAGTAATAGTACTCCAATAGCACGTAATATTTGATATTTATTTATTTATTTTATAATTTATGTACACACAGATAAATAGATAAGGAAACAATAAAATATAGAAATATGTACAAAGGTACTGCTTATTTCAATAAGAAATCTCTACCAGCAGACCTGCGAAAGAGAGATTTTGTGAGATGTAGACAGTTGTGTGCAAGAAAAATAAAAGGAAAGCGTATGGAAACTTAAATTAAAGGAACAAATACATATATATATATATACCTTAAGATTATACTAAAAATAAATACATAATATAAATACGTTATACTAAAAATAAATATATAACATACATACGAATAAACAATTACACTACACAGGAGAGATAGTGCTCTTTCACTTTGTTTTTAAAGAGTGAGATAGATTTTAGGTCGCGAATGCTATGCGGTAGAGAGTTCCACACATTACCTTTGCTAAATATGAAAAAACCCGAATATTATCCCATTTGGGAATTTTCCCCGGGTTTTTTCCGGGTTTTTTCCCACATCGGAGTTTTTTCCGGGTACAATCCCATCTCCGCACTGCACAATGAAGAATGACGGACGGACTCAGTGTTGCAAGGTTCGGAAATGAATCGATTGATGAGACGATAATTATGATTATAAGTTGGTACTTGAATATCTTATGATATCCTTAAGATATGACTATTTGATAGATTAATGTACTTTAAGTCAGTCAGGTGAGATAGTGGTCAAACGCGAGCCTATGTATAATAAAATAAAATAAAAAAAGTTAAAGTGCGATAAAATTGATGAATGTTACTTAACATAGTTTGCGCTTTTACAATAGCATTCGCATGCTAAATAACCTGACCAAATTAAAACTACCTAAAAACTTGTGTGTTTGTGTTTTTTTTTTACTTTTATTATAGTTAGTTGAATAATTTTTAAATGGACTTGGTAAATATTTGAATAATAATCTTAAAAACAGTCTAAAATCAGCTTCTAAGCTTAGGGGCTTAATTTTCTTATGGATATAATCAACGAAAGACCTGACAGGTTTCAAACAACGTGCGTCTATTAAGGTAATAGAAATCTAATAAATGCCTTACCCTTAAAAGCCTACCGGAGGATACGCCAAGGCTTGCCAAAAATAATTCGGTTTATCGAAAACGAAGATCTTCGCACTTCGCTTTGATTTATTTTTCTTCCTCCAACTTCGAGTAAAATTGAATTTGCATATCTTCGAAAAGAGCAAGCGTTAAATTAAGGATTTATTTGCTGCTTCCAACCGACTAGGTGCAAATATTATTTAACGTTTTATTTAAAGTTGAATGTTTTTCGTTTCTGATCACTTTTCTTTGGAAGTAAAATCTAAATATAATATATTATATATGCTCATTGAGTCGGCAGTTTCATCTATCGATTCCAAGTTTCTGCTTGTCTACTTCAAAGATAAGGGAATCGCACTTTACAGTTAGCGTTCCGTTTTTAGACACGATACCGCTAATTGCGCGAACTACTTAGTATATGATTTGTATGGCATAGGTCACCTGGTTTGTTTAGTACTCCATACAAATACATACTAAGCAGTGGGTCGCGCAACCCGGTCGCAAACGAAAAATTCACTGCGCGTTTATTCGTTGTGCTGGATCTATGGTATTCGTTTGTGCGTCGATTTCTGAGTCTGACATAGCCTGAATTATCTTAAGGGGAAAGCTTCAGGTTAGCCCGCGAAATTCAAATTTTCTTACGTTTTTTGCAATTTGCAAGCTATTGGTAAGTTGTATGAAGTTAAAAATACTTAAACGACTGTAAAACGTAACTAGTTACATAATTATACCATAAAAATCATCAATACAAGTCTCTAAGCTCGCCTAAGTGTAGGAACGATTTTTTCGAGGTCAAACAATTTCTAAACGCCTTAGGCCGCGTTCCCACTATGTCGCAGTCGTAACGATAGATAATCGTGTAGTTTTAAGTGTCGTGGCGTAAATGTAGTCTACGACTTTTATTGCAGTGACAGCAGATACAGAATGTCGTCTGTGCCGCATTGTCTTTAATCATAATATACTATGTTATTTCTATCCACTCCACTGCAAAGCATTCAAATGCGATTTGATTGTGCAGTCAAACGGAACTGCACAAGCAAATAGCGCGTGGAGTTAGAATAAGAAATGTAACGCGTCACTCCTTTGTAGAACTTTGTAAGCTTTAGCGAATTCAGATGAGCTATAAGAGTCTACAGATGGTGCTGGAGCGGCGCATGTGAATAATGCATGCTCTAGGCGACGGTGGGGATCTAAATGGTCACACAGTATGAATATTATCATTGTCTCATTCAAAACTTTAGAGAAGGATTTATTGAAGCCTAACTTCTAGTTAGGTTAGGTTAGGACATGAAAAAATAGGCAAATGCAGTTCACAATCAAGCTGATAACATGTTTTGATATATTTGCATTTTGAAGGCAAATACAGTATCAAAATAGTACATTTTTATACAAGAGGACAAGTGCCTAAAAACAGTTTGCCAAAAGAGAGTTCATCAACTCAGAGATCTGAACTTGATGCTTCAATACGGAGCGAGGTCGTGACCTCATTATACTGTTAGACATTTACATTTTTCTTGACTGAGTTAGAATTAGCATTCAGCGTAACGAGATGCGCCTAAATAACCGAGTTTTATAAAGTTAATATTAAAATATTTCCCTAGAGGCTAGTAGCTATGTAGTACTCGTATGTATGTAGGTATAAAAGTTTTAGACGAAGTAATTTGGGTCGGGCTTATTTCTATAACTGACCTTTTTGTGCGTCAGTGATGATACTCGCCATTATAATTAGTTCTGTTTTTGAGCTTCTTAAAGTCATCTAAAAGGACAGGATCTAACAGGACAAGACTATGCTTGGAGTTTTCTCGCGTGATAACATCAGATACGAAGATAGCCACAGGAGAACTAAGGTTACTGACATATTTATTCCAAATAACCTCCAAACTTAAGTGGCAATGGGTAGGGCACATTGCTCGCAGAACAGATGGTCAAAAGGGAAAAAAGTTTCTGGAACGGCGACCATTATACTGGAAGACGGAGCGTTGGAAGGCCTCATATAAGGTGGACCAGGCCATTGCCTGGTGAGGTTCGCGGAAATTCGATAAATGTGGAACGCACAGGACCGGGCGTTACAGCGACGCCTGGACGAGGCTTATGTCCAACAATAGTCGTCAACTTGCGGTCCGGTCTTCTCCACTTCATTTATCTCTGTATCAGCAGAAAAGCACCCTAAAGTGAATGTTTGTGGTCTATTTAGCCTATAAAAGAGTAGTCTTTTTCTACTAATTAAGAAAATTCGGTGAGCCCTAGAGAAAACATAGGGTGCAACCCTATGTTCGTGACATCCTTATTAATGTATCACAAAGCAACATACTACTAAAACGGTTGAATATAATTTAATAACAGAGGTACTCTCAAGAGAGTACACACAGTACAGTGTACATGTTTAAAGAGAAAACATTTTAGACATTAAGTAACGAGCCGACGCGTTGGACTGACAAGTTAATAGCTTCACGAGCAGACTTAGTGCTTATCTTAATTTTGAAGTTTAAATGAGAACTTACACCTATTATGTTCTGAATCTTTGCTACACCTCAGTAAGTCTAAGCAACTTTACGTAAGACATTTTGGAATATGCGTAAGTTAAAGAGCGGAATTTCTACTACAGCTAGGCTATTTATGTCAAGAGTGAATAGATTACTTCTAGGCAAGCGTGCTCTATCGTCGACTACATCATCACTTACCAGCAGGTGATATAGTAGTAAAACGCAAGCCTATCAATAATAAAAAATTAAGAATATTAAGTACAGTGACAGATTATAGACTAATTGCCAGACAAAATGTTTAATGAATATTTTAATCGATTCTTAGTATAGATTTAACAAAGTACACTCTATACTAAGGATCGATTTAAGCACTTATTAAATGTCTTTCATTGCGGCAGTATGACTATTCAGCACATTTAGACAATTATAATAGGGGCCATACAATGACGAATTAAAATGTAAATTCGAGCGAGAAGAACGCTACACAACCTATGTACCATACCTTTAACAGTTCAGTCAAATCGTCAACAATTATTATTATTAAGTTGAGACTGGTCATATCTTAGCTTCCAGTGGCTAATTTTAATATATCTTTTATTTATTTATTTTCTGTTTGTAGTCAGCGATGTAGTATGCCTACCAAGTTGCCTATTTACGCTTAAATTAAAGACCTCCAGATTGTTACTATCAGGAAATACAGAATTTAGCAGGGATTTATCCTCGACGTAGTTTAACATGCAAATAAAGTTCATTTATACGTATAAGATCATAAGAAAGGGCTTTTACGGTCGGTATAAAAATTTAATAAAAAACATTTTTGAAATCATTTTCTTTTCTTGATCATCTGACAGAATAATAAAGTTCATAAAGGAATCCATTTAGACCAACCGAAATTACATTAAGAGAATCCTTTTATGCTGAAACCGTTTTAAAAACTCATTCGCTACAGAACGTTACATAAAGCGGAACTAATTTCATTTGTAAGTGATTTTCAACAACGATATTTAAACTGCATTTTTGAGTAAAATCTTATATTTACAATGCATATATTTAATTATTACTAGCGACCCGCTCCGGCTTCGCACGTGTGCAAAATCAGTGTTACTCTACTATGTTATGCATGTATCATAAATACACACATTTGAGACTATATCCAAAAACTTCGAGCTCACTTTGCTTGCACTTTAATTTTGTTGCATGCTCTTCTTTAAACATAGACATCCAGTCTTTTGATACAGAGTCGTAAAGTTGTCGATAACGAATAAAAAAAACTACTTTCTTTTTTTAAACCAAATGCTATAAATAAAATAGACATTCGTTAACTTTAACTTGGCAAAAGGGGTGATTCAGCAGAGATCTACTAAATTACAATCGTCGCTTTCACGGCAAAATGTGTTATTCTGAGAACAAGTCATTTGTATGTATGAGCTATCTGTATCAACTGATTGATAGTTTGTCGCATCTCGAGTGTATCTATGATTTATTCGTATTATTTGAGGATTTTTTTCTGAAAGATACGTATCTGGTTATTTGGCGTTTTTTCTTTTCTTTAACATAACGTTAACGTTCATTTAACTTGATTAAAATAGTTTTAAACAACTTGTAGAGTATCTTGTATAATTTCTACGGGGCTTTTAAGTACTATAAGCATTATTAATGTTTGCAAAAGCAGTTTATTTGCATCGCATTAGTGGTTCCGGCAAATGCTTGTGAAGCGGAATTACACAGTTGTTCTAATAGTTCTACTGGTTACAAAACAGTCGGTGCTTTTTCTCGTAGTTAAACGTTCTGTTATTTCTTAGTGTATGTGCGCGTACTAGAAGACTGCCTGTTGGTCGTGGTATAACCTCATTGTAAAGGGAAGTGTGCTTTTTGTGACTTGTATTGCAAACTATTACCAATTGGAACCGTGCACTAGCTTCTGACGTTTTACAAGTGTCATGTAGGCCTATGTGAAATATTTCGATTTTAATTAAAACGCATAAAACAGCTTTGAACTTCTTAAAAACATAAAAAAATATAAGATTTGTGTTAGATTAAAAGTTACATAATAAGTTGAACGATACTGCTTGAACTGAAAATGTGTCAAATGCAGCGTCAGATACTCGTAAGACGAAGACGTCATTATGGTGGATAAAATCTTCTAGCCGGCTGCCAGTAGCCAATATTGCAGCTTGACTCATTGAAACGTGTGCTCTACGTGTGACGAATAAAGCTTATTTTACGATGCAGTAGCCAGTGAAGTCCATTGGGATAAATGAACAATTGAGGCCTGCGATGACATTTATTGAAAGGGTAGGCTTTATACCGCCATGTAACGCACTAGCCATGAATTTTATCGGCAGAATAATTATTATTTTTGTAGTTATTACGTTTTATTGTTAAAGTGTATAATATTTTTTTGCAATTTTAAGAGAATAACGTGTATTCTCTTATTTCACTAAACATGTAAAATACTGAAAAAGTGAATTAAACGATATTGAAATGAGTCAGATTTATAACCACCGGATGATCTTAAAAAGATCAAAATCTCTCGTTTAAATATTTAATAAACTTATCTATTCGAAAATGAATTAAACAGGCAGGTTACGGAAGGTATAAGTGGGGCACCGCTCCAGAGAGATTTGATTCCGGCGACAACTGGCCGTAACCACGGGGAACGCGAATTCTCCGCGCAACGCTTGATTTTCGCGTCTTGTCTGTCTTAAGACGAGGCCATGCTATTACGATGCTATGTGAATAGGATTTTCTGCGAATGGGACGTTCTGCGATTGGGACGTTCTGTGAATGGGACTTTGTGAGACAAGTACATTCTGCACCATTGGTATTTTTGCAAATGTCGTTCTGCTTTAAATCCGTGCTGATTAGTATGTATCGCAAAAAAAAGTTTTACACTTAGATACGTTACGTAAGTTAAGATTATGAGTAAGTGTGCCTTAAGTGTCTTCTACTAAATTCTAACAAAACCATTTTGCAAGGCAAACCAGATGACAATAATATTCTGGGTTAAATTCACTGAACCAAATTGAATGCTATAAATTCAAGCGTTGCAATAGAATCAGTTATGTCGAAGTGAACTATTCCGTAGTAAATCTTATGTCTGAAACTTGGTAGTAGCAAATTGACACAGCAACCACGCTGTTAATATTTTTTTTAAGTTATCTTATCAGAGATATTTATAACGAAAAAGTTTTTATGTTTTTAGGGTTCCGTACCTCAAAAGGAAAAAACGGAACCCTTATAGGATCACTTTGTTGTCCGTCTGTCTGTCCGTCCGTCTGTCAAGACCCTTTTTCTCAGGAACGCGTGGAGGTATGAAGCTGAAATTTATATCAATTACTCAGGTCTATTGTCCCTTAAAGCTGTGAAAAAATCAAACTTCTAAGCCAACGCAATCAAAAGATACAGCCGTTTATGCCGCAAATTTTCGACACTTGCAAGGGAATCAAAACCTACAGGGTGCTTCCCGTGAACTCAGAATCTTGAAATTTGGTACGAAGCAACGTCTTATAGCATAGATAAAGGAAAAATTACGAAAACCATAAATTTTTAGTTACATCACATAATATATTTTTTTTTAATAATTTTAAACTTACTACCCATTTCCTCATAAACGCGTAGAGGTATTAAATTGAAATTCATACCAAATACTCAGGTCTATAATACCTTTAAGCTGTAACAAAATCAAACTTCTATGTCAACACAATCAAAAGAAACAGCAATTTAAGCTGCATATTTTGAAACTCGCAAGTACTCGCGAGGGAATCAAAACCTAAAGGGTACTTCCAGTCGACCTAGAATCTTGAAATCTGGCACGAAGCTAGGTATTATAGCACTAACATAGGGAAAAGTCTGAAAACTGAAAATTTTTAGTCACGTCACCAGAAAAAAAAGGAAAAGTCTTCAAGACTCGATTCGAGAATGAACTGTTTTCATAGGTCAGTTGGTACGGAACCCTCAGTGCGCGAGTCCGACTCGCACTTGCCCTGTTTTTTAAATAAGCAAAACATAAATAAGTTTAATAAATAAATAAAAACCGAGCAAGTGCGAGTCGGACCCGCGCACTGAGGGTTCCGTACCAACTTAATTACGGTTTACGATTTATGACGTATAAAAAAAAACTACTAACTACATAGATCTCGTTCAAACTAATTTTCGATGGAAGTTTGCATAATAATGCACATCATATTATCTTTTTTTAGGTTCTTATTTTAGAAGTTACAGGGGGGGAATACATTTTACCACTTTGGAAGTGTTTCTCGCGCAAACTGTTCAGTTTAGAAAAAAATCATATGAGAAACCTCAATATCATATTTGAAGATCTATCCATAGACACACACGTATGGGTTTGAAGATTTTTTTTTGTTTCGGTTCTAAGTATGGGGAAAACTAAAATTTATTGTTTTTTTTTTCTATTTTTGTGTGTAAATATTGAATACGGTTCACAGAATACACCTACTTACTCGTACCTAGTTTCAACAATGTAGCTGTTATAGTTTCGAAAAATAATGGCTGTGACATACAGACGGACAGACAGACAGACATGACAAATTTTTAAGGGTTCCGTTCGAAACAGCATTTTTCGGAAATAAAATGCCATTTGCAAGACAAAAAAATAAATATAAAGAAATATAAAATGCTTAACTAAATTCAAAGTCAGGATCTTTGACATAATAAAAATAAGGTAAAAAGTTTATAAACCTATTTTGAAATTTGCTTTTTTTATAGATAAACTAACTAGTCTATCTAAACCAATTAAACTTAATGGGTCGAAATAATGTTTGTGCTGAAATTAAATTACCTATCGAAAACACTCCAGAATATAATCGCCTGTTATCTTTTATTTCCTGGACACTTTCGATAAAATTGTTACAGTTAAAATAGACATTTAGTAAAGCTGTGGCATACAAGGAAAAGAACCATTAAGATAAGTTAATACAAGTTTGAGTGTTTAACTTTTTAATATAAGGTCCTGTGGGGCCTCGTGGGGCCCGTCATTTTTTATTATTTATTTATTTATTTAATATTAATAAATTAATATTAATAATAAAAACTGTTATTGCTCTGTTTCTGTTGCTTCTGTAATTATATTACTAGAGTACAATTTTAAATCGGCCGGGGTTTGGTGGCACATTTTTTTTCCAGCGGTTCTCAAAGTTAAAAGGTAATTACTTGTTTACTGGCACGTTTTTGTGCCACGGGGTCCTACAGGTTAAAAGCGTTTACAGAATTTTTATTTATAATTTTAACCGCGTAATATTTTGAAAATGAATGAAACATATTCATGCTGTGAAAGATTTTAAAAGCGTTTAGTCTTTTATTTTACCAACTGTGCTGGAATGTCAATTTGCACGCTAAATGGGTTTCTATTTCACTTGATATTTACATACGTGAAATGTTTTGAATGTTGTTCAGAGTATTTGAAATTCAACATGCAGATATAGCCTTTATTTACAAGTTCTATTGTCGTCGGTGTGTTTCAGTATCAAGCTCGTTTTGTTTTATTCAGGTACTACCAGAGGCTTCGCCCGCGGGTTAGTAAAAAAATATGCCAAAGGAACATACTCCTGAGAAAAAGTATCCTTTGTGCTATTTCACGACCTGGTCTATCTGTGTACCAAGTTTTATAAAAATCCGTCCCGTCAGAGCGTGAAGAGGTAACACACACTGCAGTGCTTACACAAGCTATTAATGTGATCCATTTTGTAAAAGAGATGGAGCTGTAAAGGATGTATTGCTTAATCCCTGTGCCTCGCTCCCACGACGAACATTTTAAGACATCATGCTAAGGCTTCTGAACTACAGTGTATTCACCGGAGCTTGAGCCACAAGGTAAACAAAAAAAACATTTTTTCAATATGGCGGGTATAACCCGACCGATGACAAAACGTCACATTTCAATGTAAAATGTTCCCAGTATCTGTGGTCTACAACTTAGTAGTATTAAAATGTCATTTTAGGTTCTTTTACATGTGAACTATTTAATGCATAATTAATAAAAATTAAGAAAATAATTTAAGGCATTTATAATGTTTGATTTCAAATAAATCTGAAAGGATAACATAAGTTCCACAGACATCATTCTAAAATATAATTTCTAATGTTGTCAGTGTAGTTATTAATTCCATACTTATTTTTATATGTTCATTACATCAATCGTGACATATAAGGAACCCTTTTTATGGTTTGTTTACCTTTTGGCTCAACCCTCGTTGAATACCCTTTAGGTTAACTTCTCTCAACGTAAATTAGGTCCATATAAATAATGTTCCATTAAGTTAGCTTACTCAGCCACTACAGAGATATTGCTCACCCCCTACATCACATATCGTGATAATTTATCCTATTAGTTGACCAAGTCTATAAGGATTATGTGTGCAAAATTTCAACAGGATCGGTTCCGTAGGTTTTACGAAAAGTGTAATCATACAAGAACAATTTTTATGTTTCATTAGCATTAGCATTAGCGTTATCGGCCTTATAATGTTCCCACTGCTGGGACTCAGGCCTCCTCTCTAGGGAGGGATTTC
The DNA here is from genome assembly GCA_030763345.1 of Mythimna separata. Lineage (NCBI taxonomy): Eukaryota > Metazoa > Arthropoda > Insecta > Lepidoptera > Noctuidae > Mythimna > Mythimna separata. Next base: position 2,741,237 of record JAKKIA010000036.1, on the reverse strand, counting down.
ATTATAATTGTATACAGGGTGTAAAAAGACCGATCACAAAGCCGATAACTACACATTCTGTACATGTAATTAAGTAACTTAGACTAAAAAATATTGCTGGGAAAAAACTTTTTTTTTTCATAATTAAAAAATAATTAATTAATAATAACTTCGATCAGCTGCGCGTTCGGCCGCTCGCGCTTGGTCGTTGAACTGATCGCTCGCTTGTATGTGTGAGGCGCTCGTTGTGTTTAGTTTTCATTGCATTTTTGTGACTTCAAATGCGTAATTTGTCATGAAAAATTGATTATTTTGATAATGTTTGTTCGGAAGAAAGTTTACTAATGATACTTGGAATACAATTCTGAAAAAAAAAGAAAAAAAATTGTTGACTTTGACCTTCAATATCTCCAGAACTAGTGAATTCCCAGGTATGGTCTAGAAGAAAAAAACTATCCCAGTGATGAGGACTATTTGGGGTTTTCGTTTTCGTTAAGGGTCTTTTTACACCCTTTATAATTATATAAATAATTGCTAGATAGTGCTACATTGCATACGTATACGTATCGGCAGATAAACTAACTCTACTTCCAATGTTCACATTAATTAACAGTTTACAAGGAAACCCTTATTTATTAGGTTAACTTACGAAGTTTGTGTAAGTATACACCAACATAAGATAGATTTCGGGAGCAACTAAAATGAAGTTATCAAGACATCGCTCTTCTTCGCCTCATACGACGTACATAAATTATTATTTGCCAAAAGCGACAAAAAAGTAAACCAAAACTACTCCTGGTAGATATAACATCAGATTGTCATAACAAATTAACCACAAAACGAACCCGAGGCAAATACAGTTCACACTCGTATTCATATGCATATATCTTACTCACACACACCGTAGTGCTGCACTATAGCCTCACTTCCGATAGCCACTGCCGCCCGGCATTGCGCTCGTCACACTAGATACAAAGCAGCGCAAATTATTCCACGGTATTCATGATTTTCAGAATATAAAACTGAAAATGTAACAGCTATTTTTATTTTATGTCATTCCATATAAATAACTTCTGTGCCCCCTTTGACGAGTGATATAAGTCGAGTTGTACCTTTTTTGCCATTTTTACATAGGTCTTATCCAATAGTACATTACGATATTAGTGCGTAATGATGGTTATAACATCGGCTGTCCAAAATCAAAACCTAGCAAGGGACATTTTTGATGAAACACATTTTCTTCAACCAATATTCCCAAAATTTTTTGCTGCGTCTATAGCAAAAACAACTGTATTTCTATCTTAAATAGAATCGGAGATATGAACATGTATGAACCTAGCAAGTGCACTTCGTACTCGGTGTTTACAAAGTGAAAAAGCTAGTAAATAACATTTCCAAATACAAAACCTATTAAGTACGGTACATGCTAGGTTTTTGAATTTGTGAATGGACTTACTAGGGTTTTGAATTTGAAATTAGTCTTTTTACTAAGTTTTTGAAGTTGGAATTGTCCCTTACTAGGTTTTTGATTTACAATATCACTGAAGTGTTGAACACGATTATCAAATAATGTCTATAATAAATAATAGTAAGTCGATGAGAACTAGGCGTGCAGGACGAAGAGGGGGGCCGCTCTACTCCCGCGCCGCCTTCGCCGCGCCCGTCTCAGTTCGCTCATTTGGAATTTATCGTCATAACGGCCACGGGCGTGCGTTTTCGTTCGGAATAATTTTAACTTTTTCATTATCGTCGACATAATTCCCCGTTCACAAAATACTTGCACACTTCTACCGTGTGCTCCACCGTGTCCTCCGGGCGGTCCACACAGTGGCGACACCCGGGCGTCCTCTCCTGCTTGATTCGATGCAGGAACCTCCTGAACTTACCGTGTCCGGTGAGGACCTGCGTCATACGGAACGAGAGGACGCCGTGACCTCTTTCCAACCACTCCTCTGAGGCGGTTAGGCCCCAGAGGGCCTAACCGCCTCAATGACGGCGTGCCCAGCACTGGGTTGCGACAGTCGCAGTCGCCATGCCACCCTGAGATCCCGCCGGAACTCTGTCCGCCATGCCGCGACTTGTCGCGGCAGCGGAGTTTCGCCCCGGCGTTGCATCTCCACGCGCAAATCGTGCATGCGTGCAAGGACTGTTGCCTCCAGATCCCACGGTGGCAGGCCAGCGAGGAGGCTCGCCGCTTCGCGGGAGATCGTGCGGTTTCCCGCACTATCCGGATAGCCATGACCCTCTGGCAAGTGTTCAGCTTGGCCGCCGGTCGCTTACCTAGCGACGGCGCCCAAACCGGCGCCCCGTAAAGGGCCATGGACCGAACGATCCCCGCGTAGAGCCTCCGGCAGTGGGCGTCTGGACCCCCTAGGTTGGGCAGGAGCCGCTTCAGAGCGGCCCCAGACCTGTCCAGTTTGGGGGCCAAACGTCGGAAATGCTCCTCGAAAGTCCACCGGCTGTCGAGGAGGAGTCCCAGGTACTTCATCGCCGACCCGACGCCGATGTGGACCCCCCCTACCGTTATTTGGGAACCCGGTGGTGGCGCGTTCCGAGGGCCATGAAAGCACATGGCCTCGGACTTGTGCAATGCCACCTTGAGTCCCAGTTGCTGGATCCTCTCCACGACTGTCGCAACCCCGCGTGTCGCTGTTTCGGCCGCCGCCTGGTACGACTCTCCCCGCGCCAGGACCAGCGTGTCGTCTGCGTAGCAGACCACGCTGACCCCGTCGGGGAGGTCGCCGCGCAGCACGTAGTCGTATCCGATGTTCCACAGGGGCGGTCCTAGTACCGAGTAGGCCTCGATCACACGACGGAGGAACCATTTATGGAGTTAGACTTCCTACCAAAAAAATTTCAAGTTGTTGGGCTGCCTGAAAAAAAATCAGCTTCTCGAGGCATTCCTGGTCAAAAAAAGGATGTGATTGTGGCAAAGCTTTAGCCCTTAATGCCAGAAACAAGGCGTGCGTTTTGGGTTCAAATACCCGTAACCAATGAATCAGTTGATCTCCAAACTGGAGGCGAAGTAGCTGAAGAAATTTGATTTTTTTAAGTTGATATTTTGTTAAGTTGATTATGTACCTTATGTTCCTCAATAATTTAATTAAACCATTTTATATTAAGTCAACTGTTTTTTTACTATAATTATGCTACTTACTTGGTTGAAATACGACATAAGGTATTAAAAATAATAAAAAATCCAATTCAAAAACCTAGTAAGTGTTTTTGCTAGGTTTTCAATGTTAGATCCAAAAACTAATGTATAGAGAAACCAATTAACAAACCTAGGTATAGATCTAACTAGGTTTTTGATATTGGTTTAGTATCATACATATCTTGAAGTATCCAAAGAAGTCATTAGTAAGGCACATAAAACTTGTCCAAATGCATTTTCATTTAATTTATCTATTTCATAAAATAAAACAAATCATAATTATTGCCATGAAAACAAGATATGTTTAAAAAAGGAATTATATTCTAAATGGCAGCTGAAAATGTTTCATGTCTTCTCCTGTAAAATTAACTCAGATGTACTTGCTAGGTTTTGATTTTGGACAGCCGACATGCGAGGCGGAATTTCAGCCCGAGCCGAAGGCGAGGGCGTAACTGAGCCGAGCATGTTATAACCAATACGCACGTATATCGTACGACGTTTTTTTAACACATTTGCGAGGAAACAGAAAAAAAAAACATTTAAATAAACTGAATCTGTGAATGCACACTGTTGCTTCCCGCCATTTTAACAGCGCGCTAGCGCTGCTTACTGACTGGCGCCGCGCGGCGATTCGAAATTTGAATTTGCTATCCAAATTTCGAACTAATTGCCGCGCGCGAAATGGCAAATAATGCTGTCATGGAATTTGTATGGACTATAACTTAACTATTTGCTTTGTAACACACGCGTTTTTTATGACCCGCTTTACATAATTATTTAAAACCGGTGGAATTACATCAGCTTTACGAGCAACGGTGTTAAAAAAACAATTACGATATTTTGGTCTAACTCACGTTCTTCTATCTGTCATAGTTTTGGAGATAATTTTCTGCATAGTGATAATATAATTCAAAGTATTTTGAAAAAAATTGTGGGTGTAGATTAGATAGACAGTTAGATACAAAATTGCATGGGTAGTACAGGAAAAAAATCGTGTGAAGCGAAACATGCACGATGAGTACTTTTCGAATACTTGATCTCAAACTATCGTTTGTTATCACGGGAAAATAGTCATTAAGGTATCCATGCTATTTTGCATCGTACCTTAATGTGCAAGGCATTTTTCAGTATTAGGTAGATACTGTTACTGTGTGTTAGGTAGGTACTGTTTTTAAGTAGATACATATAGATTCAATAAAAAGTGTCAGCAGTGTGTTTTTGTTGGCTTTTTTGATCATTTAGATGGCAAAAAAACGTTTGCCGAGTCACCCAAAAATTTTATAAAAAATATACAACGCTTTAACTATGTCTAGATTTCTTCAGTGCGGTGCGCACTGAAGAAATCTCAAGCAAAGTTTGTGTATTAAACATTTAGTACACAAATACCAAAAGCATGCAGTATTTGAGCAATAAATTGCTAAACTTAGTTGCAGCAAAGGCTCCCTCTTGAATAAATTTCTAATTTGTTCCAGACGCGTCCTCAATGCCGACAAGTCAGGACTATGAAAATTAAACTCGCATTTTGATTAATGTTGTAACGCCTATTGCAACGGAAAAGTTTAGTGGTGATGTATAATTGTACATAGAAGAGATAAAGAGCTTGCGGACGGCGAGCAATGAGTAGCTCGCCGTCTGGACGTTGATGACAATCCAGACCAAGCCTATGTCGTTGAAGGCGCGTATTCTTCCACGTTCGCCTACAAGAGAAAGTGTTAGCAAACTGTAGAAGCCCGGTAGGAATGTAACCTACTAGGGCCCTGGGATGAACGAAAGAGAACCCAGGGACCCTAGAATGAAGGCAAAAAGGAACAGGAGTGGGTTGGACACTTCTACTGACGTTGCGATCATAGTGGAAGAAGTTATATCAATGATTTCCCATCTTAAAAAAAGCCTAACCATGCATTTATAAAGCTCACATTTTGATAAGTAGCACACCTACAGTAATTAGTCACATCAGTCTTATAAAGTTTAATTTAAGCAATTAAATTAGTACTATCATCGAGTCAAAAGTTTAGACATCTCGACTTATTTACTTTCAAATTAACTTCTTCATTACTTTGAGTGAAATCTGCGTTATCTACATAATTGTTATTCATATTAATTGGTCTAAAGTTATTTCTCGCTATAAAATTGTCTACAATTTAACGTGTAAAAACCCTGCCGACTTTACTAACAGCCAGTTCAGAAATGAATAGCATTAGAAAACCCAATTTTGTCTACCATTTATAAATGTAAAATGGTTCAGAAATATTTGAATTTTAGGCCTAAGTATTGCTGAAAATAATGTCGCACAGTTAGAGAAAGGAGGCTGCTTTCTTTGTTAAATAAAAAGGTCTATTCAGTGTTCATTGTGAGATCTGGATTTTGAATACCACAATTTATATAATTACAACTTCAATTTATTTATTTTCAATTATAAATATTCAATTATAAATTATATACAAATACTAACAATTTAAATAAAAAACTTAAGTTAAACCTAGCTATGTACATATAATACAAATATAAAATATACACTCAGGCGTCGAAGTACTCCTCCACATCGCTGTCATCTGGAAATGTGCCCAGAAGGCTGGCGGCATTGCCACGTTGTATGGCAATGCTAATTCTTTGGGCGAAGAACGAGCCAGCCCTCTGGTCCCGCAAAGTGTCGATCAGACGGCAATTATTAGATAGTTCTCACAGTAGCTATTTATTTAAAACCCTGGTGTCCTGAGAAAGGTCTTTTTCTTTTTAAATTTTCAATTATCTATGAGAAAATAAGGTCTCGTGGTGGCCTTTTGCAAGCGCAACTGGACGTCGTCAAGTCCGACATGAGAGTTCTGTCTATGTGGTTTAGGTCGTCAAGTCTGAAAAGGATGTCGAAGATCAGGCAAAGTGAAGAAGGCTCAGATGGAAGGCCAACCCTGCCAATAGCCGGGATTAACGCACCTTGCGTGAGGTGAAGAAGAGTGAGAAGAAGATATGAGAAAATAAGGACAAAAGTTAAACAGAAGTATAAGAGATCACACTTATACTACGAAAATAAGTGTATAATACTCTAATAAGCTATTTTCGGTAACCAGAAACCGTTAACAGTGGATGTTAAATTTTCTTTACGAAAAGGAACATCTTGTTTATCTCTATGGGTCAAAACTGCGCATAATAACCGTTTTAAGTCCTCCACGGAACCATACTATGAATACGAGTACTGTGTACTGGGCAGACTTCGTTAACTTTCAAACAACACTTAAAATTAATATGAATTTTGTCGCTTCCTTATGTAATAGCTGCTATCAAGAGTAAACAGAAAAGGCAGTTTCGTAAACAATCTTAAATATTCAAGGAAAGCCAAAGGCAAGGTGGAGTTTAATCTTCAGACAGCGCACCATTACGAGTAATTAAAAAATATACGAAAACTTCCAAATTCCCATTTGACATTTTACTAGATGGAATGGCTGGAATGACTGGAATGGAAAGACTTCACGTAATGTGTAGAACAAGAAGGTGGGTCACACTAACTAAAACCTATCTGTGACTTTTAGTTAACCTTTGACATGGTCACTTTTTTAACGTTCCCGTAGACTGATGGGTGTTCTAAAACGTAACTAATATAACGTAAAAGTTTAAATTATTATGCCCGATTCTATGCAATACAAATCAAATTTTATTTATGAAATTCCTCTAGTCAGCCATTGTGCTGCATGCGTGTTGTTTGTACTGACATCACAAACGCTTGTACCATAAACAACGTCGCGTGATACGGACATGTCAGCAAAATAAACTGAGTGAGGACAGTGACGTGTTCGTTTGATTTATTTAAATGGGTCTACAGCAGTAACATCTACGACTAGAAAATGTTTTAATATCAACAGATAAAGTAATTTAGCAGGTCAGCATTACTCATTAGGCATGGTACAATCGCGGTATGTGGCCTCTTTGAAGAGCTCACCTTCCGCCAGACACGGACTCTGAAGAACATGACCAGTTCTCCTGAACTAGCCATGTCCGAAGAAAACCTGCAGAACCGAAACGTTCTGACTTCTGTTTCGGATTCAGGTGGAAGAAACGCACGCAAGGACACAGTGAGGCAGAGGACACGGCGGTGCTCTGCCCAAGCGAAGCACAACTCCACCGTCTCCTTTGGGCGGTGCACACAATGGTGATACCCAGGGCTTTCTTTCACACGAATCTGGTGCAGGGACCTCCCTAGATTACCATGTCCCGTGAGGACCTGCGTCTTACAGAAAGTGAGGACAGTATGACGTGTTTTTCAAACACTCCTCGAAGCGGGAACTTACTGCCATAATTATTGCATGCCCTTAAAGCCTAACCTAAAAGATCCTTGCTATTACTTTAACAAAATGAAAGTTACGTCTCCACGGCCACTTCATGAATTTTAAATAAGACCCACAATAAAAATAAATCTTGGAGAAAATGGTTTCCACGCTGTATTTGTTTATACCAAGCGTTAATCGAAAGGCTCTTGCGTACTACAAAGCCTCCTATAACTTGTTTGCTTTGCTTACACACACTAGCGCATGATACCGACCCTCACTAAATTACTAGCCCAATATTTACTGCGCTCTTTGGCTCTCAATTTAAAAATCCACTTCCGTATTCAGTGGATAATCGTTTGTGACTCGATCCCTGTTTTTATCTCGTGTAGTGTACCCGATAATACTGTTCTGATAACCAAATAAAAGATCCCGAACTGCGATTTCTTTTCTGTCGCCGAAACACTTGGGGCAACATCTATTCTGGTTAGTCAGTAAATTGTGAGCTTCTGAATTAGTGCACTTATACGACACATTTAACTAGTTTGTAGAATTGATATCGTCAATTTCTATCACCGTAGCGGTTCGTAGCATTTGCGTAGCAAGTCGCGTCGTAACGGATCGTAGCGCATCGCAGCGGGCGTAGCACATTACATCCGACTGCATACGAATCGATTTCAATGAGTTTTCCCACAAACGAATTGCCGCCGATCAGTGATATTGTCTACATTACCATGCTTTTTTGCATTTCAATATCCTGCAAACTAGTAACATAAACATTATCTGCTAATGGAACTACAGTAATTGAAACAGGTTTCAAATTGATCTTTATTATTAAATTTTTGTTGAAATTCACAAATATATCAATTTCAAATAGTGATGGATTAAAGTTTACGTACATATTGAGTGAATTTTATTAACGTTTTAATATCCAGGGTGTTATCGTTTATAATTTTTACCACTTATTTTATAACATAAAAATGAAAACTTGAACCCACTTGAAACCACTTGATGTTTGACTTCACTATTATACGTTAGCTGCTTCACTCACGGGCGGTGCCTTGCCCAGTCTACTGACGAGGGTCTCATTCGCTCGATCCCTGTCAAGCGTAGCTAAAGAAAGCTGAAATAGATGGCTAAGTAATAAAAATCATCTCGTATGAAAACAACGATTTGATGGAAAAATCTTTAGTAAACCTATTTGAGATCAATTACTTTCCAAGAGTTTTTAACAGTCTGTCCCAAAGAGCCCTTTTTGAGACAAAGAAAATAAAGAAATACTCGTTTCAGAGAAAAAATAATTGGATTTCAAGATTTTGTCTTTATTTTTTATCGTTTAATTTTTTGTGTATATTTACGACTGAAACAAGCTTCTGAGCCTCAATCTTATGTTTTTGTTTCCCGCAAATATTACAGAATTCTTCAAGAGCTGGCTAGAAATAAAATATTCACCTAGTACCTGAATAAGCAATGCCCGTGAGATCAAGTGGGAGCTAGCAGCAGCTGATATTCAAAGCCGTGACCTAACAGAACAAAACGCAGCTAAACCTGGACAATTGTGTTCCGCGTCGGTTGCGCTTAACTCTATTGTCATCAGGCTCTGTGTACGATTTTTTTTTATTATTTTTTGTAGTTTAAACTACTTATCAAATGGAATCTCCCGCCCTGGGCGGAGTACAATATCAGACTTTTACTGACCAAAACCACACCTGTATCCTTCAGTTGTCACTTGCGTTCTAGGACTACGGGTTTCCTTTCAGAAATTACCCGCAGTCCTAGCTTGCGGGTATCGGCCCTGCTGGGCCCCTACGGTCTGCTAACATCTCTTTGAGGAGCGCGAGGATCACTACACGGTGTTGACTAATAAGCTCGGTCTGGTCAATTACCGGACATCTGGATAGTGAGGTATCCATTGCTCGGCGTTTTCAAGCCCGCGTAACTAGTGCTTGACTGCGATCCCACGTGATGGTAAGCAGTGATACAAAATTTTCTCTAATACCTACATTGTACTTACTATAAATGGCCGTAATACAACGGTTTTGCTCGTGTTAAGGTTTAAATGATTAGTTTTCGTGTTCTGTTATTTTAACGATCTGTTTGTAGGTAATGCTGAAAGTCCTCATTTCTCTTTAACTTTTTTTCCCAATCCCATTCTTGACTCGAGCGTCGATTGTACATACGCCTGTTCAACTTGAATGACCTTGAAAAATGCTTAAGCGTCGAACCATACACACGAGAGTATGAAATCGATTGGCTAAAAATATTGGTCTCTATATCTTCATCTTTCCTAAGGTCAACCTAAAACAATTTTTTTTTTAACAAATACTTCGAAATTTTGGAGATTTTAGTTATGACTTATGTAATAGTAATAATGCACGTATTAAGCAGTGTCTCAATTACATATGAACAAGAGCCAGATGTGTGTTTTGCGCTTTAGTTTTTCTCGTTACTTAGAAGAAGTTTGCAAAGTGTTGCGTTCTTTGTAAGTTTTCAAACTCATTTCCGGACAACAGTTATCCGACAAGTTTGTTCACAAACTTCTCATTTGGTTGTTCTTACACAGGCTCGTTTATTATTAAAAAATAACCGCCAAGTGCTAGTCGGTCTCGCGAACGATGGGATCTGTATCGTTCGTGGCAAAAACAGAAAAAAAATCACCACTTAACTATTTATTTTATTCTGTAAAAAATAGAAATACAGAACAGAAGTATTTGTTGTTATATCAACAGAAATACATGTGTGATAATTAATTTTAACTTATTAGCTATCACGGTCCACCTTCTGAGAGGTCTTTCAAAGCTGCTTCTTCCGGCACGTGGTCGCCATTTCAGAACATTTTGTCCCATCAACCAACTCTTCTGCGAGCACCGTGGTCTGCCCATTACTACTTAAGCTTGACGATTCTTCGTGCTATGTCAGTAACCTTGCACCAGATCGCTTTATTAGACTACAAAAATTGATACAATCCGTCAATTTGGTTTGATGTGATAACGTAAAGTTTTTCCGTTAAAAAAAATGCCAGTCAACTGACAGGTTAAAGTTTTTTCAACGTTTGCCCTCCTCTATACATGGGACATACGAAAAGTTCCCACGGTCATTATTTCATTAGGCTTCAAACCGCGCGTCATGCGGCCATGTTATTTAATAGCATATATTTGGTACGCTGAGCTCAGAACCTATTGCAGGTGCACTTGATGCGGAGCGTGTTTCTGTTACGTATGTGAAAAAGTTAAAAGGCTGTGGGAATGGATGAACATTTATTTTAAAAGTTACGCTGTTTGTTTTAGTATTAAGGCGGGCGCGACGTTAGAATTATCCATACAAACGTAATACCAAAATCATTTGCAATTTAAGGTGAATGCTTCAGGTAGCCCGCGAAATTCAAATTTTCTTACGTTTTTTGCAATTTGCAAGCCAGTGGTAGGTTGTATGAAGTTAAAAATACTTAAGCGGTTGTAAAACGTAACTAGTTACATAATTATAAACATAAAAATCATCAATACAAGCTTCCAAGCTCACTTAGTTGCAAGAACGTTTTTGACCTCGAAAAAATCGTTCCTACACTTAGGTGAGCTTGGAGGCTTGTATTAATGATTTTTATGTTTATAATTATATAAATAGTTACGTTTTACAGCCGCTTAAGTATTTTTAACTTTATACAACTTATCACTGGCTTTCAAATTGCAAAAAACGTAAGAAAATTTGAATTTCGCGGGCTAAGCTGGAACATCCCCCTTAAGCATATTTACACCATAATATGATGTTATTCGGATTCAGAAAATGATTATCTAGGTTCCTACACCGTCTTTTTGTTGAAAAACTTACCCCAAACGAAATTTAAGCGAATTTAAATTTGCACATTTTCACAGCGAAAATGTCATGTTTTTATTTTGTTTTTTCTATATTATAAACAACAATATTTCAAAATATCTTTTCGTAGGAACACAGATATTATTATCAAGTTATAAATACTCGAAACAATAATGGAAATACATTAATTTTTCATTCATCATTTTTGGTGTTACGGAACCTCTCCCAAATTTCCAATAGTTTGTATTGCTATCACAGCAAGCAACTGTCAGTGTGCGGATGATGACTTTACTCCAGTCGGTGTGTCCAAGAATTGTTTAAACTATCTGGATTGCTTCCATCAACCTCAAAAACGTGTTTTATTTCGTCTCAACTCGAGATAGCGCGCGGTCTCCGCAGGCCTCTTAAGCTTGTAATTTATGGAAAATATTTTGCAGCTGCTATTTTTTAAATACGTAACAAACTGTTAAACCGATTTAACTAGATTCGAATACATTTTTGATTTGAATATTTCAACGTTTACATTATTTATTATTTATTAAAGTTTGGAGAAGGTGGGACAGAGAGTAAAGTCCCACATACCTCCATTGAAAAGGGAGGATCCTCCGACCGGACGAGGTGTTATGTCCGGTGGGCTACTGCCCGATAGATGATTTCGGGCTGTGGTATCTATTCAAATCGCGCGGAGAACTTTGCTTGCGCGATGTAGGATTCTGTGACGTCATGTGTAGATGTCGATGATCGTAGTCGCTACATCACTCCCCTCCGGAGATCGGAGATCGATAGTCCTTGATGCTTCTTATGATGCGTGCCAGGCCAGCGGTAGGTTGCTTTGTGTGGGTTTGAACCCAATACCGCATAGTTCACAGTGAGGTGCTGTCTGAACTTTGTGCTGCGGTAATGCCCCAGTGAATCGGGGTGGTTGTCCCAGTGAGTCGGGACGATGTTGCAAGCTCCAGTGAGTCGGAACCGGATATCGCATAGTTCTCGGTGAGTCGGAACTGTCTGCGATGATGCCCCAGTGAGTCGGGGTGATGATGTCCCAGTGAGTCGGGATGATGTTGCCCCAGTGAGTCGGGGTGATGATGTCCCAGTGAGTCGGGATGATGATGTCCCAGTGTGTCGGGATGATGCTGCAGGCTCCAGTGGGTCGGAGTTATACAGCTGGCTCCAGTGAGTCGGGGCCGGACTGTGCGACGTAGGGCTTGATTGCTGGCGTCGACCAGGAGAAGTTCTTCGTAGCTCTTCATGTGACTGGCCGAAGGTGCGGTGTGCCAAGGTCGATGATGAGGCTGAAGGTGACGACCAGGTATGTCCAGGTGGGCATGCTGGTGGTCATGATACCCTCAGTGCCGTGCTGGCTGCGTGGCTTGCTGCTCGAAAGCTTGAGGAAGTGAAGATGACGTCACGACGTTGTTGCTGCACGAAGGCTGCGCTGACGTTCATGTTCGAGGGTCACCAGTTTTGGAGGTAGTGTGACAGAGAGTAAAGTCCCACATACCTCCGTTGAAAAGGGAGGATCCTCCGACCGGACGAGGTGTTATGTCCGGTGGGCTACTGCCCGATAGATGATTTCGGGCTGTGGTATCTATTCAAATCGCGCGGAGAACTTTGCTTGCGCGATGTAGGATTCTGTGACGTCATGTGTAGATGTCGATGATCGTAGTCGCTACAAAAGTAGTTTTAAAATTACCAACTGACATTAAAATATCAAAATTTTTTAAAACTATTTTATCTAGACAAGCAAAAAATTTTGTTAAACTTTTCGTTTAGATGAATTTGAAGTTAGCCATATGCTCTTTGGGACTGTTAAATATTAATTTTTAAATACTCTTGAATAAAGCTACTCAGTATGGTGTAAAATATTAACTTTATGCATGTCTATCAAATGCGCAAACTTACGTATAATATACCGCCCCTCTTTTCATGCTTTCACGTCCGATAATAATATATTTATTTCTCTATCTGCCTTTTGATGTGATGTAGCAATCAAAGATTGCCAAATGACCGATGGCCCCCAACCTTTTAATTAAAGCTTTTTACAGTTTTAAGTAAATTTAGTATTTGTAAGCAACTGAACGAATACAATAAAATGGTATCATTACTTTTGTGGAGAAAAGTAAATGAAAAAGGACTGAAAGCAAAATGAAGTCGTTTGTAAGATGGGTTTTTTCACTTTATGAGTAATGTTCGCCTCGTTCGTCTTATTAAATTTTTCGAAACCTGACGAAGTTCAGAGACCCAGGAGCAATATTAGTAAAGCTGTATACGTTACAAGTTATATGAGGGTTGTTACTTTGCCGCACTTTATTATTTCTTAGAAATAATTGAGTTATGTAGAGATTCGTGTTAAAATGATTTCTCCTTTGAAATACTATTATGATGTGTTTTAAAACATTTAAAAAGTTGGATGCAAAATGGTTCGGAAGAGTTGCCGTGGCCCTGAAACACAAAGGGAAACTGAAGGAATATTGGGGATTGTACTCAAAACAAAAGAAGTTATTTACAGATTTCCTAATTTCAGGTGCCCTAAAATAGGTTAATTTTTGATGTTACAGTAATGTGAGCATGATTTCGAACTATGATGAATTGAAGTATAGTATTCTTGCTCAAGTGTTAATCGCAGTTCCGTTTTTCGAGTTCACGTAGTACACTTCTTTACCATTAAGCCGTGTTTCGACGTAATGTATAGTAAATTTGATTGTATGTGTCGCTTACCCAAGATGTCGAATATATTATGAAAGCTAGCTACGACAGTTGCCGTCATCCTGAAAAACTTGTACAGTTACGCTGTAATATATTTTCCCGTACAAAGAATCTTAGGAAAACAAAACAAAAAACTCCTAGAATCTCAAGGGACATATTTATGAGGCAGACCCTTTCGTTATTAGGGTTTTTGTATTATATCAGCATTCAGAAACAGTCTTTCAGTGGCAGTTTGATGCTGAAACTTGAGCACATTTGTCTCAGCGACGTTACCTGAATAAACTCGGCCTGTTCAAGAAAATGGAACAGAAATCTGTTTGGAGGATAGAATTTGTTTTAAAGGAGAGCAGCGGCAGCAGTTATAGAAGTTTTTCTTTAACTAGGAAAGTAGTATTTCAGCCTACCTTAATAAACAGTCATTTTTATGCTTGTTAAAATATTGACATTTTTATGAGTTATCGATGTAACAAATGCACGCAAACAAATTTCCTGCCGTCACATCGGGCCACACACCACATCACAGTTGTGGATGATGTCCCGTCTCCTTTCACTCACTCGTCATTACCTTGAACGTGCGCACATAACGGCGATCTCAAAATTTGTACCTACATAACTATAATACATCATCATCATAATTTTGAATAGGCTCTTAATAAACTAGTGCGCCTCACCATCAATGATTGCATCACTGCTTACCATCAGGTGGGATTGCAGTCAAGTACTAGTTTATGGTATAAAAAAACAAAAAAAAAATCAGCTGAAACACATCCACAGCTGAACAAAGGCCTCTCCCAAGCGTCGCCATAAAGTCTTGTGTCTAGCATCAATTTTATTTTATTTTATTCTCATTATTGTCTTAGTTTATCTCCTTTAAAACAATAAATATCAAGTTAGCCTAATCCTCATAACTAACTTAGATAGTGTCCCGCCGGTTTAGTAAAACTTTATCTCCTACTTGCACAAAGGAAATAAAAACAAAAAGATCTTTGCCGTTATTTTCCGAAGAAATATCCAACGTCTTGATTTATCTTCCTCAGGCACTGTTTAACAGAACAATAAGAAAGTACCTCAACAGGAATTTATTCAATTTGAAAATTATTGTTGTCATAAAGACAAGAAAAGCTATTATAGACTGTTGAAGTTGGAAAAAGCAGTTTATGAAACTTAATAATAATAATAATGGAAATCTCCAGGGCCGGATGGGCTGCAGAACTTCTGGATCAAATGGTTCACAGGATCGCACGCTCGCTTGGCTTCTCAGTTCCAGTCTGCCCTAGAGTCAGGAGTGCTACCCGAGTTCCTGACGACAGGAATAACCCACCTACTCCATAAATCAGGTAGTACCACGGAACCTAAAAATTATAGACCAATCACGTGTTTACCGACGGTCTATAAAGTTCTTACATCCATCCTGAGAGCCAAAATCAATAGTCATATTGAGACCAACTTCATTATGTCTGCTTCTCAGAATGGATGTAGGAACGGGTCCCGTGGTACTAAGGAGCTGCTCCTCATAGATATTGCCATTAGCCAACAGGTTCGTCGTTTTCGAAAGGATATGTCGACATGTTGGATAGATTATAAGAAGGCTTATGACTCAGTGCCGCATACATGGCTCACGAGGGTGCTGGAGCTGTATAAAGTTGATGCAACTCTGCGCACCTTCTTGATGTCGTGTATGCGGCAGTGGAGGACGGTTCTTCACTATCCAGGATGTCGACAAATCCAAGAGAATGGTGAACCGATAAGGATCGAGCGTGGCATATTCCAGGGCGATAGTCTGAGTCCACTGTGGTTTTGTCTAGCCTTGAACCCACTCAGCACATTGCTGGAGGGTTCGGGCTTAGGCTTTCGGTTGAAAAGAGGTGGTCAGGTCATATCTCACCTCCTTTATATGGACGACCTGAAACTCTTTGCCCCCAACAACTTGCAACTGATGGAGCTACTGAAGGTAACTGAAACCTTCAGTAGTGCCATCAGGATGGAATTTGGTGTGGACAAATGTGCAGTCATGCATGTAAAGCGAGGGGAGATTGTGGAATCCGTGGGAACCCAACTCTCGGATTCCATACACCTTAGATCCCTCTGTTCAACCGAAACTTACAAGTATTTGGGTATGTCGGAAGCGTTAGGCATCAATGCTGCTGACGTGAAGCGATCGTTGAAGGAGCGCTTCTTTGGCCGCCTGAATAAAGTACTGAATAGTCTTTTATCAGGCGGGAACAAGGTGCGCGCCTTCAACGGTTGGGTCATGCCGGTATTGATGTACTCTTTCGGCATACTTAAATGGACTCAGACGGAACTCGACGCCCTGGATAGAAGGGTCCGTTCACTACTTACTGCAAACCGGATGCATCACCCACGGTCATCGGTGATGAGGCTGTATATCCCGCGGAAGTGTGGGGGTCGTGGCTTTTTAAATGCCAAGACCCTGCATAACCGCGAGATATGCAGTCTCAGGGAATATTTCCTGGCTGTGGACGTGGGTATGCATCGCGATGTAGTGGCAGTGGACAAGGGCCTAACCCCGCTCTCCTTGGCTAAGGAGAACTGGTGCAAACCAATAGTACTGGATACTAATGACCGCAGGGAAGTATGGCAGAGTAAGGAGCTTCACGGACGCTTTTACCGGGCCTTACATGGGCCCGATGTTGATCTATTAGCGTCCGTATCCTGGTTACGCTTTGGTGATCTTTTTGGAGAAACCGAAGGTTTTGTCTTTGCAATTATGGATGAAGTTATGATGACGAACAACTACCGGAAATACATTGTGAAGGATGGTACGGTTGACATCTGTCGGGCATGCCACCTGCCCGGAGAATCAATCCGACACATAATTTCTGGGTGTTCTCATCTTGCTAACGGAGACTATTTGCATAGACACAACCTAGTGGCCAGGATTATCCACCAGCAACTTGCTCTTAAATACAATCTTGTGGAGTCAGAAGTACCGTACTATAGGTATGTGCCCGACCCAGTTCTCGACAATGGCAATATCACGTTGTATTGGGATCGATCTATCATCACTGATAGGACTATTGTTGCCAATAAGCCCGACATAGTGGTGATAGATCGATTAGAGCGTCGCACAATGATTGTTGATATAGCGGTCCCTCATGACGAGAACCTCGTGAAAGCTGAGAAAGAAAAGC
This sequence comes from Mythimna separata, assembly GCA_030763345.1. Taxonomy (NCBI): domain Eukaryota; kingdom Metazoa; phylum Arthropoda; class Insecta; order Lepidoptera; family Noctuidae; genus Mythimna; species Mythimna separata. The sequence continues at coordinate 2,724,180 of JAKKIA010000036.1, read as the reverse complement.
AAACTAAGTATCTTGACTTAGCTCGCGAGGTTGTTGACATGTGGGAAGTGGACACAGCAATCATTGTGCCGATAGTCGTGACGGCCAATGGCTTAATAGCCAAGAGCCTCGACGAACACCTGAGGAGGCTCTCGTTAGGCAGCTGGGTCAAGGGCTTGATCCAGAAAGCTGCACTCTTGGACACGGCGCGTATAGTCCGGAGGTTCCTCTCTCAGGAGCCCTGACCGCCGGTAACTTGGACCCTGTTCCCGATGCCGGTGGGCCACTATTTTTTATATTTTTAAATGTTTTTTTTTTTTTTCTAAGTTTTTGTAAAAATATTTAAAAATATAAGGAATATGATACAATGAAAAATAAATGAAATAATAATAATAATAATAGATATTTTTTATATTTTTAAATGATTTTTTTTAATTATTTTTGTAAGAAATATTTAAAAATATATTTAATATGTATTTTAAAAATAAATAAAGAAATAATAATAATAATAATAATTTACTCTTTATTGTACACCAAAGAAATACATTTTTAACAAAGAGCTTAAGATTAGTAGGGGTGGTACAATGGGCGGTCTTATCGCTAACAGCGATTTTTTACAGACAACCTTTGGATGGAATTGACTTAAGAGAATAGATACGCAGGTAGTTTCTGGTGTACTATTTACATGTATACAATACATACTAAATAATGAAAAACAAAAAATAAATATTATATAATACATAATATATACCATGATTATATATATACAATAAAATTATGTTATGTTTATACATATATACAACATAAATATGAAAGAGGAGATTATTGTATTTAACGACGATAATCAAGAGGAGAGGTAATGATTCTTGACCATATGTTTAAAAGTAGTTAAAGTTTCGGCTTTCCTGACCGATATGGGCAAAGCATTCCAGAGCCGCACTCCTTGAACTGTGAATGACTTGTCATAAAAGTTCGTGGAGTGACTTGGCATCTCCAGTCTCAGGTTTTCCGACGACCTAAGATATCTATTATGTGTGTCATGAAGGAACTTGAAACGTTCTTTAAGATAAGCAGGGGTTTTGGGATTGAACAGAACACTGTAGAGTAGAGACAAGATGTGCATGTTCCGGCGAAGACGTATCGGAAGCCACTTGAGTTTCGTACGGAAATCGGATATGTGATCATATTTGCGCAAACCAAATATAAATCGTATGCAAACATTTTGAAGTCGCTCAAGTTTGTCTAGTTGTGCCTCTGTGAGATCGAGATAACTGACATCAGCGTAGTCAAGGATGGGAAGTAAAAGAGACTGTGCAAGCGCAATTTTAGTGGCAGTTGGCAGAAAGTTACGCAACCGTCTTAGGGATTTGGCAGAAGCGAATATTTTTCGACTTACCTCTTGTAATTCGGGACCCCAAGAAAGATGTTTGTCCATCCAAACCCCGAGGTTCTTCACCTTCTCACTAATTGGAATAGCGGTGCCATTGAAAATAACCTGAGGAAGCTGCGACCAGTTTACCTTAGGCATCAACCTAGAGCTTCCAATAACTATGACCTGGGTCTTTGACGGGTTAACCTGTAAACCATGTGCCTCACTCCATTCGCAAATTGAAGCCAAGTCCTGGTTTACGATTTGAATAGCAGCATCCAAATCCGTATGAGGAGATTGTCTATAAACTTGCAAATCATCAGCGTAAAGGTGGTAGGAGGAAAGTAACTTTTTGGAGATTGCATTTATGAATATTGCGAAGAGTAAAGGAGATAAGACGCCACCCTGAGGAACACCGGCTGAAGTATAACACCAAGAAGAGTAGGAATCATCTATGGAAATACGTTGCCGGCGGCCATACAGGTAACTATGAAACCAGTCAATCACTGTTGGAGATATGTTAAGAGAGCGAAGTATGTTGAGCAGGACATCGAAATCGACGGTATTGAACGCGTTGCTGAAATCTAGGAGGCAGAGAATCGTCAAATTTCCTCTGTCCATACCTAGCCGTATGTCATCAGAAACGTTTACGAGTGCTGTGGTAGTGCTATGACCAGGACGAAATCCAGATTGGAAAGGATTCAGCAGACTATTCTTACACAGAAAAGCACTAAGCTGATTGTGGACAAGGCGTTCTAGGACTTTAGATAGGAAAGGTAGGATGGAGATAGGTCGATATTCTGAAAAGGAAGTTGGATTCGATTTTTTAGGCAAAGGAATAATTTTGGCCTCCTTCCATATTGATGGAAAGACACCACTGGAAATGGAATAATTAAGGATATAACACAGGATAGGAAGGATTTCGTCGAGGACAGGGAGTATCATTTTCCGACTGACACAATCACAGCCCACTGCGTTAGACGTTATTGAAACTATGCTCTTCTTAACATCACAATCAGAGAATTGACTAAAAATAAAAGGTGAATAATCAGGAGTTGGAAGGTTTGACAGATTGTTTAGTGTTGCTGCCTTCGTAGTCCCATTATAGTAGGGCGAAGATGAGAAATGTTGATTGAGTAAATCTACGTCTAAGTCTTTAGGAATGGCATTTTGGCGTGATTTTCCAACTCCCATGGATTTAAGAAATTTCCAGACTTTAGCTGGATCACCGTTTTGAACAGAATCATGAACATGGTGGCGTATTGCATCCCTACACACCCTATTGCTATGATTGCGAGCTTTGACATAAGCCTCACGGTTCGATGGTGTGGGCCGGCATTTAAATTTTGTTTTATATACTGCCTTCTTATGGATGGCAGCTTTTACGTCATCTGTTAACCAGGGAGCTGGCAGGTGTTTGAACTTTACTGCACGGATGGGAGCATGAACGTCGTAGAGTTGCACAAGAGTATCCGTAAGCAGGTTGACTTTTTCGTCGATCGATTCTGCAGCAATAAGAGGAGTCCAATCAATGCTGCTGGCATCCCTGTGGAGATCATCAATATTCATACCACTAAAATTGCGAAGCAGGAGGGTTTTGGGCTTGAGTTTAGGAGGACGAATTTTGTAAGAGAGGAATAATAAGTCATGGTAGGAAAACATATCAGCTACACATTGACCATGCTTGCTGACATGTTGAGGAGAGGAGATGATGGCAAGGTCCAAAAGCGAGGGATTACAGTTTGGAAAGTGGTGTGTGGCACTTGATGGAAGAATGGACAAGTTTGACGACTGAATTATTGACAGAAGTAAGGAAGAGCGAGAATCATTTTTCAGTAAACAAGTATTGAAATCCCCCATGATAATCGTATGACTGTAAGACGGTGTTAGATTTTCTAGCATCTTATCGAAGGAAGAAAAGAAATTTACACGCGATGAAGGGCTATAATAAACACCAAGAAGTATTTTCACGTGGTTCAGGTTTACTTCCAAAAAGAGATGCTCGCCCGCGTTCTGCGGGGGAGGCTGTGCTGACATATCGACAATTGAAAAAGGAATTTGCGGACGAAGGTATATAGCAACACCGCCTCCACCGCCAGACACACGATCATTTCTTATTAGTTGAAAACCTGGCAAGGAATAGGATGTTGAAGGGAGACATGGTTTCAGCCAAGACTCTGAAACAAGGATAGCGTGGATGTTCTTACAGTCAAGGTTAGCTAACATGTCAGTGTAATGAGCCGGAACACTTTGGGCATTTATATGGACTACATTAAAATTCTTAGGCACATCAGAAAAATGAGATTCAAGAGTGTCGGCAAGGGACGGGAAACCAACAAAACTGTCGTTACTAGATGCGGTAAAAAAACTTTCGGTATCACTGTCATTGTTGACAGACATCTACAACATATAATAAATAAAAAAATAAATAAAATAATAATATACTAAAAATAAATATGTTGAGGGGTTTATAATAATATACTATAAAAGTGCGATAACTCAATTCCACCCGCCAGTTGAGTGCTAATAATCTGTAACGGGCTTTAACAATTACAACAAAAACAAAACATCGGTTTACCTACATTGTCCGGGCAACAAAAAGATAACTTTATAAATACACAACTCAAAAGAAAATAATAATACGTTGAGCACACTGTAAATACGTATTTCGGAACGCAAGGGAAAATAGACATGACATTAGTTTAATTGTGACACAACAAATAGCTGACAGATAGAAAACTAAACAGATACAAATAATAAAAACTCTGACTTTTGTTGGTAGTGGTGAAGGCTCGACACGTGCTTTTGTCAGTGCTACGAATTTTTTCGATTCTAGTGAATTTTTTTAGTGTGAAACTTGATCGAGACTGTTCTTAGTGTTTGTGTTCCTGGTTAAGGTTTGTTTTTGTATTTGTGTTTGTCCTTTTTTAAAAAATGAACGCGAAAAAGCCGCCTGACCCCGACCCTCCCGACGACCTCTTTGATATTTCCCCTGTATTGACCGTAACCCTCCCTCATGCTACTGAAATACCTGCACAAGATCCTATTATGGATACCGAGACCTCAAATCGGAAAAGAGTCGCTGGTTCACCACCTGCGATTTCCGATATACCGACAAAGATCCCGAAAAGCGTAACCGGCAGACTTACGTACACGAAGAAAGATAACCCACCGTATATCGTCCACGTTTCCTTGAAACATGATCAGACTTCAGGCACTGTTCTACAACCCATTAAGTTTGGTATGTTCTTGACGAAAAATAACGTCAGTAATGTACGTCTCGATGGGATCAAACGGATAGGCAGAAACCGTGTGTCAGTTGAATTTAAGTCGCATCAGGACGCAAACAGTTTCCTCAACAACTCGATCTTACCCAAAAATGATTATGTCGCAGCCATCCCACAGTTCAACATCACACGAATGGGCATAGTTCGAGATATACCGGTTGAGTGGTCGGAGGATGAAGTTATCGCAAATATCCAGGTTCCAGAGGGCTGTGGCCCCATTATCAAGGCCAGAAGGATGAGCCGCAAGGTATCCTCTTCTGGAGTTACTGAGTGGAAACCTACACAAACCGTTGTGCTTACTTTTGACGGACAAGTCTTACCAAAACGTGTAATAAGTTTTTATTCGTCTCTCCCAGTTGAGAGATACACCTATCCGACTATCCTCTGCTATCACTGCTGTCGTTTTGGACACACACGCACCTTGTGTCGGTCAAAACCAAGGTGTTTTAAATGTGGAGAAAACCATCCAGGTGATGGATGTGATGTTAGCAAGGAATCGAGCTTCTGTGTTTCGTGTACTGGCAACCATTTCGCGAATGACAGTGCTTGTCCTGAATTGGGCCGACAGAAGAGCATCAAAGCTCTGATGTCGGAGAAATCTATTTCGTATGTGGAGGCAAGTCGGGTATTCCCACCTGTTTCCAGATCATATGCCGATGTTTCTAGAACTCCTCGTAAAAATGTATCTCAGTCCCAGCCCTCGAGTCCTATTCCTATTACCCAAAAATCGTACCGCAAAACGGTTTTCCTTAAACCTAAAACCCACGCCCCTCTCTCCCCTGGTTACAACAGACAAGCTCACCAGGAGCTTACACAAAATTACTCTTTCTCCCCAACTAGGAACGGATGTGCTCTGCCAACGGAAGTTACAGAGCCAATTACATACAAAAAAGATAACAACCCTGCAAGTATATTAGAATTCATAACCAACATGTTAATGGCTGTTCTAGCCAACCCAACCCACTCAATACCTGACCACGTTGCCTCAAAATTGAACTCTATAGTAAACTTCATTCATAATGGCCCATCCCCTGATATTCCTTCAGTGGAATGTGAGGAGCATTACGCCTAGGAAACCTGACCTTACATACTTGATCAACAAATACAAACCATCGATCTGTGGCATTGCTGAGACATGGCTTCTGCCTGATAGCAATTTCAGGTTGCCATGTTTTGGCAGTGTTCGTAATGACAGAACTGATGGATATGGGGGATGTGCCTTGCTCATCAATAGCAAGGTATCATACTCCCAGATTCCTCTAACCTTCGTAGGTGATGACATAAATGTTGTTGCTGTAAAGGCTGAGGATATATATATTTTTTCCTTTTATGTTGCGAAATCTGAACACCTTTCCATAATCAAAAATTTGTTATGTAGTGTTAGCGGTCCAACACTGGTCATGGGTGACTTTAATTGTCACCATTATCGTTGGGGATCAGACAGTTGTGATAACTTTGGCATAGGATTGCTTGATATATTGGATGATCTAGACCTTTGTCTCATCAACGATGGCAGCGCTACACGCAGGTCTGCACCTGGACAGTGTAGCAGTTGTGTTGACTTGACATTCTGTTCATCCGGTATATCTAGCCTACTCATTTGGCGTCGCTTGGATATGACTCATGGAAGTGATCACTATCCCATCATGATCGAATTCCCTTCCAAAAACATCCCCACTAAAGTCTCCCCTCCCCTTTTAAAACACCAGCTCAATATGGCAGACTGGGATTTATATTCCAAAATTGTTGACCTAAGAATATCCTCCCTTCCAAAAGTTGACAGCCATAATGCTCATGAATGTTTCTCATCCTTCTCTTCCACCATTTCCACCACAGCAGATGATTGCTTCCTGCCCAAAAAAACCCCGTCAGGTAGACTTCCTCCTCCGCCATGGTGGGATAGGGAATGCACTGACATGATCAAGGCCAGGAATGAGGCTGAGAAGACTGTTAACCGCGATATGAACCTGGACAACCTCATCGCCTTCAAGCAGATTTTGGCTAAGTCCAGAAAATTCTTAAAAAAAAAGAAACGGGAAGGCTGGTCGAAATATTGTAGTTCGCTGAGTCCGTCCACTCCGGTTTCGACAGTCTGGCGAAAGTTAAAACGCTTTAGAAGCAGTTTAGCACCTGCGGCGTCTAACAATATCTCAGAGGAACTGGGATACCAGTTCTTCACAAAAATCGCACCGGCTTATGTTCCATCCGTAGAGGAATGCAGTGTTGGCATGGATGATGTAGACAACACTGCCGACCCAATGAACATGCCGTTTAGCCTAGATGAATTAAGATCTGTCCTATCCCATGTTAGAGACTCCGCCCCGGGAGTGGATGGATTCACCTACTCCTTTATTTCTAAAGCTGGCCCAAAAACTTATCAATATTACTTGGATTTGGCTAACTTCTGCTTTACTTCCGGCTACATTCCCAAAGAATGGAAGGTTCAGGTTGTTATCCCAATCCTAAAACCAGGCAAAGATCCTAGCGATCATTGCTCATATAGGCCTATTGCTTTATCGTCCATACTCTTAAAAGTGTTAGAACATTTAGTCAAAAATCGATTGGAGTGGCTGGTGGAGAACGGGAGGCTGCTTCCGCCGACTCAGTTCGGCTTTAGGAAAGGTCTGGGCACAGCTGATAGTGTGGGTATCCTCACATCAGCGGTCCGACTGGCCCTCAGCAGGGATGAGTCTGTGGTTGTTGTCTTCTTGGACATATCGGCTGCCTATGATTCGGTCCTCCTCCCTAACCTCAGGCAAAAACTGCAAAAGCTGAGAATCCCGGCTAGGATCTGTCGTATCATTGGTAGTATATTTACCGACCGCACCATTCAAATGAGAATCCCTGGGGCTGACTCTAACCAAAGAACAGTCTGGAGAGGATTACCTCAAGGTTCTGTTCTGAGTCCCCCACTGTACAATATTTACACCGCTGACTTACCCTCATCTCTCAATTTTGACTGTGACATCCTCCAGTATGCTGACGATATTGCTTTAATGGTTTGTGGTAGTTCCATTCAGGACGCCGCTCATTCCATGAATGTCTCTCTGTCTTCTCTAAATCAATGGCTGCTCGATCACGGTTTGTCTTTAAGTGCACCGAAGAGTACAGCTGTCATTTTTACCCGCAAACGTTCTGTTCCCCCAATAGATATTAATATTGATGGACAAATTATTCCAGTCAAGGGTAAGGCTAGGTTCCTGGGAGTAACGTTGGACTCAAGATTGACGGGAATCGACCATATAAACAACACGGTCAAAAAATGTGAACGCTCTGTTTCGGTCCTTAAGGCCTTGGCCGGAGTATGGTGGGGAGCTCACCCTTATACCCTTAAGCTTGTCTATAATGCATTGACAAGAAGCGCTATGGATTACTGCAGCTTCCTTGTTGAGCCCTGCAATAAAGAAGCGCTAAAAAGGTTAGACGGCATCCAGGCTAAATGCTTGAGAATCGTCATTGGAGCCATGAAATCTTCTCCCATAAATGCGCTCCAAGTAGAATGCGCAGAGCCTCCTCTGAATCATAGGAGACAATATTTGGCAGATCGTTTCCTATCAAAAGTTTTCTCCCTTTCATCCCATCCCTTACTCCCCATTTTAGAGCAAATCAACCTCTCTTATAATAACTGCCCTTATTGGAACCATAAAACTGTTCCTCTATTGATAAATAGGTACAGAGAACTTAAACAACTCTCTGCGCCTATTTGTCAATATCCAACTCTCCCGGTTTACTCCTCCGCATATGAGACGATTTATTACGAACCAAAAGCCGTTTTGGGACTCGGTATATCCAGGAATTCCCAGAAGGCGAAGGACGACTTTGAGTTAGCTCTCAAACGTTACTGGGCAGGATGGAACTTCTTCTACACTGATGCTTCAAAATTGACCGAAATAGGAAATACTGGTGTGGCAGTTTACTTTCAAAATTCTAGAATCGCTCTACTCTTTCAATGTCCACCAGAAGCATCAGTGTTTACAGGAGAGTGTATTGGTATTCTAGAAGCCATACACTATATCAAATCCCATCAAATAACAAGATCAGTAATTTTTTCAGATTCCCTTAGTAGTATTCAGGCCTTAAAGCAAAATCAACTTCATAGTAAAATCCATAGCCAAATTATTGTAGATATTAAGAACTTGTTATTTGATTGTTCCCAAAACGGTTTGGACATCGAGATAGCCTGGATCCCCGGTCACTCGGGAATTGTTGGCAATGAGTGCGCTGATTCGTTAGCAAAGTATGCCACATCGAATCCGGTTGATCGAAAGCACTACGTGGTTCATAACTACGATTTGCGGAATGGTGCCAAACCCAAGTTATTTAGCTCGTGGGCTGAAACATGGAAGACGACCTCTAAAACCAAAGGTAGATACTATGCAGCCATACAGCCCGAAATCCAACGTAAGCCTTGGTTCTTCAAATGCCCTAAACTATCAAAGAGAACTGTTTCGTCACTGTGTAGGCTGAGACTCGGACATTGTTGTAGTCCAGTGTTCCTGAATAAGATACATGTTCGGGACAGTTCCCTATGCGAGTGTGGTCTTGCGGATGGTACCTTAGACCATATTTTCTTTTCCTGCCCCTTATACAGCAAATCTTTCGACCTGTATCGAAAAATTTGTACATGTAACATCCCTCTTCCAACCAATTTTCATTCCCTTCTCTCCCACTTCTCTCCTAAATTGATAAATATTCTGGCTAAATTGGACGTAGTTAAGCAGAAAGGACTCAATCCACACTTTGGCCAAAATTGAGTTAAGTATGCCATCGTACTCCCGAGGGTCGAATCTATCATATAAAGAAAACCCTAGCTTTAAAATGTACATTCAAACTAGTTTTTTCACTACTCCGACTCAACCCACAAGTATGAAGAGCATACAAAATGTATTTGCTGAATTAACTCAGTCCGCTTGAATTGTTTTTGAGTAATGAGATTGCTATGAATGTGTTCCTAAGGTCGATAAAACAGAATAAACTCAAACAGTTTGAATCCTTTCTGGGAATTAGTTTTGATTAGAAATATCATTTTACCAAATAACTGAAACGACTCAAACAGATTGGGTCGTTTCCGTGATACCGATTTACTGACATAAAATATATCTTTTTGTTTATCAGAAACGACTCAAAACACTTGAGATATTACAGAAAAAGAGCTTTTGATGAACAGGGCATTTAATATCATATAATTTGGAAATTACTCAAGCAGAATGAGTCGTTAGTAAGAAATAGATGTTAGACTGATAGTGATATAGATTTGATTGAATTGAAACGACTTAAAATATTTATGTATACGTTGAAGTAATAGTAATATTTAATTATTCAAAGTTATTACGTTTGCGTTGTTAATAAAAGACAAGGATGTAATAAAACCATAACTATTACTTTCCTGAAATTTTTACAGTGGCAATATTTTGTTGATAGTTACTACGATCTCGAAAAATCTCTACCTTTGCCCCGTATACCTACTAACATAGTATTTTATAAACGTCAGTTATGGCTTTAAAATGCTGGGATTCATGTTGGCACTAACGATCAAGGACGATGCTATGTCTGGGTTCAAGGAAAAGCCGGAAAAGGAGCCCAAGAAGTTGGCTCGTGCCTCACGAGCGAATTTACACCGCAAAAGAATACATGAACATCATGAAAATCTTCACGTTCTTCTTCTTTTTCTTCTTCTACCTGGCGTTAATTCCGGCCATTGCGAGGATCCGCCTTCCTAATAAACTTTCTTCACTTTGCCCGATCTTCAACATCCTTCCCAGTAACGCCATTAGCTCTCTTGTCAGACTTGACGACGTCCAGCCAGCGCTTGCCAGAGTGACCACAAGACCTAGCCTCAAGGACAGCCATATCCATGCATCTCTAACGTACTCCCTAGGGCGGCGCATGATGTGGCCATACCATCGCAGACGACACTCTTGCAGTTTTTCTCCCACGTCACGGACACCCAAGACTATCTCGGATGAATGAGTTGCTTATGCGATCGGATCGCGTTACGCCGCTCATCCACCTCAGCATCTTCATCTCCGTGACTCGAAGCTCCGGGGTGTGTCTGCGCCGTACAGAAGGAGAGGCCGTATGATGCATTTATATATCTGCCCCTTGAGCTTCGGAGGCATTTTGCGGTCCCATACAACGCCCGTCACCTCGCGCCTCTTCGCCCAAGCAGCGCCTATACGTGCTTGACCATCGTCGTCCACGTTGCCAGACTCGTGCAGCACGGATCCAAGGTACCTGAACTTATCCGGATAATGTTTGAATCCACACTTCAATTGGCACGTTATCCGTACGTTTCCGGTTCTTCATGTGGCGAAGAGCAATGCGAGTTTCGTCGGGGGAAATAGGGGAAATAAGTCCAAGATTTGGAGGCAGTTCGGGAGGAAGGTTCTTCTTCACGTTATTAGAATGAAAACAAGATTTTTTAAGTACGAAAAAAATAGAAAAAAATTGTTAATCGCAAAACATGTACAATGAATAAAGATAAAGTGAACTGGCTAAAAACTAAACAAATTTTATTGAAAAAAAAGATCCTTACCTAATAATGATGACTTCGGAGAGTAGAGATATATACAAAAGCTGGATTTGTCGAAAAGAAACAAAGATGTTTTAATCCAATCTTCAAAAGAAGAATATGAAGTTTTTTGGCCCCAGGGAAAACAAATCCCTCAAGCTAAGCTCCAAGATCTCAGATCTATGTTTAATTTAACACCTGAAGACTGTCATCCATTTTACAGTAACCTTAAGGGAGACTGCAATATCAACGAGGATGTTGATGGATACGGGTCATCTCTTGACTTCGACTCGACGAGGATGAGAGAAATTAATAGAGTGCGTCTAATGAGAGCGCGACCTGGAGGTTTTTTTTTTCAATTTAATTGGCAACATTAGTTAGCCGCAATTGTATTAAACAAAAAAAATTGTGAAGTGTCAAGAGATGATTGTCCTACTAGTTAGTAATATAACATACAATTTTTTTGGATTTAACCTCTTTCTCTCAGGTCGCGCTTTTATTAGACGGACTAGTGCGACTAATGAAAGCGTGACCTGGAGTTTATTTTAAAATTTAATTGGCAACATTATTCAGCCGTAATTTTACTGTAGGAAATAAAAAAAGTGGGGTGTCAAAATATGATTCTCCTATTAGTTAGTAATAACACATACAACATTTTTGGATATAAACTCTATTTCTCTGGTCGCGCTTTCATTAGACGGACTTATATGCGTGACCATCTATGCGCTGTTTCTACTTTTTTTTGTATGTCAATCATGGCATTTTTATGTGATTTTGCTAGCTTTATGTTTATTGACAATAAATATATAACTTTTTAATCGTTTTCGTTATAATTATTTTTTTATTAGTAGATTTTCTAGTCGAAGAGTAGTTTTGAGTCCATTCTGAGAAAGTAAAAAAAAATACCTGTCTTAACAAACTTAAGTTTAATTGTAAGGACTCAACCCACATTTCAGCTAATATCTCGAAATCTATTGCAAAATATATGATTATATTTGATTGATAAATAAAATATAAACTATCTTTTTAATTAGGGTACAAAATTTTCAAAAAATGTGTCTTTGTTTTAGAGAAATTACAGCTGAAACTTCAAACGCCCATAGCTCAAAAGTGACTTTTTGTGGATTGAGTCCTTTCTGCTTAACTACGTCCAATTCATTAAAGAAAATGACCTTAAGTTTTAATTGGTGCGTAATATATATGTAATTATTTTGTATATAGTGGTAAATGTGGTATATATATATATATAATATCGTAGATTAGATTGTAAATTAGATTATGTGTCTTTACTAACACCTGTGTTTGTCCTTCCAGCATAGACTAACATCTACCACGAAGTCAAAAGCTCGACGGTCGCGTTGGTCCTCACCGAGTCGCCGTCTCAACATGACACTGGCAGAATAGTCGAAACCGGCTCAATTGCCATTAAAAAAAAAATAAAAAAAAAAAAAAAAAAAAACTTGTTGAAATTTAAGAAGGATAGAGAAATTAAAAATAAATAAATATATATATACTGCGCATTAAGAAGTGATTAAAAGGGGATCGAGTTGTACGTAATATAAACAAAGAAAAACTACGCCGGCGGCCACACAACAATACATGCAAAGTTCACGAAACCACTACTTTCTCGCAGCAGCACGTCGGGCTTTCTTCGGCGCTGGCGATGGGGATGGCGACGATGACTGCGCTGATGCGATGGGGGACACGACGTCGTCACTGACCTGCATGATGTTCTCGAGGTCACTCATTGAGTTAACTCGATGCCGGGAGCCGTCGGAGCCGAGAACGTATATAAGGCCTTGCTTCGACCAGCAGTTGTTTACCCCAAACTTCTCACGCGCACACATGAACAGTCGATGCCGCGTTCTTGTCAGGAACTCCGATACCGTAATGCCGGTGCCCTTCAACCTTGTTTTGGCAAACCAGATACTGTCTCTAAGGTTGACATCTCGCAGCTTGCAGAGTATCGGCCTGGGCTTGCTGGTACCTGCCTGTCTCCCCATCCGATGGCACCGCCTGATGTCACCAACAGTGAAGTCCGTCAGCTTTAAGTGACAGCGCACAACCTCAGCCGCCACCTGCGCTGTGTCCTCTTTGGCCTGCTCCGTGACACCATGAAGCAACACCATCTTCCGTCGCCCACGCATCTCCAGATTGTCCAGCCCAAGTGCAAGCAGATCTATTTGCTTCTGAAGACAGTCTAGCATCTCAAGAATGAACTTCTTGAAGGAAATGAATTCCTTTACCAGACAGTCTCTGCTGGTTGAAGATCCTGCAGGGGCATTATGTAGCTCGGCTTCGAAGCCTGACATCCTATCTTGGAATAGGGTTGTTATTCCTGCCATTGTGTCCTTGAGTGCTTCCATGATTTGATTCTGTTGTTATTTATAAGTTTAGAAACGGTGGTTTTAGGAGATAACACTTCACTGGTGGGTATGTTACGTTAGCATGTATTTGTATACATGAAACAGTAAATTTAATGGTTTTTGGGATTTTAATTTATTTTTATAATACAGCAACAAATTTTTAGCACCTTTCTAACTTAATTCAGAAACCAAGAAAAATAATGGAGTAAATATTTAACTATCTTTATGTAAAAGAAATGAAGGAAATACAACTCTTAAAACAATTAAAGCTTTAAATTCTTCAGTCAAGATCTATGTTGCTTCATTGAAAAAAAAAAAACAATAAATTGCAAAATACCAAGTAAGTAAGTTGTAAGGTCAGTTGTCAATACTAGAAACAAGGTTGTATGTTTTTAGTAACGTATGTATGTATAGATTTGATTCCACAATATAAATATCATTTTAGAGTAAGTCCTACAACCCCCGTTGCATTGGTAAGTGTCTAGACACTCTTAATCCGTATTTAAAATAAATATTATATAACCTAACCTTAAAAAAATTCTGAATAATGTATTTTTAATTTAGTTCTAAATCAATTTATAATTGTTTCATTTTTCATGTCTGTCGCCAGACTAAAGTCTTTTGTAAACGGCTCGTTTTTCGCCGTGGGTATGCAATAAAACGTACCGTGTACAAGAGGCCATAGACTGCGATACAACACTGATCAAACACGGCGGTGGTGCCGTGCCGCCGTGTATATCAAACAAGCTCCCCTTTAGGTTAATGTTATGCTATGCTATATGAAACAGCTTCAAGATTTAATTACTAACCCGTAGCATAGCCGCGTCAAGATCTTAATTAATCCAATAGTAAACCGAGATGGCGGCTGCATATTAATGTCTGCACCGACTTGCAACATCCACATGCTTCACTGATGTACCTTATAGGAGTTCACTATTGTAATGATCATTAAATCGAATAAGACGTTGAAACGGACAGACTATGGTTTGAAGAAATTGCACTTGGGCACGAGATACTTTTTTTAGGTGGTCGGAAAACATGAAAAAGATTTTTCTCGCTGTAAGGTGAAGCGTGAGGGCGTTTCAGACTTTTGCTGACTGAAACTCACTAATTCTGTTCCTTATTTGCCTTTGTTCCAGGGCCCCGGAGTTCTCTTCTGTACAACTCAACCCAGGGAGGGCCCTGGGTTGAGTTCTACTAGGGAGTAGGCGTTGATTCTCCTGTGCCTCTACGATTACATTCCAAATTAAATCAAAACTAGACTGCATAATTATAAGGGAACACCAGTAAGTAAAGTATTCGAAGTTTTTGTTCAAATTTGATTCATCTACACATTACGAAATTCTGCATTATTTAATAATGTGGTGCCGCTCACGTGATAACGTGGGATACGCGTGTCAAGTAGTTTTTGCTTGACTGAAAGTTGAAAAGAGGTTTGAAAAAGCTCAGATTTTTTTAACTACATTTATTCCAGGGCCACGGTAACTCTTTCAAAGCTTCTTTCTATATTAGCGTGAATTGGCCCTTTGGTTTTGCTGACACATCCCTCTAAGGCACGCGTGGAACACAACAGTCAGTTAAGGTCTGACACGACCTCTTGCAGGACTCTAGCAGCCGAAACCAATAACCTATCTATCACATATCGGAGATTGAAAAACAAATGAAACAAAAAAAAAACATGACAATTTTTGTATTGTATCATTTGTTTTACGATCTCCAGTATGCCAAAACTGGAGATCGATAGGTTATTGGTTTCGGCTGCTAGAGTCTTGCAAGAGGTCGTGTCAGACCTTAACTGACTGTTGTGTTCCACGCGTATATATTCATCAACAGCAGTTTGATGTAACGTCTCAATAATACTACCAAATTATTCAAAATCTTTCTTCAAAATTAACTTCACCATGAATTATTCTAAGCTGTAAGATCTCTGTGTTGTTGTTCTCTGTCATAAATCACTCTCAGCCTTATTAATTACTCTCAGCAGAAACTCAAACGAAAAGTCAATTTAACAACAGTGGTCACAGTTTATAAAGTTCTCGCTGATGAACTTTCTAAGGAGCTGTACTTACTACTGAAATTAAACTGTCTTATCGTCTTAATTAACATAATTAGTTCCTAAAGAATTATGTGACTTGAATCGTTGGTGAACTTAATCCTGATTTTCATCCAATTTATTAAACGTTGATTTTGAGTCATGACTGAAACTGAAATCGCAAAGGGTGCGCGGGAAAGAGTTCCAAAGACGAGACGAGTGTAATATATTTTATTATCCTTCAGATCATTTCATTCATGTTATTTTCCGCAAACAAAAAGTTTTTCTTACTTTCTTACTAGACGCACTGCAGTTACAGTAAAGAAGCCATCTTATCGGATCGAAGTGGACGCGGAATAAGAAAGAGAAGATATTATGGTCCAATAGGTTATAGCCCTTGGAAAGAAGAACCTAAGCAAAGCCTTCATGAAGGTATTGAGGAACAGTGGGATTATGTCGAATAGTATTGAAAAGGGATAGAATATGGCTATGTTGCTAATGTTGAACTAGCAGGCGAAACTCAAAACTCTTGACACTTAATATTGTATTTGCAAAGCCAAGATAAGAAGGCCAAAAATAAAGTGGATGCATAAAATCTGCAGTCACGAGTTTGCTCCTCTCATAATCTAAAACACTTTTCTTAGGTAAAAACGTATATTATTGAATTCAAGACTGTATAATACTATAAAATGGAAATAATCGCTGACAACGGCCACTCAATTACTGTCTCAAAGAAACGCAATAAAATGCAAATGTGATTCATCGCTTCGGAGCAATAAAAGTTTATTAAGTGAGACAAATTATTTCCAATTAACTTCATGGTATTGATTAAAGGTGATAATTATCAGACTACGGTAATGTTCGAAAGAGTCATCACGAGTTTGGAATGTGATAGACAACTGAAAGAACATGAGCGCGTTTCAGTCATTAAAAAATCAGTCTTTTACTCAATAAAAGACCAACTCTGATTCTCGCTCCATCCACGGTAATAAAGATATTTGATGGTATTCTCCAAAAATGTATGTACGTAATACTAATCGACCCCACCTAATAGTCATTATCACTGGCAAATACGGAGATTCGGTATATTACTATGTGACGTCACAGATCGTTGGATTCTCTTGTATGTCGTAAGGAAATTGTATAATCAATTCATGTAAGCTACATATGTGTGTTATGAAATTGAGAGATAATATTCCTGAAGAGGTAATAAACTAAACTAGTTGTGTTAAAGTCGGAGCTTCAATCTCAGTATGAAATCTTGTAGCTGTAGAATACTTAATGTAAAGCTCTGATAGGTAACATTATGAGGGAATGTTCCAAGAAATGTAATTTAAGTCTGTTCAGCCGTTTGAGCATGAAGGAATAACAAACATAATATTATATTCGTACGCAAATACTACATACAAACTTTCACCTTTGTAATATTAATGTGGTAGTATCTAAAAATATTTCATGATAATCTCAAACAATTCGCTTCTGGAATTGACCTAAACAACGTCTGAAACTAAGCCTGTGACCGAGGCAAGTAATCTTTTCAACCATGACCCAGATAGACCCGCATTCAACGACTACAACTGGTAAACAATTAGTCGAAAATCAAATATGCGCTTGACCGCAAGAAGAAGCGTTTATACTGAACGTCGGTAGAGAAACATGCCAAATCATTAATCTTGAATGTAGCATCCTAAACATTACATTGTAGCTATGTATGTTGTTCCACTCAAGCAGAGTATTTCAAGGTCAGAAAGTCATTAGGGCTTATTAATATTATTAGGGCTTCAAAATGCACAAAAAACTAAAACTGTACCGTAAATGTGTACATTACACAATTAATAATCAGTTCTATTGTTAACAGAATAGAATTTATTTTATTTCGGACACAAAAATATTCATACAGTTTTTAGTAACTTAATAAATAACTTACTATCTACTCGTAGTGTTAGTGGTAACTAACACTACGCTTAGAGCAAAACAACTACGTTTCAGCTAGAGTTATCAATAACTTTTTACTGATTCAAGTTCACTGTATACAGTTGCTAAGAGCAATAATCTGTTTTCGTAAGCAAATTAGACTACTTGATTATGTACTTATATACCTAATAATAACGATAATATAATCAGTGTTGCTTCTATGCTCTTTTGTATCTATGCATAATTTAGGTGATTAAAGTGTTTTACAGAATAGTAAACAATATTAGCAAATACGAATATGATTAGATCGCTTCTGTTTGTTGTAAATCCCAGAACATTGATATGTGTATAATTAGGTAACAGTAGATCTCACTAATTTTACCACCTCAAAGGAATTTAATCCTTTGAGGTGGTTTCATTATGTATTTGAACAAGCGTACAACTGCTTTTTTTTAAAATAATATAAACCAGTGCTTGACTACGATCTCGCCAAATGATAAGCAGTAATACAATCGTTGATAGCGAGATCCAAGTAAGAACAATAACTAAATAACAAATCTAAAAGCTTTGTGTTATTGTGAAACTTGTGTAAAGAAAAATACATATTAATGAGTGAACACTAATGAAGTCACACAGAAAGTCGGCGCTAGTCTTAAGGTGACTTGTTGACAGCCTCAGACATCTTACCCTGATTTATTAGCCTACCTTGAGAAATAACTCATCTAACAATTTTGTGTAAAGGTGGAATTCCTTTTGTAAGTCCTGAAAGTGTGAGGCGGTACCTTTTTCTTACTTTGAGAATAAATATATATGTAAACAAGATACTCCTTCATGGCTGAATAACAAAATATTATTTTAAAAATTAGCTATGTCAATATGCTGAGATAAACAAAGTTACATTTGACTTAAAACTGAAACCTGAGTTTAGGTGGTGGTTACAAAGATAATATAAATAAACAAAATAAAGCGATTGTTCTGTCACTTTTGTTGACGCCATCCATTAAGTAATTTAGATGACTGACGACAGTCTATCTTTCTACGCCATAAAGACGTAATATATATGTTACGGCTAATACCCGAAGTGCGGCTGCACCTAGTTTTAGCCGGTTAGAACTAGGTGTAGCCACTTACTCTTGGTTAAACCTAGTACGAGCCGATTGTTTTCGGGTAAAACTAGGTCTAGCCTTCATCATGCCGGCTACAACTAGGTCCAGCCATTCCCTGTTGAATAAAACTAGGTCTATCCGATATCATTCCGGCTAGAACTAGGTCCAGACAATCCCTGTTGGATAAAACTTAGATGCGTGTCCGCCAAGCCTTCCGCCCCGCGTCGATGTTTTTTTTAATAAGTATCGATGCGGGGCGGTTTTTTTTTATAAGACCTGCAGTAGACCAGCAGCACCTGGCGCTCACAACCTGCAGAGGCGCGTGCCTCGCTATGCCCTCCACCCCGCGCCGCTGCTGCAGATGCTGTGAGTCATGAGTGTGACGCGGGGCGGAAGGCTTGGCGGGACACGCATCTAAGTTTTATCCAACAGGGATTGTCTGGACCTAGTTCTAGCCGGAATGATATCGGATAGACCTAGTTTTATCCAACAGGGAATGGCTGGACCTAGTTGTAGCCGGCATGATGAAGGCTAGACCTAGTTTTACCCGAAAACAATCGGCTCGTACTAGGTTTAACCAAGAGTAAGTGGCTACACCTAGTTCTAACCGGCTAAAACTAGGTGCAGCCGCACTTCGGGTATTAGCCGTAACATATATACATAAATCATGTTTAAATTTAGGTATATGAAAATTTTTCAGGATTTTTTGTTTAAAAGGTAATTAGGTTCACAAAATTTGTTGTACATTCTGTATTCACATCAAAACTTATTTCATAAAGTATCAAAACTTTCGTAATAACCTAAGATAAGATGCCTGCGAAAATAGTGATTTATAGTTTAGCTGGTACCTCAACTAATCCGAAAAGTAAGACAAATTTTGTTCAAAACTTGCCCCTCACAGTACTTTATATTAGTAATATGGAAACTAGGATATGAGAAAAAATTAATTTTGGGTTAGTTTGTTTTTATAATAAATTGGTTACTATAATTTAATATAATTTCAATAATAAGTAGTTCAAGGGTTGCTTGTTATTAAAATAAATTTAAAACGCAAAAGTGACTAAATTAAGGTTAATTTCTTAGAAAACGGTGCCTATACTCAACAAAGGAAATCTAAATAAAAAGGGATAAGTTAGTAGCCGGGGCGCGGTGTAAGGACATTGACTACTAACATAGCTAGGGGTTCGAAGTTTGTGTAAACTGTAACAGGCGGAAAAAACTACATTCTTTTTAATATTTAGTATCCATTAAAGTCTTAGTTAAAAACGTTACGCAAGTAAGGGACCAAAACTCATCGTTTAGACTGAAATAATAAAAAAAAACTTTTAAAATAGGCTTCGAGCAACTTGTCCATTTCACTTTTCCAAAAGTTACCCACATGCTGGTTTTCATTGCCCACAAAACCCACAGCGACCCAAAATATTTGAACCCCACTTTTAAAGGCGTATTAAAAGCCTCTAAATAAATGTTTGCTCTTACATTTTTACTAAAAAGAACGCCACATAATCTTGTTACAAATGAAACAGCGAGATCCAATTATTAATTATATAGACTAGCGCCGACTTTCTGTGTGACTTCATTAGTGTTCACTCATTAATATGTATTTTTCTTTACACAAGTTTCACAATAACACAAAGCTTTTAGATTTGTTATTTAGTTATTGTTCTTACTTGGATCTCGCTATCAACGATTGTATTACTGCTTATCATTTGGCGAGATCGTAGTCAAGCACTGGTTTATATTATTTAAAAAAAAGCAGTTGTACGCTTATTCAATTACATAATGAAACCACCTCAAAGGATTAAATTTTAATTATATTAATTTTGATTATATTTCAATTCCTTTGAGGTGGTTTCATTAAATTTTAATTATATTAATTTTGATTATATTTCAATTCCTTTGAGGTGGTTTCATTATGTAATTGAACAAGCGTACAACTGCTTTTTTTTTAAATAATATAAACCAGTGCTTGACTACGATCTCGCCAAATGATAAGCAGTAATACAATCGTTGATAGCGAGATCCAAGTAAGAACAATAACTAAATAACAAATCTAAAAGCTTTGTGTTATTGTGAAACTTGTGTAAAGAAAAATACATATTAATGAGTGAACACTAATGAAGTCACACAGAAAGTCGGCGCTAGTCTATATAATTAATAATTGGATCTCGCTGTTTCATTTGTAACAAGATTATGTGGCGTTCTTTTTAGTAAAAATGTAAGAGCAAACATTTATTTAGAGGCTTTTAATACGCCTTTAAAAGTGGGGTTCAAATATTTTGGGTCGCTGTGGGTTTTGTGGGCAATGAAAACCAGCATGTGGGTAACTTTTGGAAAAGTGAAATGGACAAGTTGCTCGAAGCCTATTTTAAAAGTTTTTTTTTATTATTTCAGTCTAAACGATGAGTTTTGGTCCCTTACTTGCGTAACGTTTTTAACTAAGACTTTAATGGATACTAAATATTAAAAAGAATGTAGTTTTTTCCGCCTGTTACAGTTTACACAAACTTCGAACCCCTAGCTATGTTAGTAGTCAATGTCCTTACACCGCGCCCCGGCTACTAACTTATCCCTTTTTATTTAGATTTCCTTTGTTGAGTATAGGCACCGTTTTCTAAGAAATTAACCTTAATTTAGTCACTTTTGCGTTTTAAATTTATTTTAATAACAAGCAACCCTTGAACTACTTATTATTGAAATTATATTAAATTATAGTAACCAATTTATTATAAAAACAAACTAACCCAAAATTAATTTTTTCTCATATCCTAGTTTCCATATTACTAATATAAAGTACTGTGAGGGGCAAGTTTTGAACAAAATTAGTCTTACTTTTCGGATTAGTTGAGGTACCAGCTAAACTATAAATCACTATTTTCGCAGGCATCTTATCTTAGGTTATTACGAAAGTTTTGATACTTTATGAAATAAGTTTTGATGTGAATACAGAATGTAAAACAAATTTTGTTGGTTTTATGATGTTAATTTATTTTCTTTTTTTTGTCAATATTTTTGGACTAACTCTGCTTGTTTTTTAAGCCAGCTACAATATAATTATCATCTCTACCGAGATCGTACCTGTTTCATAGATTCTACACGTTGCGCGGTAGCACCGACACTTGAGATTACTTACAACTACACCAATTTTACATCACCGTATCCACTAACAATCAATTACCGAATAATTAAAATGGCCACTAAATTTGAGTTGAAGAAATCTCGTCAAAAACTTTGTAGGGACACATGTATGTATGCGAGGCAGAGTGCAAGGTAAGCAAATTGTATGCGCGCGTGATGTATGCTTTGGACGACCAGTTACTGCGCACTGGTCAGGGCGAACGGTCCTCTCTCTCTGGGATCACGCGAAATATATTCGGTTAACATAACCCGATTTTCATTGACTCCAGAACCCTGAACCAGAAGGAGTAGTGCTCAAGTAGGGATTACCGTGGACATTACTCGTGTTGCATAATCCCTAAAGTGGTGACCCCCGTAAATTACACACGCTCTGCATTATAATAGTGCGCGTTGTTATAATCCGCCACGTCGTCACGTAACCACCGCAAATATGATGCAACCAGTTTTACCAGCGCAACCTTTGGCATCAACGCTACCGACCGCCACAGTGAAATCCGAGGACGGTGATTTATCACAAATCACCATCAAGACACAGATCCCCGAGTTCTGGGCAGACGAGCCACGACTATGGTTCGGCCAGTTCGAGGTCATAGTCGCAGACCAGAAAAAAGGTGAGAAGGCGAAATTCAATTTGGTGATCGCGAAACTAAACAAGGAAAATGTACGACAAGTATCAGACCTAGTGCTGGAACCTCCTGCAGATAAACCTTACACAGTGCTAAAAGAACGACTACTGAGCGTCTACGAAGAATCAGACACACAGAGAGTGCGGAAATTGCTTAAAGAAATAGACTTAGGAGATCAGAAACCATCACAACTTCTGCGAGCCATGAAGGACCTGGCCAGGGGCAAATTTCCAGAAGACACCCTGCGTATGTTATGGATCGGGCACCTACCAGCGGCGGCACGAACGGTGTTGGCAGTCAGTGACATCACGGATCTGAACAAACTAGCAGAACAGGCAGACAAGATCATGGAAACGTCAGAACCGAGAGACGCAATCTCCGAAGTCGCCGCAAACACATCCACATCGAGCACGGATTTATTAATCGCAGAGGTATCGAAACTAAGCAAGAGTATCCAGGAAATGCACAGAAGCAGTCAGGGGTGGAGGAAACCATACAAGCCACGATCGCAGTCACCAGGAAGGCGTTGGGACAACGCGTCGCAACGGCAGGACAGGAGAAGATCGGCGGACTGGGTGTGTTTCTACCATTTCCGGTTCGGGAAGAAAGCAAGCAAGTGTGAACAACCGTGTAGCTGGAGTAAAGCTGCGGCACCGTCAGGAAAACAGCAGACGGGAAACTAGCAACGATGCAGTCAACGGTGGACCACTGCATCGACCTGTCAAACCACCGGCTATGCGTTAAGGATACGATTACGGGTATGCGATTTTTAATAGATACAGGTGCAAATGTTTCTGTGTTACCGGTTACTAAAAAACCTTATAATGTAAACAATAGTACTAATTACAAATTATATGCAGCAAATGGCTCAGAAATTCAGACGTACGGCACTAGAAATTTAAAATTAAACATTAATCACAATCAACCTTATCAATGGACCTTCATTGTAGCAAACGTCAAACAACCAATTTTAGGAGCGGATTTTATACGTCATTACAATCTATTAGTTGACTTAAACGCGCAAAAATTGGTAGATAAGAATCATAAATCATTAACTAGAGGCAACATAGTCAAATGCTCGGAACCCTCCATCAACATTGTAGACAGTAGCCATCCGTTTCGCGAGTTATTAACGAAGTACTCAGACATCACTAAACCTAGACCGTATAGAGATGACGACACTGAAACCGATAATAACCAAGTACTGCATCATATTGAAACCACTGGTCCACCAGTACACGCGCGCGCTAGGCCCCTTCCTCCTAACAGGTACCACAAGGTGAAGGAAGAGTTTAGGTCCATGCAGGAGATGGGCATCTGCAGGCCATCAAATAGCGCGTGGGCAAGTCCACTACACGTGGTGGCGAAGAAGAATGGGGACATCCGGCCATGTGGGGACTACAGGCGACTGAACGCCATCACCAAGCCGGACCGATACCCCGTACCGCGGCTGCACGACTTCACGTACGTGCTGGCAGGTAAGAAAGCTTTCTCAAAACTCGACATAAATAAATCTTATCACTGTGTCAAAGTAGCAAAAGAGGACATCGAGAAAACTGCAATCATAACTCCCTTTGGTTTGTTCGAGTTCCCGCGCATGACCTTCGGTCTACGAAACGCGAGTCAAACATTCCAACGTTTTATGAATCATACAGTATTGAAAGGGCTAGACTTCCTATTCAGCTTCGTCGATGACGTCATCATAGCGAGCGAATCGATAGAGGAAAATAAAATGCATCTCAAGCAAGTTTTCGAACGATTTAGGCAGTATGGCATCACCATTAATTTATCAAAGTGCGAATTCGGAAAAACCAGCATCGAATTTTTAGGATATGAGGTTTCGACTAACGGTATTAAACCACTAGATCACAAAATTAAGGCTATCTTAGATTTTCCACGACCACAAACCATAGAGCAATTGAGACGATTCTTAGGTATGATCAACTTTTATAGAGCAAGTATCCCCAACGCCGCCAGTCATCAGTCAAGCCTCAACGAATTTATGAAAGGCGCCAAAAAGAAAGATACGACCGTAATACAGTGGGACAACAACTCAATCGAAGCTTTCGAGAAATGTAAGCTAGGTTTAAAAAATGCAATAAGGTTGTCACACCCTAAGGCAGATGTACCCTTAGCACTGATGACGGACGCCTCAGACACTTGCGTGGGAGCCGTGCTGCAGCAAAAAATAGGTAGTACGTGGCAGCCATTAGGATACTTTTCTAAGAAGCTTACAAACGCTCAACAAAAGTATTCTACGTACGACAGAGAATTACTAGCCATTTATATGGCAATAAAGCATTTTCGGTACCTATTCGAGGGCAATCAGTTAACCATCTTTACAGATCATAAACCCTTAATTTACGCATTCACAAAATTACATAGTAACTCTGAAACGCCAAAACGTACGAGTCGGTTATTATTCATCAGCGAATTCACAACGGACATTAGGTACATACAAGGCGAAAACAATGCCGTAGCCGACGCATTATCGCGCGTCGAAACAATACACTGCCCCACTGTGCTCGACTTCACAGAATTGGCGTTAGCTCAAGACGGCGACGCTGAACTAGCACAATTATTGAGCGCAGGAAATAACAACTTTTGTTTAAAGAAATATCATATTCCAAATAGCAACGCTCAAATCTATTGCGAAACAACGACTAACTCATGTAGGCCGTATTTAACCGAAAATTTTAGAAAACTTGCATTTAACACAGTACATGACGTCAGTCATCCGGGCATAAGGGCAACGCGCAAATTGGTCGCACAACGTTACTTTTGGCCT
Organism: Mythimna separata; assembly: GCA_030763345.1. Classification (NCBI taxonomy): domain Eukaryota; kingdom Metazoa; phylum Arthropoda; class Insecta; order Lepidoptera; family Noctuidae; genus Mythimna; species Mythimna separata. Next base: position 2,699,064 of record JAKKIA010000036.1, on the reverse strand, counting down.
GGGATAAATCGCGATGTCGGAAGGTGGGCAAAGACGTGTTTGCAATGCCAAAAATCAAAAGTAAACAGACACACGGTTTCGGACCTGCAACAGTTCCCACCGTGCGACCGCTTCGAACATGTACAAATAGATATAGTGGGCCCCCTCCCGACGTCGCGAGAAGGGCACAGGTATCTAATCACCATGATAGACCGGCGTACGCGGTGGCCTGAGGCCATCCCGGTTAAAGAAATCACGGCTGAAGTAGTCGCAAAAGCATTTTACGAGTCATGGGTTAGTAGATTCGGTTGCCCTGATAAACTGACGAGCGATCAAGGCCGGCAATTTGAGAGCGCGTTATTCACGCAACTAATGAGGTACATGGGCATAACGAAATTGCGCACCACACCTTACCACCCCCAAAGTAATGGCCGTATTGAACGACTGCATCGGACAATGAAGGCGGCGTTAACAGCTCGCCTCATTGACAACTCGTCCTGGCTCGATGAACTGCCTACAGTGTTGCTAGGGTTACGATCAGCAGGTAGAAGTGACAATGGCGTGAGCCCCGCAGAATACGTATACGGCCAAACACTTCGTTTACCGGGAGACTTCTACAGCGCCTCCAATAATCGAAGTGGTGACGATCACGAGCTCATAAGGCAGTTAAAAGATACGATAAATAAACTAAAACCCGTATCGAGACAATTGCGAGACTCACGCACATTGTTCGTCCATAGTGATCTATATAAATGCGACTATGTCTTCATTTGCAACGATGCGGTACGCAAACCATTAACACCTACATACGAAGGTCCCTTTCGAGTCATCGAAAGAAAAGGCAAAGTATTTGTAATTCAGCTAGCAAACAGGAAAGTTAGTGTGTCCATTGATAGGTTAAAGCCAGCATATTTATTAAATGAAGAACAATCAGGCACTTCTATACATAATTCTCACAAAATCACAAACTCAGATTCGCACTCAGAACCATCGTCACCAAGCCCTAACGATAACGAGCCGCGGTCAAGGACAAGTCGCAGTGGTCGCACTATCAGACCACCCGTAAGATTCAACGAATACTATGAATACTAATGTTCCAACATGTCAATACTATCATGCGTGCCTTATATGTATTTTTTTTTTTAAATGTTATTTAGTCATATTTTTTCATTTTTTTTTGGCGTTGTCGTAACGGAAGCTGCCGGCCTTTATGGTGTCATTATGTTATTGCAGAGTGGAAGTTACGGCAACTACCCTTAAAATCTAGATTTAAGTTTATTTGTATTGCCAAACGGAATACCATCAAGTCGGCTCCCGAAAAATGGATGACCGCACCCTGTAACATAACTAGTATAGAAATAGTGCCGAGTGTGCTATGGCAATTTTATGTAAACAAGATTGAACATTGTTTTAATTATCAGTGTGTGCAAACTGTAATACTACTTCCTTTAGCCTTGAAGCGAATGAACTTTGATTTTGCTTACACATGTACATACATTTATTATTTAGTAATACTTACTGCAAGAAGCACTGCATTAAATAATATCGAGCATTCATTCTCCTCTCGAGTAACGATACTCACGCATAAATTGTTCACCATGGGCAAGTCGTACAGCAAAGAAGAAGTTGTCATCGCCCAAAATAACGCGATAGAGTCAAAAGTGACGAAGTGGCGAACCTGGTTTCCCTCTAGTAGGGTTGTGGGGGTCAGACGGCTGGTCGCCCCACGTAAAACCAACATCAGTCAAATAATATGGATAGGAACAAGGCAAGTTTGGGTACTTGGGCTAGGGCGTCGCCGCACAACGACGCGCAGGCACATCGCCCTAAACCTGCGACAAGTGGGCTAGGGCTACCGTGTCAAGTACGGGCACGGCTAAAGATGCTAGTACCCAAAAGGAAGCTCCGCTTTGCCACCTGGAACATTGGCTCTCTAACTGGACGTTGCAGAGAACTCGCGGACGTACTTGCAAAGCGTCGGGTCCAGTGCGCCTTCCTTCAGGAGACGCGCTGGAAGGGGAATAAGTCCCGTGACATCGGGCAGGGGTACCAGCTAGTGTACACCGGTTCACCGTCGGGTAGGAACGGAGTAGCCGTCGTGTTGTCTAAGGACCTTCAGGATGGACTCCTTGAAGTAGACCGATACAGCGACCGTTTGATGAGAGTTAGGGTGCTGATTGAAGGATCGGTTACGAACCTAATCAGCGCCTATGCTCCCCAAACTGGTTGCTGTGAGTCTGAAAAGGAGGCCTTCTGGGAAGAGTTCGAGGACGTAATGCGCGCTATTCCGAATTCCGAAGATGTTTTGGTTGGGGGGGATCTCAACGGCCACGTAGGTCGGTCTGCTGGTGAGTACGGACGTGTCCACGGTGGTTTTGGCTATGGCCAACTAAATGCAGAGGGAGTCAGTATACTCAGGACCTGCGCGGTGTCTGACCTAGCCATCGTGAACACATTCTTTCAGAAGAAGCCCCAGCATCTCATTACGTACCGTAGTGGTGCCTACTCAACCCAAATTGATTACCTGCTGGTGAGACGGTGCCACATTGGCAAGGTTACCAACTGCAAGGTCATCCCAGGCGAAAGCTTAACGGCTCAACACCGCCTTCTGGTCCTGGACTTGGCAGTCAGGCCAAAGAAGAAAGTGACCGAGAAACGCAACCCCCGCACTAAGTGGTGGTTGCTTAGTGGGCCTAAGCAGTCAGACTTCATCGCGGAGGTCGAGCATCTCAAAATCAGTGCTCCGCATGAGTCTGCTCAAGATATCTGGAGTAGGATCCACTCAGCAATCACCGCTGCGGGTAAGCGCGTCTTTGGCACTTCTCGTGGTGGCCGCACCATAAACAAGGAGACGTGGTGGTGGGATGACGAGGTGCAGGAGGCGACTCGGAAGAAGAAGGTTTTATTTAAACAGTGGCAAGGGTCCAACTCTCCGGAGGACAGGGAGGCATATGGAGCGGCTAAGCGCGCTTGCAAAAAAGCAGTAGCCAGAGCCCGCAGCAAAAGTTTGTCGCCCTTGTACGACAAGCTGGAAACTGCGGAGGGGCAAAAACTTATTTTTAAGCTGGCGCGTGCCCGGGAAAAAGCAACACGGGACATTAGTAAATGTCTCTGTGTAAGGGACGCCCAGGGTAAGCTGCTCTACGATGCCCCCTCTGTTAAGGAGAGATGGTGTACGTACTTCACGGAGCTGTCCAACAAACAGCATCCCCATAACCTTCCTCCCGAACCGCCTCCTAACCTTGGACTTATTTCCCCTATTTCCCCCGACGAAATTCGCATTGCTCTTCGCCACATGAAAAACCGGAAATCGGTCGGGCCTGACAATGTGCCAATTGAGGCGTGGAAAGCGATGGGCCCACATGGTGTGGACCTATTGACAGATCTTTTTAACCGCATCCTGACCACCAAGGAAATGCCAAACCAGTGGCGACTAAGCCTGATTATCCCGGTTTACAAAGGCAAAGGTAGCGTACAGGACTGCAGTAACTACCGCGGTATCAAGATCATGTGCCACACCATGAAGCTCTTCGAGCGCATAATTGACACAAGGCTCCGTAGCGAGTGCACTGTCTCTGAGTGTCAATATGGCTTTCGGGCGGGTAACAGCACCATGGACGCAGTGTTCGCCTTACGGACTCTGTCTGAGGCTTACAGAGAGAGAAGGAGAGCTCTGCATATGGCCTTTTTAGACCTGCAGAAGGCCTTCGACTGTATACCTCGGCAGGCTATCTGGTGGGCACTCCGCTTCAAGGGTGTTCCTGAGGCCTATGTTGACATTATCAGAGACATGTACCGTGATTCCGTGTCCTCTGTCCAGACCGCTGTTGGCAAATCCAGTGTTTTTCCAATATCTGTTGGCGTTCACCAAGGTTCGGCTCTAAGCCCGTTCTTGTTTAACGTTGTGCTTGATGTAGTTACGGCAAACATCCAAGACCAGCCTCCATGGCTAATGATGTATGCCGATGACATCGCACTCGTTAACCAGAACAAAGCCCATCTTGAGCGCAAGGTCAACATTTGGAAGGACACGCTGGAAAACGGCGGTCTGAGACTAAATGTGGCGAAGACCGAGTACATGTCCTGTGGCGGCACGGATTCAAACACTATCCGAATAGGTTCGGATCTGGTAACAAAGACCGATAAGTTCCGGTACCTTGGATCCGTGCTGCACGAGTCTGGCAACGTGGATGACGATGTCCAAGCACGTATAGGCGCGGCTTGGGCAAAATGGCGCGAGGTAACGGGCGTTTTATGTGACCGTAGAATGCCCCCGAGGCTCAAAGGGCAGATATATAAATGCATCATTCGGCCGGTCCTCCTGTACGGTGGCGAGTGTTGGCCGGCATTAAGCAGACACACTCAGGAGCTTCGCGTCACGGAAATGAAGATGCTGAGGTGGATGTGTGGCGTAACGCGTTCCGATCGCGTGCGCAACTCATTCATCCGAGGTAGTCTTGGTGTCCGTGACGTGGGGGAAAAACTGCAAGAGTGTCGTCTGCGATGGTATGGCCACATCATGCGTCGCCCTAAGGAGTACGTCGGCCGGAGATGCATGGATATGGCTGTTCTTGGGGCTAGGTCCCGTGGTCGCCCTCGCAAGCGCTGGCTGGACGTCGTCAAGTCCGACATGAGAGCCAATGGCCTTACTGGGAAGGATATTGAAGATCGGGCAAAGTGGAGTAAGCTTAGCAGGAAGGCGGACCCTGGTAACGGCCGGGATTAACGCCAGGCAGAAGAAGAAGAAGAGTCAAAAGTGACGAAGTACGAAATCGGTTTCGCAGTTATGGCAACCGCGGTAGCGCTCATAGCAGTGTTAGTATTGTGTCGTCATTTTCGTCATCGCGTCAAGAAAATGGTACATAAAGAAGTCAAGAATGCATCCGGTGTGGTGACTGTGTTGCCTGGGCACGTGGAGACACGGAGCGTCCCACAACAACCGCCTCAAGGCAGCTACGCGTAATATGATCAGTGCTTATCGCAATAAGTAGCCACTCGTAGCGTAAGGTCTACACTTTGTATGTGTTTTGACGTAACGTTTATTATAAGTCAATAAGTGTAGTAGTTATTAAGAAAATTTTTGTAAAATTTTGGGGGGAAGTAGTGTAGGGACACATGTATGTATGCGAGGCAGAGTGCAAGGTAAGCAAATTGTATGCGCGCGTGATGTATGCTTTGGACGACCAGTTACTGCGAACGTAGTAAGTAAGGGCGAACGGTCCTCTCTCTCTGGGATCACGCGAAATATATTCGGTTAACATAACCCGATTTTCATTGACTCCAGAACCCTGAACCAGAAGGAGTAGTGCTCAAGTAGGGATTACCGTGGACATTACTCGTGTTGCATAATCCCTAAAACTTTTTATTTTCTTTTTTCTTGACAGATACAGATTATAAAACCACTCTAGAACAGTTGCCCCACTATGTGATTGTTTTATGTCGCAGTAAATACGATACTTAGAACGAAACCGTAGGTACCACCGTAAAACTGTTCGACGATCAAGGAATAATAAAAGCCATTACAGAACAAAGTACCCCATTACTGCTCATTCGTACATTGTGAACCGCAAATAGCAGACATTTCGAAGGAATCACTAAGACTAAATGTGTTTTTATAACTAGACTAGCTGAACGACTGTAAAGTACTGAGGCCCTACCACAAGCTGTTTATGCGGTCCATTTGACGATGTAAACTAAACTATTAAAGCTTAGGGTGCATTTTTATATAGCTACATCCCTCTTTCTCACTCGCACGCCTGATTGTTTAACACGTCATGGTAAAACCCCAGAGCGTATAAGTTTTCGTACATGAAAAAAAATGTGATTATTATTGTTCAGTAAATAATTGGGAAGCTAAAATAATGAAAGGATATAAACCTAAAAGTCATAAACAGGAAGACAGTCATAAAAATAAACCGAAAACTCGTGACTCTCCCGCAAAGTGGTGAAATTTACAATTTATCAAAGTTTTAATAGCTGACCACTGTAAAGCAAATTCCTAGATGACCCTAAAGTTTAAAACTGATATAATAGCTCGTGCAGGCCGCAGAGTCGACCTCTTGTCCTAAATGTTCGCATTCTGAACTACAAGTGGTATTCAGTTATTTACGAGTATTCTGAATAAGTAGGTACTATTAATGAGTTCAGTGAGATTAAAAGAGATACGATAGATACTACTTAATAAAGTGCTTGCTTGCAGCATTGAAAGCTTCCTACAAGGTGGACCGATGACTTGGTCTCCGGAATGCCATGAAAGCGAGCCGCACAGGACCGTTCATTGTGGTTACACTTGCGGGAAGCCGTCTAACAGTGGAGGTTTTTCGCCTGAAAGGATTGTGATGATGATGACTACTTAAGAAATTGATTGTCATTGAAACTCCTAATGAATTAGAACTCCACATCGAAGCTTTGTTGAAACGAAAAGCTGTTTGAAGAAAATATTTCCCTGAATAAAGAGCGCATACGACAGAAATTGACTTGGTGTCCTTTTTATGTAGTGGGAAATCATCCAATGATATTTTCTCCAGCTCTTTGGCAGAGCAGGAGGGCGTGTCAAATTTATTTTACTGACTGCGGTAAGCGTTCAGCTTAGCCGCCCAACCACTTTCGCAGCGACGGCGCCTACACTGGCACCTCATATTTTCTTTACACACCGCAATTTTAAATCAACATTATTTTGACAGATCAAGGTTGACTTTCCTATTCTTATTTGGAACACATTGTATTTTGTTGTATTTTTTACCCGGTAGCTCCTCTCGCCAGATTGACTATATACACAGTAACAAGCATTCGTAGTTATTCATCACTGTTATAGACGTCTTGTTCCAATTCATTATTTACGAGATTTCTAGTTTTTGTAGTGAGCTGAACATCTTCAGTCGGTATTAGCAGGGGCTCGGATTTATTGTGACTCGTAAATCAACAAAGGAACGAAAATGTTTCTTCTTTTCTTCAAATCCTTCACAATAATGATCTGTATGGTTCTTGTAACATTTTTATAAAAGTGTTGTTATTTGTTTCTGTAGTTGTTGTGTGTAAATCGCATTTTTTCAATTTGTTGAAATTCTTTGCAGGTTTTCAACTTTCTACCAATTTCAACATCTCTCAAGAGACAACTTTAATTTTATTTTCATTTAAGATGTTCACAATTCAAATATTTATAGTGTTTTTTCATTTAAATCATCATCCTCATTTCAGCCTAAAGACGTTCACTGTTGGACATACAGTTCTCCCCAAGCGTCTCCGTCGCGACGAACGATCTTGTGCATCTCGTATCCATCGTATTTCCGCAACCTTTACCAGGTCATCTGTCCACCTTGTAGGAAACCTTAAAACGCTGCGTCTTCTTCGTACACGGGTCTTTTAAATATCAAAGCAAAAATGGTTTCATCTCTTTACACATTTATAAAAAAGTAACTCTCAAAAGTAGCAGTTGTTTACACAGCAGTCACGAATTTTAGCAAACTACTTCAAGTTGTTACGTATCCGAACCCTTATAATAATCCAAAAAAAATCTGTTACACAAACAATGCGTATAAATATCAAATCCATTTTATACGTTTCTATTTATGTGGGTCAGCCGGACCCCTCACAGAACACATAAAGTTTACGATACTTGGAGTGACTCCAGCAGACTGCCGTCCGTTGCCAAAGCCTACATGTTCCGCTCGTCATAAAACTGTCGGAGCGATCCAAAAACTGTGTAAGAAACTAATACAGATTAATTATCAAGTTGCTTTACGCACAGCATGAGTACAAAGTCATAGTTATTTTTTTTATTCCACGTAGTCCTACATGGGCACTTATAAAACCGTCAGAAGCTAGTGCACGGTTTCAATTGGTCTTTTCCTACGGAGAAGAACAGGCAAGAGACACCATGCTCTTTTACAAAAAAGGTTGATTTTACAATAGCCAGAGCCTGCTTTTTATTTATTTATTGAATTCACATAATTATAACCAAACTGATTTTCAGCCGTACCTATTACGTAAGTACTTACCCCTAAAAGATCAATTAAAAATCAGCCCCAGGCAACAAGAAGAATTCATGAAAACTTTAACGAAAGGTCAAAAATATACACAAGTAACAACTACGTTCAATCATTCGAAGCACAAATAAATTGATTCTAGGAATATCTCTGTCGATTTTGAGTTAAGATTTAATTGGTATCTATAAAAGTATTGGGAAATAGTATACAGGGTGTAAAAAGACCGATCACAAAGCCGATAACTACACATTCTGTACGTGTAATTAAGTAACTTGGACCAAATAATATTGCTGGGAAAAAACCTTTTTTTTTCATCTTTAAAAAATAATTAATTAATAATAATTCCGATCAGCTGCGCGTTCGGCCGCTCGCGCTTGGTCGTTGAACCGACCGCACGCTTGTGTGTGTGAGGCACTCGTTGTGTTTAGTTTTCAATGCATTTTAGTATCTTCAAATGCGTAATTGACTATGAAAAATTGATAATTTTGATAACGTTTGTTCGAAAGAAAGTTTACTAATGATACATGGAACACGATTTTGAAAAAAAAAACGAAAAAAAAATGTTGACTTTGACCTTCAATATCTCCAGAACCAGTGAATTCCCAGGTATGGTCTAGAAGAAAAAAAGTATCCTAGTGATGAGTAGAATATGGGGTTTTCGTTTTCGTTAAGGGTCTTTTTACACCCTTTATTTCATTACAAGTGCGGAAAGTCTGTCATTGCAAAGAGTTCCGACAAATGTTTACCCGAGCCGAGGCGCAGCCGAAGGTGAGGGTTGACAGTCGGAACAAGTTGCAATGACGGTTCCGCGAGTGTACTGAACAACTATTTTTAATACAGTTGCGAAAAAATAAAGCAATTTAATAAAATAATAAAAACACAATAAACTCAACAAATCAAAATGGCGCCAACCTTAAAAAAAAATAGGGATTTTTTTTTCTTCACCCGTTCTGGTTAGGCAAAGGGAACTATGCCCCATACAGCCAAGTCTTCAGTAGATTTTTTTATTGATATGAAATGAAAATAAAATTTAATGAGATGAACTGAAATGAAACCAAACCTAACTCATTGAATCAAATCATTAAATTTGATATTGAAACAAATTAGTAGCTTCTTTTTAGAAATATTTGCACTAAAAACTTTTTTAGTAAAAACTTCGTGGTTGATCTTTTTCTTTTTAATAGACATTATTTTGACAGTTGGGAAAGAAAAAGCACGAGTTCGGGAATGGTAAAGAAAAAGCACGAGTGTGTAATAGCCCACTTCCCGAACGCTATACGTCCCTGCAATACGCCACTTTTTGAGCAACTGTATTAAAAAATAAATTTCCCTTTTAACATTTATTATTTACAATTCCCAATAATAGATAATGCTGTTGGCAAAAATATACGCATTTTTAAATGACTTCAAAAAAGGAGCAGGTCATCAATGCATCTTTTATTTGGTTTGTATGTTCCTCGAATATTCGCAAAAAGCCTTTAATTGTTTGTTTTTTTTTAATGGTTCATCCACCTGCGTTGTGATCAGGTCTAAATCTGATAATGAGGTTGTGGTCGATTCAATGAAAGTCATCGTAGGCACTGGGGAGGTTAAAAAAAATATTTTCCATTTTTTTTAATAGATCCAGCGATAAATGGTTATTAAATAGCGTGGTTTATTCTTACGTAAAGTTTCATCAAGTTATTTTAGGCTAAGAAGTTTTGAAAAAAATAGTTTTTTTAATATCACGATTCATGAAACGATTCATGATTCACGATCCAATATGTTTCGTTACAAAATTCAAGAGTGGAGTGAGGTAGGGTTTTATGAGAAAAAATCGGCTGTGTGTATAAACTCGTTAGTCAGTCAATCAGTTTCTCCTTTAAACATACAGATATAGAAAAGTGTTTCCACAGACTAACTTTAAACATTATAATAATGGCATAAGTTGGGCATCGGTCTCAATGTAAGAACTTATTACTAACCCGATGCCATAAATTACGTTAAAGGGAATTCTTTATGAGATATTTTTTCATGTTCTCTTAACCAACCTGTCTTGCCTTTGAACAAATAACATTTTGATATTAAATTCACATTAAAAGTGAATAGAACAGATCCAATTATGAAACTATTTTTTCTTTAATAATATAAACTAGTACTTGAGTACGATCCCACCTGATGGTAAATAGTGATGCAGTCGTTGATGTTGAGGCGCGCTTATTTATTAAGCACCTATTCACTCTAGCCTTGAAGACACCCACATCAAAATGAAACTGATTGATTGTTGTATAGAATATACGAACACGCTAAGATAAATAATTAACGTTTGAATCCCCAACCGGTCCTATGAGACCGCGCTGTTATTGTTTTACTATTGTGTCTCGTTTCGCGGGTATCTGAGTAACTACGGCAAGTTACTGTTTCTGAAAGCTAAGCTAAGTGTTTTTACTGTCTGGGTGACTACGTAAACTCTCGTCTTACCTTGAATATCTGAAGCACTGTTAACATTTCTGGGTAAATATCAGTAGAGATGAAATCTTGCGGTTTAATTTTATCAGAAACTTTATACTATTCAAGTATAACTGTGAAACAAATCGTCCCTATAGATAAATTAGGAATAAAGTACATTGACCTTTTTTTTACTAACGTTACTTTAAACAAATCTACAATTAGAAGTTTTGTCATCTTTTCAACCAAAGGACGTTAAGTGCTGGATTCAGGCCTCCCTAAGTGTCGCTTCAACAAACGGTCTTGTGCGTCTCGCATCCATCGCATTTCCGCGACTCTCACCGAGTCACCGGTTCACCTTGTGGCAAATATTCCAACGCTACGTTGCGTAGTTCCGGTGCGGCCCTAACTTTCGGCCCTATTAACCACCCGTTCTACGAGCAAGCTGCCCTGGTCACTGTTACTAGAAGTTTGATAGTAAACCAGTAAAATGTTAAAGAGAAAAAAAAGAATATCGTCCACAAATTGACAAAATACTTACTACTCTGTCAAGAAAGTACCGGGAAAAGATCAATAATACACAAAATGTCTGTTATTCATCCAAATTTATTTTATTAACTTCAAAGTATGCTCCTTTTTTACGCTTGCGCCAACGAATAATCCATTCATCAAAACATTTTTTAAACGCTGCTTCCGGAATTGAGTTCAGTTCTCGCCGCGAATTCTCCTTTATGTCTTCTATCGATTGAAAACGGGTGCCAAGACGTGGTAATTTGAGTTTAGGAAAAAGAAAAAAGTCAGCAGGAGCCATATCTGGTGAATATGGTGGTTGCAGGATGGTATTTGTTGAGTGTTTGGTCAAAAATTTGTTCACAATGATAGCCTTGTGCGAAGGCGCATTGTCGTGGTGCAAAATCCAAGAATTGTCTTTCCACAAATCTGGCCTTTTTCGTCGAATTTGCTCTCTTAAACGCCGCATAACGCTGAAATAATATTCTTTATTTACCGTTAGACCTTCCGGTAAGAATTCAGAGTGCACAACACCGCGATAGTCAAAGAAAACAGTCAACATGACTTTGACTTTTGATCGACTTTGGCGTGGTTTTTTCGGTTTCGGTTCAGTTGGAAGGCGCCACTCCGAAGCTTGTTGACTAGTTTGCATGTCAAACTCGTAAATCCACGTCTCGTCACCAGAATGAGAATGTTGGGTCCGAACTGACTCGTTCTAGCATGTCCTCAGCGACTTTCATGCGATTGAGTTTTTGGAGAAAATTCAGATCTTTTGGGACTAGCCGAGCAGCAACATGTTTCATACACAAATGATTAGTTAAAATGGTACGGATCGACTCGTGAGATACAAAGAGTTCGGCGGCTATCTCTCTCAGAGTTGATTTTCAGTCACTATTTTCTTCACTTTTGCGATGTTAACTTCAGTTGCAGACGTTGACGGCCTACCAGAGCGAGGCAAATCTTCCATCACATCTCGACCGCTTTTGAACGCTTTGAACCACTCATAAGCACGAGTTTTTGATAAAGTCGATTCACCGTTAGCCTTCTGTAACATTTTCAGTGACTTCGAACACGAAATTCCATTGGCGATGCAAAATTTAAGACAAACACTTTGTTCGACATTTTTGTCCATTATGAAATTCGCAATACACACTATATATGATATTACTAAAACCAGCACTGTATTTCATATAAATAACACATGCAACTCAAACTCCGTGCCAAAATGGAAAACAGTTGTGCCAATCTAACAACTATAAAAACCGGCCAAGTGCGAGTCGGGCTCGCGCACAAAGGGTTCCGTAGCAGCAAATATAATAAACTTATTATGTCAATTTATACACCTGGTGAAATATAAGAAAATTACAGTTAAATCAACCTATCTCAAAAACTATAAGAGATACTTTGATCAAACCAAAAATCGTTGAAAGAGTTAATTAGCATGCATCACCTCTATTTTTTTTAGAATTTTATACCCCGTAGTTATAAAAATAGAGGGGGGGGGACATACTTTTTACGACTTTGAGAGCTGATATCTCAAAAACCGTTCACTTTAAGAAAAATGTTTTTTAGAAAACTTTATATCATTTTAAAAGACCTTTCCATTGATACCCCACACGGGTATGTACATCGAAAAAAAAATTTTCATCCCTCAGTTACATGTATGGGGGGCCCCACCCCCAATTCTTTTTTTTACTATTTAGTGTCATAATTTTGTAGCGGTTCATACAACACATATTCCCATCAAATTTCATCACTGTAGTACTTATAGTTTCCGAGTAAATCGGCTGTGACAGACGGACAGACGGACAGACGGACATGACGAAACTATAAGGGTTCCGTTTTTGCCATTTTGGCTACGGAACCCTAAAAAACAAAAATTTGAATTTGGAATTATAAACAAATCATCCATTCCCGATACTTTTTTGACTGAATGTATGTTTGCTTATTCATTGAAAATAATGAAGTGTTCAGTGTCGTCCGCCGCGCAGTCGAGTTTGTCTCTGGCTGTTATTAATGGAGCGGATACATGCTGAACCGTTATGGATAACAAAAAGATTTTTTTTTTTTTTTTTTAAATTGTATAAGCTAGTGCTTGACTGCGATCCCACCTGATGGTAAGCAGTGATGCAATCTTAGATGGTGAGGCGCACTAGTTTATTAAGAGCCTATTCACTCTAGCCTTGAAGACACCCAAATTATAATTGGACGGGAAGACCGCAGCAGGCAAACTATTCCAGTCCTTCGATGTGCGCGGTAGAAACGACGAAGCGAAGCGCTTAGTCCGGACCGTAGAGGTTTCAACAACAAAAGGATGGACATTCGCCGTACGACGGTTTGTCCGATGGAAAAAACGGGATGGCGGAATCAATTCGTGTAATTCCTGCGCACACTCTCCGAAATGCATCCTGTAGAATACCGAAAGGCTGGCTACCCTACGCCTGTGCGCAAGGCTTTGTAGGTTGGAGTTAACTAGATCTGGATCTCCAATTAGCCTCTTCGCACGCCTTTCCACTGAGTCCAAAGTTGCCAGGTGGCATTTTGCAGCTCCAGCCCATATGTGGCTGCAGTACTCCACACACGATCGGACCTGTGCTTTGTATAACATAAGAAGCTGTCCCGGTGTGAAGTACTGCCGGACCTTTGCAAGAACGCCGAGTTTCCTAGCAGCTACTTTAGCTTTGGACTCAATGAACCGCCCAAAGTTCAGGTCGGAGGAAATTTCAACTCCCAAGAGCTGAAGGCGATCGGTGCAGTCCAGGGATACATCCCGGAAAGCAGGAGCCAAGGTGAACGGGCTCCTTTTAGCGGTGAACAGACACGCTTGTGTTTTGGCGGCGTTGAATCCCACCAGATTGGCTTCGCCCCACTTGGAGACTGCCTGAAGTGAGTCATTCGCACGCTCTACCATAGCCTCTCTTTCGGACTGGATTAGCTCCTTACTAGCCCGAGTACTTGGCAGGTATCTCTCTACAACTGTGCTATCATCTGCATACCCATAGATACCGGGTATCAGCAGATCGTTGATGTGGAGCAGGAAGAGAGTTGCAGAGAGTACAGACCCCTGAGGAACTCCGGCATTAGTCAACATGGGCTCTGAAGAGCATCCGTCGACAACAACTCGGAGAGACCGTTCACTCAGGAAGTCTTTTATCCAGTTAATCAGGCCAGGGGAGATGCCGTACGCTGGGAGCTTACTTAAAAGGCAAGCGTGCCATACCCTGTCGAAGGCCTTCGAGACGTCTAAGGAGACTGCAAGTCCTTCCCCATTCTTCTCGAGGGCCTCGCCCCACAAGTGAGTGACATACACTAGAAGGTCCCCAGTAGACCGATTGCGGCGAAACCCGTACTGGCGGTCACTGAGGAGATCGTTACCTTCCAGGTATGTCAAGAGGCGCGAGTTCAACACACGCTCCATAATCTTGCAGAGTATGGAGGTTATCGAAATCGGCCGATAGTTGGTGGGATCGGCACGACTGCCCTTTTTGGGCACGGGCTGCACGTTAGCAAGCTTCCAGGACTTGGGCACTATACCAGTCCTATATGAGAGGCGATACAAGCGTGTCAGAACAGGAGACAACTCGGGCGCACATGCCTTGAATAATTATTGTAAGAGCTTTTGTAAAAAGCAAAAGCGATTTGTAAAAAGCCATCTTTTTGCTCGTTTAGAGTTCGTTCTCTTCCTTCAAAACTCCAAATAACAGGGCAGGTGCAAGTCGGACTCGCGCACTAAGTGCTTCCGTATAGTTGTTTTTACATTACTCAAAGTCTTCTCCCATTAGTATAATTTAAATCATTTTTGCAAACAACTATACGCATAGCTGCACAGTAATTTAAAAACAATGAGGAAGAAAAAACTTAATAAATAGACAATTTCCTGGCTCCGACCTAATTTTAGAGCTGCTACCGTACAACTATGTAAAGTTAAAATATAAAGAACAGAGGAATTCTGATGTAGGTCACAAATAGGCGAATATAAACATGTTAACCGCACACTAACATTTCGTAACTACGCTACAAATAGTCGTAACATACAAGTCGAATTCCATCTTCTTTCATCTTAAAGTTCTTTCTAATATTTTTTTGGATCTTTATAATTTAGAATTCTTAATCCTTGTTCTAGAAGAAAAGAATTCGACCAGTTTTTAACGACTATTTGTTTTTCACTCTATTGATTCTATCCTATGCCAGTGTAAAAAAACTTCTTTCTTGTACCATTTCATCACACAAACGTACAACTGCACACTACAACAAAGGTTCTGTAAAAACGGTAAAAGGTATGCAATATTAATTAACAAATAGCGGCAGTGAGTTAAACTTTGCTACTCTATTGACTATTCCATTACCTCGGGGAATAATACTCTCTCAACACAGAATTGTATATCCTTATTTTTTACCCTATTTGTTTAAGTGCTTTTACTTATAAATTAATAGACACTACAATTTAAAAAAAATACATTTTCCTCACACAAAGAATTACTCCTGCATTGTAGGTGCGTTCACAAAAATGTAAACTGTATGTAGACACAAAACATCCAGACCCGAAACACCTATCTGTAAGTCATACAAAATATTATGTTCTCTGCGCTAATCGAACCTGCAGCGCAGTCGCCCATAGCTCAGCCAGAACGCCAACGTGCCGTTAAAATGTCCTAATTCTCTAAAGACACATTGAGATTGACTGATTTTTTAAATTCTTAGTCGTGCACTCTAAACATGGTCGTGGTCAGTCTCGGTTGCGTCCTGCGCCACCGTGCCTCTCGCGATACGTTAATTCAACATCTTCACACCTCTTAAATACAATTACTCAAACAATTTGTCATGAATACCCGTTAATTAGTAAATTCACGTTAAATAGTGTGACAAGAACACGACAAGGGTAATTTCATTTATTCATTAGTAGCAGACGATTCTCCAGACGGTGCGGCGACGCGAGCAAGCGCGTATTACAGCCTTATTCGTAATTTTGTTTCGACAAAATTGGATTTTAGCGAAAAGATCGCAACGTTTTAAAAGATAAGTAGTATTAATTTGTGAATGTATAAATATGTTTGACAAAATGTTATCTTTTTATGAAACTAAATAAAGCGAAAAATTTGTATATTATAGGAAGTTTAAAAGTGGCACCAGTGACTGAAAAGTTGAAAGGGAATGGTTTGTCTTGGTATAGTCATGAAAAGAGGAGGGTGAAACGCATGCTCATAAATAAGTTTTGAGTACCTATGTAGTATACATGTGGATGGGTAGGGATTTAGTTTGTACTTAGATAAACTCGGGTACACTAAGTATTTTCTGCAGATACTTTCTGACGTTGATTGTAAACAAACAATAACAAACTGTTCAAAGCGGAAGAGCGAAACTTACCTAAATGTGCACCAGACTGAATGCTGTAATCAAATAGAACAAAACAAATAAATAAATAAATAAACCGTGAACACCTTAAGCAATCTAGTGGAAACTAGTCTCGCTGCCGAATTGTGGTTAAATTAAATGGCGACGCAAAGAGGTGAAGTTCTACGAATCTACAATTTATTGAATAATAGGACTGCAGTAATGGGTGACATTGAACATGACTTTTAAAAAAATAAAAGAAGTTTGTCCTCGGTGTTTCCCCGGGTTTTTTTTACAATGCATAGGATCACGTCCACTATCTCCTTTCAAAAGCGAACCCATGCCTCCAGCAGGCTTTGACGCTACTGAGCCCTTACGGTTTTCTCACATCTCCTTGAGGCGCGTGGTTTGATCGTGACGGTTACCGGACGGCCGGATGGCAAGCTATCCATTTTTTGCCATCCGCGTCAACTCTTGGATTTTTATTATCGCAAAGTGTGCTTAACAGAAGTGAAGAACTCTTACAAATATCCCCTACTAACAATCTCACAATTTTCCGTGTCATGAAAACGTAGTTATTGAAACTGGCACAAAACTTTCAGAATCAGTAGTTATAAGTTTTGCGATGCAAAACTTCTTCGGACTTTGTTGTGCATTTTATTATGGCCGTCACTTCATCGTAGATTTGTATAAAGATTTCATCTCTCCTCAAACGCGAATTTTATTGTACGTACGTCTATACAATTTAAATGACCTTGAAAAACGTTTAAGGGCCATTTATAACGTGGTTGTAACAAAATTGATTCTGTATCCAATATTGATGTGTATCCGTTTGTACAAATTACTGGGAGCGTGAAATTTTGCACAAACTTCCTGTTATTACATAGGTGGGCCTCTTATTACTACCTCTTATTACTCATGGCCCTTTACGGGGCGCCAGTTTGGGCGCCGTCGCTAGGTAAGCGACCGGCGGCCAAGCTGAACGCTTGCCAGAGGGTCATGGCCATCAGGATGGTGCGGGGATACCGCACGATCTCCCGCGAAGCGGCGAGCCTCCTCGCTGGCCTGCCACCGTGGGATCTGGAGGCAACAGTCCTTGCACGCATGCACGATTTGCGGGTGGAGATGCAACGCCGGGGCGAAACTCCGCTGCCGCGACAAGTCGCGGCATGGCGGACAGAGTTCCGGCGGGATCTTAGGGTGGCATGGCGACTGCGACTGTCGCAACCCAGTGCTGGGCACGCCGTCATTGAGGCGGTTAGGCCCCTCTTTGAGGAGTGGTTGGAAAGAGGTCACGGCGTCCTCTCTTTCCGTGTGACGCAGGTCCTCACCGGACACGGTAAGTTCGGGAGGTTCCTGCATCGAATCAAGCAGGAGAGGACGCCCGGGTGTCGCCACTGTGTGGACCGCCCGGAGGACACGGTGGAGCACACGGTAGAAGTGTGCCCCGCTTGGGCGGAGCACCGCCGTGTCCTCGTGGAGACTATCGGGAGCGGCGACCTCTCGCGCCGGGCCCTGGTTCAGGCCATGGTCCGGAGCGAGGAGGGTTGGCATGCGGTCGCCTCCTTCTGCGAAGCAGTGATGCTCGTGAAGGAGGCTGCTGACCGCGAGCGCGTGAGGGAACGGTCCTCACGCCGCCGCCGCCGAGATCCCGATCCCGATTTCCGACCACCGCAGGCGCGGGTTCGCGGACGGCGAGCACTGGGTAGCCCGCCGTCCGGCAGTCTGGAAATAATCTGGACCGAGCCCAGTCGTCAACGGCGCGTTCTGTTCCACGCGCGCCTCAAGGAGATGTCAGCAAACTGTAGGGGCCCGGTAGGGCCGAAGCCTCTGGGGGGAACATGTGGTATTCCTAACGGTTGATACCGAGTCCCCCCCAGAACGAAGGCAACGAAGGAACGGGGTAGGGGTTTAGTCAGTAAGAGTCTGACACGCCCTCCCGCTCCGCCCAAGAGCGGGGGAAGTCATTCTGATGATTCCCCTACCAGAAAAAAAAAAAAAAAAAAAAAAAAAAAAAAAAAAAAAAACATAGGTGGGCATTAAGAGATGACTTTCCAAGAGACGATTACTCCTAAAGAGACGAAACGGAACCGGCATTTCGTCTCTTCAGCCCCTAAAGGGCTTCTCCCTTTAGGCGGTGAATTTTAGAAAATCCTCGGGTAGCCAAAGTTTGTATGGAAAAATCTACTAGTTAGAACATACATGAAAAACAAAATATATGCTTTAAAAATATTTTGTACAACAGCGCTGTAGCCGTAATGCCTTACAAAGTGAGTGTTTGTACAGGCTCCAGTAACAATGTTCATCAGAATAGTTCTCACGGCACATCGCAGAGAAACAAGTGCTTTGTAAGAGATGAAGTGAACGAGCACAATAGTGTTGAAGTTTGTCGTTCATTAACAAAACACTGGAGACGTTAAGGAGCACTAAACAAAAGCGTTCTAACTGTTTGCTGGCACTATTACAACTTTCTTGTGTGAAGTTCTTAATACTTAATGAAGTATCAGTCATGTTGTGCACTTTCAGAAATAATTTGTTGAAAACTGTGAGACGCCATGTATTGTAGTACAGGTACCTATAAACGCGAAGGTTTGTATGTATGGATCTTTGCTACATTTTTACGCTAAAACTACTGGATGGATTTCGACACAAAATTTATTATAATTTGGGTGTCTTAAAAGCTAAAGTTTGGTTAATAAACTAGTTTGCCTCATCATCAACAATTGCATCATTGCTTACCATCTGGTGGGATTGCAGTCAAGCACTAGTTTATACCATTTATCAAAAAAATAAAACTTGGTATACGGTACGGTATTATGTCCTTTGGTATAATTTCCTAAATTGAATCAGCCACTGGCAGCAGCTAGTGTATAATATAACAAATGAGCTCTCTATTTGTATCCAGAAAATTTGTGACGTGAATAATTTTCGTAAAACACAAACACTTAATTTAAACAATTTGGTTTCACGACCCGGCTCGTGCTCGAGCTAGCATATTTACAAACAAAGTCATGTGTGTGCACGGTATTTAATCTAAAGCCGGAAAATTCATCGTACCTTAATTAGGATTATGAAGGAACACAGGTTAACCTTTTCGGGTTGACATGAATTAATGAAGCAAAAACATCAGGAGAGAACAGTAAGGTAAAACGACCTGTATTCAAACACCAGACTCACGTAAACTATGAAGAACTGACTTTGTGCATGGCATACATGTTCTTTGCGCTGAGTGCGAGTTGTTTTTACGTTGACGCGATCGAAACGTTTACCGCGGTTGGCTCTTTGATTGGTTAAGAACTTGAAGCGGGCTGATTGAAGTTCCGAACGTCACTAACGTGTCAATCGCTTTAACTTAAAAGTACCCCGCTCTAGGTACACTCACGGTGACAAGTTAATAATTTGAACTGCGACAAATGAATTTTCTGTTTTTTTTTGTGTTATTTGGCAAAGTTAGTTAACAAGTATTGATAATTATGACAATATTGCTTCAAAAATATTGATGTATTTTGACATTATTACAACACATAACCCCTATTTTATACAACGGTATATATTCAGTGATCCGAACGTACATCTACTGTCTCATAAACTTAACTACGTTTGTTGATTACAAACAACCACAAACCAAATGTCTCTAGATTGCGGTTACCGGGTACAATCGGGGCAGAAATAGTAGACCCGTATTGGAGAAATGGATACCAACCGTACAATACTCGTAAGTTTGTTTGCTCATAAACTTGACTTGGTAATATCAAAAGGATTCTTATTTAGTGTGGGATTGTAATATTGTCGGGTATTGCACAAAAAATGCCTTTTTGCCTAAGGGCCCTTGCCCAAGGCGACTTTTTGTAGCGATAATGTTAGCATCGTTACTAACGCGAATTGGTCGCATTTGCAACGCGCTACTGATAATATGCTAACGTACTAACTTGCGTGCAATAGCATCACTACTGCTTCGCTACAAAATGTCGCCGTGGGCGAGGGGCCTTAACACCAACTAAGTTGGTATTTCTTGTGAGCCAATTAAAAGTTTACTTAGGTGACTCGGTGAATTCGCAGGTTCAGTGCGTCTGTGCAGTAAAGTTTAAACCAAACTTTATGAGTGCGAATTCGGCACAAATTACAGACATCGCAAAGTATGGAAGTTACCCTTATCGGTTTAATACTCTGAGAAGAAACGCTGACGTAGGTAACAAAAACACACACGACATAGAGTGACATAAACAGAAAGAGCAATAAAGATGATATTGTTACTGTAGCAGTTTGGTTTTACTTCGTACAACGTCGATAAGTTTTGGAGTGTGCTTTCTGCTTGCAGCGTGGTGGCTGGGGGCGTAAATCATTTTCAGTAGCAGTTATATATAATATTTACTTAAACCAAAGCCAACCCATTGTTGAATCAGGCCTCCTCCTTAGGAGAAGGAATGAGTCGTAATCTACTACACGGGTTTAGTACAGATTGGTAGACGTTACATCGGAATTTTTGGTTTCAGGAAGTGCCGATTTCTTCACGTTCAACGGAACGTTTTCCTTCACCGTTTTGAGAGCAGTGGTGATTAAATAAATTGCACAAAGTAATTCACCTGGCTGAGTTAAAACCCGCTACGAAAAACTTTTAAATCGAAGCAGTTAACACTAGGCCACCACTGCTATCTCTCTCACTAAACTTATTTTTTTCATAATGATGCTCAATCAGTCACCTAAATTTGAACGCGCTTGCCTAAAAGTGATTCAGTTTATTACTAGGACGTCGGGACCAAAATATCGTTGCATAAACAAAATAAACTCACTGATAAGAACACGATCATTCATTACACACGGTTAGGTCAGAGAATTCTGACCTTTATAAGTATTGGCACCTTACGTAATTCTGCCTGGACCGTAGTTAACCTTTGTGTTTTCGAGAGAAAATGTCCAAAGGTAAATAGTTTGTGGTGACTCGAGAAAATGACAGCGTCCTAACATCTCTACTCTACTACCTTGACATTTATACGGAGTAAATTGCTTTAGGAACCCACGTCTATTACTAAAAAATGGAAAAATATTGTTGGTATCTTCCTAATTATTAGGACATCATCTGTTCAAGGTGGACTACTTCATAATTAGATTTTTGGAACACATGATAGCCACATTAATAAGTTAAGCATTACGTTTTTAAATATTAGCATTATCGGCCTTGTAATGTTCCCACTGTTGGGACTCAAGTCTCCTTTCTAGGAGAGGGAATGGGCCGCAATCCACCACGCGGGCCCAGTGCGGATTGGTGGATGTCACACGTCTTCGAATTTTTGGTTCGAGGCCATGCCGGTTTCCTCACGATATTTTTCTTCACCGTTTTGAGCAGTAGTGATGAAATAAATTACACAAAGTAATGCGCCTGGCTGGGTTTGAACCCGAGACCTACAACTCGTAAATCGGGGCCGTTACCACTGGGCCACCACTGCTCCACACTTTACTTATACTCTTTTATGCTTTTAAATATACTCAGAATAAATTGTAACTAACAATGAGTAAATCATACTGGCCTGCTGAGACATGCTGCTCGACTAGACTAGACGTCGCGCACCCAGCACAGGTGGGGCCAAATCTTTTCGACGGTCAGTTAAGCTTTCACTGGAGGCGCTTCACGGTGGATCTGGCTATCATGCGCGTGAGAGCTCCCACGACGGTAGGTGCGGTGTCCCGGGGTAGAGTCGTCTAGCACCGTCAAGACTTTTTGGACATCACCAACGCCTTCAATAGTCTGCCCTAGAGTAGCATTAGGTCAACTTTCACAATTCCATGCATATCTGCCATGCGTGCTATTGTAACTAAATTAATGTTTTGCTGACTGAACAAAAGCGACTGAAATGAATATTAAACAGAAAAAAGTCGAATAAAAAATCTCGTTCAAATATAAATTCCTTTTCCAATCAAATGCGTTTTCATTTATTTGAAAACGCCGTCGCTTCATTTTGCTGATTAAATTAGCGGTAGACTCGGGTGTTGATTTTATTGCTTATACAAGCTTTTATTCTAACATGCAATGCTTGGAATGTATGTTTGATAAAAGCAAATATTACGAATCTATTTTGAAACTGTAACCTCTATCCGATTAAGCTTAAAAATAATATACCTATTTTTTTTAGGAAGGTAATCATCAAGATGACTTCTTGCCTTCGTTCTAAAACCCCGGGCAACATTTCAGCTGAAGAATGTCCATTGTTGGACAAAGGCTTTTCCAAGTGTCATCCCGATGATGGTCCTGTGCGTTTCCTGTTTATTGTATTCCCGCGACTCTCACCAGGTCATTTGTCCACTTTGTGGGAAGCCTTCCAACGCTGTGTCTTCCAGTGCACGATGGTCACACTATACCTTATTTCAGATAAGCTTGCAATAAAGTACATTAACCTTTTCCTAATATCTCTGCGATAATGCATGAAAAACAAACAATTATCTGTTTTTCATTAGTAGAAAACGAAAAGGATCGCAATAGATGTCAACTCAAGACAGTTTTATGTCATAATTTCCGTTTTTGAAATTAAGACAAAAAAAAAGATAAATGTAGGTGGGTCAATGACCTCTATTGCACGTTTTTTTGGAATGACCTTTAAAACCTTTTTACCTCAAAAGGGAAAAACGGAACCCTTTAGATGACCGGATCGATGAACTGATCACTTTGTTGCCCGTCTGTCTGTCAAATGTTTGTTAAAATGAGTTCAGTACCCAATTAGCGCTTCGTTCGTATTGCGCACATACATGATTGCAAATAGTTAAATGCGAATCTATTCACTCAATCCAATTATCCTCATGACACTCTTGATTACACAACGTTCTGACTCTAACGGTGAGAGCTTAATTAGACTTGCGATCGTAGGTGATCAATTCATCTAAATTGAAATTGGATTGTCAATGTTTGATTGTAGACATGTTAAGTCAAATTAGATGTTGTGCTCGCACAAGTTCATTTGACTTTAACTTAGCGCAGTCATGGGACTTCTTTTATTATAAGAAAGTATTTTACAGAGTGGTCCCCCCACTACGATAGAAATTTCAGTTTTGTAGATGAAGTACTTTCCAAGATTCTGTGTTCATTCAATGAGTGACTACTTTCTTCACTTTTCTATAAATTATCAAAAATACAGTTTTTAGTTTTTCTTTTGGGTGGGTAGCTCGACTTCCAGTAACTGTTCGAACGGAACCTAAGTAGTTGACCACGTAGTGTTCCAAGCGTGTCTCAAAGAGATGTCAACAAAATCGTAGAGGCCCAGTAGGGCTGGTTCCCGCTCGTGCCACAGGGGAAAACTGAAAAAGATAATTAAAATAGGGTAACTGAATGATACATGTATGGTTTTAGGCAGTAAAAGTCTGATAAACCCTCTCGCTTCACTCTAAGGCGAGAGTTAGTAAAGCCTATAGTTAATACTGATTAGTATTCAGGGATACAAAGAAGCGACGAGTTAAACAAATTGATAGCAACAAGAAAAAAACTGCCCCTTAGTTAAATTTCCATCTAATTAGGCAAACATGAAGATACAGTTAACCTATAACAAAAATTCGGGCGAAATACTTTCGTAACTTTAATGAAAATTAGGCTAAAGATAATGTCATTAAAAGGGTTCTTTTTATAAGGACATGCCTCGACAGGCTTCGTTCGAGGAAAGGCTCTAGTTTCCTTATCGTAATAGTAGCTCTGTAGAAAATTGAGACGACATGCAACGAGATTTTGAGGAGATTATTACATTTTCGTTCCTTATTACTGAGAATACAAGAAAATTTCTCAATGTTTTGTATTTTTAGAGCGTCCCTTGCTACGTATAAAATTCTAATATTTCATTTAAGATTACAATCAATGAAATATAAGTAATAGTCATCATCATCATTTCAGCTGAAAGACGTCCACTGCTGGACATACGCCTCCCCCAAGCGTCGCCACAACGACCAGTCCTGAGCGTCTCACATCCATCACCGTAAGCACCACTACTGATAATATTAACACCTAGATATTTTACAAAAGAAACATAGGTACTTAAACAAAATGCTCTACTTTGTTACCTTGCACTACCCAGTTGATACGTTTCCTATCTTAGGTATATATAACTTGCACAAACTATTGTGTCTATTCAGGCCTTGATTGCCACTATTCAGGACGACGTTCACGAGTTAGTTAGGTATCGTGAGATGTTTGCAACACGTAAACAACAAACATTGTTATGTAACAGCACATTGTTTCTTAGATTCGTCCAGAACCGTTCAATTTGAAATTTAGTACAACAACATCAATATCGGTAATAGACAGTTACTAACTTCAAAATCGAAAGATCAGGTTTCAGAAGCCTGAAAAGATAATAGGGATTCAGAGAAACAACAGAAACAGAGTATAAAGTTCCGTAAATCTCCATTGAAATGGGAACATGCTTAGACCAGACGGGTGTTGTATCTGGTCAGGGCAACTTCTTGATAGTTAACGAGCAGAAAACTCTCATACCGCAATATTAATTCCTGTTCTTAGAACAGTTGTGAATTTGAAGTACGTATAGGTTCAAACCCAGCCAAGCACGCGTAACTTTTTTGTAATTTATTTCGTCGTCACTGCTCTCAAAACGGTGGAGGAAAATATCAGTAGGAAACTACAAACTGATTCCCTTTCTTAAAGAGAAAGCCTGAGTTCCAGCAATGGGAACATTATAAAGGAGCGGCTTTATAATGTTCCCATTGCTGGATGTTTTGTTATGTGGCGTAATGGATGTCGCTTCAGGAAAAGCTAAGCAGCAATTAGCGTAGTGGGTAGATGCGGAATGCGTGACAGCAAGTGTCGTCACGCAATTTGAACGCACACGTGAACTAATGTCCAATATTATTACCTGCTCTCTCGAGACCTATGATTTATAAATTGCGCAGATATATCATACGTGCCTCATATCCACGGCAATCTTACCGTTTACTAGTAGAACATGAAAGATGAGGAGCTCGTGGCTAGATAATAACAGCCGCACAGGTCGATCTTCAAGGTTAAGCAACGCTTGCCAAGGTTGGTCTGTGGATGGGTGACCATCTTAACATAACGAGTTTCCTCCGTGCCTCGGAAAGCACATTAAGCCATTGGTCCCGACTGTCATTTGGAGATCTTTGGCAGTCGTTACGGATAGTCAGAAGCCAGTAAATCTGACTTCAGTCTTGCCATGAAGTACCGTGTTACCCCAGTTAATGGGTTGTGGAGGTCTGGTAGGCAGCCGCTCCTCGTAAAATACTGGTATTCAGCTAAATCCGGCATGACTGGAAGCCAACCCCAATATAGTTGGGAAAAGGCTAGGCAGATGATGACTAGTAGAACATGAAAGAAGACACCTTATATTGACACTTATCTAGCGGGTATGGTGTATACGTAATCAAATTACAACATATTCTAATGTAACTGTATGGTATGAAAGTGGACTGTATTTTTGTTTTATGTGTGTATATAGAGTTAAAGACTAAAACGTAGTAAGGAAAAGAGTTATATTGGATACCATTATAAACGAGCAAGTGTATTACGCAAAAAATAAAGACAACATTTAATAAAAATAAAAACTTACAAAAAGTCAAATAGTGGAACAGCAACGGAAGGTAAAATAATTTTTATAGATCAATTCTCAGGTATAAAATTGTTGGGCCCTGGTACAGGCCATGGTCCGGAGTGAGGAGGAGTGGCAGGCGGTCGCATCCTTTTGCGAAGCAGTAATGCTAGCCAAGGAGGCGGCCGCACGCGAGAGGGCATGGCCCTCACGCCCCCGCCGCCGAGATTCTGATCCCGATTTCCAGCCACCGTAGGCGCATGCTTGCGGACGGCGAGCAATGGGTAGCTCGCCGTCCGGACGTCTGGTAACAATCCGGACCAAGCCCATGTCGTTGACGGCGCGTATTGTTCCACGCGCGCCTCAAGGAGATGCCAGCAAACAGTAGGGGCCCGGTAGGGCTGAAGCCTTCTGGGGCCTGGGTTAACTAAAGAGAGCCCCGTTGCCCCGGAATTTAAGGCAAAGAAGGAACAGGAGTGGGTTTTAGCCAGTATAAGTCTGACACGCCCTCCCGCTCCGCCCAGAGCGGGAGAAGGCATTTTGATGATTCACCACCTAAAAAAAAAAAGGTATAAAATTGTTTCGTTAGAACAATAACCAAGTGAGTTTACAAAGTTTTAAAAATTTATTATCAGTGGGTATGTAATTGCAATTCTAAACAATGTTGACGAAAAAGCATCCTATTTGTTTCCCCATTTTACAAATGCTCCCAGGCGGTATCAAATTAACATTACCTAGGTCCTACTTGAGCTTTTTGCTTGAAACCCTGTCACGTCCCGGCGCTCTAATTAGAATTTATTTACTTGGCACTTATTACGCTTGCTGCAGTGCTTTCTCATTCCAAGGTTTGTAGTTTATGACATGAGTCTAAAAATAATGCTCTTAGCTTTCAGTGTAGATCACTTTAAAGGGAATTTATTTCTTTCTCACAAACGATGTTTAGCCCGGAAATATAGTGTGTGTACGACCATGTAAGTACTTACAACATTGGTCATTTTTTGTAAATGTAGGTATAGTCAACCAGGCGTACATGCCCCAGTCGGTGACATGCCTCACTGGAAAACTAAGACACGTATTCAAAATTTGGTGTTTATTTGAGCCAATCTGGTTAGTTTATAAGAATTTCGAAGATGTAAACTATACAACATCAGTGTAACTTGTGTTAACTAACTTATAAGTTTTTCTGTGAAGCTCTTCAAAAGGCTTTATCCTACGCGACGTTACTCACATGCTAAAGGATGGGCTCTAAAGGAAAGGCTGATGGTTATCGGCAACAATTCTACTATTTTATCCCATAGTACTAAAATTTCTGCCGCATTCAATGAGCTATCCGTTGCTTGCATCTCTAAACCTTTTTGTTTGAAGCTCAAATGTATGCGTACCTTAGAGTGGCCACTTCAAAACGAACCGCAAAAATCACGTAGCCACAGTCCATTTTTACCGGTAAAATGCCAAAATATACGACGTGAATAGAAAGATAGAAGAGGGAAGTTTAGCCAATTCAGATGATTTAAAGCATGCACAAATCGTATTGCCAACGCTTTTTTAAGGTTGGAAATCTCGTGAGCGGAGCAGACTTTTACTGACTAAAACCTACTCCTTTGTTCCTTCATTGTCTTCGTTCCAGGGTCCCGGTTTCCCTTTCTGAAGCCAACCTATGGCCCAGGAGGCTTGTTTTTAACAGAGTGGAAGCTAGGACACGAACATAATAATATGGATTATATCTGAAATCAGAGTCCGCGTAACCTGTTTTGTGAGTTTCTAGAATTAGCATTCATGAGACAAACACTATAAACGACGGCTATAGAACTTTAGTACCACAATTTTACATCCTCTAAAGAATAAGATTTTTTCCTGTTCTACGAAGGGTTGGTTAAGATGGCGCATTTATTTTGATTGGATTTTTCTTGCACACCAGTTTTCTAGTAAGAAAGTTTTAGTATAAGTGTTATTTTTCCATTATGATTGACATTTTACCTCCTATGACTAACTGACCTATTTAGTAGGTATGCAGTTCAGTGCCTGTGGATTTTGCCTAGAACTTTTGTACTGTATAAAAAAAAATGATTTGTGTTGCAGCTAGTGTTGAATTATTTCAATGCCCAAGGCACTGCACTAATAATTCTAAAAGTGGATCCACAC
Source organism: Mythimna separata (assembly GCA_030763345.1). NCBI lineage: Eukaryota > Metazoa > Arthropoda > Insecta > Lepidoptera > Noctuidae > Mythimna > Mythimna separata. The sequence goes on along the minus strand of JAKKIA010000036.1, from coordinate 2,671,157 downwards.
ATTGCAAGCATGCGCTCCGCACGGCGCACAACGCATGCCTTGGCTTGAGGCGTGCGTGTTGACAAATTATACCAACATATGCTCGGGTCGAGCCATCGCGTGCGAAGCAAATGCTCGAGGCAAGTAGGCGCGCAGACTTGGCAAGGCATGCGCTCCGCACACGCGCTATTCGCTGTGTGCCGTGTGGCGGCCGGCTTATTGCGAGCAGTGCGTTGCGTTTGGATGGTTGTGTCCGCTTCGCTGCGCGCATTATGAACGACAAAGAAAAATGTTAAGAAAAGCAGTTTAATTATACGAAAGTAATAGATTAATAATTGAATTATTAATGATTTTAAACATATATTATTAAATAATAATATTATAATAACATGTAATAATATAATATTATTAAACATAAATAATTGAATTAATAATTATAAAAGCAGCAGCGGATATGCGCACGTGATGCAAAGGCGCCATCTTGACGTGTGGGTTGGATGGGCCCGAGGATGCGCAGTGCGCTGTTTGGCCCGAGCAAACGCAGTTTCATTTTCGCAGTCGAGGCGTGCGTTGATATTGTACGCGGCGCACGCCTCGAACGTGCATGCGCGGCTACGTCCACACTTAACGTAATGCTCGCACTGAGGCACTTTGATCTTGAAGCATTTGCCGACATACGTTGGCTCGCCCTCGCGCGTGCGGAGCGCATGCCTCGCCACGAATATACAGGTCCACACTTGGCGAGGCATGCGTTGTGCGCCGTGCGGAGCGCATGCCTCGCAATGTGTGGATCCACCTTTAAAAGTTTTTAACAAATATAATACTGAGCTGGAAACCATCAAACCTCCTGTTTCGGGTGGAGCGAGACTGAATGTAAAACTTTCACTGACTGAAACCCACCCGTATTCTAACAAAGACAACTTCTCAGTAATGATTACATAGATTAGCTAAGTGTATACAACATTATAACAGCGAGTTATATATATTTTTATTATGCAAGAAACTAATATGTACAAAAACATTAGTTTCTTGCATAATTTTTTACTTCAAAATATCAAAGTAGTACTATGATCTGTAACTACACACATCAAAAGTGTCTAGGGATCAACATATATTTTTGCAATAACTTTTCTCCTGATTGATATTAATTAAAATTTTCTTTAAGGATTCATCAAATAAAGTGTTTTCGTTTGTCACAGTAACGATAAACCAAGTCACCTTTGCATTAATAAAGAAATTTGCCATTTTCCTAATAAAGGGATTTTTTTTTTTTTTTTTTTCATTAAAGTTCGAAAAAAAGACTGAAATAACAGTTTTCTTTAAAATTTTATTGGGTAACTTAAACAATTAATAATCCGTGTTTCTACCGCGAACACTAACAACACAAGAACATCGGTTTGGCATACTCAAAATGAGTTCATCCAAATCACGCTGTGGAATGGCCGCCCATGTTCGTTGCAACAACAAAAAAAGGTCTTCTTGCGACTGGATACCCTCCATATTCGGCAGAGCTCTTCTTTGTAGCATATCCCATGCATGCTCAATCGGGTTCAAGTCTGGCGACTGAGCAGGCCAGGGCAGGACATTGATGTTAGCTGCGGCGAGAGTCTGTCTTACAACTCTTGCGGTGTGCGGTCGTGCATTATCATGCATTAACTGAAATAAGGGACCGATTTGCACTTGTAGAGGAACGATGACGTCTGATACAATCGTCTCAGCATAAATTTAACCCTAGAAGCCTAATCTATTTCAGAAACACGCAAAGCCTTATCATACGTCTCAGAGACGTACACATATAATTCTATTTTTTTATGTAAAAGTAGCCTTATTTTGTTTTTTTTTGTAGTGGAAATTTAAATTTGGTATATAAGCTAAAAATAAAACAACACTGTTATGAATAATTACTATAATCAAAGTTATTTGTTACAAAAATAAAACTAGGTGAATAAATTGGAACAAAAAAAATCGACTTCTTCAAAATCAACAGAAACATATTATTTTTTCATAGAAAGTTTTCTTTTTTTAACGCTAATTAGTTATTCTTAGAGCAAATATTAAAACTAATCAGACTTCAAAAGACTAGGTAAGCTTTAAGAACAGTTTACACAAATATCAACTTTGTGCTCGCCACATAGAGATTTTTTACATTTATAACAAACAAAAAGCGCAGTATTTACGGTTTTTTTTTGCTCAGGTCCTCCTTTTTGGTTAAATTGATTAAAAACTGTAAGTTTTACGAGAATTTGGTTTATAATTTCTCGCAAAGATCTTTTCAACGTCGGAGCTCCTAGTCTCTTCTTCATCCAAGGCGTGACCAAATCTATACTGAGTTGCTTCAAGAATTTTCTTCTATTCAATGGTTTTCTATTATCAGTTATCATGTAATGCCTATATAATATTATAGCAGAATTAAAAAAGAGATATACAATATACGAAAAACGAACAAAAGTAAAATCACCCAACCTAGTTAAAAGTTACGCAAAGCCTAAACATACGTCTCGCAGGCGTGCAATACTTCGATAAATCAAAAATGGCGGGATTTACCTTAACGATACGGGCACTATACGCTAGCTCCCGGCGGCCACTGAGTTGGCAAAAGAGCACGACGCGCTATCTTCAACCGTTAAAAAGATACAAACGATATTCGATTTCGTGTACGTCTCGCAGACGTAGATTAGGCTTCTAGGGTTAAGCGTTGAGGTTGCCTCTGATCCAAATCAACTCAGTTCTTCCGCCGATCCAAATACCCGCCCATACCATGATGGTTCCACCACTATAAGGATGGACTTCCTGGCAGGATTTTAATCGCTGTTGGCGTCCAGGGGTTCTCCAGTGTCGTATACGTCTTGTATCCGGTCTCATACCAAAACGAGACTCATCAGAAAAGCACACGAAACGCCATTGTTCTTCTGCCCAATTTCTGTGTTCAAGAGCCCATTGATATCGAATCCTACGATTGTGCATTGCTATAGGTGGTACCCGTAGCGGTCTTCGGGAATGAAGGTTCACTTCATGCAAGCGGTTTCTGACTGTTTGGTCGCTAATTAAGTTCCCTGAAGAGTGATGAAGCCTCACGGCTAACATCATGGCGGTTATTGTTGGAGCTCTTCGAGTTAAGATTTGAATGTATCGGTCTTGTCTCCGTGTGGTGCAGCGATACCGTCCTCCATGGCGCTCAGCCACGGTACCAGTGCTTCGGTAACGTGTCCAAAGTCGACTGATAACACTCTGACTTGTATTCAGAGCTAAAGCCACAGTACGTTGCCGGGAACCAGCTTCTATCATTCCCACGGCTCTGAGCATTTCTTCCCTGCTTAAATGACGTCGTCGCTCCATAATAACGTTGGTTTTAATCAGTAGTAGGGAAACAGTAGCACTAATAATGTCTTCAATGCGTTGTATGTTTTTATAGGGAAAATATTGACAGCTGATTTTCATCTTTTACTCGAATTTGATTCACAGTTCCTGATTCAAATTATGAAATGCACCAAAAGGGATCCATATAAATTTATAAAATCATAAATTTATTACAAAGCCACATCTCAATCTCAAGAAATCCGCATAAAAATGCTTGATCCCTAGACATTTTTGATGTGTGTACATAAATAATACCCAAGAAGTTGTAAGTTGGAAGTCACAGCTCCTTCTAGTAACAAACCAAGTTCTGTCCACTTATAACTTCACCGAGTAGTCCTGCTACAAACTCAAACTTGCCATTAGATATTCCCTTAGCCGTAAAACATTTTCTATTACAGTAACAAGTTACCAAACACAACATCGCCTTTTCAAATCGAATTTCAAGGGTATTTAATTACATTATAGTGACCCGAATCTTATTGAATTAATTCAGAGGTTGCTCGGGAAGGAATTCCATTTACTCACCCTCTGTTGATTACCGAAGCTCCGGTATCGTAGAGGTCGATCAATGGGTATTAATTTACAAATACCGACCCGTGTCTGCTAACGGGACGGGTGTTAAATGATTGGATATACTCGTATGTATTTGTGAACTGTTTTAGATTTTTTGAGGTAGTAAATCATCTAATAACTTTTTCTTAGCTTTTGAACCTAACCTGTCTCTGTTGAAATATTTAAATTATAATATTCTTAATGCATAACATAAATATTTACTATGAATTCGAATGTTTACTTCAAGTGAAGAACAGGTTCTTTTTTATAACTCAACCGTATGCTTGGCCGTTAGTCTGCAGATTACTTAGGAAATCCGCAGATTATTTATTTATTTAAACTTCATGTACAGTGGTGGGCGGACTTAATGCATCAAGGCATTCTCTACCAGTTAACTTCAGGGTTAAAAAGACAACATTGTGGTAGGTTTGCACAATAAATAAATAACAGATACTTCAAATAGAGGTTTTATTGATAAACAAATAAAAACGATTATTAAATAAAAACTGAAATATTTTTTTCCATTTTAACGGACTCAATCAGATAATCTGCAGATTACCAAGTTAATGTGAAGTCTAACTGATTTACGCACATTAGCAGTAAGTAACTAATGTGCGTAAATATTATGTTACTATATTTTATGCAATTTTGCTGCCCAGTTTTAGAAAACTCATAGACCTGAATTTAGTTCTATAAGCCTTTTTTGATACTAGTACTACACGAATAGGCAAAATAGAGAGCACGGCACTGATTTTTTTTTGACTTTCAAAAGTCTTCTCGTGTTTTTTCAGCCGTATAAGGTACTATATTATCATGTACTAGCTTTTACCCGCGGCTTCGCTCCCGTCAAATGACTACCCTACATATCCTACGCTACCCTACCCTACCTTCTCTACCTACCCTACACTACCCTACACTACCCTACCTACCCTACTTTACCTAACTTTTTTTTTTAGAATTTTTCTCTCCGCAAGAACCATCTTTGAACTTCAAGAAACATTTAAAAAAAAATCAGCCAAATCGGTTTTTTTCATGGTTCCTTGTAACATACATTAGGTGTTTATCATAACTGAGAAACCCTTCTTTTGTTTTTTACTAATTTTAGAATGGAGTTTCATTATGCGAGTCATACATTGCCAGAACAGGGCGTCAGCCAATGTGTATTTTAGAAAGCTGGAAGAATATTCTTGTTCTGAATTCTGTAAATATCTTGGGTATGGTTCTTTACTTTTCTAGTGACTCTTAAGAATACGACATTGAATTGATTGATCAACACGTTTCATGCACCTGCCACCTGCATGTACTTCCCTAGAATTAATAACACTACTTATAGTGGATTAACTTGTTCGTACAGAGCCCATCAGTGACCTTATGACCTAATTAGCATGAGAAAGAAGTTATATTAAACCAATAATAAGAGGAGGAAACATTTGACTATTTTTTGTATGTATGTTAGGATTTAACTCAAAAACTACTGGACTGAATTTTTAAATCCTTTCACTAAGCATAAGCTATAATTTTCCATGAGCACAGGATTCGAAATCGCGTGGAACATCTACTAGTCTTTATATAACTTTATACCTTCTTGTATAATAAGTAGTATATGTACTTAGTAGATAGGTACCGTCACTTTACGTGAATTACCTAAGGATCTAAAGCTTTTCGATTTAGACTTTTTTTTTTAAATTACAGGGCTTACGTAAATATTGTTTAATTCCTCGCACCTTTTAGGTAGGTCGCCTCGGTCAAAGGTCATTCACCCTTTCCTGTTCAATTTCACAGGGTCCTGCTGTACGCCTTACAAAACAATAGCAACTTCTGATTAGGTTGCAATATGCATTTCAATATTCATTGCTACTTTTTAACTAGCATTCTAACTATAGGTACTTCTTTAGTAAGTCTAATTATAATTTAGAAAATTTTCATCTACATCACTAACAATTGGTAAATAACTAGATCAGACCATAAAATGTCTTGTTCGGACGGATGTACTTATGCAACTGTTTATTGTTATTGTACCTACCAAATCAGTCGGATAATGATCTCCAAATTAATTTTGGTCTACTTTCTAAGATAATTTTTGGAAGGAAACTATATTGTTGAATTCATCGAACAGAATAATCTTGAGTTGGTAACGAGTAGATATGTCAGTTGACGTTACCTAAATAAATTACGTGTAGACGCGTACCTAAACCTATGTACATACAGGTGCTCGAAAGCGGAGGGTCCTCTAGCAAAACTGAACGTTGACATTAGATCAAACGAATAATTATGAATGGACATTTTTGGTCCCGCCTGATTGATAGTCATATTTAACGAGTAACGAAATGTCGCACTCATTCATCGTTTAATTATTTTATATTCATTCCACGGATTTAGAGGTTTAATAAGATTTACGTCCCAGTTATGAATCTACTCTACTCGAAGATTAAATTGATATCATACAGATTAACGTTTGTTAAGGTTATCAATCTCAGTCCTGTTTGTTTTTACATGCCCTTCCTTCATCAGTGGTTTGTTTTAAAACATTTCCAAGCATACTGCCAAAGCCTCTTTACTGGTAAAATATTTAATCGTGACCTTCGATTGCTCCTTACGTACCTAGTTGGTAAAAGTCGGAAATCACTTCTGTAATAAAGTGATAAAATAATGTACTCTACCTGATGATATCTTTGGAGTGGCGGTGGCGCATCCCGCTAGCTACTCCCGGCTGCATACCAGCAGGTGTTGGCGGCGTGTTCCAGGTGCTGGTAGACCTGGCAGCGTACAGTCACTGTAGCTCCGCAATTCTCACGCCTCACGACCCCGTCGTCGCCAGTCGCACACACTTTCGGAGCCAGGTTCCCTGCAGAGCCTCGTTGAGAAGTCCACCTGTTCGGCTTCTGGTTGGAGCGGCGTCTTCACTTTACAGTCGTCGGTTTCACTTCATTGTACGTTTTCTTCATTCGTAGCTCTCTCAGGTGTTCACCATCTTGACGTGCTAACATGACCAACGATGGACGAAATTGGTGGTACGCGGAATTGGTGGTGGTGTGGAAATAACATCGTCAGCCATTGTTCCCATCCATGTATTCCCTCGTGACGTTGTAATCCTTCAGGTCGTCATAGGTACCAGATGAGCACCGCGCCGCGTAGGCGAGTCTGCGTAGCAAAAATCAGTCACTTGTTCCTTATTAAAGATTTTATCCCAGTTGGTCGTTTCTGTGGAGCCACCCTTGCAAGTCAATAATTTTATTCAAGCGTTCGAATTTAGGAATGGTTTCTGTATCCAAGTAAGTTTTCTCTGGTATTTTGTTGGTAGGTTAGACTGGAGTAAGAACCGAGAAGAGAAAAAAAAATGAAACCTTTTCTCGCGCGGCGTCCACCATTTTCTTCCGACTTCAAACTCGGTGATTTTCTCAAGCCGCGATGATATGGGCAGTGGAATTCTTCAATCCCACTTCTGAACTGTGATGGGAGTTCAGGTGGGAAATCAAACGAAGTAACATCGTTCGAGTTTTTTTATATTTTACACAAATTCACGCTATCTCAAATTCCAGCTACTTTTCAAGCGTCGCTCAAAACAATCTAATCTAAACTCTCGGAAGTCAAAATACAAACCTTTTTCTAATATAACACGAATTATTTCAATAAGTCATAAATTGACAAACTTATAAAACAAATTAAGGTAAAAACAGGTGTTGGTGTACCAACCTAAAATATTATAATCAGACGTGATTAACAGTAATATTTCCAAGGTAATTAATTAATGTCAAGAGAATTAAGTATTTAAAATAACTATTATGAATATACAATTATCTGAACAGTGTCTCAATGAATTGATAGATGGCGCTCTATTGAAGTTTATAAAAATTGTCTATATGGATTGGGCTTCTAGTACACCAGGTGTCTTGATTAGCCGGTAGATGGCGGGTAATTGTAACAGTACGTTCTGTTAAAGGGGAGGGGCAAGGCAGGGCTGGCGACTCCCAGCAGTCAGGGGGCAATGGCTGGGCCAAGAAATGGAACCTAATACCGCGCCAAACATTAAGTACCTACTTACTTACATAAACGAAGACATCATTTTAGTATTTACGATATATAAACACTCTGCCAGGATCCAATATAGCAGGTTGAATACACACTGAAATGGGTGCTCGTAAAGTCGACTGATTGCTCTGATGACATCTATTGAAAGGGTAGGCTTTACACTGCCGCACTGTTGATGAATGTTATCGAACAACCGTCAGAATAATGGATATGCGTGAACTATTGGCCAAGTTAGATGCATGTACGTGCTAGTCCGCGAAGCAGTCAAGCAATCATAAGGCAATGGATATCCTCACGCTAGCCGCAGTAGAGTCACAGTGTGATTTCCGGGTAGTAAACTCGTGGGCTTGCAGGTGACAAGCACTGGGTAGCTCACCGTCCAGTCGTCAGGCAAGAGCCGAGTCTGAGTCCTTGACGGCGCCTAGAGTTACACCTCAAAGAGATGTTAACAAAATCGTAGGGCCCAGTAGAACCGGTGCCCGGATTTTTTGAAAACAAAACTGGTCTTACAATGAAAAGGGCAACTAAAAGACCCACGTTTTAATCAGAAAAAGTCTGATACGCCTTTTTGTTCCACCCTAGACCATATGATATTCTCAATGAATTTTATGTCTATTCACCCAGAATAAACATGTTTTTTTTCTTTCTTTAGACCAGGAGAAGTTATTGGATGACATTTCACAACAAAAACATGCATGCATTCCTATTTTATCAACCACACCTGTTAGTTTTACTGATTCAATGAATTGGATTTACAGCATTCGCTAACCAATTTCGGTGATCCATTTTAGATTGGAACCACTAAATTGCCTCACATTTCATAGTTTTACGATTGGAAAGGCCATGACAGAATTCTAATAGAGCTCATTAGAATTCTATCAAGGTCTTTCCCGCGAAGTATTATGATGGTTTAACGAATTCTTGTTAAATGGTCTTTACTTGTTTAATTTAGGCGAAACTAAAGCAAATCCTGTAAATTCAAGCGAATGCACTGGTTATGTTCTAGTGAACTAAATATCCAATGTTGATTCTTGTTTTTAAACTTAACCGTTTATATATTGTCGTTTCTATGCAAAGAAACTGCAATACTAAACTGCAGATGCTTCTGACGTTTTATAAGTACCTATTTAGGCCTATGTAAAATAAAAAGATTTTTGATTTTGTATGTATTGAATATTCAGTATAACTCCGTGAGTAGAAATCAATTGGGAATAACTAAAACAGCCACTGAACTTTTTTTTTAAAAATCCAGCCAGAAACTCATGCCATTATCTTGACAGAAAAAAAAAATCCAGTTATTATGAAATTATTGTTTAATCTGTTTTAATAGAGACATCTTACTAATGTCAATGGTTTCATTTAGAACTGCGGTTATTGTATAACTTTAGCAATATCTATCTTATTTATTACTTGGGGCTAGTAGTAATATAGTTTTGGTAAAATCCGACACAGACTTGAATGTTATGTGTTCACTAAATCTCTTGTGTCTCATGAAGGCTCGACTGAGAGCTGTCGTAACCGTAACATTCAGGATGGTTTATGTTAATTGCCTATTCCGTTCAGGCAGTGCGGCCTTCCGAGACCATGTTCATAACGATGGAAGGAGGGCTGAGCCTTTTTCAATGGCTTCTTTATACGACAGTAAAAGCTTTTCTTGCTGTGTGAAGAATATTATTATGTGGGGATATGAAATCTTAACCTTAACTTTAAACATAATTTAAGCTTTAATACAAAAGCTTTCCTTTTTTAAGTTGTCTTTCTCTCGGAATTACTCTTGTGTTCTGGATGCGTTTTCAAACATGAAAACTAATAGATATAAAAATTAATACAAAAGAAGCCCATACCAGAAACAAATATCTGTAGGGTACAAATATTAGTTCCATGTGAAATATTAATAGCAGAAATGAATGAGATCAGAACGTTTCCACATTATTATGTAAATAAATTGGGTGAAAAAGGTACTATCCCTTTTACAATCCCAAAAAAATGTCTCTAACAAACAAAAAAATGTTCTGTATCCCTGAAATACATTTATTTCGTCGAGAAAATTAAAACGAATTTGTATTCCCCTATACAAGCAGTAATGCGCGGAGACTGAATCAGTAATTATCTTTTTAATTTTCTTTTTAATTGTGATACTGCTATTAATTTACTTAAAACAAATTAAAAGGCAAGAATACAAGAACCCTTATGAAAATCCTTTGTTTTACGAACGATACAGCCCGTGCAACAGATACAAGAGAATTTAATTAGGTTAGTTGTTTGCCGTAGACAATTATTTTGCCTGAAATAGACTTGGTTTAAAATGATTTACCACGCAGTGGATAAAATAACATCACAACGGTCTGCAATAATTAGTCTGCTACGGTTTTCCCGTCCAATTATTATTTAGATGTGTACAGTGTACATGGCTAGAGTAAATACGTTCTTAATACAATGGTGCGTCTCACCATCAACATTTGAATCACTGCTTATCATCAGATATGATCGCAGTCAATCACTAGTTTATTTTATTTTAAAAAAAATGTGTTCTTTACACTTTTGTAATAATTTGGACAGTTTGGAGTTGGAATGAAAGTCATAATAAAATAACTAACTTGATTTCGTGTTTTGCACTCGACAGATTTTGATTGCCATGTAAAAACTTTAATATTAATTTCACTTTACGCCACAACTATTCTCTTATCGCACAGACTAGTCTATTTTCCTTATATTTAGAGTTTGTGTGCTGTGTGTTTGTGTTATTTGACCAGTTTTTTACAAAGTCGGTTTAAATACTCCAAGAGATATCTTAGTTAAAAAGCTTATGACATCTAACAAATTCCAATATAATTTCCAAACATCTTCAATTAAATTAATACATCCTCTATTGACTTGGAAAAAGCCGTCCACGCTGAAATGCGCCTAAGTAATAATTCTATCGAACTTTTAAATAACTTTCCGACTCAAACAGTTCTCTATTTAAATACACAATACTAAGTCGAAGTACTCACATTTTACTTTTCGTTTTACAAGCAGAACAAGTGCGGACGCAGAATAAATTAATGAAGAATTATTCGGCGATGGGGAGAGAGTGAATGAAGGGGAGGGAAGAACTTTAATCATTTGTTTGTTTGTTCGTGTTGTGGTTTTACTCATCGAAAGTTATCTGATTAGTGTGGTGAATGTGGGAAAAGTGTTGTTGGAGTTGTCCGCAATGGGGATGTTACCATGAACTACAAATATGTAAGAAAATAATATTAAAATTGTGAAATTCACACTTTGTATGTGTAATTATACGTAAAGAATTAATTAAAAACTACAACAATACAATTTATACTAAGAGAGGAAAAAATGTTCTCTAACGGCCGAAACCAATAACCTATCCATCTCCAGTTTTGGCATACTGGAGATTGTAAAACAAATGATACAATACAAAAATTATCATGTTTTCTGTTGGTTCATTTGTTTTTCTATCTCCGATATGTGATAGATAGGTTATTGGTTTCGGCTGTTAGTAAGTCTGAATCACATGATGGTTTGAGCGTACACGTATATTCAGAAAATATTGCCATTCAATTTTCAAAACGTGAAGTGCAGTACTCAATCTCCGTGACGCTGCACCGTTGCCCAGTGTCCCGCAACTACCTACGCTACGCAACCCTTTACGTGATGTGGGACATGTTGTTGAACAACTTTACAGCGTTGCGCGTCAAGTTTAGGGATATTTTGTCTCCTAGTGTATCTGAGTCTTTAACCTACAAAGAATGGTAGTATAATACTGATGGTTTACGGAATATGCATAACCGACTAAATTACGATGTCATAAAGTCATAACTTACTCAACGACACTACGTTGTGTTAGGCGTACAACGAACATTTTTTGCAGCGTTTTACAAAAGTGTGGGAAGTAGTTCTGTATTTTAGTAGGTTGGCTGTAAAACAAGATAAAGATAAAAGTGGGATAAATCGCCGTCTCTTGCCAAACTTATCTAGGTATTGTCTTTTAAAAAGGCTTACTTAATCACCATTTATATCAAAGCGTTGCAGAATAAATATTATAATAATAATAATAATAAATTTATTGGACCATTGTTACAGTAGTTGCCTTAAATTTAAACAATCGTAACTTATTCTAGGTCTGTAACTATTTGCGAGCTTTGTGTAGTCAATTACGGTGGTCCCCAAACTCGGCGGTGCCTGTATCTTGGGGACCGGTAGGGATACGTATGTGAATTTGCTTTTTGCTACCGCAGTTTGTGACAAACGGTAAAAAATAACTATAAAATCTAAAATATAAACAAATTAATAAAGAATGGAGATCATTCTTAAAACTAGGTAAGTACTGTATTATTAATAGTCAATTAAAAAAACAATCAATAACAAAAACAAAAATTCAAATAAAAAATTGTGCAGTACCTGGCACAGAATTTGGAGAGAAAAAAGAAAATATATATATCTTAGAAAAATTAGTGAGTGAAGGTGAGGTGTGGGTGTGTGAATGAGTGAGTGTGTAAGTGTGTTGTGTGGGTGTTAGTGTTTGTGATGGGATTCCGAGTTAAATGATGTGAGAAGGTTTTCCGAAGCATCGTATGAAAGACCAAAAAGCCATTTTTTCACTATTTTTTTACACACAGCAACAGAGAGTATTTTTGTGTCACAAGGTAGAATGTTAGTTACCTTGTTATACACGAGGGTGTGTAGATAAGCGGAGCATCGTCTGGCTAGGAGGGAGGTTGTTCGTTGCAGCGGTATATAAAAGACGCGTTTGGAAGTTAGTGCGCGATAGTCTGGTCGGAGCTTTATAGTTTTATGAGTGCGGATGAAAGCATTGAGAATGTACAATTGACGAACACGTAGAACTCGAAATTCGCTGTACAAAGAGTCAGTAGGGAAGAAAAATGATTTTTTTAAAAGTACTTTTATGGCAGCTCTCTGGGCTCTTTCGAGCTCGAGCATAGTGGTTTTCCCAGCCCCACCCCAGATAGACACACCATATTGTATAATGGACTGGCATATAGCAAAATATACCATTCGCATTATGTCTATTGGGGTACGGTCTCTCAATTTTTTGATTATGTGTATTAGTTTCCTTACACGTCCAGACAGGTGTTGAATGTGGGCTTTAAACGATAGGTTTTCATCAATTAACAGACCCAAATAGCGAATAGACTGAGTTCGGCTGATGCTGTCGCATTTACAGTCTTCGTGTGAAGTGTAAGTGTTTTGCTGACATGTATGAAATTTTAAAGTAAGGTTGGAAGGAGGGCTAGATGAGAGTGTTTTGAAAAATGGGATGTGTTTAGTTTTCTTTATGTTGAGTGTAAGTAAATTATGGTTGAGTGTTTGAGCAATTGTTGTTAATCCTTGTTCTGCAAGATGGTAAACCTGGTCCCAATTTCTACCATGGAATGTGATGACAGTATCGTCTGCGTAAGATATTAGTTCTGCATATTATTATAGAATTTTAGTAATATTTTTGGGGTTTTTGGTTGATTGGTCTTTTACTATGTTAACGGTAAACTAGAAATGTTGCCTCGTCCTAAAAGTATCTACGCAAGTAATTCGAAAGTCAGAATCATTAGTATCCTGCGGATGGTAAGCAGTGGTACGTTACATCAACGATTGTTGATGGTGAGGTGCATCACAAGTTTATTATGATTTAACAATGTAATAGTGGATATTTGGCAAACGTCGGGTTGTCCGATGGATTAAAGATGATAGTGAAATCAATGCAATTCCCGCGCACATTGTCCAAAGCGTGTAAAATATAAAAAGGTTGGCTGCTTCTTAGATTTGAATTAACTAAATCTCGATCACCAATTATAGTCCAACCAATTATAGGGAGAAGTTTCTGATGATTACCCACCTCAGAAACGTTACCGAACTCCGTTTCATGGGCAGTTCCAACAATATTTAGTGAATTAGTCTTTTCACACTTTACCCTCTTAACTTAACAGTTTGGAAGAAAAGTTTCAGGGGTAACTTAACGGTCGGTTTCTATAACGGTTAATTCTGGTTAGTTAAATTTGCTCAGATGATTTTGAGGCACAGTTAACCTTTCGGCAAAAAGTTTTGTGACCGCAACGACACTTTTCATTTCATCGCTTTAGTATGGTAATAAAGCGTCCTTTGGTAATAAACGCTGCTTTAGTGCCGTAATATCCGTCTAATATTTCGCTCGGTGACTGAAAATGGGTCTTAGTTGAGTTGGTTGGTTTGGTTTGAGTTGTATTATTAAATACTAGCTTTTGCCTGTAGTTTCGCCCGCGTGAAAGTTTTACTTAGTTTACTTTTTTTACATAATATATAGCTTATAGTACTCAGGAAGAAAGCAGCTTTCTATCAATATATACATTTATGTAATCGAACCAGGATCTTCAGAGATTATTCCATACAAACAAAAAAAAAAACTATCTCTTTATTATATTAGTATAGATTTATTTATTTATATGATTGGGAATAGAAAGTATAAGTGACTTTTTTATTTTAGTAGAAAAATCATCGAATGATTTCTCCCGCTCTTGGGCGGTGCGAGAGGGCATGCCTTTTATTGACTTAAACCCACTCCTATGCTCCTTCTTAGCCTTCGTTCCAGGATTCCAGGGTTTTCTTTCGCACAACCTATGGCCCTAGTAGGCTTCGACCCTGCTGGGCCTCTAAGGGCAATCTGCAGACAGGTACAAAAGCATTTGAAGACAATGAACATACTTTAGTAATTTGTCTACAGAGTTAATTAATCACAACAAATATAAGAGAAAAACATTAGCGAATCACTCGTACTTATCTTGGGTTTTCAGTTTTCTTTTGTTATATAATTCTAGGCAGCCTGGCCGAATAATGCGACCCAATTTAATCTACGCTTTGAAAGGGTTTGAAAATGGTGGAACTAAGTATTGCTGAAATAATATCAACTAATTAGAGAAATAAAAGGGACCGCTGTATTTTCCGCTTTGTTAAGAGAAGAACAGTAGGTATTCGACGTTGGTTCTGAGAGAGTTTTCACATTATCCGATCCGATATCGGTATCGGACGCCGATCCGATATCGGGGTAAGACCGTTTTCACATCTTCCGATCCGATATCGGTATCGGACGCCGATACGATATCGGGGTAAGGTAAATGTATGAGATATGTACCTGTCTTTCATATTGTCCGACCCGATATCGGATATCGGAGCACAGCTTTTCATACATTTTACTTACCCCGATATCGTATCGGAGTCCGATACCGATATCGGATCGGAAGATGTGAAAACGGTCTAAGTAAAATGTATCAAATATGTACCTATCTTTCATATTGTCCGACCCGATATCGGATATCGGAGCACGGCATTTCATACATTTTACTTACCCCGATATCGTATCGGCTTCCGATACCGATATCGGATCGGATAATGTGAAAACGGTCTGAAGCCGAAATATTTTAGTCTAGAGAGTAGCTCAAACTAATTAAGGCCAGGAAAAGACCTGAATTAGATTAGACTTACTTTTATATATTTTTTTTAAGTAAACAAATTGAAAGTTGGTTTTATTAACTAAGGGACTGGCGCTAACTAAACCCAAGCTACTATCAATTTTACAAGATATTAATAAATATGTAACGGACACAGACATAATAAGACATTAATAACAAATGTCGGTACTCACTGCACTGTTACTTTTTGGTTTACAATAAAGTTTATTCTATTCTATTCCATTCTTGTCGGTATTCATCTAAATTTTGCATTATTTGTTCGGTTTAATGAAATAACAAGACCACGCAACATAATACAAATATGTAAACTAAATCAAGCTTGTAAGGCCGCGTTCCCACATCGTGACGACAGAATAATCGTGTAATTTAAAATGTCGTAGCTTAAATTTTTTTTAATGGATTTTTTCACGTCATAACCATAACTGTCATCGACGACTTGTTTGCGATGACATTAATTTTATGGCGACGAGCTCAAACAGCGAACGCAAATGTATGAAGAACTGTCAATGTCAACTCACAGTTGTACGATAACAAATTGTCAACTGTGTATTGTGTAGTTTGCTACTGATGTGTAAACGGCAAAGCGAATACGTGAAATTAAACAGTCGTCACAATCCATTGGGAACAGCGATAAAATATAATTGACGACAAACAGTCGTTATACTGGGAACGACTACGGACGATAGTCACCCAACGATAAATTAACCGTTAGGACACAAAGGGAACGCAGCCTTACGAGGTTAATTATTACGTTTGTATTTCTGCGAATATTCTAACAGACCCCAGAACATTCAGCACAAACTAAATACCGTGAGCAGAGTTCATGAAATAGTTCTCAATAGAGCTTCACATTCACGTTGTACTGTATCATAAGATATGTGACTTGAATTGTTGAATAATCTTACGATGTACAAGTATGTCTAATTGTTTTTAATTTATGCTGTAGAATCATAATTCTCGTTATGCGGGTCAGTTACTTATTAATTTTATTTTTGATTCCTAAAATGTGTGATTTGACTTTAAAAACCCCTTCCTTTTTCAAAGACGGTTAAAAATTTAAATAAAAGAAAGTCGACGATATTCACCAAAATTTACTATTGTGATACCCTTGCCTTATATTACCCTTCGCGCGTTTACGTGTATTATTAATCCAGTTGTATCTACAATTTTTTTAACACGTTATTGCTTAAGTTTAGACGATGTCTGTTAAGAAAAGACGTACGAGTACTACTTAGGCTTTTTTATTTAAAATACAAAAATCTCATACTGAGCGCCCTCGGCTTGTTGTGCATATCTCACAATGATCTTCATTTGTTTTCACTCCTCCCCAGCAGCTGCCAAAACGAACATTCGTATTCAGTCCGCGGTTTTATACATTTTGCTTCGAAATTTGTATTTGTCTTCTAGTTATTTTCATCCAATGTTTTTGATACAAAACATTTTAGTTCTTAATTAACTTCATAGGGTTTTCGTTTTATCAGACATCACTTTTTTAGGTGGAAATCATCCAACGACTTTTTTTATTATGCGTAGGCTCGTGTTTGACCACTATCTCACCTAATGGCAAGCGATAATATGGCCGACGATGAAGCACGTTTGATATTTTTTGAGCATTTACCGTTTGATAATATATTTACCGTGTTTATCTCTCTTATTGATTAAGATAAGAGCTTGGCGTGGAACAATTGGAACTCCAAACGTCATAAACGTATCGATCGCGTTAACGTAAAATTAATTCGGATTAGGCCTTCTGGTATTGTGAATTTCAAGTGTATGTATTTTCCAAGGAACCATTTTATCCTTGAAACCTTCTCAAGAGAAAACTTCAGACGAGTATCAAACTTTTGTATATTTGCGGATCCGGTCCCAATTCTCTCAAATGCATTTGTCTCAACAATGAAACTTATGCTATGTTTGTAGGTTATGGGATCGACAAAGATGTAATGTGATATATGAAAAAGATTTCTGATATCACATATCATTATGCTAAGTGGGTAATATAAAACTTGGGGGTGCATAGAAAACTATGCACCGTAGTCGACTCGGGTTCGTTCCGGACGGTTAACGGACGATTGGACGGTGAACTACCCATTACTCGTCGTCACACGTGAGCGTTTCTTCCGCCCGTATCCGGTGCAGGATTGTGTAAGGTAAGGACTTATCTCTTAAGCCTGATTTTACAGGCCCAGTAAAGTGCATGTTGGTGTGGTAACTATACACAGGCATGTTTCACTTACAAAAAAAGAACTGAAAATATTTTAGCTCACTTAAATAAAACTTCTAGCTTTCCCCGGCTTACCATTGCCCCATAAATAAAAATCTTGTTTCATCGACGTAACGAACCCTGTCTGAGTAGAGATTGGATTTCCGTATTGCGGTATAATAAGTTTCAAGTTAGTTTGGTGTAGACGTCAGATTGCGTGGGGTGGGCGGCATAAGGTTAGCATAATCAGCCTTATAATGGCCCCACTGCTGGGATTCTATATCAGGTGACCCGTTCTTGTCCTAGAAAGGACTTTAGAAGAAGGAATGGCCTATAATCAACAGCGCAGTGCGGGTTGGTGAATGTCACATGTCTTCAAATGTTTAATGATTAGGTTTTTAGGTGTGTTGACAAGGTTATTAATTTTTAAAAAAAGTTCTTATCTTAACACGGCTTTGAAGCAGGAACTATCTACATTTGACCGACGCACATGTGAGTTGTACGTAGCGTCACGTCGCGTGGCCTCGCGTGGCGTGGGTCTTGTGTAGCTCTTCAATCTAGTTGCCATATGAACGGGTAATGTAATTCTACTTTGATACTCAAACAATAACAAATAAAACCTAACTAGTTACCTATTTGTTATTGGTATCTAGTTAGGTGCCTACTGAGTTTACTTTGACTTTGATCTTTCGGCATAATGTTCACTGTTCTGGAAACAAGCCTTGGTCTTTGAACTTATGTATACCTACGTTAACGGTATCTACAATAGATAATATTTACTTAAGTAGGTATTTTGATTAAGTATTCTGTAAACCATAAATCTGCTCGTAATATTAGAAATATTTGTAATATAATTTATTTTACTAATGTTAGCATATTTAGTTCACAAATTATACTATTGATCATTCTACTTTTACGAAATGAATGCTTTGTATAAAATACTGCTTGACTCCAATTCCGCCTGATGCTAAGCATTGACGCCAAAGGGAGGAAGAGAGAGGCCAAAGAAAAGATGGATGGATTGTGTGAAGAGCGATATGAATGAAAAGGAAGTTCGTGATAGTCTGACAGATGACAGGACAGAATGGAAGAAGAAAACGTGTTGCGCCGACCCCAAATAAATATGGGATAAGGGTAGGAAGAAGAAGAGAGGTAAGCAGTGATGTAATCGTTAATAGTAAAGCACACTATTTTATTAAGAGCCTATTCACTCTAGTCTTCAAGACAGCTAAATTATAAACGAACGAGAAGACCGCAACTTCATGACTTTAAAGTTTAAAATAAGAAATGAATGGAGTGCTGGGAGAAAATTTATTGCTGATTTAGGCTCGCCTTCGTACAAGAACATCCATATCACCATCTTATGTTTTTGTGTAAAATAAAGAATTAAGAAATCTTGGGGCCGGAACAATAAAACACCATTACTTTTTATCCCGTATTTAGTGTCAAGTGTTAATCGTAATACTAACAAATTCTATTCTCAGCTTGTTAGCGTGGTACCGTCCCTCATTGAATTAATAGTCCAATTACTGCGCTCTTTTCTCTGGCTCTTGATTTAAAAGTCCACTCTCGTATTCAGTAGATAATCGTTTGTGATCGCTATTTTCTTCTAGTCTAGTACACTCAATGGTACTGTTCTGACATTTAGATTGCGCCTCAATATTTGAGATAGATAATGTTTGTTTTGTGATTGTAAGAAGAATTTAAATGAGTCACTTTCTTGTACTTGTAAAAAATTACCACGTACTCGTATAAGAAAAAAAATCAGTTTTGAATCTTTTCATTAGGTAACAGTTACCTAATGAAAAGATTCAAAACTGATTTTTTTTCTTATACGAGTACGTGGTCAATTTTTCATCGTATGTGAAAACAATGTGAATTTCGTGATAAGAAAGTAAAGAGACACAGTTCAGATCTGAGAAAAAAATAATGTTGCTCTAACCCCGAATAAAATGGGATTGGCGCAAAAAGAAGATGAAGGTAATTGTTTAAATGGGCGTGTGTGAGTGGCCTAATCTCAATCTATGAGGAAAAGCGAATAACATTCAAAGGAGTCTTGAATGCTAATCAATTATTAAATTGGCAATTCCAAAAATGAATGGCCCCCCGTCCCCCCTTCAATATCACACTAGAAAATAGCCAAAAATGTGTGGCTGAATTTAAACCATTTATGTTTCGTGTTCCTACTACATAAAACCACCATCATCTAGCTAATTAATCAAATTACTACCAGTCCATTGATCAAAGCTAAGCACAATTGGAACAAAATTGATTTTGCCTGTAGTGCTATTGTATGATTAAGAAGGGTTAATTTTGCACTAAATTTCGTAATTAATAATAGAAGCATACCCAAACGTTCGATCCCAAAATAGGGGCAAGTTAGGATATTCACATTCTAGCGGCTTCTATACAATCTCCTTAGATTGAATAGCGGCATCTGAGGTCTGGACCCCTTGGCTCAGCTTGGTAAGAAATTATCTCAGCCAAAAAAGTCCTTGAATTTGTAGAGTCACTAGTGAAAGATCCTTTATTTTGAAGAATACTTTCACGTTGAAGCAATAACTTAAACGAATATTCTCCTCTGAAAAATATCAAGGCTGAACTAAAGGACAGATATGGAATATCACAATACAAAATATAGTATTGAAGCCGCTTATATACTTAAAAGCTTCGCAAAGCTTAGTTAAATAAGCAACCAACGTTGTATATGGAGATCAATCGGGTCATCCGTCAAAGGAACGACACACACACGCACACACACAATGACATACACATATCATCAATGGTTTAGCTAGTTTGAATGTGGTACAGTTTAGGTATGAATGCGAATGCCTAAGACCGTTTTCACATTATCCGATCCGATATCGGTATCGGACGCCGATACGATATCGGGGTAAGTAAAATGTATGAAATGCTGTGCTCCGATATTCGATATCGGGTCGGACAATATGAAAGACAGGTACATATCTCATACATTTACCTTACCCCGATATCGTATCGGCGTCCGATACCGATATCGGATCGGAAAATGTGAAAACGGTCTTACATCTAGGTACGTCACAGATGAAGCGTCAATCTAATTTCAATACATGTAATTGCTATCACACCAACTATAACTATCCAATATCACAGTTGTGTTGATCAGAAACACAAGTACTTAAGCGAAGTTCAAAGTTAATATGGAGAAACCTACATCTACATTCATGCGATTAGTAGAAATAACTAAATGATTATATTGATATTTAATTTTATTTTTATAAATTAGGTTTAAATTATTATTTTTAGATATTTTAATTACCGGATAAGCGGGACACTCTTGATAATACCGTTTCCATTTATACAGTGGGTGGCCAAATTATTAGGGACAGTACCTGAATTTCATACATTAGTATCAACTTTGACTGCATTTTGCAGGCAAATGGTTGGTTGTAGGTCCGGGTAATATTTTTTATTTAAAGACTTTATTGATTGAATTAATAAAAACATAAAATTTGAAATCAAATTCTTTTATATAGCTTTGAAAAAAAATGATACATAATACGATAATTTCGAAAAAAGTCAATAAAGTTATAAATCTCATGTTTTAAGCTAACCAAAGGATTTATACAAGATTTTTTTATTTGGAATTATTACTGGCATCAGTATTATTATTTCTGATATAAAGCAACATTGTGACACCGCGCCATTTTTTTTAAGTGATATTTTTTAACTTTGTTGACTTTTTTCAACATTTGTTGAATATTTGGATCCTCTTGCCGGTGAAAAAAATAACACCAGCTGATTATAGCCCTCATTGAAGAGCGGCCATTATACCAGAAACCTGCTACAGAAAGCCAGAACTTGCATAGAGAGCATACCACGATAAATGGATGCTGTCACAAAATACTAGCAATATTCATCCATCTTATTACGCATCTTTTTTTTTCAAAAATGTGTAAATAATTTTGTCTTCAAATTAGATGTTTTATTATCTCAATCAATGAAGTCTATAAATAAAAAATATTTGCCAAACCTGCAACCAACCATTGACCTGCAAAATGCAATTAAAGTTGATAATAATATAAGAAATCTAGGTACTGTCCCTAATAATATGGCCACCCATGGTATATGTCGCAGGTTTTTCATAAAATTAGGATTTTGATGAAAAACCGGAAGTTGACACATATTAAACTCTATTTCATCATAAACCTGAATCAATCCAGATTTTTTATCAAAAACCTGAACTAGTTTGCGTTTATGATAAAGTTGTTGGGAAAACCACGGTTTAGCTTTGTTTTATGACAAATAAATCAATTTAAATGACATAAATAAAACAATCCATCATCTACATCATCTTAACAAAGCCTTATACGATGTCCTTTGAATAGTCCTATGAAAGGAAGGTTTTTTTTGGAATTGGACAAAGTAACATCCCATGGACCATCTATACATATAATAAAATCGTAGGAAAGTCAAAACTGTAC
Source organism: Mythimna separata (assembly GCA_030763345.1). NCBI lineage: Eukaryota > Metazoa > Arthropoda > Insecta > Lepidoptera > Noctuidae > Mythimna > Mythimna separata. Next base: position 2,649,120 of record JAKKIA010000036.1, on the reverse strand, counting down.
ATTGAATATTTTTTTAAAAGAATACTTGGGACGTGATCTACAATCGATAACGAAGCCAAAAATATAGTTTTTAGAATTCATGTCTGTTTGTCTGTTTATCTGTTTGTCTGTTGGTCTGTTTGTCTGTTTATCTGTATGTCCGGGCTAATCTCAAAAAGTACTGCATGGATTTACTTCAAATTTTGCGTGAATATTACTGAGAGGTCGGGAAAACAAATAGGCTACATATTATCACGCTATCACCTACGGCGGAGGAGCTGTGAATCTTTATTTTTCTTACGCATTATATGACAGCGTGTAATCTAACGACGCATATTTAAATGTTGTTTTTGAGTAAGCCATGCTATTATTTAGCTTTACAATATAAAAACTACGCCATTTAAGTAACTTGGGCAGAAAAACATAATTTAATTAATGTTAGTAGTATAAAGACAATTTTAAAGTAGCGCCATCTATGACGTTTCATAAAAACCAAATCAAGTTACATATTATTATTAACACTTTTTGGAAATTTATAATTTAAATTTGATCATGTTGGCGAGGTTAGTAGTTAGTTATTCTTAAAATTCATAGATGGCATTGTGCATTTTCTTCATAACAGTAGTATCGTATCTATAGTTCGTTTGACAAATACAAGTTCCAACAAAATCCTCAAAATCTTGAGCAGAGTTTAGGAAGACAATTTAAAAAAAATGCGGTATTTAAGTATTACAAAAAAGTAATGTTCATTGATGATGAAGTGACATTGAAGCTCATTTATTGCAAGAACGTGACAGAATCCAAGAGATTCGGGGAATTGTTGGGGCGAACAGCGTGCGGCACAAATAGAATAAGACCAACTGTGTCGTATACTAAATCAACTTTCGACATCTGATGATGAATCCACGGTTTACGATATCGAAGAGCAACCGTGACTGAATAAAGAAGGAAGTGGATTTATCTACAATATCGTGATTAACTACGCCGCCCACGGAGATATGGTTGCCTTAGAAGAAAATTGTACCCATTGCCAAGTCCGCAAATGGAAAGGTCCCTAAATGGCGAGCATCCGAAGTCCAGCCATTTTTTGAAATACATCCAAGCTTATAACAGCGCCTTCCAGATGACTTCGTTTGGTGAACAACAAGCAAGTGTTGAAGTAGACACATCCCCAATTTGAACTCTGGTCCGGTCAAAGGATTGCAAAGTATGTTACATAAAGTTAATCCGCAAATTAGCCACTTCAAAGCAGCCCTCGCATCGGTGCCTGAGAACGAGCGCAACCACTTTAAGTTTGTCATCAGAGCAGATAGAAGGCCGATCACAGCCCACCCAGGGTGGTATAATGCGCCAACGACGAATGAGGTAGCTGTTGTGTTAGTCGATCAGGAGTGTGATAAAAGAGACATCGTTTTACGCACGCATGATGACTGGCTTCAAAGGATAAGCGAGACTCACCGTGCGTACGATTCTCTTCAATATCCTCTCATTTCAGTTCTGTCGCGGAGAGGTTGGCTACCATTTTGTCCACTATAATGTAGACACCCAGACAGGCACCCCAAATCATAAAAAAAACCGTCCACCATGCATTTCTACAGCTTTCAGCTGAGGGTAAACAATGGTTCTTATCTCCGCCACTATCGTACGCTCTTTACTCAGTTTCTTAGGACATGTACGCCAGAATTGACACAGAGCGTTTGGTATTTATAAGGTCCAACCAAAGAAAGCTCAAAGCTGAGAAGTATCGCTATCTCTATGCAGAATAATACAAATGCTCATTCATGTTCATTCTCCCCTCCACCTTCACAAAAGGTCTGTGGTACATGCACGAGAGGACCCAAGAGGCATTTTGTTACGTGCGAAAGTTTGGTCGCCCGGACCTCTTCACTACCAACCCAAATTAGCCTGAAATAACAGCTCAACTCCTTGCAGGATAGGCTTTGGACGACAGGCACGACTTAATCTCTCGCGTATTCCACCTGAAGTTAATTTCAATTAGAAATGCTAATTTTTAATGCTCGGCTTGGAGACAATGCGCGTGTTCAGGAATATTACGATGTCCTTCTAAGTCATGGCAAACGCACACCAGAAGAGAGAGGTGGACAGGTGGTACTGCTAGAGTCTCTCCGTAGAGTGGTATTTATTAATTAATTAAATACTTTATGCACATAGAACTACAAAAGCGGACTTAATGCCTTAAACATTTTCTACCAGTCAACCTTTGGGTGATGCAAAAAAATCTCTATGTGTACGGGGATGTCAGTCGTGTACTGCCCCAGCAGAATTCTTGGGTGTGTGAGCAGGCCATTTAGATGCCCATAAATGATCAGGCTGCAGCAATTAACGAATGCATTCTCTGGAAAATTGAGGGGAATGAAGTGGTCTACACCTCGATAAACACTGTTGTCGAGCAAGATGACGCCATACATTATCCCGTGGAATTTCTGAACACCCTGTCAGCAAGTGGACTTTCAGCGCATACCATCGAGCTGAAGGTCAGTGTCCCAATTATGCTTCTTCGGAACCTATCTCCTCCAAAGTTGTGTAACGAGACTCGCCTTAAAGTCGTCTCACTCCACAGACACACCATTGGAGCGGAAATTTTTATGGTTGTGGCGTCAGCGAGGCAGCATTTAAACCACGCATTTCCCCATACCTTATAACTTCCCGTTCCAGTTCAAGCGCGTACAGTTCTCAGGACGAGTTGCTTCTCACAAAGGCAACTGTACGCTGCTTGCTCCAACGTCACTATTCCTGATTCACTTTACATTTTGGCACCTGGTATAACTACCAATGTAATTTATAGGGAAGTGTTGTAAGGTACGATATCTTTGTACGTATTTTTACACTTTTGTGTCCTGGAATGGAATACATTCCACACATACATCATTTTCTCTATTTACTTCAGTCATATCTTATGACTGAACTCAGCAGGATTCCCATATAACTCTCTAAACTTGCTTCGCTTGCAAAAAAAAAACAAATAAAACATAATATAAACTGTTTTTCTTTCTTTCATTCTTTCTTATATATTTTAATGCTATTTTTACAGTTGTTTACTTATAATGCTAAAGCGACATCTTAAGTATTTTTGGTGCTGTAGAGCCTTCACGCAGACGACGTCGCGGGCAGCAGCTAGTTTTTGATAAATAAATAATTGTTTTCTTTCTACTAAGTTGCAAATGATGATGGATTGTTTTATTTATTTAATTTAAGTTGATTTGTTTGTCATAAAACAAAGCTAAACCGTGGTTTTGCCAACAATTTTATCATAAACGCAAACTAGTTGAGGTTTTTGATCAAAAATTTGGATTGATGCAGGTTTATGATGAAATTGAGTTTAATATGTGTCATCTTCCGGTTTTTCATCAAAAACCTAGGTTTTTGATCAAAAACCTAATTTTATAAAAAACCTGCGACATATACACTAATCATTCCACATTTCTGCTTCTTAATAATATGAACTCGTAAATTTGGCAAAACCATGTTCACAAGAGTTGAAAAGATAATAATTATTTCAAACTTGCTAAATACGCTAAATGTACGTTAAATCTATTGTTTAAGTAGGTAGAGAGTAAAATATCTTGCTACTAACTGAAATAGACCTTTGTTCAAGTTGATACAATCGACTTGAAAGGAAACACAAATATTGTTTTAATAAAATGAGATACATTGTTTCAAGTAGATCCGTGTTACGATGAGCGAGTGAAACGTTCGACAAACAACGTTACGGAGAAGTAAACAGAAAGATTCAGGTTATTGGAAAATTATATTATTATTATTTTAAACATTGAGAAAGATGCGTTTTTCTTTTTTTGTAAACTGAGGAAGCACGTGTAAAGCCGCATTCAAACTTTGTCGTGACGACAGAATAGATAATCGTATATGTAGTTGCTTATTTAAGTGTCGTGACTTACATATTTAAATGAGGTAAAAACATCGCCATACAGTAAGAACCAGCTGGAGGCAATCAGGATTGACCGCCTTTATTTCTTGTTCCGAAAATTGGTCGTCTTCGCGAACGATCGGAGATCTTCAGGAGCAGACATGTGTTTTGGCAAAGAACAAGTAATTATTTCTGTAACATTTAATTTGTACTGATTATCTATATAGATAAAAGGAGAAACTGACTGACACATCAACGCACAGCCGAAAAAACTGGGACCAGAAGCATTAAAGGACATTGCCAATCCTTGTATGGAAGTTGGACCAAGTGCTGCCCAGAATGAACACCTAGTGCATTTTGTTCCTCAGGCCAATAGTAATCATTAAACCGAAGCGCTTTAAAATCGGCTTCTGGAGTCAAGAAAAAAAAAGTGTTTTTCTAACCTAACCTAACCTAAGTTAAAAATCTTTGTGTGGAAGTTTGACCAAGTGCTGCCCAGAATGAACACTTGGTGCATTTTATTCCTCAGGCCAATACTAATCACTGAACCAAAGCGCTTCAAAATCGGCTCCAGGAGTCAAGATAAAAAAATGTTTTTCTAACATAACCTAACCTAAGTTAAAAATCTTTGTGTGGAAGTTTGATCAAGTGCTTTCCAGAATGCACTAGGTCTTCATTCTGGGCAGCACTTGGTTCACACCCTGTCAATCTCCTTTTGTACAAGGTTTTCTTTTATGGCGTAGGTAAGCTCTAAGAGAGGATTTTTCATAATTCGCCCCCATAGGAAAGAAACGGAGTTCTAAAATTTGTACGGAGAAACCTACCTTCACGCGGGCGTAGCCGCTTTCAGAAGCTATTGTCTAATAAGATACAGATATAATACTTTGCAAAATGCGGCATTAAATCTATAAATAAGAAGCGTTTATTCAAAATATATTGTAATATGAAAATGAATTCATACCTCCAAACCTAAAATACTCGTATTTGTTTGTAACTACAGACCCACACGTGCGTAATGTAACAATGTAATGTGTTCCATTTCAAACCGTTAAACTATAAGAAATATATTTGAATGGAAGTACCCTTTTCACCCGTGACATTTACTGAACGTATTACACCCACTTTGCTATACGTTTTTTTAGTGCTCAATTTTCTCATCACTAGTAGCAAAAAGGCTACACCAACAAAATTATTTTATTTTTGTTGATAATAATTCGAAGTGCTTTTTTATTATTATTTCACGTTGCCTAAAATTGTGAAACATAACATTAAACACACATGGACGACATTTTCGAATTTCCTCTAAACAACCCCACCCCCAACCATTCAACCAATTAACCAACCAAACAACCAACCAAGCAACCTACTAACCTTGTTCTATTTCAATCTTGAATCAACAAATCACGTTTAAGAGTTCACAAGCTAGTACGTGTTTCGAAATATGCTCATACATTATTGCATTCAATTTGTGCAATAATAATCATAACGAGAAATAAACCTATAAGTGGGATGGTTTAACAATCAACCTACTTCTGGCTCATCGACGATATTCATCTATTCAGTCCAATACAGTAATATATTCTATTATGGGTTAATTCAATTTTCCATCTATGTACCAAATACCAGTAATGTTTTAATACCACTGAGCAAATTCCAACAATGGGATTGCTGTTAATGTTAATCTACACATTTGATAATGGATTACTCAGAACTGTTGATTGACACGTCAAAATGTATTAGTGTTTAATACTTATGTGAATACTGACATGACATTTTAAGTCATCCGAGTTTTTTTTTTGAGACGATCTTATGACTTTTTCCGCTTTCGAGTGAAGACTAAAATCAGATTTAGGTTTTTTCAGTCGCCTTTTGCGTTCCAGGATCATGAGTTTCCTTTTCAGAACCGATCCCAAGGTCCTAGCTAGGCTTGGCCTTAATATCTGTTTGAGACGATGAGGTCATTCATATAATGTTTACGATAACAGAATAATTAGCAAATGCGTAAACCAATAAGAAAAAAACCGGGATTACAAACTTAAATTTACTTATTTATAACTTACTCATAGAGTAATTTTAATCTTTTCCAGCATTAATTAATAAAATTGAAAATGGAATTTTAAAAACCGTCTAATATTTTCACTTGTTGTCTACTAGATCGAAATCTGGTTTGTTTCGTATCTGACACGTGTCATAACTCTTAAGTCCTCTTCGTGTGAATGGAGCACGTTCGGCTTCAGTACTAAGTACCAAAACCGAACGTATAGTATTCTCATTCAACGCAATAATTATTTATCATGAACTGAGCAAATACTGTATGCAGTTGAAAGGTTATTATGTGACGCCATGCGAATGAAAATACATTATTCCATGAAGTAGTTAATTTATCGCATGTGGCCGAATAAAGGCTCCCCCACACAGGCGCGTTATTATCGGTCGATAATATCGCATGCGTTACTGCAATATCTGTTTTCAGTACATTTTGTATTAGGACGGTCATGTAGTTACACACTGCTGCGATAATAACGCTGCAATGGAAGTAGGACATTGCGTTTCTCCGTCCTGCGATATTCCGATATAAGTTCTAGAATGTTTTGTATCAGGACGCAAACGACCGTACACACATCTGCGATAATAACGGCGCTGTCTCGTAAGAAATATCGGACGATAAAAACGCAGTTGTGTGCAAGGAATCAGGACGCATTAACGCAATACCGCATGCGATATTATCGACCGATAATAACGCACCTGTGTGGGGGAGCCTTAAATCGGTACATAAATGATAAATGATATTTATTTTGCAAATAGGTTTTTTCAAACTCTTTTACACGTCAATTTTTTTTTCTTGGACTTTTTTTTTTTGTTACTAGATGAGGCCGGTGTTTCCTAACTGACTACCCTGAGAAGAAACACCGAAACAAACTCAGGGGTCACAGTCTCTTTTAAAGTCCGTACAACATGAAAATAATATGCGAACCATGCAGATTAGTGTCTGAGATGGCCTTTTGAAGAAAGAACCATGCAATTTGAGTGGACCTGTCCAGTCAGTGCAAGCATTTGTCAATATTCGCAAAGCTCAACTCAGAACTACTAAGGAGCTCAACGACTTGACGAACAATACCAAAGAGAGGACATAATGGTTAGGCCACAGAAAACACTCAAATTGCCAGACATAAGTTAAAATGACTAAAAAAGAGAAAAAAAAAAGCAATCCACATAGTCCTCACATTCACAAAAAAGAAAAAATAATAATAATACAAAGTGTAATACTTAACAAAGTAAGCATTTATGTCAAACATAAATAAAAAAGAAAAAAATAATTAAAAAATGTCAAATTGTAAAGTAAAAATTATTTTACAATGTCAAATTGTAATAAATAAATTTCAAATTGTAAAAAAGTACAATCGAAAATAAAATAAAGTAAGAAGATAAGACAACAGTTGTAGTGCGCACTGGAGCGGGTCAATCCCAAGCCTTTACGTCCTCAACGTAGTCCTTTACAGTGTAATAAGCCTTTTGGCAAAGTTTTCGCTTAACAACAGATTTGAACTTATTAAGGCTTAGTTCTTGCATATGACTAGGAAGCCTATTATAAAAGCGTATACATTGACATCTAAATGAACCCCCTATTTTTTTGAGCCTGGTTGCAGGAACAACATAGTTATGTTTGTTCCTGGTATTAAAACTATGAATATCACTGTACTTTTTAAACATGTTTTTGTTTTTATGGGCGTACAAGATATTTTCGTAAATATACTGTGAGGGCACAGTCATCAAATTAATTTCTTTAAATGTAACTCTGAGGGAGTATCTGGGACTTAATTTATAGATTGAACGAATAGCCCTTTTCTGCAATACGAAAATTGTCTGGATATCGGCGGCATTTCCCCACAGTAGAATACCGTACGACATGACACTATGGAAATAGCTAAAATAAACTAAACGGGCTGTCTCTACATCAGTTAAATTTCTTATTTGTCTAACAGCGTATGCTGCAGAGCTAAGTTTCTTCGATAATTTGTCTATATGTGGGCCCCACTGAAGCCCAGCATCTAGAGTTATGCCCAAGAACACTGTTGCATCTTCAGGACTCAACTCTTTACCTTTAACTAGTACACTAGTTTCTACTTGCCTAACATGTGGCATGGTAAACTTAATACACTTTGTTTTTTTTTCATTAAGATGGAGGTTATTTACATTAAACCAGTGTATTATTTTGGAAAGAACTACATTTATATCATCAGTAACCGTCTGTTGACGTTTCATTTTAAACAAAAGTGAAGTGTCGTCTGCAAACAACACTATATTATGGTTATCCTTGATGAGGTAAGGTAAATCATTTATATAAATAAGAAACAAAAAGGGGCCAAGAATTGAGCCCTGAGGGACACCCATTTTTACTACGGATCCGGGAGATCTTTTCCCATTAACATCGACTGTCTGAATCCTATCACTCAGATAAGAAATAAGAAGATTCAGAGAGGAGTTCCGGATCCCGTAATGGCGAAGCTTCCTGATTAATGTTTCATGGAGAACACAATCGAATGCCTTAGATAAGTCACAAAAAATGCCCAGAGCATCGCATTTGTCTTCCCATGCATCATAAATATGACCTAAAAGTTCAACCCCGGCATCGGTTGTTGAACGACCCCTTGTAAAACCAAATTGTTTAGTATGTAACAATTTTTGTCTATTGAAAAATCTTTGTAATTGGTCTAAAATGAGTTTCTCGAATATTTTACTAAAGGTAGGTAGTACTGAAATGGGTCTATAATTCGTGGGGTCAGAAGTACTACCCGTTTTAAACAATGGTATTATTTTACTACACTTCATTAAATCAGGAAACTGTCCACAATCAATACAATTATTAAAAATAAGTGCAAGACTAGGAGCTACAACGTTGATAATGGTTTTAACAACATCCACAGAATTTCCCCATAAATCTGTGGTCTTTTTTACATTCAGAGTATTAAAAGTTTTAATTATGTCCGCAGGAGTCACATGATCAAAATTAAAATCAAAATCGCAAACTTCAACATTTTCTTTAAGTAGGGACTCTGCAGCAGTGGGTGATGAGTTCAGAGACTTTGTTGTTAGTATGGGGATCTCTGAGAAGAAGTTTTCAAAAGCCGCTGCTACCTGAGAGTCCGATTTGATCACAACGTCATCAATTATAAGGCTATAGTCACTACATGATTTTCTAGACCTTCCAGTTTCACTATTTATAATATTCCAAGTCGTTTTAATTATATTATTGCTATTCTTAATTTTGGAACTCAAGTAACGCGACTTTGCAACAGAGCATACTTTTTTAAATAATTTTGAATAATTTCTCACATATAAACTAAATTCCGCAGTATTAACATGAATCTTTTCATCATACAACTCATAAAGCCGAGTTCGACTTTTGTGAATACCAATAGTAGCCCATTCACCAAAAGACACGTTACCCTTAACTGCAATAGTCTTAGGTATAAAGATCGAATTATATTGCTTACAGTACATATTGAAAAAGTCTTCATATTGATGATTGATATCCGTTAAATTTGGCGACAGTACTAAATTATCAATGAGTTTAGTTTTAAAATTTTCTAACCGACTTGCAGTTTTTGGGTTAACAGTGATATTCTTTTTAGACACTATGATATTAGGGTTTTGAAAAGTAATCAATTGACCACAGTGATCAGAATCAAGTAAATTTATAATTTGTTTATTGCTTGGTACAACATCTGTATAAATGTTATCTATGCTATCTATATCTATATATCTCTATCTATATATATATATATATATATATATATCTATATATATATATATCTATATATCTACTATAAATGTTATCTATGCACTAGTAGGAGTTATTCTTGTTGGCTCCAAAAATAAGTTAACAAGATTGTAGGACTGAAATAAGCTTATAATTTTGCTACATAAACTAGACTTTTCTAATAAATTAACATTAAAGTCACCACAAGTGATTATGTACTTGTTTGACTTACAAATCTTATGAAACACTTCATCCATAACCTTTTCAAAGCAGTCATACAATCCAGAAGGGGGTTTGTACACACTTAATACAATAAACTGTTCCAGTTCAATACAGGCTATTTCAATTGACCGCTCAACAGATAAACTTACAATATCTTTCCGTTCTTTATATTTCAGGTGGTTACTTATTATAATCAATGAGCCACCACGTATAGCATCAATTCTGCTGAATGAACTACCAATCTGGTGATTACTAAAATTAAACATTAACTGATGGCTTTTAAGCCAATGTTCAGTTACACAAAGGATATCAATATTATTACAATTAATAAACAGTTCTATTTCTAAATCTTTGTTCATCAAACCTTGAATATTTTGATGCACCAGGTTGATATTATTTATTGTTGTGTTCATGTTTTTTAAGCTAGAGATTGACTCTGTTGTCTTAACTTCTAATTTAAATAAATATTGTTATTATTGTTTAATGCCAAGTTATTGGCAAAGTCAATTGTCGATTCATTGCATTGCTCAATAGAAGCAATTTGTTTAGCCAAGTTCTTGGCTGTAATACAATACTTGATCGGTACATTTATTTTAAAAAAAAACATTATAAATTCGCAGAAAATATTATACTTGAACTATTGCATATTTTGAAACAGTATTCACACAATTCAATAAATTAAAGCTGCGAATCTGTCTCACGTTTCAATGAATATTCAGTCATCAGCTTCAACAAACTATAGCAGGAATAAAATTTAATTAAGGTTTTATATTTTTCAGGAATAATGTAATATCTCTACTATGTACCTATCTGGTAGTAACACGTACGTAGTGGTGTGTTGGTAATGGAAAAAATAGATACCTCTATATATTTAATGAAAAAATCACTTAGAGGTCCTGAGTATCACTCATGATATTCGCAAGAATATTTCCTCTCCATACTTTTTACTATCATTAATAACTCATTTAGAGTGGTTGGAGCAATTTTGTTATCAGTGCTGATTTCGCTACTGTAATAAATACCATGACAAAAATCCCTACAAATATTTTTGACTAGTCAACTACAACTATCGATAAACAGAATATAAAATAAACTTACATTTTTGTTCATTAAGAGATACATTTATAAACGGAATGTTGTATTCAAAAGATTCCATTATCGTGAGAGTTCTGTTGCTCTGGCATCCGGCCTTGCAGATCTGATTAACGTTTATAAATTATGACCCATTTTAGGTAGCTTTGAATATGGAGCGAGCAATGGTTTTGTCGTATTTTTACCGAATGCACTTTTTCAATTGAATAAAATCCCGATCCCTTTCCAGCACGCATAAAATATTTCAGTGAAATTGTCGATGAGTGTGGCTGTAAAATGTTATGTTCTCACAAATTGTCCATTTAGAACTCTAACGCTCGGCACAGCTAAATGGAATGATAAAATAGAGATAAACGATGATTTATACTGTTCGATTTTGAATAAATGGACTATTAGTTTGTCCAATATATCTATATTTTTTTATATATTTTTTAGCATTAACTTTTCTATTAGCGCCAGCCAAGATCGAGAAAACATCACTTGTGGTATTACAAACTGACATTTTGTTTAAAACTATGTATTATTCAAAGTTATAGACTAACAGAACCAAAAGCAGTTAAACCTGAACGATTGGGTTCCGCATCAGCTATACTTGACTCTATTGTCACTAGGCTCGGTATCCGAGTACTGTTTGTAAACCCTTTTAGTCTCGATAAAGCAAAGAGCCAAATAATATATCGTGCCTATATCTGTACTTTCAGTATTCAAAACTTTGGTCTTAAATGTTACAATCAGAATCTACAAAAATAGAATTAGAACATTAAACAAGTTTTCCTTATTCTGAAGTCTAATGATGCCCAGAGATAAAAAAAAAAACAAAAAGAACCACTAAAGCCTTTGAACGGACACTTATAAAGGGTCAAGTGGTTTGTAGTGTTTGTCTAGTGCTCCACAAAGGCAATAATGCTAATCTTTACTTGTTTTTAGTCTTTCGTTTCGTTGTTTTTGGTCTTATTTAGTCTGCTAAATAAAAGAAACAGTACAAAAAAAAGAAAAAAGAAAGAGTACAGAGCTCCACTTTTTCTTCTTCTAACCAAACTTCAGACCAAAAACAACGAAAGAGACGTTAATTGTAAGTGCCGACACTTCACTTACAAGTAACATTCTTTCATTTCCGCACTTACGAACTCTCTTTTTGATATTATGTGAAGTCATCAAATAACTTCTTGCGCTCTGAATGAGAGCGCGAGAAGTTATTTCATCGTGCACATAAAACAACTCGACATCGACCCGTACTTGGTCTTTGCCGAATGGCCAGGTCACCGTCCGCAAACCTGTGCCTACAGCGACCAGAAATCGTCCTGCTTCTCCCGAGGCTCAGGGTGCCTCTTCTTGCGAACTGCCTAGTGACGAAGTTTTGATGTCACCTGAGGCATTTTTAGGGTTCCGTACCTCAAAAGGAAAAAACGGAACCCTTATAGGATCACTTTGTTGTCCGTCTGTCCGTCCGTCTGTCAAGACCCTTTTTCTCAGGAACGCGTGGAGGTATGAAGCTGAAATTTATATCAATTACTCAGGTCTACTGTCCTTTGAAGCTGTGAAAAAATCAAACTTCTAAGCCAACGCAATCAAAAGATACAGCCGTTTATGCCGCAAATTTTCGACACTTGCAAGGAATCAAAACCTACAGGGTGCTTCCCGTGAACTCAGAATCTTGAAATTTGGTACGAAGCAACGTCTTATAGCATAGATAAAGGAAAAATTACGAAAACCATAAATTTTTAGTTACATCACATAATATATTTTTTTTTAATAATTTTAAACTTACTACCCATTTCCTCATAAACGCGTAGAGGTATTAAATTGAAATTCATACCAAATACTCAGGTCTATAATACCTTTAAGCTGTAACAAAATCAAACTTCTATGTCAACGCAATCAAAAGAAACAGCAATTTAAGCTGCATATTTTGAAACTCGCAAGTACTCGCAAGGGAATCAAAACCTAAAGGGTACTTCCAGTCGACCTAGAATCTTGAAATTTGGCATGAAGCAACGTTTTATAGCACTCATATAGGAAAAAGTCTGAAAACTGAAAATTTGTTGTTACGTCACAAGAATTATTTTTTTGAAAAATCTTCAACGCTCGATTCGAGAATTGAACTTTATTCATAGGTAAGTTAGAGGTATTGAGTTAAAATTAACACCATATAATTGGGTCCGTGGTCCCTTGAAGCTGTGCAAAAATCAATTTTCAATTCAATTGGTAAAGTGACGGGAAAAAAAGATTCGTCCGTTTATACTGCAAAAAACGTACATTTCGAGACTGTCGAATTGTTCGATTGAACTGTTTTTATAGGTAAGTTACTACGGAACCCTCAGTGCGCGAGTCCGACTCGCACTTGCCCGGTTTTTTTTTGTAATATTTACTCTCCAAAACATATAAGGGTTCGCACAAACAGAGGGCCGGGATTCAGATCACATACGCGTCCTTTGTGCTATAAAGCCGACCAGACTCACAGTGTACTATTAAGCCCACAAATTGGATGGCTTGTGCCGCCATCACTCCCGTCGGACATCTAGGCTTCGTTGTGTAGCGACTTTGTACAACAAGATCTGATAGGAATGGCCTACAAAGCCGCAATAAGATAACTAGCTAAAAAATGGAACCAAAACTGGAATCGGAGGTACAAAATCCAACGGAAGTTCCGAACTATGGAAATTGAAATTTAACTTCCATAGCGTACCTGCTCGAAACGGTCAATTAATAGAGAGCTTACTTCAAATTCCATTGATGCAATCAATATAATATTCTGTTTCAACAGTAATATGAATATTTTTTCGTTTAATCCGAATGTTATGTGTGCACAGATTATTTTTTTGATTTAAAATTGTAGATAGTTTTTCTGTTTACGAGCATAATTATGGAACTCATGGGCTGCAGTTGGAAATCAGCGTCAGATGGTGGCCTCGTATTAATATTTAGTAATATCTGAGCTAAGGCCCTTTTGGCCTTACGGGGTGTAATTTTGTTTAATTTATTATTATTAAAATTATACATATTGTTACGAACGTGAGTAATTAAATGCCGGTTTACTAGCAGATAACTTTATTAACCACAAAACAATGACAAGTTAGTCCAATCAACAAATAACCAATCACTATAAACACTCAGAGTTCCGTTTAGTATCGCTTAGGTCGCTAGGTATCACTTCAAGCACTTAGGTAGTTCGCTCTGTATCGCTGACGAAATCAAAACTGAACTGCTTCTAGCCGGGGACCCGTATTTATATGCGAAGTCATCGAAATTTCTCGATACCGACGTTTCAAGGACATTCTAGCACAAAATAGTCGCATCGGGAGGCCATAAATCATTATTATTACTCTCGTAAGTAGGTACTTATCTACCACCTTACATGCAAATTTCGACTCTATTGTTAACACCGGAAGGTACAAATTCCCTTATCCACCCACATAACTACCTACTGAATGTTATCTAATAATAATAGCGTATGTCGGACTTTTCTGGAATTTGCCAGGCCTGAGTATGTACTCCTATTCTCGAAGCTTCGCACAGCAATGCGTTTTAATTATTTGATGCTACCCTTGGTTGAAGATATAGCGTACTCAACTTTCACGGCGTAACAGTGCCCCCCTCTTAGTCATGCTCGTCCCGAGCATTATTAGATCCGTGATATGGCGCCAATCTATCCACGTGGACTACCTTAGGTTTCCCTCGTAACCCTTTCTTGATGCGGTAGGTAACGTCGTTGATCCTTTTTATCACGGTGTAGGGTCCCTCCCATCGAGCTTGAAGTTTCGGCGACTTCCCTTTTCGTCGAAGTGGGTTGTGGAGCCAAACCAGTGCACCTTCCTCAAATCCCTTGGCGTTGGCATTGCGGTCGTATCGAGTTTTCATTTTAACGCTGGTGTGCAGGCTATTCTCACGCACTCGTTTATGCACTTCATCCAATTGATCTTGGAGGTCACTTACGAAGTCCGTAACTGGCTTAGTCTTGTCAGGTGGCACGCCGGTTATGGTATCGACTGGAAGTCTCATCTCCCTGCCGAAATTCACTCTTGCTGGGGTATGGCCCGTGCTATCATGCACTGCTGATCGATAAGACATCAGAAATAGTGGAATATACCGGTCCCAATCTTTCTGATGGTCATCGACAACCTTAGCCAGGTGATTCTCCAGGGTCTGGTTAAACCTCTCCACCATTCCGTCTGACTGTGGGTGCGCAGGTGTTGTACGTGTCTTGTAAATCCCCAGAAGAGTGCACATTTCCTGGAACAGCGCAGATTCGAAGTTGCGGCCTTGATCGGAATGGATCTCCAACGGTGCGCCATACCGACATACTACTTCTTCAACCACCTTTTTCGCTACTGTCATCGCTTCCTGATTGGGTATGGCGAAAACTTCAGGCCACTTTGTGAAATAGTCCTGTATCACCACTATGTATTTGTTCCCGTCATCTGTCACTGGGAAAGGTCCAGCAACGTCGATGGCAATGCGTTCCCATGGGGCTCCTACATTGTACAACTGAAGCTTGCCCCTGCTCCTAGTCTGTGGTCCTTTCACGGATGCGCACGCTGTACATTTCCGACACCATTGCTCTATGTCTTCTCTACAATTGAGCCAGTAATACCGCTGTCTCACTTTCAGTAGAGTTTTCTTGATTCCCAGGTGTCCACCAGAAGCGCCATCGTGTATCTCCTGAAGCAGGGGGACCACTTCACGTCGTGGTACTATCACTTGTGTGGTCACCTCCTTGCCATCGTTCGATTCCCATTTCCTACAAAGCACGTCATTTTCTAGGACTAGACTGTCCCACTGTGCCCAGTAGCTCTTTGTGACAGGACTATGTGACGATACTTCATTCCACTGAGGCCTAGTTCCACTACGCTTCCAGTCCAGTATAGGTCGAATATCGTCATCTTCTTCCTGGGACTTCTTAAAGTTGCCTTCAGCCCTAATTAAGTTCACGTGTTCCCGGGCTTCATTTTGCTGGCAATGTCTACAGTCCTCATTACATGGACGTCGCGACAGGGCGTCAGCATTGTTATGCCCTTTTCCACTACGATGTTCCGTCACAAAGTTGAACTCCTGCAGCTGCTCTAGCCATCTTGCAACTTGACCCTCAGGGTTTTTGAATTGTAGAAGCCATTTCAATGCAGCGTGGTCTGTCCTCAACGTAAACTGTCTCCCTATGAGGTACTTGTGAAAATGTTGCAAAGTTCTTACAACAGCCAGTAGTTCTCGTCGAGTCACGCAGTAGTTCCTTTCTGGTTTTGAAAGTGCCTTACTGAAGTAAGCGATCACGACTTGCCTATCTTCTTGCACCTGCGACAGCACTCCACCAATTCCTGTGTTGCTGGCGTCGGTATCGACGACAAATCTTCCATCTCTGCTCGGATACCCCAGTATAGGCGCTTCACATAGCCGTTGCTTTAGTTCGTTGAATGCTGACTCACAGTTCTTGTCCCAGATAAAATCTCGTTTATCCTCAGTCAGCTGATGTAAAGGTTTTGCAATGTCCGAAAAACCCATAACAAACCGTCTGTAGTATGTGCACAACCCTAGAAATGCACGTACTTCTGTTTTGTTCTTTGGAGCCGGCCACTGTTGGACAGCCTTTATCTTCTCAGGATCGGTTCTCACTCCATCGGCGCAGATGACATGTCCTAGGTAGCTGACCTCCTTCTTGAACAGGGCACACTTCTTTGGGCTTAGTTTTAGGTTAGCCCCCCGTATCCTGGTGAATACTTTCTCCATATTTCTCAGATGTTCCTTAAAAGTGCGGCCCATTATAATGACGTCATCCAAATATACCAGACAGACATCACCAAGAAGGCCCACCATGACTCTATCCATGAGGCGTTCAAACGTCGCTGGAGCGTTGCACAACCCAAAAGGCATGACGTTAAATTGCCACAGGCCGTTGCCAATTCCTGTACTGAACGCTGTCTTTTCCTTATCTTTCTCGCTAATTTCCACTTGCCAGTAGCCACTTTTCAAGTCAATGGTTGAAAACCACTTCATACCACTGAGCATATCCAGTGTGTCGTCTATCCTAGGCAAGGGATAACTGTCCTTCTTCGTTACATCATTCAGCCTTCTGTAGTCTACACAGAATCTGGTACTGCCGTCCTTCTTCTTCACCAGAACGACAGGAGAAGACCATGGGCTCGTAGAAGGTTCAATTATTCCGCTATCAGCCATATCCTTTACCATTTCTGCTACCTCAGTTTCTTTAGCCCAGGGTATGCGGCGCGGTCTCTGTTTAATTGGTCTAGCATCACCTGTATCTATCTCATGCTTGACGAGACCTGTTCTTCCGCAATCTTTTCCCGTTGCAAAGATATCCCGGAACCGTAGCTGAAATTCCTTGGCTTGCTGTAGTTCCGAAACTGATAAATTGCTCTTAGAATTTTCCAGAAGTTGCTGGATGTGATCAGGTTCACCTTTTATTGCGTCTTGTTTTACTGAAGATGTGTTGATTTGGCGGAGGTACTTCACTTCTTCACATCTTCCAACAACACTGTTTTTAGGGTTCCGTACCTAAAAAGGAAAAAACGGAACCCTTATAGGATCACTTTGTTGTCCGTCTGTCCGTCCGTCTGTCAAGACCCTTTTTCTCAGGAACGCGTGAAGGTATCAAGTTAAAATTAAAACCATATATTGAAATCCGCGGTCCCTTGAAGTTGTGCAAAAATCAAACTTGTAAGTTGACGGGAAAAAAAGATACGCCCGTTTATGTTGCAAAAAACGTACATTTCGACACTGTCAAAGGAATCAAAACTCATAGGGTGCTTCCCGTTGACCTAGAATCTTGAAATTTGGCACGAAGCAATGTATTATAGCACTAATATCGGGAAAAGTCTGAAAACTGAAAATTTTTAGTTACGTCACAAGAAAAAAAAAATGAAAAGTCTTCAAGACTCGTAGGTAGGTTGGTACGAAACCCTCAGTGCGCGAGTCCGACTCGCACTTGCCCGGTTTTTTCTTTAACTGGATCTCCTTTTTCCCAAGATTCACAATCCTGACCTTGGATCTTCCTTTCGTCATAACTAATGTCCTCGCGGTGATAAGTTCCGGGTGCCGGCCAATGTCTTCAACTATAACACATCTGCGTTGCCTAATTTTCTTAGGAAATTTAACTTCGACTAAGGTTTCCGTTCTTGGAGCCAATGTGGTATCCTTTAAGCAATAGAGGTTGCATGTGTTAATTCCTTGCAGGAACACTTCTTGGTCTGGGAATTTCAATACTCCTTTATCGATATCTAAAACACATCGGTAATTCCGCAGGAAGTCGAGACCCAATATGCAATCGTCGGTAATATTCGCAATTAACGCTGAATGGGTGTACACTTGATCACCGATTTTAAACTCGATTTCTGTATCACCGAGGACGGAGACTGGCTGGCCGGTGGCTGTCTGAAGTCGGTAGGCTGGGGTTTCTGTTTGCCACAAGATGGTGCGTTTCAGCAGCTCAGGTCTTATAATAGTCCGTGACGCCCCGGTGTCAACGGTGAAATTGCAAGCACGTTGATTCAGCGTTCCCTCGATGATCAAACTATTTCCGTTGTGGACTTGATTGATGGTGATGGTTGGGGCCTTCAGTTGACCAGCCAGCACCCGCCCCGCGGCCCTGGCGACATTTAGTTTTAACGACTCCTCGTTAACTTGAGTTCCAGAGTCCACACTTCCCCTCTTCCTCTTGTGGCAATCGGTACGAATGTGCCCTTTTTCTCCACATCCATAACACGTCGGAATATAGCGGGACTTTGTCGACGAAGCCACTTCTCGGTGACGTGGTTGCACTGAAGGTGAGACCACCACTTCCCGAACTCTGTGCGTACGTGCGTCTTGTCGTACGGCTTCCACTTCCAAAGCGTGGGCCATCGCACTCTTCAGAGTTTGGTGGTGTCCGAGTCGCACCGTAGCCCTGACTTCAGTATCCCGTAGACCGTCGATGAATGCTTGCACCAGATTTACTTCCACCGTCTCCGGTGTCATCGACATGTATGCCCGCCGGACCAGCCGTTCAACCTCTACTCCCCACTGCTGAAGGCTCTCGTTCGACCTCTGCGTTCTCTCGCGAAGTTGCGCGCGGAAAACATGTTCGAGGTGCTTGTCACCATAGCGAGTGTCTAGTCCCTCCATTAGACGCTCCAACGTCCTGCCGTCTGAAGGAAGGTTCTCTAGGACCAGCAGAGCGTCCCCTCGTAGGGCCAAAGTTAACGCCGCGAAAGACTGGTCATCATCCCAGCGGTTCGTCTTGACCAGTGTTTGGAATTGGTACTTAAAAGCCGTCCAGGACGACGTGCCATCAAAACGCGGCATATCAAATTTTGCGGCTGATGCACAGTGGGTGTGCGATGGTGCGCTAACAGCAACGGGTTCGCGTGCTTCCAGCTTAACAATTTTTTTGTTGATGTCCAGCAGGCGATCTTCGTGGCCATCAATTCTGGTTTCGAGGCTATCAGCTCGGGCGGAAACCTCCTTGACCTCTAAGGTGAGATTTTTCACTTTCTCGCCCAACGTGACGAGGCCGTGATCGATTTTTTCGAGGATCAGGTTCTGCTTAGCCTCTTGATCCCGGCGGGCTTCCTCCTGTTCGCGGCGGGCTGCTTCCTGTTCGCGGCGGGCAGCTTCCTGTTCGCGGCGGGCTTCTTCCTGGTTAGCCGCGATTAGGTCCTGGAGCTTACGTTGGTTAGCCTCTTGTTCGCGGCGGGCTTCTTCCTGGTTAGCCGCGATTAGATCCTGGAGCTTACGCTGGTTAGCCTCTTGTTCGCGGCGGGCAGCTTCCTGTTCGCGGCGGGCAGCTTCCTGTTCGCGGCGGGCGGCTTCCATACTAGCTTGCATGGCGGCCAACACTGCGGCGAGGTTCATTTCCGAGGATGGCCCTGTTGGCGCCTCAGCAGCTGCCGTTGCTCCCATACCAGCCCGATCTTCCGCTTCCAGACGTTGACGTGCAGCATCCATCTCCACTTGCCTCCTTGTTCGTGGTCCCTGTTCGTCGTCCCTCTGTAGTAATGGCATCTCACTTCTGACACCAGTTGTTACGAACGTGAGTAATTAAATGCCGGTTTACTAGCAGATAACTTTATTAACCACAAAACAATGACAAGTTAGTCCAATCAACAAATAACCAATCACTATAAACACTCAGAGTTCCGTTTAGTATCGCTTAGGTCGCTAGGTATCACTTCAAGCACTTAGGTAGTTCGCTCTGTATCGCTGACGAAATCAAAACTGAACTGCTTCTAGCCGGGGACCCGTATTTATATGCGAAGTCATCGAAATTTCTCGATACCGACGTTTCAAGGACATTCTAGCACAAAATAGTCGCATCGGGAGGCCATAAATCATTATTATTACTCTCGTAAGTAGGTACTTATCTACCACCTTACATGCAAATTTCGACTCTATTGTTAACACCGGAAGGTACAAATTCCCTTATCCACCCACATAACTACCTACTGAATGTTATCTAATAATAATAGCGTATGTCGGACTTTTCTGGAATTTGCCAGGCCTGAGTATGTACTCCTATTCTCGAAGCTTCGCACAGCAATGCGTTTTAATTATTTGATGCTACCCTTGGTTCCGTCGAAGATATAGCGTACTCAACTTTCACGGCGTAACAATATAAAGTTTCGTGCATGTGGCATACTGGGACATTCCCACGAGCAATGATATTTGATTTGATTTTCACTGACCTTCCTCGCTATGTTTTCAGACTCGCGGCTGAAAACACGTTCGCGACTTGCGGCTCGATGAGCCTCTATATTTCAGCAGCACTTGATACGGATTGAATTTCCGCTTCATATGTGGAAAAGCCAATAGCAAAAGAAATGAACGGTTATTTTGCTGTTTAAAGTTAAACTGTTGGTTTTGGCGTTACTGGTAATCAATTGAAAAGTTTTGAAGTTTTTTTTCATGCAGTGTAACTATACAATGCAGGATTGTTCGGTTGACTTACTGCTTCCTTGGAATGCAATGGGCAACTGATGAAACTTAGGCAGGTTTTAATCTGAAAAAAAAATTGACATTACGTCTCCTTCCATCCAGAGTGAAAAGGATTGTAATTATAGTAAGTTTTGGGCTATTCGTCGGTACAACTTGAACGACTTTGAAGAACGCTTAAGCGTCGTAAATGGGTGTACGAAAATGTTCGCCCGTTTCGCCGTATCTTATCGTCTTGCTGAAATAATGACGATGAAGTATTTTTCAGAATGTGTGTTTTTGTGAAATCATTTAATCATGAAGGTATAAAAAGCGGTCTCAGTGACTACAAGTATCAAGAAAATCAACGCAGCTTTTCCAACTTTGTTCCAATAACTATTACACATTTGTACGGGTGAGTAAATGTCATACATGTTATATCGCAGCAACGCTATGACTCCGGTACTGGGATGTTTCTGAAATATTTTCAACTAGTGGGAGAGACGAAGAATGTGATTTTATCATTTGAAGTCTGCAAATCCGTATTTCGATGTTACCTTACAAGAATGTTCATCGTATCTGACGCATGATCAATATATCCCTTTTCTTGACGATGTGCACTGTAGGATACAGTCAACTTTGAAAAATCATACTAAGAAAAATATTCTTACTTTAAACGAAATGTTCCTACTGTTTAAGAAAGGAACTGTTTCTGAACCCATTTACGTCATATCATGTCAATTTGAGGCAACCGTTTTTCAATTATAATCCAAATGCTGAACCCACTCAAAGTGGACCCCCCGACAAAGTTAAAATAATTAATATTTTATATTGTTTTTACATTATAATCTAATAACTGTGCATGTCACAGTAAAGTACATTAGTATAATAATATACGTGTCAAATGAATGAATTTTGATGCGAAATTGTATATTTGGTTTAGTAAATTAGAGCCAAACTGTTATGTATCTCACAGGATACACTGCCATGTTTACTGGTTTTTTTATGGTTTGGTGTAATGTATCGTGTAGTGCACACTGCCATGTTTATAGTGTTCTGATTGTTATTATTTTGTATTGATTACTTTTATGGTGGCGTAGTGGTGATGGTGTTAAAATAAAACAAAAGGTTCAGGATTCGATTCCCGGTCGAGACAAAATAGATTTTTTAAAATGACATAGCAAAATCTGTGCATATTTTTTTTGTCTAGTGTTTGAAATCTGGTTTTTGGTTTCTGGTCTTTTTATGGAACGTTTGCTTGTTTTGATTTTCGTTTCGCATGGTGGTTTATTAAGCTTGTTTATCTTAGGGCGAAGTACAGCCTTCCATTATAAGGGGCAGAAAGCTTTGTGCCAAAATTGAGCGTAAAGAAAACGATTCATCGACGGAGTCTGAAAATGAAACCCGGCAATTTTCAATTCGACATAGGGTAGACAACAAATCATCACCTTGATGGCCTCCATTACCATCGTCGATGAAAAATCTCAACCTGCTATCCAACGATGAAGTAATAGACGTCCAAAAACGGTCACTGCATCACCATTGCTAGCGTCTCCACTCACTACCAGTCGCGCAAAATTTGACACAATTGGTATCAGTACGACAATAAATATGTCAGTGCCGCAAGCAGCTTTGTAGATGTCGACCCTATATCAACGATCCAAAGAAAAAAAAGGAGAAAAAGATAAGGTTAACAATGCCTTATCCTGAAATTATAAAACATTACAACGCCCATATAGGCGGTGTTGATAGAGCTGATGTTCTAATTGCTCTCTATAGAACTGAACTGAGGGGACAACGCTGGTACCTACCATTGTTGATATCACAGTTGTTAAACATATCAAATACAAATAGTTGGATTTTATAACGGAGAAACATCGGTAATGGTTCAAATTCAGATACAATATTGCCAAAAACTTATTATTACTCCTCAGAACCACCACGAAACATACGGATAATAATGTAGAGGGTAGTCATTAAAACCAATATTATAAAAGCACCTGTTGCTAATTATGATAATTCAATAATTTGCAGTGACCAGCTTAGCCACTTCGCGACTTTTGGAACAGAAGGAAGGTGCAAACTATGTACCAAAAATCAAACTACTGTGTCATGTACTATCTACTAAGTAGTCAGATTATGCTAAATACTTGGCAGAAATAGTTTTTATACTTTTCACAACCAGTCATTTCTTGTTAAGCAAGAATATATGATCTAACCAATTAAAAATCATTATTTCATATACCATTTGTACTACTAGGTACCTGTTTTTGGCAATGTGTCTTGTGGGATACATTCACCTGAGATAGTCATTCCTTACAAACATGGCAATGTATCTCACAGGATACGGAAGGTATTTCATTAAACAAAAGGCTTTGATTTTTTTTATTATTTTTCTCTACGTTTTATGTTCATATAAAAAAATATTATTTGAAAAAAAAACTAGTTATTCAATTTTTTTTTCTTTGCCAAGTTAAGGGATATTTTGCTTTTTGTTTTTATTTTGCTATCTCTTTTGGTTTCTGCCAGTATAATAAAAATTTGGCACAGTTACTCGTGTTTTCTAGTTAGCATAAAATAAAATGATATTCTTCGAATATAAACTAAATATTCGTAGAGAAAAATGAAGTGGAAACCAAGACTTAAAGAGAATTTAAACACATCTCAAAGAACGATTTATAAGATTTCTTCCTTCAAGAGTCCACCAACACCACCACCACCACCACGGACGCCATAAATAAGATGTTTCCACGAAACCTACCGCAAAATTGCCAGAAACCCGGAATGCTTTTGAAATAGTTTATAAGTATTAGGGCAAGTCAGGTCAAAGCTCATTCACCTTAAACTTTTTGGGTACCTATTTAAAATGAACTCAGCGCCGATCTTTTGATTCGACAGCCGTGAGATCAAGCGGCTTTAGTATTAAAAAAAACCGAGCTGCAAGTATTATACAAGTTTTTGAACTAAATATAACATTCAATTCAGTTTAAATATCTTTGGAAACCAAGTATATTACAATAGAAAAATGTTCATCGTCATCATCATCATGCCGCATACTGCATCAGCCAAAAGACATCAACGGCTGGACAACACGGCTGGATAGTATGAATAGCATGGTAATTAAGAAAAAAAATCTAAATAAACATATTAAAACTAAACAACTTAAATGCAAGAAGTGAAAAATAAACTTTCACATCTCCCACATCTTCTATAGTGAAGTCATGCTCTTGAACTTATCTCATTTACACGTCAAGTAAGCACCGCTTAACTTTATGTTGGCTCATCTCACGCACGTCACGAACACGCGTGTAAATGAACATAAACATGAGCGTGATGTCTGCAGATACACCTTACTACCAAATTATCTGTAGCTAGCGGTGGGCGATTCCGAGATGTTTTAACAATCGAAAGAATCGGAGTCGACAAAATAAACCATCGAGTCAACCATGGATTCGCCGTTCTACAAATAAATCGAGATGATAATATTCGATGGTTTCGAGTCAACGGAATCACGAATCAGATGGATGCGAGACGCACAAGGCCGATCGTTGTGGCGACCCTTGGGGGAGTCCTATGTCCAGCAATGGACGTCATTCAGCTGAGATGATGAACGGAATCAACCGCTAGTTTTCGATTGTTTGAATCAGTCACTCTGACTCATCGGGTCTTGCTCGCTCACCAGGGTGAAGGGTCTGTCGATTGTATGCATCCAGCGGAGGTGCATGTTAGTAATCAGAGGCCAAAACGGGCCAGATTCGTGTCAAGCGAGCCATGCGTAATTCTAAACCATCGAGAAACAACTCGCAAATGATCAGGCCACAGGCCAGTCACTATAACAGACCGAGTCGGTCTCGAGTCAAAGTCGAAACAATCAAATTAAACCCCACCCAATCACGCATCGCTATCTGGAACACACAACAGAACACATGACGCACATACATATGCATGTAGTACACCCGACAACTGAAGATAACATACGCGGTGAACAGAATGACAATCGGTACTGAAACCCGGGACCGTGTTAGATATAAGAATAGAAGTTGATAAAGTTACACAAGATTTTATGTATTGTCTAGAGACTTCGATTTTGGTTTGTAGATTTTATGAAATCTAGTTAACTAGATGGTCGAAGAGGATAAAAAGTTCTGGATCTGGATTTGGACACGAGCTTCAGGCTATTCGATCAAATACGTCGAATTTGCGTGGTTTCATAAAAGAAAACCATTGGTATGTATTTTTGTGAAGATGATATAATTAAGATATTCGCAAGAGAACAAAGCTTACTGATTCAGCCCAAAGTATCGATAAACTTAAGTAGCAGGGGGCAAGGCACATCGCTTGTAGAACATAATGTTCGATGGGGACGAAAGGTTCTTGAGAGGCGACTACGTAGCGAAAGACGCAGTGTTGGAAGGCCTCCCGCAAGGTGGATCGATGACCTGGTGAGGGTTGCGCGAAGTTCAATGGATGGTTCGATGGTAGACGCGCAGAAATGGTTGTTATGATAATACTATTGGCGGTCTAACAGTGGACGTCTTTCAGCTGAAATAATGATGATGATGAAATCCAGTTGTTATCTAGATTTGTACCTGAATTTGAAACTTCAAGCATTTTTTTTTTATTTAGATGCGTCGAAATTACGTAAAAACCTTACCTAGTTTTCTTTTCAAATTATTTCTTTCTTCTAATGATTGAATTACAATCATGACATCAACCCATTTAACAAATTGATACAAGGAAAATTACTTGAATAAGTACGTCTGCCTAAATTATTCCTTTCTCTTCTTGATTTTTCTCCAATACCTCCTTATTGGAGAAAAATCAAAATTATGCCGAATGCTTCCTTAAAATATAACTCAATAATATGAACGAAGCTTGAGTTAATATTATGATTAGCTAGGAGCCGTGACCTTATTCTCTTTAAATATTCCTAAACATTTTGTTCTTAATAAAGAACTTTGAAGTCAAAAGTTAAGGTTTCGGGTCTTTGTTGTTTGCTAAGGTTATTAATTTTCTATTTATATTAGTTTTTTTTTGCAGTTATTAATTTATGTTTGCTCAAATAAAATAGAGATACGGTAATTTTATTTAAAAAAGTAGACGTCTTTCGGCTGATATAGCGTTGAGGATGAATTTTGTGAATAATTTGTGATTTTCGTGTTATCAATATGAAGATTCGTGATTCCTAGTTTTAATTATCTTGTCAGCCATACATAAACATTGCCTTGTAATATTAGTGTAATGACTCCATAAATCAAGTGAAAACTAAATACATGTCTAGTGCGACAGATGTATCATCTTGACATCATATTAGCTAAGTTAGTTACGCACAAAAAACTCAGCAACTGTTAAACTACATGTTAGATAATATTGCGTAAGGTAGTTTGTTATTCAGCTCTGATAAAGGGTGTGTGGCATGCTGCCTAGACATGTATAGAGCCGAGAGCGGTGTTTCCTTAATTTTCCGGCCTGTTGAACGCTGCGGGATATTGAAGATTTTCCGAGAAATTGTTTTTGTTTAAAGGAAGTAGCAAAAACCGGACTTTAAGCAAAGAGTTTGACAATATTATTAACTTGATTTTTGGCCCATCCTAGAGAGGAAGCCTGAGTCCCAGCAGAGAGGGGGAAAAATTATTAAATCTGATTATATTTTGCTTATGAAAAGATAAAAAACTATCTTCAAAATCAAATTTAAAAAAATATATTTGTATTTTGATATTCAAAAATACAAATTAGCAATTCTTACAACAGATTTATTTTATATTTAGTCCCGTAACACACCACAATGACAATACAGTAAAGTGCTGACAGTATGTTACGTAAGGACCGAGTTGTGGAACAAATAATTATGTAAATGTCGAGACGATGTAGACGAATGAATATTACCTCTAATAAATCTTCTTCGAATAAAATGAACTTACTTGGCTCGTCTACAATCTAACAAGAAAACAAATAGAGTACGTTTTGTCAGAGACATGACTAAGGTATGATTAAGTTAGTCTATGTTTATGGCCAAATACTTAATGGTCAAATATGTTTTTGATGTTCAAATGTATTTTTGACTAAATAACTCAATAAACAGCTAACTAAAATTTAATTAGGTAACTAGAATTAACTGAGTGAAAGGAGATTGACAGGGTGTGGACCAAGTCCTGCCCAGAATGAAGACCTAGTGCATTTTGTTCCTCAGGCCAATACTAATCATTAAACCGAAGCGCATCAAAATCGGCTCCTGGAGTCAAGAAAAAAAAAGGGGTTTTCTGACCTAACCTAACCTAAGTTAAAAATCTTTGTGTGGAAGTTTGACCAAGTGCTGCCCAGAATATACACCTAGTGCATTTGGTTCCTCAGGCCAATACTAATAATTAAACCGAAGCGCATCAAAATCGGCTCCTGGAGTCAAGAAAAAAAAGGGTTTTTCTAACCTAACCTAAGTTAAAAATCTTTGTGTGGAAGTTTGACCAAGTGCTGCCCAGAATGTACACCTAGTGCATTTTGTTCCTCAGGCTAATACTAATCATTAAACCGAAGCACATCAAAATCGATTCCTGGAGTCAAGAAAAAAAAACTGTTTTTCTAACCTAACCTAACCTATGTAAGTTAAAAATCTTTTTGTAGAAGTTTGACCAAGGACTGCCAGAATGAACACCTAGTGCATTTTGTTCCTGAGGATTGGCCTCAGGATTGGCCTTGTAAAGTTTATGAATAAAAAAGTACGATCACCACTATTAAACAAGCTAAAATAAATATTTGAAACTTTTTTCAAAGTACACTGAGAATATAGAACGTTAAACTCTTTAGTGCAAATAAAAAACTTAATTTGACTTTAATTACACGTGTTGAACTCTAGTCTTTTGTGACAGCGAGTCACTTTGTTCAGTAAAAAAACTTTTTTTAGTATAATTAAATTTTATTATTTTTATTTTTTGCTGTGTCCCACAGGGTACATAGTTGTAGGTATCTTAACTTTTTTAATGTTCTCATAATGTCTGTCTTTTGTGATAGCGAGTTACTTTGTTTAGTAAAAACGTTTTGTTTTAATATAATTATAATTTTATTTTGTGCTGTGCCCTACAGGGTGCATAATTGTAACTCAACTTTAAGCAATTAATGGAACATCTGTAATGACAATTATATGGTATGTAAATAAAGATATGAATACCAACAGAACCATTAGCAAGGAATAAGTTTACGTTCTGGTTAAAAAAACTTACTGTATAGGATATAAGTGTTTTTATATCAGGTTCAAGAGTTGATGAGACAAGACATAAAATGATTTCTCACCTAAAAAAATAAAACGGGACTCTAATCTAAACTGCCGCTACCACGCATACACTCTGATGAATCTACTTAACTAGTTTAGATATCCATTGCGCCTCTCCCTCTCGTTGATATGATGAATTTCCTAAATATCGCGTAATGTTTGCGTCGCACGCCGTATTATCTTTATCGTCTCTTTGTGAACGCTCTGACAATTTGATTGGCCCAGTTGAGTGACGTCATGAGACACGGACGTGCAGCTCGGTCGGCAGAGTTTCCGATAATTGAGGAAAATGTAAGATCGTCGATCGAACCAGATCCAATTAATTATGAAGAGACAGAGCACAATACTCTGTGTCAGAAATACATCAGCATAATATTCATAATATTCAGTAGGAATAGAATAAAAATATATTCGGCAAGATGAGGAAGCTGTCCATTTAATGTGAATAGCTTCAACAATATTAATGTATCTCTCATCTGCCTAGCCTTTTCCCAACTGTATTGGGGTCGGCTTCCAGTCAAGCCGGATTTAGCTGAATACCAGTATTTTACGAGGAGCGGCTGCCTACCAGACCTCCACAACCCATTAACTGGGGTAACACGGTACTTCATGGCAAGACTGGAGTCAGATTTACTGGCTTCTGACTATCCGTAACGACTGCCAAAGATCTCCAAATGACAGCCGGGACCAACGGCTTAACGTGCTTTCCGAGGCACGGAGGAAACACGTTATGTTAAGATGGTCACCCATCCACAGACCAACCTAGGCAAGCGTTGCTTAACCTTGAAGATCGACCTGTGCGGCTGTTATTATCTAGCCACGAGCTCCTCAATATTAATGTATCTCTAGTTAGGCAAATAAATCATTTTCTTTCTTTCAACAAGAGTCGTTTAAGGAGATAACAATCGCTTCCCCATTATTTTCGAAGGCCTCGCCCTACAATTGAATGTCATACACTATATCGATTGAGGCGAAACCTGTACTAGGTCACTAAGGAGATCGTTACCCTCCAGGTCATCTATGAGGCGCGAGTTCAAACGCGAGTCAGTTCCAACATCTTTCAACCTCGTCCCGAATTAAAAAAAAAAGTTGCATTTTACAAGGAATCGCTTCGCATCAAAGTGGCCTAGCCAACCGGCCGAATAACACGACCCACCCTCACTGCTCCGCACGCTGCACTCGTTGAACTTACCCCACTCCACATTTTACTTCTGAGCTATTACACTAATCTTCTTCTTCTTTTCGAATCTATGGCAAACTCGTCAAACTGTTTGGGCTCAGTAGGTGGCTACGTTAACTGCAGTATCGGTGGCGCTTATTAGATCCTCCAGGGTACAGGTGTATGGGTACTTGGGGCAGTCTAATATGTGGCTCACTAATATTTAACATCTTTCCGGTTCTGAAAGCAAATCTTTTAAATAATTATGCCGCATTACAACTCTGCATAGCTACATAAGCCCAAGTCATGTAGCTATGTGGGTCATGGGACGATACCGATGTTATGAATCAAAGGGTATTTACCCATTTGGGCAAGATACAGAAACATGATTTGTTACGGCAAGTGACCCCTAATATCCATGCATTGTTAGATAAATATCCCTGTAAATATTCATCGAAGTTTATCAATGATAATAAGCCCAAAACCAACCGACGATTTATTTAAGTTTCCTTTGACTGTGTATTTGAAAAATTACATAGGTACCATTAATATTTTTTAAAAGCTTAAAATTGCTCGAAACATTTTGACCAATTTACGATTCCGAGAGCCGGATAAATATTCAAGGGATTAGGCACACGCTCTGGCCGTAGTCAATGTTTGGACAAAATGCTATTTGGCAGCTTTCAGTAAACATCACCGAATGCAACACAAAACTTAACTTAAGCAATATTAAACTTTATTTCCTGACACACAGAATTCAAAATAATTTGCAACTCACTGCATCAGGGTCCAAACCACACATGTTTCGGATTCATCTCAATGCCAAGTCTGACCAACACCACATTACAATTTAACAGATACTTTTTAAACTAAGCTGGTAGAAATATACGGTATTTACAGTGAATCCGAACTACTAGACTTATTGACTGGAAAGATTATAATATAGAAGGAATAGTGTCCTGTATTCGTAGAACGATTATGATTGGATCTGATGATATTGGTACAATACATCTTAGCTATTTCTGTGTCGCGGACGAACTACTTATTGCTAGCCATCCGGTTGTCCACTTAGGATTGAGCCCGATTTAAGAGAGAGAGAGAGAGTTTGACGCGTACTACACAGAGATATTAGCAACCCGTAGGGGCTCAGTAGAGCTATGTCCGCTAGGGCTCCTGGATTTTTGTAAGTTTCCCAAGCCTTGAAACGCAAAAAACACATGTAGGACACAGATTGGCTTTGGTTGGTGAAAAAACCGTAAATTTTCCTAACCAAAAAATTAATTGATGCTTTCCCCGCCTTTGTTTGGAGTAAATACTGAATCAATTCCATTACACATTCAACAAGCTTTAAGTTCTTACTGAAAATCTTGTCGAAATATTCCAATTAAGTTTAACGTCAATAATGTTTATCGGTTAAATAAAAATAACTAAAAGAAAACATTCTCAAAGCGAAATGGGTCTAAACTCCGTGTAACAACCGCTTTAACTTTCAAACGAGACTTAAATTCAATTTGATTTTTCGTACTTCCCTCGAATAGTCGTTAACAGTAAAGTTTAGTAAACAATCTTAATAATGTTTAAGCAAAGACATCAGCGGGAACGAGTTTAATCTTGGAACGCCGACCATTACGAGTAATTGAAAAACGTTGGAAAACTTCTAAAATAATTATTTTCTAAAATGTCACGTTACAAAAGAACTATTGTAAACGAAAGACTTTGTATAATGGGTTCCTTTTATGATTATTGTCGAAAGTTCTTATTGATTACTGGCGCACCAATGCATTTTTGGCTCAATAAACAGCACGCGCTACGCCACGTCAAAATTATGGCATGAATAAGTAAAAGAAAATATGTGATTGCTTATATAAAAACTGCTTCTTACAAACAAAATCTTGTTTTCAGCAAACTAACAAACCTTACCCAGAGCGAGATTGGATTTCCGTATTGCCGCCACATCAGTTTTCAGTACTTCAGTCGAGTCGATGTGGTTGTAGATGTAATTTTGCGATGCAGGCAGCGCGGCATGTTGTTGACATTTACTCGTATTTTCGACTGTCGACACTATAAACAAATGGGTGAAATACATACCTCTAATCCTATATGTTGACCAGGCTCAAATCTAATTTTATGCAATAAAACTGGGTAAGTGCTTGTCAAACTGCTTTGAGTAAAATTTAAGTTTTGTTGAGTATTGTTGTTTTGTTTCTTAGAAGTTTGATTTTTTAACAGTTTTAAGGGAACTCAGACCCGAGTATAATATGGTTTTAATTTTGATTTGATACTTCAACGTGTTTCCGAAATAAAGGGTCCCGACAGACAGGCAGACAGGCAGACGGGCAACAAAGTGATCCTATAAGGGTACTGTCCTTTCATTTTGAAGTATATTAGTAGGGTTCCGCCCTAAAAATCAAATCGATTTCATTAAATTCAATTTCCATCATGTATGTTGCTGTTTTGAGCTTGAATACCTACACTTATAATTGACAACGTCACGTGGCATGACCTCTCAATGCGTACGTCGTTTGATTGGTTTTAAATTAAAAACGGTCAATCAAAAGTTTTTAATAAGAATATTTTCATTTATACGTTGGCCTTAATTACGAACGTACAAATGAAAAAACAACAGTCACTCGGCATCAAAAGAATGATGGGAGTAGAAAAATTGTAAATTATCAACACAGTGGTGGACGGTGGTAGGTTCAACACAATGTGACATAACATTTATGTTGACTTTGATTCGTTTTCACCGGTCTGGAAAGTTTTGTGTTTCTTTAAGAATGTTTTTCTTTACGCAAAGCTTATTTGAATAGAATTATTTTTCAAAATTAAACTTTTCATTTTAAATATTTTACGTTCAAAATCGCAACCAAATTATTACGCTTAGCAAAATTTTTGGTAAACATAAGATTACCAAAAATTTAAGATAGTCAGCTAGGATAATCAGTTGAAAAAAATTATGAAAAGGTCATTGCTTTATTTTACTTTTAAAACATAAAAGCTAAGTTTTATCCGCAACTTCATGAATTTTAAATGAGACACCCGCAACAAAAATTAATCTTGGAGAAAATTGCTTTCAAGCGGTAATTGTTTACACCAAGCAGTTTTTAAATCGAGAGTCAAACCACCCGATTTTAAAATCCACTCTTGTATTCAGTAGATAATCGTTTGTGACTCGACTCCTGAGATCTTAATTACTCAGATACCCGCGAAACGAGACACAATAGTAAAACAATAACAGCGCGGTCTCATAGGACCGGTTGGGGATTCAAACGTTAACACGATCCATTTAACAATCTAAACTGTTACAGGGAAGCTATGTAAAATGTATAGAAAAAAAGACGTACGTCTTACTATGACGTGTTAAAATGTAAGTCGCGTAAGCGAGAAAGAGAGGTGGATTTCTTTCTCGTTCACACGACAGACATTTTGACGACTGACCTGGTAAGGCTCTTGTTTTCATGTATGTTCATTTTCTGTGTATTTTTTTGCATCAAATAAATGTTCTATCAACCTATCATCTTGTCAGCGCGCTCAAAACAAATACAGTTTACCGCCATTTAGATGTCCATAGTTGATCACCGTGCAATGTGCATTAATAAAAATAAATGAATCAGGGACTAATTCTGCATGATTATGTTCCGTGACTTGTGCCAGGCTCCACCAGTACTGTCTCATTCGAACTACTTTATGAACCAATGGGAAGTCAGTGTTTTTCGCGAGACAAGGTAAACTGCGCTTTGAATTTGTTCGTTATTGACTTAGTTTCTCTATTGGTTGAACTTACAACAGTTTAATCTTATATACCGAACAAACTGTTTCTAACTTAAAAACTATGCATTCTTACAATCCGATCTTATATTTTAGAGAGTGTAATGTGAAGAATAAGTATCGACTGTCAATGAACCTGTTTCGTAGCAAGTCGCTACGTATCGGTTTGTAGCATATCTTTGTGGTCAGTTGTAGCACATTGTAGCCGATCGTAGCATATTATAGCTGGTCGTAGCGTATCTTAGCCAGTCGTAGGACATCATAGCCGGTTGTAGCACATTAAAACCGGTCGTAACACATCATAGCTGGCGATAAATTTATTTGTACCATCACTGTTTATGCAGTTAATAAATAAATAAAAATGCAGAGCAATGTAACGTCAAAATTTCAACAAGATTTGACGTAATAGCTGTTCAAGTTTAAACATGAGAACACATTTATAAGCCTAACTTGAACGAGCTTCGGTTAGAATATGTTCTACATGCTTCATGTACTTACTTCTCTACTAATTTACTAACTTACAGTGTTTAATCAAACTTGGTCCTAATAATGTTAATATGACTTCTTGTCGTATTACTCTATTGTAACTTTGTTCTAGAATATATATGTATTACTAAATGTGAATTTCTATTCAGCACAAAACTATGTCAGGTAATTATTGTAGGGATTAAGATTATTGTTAACAATTTAGACGCAGTGTTGCCGCTGCCATACACTAGATTCTTACGTTTTATAATTGCACATGTAGGCTTATGTGAAATAAAAAAGTGAACTTGAGTTGGAGGCCGACGAAGTGGATGGATGGCCTGGTGAAGACCACGGGAATCGGATGAATACAGGACGCACAGGACCGGTCATTGTCGTGACACTAGGGGCAGGCCTGTGTCCAACAGTGCAACGCACAGGAGCCGTGGTTGTGGCAGCACTAGGATATTTCTTTCTACTTCCATAGCAACTATAATAAAATTATCATGCAATATTTTTGCTTACAGGATTTAAAAACATTTATTCTATTAAAGAGGCCTTCTCATAAGCGTGCAAACGAGAAAAAGGGATGGAACTATACACCTTACATAGCTTTATTTAACAATTCAGTTTAGAAAGTCAAATGGATCAGGTCAAGGGCCTCAGGTAACTAGACACGATCACGTTTGATAGAACAGTATGTTTTATTGCGAAGTGTCAAACAATAAGAAACATGTTTATGTGGAAGTACCCTCGTCATCCATCCGCGTCCCTTGTCGATGAGCTGACAAATGGAGCGATAGTCTTGGGAGCAGTCAGTATGAAATATTAGCGTCTACTATCTGTTTAAATCAAACCCTTTAGTTACGTTGATTCTGTGTCCTGATATTATTTTATGCATTTTTTTTGTATATAATATAAACAAGAACTTGACTGCGATCCCATTTGATGGTAAACAGTGATGATATCGTTGATGATGGGGTGCACTAGTTTATTAGCCTATTCACTCTAGCTTTGAAAACACCCAAATTATGTATCTATCCTTTTTAAAAATTAAATTGAGCAGCCTACTTATTCCAATATGGGAAGACATTTCGTCGTCATCCGCAGAAATTGCGGTTTTTGGCTGACACTGTGCTTAACTAAAATTAAAAAATCGAGTAAAAATTGAAGTTTGTACTTCGAAAACCTGTGCCATCGTGTGTGCTGCTCTACCGTGAACTATTCAGGTATTGTAAAAACTCTTTCTTTAAGAGACGAGTTTAAGAGCGGAAAGCCAAACTTCAAATAGCAAGCAATATTTTGCCTAAACCGTGTAAACACCATGAAAATACGATGCTTCCACCAGTCTAATTTAAACAAACCTTTTGTACTGAGAGTATATTTTAAAACTACAATAATTAATTAATATTGTTTGCAATACTCTACTATTTTTATAAAGAGGCCCTACCGCGAGCTCTTAACGCGATCCTTTTGATGACCTATACTGAAATCTTAAATTGATGGATCTATGTAAAGTGTATACCTCCATCTCTCTTTCTCGCTCGCCAGACATTTTAACATGTCATGGTAAAGCCCTAAGAATCTGGATTCTGAAACGTTTCTCCGACATTTGTTTCACCGTTTAACGGTTCACCGACAGAACGATTCACATTTCATTATTTCACCGATAGAACGTTTCACTGGCGAACGATTCGCCGGCAGAACGTTTCACTTTTCATTATTTCACCGATAGAACCTTTTACCGACGAACGATTCGCCGACAAAGCTGTTCGTCTGCCCCTGGGGTATAAAACACAGGTTTTCGACATGTATCGTCTGTTTTTTATACCCTGAGACTAAATTGACACAAGTAACATCAAATTTACTATAGGAATGACGCCAGTTTTTTTGTTTTGAAATGTCATTTTAGTCTCAGGATTTAAAAAACAGACCATATATCTGTTTCCGTATTGTTTACACCTAAATCAAGGTGAAGACTTAGTGACTGACATACATAGACGAAACTTAAAGTTATAATTATATTCACCCTGTGAAAAACTAGTCAGAACAGTGACAAATACGTATTTGATTCAATGTCAATACGTCCTCACAACTTTCTGAGGAGCTCGTGACTAGATAATAGCCGCACTGGTCGATCTTCAAGGTTGCCACCGCTTGCCAAGGCTGGTCTGTGGATGGGTGACCATCTTAACATAACGAGTTTCCTCCGTGCCTCGGAAAGCACGTTCAGCCGTAGGTCCCGGCTGTCATTTGTAGATCTTTGGCAGTCGTTACGGATAGTCAGAAGCCAGTAAATCTGACTCCAGTCTTCCCATGAAGTACCGTGTTACCCCAGAAAATGGGTTGTGGTAGTCTGTTAGGCAGCCGCTCCTCGTAAAATACTGGTATTCAGCTAATTCGGCTTGACTGGAAGCCGACCCCAGTATAGTTGGGAAAAGGCTTGGTAGATGATGATGAATACGGAAACAGATCTACATGTCGAATACCTGTGTTTTATACCCCTGAGGCAGACGAACAGTTTTGTCGGCGAATCGTTTGTCGGTAAAAGGTTCTATCACTGAAATAATGAAAAGTGAAACGTTCTGTCGGCGAATCGTTCGCCAGTGAAACGTTCTATCGGTGAAATAATGAAATGTGAATCGTTCTGTCGGTGAACCGTTAAAAGGTGAAACAAATGTCGGATAAATGTTTCAGAATCAAAGGCGTACCATATTGACAGGTTTCTCCGCACCCTTTTAGAGATTTATTTTATCGGCATTTGTATTCGACATACCTTCCTATTATAATATTGGTTTTTGCGGGCCAAAAATCTGGGGCCTTTATGTAGTAAGAATACTACATAAAGGCCCCAGATTTTTTTTTATGAAATCGTTTTAATGTATGAATATTTTTTTTCCAAATAATTTATGTTAAGTTAAATAAAAAGTAATGTGCTTATAAAAGGTCATGGCTAAATATCAACAGTAAGAGATAATGTTACTTCCAAGTTCCTTTACGCTTCCCACTCTGCGACGAGCAAGAGCCTTTTATCGACTAAAGCCCACACGTTTAATTTCATTGAGTTGTTTTTTATTGCGAGGGCTGTGGTGACTCCTTCGAAGAACAATCCGCAACCTTGACAGATATTAGCCCTAGCTATAGCCTCATCAATTTTATTGACATCCTTTAGAGGCGCGCATAGAACACCCCGGGCTTGTTTCTTATTGGGCGGTTGGACAGCGTGTTACTTATAATCCATGGAGCTACCTATGACTAACCATTCGCAATCCTGCACCTACGGTGGCGGCAATCGAGTACCTGGCATCATTTAAAAAACTGCTGGTGGCCGAAGTTAGTAATTGTAAATTAATATATATATATATATATATATATACAGGGTGTCCCAAAACTCAACGATAATCAGGGACCGGATGAAAGGCCAAGCTATACCAGTTCTGGGAAAAATAAAAAATAAAATCCATATCACTCAGTTCAGCGATAATAGACATTTTTAAAAAAAAGTTGAAATTCGACACCCTTGATCGCATTTTCAAGGATTATGATCACCAATGTCACAATTTCGCTGTGATTTTTTTAATTTCGTGATCTTCATTAACGACGCTATTAATCGCAACTACAAATTATTGCAAAAAACATTGTTAATTTAATAAAATAAGTTAAGTTTTAGTGAGTCATGGTTCACAAAAATATTGTTCGTTAACTTTAACACTTCATATTGAAAAAAAATTGTACTACACTACCCTTGGCAAGTCATTTCAAAAGATGGCGCATTTAATCAAGATTTCAAAATGGTGCAACACTTGCCACTTTTCTTGCCATTAAATAAATTATTTCTTATTTTTTTCAAATTGAGTTCAATTTTGAACAACTCAACATTAGGAATTTTTGTTTCTAAAAGGAGATTGACAGGGTGTGGACCAAGTGCATTTTGTTCCTCAGCCTAATAATAACTAACTCTTTAAAATCTGCTCCAGGAGTCAAGAGAAAAAAAGAGTTTTTCCAACCTAACCTAACCTAAGTAAGAAATTGTTTTAAGGAAGTTTGACCAAGTGCTGCCCAGAATGAACACCTAGTGCATTTTGTTCCTCAAGTCAATACTAAGAAGCAAACCGAAGCGCTTTGAAATCTGCTCCAGGAATCAAGAAAAAAAAAATCTTTTTCCAACCTAACCTAACCTAAGTTAGAAATCTTTCTAAGGAATTTTGACCAAGTACTGCCTAGAATGAACACCTATTGCATTTTATTCCTCAGGCCAAAACTAATCAGCAAACCGAAGCACTTCAAAATCTGTTCCAGGAGTCAAGAGAAAAAAAGAGTTTTTTTTGCAACCTTACCTAACCTAACCTAAGTTAGCAATTGTTTTAAGGAATTTTGACCAAGTGCTGCCTAAAATGAAGATCTAGTGCATTCCATACCTCAGACCAATACTACACAGCAAACCAAAGCGCTTCAAAATCTGCACCAGGAGTCAAGAGAAAAAAAGAGTTTTTGCAACCTAACCTAACCTAGGCCAATACTAATCAGTAAAACACTAATTAGTGTTGGCCTGAGGAACAAAATGCATTAGGTGTTCATTCTGGGAAGCACTTGGTCAAACTTCTCAAAAAAGTTTTCTAACAGGTTAGGTTAGGTTGGAAAAACTCTTTTTTTCTTTTTACTCCTGGAGCAGATTTTAAAGCGCCTT
The DNA here is from genome assembly GCA_030763345.1 of Mythimna separata. Taxonomy (NCBI): domain Eukaryota; kingdom Metazoa; phylum Arthropoda; class Insecta; order Lepidoptera; family Noctuidae; genus Mythimna; species Mythimna separata. Next base: position 2,610,943 of record JAKKIA010000036.1, on the reverse strand, counting down.
CGGTTTGCTGATTAGTATTGGCCTGAGAAATAAAATGCACTAATGTGTTCATTCTGAGCAGCAGTTGGTCAAAATTCCTTAAAAAGATTTTTAACTTAGGTTAGGTTAGGTTGGAAAAAGTGTTTTTTTTTTCTTGACTCCTGGAGCAGATTTCAAAGCGCTTCGGTTTGCTTCTTAGTATTGGCCTGAGGAACAAAATACACTAGATGTTCATTCTGGGCAGCACTTGGTCAAACTTCTTCAAAAAGATTTTTAACTTAGGTTAGGTTAGGTTGGAAAAAGTCTTTTTTTTTTCTTGACTCTTGGAGCAGATTTCAAAGCGCTTCGGGTGCTTAATAGTATTGGCCTGAAGAACAAAATGCACTTGGTGTTCATTCTGGGCAGCATTTGGTCAAAATAACAATTTCTAACTTAGGTTAGGTTAGGTTGGAAAAAGTCTTTTTTTCTTTTTACTCCTGGAGCAGATTTTAAAGCGCCTTCGGTTTGCTGATTAGTATTGGCCTGAGAAATAAAATGCACTAATGTGTTCATTCTGAGCAGCACTTTGTCAAAATTCCTTAAAAAGATTTCTAACTTAGGTTAGGTTAGGTTGGAAAAAGTCTTTTTTATTCTTGACTCCTGGAGCAGATTTCGTAGCGCTACGGTGTACTGATTAGTATTGGCCTGAGAAAAAAAAGGAAATAGGTGTTCATTCTGGGCAGCACTTTGTCAAAAGCCCTTAAAAAGATTTCTTAGGTTAGGTTAGGTTGGAAAAAGTCTTTTTTCTCTTGATTCCTGGAGCAGATTTTGAAGCACTTTGGTTCGCTGATTAGTATTGGTCTGAGGTATGAAATGCACTAGATGTTCATTCTGGGCAGCACTTGTTCAAACTTCCTAAAAACGATTTCTAACTTAGGCTAGGTTAGGTTGGAAAAACTCTTTTTTTTTCTTGACTCCTGGAGCAGATTTTGAAGAGTTAGTTAGTATTGGGCTGAGGAGCAAAATGCACTTGGTCCACACCCTGTCAATCTCCTTTTAGAAACAAAAATTCCTAATGTCGAGTTGTTCAAAATTGAGCTCGATTTGAAAAAAATAAGAAATATTTTTTTTTATGACAAGAAAAGTGGCAAGTGTTGCACCATTTTGAAATCTTAATTAAATGCGCCATCTTTTGAAATGACTTGCCAAGGGTAGTGTAGTACAATTTTTTTTCAATATGAAGTGTTAAAGTTAACGAACAATATTTTTGTGAACCATGACTCACTAAAACTTAACTTATTTTATTAAATTAACAATGTTTTTTGCAATAATTTATAGTTGCGATTAATAGCGTCGTTAATGAAGATCACGAAATAAAAAAAATCACAGCGAAATTGTGACATTGGTGATCATAATCCTTGAAAATGCGATCAAGGGTGTCGAACTTCAACTTTTTTTTTAAAATGTCTATTATCGCTGAACTGAGAGATATGGATTTTATTTTTTATTTTTCCCAGAACTGGTATAGCTTGGCCTTTCATCCGGTCCCTGATTATCGTTGAGTTTTGGGACACCCTGTATATATATATATATATATTCATATATTATATATGGCAGCTATTACGACTTTAAGATGCTTAGTACCAACATACAAAGGCACTCTTACTAATAAAACGTTAATTATGTAAAGTAAAATTCTACTTACCCATCAAAGACCAATGCACTACAATGTGGAATAACTATCTGCGTACACAGTAGCACATTTCGCGTTATATGTATAAGATAGTTGTTTATACTTGATTAATATAATCAAGTTCCCTCAATTTACATATAGGTAGTATGTACTGCTATCGGTTAAATTAATTTATTCCCACTATCCATCAAAAGACGAGGTATGTTCTAATAATAAGCCGGTAATAATAAATTACGCATTTGGTATAGAGTCCATCCATCAATTAATAAATCATAACGGTTAATACATTACATTATATCAAAATATATCGCAGCGATAAATACGCTGAACGAAACGATACGACACGACATTTTAATTCAACCGATGAGACGGTTAAGAGGCTCTTTTAAATGTCTCCGATCCGTCTATCGTCAAATCGAGCATGGTTTAAAACGCTTCTTGTTTCATCAATTACGATCCAATGCAATTTCGGATGAATCGGAAATGCGGAAAGGTTAATTAACCCCTAAAAACTCTATTGGCATTCGGTAATTCGGTCATTCATTAATATATCAAAAAACTTATTCTCAAATGCCACTCATAAAAATTGTCACGACTTTATCGCCTAGGAGACAGGTATCGGAATATAGCTATGTGACTGACAACTAATATTTTCGGTTAGTATATATATGAAAACAACATGTTTTTGTTTGCTGTACTTACGTCTCACCTCTAACACGTTTCGTCGAGAAATACGCGGTAAACAATAGGATAAAATAAACTTTATTGTTCACCAAAATAGGATATAAACTTAAAGAGGCGATCTTTTCGCTGACAGCGATATCTCCCAGACCACCTTTAGATGGACTGTTAGAGCTTTAAGTTAAAGAAAACTGTTCTATCGTGAGACAGTGTGTATAGTGTCACTGTATAGACCAACAATAATATACGAATGTTTAATTATGTTACTTTTTTTAATAACTTTTATAATTATTATTAATCTAAAATATGTGTTAAGCCCCTAAATAATGTTTGTGGTAATTTAATTACATTACCACAAATACAATATTTTGTTCGATGGAAATTCAATAAATGTATGCTTCGTGTTATAAAACATATTTATGCAATTACCGTCGAACACAATGTACAGATTATATTATTATGAATCGAACTAATAATCTACGTGGTTCAAAGGATTTTACACAAGCAATTATTTTTTTTAACGTATGCTCATAGTTTATTTAAACTTCACTTTAACCTATCAATACCCGCGAAACGAGACACAATAGTAAGACAATAACAGCGCGGTCCTATGAGACCGGTCGGGGATTCATGAATTCATAAATACCGAATATGAAAGACGAGATGTTCACATAGACGCTGTCATATGTGGTGAATAGAAATAAAATTTTAATGTGGATTTTTAAGTTAAAAATTGTTTGCAGCAGTACTTTGTAGCACTCAAATTTAGTAAAAAAAACAACAATTCAAAGGTAGAAACTTTTACAACATTTTTTTTTTTAAATAATTTTTACGATATCAACAAAAGCTTCGTTTACGAGTATCCCTAAAGCAATCATAATTATGAATTATCACGTTATGTTTCGGTGATCAAGTGGCGTGTGGTTGACATGTTTTATGCGGGATATTTGATGAATATTTAATTGTCTGTCGTAGGACAGCTTACACTGAGTTAGAATGAAACTGCCCTTTCAATTTCCAGATAATGTGTTTGTGCAATTTTACATAATGTAATATACGTATAATTTAATGTAATATATTATATAAGCATCTAATATAACTTTGATTAGTAAGGCTGGCCTTTGGTGTTTTTTTTTTTTTTTTTTCTGGTAGGGGAATCATCAGAATGACTTCCCCCGCTCTTGGGCGGAGCGGGAGGGCGTGTCAGACTCTTACTGACTAAACCCCTACCCCGTTCCTTCGTTGCCTTCGTTCTGGGGGGGACTCGGTATCAACCGTTAGGAATACCACATGTTCCCCCCAGAGGCTTCGGCCCTACCGGGCCCCTACAGTTTGCTGACATCTCCTTGAGGCGCGCGTGGAACAGAACGCGCCGTTGACGACTGGGCTCGGTCCAGATTATTTCCAGACTGCCGGACGGCGAGCTACCCAGTGCTCGCCGTCCGCGAGCCCGCGCCTACGGTGGTCGGAAATCGGGATCGGGATCTCGGCGGCGGCGGCGTGAGGACCGTTCCCTCACGCGCTCGCGGTCAGCAGCCTCCTTCACGAGCATCACTGCTTCGCAGAAGGAGGCGACCGCATGCCAACCCTCCTCGCTCCGGACCATGGCCTGAACCAGGGCCCGGCGCGAGAGGTCGCCGCTCCCGATAGTCTCCACGAGGACACGGCGGTGCTCCGCCCAAGCGGGGCACACTTCTACCGTGTGCTCCACCGTGTCCTCCGGGCGGTCCACACAGTGGCGACACCCGGGCGTCCTCTCCTGCTTGATTCGATGCAGGAACCTCCCGAACTTACCGTGTCCGGTGAGGACCTGCGTCACACGGAAAGAGAGGACGCCGTGACCTCTTTCCAACCACTCCTCAAAGAGGGGCCTAACCGCCTCAATGACGGCGTGCCCAGCACTGGGTTGCGACAGTCGCAGTCGCCATGCCACCCTAAGATCCCGCCGGAACTCTGTCCGCCATGCCGCGACTTGTCGCGGCAGCGGAGTTTCGCCCCGGCGTTGCATCTCCACGCGCAAATCGTGCATGCGTGCAAGGACTGTTGCCTCCAGATCCCACGGTGGCAGGCCAGCGAGGAGGCTCGCCGCTTCGCGGGAGATCGTGCGGTATCCCCGCACCATCCGGATGGCCATGACCCTCTGGCAAGCGTTCAGCTTGGCCGCCGGTCGCTTACCTAGCGACGGCGCCCAAACCGGCGCCCCGTAAAGGGCCATGGACCGAACGATCCCCGCGTAGAGCCTCCGGCAGGGCCTTTGGTGTAGTGGTTAGTGGCCCTAACTGCTACGCTGGGGGTCGAAGGTTCCATTCCCACCCGAAACAAATGTTTGTGTGATGAGCCCGATCATTAAAATTGTTTATGTATTTAGAAATATGTAAGTATACTTATCAGTTGTCAAGTAGTCATCTCAAGGTCTGCTTAGTTTGGATCTAGATAGCGTTGTTTGAGTATTGTGGAATATTGTGTTGTATGAAGTTAATGTCGAATGGGATGCGTGATAAACAAAATGTTTAGCTGCTATATCTATATCGCTACCTTTGGGTAGAAAAGTCGTATAAACCATTTTGGCCAAATTGAGTTAAATATACCATTTTTCTCATAATTTTTTTCTCTATCGATCTGTATATACGAAATGTAGAAATTCGCTCAAAAATGGTTAATACGACCCAGAAATTTTCGGTCTCATAAAAAAGATAAATTTTCAAAGTAAAAGCCAAATATTATTTTTTTGTAATTTTGTTATGGCATAATGACCATAATTTATATTAACGGAGGGTGTAAAAATAATTGTTAATTGTAAATGGTTTATACGCCCTAAAGTGTTAAATGCATTAATTGTAAATGGTTTATACGACCTAAAGTATTAAATGCATTAATTGTAAATGGTTTATACGACCTAAAGTATTAAATGCATTAATTGTAAATGGTTTATACGCCCTAAAGTGTTAAATGCATTACTTAAACCCAGGTTAAAATCGACGTCGTAAATCCAAAGATAGTTCGCAACGTTTGGTGTAAAAACCATGATCATTGCAAGTCGCACTTTACTTTAGGATGTTTGTCAAGTAAAATGTGTAAGGAATGAACCTGGACTGGTTCTATCAGATGAAGAAAAAATCAAAGAGAGGTGGAAGAAATATTTTGAAAGACTAATGAATAAGGAAAATGATTGGAGTGGGATTTTAGAAAGTAAACCAGAAAATGTGGGGTTATTGAGAATGGTTAGTATGGTTGAAGAATAGCTGTAAATGGAATGAAGAATGGTAAGGCCATTGGCCCAGTTTGGAATACTAGTTGGAGTGTGGAAGTTACTGCGAGTGGATGGACGGATGTGGTTAGCGATGTTCTTCAATAAGTTGTTGAAAGAAGAATTTATACCTGATGATTGGTGCAAAAGTTCTTTAGTGCCCATCTTTAAAAACAAAGGTGATTTTTTTGAGTGCAACAATTATAGAAGAATAAAGCTAATGTCACATACTATGAAAGTCTGGGAGGAAGAAGTATTAAAAGGCGTTTGAGATATAAGAGTGAAATTTCACAGAGGCAATTCGGTTTTATGCCTGGTCAGGATACAACGGATGCCATTTTCGCTATACACCAGCTGTACGAGAAATACAGAGGTGCACATAAAAACTTGCATATGGTATTAATTGAGCTCGAAAAGGCATACGACCAGGCACATCGTAAGGTTCTGTTGTGGGCCCATAAGGAGAAAGGTGTGCCTGGGAAATATGTACAGTTGATCCGAGCGATGTACAGTCGGTGTAGTACCCAAGTCCGGTCTACAGTAGGCACCAGTGGCAGTTTGAATGAGGTGGTCGGCCTACATCAGGGGTCGGCTCTCAGCCCTTAACTTTCCCTGCTGATAATGGACGCATTGACGTTAGACATTCAGGAAGAAGCCCCCTGGTGTATGCTGTTTGCCGATGATATTGTGCTGGTTGCCGAGAGTGACCTAGAGGTCCAGAGCAAATTGGAGGTGTGGTGGCATAGACTGGAGAGTGTTGGCGTGAAATTGAGTAGAACCAAAACAGAGTACTTGTTCTGCAATTTCGGCGGTCCCTCCAATCCTTCGCCTTTAGCCCTCGCTAGGACATTCATACCAATTTGTTACGACTTTCGGTACCTCGGGTCGCTTGTCCAAGGAAATGGTGAGGTAGACCGGGACATAACACATCCGATCAATGCAGGATGAATGAAATGGCGACAGGTCACGGGAACAACTTGTGATCCACGGATGCCCCTCAAGTTGTAGGGTGCAATCTACAAGTCCGTGATAAGACCTGTCATACTGTATGGATCAGCATGTTGGGCTGTGAAAAAGATGGATGAAAAAAGATTGCATGTAGCGGAGATGAGAATGTTGAGATGGATGTGTGGTGTGACAAGAATGGACAAAGTGAGAAATAAATGTACTAGGGGAAGTTTCAAAGTGGCGCCAGTGACTGAAAAGTTGGAAGGAAATCGTTTGTTTTGGTATGGGCATGTGAAGAGGGGGGATGAAACGCATGTTACTAAAAGAGTTCTGAATTTACATGTGGATGGATGGAGAGGGAGAGAGAGGCCAAAGAAAAGATGGATGGATTGCGTAAGGACCGATAAGAAAGAAAAGGAAGTTATGGTCTATCAGTTTAGGTAGTTAACTAAAGGTAAACAATCTTGGCATGTCTTTTTATCTAAAAGTTGTCTATAAATTGTATGTAAAAATCTTTGCAACTAGGTATTTACCTAAATCGATGTTAGCTGATAAACTAAATTTAAATAATCTTTGTGTATATTATATAGGACCTCTAAAATATAAAAAGACATACCAAGATTGTTTACCTTTAGTTAACTACCTAAACCGATAGACCATAGTGATAGTGTGACGGACGACAGGACAGAATGGAAGAAGAAAACGTGTTGCACCGACCCCAAGTAATATGGGATAAGGGCAAGAAAAACTTTACGACCAACACACAAGGCTTGCATTTTGCGCGCAGTGACAAGCAAAAGAACGAGCGCGATAGATAGGTACCGGACAGATATCATTGATTAGAAGGTATAAATGTTGGTTCAGGTAGTTTTATTTTATTTGAATCGATCATTATTGGGTATTAGAATAATGATAATTGAGTTCCTACTAATTCTATGAGTAACAGAATTATTTATTAGTCAGAATTCAATTGATCTATGATTATAAATGGTTTTTAATACAAAAAAATTACATAAATTTGGGTTTTTACGACATTAAATGTGACCTTAAGCTTACCAAAAATGGATATACGACCCACACAGTTTTTTCAAAGCACATTTTCATGGGGTGTATAAACCAAGAATTGTTTTTTTCTTAGACGTAAATGCAAGCTAACTTTGAAACTAAAGAAGATAGACAGGTTTTGATGATTTAACCTTTTTCATTAGCAAAATGTAAGAACCTTTCTCATAGATAATTTTTTTATAACTTCAAAAGCAAAAAAGTTATGAATTTTTTTGTAAAAAATAAATAGTTTTTCGGCTCTACTGAAAAGTCGGGTTTTGGTTTATACGACCTTTCTACCCAAAGGTATCGATGTATATATAACTACAGTAATTTTCCACACACCAAAGGGGTTTGGCAAATTGTTAACGAATGAACTTTATCTATTGATATAAAAATCCCGATCCCGTTTAGAGCACAGAGAAGAGAGTCGGAGAGTCTTCTTCTTCCTGCCCTTATCCCAAATTATTTGGGGTCGACAGAAGAGAGTCTGAGACGTACGACTGTAAAATGTTATGTGCGCACAAATCGTCCATTTTGTTCTCAAACGCGCGACGCTGCTCAATGGAACGATTGAATAAATGTAAACGATGATTTACAATGTTCGATTTACCAACAATAAAAAGTATATGAGTATGGATAAAAACACGCTTTTATTTTTTTATAGTGGGATTTTTAACAATAAAAATCAGAAATTCTAATATATCAAAAAGTCTTACGTACTCGTTCATATCATATCAACTTTTTTATTTATTTTTTATCATGCGTTGACTCGCGTTTCACCACTACCTCACCAGCCTGATGGTAAGCGATGATGGAGCATTCTTGGCTAGAAGAAACCTATAGGTAAGTATACTCTTAACATAAAGACCCCTAAGTTATATACAGGGTGTCCCAAAACTCAACGATAATCTGGGACCGGATGAAAGGTCAAGCTATACCAGTTCTGGGAAAAATAAAAAATAAAATCCATATCACTCAGTTCAGCGATAATAGACATTTTTTTTAAAAAGTTGAAATCGACACCCTTGGTCGCATTTTTAAGGTTTGTCATCACCAATGTCACAATTTCACTGTGATTTTTTTAATTTCGTGATCTTCATTAACGATGCTATTAATCGCAACTACAAATTATTGCAAAAACATTGTTTATTTAATAAAAATAAGTTAAGTTTAAGTGAGTCATGGTTCATAAAAATATTGTTCGATAACTTTGGCACTTCATATTGACAAAAAATTTTACTACACTACCCTTGGCAAGTCATTTCAAAAGATGGCGCATTTAATCAAGATTTCAAAATGGTGCAACACTTGCCACTTTTCTTGCCATTAAAAGAAATATTTCTTATTTTTTTTAAATTGAGCTCATTTTGAACAACTCAACATAAGGAATTTTTGTTACTAAAAGGAGATTGACAGGGTGTGGACCAGGTGCATTTTGTTCCTCAGCCCAATACTAATCAGTAAACCAAAGCTCTTCAAAATCTGCTCCAGGAGTCAAGAGAAAAAAAGAGTTTTTCCAACCTAACCTAACCTAAGTTAGAAATCGTTTTAAGGGAGTTTGACCAAGCGCTGCCCAGAATGCACACCTAGTGCATTTCATACCTCAGACCAATACTAATCAGCAAACCAAAGCACTTCAAAATCTGCTCCAGGAGTCAAGAGAAAAAAAAGAGCTTTTCCAACCTAACCTAACCTAAGTTAGAAATCGTTTTAAGGAAGTTTTACCAAGTGCTGCCTAGAATGAACACCTAACGCATTTTGTTCCTCAGGCCAGTACTAATCAGCAAACTGAAGCGCTTCGAAATCTGCTCCAGGAGTCAAGAGAAAATTTTTTTTTCCAATTTTTTTGGCCTGAGGAACAAAATGCACTAGGTGTTCATTCTGGGCAGCACTTAGTGAAACTTCCTTAAATCGATTTCTAACTTAGGTTAGGTTAGGTTGCAAAAGCTCTTTTTTTCTCTTGATTCCTGGAGCAGATTTTGAAGTGCTTTGGTTTGCTGATTAGTATTGGGCTGAGGAACAAAATGCACCTGGTCCACACCCTGTCAATCTCCTTTTAGTAACAAAAATTCCTTATGTTGAGTTGTTCAAAATGAGCTCAATTTGAAAAAAATAAGAAATATTTTTTTTAATGGCAAGAAAAGTGGCAAGTGTTGCACCATTTTGAAATCTTGATTAAATTCGCCATCTTTTGAAATGTTTTGCCAAGGGTATTGTAGTACAATTTTTTTTCAAAATGAAGTGCCAAAGTTAACGAACAATATTTTTATGAACCATGACTCACTAAAACTTAACTTATTTTATTAAATTAACAATGTTTTTTGCAATAATTTGTAGTTGCGATTAATAGCATCGTTAATAAAGATCACGAAATTAAAAAAATCACAGCGAAATTGTGACATCGGTGATCACAAACCTTAAATATGCGACCAAGGGTGTCGATTTCAACTTTTTTAAAAAAATGTCTATTATCGCTGAACTGATTGATATGGATTTTATTTATTATTTTTCCCAGAACTGGTTTAGCTTGACCTTTCATCCGGTTCCAGATTATCGTTGAGTTTTGGGACACCCTGTATATCAGGAAACAATATCGACTTACCTAAGTATTACCTCATGGTTTTACTTCATGGTTCTAATAATAGAGCACCAAATAATAAATCGTACGCTGTATTTTTAAAAACAAAAATACATAATAAGAATGAAGAAAACCAAAAACGAACCGACATCATTCGTATTAAACCCACGCAGAGAATTAGGTACCGGCCAGCCAACAAATGTGTATCTGTATAAACGTACGAGTATAACATAATATTTGTTACATTTGAAAAAGCGACGGGTGGACCACCCACCCACGCTCTGCTTTTTCAAAGTTTTCTCTCGGATTAACCAAGTACTTTTTTAGTGGAAACTATAATCGAAAAGTGTTAAATATTGGAACAGAAATATGAGGGTAAGAAAAGTAAGAAATGTAGGAAATATTTATAACTATAAACAAAATATATTACAGTGGCAACGAATGTTGAAATGGCGAAAATTTTCGAAAACGATAAAGTCATAAACAGTTAAAGGATATAAAATATTTGCTGACAACGCCAGATTTTTTTTAAATTTCATAATTTTCTGAAAAATTTCGAAAACATCATTCATTCCTCTTATGTGTAGATAGGGAAATATCTACAATTCTGCGAGCAATATTGGTAGCAAAACAGATAGTCGATGGGGACGAAAGGTTATGGATTCGCGATCACGTACCGGAAAACGCAGCGTTGGAAGACCTCCCATAAGTAGATATAGCTACCTAGACCTCACTTTTGCCTGCCAACTATTCCTTCCACGGTCGGCTCCTTGCTCAGGCAATTGACGAAGGTCTCAACTACGCGACCCCTGTCACACTCACGCTACAATAGAAAACTGAAACTGATGGCGATGTAATAAAAACACATCTTGTTTGGAAAAAAACAATTCAGAAGAAATTCGTTATTTTATTTCAAGGTCAATTTAATTTGTAAAAGATTGTGACGGAATATTCTACAGGATTCTTGTTTGAGATAGGATTATTTTTTTTGCTTCAGCGAAAGTATAATTTGGTTTCAGGAATACAAATGTAATTTTTTATTGTTTCATTTTGGACAATAGGAATCATATTTTGTAGTATTAAGCGCAGGCCACACCGCCAGCTGGCGGGCATAGCGGGCGAAGCGAACGAAGGAAACTAAACAAAATACGCGAGATATTGGCGAGCTAAACTATGTTGGGTTCACACCGAAAACTACGGACAGACAAGCGACGGGCGGAGCTGGCGGAGCGGGCGGAGCTGGCGGAGCGGGCGGAGCGGGCGAAGAGGGTTAAGCGAGCGAAGCGGGGGCGCACTGCTATTCGAAAGACAAACGTCGACTAGTCTACTCGAAACGGGGAGGACGGGCGAATGAACCGAGCGAGCGGGCTGGCGTAGCGACACCCGCTACGCGGGCGTAGCGGGCGTAGCGGGCGTAGCGGGCGTAGCGGGCGAGCTAAGCTAGCGAAGCGCGGGCGCGCCAACGAGGTTTCGCTGGAATCGTCGGATATTTCGTTAGCTTAGCTCGTCAGGTTAGTTGGTAGCTCGCGGTGTGAACCGAAGTATGTAAAGAAGTGAAACGATGTTCGCCCACCAGGCCCGCCCGCCCGCCAGCTGGCGGTGTGGCCTGCGCTTAAAGAGGTGAAACGATGTTCGTCCGCCAGGCCCGTCCGCCCGCTAGCTGGCCGTGTAGCTGAACAAAACAAAATTCTTAACCTCTACCTTACCTATAAATATTTTCATTGCCAGCAAAAGTCTCGATAATGACGCCACGTGTAGTTGGGACATTCAGTTCCCTTCAAAATGGTTATGTAATTGTCATGCTTGACTGCTCGTGAACGGGTGCCGTCAGTTGAGATTGGTCATCTTTTAACTGCTAGTGGCTTATTTCAATTTTTTTTTAGTTACTTTTCTGTTTTTATTATTTATCTAATCCCACATTGTGCCTACACAATGGAAGCGACAAGAAATATGTAACTCGTAATATGATTTAAAAAAGTGTCTATGGAATTTCTTGCATTTTGACTTTTCAAAAGTGCCTGTAAATGGTCTATTTGAAAACAAAATCTGATTTTTGAAAACCACATATTCCTGGAAGACCTGGTATATTCCGCGGATGCCTGAATAAAAAAAAAACAGGCTGCAAAATCAAGTGGGCGCTAACAGAAGCAGATATTCAAAGCCGTGAACTAACAAAACAAAAAACAGTTAACCCTTTACCATTGTGTTCCGCGCCGGTTGTACTTGAGTCTATTGTCAGCGGTCTCTGTTTCCGAGTATTGTTTGTTAACACTTTTAGTTTCAGTAAAGTAAGGAGACTTTATAAATTAAGTCTGTGTATTTTCAGGGCTTTACAATTGTAACTTTAAGGGCCTATTTCACCACCTATGATTAAGTTTCGAGTATCTTACTTGACAGATAATTTCATACAAATTCTGTCAAATTTTTGAATTTATTCAGTGAGTAGTGCCTACTCGGACATTGTGAAACAGGCCCTTAGTGTTACGGTCAAATATTAAATATTATAAAACTAAGTTACAATAAAATTTCAATCAAACGTCAGTCAGGTTATATATTCCTTCAATTCTTTTACAGAACAGCATTTTTTAGACGTTATTCGCTTTCTATATCTAATGGCTAGCTGGCTGGCTTGGCGGCAACTGTCACTCCCACCACTTCGGCCACGTGGTGGGACGTGACGTCATTGCGGCGGCATTTGGCTAGCTGGCTGGCTTGGCGGCGATGTTCACCTCCCACCTCTTTGGTCACGAGGAGGGACGTGACGTTGCGGCGGAGTTTAGCTTGCTGGCTATCAGCGCAGTGGCGACATCTTTTGGCAGGCATTACATTCGGCCATCCTGTAACCATTGCTCCCGCAATGGGAACACAAGAATAATATTAGTCAACAATCAACATAGCACGGACAATGGAACCCCTGACCCCACCCAGATCAACTCTTCAGCAGATCTACAAGATCTTCTGTCTCTAGCTGCTCGTCAACACTACTTGCACTATCGGACTTGGGCGCTACACTCTTATATGGGCGAATGGTGTGTGCTGATACTAGACCGGTAAACTGTTTATATCCCCTGAGTCCTTTAATACTTCTAATCCTGTATCGATCGTTGCCTAAAACCTACCTATATATCGTCTAATTTAGAGTTAACTTTGCTACCGCTGTTGATTAGCGCTTGACGCCATAATACATAATAGTCGTCTTTTTTATAAACAGTACTATCCTTACGTTTTTTATCATAGTTTCGCTTCATTTTCGAACTAGTTACCAGATTGCGTTTGCGAGCTTTAACCTATCAATACCCGCGAAACGAGACACAATAGTAAGACAATAACAGCGCGGTCCTATGAGACCGGTCGGGGATTCATGAATTAAGACGCCTAGACCGAACAGTATCCGATACCTGATTGGGAATTGAAGCGTCGTATGCGGGCCCACCAGTTTGAGCAAACTTAAGATCATATGGCTTATAGCCTGTGGTTGCATTAACCGTATTATTTATACCCCAAATTACATCAGGTAAGCTATTATCCCAACTGTGGGACGCATCACTAGGTTCAGTGGTCCGTAAAGCATCCAATATTGTACGGTTAGTGCGTTCCACCTGACCGTTTGCTCGCGGACATGCACGTGCCTCACATCATCATCTGCCTAGCCTTTTCCCCAACTACATTGGGGTCGGCTCCCAGTCAAGCCGGATTTAGCTGAATACCAGTATTTTACGAGGAGCGGCTGCCTACCAGACCTCCACAACCCATTAACTGGGGTAACACGGTACTTCATGGCAAGAATGGAGTCAGATTTACTGGCTTCTGACTATCTATAACGACTGCCAAATATCTACAAATGACAGCCGGGACCTACAGCTTAACATGCTTTCCGAGGCACGGAGGAAACTCGTTATGTTAAGACCCATCCACAGACCAACCTTGGCAAGCGTTGCTTAACCTTGAAGATTGCTATTGCATTTAATATATTATGCCTAAATTGTTTTTCCGTAGCAAATCTCTTAATCTTAGGAAATATCGATTAATTGTATCGTATGATCGCATCCCTATTTTTGACGTAACTATGGCGAATGGTCTTTTATTATTGTCAAAGTCCTTAGTTACCTGGCAGTAAACGTCACTTGCTCTCTGTAGTTTTATCGGTGTTTTGGTGACTTTTAACATGATTTTATCGCATATATTACGACTTGATTATTTTAACGGTCTCCGATTGCTTTTAAAAACGAATTACTTGGCTGTGATTTTCGATACTGTATACCTACCGTTCAAATTATAAGTAAGCACTCAAAAACTGACTAACGTATTGGTACGCTATCGAAAGTGTATTTTGTATAAATTGTGGTTCTGCTGGTGGTTCCTGCGGCTGGTGTTGTTGGAAAATGAACAGATTCAACCCCCCTGCACAGTATTTAGACAATATTTTGATTGTTGATGTAGATGTAGAACAATAAAGTTGAACTTTAAAATCTGTGTTTTATTTCTTGTCCAAAAATCACTTATTTCCACCTAATTGGGAAGGCTGGTTTCATAGGCACGACTTTCAAACGTACGTTGTTTCTGTTTATCTTATTAGGTACAACATGAACTCTAAGAATACAGGTACCCATACATGAACGAACGAAGTTCTACGTACTACTCGTATGGGCTATGTTGATTTTATCTATAGGTGTCTTTCTCGTCTAGGGTATGCTTAGGTATTTACTGCAAAAGGCTATGCTGGCGCAGTACGCGTTTTTGGCAGATGACAGGCAATTTTTATCTAGAAATAGGCAGTTAACATCAGTGGCGCTTACCGAAGTCATGTCCTGGCAGATAACAGCCAATTTTTATCAGGCAATAGGCAGTTAATATCAGTGGCGCTTACCGAAGTCATATCCTGGAAAATAACAGGCAATTTTTATCAGGCAATAGGCAGTTAATATCAGTGGCGCTTACTGAACACTACACTACATATTCTGGCAGCTTTCAGCATGTAACAAGACTCTCCTTCCAGTTGATATCCTTTTCTCCAGTGTTGATTATCTTTAGGTAGCCAGAGCTGCCGCTGAGCACGGTTGCAGGGATCGAGTAGGAGATGTCATGGAGATCATAGTAGTGCACTGGAGTTGCTACGTTTTTTGCTTCAATGTTTTCGGTTATTTCAACTTTAATGATCGATATTCCCGGCGGCAATGATTTACGCAGTAATACACATATATGTCAATGCCTGGCGGCAAACATTCATCGGAGTTCGTCTTGATCTGGAAACCCCTTTATTCTTCTGCAACGTTCAGCTGACACGGGAAACCTGGGGCTTTTTGTAGCAAGACTGTTCCATTTTTTGAAACCTGGCTGCCGGTATAGGGCTTCATGAATTTTACATGTCTTCAATTGTTTTTTCTCTTCCAATGGTGGATAATCTTCGTCTACCATGAAGGCGTATCTTGGTCAGAATCGGTGCTTTCATCTTCTTCACAAATTTGTAATTTCATTTAGCGTGGATCCCACTTCTGAATTATAAAACTAAGTTACAATAAAATTTCAATCAAACGTCAGTCAGGTTATATATTCCTTCAATTCTTTTACAGAACAGCATTTTTTAGACGTTATTCGCTTTCTATATCTAATGGCTAGCTGGCTGGCTTGGCGGCAACTGTCACTCCCACCACTTCGGCCACGTGGTGGGACGTGACGTCATTGCGGCGGCATTTGGCTAGCTGGCTGGCTTGGCGGCGATGTTCACCTCCCACCTCTTTGGTCACGAGGAGGGACGTGACGTTGCGGCGGAGTTTAGCTTGCTGGCTATCAGCGCAGTGGCGACATCTTTTGGCAGGCATTACAATATGAAAATAAGATTCGGAAAAGGAGTAAATAAACATAATGAGGTATAATCATTATGTTTATTTTAGTATACAGGAAAGTAAAACCTTTTAAACTGTTTTATTATTTACGTGAGCAGTGTTCCAAAATACGAAGCATTAGAAGCCTCTCTCAAATTCGACCGAAGACTTGGTAAGAGTCACTTGAATTTGTTGGATTTGAGACGCACAGAACTTGGGGGAGGGCTACATGCAGCAGTGCACGTCTTTCGACTGATATGATGATGAAATTGATTAAGAAACATTAGATTGGGACACATTCACCATGCCATTCCTAGCTGAGACCTGAGCCCGTATCACGAGCTCTTAATGCAATCCATTTGACAAACTTAACTGCATTGTTAAAGGGATGGAGCTACATAGGGGTAAAGCTCCATCCTTCTTTATTGTTCGCACTCCTGTCATTTTTATGGGTCGACCGCAAGAGTCCTGGGCACCGCAAGGCAAAGATCTTTCTTTGCAGTAGGTTTTAGTTAGAAAAAGCTTGACACGCCCTTTCACTTCGCCTTAGACTGGGAGATATTCATCCTAAAAAGTGTTTGTCATTTGAACACGTCGTGGTTAGATAAGGCCCCTGTTCTTGTTTTGTATTCATGTGATACAGTAACATTTTAACTTATTATTTTAATTTTTAGTACCTACCACTCAAAGTATTGTCATAAAGGGTAGCGAAGGTAGAAAGGTTTAGTTCTCTACACAAACAGCGAATAACGCCGATCGAAACTTTCTTGTTTTGTGGAGTCGCGCGGCCAAAGTTATGAGTGCTCGCACTCGTGAACTGCCTACGTGCTGACGCTGACGTCATCTGAGTTACTACTATGTAATGTTTTTAAAATAAACTTTAATAATATTATAGTGTAGTAGTGTGTAGTGTGTAAGACTTAATTTAATTGCACCAGATTTCTTAACCAGGTTTCTCCGTCTCTTAGATTTGGTTGTTACACGAACAAGTCTGAGATCGCGTGGTTTTTAATTTAGGTTTTCTTTGGTCTTCTTTGAACAGATATGGAGTAGGTATTAAAAAAAATTGTTTCTACAACATTAAAATTTTTGCAGCAAAGGGACAGGCTACAAAGTTATTTCCACAATAATCTCGAGCTCGTTTGTTACCAATAAACCAACGCAACGTACTGAAGTTCACATTGAAACAGTTCCGTGCGGAGGCAATTAATCCAGCGGTCTGCTACAGGTGCCTTTATTGTTTTAATGTTATATCAACTAACTGTTGTTTGTTTAGTACAAAAAAGAGCCGTACGGTTGTGCTATAAGATTCTTTATTAGTCCTCTTTTATATCTTATCAAGAAAGAATGTCAAATACTTTTTTCTTAATTTCTATCCATATTTCAAGGCGCTTTAGTTACGTACAAATGCTGGGTTTGAATAAACAATTAAAAAATCCAGCTCGAGAAGTCACGAAGGGAATGTGAGAGTACCAAAGAAGCACTGCAGTTATAAAGAAAAGGAGCCATCGTAGTGACTGAAAGTTTACCGCGGAGTGTAAAGGAGAAGAGAATTGATGGTGCGACAGGGTTTTTATTTTTGATATTGTAACACATCGGGACCATACTTACCATGGTCAATATTTGAAGACTCCACGTTTATCACGCGCCGATGTTTGCAACTAGCGTTAGGTATGAGCCTGTTTCAGCTGTAGGTACTTGTTACGTGGCGGATTTCTGGTTCATGAGTGGAAAAGTCAAATGGATGCGGAATTAATACGTTTTGTTGACACGTTAAGCTGATAGTGGTTTTGGTGGTGAGCTGATAGTAAAATGGATTGAATATTTTTGAGTGCTTTTGTTGTCAAAATATTTTCAACTTTGGATTACAATATTCAATTAATAAATTAATTCGTTTTTAATAAATTGTTATTATCAAAAAAAAAAATATTATTATAAAGCTTCTTATTTTTGTGTCAATCTGACACAAATCTGTATCAAAAATATTATATATAGTGGATTCACAGCTTTTGTATTCAATACGTTTTTATGCCAGACAGGCATATTATTTATATTTGAGGTAAATTTTATTCGTCATTTGAAAAATCAACTCATAAATCATCATCATCATCTGCCTAGCCTTTTCCCAACTACATTGGGGTTGGCTTCCAATCAAGCCGAATTAAGCTGAATACCAGTATTTTATGCGGAGCGGCTGCCTACCAGACCTCCACAACCCATTTAAGTCGGCTTGATTGGAAGTTTACCCAAATATAGTTGGGAAAAGGCTAGGTAGATGATGATGATTAAATAGTTTGTCAAAATGAAAATATTTCACGAAATTGTTCAGTTTTATCCTTCTTCAAAGTGAAACGACATAGCAAGTTAGTGTCGAGCTTTAGATGATTATTTTCTGGAAATGTAACAACTTAACTATTAAGGTTTACTGGCTCTTTGATCCGCCGACAAATTATTTAATGGTCTAGAAACATTCCTATGTATTTTGAGAAACATTTTCAACAACATTCACGTAGTCATTTGAATGGAATTCTCTCAATGCATTAAGCTGGTATTACTACAAATATTTTGGGTCTAAAGTGAAATTAATTAAAGTTAATGTGCGGGACAGCTTATAGCAATAGTACTCTAATGTAAACATAGGTTAAGAGTAGGTTCGGTACAACACTTTGAAATTCAAGATAATTCTTTTTGTGCGGTCCGACAGCCAATATTTATAGTAACACTACTCAAACGTAAATATAGAATTAAAATAGGTGCGGACCCATACTTTGAAATCCGAGGTTCTTATCATAAATGATTGTAAGTTATGACGCTCTAGAAAAATCGGGATCATAGCGCGTGAACAATTGTCCTTATTGTTATCCAGAGCTTTCGTTAACCGACACTGAGCGCTCTGATTACTGAACACCTGTGTTTATGTTATAGTTTTATGATTAGCTTGCATTTATTATTGTATAAGTTTTATCGTGAATATTCTAGAATATTTTGTTTACAGTTAGCCGACTATAAAAGAGTCGATTTTAATCCCAGAAAGTCAGTTCAATTTCGACGCTCATACAGAATAGTTTTAACTTGAAGCTCATACAGTCTGACAGTTTGTAAATCTTCTAAATAGTAAACGCGCCCTTTAACTACTGTATAGTACGGTGGTATTAGAAGAACAGTTTCGGTACAGTTGCAGAATAAACGTCGGTGAAGAAACTTCCAATCTTTCAATATCCCTTATCCACCAATCCCAGCAACAGAAGTGTGCCAACGGTTCATAGTCTTTTGAGCCGGACGGTACATTTAATGGTCCTTCGAGCCGGATAAGTGGAGCCGCCGCCATTGGAAGATTGGAAATAGTGAAGATAGAAGACATTGGACGCAAGTATGGTAGTCACGCGCTCCCAAGGAAAAGGTCGCGTGCCAGCTGAAGAACTGGAGCCGTCGTCGTCAGAAGTAATCACCACCAGTTCGGAGACCCATACCACGGAGACCGGCACCACCGCCACAGGGACTACAGCCACCACGAGGACTACGACAGCCACGGGTACCACGGTATTTACTGGAACCCTCCCGATCTACGAGCCCTCTGCAGTAGCTTCGTCCGCCATCGCCGCCGCCGCCCCCTCCGTGATGCCCTCCACTTCAGCAACACTGCTTGTCGACGTGAACGTGAAACCACCGATGAAGCCGTCTGTAACCGTCGCCGACAGCCGCATAGAATCTCGCCAGCATACAGAAACCTCAACAGTAAAGCGAGTCAAGAATACCACCACCGGTCTGCCACTGCCGAGCGGACATCGGGACTCCCTCCTTCCTTGCAAGAAAGAAGGACGGACGGGATCCACACACAGCAAGACAAAGGCGTTAAAGATAGCAAGAGCGAAAGAAGATTTACTTCGTCTTCAAGTTGAACTGGCAGCAGCGCGCCTCGCTGCTCTGGAAACAGAAGATACAGAAGATGATGAAGAAGATGATGTCTCCATCTACTCTGAAGAAGTGAACAGAAGAGTAGACAGCTGGCTGGAGAATCAAGCCAACAGTCCAGTGCCTACGATCACCCATGAACCGAAACGTCAAACAGAACCGGTGATTCCAAGCACAGAAGATATGATCCCAGCTAGAATTACAGAACAACGTCATCAAGCTTCACATCCCCCACAGCAATTACCGGTGGGAGCTCCATCTGATCTCACCGCACTCGCAGAAGCTATCACGCATGCCGTCAACGCCGCTCAACGACCGAAGTTCATCGAGCTGCCTTTCTTCTCTGGATGTCATCAAGAATGGCTACCCTTCCGCGCCGCCTATTACGAAACAGAAAACCTGTTCACAGCGATTGAAAACATGAATCGCCTGAGAAGGAACCTCAAGGGAAAAGCTAAAGAAGCAGTTGAAGGTCTACTGATCGCTAATACACACCCAGCGGATGTCATGAAAACTTTGGAGTCAAGATTTGGCCGACCAGAATCCATTGCAATGATGGAGATGGAGACACTTCGCGGACTTCCACGCCTATCTGACTCACCAAGAGACATTTGTATTTTCGCCACAAAGATCTCCAACGCCGTAGCAACTTTAAAGACACTAAGCTGCATCAACTATCTGTACAACCCAGAGGTTTCAAAGACAGTATTGGACAAGCTAACAGCAACGCTTCGCTACAGATATTACGACTTCTCAGCGACACAACCCAAAGAAGATCCAGATCTTGTGAAGCTAGAGAGGTTCCTTAAAAGAGAAGCGGATCTATGCGGACCTTACGCGTTACCTGAACAGGTGACATCGGGTACGTCAGCCAGTACACAGAAGAAGACTCAGAAAGTCAATAACCTGACAGAGAAGACAAATACGCTGAAGTGTCCTGTATGTGAAGAATCGGGTCACAACACGACGGACTGCGAAAAGTTTAAGAAGTTAGATGAAAATGGAAGATGGGACACAGCCAAGTCCAAACGCCTATGCTTCAGATGTCTTCGATATAGGACCAAGACTCATAGCTGCCGACCTAAGCCATGCGGTGTAAACAGCTGCAAATATTCGCATAACAGCATGCTGCATTACACTAAGAAAACAGACAAGGCAGATTCAAAAGAAGACAAACAGAGAGAAGCAACAGAAGTCATCAACTCGGCTAGGACGATCAAACGGAAGCAGTCATATGTGAAGATGCTGCCAATACAAGTCAAGGGTCCGAAAGGAGCAGTAAACACCTTCGCGTTGTTGGATGACGGGTCGACGGTTACACTAATCGATGACAGTGTAGCCAGGAGCATCGGAGCAACAGGACCTACTGATCCATTAAAAATGGAAACAATCAATGGAATGAAGTCCTCAGAATCAGCCTCACGAAGAGTCACGATCAAGTTGAAAGGACCTAACGATCATGAGAAACAAGTGCAAGCGCGAACAATGAAGAACCTTCAAATATCTTCTCAACGGGTATCAAGAGAAATGATTGAAGGCTGCAAGCACTTAACAGACATTTGTGACCAACTAATTTACACAGAAGCAACGCCACTTGTATTAATAGGCCAAGACAATTGGCATCTCCTACTGACTTCAGAAGTGAGAAAAGGAGACAACAACCAACCAGTTGCATCCCTTACTTCACTGGGTTGGGTGCTTCACGGAAGTCACGAAACACGAAGCTTTGGTCGCAACATCGATTTCGTGTGTAACAACAGGGAGGAACCAAAAGACAACATAGAAGAGCTCGTGAAGCAATACTTTGAGATGGATGCACTTTGTATTAATCCGAAGAAGCCTATTACCGATCCAGAAGAGCGTGCGTTGCGCATGCTAGAGAAGACAACTACGAAAACAATTGATGGAAGATTTGAAACTGGTCTTCTCTGGCGGAAAGAAGATGTCACATTGCCTGATAACTATGAACATGCACTCAAACGACTCTACAGTATTGAAAAGAAGTTATATCGTGATCCAGTTTTAAAACAAAAATACTCCGAACAGATGGAAGACCTTATCGCGAAGGGTTACGCAGAACCAGCTCCGAAACAGAAGAGTCCAGGCAAGACCTGGTACTTACCACACTTCGCTGTGATCAACCCAATGAAGCCGGAAAAACTTAGAGTAGTCCACGACGCGGCTGCCAAGACAAAGGGAATAGCACTAAACGACGTACTACTCAAGGGACCTGATCTACTACAATCACTACCAGGGGTTATCATGAGATTCCGACAGCATAAGATCGCAGTCACAGCAGATATAAAGGAGATGTTTATGCAAGTTAAATTACGAAATGAAGATAGAGACTCACTTCGCTACTTATGGCGAGGGAATAAGAGGGACAACAGTCCACCGGAAGAATATAGAATGACGTCTCTGATCTTCGGCGCATCGTGTTCTCCTTCTACAGCGATTTATATTAAGAACTTAAATGCGAAGCAGCACGAAGATATCTACCCCGAAGCAGCAGCAGCCATCATACATAAACACTACGTTGATGACTATTTAGACAGCTTTAGATGTATTGAAGATGCTGAACGCATAACAAAGAATGTGCGAGAAGTACACAAGAAGGCCTGTTTTGAACTCAAACAATGGAAATCAAACTCGTCATCGCTCCTGGAAGTCCTTGGCGAACATGAAAATACAGAAGACATTGAACTCTATAATACAAAAGATAGGACAGAACGAGTACTGGGTGTGATCTGGAAAATCAACTCTGATGAACTCACCTTCAACCTCAACTTAGCTAGAATTCCATCAGCATTAATGGAAGGGAAGAATCCAACGAAAAGAGAAGCTCTTCGAATAGTCATGTCGCTGTTTGACCCACTTGGCTTTGCTTCGCCCATTACCATTAGAGCTAAACAGCTCCTCCAAGAAGTCTGGCGCAGAGGAACGGCTTGGGATGACGAAATCGATGAAGACCTGGCAGAACAGTGGTTAAACTGGATGATTCATCTAAAAAATCTCTGCCATGTGACCATTCCGAGGCAGTACCTCTACTATAGCGACGCCGTCTCAGTACAGCTTCACGTCTTCACCGACGCCAGTGAGTCAGCCTATTCTGCTGTCCTTTTCTGGAGAACCGTAACAGAAAACGGTGATATCGGAGTTTCACTCATCATAGCCAAAGCCAAGGTAGCTCCGTTGAAGCTTACATCGATACCGAGATTAGAACTGCAAGCTGCAGTCATGGGAGCCAGACTCGCAGAAACCGTAATCTACGAACATGAAAGGAAGCCTGATCTTAAGGTGTTCTGGACAGATAGTAGAACAGTACTCTCCTGGATAAAGACAGGGTCACGATCATACAAACCTTATGTTGCTCATCGTTTAGCAGCTATTGAAGAGAGTACCAAAGTAAACGACTGGCGCTGGATTCCAACAAAGTTGAACGTGGCTGACGACGCGACGAGAAATGTCCCGTCAACTTCCAATAAAGACCATCGCTGGTACAAAGGTCCGGACTTCCTGTATGAAGCAGAAGATGCCTGGCCAGTCGACACATCTGCACCCGCGACAGAAGAACCCTCTGGCGAAGAGAAAATAAACCATGTGAATAACAACAGAAGGTTGCAGCTAGCAGAAGGCTTACCTGATCCCTCCAGATTCTCCAGCTGGAACCGGCTCCGTTACTCGACAGCGCGAGTTCTTCAATTTATTGAGCTCTGTAAATCTGCTAAACAGAGCGTCAATTACAGCAGGACAAAGAAGAACAAAGAAGCGGATCCAGACTGGAGGAAGAAGAAGATGTCTGCCACCGCCAAGCAGCAGGCAACAGTAACTAAACATAAAACACCGCAGTTCAAAGGGAAGAAGCTTCTGCCAATCTCCGCCGAGCTACTCAAGACAGCTGAAGAGCTCCTGATGCGCGCCTCACAAGAGGACTCCTTTGTAGAAGAAATAGAAGATCTTAAAAACCAGAAACCTATCAACAAAGAAAGTCGTCTGTATCAGCTAAGTATTGAGTACACCAGCAAAGCCATAAGGCTCAGAAGTCGCATTCAAGCAGTTCAGGATATGAAAGAAGACTTCAAAAATCCTTTGGTACTTGACGGTGACCATCCCACTGTTAAATAAAAAAAAATAAAAAATGTTTTTATTTTACATAGGCCTACATGGGCACTTATAAAAAGTCGAAGCTAGTGCACGGTTCCAAATTGGTCGTTTCCTATGGAGAAGAACCGGCAAGAAACTCCATGGTTACTCTTTTCAAAAAAAATGATTGGGTTTACAATATTTTCACATTACAAAACAGACACATATGCGAGGACAGTGTAGACTAATCAAAATTGTAACCCAAATAAAAATAGATTCAATCAAAAACTGGGTTGAATTAAGTAGTAATTAAAATTCGTAGTCTACAGTGTTCTCTCATTCACACTTTAAGAGAGGCTATATAAATAAGAGAGAAAAGAAATCAAACCTATCAACAAATTAGTTTTTATCAAAATGAAATCACGACTTAATGAAATTAAGGTGATTAATATCCAAATAATATAAAAATATTGCAAAAGCAACGTGTTGTGTAAAAAATAAATTTATGAGTAATATTTTATGAAATAAAACAAACATGGAGCAGTTAATAGACAAATTTACACAATAATGTTACCAGGGGGTCACATGTGCAGAAGCAGTTATTTCCAAACAAGCGCGTCTTCGACATAGTCTCTAACCTTGTAATATGCTTTTTTGGTTAGGACACGCTTAATATGGGTTTTGAACTTTCCCTCGCTAAGTTCAATAACCGACTTGGGCAACTTATTATAAAAGCGTATACTATTGACAAGGAATGACTTACTGGTCTTAGCTAGTCTCCATTTTGGTAATACGATTTGGTGTTTGCTACGCGTATTTTTGTCATGTAAATCGCTTCTAATTTTAAAAAGTCCTAGGTTTTTGCGTACATACAATATACTTTCCAGAATATAAAGCGAGGGCAGAGTTAGTATATCAGAGATGTTAGATTGTGGATACAGTCAATTCACCGTCAACTACACCACGCCGGTGTAGAAGCGACAGTTAACGAGTGCAAACAGCAATACTGGATCTTGCGCTTACGCCCTACCACACGAGTGCTTCTGCGAAGATGTCTGTTTTGCAGAATGAAGACACAGTCACCACCGTACCCAAGAACCGGAGACTTGCCAGCATGCCGCTTAGCCCACCACAAGCGACCCTTCACGTATACTGGGGTCGACTACTTCGGACCTCTCTCCGTGACTGTCGGGCGAACACGGCAAAAGAGATATGTAGCTATTTTCACATGTCTCACGACACGAGCTATACACTTGGAGGTCGCCGGCTCACTTAGCGCTGATTCCGCCGTGATGGCGGTCCGACGAATGATCTCAAGACGTGGGTGCCCGACCGAGATTTGGTCAGACAATGGTACCAACCTGAAAGCTGCAGACAAAGAACTTCGACAAGCAATCGATAAGGCAACAGCAGAAGAAGCAGCGAAGAAAACTATCTCCTGGCGCTTCATCCCACCTGGGGCTCCTTTCATGGGTGGTACCTGGGAGCGCATGGTCCGCTCGGTGAAAACTGCACTCGCCGCGACG
This sequence comes from Mythimna separata, assembly GCA_030763345.1. NCBI lineage: Eukaryota > Metazoa > Arthropoda > Insecta > Lepidoptera > Noctuidae > Mythimna > Mythimna separata. The sequence continues at coordinate 2,585,448 of JAKKIA010000036.1, read as the reverse complement.
CTACACGAGCGTCACCCGACGGAAGAAGTACTAGCTACTCTACTAGCTGAAGTAGAGTACACAGTCAACAGCCGCCCGCTGACACATGTCTCAGTCAGTCCAGACGATCCAGAAGCCCTGACCCCCAACCATTTCCTATTGGGTGGACCGGGGCGAGTGCCACAACCTGGCACATTCACCACACAACACGACGTCTCCCGATCCAGCTGGCGAGCAGCCCAGAGGCTCGCTGACATTTTCTGGACACGCTGGGTTAAGGAGTACCTTCCCGAGCTCCAACGCCGGCGGGAGCCGCATGGACGAGGGCCAGCCGTACAGGTCGACGACCTAGTACAAATTGTCGACGCAAACCTGCCACGTAATACGTGGATACGAGGTCGTGTCATCGCAACGTACCCGGGGCCAGACAACATCGTGCGAACAGTGGACGTGTTGACCCAGGGAGGAGTGCTACGCCGACCAGTAAGGAAACTGGTGATCCTGCCGCTGTCTGCAGACGTCGAGCCCGCACCCACATACTGATGCAACGAGTTGCACGGCGGGAGAGATGTGCGGGACAGCTTATAGCAATAGTACTCTAATGTAAACATAGGTTAAGAGTAGGTTCGGTACAACACTTTGAAATTCAAGATAATTATTTTTGTGCGGTCCGACAGCCAATATTTATAGTAACACTACTCAAACGTAAATATAGAATTAAAATAGGTGCGGACCCATACTTTGAAATCCGAGGTTCTTATCATAAATGATTGTAAGTTATGACGCTCTAGAAAAATCGGGATCATAGCGCGTGAACAATTGTCCTTATTGTTATCCAGAGCTTTCGTTAACCGACACTGAGCGCTCTGATTACTGAACACCTGTGTTTATGTTATAGTTTTATGATTAGCTTGCATTTATTATTGTATAAGTTTTATCGTGAATATTCTAGAATATTTTGTTTACAGTTAGCCGACTATAAAAGAGTCGATTTTAATCCCAGAAAGTCAGTTCAATTTCGACGTTCATACAGAATAGTTTTAACTTGAAGCTCATACAGTCTGACAGTTTGTAAATCTTCTAAATAGTAAACGCGCCCTTTAACTACTGTATAGTACGGTGGTATTAGAAGAACAGTTTCGGTACAGTTGCAGTATAAACGTCGGTGAAGAAACTTCCAATCTTTCAATATCCCTTATCCACCAATCCCAGCAACAGAAGTGTGCCAACGGTTCATAGTCTTTTGAGCCGGAAGGTACAGTTAAATTCTAATTTATTGTAGGCTATGTAAACCTCACTCTGTTAATGCTAGCGTAATTAGTTCACAAAAAGAAAATAACTTAAAACCTTGGTCATAAATAACTTTTGTAAAATGAAATCCGATTTCCAAAACAATTTCATGAATCTGAAATGAAACTCATCCTTAAAATAAATCTTTATCGGAAAAAAAATTGCTTCTACTCACTTTTATAGTTGAATACTGGAAATAAAAAAGGGTCTAAGTGCCAAAACATTCGAAACGTATTTTATCACAGAAATGTATTCTATGTGCCATCGCCAATAACTTAAAATAAGCATTAAGTGACTAGCATAGTTTTTTGATCGGTACTTACATCTGTAAGAAACGCGGGGGAGCGGGACGCATAGTGCATTATTTTTTAAAAGGGTTTAAGTCCCTGGCAGCGAGCCGCCAGTGTTACGAAAATGGTGGACATAGCACCTGCTGTTGTTACGGGTTCGGGAAGAAAAAGGCGTAAACATTGTACAAAAAGTGTGCAGGTTGTTAAAAAAGCATTAAAGGATGCTGGTAAATAATACACGACAGCTAGTGGTAAAGTAATTCCGGAAAAAAAGCCGCCTCTAGATGATCCTTACCTTTAAAGTAAAAATGCGCGGGCCCACGCAAGCGACCTGCGCCTGGTGGCCAAAGTGCCAATACCAAAACGAACTTGGAACTTAGATCTTTATTTAAAATATAATGCTAGGCACTTAGAGCCTAATTTAAGTTAGCGAGAATTGGACTTTGAGTTTTCTTTAGACTGAGAATTAATATGTAAGTTTGTTGTACTAATGGATGAGTAAAACACTTTGTTTGTTTCTACACAAAGAGATTAGATCGTTATATTAGTATTTCCCTTAAAAAAATAAACAAATATGATTATGAAGATGAGTTATTATTTTAATCAACAATTCCTCCACATTTTGTTTTTGGTACTTAGACCCTTTTTTATTTCCAGTATTCAGTTTATAGTAAATGTTAATCAAAAACGTCTCCCAATCAGAAAAAATAAATCTTTAGTGGCTAGAAAAAAGAATTGCTTTTGTCTTGTTATAGTTTAAAAAACTCCCTAAAGCTTGTTACCTCTGCTACCCACACTACGGCCATGTATCCTACCTTTCCTCACTGATTTAATAGCACGATTGCTGAGCTTTTTTATTTTGATCTCGTCCTTGTGGCAACCCTTAAGGGAGGTCTATGTCCATCAGTGGACGTCTTTAGGCTGAGATGATGATAAAATCCCAATCTCGTACTCAATCGATAGCTATTTGTGACTCGATACCTATTTTATGATGATATGGCTGTAGCATTAATGAGAGGTTGTTTGTCTGTCACCTCAACATATATCTTGACACTGCAGTATATTAATTTTGTGATTGTAACCTTTTGAACAGCGCACCATGCATTTCTATTTACGATGAGGGAAAAATACAATATGTGGAAAATTAAACACGAATGGAAGGTCATCCTACTATAGTTTTTTGAACTCCCAATTGAATGTTTACTTTTAATCTCCTACGACCTATGTTAATTTGAGTTCAAAACTCGTTATTGTTGAACAATTCTTTAGTAACTCAAATAGTTTTAGAAATTCTGAAATATCAAAGTAAATTACATTGAAAATATAATATTTTGAAAACTCTTGTACTCGTATCTCATATTAACAAAGTTACAATCAACTTATTGGAATCGTAGACTTAAGTATCGCAGTAGCAACTATTCAGGTCCAAAACAGAGATAGCATAAGAGAGAGAGGTTAAAAAGTACAGAGAGCTTATAACAACATAGTAGGATTATCAACGTAGTCGTTTGAAGCATTTTGCAGTAACCCATTTCATCACTGAAATGGTCTCAATGAATGGGCTTGTTGAAACCTCTACGGTCCGGACTAAGCGTTTCACCACGTCTTTTATACCGCGTACATCGAGGGACTTGAACGGATTTCCTGCAGCAGTTTTCCCGTTCGAGTAAAATTTAGGTGTCTTCAAAGCTAGAGTGAATAGGCAGCTAGATTTGGAGTGGAAGTTGGACTTACCCTTTGAATTTGATCACCACGTGACAGCCGGCCGGAACTGTGTCGCTTCTGCAATTTCTAGATCTAGTGGTGAGGTTGATGATCCGTTCACTACACTGCACGAACACACAAAAACACAATATGACACTCAAATATAAGCAAACACACACACAAACTTTAAGCGCTAAAAAGTCTATGAAAGCGGTTAAGTTCAACAATTTATCAATTATCTTGTAATGTGCGTGAACGTTCGTCGTGCACGAACCGTATCATCGTTGCGAACTTTTCTAACAGAACTGTTTCTAGTCCATGTTATATCTGCGTTCCCTTTCTCGAAGTAAGCGTGGGAAGAAAAATAAAGACAAGAGGAATACAAAGCATCAAACTAATGAAAAACGCGGAACACAGTAGGTATTCTATGCGACTAACTTCTGTTCTAATTATTTACTCAGATACCCGCGAAACGAGACACAATAGTAAAACAATAACAGCGCGGTCTAATAGGACCGGTTGGGGAGTCAAACGTTATTGCGCGGCGGGTACAAATACATATCATAACTGATTTTTATGAATACCTTTTTTGCTGTAATTAAGTTAATCCTTATGAACTAAAGTAATAATATTTTTTCCGTTTGTTTGTTTTGTTTGTTTACCATCTGTACAGATCGCATTAAAATTGAGTGTAAAATTTAATTATTTTTATATTTTACACTTACAGGAAGTTCTTCTTGAAAAACCATTTTATCTTCCATTTGACGTGAATCAGCGTGTTGGCCTTTCAATCACTCAAATGCCAGAATATAAAAAATGTATATATTTTGTCCTTCAAAGCGTTCGAATGGTCGACGCTCCACAAAAGCCTTTTTATTCCAATAATGAAATTGTGTCTGATGTTATCTACTAAAAGTAAATATCTAAGTTTTCGAATTTCTCTAAAGACATTTTTCAATTTATTAAGTTTTGTTCAACATCAAAAATATGTAGAAGTCACCAAGAGGCTTCAATTCGTTGTATCATTTTCAATAAAGGAATTGAAACGTTACCACATTTATAATCAAGAGGCGTCTAATAATGCTTTAGTGTCACAAACTGGCCACAAAAAAAAAAAACAAAAACCTACAGTTATGACATAATACCAACGAAAATAAATGATACATCTCATAAAAATGCTCATGCAGAGAAGAAGGTCGGTTACAAAGAAACGTGCTTATTCTATGAAAACTGTTACATTTCAGCAAACATTGTGCTTAAAATAAAAAGCCCTGTGGGTGAGCGGTCTAAGGTTGCTTTCAGCAATCGTTTTACCAGAAAATTTAATAGAAAAAGGGGCCACGTAATTTGTAACACAATAATAGGGTAACATTATCTAAAATTGCTATAATTTGTAGAGGAAAGCTCTAGCGAGCGGGGTCTTGTTTTGGAAAAACATGTATAGATATCAAGAAAATCCTCCCGTATTACTTGTCTACGACTTAAGAGGATGCCCTGTGAAATATTTCACGCTCTTAGGCCCATTATTTTTGAACTGTGCGTTGATATGTCAGTTTGTAAGATTCTCTTTATGTATCATATTGTATAGATAGTTGTGAAGTTATTTTATATTTTTCTAACATTTTCCAATCATAAAACTTAAAAAGAATAATTGAGTATTAGGAATTCTTTGTATCATTTCGTTATCATTATTATTTAGAGGTAATTATGTGAAATAAGGCGTTGGCGACCTTTGCATTACCTCAGTAGAAAAAGGATGATCTCTGTCGGGACGGTGGGTTGTCTTCCACAACTTATTGTTAGTAGTTTTTGGATAGATGAATGTGTTCGAATTACACGCAAAACTTTGATACTATACATTTGGTACATAAGGTACTTAATAAATTCTTATGTATCTGTTCATTTATTTTTATATTTTATGTGAGAAACCATCGTAATATAACTAAAGCTTCATCTGCTTTAGGATGGGGTAAATTCTGATAATTTCAATTTCCTAGGACCGTTTATACAAAAAGCAATTACCTAAATGCTGGAGTAATGATCCGCGTAAAGGAACCATTTAGGTTAATGACAAAATCGGATTCTAGGGGAAGGCTAGGTCTGAAGTTTTGCTGTAACCCTTTCTTTTTATTTCCGAAAAAGGTTTAATGTGCCTTTGGTAACACGAACACAATGGGCAGAATGTGTGGTATGTATGATACTTTAGTTTTTCACTTTATCTAGAAGAAATGTTTACGAATAATTACGTTTTTAGCGAGCTTTTTGAGCTTTTATCGGTAAACTTACATACTAGTGCACAGATTTAGCAATTTCTCATATATCGGGTTGTTTTCCAACACACATGTTTATTACAAGGATTTACTTTGTAGTCCTTATATCGATAAATGTCTGGCTGTTCTTTCGAAGTGGTTCGCAACCAATAACCTTTTACGTGCGAAAAAAACTAAATGTCACAAGTTTCAGTTTAGAACTAAATGTTCAGCTCAAAATCATGATAAAACAATGAATTTCCGAAGTAATTTTAATGTATAAATTCATTTCACAGAGCTGTGCAATTGCTCTAAATCACAACACAATACGCAAACGCATATTTTAAATGATAATCATCAATAAATTTAAATCATTTGTAAAGCGTAAACTTTGCCAAAAGGCTTTTTATACTGTAAAGGACTATGTTGAGGACAATAAGGCTTGGGATTGACCTGCTCCAGTACTCACTGTACTGTCGTATATTCTTTTGGATTTTGTTTTTGATTGCATTTTTCCATTGTAAATTTAATGGAGTAGTGCACAATTTATATTTCAATTTGACATTAATATTCATTTTTTTTTACAATCTGACATATTATTTTTACAATTTTTGTAAATTTTATTTATATCTTTTTTTTGTGAACGTGAGGACTATGTGGACAGCTTTCTTTTTCCTTTCTTTTCAGTAATTTTAACTTATGTCTGGCAATTTGAGTATTTTTTGCGGCCTAACCAAATGTCCTTTCCTTTGTATTGTTCGTCAAGACGTTGAGCTCCTTAGTAGTCCTGAGTTGAGCTTTACAACGAATGACAAATGCTTGCACTGACTGGACAGGTCCACTCAAATCTGCATGGTTCTTTCTTTAAAAGGCCATTTCAGACCCTAATCTGCATAGTTCGCATATGATTTGACCAATACATTTTGTAAGGATTTTTTTTTTTAAAAGAGACTGTGACCCCTGAGTTTGTTTCGGTGTTTCTTCTCAGGGTAGTCAGATAGGAAACACCGGCCTCATCTAGATTAATAATTATGCCAAAAAAAAATTGACGTGTAAAAGTTTTTCGTGAAACCTATTTGCAAAATAAATATCATTTATCATTTAACAATTTAATTAGAATTACTAGCAATTTCAACTATATCTAGAACAACAATGTTAAGTTAGAATGCTGATAACTGCAATATACATATTATTACAGCTTGCGTTTACATAGTTTGTGGTTGCATGATTGTGTGTTTAAACAGTGAACACAGAAGCTACCATTTCACATGACATTATGGAACTGAAATTGAGGGTCTGTAATTACAGTAATTCACTCCAGCTATTGATAAGAAAAATGTTTATTTACTTTTATAGGAAGAGCAATGGTAGCCAAATGGTAATGGCCCCGACTTACAAGTGGTAGGTCGTGAGTTCAAACTCAGCTAAGCGCATTATTTTGTGTAATTTATTTTAACACTAGATACTACTCTCAGAACGGTGAAGGAAATCATCGTGAAGAAACCGGCATGCCCTAGAACCAAAACTTCATAGACATGTGACGTCTGCCAACAAGCACTGGGCCCGCGTGGTGGATTGCGGCCCATTCTCTCTCTTAGAGAGGTCTGAGTCTCAGCAGCGGGAACATTATAAGGCTCATGCTATGCTATGCTATTTTTTACGTACAAATCTACCTTCACGCGGGTGGAGCCACAGGCAGAAGCTAGCAGTACAATATAATATCAAATTATGGCAAGAAAAATGATATTCTATTAACGTCTTGTACCGTTACAAATTATATTACGTACTTGTAAGCTACTGAACGAATCCAATAAAAAAGTATCATTTCTTTTGTGGTAGTGGAAAAGTAAATAGAAAAAGGACTAAAAGATAAATTACATCGTCTGTAAGATGGTTTTTTCACTTCGTGATTAATGGTCGCCTCGTTCGTCTTTTTAAAATCCTTTAATCCCAATCATTGACCCTCGTCATTGCTCTGAGATGTTAAGTTAATAGGCTCATTTTGGCCCATCTTTTGTAAAGATTATAAACTTTTAAGTAAGCTCAAATTTACAAGATTACAAGGAGTTTTTAAAATTAAAGGTATGTTTTGGTAATGTGACGAAATTTGGAGGTCGGTGGAGCGACATAAGATAGGCTGAAAACGTTACAGCATAAGTTTTGTAAGAGTTTTTCCTTACCTTTATATCTTTATTATTTCTGAAGCAATAACTGTGTTTGAGATTCGCTCTGAAAGTGGTTTCCTTTAGGGAGCACCTTATGATGTTTTCATAACAATTTCGCTATTATAATAACATCAAGTATATTAGTATTACGTTCGTTTGTAAGGCACTATAGTGGAAAAGAAATTAATGTTAATGTTATGTTGTGTAATATAATTTTACTAGGAGATACATATCCAGCAAACAAGCTGCAGTAGTGGGTCCCAAATCAAGTCTCTCCGAGAGGCTTTGGTTGATCGTAGTCTTACAAGCAGTGTCTGAATGGAGCTATCAATGCCATTTTGGTTAGGTTAGGTTAGGTTAGCAGTGCAATGCAGCTAAAATCTTGTGTGTCTTTATTCCACTAAAAGGAGACAATTCTACCCTGCTCTAACTTTCTGTGAGTGATCTAGACATACATCAAAGAAAAGGTTCATTCAGCTACCGACACCTTAGGACAAAACCTGTAAACATCATCACACCTTTTTCTGGATAGTCGTATTATAAATACTTTTTCTTCCAACTATGCTTTAATATCATCACAATAGCACTAAAAACTCAGTACAAAGCGAGTCTTTATTGCTCTAGAGCAAAAAAAATGTATGAAATGTCATTATTGCACAGTTTTAGGGTCTGTACCTCAAAAGGAAAAAACGGAACCCTTATAGGATCACTTTGTTGTCCGTCTGTCCGTCCGTCCGTCTGTCAAGACCCTTTTTCTCAGGAACGCGTGAAGGTATCAAGTTGAAATTAAAACCATATATTGAAATCCGCGGTCCCTTGAAGTTGTGCAAAAATCAAACTTGTAAGTTGACGGGAAAAAAAGATACGCCCGTTTATGTTGCAAAAAAACGTACATTTCGACACAGTGTTAAAGGAATCAAAACTCATAGGGTGCTTCCCGTTGACCTAGAATCTTGAAATTTGGCACGAAGCAAGGTATTATAGCACTAATATCGGGAAAAGTCTGAAAACTGAAAATTTTTAGTTACGTCACAAGAAAAAAAAATTGAAAAGTCTTCAAGACTCGATTCGAGAATTGAACTGTTTTATAGGTAGGTTGGTACGAAACCCTCAGTGCGCGAGTCCGACTCGCACTTGCCCGGTTTTTTTTTTTAATCGCACCAAAGGCGCCAATCTCAATGGATTAGCTCTATTCAGCCAGCCGATATCAATACTTTTTTTTTTACGTACGAAATATTCGTTTCTATCCTACTTGTTCCAAATTTAAAAAATGATTGCTGCTAACTCTGATTTAAAAATGAAAGAAATTTTAAAAGTGATTTGGCGGGGAACTTTGTTAATTTTGTTTTGACAATATTTTTAGAAACGATAAAGTGTGATACTAAGTGATTATGAGTGCTTCGGCTTCGAATTAAAATGGAATCATCTAGCGACAAATTAACTCCGGAAAACATTCTAAATGAAGCCGACAATGTTATAGAAACTTCTATTTTAACTGTTTGATATGAGTTTCTTTTATCTTCTATTCCTATAGGTAATAGTTGAAAGAAAAGCAGATTATGCACCTCGCCTTAAGTAATTTATATTGCCCTCGTGCCTGTTAGAACAGAGCCCTCGCTGACGCTCGGGCTCGAAATTAGGCACTCGGTGCAATAATAAATTACTTTGTGCTCGATGCAATAATCTACTATATTTCCAAGTCAACACCAAATTGATTAAACGTAATGGCTGCAATATATTCTCTAGAGTGAATCACATCATTAAACAGTGTTAATAGCCTTGTGGACGTAAATTAACTTTGTGTCGTAATAAAACCACACATTATCAGGATGGAACTGGAAGTAATTAGTTTGCTCTGAATTTGTGGCTATATCACCAGATTTTCGGTAAGCATTGTTCTATCTCTATGTTTGTTGTGGTGAAGTGAAGTTATACAATGAGTTGTCACTGTTAAAAAGAAACACAAAAATGCTTTTTATTATATCCTGAAGAATCTATCGCTTCGACCTACATCGGGAGAAGTCATTAGATGATTTCCCACGTTAAAAAAAAGACAGTACCTACACAACTCTGAACCAAAGTTAAAGAAATCGTAGTAAGAACGTTGTATTTTTGTTTGCATCACAACACAAATATAGGAACTTTTTCCAATTCATCCTTGAAGAGAGATTTACCACTTCAAAAATGGGATTTTGTTTAGAATGGCTATGGTAGTTTTAATGACCTTTATGATATGACGACACAACGAACGATAGTGATAATTTTCTAAAATGACGGTCACCAGTTGGCAGCACTGAGTCGTCAGGTCCAGGCACCTGTCAAAACGCTTATGTTAATGACATTAATTCGACATGAACGTCAACGTCATGTATACGTTTTCAAAAGTAGAAGACCTCTCGGATAAGTGACCCCAACTGGTGATGTGAATTTTCTGAAAACCCTAATTATACAATCAAATGACCAGACCTTTTTACTTTCTGTTAACAAAAATTAAAGGATTTTAAAGGCTGTAGACACCTGTATGTATCCCTTAGCATAGTATTGATTCTAGTTCAATGAACTTTGAACATTGCGTTGTTTCAGGTGCCTTTTAGTACAAACAATAATTCAGAACGGCTTACTGTCAGAAGTTTTGCCGATACAATATATTTGTTTTGTTTGAAGTTTGTCTTACGATTCCCTATAGTACTGAAGAGATTGGAGACAGCAAAAGGGGTGCGTACGTTAGATATATCTATATAAGATTTTAGTATTTTATTGGTGGATTAATTACATTAATATTATAATATTTTTCACGTTCGAACTGCTGAACAAATTTGGCTGAAATTTGGTACACGGATACTTGGAATAACACTTTTCATCCTAAAAGTTTCTTCTTTGAAGGTTCTAAAGAGGTTCTGATGAAGGAGTATCTATAGTGCCTATAACTCACCAAAAAAAAAAAAAATAACTGATTTCCCACTTAAAAAAAAGAATAGACCTAAGCTACGGCCTCATCATTTGAATTGATGATATTTGGTTTCAAACATGAACATGACCTACGAGTATGTACGCTATACTTTTAAATTAAACTCAGATACAACACAACACATAATTTCTCAGTGTTTACATCACAAAGCATCTCTCGAGATAATAATATAAAGTTATCCGTTCTCCTTCCATCTGAAGGCGTCTCTAGAGATGTTTGCACGAGATGTTAACATTTCAAAAGCTTTACACACAATATGTAAACAAAGATTCTAGAAAACCTTCAATCAATATCTAGGTAGTTTATATCGAGATACCTTGTAAAAGCCAGATATGAGAGAATCCGAAAAACTAAGTAGCCAAGATGTTTTAGTTCAAACTGAACTGTTAAAGGCATGGAGCTATATAGGGAATATAGCTCCATCCCACACACGCCATTTTTTTCACACACGCCACAGTCTTTGCACGAATACACTATTTGTATGTGGAGATACAACGCTGGGCTGAAACTCTGCTGCTATGATTATGGCGTCAAGGCGTCCTTGCTTTGATAGCTCGCTGTCCGCACCTCTGTCAAGTACTTGCCGGACCGAGCCTGAGTCCGAAAAAAAGTCACACGTTATGGTCAAAAGGCCGTGCTCAACACGTTATGGTAAGGCCCCTGGTCGCAAATGTACCAAATATTTCATTTTAAAACGTTGTTTATAACTTTAAGCCTCAATTTCCACTGTTTAGGGAATTCGTCGAGAACACGCGATTCAATAAGACACCGTTCAACTCACGTACGTTTGATTTTACTCTTCCACAATGGGCGCCTTTGTGCACCTGGACATGTGGAAATCCCCTCGGAATATATTTATAAGTGCTATAGAATTCCTGCTGCTTTTCTATTTCAGGAGAAATACCTTTTCTAATACTAAAATCTGAAAATGGAAGAGAATTCGTTTATTGCGTAGCCACATTAACATATATTATCTACGTAGTAGATATTCCCTAGATAGTACTGTAGGCACATTGTGTTGACGACAGTCAACAGGATGTACCACAATGAACATCCGTCTGGGATTACAGTGCTGGTATTTCTATACGGAAAAATAGGTTATGTTGTGATTAAAGCCTACAATCTATTTTTTTTAATTATTGGCTGGTTTCTTAAGAAAATCATTATGGCTATAGGTGATGGTGTTAACCTGATTCTTAATTTAGTATTGTGATGTGAGGCTAAAACCACACTTGATCTTGAGTGTAATTTACTTTTAAAAATTTATAGCTAAAGTATCTCAAAAATAAAGTTACTAATCTTAATCAAATATGCAGAAGGTGCTAAATATTTGATTTACAAGTATCAAGAATTGTGATAGTTCTCGTAATACTTTTGAGTGTTGCTTCACACATCAATACTTAATTCTCGTTATATAGAAGTTTTCCGACTCTACCTCGTCTTGGGTAGGTACTCGTACTTGGAATTTTATTCTTTGTAGATCTCTAGATTATGAACAAATTAATGTCTAAAGAGACCGGCAATATTTGGTTTTTTGTCACCAATATACTCGTACCTAACTCAGCTACTTTACAATTGGAACTACACGCTAGTATTTGACATTTTATAAGTGCAAATGTAAACTTATGTATCATAAATTACACTCAGACAGAACAAATTCATGAAACTCAATCTTCATAACTTATATTACATACGTAAGTTTCTAACTGTATGCTGAACATTGCCAAATCAACCGTGGTTCCTCTGTTCTTGGGAATACTTGTGGTTAACGAATGCTGCAGAATTATTAACATTGTGGTCGGAGCTACCCTCAAGTGTTCACTTGCTCTTAGTGGTATCTCGGTTATCATGAGTAACACCGAATATATTACGCAAGAGGACGCTGAGCGGTTTGGTTTAGTTATACATTGAATATATTAGTGTTCTGCCTGAGATAGTGGCGCAGGTAAGTGCCTTGTGATAGGAATTTGTGGTGTTAGTACTCGTTAACGTCGGAGTGTGACCTCACTCATTTTATCCGTAAATGGAATTTGTTATATTTAATCAGATCTGTAAAAAAGCGAGTCTTTACATAATAAAAAAACATTGTGTGATCGAAATCAACACAATACAAATACAATTATATCATTTTCCAGACTTAATTTTCAATTTGACAGATAACTCTTTTGAAAAATCATAACCGAAATGCACAACTCTACCTTACTGTTCATTCATCATAATTAATCAGACTATCAACAGATCAATGAAGACCTTATCCACCACGCATAGGGTTCAAACTTCACTGGAATACGTCCATACATGATGATTTCATAAATCAAGTGAAAATTAAATGTCTGGTGTGACAGATGTGTCACGCAGCCACCGTGACTGAAACTTAGCTAATATCTGACAAATTTATGATATTAGACGAGGTAACAGACCTCATAAAGTTAGAAGGCCCAAATAAGTATCGAGCAAGGTAGACGTGCTACCGACTTAAATAATAAATTTCTGTGTTCCAGTCGATTGAATGTTGCGGAGTATTGAAGACAAGCTGCTGCCAGCGGCTTGGCCCACGTAATACAAAACATTAAATTAAATATTTTTTTATGGTGAGCATAATAGATTTATGCTCTAAGCTTTAAAACATTTACAAAAGAGGGTCGTCTCATGTACAATAAAGCAGGTCACCTGGCAAGTCGCAGGAATGGCCGCTTAACCAAGGTGTTAATCGAATAGTGGCCAAGGTGAAACTGGTAGAAAGGAAAGGCGTGAAATTCCAGGAAGTTTAATTTAAACTGCTTAGCAATGCTTCCTGAATAGATTTTGATTGATGGAATAATCGGATAGTAGCGTTTAGTTAAATTGATTCAATGACTAATACGACACAACAACAAGTAGAACGATCAACAATGAACCGATGATTATCCAAATTGACGGAATTAATCTGACTAAGCTGCGGATATATGCGGGATGCATAATTATTAGCATTAGCTCGTAGTACGTAAGGGGTATCTTAAACTCCAGATTTCATATAAAATTACAAGTTCGATTCAAAAACAATGCGAATAACTCTACGTTTTCATGTTTCCAAGTACAACCAATAACTTTGCATCAAAATAATTACAATAAATATTTAAGCTGTAACATTTCTGCGTTGTTGTGATCCGCCATTTGTAACTCTCCTTAGAAACTCAAACACAAAGTCACAATAACTCTAAGTCGCAGTCGCATAATTAATTCCAGAATAATCATGGCATTAATTATTTTGAAACTGACTCACATTGATAAGCCTTGATTTATTTTTTATGGTTTTTTTTTTTGTTTTAGTACTGTGCCCCCATATTTATTTACTCAAAAACCCATTCAGTCGTTCATTTAAAATGATTTTATATAATGACGTTTATCTGAAGGTTTAAAAATTTGTGAAATTAATAAACTTTAGTTTATCTACTTCGATTTTAGGCAATATTAATGTAATATGAGGGTAAGTATATTTTATAGCCTCTTGTATTCTAAATTATTTTGCCCCTTTAACTTTGTAAGGGTTATAATTAGGGCAGCTTCATTAATACTTGTCCGTAATAATTTATTATGATATTAAATGTAAAGAGAGTTAAAGCTCTCCGTGATCACAAAAAGGGCGTGATCATTTTACACTGAGACTCCTCTGAATGTTATAAAAAAATATTTCGTAAATATTTCTTAGAAATGGCAAACTGAATTGCCAAATTTTTCTATTTATGTGCAAAAATAATAGTTTACAGGTACAGCTAGTCTTCCCCGATATGATCCAGTAACATCAAAATCAAAGACTAAATACCATGTAGCGCTGTGGTCTTATCACATTAATATACATATAAAGAATGGCTGAAGTTGAGTTCTCTTTTCTGAATGATGACAAGCATGTCAGCTGAAGTTAAGTTCTCAAGAGCCTCCTATCATTTCAAACTAAGTGTATACACTTGCCTTGTTTGCTTACCATAACAGATCTAATAGTGGGATTGTGTACATAATTGTGACGTAATGTAATCAATGCTGCTCACCACAGTTTCCGCATAATTCTGTGGATTGTTATGTAACCGAGAATAGTAAACATGATTATTTTATATAGACTCTCATGATTATATAAAATATATTTGTTGCTAATCTCAGAGTATCTATCAACGTAAACATTATTTATTCACTCTTGAGTTAGCTTCATCATTTGAAACGGACATTTTTAATGATTTAAGAAGAAATGTGTTTGGCGACGGACGCAAAATATATCTTCTGATATTATATTAAGGACTAGTTAGGAAATAAATAGACAATAGTGTAGATACGTTAATTCATTACACACTGTTTAAAGTATTATTCAGTATTTTACAAAATATTGCAAGCGCTGTTCTCAATAGTAAAGTTTTGCTAAATTTTGGTGAACCATGCGATTAATTAGGCGGCAAGGAACTACTTGGTTTAACATGATAACAATTAAAATTCATAATGAGTTTTAAGATAATAAAGCTTTACGACTGTGTTGAAATGAAAACCTTGTTAAAGTTGAAGAAAATATTAAGACAAAATTTGTAGAGTGATACTCGTGACCGGAAAATTCTATAATAATATTTTTTTCTTCCATAAAAGCTAATAAATCGATGGTCCCTAAGTAAAGTATCGAATCTACAAAATAGCAATTTTTTTTTATTACTGTTTTGAGCTCTTTTTAAAGGATGTTTTTTAATACAACCTCAAAAATTTGGAAAACTCTTAAGTTTCCGGATATTTAGAGACATTTATGTTATCGAAATGTAATAGTCTAGCCGTCGTATAACAACGAAAGTTAACTCTCGCGAGTTTACGTTGTATCGGCGAGAGCGTGAAAAAGACGGAACTACCACTATCGCGAGTGTACGCGGGGTTGGCCCCGCGCCCCGCCGTGCATGCGCGTCCGGCGTTGCGTTTGCGTAATACTAAGTAATTCATTCATTTTTTTTAAATACTATACCTAAAATACCGAGTAATTAGTTAATTACCCTTAAAAATGCACTCAAGATCGAGGAGAATTATTGGTTTTATGGAAATAAACAGTAAAAATGAACAACTACAAAACCTTGAAACAGAGTCAGTAATTTTAAATCCAGGTAAGTTTTACTATGTAATACTTTAAATATTTTATTTTACTTATATTACTACTGATATAATATTTGATTTTAGTCTATAGGTTATCTAAATTATCTATAAACTTTATTTATAAACGCAGTTTTACTAACATTAACAATGTTTACCGCGTAAATGATCGAAACGGGCAGTTTCAATTGTTTACGGCGCGTTGTCGTTTCCAAATAGTATCGAAAGTACCAGTTTCGATGATGTACGTTGTTCTTTCATAAATTATTTGTATCCAAAATGACTACTTCGATACTATACGTGGTATTATAAATTAAAATCTTTACTGATAGTGCCACTTTCGATATTTTTGGATGGAAATAATATATTTTTTGGAAAGATTCGATAGTCCTTTATTAAAAATGAAGTACAAATTTGCTTTTTTTAGTATCTATTTTGTATAATTAATAAACCTGGATTATTGGAGAGCTTTCAGCTCGAACTCCACAATCGTTTTGAGTGCCTATGAAGCTCCGTGGACGAATCTAACGATGGGTTCGTGGAAACTATCCATACGGTCGGGTCTAAGTTTTTCAAGACCCACCGTACAAATAAGAACAAGAGGCTCTCGGATCCGACTCTCGAGCTCATGAAGAAGAGGCGTGAGATGATTCTGCAGTCAGACGTTACGTGCGGATACCGTCAGCTTAATATACAGATTTCGAAGTCCTTAAAACGCGATCTTCGCCACTTTAATTCCGAAAGGGTTAAGGACGCGATAGAGCGGAATAAGGGCTCCAATGTTTTTGCGAGGGATCTGTTTATTAGGCAGAGCCAAGTCACGAAACTGAAGACCGACGATGGCAGATTCATATCCGTTAAATCGGAGCTCCTGAGAGATCGAGACATTCTATGGACAGTTATACACGTCTATCTCTAAACCCACAGTAAATCTAGCGAACAATTCAAGAGCTAGATTGACCCGACACTATACCGAAGATATCCCGGACGTCAGCCTGTACGAGATTAGGATGGCTCTGAAACAACTTAAAAACAATAAGGCGCCGGGTGAGGACGGAATTACGGCCGAACTTCTGAAGGCGGGTGGAAAACCGGTCCCTAAGGCCCTTCAGAAGCTATTTAATTCCGTCATACTAGAGGGCAAAACTCAACAGAGGGCAGAGGTGTGGTGGTACTTTTCTTTAAGAAGGGCGACAATGCCCTCCTTAAGAACTACAGGCCCATCTCACTTTGAGCCATGTCTACAAGTTGTTTTCCAGAGTCATCACGAATCGTCTCGCGCGCAGGTTCGACGACTTCCAGCCTCCTGAACAAGCCGGATTCCAAAAAGGCTTCAGCACCGTAGACCACATACATACGCTTCGGCAGGTTTGCAGAAGACTGAGGAGTATAACCTTCGTCTCTGCTTAGCGTTTGTGGATTACTAGAAAGCCTTTGATTCGATCGAGATTTGGGCTGTACTGCAGTCTCTCCAACGGTGCCAGATTGACTATCGGTACATCGAAGTGCTGAAATGTTTGTACAAAAACGACACCATGTCAGTCTGACTCCAGGGTCAGACCTCGAAACCTATCCTCTTACAGCGGGGTGTGAGGCAGGGAGACGTTATCTCTCCGAAACTGTTCACGGCCGCATTAGAGGATGTCTTCAAGGTTCTGGAATGGAGAGGGCGAGGCATCAATGTCAACGGCGAGTACATCACTCACCTTCGGTTTGCCGACGACATAGTAGTCATGGCTGAGACTACGGAGGAGCTCAGTACAATGCTCGGTGATCTCAGTGGGGCTTCCGAAAGAGTGGGACTCAAAATAAACATGGACAAAACCAAAGTCATGGTAAACATCCATGTAGCTCCCACTCCTATCAAGATCGAAGACTCTACACTCGAAGTTGAGGACGACTACGTCTACCTGGGACAGACGGTTCAGTTGGGTAGATCTATCTTCGAGAAAGACATCAATCGTCGAATCCGACTCGGCTGGGCAGCGTTCAGAAAGTATATATTCTTATTTTTAACTACAATTTATTTGCATTTGTTTTTGTCTTAAGTTAGGCTAAGCACACACTACGATTAAACGCACGCGTTTAACTTATTTTATTATTTTCTGAGATATATTTTTCGTTCCACTTTTATTTCAAAACTATTATTCACATAGAAGTTATACTACATACCAATTTTGTATTTTTATAGTAGCTGTGTTTTAATTTTGATTTCATTCTTTAAAGTTCCTATTATTTTAGTTTATAGAAGGTACTTACGATTTGTATTTGTTTAAATTTAACCTATGGTCTGTTCAATAAACCCGGAGACTAAATTGACATAGGTAATGTCAAAATTTCTATAGGAATGACGCCAGTTCTTTGGTGTTGAAATGTCATTTTAGTCTCCGGAATTATTGAACAGACTTTAGATAAAAATAATACGTGATCTCAGATTTTAAAATTAAGGAAATTACATTAAGGTAACAGAGACTGATTAAATTTAGACAGTTTTCAATTTATTTTTTAATTTATAATAACATACATACCTACTTTAATAAAGATTTTTTATGTAAATTCTGTTGTTGTTATTAAAAAATAATGGTAAGTACACGCAATCTACGCAGTAATTAATCGAAAGTGACGGTTTAAATAAATTATTCCTAACATAATCCAAAGTAGAATATCGAAATAGGCAGATGTGATAAAGATTTGTAAATGTAATTCCCTGTAAATAATCGAAAGTGCCAGTTTCGACGCAAAAAGCAAGTTCAGTTACGAAGTATACTATGGTAACTCAATTTTCTCGAAAACTATTCATAATTTACAATTTTAGCTTATACGTAATAATTTGTAGGGTCAACACAAATGTTTATCCTAATTTTTATAAAGATTTAATCACCCGTGACAAAATTATGCAAAAAATAAACTTTAAATCGCTCTCCTGCAAAGTAGCGATTTTCACTTTCGATACTTTACCTAGAGACCATTCTCCACCCGGACCTCGACCGCGCCGGTCAGGGAGCAGACCCCGTGTGGTCCGCGGTGGGCGCTGAGGCATATGGACCGGGACGCCTTCCTGGAAGCCGCGAGGGTACAGGCCTGGGTGCAAGCACCGGACAGGCCTGCCGACATCGACCTCGAAGCAGAGTGGTTCCAGGAGGCAATGTCGCAAATTTGCGACGAGGCGATGCCCCGAGTCCATCCAGGACGTGCTCGGCGCCAGGTGTACTGATGGTCGCCGGAGAGCGAGGCTCTGCGCGAAGCGTGCAAGCGTACACCAGGTACCGCAGGCGCCGCATCCGTCCGCCGGATGCGGAGGCCAGAGAGGCGGAGCTGTACGAGGGGTACAGAGCGGCAAGGCGCACCCTCCGAACGGAAATAAAGCGGGCCAAGTTGGAGGCCCGCAATGTGTGGCTGGAGATTCTGAACAGGGACCCATGGGGACGCCCTTACCAGGTGGTGCGGGACAAGCTCCGCCCATGGGCTCCCCCGCTAACTCAGAGTCTCCGGCCTCAGCTTGTGGAGGGTGTGGTGGCCAATCTGTTCCCTGAGCGAGGGGAACACTCTCCCCCGCTCATGGCTCCGCCATCTGCGGTGCCCGTAGCGGACCACACCAGCGACGACGACGACGACACTCAAGAGGTGACCAAGGTGGAGATGAGGGCGGTGGTACGAAGACTTAGTGTCAAGAACACCGCCCCAGGACCCGACGGCGTGCCTGGAAGGGCTTGGGTCCTGGCCATGGAGGCTCTCGGGTCTCGATTACGGGGGCTCTTTAGCGCATGCATGGAGAGAGGCCAGTTCCCCCTTCGCTGGAAGACTGGGAAACTGGTCCTCATCGCGAAGCCGGGGCGCCCCGCGGACTCTCCATCCGCGTACCGGCCCATCGTGCTGCTCGACGAGGTAGGCAAGCTCTTTGAAATAGTAATTGCAGACCGCCTCGTCGGGCATCTTGCGCGGGTGGGGCCGGACCTTTCGGACGGCCAGTTCGGCTTTCGCAGGGGGCGTTCCACGGTGGACGCCATCATGCGCGTGAGGGCTCTCACGACGGGGGATGCGGTGACTCGGGGCAGGGTTGTCTTGGCGGTGTCTTTGGACATCGCCAATGCCTTCAACTCCCTGCCCTGGAGTAGCATCGAGGCGGCACTTCGGTACCATGAGGTGCCCGCCTACCTCCGTCGTGTGATCGAGGCCTACCTGTCGGATAGGTTCATCATCTATCCCGGTCACCAGGGAGAGTGGAGACGGCAAGAGATGTCGTGCGGTGTTCCGCAGGGATCGGTACTAGGACCGCCCCTGTGGAACATCGGATACGACTACGTGCTGCGCGGCGACCTCCCTGACGGGGTCAGCGTGGTCTGCTACGCAGACGACACGCTGGTCCTGGCGCGGGGAGAGTCGTACCAGGCGGCGGCCGAAACAGCGACACGCGGGGTTGCGACAGTCGTGGAGAGGATCCAGCAACTGGGACTCAAGGTGGCATTGCACAAGTCCGAGGCTATGTGCTTTCATGGCCTTCGGACCGCGCCACCACCGGGTTCCCAAATAACGGTAGGGGGGGTTCACATCGGCGTCGGGTCGACGATGAAGTACCTGGGACTCGTCCTCGACAGCCGGTGGACTTTCGAGGAGCATTTCCGACGTTTGGCCTCCAAACTGGACAGGACTAGTGCCGCTCTGAAGCGGCTCCTGCCCAACCTAGGGGGTCCAGACGCCCCCTGCCGGAGGCTCTACGCGGGGATCGTTCGGTCCATGGCCCTTTACGGGGCGCCAGTTTGGGCGCCATCGCTAGGTAAGCGACCAGCGGCCAAACTGAACGCTTGCCAGAGGGTCATGGCCATCCGGATGGTGCGGGGATACCGCACGATCTCCCGCGAAGCGGCGAGCCTCCTTGCTGGCCTGCCACCGTGGGATTTGGAGGCAACAGTCCTTGCACGCATGCACGATTTGCGCGTGGAGATGCAACGCCGGGGCGAAACTCCGCTGCCACGACAAGTCGCGGTATGGTGGACAGAGTTCCGGCGGGATCTCAGGGTGGCATGGCGACTGCGACTGTCGCAACCCAGTGCTGGGCATGCCGTCATTGCGGCGGTAAGTCCCCTCTTTGAGGAGTGGTTGGAAAGAGGTCACGGCGTCCTCTCGTTCCGTATGACGCAGGTCCTCACCGGACACGGTAAGTTCGGGAGGTTCCTGCATCGGATCAAGGAGGAAAGGACGCCCGGGTGTCGCCACTGTGTGGACCGCCCGGAGGACACGGTGGAGCACACGGTAGAGGTGTGCCCCGCTTGGGCGGAGCACCGCCGTGTCCTTGTGGAGGCTATCGGCGGCGGTGACCTCTCGCGCCGGGCCCTGGTAGAGGCCATGGTCCGGAGCGAGGAGGGGTGGCACGCAGTCGCCTCCTTCTGCGAAGCAGTAATGTTAGCGAAGGAGGCTGCCGACCGCGTGAGGCAACGGAACTCACGCCGCCGCCGCCGAGATCCCGATCCCGATTTCCGACCACCGTAGGCGCGGGCTCGCGGGTAGCTCGCCGTCCGGCAGTCTGGTAATAATCTGGACCGAGCCTAGTCGTCGACGGCGCGTTCTGTTCCACGCGCGCCTCAAGGAGATGTCAGCAAACTGTAGGGGCCCGGTAGGGCCGAAGCCTCTAGGGAACACGGTATCCGAAAGGTTGTCACCGTGTCCCCCAGATCGATGGTAACGAAGGAACGGGGTAGGGGTTTAGTCAGTAAGAGTCTGACACGCCCTCCCGCTCCGCCTAAGAGTGAGAGAAGTCATTCTGATGATTCCCCTACCGGAAAAAAAAAAAAAAAAAAAAAACCTAGGGACCATCGAAATGTTTTGAAATTAAAATTATTATGGTACTTTTATATAGCTTTTTAACACAAGTATAATCCTTACTTCTACGTTGATTTTCTTAATAATGCGTAAATGATACGCCTGGAGATTACGGTCGGTCCAACAGTATCCTAAACACACGGTTGGGAATCGCTTGAACAGTGTGAATATGTCTCGCTAGTGAGCACTTACATAGGTTGTCGAAAAGTGATCCATAGTTATTTTGGTTGTAATATTTACTTTTTACGTATGTATAGGTATAGTGCCAGTGCTTACCTGTACATAGTTTAACAAACCAATTTTACGATATCTAAACACAATGAAATTCTATTCTGATGCCTCTCAGAAAGCGTTGATACTTTTGTATTTCTTTTCTCCTACCTGCACAAACACTCGTAGAATAGATTACATACGGTTATCGCAATTCAATATTTAGGTAACAATTTCCTGTTTTATATATGAGCTGAATATTTTTTGTAGATCCTAAAATAGGAACTCGGATTTGTCGTGACTGTTTTGTTGTTCTTCTGAAGTCCAGCTCAGAAATGGTTGTGCAACACGGCATCGCTAGAATAGACAACTATGAACTTCTTTCATGTTACGAGCATAACATTCATTTTGGAAATATAAAAAAATAAACAAACAAAAACTCTAGAAATATTTGATTAAATACACAGTACTCATCTTTCCTTGCTGCTCGTAAATATTACACCAACAGATTATTTTTTATGTTGGACCTGGAAAAATAACTTCCGCTTTTCTGTGGCACCGCTGAGAGCCATTTAAGGAAAAAGCTCCTAAAAAGTATAAACGAACTTTTTAGGAGCTTTTTCCTTAAATGGCTCTCATACAGTTTATGATACGTTGAACACCGAAGAGATACGATAACACTTATGAATTTTGTGTAATGTATCGTGAGAAACTTTTCTTTTCTGGATGAGATGAAATTTGTTATGCTATAAACAGTAATAATATTATAATACAAAATACAGACATGGATATAACGAAAATCTGTTCCAAATTTAACCCCATTTACTTTTTATTCAAGGAATATATTCCCATGGGACTACAACCTACTTTTCGGTGGGACAAGCCACTGGCAGCAACTAGTCCATTCATAATTAAACAAATTTAATTAACAGGTATTTTCCAGTGCACTGGGCACTGGAAAATACCTGTTTTACCATTTACCATTGGCCAATTAGTTAGTCGTTCTGTTACTGAAACGAGCCGGAACATGGTAGGTAATGGCATAAATTCCATTGAGACGATTTTCACGAACCATTGAAAAGCGAGGGCATGCCATAACACTAAAGATTTTAAACCAGTCGAGAGTTATGGCCACACACTACCGCAAATGAGAGATTAATGCATTTTTATGACCTAAAGAATGGAATCACGTATCAGAGTTTACTATCTCAGAATATTTTGGAATAAAAAGTTAAATTTCGAATGTGTTGATGAAAGATGACTGTTTAATAAATCCAGGCTGGTAAGTTCTTGAAAACCTGATAAATTAAATTGGCGGTACTGTGTACATGCGATGATTTAATGTGGTAAATTATTTCTGCCATGTCATGCATTATTGGTATAATTACTTAAAGTTGCATTATAATTTGATGACATTCTTGCTTTCTATCTGGTATTGACGGGGTAAATTTTAATAATAGTTCAAGAAAATGAAAAAAAATAATTAAGTATTGTAATTAAAAAAATATGGTATTAGTTCGGCATCAAGGTCAAAGTAAGAACTGGCTTACAAACTGATGTGATAAATGACGTTTACGCAAATTCTTTATATGCTAATGTTTTATTATCCAGTAAGTTATTCTACTTAATCTCGGTAGGTATCAAATTCTCATCTAACATTAAAATGGAAATTCTTGAATTTTATCTTAAAATTACCATTAGGCTTTCAGCCTATCTACCAGAGGAAAATAACTATTTCTAAAAGCTAAGCTAAGAATAATTACAGGCGTGATTACGTAAGCTTCACCTTCCTCAGAATATTTGAGGCTCAGTTAACATATCTGAGTAAACATTAATGAAGATTAAATCTTGCGGTTTAATTTTATCAGAAACTGTTACTTCTATTCTACATAATGTTAGTGGAGCTGCTGTGGAACAAGCTCTCATTAGTTTAATTCTTAATGTACTGAGTTAAAATAATATATTTAAGTTAGATATTGTTATCTTTTATAACTTCAAGGGTATCATTATTAGAGAGACACAATATAATGATTTAGTAGTAGGTCATTCATGTAGTCATCTACTGACTACGTGTATAAAACACGGAGTGTGTACGTACCTATATATAAATAGCATTACATTCCTAATAAGTAAAATAAACGTGAGAATAATTTTGAAGTGACTTTGATTTCAGAACTTGGTGCCGGTGTTTCTTTTGTTCAGCTCAAAAAAGCCTATTCAATGATGTAACGCACATAGCTATCAGAAGGTGGGTCTAGTATTTGCGTCCTCCTTTGTGACTGTAAAGAAATAAGAAAAGGGTTTCTAGATAGAATTTTCCACAAAAACTGTTACCATTGTTAGGTACATTTAAATAGCCCTACGCACGCTCGGCGTTCTCTTTGACAACCTACTTTATAGTCAAGACTGGGCTCATATTTATAGCCAGTCACACATTTATTGCTCATTGCGATTGCTCCATTAGACCTATTGTAACTTCGCTAACAATCTAGAATGATGGCAGTTTCTTGATAAATAATTAAATTTAATTGTTTCTGGCCTTAGGTGCTTTTTCTCTGGTATAATTACTTGATCTGCCAGCAGTTTTACCTGTTTTACAATAGGTTTCTCCATACAAATTTTAGACCATTAATGCTCGCCCACATTGTAAAAGGAAATCTTGTGCAAAATATCACGCTCCTAGACCATGTAGTTTCAGTTGTGTCAGTGAGTCAGTTTGTTCTTTTGTATAAATAAATACTGAAGTAGTCACTGTCGTCTGTCCCGCAGACGAGTCTGTCTCTTGTCTCGTTATTAATGGAACAGAGACGTCGTGAACCGTTATTAGATAATAAAAATATTATTGTTAAAACCTTTTTCATGAATGCCTCGCTACATAGGAATGACGATTTGTAGCTGCCATCGTTGACAGGAGTCGCCTGTTTACCCGTTTCAGGTCTCACTGTCACCCCATAAAAGGACGTCTCTTTTCGCAATTTGGCGATGTCAACTTCACCTTAGTTACTATTAAAGTTATTTATAGTCTGCTGTTGTTGGACATGGTGACCATGATTTACCGTTTTTCTCCATAGTATTATGTCACTTAAGCCTTACGACGAATAGACAACACGCACTCATTTGTGTACCTACTTAATATTTTTGATTACTGAAAAGTAATTAAGACAAATCTTTGATCAACATTGAATGCAATGGATCTCGACTACATAAAACTCATTGATTGTTCTATCATGCTGCATTCAAGTTGGTTAGAAACTGTTCTAAACGGCTTTGCAAGTCTTTGAGAGATTAGATTCTACTACGTGCATGCTTTCGGTGGCTTTAAAAACTTTATAAAGTCTTTAAAACTAGTTGGCTCATGCCCTGGAGAAACAGGAGAGGATTACTTTGTTTTGAGATTACTTTTAGAAGAAAAATACGTAACAAATATTGTTCATATCAAAGAACAATTTTCACAAAGTAGAAAAATATATTTTGAGCTTACTAGCTTTTGCTCGTGATTTCGTCTAAGAAAAGTTGACGAAAGCCAGATATAAATGTTCTACGTCGTTTCTTGGGATTAAAGCTTACTCCTTACCCATACAGTTGGTTCAGTAATTTTCTTTAGTTAAAGTTAGTCTTTTTTTCTTAATTTTTAAAGATTCAGTTATCGATAAATTTTTTAGAGAAGATAAATAAGAAAACATTTTGCAGAATTCTGTATTTTGTATTTTTCAATCCTAAGAAGTTGACGGAAGATTTTTCTTTTTACTCAAACGATTAGTTAAAGGTTGCGTACTAGTTTATATTTAAAAGCCTATTCACTTTAGCCTTAAAGACGCCTAAATTATAAACGGACTAGAATGCCACAGCAGGAAAATTATTCTAATGTTTCGATGTACGCGGGATGAACGACGAGGCAAAATGCTTAGTCCGGACCGTAGAGCGGTTAACAATGTAAGGGTAGACCCTCGCCACATGTCGGGTAGATCTTTGGTAGAAAGGTGATGGTAGAATCAAATTATGTATTTCACGTGCACAGTTTCTCAAATGAATCCTGAAAACACCGAAAAACTGGCCACCCAAAATACTGCGGTCGAGGCTTTGTAGATTGGTCTTACCCAAATCTGGATCACAAATTAGCTTTTTTGCGCGCCTTTCAACTGAATACTAATGTAAGCTGTTCTCGTTAGTTGACCTGAGATCAAAATCCACACCCCGGCTTACTTTGGGCGACATGTGGAAGGAAATGGGGCACAATTAGAAGCTTGCGGTGATTTCAAACTTTTTCGCTGCACATTGAATGTGAACGTTTTACGAATACTCTTTTTGAAGTCAGTTTTCGTCTATTTGGAGTGTTGATATCCAAGTGGAATTTTTTTTATCTATCGTTATCATCATTTCAGCCGAAAGACGTACACTGTAGGACATATACTTCCCCCAAATGTCATCTTAACAATCGGATCTGTGCGTCTAGCATCCTTCAAATTCCTGCGACTATCACCATGTCATCAGTCCACCTTGTGGGAGGCTTTCCATCGGTGCGTTTCCGGTTTGTGGTCGCCCCTCCACCTTTCTTCCCCATCTTATCTGATTGCAATACTTATCAAAAAACTTGTTTCTACTAAATAGTTATGCAAATCTTAACTTATTTTCAGTTTACATGGAATAAAGTAAAAAAAATGAAACAGAATGGCTGAGTGAGTTCACCATTGTAATACGGTAAACATTGCAATTTCACCCGACCTCGCTCGCCTCGCTCCACATTCTTACTGCCAGTATTTTAATTAGTGAAGCGTTTCTTCAGTGCAGCCTCTACCGTGGTTCCGCATAATTTGTGAATATCATGAGGGATGCGCTGAATGAGACGAGAGAGCGAAATGGTATAAAAGATTGTGTACAATTGTGTATTCTTACAGACGTAGGTACATTAATTGAAGCTGCGGGATTCTTTTCAAAAGTAACTGCAGCCCTGAAATGCAAAGGGCAAGGGCTAAATTGTGACTTAAAAAAATTCTAACTGCTTCGCAGAAGGTGACTGCCTGCCACTTCTCCTCACTCCGGACCATGGATCGCCTTAACGAGAACACGGGCGGTGCTCCATCCAAGCGCATAACCGTTGCTTAACCTTGAAGATCGATCCATGCGGCTGTTATTACCTAGCCACGAGCTCCTCAATTTCTCTAGAAAGTATAAATTATTTAATGTTCCATTTTTTCGCACTGTAGCTCGATCCACCTCCTCTATAATTTATTAGGAATATACCGCATATTATGCTAACGATGCTCAACGCGCTCGTGAAGGCTAACCCTAGGTTGGATTTGTGTGCTAATGAATAGACGGCAACATTATTAGTAAATCTGCGGTTCTGTGAGCAGACAGAATAAAAATATTAACGTATTTTAGTGTTAACGCCTATTTTTCTACTACTAAAATAAAGTTAATAAATAGTCCCCTAAGTGTTACCACAATACGTCCTAAGCGTCTCGCATCTATCAGATTCCCAGAACCCTCACAAGTTGCTATATTGATACTTGCTAAATATAGCAAGCATGATTTAATTTATACTACTAAATGCAATCTAAACCACGTGTACTCAAATACTGTCGCTATAAATACTGTGTACTTGGCATCAGTCCAATCTGCAATGTGACGTCACCTTGAATGAGAACCTCGATGAGATACCCGTTCTGCGCTGTGCTTATGTAAGGCGAGACACGACTGTGTGAGGTATCGATAAGAACAGAAAAAGAATACAGACACTCGTACATACCTAGGAAAAAAGTTCATAATGTGGTTAGTTGAAAAATTAACACAACATTGATTCCATACTAAACTGAATGTACCTACAATTTCTTTGAAGACTATGTAACTGCTATTAAGGATAAAAAAATCAGAAAATACAACGTTAAAAAACAAACTCAAAGACTCAAAGATGCTAGTGCAGGAGCAATGAGACGCGGTGACAATAGGGATGCGCTTTTTCATTGACTTTTTGCCTAACACTACTTTAATGTCACGACTTATGAAAACTGGCACAAAACTTTTTCAGAATCTATAATTATAAGTTTCGCCATTCAAATACTTCTTCGCACCAACTTTGTTGTGCATTTCGCTACGGCCGTCATTTTGCAGAAGATTTGCATAAAGTTCTCAAGTAAAAGGAAAGACTGCAAAACCGTTGTAAGTAATTATTTTCTGTGGTATCATTTCCACGCTGCTTTACAGATTGAGTTTACAAACAGGCTCTAGTAACAACGTTTACCTGAGTTTTTCTCACGAAGCATCGTAGACAGCAAGTACTCTGTAAGAAGTTTTTTTTATTCTTAGAAAGCACTTGTTCGCTTATGAGAACGAGCACAATTCAGACGTTGTAAAAGTTTCTTGTTCATTAACAAGTTGACACATGCACCTATCACATACCTTAACCTATCACATACCCACAAAACGAGACACAATAGTAAAACAATAACAGCGCGGTCTCATAGGACCGGTCGGGGATTCATGAACTAAATAACTTTCATTCCGACGTTACGAGGTATTTAAAACCTTTTTAGAAAACCGTCATTATGACAGTAAGGGGCTTATTAGACCCTGTAACGTATAAGAAACTACAGCCTTTTTGGATAAATTCAATACGATGTCAAAGAGACACCGTATTTAAATAGATACATCATTGCATTCTGTTTTAATATGGCATCTTAGGTTCATTACTTTTCTAAACTAAACGAAAAATAAAAAAGACGCGTACAAGGCGTATTAGATGTCGTTTCACAATAAAGGTGTTACCAAAACACTGAGGAGAATGGAAAATGGAAAATGTGGTGTAAAAAATTAGTGACGCGAATAAGAACCGTATGCATAAAACCCACTGGTGTGTTTTACCCAGCAGGGTTTTATGCACACAAGTGTTTGACGCTAGCTTCACAAATGAAATCAGCACACCGTATTTAATTTAAAGGCGTCCATGGGCTCTTAGGTTAACATTATCGTGGTGCTGGTGAGTAAGTATAATTCAGGACTTAAATATCTCATTTCTACTTAATAAATTGAAATGAAATACCATTGTTAATGAAGTAGACAACTTGAACTTAATTTGAAGTAATTAATTAACTAAGTAATAAGCTTAATTTGGCTCTTGGTATACTCCTTATAATACGTTCCAAATTAAATTCTAGTACCTACTTAGTACTTACAAATGAGATATCTATTTACAAGAAAATTTGTGCTCAACTGCGAGAGAGTCATATTGGAAAAGCAATGTTGCTAATATAAAGTCAAGTTAAATAATAATGTCCTAATGTCAGTCTGTTAAAATACCAGTTCTCAATTCAGTCATCCATTAACCTTATTATTTACATAGTTCGGGCACGGAGTGTAATAAACGATGCAATTTGTCACAATAATACAAAATAGCATGTTGACGATGGTTAATATTAATTTGCAACTAGAGTAATACTGTTATTACTTTAGTTTCAAATTGATATCAACTTTTAAAATCTGTATTTTATAGTTTTAAAGTCATTAGGACTGTTATTAAACTAAATAATGATACGTGTTGTACATCTCAGTACAAACATTTTGAAGACTATGTATATCCCAATGAGGTTATCCTCAATTGTACAATTTGTAATTTTACTACAACATACTTAAACTACATTTTTTTTTATTTTGATTAACATTAATATTCTACAAATTTTGCACAACGTCATCTAATCTTAAAGCAGAGCTTATGCTATGGGTACTAGACAAAAACTGGTACGAGTATATATTTATAAATACGTATAGAACTATACCTTAATTATACCCAGATACAAAATAAATTATTGTGTGTCACTAATCTAACCACTAGACCAATATGCCAGTTCAGATTAACATAATAATTGGAAAATATATTATAATTATTACATATCCATATTTCATAATAATAAATATTGCAAGTACAGAATGTGTCATATGATGCTCGAAGCCCATTCCATAGGATTATGTTGGAATTTATGGCAGATTATTGGCTCTTCCTGCATTTGTAAGGATTTCATTGTTTCGTTTGAATAATGTAGAATGGAATGATAATCCCCATTGTATTTGTTTTTAATTAATATAAAGTCGTGAAACATCGGCGTTGTTTACATTTACCATCTTCATAAAGAACATATTTCCGGAATAAAAACATTATTAAAAAAATCCATTATGCATAAAAAAAATATAGGTCCAAGCACGCTTCCCTGAAGAACACAGAGTTCTGTCTTCTAATGAGGTTAATTCTGGCAAATGACTACATAAATAAATTGGATAGTACTAAATTACAATAACTCAGACGGCTTGTCGGTTTGCGTTTAGTGTGATGTTAGATCCGTGCTATGATATGATATGTAAGTAACCGTGTTTATCGGTTACTTACAAATCTAGGTAAACTGAAGCTTAGAAAAGTTTATAGAGCTTCTTTACGAACCTTCATTTCACCTAATAAGAAAATATTGTCATATTATTACTTCTATATAATTACGTATGTTATTCACCGGTGTACAATAGTATATATTATAGTCAGTGGAACAAAGTAAAGTGAATGTACATAGGTACATCTAGTGCCATGTAATCTCCAGCGGTTCGTAGATTACAAACAACCACAATCCTAACTTCTTTAGATTGTGGTTATCGGATACAATCGGGTTCGAAATAGAAGGTATTAGACCCGTATCGGAGAAATGGATACTAAACGTACTGTCTGTTTACTGATAAACTAAAACTTTTTATACATCAAGATGATCCAAGTAAGTAAGGGTTTCTAATACTGTCGAGAATTTTACCAATAACATCACTGTGGTAATATCCGAAGCCCAATATGTTGATATTACAGCTAAGAAAGTAGACGAGAAGTACACTTACTAAAGCAACTAAGTTTAATAGTAGACTTAATTGCTTTAGTGCTTATGTGCAATTATTATAAATTTTCGAAGTTATTAAAATTTGTTCTTAGCACTAAAGTTGGAAAGAAAGGTTGGAAATTCAGCAGAAATTACAGTCAGTAAATAGTATTGAATCTTAGTTTCGTCGGTAATACTCTGATAGGAAGCGCTGATGTAGGGAGCAAACTCAACAAACACACGACAAAGTATGATAAAAAAACAGTTGAGTGGAGATGATATTGCTGTAGTTATTTGATTTGACTTTGTACAAATGCTGATATGCTGTGGAGTTGGCTTTCGAAACACAAGATACAGGTTTTCTGCTTCCAGCGTAATAGCTGGACGCAAAGCTCATTTATGGGAAGATGTCAGTCTCAGTAATTGACTGGGGTAAATAGTCATCGATTTATTCAATCCTAACTGCATAGGTATAAACCGTACTACTTTCATATAATTGAATTTGAAAGTAAAAAGCAATATCCCTTAACACTGCAAAGTCCTCGGCTCGTTTGACTATATTTAATCACTGCAAGTTTGAACAGTATAACGTTAATAATAAGAGTTAAATTTCATTGTAAATGTTGCATATGCTGCTGAAAGTATAAACCAAAAGTTTTCCGATATTAAACTGTTATTGTGTTATTTCGTTCATATTTTCTCTACAAACTTGCATCAACAATGTTCGTTTTGATAACTTAGATAAGGTTCATAAAAAAATCTTAGAGAGAAACAAGACTATTCATTAGATAGGTACAGTTAGGCTAGTGGGGTTTGACCTTAATAATTAATTTATTAGCAGCCTTCGTAAGTCTGTCTAGACCGTTATTAACCTTGGTGTATTAGCGTGAAAATAATTACGCCGACTTATGAAAAAAGAGTCTTACCAACGTCTTTAATAGATGTTAAGGTCAAATGGATTTAGAACATTTTATCATTAAACACTACGGAATTAATAAATTATGTCTAACACATACCTACATGCTTTACTGAACTAAACTGATTTCGATGTTTAAATTAAATTGTTATAAATAGTGTTTACATTTCTCTCGGTGGTACCAGACTGGTAGATTTTCTAGTTTAGTGAGGTTCTTTAGACTTGCGACTTTAACAGACGTGCTTAAGTCGTTACTTTATAAATATAATTTGTTTCTGCTTAAAGTTAACAACTTTGTATGGAACTATTATAATTTAAATGATATAATAAATAAAGTAGATTCGATCGATTTACTTGTAACTTTATATATTACTTACTTGTAAGGTACCAAGTAGGTAATCTTTTATCCTTTACAAAACATAACACAAAGTCCCCCCGCCCCTATTGCATCTGTCAGTATATTCGTAATAAACTCAAAAAATACTGAGCAGATGCAGTACGTAAATAGACAGACTGATTCAGGAGGAAGGTTTAAGACCAAAACATGCATATTGTAGCAGAGCAAAGCGGAGAATTTCTAGAGTGAGTAGGCTCATAATAAATAAACTAGTTCGCCTCACCATCAACGATTGCATCACTGCTTCCTATCATGTGGGATAGCAGTCAAGTACTAGTTTATGTTACATTAAAAAAATCCTCTACTATTAGTTTATAGGAAAAGCTTTGCGGCAAAGAGTACCGGCCTGAAATAAACAATGATCATTTCAAGTGTCAGCGCGTTAAGTTGCGAGCACTTTGTGTTTGCATACTGATGCATGTGGGAGGGAAAACTCTCTGATTTACACTTTACAGCATCAAAGCTTCAGTACCCCGGCATCTGCCGTAGTGAGTGGACGTGACCCCCTTGTCGGATGTTCTCGTGATCTCAAGTACGAATGCGATGTCGAGTGTGTAAGTGTGTGTGGAAATGAAGTGTGAGTGAGTGTCCCGACCACGCAATTGACAAAATTGAATCAAATATAGATAAATATTACCTAAGTGCTTAGTTATGACATTTGGTCTTTTTGATGTTTCGAGAGCACAATACTGTCTAACTAAAATCACAATTGTGTTGTGACATTCAAATAGACTGGTTCAGACCCAGTCCCCATATTCGGTCTAACAACCACGCTACTGACAAGATTCCAGTCGTCATCGAAGTATTGATCAGGCGCCAATTATGCAGGTATTCATACAGTACGTACATGTCTACTAATGAGTACGAGAACGTTCAAATTAAATATTTTTATTTTTGTATTAAAATATGATAAACTAAAATACTAGAGCCCCGGTGGCAAGAAGACGTGCCAGTAAACAAATATTACCTTTTACCTTTGAGGACCGCTGGCACAAATTTGTGCCGCCAAACCCCGGCCGATTTAAAACTGTACTCTAGTAGTATAGTTATAGAAGCAACAGAAACGGAGCAATAACAGTTTATATTATTAATATTGAAATATAAAAATAGTGGCGGTCCCCTAGAGGCTCAAGGCTAAGGCTTTAATCGATCAATTGCCTAACAGACAGATATCGATTGTTATTCGAGTAAGGAATTCATAGTCATTGTCCTGATGTCTACAACATGTATCTGCTACACAATGACCTTGTTTACGCTTAGGTTCAAATGTTCGTGTAACCACTGGCGTAACTAAGGCGGTACCAGTGGTGGCCAGACATAGGCTGCAGATCCTGCAGTGGCGCAGAAATAATCAAACCAGAGTCTTTTTAAGGTGAGAAATCATTGAATGACTTCTCATGCTCTTGGGCGAAGCGGGAGGACGTGTTAGACTTTTATATATTAAAAAAACACCTATATTTCTTGGTTGCCAAGTCTTCCAGGATCTCGGGTTTTCCTTTCGGAAATCAATTTTCCAAGCTGAGTATGATTAAAACTTTTTTCACTTTTTTCAAGGGGCGCAATTATATAGAAGCTCGGATCGGGTGCATAAATGGCTAATTACGGCACTAAGTTTAACTACAGGTAGGTACGTAATATGAGATGGCGGAATAATTACCCACCTACATTACTTCCGGGAAATATTTGAAAGAGTAACCGCGGTCTTGTACGCAAAGAGTAACCGAAAGGAACATGGGTGCGTTCAAAATGTTGGTTTAGCAGTAAAAGTCTAACACTCCTCGTCGCTTTACTCGAAGCAGAAGTTATTTGATGATTTCCTACCTTAAAAAAACCTCCTTGCATATAAGTACTCACCTCATTCGTTTCTTTATTACATCTCAATGACGAATTTACGAGTATTGAAGTTAACTGCTCGGGTCGGTATTAGTTAGTAAAAGTGTAAGTTATCCTATTCGTCAGCAATGCTTTTTTTTCCGGTAGGTCCGGGAGTCCGGGAGTCATCAGAATGACTTCTCCCACTTTTGGGCGGAGCAGGAGGGCGTGTCAGACTCTTACTGACTAAACCCCTACCCCGTTCCTTCGTTGCCATCGATCTGGGGACACGGTGACAACCTTTCGGATTCCGTGTTCCCCAGAGGCTTCGACCCTACCCTACAGTTTGCTGACATCTCCTTGAGGCGCGCGTGGAACAGAACGCGCCGTTGACGACTAGGCTCGGTCCAAATTATTACCAGACTGCCGGACGGCGAGCTACCCAGTGCTCGCTGTCCGCGAGCCCGCGCCTACGGTGGTCGGAAATCGGGATTGGGATCTCGGCGGCGGCGTTGTGAGTTCCGTTGCCTCACGCGCTCGCGGTCGGCAGCCTCCTTCGCTAACATTACTGCTTCGCAGAAGGAGGCGACTGCCTGCCATCCCTCCTCGCTCCGGACCATGGCCTGTACCAGGGCCCGGTGCGAGAAGTCGCCGCCCCCGATAGCCTCCACAAGGACACGGCGGTGCTCCGCCCAAGTGGGGCACACCTCTACCGTGTGCTCCACCGTGTCCTCCGATTCATCAGCAATGCTGAAAGCGGATCACATAATATGGCTACGTGTTGAATTTAATTACGCTACTATACAATTTACTTACTTTATCCATTTTTAAAAAAAAGGCATCGGATTTTCCGACAAGAAAAAATGTGACATTTCCACGAAGGCTCTTACGAAGGTACCTCTACACTTTTTTGTTTCCTGTTTTTTCGTTTAAAGTGTTTTGGACGATTTTCTTTAGTTAAGCTTATCTTGACCCTTGATGTTTGGCTAATGAGCAAGAAATGTTAATTAGGCATCAGTTCTTTGTAGTTTGTCGTAGTTCAACTTTACTAACTAACTAACTTTACTGTAATAGGCTACTGACGTAGTAGCTAACGAATTCCATTGTATGCTGCAATTAAATTTAAATTGTATCTTTATATTTTAGCAATATCTATGGCGCCTTAAGTGAATACGTACTAAACTACGAAATCCTTCAACGCGCAGTTAGAGTTCTCCGTGCAATTTAAACATATTTACATCAGCCCGAAATCATTTAGTGGCTTTTCTGATGAAAAGTCAGCTTATTGAGGTAGGAAAACGTCATTCGGGACCGCTAGTATATTATAATATTATATTTATAATCTGAATTGTATAGCTTCATTCCACTTAGCCGGTTCAACGCCGATTCGCCAATAGTACTCAAGGTAGATAGACATCTGACAACAATTTCACTCGACCGGAATCCTTTGCGCGTGATTCCTACTCGCACTTGGCCGATTGTTTGCAATACATTGTGTACTTACAACATAGCCTTTCCTTTCATTTCCTACGCATGTATAGTTATTACATGTAACTATGAATGTACGAACGTACTTTGTAGGTAAGTAGAGCTAAAGAAAAGAAAAGCCAAACAAAGCAACAAAGAAAAAGTAGTAAATGTTTTTCCAATATCTGTTTGTTTTACTATTATGTTCCAGTAACGAAGGCAAGTTGGGTAGTTACCAGAGATCCAAGTTTGTTAATGTCGAGTGTCTTTATTGAGAGATCGAAAGAATGCGGAGTTTGTTGCTACAAGCTTTTATATTATTAAAACTAAAGGCTTGGGGTATCCACGTTAAGAGTGACTAGGTTACTTTTAGGCAAGCGTGCTCCATGGATGACCACATCGTAGCTCACCACCAGACGATAATAAAAAAGCGAACCTATAAATCACACTAATATTATAAGGGTGAAAGTTTGTGAGTGTGCGTATGTTTGTTACTTCTAGACGCTTATACGGCTGAACGGAATTCGATAAAACGTGGTACATGAACAGAATTCCATTTTTATCTACACAGATCAACGAAAGAGGCGAAAGTTTGTGAGATGGTGTCTGTGCATGTTCAAAAGTGCGAGTGTGAAGAAGTAACAACTCTTCACGCTGCAACGGATTTGGAAGTGCATACAAGTAGACCATATTCTGGAATAGCCCACAGGATACATTTTATCCTGGAAATATGTTGCTTTGATACATTTTTTACTATCACACGGGGGAAACCGCTAGCCGCAGCTGGTAGATATATAAGTGAAACGAACTTGTGAGGGAGCACTATCTAATTTGACTTTTTTAGGGTTCCGTACCTCAAAAGGAAAAAACGGAACCCTTATAGGATCACTTTGTTGTCCGTCTGTCCGTCCGTCTGTCAAGACCCTTTTTCTCAGGAACGCGTGGAGGTATGAAGCTGAAATTTATATCAATTACTCAAGTCTACTGTCCCTTGAAGCTGTGAAAAAATCAAACTTCTAAGCCAACGCAATCAAAAGATACAGCCGTTTATGCCGCAAATTTTCGACACTTGCAAGGGAATCAAAACCTACAGGGTGCTTCCCGTGAACTCAGAATCTTGAAATTTGGTACGAAGCAACGTCTTATAGCATAGATAAAGGAAAAATTACGAAAACCATAAATTTTTAGTTACATCACATAATATTTTTTTTTTTAATAATTTTAAACTTACTACCCATTTCCTCATAAACGCGTAGAGGTATTAAATTGAAATTCATACCAAATACTCAGGTCTATAATACCTTTAAGCTGTAACAAAATCAAACTTCTATGTCAACGCAATCAAAAGAAACAGCAATTTAAGCTGCATATTTTGAAACTCGCAAGTACTCGCAAGGGAATCAAAACCTAAAGGGTACTTCCAGTCGACCTAGAATCTTGAAATTTGGCATGAAGCAACGTTTTATAGCACAAATAAAGGAAAAATTCCGAAAACCTTAAATTTTTAGTTACATTACAAGTTTTTTTTTTTTGTAAAATCTTTAAGACTCGATTCGAGAATTGAACTGTTTTCATCTTGATAAATTGGTACGGAACCCTCAGTGTGCGAGTCCGACTCGCACTTGCCCGGTTTTTGTGAGTTAAATTATTAACTCGTAATAATCATAACGTCATAACTTCTCTCATTATGGGTGTAGCGAGAAGAAGTACCAAACTTTTCCTGACTAAAACCGATCTATGTTCTTTCGTTACTCTTTCGTACAACCTCGTAGCAAATCTAATTTGACTTAACTAATCTTCAAACAAACATTGACTATCCAATTTCAATTAAGATACTGTTACGGGTTCAACATACATTAAATGAAACGAAGTAAATTAATGATCTATAGCCATATATTTTAAATTCACACTGCTTAAACTAAATGGTAACTAAACTTAAACCCTACCTAGTCTTAACCTAAACCTAATCTAATTTGGACGCCAGGAGAGTTGTGTTTTCCGGTGAACTCTGCCAACACCTCAGCCCGCTAGCTCGTATCTC
Source organism: Mythimna separata (assembly GCA_030763345.1). Taxonomy (NCBI): domain Eukaryota; kingdom Metazoa; phylum Arthropoda; class Insecta; order Lepidoptera; family Noctuidae; genus Mythimna; species Mythimna separata. Next base: position 2,548,215 of record JAKKIA010000036.1, on the reverse strand, counting down.
AAGGACTTTGTTTTTATTATACGTCTCGCACAATAAATGTCCAACTTAAAAGGGCGTTGCTTGAAGCTATAACAATGACAACAATACGTTGGTAACTATCTAATAGAAATGCTCAATAGTATAAAAGTTACCATTCCTTAAAACTAAAACTTACCCCTATTTGGATGATACACGGTGCACAATCGCTATGACTATTAAGATTTTATTAATAATATCTCCACTATGTCGGTAGATAATGGCTCACAATGAATGACCTTATGACATATGAACATACGTCCGATCAATACCAGAGAAATGTCGCAAGTGTCCCACCGTACCCACACACGATGAATATCTTTTCGAAATAGAAGCAGTTTAATTTAATATCAAAATTGAAAACTACAAAATAACAAAAAGATCATGTGCGACTCGGAATCGAACTCAAGACTCCCCGTTTATGTTACAACGGCGCAACAGAGTTAACCATTCGACTACGCGATTAATTATGAAAGTTGACAAAAACAAAGACTAACTTCCTCACACAACCTTAAGGTCCCAGTGAACGTCATGACAATACCTACAATCACATTGGTCTAATTAAATATACGATTTACTACAGTAAGGGCCTGTTTCACAATGTCCGAGTAGGCACTACTCACTGAATAAATTCAAAAATTTGACAGAATTTGTATGAAATTATGTCAAATTTTTGAATTTATTCAGTCAAAAAAAAAAACGTCATAAACGGGGAGTCTTGAGTTCGATTCCGAGTCGCACATGATCTTTTTGTTATTTTGTAGTTTTCAATTTTGATATTAAATTAAACTGCTTCTATTTCGAAAAGATATTCATCGTGTGTGGGTACGGTGGGACACTTGCGACATTTCTCTGGTATTGATCGGACGTATGTTCATATGTCATAAGGTCATTCATTGTGAGCCATTATCTACCGACATAGTGGAGATATTATTAATAAAATCTTAATAGTCATAGCGATTGTGCACCGTGTATCATCCAAATAGGGGTAAGTTTTAGTTTTAAGGAATGGTAACTTTTATACTATTGAGCATTTCTATTAGATAGTTACCAACGTATTGTTGTCATTGTTATAGCTTCAAGCAACGCCCTTTTAAGTTGGACATTTATTGTGCGAGACGTATAATAAAAACAAAGTCCTTGAGATACGAGCTAGCGGGCTGAGGTGTTGGCAGAGTTCACCGGAAAACACAACTCTCCTGGCGTCCAAATTAGATTAGGTTTAGGTTAAGACTAGGTAGGGTTTAAGTTTAGTTACCATTTAGTTTAAGCAGTGTGAATTTAAAATATATGGCTATAGATCATTAATTTACTTCGTTTCATTTAATGTATGTTGAACCCGTAACAGTATCTTAATTGAAATTGGATAGTCAATGTTTGTTTGAAGATTAGTTAAGTCAAATTAGATTTGCTACGAGGTTGTACGAAAGAGTAACGAAAGAACATAGATCGGTTTTAGTCAGGAAAAGTTTGGTACTTCTTCTCGCTACACCCATAATGAGAGAAGTTATGACGTTATGATTATTACGAGTTAATAATTTAACTCACAAAAACCGGGCAAGTGCGAGTCGGACTCGCACACTGAGGGTTCCGTACCAATTTATCAAGATGAAAACAGTTCAATTCTCGAATCGAGTCTTAAAGATTTTACAAAAAAAAAAAACTTGTAATGTAACTAAAAATTTAAGGTTTTCGGAATTTTTCCTTTATTTGTGCTATAAAACGTTGCTTCATGCCAAATTTCAAGATTCTAGGTCGACTGGAAGTACCCTTTAGGTTTTGATTCCCTTGCGAGTACTTGCGAGTTTCAAAATATGCAGCTTAAATTGCTGTTTCTTTTGATTGCGTTGACATAGAAGTTTGATTTTGTTACAGCTTAAAGGTATTATAGACCTGAGTATTTGGTATGAATTTCAATTTAATACCTCTACGCGTTTATGAGGAAATGGGTAGTAAGTTTAAAATTATTAAAAAAAAAAATATTATGTGATGTAACTAAAAATTTATGGTTTTCGTAATTTTTCCTTTATCTATGCTATAAGACGTTGCTTCGTACCAAATTTCAAGATTCTGAGTTCACGGGAAGCACCCTGTAGGTTTTGATTCCCTTGCAAGTGTCGAAAATTTGCGGCATAAACGGCTGTATCTTTTGATTGCGTTGGCTTAGAAGTTTGATTTTTTCACAGCTTCAAGGGACAGTAGACTTGAGTAATTGATATAAATTTCAGCTTCATACCTCAAACAAAGACTAACTTCCTCACACAACCTTAAGGTCCCAGTGAACGTCATGACAATACCTACAATCACATTGGTCTAATTAAATATACGATTTACTACAGTAAGGGCCTGTTTCACAATGTCCGAGTAGGCACTACTCACTGAATAAATTCAAAAATTTGACAGAATTTGTATGAAATTATCTGTCAAGTAAGATACTCGAAACTTAATCATAGGTGGTGAAATAGGCCCTTAAACTACAAACAGTACTACACTGCGTATTAGATGTCAACACAACGCATTTAGAAACATGAACTGTTGCCAAGTTCAACGACTCCTCCATTTAGCTACGAGTCCCGAGATCGCGATCTACTTCATTTGCAAACATTTCAAGACCTTTTTAATCAACTCAGAGATTGTATGTGGCACAATTTCTATACAATCTTCTATATATTGCTCCCTCGTCTCATTCAGCGCGTCACTCACGATATTCATGTAATATGCGGAACCTCGGGAGAGGCCGCATTGAAGAAATGCTTCACTAATTAAAATACTGGCGGTGTGGATGTGGAGAGAGATGAGTGAGGTCGGCTGAAAGGGATGTGGAGCGAGTGTTACGTCTAATAATGTTGTTATTCTATTTCAAATTATTAAAAAAATAATTATTATGTAAAAGGAGTTGCCAGCCACATTGCTAGCACCTGCAGGATTTTTCGAAAAATCTCACGGTCCTGTCAGGGCTGTAGGATTGTTCGAAAGAGTTACAAAGGTACCATGACCCTGGAACGTAAAAGAATACTGAAGGAACACAGGTAGTTTTAGTTGGGCAAGCCATATTTATGGCAGTTAGTCCCCGTTTTTGAGGAGTGGTTGGAAGCACGTGACGGCGTCTTCACCTTCCGCATGACGCAAGTTCTCACTGGACGTGGTAAGTTCAGAAGGTTTCTGCCCATGTTATTTGATAAGAATCATTTTCCTTGCATTTCTGGCTTTAAAGTATTTCTAAAAAACAGGTTCGTTTCCCCACATTTCCCCAGGGCTTGAGCCAACTAGTTTCAAAAGCTTTGTAAAGTTTTTAAAGCCGCCGAAAGTATGTACGCAGTAGAAACTAGACTCGTGAAGATTTCTCAAAGACTCGCAAAGCCGTTTAGAACAGCTTCTAACTAGCTCAAGTGCAGCTCTGACAGAACAATCACGAACTTTGTGGAAACATTGCATTCGATGTTGATCAAAGAAATATGGACGAAAATAAGTTGAGTATGTTACATTTGATTCAGTAAATACATATAAAATACTTCTACTTACAACCTTATAATGTTGTTTTACAATGTTGCCGACGTAGTCCGAAGAAGTCAGAATAGATGGTCGATGGAGCTGAGAGATTCTGGAGTGCCGACCGCGTACCGAAAGACGCAGCGTTGGAAGGTCTTGAGACCTAGTGAGGGCCCCGCTAAGCGATGGATGCGTGATAAACGGTTCCTTGAGGCGGCACTTGGGGGAGGCCTTTGTCTAACAGTGGACGTCTTTTCGGCTGAAATGATGATTACATAATATTTGTTTCACTTTGGTGCATAATAAGGTCACCATTAGTTACGACGAATCTATAATATTGTCCACACATAATTATTCTAACTCGGAATCTCATCACATCTAATATAATACAAAACTCAAACTGTAAACTGTAAACTATTGACATAATTTCCTTTTTTCCGCATAAAAAAATGAAGGCTAGTTTATTTGTTAGGACAATACGAGGAATCAATAGCAAAAATAATTGTCTACCAACCGTAACAGAACGAATTTCGAAGACGACTTTTAGTAGATTGCTATTGATTTTTTATCAGGCGTTATTTTTCTTAAATAAAAATACTCTGTATCTCATATTTTAAGTTTCCCACAGTTAAACATACAATACGGCAACTCTAATAGGTTATTATAGGTTATTCTGTGTTCGCATATATCGCTGGGTACCTTTATAAATAATTTATTTATTTTTTATGACGGGGACGAAGTTGCGGGCAGCTAATGTGAAAACAAAATAAATAAGTTAGATTCTCTCAGAAAGAATCGCAAGCACACAATTATTAGTTACATCTGTATTACGAACTTTACGTGGAAGAAGTCGCGGGCGACAGGTTTCATCATCATCGTAATCTCCCTTACCTTTTTCCCAACTAACTTGGGGTCAGGTTCCAGTTTAATCGGATTCGGCTGAATAACTGTGTTTTACATGGACCGACTACATATCAGACATCCACAACCCAGTTACTGGGCAGCACGGTACTACTTGGATATACTGATAGTAAAACTCTGGCGTCTGACTGCCTATAACAACTGTCAAAGATCTACGAATGACGACCGGGACCAACGGCTTTACGTGCTTTCCGAGACACAGGGTGTTAGTAATGTCCTGGATACTTAGAAAAGTACCTACATACGACTAGAAAAAAATACATTTGTACTTGCCCAGATTCGAACTCGCAACTTTACCGGGCAACAGATAACTAGTATCTATTTAGTGTCTGCCTACAAAGTTACAACTATAGACGAAACCACTCAAATAGGTTACTGACCCATATCAGTTTCTAGATAATTTTATCTCCGTTCACCTATAAAGCCTCGTCTTAAACGAGGTCACAGAAGTTAGAAGCTGATAAACTAGGGAACACACAGCAGGTAATGAAAAGCAAGGGTTTTCACGTCCACGACCGCAAAGCGTATATAGATATACTAAGCGAGTGATGCACTGCTTGGCTTACTGAATGAAAATGTATGCGTGTCACCTGTTCGGTGTAGTATTACCGTTTATCAAAAATAATAGGACTTTCGGTTTTTCGTTCTTGTTACCTATAGAAGTTTTAGAAAAATATAGATTTTCTAAAACTTTACCCTAGTCTTAGAATTTCTCCTATGTCGTGGCTGCGTTCACATACTTAACCAGGAACAACTAACTATAGGCCGTACAAATATTTGTTCACTTAGTGAATCGGACCCGTAACGCGCAACCAATCGCTCAGTTATTGCCCTAACGGAGTCGGACATACAAGGCAAACAAATAAAAAGCAAGTTGTAAGTAAAAGAGTTATGTTATCACGTGGGTTTTGTACCTGGTGATGCAACTGAGCTCAACATTTTAATTGGGTAATTGGGGTCTTTGATACCAAATGACGATGGGCGCAGCTCGGAAGACCTCCTTTCTACAAGGTGGACCGATGATCTGGTAAGGGTTGCGGGAATCCGATGGATACGAGACCCACAGATCGTTCATTGTGGCGGCACTTGGGGAATTGCTAATGTCCAACAGTCGATGTCTTTCGTCTGAACTGATTATGATGATTGATAGCAAAAAGTTGTGGATAAGAGGGCTCTTCTCGATCCATCTATCGTCAACGTGAGCATAGTTTAAAAACGTTTTGTTTTATCTATCGCTGTCCAACGCAATGTTTGATAAAAAGGCAACGCGAAAAAAGACATAACGCCTTAACGCTTTGTTGGCATTCTGTAATTACGTTATTTACTTGAATATTGCACAAAACTCGTTTCAGGAAATACGGGATTTTTTTAAAAACCTTAAACGGTTTTAGATAACTTTTTGTAATTTAGAATGCCGATTAAATGTGCAAGGTTAACTCCTTCAAACGTTCCTGCCATACTTAAGTGCTAACGTTAGTACAGTTTCAATTTAGTCATAAGTAAAATGCGCAATTTTTTTTGGACCAGGCAAAACTCTAACAGGCAAAAAGTCAATGCCGACACTGACGACGGGTACAAACCGTTATTTATCTGTAGCTAGGCAATCCTAAATGAACGCTTTTACAATATTCTTTTTTATCCGATTCTTTAAAATGTCTGCTGACTGCTCCATTAATATCTGACAAGAGATAGACTCGACTGCGCGGCGGACGACACTGAACACTTCATTATATTCAATGAAGACGTGAATTTCGAATTTCATCTTTACAAATGGTAAATTATATTTATTTTGCAAATAGGTTTAAAATAAAATATTTTTATACGTTAATTATATCGTCAGTTAAAAATAGATGAGGCCGGTGTTTCCTAGCTAGAAAAAAACACCGAAACAAACTCAGGGGTCAAAGTCTGGTCTTTTAAAGTCGCTACAGCAAATACGTGTACGTTTTTATTTATGTAAACTTTGTGTACAATAAAGAATACGTATATTATTTGGTAAGACACACTAGCAGCTATTAACTGATGCGTGTGTTTCATTTAGTTTGGGACGTTTACTGTGTTCAACCGATTTTTTAAAGCAGTTCAATATATGTACCTAATAGTAAATCACATGAAAACCATGCAGAATAGAGTCTGAGATGGTCTTTTGACGAAAAAACCATACAGATATGAGTAGACTTCTCCAGTCAGTGCAAGCATTTGTTGTAATTGGTAAAGCTCAATTCACTAAGGAGCTCAATAACAATAAAATAATATTTTTTTATGCTATTAGGTATAACAAATAGATGAGGAATCTTTCGTATGAATACTAGATGAAATCTGGTAGTCATGATTTTTAAATTATCCTATACTCTAGATTTTTTATGAGCTCATATTTTTTATAGCATCGTCAAATAAGCTTTTTAATATTCTACAAAAGTTTGATCATTAATACTTTTATGAACCTATTGAATATGAAATGAATCGTAGATTTTCATAATGATTTTAGTATTTCTGCTCGGTGGAGTGAGAGGGCGTGTCAGTTTCTTATTGACTTCAATCTATCTACGGTCACTCTTTCAAGCAATTCCGCAATTTACTGGACCCTGAGCTAACCATAGCATCATTAGCCTAAAAACATCGCACAAGGCATAACCCGCGGCGGCGCGCGGCTGGAGCGTGCGTACTTTCTCTCGCGGTTCCAGCCACCTTCATCCCTCTCATTACTGCTTCGTAGGAAGTAGTAACTGCTTCCCATTTTCACTTTCTCCGTAACTTAGGCTAAATTAGGGTCCAATGCGAGCGATTGCATCCACGAGGACACGGCGGCGCTATGCCCAAGAGGGGCATATTTCCACTAGCATACGGTGGAAATACATATTGCCCGTGCAATCCGCCCAATGGTGACGTAAAGGGATGTTTACTCACAAAATTCGAGACTGGTACCTCCCGAAACACCATGTTCGGTAAGAACCTGTGTCACGTCAGGTGGAAAGTGAGACAGTTATTTACCATAAGTAAGTAAAATAAACTGTAGTATAGGTACAGTATCAAAAGTTAACTGGGATATTCTCCACAAGTTCAAGCATTTTCATAATATAATTTGTCTTATTCACGCTTGAGGGGAATTTAATATGATATCATTTATCAAAGCGGCTTATAGGTTACGAGAAAATGGCAAATTACTTTATGAGGAATAATTTATAAAATGTTATAGGTTTGTTGTAAGTAGTTTATTCGATATCGGTATCAGACTTATAATATTGCGTGCGTTTTTAAAAACGCTTTCATAAAATACGCTTAAAACTACCGCAGCCTGTAAAAGTGTAAACAAAACAAGAACTCATACCAGTTTTTTTGTATTTGTATTTCGTGCAGGTTTAATACATGTGTAGGTAGATACCATATATGTAAATTACAATACTATAAAAATTGCAGTAGTGTTTTGAAGTGTTATTTAAAGGGCTACGCGCTTGCTACGACGTAGCACTCGTGATGTTATCGCTACGCCTGCTACGCTCTCCAAACTTGAAAACGTATTTATTTTTTTCAGTGGGGAAAACATAAAATTTTATGGTAGCGAATTATGATTCTTTCTCGTTTTAAGCGAAAGATTTTGATATTGAACGGCTTATTTAATCCTATTTTTGGAGTTTTTTTCTCCTTTCTCATTCCTTTTTTAAAAATCAGTGGAGAAATTTCCAGAACCAATATTTTTGTTTCTATAATTAGTGTACGTGAGCGTAACTTGTATATATTTATGATGTATTTGATATTGAGTATTCCTTTTGCGTTAACGTTTTCATGAGCTCTCTAGACGGGTATCGAAAACGAAATACACTTTAATATGTATTGGAGGCAATTTTATTGGTTGTGGAATTATTCGAAAGGGGCACTTCTGGGACGCAAAGGAAGATTGAAGGAAAAGATAGATATACTCTTTATTGTACACCAAAAATAAAATTACAATAAGAACTTACAGTGAATAGTGTGTCATAATGCCTTATCTTATCTGTAATCTGTGTCTTTTGTCTTATCGCTAAAAACTAAATTTTACAGACAATCTTTGGATAGATTCGACAAAGAAGGAGAATCGCGAAGGAACGCGGAGACGTTCAGTCATTAAAACTCTGAAATTCCCTCTGTATCCTCCCAAACCCGTTTGTTATTTGATTTCTTACCCCAAAAAAGACACTTATGCGTGATACTTGACCTTAGTACGGTATAATTTGGTCTTAACGAGAACTTATGAGAAAACGGGAACCCAATACTATTATACTATTACAATCGCTATCTTATCTAAATGTTATCACAATTACTTTGTTGTAGTACTTATAATAAAAGTAAAGTGATCTTTGAGCGTCTTGTGATTGGTCTATAAGTGACCCGTTTTCTTCTGTTTTTTCCTCTAAATGTGGGTATAAAAGGACCTCCTACTTAACTGAGATAGACATAATATACTTATTTATTTACAGGTAATTACGTTTACTTGCAGAGAGAGAAACGAATAATTCGGTTTTGTTTTTTTTTGTAGATACTTAGCTAGAACTATTATAAATAGGTAACAATGTAGAGCAAAGGATCGTTATTTATGTAATGTATTTTTATTATAATGTCGTTTAATTGTTTCAAGTAAGAGACAACAGAATAATGTATATACGGAGATTCAGATATAAAGGGGGCCAGTCAGAAACACTTGGTCTACCTAGTTATCAAAATTATGGTTCCCTGTGAATTATTCTATAAACTATTAAATAGGTTTATAGGATCTCTGCAGGCCAATAGCTTTTGAAGGAGCTTCGAACGTCTCTTGCTATTCTACTCACCTCGCGAATGACACAGGACAAACCAGCTTCTACATCACTCCGAGAGTTTTATGAAGGGTGAAACATGTAGATTGTAGACCCTGGCAACGGACGGACGTCTGCTGGAGTCACTCCAACAACCGTAAACTTTATGTATTGTGGTCTGCGAAGGGTCCGTCTGACCTATATTATCAGAAACGAATACGTTATAAACATTTGCAACGCCGTTTTGTCAAAAAAAGATTGACAAGTATCCCAAGTAAAAAAAAATTTTCGAATTCCTATAACAAATTAGTTTTTTTATTTTTTTCCACCACACAATGCAAAAAAAATAATTTTTAATTAGAATATTGTTACAGTGAGTACATTAATGTTGTGGAGGCTGACGCCGACAAAAAAAAATCCAATGAACCTAAGTTTTCTCGAGTTTTGTGCTTATTAAAAAAAGTCACTCAACAATACATACCAATCAGGGACAGCCTTCGGACAGTTGAAACAATTTTAGTTTATCATCCACAGATGAACATAGGCTTCCTTTAAGGGTCAGCCAAGTTTCAACGACCAGTTTTACGCGTCTCGCATCCATTGGATTCCCGCGACACCCACCAGGAAAATGAGATGCATATTTAGAGGATTTTTAGGCAAAATTATAATAATTCTGGTAAGATCCGTGGTGGCTGCTTGTAGAAAACAAACTTGCCTTTTTCGACTGTCGTTTATTTCTAAACAGTCTTCTTCTGCCTGGCGTTAGTCCCGGCCTAGCCGTTTATTTCTAAATAGTATTTTATTTAAATGAGCTCGATCACTCATCGCTTTCAAAGTGTAATCTGTCTTGATAAAATGGTGAAGCTTATCCTGTCTCTCAAACAACCTCTTAGGCGATTAGTTCTATAAAAGCCGCAGTATAAAATGTAGTGCTGTCACAATTTTTGCCGTGTCTTAGAAACCTCCTTCCGTCTTTGGCAAATGGCCAATGTCTTGGGGGCAATAGTATAAACAGTGGCGGTGGTGTGTAGATAACAAACAATTGTGTTTGGTTTTTTGGTAGAGCTTTAAAGTTTTCTAAATTATAGCTCATTTACTTAAAAAATAAGTTGTTAAGGTTTTAGTGTCTTTTACATACTTTAAAAAGGTACCTTTGCAAATTAGTGGCCTTAGGAAATTGCTAAGCTTTCTTAAGAGAGGAAAAGCGAATATCTCTTACTAAAATTTCCATTATTTTTCCTTCTTAATACTGTAATTATATTAATTTCGCCAACAAGGTTTTCATTTCAATAATACTGTTATTTTCATTATCTTCAAGCTAGTTTTCGGATTTCAATAGCTGACATATTTGCCACCAAGTAGTCCCTCATCTCTTTTAATAATCTCGTAATGTAGCTCACCAGCAGCTAACGAGACCTCACTAATGGAAGGTCGCTCACAATACTCGTAAATAACTGAAGAACACTTATAGTTAGGAATGTCTAAATGGTTCAGAACTTGAGGACAACCCTGCGGTCTGTACCAGCTATTATGTCTCCTTCAAACTAAACGGTAGGCTAGAAATTCGTTTTATGGTGGTCAGCAATTTAAACTTTGATTAATTGTTAATCCTACCATTTTGTGGAAGGATCGCGCGTTTATGGTTGATTTAGGTATCGTATTTCTGTTTAAGGAAGGTGTAGGTAAAGTTACATCGTTTTGTTTGGTTCCCCACTGGGTGGAACGAGAGAGTGTCAGACTTTTACTCACTAAACCTAACTGTGTTTCTTCAGTTTCTCTTCGCGTTTTAGGGCCTTGGTAAGTCTTTCGGTCTTATCAAGTTTTCTAACACAGCCGAAAAGTACAGCCTGACCATTATTGTTTCTTGTCTGTAGATTTTTCTCTGTACCTGATGGTCTCCGGTCAGGTCTAATCTCTATTAAATTAACTAACAAAGAAACATGTATATTAATCTTCACACTGTGATCTCGGTTAATTCTCCTGAATTTCTTCCAGCACAAAGGTCTGTGAACAATATTTGATTTTAGATGGTTGTCGTCACTTGAACTTAAAACTGACCCTTTTCTTGCTCAGTTTAATAAGGTCAACTTGCTTTTAAAACTGACCCTTTTCTTGTTCATATTAATAAGGTCAACTTTCTATGCAAAACAGTTGACAAACACTGCTGGAATACAATTAAAATTACAAATGGTTTTGTTTTGTCTCTGGGGTTTTGGATGATTTGCGTATTTTTCGGCCAAGTTAGGGTTAACGTAGAGTCTTTTTTTTATTGCCTATTCTGCTGTTAGCGATTTCTGACCAAGATTACCTCATAAACATGATCAGATCGCAATATTATCTTCACCACTGCCGACCTCAGGAGTCCGTTGAGTGACAATCCTCACCTATGTTTGATGTATTCGTGTGATATGGCCAGCTCACTCCCACTTCTGACTTCAGCCTAGCTGATTTTTCTTCGACATCTGCTACTTTAGTTATGGAGCGCAGAATGGTTTTTCTAACGCGATCGCTTAGCACCTATTACGTGCAGTTCTATCAGATATACATATCTATTGAGATTAAAACAGTAGTAGTGAAAATAAAGCACCGTTTTATCTAAATAACTCACCTTAATATATTAAACAACTTAATATCAAAAGCACTTTCCTTTTGAATTTCAGGTTTCACGAGACTACTCATTAATGGACCCACATATAGAGTAATAGCAATCGTTTTAAAGTTTATTACTTTGCGGTCAATTTTTAATTCACTTAATAGTTGAGTACTCCAAACAAACAACAATTTGGGTTACACGAGTGCTCATAGTTAGTTAATGGGTGAACTATGAACTTTCATACGGAATAGCTAAACTGTATAATGGGAGTCATTAGTTTACTCCGATATTTTCTCATTTATTTTATCAAATATTTTATTGTCTCAAGGAATTCTAGATCACTTTGTGATAAATAAAACCCGAACCTGTGTGTCTGTTACTGGAAGACACAAGCCAATCACTTTTATCACGTAACTTTATTTGACAAGTCACAAATATTGACAGCGTGTTGGCGAGACAAGACGTCACTGTTAAGTTACATTGTGGACGTGAACACGCTGAGATGAATAGTTTCCAATATGCCATGTCATATATCCAATTTGGCGTGAACACCAATATAGCTGTTCATTTATTAGCAAGCTCAAGATTGAGAGGCCCTGCCGAATCTGCAAACTAGTGGTCTACGACTTGTGACTGTTCCTAAAAGACCCTAGGCTGATAAAATTTTCGTTTTTCCTGAATTATCCTACATGAAGGTGTTTGGGTCGGTTTCCCCTAAGGGGAAAGAGACGAGCCCCGCCATACGCTCGCCTCCGTAGTTCTCATCCAGGTGACTTGGGCAAACTCCCGCCGACATAGAATGGATTCCCAAGAATTGTATCTCTTTGTCCCGACTTAGAAAGCTAAGGGTTGTCCCTGGGAGGGGAAGGATAGTAAACAATGCTAATTTCAAAAAGGGTAGGGAATCCATTGGTAAGGTGATAAGGAAGGATAATCTACTTTTAGTTGTACTAATTTCAAACACAATGTTGTTAAAGTTATGAAAGTTAAGGGACTGAGAGGGAAGCAAAAGGGTATATATGACACGTGCCGCTTGTATTTGCAAATTATCCTACTTTGGAATTTATTTTGATTCTCTTCGCTCGTGTATGTCCTGACCAATCCTACGGCATAGGGTTGTGAGGCCTATGCTATTGGATAAGACACACTTCCCATAATTAGCTCCATGATTAAAACAATGTAAAACTCAAACAAGCGTGACGCATCGTCAGTCGTCACAGAACTACTTACAGTTGCCTTGTTTCACGCCGAAGTGGTTTTAATAAATCGTCACTTCACACTTCCTTACTCTACCCCAAGTGAGGACAACATAACGTCCACGTCACCGAGCTACGTCTAGCTGCGGAGGGTTTCATGATAAGTGTCCAATTTGCGTATCTCGCTAAATATTATTTTTTTGTATCAGTAAGAGGCCTACGGGGGCCGGGTGTGTTTTAACGAGATACGGTCCCTAGCGTTCCTTAGAACGTCTATAATTGCAGTTTAAGCGTCTCTGCGGGGTCTCTACCCCCAACTCCCGGAAGTGCGCGAGAACCAAAGGCAATGTAAAGTATTCTGCTGTCAGTCAGTTCTTAGGGTAGGTAGCCTTCACTAGCGTTTGAGGATTCGTAGATCATTACAGCTCAAGCTGGCCCTAACATGTAGCGATTGTTACTCGGTTCAGCCTCCTATCATCAGTTCGTTCGTGATTATGTCAGATATGCTGATAAGTTTCAAGCATGCTGATAAGCGACAAGTAGGCAGGACTATGTAAGGTGCATTCCATGTGAAGTTCATTCCAAGCAAGGCTTTCCCCGAGTTCCCTAACACCAAACGCAAGCTCAGGTCACCTTGTCATAGAAGGGAAAGTAAGGGATGAAACCGACAACACTCCTCCTTTCAGTTACCAGCACAGTCGCTGAGATTCACTCGCGTACTTACACACATCACGCTAGTAGCAAACCACAATCAGCGCTCGTCCATCCGTCTTTCAACTAACACACACTCTGTATTATAAGTACTAAGCAAACTTAAACTGGACTTAGTCCATAGGCATCTAATATTATAACACAATACTGGCTCTTCTAAGAATTATCTCAAGTTATAAGCCCGACGGTATTCACCGAGTCAACTAGCCTAGCTCGCTGCTGCTGCTGGACGCTCTTGCGCGTATAATAACACCAAACCACTCTAGGATAAATTAGAATAATAAAGGACTCACCCATTCACGCCAACAAACACACTCACTTACACACTGCTACTTTAAATACTAGATCAGTCTAACCTGGACTTGGCACTCCTAAGAATTACAACGGACTCAGCCCTATGGTATTTATCAAGTAACTCTAGCTCGCTGCTTCTGAGCGTCTAACTTCTACGCCGGCCTAAAACCAAGGTGTCCTATTCTAACTCGCTAATGCTGGACGTCCGACCTCTCCCGGGCTCTGAAGCTAAGTGTCCTATTCTAACTTGCTGCTGTTGAGCGTGCAGCCCCTATCGCGGTCCCAAGCCAAATGTCCCCGTGGTCCGGCCGTCTTTCCGACGCGCCTTTGCCACACGTGGTATCTCACCATTGCATTGTCTCTCCGAACTTTCTAGAATCGCTTAATGGTCGTTTTTGTGCAATTTCTTAAGGGTTTCGTCTGGGTCTGTTTTATGTTTACCAGATGTTTTATTAGTTTTAAAGAGTCGAATATCGCACTTGTTTCCTTAGAATTATGTTTAAATATTTCTTTGGCTTGGCCCTTGCTTTTTGTTCGTTTGCCCTTAAAAGGATAATTGATGAGTTTCAAAGCGGCCCATGGCGCCGTGCGTGATGTCTAGAGATAAATATATTATAATATTTTGTTATTAATTTGGAGTAAGTGACAGACAGTCACAGACTAACCTTTCAATGATATACACAGGATACATTTCAGAGATTTCTGAACTTTATTGCGTTTCAGCTAGAGTGGTTAAAAAACACATTCATTATAGGTTCGTTTGTTTCTGAATTTTAAGCGATTGAGCTGTTTGGTATACCAAAGTTACTTGAATGTCAATGCATTAATTTAGTACCAAGGAGATTGATGGTTACATAAATGTAGGAACGATAAATAAATAAAAACTTAAGTGCTAATCAAAGCAATGATTTTGATGTCATTTTGCTCGTACAAGTAACAGCATAAATATATTAACATTTTTCCCGACGTTGTACCAAGTAATAACAAAAAATCGAAACGTTTATGTAAGTGAAAACAAAATAAAATACAAAAGGAGATTTTTTATTGGAAACAGGCCGTATGATCACTAATACCAACCAACAATATCTCGATAAATTCGCAAGCCAAATTGACAAGGATGAGTTGGTCACTGACCTAAGCCTTAGTTTCGCTGCGAAATAAGACGCTTCGCTGAACTACGAAACAGATTTAGAAAGACTGTCCATTTCTCGTAAAGTTGTATCGTAAACACTGAGACGGTCATTCTTTGCAATAGTTGCATTGTTGGGGTACGTGGCTGCAATACATAATGTGATGTTACTCGGATTCAGACAATAATTATCTAGGTTCCTACGTCGTCTTTTTCTTGAAAAACTTACCCCAAACGAAATTTAAGCGAATTTAAATTTGCACATTTTTACAGCGAAAATGTCATGATTTTATTTTGTTTTTTCTATATTATAAACAACAATATTTCAAAATATCTCTCCGTAGGAACACAGATATTATTATCAAGTTATATATACTCGAAACAATATTGGAAATACATTAATTTTTCATTCATCATTTTTGGTATTACGGAACATCTCCCAAATTTCCAATAGTTTGTATTGCTATCACAGCAAGCAACTGTCAGTGTGCGGATGATGACTTTACTCCAGTCAGTGTGTCCAAGAATTGTTTATACTATCTGGATTGATTCCATCAACCTCAAAAATGTATTTTATTTCGTCTCAACTCGAGATAGCGCGCGGTGTACGCAGGCCACTTAACTTATACACTTAACTGGACTGGTATACTATTAACGTTTTTTACCAAATTGCTCGTGAAAATAGGTTGATAAAAAGTTTTTATTACACCACGCAACGGAGTAAAAAGTTGCGACACATTGACCCGTTTCCGCCGCTACAATTAATCACAGCGGTATTGACCTCCCACTTGATTACCGCAACTTGTGTATAAGTGGTGATTAATTACATTATGTAGGTGGACCACTGGACCCAGACATACTCGTAATTTGTGCGTCACTGTGGGTTGCCAGCTGAAAACCTGCGCTGGGTGTCTGACGCCCGGCGTATGCAGAATTGGCGACCCTTTTAGTTCGGACATAGTCAGCGCTGTATTGTATTTGTGTCTTCTGTTTTTTTTTATTATTTTTTGTTATTATTATAATATCGGCCCTTTTTTATAAGGAATGAGGTCGTGAGCGACTGAATAGAAAAAAAAAACTACACCGAGAAGTCATTAGATGATAAAGTATCTAAAAAGGAATGCAGGAAAGGGTTGCTTTTTCTTTCCTACTTAATTAAAGAGTGATTTATGTAATAACTTTTTTTGTAAATACGATTTGTTATTTACACAGCTACTGGTCTATTAGAATTGTTTCAGTAAAAACCCTTCAATAAATACTTATTAATTAGAAAAGGAAAAGTTCTTCCGAAAAAGCATGATATACAATCCTGTACGAATCCGAGTACATAAATCTACCGGATGCTATAAAGATAAACCAAAAAGCAATCTCAGCGTGATTATAACTTTGACAATTTTGAGTCTGTGGACACAATAAACCTGGTGAAAATATCAGCTTATAGCTCGGTGCCGCTAACTGGAACGTGACTACGAACTAGCTTTACAAGCTATAAATTTCAAAACACAAACATCGCTTATCTATAGCCTGAGTTTCTGATCTATATACTCGTATATAAAAGTAGAAACTGACTGACTGACATTCAACGCACAGCCAAAGCCCAGTAGTTTTTGGGAACGTGAAATTTTGCACACTTTTACGGCTTTCTTTTCTAACATAGGCGAGCATTAAGATAGGATTTTCCAAAGTTCACCCACTAAGGGGTAGAAACGGGACTTCAAAGTTTGCGTAGAGAAACTTACTTTTACACGGACAAAGCCACCGGCAAAAGCTTTATATTTCGACCCACTTTTTGATGATGGTTATTTTTACTGTGCTTTCGAGTACAACATTGGCTAGTCTACACTGTCCTCACATATAAAACTTACTTACACTACCTAAGTGGCTTATTTTATGTATGCATGTAAGATTCACATCCAGTAGGTGTCAATCAGATATTTTATGTTGTGATTTATTTTTGTATATGCGTGATTGTACATCAGTTTTGTGAATTACAAATAAAAAAAAATAAAAAAAATATCTGTACTTAAAATTGTTATATGGAAATATTGTAAAATCAATATTTTTTTTGGGGTGAAAACTATGTGATATAAAAACATTTTTGATTCTGAAGCTAGTTTATTCAACAAAGCAGGTCATGTCCGTCACACGGGACATCTCCTCTCAAGTGGTAAGAGCCCTAATAAACATCCCTTTACTTAAAATTTATTTCACGCCCTCTCCGTCGTAAGGAAAAAGTACTTTACAAAAACGAGTCCGCAATTTGTTCAAGCGCCGTAATTTCTGAATTTTTTACGAGATTTCCTTGGCTTTGAGAAGTAAATAAAGATGTTTATTTACTTGAGGCGCAGCTTCAAAGAATGTTTTACGGATTTACAGTCGGTTCTCATGCGATTAGCGCTTATTTGGTAAAGTAAACGAACCTCAGTTATACCTAGCTGCCACCGCAGAAGACGCCCTGGAGGTTGGAAGTCGCCGAGTGATTCTCCGACTTTGTAGGTGCGAGTTTGAGGATGGTGAGCGATTTGTAACTCGCCATTCGATAAAGATCAGGCCTGGTTCGATAGCGCGTTATGCGAGTCTCAAAAAATTGACAGCATAAGTGACAGGAGTTGCCAAAGCTGATACCTGTTATTGGAAAACAAAAAAGCAACAGAAGAAACCTGGTTGGGTTTTAGTAAGTAAATGTCTTCTGGCTCTTCCTCGATTGTAAGGAGTTATTTGATGACAAGCTGCTGTCAGTGACTTCGACGAAACTTGTACCAAGGGAACATACTCTCGGAATAAAGAGCACACTGTATATTATTCCAGGTCACGTCTACCTATATACCCATCCGTTCAGCCTATCAATTGTGAAGAAATAACAAAGATATACACCCACACACTCACAAATTTTCGCCCTTATAATATTAAGCGTGATTAGTGTGATAT
Organism: Mythimna separata; assembly: GCA_030763345.1. Taxonomy (NCBI): domain Eukaryota; kingdom Metazoa; phylum Arthropoda; class Insecta; order Lepidoptera; family Noctuidae; genus Mythimna; species Mythimna separata. The sequence goes on along the minus strand of JAKKIA010000036.1, from coordinate 2,530,170 downwards.
CTCATCTAAAAAAAAAGTAATATCTAGCTACATGTTTTATTGTTAGAAATCAGTCAGGCTTTACTTTCAAATACAACTCCAGTTACAGTTATAATGAGTATCATCAAACTTAGATTTGCAAAAGCATTTCAATCTTTTCCCGAAAAATTACGTCTAAAAAAATGTTTCATATTTATTAAGAAGTTTTTTGTTCCATAAATCAGCCTTGATGAAAAGAGAAAAATTATGTTTTCGTCTCGGTCCAAATTAGTAGCAGATATTATTAGGGTTCGGTCAGCAAGTTCATGAAATTGAAAAAAGTAAGTAGGTACTTATATTTTTTACACTTTCATTGTGATTCTTAGTTTTAATATACATACAGTACGGCCGTTATAAGTTGGCGAGTCTGAAGTTAGGCTCTGCGAATTTTGGGGCTTGAAATCTCGTACAAAAATAAAAGATTTAAAAAAATAAATGCAATTTGCAGTCGCCAACTTATAACGGCCGTACTATAGGTAATGATTAGCAGATTCTAAATTCAAATTCTCTTTGAACACTTTTGAATTATGAACTTACTAATCAATGTTTAAACTATATTTTTTTCTCATAATATATATGGTTCATTATTTAGTGTTTGTCATTACTTGTGTAGGATGTTCATGAATTACTAGTGATGCATAATTTTCACTTCTTAGGATCGTTTATATTTCTAGCCGACTTCAAAAAGGAAAGCGGTTCTCAATTATGTAGGTTGTATTTTAATGAACTCCAAACATTGTTATTAATTACAAAAACACGGAATGTGGACAATAACCTTCTGAAAACTTATTATACGTGTATTATTTTACTATAACTGGTGAATAAATAGAATTGTTCCCATTCCATAGCATTAGTTCGCAACACAAAGTAGTTTCGTGTTCACCAGCGGAATAACAACCGGTAAAAGTTTCTGTATTTATAATTAAAATATTCAGCTTCAGTTGGATTTCTACATTTCGCAACAAAACGTTCCCGGAATTAATCGTTTACAACAATATTAATAAAAACTTCGCTGCGACTACAATGACTGGCTTGATATTTTAATTATAATATATAAGTAATGGTAGTTAATAAGTATGATTTTTCTTTTCAATCGTAGAAATCGCGAATTCGCGAAATTGTCTCGAACGCCGGCAATTTCCTTGGAATTTGACGACTACCACTAAAATTATGACTGGCCGACTGACATTTCAACGCACATCCGAAACTGCTGCAGCTAGCAACTTGAAATTTTGCACAAAGCTTTGTTTTATATTGTAGACGAGTACTAAGCAAGATTTTTGGGAAAATCAAGTTGTAATTGGGTAAAGGGATCAAATAGCCACGTACGAATACAAATCGTTTCGTATCTAAAAGCAGAATTTGACTGACTAATATAGCAACGCACAGCTAAAATTAGGTACTGAGACTTGTGGAGCGTGAAGATTTACACAAAGTTTCCTTTTATTACGTAGACGAACACTAAGACTAATTTCCATACTTCGCCCCCTAAGAGGATGAAAAGGTGTCCAAAGTTCGTATGCAGAAACCTACGTTCACGCCGGCGATGCCAGTGGCAGACGATAGTTGACACTTCAAATCACACTTTTATTTCTACACTACGCACGCCCATACCGTCTCCGCATTTTACGCACGCAGATGGCGGAACACTCTTTCTAACAAAGTGCATTTGTTAATGCAAAGTAAACATGTTTAGTTATGTTCGTAATCTTTGCCCTAGAAGCGTGCGTCTTTCCGTGCTTAGAATTTTAATATGGCACCCGCCAAATACGTGAAAAGTATGGAATTTATACAAGCAAGGGATTAGTATCACCATTTTAAATTGAACTCTTTGCCAGCTCACATAGCGAGTCAAAGTATATGTCTACGCCATAGTAATAACGCACTAATTATAATAGATTTAGAGTCTTTTGTTTGTATTGATTTGACATTGTTTTATCGGAAAGCGATACGTAGGTCACTCTATATAAATAAACCCAATAAATGAGACTACAATTAGCTTCGCAACGTTACGCATCTAAATTGTCATTTCACATCACACTAACTACTAGAAATCAATTTGCGAACAGTTAAAACAGCCACTGAACTTCACTTGAAAAAGTCCGGCCAAAAAACTCGATTCGTTTCTTGATTACACCTTGACTAACTGTGAAGGATAAAGGTTAGCTCACATCGAGACGTGCTTTTAGAGATAGCGATACAATATTTTTGGGGTGGATTTTAATCAAAAACTTTTGTGCTTTGAATTTCAGTATTTGCTACTTTAATAGATTTTTATATAAAAGTCCACCTGCCTACAGGCTGTCTTCCTACACTTTATTTGACTTAAAATTATCGTAATTCCTTTCTTTAATCAAATTAATTAAAAAAGGTATTCCACATATGTATAATCTTTAAAAAGTAGTGTACGTGTAGACATTACTGTTTAACGAGTACGTAATTTAATAGAATTTATTTCTCATGCGATATCTTTCGATATCATTTTATGATAAAGGTTTGTTTACTATGTGTTTCATTGTGGGTTTTGGCGACGTCGGCATCGTTTGGCATCTTTATGCATCGTTACGTTTCATCGCTTCACGTTTTGGTGTGAACTTAACCTAACCGCGCACCGATGAATCGGTCTAAAATTGAATTTATTCGGTCTTTGGTATCGGTGTTTTGTTTTTTTCAAGTGGGGAATGATCAGAATGACTTCTCCCGTTGTTATCTGGCATCGGTGTATGATTTCTTATTTTAGTTGTACCGTAGAGTGGTTTAATGGCACCCCCCCTTTTTTTAGGTGTGAAATCCTCTTATTACTTCTATGGGCAATAGCCGTATCTAACTTTTACGGATTAAAACTTACTCCTGTTCCTTCTTTGCCTTCATTGCAGGGCCTCGGCGTCTATTTTCACATAACTCATTCCTCCTTTGATCAAAACAGTTTGGATAGAAACAAAGAACCGTTGAGTGGTTTAATGGTACCCCTACGAATTTGATACGGTACAGAAATATTATCTCCATTCCACAGCGAATATTAATGTTATGATAGCAAAATTTACCTTCATTTAAGATACGACATTAGGGACGTGGGGGTATGTTCTCAAATAAATATTACCTCTGCAGACATGAGGTACATTAAACATAATTCTCTCGTGTTTATGTTATCCACCTTCGTCATTTACATTACGTATCTCTTTAGTAAAAGGATTTTATTCTGAAATTGAAACTTGATGTTAAAGCGTATAGTCCCTTGAACATCTGGCCGGAGTTAAATGGACGCATATTCCATCCTAGGGGCAGCAGTACCATTATCTGTGCTTTTAATACCGGCCAGCAGCGCCCGGATAGAGCCCCACTGACCTTTTAATCTATTTTCTTTGGAAAATAATAATGAATTTAAATACGTTATGTACCTTCTGAAGAATACTTAACCAGTATTTTTCTTTTTTTGTGTAAACATTTTTCTAAAATTCAAAAGCTGTTTGAAAGGAGTAGGATAAGAAGTGAAAAAATATCATGTCGTTAAATATTTTTTTTTACAAAAGTATTAGTCATACGAAAAATTTTATGTTGCAAATGTTATAGAGTTTGGTAAGTTTTAGAATTGCGGTGCTCGAAGGACCAATTAGCGTTGCGTATATTTAGCGGGAAAATAATTTTTACGTTGGATAATATATTGGACGACACAGAAATTGAGCAAAAGGAAGTAGGTATGGGAAGAGTATTGTGACTTACTTGGGAGATCTGGAAGCCAGGTTGATGCACGGACTGCCGGGTGGATGACGACGCTCACACGCGCTCTCGGAGGGTCTCACTCGCGATTAACAGATCGGTTATATTTTGCGTCACTGTGTCTTTGTGTCGGCCAACACGTTAATTAGGAGGTTTATATTAGATCACCGCGGCGCCGCGGGTTTCCTGGATCAGCGGGTTACTAGCGGTGGTGTTGCGCGGATGGAGTCTCGAAGCAGAAGAGAGCGGTCAACCAAAAAAGATGGCGACCTTTCTTTGCAGCGGTAGGCGGAAATGTTCCTGATTGGCTTAGCGGCGAACAAGCTTTCTCATTCGCCGGCATGGGATTTGAGGATATGGGAAGTTGGAGTATGATTGGCTCAATACTGTCGTCCAATATGAAGGATTATAATGTGTGAGATGCGTTTGGATACATGACACAAAAAAATGTTTATAGGGCTAGCTTGCGTAAGCATTCTGCCCGGCTTTCGAGGATATGAAGTATACTCAAAAAGTAAGGAGTCAAATTAAAGCGGATTGAAATTAAATTAACTTGGACAAAAGAGAAAAATTATAATGAAAATATGTGAACTACAGCTAAATTAGATGTTTAATTACGCGGTGGTATTATTGAGAAGGTAAAGGACATAGTTTAACAACGGGTCTTTTGAAAGAGCCACTGCATGTCTTCACCATGGCGACGCGAGTTATCCCATCCTTGCCGGGAAAAATCTCGGTGATTATGCCCATTGGCCAACGTAGAGGAGGGACATCATCCTGATGCATGAGAACCACTGTACCAATCTTAATATTGTCGGCGGCATTCAACCATTTTTGCCTAACTTGCAAGTTATGTAAGTATTCTAAACGCCACCTTCTCCAAAAGCTACAAACCATTTGGTCAAGCAATTTTTTGCGGCAAGTTAGAGGTTTCGTCGTTTCGGGAACGTTCACGACAGGCAACGTAGTTAACGGAGAAGCCATTATAAAATGAGCGGGAGTAAGCGGTTCTGGGTACGGATCCTCACTCAGGACACAGAGCGGTCTGGAATTTAGAACTGCCTCAATTTCAGTGAGAACAGTCGAAAGCTCCTCATAAGTAAGAAGTTGAGAGCCGATAACACGATATAAATGCGTTTTAGTAGATTTAATATTTGATTCCCACAGCCCTCCAAAGTGGGGGGCGCGGGGTGGAATCATTTTCCACTCTATGCGGTAGCGGTTAGCAAGTAGTTCTTGTAATTGAGCCTTGGCTCCAACGAAGTTTGTTCCGTTATCAGAATATAAATAAGAGACGGGGCCTCTGCGGGTAATGAATCTTTTAAAAGCTGAAATGAAGGTGTCCGATGACACGTCGGTAACCAATTCAATATGAACTGCTTTGGTAACGAAACAAACGAATAAGCATATGTAAGCCTTCTGACTTCTTTGGCCTCTGCGTCGACATAAGGTTACTTTAATGGGACCAGCGTAATCCACACCAGTATGAACAAAAGCTTTAGTCTCTTGTACGCGGCAAGCGGGTAAATCAGCCATCTTTGGACTGGGGTGAGAAGGAGAAACTTTGAAACAAAAGTTACAAGCATGTACCCTTTGTCTGACGACACCTCTGGAAGAGATGATCCAATATTTTTGGCGTAACAGAGAGGTAAGAAGGTTTACACCGGCATGACAATGAATGCGATGATAATAGTCTATTAGAACATGTGTAAAGTTATCATGTTTAGGTAAAAGCGCGGGATGCTGAGCTTCATAAGGAAGGTTCGCATTTGACAACCTGCCACCAATTCTAATTATGTTATGCTCGTCTATAAATAGATCGAGTTTCTTAAACTGTGAGCGAAGTTTTTTATTTTTAATCTCGTCATAAATATCTAAAAAATGAAATTGTTGAATACAATGAATTAAATAAATTTCAGCGGCAACCAATTCACGGACAGTAATTGTCTTATGTGACTTGTCGTAAGGAATAATATGCAAAAATCTCAAAATGTATACAATTATGCGCAATATTTTATGTAACGATGTGAATTTTTGAGAAAGGCTATATATCAAGTTAAGTTCTGATACGGTAGATACTAATGTTAAAGATTTATTTTTAAACTCAGGCAATTGCTCGCTGCATGAGGAAACAAACGGAGTAATAGGCCACTCATCAGTTTGTCGCAGAAGCCATTCAGGGCCATGCCACCATAAATCATGGTTTAGTAACTGTTCGGGTAGAAGACCTCGAGACAGACAGTCACTAGGATTTTCTTTTCCGTTAATATGGTAAAAATGTTTAGGATCAAGATTTTCTTGACATTTAGCGACGCGGTTACTAACAAAAATGTTCCACTTGTGAGGTGAGGAATGAATCCATGAAAGTGTAATTGTAGAATCGGAAAAGGCAAATATTTTATTAATAGCGGTGCGAGAGCGGTAAGTGTCATAAACTAGTTTAATTAGTTTAGACAAAAGAACAGCGGCGCAAAGCTCTAGACGAGCCAGAGATACGACCTTAACAGGTGCAACTTTAGATTTGGCACACACCAAATTTACGTGTGTATTACCATTTGTGTCAGTGACATGTAAGTATATAACGCAGCCATACGCATTCAAGCTGGCGTCAGCAAAACCTACTATATTTGTCACGCAACCCATAGTAACGGCTACATGACGCGGCAATTTTAAAGAAGAAAGTAGAGGCAGTTGCTCTTTGAATTTTTGAAAGAGAAGTACGATAGAATCGGGTGGAGTTTCATCCCAATCTGTGTTTAATTTCCATAATTCTTTTATGAGTAATTTCGCGAATAAAACTACAGGAGCCACTAGACCGAGAACGTCCCACAGACGGGCAATAGTGGAAAGTATGACGCGTTTAGTACAACCTTTATCTAACTCAGATGTAGTAAAGGTGAAACAGTCCTCGGAAGGAATCCATTTGAGTCCAAGGATTTTTAAATTATCCCCGTCAGAGAAATTAATAGAAGAGCGGTTGGAGTGTGGAATAATCTCCAGTAATTCCGAGGAATTACTTGCCCATTTAGTAAGGTCAAAGCCCCCAGCTTTAAATAAGGCGATAAGTTCAGCGGAGAGAATCTTGGCTTCTTCTAGAGTAGGGGTCGAGTTAGCCAAGTCATCCATGTAAAGCTCATGAGAAGCGACAATGAACGCGCGCGGGAAGCGATGTTTTTCATCCTCTGAAAGCTGTCGCACAGTGCGCATGGCTAGAAAGGGACTGGGCTTGAGACCGAAGGCAACACGGTTAAATTTAAATTCGCGAACAGGTTCAGTAGTATTAAATCGAAACAATATTTTTTGATATTTTCGATGATCCTCAATAACCTTAATTCGAAGATACATCTGTTTTATGTCAGCTGTAACTGCAATAGGAAACAAACGGAAATTTAAAAGTAATAAAAATATGTCAGCCTGTAAATTAGGACCTGTATGCAGTAAGTCATTCAATGAAACGCCATTATGAGACTTAGCGCTCGCATCAAGGACAATGCGCACCTTAGTAGTTTGTTTATCATTCCTAATAACAGGGTGATGCGGTATGTAATATCCTATAGTCTGATCAACAGAACTAGGTGTAGTTTCAGTTAAATAATTTTGATCGATATACTCTTGGATTATTTCGTTATAACTAGCGCGCAAAGAAGGGTCGCGAAGCTTAGTTTTTTCCAAGTTAATTAAACGTCGATAAGCGACAGCATATGAATTTCCGAGTGATTCTGGATTTTTACAGAATGGTAAGGCAACACAGTACCTACCACTGGAGTCACGTGACACAGTAGAAGCGTACAGCTGCTCACACTCCCGTTCAGCGGGGCTCATAAAAGATTTTGAAGGTATTTCTTCGATATTCCAAAATTTATGTAAAGATTCGTCCAACGACAAAAAACAATGAGAATCATCTACTGTTAACGCGGTAGAAAAACATGAAGCGGTATTTAAATCGTCGAGACTGTTATTGTTATTATATAAACTAGAGGGTATCTCACCCATAATTATGTATCCAAATACGGTTTCAACAGCTGATGGCGCGGTAGGTGAGAGAATTCTGTTATGAAGTAATAAATACGGAAACAGTTTTGCCCCTAGAAGTAATTCAACCTCACCGGGCACGTGCCACAGGGGGTCGGCTAGCGGTAACTCGAATAAATGTTGCACAGCAGAGGTGTCAACCAAGTGAGATGGTAATTTATCAGTTATACAATCAATAACAAGAGCGGTTATTTTAAAAGAATTTGTTTTATTTTTTGCAGTAACTGTTATCTCCACGTAACCTATGATAGGCCGCGAAGAGGTTCCTACACCCTTTATAAATGAATTTGAAAGCGGTATAATATTTAATTGCAGTTTTTTACAACAGGCTGTAGTAATTATATTATTTTGCGAAGCGTTATCTATTAAGCACCTTACAGAAACGGATTTGTTATGTTTGTTATCAACATAGACTTGTGCGGTTGACAAAACAATCGTAGTACGTGGAGTCCTTATTCCTACGCGAGAACATGCACAAAGCGCCACCTGTTGTGACTGCGCGGAAGCGTCAGCTGATATCGATCGCTGCTGTGAAATTTGTTCCAAATGTAAAAGAGAATGATGTTTTTTGTTACATGTTCTACAGGTGTGTATAGATTTACACTGCGAGGCAGTGTGCGTTGTACTAAGGCAGTTTACACATCCACGTTTATTTTTAATAAAATCCAAACGCGAACCGGCCGATATTGTTTGAAAGTTTGGACAGGTATAAAGCTTCCAATGATCCTTGCTACTACAATACATACAAGTTTGGTTATTGTCACAAGCAACAAATGTATGTACTGTACTATCACGTGATTGGCTACGACAAGAATTATTTTTATTATTGTTGTTACTTATGGATGCGGTCCGAGTTAAAGTAGATCTATCTAATATTTTTACTTGCGATTTTATAAATTCAACGAAACCCTTATAAGTAGGAATCTCCACATCTCTCATATGCATCTCAAATGAATGTATGATAGCGGGATCTAACTTTTTTAAAGCTAAATTTAATAATATGAAATCCTTTAGGTCGTTAATTTTTAATTGTTCTAGTGCCGAAACAGACGCGTGAAAACTTTCAATAAAACTATTTAAAGAGGCGGAATTATTAATTGCGGGTTTGATATTTAAAATATTAGACATGTAGTGCGAGCCTAATGCTCGTTTATCTTGATACTTTTGAACCAAACTGTTCCAGATAGACGTATAATTATCCCCTGACGGAATAATTCCGGCGGTAATTTGCAATGCGTTTCCTTTTAGGTTACCTATTAAATATTGCACACGTTGAGAATCTGTAAGGTTTGAATTTTCATGGACATTTGATTTAAATGATTCATAAAAAACAGGCCAATTATCAATTCTACCATCAAAAAACGGAATCTGAATTGGTGGCAGCTTGACTGAGTACTTTGACTGCGAAGCGGTATCAGTAGAGGCTGAGTCCTTCAATGACCTTGAGGACTTCGCTTCAATAAGTGAGCGTAATCTCTCTACTCGCGTGTATACGCCGTCAAAAGATATTTGACTATTATAATCTATTTTATGATCAGGATTTATTTGTAAAGAATATGTATTTATTTTATCTATGTTAGAAATAAACTCTTGACGAGTAACTGAGATTATTTGCGTGTCTGCCATAAACGTCTCAGCCGAACGTAGCTCAATACTAGTCGTATTTATTTTCTTTGATATTTCATACAATGACGATAAACGCTCAAAGATTGCTTGGTTTTTAGCTTGCAGTATTTTAACTTTTATTTGAAGATCTTCCATATTGGAATAGTTCTAGTAACTATAGCGGACAAAATAATTAAGGTTTATGTAGGTAGACTTCAAGAATATTTTATATTTTTTTATTTAAGTAGCGGGTGAAAGAAAATTATTGCGGTTGAGTTTATGTTATAGGCAAGTTTGCCGAACTAACTCACGATAATTAGCGGTTTTAATAATTCCCTATGCTATTTCAATGCAACAGGCGAACTATTAAGTTGGTACAGTAGTTCCCAATGATGTAGGTATGTACCTAGCGGGGAATGTAAGAACGATAGTATGCGTTCAATATGGCGGTTTTACGAATTCAGGTTAGATAAGTAGGTACCTATTCAACCTAAATCCTAGGTATGAGACCTATGAATGCTGATTCTATGAATCCGACTCGAATGGACCATTTAACTTATGGTAAGTTTTAGAATTGCGGTGCTCGAAGGACCAATTAGCGTTGCGTATATTTAGCGGGAAAATAATTTTTACGTTGGATAATATATTGGACGACACAGAAATTGAGCAAAAGGAAGTAGGTATGGGAAGAGTATTGTGACTTACTTGGGAGATCTGGAAGCCAGGTTGATGCACGGACTGCCGGGTGGATGACGACGCTCACACGCGCTCTCGGAGGGTCTCACTCGCGATTAACAGATCGGTTATATTTTGCGTCACTGTGTCTTTGTGTCGGCCAACACGTTAATTAGGAGGTTTATATTAGATCACCGCGGCGCCGCGGGTTTCCTGGATCAGCGGGTTACTAGCGGTGGTGTTGCGCGGATGGAGTCTCGAAGCAGAAGAGAGCGGTCAACCAAAAAAGATGGCGACCTTTCTTTGCAGCGGTAGGCGGAAATGTTCCTGATTGGCTTAGCGGCGAACAAGCTTTCTCATTCGCCGGCATGGGATTTGAGGATATGGGAAGTTGGAGTATGATTGGCTCAATACTGTCGTCCAATATGAAGGATTATAATGTGTGAGATGCGTTTGGATACATGACACAAAAAAATGTTTATAGGGCTAGCTTGCGTAAGCAGAGTTTATAATTATTTTATTATTATGAGCCCGTCGTGACCCACTGCAGGGCAAAGGCCTCCCTTCCATTTTTCCATTCATTTCGATCTTGAGCCACTGCTGACCAATCCTCCAGGAAGGAGTCCAAGTCGTCACGCCATCTCCTTCTGGGCCTGCCGCGTCGCCGGCTCCTGCTGTTCGGAGTCCAGTCGGTTGTCGCTTTAGCCCAATTTTGTTGCGACATGCGGCAGATGTGGCCTGCCCAGTCCCATTTTAACTTAGCGGCTGAGTAACATACGTCTGCAATTTGTGTTTTGGAGCGAAGTAAACTGTTCCTTACGCGATCTGTTCTTCTGACCCCGAGGATACTTCGTTCCATTGCTCGCTGGCAGACCCCAAGTGCGGACTTTTGACGTTTAGTTAATGACCACGTTTGCGCTCCGTAGGTGAGGGTGGGAAGGACGCACATGTCCATGAGTTTTCTTTTAAGGGAAAGTGGAAGTGTTCCTTTCATGAGATGTTTCATCGACCAATAGCTCTTCCAGGCGTTCTCGGTCCGTCTAGCAATTTCTTTATCTTGCCTCGCCTGGAAAGAGACTATTTGGCCGAGGTATATGTACTCATGGACATATTCAACCTCCACGCCCTCGATATCCACTTTACGTTTAGTGCTGTTGGTCATTAACTTTGTCTTCGTCATATTCATTTTGAGTCCGACCTCGAGGCTGGCATGGCTCAGTTGTTCGAGCTCGATACTTCTATGCTGATCTGGGAGCGAAAGAAAAACTTAGAATGTAAAGAGACTATTTGGCCGAGGTATATGTACTCATGGACATATTCAACCTCCACGCCCTCGATATCCACTTTACGTTTAGTGCTGTTGGTCATTAACTTTGTCTTCGTCATATTCATTTTGAGTCCGACCTCGAGGCTGGCATGGCGCAGTTGTTCGAGCTCGATACTTCTATGCTGATCTGAGAGCGAAAGAAAAACTTAGAATGTATCAGCTGCTTATCATCCCGCGCAGGTCGTAAAAGTCGACCAAGGGAAAGTTTACTTTAACATCTAGTAAACCCAATCTAAGGTAGCCGAGGGCTCAGGAATGAAACATTTCCTCGAGGTCTGGATATAACAGTCGACATCAGAGCAGGACGTTGACTTAGGGCGGTGGCGGAAGAACGTCTAGCACGTCAACGGCGGCGCCCATGAACCCAGTGAGGTGGTTCACTGCTCACCTATCAACCCGCATTAGACAAGCGTGGTAGGTTAAATTGTCTAAACCCCTTCCAAAAATGAATAACAGTCAAGCCAATCCCCAAGTGCTCGGCGACTCCAGTCAGTGCACGGCTATTGGCAGTACGCAGGTGCACCCTGGGGTCGGGGTGAATAATCTCCGAGCGAGGGTCTACTACCAAACAACTACGGAACGCAAAAAGGACACCGATAAACTAAAAATTTTATCATTCAATGTACGTACACTGCGAACTGACGAAAGAATGCTAGAATTAGAGCACGCGTTGGAAAATATTAATTGGGATATAGTCGGTCTGGCAGAGGTGAGAAGAGAGGGTGAAAACACAGTAGAAAGAGCAAACAATATCTTTTACCATAATGGAGACACTAATACGAGATATGGTGTGGGTTTCTTAATCTCAAAACGCTGGAAGAATAACATAATAGAATTTGTTGCCTATTCCAATAGAATCGCTTTGCTCAAGTTTCGTGTGGCAGAGAAAAAGGTCCTTACGCTAATTCAGGTTTATGCTCCAACATCCTCGCATAGTAATGATGAGGTGGAAGAGTTTTATGACCTGCTTAACAAGGCGTGCGATGAACACAGAGGAAATTGGACAGTAATCATAGGTGATTACAATGCCAAGATCGGTCCAAGAATAACATCCGATAACGCAGCCATTTTGGGACCGTACGGTTTGGGAGAGAGAAATGAACGTGGTCAACGCCTTCTAGAATTCGCTTTTGGACAGAACTTAAGTGTTAGTAATAGCTTTTTTCCCAAAAAACCACAACGTCGATGGACCTGGCTCTCTCCGGACGGTCACACAAAAAATGAGATTGACTTTTGTCTCTCCTCCGACAAGCAAATAATAAAGAATGTCGAAGTCCTCAACAGCATAAAATTTAGTTCAGATCACCGTCCACTTAGAATTACAATTAGTTTCAATATGAAAATTTACCGCAGCAAAATCATCAAGAAAACATTAAAACGTATCGATAAAATTACATTAATTGCAAACAAAGAAAAATTTAACCTACAAATCAAAAATAGTTTCAGCATCCTAGAGTCAAAAAATTCAGAAGACGTACAAACTCAATATAACAACATAAAACATGTCATAACAACAGCCAGTCAGAACATAAAGTGTACCAAAAACAAACAGAAAAAACTTACAGACCGCACTGTCCGTCTTATAGACGAAAGACAAAAGCTGCCCTATCAATCCTTCGAATACAGAGAGCTAGATCGAAAAGTCAAGCGGAGCATACGAAAAGACATCAGACATTACAACACTGAACTGGCTCACTCCGCTTTAACGAATAACCGTTCCTTGCGGTCAGCCATGCGCGGGATGGATGCAGGCAGATCTTCTATAACACACTTGAAGGACAGTAACGGTGTGAGACAGGGTGACAGGACCAAATTAATTCAAATTTGCACACAGTTTTATAAAACTTTATATTCAGACGATAACACCAATTTCCAGCTCGCAGATGAAGTTTACTCATGTCCTGAAGACATTCCTATGATAACTGGTTTTGAGGTCCATAGGGCTCTAAATGCCATGAAGTACAGCAAAAGTCCAGGAGAAGATGGCATTACAACCGACTCACTGCGAGTTGGGGAACAATTCTTATTGCCACACATTTGTAATTTATTTAACTCAATTTTAAAGACAGGCGTATTCCCAAGCAATTTCTGCCACTCCAACATCATTCTACTCCACAAGAAAGGAGACAAATCGGATATAGGCAACTACCGACCTATTAGCCTTGTCTCGCATCTGTATAAGACTTTCATCAAAGTTCTTGAAAAACGTATTTCTGGCCAGCTAGACCTCCACCAACCTCCTGAACAGGCGGGTTTCCGCCGCGGCCTTTCCACCACTGATCACCTACACTCTTTGAACCAATTGTTAGAAAAACACGAGGAATTCAACCTATCTCTATACCTTGCGTTCGTAGACTATTCCAAAGCTTTTGATAGTTTGTCACACAAAGCCATATTCGCTACATTAAATAACCAAGGAATTGAACCCACCTACATTCAATTACTGAAAAAAATTTACCTAAACAGTACAGCTGCTATACACTTGGATACTGCTGGCCAATCCTTTCCAATTCGAAAAGGAGTCAAGCAAGGCGATCCGCTATCTCCAAAACTCTTTACAGCAACGCTGGAAGAAGTTTTTAAAAATCTTGACGAGCACTGGCGAGACAAGGGCATTGTCGTCGGGGAAAAAAGATTAACTAATCTACGTTTTGCTGACGACATTGTCCTTTTCTCTTCTTCAGCGGCTGAGTTAAAACTTATGCTCAAATAACTGAGAGTTTATAATAAAAATATTTATTTTTTCAAAAACTATTAATCAAACTCTTACCAGAAGTAGGCTTCAGAAAGTCTCTGTTTCATGGCACTAATCAGCCGCTAGGGCCTTAAACCACAAGTTTAGATTGCGTCTTGAAGCAGATCTCTTTATTATACAAGACGTACCGCAGTGTGTGAGCTGATAGTACAATTTCCTTGCAATATGCGAGGAGCTGACTATGTGTGACGTTACTTAGCAATATACTGAATTGCTGTATTGCATGTTGACACAACTATTCTGATCTTGGAATTAAAAAAGCGCTAACTCAAAAATTTCTGTTAAAGAAACTTGGGATTTTATAGAAAACTAGCTGCTGCCCGCGACGTCGTCTGCGTGAACACTACAGCACCAAAAATACCTAAGAAACCATTGTCGCTATAGCATTATAATAACTAAACAACTTTTAAAATAGCATTAAAATTATGTTTTTTTTTGCAAGCGAGGCAAGTTCAGAGATTTATAAGGAAAAAGAGAAAATAATGCAGGAGTACATTCCAGGACACAAAAGTGTAAAAATACATACAAAGGTATCATACCTTACAACACTGCCCTATAAACTACGTTGCTAGTTATGCCAGGTGCCAAGATGTAAAGAGAATCAGGACTGGTGACCCGAGAGCAAGCAACGTACAGTTGCCCGTGTGAGAAGCAACTCGTCCTGAGGTCGACACCCGCTGCCCTCTTCTTGATGGTCATCGTGATGCAAACACTCACGGGGAACTGTACGCGCTTGAACTGGAACGGGAAGTTATAAGGTATGAGGGAAATGCGTGGTAAAAACACTGCCTCGCCGACCGACGCCACAACAAATAAGAATTTCCGCTTCAATTGTGTGTCTGTGGAGCGAGACGATTTTAAGGCGGGTATCGTTACACAACTTCCGAGGAGATAGGTTTCGAAACATAATTGGGACACCGACCTTCAGCTAGATGGTATGCGCTGGAAGTCCACTTGCTGACAGGCAGTTCAGAAATTCCACGGTACAACAATGTTTATCGAGGTGTAGACCACTTCATTCCCCTTAATTTTCCAGAGAATGCATTCGTTAGTTGCTGCAGCCTGGCATCAAAATGGCCCGCTCACACATCCAAGAATTCTGCTGGTGCAGTATACGAATGACATCCCCGTACACACAGCGAATGAGTTCTTCTAAGCTGGATACTATTTTTTTCTGCTTCACCCAAAGGTTGACAGGTAGTAAATGCCTAAGGCATTAAATCCGCTTCTGTACTTCTATGTCCATAAAGTATTTAATAAATAAATAAATACCACTTTACCGAGAGACTCTAGCAGTACCACCAGTCCACCTCTCTCTCCTGGGAGAGTGCCTTCGCCAAGACTTAGAAGGACATCGGAAAATTCCTGAGCACATGCATTGCCGCCGAGCCAAGCGTTAGAAATTAGCATTTCTAATAGCACTTCAACTTCAGGTGGAATACGTGAGAAATCAAGTCGTGCCTGTCGCACAAAGCCTATCCTGTAAGGAGTTCAGCTGTTATTTGCTTTGGGTTGGTAGTAATGGTAATGAAGAGGTCTGGGCGACCAAACTGTTGCACATAACAAAATGCATCTTGGGTCCTCTTGTGCATGTAATCGAAATGGTAGCCATCCTCTCCACGACAGAACATGAGCGGATATTGAAGAGAATTGTACGCACGGTGAGTCTCGCTGATCCTTTGAAGCCGGTCATCATGCGTACGTAAAACGATTTCTCTTTTATCACACTCCTGATCCACTAAAACATCGGCGGTATCATTCGTCGTTGGCGCATTATACTGCCCCGGATGGGCTACGATCGGCCTTCTATCTGCGCTGATGACGAACTTAAAGCGGTTGTGCTCGTTCTCAGGCACCGACGCGAGGGCTGCTTTGAAGTTGCTAATTTACGGATTAACGTTATGCAACATACTTTGCAATCTTTTGACCAGACCAGAGTCCAAATTGGGAATGTGTCTACTTCAACACTTGCTTGTTGTTCGCCGGTTTGCTTGTTCTTCAAAATCGCTTACAAAACAATTTGCAAAAATTTTGGAATGTCTGTAGGTAGCAGGGAACCCATTTGACTTGCCCTTGGACTTTGAATGTCGGTATAAACCCTGTTTTAACGATTTGATATGCACCAAACGAAGTCATCCCGAGAGCGCTGTTATAAGCTCGGATGTATTTCAAAAAATGGCTGGACTTCGGATGCTCGCCATTTAGTAAGATTCTTAACAGATCTGGCGGGTCTTGCATAGACTCTAAGCGTACCTTACACGATGCACAACACATTCCTTTGGGCTCCCCTTTCCATTTGCGGACTTGGCAGTTAATATAAACTTCTTCTTCTTCGCCCGACCAAGTTCCCCGAATCTCTTGGATTCTGTCACATTCTTGCGATAAATGAGCTTCAATGTCACTTCATCATCAATGAACATCACTTTTTTGTAATACTTAAAACCGCATTTTTTTAAATTGTCTTCCTCAACTCTGCTCAAGATTTTAAGGGTTTTTTTGGAACTTGTATATGTCAAACAAACTGTACGATACAACTTTTATGAAGAAAATGCACAATGCCATCTATGAATTTTAAGAATAACTAACTACTAACTTCGCCAACATGATCAAAATTAAATTATAAATTTCCAAAAAGTGTTAATATGTAACTTGATTTGATTTTTATGAAATGTAATAGATGGCGCTGTTTTCAAATTGTCTTTATAGTACTAATTTCATTCATTAAATTATGTTTTTCTGCCCAAGTTACTTAAGTTACTATATGGCGTAGTTTTTATATTGTAAAGCTAAATAATAACATGGCTTACTCAAAAACAACATTTAAATATGCGTCGTTAGATTACACGCTGTCACAGAATGCGTAAGAAAAATAATGGTTCACAGCTCCTCCCCCGTAGGTGATAGCGTGATAATATGTAGCCTATTCGTTGTCCCGACCTCTCAGAAATATTCATGGAAAATTTGAAATAAATCCATGCAGTACTTTTTGAGTTTAGCCCGGACATACAGATAAACAGACAAACAGACAAACAGACAAACAGACAAACAGACAAACAGACAAACAGACAAACAGACACACAGACAAACAGACATGAATTCTAAAAACTATATTTTTGGCTTCGTTATCGATTATAGATCGCGCCCCAAGTATTCTTTTAAAAAAATATTCAATGTACAGTTTTGACTTTCCTACGATTTTATTATATGTATAGATTTATATCAAATTTACATCTTCATAAATCTGTGAAATGGTGTTAAAAAGTATGTTATAGCTTTCCCTAGGTCTGGCTATAATTATCTATGTTAAATATAATTTAGATCGATTTTGCAGCTAAGATATTTAGATATAACTTTTGAAACAAATACAGTAAAAAATGTATAAGTATTGATAGTATAGCTTGCCTGATGCAGGAAGTTTCAAGCAATCTTAGGTAAAAAAAATGAGACATCACTTTTTGGTTTTCGATATTTCGAACACTGCCCTATGCGGTCGAGTTGATAAGTACTGTTGTAAGAGTCACAACTACACAAATAACTCCTAGTACAATCTTAATCGATATGTAAAATAAGTGACGTCTACCGGAAAATGATTGGCACGCTTCATAAAGTCGTCGATCGCTCGAAGCGAAGGTTCGCATTTGCATTTAAAGTAGTTTGCCCACAATACCGTATCATGCCATGACCGTATTAGGCAAGTATTAAGCGCGGAAAGAAATATGAGTAGGACTATCGCGTATCAGCACCTGAATAATACTATTGATCGATATGTATAAACACAGTGTACTAGACATCGATGCATAAACGAATACCAACATGGTTCTGGGCCTCCTAGTGGTGGAATTTTTCGTAAAAAAATCTTGAATATTTTAGAACTAAAAATTGTCTAACAACATGTATGTGTTTAAGTAATAATAGACGCATAACTTCATGCCTCCCTCGAGTGTCGCCATAACAACTGCTCTTGTGCGTCTCGCATTTCTCACCAGGTTATCGGTCCACCTTGTGTAAGCCATTCCAACGCCGTGTATTCCGGTACGTGGTCGCCACTCCAGAACTTTCATCGACCAACTGTTCTGCGAGCAACGTGCCATTGGTGGCTCTACAACCTTGATAGTTGTAGAAGTTCTTGCTGATTGTACCTTAATCTAAACTTGTTTAAAGTTTCAGGTGTAATCTCGTGGGCACCAGAACTGTTGATCAATTAGTTACCAAAGTTAAGCCCATGTTTCAACCTAAAACTTCGGTCTCTTATGGTTCACGTAATTACGTTATTGGAACGCACATTCAATACCCCTATGTATCACTAAATAAAAATAAAATGTTTACCTTTTTAATATAGGCAGGTATTGATGAGATGTAGGTAAACAGTAAAACTAAATAATATAATTAAAGATAAATAATATTCGTAATGAAAGAAAGAAAATGAATTTGGCGGCGCTTTCGTATTTTAATTAGTTTTCAAAAGATATCATAGATGGCGCTAGTTGTTTAGAGTGACGTGTTTCTTGCCTGCCACACGAAAGGTCGAGGTTAGATTTATCAGATTGAAGCTTCGATCAACAATAGATTGAAGTTACAGATTCGATTGACGTTGCTCAAAAGCCTTGACATTTATTTAACATAGCACAAGTCACACAATCACTAAAAGAATCTAAGCGATAAAAAAAGCATGAGAATAAAATTGGGGTCTTAATGTGGCCAGACAACTAGCACTTGACGCTAGTTTTTAACTGAACCTTAAACTGTAAGTCTGTGACGCATCAGCCGCCAGGTTCCTGACCCCGATTTCCAGCCACCGTAGGCGTGGGCTTGCACACGGCGAGCAACGAGTAGCTCGCCGTCGGGCAATCCGGTCGTAAAAGCCGTCCGGACCAAGCCCAAGTCATCGACGGCGCGTAGCGCGCGACTTCAAGGAGATGTTAGCACAATCGTAGGGGCCCAGCAGTAAAAGTCTGATACGCTTTCCACCCTAGAGCAGGAGAAGCCATTGAATAACTTCCCGGGCAATTTTTTTTTTTTAAGATAATTTGTGTGTTTTCGGATACATTGCACACACAGTGATTTAGCATACAGACGAAGCAGCAATAAACGATAGCACGGCAATGTGCATCGTATCACTTGACTCGATTCCCTATAATTCCGTTCACGACCACACTCGACGCGATATGCAACAGTAACCATGTTATTGGCACTTCGACATCGTCGCACCGCACTGTGTGTCTATGTGGAGTTAGATAAGGACGAAATTACGTCGTTGGTGTTGCTCGCTGATTTGCTTGAAATGGTTGTTGTTGATCACAAATTCACAACAAACCTTTATGTGAAATTTGTTACAAAAAAAATAAAATTTGTTACTTTTTCACGCAAAAGTACTCAATGAATTTCGATGTGACTTTGCATACAGGTAGATTATGTCCTACAATAGCATATAGGATACTATTTATCTCGGAAATACGTTCCCAGTCATACGAAAAAATCATATTTTGCAAATGTTGCATATGATCAAACCCATTGACCAAGCCGTTACCGAGGGCTTCAGAAAGTCACTGTTTTATGTCATTGATCGGGCGCTAGGGCCTTAATAAACTAGTGCATCGCATCATCAACGATTGCATCACTGCTTACCATCAGATGGGATCACAGTCATGCACTAATTTATGTCAATAAAAAGAAACTGTTTAAAAACTTACCTCTACGTTCAGTACAACGAATAATAAAATAATAAAGGACATATCCTGTACGTACGAGTATGTATGAACTGCAGCTTTTGCGGTCCGATTTATTGTGCGAGTATAATGAGCAGATTCAATCCGACCGTAATCACAACGTTGTCACAATGATTTCTCTGTTTAAACGTATATTGTTGGAATGAGAGCTGAAAGCCAAATAAATTAAGTCGAAAATAATAATGTTCGTAGCGTAGGGCTGTCACATAGCCAGTTATGAATGTTTTGACTGAAACATTCCTAGAACTGTAATGCCTGAATATCATTATGAAAAAAACAACAAATGCTTGAATATTATATTACAATGGAAAGGAAGAATTTCATTTCATTGGAATAGAGAAGTATTCATATTTTGTCATAATAAGTCAATACAGGTTATTTTTTATTAAATCGCAATTGTGATAAAGCTTTATAAATATTGTTTACTTTTATACAATTATAAGTTGATTTTAATAGCTTTCTAATCTAGCTGACGCGGCAAAAGGTGTACTATCATATAAATTATTAAAGAAAAAGATGAGGGTGGTTGGAGGGTACAAAGTATCCTACGACCTACCAAAGACCTATCAAATATACACAAATAATTAAAACCGGTCAAGCCGTTTTGGAGGAGTTAGATAACAAACACTATAATCAACATATAAATAATTAAAAAAACGCAATTAATTAAAGTAAGGGATGACAATACTTGTTTGCTGCAAGTTTGCCAGCCCTTCCACGTTACAAACAGTAAAACAATTTCGTGTCTTGTATACAGTAAATTAGTAAACACATATACTCGTATGTAATTGAATATTAAATACGGTCAGAATGCGCACCAAATTATAACTAATGTTAACAATTTAGCTTGTTATTGTTTAGGAAATTAATGAGTCCATTAATACTTTTCTAGTACTGTATAGATTGCGTAATTAAGAAATCAGATTAATTACACTAATACAATTATTGATTTCATCATATAGGGGTAGGTTTTATAGTGTCATATATTTTTTGCCTATTTTTTTTTCTATAATTGGTACACTGTTTATAATAGATAAACTAGTGCTTGACCACCTGAAGGTAAGCAGTGATGTGATTGTTGATGCTAAAGCGCACTTATTTATTAAGAGCCTACTCACTCTAGCCTTGAAGACAACTAAAATATAATCGGGCGGGAAGACCGCAGCAGGCTAATTGTTTCAGTCCTTATATCGAAGAAAGGTACACGATATAAACGACGACGGGGCGGAACTCTTAGTTCGAATCATAGAGCAGTCCATGTAAGGATGGACACTCGCCATACGTCGGGTTGTCCGATGGTAGAAAGGCGATGATGGTCATCAAGTCATGTTATTTAGTTTCTCTGTTTGCTCTCAATAAACAACGTGTAGAAATCGATTGTATTACTTACAGCAATAATAGCTACTAAAATGAAATCATCAGTTTATTAAACTAGAACCCAGATTACGCTTAAACTAAGCACTGATAAAGGGATATTACCACTGAGCAAGATTAGCATATCAAAAGCCGCATTGCCCGACTAGGCCGGGACTTCGGGACAAAGCGAAAGAGAGCGGGTAAACGGTGACGCAACGCTGTGACGTCATAGACTGTGGCTCAAATGCGACTGTGAAGGGAGGCAAGCTTAAGGCCGCGTGTACACACTAAGGAATTCTACCGTGTCTGCTATAGATTTATTAATTTATCATGTATACAAAACATTTAACTGAATTGATTTTTTTCAGAACAGCATGAAAATTCTTCATCGTACTTCTTCGCCTACCCTCCCCCTATTGCACCGTAGCAACTTTGTGCGTCGTGTCTAACGCAGACAACATATTTTTCTTGGTCAGCACCGATGCTATGTGCACAGTTTGTGTGTAGAAACGACACGAATTCTTACGTAGGCCCGGCGACTTTTTATTTCGTGTACAAGTGGCCTTACGCTCACTGCGACCACAGGCACAAAGCATAGAGATTTAAATCTCTTTACACTATTAGATTCAAGAGATTTTCTCTTTTGCGGAGATTTAACGTTTTTATCTATAAACACAATCGTAGATTGGTTGTGTGGTTTTCACTTTGTTAGCTGTTTCTGTTTCCTTTTGTTTCTTTCAAAACAGAGAAGTAGGATACTTTTTAAAAACAAAGTCTACAACATAATGGTGTATTTAATTACAATAAAAGTAATATTGTGTATGTATTTAGAAATATATAAAAACCTATATTTATCGGTCATCTATCACTCATAGCACAAGCTCTGCTTAGTATGGGACTAGGTGGCGTCGTGTTGAAGTTGTGGAATATTATCTACACTATTATAATAAAGAGGTAAACTTTGTTTTTTTGTTTGTATGAGGTAATCTGTGGAAGTATTGGTCGGATTGCTAAAATTTTTTCACCTATAGAAAGTTACTGTAATTCTGAGTGACATAGGCTATATTTTATGTACGCGGGCGAAGCTGTGGGCTAAAGCTAGTTATTAATAATACTTCACCCGTGTTGCATAACAGATCGTTGAATTGAACGGCTTTGTGAAACAGGGCATTATTGACGTTCAGGTAATACTTACCTGTGATTTTAGATTTTCCTCTACCATTTCTATTTGGCTTCGCACGATTTGCAGTTTTGCACATACCATTTACATTTGTTTAGAATAAAAAAACGTTTTATTTAAAAATGGAACACAGAAAAAGTATATAAAGCGTTTCATTTAAAAATAGAATACTTTTGTATTCTAGTGACTACAACAGTTCTATATTTAAAATTATTTTAATAAAGCAATCCCTGAGTTTTGTATATCTACGTTACTTGTTTCTATTTCTGTGCTGAGGTTTTAATCCGAAATGAGCTCAACGTTGTTCGTTTTTATGTTAAAAAATTAAAGTATTTTTAGAAGTATTCATATTTTAATTTTGTGTAGAACCTAGTAGATTTTATTAAACTTCCATCTGTGATTTTCAGTTATCTTACTGTTCCATTATTGGATAACAGCACGAGGTGGATATTTAAATTTTAATGCTTTTGTTAAGTTATTTCTTGTTAGTTAAATGAGATTGTATTCCATGCCATGTGTTTTTTCAGTTGTGTGTCAGAATGTCTTCAGAATTTATACGAGTTATTTTTGGGAGATAGAATTTTCATTACAAAATTAATGTAATATTTGGTTTTGTTTTAGGTACGTATTATACTAATACACTATTAAAATGGAGGTTTAACAATCAAGTGGTAAGTATAGTCAGAGGAATATGTGGTGCCCCTCTTACCACTCCTCGAAAAGGGTTCTTACCGTCACAATTAAAGCGTGCCCCATCAGTATTTAGTGCTTAGAATCAAGTGAGTTGGTGGTGCTAATTTTTTTAGCCTGTCCGCCTTTCACGGGCCCGCGCTTCCTCTTGCCAGTTTTGGCAAAATCTTTCCAATTCATCGGAATTGGACAGATTTTTCTTCGTGGTCACTGTAGCAACCCGGCAGGGTCGACGCTTACCTGGGGCCCTAGGTTGAACGAAAAAGAACCCCAGGACCCTGGAATTAAAGCAAAAAAGGAACAAACCCTCTCTGGGTTTAGTCAGTAGAAATCTGACACGCCCGCTCCGCCCTGAGCGGTAGAAGGAAGTCATATTGATTATTTCCTACCTTAACAAAATCTCTTTCGTAGTCTGCTGCGATCCCGTCACACTGTTTCAGAGCACTAATTAATAGTATAGTATAGCAGTAGTAGTGTGTAGTGGTAGTATTGTACGTAGTATTAGTAGTGTAGTTGTGTGTTTGCTAATCAAAACCAATTAAGTGTTAGTGGTATGTACTGTTCCCCTGAAAGTTCATCTACGGGAACTTTATCAAGTGTGACCCGAAGCCGCTTCTCGTAAATTTACTTTGTGTTTGAGTTTCTACTGAGAGTGATTAATGACGGTGTACAACAACACGCAAGTATTGTACAATAAATATTCATTGTGGAGTTATTTTGGGGACAGAGGTATTTCTATAATTTTTGTTCCTGGAACTTATAGAACTAAGTCTGTTTTGCACTTTGTTTTCAATCCCAAATGAAAAAGGATTTCTTTGAAATATAATAAGTGTTACTAAAGATAAACCGAGCAGAGTTACTATCAAAAGCCCTACCACGAGCGCTTAACGCAAATCATTACGATCTGTGTATAGCTCCATTCCTCTTTTTCGCTCGCATGATTGAGATTTTAACATGTCATGGTACGTAAGGCCACAGAAATCTGTAGTTACTTTTACTACTCTTGCTTTATCCAGATCGGCAGAAGTTATTTGATTTGAATAGAAACTACACAAAAAACTGGAACGCAAAATTACTAAAAATGCTCGTGGATAAACAAATGATTCTGTTTTAACGTATTTCTTTTTTAATAGTTTTTTTTCTGGGCATGTAAAGTAGTTATTTATAACAAGTATAACGTAATAAGAACTTTTAGGTAACACACCAAAAAGCGGTGCAAATGAAAATACCAAACTTACACTTTTTCACATTTTCCCCAGAACTGTAAACATAAATCACGGTGACAAGTCGAGAAAAAACTCGCTGAAAGAATTTTACAATCGTAACACGGTTTTGATAATTCTAGGATAATACTTTTTAACCGACTTCCTCAAGTCGCCACCCTATTTTTCTCGCTCTGTAGGCAACTGGATGATGCAGTATTATGTGTTCACACTGGTAACCCTAGCTTCTTTCGCCAATTAATGTGCAAAATTGAGGTCTTTAATTCACGCAGAACTTTTTGGTTTATGGACTGATTAAGGTGATTCTTTTTGTGTGATCCCATCACTAAAAGAATACAGGTGGTTTTAACTAGTAAAAGTTTACTAGTTAAAAACCAACCAAACCAACAAAAGCGGAAAATATCATTTAATGGTTGCCTACCCAAAAAAAAGTACCTTACCAGAGAATTTGTTAACATTTTAGTTTTAGCAGTGGAATACGACAGCTACAAACTGAAAAATAAATCATTTTGCAAAAAAAAAATACAACCGACTAAAAGCTTTTTTATTATTAAGCACTGGAAAGGAATAATTAAATTAAGTTTATATGTTTTGTGTATTATTTTACAGTTTACAAAATTGTCACAACTTTGCGTGCTCGAATACCTATTGAATATACAGACAACAGACCACTGTTATTCAAGTTATTATTAATTTGACCAGTGAATTCTATAACTATTGATGCCTGTGTGTTGTCATGCGTAGGTAAATGAAGAGAACCGTTAAATTGGATTAAATCGAACAGGACTGTGGCTGTTGGCGTAGGTAAAACAATAAACAATGTCCATGCCAGAAATAATTAACTATCTTCAGTTTAAAACATTTGTTGGCACCTTGGAATACAATACTATCATAAGAATGTGTAACTTTATCTATAAATAGCAAGTGCGAAATAGTTTCCTCCCGCATAACGCAGAGTTCTGACTTATTTTATTATGCGTAGGCTCGCGTTTGACCACTACCTCACCTGGTGGTAAGCGATGATGTGTCTGACAATGGAGAATGCTTGCCTAAAAGTAATCTGTTCAGTCTTGAAGACCCGCTGAGTTCAATAGACCGAGAAATTAAGATATTAATACATACTCATCATTATAATAAGCGTCTCATAGAATATGTCATGTTCCACAACGTTTATGAGATCGGAATAACAAATTACCTTACATTATAATATCATCGTTTACTAAGCCTGATGATTAGTTCGTGGCGCGCGAGTCACGTTAGTGACTATGTGACATATTTGTCATACCAGACACTTATTTAATCTGCGCGTGATTTATGAAATCACTAGCTGTTGAAAGTCGCCGTGAACGAGGGCCCGAAGCTCACGGCGACTTTTTGGAGCGATATAGTAACTATGCTATTGCGACACTGTCACGCTTTTATCGTGATTTAGTAACGAGATAACATATTCCTGCGTTAGCATCGTTACAGACTCGTTGCTGTAGCGTGTTAATACCGCGTTGGCGTCGTTTTAGTAGCGCGTAGCTAAAGCGTTCACGAAACGCGCGATAGCATCGCTACAAAAAGTCGCTGTGGGCGAGTCTTCACCTGTGTGGTAGTAGAAAATGATACCAAGAGAACATACTCCCGGAATGAAAGTATCCAAACTGGTATTCCAGGACATAGTCCACTCATGTACCAATTCTCATCAATATGTGTCTAGCCACTTGAATGTGAAGAAGTAACATACATACACATAAATATACCTACACGTACACACACACCCTCACAAAGTTTCGCGTCTAAAATATTTGTGTGATATACTTTAAAATTTAAAATTTTGAACATGCCAATGCAATAATGTGTCATATACGAGTACGTTACGTAGGTAGCTAATAACGTTCATTGATTAAATTAAAAGTGTTCGTGTAATTTTCATAATTTACACGTTGTGGGAAAACATTTTTAATGAAAATTAAAACTTTTACCTTTGACGACGACGGTAGATATTTGTAATAACGAAAAGCCTTGCAATGAGGTTAAAAGGCGAGCTTGCTATTGAATTCCACAGAGTTCCAATTAGCTATTGCGATTCATTTTGCGGTAACACATAATTGCTTGATTAAAATTTAATTGATTGTTTAACTCTGTTCGTTTGTACGCCATATTGTGAGTAGTATTTAATAATATGTAAATAATTGTGGCGACCCTTGGGGGAGGCCTACTCCCAGCAATGGAATTCTTTTGGCTGAAATAATGATGATGATGACTGCACACTCTTTCTTTAAATACACAAGGATTCAACATCAAGAGTACGTGCTACTAAGTAGCAGGATATGCCGAAAATAGATACAATTGATTAAAAACGTAACATTGACTGGCCTGTTGGTCTAGTGGTTAGTGACCCTGACTGCTATGCCGGAGGTCGTGGGTTCGATTCCCACCCAGGACAAATGTTTGTGTGATGAGCATGATCGTTTGTTCTGTGTCTGGGTGTAATTTATCTATAATATGTATGTATTTAGAAATATATAAGTATGTTTATCAGTTGTCTAGTACCCATAATACAAGCTCCGCTTAGCTTGGGACTAGATGATGTTGTGTGAAAGTTGTGGAATATATTATTATTATTATTGGGTAAATAACCTAACTTGACCTATGATGTAAAATGTTTGCTCAATAGGCGTAACTGTTTTAAAATCTTTTGTAAATGTAAGTTAAATAAAAACGTGTTAAAAAAACCGGAGGCATAACACCATTAACCTTTCCTAAGTCATTCCGCGTCATTACCGCGAGCTACTTTACGCATCTCGTTACCGACAGAATAGGCTGGAACTTTTTAAAGAAAAGCCAACTGCCGCCTTAAGTCGATATTACGAGAATTAAGTATTGATACGTGACCGAGCTTGGAGAGCCTATACAAGATTTGTGTGCGCAACCGCCAGTAAAAAAGATTCACGAGGAGGTCTTGAGAGGAATTGTGTTCGATGTAATGCTATGTTACCTAACACTTTATGTATGACGCACGTGTCTATTAAGCGATGTTTCAGAAGTATAGAAATACATAAAAATCAGTCAAGCCGTTTCGTGTGAAATCGATAACAAACCTTGCGTTAAGAGATTTTTATATAGTAGATTAAGGATTTTGAACAAGGAGTAAGGGTGATAATAATTTCATAAATTAGACTGTAGATACTACATTGAAAAAGTCTGGGTAGATCTAGCTTGTATTGTGATTCTAAACCTTTGAAAAAAAAAAAAAAACAACACGACAAGATACTGAAAATCTCGTTTTGCGAATATGTAAAATTATTGGAGTGTAAGCATCTCGTACTAAATCCTCCAGAGATCAGATGGAAGTAGAATGGATCACTTTATTACTCGGGGGATGTGAAACACATAGAAAAGGTGTATAGGTCAGCTGTAATGTACAATTGTACATTATGTATGGATGGCACGAACAATAGAAAGAGATTTTTAAAACGAACGTGTATGTTTTATGAACGTACGTGTTGTTTTTTTTGTATTTTTTTTTCTAAATCTTTATTTCTAACTTTATAGTTTAACAATTTACTTAATTAATAACAATGTTTAGACTAACAATTATTACAGCAAGTTAATAAAAATAATTAAAATTAAAAACAACAAATGTACATCAATCCCTCTCACAATACTTCTGACATGTCAATAAAATCATCTTCCATTCATCCGCAAAGTTCATTTTTCACAATAAATAAAGTACCCACAGTACACAAGTTTTACATCGCACTTCCAATGCTTTTATCATGTTAACAATCGAGTTCTGTAATAACTTACAGATTCAATTTGCTCATCATCTCGATTTATGTACAAGATGGAGTCCGAGGGATCGTATATTTGGGCTCCACAATCAATTGTGTTTGTCTGTGAAGTGGATTGAGCTTAGAGTAATAATATTGTCTAAATTGTTTTTACAACCTTCAGATAATATATTAACTTGCTTTGTTTGTAAAAGTAGCGTGGGTGATTCCGTGATGTTTTAACAATCGAAAGAATCGGAGCCATTTAAATAAGCCATCGAGTCAATCATCGACTCGCTATTCTAAAAAATTATCGAGATATTTTTCGATAGGTTCGAGTTAAAAGAATCGATCGCTAATTTTCAATTATTCTAATCAGTCACTCTCGCTCGAAACTCTAGACCATCGAAGAACTACTCGTGAATGAATGCGCCATGCGCCAGTCGCATTAGCAGACCGGGTCTGACTCGAGTCAACGTCGAAACGATGTTCGAACAATCGCCATCGCGCATCGCTATCTAAGAGTATGCCCAGTTATAGTGTTAACATACGCTCAAACTTTCTAAGCAACTCGTGTCTGTATCTAAGTTTACGGATTATGTAAAATCCTCCAACAAAATCGAAGAGTCTAGATATTAGCCTATGTAAATTCTTGTATAACTTTATCAACTTCTCTCTATTCTTACGACAAACACGATTTCATGTTTCTAGACAGATTCTTTTCACCGTACCGTATGTGTTATCTTCAGTCGTCGGTAGTAGGTATGATTTATGTTCTGTATTCTATTCTAGACAAAATTTCAGTGACTTTTCGGAAAGATTCAAATTAAAATGCCATCACCAAATTCGTTTTGGTTACTTCGACCCTAAATTGACATATTTCCTTCGTGATTCCCACTTACGGAAGCGCCCACACCTCTTGAAAGAATGGCCTTGGAAGTTCGAACTTGGGCTCATGTTACTCTTCTCGTCCTTATGCCCGGCCACGACATTGTTAAAACTCCCGGTAAATGTTTTATTCTATAAAAATAACCCCTTACTTCCTGGGTTTTATAATGCAAGACTAAAAAATCACAGTTATAAAACGAACAGGGTGCATTAATTTTACATAACATCTGAAATAATATTTAGCAAAAAAATCTAATAGCATCAATTAAAGATTTTTTATTAACTAACCAAATTCAGTCATTGTTTTAATATCAACTACAACCTTGCAAATTACACTCTTGATAGCGTCCACATGTTACACTACAGAATTACGTAGATTTCTGAAGTTTGTCTTTGCAACCTAGCGCAGCAGACTAATGTAGGTGTTTAAGTCTGTACCGTGTAGACGCACCATTACGCGGGCTTTCATGATGTGCAGGGGATGAAACAACGGCGTTAAATGGAGCTTATAATACGAAACAGATAAGTTTAATAGCGTGCCTTTAGCACAGCATGTAACCAAGAAAATGGGATAAAAACCTTCATAATTATATTTTAAAACAGATTATTAACTTTGGATTTCATAATAGTCTACTGAAGGTAAGATTAGCGCTGTTGTTGAGTTATTGGCTGTTCCGCTTGGAATGGCTTTGATTACCGAGTTAAAACAATATATTTTATGGAATGCAGATAGTTGTTCCGGGTTTGGGTGTCTTGTGGGTATGAGTAGATAGTTTCTAGTGTAGGTTAACATTTTTATATTTACCTCTGTAAAAAAAAATATAATACCCCACGGATTATCCTGACCTTCAAGTAAGTAATGATCTCACGAACGTTCTGACTTCTTCACTATTTCAGTGCAAGTTTCATGGATACATATTATTTATAGCCACCCGTCATGACTTTCCTCGGTAACCGTTTATCTTCAGAATTCAGGAACAATTTGTATCCAAATCTGAATATTTCGTATCTTTCCTTTTATTGTACTTTTCTAAGACATTATTGTATACTGTTCTCCGCACTACAATTACCATAAGGTATATAATTATAGCAGTATACGATAAAAAGTTGTTAAAAAAAACGAAATCACAATCTTGATTGTATTTCAACAAGCTCAATACTTCCTTTAATAATACTTTGGAATGTTGGTAATGTTGCTGCCACTAATGCGCTGAAGTTTAGCTTCAAACTGCTATTGAACGCGTCTGTACATTTCTGAATGAGCTCCAATATCATTCAACAGTTTTATCACTCATACTTAGCCGGTTTTTTTTTAGTTAAGTAGTTGAGTAACCGACTAGAGCGTGGTTTTTCTTGCCACCGCTGTGAGACAGCTTCTGAATGTTGATAAAATATAGAAACCCTAATAACGAAAGGGTATCCTCTCGTAAATCTGTCCTTTGGGAATGAAGGTGTTTCTTTTGTTTCGTTTCTCTAAAATAAGTTTTCTTACTTCGTATGATCTTATCGCTCTCTTCCTGTTGCTTACTACCCTTCAGTTAGTTATCTCTGTAGGTAATTTGTTGTGAATCATTGTTTCCTGTTTACTTGTATTCTTATTGAAAAAGATTATAAAGCAAAAAGTGTGTCAGCTTCTCACGACGAAGATAAGAGTTAAGAAAAATAGGTAGGTACCTATTTTTCTAGCTTACACAAAAAAAAGAATATCGGAATAAGGAATATTATTTGTCTCTGTAATTATGAAAATGTTATGTTTCGTTTTTAGCTGTATTACTTGTAGTCGTCAATTTGTTTTCTGTACGATTGTGTGAGGTATGTAGGTACGAATAAAAGTTTTCTTTCTTTCTTTAATGTTAAGTAGATATGAGCTTTGTTTTTCCAGTAATATAGAAATTTGATGTATTTGATATTAATTTAAGCTTAGTATTCTCTCACATTCCTGAGAAAAAGGGTCTTGATTAATGGACTCAAGGACAGACGGACAACAAAGTGATCCTATTATTGTTCGGTTTTTGCCGACTGAGATACATTAAGGTTGGTTTTTTCGTTTTTGCCGACGAGACGACGTTTGAGGCACGAACCCTCCAAAAGCTTTTTGTTTTTAATTCTGTGCTGTCACTCGTCACGTTATCACTAACTAGCTATTCTTCCATATCACATATTACACAATCCATCCATCTTTTCTTTTGATACAATTTAGTATCTTCCTAAATCCTTATAAAAACATCATAAGGCGCTATGTTGCGAAAGGGAACCACTTTCAGCGCGAATCTCTAACACAATATTGTTCAAGAAATAATAAAGTTATGAAGGTGAGGGAAAACTCTCGTAAAACTTGTGCTGTTACGTTTTCAGCCAATCTAATATCGCTCCACGGACCTCTGGACTTCGTCACGTATAAAATTAATTTGACATTAATTTTATACGAATATTCTCTTTGTTGTCTTGTACGTAAAAGCTTGCTTAGGAATTCATAATCGGATATAGGTCGATAAAACTTAGCAGCTAAGAGCACTGACAAGGGTCTACACTATTGATGTAAACAACTTTTCAAAGATAAATGAGGCAGATATCATAATAAAGTAGGCGGTTAAAGTAACTTACGGCACATTTTTTGTTATTATTTATAAGCTCACACTTTACATCTTACCTGATAGTAAGTGACGATTTGGACGGGTTGCGGTAACTCTTTTGAACAATGCTGCAGTAATACAGGCAAATATATCTGACGATAGATTTCATTAGAAGATTTGTGAGCAGTGTCTTACGGTCAAGTATTCTATAGTTGAATATCAACGGTAAAATATATTTTCTTCTTTCCCAGGCTGGTGTCGTGGCGCCTGCTCGGCCTCGCGCTGCTCAGCGTGTGCACCGAGCACGCGCATGCGCAGCAGCACCACAGCGAGCACCAGGGACCACAGCCCTGCGGCGGACACCTGACGCGACACGTGGGCACCATCACCACGCCAAACTTCCCCAACCCGTTCCCCGTCCCCATCAAGTGCAAGTGGATAATAGAACACGACATAGTGAACGGGACTATATCGGTG
This sequence comes from Mythimna separata, assembly GCA_030763345.1. NCBI lineage: Eukaryota > Metazoa > Arthropoda > Insecta > Lepidoptera > Noctuidae > Mythimna > Mythimna separata. The sequence goes on along the minus strand of JAKKIA010000036.1, from coordinate 2,498,170 downwards.
TACTTCACGCAGCAGTACACTACCACTGGGCTGACGTTCACTGAGTACATGTATTATGACGAGTCTTACAAGTTGGGCGAGAGGAGAGCGCTCACCGTCACTGACGACAACATTACCAGGATCAAGTGGCTACAGGTGAGTTTCATTAGACCACTTCAAGATTTTTTACACACCTTTCTTTACTTAAACAATATGACGGTAAAAATGAAATTAATTTACCACAGTTGGTACATTTTAAATATATTTTTTTTGAAGACGATGTGTCTTCAAAAAAAAAATTCTTCTTCTTGCCCTTGAAGCACTTACAGAATAAATAGACACGTCACTCATGAAACAAAGTAGCTAGATTGCGTCGATTAAAGTAGTAGCCTTGTGAAGCAATCTGCGTAATTGTTGACCAGCTTTTAATTATTGACAGATTCATTCCTATTTGTGATGCCAAAAGAAACCTAAACAGCATTGTTTTCTATAAAATCAGAAAAGGAGAAATCCCATTTCGAGCTAGCAGCTTTTTTCCTTACAATTACAAATTAAAATAAAATAAATACAGAGAATACAATCTATTTCTAACTTAGATAACCTTGTTTTTTAGATATTCATTAAAAAAGCTGAATATAACCGGTTTAATACTTATTTAAAGAACATTTTCAGAAAAACTACACTTCAACAAGAGGATAGTAAAATATGTTTCGGAGTAAAACGTTCACGTAATAAATAAAGTTTCTCAGTATATTTATTGTAACAACGTGATACGAACAATGAGTGTTACGAATCGTTTCCTTTATATTATAAGAGCTCGAGCTGGAATGTATTTTACCTCAGTTAAGTAGATCTCGCTTCTGTGCTTTACAAAAATGGTTTTACTAATTTACTTATGTACTTTTTTTATTTTTCCTAGAAAAAAAACTTAGAAAGTTATCATGATACTTATTAAGTCACCCCAGCTTCGACTTTCAATTCGAATTTCTCGATCCTTTTCTACTATTAATCATTTTAGATGATTATGATTTTTTTCAAGTTTTCCAAGAAGTCACAGAATACTTACGAGTACTAACTAGCGACCGGCCCCTGCTTCGAATGAGTATTACAAAGCTTTGAAATTCTTGACTTTTTTCTACAAAGTGTATCGAATATACAAACTTTTCGTGTCATAGTGTTTGTTATCCAATTGTTTGCCATTATTGATTTTTTTAATTTTTTACTTATAGGATATAACATTGCCTTACGGTCTATTCATAGGTCGTAGACTATTTTTGTCCACCAATCTCCACCCCTAATTTTTAGCCGGGTCAACTATACTTAAAATTAATTATATTATTTATAGTATTATGCACCTAAACTTTTCTCATTAATCACTTTGTCACTTTGTTTGCCTTCGTCACATCGTTCGGTAAGTTTATCGTCAACAGACGGAACGACGTAATGAGAGAATTTGTTTTTAACTATTTAGCAATATGTAGTTATTGATATTTATGTGTTAAGTTAATATTTACTAATTCCTTTCTTAGCTTAATACTTTTAAGCTAAGAAAGAAATGAGTAAATATTTAAGTTAATGTTTATTAATTCCTTTCTTAGATTAATAAGTTTATGAAACTTGACTCACAAGCATTTTTCTTGCTTTTATTTTGTAACAATATATGAGTGAACTTCAAACCGCTTGACTAATTGCCTCTGTACGGAACTCTTCTGCAGTAAACTTCACCTGTACAGTTGCTTTGTTGTAACAAGCGAGGCTGAGAACAACAAAATGTTGGCGAACTTCGTGGACTAGCCTGTCGGTTCGCTGTTAGAGGCTCCGGAAATGAGTTTACAAACTTACTTCGGACGTAACTGTTTGGAAAACACATATTATCTTCTTAGTGACGTGAAAAACTAAAGTGAAAATCACTCTACCTACCTAGTTGAGATAAAACAGCCTACTCTGGAAACCAATTTACTTATTGATATGAAAGTCTGTTTGGATGTGTGTATATTATTGTTTTTTGTGGGTGTGAAATCTTCGAATATCGTTTTCCACTCTGAGTGGAGCTAGAGGGAGAATCAGATTTACTGACAAAAACCCACCCTTGTTCCTAGGAAGGAACAAGGGTGCTAAGGGTGCAGGAGCTAGGGCTGCAGGTGCGGTATCGTGTGAAAGAGTGACCGTAACCCTGAAACGTAAAGGGTAACTGAAGGACACAAGACAAGTAACTCTTTCAAACTTCCCGCAGCGGTAAAAAATCACAGAATCTGAGCCTTGTTCGGGTGAATGTAGCCTAACTAACCTATGTAGTGATCTTGATTTAACTCATCATATTTGAGTTCACTTAAAAAAAATTGATAGGCTTGATTACTATCTTACCTAGTGGTGACGATGTGGCCTTCGATGAAGCTCATTAATTCATGAATCCCCGACCGGTCGCATGTGACCGCGCTGGTATTGTCTTACTATTGTGTCTCGTTTTACGCGTATGTGATAGGGTGGCTGGTTACAACACTGATGAGATAAAACACTGTCGCACCCCTAGGTCGTGGCGATATAAGGCGACGAGTACACATCTGTTCTGTGTCTATTTAACTTTACCAAAGACGTAAACCCGCCCACTCTCGTTATTTACGTCTACTTTAACAATGTTAAAAACTGTTGCCATGTTGTTGTAACACACTTTGGGACCCCTTTTTCGATTAAAGTTGCGGGTAAAAAGACAGTTCGTTTAATCCGAGAACTCCCTTTAACCGTTCAGCCGTAGCGTGTTTTTTGTCTTTATTTGGAGTACAATGTTTTACGTTATAAGTGGTTTAAGTAGACGTTTTCTCAGCATGGACTAATCTGGATTATGAAGATGGTAATTAACTAAGATATAAATGTATGTTATTAGCATCTTAATCTGAATATTTCGTAATTTTTAATAAAAAATGTTTAAAAATTTTAACTAATCGCTCTTCTGTAAAGTTTCTCAACATCACTAATGGCACATTTTCATTAGTCGATACATGTTCGGTATACCGACTACGGTTCCCCGAATGTGGGTCCTGTGGTACGCATTCCAGACATCTCTCGCACCCGGCATGCGGGCCCTATCGACTATTGAAAACGGTTCCCCGAATGCGGGCCCTGTGGCATGCGTTCCAGAAATCTCTCGCAAACCGCATGCGGGCCCTATCGACTAATGAAATTGCGCCATTAGTGTTCTTTGCCTTTCAAGCGTCGTTAGGTATATTCCTGTCTTTCCATTTTTAATGGAACAAAATAAATGAACAAAACTGAAAACAAATAATCTACAGATTGTATTGGAAAGGGAGAAACATAAATCCATCGTTTTTATTTATTTAATCGTTCCATAAATGGAAGCTAAAGCTGTGCCGAGCGTTAGAGGATGAAATGGTTTCTAAATTCGACATAATTCTATTTGCTATTATTTTGTAAAACTAAAAATTGAACGCAATAAAACCCCGACTGCTTATTGTATTTTGATGGTCAACTCTTTTAACCGATTTCAATAAAAGAAAGCCATTCTCATTCAATTTGAGTGTCATTTTTTGTATCTTGTTCAACGATATCTTCGCCAAATGTTTTTCGACTTTGAATATATTTTTTTATTTGGTACAATATTTTGCCCAGGTGTTCTCATTTAAATTTGGTGAAGATGTGATGAAGAACTTTATAGATAGAATATAGAACTTCTCAGTAAAAGACAACAGTAATACTATATCTGTTTGCTGTTATCCCTTTGAGAGGCCATCAACCTCCAAACACTCCATCAACATCTCCATTATCCATCCACTGACAGAAAAACATCCTTTACTACACTTCATTCCAAAACCAAAATATGAATACTCAATTGAATAATGTGAAACACAAAGCCTTTATTTGTTGTATCGAATGGAATATATATTTACGGGAAAAATATTCGACAAGTGGTATGTTCCCACTTCCACAAAACTTGTAATATTGCTGTCGATCAGAATATCTGACAATCGAATTCCCAATGAAATGTGTGATAGGTTCACAGCTCTGCATTAATTATTTCCAGTAGGTACTATGTATTTTAAAGAAATAAAACAGTTTAATTATTTACTGCATGATGGTTAAAACTAAAAGCATGTTTGTTAAAAGTAAGGCTGACCATTGTATTTGGTCTCATTAAAAATTAAGTTTACTAAATAAAAAATGTTCATGATCGATTATGGCTTTCTTTTATTTATATTATTTTTTTGTTGTTACATTGAGTTTGAGTCTGCAAAGAGGTTCTTATATTTTTAACTTAAATATTGTTTAAATACTGATAATACACGCTTAACATTCTTCAGCATTTGATAGTTATTAATAGCACTTGTCATTGGCAAAATAATTGTGGTGTCTCTTTCACAACCGCCATAACACAGAAGTTGACAAATATTATAAAGGTGAAATTTTGTGAGTGTATCTGCTAGGACGGATTTAGGTTTAGGAGTAGACTTCCTTGGTATCATTTTTACTTTCACCACAGGCAGCAGCTAGTTTATTATAATAGTGTAAGTGAGTAATTTTATAAGAATTATTCCTATACTAAAACACGATGTAGAACACGATAAGTCCTTTGTACTACCTCCGATCCCTGCAGTATCTACCTACATTAATAAAACAGCTGTCTTGTATTGTTACAGTGTTGAATTAACAAAACGTGTGCCTAACGTACCCGCAATGTTTCGCGATGCCAGGTACTCAGTAATAATAACAGAGAGAGAGCCCTTCAAATTAACTGCTCATTGTTGTTGATATAGCATTTTCGGTATTTGTAAAAGGGTAAATTAAGCTCTGAGAGAAGTATGTATATTAAAGTAGACGGTTGAAATTTGATGATAAAATTTAAAGAGAATATTTTCTTTTTTTAGGTGGTGAATTGGTCCGTATAATGTTCACACTACCGTACGTCAAGCTACCCATTGCTCGTCGTCCGCAAGCCCGCGCCAACGATGGTGGGAAATCGGGATCAGGATCCCGGCGGCTGGGGCATGAGGGCCGTGCTCTCTCCCATGCGTCTGCCTCCTACGCCAGCATTACTGCTTCGAAGGAGAAGGCAACCACCTTTTCTTACTAGTTATAACTAGTTGGTAAATTTTAGGTTTTACCAGTAAACCTTAGGATTTACCATAGTCCGAGCTTTTTCAGTAACATAATACGTCTAACTCGCTTAAGGTCCCACTTTGCGCGGGCTTGAACTCACTGGCGGGCGAGGCCATAAAGCACGCTGTCTCACTTGACATCGTGGCCGAAAGAGATAGTATCAGTGATGAGCGGTTAGACGCTAGTCCTCACGCACGACGCGACGTCTGCTTTGCACATAGCGCTCCGAACCATTCCGAATAAAAACGAAATTACACGATGCACACATGTCATACCGTTTCGGTTGTTGCGGTGTGTGCCGCTCGAATTCGAAAAACAAAAGATTTAAAATAATACCTAAGAGCATTTTCACATTATCCAATCCGATATCGGTGTCGGACGCCGATCCGATATCGGGGTAAGTAAAATGTATGAAATATGTACCTGTCTTTCATATTCTCCGGCCCGATATCGGATATCATTTTACTTACCCCGATATCGTATTGGCGTCCGACACCGATATCGGATCGGATAAATAGAAAACGCTCTAAAATGTATGAAATGCCGTCCTCCGATATCCGATATCGGGCCGGACAATATGAAAGACAGGTACATATTTCATACATTTTACTTACCCCGATATCGGATCGGCGTCCGATACCCATATCGGATCAGATAATGTGAAAACGCTCTTACGTACATTTGTTCGTTTCTCGGCAATGAAAAAAAAGACAAATTTTCATTTGTTTTCTTATTTTGAGACCCTTCTACTGCACAATAATGATCAGACACAACGCCCGTCTGGTCGCGCGCCGCGTCGGCGTCGTGTACCTCACCTCACAGAGCGCTGTGGCGCCGCACTGAGTTCACCTTCCTATTGTCCGCGGACGCGGGCCACATGACCGGCGTGCTGTGCAGGAGCAGTTGCCCGGATCAGATACAACACCCGCCTCGCTCAATTGGGCAGTTGCCTGACCAGACAAAACATCTCTCTGGTCGGATGACGCACTCTAAAGACTAAACAAAAAAAACTAGGGCTGTTGCCCGGACCAGACACAACATCCATCTCGCTCAATTGGGCAGTTGCCTGAACCAGACACAACACCCATTTCGTTCAATTGGGCAGTTGCCCGACCAGACATAACAACTCTCTGGTCGGAAGATGCACTCTAAAGACTAAACAAAAAAAACTTGAGCTGTTGCCCGGACCAGACTCAACATCCATCTCGCTCAATTGGGCAGTTGCCTGCCCCAGACACAACACCCATTTCGTTCAATTGGGCAGTTGCTCGGACCAGACACAAAACCTGTCTCGCTCAATTGGGCAGTTGCTCGGACCAGACACAACACCCGCCTCGCTCAATTGGGCAGTTACCTGGACGAGACACAACACCCGTCTCGATCAATTGGGCAGTTGCCCGACCAGACATAACAACTCTCTGGTCGGAAGATGCACTCTAAAGACTAAACAAAAAAAACTTGGGCTGTTGCCCGGACCAGACTCAACATCCATCTCGCTCAATTGGGCAGTTGCCCGAACCAGACACAACATCCGTTTCGCTCAATTGGGCAGTTGCTCGGACCAGACACAAAACCCGTCTCGTTCAATTGGGCAGTTGCCCGACCAGACATAACATAGCCGGTCGGAGTGGAGGGTGTTAGGTTTTTTTAATACAGTTGCTCAAAAAGTGGCGTATTGCAGGGACGTATAGCGTTCGGGAAGTGGGCTATTACACACTCGTGCTTTTTCTTTACCATTCCCGAACTCGTGCTTTTTCTTTCCCAACTGTCAAAATAATGTCTATCAAAAAGAAAAAACCAACCATGAAGTTTTTACTAAAAAAAGTTTTTATGATGAATCATAAAAACTTTTTAAAATATTTCTAAAAAGAAGCCACTAATTTGTTTCAATATCAGATTTTTTAACACAGTTGCTCGTAAAGCTGATGTAATTCCACCGGTTTTAGACATGTAAAGCGGGTCATAAAAAACGCGTGTGTTATCAAAGCAAATAGTTAAGTTATAGGCCATACAAATTCCATAACAGCATTATTTGCCATTTCGCGCGCGGTGATTAGTTCGAAATTTGAATAACCTCATCATTTTATCATTTGTCATATTTTATCACTTTTTGACTTTTTTTGTAATCTTTTGTGATTATTTGTGGTTTTTAGTCATTTTTTGTGATATTTGTAATTTTATGTCACTTTTTGTAATTTTTTGTCAACTTTTGTGATTTTTGTCACTTTTTGTGATTTATTGTCATTTCAGTCATTTTTTATCATTTTTTATCATTTTTTATCATTTTTTGGCATTTTTGTCACTTTTTGTCATTTTCTGTCATTTTTTGTCATTTTTTGTCAACATTTGTCATTTTTGTCACTTTTTGTCAACTTTTGTCACTTTTTGTCACTTTTTGTCACTTTTTGTCACTTTTTGTCACTTTTTGTCACTTTTTGTCACTTTTTGTCATTTTCTGTCATTTTTTGTCAGCTTTTGTCAACTTTTGTCAGCTTTTGTCAGCTTTTGTCAACTTTTGTGATTTTTTGTCACTTTTTGTCATTTTTGTAATTTTTGTCACTTTTGGTCATTTTTTGTGTTGTTGTCATTTTTTGTGATTTGTTGTAATTTTCTGACATTTTTTGTCACTTTTGTCATTTTTTGTTACTTTTTGTCATTTTTTGTTACTTTTTGTCATTTTCTGTCACTTTTTGTCATTTTTTGTCATTTTTTGTCATTTTTTGTCATTTTTTGTCATTTTTTGTCATTTTTTGTAATTTTTTGTTACTTTGCCATTTTTGTCATTTTTTGTGATTTGTTGTGATTTTCTGTCATTTTTGTCATTTTTGTCACTTTTTGTCACTTTTTGTCACTTTTTGTCACTTTTTGTCATTTCAGTCATTTTTATTCATTTTCGTAATTTTTTGTAATTTTTGTAATTTTGTCATTTTACCAAACAATATTTGCGTTCGATTTCTTTGGCGCTAAACACTAAGATTTTCCTCACACAATAAGTGCGCAGCAATTTTAAAATGAAAATGTTTTTAAATGTTTTTTTTTTCTGTTTCCTCGCAAATGTGTTAAAAAACGTCGTACGATATACGTGCGTATTGGTTATAACATGCTCGGCTCAGTTACGCCCTCGCCTTCGGCTCGGGCTGAAATTCCGCCTCGCATGTTATAACCATCATTACGCACTAATATCGTAATGTACTATAATGATTTGATTCAATCAATCAAAGGTTAGGTTTCATTTCATTTCATCTCATTAAGTTGCATTTTCATTTCATATATAAAAAAAAATCTACTGAAGACTTGGCTGTATGGGCTGAGTTCCCTTTGCCTACCTAGAATGGGTGAAGAAAACAAAAAAAACTCTGTTTATATTCTTTTTAACACAGTTGCTCGTAAAGCTGATGTAATCCCACCGGTTTTAGATATGTAAAGCGGGTCATAAAAAACGCGTGTGTTATGTAAAGCAAATAGTTAAGATAAAGTCCATACAAATTCCATAACAGCATTATTTGCCATTTCGCGCGTGGCGATTAGTTCGAAATTTGAATAGCCTCATCATTTTATCATTTGTCATATTTTATCATTTTTTGTCACTTCTTGTAATTTTTGACACTTTTTGACACTTTTTTGTCATTTTTGTCTATTTTTTGTCATTTTTTGTGATTTGTTGTGGTTTTCTGTCATTTTTGTCTATTTTTGTCATTTTTTGTGATTTGTTATGATTTTCTGTCATTTTTGTCATTTTTTGTCACTTTTTGACATTTTTTGTCATTTTCTGTCATTTTTCGTCATTTTTGTCTCTTTTTGTGATTTATTGTCATTTCAGTCATTGTGATTTCTTGTCAACTTTTTTGTCATTTTGGTCGCTTTTTGTGATTTATTGTAATTTCAGTCATTTTTTGTCACTTTTTGTCATTTGTTGTGATTTTCTGTCATTTTTCGTCATTTTTGTCTCTTTTTGTGATTTATTGTCATTTCAGTCATTGTGATTTCTTGTCAAATTTTTTGTCACTTTTTGTCACCTTTTGTCACTTTTTGTCAGTTTTTGTAATTTTTTGTCATTTTGGTCACTTTTTGTGATTTATTGTCATTTCAGTCATTTTTGTCACTTTTTGTAATTTTTTGTTATTTTTTGTCATTTTTTGTCATTTTTGTCACTTTTTGTCATTTTTTGTGATTTTCTGTCATTTTTTGTCACTTTTTGTCATTTGTTGTGATTTTCTGTAATTTTTCGTCATTTTTGTCTCTTTTTGTGATTTATTGTCATTTCAGTCATTTTTGTCACTTTTTGTGATTTCTTGTCAATTTTTTTGTCACTTTTGTCAGTTTTTGTAATTTTTTGTCATTTTGGTCACTTTTTGTGATTTATTGTCATTTTAGTCATTTTTTGTAATTTTTTGTAATTTGTTGTGATTTTCTGTCACCTTTTGTAATTTTTTGTTATTTTTTGTCATTTTTGTCACTTTTTGTCATTTTTTGTGAATTGTTGTGATTTTCTGTCATTTTTTGTCACTTTTTGTGATTTGTTGTGATTTTCTGTTATTTTTCGTCATTTTTGTCTCTTTTTGTGATTTATTGTCATTTCAGTCATTTTTTGTGATTTCTTGTTTTCTTGATTTCTTGTTGTGATTTTCTGTCATTTTTTGTCACTTTTTGTCATTTGTTGTGATTTTCTGTCACTTTTTGTCATTTGTTGTGATTTTCTGTCATTTTTGTTTCATTTTGTGATTTATTGTCATTTCAGTCATTTTTGTCACTTTTTGTGATTTCTTGTCAATTTTTTTTCACTTTTTGTGATTTGTTGTGATTTTCTGTCATTTTTGTCATTTTTTGTCACTTTTTGTAATCTTTTGTTATTTTTTGTCATTTTTGTCACTTTGTGTCATTTTTGTGATTTGTTGTGATTTTCTGTCATTTGTTGTGATTTTCTGTCATTTTTCGTCATTTTTGTCTCATTTTGTGATTTATTGTCATTTTTTGTCATTTTGGTCACTTTTTGTGATTTATTGTCATTTCAGTAATTTTTTGTCATTTTCGTCATTTTTTGTAATTTTTGTCATTTTGTCATTTTACCAAACAATATTTGCGTTCGATTTCTTTATAAGTGCGCAGCAATTTTTAAAATGAAAATGTTTTAAAATGTTTTTTTTTTCTGTTTCCTCGCAAATGTGTTAAAAAACGTCGTACGATATACGTGCGTATTGGTTATAACATGCTCGGCTCAGTTACGCCCTCGCCTTCGGCTCGGGCTGAAATTCCGCCTCGCATGTTATAACCATCATTACGCACTAATATCGTAATGTACTATTGACGGTTGGCGCCATTTTGATTAGTTATTTGAATTTATTGTGTTTTTATTATTTTATTAAATTGCTTCATTTTTTCGCAACTGTATTAAAAATAGTCGTTCAGTACACGTGCGGAACCGACATTGCAACTTGTTCCGACTGTCAACCCTCACCTTCGGCTACGCCTCGGCTCGGGTAACATTTGTCGGAACTCTTTGCAATGACAGGCTTTCCGCACTCGTAATGAAATATACTATTTCGTTACGGAATTTCTGGATTCGGTCCCCACGCTCAAGGCCCGCGATAGAAGCTATGCAATAGCTTAAAAAAATACAGTCGAATTGATAACCTCCTTCTTTTTTTGAAGTCGGTTAATAAAGCGTAGATATTATAGGTAGTCAACATACACGTCATACGAACGATATAGGCCGCAGTAGACTGAACCAAACTCAGACAGCCGCGCGCGGCGCTGTGACACGTCGTCCCCCCGCACCGCAACCGGGGGTAACTTTATTCAGTGAGATGCACGATAGTTCTGAGTAAAAGGCGTGCGTGATAAAACACAAAAAGGCCTTTGGAAGAAGGGGTTTTACGAAAAAACCACTGCATCAATCAATTTCAAATAAAATTTATTAAATTCTTCGATAAATTTGTGGTGTCGGTACGGGCTTCGTTTTTGAAATTTGATGCGTCTTTTATTTCTAATTTACGCTCAAAGTTGTGTTAAAATTAGCCAAAAAAACGAAACTTTAGAAGCTCGTAACTTTTTATTGGCTTATTATTTTACAATTCTGCTTCCGTACAGACAAAATTAATAATGAGACAAAACGATATCATGTTTAACTTTGGATGTACATGGTCAAATAGTGGAGTAAAACCCCCCCGAAATTTGTATGGAAAAAATGTTGACTTGAGTCGCCTTAAGTCAAAAATTTTATTCATAGTAGAAACATTTTGGGAACCTTCTGTTGTAAAAACGCAAAAAGCTTCAAGTATCGAATATAAAGTTGATAAATTCAATCTTCGAAAGGGTTGTGGACAAGCCTGTCAATATGTGTTTGGGATTTTTCCAGGTATAAGATACACTGAGAGATATGTCGGGCCTTATCAGGGCAAACATCGTAACTGACTGTTTGTGCTTTTCGCTGGAGGGGGAATTTTATTTCTTTTATTTCTTTGTTTATAGATATCTTTTTAGAAAGGTTAAGACAATTGGTATTAAACTTTAAGGTACAAACTTATATTCAAAAGTTTGTTTCTTATATTTAAACTGTAAAGTACAAACTTATATTTATATTCATAAGTATAAACAAATAAAGAATATTTGTATTTATACAGATGGGCATAGAGAGTAAGTTCAAAGTTTTCCCTTTGTGGTATTATTATTACGAGAGAACTTGAGAAACATTCAACCTCAACAATCCTATTACCTATTTAGTTCATGAATACCCGACCGGTCCTATGAGACCGCGGTGTTATTGTTTTACTATTGTGTCTCTTTTTGTAGGTATGTGATAGGTTAAGCTTCGTCTGATCCCTTCCGTTAGACAAAGTCATGACACCCGCGATCTATTAATTATTATAATCAGAACGTTTTGAGGTCAAGTGTAGACTAAGGGCTATATCACACTAGCGGTTTGCGAGCGGCTGCGGAGCGGAGCGGACGAGCAGCGAATGTGTCGCGAACACGCCGACGTAGCACAGCAAAGACGTCGCGGACGCGCGGCGAATTTGCAACGTTTTCGTTGCGTATTTGTAGGCGGGGGGAACGGGCTGGCGTTTTACGAGACAGTACACAATGGCGTTAAGCTGCTATTGCAAGTACTTGTTTTTTCTCATAATTCATGATGTGTAAAATAAACGCGTTTTTTTCCCTTTCTATTCGAGGCGGTCTCGTTGCGCATCCACAAAGTGTGATAACGTCCTTAAGATTGTACTTATAATGGCAAAGAATATTTACTAAATGGAGGAAATTAACTATGAGTATTTTATAGTTAATTTTGATTGAGAAAAGGTGATTAGGCATATATTATACGTAGTTATACTTTTTCTCACTTAAAAAAAAACATTAAATGACCTCTTCTATTTAGGGAATTTGACTCAAAAGGTGAGATCTCAATTCTAAAGTTTCTATGGAGAAAGCTTCTTTTACGTGGGCAAAGCCACTGACAGAGGTTAGTATTATTATACAATTCCAAATGCGTTCTATTCGGCCTCACAATAACTAAAACAAAAGGTTCTTCTGAGGTTAAGAATAATCCACGATTGACTGCTTCCTACCTCCACGAGGACCTTTTCGGAGGGAGCGTTGTCTTTAGAAAAGGGTAATATATTCGTTTACATTTCCCTACGGATGTGACCGCAACACGAATTTATATTTTTAGCTGCTGGCCTTAGTAGCTTTGTAGGGTACTATTTGTACTCTGCATTAAATCATGCATACGTATACTAGTGATATTTTATGATATTTACATCTTAAACTATACACATTTTTGTAAGGTGGAAAATCATCCAATGACTTCTCTTGCTCTAGGGTGGAGCGAGATGTCAGACTTTTACTGTCTAAAACCACACCCATTTCTTTCTTTGCCTTGCGTTAAGGAACCCGGGTTTCCCTTTTGGAAATCAAGTAATGGCTCCCGTAGGTATGGGCCCTGCTGAAACACGCGTGAGAAATAAACGCTTTGAAAAGACTTTATTTATAACAAGGTTAATGTAATGTAAAATGATGACATATCGATCATATTATCAGCAATTCCTACGATTGGCAATTGGTTCACTGCAGAGGATACTCAATATGCTCATTGTAATCGATTTGTAAGCAATCGAATGTGCATTCCTACAAACCGCTACGACGTGCTACGAACCGAAGTTGAATTTTGCTACGAAATGCTACGAGCGGCTACGTCGATAGTCGCCCGAGCAATACTGAATTCTACGAGCCAGAAATACTGAATATCCGTTGAGGAACATTGGCCAAGAGAGTAAAGGATTTTAACATAATTTCATTCAATTGTGGTTTCGTTGTCGATAGTTCTTATTTTTTTAGTTTTGAACTTACAATATACACGTAAATACGTCGTAGAAGAATGGAAGTAAACATTAATATCGGGAGTACAATGAACTGTTAACGGATGGTTTTTATTCGCATTTAATATTTTTTTCTCAACAGTAGGTACGAATAATAAATTTATGTGTCTGAAAAGAAAACCAGGCAATTAAAAAAAGATAAGTGTGTTTTAGTTTGTAAAAGTTTGACATGCTGTAAAAGTAAAAGTTTTTCATAGGCTGTAGTAGTTCATGCTTCATTCAACAAACCTACATTGAAGTAGGTACATAAGTGCGCCATGTAGAAGCTGACTATACAAACTAAACAGAAAAAAGTCTCAAGTGTTGTATGAAGCGACAGACAAACAGATCGCCGTTCACCAGCTCTAATCTGAATGTCAAAACAGAGTAATCGAGTACACTAGACTAGACGAATACAGGCATCGAGTCACAAACGATTATCTACTGAATACGAGAGTCGATTTTAAATCGAGAGCAAAAGAAAAGAGCGCGGTAATTGAGCTATTAATTCAGTGGAGATGGTGTTGTGTAGTAGTGTTGTGTGTAGCGTGTAAGCTGAGATAACAAGCTTTGGGAAGACTGTGTGAAGCTTTGTATAAACTGCAAGTTTGTGACAGTGAAGTTCGTGAAAAATAACAATACGAGTATCTGCGTTTGTTACTCAGTGATAATGTAACACACTAGCTTTTGCTAGCGGCTTCGCCCGTATATAAGTAAGTTGCTGCAAACTTTGGCCTTCCCGTTTCATCCCCTTAGAGAGTGAATTTTGGAAAATCCTCTCTTAGTACTTGCCTACGTCAAGAAAAATAACCTTCAGCACAATTTTACGCTCCTATTCCGAAACTACCATTACCTACTACTAAAAGAAAACCAGCCATGCGCGTGTCAGTACAGCAGAGAGAAATGTTTCACAATTACGTTTCTCAAAAACCATGACAAAAATAGGACCTCATACCTGGGCTTGGGGAAGTTTTCATTTGTATTGAGTGATTTAGGCTCACAGCATTTTTTATTTATTCAGAGTAATAGAAAGAATGATGCATGGTTAATACTTACTTGAATTATAATCTAAAGAAAGAATTAGTGTAAGCAAATACTATAGTAGTATTGAATTCCATATGAAGAACCTTTTGCATATTTGATTAGTTTAGGGTTTCGGGCTTCGCTACACAAGCAAATCATGTTTTATCTTACCCATTTCCGTTTGGGATATCAGATATGTTCCTTCATTTTATATAACATCTGTATCTGGTGCTGTGACCTACAAACATAACACATGGAACACTGTTGGGACACATTCATTACAGAGATTTGGGAGCAGGACCGCAAATATATGAAACTTTGATACTTGTTGGAAGTTTTCTTCTGAGAAGGTTTTGGTCCTTTGAGGGAATGAATCGCTCTTTGGAAAGGAAACGATTCGCGTAGCTTTAGCTTATTTATGTAATCGTATGAATCAACACCTAGAAAGCTCATTTTATTAGACGTGAGGACTTGTAATTGGCTGGCTGTTATTTATTATTGTTTTTCTTTTTCATTTTGTTAGTTTTTTTATAAACTGTAAGTTTTCCATTCTTGCCCATAAATAAATAATATCTACTAGTTCTGTAAATTATTACATAGAAAGTAGAGCAGGCGAAGTCGGCTGAAGGTGCTAATAAAAAATGTATAGCCCTCAGGGATGATGCGGTTACCTACATATAAGTAAAATCATTTTTAGAATCGGTTCAGTAGTTTGAGAGTTAACGCCTTAGGTATATACAATCTCACAAATATAAATATTTTTTATCTGAGAAGTTCTGCCATATAATTACTATCAAAAGCTAAATATGGACGATGGGGGTAGGAGGATCTATTTTTAGACTTACCAAACAAACACAATAAATTTCGTAAAAATCGGTCAAGCCGTCTCGGGGCAGGTCAATAATAAACACAGTGACACGACATTGTTAAAATATTGAAAACCGTTTTTTTTTGTAAGATCTCGAATTTCTCAAGATTTGATTTTGAACTTTCAACAAGAAAGTCTAATTAAATTATATGTTTCATCATAACTGTATATTCAACTACATTATAGGTAATATACATAACTTGGTATGCGAGTAGATGGTAAAAAAGCGGTAAACATTATGGGTAACATAAAACAGAAGAGTCTGCCAATGCACTTGCAAAATAGTAAAAATTTACATAGTACTAAAATGTTTCTCACAAAACATGGGATGTGAACTAGAATACAAACACAAACACAAGTTTATGAGTGAAAAAAAACAATTTTAACAAAAAAAAACACCGACTTCAAAAAATAAATATTCCAAAACAAATTAATATGCACTAAAAAGTAAAAAAATAATTGCGTATTTTTGTAAGCAGGTACAATTATTTTTATTTTTGGAGTCGGTGTCAGCCAACTAGATAGGTTTGTTATTTATCACTACAAAACATCACAGTTTTACACCAGTTGTGTAAGTAGTTGTACTTAAATGTTAATGTAAGTTCATATTATTATTGCTAGGTTGTTGGCGTTTCCTTGGCTGACACCGACTCCAAAAATAAAAATAATTGTACCTGCTTACAAAAATACGCAATTATTTTTTTACTTTTTAGTGCATATTAATTTGTTTTGGAATATTTATTTTTTGAAGTCGGTGTTTTTTTTTGTTAAAATTGTTTTTTATTTCTTGATTTTTAGTGAATCTGAAAGACACTAATTACTTATTTGAGTATGGGTAGACCTACTAAACGCGCTGCTCATAGAGTCCGCGCCGTTTAAATGAAACAAAGGAAGACAGGGAGAATCGCCTATTTGAAAAAAAGGAAACTTAACTCAAGGACAATTTCAGTCGCGTGAAGTAGCAACATATGGTAGAACACTACCAGAGAACGTGATTCCCAAGGACGTCAACAGCTGTGGTGTGGTTTTCTCTCATCAATAAAAATTGGCCTCGAATACCGAGTGATGTTGAGACGCAACATCGCCGTATCAGAAGGACTAGTGAATGGAGCTATGGATATTATAAAAAAAATCAAATGGCCAGCCTTGTGGAGAGACCAACTGGAGGATGGCGAGCTACCAGATGCCGTATATATTAAATTTGATGACGAGTCTATTGGGCTTAGACTTAATTAACAATAATGGTTGGATACCCATACCTCAATCTAGTACTACGTTTCAGGCATTGAGAGGTTACGGAGATGTGGAGCGCCGTATGTTGCATCTAAAATTAAGCTGAGCGGTTACAGTTCACAAACTCCAGGGTACCATCCTTGAAAGAGCTGTAATTGACCTTGGCAAAAAAATTGCTAAAGGGCAAATATATATTGCACTAAGTCGTGTCAAAAGTTTGGCAAGCATAGTTTTATCGGATTTGGACGACAACAAATTGTTAAATAAACCACACGACGATAGATCATTGCAGGAAACGACAAAAAAAAAAAGACTACGAAATCTGTCTTCCGATAATGAAGGTCACACATAAGTACCTAAGTCATAATACACCTTTTTTTTACGAGGCAAAATCATCCAATAAGTCCCACCCTGAGTGGAGCGGGAGGGACTGTCAAACTTGTACTGACAGTCATACTACTGTCATACTCACCCACAGTGTTCCTTCAATAGCCCTTTAAGTTCCAGGGTCACGGTTACCCAGGGACAATAGTGCGACCAAGGACCAGCTAACGTAATTAGGACGCATGAAATTTGAAGAATAATATCTCATCAGAACAAACATCTAATTATGTTTATTTTAGTTTCAGTATTGCGTTTTTCGTAAAACGTTGTAGTGCCCATAAACATATTTTTTTTTCGAAATAGTTTTTATAACCTTTGTAGTGAGTACAGACGTGATATTATGTTGTGTGATGGTGTAAACAATGCTTAGATATGCTATAGCAACAATCGCGGTTAATCTGCTGTTATTTATTGAAGAGTTCCCTCGATTTCTACAAGATCCCATCATCAGATATTAAAATGGTGACAATGGGACCACACGGGAAGCACCAGCTTTCAAATAAAAAAAGTATCATGAAAATCGGTTCACCCAGTCGCAAGTTATGAGGTAACAAACATAAAAAAAAAAAAACTACAGTCGAATTGAGAACCTCCTCCTTTTTTTGAAGTCGGTTAAAAAACGGTGATACACTCGAAGTATACAACCGCGGTTTGAATAAGAATGTTCGTTTTACCGAGCAACAGCGAGGAGTGGAAACAAATGAAGAATGTTTTGAGAGGTACACGACTGAGGGCGCTGATGAATGACCAGCCTTTTTGTATTTTATTAACATTATCGGCCTGGTAGTGTTCCCACTGTAGGGACTCAGGCCTCCTCTCTAGGAGAGGGAATGGGCCCTTATCCACCACGCGGGTACAGTGCGGATTAGCGGATGTCACATGTTGTCGAATTTTTCATTCTAGGACATGCTGATTTCCTCACGATGTTTTCTTTCACTGCTTTGAGAGCAGTAGAACTGAAATTTGGATGGGAGTTTACCAAATAAGTTTTCTAGCCCTGGGCTGGGAGTGCTAGACTTTGACTGAATAAAACCCACCCATGTTCCCCCAGTTGCTCTATGCGTTCGAGGGCCGCGGTAACTCTTTCGAACAATTCCGCAAAACTTTTGACATGCTGAAAGTGTTAATATAGTTCTTTGAATAATAACTTTTCAGTTTCATGAATATGACGGAGTAATTTAGACTTCAATTAAGTGCACATTTTAACATATTTGAATATGTTAAAGTGTGCACTTTTAACATATTTGAATATGTTAAAATGTGCACTTTATTGACATATTTGCTAGAAGATTCCCATCGTCACATTAACTATACAAGGCGCCAGATAAGCTTGGAATAAAGTACATTGCCTTTTCCTAGTACCTCTGCGAAGGAAAAACAAACAATAAACTATACCTAGAAAATGTAAAGGATCGCGGGAGATACGTCAGTAAATGTAGGAGGGTCAATGACTTGTTTGTTATTCCATGTTTATTTGGCGCCAACTTTAACTAAGATACACTGAAAATTAAAGGTTAAATCGCACATTAAATATCTGCTCATTTTCCTATTTAGCGCAGCCGTGAGATGATGACAATGTGTCAGTGTTATATTTTAAACTGAAGCTTTTAAACGCTGTTGTAACACTGTGTAAAACTGTGTGTACCTACACGTATATGTGCCAAAAAAGTATTTTTCTTCCTTTCTTTCTTTCTCATTTCT
Source organism: Mythimna separata (assembly GCA_030763345.1). Classification (NCBI taxonomy): domain Eukaryota; kingdom Metazoa; phylum Arthropoda; class Insecta; order Lepidoptera; family Noctuidae; genus Mythimna; species Mythimna separata. The sequence goes on along the minus strand of JAKKIA010000036.1, from coordinate 2,479,522 downwards.
CTATTTTGACCTAATGTAGGTACGAGTATGTATAGCTAAGGAGTAGAATTCCCTGCCGGAGTCTGTGTTTCCTGATGGCTACAACCCGCGGATATTTAAGTCAAAAGTGAATAGGTTACTTATAGGCAAGCCTGCTCCATCGTCGACCAGGTCGTCGCTTTTTAGCATGTGAGGTAGTGGTCAAGCGCAACCCTATAAATAATAAAAAAAATGTTTTCTCTTGAAATAGGCTTGTTCAATTTATTTCTCTTATTTATTCAAGTTGGCTTGATTAATATTCTCAACTTAATTTTAGCCACAGGACAAAATGTTAAAAGTATTTTATGATACTAAAACAACGTTAGTACCTAGGGACGCGTTATTACCATACAAAAGCTAATAAACAAATTTAAAATGCCACTGAGGTTAACTTAAACTTTTTATATCAAAATGGTGGGTACGTAAATGGGGTACGTATTACAATACCGAAATTCAAAATACCTATTTTAAAATACCTATGGACGAAATCTCGAAAAATTAAACGCCGAATAATTGTTTGGTCGAAAGTTTGAAATACCGAAAGTTCGTTTGCCCGAAAGCTTAAAATCCCGAAAATCCATATCCCGAAGCTTAAAATCCCGAAGGCAAATTGTAGGATTCATCATATCGAACTGGGTGAAATAGGTTAGGTTAGAACAGTGACCAACCTACTTCCAAGTACCTCGCAGCATCCATCGGTATTTCGTCCATTCGGGATTTCGTCCATTCGGGGTTTCATCCTTTCGGGCATTTGGACATCGGTATTTCAAACTTTCGGTATTTTGAACTGCGATGTTTCGGACTTCGGTATTTCAGTCATAGTTATTAGCTTCAAACTTCATTTTTATTTGGGTTCCGTACCCAAAGAGTAGAACGGGACCCTATTACTCTGACTCTGCGGTCTGTTACCAGGCTGTATCTTATGAATCGTGATAGCTAGAGAGTTGAAATTTGCACAGATGATATATTTTCGTTGCCCGTTATAAAAGAAATAGAAATATATCATCACAAACATTAAAAACGGAATAAAATCGCAGATCGTGCAGATCGTGGGATCGCAGTCAAGCACTGTTTATAAAAATTAAATAAAATTAAGGGTACGATATACAATGTATGCAACAGAGGGTGTATACTATACGCCAACTAGTGGCAACCTATAATTCACACTTTATAGATTTAGACATTTTCGCGCATTCTCAATCCAAATTTAGAAAAATGGCTGGTCAGTTGCTGGCTAGCCGCTCTTAAAATAAAATAAACGCATGCATCTATTTCTCTTAGAATATTTATAAGAACATTTATATAATTAGAAATATATATATATATATATATTCTAACACGCGTCCGTTATCCCATTTCTTGTGTAATTTCGTGGACAATGGTGTGGGTTATACGTTTTCACCTTTGTGATAAAACTATTGTATACTAACGCTGTAATGTATAACTGTTTTTTGTCCCTAATAAATAAAAGAAAATAAAATAAAATAAAATACTCTTTGTCTTGTAAAATACACGTGGTTTCTATGCCGTTTTTGTAGATAATAGTATGAAACCCTTCGTGCGCGAGTCCGACTCACACTTGGCCGGTTTATTCTCATTTAATTTGCTCTGATTTCATTATTAAGATTCTCCACTGCCAAGCAGTACGTACTTCATTTTGAATTTCCGGATGCCGTGTCTGGTGTGGTAGGTAATTAGACTGTTCATATTTACAGAGTTAGTTGAGGGTCCTAAGCTAATATACTTTGGTCTCTCGTCTGCACGTGTCTGCGGGGAGAACTTAACTGTAGACTCTTTAATAGAGTTTTCTTTTCAAAATTTCTAAAAAAATATTCCATTTTCTGTGTAAATAGTTTTAGGCGTCTAAAAGATAATGAAAGCTTTTTTAAGAGATAATACTTCAATTATGTGTAGGTTTTAATTTGTAGCACCATCTATAGCCACAATGGAAATTCAATTCAAAATCCTGCGTCGCAGTATCTGAGTCTTATATCGTTTCGAGCTTGACGTGATCGTCGCCAAGATGTGTATCATTATACACATCTTGGCGACGATCACGTCAAGCTCGAACTAAAGGTATCTCGTAAAGTAGAACAAACCTATAAAGTAAAAGAAACGTTTTATTACCAATCAAACAATCCCTGTTTTAAGGGCCTGTTTTAGTCAGTAGAAATCTGAAGTCCCGCTCCGCCAGAACCAGGACCTTAAAAAAAAAGTCCGCTCATGATAATTATGATATGGTGTATTGGTCAGATTTCTTTGTTATTTCAGCTTTTATTCGTTCTCTGTTTCATTTATTGTCGTCTGACATCCATTTATTGGACAGTACGATGTCCACGCGCGATCGAGCGCCGTAAACACGTTTTATTTCCTGACACGGAAAGTGAATCCTGACAAAGTAACTTTGCGAAAACCAAAGAAAACTTACAGAGTACGGCCATTCAATATTCCACCGTATGTCAATAAACATAAAGGTGCTGTTAGCAAATATAAAACAAAGGGTGAGATGAAACACGGGTTGGTGAAATGATACAAATTGAGACTATCAAGTCTATTGGCAATTCGGTGTAATTGTGAACGTTGACAAATTGTTTAAACACCTTTTGATTTATTGCGAATCGACATTTAAATTTATTCAATTGGAAGTACCTGAATTATCAGGTATACCTATAGAAATGTAGAACATTTTAATATATGCCATTATCTATCCTCCTGGTTGTATTAGAAAAGATGAAGGGGTCGAAAAGTTGTGGCAACCATGTTTTGAATCACCCAGCGTTGGTAGGAGTCCCACAAGCTGGACTGACAAACTGGTCAGAGTCAAAGGAATCATGAATGCGAGACACATAGGACTGGTCATAATGGGGACGAGGTAGACCTACATGCAGTTATAGAACGTCAGAAGCTTGTGTACAGTTTCAATTGGCCGTTTCCTATGGAGAAGAATTGGCAAAAACTCTATGGTTACACTGTTGACACAGTAAAACATACGAAAGAAGTCTATCCCGCTGGGTTGGATCCTTGTGGAGGCCATCGGTGGCAGTGACTACTCGGGACCGGCCCAGACCATGGTTCAGAGCAAGGGTCCGCTACCCATAGCTTATCTCTTAGAAAAAGAGATTGATTTACAATTTTTCTATATTACAATATTAAACTAACAAACTAATTTTATCAGCAGTATGGAAATACAAATTACTTTCTCGTACTCACAGGATGTTCAAGTAGAATTAGAAGCTAATATTGTTACTTCCACGTTAGCGCCGCTCATTACCGTACATTCGCTCGTATTTACGCAACAATTTCTCGTGTTTATTCGAAATTACTTTCATTAATTATGTTTACACTTAACGCTCTTTCTTAATAAAGTGAGGAGATAAACGAAATTCTGTTATTGAAATTAACGTTAATTTATTTTAATGTAAAACAATTTAATAACGTATAGACATAAAGAACCCCCCTCTAACTTTTGAATCATAAGTTTAGAAAATATGAAAAAAATCTGAAGAATAGGCTGGGACCGGATCACAAGCTCCGATACATTCAGGTACCTTGGATCCGTGCTGCACGAGTCTGGCAACGTGGACGACGATGTCCAAGCACGTATAGGTGCGGCTTGGGCGAAATGGCGAGAGGTTACGGGCGTTGTATGCGACCGCCAAATGCCTCCGAAGCTTAAGGGACAGATATATAAATGCATCATACGTCCTGTCCTCCTGTACGGCGGCGAGTGTTGGCCGGCACTAAGCAGACACACCCAGGAGCTTCGCGTCACGGAGATGAGGATGCTGAGGTGGATGAGCGGCGTAACGCGATCCGATCGCATACGCAACTCATTCATCCGAGGTAGTCTTGGTGTCCGTGACGTGGGGGAAAAACTGCAAGAATGTCGTCTGCGATGGTATGGCCACATCATGCGCCGCCCTACGGAGTACGTTGGCCGGAGATGCATGAATATGGCTGTCCTTGGCGCTAGGTCTCGTGGTCGCCCTCGCATGCGCTGGCTGGACGTCGTCAAGTCCGACATGAGAGCCAATGGCCTTACTGCCAAGGATGTTGAAGATCGGGCAAAATGGAGCAAGCTAAGCCGGAAGGCGGACCCTGGCAAAAGCCGGGACTAACGCCAAGTTGAAGAAGAAGACTCACAGGATGTTCAAGTAGAATTAGAAGCTAATATTGTTACTTCCACGTTAGCGCCGCTCATTACCGTACATTCGCTCGTATTTACGCAACAATTTCTCGTGTTTATTCGAAATTACTTTCATTAATTGTGTTTACACTTAACGCTCTTTCTTAATAAAGTGAGGAGATAAACGAAATTCTGTTATTGAAATTAACGTTAATTTATTTTAATGTAAAACAATTTAATAACGTATAGACATAAAGAACCCCCCTCTAACTTTTGAATCATAAGTTTAGAAAATATGAAAAAAATCTGGAAAGTAGAGCTTTATAAAGACTTTCTAGGAAAATTATTTTGAACTTGATGGGACGAACAGTTTTTGAAAAGTTGGGGACACTTATTGTGACGGACGGGAAACTGCGGAATCCTACACTGAGCGTGGCCCGACACGCTCTTGGCTGGTTTTTCTAGTTTTGTAGGCTGCATACTTATGTGCCTCATTTTCATCAAAAATAAAGTTTATAAACATTCCTGTAAAAAACAAAAACAGCCACGAATAGTGATACTTAAAACCACTTAATACAAAGCTAAACCTACAACTCATGACAAAGACAACAGACTTTCAGCACACAACATAAAACGCTCCAAAAAAAGATCGTTATAAACCAACAAATTACAAAATAACATCACGGCGTAGTGTCGGCGAGTAAGTTATGACATCGTAAATTAGTCGGATGTCACCGTTGTCCAGGCATACCGTCAGCATAACACTACTATTGCAGGCTATTACCGTATCTACAGTCAGGAGGTAGGAGATTACAAGCGAGAGCTTGATGAATGGCTCGCACTTGACGGAGAAACAATTGATGAGGTGGCAATGAGTCAGGGTATACTTTGTTGTATGGATTACACTTAGAGGGTTGGGGCGAAAAATAAAACAATAGAAATTGTGGGTAATGGTTATTTGCGCAGTGATTGGGTACCTACTTGCCTATTTTTTTGACGTGACAACGTCTTAAATTAGGTTGCGGCTGGGAGTCACTTATGAAAAAGTGTAACGCTCGGTAACGTTACGATGAGTCACCGAACGAGAGAGAGGCCCGCCGAATGCCTTGCGTCTCTCTCCCACTCAACTATGATCGGTCTGCCGCGCGCGCAGCACTAGAGAATTTTAGTAAACAAAATATATTTCTATAGTTAAAATTTGTGCAATTCTTATTTTCATTCAATTCCTTGTTCCTATTGTGCAATTTAATTATATTCATATCAATAAATATTCTACCGAGAAAAAGACGTTGTCACGTAAAATCTTCGCCCGTAAAAACGACTTTACAGGCAACCATTTTTTTTCCTTATTTTTTGTATCATGTACTCGTAAAATGTAGTGTAATATTTCACAGCTTTTCGTGTGCAAACACTAACGTATGAAAAAAACGTGACAAGAGTAAATAGTAAAGTCTCTCTACAAACAAGACGGGTTCCTCGAATTCGCGCTTCATTTTTCCCCGTAGTTGCCCGTAGTTGCCCCGGGGCAAATACTCAGCATTACACAGCAGTCACTGGTGGTCAGTGATGTGCAATAACGCCTCACGACTCATTGAGTATCGATTGTATCTTTTTACAGTCTTGATCAAAGATAGAAAGAGGTTTTTAAAACTTATTACTGCTTTTTATTAAAACCCTTTTGGTTTTGAAGAAAGGTCTATTTGGCTCGTTTTTGAATTATAAGAGGTGTCTCAATTATGGTTTGTTTACTTTTATTGTATAAAAAAAACTAAGCAAAGCAAATGATTGCTAGAGAGCCTTTAAAGAGCAGAGTAGGAAATTCTTTTAGCCGCGGTTTAGTGAAGAATTTTGTAGTAAGATTTTTAGATTTTTTTTTTGTGTTGTAAGCTTTTAGTAACTTTTTAGTTTAGCTTTGTGGCCTATCCAAATTTTAGCTTTTTAAATATAACACAAATAAAACATACCGGAGTTTCAAATGAAAATCGGCAATCCATAATTAGTAGAAATAATAAACTAAGTATGTTGTATAAAATTCGTTTCTGATTATGATGGCATAAAAAAAATCAATATTTATACTTAACAAAATTTTATCTTGCGGGAAGCAACGTAGTTAATACTTTACTTTTTAACTTGCACATAAAACGATATAAAATAAAATACGGCTGGAATATTTTCAGTTTCATACGCCATTGCGAAAATCATGAAAGCCGCCGAACAATATGCGGTGCATTCTATCTAGTGTGGCGAGCACAAAGGCAGCGGCTATCAGAAGTGAGGCTCCAGTGCCACACTGCGGCGCTGTGGTGTGTGTGTGATACAGATGAATACGAGTATAAACTGTACGTGCTTCATGTGGTCGCGGTCGTTTTGTATCTTCATTTATTATGACGATCTGATGATAACATTGTTATCAACAAACACGGATGTTTCTGGCTGGAAAACAAATTCTTAATTATCATAATCGTTTCACTTCCAATAGTGATAGGCATAAACCTCCCTCAAGTGTCACCACAACGAAAGGTCCTGTGCGTCTCTCATCCATCGCAGACCTGCGACTCTCACTAGGCTAATTTAAATTGTTGTATTTTGGTTTTGTTATTTGTGTCGCCTTTGGCAAATAGTCAGTTATGAAAATAATATTCCCACTCCGTAGGATCCTACAAAAAACCTTTAAGTCGAATATGTTGTACATTATCGTCTACGAACCAAACAACACTAATTTAACTTGTAACGAACGAACCCACTTTGAACCCAAATGATTTAAATTCCTCTCTCGCCTTTCCCGACCGTTTTAAATATTTCTACATTTATTTATTCCGTGTATTTTCTTCTTTAACTGTTTGTAGAACAAAACGCAAAACGTGAATAAGACTTAGTATTGTGTAATTAAACATCGCGCAGTCTGAGACTGAATGTTGATTACAAAGTTCGACAGAGTTAGTATTCAAGAGCATTTCAGCGTGAAGGAATTTTTTCAAGTCAACGGAGGATGAAATCAGAAACTGAAGATGTTTTGGAATTATAATGGAATTTGTTGATTTTAATTAATTTTGCGTTAACTTATAATAACGAAAGACGATACTAAGACAGACTTTGTAGAGAAACATGGATTTACTTGAACAATTTTTATTTTAAACTAAAAAAAAAGGCACCCTCTAATCACGGCGTAAGTTCCCTCTTTGCGGAGTGGTAAGTGAGGCACCACTGTGTCTTTACTTTCTGCTTGACGCAGGTCCTCACCGGACATAAGTTTTTAGGGAGGTTCCTGTTTCGGTTTCGGTTGGAAAAAACACCTGGGCGTCACTACTGTACGAATCGCACGAAGGTTACCGAATTACATATTATTATAGTGGCAGTTTGCCCCGCTAAGGTGGAAGACCACCGTCCGTATGGAGGTGATCGATGGAAGTGTCCACTTACGACCGGCACTGGTTTAAGCCTTGGTTCCATGGCAAGGGGACATTTTCAATAGAAAGCGGTCACCATCTTCTGTAAAGCAGTAATGCGAGCCTGCGATGATGCTCCTGCATCCACAGGAGGTACTTTAGCTACCACAGACCAAGCCTGAGTGGATAGTGCATTGGGTTGGGTTAAGGGATGTCGAAAAACTGGTAACAATCATACATATACTTACGTATAAACCTTCGCCTTCATAATATTAGTGTAATTAGACAATTAAGAATGTATTTCGCTCACCACATCTATCCTTAATGGAATATTGGAGTTCATTCATCTGATTTTCTTACTACACTACAAATACATCATGCTGGGTGACAATCGAACTCCGCAATGTTAGGTCATCCATTACTTCCTATCCGCTACAGTTGGCCATCTATTTTCACCTGTTGTGGTTCTGTCGTTTAACGCTGAACGAGAATGCATTGAACTTTGATGATTTAATTTTGATACACCAGAGTCCAGAGAATGGCGTTCATACCAACTAACAACCTATTTGAATTGGGCCTATTTTGGTGCAACCGTGTGGCAAATAATTGTATTTTTACCTAACTATTGTGTGTGTTGTGCTAATTTATCGTATATTATTTTATTTATTTCTTATTGAAACTTTTATTTAGCATACGTATTGTATCGCAGCTAGGCTTTGGCCAAAATTATGTGGCAGGAGGCAGCGCACATTGCTCGTGGATTGCGTGGTGTATTTGGCCGAAAGGTTCTAAAGTGGCGACCGTGCACAGAAAGACGCACCTATGACCTAGTGAGAGTCGTGGGAATGCAATGGATACTTACGAGACCCAATGGGCCGTTTGTTGTAGCACCTCTTTGGTAGGCCTATATTTAATAGTGGACGTCTTTAGGCTTAAATGATAATGATTATCTGAAAGGCTATCAAATATAACAGTTAATCGCATTTAAAGCACAATTGAAAACCGCAAAGAAAAAGCCTCCTATCGTATTCTGGAGGGAACGAATGTCTGTGCAAACAGAAATTTCATACCGAATGTAATGGAGCATTTATTTCAGTCATTATCTGGTGTGTGACGCATCGCCGACCTTTCCACTCAGTCGACTCCCCCGGCGCGCGACGGCGAGTGTGAACACATAGATTTACAATTAGTACACTCGCTAATCGGGGGATGAAAGAGAATGTGGAAACTGATGACCGGGAGAACTCGAGATTATTAAAGCTTTTCTACTAGAGGAAAAGATGTGAAAGTCAAATCCTATATAAGAGTTAAATAATAGTAAACAGTATTGTTATTACACACGTATTTATTGTGTGGCAAATTGCGTGTATACCGCCTGACGTATGGCTTCATCGGAAAAACCAAAGTGGCCAGCAGGGTCAAACTCTGGAATGTCAAAGACTACTGAAGAAACACAGGTAGATTTTAGTCAGCAGAAGTCTGGTATTCCCTGTCGCTGCACCCAGACCGTTTTATTTGAAGGTTTCCACCATGAACGAGTAAAAAAGTAGTTCGACTAGGTCACTTGGATGTCACAACTTCTTACTGTATACTTATATATTTGTACTACTACACGGACGAAGCTGCTGGCAGTCGCTAAAAATATATATTTCAACCAGTTCATCTTTTCTCAAGCCACGCATAAAGTATCGACACAATGTTAGCAAGTGTTACGTAAACACGAGCCTCATTGTATGTTTTTTTACTACATTTTCCTGTTTTTCGTATCACGCAATCGTAATCGTCGTATCGTTTTATTTATTCACTTAAATCGTGATTAGTTTGTTAATCTGCGTATTGAGTTATTACACTAACTTCATCCAATAACTCATTAACGTCAATCAAGCTAAATGATCCGTGAGCTAAGCTGCCAATCACAAACTAATAGCCGCAGTAGCAGTTGATATATCTATAACAGGGGTCACCAATTAGTTATGCTCGGGGTCCGTTTTAAGAAATGAAATGACCATCGCGGTCCGCACATTTTATAGAAAAAAAAATTATTAAAGAAATGTAGTTACGGAAATAACAAAGATATTTTTTTACTTATCAATGGGAAAAATGATTTTTTCTGTTGTGGACTATCTGTCTGAAGTTTGGAGTATAATTGGTGCACGCTATTGTCATTAAATCCTGGAGATGTTCATTAGTAAGTTGAGATCGAATTTTTTTCTTAATGAAATTCATCCTTGAAAATGCTGCTTCACAAATATATGTTGACCCAAACAAAGTAAGAAGTTTCATAGCTATTTTTTTTTAGTTCTGGATATTTATTACCACACACAAATTTTATCCAGAACTCTTCACAGGAAACTTCTGCATGTTTATATTTTAAAACTGTGTTTTCTTGGAAATCGATCATTTCTATCTGCAGAGTAGCTTTATCACTCCCGAAAACATTTGCAGCTTCGTTGCTCCAATTACCATCAGGATGCAGAGAGTAGTAAATGCTGGTTTGTCGAATTGACGTTAACAAAGATAGTGCGGGAGATACATTTTTATTAAATTTCGTGCTCTGTAGTGCAAGTTGCTGTGTTCTTGCGGTCCGCACAAAATGGGTTGCCGGTCCGGATGCGGACCGCGGTCCGCCATTTGGTGACCCCTGATCTATAATATAGTTCATGCTGCAACAGGTAACATAAGTCATAGTTTAGTTAATTCTACGTACACGTTCAATCGTACAATTATAATGTCTATGTATGGAAGCTTAACGTATCATAATCATAATGTTCCCACTTCTAGGACTGAGCGGAAAAGAGGCTTGCTCCTTTCTAGGACAGGGATTTTTGTTTCTGGAACATGCCCGTTTCGCCACGATGTTTTTTCTTCAGCGTTTTGAGAACAGTTATGAACCGTTATGAAATACAGTTATGAAATAAATTACATTAGTATTTGCTTCGGTTTGAATCTACAATATACAACTCATAAGACGAAGCGCTGCCACTGGGCTACCACAACTCTCTGGTAGTATGTATGGAAAGCTAAGGGCGATGTTCACCGACACCAAATCGACTGTTTTAATATTAAAACGGCTGTTTTAGCAATATTTCCTGTTCCTTATCGTCGGTTATTGACGTTAATCAGATGGTTATCTTAAACTTATGTCGGTGCACATGGCCCTAAGTGAATTACGCGTTTAACCGAGCTTGAACTTTCTACGTCCAGTAACTCTGTATGCAAAACTAATAAACAGTGGCTTCCTTTTAAACTGTTATTAGAACCAAAATTAGTAGCACAAATCGAGTATAATCATGCATCACAGCACTAACTTGCAATATTAGTTTTAACATTGTTATGGCTGGGAGAACTAACCGAGCGGAAAGTCATTTATAGTAAACTAATTTACTACGACACAAGTTAGACTAGGTTATAACTATTGGAACAATCAAATTGCATTTGCTCGGCCGGTGGCCATTATTGTTTGTAAATTTTATGTAGCTATACGTACCTACATAAACTTCAGTCTTCTTTTACTATAAGCAGTAGAAAGTGCCACAGATAGTATGTCAGCATGAATAACGGGTCCTGTTAAAGCCGATGCCTACCAGGCTTGTTGAATTGATCGAAAGAGTTACCCAGACTCTGAATCGTAATGACCCCAGTAAACTCCTGCTGGGCCCCTACGGTTTTGCTGACATGACTTTGAGGCGCACGTGGAACACTACGCCGCGTGGATGACTCGGGTTTGGTCCGGATGTGACGGTTAGCTACCCGCTGCTCGTTCTCCGCAAACCCATGCCTGCGGTACCTGGAAGTCGAAGTCAGGGTTCTGGCGACTAGGGCTTTAGTATGTTGTGACGTATCTCCAGCTACTCCTCAAACTAATAGGTTAAGTATCTACTTGGTAACTGAATTTGAGAATGAATTGAGATGACAGCTAAACTCGTTAGGTTCTGTTGTTTCAATTGCTATAATACTCATTTTTCTTAAATAAAAAAGCATTAGCGTCACCTTATTTTTGTATTCAAGTTACAGCAAAATTACAATAAAGAAGACAATACAAAGTAAATTACTGATTCATTCTCCGGCCATTACAGAACAATTTTACCATAGGTACTACTGTTGAATTCATATTCTTTTATTCGGTTCTGAAGAACTCTCAGATATACAAAAAAATTAATTAGCGAAAGGAAATGTTTTTTTTATGAGTTTAATTTATGGGGAAAATAATTTCTTTTTTTGAATGAGAACTTTTAATTAAAATTCCGTTATTAATTTTTTTTGACATAGTCGGAATAACACTTGTAGTTCAGAATGTATTTCATTTCTATTTCTTTTAAAAGGGAGAAGGAAAATGTCATGAGGTAACTGGCATGTCCTAGAACCACAATTTCGAAGACATGTCTTATTGTGAAATCTGCCAACTGGGAAAATCTCCTAGAGAAGAAGCTTTTTCGACCTGTTTCCAAAAAAAAAACTTTACATACCTTACTTACGTTGTAAAAGGAAGCATTGTTAAAAATTTCATTTTCCCAGTGCCAGTAGTTTCGTTTGTGCTTTGATACGGTGGTTAGTCAGTCTCTTCTTTTATTTATATAGCTGAAAGAAACGTTTTAGGTAAACTTTTAAAATGTAAAATTGTCAAAAGCTTTTTAATTCATGAATCCCCGACCGGTCTCATTGGACCGCGCTGTCATTGTTTTACTATTGTGTCTCGTTTCGCGTGTATTGATAGGTTAATCCGCTCACAAAGAAGATTTCGTTTCAATGCTTTGTAGTTCTGCAGTGCGATAAACTACCTCGCCTTTGAAAAAGCATTGCAGCACACACCCTTTGCATTTCTATATCAATCCTGAGCCACACTGAGAAGGCTTTGTCGCCTCTCCCGTTTTCTTGGGATATGTCCATCAAAGCGGGCAGTAGAATACATTTTTGTTCCAAATACCTACAATGTATAAACCAATTTAATAGATACTAAAAGACATTGGCCTAGAAAATATAAATATTCGAGCATAAAGAAGAAACAAACACACATTCACAAAGTAATCATCATCATCAAAAGTAAATCAAAGTAATCCTGTTATAATATTAGTATGAAATCGGGGTGTTTTACACCCTACCTACGTATCACCTTTTAAATAGACTATGCCCGAACTACCTTGAAAATAAGATCGCATTAATTGAAGTGGCTACCAGGTCTAAAATTCGTAAAATATGACTAAAATACCTACTAATTTTGCTACACAATTCTGTACAATGGTCATAAAATTTAGCATTCACACTTGAAAGTCTAAGAGCAACGCGACCTTGTACTATATGATATCCTTTCGTGGTTATGTTTCCGGACGGCCGCACTGTCCGGGATAGACAATTAACATAAACCATTCTAAATGTTTAGTTTAAGGAAACATTCGAGGGTTCATGAGACATTACGAGTCATTTATTGAAGACATACACTTTAGGTTCAGAATGTCTATGTATCTAAAGTTCAATAGATGGAAGTTCAAGTAGTGCGGCTATGAAATGCTTTCCCTGTGTCAATAACGTAAGCACAAACCACAAAAATTATCATATCATCAAAATATGGTATACAACATTTTTATCTCTTTCCTTAAGGTCATTACATAATGTCTTCAGCAGGGCCGGAGCCTACTGCGTAAACCCAGGGTCCTGGAATCTAAGACAAAGAAGGAACATAGGAGTTAGTTATAGTCAGCAAAGTTTGCCCTCCCGCTAGCAGACGCTATTAGACGATTTTTCACCTAAAAAACGACGAAGAGGCCGATAAAGAAGTTTAGTTTTCATCAAAGTTTCTGTACCATGTGACAATGTTATACGATCAAGTTTTGGAGACACAATTCATCGCAGAGTTCACTTGGACATAATCTTTTTGAAACGTTTGAATTTATAGCATTCACTTTGGCTTCGTCTATACTGAGCCAATCACAACCAGCTTAACCAAAAACTCGATCCTAATACGAAGTTTACCGAATCGTTAAACTATTGTAATTAGGGGTGATTCAGATATGTGTAATCTAAATTGGATCATCAAAATGCAGTAGTACCTAAATACGAGTACAATCCAATTTAACAATTAGATTCTAACAATATTCTGCACAATTGTCAATATTTAGATATTGCAAATAATGCAAAAGCAATGTTGTTTATTGTTTGTAGTCTGTTTGCATAATACTCGTATGAACGGCAAAGTCCTGACTCAGTCATTGTCTCATCGATGCCCAGCCTAAACCCTTGAATCTAGAACGGTAGAATTTAGCACAAAGGTTCCTTTTATTATGGTAACAAAGGGTAAGAAATAACTTTTTTAAATTCTTCCCTTAAAGGTATGAAACGAGGCCAAAGGGAAGATAGAGATGGAAAATTTGTATAAAGAAACCTACTTTCACGCGGGTGAAGTCACTGGCAGAAGAAAATGGTTAAGACATTAAGTCCGCCTCTGTAGTTTTGTGTGCATAAAGCATTTAATAAATAATATATCGACTATATAATAATAATAATTATATTAAGTAACGTTGTTTGAACACCTGGATAATTTACACATCACAAGCATTTACCTGAATGACTAGTGCGATGCTAATTAACTAGTTTTGTAAACATAAAGCCGATGTCACTTTGAAATGGCGCCGAATTTATACTAGTGAGACCAACCGCGTTATGCTGAACACAATCAACTTAATGAAAAGCGTTTTGGAATGAAATTCGAAGCCGGATTTATTGCAATCAAATCTACATATATCGAAAACAAAGTCTCTTACTGTCTATTTGTATAAATATATAATTTTCACCAGTAGACAGAGTGATATATGAGAAAACTTTAAGTATACAGTTGGTTCCCTTCGGATTTCTACGGAGAAGAGATTTCCATAGAGTTTCCTCTTGTTTCTTCTCCATAAGAAACGTCCAATTGGGACAATGCACTAGCTTCTGACGCTTTCTAAGTGCACGTAGGCCTATGTGAAATAAAAACATTTTTATTTTTCTTTTTAATTAATTTGCTTTACCACAAATCTTTCATGAGACGTTTAGATTAATAATGTGTTTATTATGTGCTTCTTCAACGCCGCCTTTTGTCACTTTAAAAGCAAAATTTTTGTTTCAATATTTTAACATAATGTCCTGCTTTTATTTCCCGTGTCGGAATTGTGTTATCTTTAATGATTAGCATAATTTGATGTTAAATATTTGCATGGCTTTCATTCAGGTTTGCTAATTTATGTGATTTACTTTCACATTAAATGACATCACATTGAATAAAAGTTTCATGTTAGAAATAAAAATATCAGTTCTTTTTTAAATCTTTAACACAAACATTTTAGTGATCATCCTTATTTCAGCCAAAAGACGTCTAATGTAGGCCTCCTCCAAGTGTTTCCATAACGACCAGGTCTGTGCATCTAGCATCCATCGCATTTCCAAGAACAACACCAGGTCATTGGTCCACGTCTTATGGGACGCCTTCTAACACTAATATAAGTAATGTGGTGAAAATTATTTACAATTTTACACTGGAACTTTTCATATTCCATAATGTGCCCTAATAAAACCATAGCCCATTCGTCCTACTTATCTTCCTTTAGCTGACTATTTTTTGTAGGCAAGACATAACTCACCGGCAGGACATTCCGACTTCTCGCTTGTAACATTTACATTCCTACAACCTACTTTGTTTTCAGTTTATTAAGGAAATCGTCGAATAAATCCACGATGTTTACCTGATATTTACATTTAATATTTATTATAACAAGACTAAAAAGTGTTAGACTAAAAACTGAATTACCGACAACCATAAAACTAATCACACTATTATTTAAAGCATAGTCAGTTTAATAATGTGCCCATTGCTGGGACTCAGGCCTCTTCTAATCTCCTCATCACGAAGGAGATGGCGGGACGGCTCTTTCCTCAAGAATGGGAAGA
Source organism: Mythimna separata (assembly GCA_030763345.1). Classification (NCBI taxonomy): domain Eukaryota; kingdom Metazoa; phylum Arthropoda; class Insecta; order Lepidoptera; family Noctuidae; genus Mythimna; species Mythimna separata. The sequence goes on along the minus strand of JAKKIA010000036.1, from coordinate 2,464,075 downwards.
AGTGACTTAAAGCCGAGAACAATAGAAAGAATCGAGGGAGGTCTTTGCTCAGTTCAAGACAGTATAGGCTAAAAATAATACACTTAATATAATAACATGTATTACAACATTTCGACGCAGAGATATTTTATCGAGGTAATAATACCTACTAAACTGCTGCGCAGTAAATTACTTCTCTTTTTATGAATTATGTTCACCATTGAAGCCTGCATTGTTAAAATTTTATTGCACTTTATTACAATCGTGTGAAACATAAAAGTTTAGAAACATAAAAGTTAAACAGTTAATGGCAGTCGAAAAAAACAATGTATCACTTTTATTTTCTGCTCGTGAATTTGCGAAATTTATGCTTATTGTTATATCTAACGACAAAAACCCTTTTGTTTTCATGAATATATTGTTGTTGTTAACGACCTCTCAAACCCTATTAAAAATAGGGCGTTATAATATGTTTTTATTGTTATTGATAGGCTTGTGCCTGACCACTACCTCACTTAGTGTTAAGCTATGATGTAGTCGACGATAGAGTACATTTGCCTTGCAGTAACCTAATCACTCTTGACTTAAGACGCCTAGGTTTTAGTTATTAGTAAGCATAGTAATTTAGCCCGTGGAGTCAACGGTGCGTAAAAGTAGGTATAATACCACATCTGCCTAGCCTTTTCCCAACTATATTGGGGTCGGCTTCCAGTCAAGCCGGATTTAGCTGAATACCAGTATTTTACGAGGAGCGGCTGCCTACCAGACCTCCACAACCCATTAACTGGGGTAACACGGTACTTCAAGGCAAGACTGGAGTCAGATTTACTGGCTTCTGACTATCCGTAACGACTGCCAAAGATCTCCAAATGACAGCCAGGACCAACGGCTTAACGGGCTTTCCGAGGCACGGAGGAAACTCGTTATGTTAAGATGGTCACCCATCCATAGACCAAACTAGGCAAGCGTTGCTTAACCTTGAAGATCGACCTATGCGGCTGTTATTATCTAGCCACGAGCTCCTACCGAATACCGTATACCGTAGGGGCCTGTCGATGTCAGGAAGGGCCACGGAGAATTTTTGAAAACGAAACCTGTGGTCCTAGAACGCAAAAGGCAACTGGAAGAGGTGTGGTTTTAGTCAGTAAACGTCTTAAATGCCTTCGCGCTTCACCCTGGAAGAAGTCATTGGATGATTTCCAACCTCCAAAAATAAAAAGACTCCGGCTGTCTGACAATCATCATTTATGAAAATCGAACTCAAGCTTAGATAGGTTTAAATGCACTTATTCAGTTCTCAGTAAAACAGTGTATTTTTGAAACCAATTACATGAAATCTAAAAAATCTACGGTAAAATATTAATTCATGAAAGCGTTTCAAAATCCTTGTTAAAAATCGCTTACAAATGGCCTTCGATCCGCTCCATGAAACGTTCTGAGCAAATGACGTTTTTAAAACGGGTTTAGGCCGTGAAAAGATTTCGGTTTTAAGACTTTTTAGAGTTTTTTTAAAGGACAATTTTCAGTTTCATTGACGTAATCCTTTCTTTAATCTAGTTTAGAAACATTAATTTAAAAGTCTTAATTATTTTCTTTATACTTATTATAGTAGCTTTTTCCAGCGGTTTTGCTCACATAAAAGTACACTACTACTAGATTCAGCAGATTACTAGTAGTTTCCTAATCTCCTGGTGAAAGAATATTCATGATATAAGTATAGGGGGAGGCCTAAGTCCTACAGTTAACGTCATTCGGCTGAAATGATGATGATAACGTCATCATGCACAAATTGAAAGTTTGCTTTTGATGCTTCTGAAAGGAAAATCGCCCTGGGACAAAAGGCAAAGAAGGAATACAGGAGTGGGTTTTAGTCAGTAAAAGTTTGACACGCCCTCCCGCACCGCCTAAGAGTAGGAGAAGTCATTAGATCACTTACCACCTAAGAAAAATAAGTCTGCTCTTAATAAAGCTTTTTCTAAATAAAACATTGTAGAAAATAAACAGCTTACCAAGACTCAGGAAGGCATTAGTGAGTGAAGAGATTGTTGTGTTAAATAAACTAGATGTTGCATAATACATGTCTTGAGACTCTAAGAGTTTTATCTGGATTTAAAAACGAACAGTGCTCTGGGAATTACCAGCGCAGCAATCGACCGGCGAAATGGAAAAATGTTTGCAAGCTTTTAAAAAGCTGGTTTTAGTTAAATGTTTTATCGATTCTTTATAAAAATAAAATACATTGAGAGCTGGAATCAGAACCGAAATGGTGAGTGGCTTTTGGCTACGAAGTATTAATTTATAATGGTTGCTCTACGACAGCGTAGCTCACGTAGCGGTGGCGTAGGCCTACTACGCCGTAGCAGCGGTATCGAAAATACATTTTAGTTCATATAATATTAAGCATTTTAAGTCAATAATAATGTTATTTTAATATCAGTTAGTCTTTAAGTACTCTCCAAGTAACATATCCATCTAACACAGTAACTCGAAGTCAAAAATATGCACATATTATAAAGACTATTCCGAAACGAGTGTAGTATATTTGATTTCGCCGTCTCAAGCGAGATAAAACCACTCAAAGGCGCGACACACAGCATACTGGGTGATATACATGGAAGTGAAGATACAACATGTAACTGGAATAATGAAAATAGTTACAATCATAATACAAGCATTGAAGTTTTACTTAAATGCATTTGTATAGTGTTTTTTACGAAATTAGTTATCCTAATTATAGGCAAAATAATATGGAAATCGAAGCACTATGTTGGTATCGCGTCGGTAATGGTAGCTATTCACACTAATAAAAACACGCTAGTTACGCAATCAAGATTTGTCAAAATCGGTATTTTGTTTTAACCTGAAATAGTTCTTGATAATTTAAGGGTAAAACACTATTGATTTTGAAAATAGTTGAAATCGATTCGGTAATCGATTTTAAAGGTAGTGCGTTTATTATTTTAAATGTTTTAAAATAATACTAACTTCAAGCTACAATTCTGTTGGGAACATTTTAATATCACAGCTGGAATCTTAACAAAATTCTGACATTTAGCCGCATTTTGTTACGCTGAATGTTAATTCTAACTTTGTTAAGAAAAATATTTAAATCGTATAATGAGGTCACAGTGTCCCTCGGTATTGAAGCATCGCCGTCAAGTTTTTTAAGTTAATGAAAATTTCTACGAAGCGAAGTAACTGTTCTGTAGAGTCTGCGTGTGTTTAAATTATAAGACTTGTTCTGCCCGAAAATTACCATACTAATATTGAAGAAACGAAAGTTTGTAAGGTTGTATGTTTGTTACTTCGTCACGTTCAAACAGATGAACGGATTAGGATGCAATTTGACAAACGGGTAGTTCATGCAACACAAAAGTACAAAGGCGGACTTAACGCCTTAGGCATCCAGTCAACCAAAGATGGTGAAGAGAGAACATGGTAGAATATTATAGACTATATCTCGAAATATTACATAGGGTACTTTCATATCCCGTCAGTCACTTGGGACAAAAAGAAAGCAAAAATTTTTGCTTTTACGCCGGTTACGCATCAGTAAAATTTTCATAAACGAAAGTAAATCTATATTTCCAATGAAAAAATATCCTTAAAATATGTCCCAACATTTAATACCGGCCTGGTTACCGGCACGGGTCTCCATTTCTCCATTAATAACCCATAACCCTCGTCCATGGTACCTGTAGCCTCGGTAATCAACAGATGGCGAGTAAATTTCATTCCCAAGCAGCCTCTGAATTAATTCAATAAGATTTGGGTCACTTTTAATGCAATTAAAAACCCCAAAAGCTCTTCTCTAGAATTACCCTGCCGTAATGCGATTTTAAAAGGCGTTGACAATATTGTGTCATTATATTTCTTGTTAAGGAAATAGAATTTTGGTAAATAAAGTTTTACGGCAAGAGAAAATTGAATCAAAAGTTGGTATTTTGTAAGAGGAAAACTCGGTGAAGGTAAGGGTTACTAGAATGGCGGTTTGATGCCTCTGTAGATGAAGTGCAAAATCATTAAAGAACTTGTCGCGCTCTGGGTGTAGTGATGAGGCGTCAAACTTTTACTAACTAAAAGTCACATGTGTCATCACAAAAAAAAAAAAAAATTGGAACTTACCACAATTTTTTTCAGCTTTTTCCTTACAGTTGTAACCAGGATTTATAGCAATAAATCCTGGTTACATACCAATTTTCAGAATTGTAGGTCAAAGGGAAGCCTTTATATGTTTTGATTTCCTAGCGAGTGTCTAAACAGAGAACGAAGCAAAAACATTCTTATATTTAGATTACGTTGACTTGGAAGTTTGACTTTTTCACCGCTGCTTTGGGTAGCAGACTATTTATTTTTGAATTTGATATTAATTTCAGCTTCATCCCGGCACACGTTCCCTAGAACACAGATGATTAAACCGAAAACAAAGTGAAGAGTTCCAAAAGGTTTTTGTTGTTTTAGATATGGACCCCTAAAAAGCCAATCTATACTAATATTATAAAGAGGAAAGATTTGTACCTATTTTTGTATGTTTGTAATGAATAGGCTCAAAAAGTACTGGGCCGATTTAAAAAAATCTTTCACCAATAGAATGCTACATTCTTCCAATTTGACATAGGCTACATTTCATTTTGAAAAAAATTAGGGATCCTTGGTAAAATTTGAACAATGTAACCGAAGGTGTAGAAAAATTTCCAAAAATAAATAATTGTCTACCCCGTGCGAAGCCGGGACGGGCTGCTAGTAGTCCATAATTATATAATCTGAAGTGAAGACCTATAAAAAATAACGTAGTCGGAATCTACCATTATTGCTAGCTAAGTAATATTGCGTAGTTGGCATTTCGTTGCGTGGGTTAAAATAAAGATTACGATAGAAAGTAATAGTTTTGAAGTCTGCGCTCTCCAACAACCCGCCCTCATGATCAGTGCCGTAACTAGGGCGGTGCGAGCAGTGCCCAGGTACACAGGGCGCAGACTCTGGAGGGGCGCAGAAATGACCAGACTAGTATCTAGTTTTATCTCATGCATGGTAGCTAGTAGGTAGATTTTGTTTTGTTGCGAACATGGTGTAGACGCGCCCTACTGTACTATCCATAGTTATATCTACATATATCGCATTTTTCAAGCAATCTTGAAACAACAACACACGTAATAGTTATTTGTTATACAAGAGTGCAAAGTTGCTTTTTAACCGCGTGTTCAATTTTGATGACCGAGCAAGCGAAGGATTCTAGGAAATTAGAATCCTGAGCGTTAGCGAGGGAATCAAAAGAGCACGAGGTGAAAAATCTTTGCACTCGAGTGCAACAACAACATAACTTTTCATTCCATCTCAGCGAGGAAATGACTAAATGCAAAAAAAACAACGTTTTCTGAGAAAGTTTTGGCTCCTTTTGCTAGTCGCCATGTGTTGAACATATCGTACTGTTTTAAATACTTCTCGCGTGATTTTTGAGGGAGAAAGCTCATTTGCGCATTATTAACAGTTTCAGTCAATTCTGTTGGCGTCAAACAAACTTCCTCGTCGCTAGAATCACTCATTTTAGTTTTTTCACTTGTTTTTAATATAATGTTTAACAATGACGTGAAAAAATGCCGCGTAAAGAACTGCGTACAAAGCAAATTGAAAAAAGAACACCAAGAAGGTTCCGAGTCTGAGTTTTTAACAAATTAAAAAAAGTTGTCCGATATATTCGGCACCATAGAGGTAGCAGTAAATAGGTTTAGGGCCTATTTCACCACCTATGATTAAGTTTCGAGTATCTTACTTGACAGATAATTTCATACAAATTCTGTCAAATTTTTGAATTTATTCAGTGAGTAGTGCCTACTCGGACATTGTGAAACAGGCCCTTAATGTTTTTTTAATTCACAAACTTAGTGCACACGATGTTCTAAATTCAATTTACTTTAGCCTCTAGAGAATAAAAACGGCTTTTCCACTCAGATATTGAAGATTAAAAATACTCTTTCCTAGATGGTGGGATGAAAAGGTAGATTATCGGTTTCATACATTTAGTATGGTAACGTTCACACTAGTGCGTAACGTGTTGTGATGGTTTACATTACTACATATTAAACTTCATGTACAATGGTGGTACATAGGCGGACTTAATGCATCAAGGCATTCTCTACCAGTCAACCTTAGGGCTAAAAAAATATGCAGCTGATTTGAGTATCAAATATTCTGCAGATATAAATGCCACAGAATTTTGGTCCGAAATAGAAACTTTGAAGAGTCAAGTTGAAGTACATTATTTGATAATTGTGAATATCAGTCAAGTATGGGTCTTATCAAAGCTATAGTGGAACTGAATTTTAAGGAAATGTTTCCCAATGTTGTAGTCGTTATAAAGATATTTTTAACGATGCCAGTGACTTTAGCTTCTTGCGAGAGATCGTTCAGTAACGTTTGAATCCCCAACCGGTCCTATGAGACCGCGCTGTTATTGTTTTACTATTGTGTCTCGTTTCGCGGGTACCTGAGTAACTACGCTCAAATTAATAAAAACGTACCTGCGCTCGACGATGGGTCATGAAAGATTGTTTGGCCTAGCAATTTTGTCGATTGAACGCGACGTAGCACGGCTCCTGTCAAATGAAAATGTAATCAAGTACTTCGCAATGAGAAAAGCGCGGAAAGTAAATCTTTAAGTAATCTTAAAGTAAATACTCGATAGTAACCCAAGGAAAAAAAAGGAAAGGAATTGTTTTGAATAAACAATTTTTATCTTAAACAAATATACTAAGTAGGTACTTATATACTTTGGTAAACAATAAATAGATTGATTTTTTTGTATTCACATATTTTGTCCATTTTATTTTTAGAACCTGGTTAGAGCATTTTTCAGGGGCGTAGTTTTGAAAGCTCGCACCGGGTCACGGGTGCATAAAAGGCTAGTTACGGCACTGCTCATGATGTCGCGCGCTCTCAGTAGTTCTCAGCTTATCTTTAATTACGACTGAAAGGTCTCTGTTGCTGGGTAATCTCTATCCCATCTCGTGTCATTAGTACCTCGTAGTTTGCAGGACATTATGCGGTTGCCGATTTACGTCGAGGTTTATTTACCTGTAATAAACATGAGCCGCGCTTGTGTAATTAAATTGGCTTTCAAAATAAATCAGAGATGGCGCTAGTTGTTAAGTGTCATGTGTCACGTGACAGATACACGACACTGATGCGAGACGGAGTGCTAGTGTAGGATTCTAGGTCAACCGAAAGGTTTTGATTTCCCCATAATTTGACAGCCCCCATAATTTGATAGCATAATTTGACATTTACGTTAGGCTTTTTATTATATTTATATTATATATATATTTATATATAATTATTTTTATATTATATATAATTATATTATATATCTTTATATTATATTTTACGGCTTTGACTTTAGATTACGTTAATTTTTCTACCCTAAGGAGAAGCAAATCTCAATATTTGATTTTAATTTCAGTTTACCTTGTCGCATTCCTGACAAAAAGAATCTTGACAGACGAAAAAGTGATTCTATAAGAGCTTCTTTTTTGGCAACTGAGTTACTGCACGCTAAAAACAACCTTTTCACTGGAATAAAAAAATCTTACTTGAATTTATATGACAACGTAACCAAGCCTTCATACTGTCTTTTATAACAAGGAAAAACAAAATTCTTGTTCAAAAAGGCAACGTAAACTGTAAATCCTATGGCTTTTGGAACTTTAATGTTCTTCTCATGAATACTAATCTAGGATCGTACACGTTTAGTAGTATAAGCAGTCTCTTGGCGCAGATAAAATTCATATTTATTTCATAGCTCGTATAACATGTCCTTGCTGCAGAAAATCTAGTGTTTGCCATACCTACGTTATTTTTGTGGAAACTTCCATACGTGATTTTTTGTGCAAGCATTGAATAATCTGAACTGGGGTTTATATGCAAGTATAGTTTACTGCCTATATTCCTGTAGTACATTTTTACCTTTTACTGGTAAAGCTGCTAAATTAATATTATAGTGGTCAGTTTTGTGGTTCGCTTTTAAATGAACCGCTTACTAAGATCCTCACCAAGTCATAAATCCACCTTGTAGGAGGCTAAAAAAACCTTGCAGGAGGCCTATAATAAACAACCTACAAGTTTGCAAAAATAAAAAGCCCGTTTTAACATTTGAGGAAGACCGTAGAATGTAATTTGGATCGAAACTACAAGAAAAACGTTGTTTATAAAAAATACAAATATAAAAAAAATAACCATGCGCCATGATGGAATATATTTGCAAGTATTCTTTTTGCGTTTACTTTATAGTAATTTTCGCGATGGTAAATGTTAAAACGGACCCCTATTTTTTAACTACTTTACTCACAAAAATGAAACAAAAACCCTATTCGTTTTAGTTACTTTCTAAGACGCAAGCTTCTGCTATATTATTTCACTGATACAAGACTCTATTTTTCCAGATCCATGTATTAAAACACGTGTAGCCAACCGCGCCGTGTGTTACATAAAACGTAATCTGAGAGCAAGTACAAAATATAACAGTTATGTATTCCCTAGAGTTATATCACTTTCCTACCAAATTACGAATAAAATGAGGTCACTTAAGAAAATTGCGTTCGTACCCAGCCAGGTATTTAGCAAGTAAACCTTACTTAGAGCTCTAAGCTTAGTATTTACAGAGGAATAGCTCTGACCTTTCTTTTATGGCGACCTTTTGTCCTGAATTCGTCTAAAACAAAACATAGGTACTCGTATACCTACAACATAATTTATAATTAGAAAAAAAGAAACAAGATATTATTACATACCTCAAATTACTTTTGATAATGAGCAGCAGAATTCCATTTAATAAAGTCCGATCCTGGTTTCCCTCTCATAGGGTTGTGGGGGTCAGACGGCTGGTCGCCCCACGTAAAACCAACATCAGTCATATAATTATGGATAGTAAGTTGCGATTGGGTACTTGGGCTAGGGCGTCGCCGCATAACGACGCGCAGGCACATCGCCCTAAACCTGCGACAAGTGGGCTAGGGCTACCGTGTCAAGTACGGGCACGGCTAAAGATGTCAGTACCCAAAAGGAAGTTCCGCTTTGCCACCTGGAACATTGGCTCTCTAAGTGGACGTTGCAGAGAACTCGCGGACGTACTTGCGAAGCGTCGGGTCCAGTGCGCCTTCCTTCAGGAGACGCGCTGGAAGGGGAATAAGTCCCGTGACATCGGGCAGGGGTACCGGCTAGTGTACGCCGGATCACCATCGGGCAGGAACGGTGTGGCCGTAGTGCTGTCTAAGGACGTTCAGGATGGACTCCTTGAAGTAAACCGATACAGCGACCGGTTGATGCGAGTTAGGGTGCTGATCGAAGGGTCGGTAACGAACCTAGTCAGCGCCTATGCTCCTCAAACTGGTTGCTGTGAGTCTGAAAAGGAGGCCTTCTGGGATGAGTTCGAGGACGTATTGCGCGCTATTCCGAATTCCGAAGATGTTTTGGTTGGGGGGGACCTCAACGGTCACGTAGGTCAGTTTGCTGGAGAGTACGGACGTGTTCACGGTGGTTTTGGTTATGGTCAAGTAAATGCAGAGGGAGTTAGTATACTCAGGACCTGCGCTGTGTCTGACCTAGCCATCGCGAACACATTCTTTCAGAAGAAGCCCCAGCATCTTGTTACGTATCGTAGTGGTTCCTACTCAACCCAAATAGATTACCTGCTGGTGCGACGGTGCCATATTGGCAAGGTTACCAACTGCAAAGTCATCCCAGGGGAGAGCTTAACGGCTCAACACCGCCTCCTTGTCCTGGACTTGGCAGTTGTACCAAAGAAGAAAGTGGTCGAGAAACGCAAACCCCGCACTAAGTGGTGGTTGCTTAATGGTCCTAAGCAGTCGGATTTCATTGCGGAGGTCCAGCATCTCGAGATCTGTGCTCCGCATGAATCCGCTCAAGAGATATGGAGTAGGATTCATTCTGCAATCACCGCTGCGGGTAAGCGCGTCCTTGGCACTTCTCGTGGTGGTAGAACCATAGACAAGGAGACGTGGTGGTGGGATGACGGGGTTCAGGAGGCGACCCGGAAGAAGAAGGCCTTATTTAAAAAGTGGCAGGGGTCCAACTCTCCGGAGGACAGGGAGGCATATGGAGCGGCTAAGCGCGCTTGCAAAAAAGCTGTAGCCAGAGCCCGCAGCAAAAGTTTGTCGCCCTTGTACGACAAGCTGGAAACTGCGGAGGGGCAGAAGCTTATTTTTAAGCTGGCGCGTGCCCGGGAAAAAGCTACACGGGACATTAGCAAATGTCTCTGTGTAAGGGACGCCGAGGGAAAGCTGCTCTACGATGCCCCCTCTGTTAAGAAGAGATGGTGTACATACTTTGCGGAGCTGTCAAACAAACAGCATCCCCATAACCTTCCTCCCGAACCGCCTCCTAACCTTGGACTTATTTCCCCTATTTCCCCCGACGAAACCCGCATTGCTCTTCGCTACATGAAGAACCGGAAATCGGTCGGGCCTGACAACGTGCCAATTGAAGTGTGGAAGGCGATGGGCTCACGTGGTGTGGACCTTCTGACGGATCTATTTAACCGCATCCTGATCACCAAGGAAATGCCGAACCAGTGGCGATCTAGCCTGATCATTCCGATCTACAAAGGCAAAGGTAGCGTACAGGATTGTAGTAACTACCGCGGTATCAAGATCATGTGCCACACCATGAAGCTCTTCGAGCGCATAATTGACACAAGGCTCCGTACCGAGTGTACTGTCTCTGAGTGTCAATACGGCTTCCGGGCGGGTAACAGCACCATGGACGCAGTGTTCGCCTTGCGGACTTTGACTGAGGCGTACAGAGAGAGAAGGAGAGCTCTGCATATGGCCTTTTTAGACCTGCAGAAGGCCTTCGACTGTATTCCTCGGCAGTCCATCTGGTGGGCACTTCGCTTCAAGGGTGTGCCCGAGGCCTATATTGACATTATCAGAGACATGTACCGCGATTCCGTGTCCTCTGTCCAGACCGCGGTTGGCGAATCCAACGTCTTTCCAATATCTGTTGGCGTTCACCAAGGCTCGGCTCTTAGCCCGTTCTTGTTTAACGCTGTGCTCGATGTAGTTACGGCTTACATCCAAGACCAGCCTCCGTGGCTAATGATGTATGCCGATGACATAGCCCTCGTTAACCAGAACAAAGCCCAACTTGAGCGCAAAGTCAACGTTTGGAAGGACACGCTGGAAAACGGTGGTCTGAGACTGAATGTGGCGAAGACTGAGTACATGTCCTATGGCAGCACGGATTCGAATACCATCCGGATAGGTTCGGACTTGATTACAAGGTCCGATAAGTTCAGGTACCTTGGATCCGTGCTGCACGAGTCTGGCAACGTAGACGACGATGTCCAAGCACGCATAGGCGCGGCTTGGGCGAAGTGGCGCGAGGTTACGGGCGTTGTTTGCGACCGCAAAATGCCTCCGAAGCTCAAGGGGCAGATATATAAATGCATCATACGGCCTGTCCTTCTTTACGGCGGCGAGTGTTGGCCAGCACTGGGCAGACACACCCAGGAGCTTCGCGTCACGGAGATGAAGATGCTGAGGTGGATGAGCGGCGTAACGCGATCCGATCGCATACGCAATTCATACATCCGAGGTAGTCTTGGTGTCCGTGACGTGGGGGAAAAACTGCAAGAGTGTCGTCTGCGATGGTATGGCCACATCATGCGCCGCCCTAGGGAGTACGTTGGTCGGAGATGCATGGATATGGCTGTCCTTGGGGCTAGGTCCCGTGGTCGCCCCCGCAAGCGCTGGCTGGACGTCGTCAAGTCTGACATGAGAGGCAATGGCCTTGCTGGGAAGGATGTTTTCGACCGGGCAAAGTGGAGCAGACTTAGTCGGAAGGCGGACCCTGGCAATGGCCGGGATTAAACGCCAGGTAGAAGAAGAAGAAGAAGAAGACACAGCTAAACTTTCCGTATGGGCCCGACAGGGTCGAAGCCTACTGACGCCCTGGGTTGAACAAAATAGAACCCTGGAAAGAACAGGAGAGAGTGGAGTGAGGAGTGAATACGGGTTTCCAGGGTTCAGGGTGTGTCAAATTTGACACACCTTCCTGCTCCGCCCAAGAACGGGAGAAGTGATTTTCATGATTTCAAAGCTTAAAAATACAGCTAAACGTTCTTCCGCTACGATCAGTTATCGTGACATAATTGTGTATCCCCAGGTCCTAGCCTAGATTTCAGGTCACCTTAGGCGCCATTTCACGGACGATGAACCATGGGTAACTCGCCGTCTGGCAAGGACCAAGCCCGGGTCGACTGTGTTGTGTTCCACGCACGCGCCCGCCTCATAGAGATGTCAGTTAAATGGCGGGGCCAGTTAGGGCCAACGCCTTCCAGGGTTGCATTATTCGAAGAAATTACGAAGGCTACTCGTAAGAAAAGACAACTAAAGGATCACTGTGGGTTGAAGTCAGTAAAAGTCTGGCACTCCTTCCCCTTCACTGAACGAAGTTGTTTCATGATTTTCTGCGTAAATAAATACTTTAGGACAAACAATATTGTTTTAACCAGACTTTCAAATAAAGTAGGTCAATATTTTGTGTTTCAATACAAATTGCGTCCATAAATAAAACATGTGCTTAATATTATGTTCTTGTAATATTAAACGGGTTCACGTTTGGGTCATTCTGCGGTCCGTCCGGACGTTTAGCCTTATAATTAAAATATGTGTTTACTTACGCCACACAAGTCTGCTCAATTTCGCATGTGCTAAGTTCTTGGAAAATGATTCCTCATTTACTAACCGTACACAAAATACACGCTTTAGTCGTAGGGTTGCAAAGTCCTAAAGTTGACAAAAACAAAACGCCTGTTTTGACATTTAAGGAAGACTTTATATTGTAACTTGGAACGAACTGTTATTTAAATATTATTTTATTGTTCCTATCAATAAAATAATATTTAAATAACAAATGTACGCGATATGAAATTCTTCCAAAAGAATAGTATTACAACAATAACAAGAGAACTCAACAATTCTTTGAGTTGCAACCCTTAACCCTAGAGTGGGCGCGCTATGAGCATTTTGCCGCCCTCATCAAAAAAACCTTGATAATTCCAAAAACCAAAAACCTATGGCCCAATAGGTTCGCGTCTTTCAGTAGCTGGCTCCACTTTCGTTCCCAACTCGTGCCTAAAAGCTGCACGCCATCAGATTTATAATGAAATGAAAGTTTCCTTCGACTTATAAATGAAGTCCCATTTTAATTAGTTACGAGATCTCAGCGGATGATAACTATAGTTCTGTGTCAAAGGTATTAGTTGAATTAATTGGTTACTTTACTGAAACAACTGTCGAGTTAAAGTTTCTATTCAAAAACTATGTAGTTTACTGCCATGTATTGACGTTGTTCTGCCATATAAGGCGGACAGGAAGGTAAAATTAGTGACCTATTCTTAGACCTACCAAATATACACAAATGATTTCACAAAAATCGGTCAAACTGTTTCGGAAGAGTTTCGATAACAGACACTGATACGAAAGTATCGTATTTTTGAAGACAAGGCTTTACATGAACGAGAAAAAAGGTATAACTACCTAAAAGTTCGAAGAAACTGGCTGGATAGAGTGAAATGTAGTTTGCGCATGTTCGATATTCAAATTTTTTAATGTGTTTGTTTACAGATGCGGTCCCTTCGACATGTTTATTTTGTCATTGTTAACTGATTGAGTGTTAATGCTACATGATTTAAATGTTCAGTGATATAATTTTAAAATAGCACCGCGAAATATAATTCACAAAAGCAAATACGAATAAATAGCGAGGGAGGTGTCTGAATATATAATTCATTCATCAATTTTGTTTCGCATTTACATTAACTGAAATCTATGACTTATTGTAAATTAGTGTTATGAATAGTGCTCGACAGCATCCAAAACTACGACTTTATTCAAATTAGTAGTTAAATTATTGACGATTTAATTCATGAATCCCCGACCGGTCTCATTGGACCGCGCTGTTATTGTTTTACTATTGTGTCTCGTTTCGCGGGTATTGATAGGTTAAAGAGGTTCGTGACTGAACTACAAAACTTTGTCCAAATAATTGACGCCAAATCATATTTTTTCGTTTGGACTGTTGCAAAGTTATTTTGTCTAGACTTACTTCACTTTTTTACTTCATTTAGACTAGACTTCATAAATTGATCGACGGAGCGGGCATAGTTTTGTAAGTAAGCTTCACGCAGGCGAACACCTATCGTCAGTGAACGAATACGCGTCTATGAAGGTACGTGTTTGTGCACAGTAGGCCTAATACATTTAAATTATTAAAAATTGTTACGCTGACATTTCAGTTATAGTTGTTTCTGAAGTCTGAGCCCAAAAACAGATGTTTTATAAACTTCATTTAGCAAGAAAGTATATTAGATATCTTCTAATAATACTTTATTTTATTTACATATCTTTTGATTTATAACGTTGTCTTATTTAAATTTGACATGTGAGTTATTTTACACAGAAATGAAATATCAAAGTTGACATACCATCGTTTAGTCTGGAATATTCGAACGAATAAATATGAATGTGAAATGTTTTCAATGTTGAAATTCTTTAATATTTTATGTTTATTTACATACTTTTGGCTTTCATATTTTGGAAGATTTATATAACACAGAAATACATGCATCCAAAGCTTTTAAAATAGGAACACAGAATGTGTGTATAGAGAGTAAGTTTGTTCTAGTTTTTATCCTTACAAAGTTTGATACATATGATTTTGTTCCCAGGTGCAAAGTCCAGTGCTGGTGGTAGAGCTGACCCTGGACAGAATCGAAGGCACACAGCTGAGAGCGTTAGGACTGCTGTCGGTGTACGGGTTCAACGTGACGTACGAGGTACGAGCAGCAGCGCAGACGCCGGGAGCCACGTCATGCAGCGCCGTCGAGTGCCGGCTGCTGGGGCACTGCCTAGCCAGGCATGATTACCAGTGAGTAGTGGTACAGAAAATGTTCTAGATTGATGCATCTATTGGGACTACTATCTAGTTTAGAACCTAGTTTAGGGACCACCATCCAAAAATATAAATAAAACCTAAATAAGTTTTAAACAACATCAATGTATGTAATAGTTTTAAGGTATATTTTTTTTATTCTTCTTATATAATTTTTCTATCGAGTCGATGGGTAAAGCATGAAGTGTTAGTTCTACAGAGTCTATAATTATAATATTTATTTTTTCTTTATTTACATTGTTCTCACATAAGAGAGGTGGAAAGAAATATATAACCAAGATACGAGTATTTGTAGTAGATCCATAACATGATTTTAAAGAATGCCCATGGAGTTTTTTGCACATTCTCCTTAAAAATAGCTGTTCATAGAATGTAGCTTTGGATGCAATTAACATTCTTTTTCTGATCGACTTTTTTTTTGAAAGAAATGATTTTTCCTTGATTCTTTATGGAGAATATTTCGTCGGAATAATAACATAATACAGCTGACTTTACGAATACTTTTGCATCACAGGGAGTTCTACTGTTCGTGTTTCGAGGGTTACTCCGGAGCGGACTGCGGAGAGGGTCCTCTGTGCCCGAGGACGTCCAATATGTGTAAAAACGGCGGCACCTGCAGGTGAGTGAATCTTTGTTTGCCATAGTAGCCATCTCGTTTTTGAAAACAAATAAAGACAGTCGTTTTCTATTTCTTAGTACAGGGCATACAATAGCATAATCATTCTAGGAGAGGGAGTTTCTTAATACATTTTTCTCGAATTTTCACAATAATTACATTAACATATGTTCATAAGTGTTTTTGATGTCGTAAAACAGGACAATTTTCCTGTTTTACTACATCAAAAAAACTCACACAAACAAACAGGAAATACATTTTTATTCATTTTCCCGAGACTGAGTCACATCTGTGTACAATGCTTCAAGCTTTTTATTTTTGTGTTTTGGAACAAATATTTGCTCCCATATTTGTTCCATAAAGCGGCATAAACTGAGGTTAATTCAAAGAATTGCTCTTCTTGGCTTTAAAGTCGTAGCTGTCAGGAAACAGGCAGGTAATCAGGGAAACCACGTTACATATTGCAGTGTAGACACATTAATCGTCAACTATAAAAAACCATGAGTAAATACATAGCTCGAGTCAACGGGAAGTACCTTACGATTCTGATTATCTTGCGAGTGTCAAAAACCTAGCCTTAAACGAAGCTTACGCGTATTTTCCTTCCTTAAAAGTTTGATTTTTATATAATTTCATTTTATCTATAAATTATATAACTTTTTGATGTACAAATAAGTTTTATTCATTCAGTTCTTCGTAAACCTAATTTCTGGGAACAAAGATCTTGACAAACGAATAAACGGACAACAAAGTTGTGTACCTACTGATGGAGTAACATACATAGACTGACTGCCATTTTGTACGTATTATCAGACAGCTGGGTCCGGCGGCCGTCAGCTGTATCTGCGCACCGGGCTTCACGGGAGACCTGTGCGAGGCGCACGTAGCGCCGCCCGGTGAGACATTACTTATACTGAAATTAGCACTACTGCTGCGCAAGTTGATTCTTAAGTACTGCGGCCTCTATAGCCGTGTACGCATGGACGAACATTGCTTTGCATGTTACGCAACAATTTGGTTCGCCCATGCGTTCAATTAACGAACATCGAACACTATGAACAACAAACATGTTTGCGGCCATCCTATCCTGTTCTGTATGGACGGTGTTTTTGACGGTTGACGGTTAATCACTGCGAAAATCCAAAATCGTTCCGCTGCTTTACAGTCGACAACTTTCAACGGCGCCGCCATAACTATTAAGTTTTTTTTTTTTTTTCTTTTTTTTTTGGGGTTTAACTATTAAGATAGAGTTCACAAATATTGTACGCGAAATAGATTCAAACTGTGTTCGCATTCGTGTTCGAATATGTCGTCCATATGAACGAACCAAACGTTCAAGATTGATTTTTGTGTTTGCTATGTTCGTGTTCGCACATGCGTACATGGCTTATCGGTGTTAATTTTGTTACAGAATGTGGTATTGAAGAATGTGCAGAAGTTTGTAAGAATGGAACGTCTTGTGACTGCAACCCGAAGGATACAGACGTCTGTGAGTATTTGTCGATTGTGCCAAGAAGAGGCTAGTTAATTTCTAGTAAGTGTTCATATCTAAACGCTGTATGTTTATAGCTTCAGCACTATTTGAAACCAGACTGGAAGTGGTGGATCAAGCAGGTGTTAATATATCTCAAGAAGTCGTAAAACAGGTATTCACTGAGAAATAAGATGATACAACAATCATATTTTAGACGTAAGAATTGTAAAAGCTATTAATCTCATTTCTTTTCAGTTAACCAGCTATTTAACGGCATCAAACATAACATTGGAAGATGAAGTAGAAATTCTAAACATGAGGTAAGTATTTTTCCTGAATAGTCTGTGTACTTGCCAGATTAAAAGAATGATTGCAAGAGTCAAAATTTTATAAATTTGAATATGAATATGAAAATTGCATAACATGCCCTATTGACCAGTGTTGGTGGCAGCGTATACACAGCTCACATGTGTTCATAGAGCTTATACATATTAATAGCCTTCCTGTTGCCTGATGTTGATTAGGTTTTACTTTGTTGGACAACAATCCAATGACACGTGCATGGGTGTGTAACAGTGCAGTGGGAGAAAATGGCGTGCGCGAGGTGTGGGCACGCATGTGGGGCCCGCGCAACGAGGCGAGTGCACTGCGCGTGGCACTGGCGCGGATGCGCACACTCCGCCATGACACCACGCACTTCCACATGCAACCCGCGCTCAGCCTGCAAGTGAGTATCTAAAGATGTAAGGCTTCATACGCACTATGCGGGTAGCCGCATTACGGCTAGCCGCGCGGCTGACCGCAGGATGCGGTTGCGAATGCGGCCAGCCGGATCGCGGGCAGCCGCTTTCGCAACCGCAACGTGCGGTTGAAGAACCGTTGCGATTTGCGGTCATGTCGATCCATTTCAAAGATGGACGTGGAAGAAGTTGCAGCTATTTACTACATTTATACACGTTACGTAAAGAAGAAAAAACAAAGAAAGACGTACTGGGTGCATCCTTATTTGCAAACACGAGATGAGAGCAAGCATTTTGCAATATTTTTCGAAAAACTAAAAACCACGTGCACACACTCACTCAATGGCGGGCAGCCGCAGACTGAACCGCACAGTGCGTATAGCAACCGTCCGGCTGGCCGTCACTCGGGCCGCAGCCCTCCGAGCGACCGGAGCGGTCTGCGGGTAGCCGCATCGCAGTGCGCATAGAAATGACTATTACGTACATAATTGTGCTTGCGGTCAGCCGGACGGCTAGCCGTAATGCGGCTACCCGCATAGTGCGTATGAACCCTTATGTAACAACTTATAAGCATTTCTTTCATGTTACGTTATAGCAGTCTGTACCCGGTTCAATACTTCTTTACTCTGCCATTGTAATGCTATTGCTGCGTGAATGGCTTTTGTGGGATAATGAATATGACACCAATCTTCAGAACAATATAGCCGCAAAATTTTTGCTACGACATAATTTGTAAGTGCGTATTACCAAAATCCTCCAAGTAACTTAGAATATCAATCACGACGATTTTAATAAATGATTGACGACCACGAATTATGACAATATTTTGCTAAACGTGAGGGAATCTCAGTAGTAATACGTGTTATTTTATTTTATCTTTCTATTTGTTCAACTTGTATCTACACTTCTACAGTTCATAAAATTTTTATACCGTAGTCTATTTTTAGTAAAGATAATAAATCCTATGTGGGAAATTAGGGTTGAGCTACATTTGGCCCCACTAAATCCAGTTTTCCTATGCTATCTTTTTCTGTCACTTAAAATCGTCATTTACTTAAACGAGGAAGATAGAGTTTGATCACACGCGACTATCTAACGAGGCGATCGGCAACACGGGCTAAAAAGTGGCCACGGATAATCAGGCGGATATCGCAGATATATGCGGATCTGAGAAAACATTATTCCCAGTGTTTTTTTGTATTATAAAAGCAAAAAGTAACATCAAAGTATCGTACAACGTACAAGTATTCTAACATTCTCGAGATTTCATAGCTTGCGAGGTAAGCTTAATTGAAAAAGTTTTAGAGATACCTACCTACATTACTGTAAAGAAGTATTTACCGTAAAGTATTTTTAGAGAAGAGCTGAAAGCTCGTGTATTTCTTTTCAGTGTAGTGTGTACCGGATTATTATAGTGAGACAGCAACGTGGATGATTTTTTTTCACTTTGTGAGTTTATTTGTGAATTGTGTTGCTTAAAATGAAAAAAGTATATTCAGATTTTTAAAAAGGAACTATCGAGGATTCAAATTAGATTATGATCCTGATTCCGATTTCCGACAATCGTAGGCGCGGGCTCGCGAACGGCGAGCTACCCAATGCTCGCCGGCAGTCCGGTAATAACCCGGACCTAGCGTAGTCGTCAACGGCGCGTTCTGTTCCACGCGCGCCTCAAGGAGATGTCAGCAAACTGTAGGGGCCCGGCAGGGCCGAAGCCTCTGGGGAACACGGAAATTCCGAAAGGAGATCACAGTGTCCCCCCAGATCGAAAGCAAAGAAGTAACGGGGTGGGGTTTAGTCAGTAAGAGTCTGACACGCCGTCCCGCTTTCCCTAAGAGCGGCAGAAATCAATCTGATGATTCCTCACTTGAGAAAAAAAGCCTTTTGGAACATATAATGAGACAAGAAATAATATTTGTTACTTAATATTTATATCTATATATATAAAAATGAAACCCGTTTTCCGTTGTCATGACATAACATGAAAACGGCTTGACCGATTTGGCTGATTTTTTTTTTAAATGTTCCTTGAAGTTCAGTGATGGTTCTTAAGGAGAGAAAAATTCAAAAAAAAAAAGTTAGGTAAAGTAGGGTAGGTAGGGTAGTGTAGGGTAGTGTAGGGTAGTGTAGGGTAGTGTAGGGTAGTGTAGGGTAGTGTAGGGTAGTGTAGGGTAGTGTAGGGTAGTGTAGGGTAGTGTAAGGTAGTGTAGGGTAGTGTAGGGTAGTGTAGGGTAGTGTAGGGTAGTGTAGGGTAGTGTAGGGTAGTGTAGGGTAGTGTAGGGTTGTGTAGGGTAGTGTAGGGTAGTGTAGGGTAGTGTAGGGTAGAGTAGGGTAGTGTAGTGTAGGGTAGTGTAGTGTAGGGTAGGTAGGGTAGATAGGGAAGGTAGGGTAGGGTAGATAGGGAAGGTAGGGTAGGGTAGCGTAGGATATGTAGGGTAGTCATTTGACGGGAGCGAAGCCGCGGGTAAAAGCTAGTTATTAATATATTTTGATTGCATTTATTTCCATATTCTGTATTGTTTCGGCATAATCATTATTTTAACGCTTGCTAGAACGAATTTAACAAGATATCTTGTTGCAGACTCTGGTAGTGAACCATCGTCCAGAAATATGGGAGGGGTCAGAGTTCATACTGACTTGTATGGCGTATGGATCTCCGAACATCGCCTTCACGTGGTACAAAGACGGTGTCAAGATAAACTTCAACGGTACTACGAGGTAAGTAAATTGAACATTGTCGCTTTGTGACTTTTTTTGAGAGAAGAGAAATCAGTTAATGACTTCTCCCGCTCTAGACTGGAGTATGTCAGACTTCCAAAACCCGGCTATGTTCCTTAAGTTACACTTTGCATTCGAGGACCATGAGTTTCCTTTTCAACAATTCGGGCATTGGCCCTATTAGGCCTTTACGGTTTTGCTGATATTTTTTTTAAAGCACGCGTTGGACGTTATGCGCCTTCGACGACTAAGCTCAGTTCTGACCGGATGACGGGACAGCGAGTTGCCTATTGTTCGTCGTCCGCAAACCCGCATCAACGCGCGATTCTGTGTGACTGTTTAAGATTTTTGATAAGTTTAAATAAAAACCAGTCTGGTTATGAAACTAACCAGCCTAGTAAATCGTTAGGATGTTAAGAGTAGAGAGCGGACGTTAGCAAAATAGCCTGTCGTCGACCGATGTCGACGAGTCCGCGCGTGTGCAGTCCCGCCACCGAACGAGCTTCCATCCAATTACCGGCGACTGTTATTTAACCGCATCGATTCGACATCGATAAGCTGCTGCCTTTTTATGGTTTCGTACCTCAAAAGGAAAAAATAAACCCTTATAGGATCACTTTGTTTAACTGTTTTTATAGGTAAGTTTGTACAGAACCGTCAGTGCGCGAGTCCGACTTTCACTTGCCCGGTTTTTTTTCGGGTGAACTCCATCAAATAACTTCTCCCGCTTCAAGTGGAGTGAGAAGGGGGTTTGAAAATTTTAAAGTTTTTTAAACAAGTTTCGGCATCAGAACAATCTGGTCCGATATCCGCTTTTCCGCAAAAAGGCTTTTATGGAAAGTTGCGAAAATGGATATCGGACGGAATTGAATGTGGGATGTCGAGAAGTATATCCAAAGAAATCAAAACTTCACTCTAAAATCAGATTAGTAATATGGGATTCTGCTTTTTTGCAAGAAAATACAATACAACAACAATACATAATTAGTATCGTCTGTTAGTAGGCATAACCATTGCAAGAGCGTTTTATTTTTAGAGATATTTGGACGCGCACAGTGTCAGAAGACGCGCTCGGTCGTCGCATGTCAGTGTTAGGCATATCAGAAGCGAAGAGGCCTGACAGCGGCAAGTGGTCCTGTGCAGCAGACGATGCTGGCAGGAGACGATGCAGAGCGCTGAGGCTGATGGTGCTGAGACCACCCAATATACGACTAGTGCCCTCTACTATCACCGTCAATAAGGTCAGTTAATCTAGATCGGTGGTAAAAGATGATGATGGAATAAACATTTATTAATTTTTAGTGATTGAAGTAAGAACAGTTGATATATGTATAATTCTGTGTCAGGGCGACAACGTGAGTATAACATGTCTGGCGGGAGCAGGGAGGGTGCATGGTCCTCTCGGATTCAGTTGGGCGAGAGAGAGGACGCTGCTACCGATGGCACCGGGCAGAGAGGTCTGGGAGGACCTGTTCCCTGTGGGAAGCGTGCTCAAGCTTTATAACGTGCAGGTATGTTATGTATTGCGTCTTCTAAGCCAGGCCGCACACCAGGCATACAATTGTTTCTCCACAATTGTAGCGCCACATTTAAAATGCGACACATTTAACGCCCCCGTATATTCCTACGTGAGCACGCACACCGAGGAAACATTTGTAGCGGGCGCACTTTGTGGCGAGACGTCGGCGAGGCGCCGGTGTGCGGCCTGCCTTAGGCAGGCCGCACACCGGCGCCACATGCTACACGTATCGAACATTTACGTCGCCACAATCGTTGCGCTACAATTCAGCTTACTACAAATGTATTGTATATACGTACATCGGAAGCACAGTTGTAGCGTGGCATCGCTTTCAGCATGTCGACGTCATCTTCTGATGACGACGATTTCTTGATGTGGCGATTCATGAGAAAAAAGACGTTATTGGGTTCATCCGTTTACTCAAGATTGCACAAATTACGGGAATTACAAAATTCATTCACCAATCTTAGTCCAAATAATTTCTGTAATCCGTCTGTTACTATAATTATTGAGTGTATGATTGTATAATATAGGGCTTTTTTCGACGTCTGCAATAAATTCAACGTAAAATTCAATGTTGTTTATCATTTTTTCAAACCAACGCGACACAAAATAGTCCAGTCAAAATAGACATTCAAGTTTGCATTAATTCCCAACAAGCTGGATTTTTGTGCAGGGCTTGAGTACGTCATTACAAATGATATGTCAAAAGTCCCCATCGATCCCACTTGTGCGTTGATTTTTATTCGAGGTCAAAGGTCACGAATTTGCGTTTTTTGCGTATATCTCTGAAAAAACGAGAGCTATCGAAAAATAGTTCAGACAAAGTTTGTAGATCGTTAAATTGTCTACAAAAAAGATCTCAACACTTTTCTTCTACAAAGCATCGTTTTCGAGATATCGTGACTTTAGATCGCAGGAAGGTCGTATTTTAGTGTAACAATCACTGTGGTAGCCGGTTAGCCTCAGAAGCAACTAAGTCATATTTATACTGAATGCGGGCAATGACACTACTTGCTAGCTCATCAAAAAAAGTCTGAGCTTCCTTCAAGATGGTTTTCTTGAAGTCAAAGGTTGAAAGTTGGGACACTCTCAAACGTCGAAGATGGTGCGCTTTTTTTAATTTCAGCCGTTTTATCTGCTTCATTGCCACAGAACAAACAGTATTTCTTGAAACAAAAACACGATTCACTACCTCAAAATCTAGGAGGACTAATCCCAGATGTGGTAGCTATCTCCGCCTCACGCTGTCTTTTAGCTGCAGCGATGCTGCTCTTCCGGGTGTATGCTTTACGACACTGCTTATGTATCGTTACAGATGTTTTTCCCTTCAAATATTCATCGAACCCATCACCCCTTAGTACGAGTGCATATTCATATTTTCTATGTTTAAAATAGCCATAAGTCGAGAGCAGTGCACCGTAGAAGAAAAAGTGTTGGATCTTTTTTGTAGACAATTGTACGATCTACAAACTTTTCCTGAATCATTTTTCGATAGCTCTCGTTGTTTCAGAGATATACGCAAAAAACGCTAATTTGTGACCTTTGACCTCGAATAAAAAACAACGCACGAGCGGGATCTATGGGGACTTTTGACATATCATTCGTAATGACGTATTTAAGGCCTGCACAAAAATCCAGCTTGTTGGGAATTAATGCAAACTTGAATCATAATTTAGTCTATTTTGACTGGACTAAAAAACGAACAGGTTCGATCTTCAATTATTGTAGCGCGGATGACGTCTCGCCACAAAGTGCGCCCGCTACAAATGTTTCCTCGGTGTGCGTGCTCTCGTAGGAATATATGGGGGCGTTAAATGTGTCGCATTTCAAATGTGGCGCTACAATTGTGGAGAAACAATTGTATGCCTGGTGTGCGGCCTGGCTAAGACGTATTCATTTAACGAAAGTTGTAAGAAAATCTTTAAATTTTGTATCATTTGTAATTTTTAAACAGAAATCTAGCGAATTTCGGTGCCAAGTATCTTCGATGGCTGGCACTAACGCCAAAGGGGTGACCATGTGGGCTCTAGGAGCTGATGACGTAGCGTGCGAGAGCGATGTCTCCCATGGCTTGCATTGGCCGAAGACTGCTCCTGGAGCACACGCCACAGCCTCCTGTCCACCTGGGTACAGTGGGGAGACTACCAGGCAAGTATTAGAATTAGAAGTTAAATGAAGATAAATCTGTACGTATTAAATCAGTGAGAGATTATAATATTATCACATATACTTCATGGGGTAAAATTTTTACATAGTTAATTCTTTTCAGGTTTTGTGAGCCGAAAACCGGACAACATGGTATAAAGTGGATGCTGCCAGATTTCTCTGGTTGTGTTGCTGACTCTCTTAGAAATATTTATGAACAGGTAAAGAAAACCAAACCATGCTGGGATGATTTTGTTTGTTCATTAATACTATAAAACATTTATGTGGCTTGTTAGTTCAGTCTGATATCGCTGGGCTACTCGTGGCACTCGGTGTCGCTCGTGTCGCGGCAGTACGGGGCAGTGCTGCGCTCTCTGACCACACACCCGGGCGAGGGCGAGCCTCCCCTCACACATGCAGTACACATGCTGCACTACCTCATGTCTGCTGCAGCTCAGCCAGCCGACAGGTTCCACAGCGTGGAACATCTGCTGCACATCTATGACCACCTGCTCACACATCCTGATACTTTCCTGGATGAGGAGGTAAATGTCAATGAACAAGCTAACCATTTTGTTAACCATGCCAATATTTCTTGCTGACATTCAGGTTACAAAGTTCATTTCTTTTCTATCAGAAAATTTTTGAACTGCAAAATGCGGTGGTAGATACGGCGGGACTGCGCAGCAGCTTCGACAAGCGCTTCCACGAGTTCACAGTCATAACTGCACCAGTACAGTTGGACAACGCGGCACATTTCGCACCTCAGCCAGTCCCAGTGGCTCTCGAGGAGTGGCTTTTAGTGTCAGCATCAGTGGAGCTTGTGGATACAACTAGCAATGCTTCCGTGGTCACCGTGCTGTATCATGACTTGGGAGCAAGGTTGCCATCTTTGAGAAGATACGTCGATTATATGTAAGTCCCTCCTCGTGTTTTTGTAATTTTATATTGAGACTAGCTGTTGCCCGCGACTTCGTCCGCGTTAAGTTCCTTAAACTGCACAAAAGTAACCAATAATTCTACACTTGCAAATAATTCCGAAAGCATCCAATTCATTCATTTTACTTTCACATAAAACAGTTTAACTACATTGCTTTTTTTAGTTGGGAAATAATCCAATGACTTCTCCCGCTCTTAGCTGACGCATCAGGGCGTGACACTCCTTGCCTACCTGCATGCCTTTCAGAAGCGAACCCATGACCCCAGTAGGCTTGGTGACCCTGCTGGGTCTCTATGGTTTTGCTGACATCTCCATGAGGCAAGCTTGGAAAACTAACCGCCGTCGACTCGGTCTCGGTGTAGATATATGGTTACCGAACGGTCGGACGGCGCCCCATTGCTCGCTGTCCGCAAGCCCACTTCTTCGGTGGCTGGAAATCGAGGTCGGGATCTTATTTCCTCAACGCTGGGGTGTGAGGGCCATTTCCTCAGCCATGCGGCCGCCACCATGGCTGAATTACTGCTTCTCAGAAGGACGCAACCGCCTGCCACTCCACCCTGCTCTGGACCAGGGCCCGGCGCGAGGAGGCTACAACCGATGACCCCCACAAAAACACGGCGGTGCCTCATTCAAACGGTGCACATCCTTACCGTATGCTCCACCGTGTTCTCAGGGCGATCCACATAAAGGGTCACCATTCCACATAATGGTGATCCACATAATGGGTCACCATGAAGATGAAGACGCCGATTGGCTTACGAACATCAACGAAGCAGATATAATAAGTGAGGGTTGCAGCAGTTGATCTGTATATTTATCTACTCCATGGATAAAGGCGTTTGTTTTTTATATGTCTCTAGTCTATATTATGGTTTAACAAAGATGTACGATTTTAAAATTATTTTCTGACCCAAAAAAATCATATTAACCTTGAATGTATTCCAAGCACCACTAAGTAGACACGGTAAATTCGGGAGGTCCCGGCATCGGATCAAGGAGAAAAGGACGCCCGGGTGTCACCACTGTGTGGACCGCCCGAAGGACACGGTGGAGCACACGGCAGAGGTGTGCCCTGTTTGGGCGGAGCGCCGCTGTGTCCTTGTAGAATCTATCGGCGGTGGCGACCTCTCGCTCGGGGCCCTGGTATAGGCAATGGTCCAGAGCGAGGAGGGGTGGTGGGCGGTAGCCTCCTTCTGCGAAGCAGTAATGCTAGCCAAGGTGGCTGCTGACCGCGAGCGCCGCCGGCGAGATCCCGATCCCGATTTCCGACCACCGTAGGCGCGGGCTCGGGGATGGCGTGCAGCACGCCGTCCGGCAGTCTGGTAATAACTTGGACCAAGCTTAGTCGTCAACGGCGCGTTCTGTTCCACGCGCGCCTCAAGGAGATGTCAGCAAACTGTAGGGGCCCGGTAGAGCCAAAGCCTCTGGGGAACACGGAAAATCCGAAAGGTTCTCACCGTCTTTCCCAGATCGAAGGAACGAAGGTGAACAGGGTGAGGTTTAGTCAGTAAGAGTCTGACATGCCCTCCCGCTCCGCCCAAGAGCGTGAGAAATCATTCTGATGATTCTCCTTCCAAAAAAAAACACCACTAAGTAAGTGTAAATAGCACTTACTTATGTAGGCTGAAAAAAGTGCATAAAGTAGTTTTTAGTTGTCAAAGTATAAAAATAAAATAAAAATAAATAATATTCCACACCTTTCACACAACGCCGTCTAGTCGTAGTAGTAGTATATGAATGGTCAGCACAAAGCTGATCCTGAAGTCAATAGAAGGTTTAGTATTTGCCTCTTTTTTATGAGGTAGTTATCCAGCTCTAGGTGGAGCAAGTGGTCTTTTGCGGACTAAATTCCACCATGTTCCTTCAGTTGCCATTTACGTATCAGGGCTACTAACTTTTGCACGTCTCAGTTATTAGGTACTTCGGTATATTCTCTCTTTAAAGAGTAACTACAGAGACGTCATGGCGTTCTCACTTTCTGCATTATGCAAGTACTAACCGAACATGAGTGTTTCGAGAGGTAGATATTTTGGATTCGGCGGGAAAAAAAGTCCAGGTGTCACCATTCTGCGGAACGCCCAGAAAACACAGCAGACGTTACGGTCGAAGTCTACTCCGCTAGGCGGAGCACCGCTATACTGTTTCGGCGTCAGATCCTGAATCCTACTGCCCTAGTTTGGATCAATGTATGGGGCAAGATCTCCTCTTGCCCTGCCAATGGAATAAACCTGCTATAACAATACCGTGAGAAAGACATCCTAAAGCCTCCTATTGTCGTTTAGACATTCCTTAGGTGTCATTAGTCACAAAGCGATTCCCGACGTTTTTATTAAATTAACTCTTGAGTGCGTGCTTTTTTACTCAGCAGACTTCACATTATTGATGGTCAAACGCAACCTGTGGTGCGATTTTAAACGGGTACAGTTTGCAGAGCTGTAAAAAAACCCACCATGTTCCTTCAGATGCCCTTTGCGAACAATTTCTCAAATCAATTTATCTACCTATACTATTGTTACGCCGTGAAACTTGAGTACGCTATATCTTCGACGGAACCAAGGGTAGCATCAAATAATTAAAACGCATTGCTGTGCGAAGCTTCGAGAATAGGAGTACATACTCAGGCCTGGCAAATTCTAGAAAAGTCCGACATACACTATTATTATTAGATGAAATTCAGTAGGTAGTTATGTGGGCGGATAAGGGAATTTGTACCTTCCGGTATTAGCAATAGAGTCGAAACTCGCATGTAAGGTGGTAGATAAGTACCTACTTACGAGAATAATAATAATGATTTATGGCCTCCCGATCAGACCCTATTGTTCTAGAATGTCCTTGAAACGTCGGTATCGAGAAATGTCGATGGCTTCGCATATAAATACGGGCCCCCGGCTAGAAGCGAGTTTTAGTTTGATTTCGTCAGCGATACAGAGCGAACTACCTAAGTGCTTGAAGTGATACCTAGCGACCTAAGCGATACTAAACGGAACTCTGAGTGTTTATAGTGATTGGTTATTTGTTGATTGGACTAATTTGTCATTGTTTTGTGGTGAATAAAGTTCTCTGCTAGTAAACCGGCATTTAATTACTCACGTTCGTAACAACTGGTGTCAGAAGTGAGATGCCATTACTACAGAGGGACGACGAACAGGGACCACGAACAAGGAGGCAAGTGGAGATGGATGCTGCACGTCAACGTCTGGAAGCGGAAGATCGGGCTGGTATGGGAGCAACGGCAGCTGCTGAGGCGCCAACAGGGCCATCCTCGGAAATGAACCTCGCCGCAGTGTTGGCCGCCATGCAAGCTAGTATGGAGGCTAACCAGCGTAAGCTCCAAGATCTAATCGCGGCTAACCAGGAAGAAGCCCGCCGCGAACAGGAAGCAGCCCGCCGCGAACAGGAAGCTGCCCGCCGCGAACAAGAGGCTAACCAACGTAAGCTCCAGGACCTAATCGCGGCTAACCAGGAGGAAGCCCGCCGGGATCAAGAGGCTAAGCAGAACCTGATCCTCGAAAAAATCGATCACGGCCTCGTCACGTTGGGCGAGAAAGTGAAAAATCTCACCTTAGAGGTCAAGGAGGTTTCCGCCCGAGCTGATAGCCTCGAAACCAGAATGGAAGATCGCCTGCTGGACATCAACAAAAAAATTATCAAGCTCGAAGCACGCGAACCCGTTGCTGTTAGCGCACCATCGCACACCCACTGTGCATCAGCCGCAAAATTTGATATGCCGCGTTTTGATGGCACGTCGTCCTGGACGGCTTTTAAGTACCAATTCCAAACACTGGTCAAGACGAACCGCTGGGATGATGACCAGTCTTTCGCGGCGTTAACTTTGGCCCTACGAGGGGACGCTCTGCTGGTCCTAGAGAACCTTCCTCCAGACGGCAGGACGTTGGAGCGTCTAATGGAGGGACTAGACACTCGCTATGGTGACAAGCACCTCGAACATGTTTTCCGCGCGCAACTTCGCGAGAGAACGCAGAGGTCGAACGAGAGCCTTCAGCAGTGGGGAGTAGAGGTTGAACGGCTGGTCCGGCGGGCATACATGTCGATGACACCGGAGATGGTGGAAGTAAATCTGGTGCAAGCATTCATCGACGGTCTACGGGATACTGAAGTCAGGGCTACGGTGCGACTCGGACACCACCAAACTCTGAAGAGTGCGATGGCCCACGCTTTGGAAGTGGAAGCCGTACGACAAGACTCACGTACGCACAGAGTTCGGGAAGTGGTGGTCTCACCTTCAGTGCAACCACGTCACCGAGAAGTGGCTTCGTCGGCAAAGTCCCGCTATATTCCGACGTGTTATGGATGTGGAGAAAAAGGGCACATTCGTACCGATTGCCCCAAGAGGAAGAGGGGAAGTGTGGACTCCGGAACTCAAGTTAACGAGGAGTCGTTAAACTAAATGTCGCCAGGGCCGCGGGGCGGGTGCTGGCTGGTCAACTGAAGGCCCCAACTATCACCATCAATCAAGTCCACAACGGAAATAGTTTGATCATCGAGGGAACGCTGAATCAACGTGCTTGCAATTTCACCGTTGACACCGGGGCGTCACGGACTATTATAAGACCTGAGTTGCTGAAACGCACCATCTTGTGGCAAACAGAAACCCCAGCCTACCGACTTCAGACAGCCACCGGCCAGCCAGTCTCCGTCCTCGGTGATACAGAAATCGAGTTTAAAATCGGTGATCAAGTGTACACCCATTCAGCGTTAATTGCGAACATTACCGACGATTGCATACTGGGTCTCGACTTCCTGCGGAATTACCGATGTGTTTTAGATATCGATAGAGGAGTATTGAAATTCCCAGACCAAGAAGTCTTCCTGCAAGGAATTAACACATGCAACCTCTATTGCTTAAAGGATACCACATTGGCTCCAAGAACGGAAACCTTAGTCGAAGTTAAATTTCCTAAGAAAATTAGGCAACGCAGATGTGTTATGGTTGAAGACATTGGCCGGCACCCGGAACTTATCACCGCGAGGACATTAGTTATGACGAAAGGAAGATCCAAGGTCAGGATTGTAAATCTTGGGAAAAAGGAGATCCAGTTGAAGAAAAACAGTGTTGTTGGAAGATGTGAAGAAGTGAAGTATCTCCGCCAAATCAACACATCTTCAGTAAAACAAGACGCAATAAAAGGTGAACCTGATCACATCCAGCAACTTCTGGAAAATTCTAAGAGTAATTTATCAGTTTCGGAACTACAGCAAGCCAAGGAATTTCTGCTACGGTTCCGGGATATCTTTGCAACGGGAAAAGATTGCGGAAGAACAGGTCTCGTCAAGCATGAGATAGATACAGGTGATGCTAGACCAATTAAACAGAGACCGCGCCGCATACCCTGGGCTAAAGAAACTGAGGTAGCAGAAATGGTAAAGGATATGGCTGATAGCGGAATAATTGAACCTTCTACGAGCCCATGGTCTTCTCCTGTCGTTCTGGTGAAGAAGAAGGACGGCAGTACCAGATTCTGTGTAGACTACAGAAGGCTGAATGATGTAACGAAGAAGGACAGTTATCCCTTGCCTAGGATAGACGACACACTGGATATGCTCAGTGGTATGAAGTGGTTTTCAACCATTGACTTGAAAAGTGGCTACTGGCAAGTGGAAATTAGCGAGAAAGATAAGGAAAAGACAGCGTTCAGTACAGGAATTGGCAACGGCCTGTGGCAATTTAACGTCATGCCTTTTGGATTGTGCAACGCTCCAGCGACGTTTGAACGCCTCATGGATAGAGTCATGGTGGGCCTTCTTGGTGACGTCTGTCTGGTATATTTGGATGACGTCATTATAATGGGCCGCACTTTTAAGGAACACCTGAGAAATATGGAGAAAGTATTCACCAGGATACGGGGGGCTAACCTAAAACTAAGCCCAAAGAAGTGTGCCCTGTTCAAGAAGGAGGTCAGCTACCTAGGACATGTCATCTGCGCCGAGGGAGTGAGAACCGATCCTGAGAAGATAAAGGCTGTCCAACAGTGGCCGGCTCCAAAGAACAAAACAGAAGTACGTGCATTTCTAGGGTTGTGCACATACTACAGGCGGTTTGTTATGAGTTTTTCGGACATTGCAAAACCTTTACATCAGCTGACTGAGGATAAACGAGATTTTATCTGGGACAAGAACTGTGAGTCAGCATTCAACGAACTAAAGCAACGGCTATGTGAAGCGCCTATACTGGGGTATCCGAGCAGAGATGGAAGATTTGTCGTCGATACCGACGCCAGCAACACAGGAATTGGTGGAGTGCTGTCGCAGGTGCAAGAAGATAGGCAAGTCGTGATCGCTTACTTCAGTAAGGCACTTTCAAAACCAGAAAGGAACTACTGCGTGACTCGACGAGAACTACTGGCTGTTGTAAAAACTTTGCAACATTTCCACAAGTACCTCATAGGGAGACAGTTTACGTTGAGGACGGACCACGCTGCATTGAAATGGCTTCTACAATTCAAAAACCCTGAGGGTCAAGTTGCAAGATGGCTAGAGCAGCTGCAGGAGTTCAACTTTGTGACGGAACATCGTAGTGGAAAAGGGCATAACAATGCTGACGCCCTGTCGCGACGTCCATGTAATGAGGACTGTAGACATTGCCAGCAAAATGAAGCCCGGGAACACGTGAACTTAATTAGGGCTGAAGGCAACTTTAAGAAGTCCCAGGAAGAAGATGACGATATTCGACCTATACTGGACTGGAAGCGTAGTGGAACTAGGCCTCAGTGGAATGAAGTATCGTCACATAGTCCTGTCACAAAGAGCTACTGGGCACAGTGGGACAGTTTAGTCCTAGAAAATGACGTGCTTTGTAGGAAATGGGAATCGAACGATGGCAAGGAGGTGACCACACAAGTGATAGTACCACGACGTGAAGTGGTCCCCCTGCTTCAGGAGATACACGATGGCGCTTCTGGTGGACACCTGGGAATCAAGAAAACTCTACTGAAAGTGAGACAGCGGTATTACTGGCTCAATTGTAGAGAAGACATAGAGCAATGGTGTCGGAAATGTACAGCATGCGCATCCGTGAAAGGACCACAGACTAGGAGCAGGGGCAAGCTTCAGTTGTACAATGTAGGAGCCCCATGAGAACGCATTGCCATCGACGTTGCTGGACCTTTCCCAGTGACAGATGACGGAAACAAATACATAGTGGTGATACAGGACTATTTCACAAAGTGGCCTGAAGTTTTCGCCATACCCAATCAGGAAGCGACGACAGTAGCGAAAAAGGTGGTTGAAGAAGTAGTATGTCGGTATGGCGCACCTTTGGAGATCCATTCCGATCAAGGCCGCAACTTCGAATCTGCGCTGTTCCAGGAAATGTGCACTCTTCTGGGGATTTACAAGACACGCACAACACCTGCGCACCCACAGTCGGACGGAATGGTGGAGAGGTTTAACCAGACCCTGGAGAATCACCTGGCTAAGGTTGTCGATGACCATCAGAAAGATTGGGACCGGTATATTCCACTATTTCTGATGTCTTATCGATCAGCAGTGCATGATAGCACGGGCCATACCCCAGCAAGAGTGAATTTCGGCAGGGAGATGAGACTTCCAGTCGATACCATAACCGGCGTGCCACCTGACAAGACTAAGCCAGTTACGGACTTCGTAAGTGACCTCCAAGATCAATTGGATGAAGTGCATAAACGAGTGCGTGAGAATAGCCTGCACACTAGCGTTAAAATGAAAACTCGATACGACCGCAATGCCAACGCCAAGGGATTTGAGGAAGGTGCACTGGTTTGGCTCCACAACCCACTTCGACGAAAAGGGAAGTCGCCGAAACTTCAAGCTCGATGGGAGGGACCCTACACCGTGATAAAAAGGATCAACGACGTTACCTACCGCATCAAGAAAGGGTTACGAGGGAAACCTAAGGTAGTCCACGTGGATAGATTGGCGCCGTATCACGGATCTAATAATGCTCGGGACGAGCATGACTAAGAGGGGGGCACTGTTACGCCGTGAAACTTGAGTACGCTATATCTTCGACGGAACCAAGGGTAGCATCAAATAATTAAAACGCATTGCTGTGCGAAGCTTCGAGAATAGGAGTACATACTCAGGCCTGGCAAATTCTAGAAAAGTCCGACATACACTATTATTATTAGATGAAATTCAGTAGGTAGTTATGTGGGCGGATAAGGGAATTTGTACCTTCCGGTATTAGCAATAGAGTCGAAACTCGCATGTAAGGTGGTAGATAAGTACCTACTTACGAGAATAATAATAATGATTTATGGCCTCCCGATCAGACCCTATTGTTCTAGAATGTCCTTGAAACGTCGGTATCGAGAAATGTCGATGGCTTCGCATATAAATACGGGCCCCCGGCTAGAAGCGAGTTTTAGTTTGATTTCGTCAGCGATACAGAGCGAACTACCTAAGTGCTTGAAGTGATACCTAGCGACCTAAGCGATACTAAACGGAACTCTGAGTGTTTATAGTGATTGGTTATTTGTTGATTGGACTAATTTGTCATTGTTTTGTGGTGAATAAAGTTCTCTGCTAGTAAACCGGCATTTAATTACTCACGTTCGTAACACTATGATAGCACAATTCATAAGAAAGAGACTTCGCAACAGACCGTGCAGCAGGAATCGTGATATTTTAATTTCGCCATAACTTCAAAACCAAACGTCCAATTTTAATCATTCAAAGACCAAATATTATTTACATAAACTGTACTTAGTGATAAAATAATTTATTTTGATAAGGGTTAATAGCATGAGTAAAATAAATGCGTTTAAATGTAGTCCAAAAAAATCCAAGATTTTCAGATAAAAAAATAGTTGTTATGCCTCACTCGACATAGATAGGTATAGTGCTTCGCGGACTTTTTTGTAGACATTTATAAGATCTACAATTAATTAGAACATTTTATGGTTCTATCTTTTACAGTTTAGGCAGCGTACGCAAAATAAGTAATTTTTCTGGTTGATTTTTTACACCTAAACCTAAAT
The DNA here is from genome assembly GCA_030763345.1 of Mythimna separata. NCBI lineage: Eukaryota > Metazoa > Arthropoda > Insecta > Lepidoptera > Noctuidae > Mythimna > Mythimna separata. The sequence goes on along the minus strand of JAKKIA010000036.1, from coordinate 2,429,996 downwards.
ATCTTACGGAACCCTATTTTTTTCCAGAATAAAATTTAGCCTATGTTACTCGTGGATAATGTAGTTTTCGAATGGTGAAATTATTTTTAAAAACGGTCCAGTAGTTTTTGAGCCTATTCATTACAATCAAACAAACAAAGTTTTCCTCTTTATAATATTATAGTATAGATATTATTCAATCTTACATTTGTTATTATTTAAAATTGAAGGTCTTTTCATACAAGGTATATAGAGATAACTCTTCCCCAGGTCTGGCCACACGACAAAGTACACAGTAGCATCACAACAGGTGCAAGTATCTGTCAGCGGCGTGGGAGTTGATGTAGCGCTCCCTCACACTGTCACATTACTGTTCACGCACTCTAAGAATTACAGCGCTGTTGGAGAGTAGACACTGCATAGCACACAGTTCCATTGTCTGTAAGAATGTGGTGAGGTGATGTAGTTGTTGTGGTCAGCATCTCAGCTCGCGTGTGGAGGTCGGTCGCGGTCGTCGCCGCGCGTGTGGAGCACGCAGGCGTGTGAGCTACGCATGCCGCAGCGAACACACGTCACGTGCCGCTGTCGGGGAATCGCGACCTTCGCACTCTTCACTGTGGAGAAAGATACATTCGTGAGTGTGTTTGTACGTGAAGTAATCTGAATGAGGGTACAACATAAAAAAATCACTAAAAATTGTGTTCTTCAGACAGGTACAGATGATGACTTGCGAGGCATAGTGAAGATCACAGTGGGCCTGGGAGCCGCGATGTGTATTATGGTGGCGTTACTGCAGGTGCTCAGCCTGTTAGCTGGCAGTAAGGTCAGGCTGCCAGTGCTGCTTAAAGCAGCCACCGCGGGCTTTCACTCAGCGGCGTTGTTGGCTCTGCTAGAATGTGATACGGGGCAGGTCAGTTAAGTTTACCTGTGAAGACGGTGCTGGTTAAGAGTGAAGTGACTATGGTGTTGGTATGACTGGCAGGATGTGGCGTGCGCGGGCGCCGCGGGCTGGGTGGCGGCACTGAGCTGGATGGCAGGCTGCGGCTCGCTGTGTGCGGCGCCGCTGCTGCTGCACGCTGAAGTGGCTGCCACAGCCACGCGCGTGCCCTCTGTCGGACTACTGTGTGGTACGTGTAAAAGCAGGGGCATAGATGGGACAGTGTGCATGCAGGAGAGCTAGGCTTGTTATTATACTCACGTGTTCCGGTTGCAGGTGTGTGTACACTATGCTGGCTGACAGCTCGACTGTGGGGCGGTGCGCCACTGCAGCTGGGCGTGGCTGCCAATGCCGTCTGCATTGCAGGCCAAGCACTACTAGCTATACTAGCTTTTATACTCGTGCTGGCACTTAGAGCACGAGCACGAGATCTCGAGCACAAGCCGAGATACGAGCTTGCGCGTGAGCGAGCTCGAGTTATACGGCACACGCTAGTGCTGCTGCTCACTACGTGCGCTACGCAAGCGGCCGGCGTGGCGTACGTGCAGCCCGCGGAGAGTCACGCTACGCGAGGCGTGCTGATAGCTGTGGCCGCTTGTGTCCAGGGCGTAGCGATGCTGGTGTGCTACGTGCTCACAGACCTGGAGTGTCTGCAGGCAGCGCGGCGCCTGCTGACGCTCTCATCACATAGCGAGTGGCAGGGGCCACCGGGGGGAGACGCTTCACATAGTCGTGAGTGAGATTCTATTTATTTATAAGTATCTACATATTTTATGGTAAAACCGAGCTAACTTACAAAGAATACCAAGTGTTAAATGGTCCGCTAATTTAACGTTTGAATCCCCAACCGGTCCTATGAGACCGCGCTGTTATTGTTTTACTATTGTGTCTCGTTTCGCGGGTATCTGAGTAATTAAACAAAAATGTTTATACTGTCCCCTTTTCGATTTTCCAGATCTTTACTTTGGGTACCTACTAATTAATGTTGTTTTATTAACCTAATACATGACTTCATTTCTTTCAAAATTTGTCTTAGTCCGGTCAAAATAGACTAATTAATTGGGGTGAGGTTACAATAATTCGCACTTGGCTGAAAATTGGTAGGTTTGTTCAATACACTATTATAAAGGAAATGTGAAAAGTCCTCATCGATCCGGCACGTGCAAAAAAATATACACGCGGTCAAAGGTCACAAAAATGGGTTTTTCTCGTTATTAAGCAAAATGGTAAGTTTTATCATAAAATTAGCTCAGACAAAAATTATAGATCAGACAATTATCTATAAATATGTCTAAATACTTTTTTCCTAAGAGCCACCGTTTTTGAGATATAACTGACCGCGTGTATTTTTTTTGCACGATCGATGAGGACTTTCCACATTTCCTTTATAATAGTGTATTGAACAATCCTACCAATTTTCAGCCAAGTGCGATTTATTGTAACCTTGGATGTCTAAATTGACCGGACTATCTGTAAAGGTTTGGGTTTATAACGTTTTGAACACACAATTCAATCCATAAATTTAGTCTTAAGACTAAATTTATGGATTGAATAACCTCCCATTAACTAACATACTCTTTCGGGTTGTTTCTCGTGAATGTTAAGTTCTGAGCTATTGTCATCTCAATGTTGTAGTGTACATAAAGCAAGGTCGTGAGGTGGAATGCTCCTCATCACACGTGTCTGCCGCTAACACCTACTGGCAAGCGCCGTCGTTGGAGAGCCCTAACACCATGTACAGGTGAGGACTGACACTCTGCAGGGTTAGCCAAGTCGATAGTCTACCATCGCTATCAGTACGTCTCCTCTCAACGTTAAGTCAAGTGGTCAAAACAAACGAATAGAAAATTTGTAGCCAAGTTCGCATCGTATTAAATGATAGAATGAAATGTAGCGTTTCTACGATGCTCATGGTTCAAGGCTCAAATTCTGTAGTTTTGAGGTTCTTACACCGAGGCGTTATCGTAGGTAGAAAGAGGTTCAACACGAAACGGTCATTACTTGGCTAGGCCTGCTGGACTCTCTGTTATTCAGTAGCGATGTACAGTTTAGTTGTTCAGCTGGTAATGTCTTGATCTGTTCTAACATGGTCGGTTGTTGTACAGGCGGCAGTCAAGCGGTGCGTGCGTGGCGGACATAGTGCGGGGCGTTCAGCACGAGCACAGACTGATGTCACCGCGCACGCATTCGCGAACACTCTGCGATCTCATACCCCCAGGTACACCGATTTGAACAAGCAATATATACAGACCACTTCCAGTAGCCTGATTTACTTAAAATCAAACAAGTCAATAATATCGTTGAAGTTTTATGGTCGTTCGATCAAAGTCTTACTCAAAATTGGTATTGATTTATGTTATTTGAACGGGGTTCAAAAGAACGACAATTCAATTAACTTGAAACTAAATGGCTTATTGCCAGTCGGACGACTTTCAGGCTCAATTAATGGATGTGAATACGATACTGGATAAACGGCTAAGTCACTACGATATCGTTACAGTTTTAATTATGTGAATCGGGCTACAAATCTCTTAGGTTACTTGATTCCAGATTACATACGAGTATATAAATGTACCTAACGAATGTGTCTCTTGACAGACGGTGAAGGAGTGCACACGTGCACACAGCCGCAAGTATCGCACTTGTGTGTGGAGCTCCGCGTGTTGCCGCACGACACAGACACGCGCGCGCGCTCCTACAGGGACAGCACCGACACGCCTAAGGTAGAACAACGTCTTCTTCTTCTTCCTGTCTCATATTAATTAGGTTCGGCGCAACACGACTTTCTCTTCCATTCTGTCCTGTCACCCTTCAAGGTAGAACAAGTAACAGCCATAAAAAATTGCTTTTCACTTAACTTCTAGTTTAAACTTTAATTTTTATATTGTCTTTTTATTCAAGACGACTATCCACGAGAGCACTACCGACAAACTGTACTGCAGTTTGGCAAAAGAATATGTAAAAATATTTACGGTTTTTTTGTTATAAATCAAAAATAAAGTTCCAATATCAGTAACAAATGCAGATAGAAATTCACTTAAGGTTCTATAGACACGTACCACAACCACACACTTCTTCTAGTTGCATTTTTAGAATTAATATGTTGAAGAGGTAACGTTGTAGCCAGTGATTGCGGACAGACTAATTCATTGATGGCTGCATAGCGATAGTGGTTTAGTCGATATTACCCATATGGTTGCGTTCGACGGCCAAGTGGACGAAGGTAATGTCAACTTGTAGTCTAATCCTTATCATCATTCCCCAGGATAGCTGCACGCTCTGTACCGCGTCTAGCCCGGACGTGTCGGCGCGTCCTTTCAAGAGCTGTCTCAAGCAGCGCCCGACACAGTTGTCGTCTAGCAGCTCATTGCCGTCCATCAACCGCGAGTGTAGCACCGAGCAAGCTGACTCACACATAGAACTAGACACGCACACAAGTGACGTGACAGCTCCACACAGCACGTTCACACACACTGACAAAGTGCTGCACAAGATCTCACATGACCTGGACTTCCTACTCAATAGGACGCCGAGCCGAGCTGCCGACCACTGCTCACAACACATAGAAGAAGCACCCACTTAGTTGTCAGTAGATCAGGGTACTAGTGTAAGTTAACAAGCGATTAGTGACAGAGAAACGGGGTGTGATCTGACAAACTTAGAGATAATAATGTACTTATATAATGTACTTAAAAGAGATTGTATAAATGTACATTCATAACTACTTTGTACCTTAGTATAATAGGAAATTTATAATTTTAAAATATGATTTTAAAAACAACGAACAATTTATACGTATTTGAAGAGTTGTAAATAAATGAGAAGTGAAATATTGTAAGATAATAATTGTAATAAAAAATAATTATATTTTTGTATATTTTGAAATTGTTGTATTTTTTTTTCAATCAATCATTCATGGCAAATTAACCTCTCAGGCCCCAGTGTCCCGTACAAGCTAACTTAACCCTTATTTTTATGACAGTAAGGTTTTAGTTAGCTCATCATCATCAACATTTCAGGCGAACGACATCCACTGCTGGACATAGGCCTTTCTCAAGCGTCACAACAATGACCGATTCTATGCGTCTTGCATTCATCAGATTCCCGTGACCCTCACCAGGTCATCAGTCCACCTTGTGGAAAGCCTTTCAACGCTGCGTCTTTTGGTACGCGATTGCCACCTCAGAACCTTTCATCCTCAATTGCCATCTGTTCTACTCGTACTCGACTAGCAATGTGTGAAGTTCACTGGTACGTGTTTAATAAAATATTTCTTTATGACTTATTTATTTTCAGCTTAAGGGTTTATAAAACAATGACGACTACCGCCAACATTAACGACTTGTTCAATATTGAAGCGATTGACGCGCTCCGATAAAGTTGAAGAGAAATAATGATGAGCAAACACAATCAATTTTATTCTTTGTTGTGTACATTGTTCTTGGGGTACCGTGCACTGATTTGATTGATGTTTATCATAGGTTAAAAGTACCTACTATAGGTATCAGGAGTTTCGAAGGTTATCTTCTAGGATAGATGATGTGATTATTTAAAACTTAAGTGGACCCTTCAAAATGTTGTTGTGGTGTGATCATGAATATAGTCGACTGTGTAGTTACAGTCAACGTTCTACAGCAGTGTAGTGACTAGAATGATTTTATAACAGACTTCTATTACATGAATTTATCGGTTGGAAATTTTAAAGCATATAATAAAAGTACGCGGACCCTGGTCTCCAATCATATTTATTGCAATTAACACGAATGAGGTGCTCATCAAAAGAGAGGGCATGTCAGACATTACTGACTAAAACTCACCTATGTTACCACGGCTTTAGAACGCAGAGGGTAAATGCCATCATTTGCGCAGCGCTAAGTAAGATAGTGGTTCTGTGGTCACATGTTGTAGTTTGAGGTATATGCCCGAACAAAGTGAGTAAAAAAGTAGTATTTTAAGAAGTAACGAAGTGCAACACATTTAGTTATTAGTGCGGAAAAAAGCGAAGGCGGAGCTGACACCGGCGGCGGCGATCTCACGAGTAGAGGCGAGCGAAGTGGCACTCGCTGACTGGTATTGCGTCTCCTCTCCGATCAACAATTCTTAACTGCCATGGCTGCACGTGTGATCTTTACTATAAATGGGATATATTAATTTTGGGAAATATTTTAAGTTTTTAGAACTAGCGTCGTCATTTAAAATACAAAATACAGTCCTCCTCAACACCTACACTTAAGTACTCTTCATATCTCTAAAACTGAATATACAACATGTAACATAATTAACCTATCACATACCCACGAAACGAGACACAATAGTAAAACAATAACAGCGCGGTCTCATAGGACCGGTCGGGGATTCATGAACTAACGCACAGTCCCTTGGGGGCCATTGTAGTCATCATTATGAAAAACTTTTACTAAAAAGAAATAAGCGAACATAAACGTATGGATCAGCTGATATTTTTTTCTCGATTTCAGGGTTTGGCTCCCCTCAAAAGGATGTGCGTTAATTATGTTACATGTTGTATAAAACAAAGAAAAAGTATCATAACTATAATTTCGTAAGCATTGTATTTTAAAGCAGATATTTACTATCAACTGTATTTGAGAAGTGTTAAAGTCGAATTTTTAACAAATATAATCTAGACTTATGAAAGTATAAAAAGTGTCACGAATTTTAAAAGGTGCACGTCTCACCCCGATTCGTTTCATGAAAGTTTTAAAGCAGTATCCTTTGAATTCAGTCTCAGGTTAAAACGAGGTTTTAGTGCCTGTTTACTGGGTCAAGTTATGTCTATTAATGTTGTGGACAGGACACTGCAACGCGGCCTAGTTTCTTAGAGGTTTGCTGCTGAACGCCAGTTATCCGAAGATTTGTAAGTATTAAGGCTTTTGAGGTAATCAAAAGCCTTTTGTAACTGTCAAACAGACTGTAGCCTGTTTATGAAGAAACTAGCTGTCCCCTGCGGTTTCATCCGCATTTCTCGTTACTGCTCCGCTCCCGTGGCTTATAGCGTGATGGTATATAGCCTATAGCATTTCTCGATAAATGGGCTATCTAACACTGAAAGAATTTCAAATCGGACCAGTAGTTCCAGAGATTACCCCCTACATACAAACTTACAAACCTACAAACTTACAAATTTTACCTCTTTATAATATTAGTATAGATATAGAGGGTGGTTAGCAGTGCCCACATCTTTCTTGGGTTTGTACAACCAATGGATACATTAGAGACGCCATTAATCAGTTTCAACCATAATTTATTTATTTAAGCTTCATGTACAGTGGTGGTACATAGGCATCCTCTACCAGTCAACCTTTGGGTTTAAAAAAAACAACATGTGGTAGGTTTGCATAATAAATAAATAACAAAATAATGCCAAAAAACAATTTACGAACATTGGAATATTATTATAACGCTCAATTTAAAGGAAAGAGTGAGTCGTTTTATATTCTAAGAAGCATTTCTCTTCACTTTGAGGGAATGGTACGTGGTCACTTTAGATAATACATTTGAATGCGGCGCGGTTTTCTCGCGAATTTCTAGCGATTCAGTAATATCAATTGTTCCTTTATGTATTCTGATTTTACTCCCAAATAGATGTAAAATGTATAATGAAAAGGTAATTTATAAAATATTGGCATTTTATATTATTTATTAAATTTCTTTTGTAGCCACTACACAACGCTTAGGTAAGTACCATTTTCGAAAATAAAATGGTTTTCATTTTTATAAACCCAAATAGCCTAATACGTCAAGATTTTATTCATGATTATAGGAATAAAAACTGTTTCATTTTTGTAGGCTCAGTGGTAACAGATAAAAAATAAAACCATTTTTCCTTAGCTAAATAATTATGTTATTTTATCTCCGCTCTGGTAACCTAAGTATAATGACGGACTTTTGGAGCAAGAGAAGTGAAAAAATATTTTAGCATTTGCTCATACAATTTATTTCTTTCAAAGGTATACATAAATTAACTATGAAAAAAATTCTTGCTTGATCTTTTATGTAGATGTGATTAATAGCTCTTCTGCGTGTTATAAAACTATAAAAGATTTTTGAGCGGTTACTTAATATTTCTCACCCTATCATATTACGTTTGCATGATATAGAATTATCTTTGTTACAAAAATATCTGGTGAGAATGGTTGCTAGCTTGATTAATGCATCCCATTGTAAGAAAAAATCTTATGCGTTTCTTGAGGGGTCAAAAGTTTTGAAATAGGTAGGGTCGGGTGTCTCACATTGAACCAGGCAGCTACATTGAACCACCGTCGAATCTCGAAAATGCGACATTGCCAAACCGCGCTAATATGAGTGAAAGAGAGGTATTTACGTTCCGTTCCTGCCCACTAGTTTGCGTGGCGATCGTGTGCAAAGTGGCTGTGTGAGGAGTATTCGAAAGCAAACTGACTCAAAAAGTAAATATTTTTTGCCAATTTCATTCTTTTTTAGCTTTTTTCGTTTAAATAATATCAATTTATTTATATATACACTGTTTTCTGCGGTTATTTAGCAATTAAAAGCGCTATAATTCGTGATTTTAAGAGATTGATTTGCCGGTAAAATTTTGAGTTTAGTGATAAAACGTGGTGTGTCTCACATTGAACCACCTGAGGGTGTTACACATTGAACCACGGTTTACTGTGTACACCCCAGTCGTTAAAGGAGTGTTTTTTACAATTATTTTAATTTAATTTTAATTATGGAAGGTACTTTTGTTTTTATAATTAAAAACTGTTACTTTTGTTTTTATTATTAAAATATGATAAGAATTTGACTGAAAAGGTTTTGTGATGTATAAAACTAAGACTCTCGGTTTAATTGCATATGATTTAAAGTGATTTTTATAAATATAAGGCTGATTTTTATTATTACTGTTTATTATTATTATTATTACAAAGTATTTGCCTTATAAATTGAACAAGAAGACATCGTTAATAAGGTGTCTCAATGTGGACGATACCCTGGTTAAATGTGTACCACCTGTGGTACTCATTGAACCAAAAATCATTTTTCATAAAAACCTGTTTTACACCGAAACTAAAAGGAAAATGAGAAATTAATGTTTTACAAAATTGAAGCTAAATAAATATGCTAACTATACACAAAAAATTAAAGGCATTGATTGAACATCCAGCCCACTATGAGACTTTGAAATTTACCTGGTTCAATGTGGGACAACTTACCATACATGATTACAAAGGTGCTTTTTAATGGTTTTTTTTTTCGGTACATTGGATGAAAAAAACAAATTAATTAGAAAATCATCAAAGTATTTTGTGGTTGGGTTAATTTTATCTTGCATGGGTTTTTTTTCTGGTAGGGGTGTGTTATAAATCATCAGAATGACTTATAACACAGGTGAGTTTTAGCTAGTAAACGTCCGACAATTTCTCCAAGGGCCCTCGCCTACGGCGAAAACGTAGAAAAAAAATAGATTGGGAAGTTATTTTATACGCATAAAACTATCTAAACCTTTAATCTTTTTGTATTTTATACACGTTGGTACTTACACATTTTTATCTTTATGTTTGTATATCACAGTTAGTTAAATGTTTGTAAAAATAAATTGTATAATTATGTAAAAACGTATTTAGGCAGTAAAAAAATAAGTGCAAAAGTCTTGTGGGTTTGGAAACGTTATTGTGTAGTTACGGATACCTACGTAACACAAGCAAGTTTATTGTGGGTGATTTATGTAGTTAGCATCCTCTAGCAGTTGATACAACGCCCACCGATATTAGTACCGTACCAGTAAACACAACTAAAAGGTTATTACTGTTACCTTGAGACCATCTTTGTCTGAGTAATTGTGTACTTTGATGTTGTTTATGTTAACAAGTTAGGCTTGTCTAATCGTTTATTTTGGGCTTAAAATGACGTCTTACTTTTACTAAATTTTAACATAATATATGATTAACACATTGAATGATATTGTCATTCAAGAAACTCAAGTATATCGGGCATATTACTCTTTATTATATTGTTTAAATTGATGTGTAAAAGTGTAATTAATAAACAGTGTTATAAACACCATTTGTATACCATGGTATCTCATGTATGACTATTGACTGTAATAGTCTTCTATGAAAATTTCTTATAAACACATTCTGTGGATGCGAGAAAGGATAATTTTCTCGTTCTATTTATAATATCTGAGGTATTATGTAAATACATAAGAATAGCTAAGGAATGTGCCCGAGGCCTATATTGACATTATCAGAGACATGTATCGCGATTCCGTGTCCTCTGTCCAGACCGCTGTTGGCGAATCCAAAGTCTTTCCAATATCTGTTGGCGTTCACCAAGGATCGGCTCTCAGCCCGTTCTTGTTTAACGTGGTGCTCGATGTAGTTACGGCATGCATCCAAGACCAGCCTCCATGGCTAATGATGTATGCCGATGACATCGCCCTCGTTAGCCAGAACAAAGCCCAACTTGAGCGGAAGGTCAACATTTGGAAGGACACGCTGGAAAACGGCGGTCTGAGACTAAATGTGGCGAAGACTGAGTACATGTCCTGTGGCAGCACGGATTCAAATACCATCCGAATAGGTTCGGACCGGATCACAAGCTCCGATACGTTCAGGTACCTTGGATCCGTGCTGCACGAGTCTGGCAATGTGGACGACGATGTCCAAGCACGTATAGACGCGGCTTGGTCGAAATGGCGAGAGGTAACGGGCGTTGTATGCGACCGCAAAATGCCTCCGAAGCTTAAGGGACAGATATATAAATGCATCATACGTCCTGTCCTCCTGTACGGCGGCGAGTGTTGGCCAGCACTGGGCAGACACACCCAGGAGCTTCGCGTCACGGAGATGAAGATGCTGAGGTGGATGAGCGGCGTAACGCGATCCGATCGCATACGCAACTCATTCATCCGAGGTAGTCTTGGTGTCCGTGACGTGGGGGAAAAACTGCAAGAGTGTCGTCTGCGATGGTATGGCCACATCATGCGCCGCCCTATGGAGTACGTTGGCCGGAGATGCATGAATATGGCTGTCCTTGGCGGTAGGTCGCGTGGTCGCCCTCGCAAGCGCTGGCTGGACGTCGTCAAGTCCGACATGAGAGCCAATGGCCTTACTGTCAAGGATGTAGAAGATCGGGCAAAGTGGAGCAAGCTAAGCCGGAAGGCGGACCCTGGCAAAAGCCGGGACTAACGCCTAGAAGAAGATAAGAATAGCTAAGGAATGTTGAAGAACAAAGTTCAGGTAAATGTCTTTCCAATATGTGTTTGTATTACGATTGTTTACCAGTAATGAGGAAAGTTCCGCAGTTGAAGATGATCAGACTTTGTTAATGTTATTTGTTTTTGTTCGAGATTGTGTGCTTGTGGGGACACGAGTGTCACATCATTATTAGGTTTTGGACTATTATAAAATGTCAGCCGATAATTATTTATTGGCTCCATTAGGGCTGCGGGATTCAATAAAAGATTATTTTTTTAGTTCGTAAAAGTATGCCTGCGTTCCCTTTTATTTGCATTCCTTTCCCTTGCAGAGAGATAGAGCCGTCGAAGCAGCCCCAAAAAGAAGTGACGATCTAGATGTGGTTCATATATAGATCAATTCGTCGGCGACGCCTACAAAATGCAAAAGAGTGTCCTGATTTGCGTGTGAAGTATGTAAAAACATCAAGCTCCGTCTCAGTCAGAACGTATCATTCCTAAGAATCTTCTCCAGACAGAGACGAGTTTATCTAAACTCGTAGAATAGTTTAGTGGTGGCACTCTAATATTAATAGCTTCATGTTCTACAGACACAACATATTTTAACGCTATTTTATTCAGCTGCGGTTCGTTTGCAAGATTTAAGGATTGCTTAAATACTAGATAGTTAGTTTCGACTGGCCTGTTAGTCTAGTGGTTAGTGGCCCTGATTGCTACGCCGGAGGTCGTGTGTTCGATTCCCACCCAGGAAAAAATGTTTGTGTGATGAGCACGATCATTTGTTCTGTGTCTGGGTATAATTTATCTATAATATGTATGTATTTAGAAATATATAAGTATGTTTATCAGTTGTCTAGTACCCATAACTCAAGCTCTGCTTAGCTTGGGACTAGATGGCGTTGTGTGAAAGTTGTGGAATATATTATTATATATTATAGGAATATATTAGTTAAGATGTTTTTGTTGGAGTTGGTATTCTGAATTCAAAATTCCGTTTAAGTTATAGTTCAATTGAAAGTAGCGTTTACTTTGGTATCTAAACTCATACATACATATGAGAGATGTAACTCAGAATTTCTGTTATATTAATCCTGCAAATGTCGCGACAGCGTTTTCAAATCCCGTTGGATTAGAACCAGAATTGCTGTTTGTTTAGGAATCCATTATTGAAATCTATGTTTGTTTTCACATTCAGCCGATGTTGTTTAGTCAGCAAAACAAATGAATTGGTTTGGATACCAAATATGAGTGGAATTGTGAGATTGTAAGCTTTGCAAATTTGCAACCAGTGTGCTAAGTGATATTCATGTTCGAGTACCTAATATGGCTATTTTATGAAAAAATCATTCAATTGGGTAACACGTATCGAGAGGGCAAATATCAATGAAGCCCTCTCGATACGTCTGGGGATGCATTGATGCGAAATAAACACAGTATAACAAAATCAAATAAACGCATATTATGCCCGTCAATCATATCTTAATCAATATACAATTTTCGCTGACCTGAGTGGAAAAAACCTAAAAAAATGCATTTGATTCTTTTATTGGTTAAGCGCTTGGAGCGGGCTAATCGGAACGCCGAACGTCATAAACGTTTTTGTCACATTAACGTAAAACAAATTCGCACTAGGCACTTTATATATAACAACCAATACTATTATTTGCAAGTAAGATAGCGGTGAAGACGCTTTTTATTAGTATATGACTAAAAACATTCGTTTAGTTTACTGAAAGTTGCTCCGTCAAGAGTGCCACTCCCTAAGGCCGCTTCTAACAAGGTAGCCTGAGTCCAAGCAGTGTGAACATTATAAAGCTGATTATGCTATGCTGTTAAACGTTAAACACTACACTGTCGTTTAATTACTCAGATACCCGCGAAACGAGACACAATAGTAAAACAATAACAGCGCGGTCTCATAGGACCGGTTGGGGATTCAAACGTTAATTATAGCTCCTGATAGATTTTGTGGCAGAATTTCAGACAGTGTTCAGATAACCATGGTGTTATTACTTAGTGTGCTGTGATTGGAACATGTTATACTTTGGGAAAGCCCTGGGGAGAAGCTTATATATACATAGTGTTAGTTTAGTTACGTAGGTAATGCTTTAAACAGTTAACGAGGCTCCCATGTGTTATTGTGTTAGCGTTATACTAATAACGTCTTTTAATGACAATTTAAATGTAACAATAAAATCATTTACAATATAGTAAATTTGATCACATTAGAATAAACACGGCAGAACCAAAATGGCTGACTTAACCCGAAGAATCTTCAAACTAAAGTGGCAGTAGGCATATTGCTCGGTTGATACGGCCGAAAGATTCTTTAGTGGTTGCCGCGTATTGGAAGATACAATTATCGTTGGAAACCCTATCTTATGGTGGACCGATGACCTGGTGAAGGTCGCGAGTATCCGATGGATGCGAGATGCACAAGACTAGTTGTTGATGCGACACTTGGGATTGGCCTATGTCTAACAATTAATGTATTTCGATTGCAATAATGATGATGACAACAATACAATAAATTAAATCAATTAAAAATGGATAAAAATAATTCAAATAGAATAAAATTAAAAATTTTATGACTATTAAAAAATAAACATGAAAGTATCACAATAATACAATTGAATATATTATGTTACTGTCAAATACCACAAAGGTTGTCAAAATATAAACACATTGTGTTTGTAGTAGTTAAATGCAGTTGTTTTTGATAAACAGAGCCGCAAGACAGTTTTATTATAGTATTATGACTACTTTGCCTAATTTAATTAAAAACATAATTTTAACTTCCATAAATAAGGCAGCAAAATCCAACATTTCCAGCTTTAAAGCTTTAAGAAACATTAATCGATCAGCTGATTATTTGCCGTCATTTTATATAAGCTGTGCAGCCACAGAAAATGTGGATTGAACGAATCTATTGTGCATCAATTCATTAGTTACAATTTTCACCATAATAATATCGAAAGAACATGTATTGTTTTATTGTGTAAAGCATTTTTGTTTTAATCATCTATTTATTATTTTAATAATTTTATCTATTTATATCACATTGCAAAGCAAGACATAAATGTTTTTAATTGCCAACAATATTTTTAAATGGTCTGCGTATAAAAGAAGTTAGAGTTTTGAAAACATGTTCCTACTAAGTTTATACATACGGCACTTTTTATATAGACCATATACACGTCCTACAAATACAGCAGAAGCTGGTACACCTACTCGTATATAATGTTTATAAAGAAAGGTTCTACTAAAACATAAAGGTGTCTACAACATTTTCCCTGAGTTTGTAATGTACGTGCTTAACTAACACCATTTGACCTCGACGTCTATAAAAGACGTTAAGACGCCCCTATTTTCTCGAGTCACTGCGAACTAATTTTCTTAGAGCATTTTCACACGACCGACTGAAGGTTAACTACGGTCTAGCTAGTCAGACTTACGTGGGATGCCAATCATGAATTAATAAGGTCAGACTTTACTAGCCTGGCCTCGTTTAGAAAACATGCCTACCGAAGACTTTCGTAGACAGAATATCTGAAGTAATGTTACGCTTACGATATTAAAACAAACGGTTTTGATACAGTTTTAAAACAGTATAATTTCAGATAACTTTTTGTAGCAACATCCAACTTACAATAAAGGATATCAGCAGTTATCTTTAATGATATTGTACTGAGAATGGTTTCTGTTCCGTAAAGTCTATCCTGTTTAATCATGCAGTAATTAAATAAAGTTAAATGAGCATTTGAAGTTGCAGCGTAAAGGATATTGCTTTTATTAGCTCTGGAATGCTTTTAGTATGCTTCTGGAATATCGAGTTCGTTATTATACAGGTAATGGAATGAGATGGTTAGTTTTTTTCTGTTTATTGGATGAGTTTTTATTAAAGACCTGTTAGTTATTACTCTGTTGGTTTTGGTTTTCTTATCATGTACCCTTGTAATATATTTACAAAGTTCTTCAGTCCATAAAGTAGCGGGCAGTGCACTGAGTGTAATTATTGCGTTATTGTGTTGTTATTTATACGAAAAAAAACATAAATATTATGGAAATGGGAGTCAAATTCAATATGAGGTTGTCGACAGGACAGATAAAAGAATTGAAGTTCTGAACACAAACTATTGATAACGTTAAATCAGTTTACCTATTAAAATTTGAACCATGTATCGTTATGAAGCAAAGCGTTACCGTAATATCGTTATCGTAATAACAACATACCAAATTTTTAACGTTATTCAAATCCCTGGTAGTCTATACTAATCTATACTAATATTATAAAGAGGTAAAATTTGTAAGTTTGTAGGTTTGTAAGTTTGTGTGTAGGGGGTAATCTCTGGAACTATTGGTCCGATTTGAAAAATTCTTTCAGTGTTAGATAGCCCATTTATCGAGGAATGCTATAGGCTATATACCATCACGCTACGACCCACGGGAGCGGAGCAGTAACGAAAAATCTGGGTGAAACCGCAGGGGACAGCTAGAAGTAATATACTCGAAATATTTATTATGAGAACATTGTTCGCAACATTTAAGATCGTAAACATGTTTCGCGTAGTTGTCGAGGCAGTTCATTTAGACACGACGTTATTTGTTAAACTGCCTCGATGGTCTAGTAATCGCAAGAGCGATTGCTGAGCGTGGGATCTTAGGTTAGATGCTCTGTTCAGGCAAAAAGTTTTTCCATTAGAAATTACTCTGTAACTGCCCGAAGGTTGGAAGTTGGTGTCGTGATACCCCTGTGCCTCGGAAAGCACATAAAGTCGTTGGTCCAGCGCCTGATATCTCTCCGGTCGTGTCGGATTGCCGACCCACCGGAATATAAGAGTATAGAAAAATAAGAGTGCAATTGTGTTTGCGTACGCACTTGTGCACTATAATATCTCCTGTGTGCTTGGCTAATCTCTGTTGAGATTGACCGCCGTGATCGAAATTTGGTCGGGAGAATTATTAATTTGTTTAATATTTATGTGTGTCAACACAAATTGCCATGGTATGTTTTTAAAAACTATAGGATGAGAAAATGAAGATGTAACTTTTGTTTTATTCAGCGAGAGATTATTATACTGAGACAAGTTGGCGTAAACAAGATGAACGTTATTACAATGTTTTTATGTTTGAGGTGTTTCATGAATTATTCTGGCCTAATTTGCGTCGCTACCGGCTACAAGGCAGGTCATTAGTTGACAGATTTTTTATCATAAAATTGGTGATAGGTACATACCGTCACCTGTGCTAAAGGAATCAGTCATATTTATAATTTTCTGGTGTATGATATTATTTTTCTTTCTTTCCTATCATGACCTACTATTGTTACTAATATGAAAGTTGGTGTAATTGAATATTTTTTTATAAAAGAAGATTCTGACTGATTAATATATTAGCGCACAGCCAAAACTACTGGGACTAGGAACGTAAAATTGTTAGCAAAAGGATTAAGAAGGAGATTAACCTTAATTTAATTAACCTGTAAGGGGGTGATGAGGGGGTATTTGTTTGTATATAAAATCTCATTCCGTATAGCAGAATATTTGAAAGTTTGCACAAATAGTAACCTAAGTAAATGACAGAGGTTATCATCGTTTGTTTTCAGAACTACCCTCAATAGTATAATTTTAGGGGCTTTAAAGATTTTATGGAGGATTTCATGTGCAAATAAACTTGAAACTGGGCACAAATTCTAATCAAAATGAATCATAAAGACAGTCAATGACATTTTCTTAAAACTGCCATTAAAATACAGTTTAAAAGGGGTGTTAAAGTTTTTAAGAAAACTTTCTCGCAAACAAAATCTCTGGCAAAGTGCTAGTTAATTACCCAATTATGATGTCGACACAGAACTGTGTTCTAATTTGTGGAATAACGTAGAATTTATAGCTAGTCTGCAATACATTTTCCGTGATTCCGTGAAATGGAACTCGTGACTCGCATTTTGTACTATAATATAAACGTACTATCATAACATGTGGTTACACAAGAATATTTTTTAGAATAATATTATGTGATCTGTCAGCGGAACTTAAGTATAGGCCAGACGCATTCAATCCAGCTTTAGATGCTGGACCAAGGATCACTCAGCCAACCATTGTTAATCGTAAATTTGTATAACATCCGCTGAATTGCTACCATCTGGTTCATGCTTAAGGCATTCAAACAGAGGTCACCTTGGTGGGTGTTAATCAAGTCTACCATTGTGTTAATTGTCACTTTGGATTACATCTTCACTCTTCACGGATTAAAACTAGCAAGGTCACCTCGATTGGGACGCTGGATTGCATCGGTCTGGCCCATGCTTTACTTTCGTCTGGCGTAACAGTACTCAAGGAACTGTACATTGTATGAGTAACCACAACCCCTTTAGGGAATGCAGTGTTCAGAATTTCTCCTAGTTTGTACTGTGTTACAACAGTGAACCAGGACTCCGGGAGTAGTAGTCAGTACAAACCACGACTTAGTCAACCACAGCGGAACAGATTACTTCAAAACTGTATATTGATAGAGTTTAGATCTGTTATTCCTAGTTTTGATTAATGTTAACCATGTTTAACTAGATATTTGTGAATTAATGCGAGAAGTTGTGTCGTTTATTTAACACATTGCTCAAACTGTTTAGTTGTTAACGAATATTGTGAAAGTTATTACAATTGAAGATTGGTATGGTTCTTCAATTATTGATATTAGGACTTTGCTTTAGGAAGCTACGCGGCATTTTTTCATCTAACATACCACAGTTTCTGATGAAAAAAGTTTTTCCGGTGATGATAGTTGGGGAAACATGAGCTACCTATGTCATGATAATATATGGCTCTGAAATATGATCGCTCCTAATGAGCCTTATGTGAAGCCTTAAAGTCACGCATCAGCCTACGGAAAGAATTCTTAATACTCCGAATTTCTTTTTGATCGAATCACAAAGACAATGAATTAAAGACGGTCACCCATCTATTGATTGACCTCAGCAAATGTTACTTAACCATAGAGATCAACCCGTGCGGCTATTATTGGTTAGCTGAATAACAGATGATTTTTGGAAGAATTGAGTCAATCGTAATGAATATTGTAACATGAGCGTGGATCGAAAGAGAATTACTTGTTTCCTTTCAAACCTATTGAGTACAAGTTTATATTGATGGTAAATAAATACCACTTTAATTCAAGAACTAGTGTAGAACAAATATAAAGTAAGTACAATTTTCTGTCTCTAATGAAACGATATTGCTCCCCGAGGCAGAGGAACGTTCAGCAAAGAGCAAAGTTTAATCCACTGCGTCCTTAAAATTGCATTGATTTTACAGAACTTTACGGTAACCTGCAACTACGTAAACGATTGTTTAGCAAACAAAGACGGGAAAACCTTGTTGGTAACTATGTAACTTAGAATAAAATAACATTTATGCAACGCAGGTATTACAACAATAAAAAAATATTTAAACAAAAGTTAAAGTTTGATTGCCGAATCGTAATTCGAGAATTTTTCTAAATATCAATTTTTTTTTATGAATATTTTTTTAACAACATTTTCAATCTTTTTCATTTAGTTGAGTTATAAAATATTTTTTTACTTGAAAATTTCAGGATGCTAGGCCAACAGAAAGTGTCTTGTAGGTTTTGATTTACTTGCAAGACTCGTGTTGCTCAAACGGCCTTGAATTTAAATTGCGTTGACTTAGAAGTTTTATTATTTTACTATTCCAAGGGGTAGCAGACTTGGGCCTTAGATAATATTTTTAAACTTAATACCTTCTTGCGTTTCCGAGAAAACGATCAAGTCAGACAGAATAACGGACAACAAAGTGATCCTATAAGGGTTCTTTTTTTTGCAGATTGAGGTATGAAACCCTAAAATCAAATGGTTGTCTACTTTTTGATTTTCTTTGCCGATTAAAAAATAAGCCCTTTTGCAACGGTTCTCATCTTATTCTGTTGAATTTCCTCTTCATTATCATTTAACAGAAGGATTTTGCGCTCCCCGAGTTAAATTTCATAATGAGAAATGGTTCCGACTGAGTATCGGATTAAATTGGTTCAAGTTTAAAATCGAGTTAGTCATAAAATTATATTAAAGTTCATTCCAAGTTACATGATCGTCTATTTTGAGCTGGCAGTAAATCAGTTTGGGTTTGTTGAACGGTTTTAACCTAACTACATTAATATTTTACAGGCAAGTGCTATGTTTGTTACTTCCTCACGTAAAACTGTTTGCTCATATTTGGATAATTGGTACTTAGCGTACCTATGGGTAGTCGATGTCCTGGAATAGAACATAAAACGTTTATTTTTCCAAAGATATGTTAAAATGGGTGTTAAAAAAGTAGTGTTGTACTCATCTCACCTACCTATGGGAAGCATGCCAAAATTTACTGTTCGTTAGAGTAAAAATATAATACAATAGTTCACAAATACAATACACACATTGCAATACAAGTTTGAAACCTTTGCCTAATGTTTATAAACAGTTCTCTATTAACCATAATTTAATTTGAGTCTGGTAGTCTAATGTCTTGTGAATGTTTGGGGTTGGGTTTATGAATGCACCCCGGTTACAAGAATTTTCAAAAGAAAAAACACATGGCCTTAGCAATCACAGTCACGGGTGATTTCAGACTAGCGCGGCTGCATTTTCCCATTTCGACCCCGATTTTTTTTGCTTGAAACGAGAGCCGTTTTGCCGCCTAGAAAATTGTTCCATCCTTATTTTCGTTCTATTCTATGTAGAAGCCCGTTTTTTGTTCATCGAACCGAACGACTTAAGGCGCCACTTCAGATTATTAAGACGAGGTGGGCCCAAATTTTAATTTTTTATAAAACAATCTGAGACAAAAACTACAGTGTTTTAAATTAAAAAAAAAATATATGTTTTAGTTAAGGATCTTATCTAGTTAAAATCGCATTCAGTTGCAAGACCTGATGAACTTCACTCGATAGAAAAAAATCGCAAAGTTACCCCTTTTTAAAACGTTTTTTCAATATTATGACTATATTACTGATTTGTTACGTTTCATTTTTGTACTATAATAAGAAAACTAATTAGTTACAAACAAATTCGCAGAGTTTGAATTGATAAAATGATTTTCTTAATTACTATGTTTTAATAAGAATTAAAAGCGGTCGCGGCGGCTCAGACAGGTCCGTTCAGTCGCGCGCTGGTGCTTGTCGACGACGGACCTGTGTCAATTTCTTCAGCGACAACTACGCGCACCAAATCATCTCTTTTTGAGAATTTGTTGCTTTTCAGTTATAAATTATAATGGGCAATAAACAACGCAGGCGAAAAAAGTCGCGTAAAGTGATAAAAGACACAAACAGAAAGAATGCACTCCAAAGATATGTGAAGATAGGGCTGCCATCCGTCCGGGTTTCCCCGGATTTATCCTAGTTTAGAGGGCGTCCGGGGAGCGTCCGGGCGGGGTTTCAAAAAGTGTCCGAGTGAAACCCGGACGCTTTTAGTGTCAGGGGCATTCCCGATTAATTAAATGAGTTGTTGTTGTTAGTGAGTTATTGTGTAGTTGACTGGATTGTGTTGGCTGTAGAGTAGTAGGTGACTGTTGTTTAGTTGTAGTTGGTTAATATTGAATTACTGTTGGATGTTGTTGTTGTTTGTTGTTGGTTATTATTAATTTTTTATTGGTTTTTATTGACTTGTAGTAGGTGTTGTTGTTGCATAGTGTTGGTGGTTTCTGCGTTGTGAGCTGTTATTGGTTGTTACAGAGTAGTTTTTGGTTATTCCAGTTTTTGCAATTTTCAGCAAAACGGTAAGTTTTATCATATACATTATATATCAAATTAGTGATAAGAATTACAATTCTTTCAACTTTTGAAATCGTTATATCTCAAAAACTTTTTTTTTGTTGTCATTATAACTACATACATGAGGAAGCTTGTAATTAAGCAATGTAATTACCTACTATAGTCATTATGTTGTTATTAGTCTGTAAGCCTTCCTAAAATGTGAAAAATAAAATAAAACGGTGGCACTTAGGAAAAATGTTTTTAGACGTTTTTGTAGATAATTATCTGTACTGTGTAATTTTTGTATGTACTTACTAATTTTATGTAAAACTTACCGATTTGATGAAAATTGCGTACAAAAATTCAGTTTTTAGGGTTCCGTACGACTTTGTTGTCCGTCTGTCTGTCAAGAAGTCTGTCTGTCAAGTCACACAAGAACTTCCAAAAAAGCAAAAACCACTTTGCGATAACAATCAAGAGACACCACATCAATCAAATGATTCTGTGTGTGTGACAGTGCTCAATTTTAAGGATTTTTAAATCATCAAAATAAAGTTTGAACAAAAGCCGTGTTATTTACAGAAAATGGCTATTAATTACTCAGATACCCGCGAAACAAGACACAATAGTAAAACAATAACAGCGCGGTCTCATAGGACCGGTTGGGGATTCAAACGTTAATTCAATTTATAAATTAAGTCCCGGATACTCCCTCAGAGATAAATTTAAGGAAATTAATGTGATTTGACCAATAGGTACATTTTGTATGGACTTTATAAGAGACTGTGACCCCTTAGTTTGTTTCGGTGTTCCTTCTCAGGGTAGTTAGCTAGGGAACACCGGCCTCATCTAGTACATATAAACTGACAAAAAACAATGACGTGAAAAGTGGAAAAACCAACTTGCAAAATAAATATCATTTATCAGTAGTAGAAAATTAGTTTATGACTCTGATTATATGTTATTTAAAAAAAAAAACAATAGGGTTCCGTACAAAAGCTGTAATAAGATAAAGTGTAAATACAGTGGGTGGCCAAATTATTAGGGACAGTACCTGAATTTCTTATATTAGTATCAACTTTGATTGCATTTTGCAGGCAAATGGTTGGCTGTAGGTCCGGCTAATATTTTTTATTTAAAGACTTTATTGGTTGAGTTAGTAAAAACATAAAATTTGAAATCAAATTCTTTTATATATTTTTGAAAAAAAAAGATACGTAATACGATGATTTCGAAAAAAGTCAACTATGTTATAAATCTCACTTTTTAAGCTAACCAACCGATTTATATAAGATTTTTTTATGTGGTATTATTACTGGCATCAGTATTATTATTTTTGATACTAAGCAACATTGTGAGATCCCGCCATTTTTTTTTAAGTGATATTTTTTAACTTTGTTGACTTTTTTCAACATTTGGTGAATATTTGGATCCTCTTGCCGGTGAAAAAAATAACACCAGCTGATTGTAGCCCTTATTAAAGAGTGGCCATTATACCAAAAACCTGCTACAGAAAGCCAGAAGTTGCATAAAGAGCATACCACGATAAATGGATGCTGTCACAAAATACTAGCAATATTTATCCATTTTATTACGTATCTTTTTT
Organism: Mythimna separata; assembly: GCA_030763345.1. NCBI lineage: Eukaryota > Metazoa > Arthropoda > Insecta > Lepidoptera > Noctuidae > Mythimna > Mythimna separata. The sequence goes on along the minus strand of JAKKIA010000036.1, from coordinate 2,407,553 downwards.
TTCAAAAATATATAAATAATTTTGACTTCAAATTGCATATTTTATTATCTCAATCAATGAAGTCTATAAATAAAAAATATTTGCCGAACCTACAGCCAACCATTTACCTGCAAAATGCAATTTAAGTTGATAATAATATAAGAAATTAAGTACTGTCCCTAATAATATGGCCACCCATGGTAAATTACCTTTAAATCTCCTTACATCGTGTGATAAAAATATTGTTTCATGTCACAATAACTATTTTTTGTCTAAAACCTGAATCTAAGCAAAAGTCATTTAGCCTCTAGATTAAGCCATTTTTTGTACCTTTATACTCTTAACAAAATAAATTATTTCATATTGAAGTCTGTTTCACTGCCTGTATATTTTCATTGCCTTTTTAGACTGTCGCAACCCAGTGCTGCAAACGTGTGAACGGCACTCACGCCACCGACGCCTAGATCCCGATTCCGATTTCCAACCAGGATACCAGGGACCAGGTAGACGCGGGCTCGCGGACGGTGAGCACTAGGTAGCTCGCCATCCGGCAGTCTGGTAATAACCTGGACCGAGCCTTGTCGTCAACGGCGCGTTTTGTTCCACGCGCGCCTCAAGGAGATGTCATCAAACTGTAGGGGCACGTAGGGCCAAAAGCGTCTGGGGAATACGGTAATTCCGAAAGGTGAGCCCGTGTCCCCCAGATCAAAGGCAACAAAGGAACGGGGTGCGTTTTAGTCGATAAGAGTCCGACACGCCCTCCCGCTCCGCCCAAGAGTGGGGAAGTCATTCTGATGATTAATCACTTGAAAAAAAAAACTCTTATTCCTTCTTTGCCTTCGATCCAGGGCTCAGGGGTTCATTTTAACATAATCTCAGTAAACTTGGACCCTGCTGGGCAACTACGGTTTTGTGGTCCAACAATGGACGTCTGTTGGGTGAAATGATGATGAATAATTATGATGATAATGATTCTTAGTAGCAGTCTAGAGTATGGAAGTTGGGAATATGACATCCCATGGGGTTTTAACGAGGCATGCTTTGTAAAGCTATAAGTGGTATATAAAATGAACTTTATCCCGATAACACTGCTACTACTTATTTTGGTGTAAGTACAATAAAGTTTATTCTATTCTATTTTAACACTGCGAATATTTCGTCAAGTCAAGTTCCAGCATTACGATCTTTACGTACCTACTAATTTTACTTCTTTTAAGTAATTGCACTTGAAACACACAATTTTGGTTTTAAACTACTCCGTATTTTAGAGGTAAATAATAAAATATAATTATGTATATATTTTTAGGTTTTAACTTATTATTATGAGATATTATTTACTTGTAAAAATATGTAACTAAGAAAATAAGTAGATTATAAAAAAAATGTTAGGTAGCTATAAAAATCCGGCAATAAATTCCTTTCTATTTGAAACGGATGGTTACCCTACGAAACTGACGAAACGAGTGTACGAAGAGGGGTGCATGCGCGGTCGCGGGACGCGGGTGCTAGCTACGGCCCGATCGCGCAAGGTCGCTGGCAAATAGTATCGCCTTAACTGATTTGAAATTGATTTTACTAGGAAAAGACTACAAACTCCTGTACAATTCATTGAAGTCGACACTTGTTATTTGTTGAACAGAAAATTTTAAGAGCTTCTGGGATTAACCTGAAGTTTTTCGAGGATTATATTTAGCACTAGCTACTGTGAGCTTTGCCCGCGTCATAATAGCACATCTTTCAAGAGAATATACTGTCAGCCTAAAAAGTATCTTATATGCATCGATGAATACGAGACGTACCGGACCGAGCGTTGTGGCGACTTTGTCCAGCAGTGGATGTCTTTCAACTAAAATGATGATGATGATGCTATTCTAAGACATGTTCAACTCGTGTAATGAATTTTATCGAAATTCGTTAAGCCCTTTTCGTTCTCGAGCGCTAAGAAGTTACAAATACACACATTTAGGTACAAATTTATAATATTAATCTTAATAATATTCTTATGAATATTATTTTTATAATGAAGAGTTACAGCGTCTCGAAAACTTACTGAAACGCTTTTCTCAGCAAATGAGCACTCGGGCCCCACGGTCCAAGAGTTTCAACCCCAAACGGCTGAAAAATATAACTGCCGACGAGGTTGTTTATTTTAGCCGCTTGAGGTTCTCCGCAGCCGCAGCGACAGCACCAGCAGAGCAAGACGAGCTAGGAAGATGGGATGGCGCAAGAGTGTCGACGCAGGTAGCGTCCCACACTAAAGGCCTACCCATCTTCCAAGGAAATAGAGACATACCGTCCGGTCTCTTACCATCGTCACGTGGCAGGCCATGAGGTTCTAAAACAGCCGGAACGCCGACGGTGACAAGGGCACGTCGGATGATGTCGTTAATATTCGCGTGCCGTGGGATGCGTCCCGCGCTTCGACTGCATGACAGGCCGTAGTGACCGAGGCTGTTGACAACTTCGCCACAGTGGCAGCGATGAGAAGAACAGCAAGGAGCGCCTAGGCGTAGAGAAACAGCTAAGCGGAAAGTCGTATCGTCGAACAAGGTGCCTATATTTGACGACAGTAGTGCGTGGAGCCAAAGACCTGACTCCCACTTTCCCACAGCCAGTAGGCGGGCACGCTCTGCAGCAGTAGCAGAAGTTAAGAGTAGATTTTCCTGTACTACTTTACAGAGCGGCTCATCCCACTGTCTCTGAGAAGATTGGTTGTCGGGCGGATTTGTATTCGGGCAAGCGAGTCTCCAGGCATCCATAGCCTCGGACAAGCACGGCACATCAAAAGGAATCAGTGTGTTAGTAAGAATGTTCCTGATTAATTTATCCGTGCCGTGGACCGAAGATATGAATGCCGGTAAACTAATACTGGTAATTTTGCAGACGCCAAGGCCTCCCATACGAATGGGAAGAGTAACTTGATTCCAAGCTCGATCGTCCAAGGTTACATTTAAAATTAACGTAAGGGTATGCCTAATGATTTGGTCCATTTTTTCCAAAAGGTGAGAGTGCTTCCAGAAATGGGAAGCACGAAGGAAATATATAAATTTGGGACCGAAACAACAATATCGAATTAGGGTAATGGCCGAATGCATGTTAATTTTGAGCAATCTTTCCGAAACGTCATTGAAATTTTGTATTTTTTCCTCCACAAAACTGGGAAAAGAATCCTCAAAGATTGGAAACCCAAGGAGGCGAAGAGAACTTTTATCTATAATTTTGATTGCTGGGGCTATGGCATTAAATTTCGAAAGAGTCAAAAGTCTGTCAGTTCTGTCCGAAAGAAATAGTTCACATTTACCAAAATTGAGATCTAGTCCTATAGAAGAGAGTTGGTTTTTTAAATATAGGGTCTCTACATCCCCTCCCAAGGTTCCATCGTCAAGGTACCACACGTTAAATTTGGAATTTAGTTTTCGAATGATTGGGTGTATAGCTAGACTAAAAATCACTGGCCCGAGGGGGTCACCTTGTTGACAGCCAACAGCTGATTCCAATAGGTTGTCCTGATATAGTTATTTAGACGGTTGTCTATAATATTGCCAGAGAAAACTAAAAATTTGAGGTATTTCTTTTCTAGTTTCTGACAGCAAGGTGTCCCTATTAACCGAGAGGTATATGAATTAACTTTTTTCTTTGTGAACGCACCTACGATACAGGGGTAACAATACCCAGGGACGTATTTAAAAAAATATACGCAAAAATGTGGTGGGAAATATAAACATTAAACGACAAAAGTAAATATTATGAATGTTGTGGCATATTACCGTATAAAATATTAGTTAGCTACAGTTCAGCGATTGCTAACTAAAACGACACTAACTAATAGCTAATGAGTGCGATACCATGGTTCTTTATGTTTCCTGATAGCTGCGATCTACGAGTCTTTAAGTCGAAGTGAAAAGAGGTAAGTACGTTAGGATGCTCTAATAGAAGAATACCTAAGAATAGAAAGAAATACTACTCGTATTATTCAAGGCGGACAGCAAAACAGTTACAAACACAGAAAATAATAATATTAATGACGGCCATATTATCACTTCACATCAGGTGAGATACTAATCACACGAGAGACTATCAGTAAAACCTACAAAAATAAAACTGGAATATTCCTGAAACAATGGTAGTAGTCGTCACACGGGACATTGATCGCTTTTCAAGCAACAAGATGCTTTAATTCCTTACATAAAAATATTTCTCGCCCGCTCAATAAGAAAAACCAAAACCGCGTCAACAATTTGTTCAAGCGTTGCAATACCGGGATTTTTCACGAGATTTGAAGATTGACGACGAGGTTGATTTTTTTGAAGAGTAAATAAAAAGGTTTATTTACTGCAGAGCTACTTGAGATTAAAATTCAAAGAATATTTTACAAATGCACAGGCACTGAAGGCATTTTAAACGTTCAACCATGACGGATATGATACACACATTTTGTGCGGATTACATAGTATAAAACAAATTCGTATCCCGCTGTCTATCTGTCCATACTACTCATATGTATGCTTAGATCTTTAAAACTATACAACAGACTTTGATGCATCTTTTTTAACAGACACAGTGATTCAAGAGGAATGTTTATTATGTAATACGTGCATAGCAACCTTGTGAAGCCGGGGCGGGTCGCTAGTGATATGTATAATGTATATCACACTCGTTTAATTTACAAATACGAAGTCCTAGAATAGTTTTCGCCATATATTCGTACAATGTGACCACATTTAGTTTAAATTGTTCTCAGTTTATCTGGTCGATGCATTTTACAGCTATTTTAATAGGTTTTCGATAACGCTGTGTCAACAACACTCAGTGTTTATGTGTTTATTTTTTCCATGGAACCTACTGTTTTATGTTTAGAGCTAAATGTGAAAAAGTGAAAGTGTAAATTCCCAAATTAAATTATTAAAATAATTAGCGCTTACTAGATGTAGACTCTTGCCTACGAAAAAAGAAGAAGGCTGAATGGGACTGGGCGGGTCACGCCAACCACATACACATACAGACTGGCTGAGCAAGGAAAGCGCCAAAGGAGGTATGGTCTGGAGGTGGGATGATCTGGACGTGTACCGCTCTAACTGATTTGAGACGGTGCTGGACGGTGTGTAATGTACTAGGGGGCGGCTTTTGCCCAGCAGAGGGGAACTATGAGCTAGACAAAAAAAAAATATTTAAAAGTTTAAGTTTTAGTTTTGTTGTTAAATAAAAAGACAATTGGCAGCTTTTTATTAAATACCAATGTAAACACTAGTGAATATTATACCTAGTTTCGTTAGTGTTTATTCAATAAACGAGCTCCAATATTACGATATTGGGTGTCATTGGGGATCAATACTAAGCTTCCTTCATGCTGAACTTTGAATAACAATTTCGTTGCGGTATTAATATTTTCATCCAATATTTTATCATTTTATAAAACTCCATTTACAGATAATGAGTATCATCAACTTTCATTTTGTTCTCGTGTTTTTAAAGCGCATTAATCTCTTCCTGAAAAATTACTTCCGGAGAACAGTTTTGTTCTTGTTCAGAAGTTCGTGTTTCACATAAATCAACTTGGTAGATAAAAATTGGTATTATTATGTTTTCCTTTCACTCTCAATTAGTATTTTATCAAGTATGGTTAAGGGCCAAAATGGTTTGGTGAAACAAGAAAGGGAAATAATAAAATAGAAAGTATTACTTATACGCGTTTAGATTTAGAATTCATTCCTGTGAAATTACTCTTTTTACATTATTATAAAACTATTTGGCCCTTTCAGTACGACAGCCATCCTAAAATGTCTTAGGCAATATTAATCCATTTTAAAATTTGGATTAGTATTTATATTTTCTATTAATAATGATTTTGATTGCATTACTGCTAACCATCAGGTAAAGCACTAGTTTAAATTATAAAAGAAATGTGCCAAGAGTTCTAAATCCTCTAAAATAGCCTCTTAAAAGTGTTTCTATAGTTTTCATTTTGTTATTGACCATAGTCACAAAACATTGTTTTATTATTGAGTTGTTTATTTTTGATTCAAGTTAAAGTTTGAGTCAAGTCAAAACGTGAGCCTATCAATAATAAAAAAGTTATCTTCGTTACACGCGGAGTAACTAAATTCTATCTCATCGCATTAATTGAATTTTTTGATTATTAATTAATATTATATTTGATTGCAGCCTAAAGAAATTACACGTTATGATAAGATTATCACTTAATTGCTCAAACATAAATACAATACACATGTAACACAAAATAAATTGACAACATGCAAGAGATTTTAAAATACAAAATAAATCGTCATGTTTACCTTGTTAACTGGCATGCAAATATAACGCGTGTAACGCGCGTTTTTGCGTTGACTAGCAGAAAAACAATCGGGAAAGTTTCAGTATTATTCTGTAGTTATAATATTTGTTTTTAGTTTGTTTCGCACGTGCCGCTGCTCAACTTGAGTAAAATTATCGTTTATAATAATTGAAACGGCGAACTTAGTTAAAGTTCGCTGTTACGGTAATGACTGGCCCGATATTTTTAGCCTTCATTTACATTTATTTTATGTTGTGAAAGAATATTGTAACTTGTTTAATTTAAAAGTTTTACCATTTAAAAAAATAAAATATCAAGAAAGTTTTTTTAGAAACTCACTTTCAACTTTTTCACACTTCATACTAATGTTATAAACGCGAAAGATTGTGAGTGTGTGTGTGTATATTTAGTTACATCTTTACGCAACCTGGTTACAAAACTGTTTAGCTGTCGAACAGCTCGTCGCGTCGTAGCCTCTGACGTCGCTTGGCGTGGATCTAATGTAGCTCTACAAGTCTAGTTGCCATACAAAATGCATGAAAACCGACGCGCCTAGACGCGGCCCACGTGTACGCAATGAAGTTACAAATAGCTTCATTTAATTTTCATTTTCTGATTGTTTCAATAGTTATAATTAAATTGTTCAACTTCAGTTAGGTTTGCACGTTCCACGAGTTTTGTTAAAAGTATTCGTTTATATTAATTGAAACAAAACTAACTTCGTTGTTATTAAAATGGCTGGCCAGATGTTTTTGTCTAAAGCTTAATAATAAATTATTCGTACTTAGTTTGTGTTGTAAAAAATATAATATGACTTCCCAACAAACAAAACTGACTATTAACATTTTAAAACTATCTAGTACTATTATCGAAACTAATACATTTAAAAGGGGTTTCAATCGAGTTCAAACTTTAAAGTCGATACAATGCACTGTACTTCTAATAAGCTCTATGGCGTGTACCTCTCTTTAATTTGATTTGAAAAGAAGTTTCTGAAACTCAAAATGGACCGGAGATCCTTGGGATTCTTTATTCGATCCTTGAGATCCAATTAGACAATGAAGAATTAAGATCAACTCTTGAGTTTCTCAAAGTTGTGCTGCCTGATTTACTTTGGAAAATGGAAAACTTGGCCGCCGGTCCTCTTTCCATTCAATTGTATCAATTAGGGAAAGAAAACTTTGTATTTAATGGCATTTAAATACATCAAGGATTAGGCAACTTTAATTAATTACACGCAGTGAGATCAAATATGTTTTTTATCGCATCAAACTTCACCACAAATGTGAACATTTGTATGTATGTAATGTCATGGAATAGCTTATGGAATACTTTTCATCCTGGGAATATATCCTTTAAGATAATTTTCTTTCACGTGGGCAAAACCAGTGGCAGACTTTAGTGTCATAGAAGTTTTTAATATTTAAAAAAAAAGTGAAGAAACTAACGCAGATCCTCATAAGTTATGGTAATTTCGGGAGATTCCTCCATCTAATTTAGGTGGAAAAAACAGACTGACAGGAGGAAACGGTGGCGGTGTGGTCTTGAGCGGAGCACTGCTTTGTCTTCATGGGGGCAATCAGCGACGGTGAACTCGCACGTGGCCCTGGTTTAGGCCATGATCTAGAGCGAGGTAGAATGAGTGGCGGTGGCTTCCTTTTGCGCATCAGTACCTAATGCTAGCAAAGGAGATGGCCACACGTGTCAGGAAACTGACATCCTAACGCCCCAGCCGCCAAATCCTCGATCCCAGCTCCCTACGACCGCAGGCGTGCGGACGGTGAGCAATTACCCATTGCTCGCCGTCTAGCCGTAAAGTAACCGTCCGGACTGAGGCCGAGCCAATTACTGTGCGTAGTTTTTCACGTGTGCCCCAAAGAGCTGCCAGCAAAACCGTAGAGGTCCAACAAGGCCTACGCCTGCTGGCACCATAGATCAACTTTCTGAAACATCACTATTTTGTCAAACTACAACTTAACAAATGATTCACGTTGTCATAAAGCTCGTCCAAAACAAAAATATACGAGGTGGGTCACTTGTTTGTGACTAACCATGGCTTTACTCGGGCGTATTATGCACACAAAACCTTGTTTATGTTTACGAGGCTTAGGTAGACAAAAACAGACAGGCGTGAATAGCGACTGTGTTTCATATATGTGTAGGATTTTAGAGATTAATACACCCGGATATTATACGGAACACACTATGAAACGGAAGGGAATACAGATAATGTTTTCTCTGTTGTTACGTAAAAGATATGGAGGGTGCGAGTTTTTCTTTAGCTAGTTTTTTGCTATGTTTATTACATTTAACTGTTTCTTCAAAAAGTAAATAAAGATAACGTTTTGCGCCAAAGGAAATAGTAAACTTAAAATAACTCTATTACCATGGTTGCCCACCAGGGCCACGAGAATTTTAGAGAGAGATAATGTGGTCCTGGAACACAAAAAGAACACTCACCTTAACCTGAATTCCCATCACGATTCACAACAAATGCTTCTAAGAACAATTTCATCGAAAATCTCAAATCAAAATCTAGTTGGTTCAAATAAACAAGCTTCTGTTGACAACGTGTTAGACAAACTTTAGCATCGGTCAATATTTTGAGGATTATACAAATAGTCGGACACAAACGGCTGTAATCCTGCCAATTGTTGGAACTCCCCTGAGGGATGCGGACGAGGGTCGTGATCTTTACAAATATGCTTTAAGTCCGGTTGTTCTGACCCAATGCTGGTAATAAAGTTACAAAGGGTTCTTTGCAAGGAATTTTCTTCAGGAATTGAATGCAGGTAATTGCTGTTGCTCTGATTTATCTTTAGACCTTTTTAATATACGAATATTTTCATGTTCTATCTAGAAATGATTGGTAACATTGGTATCAGGGCTTAAAAAATAAGACCTGGTTTTAAATTATTTACACGATTGTATTCCTATCTATCATTTCGTTCTTTTATGCACCTGACGCATTTTATTTTCACTACCCTTGATTGACAAGTATTAATGCCAAAGGTATTAAGTCCGCCTGTGTACCTCTACGTTGCATAAACTTTTAATAAATAAATAGATTAGGTAGTACTTTACCGCAAATATCTTTACTATTCAAGATGTCTAGAACTTTAATCTTGTTGAGGTTGTACCTCAGCAAGTAACTTCCAATATCTCTGACATTTACAAACAGACAGTTAGTTCACAACTCTTGTCAAAGACACCGGACTGTCGCCTGAAGATAAGCTCCTCACGGCTGTCCAGTGTAGTCTGAGCTGAAAGCTGTCTGATATAAACCAACTTATTATCTAAATTCTAAATCAATTAGCTAATGAAGTCATCAAGTCGCCCGGCGGAGTTACCAAACGTATCAGATATGTTCGTAAGACAATGTGACCGAGATCCCAAGTACCGCGATTTTTTTTTTTTTTTTTAATCATTATAAACTAGCGCTTGACTGCGATCCCACCTGATGGTAAGCAGTGATGCAATCGTCGATGGTGAGGCGCACTAGTTTATTAAGAGCCTATTCACTCTAGCCTTGAAGACACCCAAATCATAATCGGATGGAAAAACCGCAGCAGGCAGATTGTTCCAGTCCCTCGATGTACGCGGTATGAACGACGAAGCGAAACGCTTAGTCCGGACCGTAGAGGTTTGGACAACGAAAGGGTGGATACCCGCCGTACGACGATTTATTGCTTAAGACTCTATACGCACCACAACCATAACACATCGCAGCGAAAAATGTTGTAACGTGTGATAATGTCGTTGCAGGTTCTTGCAGTTTTTTTATAAGGTTGGTGTGGGTTAGTAATTAGAGAAATATCGAAGTGGTTGCGTTGTGGTTACACTGTAGCCAGTGTTGGCAGACAAACTTATTCACGATGTCACCGATGCGATGGTTGCTTTGTAGTTGCGATGTGGAAGCGGTGTCCTTATTTCATACATCTTTGATATTAGACTTTGGAGCAACATGTACTATACGATTACGTGCTTTACTAACGTAGAACTAGATTATATAGTTATAATAATAATAGTGTAAATAGATATAATAGTGCTTCTGTGGAACTTTGATAAGCTGTAGATCATGATTCAGTGTGCTTGTCCAATTTAGGTCAACCCTATAAATAAATGTAATATAGTTGAATGTTATTAAATATTTAACGAAATTATCGTCACGTTAATGAAGTGGTTTTATTTGTGAGCACAAATCCGAGGTATATTGTAAATTCACTTACATGATTGATTGATTGTTTGATTGATATATACTTTATTGTACACCTAAAAAATAATGTGTGGTGTTAATTGATAATTAATCATAAAAATATCTTGTTTGAGTTGATGAAGTACTTATTTATAATTGTGATAATTTATCATTAAAAATAAAATTGCTGTCAAAAACACAAAGAGTATGCTTATTTCTACAGAGAAAAATTAAGGTGACTTGGGACGAACTCTAATTCTCTTTGAGGGTGCTTCATTAAACCCCGAATTTCTTCAATGACATTTGACCCAGATTTATAAGCGAACAATTCTTCAAACTAAGTATTGACTGAAGTGCAATTATTACTTTTGTAGGTATGTGTAAGCTGGCTGATTTAATTAGTAACAATTAGCATTTAAAGTCCCTCACACTTTCCGCCACCTCCTTTGGTCGAATTTCTGCTTCACACAATAAGATGATTGCTGCCCGCGCCCTTTTTGCACCGTATCATAATGACACATGAGTGCTTCTTCCCGCCCAATCCAAAATATTACACTTTATAATCCCTTGGAATTTACCTTAAAAGTTTTAACTGTAATCACTACTAAGTAACATGTTAAGTGTGTGTGAATGCTCACATCTGCTGCCAAACACATTCATTTTTCCGGATATTTGAGCGTCCTAATAGAGTGGATTCGACCCTTATTTGAATAATTTCCATTAGCACAAACTTTAGTTTAGCATCCCTGTGATTCACTTACGGTTCTGTGTGTTTAGGACCGCATGTAGGTTCAGCACACGATATCTGGTCTTTGTACGTTGAAAACAAAACGAGATAATATAAAGGTCCTAAACGGAACTGATAAGGGTACTAGGGTATTTTCTAAAAATGGAACCTGTAGTCTTAGAACGCAATGAGCAACTGAAGGACATAGGTATGATTTTAGTCTGTAACAGTCTGACACGCCCTCCTGATCTTCCCAGAGCAGAGAGAAATCATTGGATGATATTCCACCTTTAAATTAAAAAACCGGCCAAGTGCGAGTCGGGCTCGCGCACAAAGGGTTCCGTAGCAGCAAATAAAACTTATAAGGTTCAGCCATCGTTTTCAGTGTAAGCACAATAACTTAACCAAAATTACAGTTAAATCAACCTATCTCAAAAACTATAAGAGATACTTTGATCAAAGCAAAAATCGTTGAAAGAGTTAATTAGCATGCATCACCTCTATTTTTTTTAGAATTTTATACCCCGTAGTTATAAAAATAGAGGGGGGGGGACATACTTTTTACGACTTTGAGAGCTGATATCTCAAAAACCGTTCACTTTAAGAAAAATGTTTTTTAGAAAACTTTATATCATTTTAAAAGACCTTTCCATTGATACCCCACACGGGTATGTACATCGAAAAAAAAAATTTCATCCCTCAGTTACATGTATGGGGGGCCCCACCCCCAATTCTTTTTTTTACTATTTAGTGTCATAATTTTGTAGCGGTTCATACAACACATATTCCCATCAAATTTCATCACTGTAGTACTTATAGTTTCCGAGTAAATCGGCTGTGACAGACGGACAGACGGACAGACGGACAGACGGACATGACGAAACTATAAGGGTTCCGTTTTTGCCATTTTGGCTACGGAACCCTAAAAAGCAGCTGATTGAGTTGCATAGCGTATAAAATCAATACAGAGTCATCAAATAAACATGGGTCAGTGATGTTCCATAAAAATTCGTACGTTAATGACCGTTCAGTAATGTAGAATAATGTAAATAATAAAATTAATAATCTTCTCAAAAAGTTAATTAAGGAAATGTCTGATTCATTCAAGATTCATCGCTTGCTATGTTTCTCTACCGACATCCGGAATCCGTATTCAAACAAACTCTTCCTCTGCGCGGTCAAGCGCGTGTTCAATATCCGGCTAATTGTGTCCAAGTTGCGGGTAGTCGTAAAATATCAGATCTGAGTAATGGAGGATGAGGCTGTGTGTTCGGGTTCCAGGTTTAATTTGAGGCTTTGTGTAGACTCATTGTTGGCATAGAGCCTAAGCTAATTGTTTGTGGGAGCAACAGAATAGTCATCAGCATCATTTCAGTTTCAGCCGAGAGACAGCCACTTTTGGACATAGGCCTTGCTAGTGTCTTCACAATGAACGGTCCTGTGCCAACAAAAACCAATCACGGAAGATATCCCGCAAGTGACAATTTAAATTAGTCCAACTTGTTTTCTACAAGTTGGGCCAATCTTCCTTCACCTTCCAATGTTGCGTCTTTCGGGATGCGGTAGCCACCAGAACTTCAGAACTTCAGAACTTTTCGGCCCCGAGGACCATCTGTTCTGTGAGGAATGCCCTGCCACTTAAGTTTGGCGATTCTTCGTACTATTTTGGCAATTTTGGTTATTCAATGGAATATCATCATCATTAAAAATATGAATAAGTAACCTTATGAATAAATAACCTACCAATAAAAATAAATCGGGAAAGGTAAAAAGATTTACGTATTTGGCTATTCAATATTTTGCGATATATATTTACAATTTTCAAATTAAATCAAAATGACTACTATGTGTGCGCTCCGAAAAGTAATTTAATTTATTGACCCATGGCAGTGGCGCTGTTTCAGTTTATATTTAAACGCAAACCGATCGAACTTTTAAAAAAATTATATATCAGCTGTTGATAAGATTTATAAATTCCGTGTAATCCACTTTCCATCCTTTACTGTATCATATATGTACCATCATCATCATAATTTCATCCGAAAGACGTCCACTGCTGGGAATAGGCATCAGTCCAGCAGTGAATGTCTGCAGCAACAGCAAGATGAGCTAGAAAGATGGGATGGCGCAAGAGAATCCACACAAGGAGCATTGCACACTAAAGGCCTAATCCATCTTCTATGGAAATAAAGACCGGTTTCGTTTTTACTCACCGCAGCTGGAAACACTAAAAAATGCTGTTTTACTACTTGTAACCTTTTTTAAGATCGTTGATAGTCATGCCTTTTTTAATGTGCTTTAAAAGCAAAGGATTATCAAGGTCTTTCTTTTCGTAGTATTTATGCTACGAAAAAAAAGGCCTTGATAATCCTTTGCTATAAAATGTAGTTAAAAAGCTTTTGCATTCCGATTTCCTCTGCGAATATAATGAGCTGATTCAATCCAACCGTAACCACAACGTTGTCACAGTGATTTCTCTGTTTAATCGTATATTGTTGGAATGTAAGCTGAAATGCGAATGAATTAAGCTGAAAATAAACATGTCCGTAGCGTAGGGCTGTCACGCCGTGGTCGGAAAATGGTCGTACGAGAACTTGCGAGTTGATTCGCATCGCACATTTTATGGTCACACGAACCGATGCTTTGCCGCACGGCAACGCATCGCAGTTTTATGAGGTACAGTGTAGTCCTTAGTAATTGATTTAGATGCTGATTGTATTGTAAAAACTAGTGAACCTAAATGATAATTTTTCGTCAAAATTGTAGCAAATTGTTGATTGTTTTGTTTTTGTTTATTAATTTTTGTGTCCTATTACGTATTGATCCAGTATAATTTATTTCTTTGGTGTGTTTTTTTAATGTTTTGAAGTACATTTTTCTAGCCGATCGCCGGCTAGCGCTGAAAATCAACGCTGTGGCTCTGTCTTGTACACGAGTCTTAGCATTTCGCTGAGCGTAGGTTGTTTTGCACCGATGTGATTGACACATATCTTCTCAAACATTATAATGTGTTGTTATTGTTATTTTTGTTATTATCTATGGTATGTGCTATGCTTGACGCAAGTAAATACTTTTTCTTTCGTTCTTTTCTTTCAATTCACTTCAAAAATTAACAGATGTAGGTATCTCATTGAAACATTATTACGCCACTTAAATGGGAAAGTTTGAAAGAAGCTTCCCTGTTAATTTAATCTTAACTTTATAAGGATAAAGGGACCTTTCGTGGCCTCTCTCTGATAAAATTGTTTAACTTTATCATTATAGACAATCGAATTACATAAATTAACGTAAATGGTCCATTCTATTAATTTCAGTTAAGATATTTAATTAAAAAGTGTAACGACTCATGATTTTTTAGCTAAAAGTTATTGACCTTATTTTTTTGGCAAAAAATCATCAAATGGTGTCTCCTGCTATGACATGACCGAGAGGGTGTCAGATTTGTACTGCTTTAAACCCACCTGTGTTCGTTTAGGTGCCCTTTGCGCTCCAGAGTTACCGCAAAACTCTTTCGACCAGTCCCGCAACTCAAGTAGGCCACACAAAGTGCTGTCGACCCGGACTTGGCCCTACTGGTGTGCTACACATGTTCGCCTTCCGCAAACCCACGCCAACTTTGGCTGGGAATCGCCTTTCTGCTCGGAGGCGCAAAGGGAAAGGCGCGAAAGGTGAGGGAGCAGAAAAGCGATTCTGAGAAAAGGAACGCTGGGGTTCCTTGAAGTAACGGCCAGAGCGTGAATATTGTGACACTTCCTTTGCTAGAATTACTGTTTCACAGCAAGAGGTTAGCTTGTCTATTCTAACTAAGTATGTCGTGTGTCGTGTACGAGGCGACCGAATGTTGTTTGCCTCTTTTCAGTAGAGGCAGACTGTGCACTCATAACAGTAACTAATGTCTGCAATTAATTTTGTGATTTTTTACTAATATGTTATTCTTTTCCAAAAGTTGTTTTTTTAAATTACGTATTTTCAACAGGAAATCTCCCGTGAATCGTAGTAATCATTGTCCAACTAATAAAATCAGTGATGGTGTAATTAAAACTCAAACTACTGTCAAAGTAAACTATAGTCTGCAATAGCTTAAAATAAAGGAGCCGCAAATATCTCATGCTCCTCATACTCGTATAGTAACAAAAACCTACATAACACTAAAATGTTTCTCACAAAACATCAAATGTGAACTAGAACACGAGATATACAGCCGCGGGATGAATAAGAATGTTCGCTTTCCCGGCTGGCGGCGAGGAGTGGAAACAAATGAAGATCGTTGTGGGAGATGCACGACAGCGGCCGCTGATGAATGATCAGGCTTTTTTCTAAAATTAATGAAAGTAGAAGTGTTCTTCGTCCCTCGTTCATTAACGTTTGAATCCCCAACCGGTCCTATGAGACCGCGCTGTTATTGTTTTACTATTGTGTTTACGTTTCGCGGGTATCTGAATAATTAATGCATCCGTACGAGTATATTTGCTTTTAGAGCATGCACAAAATAATATTGTCGCTATGTGCTGACATAGGGGAACTTTCGACAACACTTTCAGTAGGAAATTAATAAATGACTTCTCTTACTCTGGGTATAGTGTGAGGACGTGTTAAAACTTTTACAGACTAAAACCTACCTGTGTTCCTTCACTTGCCCTTTACGCTAAAAGGCCACCAGAAGGCTTTCGAACATTCCTGTACCTTCTTAAAAATTAGATACATAGGTATACCTATGTAATACAGACCTACAATTTTTTTTGGATTCTGTACCCAAAGGTAAAAATTGGGACCCTATCCTTCACTGTCCGTCTGTCTGTCACCAGACAGACGGACAGTGAAGTCCTAGACTCTTAAACCGTGACTGTTGGACAGTTGATTTATTTCACAGATTATGTTTTTCTTTTACCACTTTAACCACAAATACATACGCTATAACTAAAAACGGAATAAAATAAATATTTAAGAGGTTTTCTGCTACAGACAGTACGGAACTCTTCGCGCATGAGTTCGACTTGTTTCAATTTCCAAAAACCAATAAATTTGTGTCCCAAAACTCTTTCACGGTACAACTAAACCAGTTTACCATTTTGTCCGTATTTAACCCAATTATGTAGTATCTCGTACCCTCGTCATGGAAGCCACAGCCGCGCTTTATTTATGCTATAATTGAGCTGACAGCTCGCCATTGTGTGACCAGCAGATGGAATAGGGGAAATGAATGAGGTTTTCCTCACGTGATAAATACGATTAGATTATTATACGGAATGGGAAAGAAATGAGTTTAGGTAGTGATTCATCAGGTCCATGTTGTGCGGGGCCTTCCAACGCTGCGTCTTCCGGTACGTGGTCGCCACTCTAGAACCCTTCGGCTCCATTGCCTATCTATGCTGCGAGCAATGTGTCCAGCCCTGTCACTTAAGTTTGGCGATTCTTCAGGCTGTGTTGATAACTTTGATACTCCTGTAAGTACTTCTGCTCTCCTACTCTTATATTCCTGATGCGGTCACGTAAGGAACTCTGAGCATAGCTCTTTCCTATACTATCTTAGATAGTTTCGTTTCAGTAATCTTTAAGCACAAAGGTTCACCATTTTTGACTCATTTTGCTTTTATAATTTTACATGAAATTGGGTTGTCTAAACATTAGGTATTATGATGTTACTTTTGACAAGTCTGACGTGGACCAATTCAAGGGCAGTTTGGGCTAGTTTTATTAACATAAAAACGTGCTAAAATTAACTCTCATTTACGTACCCATATTTAGTTTATTGCTCGTATTTATTCAGGCGGGCCTGATTACCTATTTAAATAATCTGTACCAAATTAAAGTGACAGGACAAAATGTTGGAACCGTTCATACCCTGCTTCGATCAACAAGTACATTGTTGATCGAAGTTAGGAAGATACCTTGATACATATTATTACCATACAAAAGCGATTAACTTTTAAATGCTGGTGAGTTTGCTGTTGGATACTTTGTGCACAATAGTTGACAACCACTGTCAAGCACTACAGGTTTTATTTATTTTTTGCATCATCGGCCTGTTGAGACTCAAAAACTAGAAAAACAGTTGTTTAGAATTTGGCAGAGACAGGTTTCTTGTAAATTCAAAATACAGCAAAGAATAAGGCGGACAAAAGACAAACTTTTTGTTTGTGCCAACTAGCTTTTCTGAGACACTTATTGTTGACTTGGATAAAGTGTGGTTAATTTAGCAGTCAGTGGCTATAGCGGTCCCTTTTGGGAACTTTAGGCGTTTTTAAGAGATAAATTCCCTGTGAAGAATAAAGAGCAGTGGTGGCACAGTGGTAACTGTCCCGACTTCCAAGTTGTAGGTCACAAGTTAAAACAAATCCAGTCGCGTTACGTTCTGTTGTATACTTATTTCATCACTACTGCTCTCAAAACATTGTGAGGAAATCAGTATGTCTTAGACCCAAAAAAATCGAAAAGAAGTGACGTCAAAATTCGACCTGGGACGGCGTCGTAGATTATGCCTCATTTCCTCTCTTACCGTTTGAATCCCCAACCGGTCCTATGAGACCGCGCTGTTATTGTTTTACTATTGTGTCTCGTTTCGCGGGTATCTGAGTAATTAAAGAGGAAGTCTGAGTTCTCGTAATTAGAAATTTATAAGGTTGTATATGCTATGCCTTGTCTATTTCACGTATGTCTATGTATTGTCTAAACTCCTAGTTCTGATAGGTACTAAAATTTATTGGTCTATTAACATCCACACATAACTTTTTTCTTAGGTTCGTAAATTAGGAAGGTTTTTACATACTCAAAGGATGTTCAAGTGGAATTAGAAAGCTAATATTGTTACTTACGCATTAGCAGCGCCGCTCATTATCGTACATTCGCTCGTATTTACGCAACAATTTCTCGTGTTTATTCGAAATTACTTTCATTAATTATGTTTACACTTAACGCTCTTTCTTAATAAAATGAGAAGCTAAACGAAATTCTGTCATTAAAATTAACATTAATTTATTAAAATTAACATTAATTTATAACGATATATGTATATCAGGAACTTCAGCTTCCGTCAGTGACTTCGTCTGCATGGAATTGTTACTTTGGGCTAATATAGGTGAGTCGTACCGCTCCTATTGGTCTTAATGCCTTTTGTCGATAAATGGGCTATCTAACACTGAAAGTTTTTTTTTTTAATCGGACCGGTAGTTCCTGAGATTAGCGCGTTCAAACTGTGGAAAACCAAATAATAATAATTGCAAAGAAGATGTAGTCGATCTATCAACTAGTAATCACACTTTTTTTTTCAAAATGTCAATAAACATGAAGGGTTCTCCGAATTCGTAATTCAAACCTTTGAGGCAAATATTCCGCATTACACAGCAACGCTGGGATCGGACATAAGCGATTTGCATGCTCTATGGACACTGTTTTCATGTGTATTACAAATATCTCGCTTACATGTTTATTTTACTACTATTACGTGAGAACAATATAAATAAAGTAAAGAAAAACAAAGTTCTAAATAAAGATATTAAAATAAACCACTACTAAAACATGAATTATTGTGAAGAATTAGTATTGTGTAATTAAACATCGCGGAGTCTGAGACTGACTGTTGATTACAAAGTTCGACAGAGTTAGTATTCAAGAGCATTTCAGCGTAAAGGAGTTTTGTCATGTCAACGGAGGACGAAATCAGAAACTGAAGATGTTTTGAAATTATAATGGAATTTGTAGATTTTAATTAACTTTTTGTTACTACAAACTTTTTTAACCTTCAAAAGAGTCTTGACTTACTTGACTTAAGGTCCTATATCCCCTAGCTGGGGCAGAGGGCGTCCACAGTAGTCACCCAACGCGAGCGGTCTTGCGCTTTATGCTTAACCTCGCTCCACGTCAGTCCGATGTCTTTCGCTTCAGCCAAAACGGTGCGTCGCCAGGTCTGCCGAGGACGGCCACGCTTCCGTTTCCCTTGGGGATTCCAGTCCAGTGCCTGTTTAGGTATATGATTGGAATCCCTCCTAAGCGTGTGACCAATCCAACTCCACTTGCGACGCTTGATCTGGTGGTCGATCGGGCTTTCGCGGCATTTCTCCAACAGCTCTACGTTAGAGATGGTCTCGGGCCAGTAAATTCCGAGGATACGGCGAAGGCATCGATTCACGAAAACCTGGATTTGTCGTGAGATCTCCTTTGTCACCTTCCACGTTTCGCACCCGTAAAGCAGCACGGATTTAACGTTTGACCTGAAGATTTTTAGCTTAACTCTTCGAGTCAATTTCCGTGATTGCCAAACCGGTCTCAGCTGTGCAAAGGTACCGCGGGCTTTGGCGATTCTAGAAGCGACGTCTTCTTCAGTTCCACCAGTTTCCGCCACGACGCTTCCGAGGTACGTGAATTTCTGGACGCGTTCCACTGCCTCAGTGCCGATTAGCAGCGGCGCAGCATTAATCACCCCTGTACGCATTTCCTGGGTCTTCCGCGAGTTAATTTTAAGCCCAGTTTTCGCTGCCTCCTGACGCAGGTCGTACAATTTTGCTTGCATGTCGGCGTGCGTATGACTTAGCAGGCATAGGTCATCGGCGTAGTCCAAGTCTTCTAAAACGCTGGACAATCCCCATTCTATCCCGCGGCGCCTCTCATTGAAGATGCGAAGCAAAATTCCGTCAAGAACGACTATAAAGAGAAGAGGCGAGAGGAGGCAACCCTGACGAACACCCGCGTGCACTGCGATGTCCTCCGAGATGAGACCGTCGTGAACCACTCTGCAGGAATATTTCCGATATATGCTCTGTTATAAGCGGACCAATTTTGGTGGCACTCCCATTTCCAGCAAAAGAGTCTTAGTTACAAATAAACTTTGTTTTATCACACTAATTTTTTTTGACCGCCTTCACAGGTTTGTCTTTGTCTACACCAGTGTTCCACAAAGGTGAGCCGAGGCACTCTGGTGAAAAGTAAGGGACAGCTAGCAGAAAAACACTGTTAGAAATGAAAACTGAGTACATATTAAAATTTAGATTTTCTGAAAGTTTTTTGTTTTGTTCATTAATATTGTAATTATATTCTCAACTGTATAAAATGATTTTTCGTTCATGGTATACCTCCAAAATTTTCCAATTTCTTAGATATACCTTGAACACAAATATTTTGTGGAACACTGGCCTACACAACGAGTTTTAATATTTTTAAAAGTATTTACATGTGTGCCTTAAGTCCGTTTGTTTTCCAATCGTTTTACATAATTGCCAGCTCATCTCTTACGGACCCCACCGGCGTCGGCTGCTACAGGGTACAACATTAACAGGGCAGCAGCCGAAACCTTTCCCTTTGTAAGAGAAGGTAGCTTTGAGTTGGAAGCTTATTCATGTAAAATGCTGAATATATTTTTGGTTAACATTAGGTTTCACACAGCTTTTGCTAGATTCAAAGACAGTGCTACATACTCGTCTTAAAAGAATTGAAAACTCAGTTACATTAAGAAATCAAATTCAAACACCATCTACTTTAGAATATTGCTTGGTGAAGGAACTTAAACATTCATGCTCACTCTTTAGGCCAACTTTAAATTATAGTAAGATATCACGAAGTAGTAGGTACTTCGTGCTTCTCCAAAGTGCACCTGCAGATGTAAGGACACCTTGGACGATTCTAATAATGGGGCCATGGTCTGGTCAGGAGTACCGCACTCACACTAGGAGTCGGAGGGGTCTAATAATAATCATCGTGCCAGGTTGTGTTAGCAATGGCCTTCTTGGGAGCGCAGTCTATTGGTCGCTTTCAATACACTACAGATTTCGGCACAATTGTGTTCAGAAAAAATAAAAATCTCCATAGGAACGTAAGGACTGAACAAATTGAAAGGAATGTGTGTGCAAACAGAAACTTCAGATAAAATGTAACGGAACATACGTATATTCCAATTTATTATCTGGTGTGTAACGCCTCGCCAACCCTTCCACTGAGTGGACTCCCTCAGGGCGCCGCCATCGGAGT
Organism: Mythimna separata; assembly: GCA_030763345.1. Taxonomy (NCBI): domain Eukaryota; kingdom Metazoa; phylum Arthropoda; class Insecta; order Lepidoptera; family Noctuidae; genus Mythimna; species Mythimna separata. The sequence continues at coordinate 2,386,403 of JAKKIA010000036.1, read as the reverse complement.
GGATACTGATCGCATCGGTAGGCCTTGTGGCGTTCTCGGAGATGTAGAAAAGGAGAGAGTATTGTATGACAGGTATTAATAGGAAATGACAATAGATGGAGAGAACAATAACGTAATTCTAATATTACTTAAGTAATTATTTGCATTTTGCAGGATAGTGTCAAGTTGTATGTTGATTAAAATATGAGTGACGGACGTAGGACGTATTTGCTCTCAGTTCTATTGATGATTTAAATTATTACAATTCCGTAAAGTCACATTTGGTACCGCAGTTAAAGTGATGTGGAAGTTTGGTAGGTAGCCGGTCCTCGTAAAATATTGGTATTCAGCTAAATCCGGCTTGACTGGAAGCCGACCCCAATATAGTTGGGAAAAGACTAGTTAGATGATGATTTAATGAAGAAGTTTACCTGACACTGATATGAATAATGTAAAAAGCTTTAAAAAATATGAATCAGCGAACTACGCTGTAGCAAAAGGCCTGAGCACAGCCGTACGATAAAGCGGGAAACAGCTGACTCTCCAGTCAGCTATGCCTATGACCTATGTGGTGATCACTTGAATGAATGAACTCAATTTCATAAATAATGTTTAAATTACTAATAAAGACGTAGGCGTGAAAGTCACGAACTTTCTGACGCGGAAGTAACTTACAAAGTAAAACTCACTCTACATAATTCCGCGCGTAGTTATTTTCTCTAGCATTTTGCTAATCTCTAAATACTTAAAATTGTGAGGTTTCTTATTATTGACAGTTGAAACTTCTTGCCAACTGTTGCTTGTGACGACACGTGTACGTTTTAAATCGTTTTCGTTGAATTAACTACTCAAATAGCCCAACACCCTGCTGTCTTATGTGCCTCGAAGCATTTAAAGCCGTTATTCTTAACAAACTTTCGTAGATCTTTGACAATCGTTAGATGAAGTTAATCGCCTGAAAGTCTGTCCGCCACTATCGTCTTGCCAGTAACTGGGTTGCGGAAGCCTGGTAGGTAGTCGTTCCATGTAAAAAAAAGTATTCAGCCGCATTTGGTCACTCTGGAAGCCAACCCTTAACTAATTGAAAAAGTCTACGGAAATAACCTTGAAATGTATAAAATAAAAATATGAGTCATAAGTTCATAACTTTTGGAGGAAATAACTTTCAACTTCCTCTATCAAAACTTGTCTCAGTTGATACCAAGCTAGAGCCAGTAATGGGTAAGTTTCTAGACGTAATGTTCTTTTTATTGTTAGTTCTTTCACCAGATGCATCATAAAGCGTGTAATTTCTTTAGACGAACTTTCTTCGTGCTGGAAACATTTCAGACAAGTTATTTTAAAATTATTTAAGGGAAAAGTTTGCGAGTGAAGATAAGTGTATTTATTATTTCTTCATGCTCAAACGGCTAAACGGATTTAGATGATATTTGAGAGACCATGTCTTGTATTAGCACATGGATTGTTTTTATCCCATTTAATACAAAAAGTATCGTACTGCATAAAAATAATCAAGAAGTATAAAAATCATGAAATATAATATGATTTTTTGGTTCTGAAAGACGCCCACTGCTGGACTTAGACCTCCCCTAAGCTCCGCCACAATATCCAGTCCTGTGTGTCTCGCATCCATTGGATTCCCGCGACCCTCACAAGGTTATCGGTCCACCTTGTGGGAGGCCTTCTAACACTGCATCTTCTGGTACGTGGCCGCTACTCTAGAACCTTCCGTCCCCATCGACCATCTGTTCTACGAGCAATGTGACCTGCCCAGTGCTACTTAAGTTTGGCTATTCTTCGGGCTGTGTCGGTAATCTTGGTTCTCTTGCGGATATCTTCATTTCCATGCGATAAAACGTACACTTGTTTTTATAAAATGTCTGTTCATATTTTATGAGCGGTACAATAAAGAAAATAATAAATAAATAAAAACAATATTGTATGTTTAACAACTTTTTTCCTGTTTTCCTTTTCGCGCATTCCTATTTTATGTGGCAATAAATCTAATTTTGCCATAACTTTAAGAAGAATGGATAGTAAATATATTGGTGGTATAACAGCAGAAATAAAAAGTTATCTTTCTAGAGTACAATTAATATATTGTTGCAAATTAATAAATCAGGTATTGTCCCAAATTGTAACGAAAAAAATGCATTTAATTAAGGAGGTGGTGGTCCAGTGGAAATAACCACAACTCTCAAGTTCATCTGTAGGTATCATAAATCTATTGTATATTTTTAAACTTTTCAAATCAACAAACTTTATGTGAAACTAATAAGTAGTTTCTTAAAGCTAATATTGGCGGAAGTTAGTTACTGCTGCATGCCGGTGTAGGAACGCATCAAAGCACTAACTCGCAGTTATTAGTTCCAACACTGTCGCGGCTATGAGAGCCAACTTAGCGGAAAGTCATTTATGGGTAAGCAATTTACAAAGCCGAACGAGTCTGTTCAAAACTTTCCAAAACCTAACTGAAATTGTTTGTGATAGTCATTGTTACACAAGTGTATGTAAAGTCATAAATTTTATTAACCTTTTTTATATGTGAGCAGTGACCAAAGACATTGATGCAGGGGCCATAAATAATGTATAAAAGAGTATATTTATAGAACAGCTGAATGGTTATATCTCTCACTAAAATGTATTGACAAAAAAGTTTAACATTTAATTAGTTTTTGTTTGGTGTAAATCAAATTAAAATAACGTTCTCGATAGCAATTTTAGTCCCGATCAGTTAGACTAGATTGGAACGTAAACTTTGACACAAATTAAATTGACTAACCGTGGTAAACCGAACGCCAATTATGCGAAATTGTCGAATAGAGTTGTCACAGAGAAGCAGATTTATGGAGAGATTCTGACTGTAAATTATACGGGAACGTACTTGCTAATATAAAATAGATATTGTATGTAGGACCTGTAGCGTTACGTCAAGCTCGAGGGAGCTAGACGTAAGCCACGTTAATTTAAAATACAGTAAATTAGGTATAAAGGATAAAAATAAATTAATAAAAGGAAGGGTCGGCTTCACACGTCGCAGGATGCTCGGTGGTAGGCAGGCAAAACATCGGCAGCTCAACACGACGCAGGATGCTCGGTGGTAGGCAGGTGACACAACGGCAGCTCGGCGTCTCCGTGAGCACGCAGTAAGGCAGGCAACGCGACGGGCAGCCCGACGTCTAGGGCAGCCAACTAGTCGGACAAACACGTAGGCAGGCAACTGACAGGCAGGCCGTTACGACGGTCGGTCAGTTCACATGTAGGTGTCAGGACCGTGGAGGCTGACACACACACACTCTTAGTAGGTAGCTTCAGGACAAGAAAGACGACTTTCAGCTTTCAGTAAAACGCACAGGTTTCTTATTCAGATTGATTTAACGTTACGTCAAGCTCGAGAAAGCTAGACGTAAGCCACGTTAATAAAAAATACAGAAAATTAGTTAAAAAGATAAAAAATATAAAAAGAAGGGTCGGCTTCACACGTCGCAGGATGCTCGATGGTAGGCAGGCAAAACAACGGCAGCTCAACACGACGCAGGATGCTCGGTGGTAGGCAGGTGACACAACGGCAGCTCGGCGTCTCCGTGAGCACGCAGTAAGGCAGGCAACACGACGGGCAGCCCGACGTCTAGGGCAGCCAACTCGTCGGAACAAACACGTAGGCAGGCAACTGACAGGCAGGCCGTTACGACGGTCGGTCAGTTCACATGTAGGTGTCAGGACCGTGGAGGCTGACACACACACACTCTTAGTAGGTAGCTTCAGGACAAGAAAGACGACTTTCAGCTTTCAGTAAAACGCACAGGTTTCTTATTCAGATTGATTTATGTCAATTTATAAACTGATCAAGATTATTATAATTAGAAACACTTTTGATAGGTAGCTCTAGGATAAAAAGACCACTTTCAGCGTTCACAACCAGACAAAAACTGAGCCAGGAGTCAGGGCCGTTTTCCTTCGTTCTCAAATCTCTTCTGAATTTAAAATTCAAAATCTCAAATAAAAAATAAAGAGCAGAACGAAATAAAACGGTTTACAAAGGTGGCAGTCTGTCGCTGCCCTTATTAGTAAAAATATAATGTAGAACGAGCTTAAGAGAGGTCTATCTACTCTTTGGTATATTATGTCTATGGCGTAAGAAAAAATAAATTAACAAAGACACATGTCAACTCAGGTGACAATGTCGAACTATAAAAATATACTATAAATATGTTTACATGAATAAAATCAAAAGATTTGAAGGTGAGTTTATAGTGTATAATAATATAAAACGTAAGTAAACTAAAATATGTGGTTCTGTGTAGCAGAATACCACAGACCTTAAATTTAGAAACTGTCAAATGCTTTAGATTGTTCACGAAGCTGTTTTTAGACGGATTCGCGTCCCAATAAGCTACCTTGGTATAATAAAGGAAAAATCCTTCTATTTCCTGAAAATCCTTCTATTTCAATTGTACACATACAGTCAAATCGTAAGAAGGCTTAGTTACCTATCCTGTCCTACCGAGAGCTTTCCAACGAATGCAGTATAGCATATTTTTGTGCTTATATATTAGCACAAAAAAGTATACTGAAACTAATGATCGCCTAACTTAAGAAGATTCTGGACAGGCGACCACGTACTGGAAGACGCAGAGTTGGAAGGCCACTCACAAGATGGGCCAATAACCTGGTGGGAGTCGCGGGAGCCCGGTAGATGCGAGACGTACAGGATCGGTTGTAATGGGGACGTTTGGAGAAGTCTATGTTCAGATGCGGACGTCTTTGGGCTGAAATGATGATGATACTGAAACTGACTTTCGGATGATACTAATCAGCGGCTTTGCCTACGTGAAAGTAGAAATAATAATTATTTATTTATTTACCAATATAATAATGATGATAAAAACCAGTACAGGACTGATCGGTATGTATTTAAATGAAGGCTACACTATATTTATAAGTATATCTTAAAAATATAGTGTAGCCTTCGCAAACAATATTCCTTACATACAAAACTAACAAACACTTGTTATAATATTATATTACATGGACAAAGAACTGGCAAATAATAGAATAGAATAATGGTAGCATCCTTGTGTTATTTTTTGAATATCCTGCACAATATTTAAAAATATCCCGTATTTATTTAACAGCGTGCGATAACAATCCGTGTAGCGTGCAAATTTACATACACTGATGGTAAACAAGAGACCAAAATAGAACAAAAATGTTTTCCATCCAAATTAAAATATTTTCTACACACTTGCTCATAAAGTGGCTGTTATTGCACTGCACTTAGGTATATAAAGGGGCTCGTTACCAAAATGTGACATTTTTATTACTATTGTGCACTTGTGCGGTAATGTATTTTGAACTTTTTTGTTTAACCTCTTTTTTGTCAAAAGGAGTTTTAACACAAAAAAAATAACATTTGTTATTGCGTTCAATAGTATAAATTAGTGTTTTACTTTCTTATTTCATGTGTAAATAATCTGTTTAAAATTTTACATATTTAATTAATTAAATCTTATTTTTTCTAAACCAAGAGCTAGAGTAGCTAGTCTATGGCCACCATTTTTTGCGCGTGCGCGCGTTTAAAAAAAGTCAATTTTTTTGCCGCCATATTTAAAAATAAAATACAGATTTAAAAAAAATGTCTACATCTATTTATGAGGTAAATGATTGGTGCTGTACGCCTTCAAGTAGAAAATCTATGTCATGGGACCACTAAACCGTCGAAAATAGTTAATTATAACTTAATGTTGTTGTTAATGGTGTGTGTTTATGTGCAGTTAGTAACTGCACATTTACGAACTGTTTCTCTAAATAAACATTTCATATACCTACTAAATAACGCTGATTTTTCATTTATTTTCTTCACAAGTGTGTCGAAAAACGTCGTATGATACATGTGAGGAATCGGTGATTACCGTTCTTGGTTCTTTTAAGACTCTCGAGACGGCTCGGGTTTTAATACCACCGCGACTGCAATCACCCACATTACACACTTGTATCATAATCTTGTATTAAAGCTGTAACTTTTTTACTATTTTTGAAAACACAACGGACACGGAAACCAGTTACAAAAATTCAGGCTCTAAGGTCGTTCGGCTCTTTGATCGAGAGCTTGAAGCGGACAAATCAGAGCTTGCCGTTATACGATCAATCGATGACGGTGTCAGAAACGTGTCAATTGCGAAACAAACAAACACACACTTAAAAAAACTCACACTAGGCACTCTAAATATAAAATTACCATTAAAATACCATCCCAAATGTTATAGTTAAGACAGCAGTCATACATTAACCAACAGAGATGAGGTCCGATGAATGCAAGACGCATAAGACCGGTCATAGAGGCGACACTTGGAGGAAACGTATGTCTCTTTCAGCTGAAATGATGATGATGAATCAAAACATTACTTTTATATTTTTATTTTCATTTTACAATTCGAACAGATAGTTTTTTTCAACTTAAAAACAAAAGATTATGAATTAAGGACGCAATAGGGAGCGAACTCATGGGTGCTTCAAACTTACTTTGTAGTTTATGAGACAAGAGATTTAATAAAGACATAACATTCAAGTATTAATAGAACGTCTATGGATCTAAAGTTTTATAGATTTAACTAAAACTATGTCACTAGCCCCAAGCCATAAATAAGATATTGTTCAAGTTGTACCAAACTCGTTAATCTCGGTGAAACAATCGAAATTATAAGATATTTATTAAAATAATTCAAACGATAAAACATAAGTGGCGATTATTCTGGAATGACCCAAATACGAGTATATTCTCATCTCAGCACAAACTTTATGTTGTATAGATAATAAAATATTCAGTAATGCCACCTCTACGACGGATGATACGATTACCGTCATCTGCGACCTTTTTTGCGGTGACAACAGAATGTTATGACAGTAGAAACGGGTAGCACGACAGTTGTAAAACGCCAAAAATATGTCTAATGTGTCGTCGTTGAGACTATCTATTGTGGCCACGACAAAATATCGTTATAATGAGAACAGCTAAAAACGGCAGTCGTCCGACGATAAAATAACCGTTACGACACATTGGAACCGCGATCTTACAAAGAGGTTTAGCTTTGAAGTATCTGTACCAACTGTTATGTAAAACGCCCATGCTCTCAAGCTTCAGAGAAGATTTATTGGAGAAGTCACTTAGACATAACCAATTCTATTGAGCGCTTGAATTTAGAGAATTCACTTTAGTTTGGTCTATATTTTTTTTAATTTACTTCTGGGCAAGCATGTTGGTTCCATCATTGGCTACATTATCGCTGACTATCAGGTGAGATAGTAGTATACATAAAAAATAATAAAAAAGTAAGTCACTCTATTTAACCGTTTTCATTCAATGGTCATCCAATTGTTTAAATTAATTTAAAGCTTTAAAATTCGATAGTAAATACAGTTAATCCTACAAAATTGCCCTTTCAATGTCATGAAAGTAAAACTGGGTTATTGCAAAATGACAATGATGTCACTTAATAAAAGAATATTTACTATCCATTATTCTGACAATTGCTCGATAGCATTCACAGCAACAGTGCGGAAATGTAAGCTTCACTCTTTCAATAGAAGTCACCAATGCAATCAATTGTACAGCTGACCTAATAGACTTTTCTAGAACTTTCATAGCAAAAATAAGCTTTATTGGGCCCTCATAAAGAAAACTTTTCAATGAGTCAAGAAACATTGCCTACTGGCGGTTTGTTCAAGAATCTTTTCCCCTATATCACACACAGAAGAAGCATTTTTACTTCACTGTTGTTGATTCAAAACTTTCAACGTTTATTTTGAAAAAATAACACAGAACTTTTGTGTTTGACGGCTTTGAGTGGCTTAGAGCAGCTTTCTTATTATTTAGTTTAGTTTGCGATACAAACTATCAAAAGAAAACTTTTCTATATAACAATTCTCTTGATTCCAACGCGGACTATACACAAAGAGACACACTAACAAGCCGCAGAATGTTTGAAGCGAGACATTGTGACGAAAGGTAACGACTGAGTTTGCTAACTGACGTCAGTGCAGTAAAGTCTGCTGAAAAGCGTTATACACATACTTGTAACTTACACGAAAACGTGCAAGTAGCTTGCATACCACAACACACATTTACACTGTGTGCGTGAGGTAACAAGTACTGACTAGTGTAAGTCACTGTGGCATGCAAACTAGGTACTTACTTTTATACATACATACACCTATTGAAAATTGATTAGTAAATAGATAAAAATTCATAAGAATTAATACTCACACACCTACACTCCACATATACAAGACCTGTTTGATGACTGAGTAAAGTGCACCGACATAATAAACACATGACTCAGCAAAATGGATTAATTTCATAAAGGTTTCGTATAAAATTGCGCTAGTTAGTAACTTGATTAGTAAAACCATTATTTTTTGTGAACGCTCTAAAATGAAATATTTAACTTGAGATTTATAATGGCAAGTATCATTAATTCTGTAACTCGAACTTATGATATTTGAGAACTTTATCTTAATAGGCAGCCACTGGTTATAAAGAGCAAAGATATATTCGAACTACTTCTTCTGTCTCATTACTTATCACAAATTACAACCTATTCAACTTACTGGAACGCGCTAAAATACTGGAGCGCAACTTCAGCTTAAAAGATTAAATGCCTTGTTGCATTAAGAACGCCCATGTACCACTGCTTTGCACACATGGAATTTAAATAAATAAATAATTAAGGCATCTTTCTATTTTCTCCAAGTCATGATATACTTGCGCTATGCATTTTTAGGCGAAAATCATATTCCGTTTAAAATTAAGTACTTCCCATAGCGGCTGTAACTAGAACTGAGGTAAAAAAGTTGAACTCCAGCCATGGAAATACGAACATTTTTTCCCACTCATTAGATATATTTTGGAATCCTCGTTTTATGATCGAAAAACACGTTTCGGTTTGCCGATATTTCGCTGAATTAATTATTCATTGCTCTTTCTGAGAAAAGATTTGATACCGAACTGAAACGCCTTTAATTTTTAACCAGATTTGTATCATCGAAGGTTTATCACTCGAAGAATTCGCGGTGAGCAAGTTTTTTATGCTATTTCAATTTTGTTTTTTCCTCGTATTACATTTATGGCTCTTTTATTACTGACATGTCATGTTGAGATAGATATGTTAAGGAAAATGTCAAGATTACTGGCCGGAAAATTGTGAAGCTCATCGCTAAAGTGCCTTTTATTCGACCATGAAGAGCCATAGCATTATGACACGCCTTGCTGGTTTTTGACAAGGAAAAAATTAAAGATAAAATCATGGTGTGACCAGTGTGTCTGTAACATACACACGTACATTATTATAAGACTCTGAAATAAAAATGGCCCTTTGTTGTCCCTAAATCTTCTCTTCAATACGGACATTTTGTTTTTCATAACAAAACAATCAAAACCTGACAAAATTGCAAAACAAATAGTTAATATCGAATTATGCAAAATATGAACCTGAAAGCTGGCTTAACAATGAATGACAAGGAAAAAAAGCCAAGACATTAATAACAAAATAAAAACGTTACATTCAAAGTAATGCGGAAAGACGTCGAGGTGGCAAATAATAAAGGCATTATTCATTTTTACGTCGCGCGACGGATTCCTTGAAAGCAAATAATATAACAGGTGACGGGTAATTTGAACATGAATCCAGCAATTGTTATTTTGATTCAATTTCCAGAGTTGGAAATATTCTATCTCGGGTGGCAATGTAGGTTAATTCTTATTTTATAAAACCATTTGTCTGGTTCCAGGAAAACCAATAACAACAGGAAAATAAAGTAAAGATAAAATTAAACATCGTGTTTATTAGAAAGTAAAACAAAACGTTTGGTTTCTTGTAGGTCGGTACCTATTACTGTACGTAATGTTATAATTATCTTGAAGATATACCGCAGGACATATCTCCTGCTCGACTTCCGAGTATTAGGCCGGTTCTCGGTTACAGTACACAGAAGAACAAGTCTTAGTTAATATTGTTAGCAAAATGGATAGCGTTAACTAGGGCAAACGCTTATAAGGCTGCGGGATTGATTGAATAAGTTACTACAGCACTTATACGCAAAAAGCGACCGAAGGAATATTATAAGTAGGATTTTTAGACACTTCCTTTCCACCAAGAGTGGAAGGAGTTATTTATTTATAACTAATAATTATTTATATTTTGTTACACCAAATTGAAACGAAAAGGTATTTTCTATAACCATCAGCTCTCATTCGTCAATAGACCTGACAGCTTGACAACTATCAATTCATTTGATGGTAAGTAATAATATGGTCGACAATGGAGCACACTCTTTAATTAAAGACTTCGATGACCTAAACTAAATGGAGGTCTACAGAAGCTTTTCATAATATGCTTTAATAAAACCATAGCCCATTCGTCCGACTTACCATAAAACAAACATAAAAAGCCATCTCTCGTCACATCGTTTACACCTCGCTATGCATAGTCCTGCTCGCATCAGGTACATAAATTGTTTTTAGGAAGACATAATTTACATCAGAACTTTCCGGTTGTAACATTCACTTCCTCACCAAGTTACTTTGTTTTGCAGTTTATTATATATTTTGGGAGCTTTTAAACGAAGATAAGAAAGATAATTTTATTGTTTAAAAGACTTTTGGTAAATCATACACGTTTTATAAATTGTAATCGTTTTAAGTGATTTACTATGTACTTAATTAATATTATATTATTCATTAGTTTATTGTAATTCAATATCAACTATTTTATTTAAATAAAAAAATTGCGGGAAGGCAGCAATTTTAATTAACGGTGTCCTTAGTTGCTTACATATGAAATTAGTTTTACTCGATGAAAGTGATTCAGGAATGATGGTTTTTCTCTTTCTGTATAAAATTTATATTAGCCTCTCCAATCAGTGCTATTTCTACGTGATTTTATAGCTAGTGCTGGGATATGGCCTACCCGTGTGCCAAATTTCATCCAAAGGCGTATTAGAGTTTGAAGCAGTAACAAACATATAAACATAAACCATTACTCATAAACTTATCACTAATATGGTAAGTCTAAATGAAATAATATTATGATAATTTTTCCTACCTCCAAGAAAACCATGTTAAACGAGGAACAAACAAACACAAATAAACATTTTTCCAGAACCAGGAAGAAAGCGAGTAAAATATTATAATAAAACTTATTGTCGCATAATGCATGTTATAAAAGATTTATCCGGATTTTCAAACAAGTAGCGCTTTGGGAATTATCAGATGACAACGCAGCACTCGACCGGAAGACGAAGGAGTGGAAAAAAATGTTAACAAGCTTTTAAAAAATTGTTATTATGGAGATTGAATGTTATAAGAACCGTTAACAAGCTCAATGTGATTTGCCCTTGGTTACGTTACGGATATTATACTCGTAGATGTGTTACGGTAGCATAGCTCACGTAGCGACTGCGTAGGCTTGCTACGTCGTAGCAACGTGTAAGCAAACATGTCATATTCAACTACCCACTTTATTTACATTACGAGTATAGGCACAAATAGTTGCTAGTTTGATTACGAGAATTATCTGCTATGAGTATAGTCTCTCAGCTGATTAAACGACATGTTTATAAATTATCAAATTGTACTTGCAAACAGTAATTCGTATTCAAGCCCTCGTCGAGTTAAATACTAAGTTTAAGAAGATTGTGAAATTATATTCACAATTGTGTTGAACAACAAAAGTACACAAGTTTTTTTTTAAGGTGGTTAATCATCGATATATCTTCTCGCACTCTGGGCGGAACGGAAGGGCGTGTTAGACTTCTATTGACTTAAACCCATTTATAATTTTTTTGATTTCATTCCATAGTATCGTGGTTCTCTTTCTCAGTAGGCTAGAAATACTCAAGTGAGTTGTTATTTCTAAACTGGCGCTAAAGGATTTTGTAGTTGGATTACAAACGGTTTAGAACGTAGAAGTTCTCACATAAATTACATAATTTATAAACTTAAACATATATACTACATAAGTACTAAAGGGCTTTATCACACTAGCGGACTGCGAGCGTCCTCAAAGCGGAGCGGGTGCATAGCGAATATGTCGCGTAAGCGCAGCGAATTTTTTTGCAAACGCGCAACGAGACCGCTGCAAATAGCAGCGTGGACGCCATTATGTACTGTCTTGTGAAAACGCCAGCCCATTCCCCCCGCCTATAAAACACGCGACGAAAACGTTGCGAATTCACCACGCGTTCACGACGTCTTCGCTGTGCAGCCGCGGCGTGCCCCGCAGCCGCTTGTGTGATACGGGCCTAAGGCAGCTTGTGAGGCTATTAACTCGTCAGTGCAAACCGTCGGCTCGTTACTTAATGTTTCAAATGTTCTCCCTTTAATTATGTGTGTACTCTCTTGAGGGCACCTCTGTTATTAAATTACGTTCCACCGTTTCAGTAGAATGTATATTATCTCATACATTATTAAGGGCATTAAAGAGTATAAGCCGCTAAGAGGTTTACTTACTTCGCTTGACTACAATAAAAAAACTGGCAAATGCGAATCTGACTCGTGCGTGAATTTTGTAACAAGCACTCGTTTTATTTTCCCCTAAAGTGCATATAAACAAGCCATTTAAGTTCACCATACATAAGTAGCTCAAACTCAAAAACATGCAGTTATGGAAGCTATTTCGTGGCGAGCGACATCTCTTTGATCTCCGTCGCCTCGGGCGACTCAGGGCCGCCCATACTCGCTTCACTGAGTCGTGACACATACACAGGAGTGTAATAAGCTTCAGCTATAGAAAGTACTTGTAATAAGCTAGTGCTTACCATCAGGTTTTTTTGAGGTGGGAAATCATCGAATGACATTTCCTCTCTTGGGCGGAGCGGGAGCGAGTGTTAGACTTTTACCGACTAAATCCACTCCTGTTCCTTCTTTGCCTTTCGTTCCAGCCCCGGGTTTTCCTTCAAGAAGCGACAACTAATGAACGACCAAACATGGTAAAACAGTGAACACAACGCTTTCATAAAAACACCATTATCTCCTAATTGCTCTGAAAGTATAAAAAAAAACCACACGGTCTTAGCGGACAACCGTAAATCATTATCGGCTCACATGCTCTGAAAATAATGAAGAAGCATTACTTTTTTCCACACAAAGGTTTTTCCAGTTCCTGTGTTTCATGCTACGCCATAGTTGTTATATAAGTAATTTATTCTGTGAGAACATGATTTATTACAATATACTAAAGATAATCAGGAGATAATGAGGAGCTCGTGGCTAAATAATAACAGCCGCACAGGTCGATCTTCAAGGTTAAGCAACGCTTGCCTAGGTTGGTCTGTGGATGGGTGACCATCTTAACATAACGAGTTTCCTCCGTGCCTCGGAAAGCACGTTAAGCCGTTGGTCCCGGCTGTCATTTGGAGATCTTTGGCAGTCGTTACGGATAGTCAGAAGCCAGTAAATCTGATTCCAGTCTTGCCATGAAGTACCGTGTTACCCCAGTTAATGGGTTGTGGAGGTCTGGTAGGCAGCCGCTCCTCGTAAAATACTGGTATTCAGCTAAATCCGGCTTGACTGGAAGCCGACCCCAATATAGTTGGGAAAAGGGCTAGGCAGATGATGACTAAAGATAATCAGGAAATAACAAAATACATTCGAATCGACGACAAGTTTTGATCGCGGGACTCTGATCTCTCTCTCTTTACATTATGATATAAGTGTGTAATATTTATTTAGACACGAGCTGAAGGTGAGAGAGAACTGAGGATAAGGTCAAGAATCATCAATAGTCACGTTTATCATACGACAATGTGGAATACACCTGTGAAGAAAAACAACCAAATTATTATGAGTACTATTACAACAGTAAAACTGTTGTGATTTTCTTTGACGTAGTTGCAAAATTAAAGTCAGTTTCTTTTGCGCGTGTGTTTAAAAATGGCGGCTATAGATTAGTTAGATTGATAGTTGCCATACACTAGGAAGTTTAACAGAAATTATTCTAGTAAATTTCTTGGTTTTATTTAAGGTCTTTTTAGTGGCAACTACTTAAATAAAAACGTAACGAGTATAAGTAAATAAGTAACGAGAACTTACTCCACGAAGCGCTGTTCAACTAACTCCTTAGACACCAATATTCTCAGAACAACATATTAAAAATTCACACGGAAGTTTCATAAAACTGTTTAAAATAAGCAGTTTTCAGGTAGCTTCGTAGCTTTCATGCTGCATCGTATGTCCCTGAGGCAGAATTGTGATTCGGATAGAAACTCGCCTAAATCTTATTTTTATCCATTAAACTATTCTCAGATATACGGGTACCTAGTTCAACATTCGTTCTAAATTCATTTCTATATTTTTACCACGATAATAAAATCTGGCACAAAGTAGCAAATAAATACAAAACCAGGTGCTGCACTTCAACATTCTTGTTGAAGTGCAGTACCTGGTTTTAAGTTCACCATACATAAGCAAGACGTGTTTTCTTAATAAAGAAACAACTTATTTTATTTTTATAAACTATAACTTTTGTTTGATTGTTTATAAATTATTAGTCTTTCAATTTATATAAGACAATGAATGAATATAAAAAGAAAATTAAACATTCAAATTAACATAAACAAACGTCAGATTACAATTCACAGGCAACCTACTGATCTATCGCTCTGATCTAAAAGCACTACCGTGTACGTCTTATTCTTATGCTGATGCCATATTTGCATATTACGTGCCTGCATTGTCTCGTGTCGTCCGGTATTTCTGGGAATATCACCAGACTACCACAAGTTTTCTTGCTAAAATAGCAAGGAAATTGGTTATACTCGTATTCATTGGCACCAACTGCCAGTGCTATATATAGGTAGTCAGAATATCTTAGATACAATACATAGAGGATGTAGTCAAACGTGTGCACACAGTCTATACAATTATTTTAACTACTAAAATTACTTTTTTTTGCATTGATTAATATTAATATAATAAAACAGCTTCTGTCAGTGAATTCGCTTAATTCAAAGTTAGAAATCATCCCACGTAAGTAGGTAATACAGGGATAAAAGTAAACTGTGTTTTGATCATAAAGATGTTTTACCCGTTTGCACATTATCCATTGGATTCTTGCGACCTTCAGATAGTCACCGGTCAAACTTGTGGACATTGTTTTGTTCTCAAATTAATTAACCGGGTTCGTCAACGAATAATTATACATATACCATTCGCCTGACCACTTAAAACCTCATAATTAAAGACAGTGTTGGCCCACACGACACAATTCTAATGAATTTTGGATACGCTAAGTGCTTGGCAAATTATTTCTCATTCATGAACCTCAGGGGAAGGTCAGCATTAACATTATCAGCCTTGTAAAGATCCCACTACTGGGACTCAGACCTCTACGCTAGGAGAGGGAATGGGCCGTAATTCACCACGTGGGCTTAGTGCGGATTGGTCGATGTCGCATGTCTTCGTTTTGGTCCTGGAAGGTCAGTGTGTTCGTATAAATCTTTAAACAAGATAGCTATGGCAAAGAGTTACATATACGTCGAATGAATTGGCAACAATATTAAAGCATTAAATATTAACAATGTAACTTGAGTTATTTATATTTTTCAGTAATAAAACTCTAATCTCAAAGGAGAAACCGATGCCTACTGACGAAAAGGAATATTAATTAGACTAATAAATAAAGGTCTGTTTTAATTGATAACGTGATTAACTCAGTGGAAGAGGGATAGTTCTGTATAAAACTTATTAGTTGAACTAATTTATTATACTAACTCAATCTACTTCTCGGACGCTGTTCGTACGATCGTGACTGGTGTCCTAAATTGAAGGATAAATTTAGCTTTCGATTCCATCGATCCTTTTACTAAAACAATAGTCAAGTTCTTATCTAAAATGTGCACACTATTATAATTTACATCAAAGGAAAAAGAGGTTTTAATGTTTTTAGGTGAAATAAAAAAAACAACTGGTGGTAAGAGTGCATTGTGAACAGCGCTTGTTCGATTTTCAAATATTTAAATTATCTTCGGATTAGTCCAGAAGACGTCAACATGTTCGGTAATCTAATGTAGGTATTGCTTAATTATTATGCGTACCTAATGATAATTATAAAGTTTAAATGGCGACAGATCAATTGATTTTGTAAAAGTAAGATTATTATAATAAAGAAGGCGCTGGAAGATAAAGGTAGGTAAAATTCTCGTAATAATTTACTCGTAACTTGCTTTACAAAATCGTTATCAGTTTGTTTTTCCTATTTAATTCAATTACTTCTGTTTAGTCTCGTCACATTATTTCCCTTATACCATTGCCGACCTTCCAGTTAGAAAAAGTAAGGAAATATTGTCTTCAACTGGATATTTGCCAAGTTATCGTGTCTACTTTGTAATTCTCGTTCTTGTGAACGCCTGCGCGGGTTCGCTGAAGAATGTCTTCATAAATAGTTCTACCGGGTGTTTCTTTGACGTTTGTCTTCTTTGTTGTTCAATTGTGAATGAGTATGCCAAATAAGCGAAAATTGTAACGCTTTCCTTTCAATAATGTGTTTTATTTAAATGTCTGAGCCTGAAACGGAAGCCAGCGAAGTGTACAGGATTTTTTCTAATGCTTTTATATGTATTATTGTATACTGTGTGTGCAAAATGATTATTTCAATACTTTTTATAAACATCAGCCTCTTATACTAGCCGACACCTGAATTTTTGAGTAGGCTTAGTGAAATAATTTGCATGGTTTTTTTAGTAGGTCGATTGTGACGGGGTTCATCCGAAAAAAAAAATGAAAGTTACTGTGTTATGTTTTGAAACATTCGTATTTTTTTGGTCCAAAAATTTTTTTTAATAAAAGTTTATTTCGAAACTTGCCACATTTTGTTAGTAATAATTTAAACTACAACTAATGTTAGTAACATAAACGACAAATAAAGTACTAATATTCTAAGCTGGGTGAGACACACCGAACCTGGGGTTTGTCTATATTTTGTTGATGCGTGCACTTGTATCCACCGCCCTAAGATTGGTGAGTCCCACTTGTCAGCCAGCGTTCTGAGAATAGTGTTGGAGCTGGCGCGTACTCGGCAAATCATTTACGCATAATGCACGAAAAACTGTCGAGGTTTGCGCCGGAAAACCTGCCGGACGTACTACAAAATAAGCTAGCTCATGGTTTGAAAAATGGAAACCTATATGCCGAACCAAACTGAAGTTCTGTACAAGAAGAGTATGTAATTAAATTTTTGCAATAGCTTTGGGACTGGTGAGCTTAATTGCTAAAGTTTGTGGAGATGCCTACATTTTCGTTTTCAATAAGCCCGCGTGTGCCGTAAAAGCTGGCTGCTATCTTCCGGTACTGTCTGGTTTTTTATACCTATAATTTTGAAAACATACTTCGCTAGGAAAGAAACAAACTCTGTCAGACGAAGGTTAAATTTCATTTAAACTATTTTTTTCCTACCCAAAATTGACCTATTGCGTGAAAAACGCCCTCCTTTTATTCATTCGTCTCCACGTTTCCTGTTTAAAATTTATAAGAAAGATATCCTGGTCGTCCCGTCATCTCCTTCGTGGTCTGCCGTTGTCCCGTGTCGCTGTATGTGCCTGGGCACCTATCCTGTTTTATGGGCGCACGGCTCGTTAGGCATGCGGCAAACTGATGCCCAACTGAGATGGGACTTGGCAAGACATGCCCAGTCTCATCACAGTTAGGCACCTTTTTGAGCCACATCAACTACTTTTGAAAAATTTATGATCGGTTCCTTGCAAAGGGATATTTAGTAACAAAATCAACCAGACTAGAAAACTAGAAAACGATTAAGGGCGGAAGGTAGCTAATGATGGCCTGTCGTCGGTCGACGAGTCCGCGCGTGTGCAGTCCCGGCACCGAACGAGCTTCCATCCAATTACCGGCGACTGTTATTTAACCGCACCAATTAATATACTCACTTCCAACATGCTTGCTTCCTGAGGGTTTTATTTCTACTTTTGATTGTTAAAAGACGTGTATTCAGAAGTATTAAATGCTATTTCTTTGGCAGATTAACGTGTTGATTTTCAATGTCTCGGAGTAGGACATCGAAATCTTTATATTCTAGGAGAAAGTTCCTTTGGGACAATTTTCTACTTTCACGCGAGCGGAACCACAGACAGAAGTTAGTAGAATAATATAGGTAACTAAGGAATAACACACATTGACATGCCGATTCAGTTGAATTGATTAATTTACCCACAATTACATTAGTCTGGCTCAGCTTTCACAGTTAGAATTGCCGCGTCGTGTGAACTCGAGTACCACAAACGATGATAATTGGATTTGTGAATATATTTGTGTTTACGTGCTAACGTGTATATGCTCACAGAGTAATAAAAAAATGGAGTGCTAATGTGAAAATCTTTGTCGTACCAATAAGCTTATTACTTGTCGGAATTCATCATGACTTGTTTACAATCTTTTGCAAACATAAAACTAGTTTGATAAAGTCGCAGAATTGTTGATCAGTAACTGCACCAAATTACTAGTAGCTTCGTCTGCAGTGGTCAAAATCCATCAGTGGTTTATTAGTTGTTATTCGTTTAAAACTTAAAAAGTTTTTTTCAATATTTATTTATTATTAGATCACTTTCTTGTTTTATGTACGTCTAGCTGACCTAACAAACATTGCTTTGTCTTAGCTATAAATATTTTGTCAAGCACAAGAATTTTTCATTCCAGCTAAATTTTATAAAATTATGTTATTTTCTGCGCAACCCTCTTAATTTGTCCTTCCGTAAGAACCTTTTACAAAGTAAAAAAAAAAAACAAAGTTACCAATCAACCGATTTTAATAATTTAATATTGTTATTAAAATTTGTTAATAATTTGAGGAGCTCGTGGCTAGATAATAACAGCCGCACAGGTCGATCTTCAAGGTTAAGCAAAGCTTGCCTAGGTTGGTCTGTGGATGGGTGACCATCTTAACATAACGAGTTTCCTCCGTGCCTCGGAAAGCACGTTAAGCTGTAGGTCCCGGCTGTCATTTGTAGATCTTTGGCAGTCGTTACGGATAGTCAGAAGCCAGTAAATCTGACTCCAGTCTTGCCATGAAGTATCGTGTTACCCCAGTTAATGGGTTGTGGAGGTCTGGTAGGCAGCCGCTCCTCGTAAAATACTGGTATTCAGCTAAATCCGGCTTGACTGGAAGCCAACCCCAATATAGTTGGGAAAAGGCTAGGCAGATGATATTTAAATTGTGGAAAAATTCAACAGTTCAGTACATTTTGACCAGTTAGTAGGCGAACAGAAATGTGCTGCACAGTAAATGTTTACGCGATAAGCTTTTTTTTATTTACATTTCGATATGAATTCGAAAATAAAAATAAACGCACTTTATAACATCAGCTGCATTCCGAGCAGACATCAAAAAGGGACATTACAATAGTACAGAAATAACGTGCAGGTGATTTTCGTTGTGAAAGTGTAACCACTGATGAGCGGTTGACTGCTCATCGCACTCGCGTCATTACCATATCTGCCCGCACTCGTAAAGCGAGATATGGCCGGATGTGTTGTGGAACTCACCATTTCGGCAGCATTAACACACTGAAAATTTACACTTTGTGTTACGGAAAGGAATACAAATTCTTTCGTGTGTACTAGACCTGAAATACTTAAAAATAAAATTCAAAAGAATAAAGAAAAAATAAATCACCAAATAACTAGGCTCTATAGACGAAGCTCGATATAATGAGCTCTGAAGTGCTCTGTAGACGGCCATCAGCTATCAGGTAAGATAGTGGTCAAAGGTGAACCAATCTTTAATTCAAAAAAACTTCTCCCACTCAAGGTGAAGGGAGTGTCAGATTTTTACCGACTAAAACCTACCTTGTTCCTTCAGTAATTAATATCAAACAATATAAAAAAATATAATAGTTTTTAGATTTAGACTATTACTGTGTGGTTAGACAGCGTTAGATAAAATAAATTTATATTCGGGTTACAAAATTTCCATAAAAGATTTACTCAGAGTAAGTTGGTACATGAAAATGGATCGCAAATCAAACTAAGCGTAAAATCAGTTCAAGTGCGATTTATCAGTCTGATACCACAAGTTAAAAAAAAACAATATAACTTAAGAGAACTTGAAAGACGATTTTGGTAAATTATTTCAGTGACATTTAAGAAGTACCCGTTATTCCCACAATTCTCCTGTAAAGTTAAAAAGAGTAAATACACCTCAGTGAGTTCACTAACATAATAATAACATAGTATTCACCAAATTTTAAGTCATAAAATTATTGTATCCTACTCGTACGTAACTCTAATATTATCATATAGTATATTTACCGTTTATTTGACAAACTGAAAAGAGATTTTAAAAAGATTTTGATATTAATATCTTTCCTAAGAATTCTAACTTATACGAGTAGCATATCGTCAATGCTACTCGCATAAGTTAGGACTTACAATATTTGTTAGAAAAGCACGTGTGTTTTCAGTGTAAATGTTGCAGTATTTAATCGATTGAGATAGGTTTCTTTTTTGTTGAGGGTGGAAAGGGTGGAGGGTGGCGGTGAGGCCGACTTTTACTGACTAAAAACACATCTGCGTTCTTCAGTTGTCCTTTGTGTTCTAGGACTGCGGGTTTCCTTTTCAGAAATTCCCCGCGGTCCTAGCTAGCGGCACATGTCATGCTAAGCCCCTACGGTTTGCTGACATATCTTTGAGGAAGATATGAGATTGTTAGAGGTTATTTGAGTGTGAGTATTATAGATTTCACAATTTTATTCACGAGGTAGAACTTATGAGTATATCGATTTCTGTTTTACAGACGCCATCATTCCAGATTAATCAAGGTGTTCAGGGTTTATTTGTTCTGTTTAACTCGACTCTGGCATTCAGTTTAGTTCAGCTCGAGATAAAAGTTAGGCTCACTCGCTTTACAGTACGCTTTGGTTCGTCGGCTGCAATTTATTAGTGTGTTTACATTCTAAGTCAAACGTTTAAGTACAGAAAAGTATTCTACTATCAACATAAATTTACACATAAAAAAGAAGAAAATGACTGACTGACGTATCAACGCACATCCAAAACTACTGGGACTAGGAGCTTGAAATTTTGCACAAGGTTTCTTCCTTATTACTGAGTAATATTTACTACTGTAAGAGCGTTTTCACATTATCCGATACGATATCGGTGTCGGACGCCGATCCGATATCGGGATAAGTAAAATGTATGAAATATATATCTGTCTTTCATATTGTCCGGCCCGATATCGGATATCGGAGAACGGCATTTCATACATTTTACTTACCCCGATATCGGTGTCGGATGCCGATCCGATAACGGGGTAAATAAAATGAGAAATATGTACTTGTCTTTCATATTGTTCGGCCCGATATCGGATATCGGAGCACGGGATTTCATACATTTTACTTACCCTGATATCGGATCGGCGTCCGACACCGATATCGGATCGGATAATGTGAAAACGCTCTCACGGTGGCAGAAGAATTTTTGTCATTCGCAAGTTGCGATTGTGCAAAAAAAATAGAGTAAAAGAAACTCCAAGTTCAATCATTAAAACGTAGTTCAATTCATTGCATCTATTAATTAATGAAAATAGCAAACCTTTTACAGAATTTTATCAAAATTTTGCCTTTTTCCTTGAGTTCTTTTTCTTAAATAATCATTTGAAATTAGTTGATGGCTACTTTTGCATTACTAACAGAACATATAAGAAAATATTTACAATAGTATTTAGTGGTTTAGTTAAACAAAAAATATATTTAAAAGCAATTCAAATATAAGCAAATCAATTTCAATACGTAGTACTTAGAAAACGTCTACATTCAATGTTCAGCAAATGGAAGCTCGAAGTCACCGCAAGCTTCCAATTTCCTTCCATTTCCATCAACACGGCGCCCGGAGGGAGTCGGCTTCGTATCCTGAACTCAACTAACGAGAACCGCTTTCATTTGCATTCTTTTACTTATGGTTCCAATTGACGTTTCATTTCGTACTTGCATCTGGGGCCTTACTATGTTATAGGTATGATGTCAGGCGTGAAAGCGAGAAAGAGGGAGAAAGCTATGTATGAAAGGAGAAACTGACTGACTTATCAACGCACAGGGTTTATTTTTATGACATAGGCAAGCAGTAAGAGAGGATTTTCGGAATTCCATTCCCAAAAGTGATGAAATGGGAATTCAAAGTTTGGATGGAGAAACCTACATTTTCGAGAACGAAGTCGCTGACAGAAGCTGTATAACTCCATTCCTTAAACGTCATGAAGTGGATCGTGTCTAGAGCTCCTGGCAGGGCCTCTGGTCCCAATACTTAAACTACCTACCTGATAGAAAAAATACTTCCTAGAGTTTGAAATTACTGGACACAATATCCGGTAAAATATTTCGCTATTATTTATCTCCTTTTAGAACACTCAAACTCTGTAATACTCCATTGCAAAGCCTTTAAAACCTGCCAGCTTTCCATCGATCACTGAGAGCTTAAAAAAGGCTCCTTTTAACAAAAGAAAGAATAGCGACTGCAGTAAAGACAACAAAATTTATGAAAAATCTCTATATCTATTGGGATTTTTCATGGAGTACGACATCGAGACACAAAGTTATCGCCCTTGAGTTTTTAGTGAAAACTATGACAATTTGCGTTGTCGAGTGTTCTACTACAATTAATCCTCCCTATTAGTATGCCGTACAAAAGTTTGTTTCGCTTTTGGATTCACAGAGAGGATAACATGTTGAAGCGGGCATAAGTCGATTCCTGCTAACGACGGGTACAAATCGTCAGTCGTTTGAAGTGAGGCAGTACTAAAAAATTTCTTTCACAATTTTCTTTTTATCATTCAGAACGGTTCAACACTTCTATGTACCATTAATAACTGACAAGAAACAGTTCCTGACTTCGCCACGGAACACTTCATTATTTTTGACTAGCTAACGCCAGCGACTTCGTTTGCGTGATAGTAGAAACTTATCCCAAGGGATCATACTCCAGGGATAAAAGTATCGTGCTGTTCCAGGATATGGCCTAAATTTCATCGAAATCCATTCAATAGTTTGCGTGAAAGAGTAACAAACACCCATACATCCATACTAGTGATGTAGTGAATGTTGAATTTATCAAATTCGCGAATATATAATGTTGCGAATATTCGTTATATTCATACTTTCATGCATAAAAACTTTCGCGTTTATAATATTAGTATAACGAAAAAGCGAATTTGAGTTTTTCTCATTTCTTCAATGAAAATTAATCTTTACTGATAGATTTCAGACGAGGATTTCCTCTTCAAGTTGTTGGTATTTTATATACTTTATTATTTGTGATAGCAAGTTATTTATTTACTACTAGCAATAAACTCCTTATCGTAATGACTATTTTATGTGCCTGTCCACTCTTGTTATCGCAGGGTTCAGATATCTTTTATAAGACCCTATATTTATAGCATCGTAATAACGGCTTTGTCTTGTTTCAAAACTTGATCGGAAATCAAAAAATCAAAAACACAGAACTGTGTATTTTATTTACTTGATCATCTGCCTAGCCTTTTCCCAACTATATTGGGGTCGGCTTCCAGTCAAGCCGGATTTAACTGAATATCAGTATTTTACGAGGAGCGGCTGCCTACCAGACCTCCACAACCCATTACTGGTGTAACACGGCACTTCATGGCAAGACTGGAGTCAGATTTACTGGCTTCTGACTATCCGTAACGACTCCCAAAGATCTCCAAATGACAGCCGGGACCAACGGCTTAACGTGCTTTCCGAAGCACGGAGGAAACTCGTTATGTTAAGATGGTCACTAGGGATTGCAATCCAGCGGCGTTTTCAATCCAGCTGGATTCTTGCTGGATTGACCTGAATCCAGCTGGATCCAGCGCGGATCCAGCAAAGTGTGGAACGCAAAAAAGACGACATTTATAAGATTTTTTTTATTAAGTAATTTGTATAATACATTCTTACGATATTCTATGAAACCTTTCACTAATTTTCTTTCGATTCTTAATCATTTTAGATCAAAAGAAACAACTTAAAATTAAATAACATATGCCCTTATAGCGACATCTGACGTCACAGAATTTCGCGCAAGCAAAGTTCTCCGCGTGATTTGAACAGCCCGAAATCATCTATCGGGCAGTTGCCATTACACAGTTGTCATCACATATAACAATTACGGATGCAATTTGAAACTAAACAATAGAAATTGATACGTTTGCGGATCCGCATCGCTGGATCCAGCACTATATGCTGGATCCAGCATGTTTAAAAAGGCGCTGGATCCAGCTGGATTGCTGTTTGCTGGATCCAGCAATTGCAATCCCTAATGGTCACCCATCCACAGACTAACCTAGGCAAGCGTTGCTTAACCTTGAAGATCGACCTGTGCGGCTGTTATTATCTAGCCACGAGCTCCTCCGATTTTATTTACTTGATACTTAAAAAAATAAATTCCTTTTCTGTGATCTGATCTAACAAGTTTCTCTAAGTTTAATGAAATCTTCAAACAAATAGTAGTCCCTTACAGAAACTCAAGGAACTTTAGTAACTATATATTTGTAATCAATACAGTTATGCAAATTTTTTTTTTTAATTAGTTGAGAAGTTATTGAGTTGTTATATTTAACTTTAAATTATTAATAGATTAGGATAAGACCACAACTGAAATAACAAAGGATAAAAGCAGTACATTCAGACAAAATTAATTCCCGCAAGATTTTATCAGCACTAATATTTTACTCTTGCATGTTAACAGATCCTCAGACAGAATGAGAGGAGAAGCTTGCGTAATCACTTCAGTACTAAAGCTTAGCTTTTCGAAACAATTATTTTCCTTAGGTATATCTAAAAGCGAGCTAGTATTCTAAGACAAAAGGGAATATTCATTATATGGCCACACTACTCTATTTTCAAAGGATCAAACAAATAATTATTATCTCAGCAGAGGTAAAAAAAATATAATTTTAGATGCTTAATATTTAGTAGAAACTTTCTACTAAAAGATTGCTTTTTTTGGAGGACATGTTCAGCGGATTTTTATTTTGTTAAGGCTTTATTAAGTTTATGCGTCAGAGAGATACTTGGGGATCTCTACGTCGAGAGTGAATCAGTCAGTATTATGCAAGAAAGAAAGAAAAACGTGTATTCGTAAGTCACACAATCGAACAAAATACAAGAAAAATAACATTAAAATCGGTGTGATGCCAAAAAGACTCCTAACTCATAAAACAAAAACCAGGCAAGTGCGAGTTCCCTGAGGGTCCGACTCGCGCACTGAGGGTTCCGTACCAATATTATTTTAATAGTCTACGCGTGGTCTACACAGTTGCTCTTAGATTAGGTACGTGCCAGAAGTGATGTTATCGCTACGCTGTTGAAACTTTGATCCAAATTATATCTATTTTGAATTTAGCGGTATCAATTAATTTTCTATTTAAACATCGAGGATTGTTTATATAACCCAATACAGTTAACTTTAACTTGTTTGCATAAATCTCTATCGGAAATTGGAATTAAAATTCCCAGAACCAGTCTGGAATAAGCTGTACGTCAGTTTGATTCGTATATATGATTTTGTTTTTTTTTTTGGTGGGAAATTATCCAATGACTGCGCTTGCTCTTAGGCGAAGCGGGAGGGCGTGTCAGACTTTTACTGACTTAAACCCACTTCTACGTTCTTTGCCTTTCGTTCCAGGGCCCTGGGTTTCCCTAGTAGGCTTCAATCCTGCCAGGCCCCTACGGTTTTGCTGATATCTCCGTAAGAAGCACGTGGCTGAACTACAGCTTTACTATTAAAACAGATAGTCGCGTCGCTCTAACAGTTTTATGAAGAGCGGAAAATGTAATGTGTGTGCTTTGGCAGCAGGCGGGACTCTGCTGGAATAACTCCAGGAATCTTTTATTTCTTTTTCAGAATTGGTTTTTAGATTATCGTGAGGTTTAGGGTGTGGTCTAGTTTTTTGAAGTATTTGTCCTTCAAAATGATTTTGTTGTAGACTTTTTTTCTATATTATAAAAATTTTAATAAGATACATGATTGCTATCTCTCATCAATTACAGCCACTTTAGAGAGTAATTTGTTTTCTGATCATCGCCATCAACTTCCTGTTTTTTTCAGTTGGGTACTTATGGTCCACGTAACACGTTTATATACAAAACGAGAAACTGACTGACAATAATTATTAAGGGACAACCAAAACTATTGGGCATAGGAACGTACAATTTTGTACAAAGTTTTAACTTATTGAGCACTAAAAGAGGATTTCCCTTAAATTCATCCCCTAAAGTAATGGGAGGGAGTTCAAAGTTTGTATGGAAAAATTTACATTTAAGCGGGTGATGCCGCTGGCAGAAACTAGTATGCAATTATTTTTATTATTTACTTGATCTCACTAGCAAAGTAAAATAATTCGTCATTTCAATATTATTTTGGATTTCCAAGAACCTTTCAGGCGATTAGTTTAAAAAAAAAGTAATAAAATACGAATAGTAATGTCACTTCTAAAAGACCGGTTTCCGTCTTTGGCAAGTATCCAAAGTGGTCGAAGCAATAATACGGCCAGTGGCTGCGGTGTGTACCTAAGTGTTGTTATCATAAGTCTGGAATGGCTTAGCTGCTTATTACTTTTATGTAAAAATGAAATCAAATACTGCATGTTTCATCAAAAAAAGTTGGCTTAGTGCATACTTCATCTAATGAAATGCAGTTGCAGTGTTGGAAAGTTTCCCACATAGTGGACCGATAACTTGGTAAGGTTCAAGGGAATTCGATGGCGGGCCGCACAAGACCGGTGATTGTGGCGTACTTGTCCCTCAAGCACGCCACAATCACCTATCATATTGGTCATAAACCGGGAGGACTATGATGATTACTAGGAGGTACTTATAACACGAATTAACAAAAGGATTTCTTTTGTGATACAATTCCTTGTGTGTCTTTAACATCACAAAGAATAACAGAATCTACTGAATAATTAAACAGATTTTTCCCATTCGAATACCTAATGAAATTCCCCAACCCTGGTATTTGTTTTGAACAATACACGTTCATTATTTGAATATACATTTTTTTTTCTTTTTTCATTCCTTTATTTAAATTGTGGAATTGTGAACACATAGACTTTGATGAAAAGAAAATTGAAATAGACTGTTTGATTTTTTTTATTTGAAATTAAGAGAAGAAAATGTTGTATTTGATGTTTATTAGCGTAGTAACAAGCTTATATTTTTCATATATTATGGATGAAATTATTTATGATTTTTCAGCTGTCTGACAATATGGGCACGCCATCATTATGACGGGTACTTTCTTTTTGAGGATTGGCTGGAAGGACATCACGGTTTCACATCCGCATTACGCAGACCCACACCGGTAAGTCAAGGAGGATCCTGCACCAGATTCACGTGGAAGAAAAGCCCAGGCGTGCGTAGACCTCTCGGAGGACATGCTAGAGGTGTGCCTCGCTTTGCCAGAGCACCGCAGTGTTCTCTTGGGGGCAATCGGCAGCTATGCTAGTGAAGGATGCTGCATGCGTAAGGGAACGGCCCTCGTTGGTGTACTAACTCAAATAATATACACACATGAGTGTCGTCATGATATTTTAAATGTTTCTGCATATTACGTTGATAGCTTATTATGAACTGATTTTTAATCAGATTGCCAACGTACAAGATACTGACAACTATAACATATCGCAGGCATGTATGAGCTCACAGTTGACTTATCAAAGATCTAACCGAAAAAAGAAGGTTGCGCTCGCTTTTCGTCGCTAGTTATCCGTGAAAATCGTGTAAATGAAATTTGCACCATGTTCCGGTCCGATTCAATAAATGAACGGTAATTGAAAGCAATCCTTACGTCCCGGCCGCTGCTGGAGACGCTCTGGGCGGTATTAGTCGCAGGGCGATTTCCAGCTACCGTAGATGTAGGCTTATGAACTCACCGCAATGGGCAGTTTGTCGTCCGATAAGGACCAAGTCCGAATCGATGAAAATATGTTAATCTACGTAATGCTCAAAGAGATATCAGCAAATTGGACAGAGCCCATTTAGGCCGATATCTGCTGAGGCTGCCAAAACGCAGTGTAAGCAAAGGAACACATAGAGATGAGTTGTTGTGTTGTTGTTGGTTGTTGTTGAGTTGTTGTTGTTGTTGAGTTGTTGGTTTGTGTTCATTTTAGAACGGTGAAAGTGGGAAACCATTTTCCCATAACGAAATAAGGCGTACCTTTCATAACACACCACCGTCTCTTTGTGGAGGTGATTGGTGACGGTAATCTAGTTTAGAAAAGGGATTTTCTGGGAAGAGAACTCGTGGTCTTAAAACGCAAGGGACAACTGAAAGACACAAGTGTGGTTTTAGTCAGTAAAAGTCTGACACGCCTTTTCCACTCCAGAGTGAGAGAAGAAACTGAATGATTTCCCACCTCAAAAAGAAACTATAATTATTTACTTGTCCCTCGCAGTACAAATAATACTCTCGAAGGCCCTCGAACCGGTTTCTTCTTCTTCTTATTCAGTAACAGTTGCTCGTAAATAATGTTAAGTAGTGGTGAATGGCCGCGTGTAATAAACTTTCACGTATCGTCCAGTCGATCGGTCGTATTGTGTTCCATATTTTTGAAAAAAAATCCTGGTTACGCATTTATATATTTCGTCAAATAAATTCAGTTTTTGCAGATTTTTTAGAAATTACATTTACGAATTGAGGGCCCAAGATAAACCGCCATAAATCTGTAATGCGACCTTCTACAGATCTTTTTTTTATCTTAGGGGAGTCATCAGAATGACTTCTCCCACTCTTGGGCGGAGCGGGAGGGTGTGTTAGACTCTTACTGACGAAACCCCTACCCCGTTCCTTCGTTGCCTTTGATCTGGGGGACACGCGTGAACACCTTTCAGATTTCCCATGTTCCCCAGAGGCTTCGGCCCTACCGGGCCCCTACAGTTTGCTGACACCTTCTACAGATCTGGGAATTTCTTAAAATATTTAAGAAATTCTTTACTAAATTCTTTCATAAACATTTTTAACCCAGACAGTACTTTCCAAGATTTAGACTGTGCCTCTTTATGCAAGCGTCTGGATTGAGAGCCCACACAGAAATTTATGGATCATTGCTCTAATTTGTTTTACCAATTTTTTACTATAGTCCAGTGCCTGGGAGTTTTTACCTGGAATTTGCTTGAATGTGGGTTGATTTTAAAAAGAAAAACTGATATATAAAGCTAATAAGAAGCATAAAAAGTTTACCTATTAAAAAATTGTGATCTTGACTATGAAAAAACTAGTGAGAATTAAAATAGCCCAATTAGTATGTTTTTGTATAAAAAAAAACCATTTTAACGTGTATATTTATATAAGGACAACCTTTTTGGTTTTTTAAAAATTTATATTTTGGTCCACGTCAAATATATTGTTCGACTTTAGATTTTTTGTTGATAATACGAGTAGTACAAAATTATGCCAAAGGGAACCTACTCTCGGGATAAAACGTATTAATAGGGGAGGCCACGATGCTAAATGGGGATTTACTCGAGCGTCGTAGAGACCTATTGGGTTGCAAAGCGTAGATGATAAGAAGAAAAAAATGTTCTATGATTATACCTTTTCATCGGTGGGGGAAGCGGCTATAGATTTTTAAATATGTAAAAAAAAACTGTTGCATGGACATTCTCGAGCGCGTCAGATATTGATAGCATCAATGCCCTACGTGTTTTTAATAATGTACGTATGTTAATCTGATCGTTTGCATGATGGGGGTGGTTGTATGGAAGGGTTGAAAATGGAAAAAAAAAAGGGAGTGTTAAGTGCACCAAAAAAAAAG
This sequence comes from Mythimna separata, assembly GCA_030763345.1. Taxonomy (NCBI): domain Eukaryota; kingdom Metazoa; phylum Arthropoda; class Insecta; order Lepidoptera; family Noctuidae; genus Mythimna; species Mythimna separata. The sequence goes on along the minus strand of JAKKIA010000036.1, from coordinate 2,356,614 downwards.
ATCTCATTCACTAATCTGACCATTTCGATGGGACGCAAACTCGTGGCCACTTTCATAATGTGCAAAAAAAATTCGCCATTTTGAAATACTCAAGCGCGTCAGATTAAGATATATATGGTTCATCTTTATGTTCTAAACGTACTGTTTCATAATCTGACGATTATCTAGAGGGATTCGCCTGATCTGACAAAAAAACCCCTGCAACTTCCAGCTAATTACATTCCTGGGCGCTTAAAATTGTACTTATATCATTTTTGAGCTCGAAATATATTTTATGTGATATTTTGAGCTCGCTAAGTTCAAAGAGATAATATTTGAGCTCTCCCAGCTCGAAAGTCTGATAAAAGTTTCATAGAACACTATTTTTGGAATCTTTAAACCGCAATAACTTTTGAACGGATCAAGTAATTTTCACGCGGTTTGCGGCATTCAACGCATTATCATCCTCATAAGTTATTTTCTAAATTTAATTTATCGAACCAAAAATTTCAGAGTAATCCCGAAAAATCACTTTTTCGGGTTTCTTTCGTTCACGATATCTCTCGAACGAATCAACCGATTTTGACCAGCTTGGTAGCGGTCGACGTGGTTTTTCAAGCTCAAAGGCGGATTAGTTTTTGAAGTTGATCGATAAAACCGTTTAAAAGTTATTTAAAAAAAACCACTTTCAAAATATAAAACGTATTTTTTGGAGATTTTTCAAAATTTCTAAAAATCTAACGGTCCGAATCAGTTCAAATTCCCACGAAATCTAATTTCGAGGGAACTCTTTAGAAAACCGGAGAAGGAAATGTAGCCATCACACAACTGCACGGATTTAACTTTATCGACGATTTTTTGTTATTTCGGCTTGCGGAAATCGTCAGATTATATATTTTTCATTATTTTTGAATTATTTCCTTCAAAATAAAAAAAAAATTAGCTACGCTCGAGAATGTCGAGATGACGTTTTTTTTTTACAACTTTGCTGCCCTCCCCTTTCTTTACGTCTCTCTCAAATTGTCAGATTAGTGGAATATACACTTTTTAAGATGTAATTAACTCACCCTACCTTAATCTGACGCGCTCGAGAATGTCTGAGGGTCATTTTTTTTTTACTAATCTGATCCTGTATCCTTCACGGGCGGCTTTATATATGGGCCTCATATTTGGTGGAGGTACTTAACTGGGTGCAAGGTATCCCCCTGTATATTAATCTGCCGCGCTTTAGTAAATCCCGAAATCCCTTCTGGGGCTCCCCTACTATATCCTATGTACTTTTCTAGGATATGATATAAAAAATGGGCCCTCAATCCAGATGCACACAAAACAGAGAACTAAACAAATTCTTAGTACTTCATCTTCTCTGAAATCTCGTTCGTTCAATAAATCAAGTTTCCTTTGATAAGATGTAAAAAAAACTTTCACATGGTCAACATCTTAAAGATTAGACAAATAGCCCCGACGATCGTTGGAACTCCTCCGAGGTTGCGGATGAGGAGGTAATCTTTACAAACATGCTAAAGTTCAACAACTCTGACCGAATCACAGTAACACACTTAGAAATGGGATAAAGGTTGCTTGTCTAAAAAGTTTTGGTGATTCTAAACGATATGTTAAATTTACTTTTTAATAAGATAAGCATAAGCCTAGTGCCGGGTGAGGGTCGCGGCAATCCAATGGATGCGAGACGCACTGGACCGGTCGTTGAGGCGACGCTTGAGGGAGGCCTAAAACCAGCAGTAGATGTCTTTCGGCTGAAATGATAATAATAATTCAGGCCTCCTTTTTAGGTGAGGAAATAGGCCATAATCCACAGCGTAGGCCCAATGGTGAAGATTTCTTTGAGTTTTTGTTCTAGGATAGGCCGGTTTATTCACGAAATTTTCTTTTATTGATTTTTGAGAAAATCATCATCATCTGCCTAGCCTTTTTCCCAACTATATTGGGATCGACTTCCAGTCAAGCCGGATTTAGCTGAATACCAGTATTTTACGAGGAGCGGCTGCCCACCAGACCTCCACAACCCATTAACTGGGGTAACACGGCACTTCATGGCAAGACTGGAGTCAAATTTACTGGCTTCTGACTATCCGTAACGACTGCCAAAGATCTACAAATGACAGCCGGGACCTACGGCTTAACGTGCTATCCGAGGCACGGAGGAAATCCGTTATGTTAAGATGGTCACCCATCCACAGACCAACCTAGGCAAGCGTTGCTTAACCTTGAAGATCGACCTGTGCGGCTGTTATTATCTAGCCACGAGCTCCTCCCGTTTTTTTGAGAACATAGTGATAATGAAATAAATTTAAGTTTATCAGGTTTATAACTAGCTCAACGTGCTTTCTAGCCGTAGTTGAGTTAGTATTCATGAAAAATTCACGCACAAAACAAATTTTAGGTGAAGAACATAACACCTAACACAGATTTATAACCAATCGAAGGATATTTTATTCTAAAACAACTATTATAAACATATAAAACACTTAACAATTAAAATTATCTAAATTATTAAATACCACATTCAAAGATACAAAATTACACGTTTACCTGTGCGTGAGGTGTTCGCGACCGGTTTCACTAGCACTAGCTTCCTTATCTTTTATATCACTCCTCACACAATTTAGCCATTTTCCTTTGCCTTCTCGCTTCCTCCCCATTTCTCTACATTTATACACACACCATCGCATTATCGCACCATCGATAGTAAATTATATGTCACAAGCCATCGTTAGTACGAAAGTCACCGAGCACATCACACACCATGACACTAAAAAATATATGAGCAGCAATTTATCTGAAGAAGTATCCAGAAGGCCAGTCAATACTTGGTCTTAGTTTCGACGTCACTAACTAGAGTGAATAAATTCTCAGCTGTATTTCTACCGTGAATATCTATGTAGTTTGCGCAATTCACACCACACTCCTGTGGAAGTTAAGACAAATTGATTAGGTGGTAGATTAATTGGCCGCGGTAGGATAGTATCTATCATCGTCTCCCTAGACTTTTTTCAACTAACTTGAGGTTGGCTTACAGTCTAACTGGATGTCACTGACTTATTCTTCTGGCTAGACCTTTACCCATTTATTTGGGGTCGGCCCTCCTTGTCTTCATTTTCCATTGTGCACGGTTTAGTGCTATGTCGGTGTTGAGATGAGCTTCTTTAAGGACTCTGTGGACCGTCGTCAGCCAAGTGAACGGCGGTTTTACACGCGTGCGCTTCGTCTTTGGCAGTTCAAAAGGCAATGAATGTAGCTGATGGTGTTTTACATGAAGCGACTGCCTAACAGACCTTCACAACGCAGTTACTGGGCAACACTCCTTTGATAGACTGATGGTCTGGTCAGGCATTCTGGCGTCTGACTACCTATAACGACTGTCAAAAACCTACGTTTGACAACCGGGATTGTTACTACAAATTATTTTTAAAATTAATATTTTAATATAAAGGTACTCACTGCCCCAAAAAAGGTTTGCATCCAATTTTGATTCATGACGCACAAACACTTGTCGGCGACCAGGTTTTTTATGATTAGCCTAGCACTAGTCTGAAAAAAAATTAAATAAAAATCAATAAAACAAACAATATTTTAATTTACTCTGTCCCATAAGTTCCCAAAACCATTTTGCGAACACATTCATTTTGGACAGCCTTATTCATGAATCCCCGACCGTTCTCATGCGACCGTGCTGTTATTGTTTTACTATTGTGTCTCGTTTCGCGGGAATGTGATAGGCTAAGGAGTGGAATTTTCGGAGTCTGTTTTCCCTGATAGCTACAACCTGGAGGTATTTAACTCGTCAAATTTTGGGCGAACGTCGGCGTTTGCGAATTATTCGCAAATGCGGTCAATAGTGAATAGATTACTTCTTAGCAAGCAAGCGTGCTTCATCATCGACTACTCATCACGCTTCCCATCAGATGAGATAGTGGTCAAGGGCACGCCTATCGGCAGTAATTAAAAATCAGTTCACAATTAAATACGACTATTATGTTGATTCTTAAAAAAATCTATTAAGCAGTACTCTACTAAAAGATGTACCTTTACAGGGCTTCCCAATCCCTCAAGTCTGTCACACGGCAGCAGAGGCATAGTCGTGAACCGGCAGTTGCTGTCCCTGACAGCGCTCAGTCGCAGAGGCATACGGTCCTTAGGCTCTGGCGCACTCGCTGGGGCGTACCGCACATAGAGTGGTGGTGCCTGTATATTCAGATTAATCTATCACATACCCGCGAAACGAGACACAATAGTAAAACAATAACAGCGCGGTCTCATAGGACCGGTTGGGGATTCAAACATTAATTTACTATTATTTGCTAGGTACTCATCATCATCATCATTGTCTCAGCCGAAAGACGTCCACTGCTGGATATAGGCCTCCCCAAGATTCACCACAATGACCGGTCCTGTGCGTCTCGCATCCATCGGATTCCCGCAACCTCAACCTCATATAAAAATCAACTACTGTTCGTTAATCTCGCTAAAACTCGAGAACGGCTGAACGGATCTATCTTATCTTGGTATTTAAATGTTTGCGGAGGTCTAGGCAAGGTTTAAAATCTGAGTAAAATTCTAAAAATTAAAAAAGGATTCGGCAGTATGCAGTTTTCCGGGTCAGCTAGTTTTTAATAAAAATGTTTAATACCTACTTTTTGGGATAGCTTCCAACTCTTTGAACGAAGTTTGTACAACTTTGTTTGAATGACCCTGACGTTCAAAAGGGTGTACGAAATTGATGCGGGTGAAAAGTGGTCTCCGAATTTTTTTTCCTTCCAAAAACGTAATTTTTGGGATTTTAGCAAAAGCGTGTAATGACGAATGACGTAATAATAATACGTGAATAAGTGCGAACAGGATTTGTAAACTAATTTCTTTAATGAAGGTAAACTTTAATAACCCCTTTACGCTCTAGCGTCCTGGTAACTCTTGAGAATCAATAAAAAAATATCAATCACGAATTCATTACCAATTTAGAAATTACACTTTAGCAAGACAATTTCATGTAACCTTGGGATCTGCATAATTCTCAGCCTGTAGTAGGAATTCGTCACCATATTTCATTTGATCACCACGTTTGTGTTCATCCCAGGCGCTGCAGGCAAATCAAATTGAATAATATTAGATTGATATGTCCTAGTAAAGGCCATCTCTTCCCCGTTTCAGTTGGCTCATTTGTCTTTTAGTATTGGTTAATGGTTTAGTTCTAAATCGTCCAGCCATCTTTTTTTGTCTACCAGGGCGACGTTGTCGGTTCCAAAACCAAACCGAATGCTACGTCAAATATTTTATGCATTATTTGGTATAGGAACTATTTTGGAACACAGGACAATGAGACAATTAAAATATTCCTTTTCTTAAGACGTCCTTGATGAAGTAGAATGTTTAGCACCAAAAATATAAATGTGAAAATGGGAGCCAAGTTCATCTTATGATAATGATAATAATATGGTTGTCGACTTCACTGACAAAAAAATTAATAGCTAATGGATATCAAATTTTGAAGATAATCTTGAAACTTATTTATAAGAACTTTTTTCAAATAGATTTGGAGTTATTATAGTAGGGGAGCCCCCGAAGGGATTTCGGGATTTACTAAAGCGCGGCAGATTAATATATAGGGGGATACCTTGTACCCGGTTAAGTACCTCCACCAAATATGAGGCCCATATATAAAGCCGCCCGTGAAGGGTATAGAATCAGATTAGTAAAAAAATAATGACCATCAGAAATTCTCGAGCGCGTCAGATTAAGGTAGGGTGAGTTAATTACATCCTAAAAAGTGTATATTCCACTAATCTGACAATTTAAGAGTGACGTAAAGAAAGGGGAGGGCAGCAAAGTTGTAAAAAAAAAACGTCATCTCGACATTCTCGAGCGTAGCTAATTTTTTTTTATTTTGAAGGAAATGATTCAAGACTCTCAAGAATTCAGTCGCACCCGCTGACTAATATATCCCTCGCGCTCGCACCTACATTAGACTTTTTATGTGCCTGGCAACATAGAGGAACCACAGAAACTGTCTGGCTATTGAAAAAACATTATTTTATAGTTATCCAAATAACATATATAAATTGCAGCTTTTATACTATACCGTAAGTAAAGTAACAATTAAATATACTTGGGTAGTAATAAAAGCTCCGACAAAAAAAGAAGAATTACCCTTACTCAAAATATTAAATCTACTGCCTAAAATACTAACTTTCCGACTACTTTTGTCCGAATAAAAATGACGAAACGACCGAATGAGATACTGAAATCTTCGAAAAATAAACTTGACTGTTTATTGCTATAATACTTTTCTACCGGCATAAATTACGTTCTACCGAAAACTATGCTTTGTAATTTTTATCTATATTTGCCAACTATTAATTCATAAATTACCTTTCAAATTTCATAGACTGTGGTGCTATTTTAACTGTAACACTATACTAAAAATATTATTCTGAGTGGTTATACATAAACTTATAAAAAATATAAAAATGTACTTGTACAATAACTTTTGCTTGTATCATATATCATGAATTTTACTTACTACGGGTATGCTTGGGTATCGGTAAGTAGTACCTATTTCAGGCGTTAAAATATTAGAACAGTCGTATTTATGCTTTAATGTAAAACCACGTAGACTTTGGTTTCCTAGAATATTTACGATTCGAAAAATTGATTAAAAGGCGTAGTCGACGGAGCCCCGCTGCGCGGGGCTCCTACTTCAGGGTGGTTTAAAAAAAAATAACCTCGAAGGAGGTGACGGGGTCTGTGTTCGCTCGCTTCGCTCGCTCTCTACGACCCCGTCACCTCCTTCTAACCTAACCTGTCTGAGTCGGGTTGCCCCCAAGTCTTGAGCTGGCTTCGCTCGCTCTTGCATCTTAAGTTATCCTAGCAACCGAAGAAAAACGGAATGAATCAGAATAAAAATGTAGTTTTAAAAGGTAGTAAAAAATGTCTAAACCCGATCTCACGGGCCTAACAGTTAAGGTATTTTCATTATTATTGAGAGTTAAAAAATAAATTTGATAACCAACAATAGAAATTAAAACAGTTCATGCAAGTTGTAAAAATATGATTATTTTGACAAAACCTCTGTTGTCGGTAACTTAGTAATTTTGTCGGAGGTTCAGTATTCCATTCGGAAGTTTAGTTTTGTTATTCGACGACTCATTTTTTTAGGAGGATAACAAGTAATTTGAACATGCTCTAATTTGTTGTTAAATTAGGTATTTTTTTTCGGTAATGTTTTGGGTTTTTTGTCGGTAATTAATTATAACGCTGGTTAATTAGAATAATAGTCGGCCACAGATCGCTGGAGATTAATTTGTTTTTCGGAACCATTATTATTTCCCAATATACTTTAAGGGTGTGTACGAACCCGAGGATCGACTTGGAGGGGGAGGTAAAATTCAAACACTGGTTTTGACTGGATATAATTTACTCGCGTTTACACGACACCCTATTCCAATATTTGAATGTATGTACTGCTCTCAAAAACAAAATTCTCTACTGAGACCTTATAGTACGCGCGCTAACGAAACCATAGCGACTTCTAACTCGGAGCTAACGCCATCTATCGAGTTTGGGCGTACTAATTTATTAATATTAAATTAATATCCATCGCTATGATTCCGTTCCCTATTACTTAACCTAAACATACCGCCCACCAAGGACATTATTTGCGGAATGTCCTTAAATACCGCCCACCGTGCCACATACGGTAAAAAATATTTAATGCTCTGTACTTGGTGAGGAGTAAATACAAACAATGATTTACTAACTTATTTACTTACATCTAATACATATTATTTTTCAATTTGCTATTGGTAATACACATAACTTAGACGTAAGTCTTTTTATAATAGACGATTGTGTTCGTACAGTTACGACACGAGTAAGGCCGTCAGAACCAGGATGCTTTTGTTCGATCCTACCTAGTAACCACTTGCTAGGAGGCATATCATCCTCTTTAACTAATACTACTTCACACATTTCTGTTGCTTCTTCAAGTGCCAGATTAGCTAACTGCCGTGACCTAGCACCAACACCTACCGCTTTATTTTTTCTTAAATTTAGAAACCTACGGCAATAAGCCAGGACTCGAATCAACCTGTTCCAAATCGAAGCCTTTATAACGCTTGTATGCACCTTAACTTCTTCTAGGCGGGTAATGAGATGGTTTGGACTTTTGTACTCGACTACGTGCGCCCTGTGATGTGTGTCCAAGGTGGTCACAATGTCGGAAACTCTTTTTCTCGTATTCCACCGACTTGGATGACAATTTAACCACGCTAACACTACATCGCTGTCTGTCCACGCATGCCAGTCAGTCTTTGGTATTGTCATCACCTCACCTACCTCCGCAATCAGTTTTGCGGTGAGAACCGCACCACATAACTCTAACCTCGGGATGGACACCTGTTTAATGGGGGCCACCTTTGTTTTAGTTGTGATTAAAGAGACATGAATATTTCCCATGTCATCAATCACTCTAAGATAAACTACCCCTGCATAAGCGTTTTTAGATGCGTCGGAAAAACCATGTAACTCCGACTTCAAAATATTGCCACCAACATGCAACCAACGTGGGATTTTCATGCTAGCGAGAGAAACCAAACTATTGCGGTAAGTCTCCCATTCTTGTAATAAGTTATTTGGAATTTGTTGATCCCATTCTAACCCAGCTAACCATAATTTTTGAATGAACATTTTAGCTAAGATTACGCTTTATGCTAACCACCCTAACGGATCAAACAAACGAGAAATGTCCGAGATAATTTTTCTTTTTGTTTCAGGTTCATCCATCGGTGTGAGTTCCAGACAATATTGAAAACAATCATCGCGAGGATCCCAGGTAAGTCCTAATATTTTTGTTACTTCGTCGATTTTTATTTTCAATTCTTCATCGTTTCCGTCTCTAATTTTGTTCAATAATTCTTTGCAATTGCTTTTCCATTTTTGCAATGGAAATCCCCCCCTAGCTAGCACTTGAGATAATTCCGTGTAAATTTTAAACCCATCTTCTATATTGTCCGTTCCTGACAATAAATCGTCCATGTAAAAATCTTTTAAAATTATATTTGCTAAGCTTGAATTATCTCCGCACTCGTCATATGCCAATTGCTGCAGAGCCCGTACAGCTAAATATGGAGCAGAAGCAGTACCAAATGTGACGGTTATCAATTCATACTCTTTTAGTTCCTTTTCAGGACTATCTCTCCAAAGTATGCGTTGATATGGTGTATCTTGCCTATCCACTAAAACTTGCCGATACATTTTTACGATATCTGCCACTATACATACCCTATGTGCTCTCCAGCGCATTATCGTATGACGGAGTTGATCTTGCAAAGACGGACCAATCATTAGATCATCATTGAGTGACCTGCCATTAGTTCCCTTACAGGAAGCGTCAAACACGACACGCACCTTTGTGGTGTCTCTATCCTCACGGACTACTGCATGATGAGGTAGGTAAATAGCCCTTTTATTATATTTTTCTGGCTCAGTCACTTCTACCATATGGTTTTATAAGCTTTAAATATTCTTGTATGACATTCGCGTAGTCTACCTTTAATTTATCGTTTTTACCTAACCTTACTTCTAATCCCTTTAACCTTTTTTCAGCAATCACTTTGGATTCACTGCACCTGCCGTTCAGGTTTGGTTCGCGTAGCGGTAATCTTACGATGTACCTGCCATCTTTATTTCTTGTAGTGGAAGTTGTAAATAACTTTTCACATTTTATTTCCTCTTCCGTTAGCATCTTTTTAGGTCCAGATGGTTCCTCTAATTCCCAGAATTTTCTCAACAACTCATCATCCTGGACGCCGGCATGCATCACGGTAATTTGTGAGTAAGTATTTGTCCTATTTTCAATTTCGAATACACCCGACAATATCCAACCTAAGGTGGTTTCTTGGGCTAAGAGAGTACCGCTTGTATTTTTCTTAACTCCGCTCTGAATTACCTGGCTGTATACCTCAGCACCCAATAACATGTCGATTTTATTAGGCCTGAAATAGTCTGGATCAGCCAGATCATTATCACTCAAGTCTACCCATTCTACCCGACTTACTTTTGAAGATGGGAGAAGACTTGTTACCGACTTCAGAACGTAAGCATGGACCTTTATTTGATAAGACGGATTAACTCTCGAACGAAGCGTGACAACCACCTTGGATGTCGAAATTGATCCTTTATTTCCACCTACACCTAACACCGTATTTTTTGACGGTATTTTATTTATACCTAAGTACTGAACCATGGATTCTGTAATAAATGAACCCTGGGATCCCTGATCCAGTAACACCCTAACCGCACGGTAAGTCTTATTCTTCGACTCAGCTTGTACCAAAGCTGTAGTTAATAATACAGTTTTCCTACTGTGACCTGTCGCAAGACATGAGACTAACGGTTTATCCTCCGCCTTATTGGCGGCCTTAATTCTCTCAGTTTCTACTGATGAGGTTTCCGCGGGAGCAGCACTACTACCTTCACCAATATCCGACCCTACAACACCTTGCGGGTATAATAACGAATGGTGGCGGCGTTTACACACCTGGCACCTTAGAGTGTTTCTACAATATTTTGCAGAGTGGTTACTATATAAGCAAACAAAACATAAATTATTCTCTTGGGCAAACTTTCGGCGGGAATCATTGTTTTCTTTACCAAACTTAGAACATGAACTAATTTTATGATCTCCTTCGCAAAATGCGCATGATACCTTTTTGTTTTTATTAACAACATGAAGTGCCTGAGTAGCCCTTGAGTTCCTGGAATCTGATTTATTTTCTATGCTTTCTAAACCTCGATATCGACTCACTAAAAACTCTCTAAATCGATTAAAAGTGGGTAGGTCGTCCGTTTGATCCGACGCTACCATCAATTCCCAAGCCCTTCTAGTCTCGCGATCTAATTTAGCGCTGACGATGTGTATAACAAGGATATCCCACGATTTCACGTCTATTCCTAAGTTTTTTAGTGATCTTAAACAGTCTGATGTTGTACTAATGAGTCTTTTTATCTCTGTTGCGGACTCGTTAGTCATACCCTTTTGATTCAAAAGTGATTTTAAAATACCGTTGGCAAGAAATCTCTTGTTATTGTACACAGACTCTAATTTGTCCCAACTAACTTTGTAGTTTTCAGAGGTCACGTCAACATTTCTCAACAGGTACTCTGCTTCCCCTGTTAAATACCCTTTCAAGTAATACAGTTTCTGTGCATCGTCTAACCTACTGTTGTTGTGTATTAAGCCTACAAATAAGTCTCGAAATGTTTTCCATTCAATATATTTACCCGAGAAAACTGGTATTTTGACCTCTGGTAATCTAAAATTTATGGACTCCCTACTATTATTAGGTCCTGGATTACCATTAGGTTCACCCGATTGAATGTTACATTTTAATATGGATTCCTTTAAATCACTTTTGAACTGTATATATAATTCTTCAACATCATCATAAACACAATTTTTGTAGTAATTTGAGCTGTATAAATCTGCCTTTTTTATTTCACTAATTATTGAAATGTGGGTTTTAGTAAATAATTGCCACTGTTGTTCTAAGCTTTCTAAACGTGTTTCAAGGTATGACACAGTACGCCGATCTTTTGGACATTTTTTGTAATTAGAAATTAATAGCCTTGTTCATCTTAAGCCTAATGTCGTCTTGGATGTCATTTAATGAATCCATTTTATCTATACTAATATTATAAAGAGGAAAACTTTGTTTGTTTGATTGTAATGAATAGGCTGAAAAACTACTGGACCGATTTTAAAAATAATGTCACCATTCGAAAGCTACATTATACTAATATTATAAAGAGGAAAACTTTGTTTGTTTGATTGTAATGAATAGGCTGAAAAACTACTGGACCGATTTTAAAAATAATGTCACCATTCGAAAGCTACATTATCCACGAATAACATAGGCTAAATTTTATTCTGAAAAAAATAGGGTTCCGTAAGATATTTAGGTTTAGGTGTAAAAAATCAACCAGAAAAGTTACTTATTTTGCGTACGCTGCCTAAACTGTTAAAGATAGAACCATAAAATGTTCTAATTAATTGTAGATCTTATAAATATCTACAAAAAAGTCGGCGAATAACTATACCTATCTATGTCGAGTGAGGCACAACAACCATTTTTTTAATCTAAAAATCTTGAATTTTTTTGGACTACATATAAACGCATTTATTTTACTCATGCTATTAACCCTTATCAAAATAAATTATTTTATCACTAAGTACAGTTTATGTAGATAATATTTGGTCTTTGAATGATTAAAATTGGACGTTTGGTTTTGAAGTTATGGCGAAATTAAAATATTACGATTCCTGCTGCACGGTCTGTTGCGAAGTCTCTTTCTTATGAATTGTGCTATCATAGTATAGGTAGGTAGAATTGATTTGAGAAATTGTTTACAAAGGGCATCTGAAGGAACATGGTGGGTTTTTTTACAGCTCTGCAAACTGTACCCGTTTAAAATCGCACCACAGGTTGCGTTTGACCATGTTTGACCATCAATAATGTGAAGTCTGCTGAGTAAAAATGCACGCACTCAAGAGTTAACTTAATTCATAAATTGCATAGTTAACTCTCGATAAAGACAGTAGTACCCGCTGAAAAAAAAACACCGTATGATGTATTAAGGCATCAGTCAAATATCACCCCAAGTAAAAAATCTGCCTAAATAAACGAGTAATTTCAATAACTAAAAACGTCGGGAATCGCTTTGTGACTAATGACACCTAAGAAATGTCTACACGACAATAGGAGGCTTAAGGATGTCTTTCTCACGATAGCAGGTTTATTCCATTGGCAGGGCAAGAGGAGGTCTTGCCCCATACATTGACCCAAACAAGGGCATTAGGATTCAGATTCTGACGCCAAAACAGTATGGCGGTGCTCCGCCTAGCGGAGTACACTTCGACCGTAACGTCTGCCGTGTTTTCCGGGCGTTCCGCAGAATGGTGACTTGGCCTTTTCTTCCCGCCGAATCCAAAATATTTACCTCTCGAAACACTCATGTTCGGTTAGTACTTGCATAATGCAGATAGTGAGAACGCCATGACGCCTATATAGTTACTCTTTAAAGAGAGAATATACCGAAGTACCTAATAACTGAGGCGTGCAAAAGTTAGTGGCCCTGATACGTAAATAGCAACTGAAGGAACATAGTGGAATTTAATCCGCAAAAGACCACTTGCTCCACCTAAAGCTGGATAACTATCTCAAATAAAAAAGAGGCAAATATTTATTTATTTATTTATTTATTTATTTAGTCTTCATGCAACTCAATGTACAAAGGCGGACTTAATGCCATAGGCATTCTCTACCAGTCAACCTAGGGTGGTGAAGAGATAATATGGTAGGTGCATAAAAAGAAAATGTAAGTAGAAACAGAGTAAGTATAAGGAGTATACATAATAGAATTAAAATAAACATACATATATATTTAATATAATAAATACATATATATATATATATATATATCTAATAAGAAGTTAGGAGATGAAAATTTTGAGACGATTCAGCTATTAGTGTACAAAATAATTCCGCAATACTAAACCTTCTATTGACTTCAGGATTAGCTTTGTGCTGACCATTCATATATTTTGACAACTAAAAACTACTTTATGCACTTTTTTTTAGCCTACATAAGTAAGTGCTATTTACACTTACTTAGTGGTGCTTTTTTTGGAAGGAGAATCATCAGACTGATTTCTCACGCTCTTGGGCGGAGCGGGAGGGCGTGTCAGACTCTTACTGACTAAACCCCACCCCGTTGCCCTTCGTTCCTTCGATCTGGGGGGCACGGTGAGAACCTTTTGGATTTTCAGTGTTCCCGAGAGGCTTTGGCCCTGCCGGGCCCCTACAGTTTACTGACATCTCCTTGAGGCGCGCGTGGAACAGAACACGCCGTTGACGACTAGACTCGGTCCAGGTTATTACCAGACTGCCGGACGGCGTGCAGCACGCCGTCCGCGAGCCCGCGCCTACGGTGGTCAGAAATCGGGATCGGGATCTCGGCGGCGGCGCTCGCGGTCGGCAGCCTCTTTCGCTAGCATTACTGCTTCGTAGAAAGAGGCGACCGCTCACCACCCCTCCTCGCTCTGGACCATGGCCTGTACCAGGGCCTAGAGAGGTCGCCGCCGCCGATAGACTCTACAAAGACACGGCGGCGCTCCGCCGTGTCTTCGCGCCACCGTGTCCTCCCTTTGTGGGGGTCATCGGTTGCAGCGACCTCTCGCGCCGGGCCCTGGTCCAGAGCAGGGTGGAGTGGCAGGCGGTTGCCTCCTTCTGAGAAGCAGTAATCCAGCCAAGGTGGCGGCCGCATGGATGAGGAAATGGCTTTCACGTCCCAGCGTTGAGGAAATAAGATCCCGACCCCGATTTCCAGCCACCGAAGAAGTGGACTTGCGGACGGCGAGCAATGGGGCGCCATCCGACCGTTCGGTAACCAAATATCTACACCGAGACCGAGTCGACGGCGGGTAGTGTTCCAAGCGTGCCTCATTGAAATGTCAGCAAGATCATAGAGAACCATCAGGGTCGCCAAGCCTACTGGGGTCATGGGTTCGCTTCTGAAAGGCATTCCTGGGGCCCTGGAACGCAAGGCAAAGAAAGAACATAGGAGTGGGTTTTGGTCAGTAAAAGTCTGACACGCCCTGATGCGTTAGCTAAGAGCGGGAGAAGTCATTGGATTATTTCCCAACTAAAACAAGGTATGAAGTTAAACTGTTTTATGTGAAAGTAAAATGAATGAATTGGATGCTTTCGGAATTATTCGCAAGTGTAGAATTATTGGTTACTTTTGTGCAGTTTAACGAACTTAACGCGGACGAAGTCGCGGGCAACAGCTAGTACACTATAAACCCAAATTACAACAAAAACACAAAATATCGAGAAATGGCACACAGAAATACAAAGTGGATTGCTCCACCAGAACAATTCACCAAAACTAAAAATTGAAGGAAGAAAATAATTATTTGCTAAAGTAACTTAATGTCCACTAAAACAATCTTCTTGCACTTTTACGATCACAAATATTTATAAGTCTCTGATAAGTTTTTCAAAATTTCACAAGTCTTTTTGCCGTTTTATTTTTATTTAAAATCGGGCATGGATTCCCCGTCTGATCCACTTTTAAGTTAAAATTTTACAAGTTTAAATCACTCAAGATTGTCCAAGTTAATTTTCTAATAAATTTCAATTTTGATTCACTATTTAAATCTTCAAATTAATTTCTTCCTGATACAATAATATTGCAAAAATGTACTCACGATTTTTTTCACCATTTCACTCACTGACACAGACACCTCGTGACGCGGCGTCGTTCCGAATGCACCAGCAAGTGGCGCCCTCTGCCGTCTGTTTCCTCCCTTGCGTCGTTCCTCCAGTTGTAGCTGCCACCAGTAGTGCTGCACCACGCTCCACTGGCACCCTGCTCCAACCGGTTCCTCCTCCAGCTGCTGACACCTCTCACCTGGTGTCCCCACTTGGAGGGGATGCTCTGGACAGCGATCCACTGCCCAGTAATGACGCGAAGGGTGGTAATCTCTACCACCACCGGAGACCACCAAAAACACTCCCGACCATCCGGCTCGAAGGACCATGTACGAACCCGAGGATCGACTTGGAGGGGGAGGTAAAATTCAAACACTGGTTTTGACTGGATATAATTTACTCGCGTTTACACGACACCCTATTCCAATATTTGAATGTATGTACTGCTCTCAAAAACAAAATTCTCTACTGAGACCTTATAGTACGCGCGGTAACGAAACCAAAGCGACTTCTAACTCGGAGCTAACGCCATCTATCGAGTTTGGGCGTACTAATTTATTAATATTAAATTAATATCCATCGCTATGATTCCGTTCCCTATTACTTAACCTAAACAGGGTGTCTGGCAGAGGATTGGAACCGTACGAAGTGTCTGGCTTTCGGCAAGATGACTTTTGGGATTATTATAAGTAAAATATGTAAAAACTGAGTTTTATATTTTACCAAATCTAACACACAATTTTACACACCTTTATTACCTCATACCTGCGAAAGCCACCGCGACCCAAGTTACATAGACGGGATTCGTTCTTACCTGTGTTGGGGACATACATTGAGAAACTTACAGCTTTTATACTTTACCGAAGGTCTGCGGGCCGCTGGCTCTTAGACATAACAAAAATTCGTCGATAAAGTTAAATGCCTGCAGCTTCGTGATGCTTACATTTCCTTCTCTAGTGTTCTAAAAAGTTCCCTCAATATTAGATTTCCTGGGAATTTGAACTGGTTGTTGATTCGGACCGTTACATTTTGAGAAATTTTGAAAAATCTCAAAAAAAAAGTGGTTTTTTTTAAATAACTTTTAAACGACTTTATCGATCAACTTCAAAAAGGAATCCGCCTTTAAGCTTGAAAAACCACGACGATCGCTACCAAGATGGTTAAAATCGGTTGATTCGTTCGAGAGATAACGTGAACGAAAGAAACCCGAGAAAAAGTGTTTTTTCGGGATTACTCCGAAATTTTTGGTTTGATAAATTAAAACTAGAAAATAACTTATGAGGATGATAAAACTGCGTCGAATGCCGCCAACCGCGTGAAAATTACTTGATCCATTCAAAAGTTATTGCGGTTTAAAAATTCAAATATAGTGTTCTATGAAACTTCTATCAGACTTTCGAGCTGGGAGAGCTCAAATGCATAGAATTATTATTTCTTTGAACTCAGCGAGCTCAAAATATTACATAAATTATATTTTGAGCTCAAAAATGATATAAGTACAATTTTAAGCGCCCAGGAATGGCATTAGCAGAAAGTTGCTGGGGTATTTTTTGTCAGATCAGGCGAATCCCTCTAGATAATCGTCAGATTATGAGACAGTACGTTTAGAACATAAAGATGAACCATATGGGTCTCCCCTGTTTTACCAAAAAGAAATTGCCAAATTATCACTTCCCAAACAATTTTTCGCATAATTTCATTTACCAAATTATTACTAAGCAAATAAACTCTTCACAAATAAATGTTACGCAAACCTAATGTTTGGCAAGTTAACGTTTCAGCAATAATTTGCTTACCAACTAGTTCTTTTACCAATTTTTATGTAGTCAAACATTTCAGTTGGTATAACATATTTTACCCAAAATAAAATTAGCCAAATTTTGGTATCTTCAGTGGTTTTACATATAAAAATATGCTTCTGGCGTGGTTTGGTCACTACTCTAACCTAACCTATAGTTCTAGTAGCACTTCGTTTTTCATTCCTCTTGTGTAACCGTCTTTATTTTTTTTTCATAGCAATTAATTTGGTAAACTGTTCATTTTCTAAAGATTTTTTGCCGTAATAAATCATTTGATTAAGGGCCTGTTTCACCACCTATGATTAAGTTTCGAGTATCTTACTTGGCAGATAATTTCATACGAATTCTGTCACATTTTTGAATTTATTCAGTGAGTAGTGCCTACTCGGACATTGTGAAACAGGCCCTTAAGACCAAATGCCTTAATTAAATTATTCTAGGTAATATTCTGTATGTTTTCTGTATGTATTTTTTTTCCCATTTTCAACCCTTCCATACAACCGCCCACATCATGCAAACGATTAGATTAACTTACGTACATTATTAAAAATACGTAGGGCATTTGATGCTATCAATTTCTGACGTGCTCGAGGATATCAATGCAACAGTTTTTTTTACATATCGATCAAATAGCAATTTTTATTATGACTGTTTTGAGCTCTTTTTAATAGTTTTAGCTCTTCTTTTATTTGAAGTTGTATTAAAAAAACATCCTTTTAAAAAGAGCTCAAAACAGTCATAATAAAAAACTGCTATTTTGTTGATTCGATACTTTACTTAGGGACCATCGATATATAAAAATCTATAGCCCCTTCCCCCACCGATGAAAAGGTATAATCATATAACATTTTTTTCTTCTTATCATCTAAGCTTTGCAACCCAATAGGTCTCCACGACGCTCGAGTAAATCCCCATTTAGCATCGTGTCCTCCCCTTAAGGGGCCAAAAGTGGTGGTGCACGGTACACGGGCTGCGTTGTTGCTTCCAGTTCTCTTTTGGATTGACACGCTCCCGTGTATCTGGATTGCAATCAATCCAAAATATAGAAATTCAACACTTACATTCTATCGTGCTGACAACAGACCAGTAAATATTTCGACCACGAAGATAATTACCTCATCAGAAGCATAAGACTGCCTGTCTATCAATTACTTAAAGTATCTTTAGGTAGTTCTTTTTTAGGTGTTTTTTTGTTCTCAAAATTAAAGTCATCAAATAAGAAGCTTATCAGCAACAAACCTGACAATAAGGAATGAGTTCCGACAGCACGGCGTGAGGATGGGCGACAGGGTCATGAGACAGCCGTCACTTATATTCTGCATGTAGTCTACCTGTCGCTCCCGCACCAGAATAGACATAGCCAAGCCGTATTTCTGCTTGGCACCCGCTACCTTCGGTTTTGCTAAAAATTGTATGATGATCAGCTTAAACGTTGAAGACGACGTAGATTACAAATAATTTCAAAGTGCAGAGTCTTCAGAGCCCTAATGGCAGGAAGAAAAAGAAGACCCATATTAATTAGGGTCTGTGCAACACGTTTTTTTTCATTCTGTCCTGTCATCCGCCAAATGACAGAGTTGTCGCTTAGCTTAATATTAACGGTACTGGTGAAATATCTACCTGGCATATCAGACGCTACTACTTGCACGTTGAATCCATATAGAACGTACGTTCCACTGATTGCCAATGATTTCTAGAATCAAAAAAAAAGATTAAAAATAGGAATAGAGACTTAAATTCTTTAAATAGTGCAACGTCGACGCTGCAATTTTGAATGTTTACGCGTAGAGCTGTGGTGGCCCAGTGGTAACGGTTACAACTTACGACGAGTTGTAGGTTTCGAGTTCGAACCCAGTCAGGCATAAAACTTCATGCGATTTAATTCAATATGCTCTTAAAACGGTAAAAAGGTAAAGGTGGAAAGAAAAATTGTTAATTTGGTTCTAAGACATGTCGGCTATTTTTTTGGACTAAATACACTGTACGTAGGACGATGGCGGAGGGAAACTATTTCTTTTTTAGCAAACTGCCTCTATCAATATAAACATAATATTTCGATTTTTAAGGATCATTAGTTATCTATAAAGTTTATTCCATTCAAATCCATTTTATTTTTCATTGTCAGTTTTTTGTCCACACTCATTCGTAACTCCATCGAGTTACAAATGAGTGTAGACAAAAATTTAATCACTTTCACAACGGAACCTCACAAACATACATTACCTCTTTCAATAAATGGGAGAATAAAGTTCTAGATTTCTGGAGTAACAGTTCCCGTCTTTCACGTTTCCTTAAAAATAGTTTGAATTCATACTGCAACAAAGTAAATAACCCATTTAATTTAGTTTGAACTATGGTAACCTAATTATTTTTGTAAGTAGGAACCAAAAAACAAATGTTCCCATATAATTAATAGCAACAAGTGAAACCTAAAAAATATTCTGAAAAGATCCTTTACTACCGATATGACAAAGTATAACGTTGAATTCGAGTATAATACTGAATACCTTTATTATGTCAGCTCTTCATCACCACAGATAATGTTTTTTTTTAATAATATAAACTTCAGCCAGGCTGTGTTTGCAAACTTGGTCAGAGATGGCTTCAAAGAGAGGTTTAAAAGAAAAAAGAGGAGGCCTTTTCCCCGCAAACGGATACAATATATGCTATAAAGAAAAGAAATATTCACTAGTGCTTGACTGCGATTCTACCTGATGGTAAACAATGATGCAGTAATTGATAGTGAGACACACTACTTAGTTTATGAGGAGTCTATTCACTCCGGCCTTGAAGACATCCAAATTATAATCGAACGGGACTACTGCAACAGGCAAGTCTAGAAGTACTTACTGACTGAAATCGAATTATTTAAAAATTTACCTCATTTTTAAGTCTTTCTTCGGCCCAGTTTCCAACAAGAACTGAATTGTTGTATGTCATAGTATGTATTATTAAAAAAAACAATCTAATTGTATCAATATTTTTATAAGGTTAAATACTTCAGAAACGTACGTCACGTCGGTCTAGATTTTTTTTAAATATTATAATGGCATCCATGTAATAAAATAATTAAACTATGGAATTAGTAGGTATACATACCCGTTACACCTAGTTCAACTGGAGTCCTTTGGGTCAGTGTTTATAAACATAGGCTGCAGGATTATTTGAAATAGTTATCTAGTTTGAAACGCAAACAGCAACTGAAAAATACGGGTGGGTTTCAATCAGTATATTTCTGAGGCGTTCTGTCGCTCCAGCGAGAGTGCAAGAAGTTATAAATTCCTCCTCATAAAAACAAAGCCTTCGTACTTACGTACTTTTTAAGATAATAGTGATAAAACATATAACCTTATTAATTCGCTTTTTTACTAAAATTCATAATGCTCACGCTTTGCGTCTCAGTATAAGTGGATGCCATGCCCCGTAAATCATGGTTCTTCTCTTTTGGTAATAATAATATAGTTTCTAGAGAAGGTATGCTCCTGTAAATAATTATTGAAAATTATTGATTCAGAACTAATAGATCAGAAAAAAATTAGTATGTCTAGGTTAATAAGATAATTCCGATTCCATAACGGTGTATTTCAGAGCAAATTGCAATAAGGCAATCTTGAAAACCAAGTTCTAACCAGACCATGTCCTCAAGCTAAACGAAAACAACTAAAGGTAATGTTTCATCTGTGTAAAGGCTTTCTGTGGCTTGCCAATACCCCGACAAGTGTCGACTTTACTCAATTGACTGACTGCCAATACAAATTTACGTGTATCGTAATCCAAGAGAACTAATAAATTCGTTAAGAGCGTCCGCGCTACATAACCGGTCGCTCAAAATGAAACACGCGATATCTGCAACATCACAGCATTTCACCCCGTTGCGCTACTAAGGAATCAATCGAGTGTCTTGACTTACTTAATACCTAGGCCTAGTCCCTGCTGAGGGTGGAATCTGATGAATGCGAGACGCACAGGACCGGTCACTGTGGTGCCGCTTGGGGAAAGCCTTTCTCCAGTAGTGGACGAGGTTCGGCTAAAATGAGATGAAGCTTATGCTTCCGTCCATCAAGTTTCCACTGTTTAGACTCAGATCTCCTCTCAAGGTGAGGTAATCTACGGGTTAAATGATATTTATTTAGCAAATAGGTTTTCACAAACACTTTAACACGTCAATTTTCTTTGTCATATTATTCTAGACTAGCTGTCCCCTGCGGTTTCACCCGCATTTTTTGTTACTGCTCCGCTCCCGTGGGTTGTAGCGTGATGGTATATAGCCTATAGCATTCCTCGATAAATGGGCTATCTAACACTGAGAGAATTTTTCAAATCGGACCAGTAGTTCCAGAGATTACCCCCTACATACAAACTTACAAACTAACAAATTTTACCTCTTTATAATATTAGTATAGAAGTATAGATGTAGGGGGGCTACCCTAATAAAACATTTTTTCCAATTTTTATTTTTGCGCTTTGTCGGCGTGATTGAAATACATATTGGTACCAAATTTCAGCTTTCTAGAGCTAACGGTTACAGAGATTAAGCGAGGACGGACGGACAGACATGGCGAAACTATAAGGGTTCCGTTTTTGCCAATTGGCTACGGAACCCTAAAAAAGATAGAAATAAAATGTACAAAATTTAATACTTATCAAACTAAATATTGTTGTCAAACAAATTAGAAGAGGATAAAAGCAAATTGTCGAATTGTATAAAAAAAATGTCAGATTGTAAAAAAAAGAGGATATAACACCCCGACGCAAAAACGATGGGGTGTTATAAGTTTGACGTTTCTGTGTGTGAAAATGTGTATGTGTCTGTCTGTGGCATCGTAGCTCCCAAACGGATGATCCGATTTTAATGAGGTTTTTTTTGTTTGAAAGGTATATCAGTCTAGAGTGTTCTTAGCTATGTTTGATGGAAATCGGTTCAGGTCTTCAAGGTTATCAGGACCTGAGAGGTTGAGAGTAGTCGGGGTTTGTTTAATTTTAAATTTATTTATTTGAGGTAGCCATCTAGCTCTAGGTGGAGGGAGTGGTCTTTTGCGGACTAAATTCCACCAGTGTTCTTCAGTTTCCATTTACGTATTAGAGCCACTAACTTTTGCATGTCTCAGTTATTAGGTACTTCGGTAAATTCACTCTTTAAAAAGTAGGTAACTACAGAGGCGTCATGGCGTTCTCACTTTCAGCATTACGCAAGTACTAACCGAACATGAGTGTTTCGAGAGGTAGATATATTTTGGATTCGGTAGGAAGAAAATTTCAGGTGTCACCATTCTGCGGAACGCCCGGAAAACACGGCAGACGTTACGGTCGAAATCTACTCCGCTAGGCGGAGCACCGCTATACTGTTTTGGCGTCAGAATCAGAATCCTACTGCCTTAGTTTGGGTCATTGTATGGGGCAAGACCTCCTCTTGCCCTGCCAATGGAAAGCAGTTACGTCCTATAACAATAGCGTGAGAAAGACATCCTTAGGCCTTCTATTACTACTTAGACATTTCCTAGGTGTCATTAGTCACAAAGCGATTCCCGACGTTTTTAGTTATTGAAATTACTCGTTTATTTAGGCAGATTTTTTACTTGGGGTGATATTTGACTGATGCCTTAATACATCATACGGTGTTTTTTTTTCAGCGGGTACTACTGTCTTTATCGAGAGTTAACTATGCAATTTATGAATTAAGTTAACTCTTGAGTGCGTGCATTTTTACTCAGCAGACTTCACATTATTGATGGTCAAACATGGTCAAACGCAACCTGTGGTGCGATTTTAAACGGGTACAGTTTGCAGAGCTGTAAAAAAACCCACCATGTTCCTTCAGATGCCCTTTGTAAACAATTTCTCAAATCAATTCACAATTCATAAGAAAGAGACTTCGCAACGGGCCGTGCAGCAGAAATCGTAATATTTTAATTATGTCCGTAAGGATTGAGGAGCCACATCAGATTTTTTAAATTTGATCTCACCATTATTTAGCAGCAGTGTAGATTATTTTGCAGCACGAATTCTAGATTTAGCAGCAAAATATATCACTAGTTATTTTAATGCAAAGGTGGCTCCTCAATCTAAACGTCTGGATTGAGGAGCCACCTGAAAACTCGTTAAGTAATGGATGCACATTTATGAAAATTTAGCAGCATTTAGCAGCTATTTAGCACATAACCGTCTAAAAATTTCGCTTCTGTAGCAATAAAATTAAAGAAAATACAATACTTTTAATATGGCTCCTCAATCTAAACGGTGGGTTTCAATCAAGAAGTGAATTTCTATTGGATGTGAGCGATCAATTAATATATTCGACATATGATCATTTAGCAGGTGTAGTGTTTGTTTTTGCAGTATAGGAATAAAATAGTAAAACAGATAGAATAAAATAGCAGAACACATTTTCTTTGGCTCCTCAATCCTGACGTTCTAATTATATATGTTTGACTGTAGCCACCTGAAATCTCAACGGAATCTAAAGCCAGATATACTAACATTTAGCAGAAATTTCTGCTAAATATACCAGTACAGTTCAGCAATGTACATACTTTAGATTCTGAAAAAACCATCATTAACTATTTTCTTGTAAATTCAGTGTGTAGGGTGACCACATTTTGGGGGTACGTTTTATTTATATGTAGATAAACAAATTTAAAGAAAACCATTAAAATATTAAAACTCCTTAAATTATTTAAGCCGGTAAGTTAATATTTGCAACTTGAACAAAAAAGAAAGTACTTTCGATATTAAATAATAATTAAAACTCTGTTCTAAGTTTTATAAATTACATCAGTCTAGTAAAAAAATATAAACAAACTAACACAAAGTTGGTACCCTGAAACATGAGTGCGACAGAACAGGCTAACAAAAAAAAAACACCATTGTTGACATTTTATTTTAAACCTTATTACATACAATTAGATTTAATTTTGGAATAAATAATTTTAAATACATTTAAAAACCGGCCAAGTGCGAGTCGGGCTCGCGCACAAAGGGTTCCGTAGCAGCAAATATAATAACTTAACCAAAATTACAGTTAAATCAACCTATCTCAAAAACTATAAGAGATACTTTGATCAAACCAAAAATCGTTGAAAGAGTTAATTAGCATGCATCACCTCTATTTTTTTTAGAATTTTATACCCCGTAGTTATAAAAATAGAGGGGGGGGGACATACTTTTTACGACTTTGAGAGCTGATATCTCAAAAACCGTTCACTTTAAGAAAAATGTTTTTTAGAAAACTTTATATCATTTTAAAAGACCTTTCCATTGATACCCCACACGGGTATGTACATCGAAAAAAAAATTTTCATCCCTCAGTTACATGTATGGGGGGCCCCACCCCCAATTCTTTTTTTTACTATTTAGTGTCATAATTTTGTAGCGGTTCATACAACACATATTCCCATCAAATTTCATCACTGTAGTACTTATAGTTTCCGAGTAAATCGGCTGTGACAGACGGACAGACGGACAGACGGACAGACGGACATGACGAAACTATAAGGGTTCCGTTTTTGCCATTTTGGCTACGGAACCCTAAAAAAATGAGGTTTGAATTTCGAATGTCATTTTTAAATTGACTGATTCTACTTACTATCTAAATATAGAAGGTCTTAAATACAAATATAACGCAAACGATATTAAAGTTTATAATTGTGACATTGGATTTATAATTAAGTAACAGAAGTTAATATTGTTATTTTATAACTTTTTTTATATAGGTAAATGTTTACATTTAGCATTTTGGTCCATATATGCGACATGATTTTGTTCTCAATCCTTAATGTACGAAGTAAACAATTAACTTGGATTACTTATATTATAAAGATAATTATCATATTTCTGTCATCATAATTAAATTATGGGGATAATAATATCGTGCAGTGACTGAGAATTAAGTGCAGTTTGATAGGGTGCGACTAATGAAAGCGCGACCTGGAGTTTTTTTTTTCAATTTAATTGGCAACATTATTCAGTCGCTTTTGGCGGATTGACTTTGGTTTTGTGTCAGATTTGAAATATTATTGTGTGTATGCACGTACGTAAGTGAAATATTAATTTGTAGGTACCCCCAAAATGTGGTCACCCTACACACTGAATTTACAAGAAAATAGTTAATGATGGTTTTTTCAGAATCTAAAGTATGTACATTGCTGAACTGTACTGGTATATTTAGCAGAAATTTCTGCTAAATGTTAGTATATCTGGCTTTAGATTCCGTTGAGATTTCAGGTGGCTACAGTCAAACATATATAATTAGAACGTCAGGATTGAGGAGCCAAAGAAAATGTGTTCTGCTATTTTATTCTATCTGTTTTACTATTTTATTCCTATACTGCAAAAACAAACACTACACCTGCTAAATGATCATATGTCGAATATATTAATTGATCGCTCACATCCAATAGAAATTCACTTCTTGATTGAAACCCACCGTTTAGATTGAGGAGCCATATTAAAAGTATTGTATTTTCTTTAATTTTAGTGCTACAGAAGCGAAATTTTTAGACGGTTATGTGCTAAATAGCTGCTAAATGCTGCTAAATTTTCATAAATGTGCATCCATTACTTAACGAGTTTTCAGGTGGCTCCTCAATCCAGACGTTTAGATTGAGGAGCCACCTTTGCATTAAAATAACTAGTGATATATTTTGCTGCTAAATCTAGAATTCGTGCTGCAAAATAATCTACACTGCTGCTAAATAATGGTGAGATCAAATTTAAAAAATCTGATGTGGCTCCTCAATCCTTACGGACATTTTTAATTTCGCCATAACTTCAAAACCAAACGTCCAATTTTAATCATTCAAAGACCAAATATTATCTAAACTGTAGTTAGTGATGGAATAATTTATTGTGTGATAAGGATTAATAGCATGAGTGAAATAAATGCGTTTAAATGTAGTCCAATAATTTTTTTTTGAATTTTGGAAAATTTATATAAAAAATGGTTGTTGTGCCTCACACGAAATAGATAGGTGTAGTGATTCGCGGACTTTTTTGTATAAATTTTTAAGATCTACAATTAATAAGAACATTTAATGGTTCTATTTTTTATAGTTTAGGCAGCGTACGCAAAATAATTGTAACTTTTGTGGTTGATTTTGTCCGAAAAACCCAAATATCTTACGGAACCCTATTTTTTTCCAAAATAAAATTTAGCCTATGTTATTCGTGGATAATGTAGCTTCCGAATGGTGAAAGAATTTTTAAAAACGGTCCAGTAGTTTTGAAGCCTATTCATTACAATCAAACAAACAAAGTTTTCCTCTTTATAATATTAAGTATAGATAAATAAAGACGTACTTAACAATTATAATTCATAATATCTAAATTATTGAACATAAATAAAGACGTACTTAACAATTATAATTCATAACATCTAAATTATTGAACATATAAAGACATACTTAACAATTATAATTCATAACATTTAAATTACAAAACACATATTAAAAGATAAAAATCGCTAGGTCTTTTTAACTCCTTTTTTTTTCATATCACTTCTCACACAATCTATCCATCTTTCCTTTGGCTTCCTGCTTCCTCTTTATCCATCTACATGTATACACGGACTATCGCACTATGGCACCATCGGTAGTAAATTATTCGCACGCCATTAATGGCACCGGGCGCCTCAAACACCTCTACAGTTTAAAAAAATATAAGCAGCAATTTATCTGCAGAAGCATCCAGAAGGCCAGTCAATACTTGGTCTTAGTCTCGACGTCACTAATTAGAGTGAATATATTCTCAGCTGTATTTCTACCGTGAATGTCTATGTAGTTTGCGCAATTCACACCACACTCCTGTGAAAGATAAGACAAATTGATTAGGAGGTATATTAATTGGCCACGGTAAGTAGTCTACTTGATAGTATCTATCATCGTCTCCCTAGCCATTTTCCAACTAGCATGAGGCTGGCTTACAGTCTAACTGGATGTGGCTGACTTCTTCTTCTGGCTAGACTTTATCCCATTTATTTGGGGTCGGCCCTCCTTGTCTTCATTTTCCATTGTGCACGGTTTAGTGCTATGGCGGTGTTGAGATAAGCTTCTTTAAGGTCTCTTTGGACCTTCCTCAGCCAAGTGGAAAGCGGTCTTACACGCGTGCGCTTCGTCTTTGGCAGTTCAATGGCAATGGCTGACTACCAGTGATTTAGATGAAGTGACTGCCTAACAGACCAGTTACTAGGCTACACTCTTGCAATAGACTGATGGTCAGGCATTCTGGCGTCTGACTACCTGTAACATCCATCTGCCTAGCCTTTTCTCAACTATATTGGGGTCGGCTTCCAGTCAAGCCGGATTTAGCTGAATACCAGTATTTTACGAGGAGCGGCTGCCTACCAGACCTCCACAGCCCATTAACTGGGGTAACACGGTCTGACTATCTGTAACGACTGTCAAAAATCTACGAATGGCAACCGGGATTTATTTTACAAATTAGTTTTAAAATTAATATTTTAATTGTGTAGGTACTCACTGCCCCAAAAAAGGTTTGCATCCAATTTTGATTCATGACGCATAAACTCTTGTCGGCAACCAGGTTTTTTATGATTAGCCTGGCACCAGTCTGAAAATTATTTTAATAAAAATCAATAAAACAAACCATATTTTAATTAACACAGTCCCATAATTTCCCAAAACTATTTTGGGAACACATTCATTTTGGACAGCCTAAGGGGTAGAATTTTCGGAGTCTGTGTTCCCTGATAGCTACAACCTGGAGGTATTCAATACGTCAAATTTAGTGCAAACGCGTCGGCGCGGCGTTTGCAAATTATTCGCAAATGTGGTCAATAGCGAATAGATTACTTCTTAGCAAGCAAGCGTGCTTCATCGTCGACTACTCATCGCTTCCCATCAGATGAAATAGGAGTCAAGGGCGAGCCTATCGGTAGGAATTAAAAACCAGTTCACAGTACGACTATTATGTGGATTCTTAAAAAAATCAGCTATTAAACAGTACTCTACTAAAAGCTGTACCTCCACAGGGCTTCCCAATCCCTCAAGTCTATCACACGGCAGCAGAGGTACAGTCGTGAACCGACAGTTGCTGTCCCTGACAGCACTCAGTCGCAGAGGCATACGGTCCTTAGGCTCTGGCGCATTCGCTGGAGCGTACCGCACGTAGAGAGGTGGTGCCTGTATATTCAGATTAATTCATAATTATTTGCTACTCATCATCATCATCATCATCTCAGCCGAAAGACGTCCACTGCTGAACATAGACTTCCCGCAAGATTTTCGCCACAATGGCCGGTCTTGCGCGTCTCGCATCTATCGGATTCCCGCAACCCTTGTCAGTTAAACTGTCCACATTTTGAGAGGCCTTTCAACACTGCTTTAAACAATCAATACCAAACTACACAGGTCCAAAATATATAGTAAAGTCATTGCATAGATGCTAAGTTACAGAGACGTTCACAACCATGAAACAGAAAATAATGAAGAAACAGGGGGACAATAATTTTTAATATAAATGTTTAATGCTTTTTTGATTAGTTTTAAACTCTTTAAACGACGTTTGTACAACTCTGTATTAATGACCTTGATGTTTACACGGGTGTACGAAATTGATGCGGCGGAAAATGTTGGTCTTCGTATCTTCGTTTTTCCAAAAACATCATTTTTGGGATTTTAGCACAAACGTGCAATGACAAATGACGTAATAATAATACGTGAACAAACAGGAAGGGGACTTGTAAATTAATTTCTTTTTACACCACCTGCTCGATAGAGGAGCTCGTGGCTAGATAATAACAGCCGCACAGGTCGATCTTCAAGGTTAAGCAACGATTGCCTAGGTTGGTCTGTGGATGGGTGACCATCTTAACATAACGAGTTTCCTCCGTGCCTCGGAAAGCACGTTAAGCGGTTGGTCCCGGCTGTCATTTGGAGATCTTTGGCAGTCGTTACGGATAGTCAGAAGCCAGTAAATCTGACTCCAGTCTTGCCATGAAGTACCGTGTTACCCCAGTTAATGGGTTGTGGAGGTCTGGTAAGCAGCCGCTCCTCGTAAAATACTGGTATTCAGCTAAATCCGGCTTGACTGGAAGCCGACCCCAATATAGTTGGGAAAAGGCTAGACAGATGAGATGACCACCTGCTCGATAATGGCCCTTTTATGTGTCATGTAACCTGCACTTAAAGCAAGTCGTTATCACCTAGGGAGATAATGCAGTATAGCCGATCTCTAGGGCATAATGAGATATTTTGAATTTAGAACGTCAAATACCATTATTTTGAAATAAAAACTCCTTTAGTGAAGTAAAATGTATGTCCATCAAACAAATTTATTCAAAAATCAAACTGGCCACTAACAAAAAAAAAAGAATTATTAATGTAGTAACATACTAAGGAAAAGGTTAAGGAGGTTCTAAAAAAGAGTATCGAATATTGAAGTTGTAAATTTTGTTTGTTTCTAATTTCGAACCATGTCGAGTGATTGTTGAGATTAACTTGTAAGTAATGCTCTATATTTTTTAATTTATTCATTATTTGTTTTATACGATATTTTATTATACAGGGTGTTTGGTTCATCGTGTGCCAAATTAATATGGTCGACTGGAGGGGTCATCAGCTATCCTTTCAGACCCCCAAACACTACCCATGTCCCGTGGAATTTTTTTCATCGACTTTTTAAAGTTTTTTGAAAAAAAGCCCCGATTTTTACATTCAAATATAAATATAACAAAATCTATAAGACGTAGAGCCTGAATTTTAATTTTATTTAGACGTATATTGCACGAAGGTACTTTTAAATACAAAATTAGTGATATCAGCCATCTAGATTTTTTAAAATTTATTCGTAAAGTTTCGGACTTAAATTAAAGCTGTTCATGTTACAGCTATTTACATGGCTACAAAAAAAGAACGAAAAGAGACTGGGATCTTCAAACTCTCTCAATAATTCTCTAGTATATCCTCTTGCTAGTGATGTGCCACATGCCATAAAAATCTTATTATAACTATGTGAAATCGCTAGTTTTGCGAATCGAGTCACATAAAATTAACATTTAAAATTATGATTTGAAAAACTATTTTTGCTTAAATGGTACCTGGAACGCCTATTTAATTTGTTAAATCACTCATATAAAGTAAAACCTGCTTCGTATCTTTCTTTTCGTGGGTTTTTCTTGAAATAAAAGAAAAAAAAAACATCTTTTTACAATAATTTCATAAGTTTTACAAATACTGCTCAAAGGAGATGGAAAACGGTAGGCCCAAAAGTACGAAGTTGAGATATGATGAAAAAAATTAGTCGTATTTTTTTACTTAAGAATATGAAAAACTCACTTCAATTCACATTCTAGAAGCCGAGAAATATGAGAAAGATAGTATTCGTGAGATATCGATTCAGTAATCGATTACACAGTTACGAAAATGAAACTTTTGCACAAAAAAGTTAACTCAAAGTGATTAAATGCACTGTATATATGCAATATAGTCTTCGACTTCAACTATGTACATATCAATAAATCAAATATCAATTAATTACTGAAAAAAAAAATTAATGATTATCGATTCAAATCTCTCTTATTTTTCTTCTTATTTTTAGTCTATGTCACTGACAGTTGCCGACTGTTCTTTTTTTTTTTTTTTTTTTAATGGCAATTGAGCCGGTTTCGACGACTGTTCTTGTTTGCTCACTCGTTTCGTGTTTTGTTGTGTTGTGTGTGATTCGGCAATGAATTCTACCTCAGTTTGTAAGTAAATATAACCTCATCTAACGAGCTACCATCCTGGCCGGTTTAAAATACATGTAGTTAGAAGGCCTATAGAGATTGTTCACAGCTATGGCAAAGAATTATTTATTTATCAAACAATGTTATAATACCCTCATACACAATAGTACATACCCGCGAAACGAGTCACAATAGTAAAACAATAACAGCGCGGTCTCATAAGACCGGTCGGGAATTCATGAATTAGGTAGTGTTTATGTAGCTGAAGATTGATAAAAATGTTCAATTTTTAGGTAAGTACAGTAGTGATTGTGTTTGTCACGCGTGCTAGAACTTGGCTCAAAGCGCTAACGCTTACCTAAGTCGTTGACGTTCATTTATATATTACGATTTTTCAAACATTTTCTAGTAAATATAATATTAGTGCAAAACAACATAATTATTTTGCACTTCAGGAATCAGCTGTTAGTTAAAGATTGTCACATAACTTCACTTTTACTTAATCTCTTATATCTCTGTTCTCAGATTGACAAAATCTGCTGAATTGTCAGTGAAAGGTTGATAATATATATGCTATTAATTGACACCACTTTCATCTTCTTACCCCTAGGCCCAAGATTGTATGTAATCGTTTCAGTCTCCTTTTGGCCTCTGTTGTAAATGCAGGCCCAACACCTGTTTCATATTTTGACACTCAGTTTTTCTAGGTCTACACTTGTACGAAGGGTCTGGGGAACCTGCAAAAGAGCTGGTATATGCCACGGTGGTTCCAACTAGGGAAGTACTAGTTCAAAGCATTGAAACGGCTTTCAATACAATTAAGACGGGAAAAAGACTTCGTAAAACAACTGTTTGTCTAAATAAAAAACAAATGGCGGGCCTGCATTTGCAACAGAGGCCAAAATTTGAGCAGTATTTGTAAAAATTATGAAATTATTGTAAATATGTAATTTTTTTTTTTCTTACTAGCAAAAGCAACGAAAGGTGATATACGAGACAGATTTTACCTTCTAAGAGTGATATAACAGATTAAGTAAGTGTTTCAGGTACCATTTTAGGAAAAATAATTTTTCAATTCACAATTTTGAATGTTAATTTTATGCGACTCGATTCACAAAAGTAGCAATCTCACATAGTTCTGTTAAGATTTTTATAACATGTGGCACGTCGCTAGCAAGAAAATAGACTAGAGAATATTTGAGAGAGTTTGAAGATCCCAGTCTCTTTTGGTTCTTTTTTTGCAGCCATGTAAATAGCTGTAACACGAATAGCGTTAATTTAAGTCCGAAACTTTGCGAATAAATTAAAAAAAATCTGGATGGCTGATATCACTAATTTTGTATTTAAAAGTACCTTTATACAATTAACGTCTAAATAAAATTAAAATTGATGCTCTACGTCTTATACATTTTGTTATATTCATATTTCAATGTAAAAATCGGGTCTTTTTTTCAAAAAACTTTAAAAAGTCGGTAAAAAAAAATCCACAGGACATGGGTAGTGTTTAGGGGTCTGAAAGGATAGCAGATGACCCCTCCAGTCGACCATATCAATTTGGCACACGATGAACCAAACACCCTGTATAGTACTTAGTTAATTAATCGTAGTAGACTTTTAATTATCTCACAGATGGTGTAAAAAGTAGAGTATCCAACACGGGGATAAAGCTGTCTTTGTCTTGGGCAGCTTGAATTCCTCACTTCACTCAGGTTTCACTATTAACTCCCTCGCAATGCTCGGGAGTTAATTACGTAAATCCCTCACTGACGTTCGGGATTAAGACTTAGCAACCTTCGTTTTGTTTGGAATTGAACATGCCGCCCTCGCCTTAAAGACACTGCTTTATTCCCTAGTCACATAATCTACTATTAATGAAGGTAAACTTTAATAACCCCTTTACGTTCTAGGGTCGTGGTAAATCTTGCAAATTTATAAAACAATAATTATCAATCATTAGTACATTACCAATATAAAAATTGCTCTTTAGAAAGTCAATTTTATGTAACCTTGGGATCTGCATAATTCTCAGCCTGTAGTAGGAATTCGTCACCATATTTCATTTGATCACCACGTTTGTTGTCATCCCAGGCGCTGTAAGCAAATCAAATTGAATATGATTATTATAATTATTACATTTGGCTCATTTGTCTTTACTTAGATTATTTGGTTAATGGTTTAGCTATAAATCGTCCAGCCATCTTCTTCTGAGCCTACCAGGGCGACACTGTCGGTACCAAAAGCAAACCGAATGCTACGTCAAATATTTTATGCATTAAAGATAGTATAGGTACTAATTTGGAACACTGTACACTGAGACAATTAAAAAAATTCCTTTTCTTATGACATCCTTGATGAAGTAGAATGTTTAGCACCAAAAATACAAATGTGAAAATGGGGGCCAAGTTCATCTTATGATAATGATATGGTTTTCGACCTTACTGACAAAAAAAATATCTAATACATGACGAATTTTGAAGAAAATCCTGAAATTGATTTATAAAAACTTTTTTTTTAAATAGATCTTAAGTGATTAAGGGGTCAAAAGTAGCTCCAAATGGTTTGTTCAACACACGGACTGTGCTGTCACTCACCAGTTCTCTTTTGGATTGACATGCTCCCGCGTATCTAGATTGCAATCAAGCCAAAATATAGAAATTCAACAATTACATTCTATCGCGCTAACAACAGACCAGTAAATATTTCAACCACGAAGATAATTGCCTTATCAGAAGCATATAAGACTGATGTCTATCAATCACCTAAAGGCGCGTGCAATATTTTGTTCCTACCTGTGTATGTATTGTATACCTACATTTTTATGTTATGTTTTTGGCACTGAGTTGTCGCTTCTGACATACCGCTGTTAAATCCTCGATAATTTGTGCTGGTATGTACATACTTATGAATATGTTTGTATCAATGCTGTTGTTCAATAAAAAAAAAATGTAACATAATTATAGATTCGAGCATTACTTTACAATACTACTTCCCTGACCGACGAGCATTCGCGTGTAATGTAACATAGATTTGAATTTGTGAGCATTCTGATTTATTCGTTTCCGTATTGATGTTACAAGTTTTATCAAAATATTACACATTGTATCATTACTAGGTGCGCATTGTAATGCTCGGTTCTCCTCCTTCACTGATGTAAACACGTTTTGTTTTTTCAGATTGCGCATTGTAATGCTCGGTTATCCTCCCTCACGCGGTGTCCTGCGTGAGCGACGAACTCGACGCGACGCGACGCTGCAAACGCGACGAACGCGATCCACTCAATGGCATACCCTACATGCGGCCTATATGACGGTCTGCGGCGAGACGCGACGTAACGCGCACTTGTTTTGAGGGCGACCAGATGCGACAACAGGAACTGAACTGTTTTTAATTGAAATTCAGACTTAATATAAGCAATAATGTAATCGTAAGTAGACGGTAACACTCCACAATATTGTTTAAACATTTTAGAATCGTTTCTTAATTTTGGATATAAATTATGGTTTCCAAATGTGTTTCTTTGTAAAAATATTATATTTGTTTTCTTTCTGTGTTTTTTACAATATTTTTTTAAAAGTCTGTACTTTAAATATGAACTTTCAACCAAAATTGTACTATACTTCTCCATGATTCGAGAAGTAATGACCAAAATCACGTAGGACATTTGTCGCGTATAGCATCGCGTCGCATTACGTCGCGCCGTGTTGCGTCGCGTCGCGTCGCGTTTGTCGCTCACGCAGGACACCGCGTCACCGATGTAAACTCAAACAACTGTGACGCTCGACTCTGTAACATTACATTACACGCGAATGCTCCCGGTAAGGGAGCACCTTAAAGTTACTTTAGGTAATTCTTCTTTAGGTGATTTTTTTTGTTCTCAAAATTAAAAGGATTAAAATAAGAAGCTTATCTGAGGCAGCAAACCTGACAATAATGAATGAGTTCCGACAGCATGGCGTGAGGATGGGCGACAGGGTCATGAGACAGCCGTCGCTTATATTCTGCATGTAGTCTACCTGTCGCTCCCGCACCAGAATAGACATAGCCAAGCCGTATTTCTGCATGGCACCCGCTACTTTCGGTTTTGCTAAAAATTATTTGATGATCAGCTTAAACGATGAAGACGACGCAGATTACAAATAATTTCAAATGACAGAGTCTTCTTTCCACTTCCTGCAATAATCCCATATTACTTGGGGTCTGCGCAGCACTTTTGTTTTCTTCCATTCTGTCCTGTTATCCGTCAAATGACAGAGTAATTGTCAATAAATTAAAGGCTTACGCCCGTTTTCAATAACCTACCGCAGTTCATAGATAGATAGCTATCCCCGATAAACAGTAAGATTCTATCTATCAATCCACAACTTTTGATAGAAAATGTTATCCGTCGGTAGGTTATAGGAAAGCAAGTAAGGGCAAAATGATAGATTTGTTTATCTTTAGTAGCTGCAACTTTAGATAGACAGCTTATTGAAAACGGGCGTTAGTTTAATATCAACGGTACTGGTGAAATATCTACCTGGTATATCAGACGCTACTACTTGCACGTTATATCCATATAGAACGAACTTTCCACTGATCGCCAATGATTTCTAGAATTAAAAGAAAGATTCAAAATAGGAATGGAGATTTAAGTTCTTTAAATAATTTAAATAGTATAACGTCGACGTTGCAATTTTGATTGTTTACGCGTAGAGTGGTGGCAAACGGTAAAAGAAAACATCGTGAGGAAACCGGCTTGTCCTTTTTTTTTTTTTTCCGATTGGGGAATCATCAGAATGACTTCTCCCACTCTTGGGCGGAGCGGGAGGGCGTGTCAGACTCTTACTGACTAAACCTCTGCCCCGTTCCTTCGTTGCCATCAATCTGGGGGACACGGTGACAACCTTTCGGATACCGTGTTCCCCAGAGGCTTCGGCCCTGCCGGGCCCCTACAGTTTGCTGACATCTCCTTGAGGCGCGCGTGGAACAGAACGCGCCGTCGACGACTTGGCTCGGTCCAGATTATTACCAGACTGCCGGACGGCGAGCTACCCAGTGCTCGCTGTCCGCGAGCCCGCGCCTACGGTGGTCGGAAATCGGGATCGGGATCTCGGCGGCGACGGCGTGAGTTCCGTTGCCTCACGCGGTCGGCAGCCTCCTTCGCTAACATTACTGCTTCGCAGAAGGAGGCGACTGCCTGCCACCCCTCCTCGCTCCGGACCATGGCCTGTACCAGGGCCCGGCGCGAGAGGTCACCGCCGCCGATAGCCTCCACAAGGACACGGGGGTGCTCCGCCCAGGCGGGGCACACCTCTACCGTGTGCTCCACCGTGTCCTCCGGGCGGTCCACACAGTGGCGACACCCGGGCGTCCTTTCCTCCTTGATCCGATGCAGGAACCTCCCGAACTTACCGTGTCCGGTGAGGACCTGCGTCATACGGAACGAGAGGACGCCGTGACCTCTTTCCAACCACTCCTCAAAGAGGGGACTTACCGCCGCAATGACGGCATGCCCAGCACTGGGTTGCGACAGTCGCAGTCGCCATGCCACCCTGAGATCCCGCCGGAACTCTGTCCGCCATACCGCGACTTGTCGTGGCAGCGGAGTTTCGCCCCGGCGTTGCATCTCCACGCGCAAATCGTGCATGCGTGCAAGGACTGTTGCCTCCAAATCCCACGGTGGCAGGCCAGCAAGGAGGCTCGCCGCTTCGCGGGAGATCGTGCGGTATCCCCGCACCATCCGGATGGCCATGACCCTCTGAAACCGGCTTGTCCTGGAAATAATAATAGTTATTATTGATTCTAGGATAAGCCGGCTATTTTGTTGAATTAAATACTCTACTCTACTTAGGACGATGGCGGAGTACTGTTTCTTTTTAGTAAACTACCTCTGCCAATGTAAATATGTTTCGATTCTAAAGGATCATTAGTTATCTATAAAGTTTATTTCATTGCAATCCATTTTAT
This sequence comes from Mythimna separata, assembly GCA_030763345.1. Classification (NCBI taxonomy): domain Eukaryota; kingdom Metazoa; phylum Arthropoda; class Insecta; order Lepidoptera; family Noctuidae; genus Mythimna; species Mythimna separata. The sequence continues at coordinate 2,319,922 of JAKKIA010000036.1, read as the reverse complement.
TTTTAATCGTATGTTTTTTGTCCATACTCATTCGTAACTCCGTTGAGTTACAAATGAGTGTAGACAAAAAACTTAAGCACATTCTTATCGGAACCTCACAAACATAATTATGTACATTACCTCTTTCAATAAATTGGAGAATAAAGTTCTAGACTTCTGGAGTAACAGTTCCCTTCTTTCACGTTTTCTTAAAAATATTTTGAACTCATGCTGCAACAAAGAAAAAAAAAAAACTATGGCAACCGAATTATTTTTGTAAGAAGGAACCAACTAACAAATGTGACATGTCCGGCCCAGTCCTATTTAAGCTGGGCAGCCTTCTGAGCCACATCAATGATATGCGTTTTGGAGCGCAGTATAGTGTTTCCAACGCGATCCGTTAATTTAACACCTAGTATACTGCGCTCCATGGCACGTTGGCAAACCTTCAGTTTGGACTTTTGGATGTTAGTCAGAGACCAAGTCTGTGCACCATAGGTAAGGATGTAGAGAATGCACATGTCCAGTGGCAAGGGCAAGTTGCCTTTAAATAGTTCCTTAATGGACCAGTAGCTTTTCCAGGCGTTTTCTGTTCGGCGTGTTATTTTTTTATCTTGCCTTGCCTGGTATATTTATTAATGGTATAATTATATAATAATATTATATTTGAATACCTTTATTAAATCAGCACTTCATCACCAAAGATGATATATTTTTTTTAATAATTTAAACTTCAGCCAGGCTGTTTTTGCAAACTTGGTCAGAGATCGCTTTAAACAGAGGTTTAAAAGAAAAAAGGGGAGGCCTTTGCCCCGCAGACGGACACAATATAGGCTATGAAAAAATAAATATTCACTAGAGCTTGACTGCGATCCCACCTGATGGTAAACAATGATGAAGTAATTGATAGTGAGACACGCTACTTAGATTATGAGGAGCCTATTCACTCTGGCCTTGAAGACATCCAAATTATAATCGAACGGGACGACTGCAGCAGGCAAGTCTATAAGTACTTACTGACTGAAATCGTATTATTTAAAAATTTACCTCATTTTTAAGTCTTTCTTCGGCCCAGTTTCCAACAAGAACTGAATTGTTGTATGTCATAGTGTCTAATATTTCCAAAAAACAATTTAATTGTATCCGTAAATTAATTTCAATATTATTATATTATTCTTACTAGCTGTGCCCGCGACTTCGTTCGCGTGGATGTCGGAACTTAACAATGTATTTTTTATTGCGAAGCGCTGTTGGAGGATACCGATACAAATATAATTTATTTATTCTAGTCGTTTTTTATAAACAACATTAGCTGTGGAACTATGGAGCGTACACAAAAAGATTATTGGGGTTGTTTACCCGTGAAAGAGCTACGTAGGCGTACGACCATGGGAAAAGCATTATTAGCAATATTTAGGTCTGCTCCCGTAACAGATAATGTCTGGCCCTGACTTTATTAATCGTCATGGTATAACAGACACTAACTGGGAATTGCACTCGTTTGAAAGAGAAAGGAAAGTTGTTAGGAATTATAAGTATTCTTGGAATAAAAATTATATCACCGGCGCCGCAACCAGTTAATATTTACGTACTCTTCAGACAGGCAGCAATTCCATCGGTTCTCGTTCCACGGGGTACTATCTGGAGTGTCTGCCGAAAATCACCGCAGAACAGCACCGTTATGTCTCCCATCGGCCCGTCATTTTGCCTTACATCCTGTAAAGTTCTATTCACTGCTTCTATAGCTTTGCGGTTTGCCATTGTGCACTCAACCCAAATAATTAACATACAATCGCGTAAAACCCTATCAAACGAACGCTCTCGGTCAGCTGATAAACGCGCTTCACGGTCCTCGCTGCTTTCTTGGGAGCGCAAAGTCGCGGTAACAATTCTTTGTGAATTGAACCGCAACTCCCTTTCGGTGTAAGTCTCAAACTCGCGTGAGAGGCGTAACGCTCTCGGTCGGCCGATAAACTCGCTTCGCGTTCCTCCAAAACTCTTCTGTGATAGAGAAACTGCCGTAAGAGAACGCTGTAAGTCGTGACTCAAATTGGGTAGGCGTTTCTGACGCAAGAGTTCTGACTTGCCTAGCTCAAACTGCTGATACCCTCGTCACGATCTTCTTCTGGTTCTTGGGACGTACTTAGTCTCACCCTTTACTCAGCTACACTTGCGAAACTTGCGAAAGGCTTGTTTTTTTTCTAGAAGGCATTTAAAAAAAATCTGATTCATACTAATAAAATATTGAACCAAATAATTCACAACAGCACAAACTTTCAAAATGAGAATAAAGTTAAAGACCAGCAAAATATCAAAAAATCTAATTTAAGTAAACATACCTATCTTGCTTGACTCAAATTGTAAGATACAATTTACTTCGCACTTCAATACTTGAACCGAATGTAAAACTCTTTTTATCGAACGATTTAACGATGTTATCCAGTCAAGACCTTTTCAAAGACAGAACTGTAAAGACACCTAATAACCTGAGTCCGTGAACGCCAGATCTATTTTATAAAAGCTGAAAGTTTGTCAGTGCACGGTCCCAACAGACCTAACAACGATGGCCAATTATGAAGTTTGGGTTGCAGTGGCTTTGGTAGGTACGCGGTACCAAAATTGTGTAAAATACCGATCTAATTACGTCGAATTATAAAGAATTATGTTTTTGTATTACCTTCAGAATATTATTATTGAAAATCACGTTATTCATTGCCAGACACACACATTACATAGTGGAAACCCCTTGCCAGACACCTGGTCATGAAATAATATAATTGTTAACTTTTGTACCGATAGATGGCGTTGTTAGCTAAGCGTGTTATCTTAGGCGCGCCACACACTGTACCGCATCCTGTCGCGTTGTGCGGGATGGCAGATTTTACCGTTGTATGCAAGTATCTCAATTTGTATAGAAATCATCCTAATCCTAGTACAGGTCACTGCCGATGCGGTCTGCGCGGGAAGGCGTTCCGCGCGCAGTTTCTGCCCATCTGTGCGGGAGCGCGGGACGTGCAGCGCGGTAAAACACACTGGCTTCGTAGTCCCGCGCGTGATTTGATATTGTAAAGACGTTCGTAATTAGGGATATATCCAAAATCTTCTATGGATGAAACTAAAATGACAATAATATAATTGCTACATCTTGAAATTTAATAATTTCGTCCATTCTCCACGACGATCGACAACACAGTGAACATATGAATTTATTTAGCGCGAGGCCGTCGTAATCTGTTTCACCGCGCGGGGGAGCAGATTACACCGCTAAGTTAGGCAGATCTACGCCTCCGTCGCCGCGCGCATTAGCGCACCACGGCGCAACGTGGTGCAGTGTGTGGAGCGCCTTAACATCGTAATTCAGAATTTAGTGTCAACTAACAACGCCATCTATCGGTATAGAAGTTAACAATTATATAATTTTATGAATTACTAGCTTTTACCCGCGGCTTCGCTCCCGTCAAATGACTACCCTACATATCCTACGCTACCTTACCCTACACTACACTACCCTACACTACCCTACACTACACTACACTACCCTACTCTACCCTACAGTACCCTACACTACCCTACACAACCCTACACTACCCTACACTACTCTACACTACCCTACACCACCCTACACTACCCTACACTACCCTACACTACCCTACACTACCCTACACTACACTACCCTACACTACCCTACACTACCCTACTTTAACTATCTTTTTTTTTTGAATTTTTCTCTCCGTAAGAACCATCATTGAACATCAAGGAACATTTAAAAAAAAAAACAGCCAAATCGGTCAAGCCGTTTTCATGTTAAGTCGTGACAACGGAAAACGGGTTTCATTTTTATATATATAGACTAGCAGCCCGTCCCGGCTTCGCACGGGGTAGACAATTATTTATTTTTGGATTTTTTCCCGTCAAATGACTACCCTACATATCCTACGCTACCCTACCCTACCTTCCCTACACTACCCTACTTACCCTACACTACCCTACACTACACTATCCTACACTACCCTACACTACCCTACACTACCCTACACTTTCCTACACTACCCTACACTACCCTACACTACGCTACACTACCCTACACTACCCTACACTACACTACCCTACACTACCCTACTTTACCCAACTTTTTTTTTTTTTTAGATTTAAACTATCTTATCTCTCAAGTTGGATCGAACTGCACATGGTGTGCGAATTTTATTATAATCGGTTAAGTGGTTAAGGAGTCCATTGAGGACAAACATTGGGACACGAGATTTATATATATTAAGATATGCTCACAAAATTTTGCCTTTATGAGTGTGCTATGGGATCAAGAATTAAATTAGTATTAAATTGATAATTGAATTGGTTTAAAATCAGTTTTGATTTACTAATCAGCGTTGATTATATTATATACACTGCACGCAGTTGATCTCTTAGTTTGATAGATGGCGCTATTTTAATATTTTACTTCTAAAAGACTATTATATTTTTTTTTATTTTATTATAAGGTATGAGCTGATTACGATGAAGCAAAAAACTTAATATTACTACAATTCGCACAATTTATTGTTATGTATAAAAGTTACGTGAAGTAATGAGCCCAAGTACACATAACCCTAATTTTATTACTGGAAAACTTTAAATTCAAATATCTTTTGTTAAACTGAACCGATTGCAATGAAACAAAAACTAAATGTTACTGTAAGTTACGCTCAATCCTTGGGTCTAAAAATTATCTACATTGCTTTCGTAGATTCAACGTGATGCCCGAACAAATAAACAGACAAACAGACAAACAGACAAAAATTCTAAAAATGCTGGAAATGGGTTCTGTTGGTTGTTCTTTAACACCCTAGCTATTTTTTTTTAATTTCTTTTTCATGTACAAAAACCATTTTTCTACAGATTTATTATATGTATAGATTAGGTTAAAAACTACAGAAACGTACGTCAAGTCGTCGGTCTAGATTTTTTTTAAATATTATATGGCATCCATGTAATAAAATAGTTAAACTATGGAATTAGTAGGTATACATACTCATTACACCTACAATTATGTAGTTCAACGAGAATTTAGGTCAGTTTCTACACATAGGCTGCAGGATTATTTGAAAGAGTTACCATGGTTCTGAAACGCAAACGGCAACTGAAAAACACGGGTGGGTTTTAGTCAGAAAATTTCTGACGCGTTTTGTCACTCCAGCCGGGATGGAAGTAGTTTGATGATATAAAAACAAAGCCTACGATCAACAATCGACGCCAGGTGACAAAGGATGTTCTTTTTAAGATAATAGAGATAAAACATAAACCTTTATTAATTCGCTTTTTTCTTTACTTCGCGAAACCACTAGTCTCTTCAAACTTCATAATGCTCACGCTTTGCGTCTCGGTGTAAGTGGATGCTATGTCCTGTAAATCATGGTTATTTTCTTTTGGTAATAATATAGTTTCTGGGGAAGGTATGCTCTTGTAAATTATTATTAAAATAATCAAAAATAGTAGATCGAAAAATAAAAAAACGGGTATGTCTAGGTTAATAAGACAATTCCGATTTCACAACGGTGTATTTCAGAGCAAATTGCAATAAGGCAATCTTGAAAACAAAGTTGTACCCAGACGGTGTCCTCAAGCTAAACGAAAATAACTAAAGGTAATGTGGCCTTCTGCGGCGGACCGATACTCTGACAAGTGGCAACTTTACCGTCATCTGACTGACTGCCATTACAAACTTAAGTGTATCGTAATCCGAGAGAACCAATAAATTCGTTAAGAGCGTCCGCGCTACATAACCGTTCCACCAAACACGTGACAGCTACAACGTCACATCATTTCACCCTATTGCGCTACTAAGGACTTTTTTAATACTCTCAAATCTCTATTTATTACAAAAAAAGATTTGAGAGTATTTCACACGTTTTATAACCTTCCAGAAATGAGGTAAACAGTTGAATAAAAAAGAAAAGCCACGATACGTTGAAACTAGGCATTAATAAAGGGATATCGTCGTCGAGCAAAATTAGCATATCAAAAGCCGCATAGCCCGGTCTGAACAAAGCGAAAGAGAGCGGGAAAATGGTGACGCAACTCTGTGACGTCAAAGGCTGTGGCTTCAAGAAGTTCTTTAAAGAACGGAATACAAGTCGTTTACTCAGAGACTGCGGACACAGAACGTCACAGGATTTAAATCTCTTAACACAATTAGATTCAAGAGATTTACTGTTTAGCTGAGATTCATTGTTTTTATGTCACTGTGAGTTTCAGCTCAAGATTTAACCGGAACAATTTCAATTCGTCTGTTGTAATGTTTCGCTTTTTCTTCTTATATTTTTCTGCTATATGAACAAAACAGGTAATTCTTTTACTCTCAGATATTGTTTTATAAATCTAGACTACTTTTATACCGATATCCATAAAATGATTATACCTACTGTTTAGATTTCCCGGAGCTTTCCTTTTAAAATTACTTTAACTATGCACAAAATTAGCCTTTCTTTTGCACTTTATGTTTGTGTGTGGTTTATGAGATACAGTTCGCTGACAGATAAACAGATGGACGGACATCGGACGTTTAGTAATAGCGATAGGCGACTCCAATATGTTTTAAAAATCGAAGTCGTTAAAGTAAACCATCGACTTGTCCTTTAAAAAAATATTCGAGATGTTTTTGATGGATCGACTCAATGGAACCCATTACTAATTTTTGATTATTCGAATCGATCACTCTCCATCAAACTATCGAGGAACAACTCGTGCATAAACGTACCATGCGCCAGTCACATTAACATACAGAGTCGGACACGAGTCAAAATCGAAACAATCGAGAACCATCGAGATGTTCGAACAATCGTAACCAAATAAAACTCGCTATCGCGCATCGCGCGCATCGTCCCGTAGACACTTGATGGGAACGAAACCCCAAAAAAGTAATTATGTGTAATTAATACTTAGATACATCTTCTTATAAATGAAAGAGAAGACATTTGTAACACAAAGAGAACTTCCATCCAAAATGTGTTGGTTCGAAAAATAAAATCCCAGACTTTACATCAGATAATCCGTATAATGTTCTTTCGGAACTAAATTTGCAAATTGTCAACACGATCGGGTTTCTTTTCAGGATCAGATAAAAACAAGATCGTTAATCCAAAACTTTTTTAAAATTCATGGAGTTCTTAAACGGATCTTTTAAAACAAACAGCTCAAAAGAGACCAAATATTCATATTTAGTTATAAAATTCATTCCAGCGTAAGTCGTATAAGTTCATAATTGTAGGGTCTTTACACCTTTAGATGATAATAGTTGAATGATAGGCAAAGTACGTTATAATAACGTTTATTGAGTGATAAATTATACTAACTAAATAATGAGTGCACGCGAATTGAATGATATTTGTGTACTAAAGTATAGACCGCGCGTAGCAAGTAAAGTGCTGATACAATGACGTCAAATTAGTACGTGCTTGCACTGTACATGCTCCGGGGCCCGAGAATGTGAGAATGAGATGATTTACAGAATGATAGCAAACAATATTGTGCTTAAAAACTTAAATAAACTAAACTTAATGTATATCACTGAATTGAGTTCGAACGGACGGCGAAGACCCTTTGTTGGTGGTGGTGATGGTAGGACGACTCGCAGCGGTGGTGGCGGCGGGAGCTACATGGCTCACGCTCGCATCTACCTGCTCTGGTGTAGCCTCTGCTCGCTCTGGTCGCGGCTGGCGCGCTCGCACGCGTCTCCATGCGTACAAAATGGCGCAAACTACGACGACCCCAGCCAAGGTGTAGATGGCGACATAGTGGTGAACGTCATGGGATGTCACTCGATCTGCTAGTTCCTGACTGGATTTCATGTCCTTGAGTGCCTTTTCAATCGTCTTTATGTCTTCTCGTTGCTCGTTGAAATCGTCAGTCTCATCTATTGGAGTGATGAGGGGTATGGACAGATTAATAACGTGATTTATTGGTGGAATTTCTATGCTCATGACGTCAATCTTCATTTTAATGGAGTTTGAATAGGACTTGTGTGCGTAAATAGTAAACATTCTGCCCTTGATGACGCAGCTGTCTTCCAGTGTAATGACACCTGTTTTGCTGAGTTGCTCGATCGTTATGTCGTCGTCGCAAATGACTCGTACACTGCATTGTCCACAACAAAAGTATAGGTATGAATTGGGTAAGTTCAATTCAGTCCAGTGATCTCTACATTCTTTCGTTTCAGTTTGACATTGATCAGAGGCTTGGTGTTTCAGACATAGGTTGATGTCGGATGTCATCTGAAAGACGGGTCTTTTCAGTGGACAGATGTACTCGTCGTTGTCATAAGGAATGCATCTTTGTAAGTCACTTATAGACATCGGAACGTACGAGTCTTTGTGCATGTTGATAGCTAGATGGGTTGCTACAGGTATTATGTTGACCATGCTTTTGTTGGCTTCTTGTGGAATCGGTATGAGTTTGTAGAGTTCATAGTCTTCCCTGCTCACAAGAGGAATTCTGACTTCGAAGATCAGGAACTCTCTGGTAGCTCTCGCTCTCACTTTCAATAGGTGATAGATCTTAGCCAAGTCGGTTTGAATATTATTAATTGGTAATGTTAGATCCTTAGAGATTTGCCCGGTTATAATGTTCAGTTCGTTTTTCAACTGTGCTGGTGTCAATAGATGAAAGTTGAATTTCTCGTAAAAAATATTGGTCACTGTATCGACCAGCGTCTCCTGGATATCTTTGAGGTTTGTCATGATATTATTGGCTATGAATGCTGATAATGTGAATTCTGCTTTGTTGTCAGTGTGTTGGATTTCATCTTCTAGTTTGCTAAAGGCATTGTTACATTTGGTTATATATTGGTTGATTATTTTGTGCTGCTTGTCCAACGTGTTTTCAATTCTCTTGATGATATTTAGCTCAGCCTCCACAACTGACGTCTGGTTTTTCCACAGCTTGCTAAGATGATTTTGATTTTGCCTGATTAAGGCGATATCTTTCTGATATTGTTCCGCGAAAGTTTCATCTAAAACTCCAAACAAACTATGTGCAACGTAGCCAATGCCGTTGATAAGGCCGCGACGTCGGCGAACTTGACCTTGCTGACCAAGTAAAACATTGTTGTAGTGTTCAAGTTCGTTGTACCCGTGACGCAACTGTAATCGAACTACGTCGCATTGTGATATTTGATCCTTTGAACATATGTTGTCTAGATGAGTGACAAACTTTCCCAGTAGGTTCATTCCTTGCCAAAATGGAGCCATATCGCAGTAAACGATGAGTTTCCATTCTTCTCGTTCCAATCTCATGTTTGCCAGTTTTGTGCTCGCATGTTCCTGAGCAAATAACCATCAGAAGTATGAGTGTTGTAATAATGAAGTTGCTTAATTTTGATGTCTTGGTGGATGCTCTGGTTTTTGGTTGACCTTCTTGATTTTCCTTTTCTGTGTCGTGACTTTGATTATTGTTGTTAATCGGCAAAACGGATAATTTTGTAATTGGTCTCTTGAGCGTCCCATTTTTCGTCCGTAGGGTCACAACTCTGACGTATCCGTCTTTCCCTGGATGAAGTTCAATAACTCTGCCCATGGGCCATTTTCCCGGTGGTAGATTGATGTCGTGAATGATAACAATGTCATTGATCTTCATGTTCTGATGAGGTTTGCGCCATTTACTGCGAGCTGACAGTTGACACAGATACTCCGCTCGCCATCTCTTCCATAGGTCATCAAATATTTTTTGTGTGAGCTGCCATCTTGTCCGTAGATCTCTCTCTGTCTCGATGATAGTTAACGTCGGCCCGCTTGCTAGAAAGTGAGATGGTGTGAGACAGTCCAAATCATCAGGATCTTCGCTGAGTGCGCATAATGGACGGCTATTCAAACATGCTTCTACCTGAGCGAGCAAAGTCGAATATTCTTCAAACGTTAGCTTTTGATCTCCTATCACTCGTTTGAGGTGATACTTCAAGCTCTTGACGGCGGCTTCCCAGAGGCCTCCGGCACTGGGCCAAGAAGGGGCATTAAAATGCCAGGTAATCTCCATACTGGTGACTGCCTCGTAAAAACTATCGTCCAAAGTTTCTTGAATGTTTATGAATTCTTCGTTAAGTTTTCTGCTCGCTCCAACAAAGTTCGTGCCATTGTCACTATAGACATGGCATGGGGTGCCTCTTCGAGCTGCCATTCTCCGTAAAGCCGCTAAGAACGATGAGGAGGTCAGGTCTGACACTAGCTCAATGTGTACAGCTTTGGTCGCCATACAAACGAACACAGCGATGTACCCTTTCGTGGTCTTGATACCTCGGCCCTTGCTTGCTTTTACGTCGACAAACCCGGTAAAATCAACCCCTGTGTGGTAAAATGGTCGTGTCGGATTACTGCGTGCTAAAGGGAGGTCGCCCATCAGTTGTTCATGTTTGATTGGGTCTTGTCTTCGGCACTTGACGCAGTTTCGAAGACGCTTCTTGACGGCTCGGTTTCCTCCCAGGATCCAATATTGCTGACGAAGCCAGGCTTGAGTGACTCTTGCTCCGCCATGGAGTGTCATATGATGCCCTTGATCAATCAACAGGTCACTGAGATGGGTGTTGTTGGGAATGATGAATGGATGTTTCATATTCTGGCTCATCTTCGCGTTGTGCAGTCTACCGCCGACTCTTAGTAGTCCTTCCTGATCCAAGAATGGGTTTAGCTTCAGCAGTTTGCTTCCCGCGTCTATTTGCTTCTGACCTCGGAGACTGGTCATCTCTTCCTTAAATACCGACAGCTGCGTTTGTTTAATTAAAAGATGTTTCGCCATTTTTATTTCGCTGACAGTCAAATGCTTAGGTTTGTGTTGATTGCGAGATATGGCGCGCAAAGTCCATGCAAGTACGCGCGCTGCTCTATCGAAGTTGCTGTATTTGTTCAATAGTTTTAAAACAATGTCCTCATTTTGTTGAATGACGTTGCTTTTCACTGATTTTCTGATTTCTTCGTACGTGACGTAAGTTGGTAGATCTTGACTTTTGTTTTCTTGGAATGTTGATAGCCAAGTTGGTCCATGCCACCAAAGAGGGTGATGTTGTAGTTGGTCAGCTGATAATCCTCGGCTCGCACAATCAGCTGGATTTTCAGCTGATTTCACATAGCGCCAGCTATTTGCTGGTATTGTGTCTGTTATTTGAGCTACTCTGTTGGCCACGAATGGTTTCCAGCGATGCGGATCACCCTGAAGCCATCCTAGCACTGCTGTTGAATCAGACCAGCCGTATATTCGAATACTATTGCTTGATAAACAGTTCTGGACCACTTTCATCAGTTTTGCTAATAAGTGCGCCGCACAAAGTTCCAATCTAGGCAAGGATATTGACTTGTTTACTGGAACTAATTTTGATTTTCCTGCTACTATGATCACAGAGGATTCACTCTCCGCCTTTTCCTGATTGACAATCCTGCAATAGATTACACATGCGAAAGCCTTGACTGATGAGTCACAGAATCCATGTAACTCTATGTTTGCCTTTTTTGGCGTCTGCAGCCACCTTGGGACGTTCATATGTTCGATTGCTGGTAATTGTTTCTTTATTTTGAACCATTCTTCATTGATGTTTGTAGGTACTGCATCATCCCATTGAAGATTTAACGACCAAACGTTTTGGAACAAAAGTTTCAATTTGGTAGAGACTGGAGACAGCCAGCCAAGTGGATCAAAAATCTTTGAAATGTCAGATAATAATGATCTTTTTGTGGCTGGTGTTAATGATGATATGTCTATCTTCATCTGGAACTTGAATTGATCTTCCAGGGGGTGCCAACGCAGTCCCAAAGTTTTTGTGGATTCTTGATGCCTGAATTCGAAAGCTTGCTCTTTTTCTGATATGGTGTCATCTGTAATATTGATTTTATTTGAAGACCATTTTCGTAAATTAAAACCACCTGATTTCAACAAATTGATAAGGTCAGCCTTCAGTTGTATGGCTTCCTTTAGGCTGTGATGTCCAGCCAAAAGGTCATCCATGTAAAAACATTGTTCGAGTACTGCTGATGCTGCTGGATACTTGGAACGTTCGTCTTCTGCTAGACGTTTTAGCGTCATCATAGCTAGGAACGGAGCAGCTTTGGTGCCATAGGTGACCGTTGTCAACTCGTATTCTCTCAGAGATTGTCTAGGTGAGTCACGCCAGACGATTTTTTGATACTGTAGGTCCCTTTCATTACAGAAGATCTGTCGGAACATTTTCTCGATGTCGGCTGTCATTGCATATTCATATTGTCTCCATCTCAGAATTAGTGTAAACAAATCTTGTTGAAGATTGGGACCGCTAAACATTAAATCATTTAAACTGTAGCCTGTCGATGTTTTTGCTGATGCATTAAATACCACCCGCAAGGCTGTTGTTGTCGAGTCCGGGCGCAGAACGCAAAGGTGAGGTAATATGCAATCTGGCAAATTCTTCCGTGTGCACTCGCGCATGTGACCCAGTTTGATATATTCGTCAATAAATGTTTTGTAATCTTCGGAAATGTTTTTGTTTCTAGAGAATTTTCTTTCCAGTTGATAAAATTGGGCAACGGCTCTTGGTTTCGATTCTCCCAATTTTTCTTTGATATCTGGCTTTAGTGGAATTCTTACCACGTATCTGCCATCATCTCGGCGTACTGTTTCCGAATTATATTGTTGAAGACATTGATAGTCTTCAGAGGACATGTTAGTGTCGGGCTCGCTGACATCTTCAATGTTCCAAAATCTTTGTATGTCTTCTATATTGTTCATGATGACGTTGCATTGATAGGACTTGACATTTCCGCTTAAGATCCAGCCGAGCTGAGTCTGTTGTGCTACTGGTAGAGATGAGTTTTCCTTGATCATGCCTGGCATAATGATTTCCGAGTAAACTTCTGCTCCCAGCAATAAGTCGATAGGTCGGCAAACGTTGAAATCGGGATCTGCAAGCTGGATGTTTTGTAGATATTCCCACGTTGGTTTTGAGAAACTATGATTTGGCAAGTTGTTAATTAATTTCTTCATAATAACAGCTTCTGTTTGAAAGGTGTACTTGGAATATAATGAAGATGCTGCAAGACTCAGAACTCCCTTACAGTTAGTTTGATTGGCACTGACTCCAACTATGACGCCTTTGCATGCTCGACGGGGGAGTTTCAGGATTTGAGCTGCGTTCTCAGTTATGAGGGAGGCTTGAGAGCCTTGGTCGATGAGCGCTCTCATTGTATGATATTCCCCATTAGTACCTTGTATTCGGACGAGTGCTGTTGCTAACAAAACTTCAGCAAGATTTTCTTTGGAAGCATGGGTCACGTTTCTTCGTGTTTTGTCTTCACGTGACGTAGACGGTGACGTATTCATGTTACTGGACACCGTGTTTGTCTGTAGGGCGTCATGTAGCACGGTGTTATGACTTCCTTGACACACCCTGCATCTTGATTCAGAACGGCATGGTTTATTTTTGTGATCAACTAGGCAATTTTTGCACAAGTTGAACTTTTGAATAGTGTTTCTTTTTTCATCTGACCCTGATTCCAAAAACGGCCTGCAGTAGAATAATCCGTGACTGTCGTCTTTGCAAAGTGGACAATACTGTGTCCTCATTGCACAACTTTTTGCTGCGGAACTGCGTAGGAACGGTTTATTAGAATCGGATTTGTTGTTGAAATTATTTGATTTCGATTGATTCCGTTTGTTGAATTGATGTTCTGAATCTTTGATACTACTCGGAGATGACGACGATGATGATGATTTCGATGTATGGTGCTTACGTCGTGTTGATTCGAGAGCGGTATATTTGTTTTCCAAAAATTTAAGAAAATCTGCTAGAACAGGCAAGGCTCTAGGATTTTCTAATGATTGAGTGTATTCACTGAGTGTCTGATTGTCCAGCTTCAGTGTAAGTAAATGCACAACCATTGGCCCCATGGCAGTTACATCTATGCCAAGGTTTTTCAGGGCGTTCATGCATTCATTGATGGTGTCGAACATGTTCTTGATCTGTGTGTCAACTTGGTTTTGCATTGTAGGTATTGACAGTAGTATGTTCATGTGAGAGGTGAAGATCAATCTATCGTTGTTGTATCTATGGTTCAAGATGTCCCAGCAGACTTGGTAGTTCTCAGAACTAATATTGAGGTGTTGAATGATCCTTTCTGCTTCGCCTTTCAGCTTGCTTTTTAATAGCTGCATCTTCTGGGCACTTGGAATTGATTTGTTGTTATGGACTGCTTCCTGGAATAAGTCCTTGAAAGATATCCATTTATGATAGTTCCCCGAGAAGGCAGGTATTTCCATTTTCGGCGTGAAACTTTCCCGATATGAAACGGAATACATCTTGCTGTTAACCAATTTTTTGATGTCAATATACAGTTGTTCGTACTTGTTATATTCCTGTTCATAGTCTTCATCTTCTGAGTACATCTCACTATCAATTTCCCAGTGTAGGGAGTCGATGGTTGACCATTTTGCTTGAATGGTTTTGAGCACATCTTCGAATTCCCACTTTTCGGAGAGGCTCTGTATGTCCACGCCTTTGACTACTCGCGATAAAGCCTTAAAGTTGCTCTTCTGCTTACGCAGCATTTCCTCTAATTTACTGGCATTTCCCCGAGAGACAATCTTCTTGAACAATGATGTGGATTGGCTTCCACTAGGCTTGATGTTAGGTTGGTCTTGATCAACCGACGATGTGTTCGTTTGCTGTCGCCCAACCGCAGCTTCTTCGTTGCGAGTGTTTGATACTCGAGTTGCTGGAACGCTAGGCGACTTACCCTCCTCCTCCACACCGGTGGGCGGTTTGAATTGTTGAATGACGTCTCGAGCTTCATTGTAGAAAGTCAACTTTTTTTCCGTAGTAGTTCTCCGAAAAGTAGGTATAACCACGATCTTCGAATTCACATAGTCTGACATGATTCTCTTGAAACTCCTTCCAGTATGTGTCCAGGGTTTGCAAACGTTTCTTGATGTTGGCCGGAGTCTTGCGTTCTGCGGAATCTTTCTTGAAGTTCCGCAGCTGCTGCTCCATGGCCTGAATGATCTGATCTTGATTGGCCAAAATGTCCTCCATGTTGGCGCTCATTGATGCTTGGATATGATAAGGTTGATTAGCTGTAATTGATTTCCAGTAGACGGATGTTACTCTGTCCACAGGTCGTAGTCACAGGAGCTATACTTACGTGCCCGCAGAATACTCACACTATCGAGAACGCGAAATAGTCCCGTTTGTACAAGTGCTCGAAGGACCAAAAAGATGTAGGGTCTTTACACCTTTAGATGATAATAGTTGAATGATAGGCAAAGTACGTTATAATAACGTTTATTGAGTGATAAATTATACTAACTAAATAATGAGTGCACGCGAATTGAATGATATTTGTGTACTAAAGTATAGACCGCGCGTAGCAAGTAAAGTGCTGATACAATGACGTCAAATTAGTACGTGCTTGCACTGTACAATAATATATGTGTACCGAATAAAAACAAAACCTACTTTCGAGGTTTACTGTGACCGATGGACAGACAAATAGAAACACGAATGATCCTAACAGCGGATTCGGCTTCGTACGTATGGAACCGTTAAAAGAATAGAAAAATCATTCACTGTAATATTATTTTATTTGTGTCACTAGCGCTGCTTCAGAGATGGACCACACTCACGATGCGGCGAAACAACAGACTGTCTTACATAATAGTCTTTATCTATTAAAAATTAAACCATAATATCCAATCTCTCTGATATTAAGCTATGTGGCACATCTGTCTTCACGTGATTTATGGCATCATTATAATAATGTGGTGTTATTAATAACAAAGAAGTTTGAACGCTATCAGTGAGGAATAAAGTCGTCATTGATTTGTTGAATGTCTTATTAATTACGAGAACACAGATATAAGACCTTAATTAAAGAAAATAGTAAGTGTACGGTTCACGTACAGGCAAATCGCTAACGCCGCGACCTACTTTTTACTACTCGTTTTGTTTACTTTTATAATTGTAATTATAATATATGCAGTTGACCAATAGCTGCCGTAGCGCTATTACCGCGGATTAGCATCTAACTAAACTTTAGTGTAACTTTTACGAATAAACTCAATTATTGTGAACTCTGTGGTTTTCGTCAACTCACATCCAACAACTCAACTGTAAGTGATTATCTACCTCTGAGCCATACATAAAAGTGGTCCTTCGAGCCGGATAACAGGTGCGTATTGTCTCTATTAACATTAGCGAATCGGTCTAGCTGGTGTCACAGAAGAGCGGATCGTGTTAGTAGGGTGACGACGCACTCAATATCCAAAACTTGCGGAAACTTCGCAACTTTGGTGAACTAGTACCTGCGGAGATATATCTCTACTCTACCAACGGTCAAACCAATAACTAACAACAATGGTTCAGAGCGTAACAGAACTGATAAGCCGTCAAGAAACCATCTTCAAGGACTTGAAGCTTATTTGTTCCAACTACAAGAAGGATAGCTCCACCAGGAAGAACTTGACGTACCTGGAAGAACGTCTTTCTAAGCTGAACAACAACTGGGAGAAGTTTGTTCACAACCATCAACTACTTGAAGAGTCCGGAGCAACGGACCTTCAATACTTCAACGATGACATTTTCAACAGTACGAAGAAGATGTATGAAGAAGTGCTGCAAGACATGTTGAAACGTAAAGCGGAATTGCCGTCTGCATCTACTAGTAAGATAGAAAAACCACCTGGGACGCCTAAGCAAGGTATGGAGCAATCGAAATTTACTTTTGACGATATCAAATTCCACGTACCTCCTCGAGAAACTAGCGAGTCGACGGAAAAACAACAAGATCTTTTGCGTCAACAATATTGCAACTTTAGGGCGTTTCAACGCACTGTGGAGAAGATCCGCTTAGCATTAGCAGTTCCAATGGAAAAATGGGAATTAGAAGATAACTTAAGCACCCTGAAAACCAAATGGGAACACATCGAAAAGGTAAATTGGGAACTGGACTACCTACTGCAGGACGAGGACTCAGTTTATCAAGAGAAATACGCTACAGCAGAAAACTGTTATGATGACCTGAAAAGGAAACTACAACACAACATCTGGAACAATTCGCATTACGAAAAATCTACGCCGAAAATTCAAATACCGGATTTCCATGGAAACTATAACCAGTGGTTGACTTTTAGAGACCTCTACGTCGAAAGCGTACACAACAATCCGACACTTTCGAAAGCACAAAAAATGCAACACCTGAAAACAAAGCTGAAGGGGGAGGCAGAGAAATTGGTTCAGCATCTTGGTATCAGTGCGGAGAACTACGCTTCTTGTTGGGAGATGCTGACCCACCGCTACGACAACAAACGGCTGTTATTCACGTCATATTTGAACACGCTCCTGAATCAACCTAGTATCCAGCAACCAACCGCTGCAAACATACGGACGCTTCACGACGTCATGATGGAGTGCTTGAACGGGCTCAAAAACATCGGGCTAGATACCACCAATTGGGATCCAATCATCGTTCATCTATTGGTTCAAAAATTAGATAGTGTGACGTACAACGAATATATAAAGGAGATCAAACACCCTAGGGAATTTCCTGACCTTGAAGAGTTCGCCGGGTTCTTAGAGTCCAAATTTATGTCACTGGAAGCTCTGCAAGGAAATAGTCAGAAAGCATCGTCATCAAGCAAACCATGGAAATCTGAAAAACAAACTCATAAAGGAGCGGAAAACCGAAATAACAATTATAAAAATAAAACACAGGGGTCATCGTACTTTAACAAGTCACAAAACTCGCCAAAAACCTTCTTCACGATAGCGAAAACATGCCCAATATGCAAATCTAACCTTGTTCTGATGAATTGCGAACAATTCTTGGCTATGAACACAAACAAGCGTAATGACGTAATTCGCAACTTGCATATTTGCAAAAACTGCTTATTCAGCCACGGAGACAAACAATGCAAATCACGGAAGACGTGTAAATTGTGTCATAAGGCGCACCACACACTTATGCATGAAGCAGAAACTGAACAATCTTGCAGCAAACAAACGAAAAGGGAGGAAAACCCGTCATCGACGTCATCGGCTTCCTATGGAGTCAATAACGTAATGAACGAAGAAAAGGAAGTGTTGCTGACAACTGTACTTTTGAAAGTCAAAATAATTGATGGAAACTTCATCACCTTGAGAGGTCTACTTGATCAAGGCTCCCAAGTTAGCCTGATAACGGAAAACGCGGCACAGCGCCTCCGATTACAACGACGTAAAGTGAGCGCTGTTGTATCGGGTGTAGGAACCCTTAGCGGTAACTGCAAAGGGGCAATGAACTTAGAATGTCAGTCAATCCATTCAGACTACAAATTCAACTTGGAAGCACTAATTATGAAAAAACTTATAAGCAACTTACCTACAGCATCCTTTTCAGTCAGCAACTGGGACTATCTGGAAAACTTAAAACTAGCAGACCCACAGTTCAACCTGTCAGGCCCAATTGATCTGCTCTTGGGCGCGGATATCTATTCAGAACTTATACTAAACGGCGTCATCAGGAGCGACAATAGATACCCAGTAGCTCAACAAACCAAAGTAGGCTGGGTTCTATGCGGGAATGTAAAGACGTTAAATTGCTTCGTGACGCTCAACGACTTCGAAAACATGGCTAGATTTTGGGAGACTGAAGAGATTCCAGACAAGTCCTCATCGTCAACTAGTGAAGAACAACACTGTGAGGAATATTACAACTCAACCACTACTAGATTGGCCAACGGACAATATGTGGTACAAATGCCAATGAAGCCAAACTTCGAAGAAAACTTAAAAAATGCAAGGTCACAAGCTTTAGCACAGTTCCTTCAACTGGAAAGAAAAATGCTAAAAAACAAAGAACTCAGTTACGAGTACAAGCGTTTTATGAACGATTACATTGCTATGGGACACATGAAACCTGTCACAGGAGAAAGTAGGGGCCAAGTCTACCTACCTCACCATGGCGTTTTGAGAGCCGAGTCTACTACAACAAAACTAAGGGTAGTGTTCAACGCGTCGTACAAGACAAAAGGAGACAGCAGCCTCAACGACCATATGTACTGCGGACCAAACTTACAAAAGGATATACTGTCACTTCTAATCAATTGGAGAACGTACAGATACGTCTTTACAGCCGATGTGGAAAAACTTTATCGGTTCATCTGGCTGAACGAGAGTCAACAACATCTACAAACTATAATCTGGAGATCTTCTCCTAACGACCCTCTACAAGATTGGCAGCTGGGTACAGTAACTTACGGAACTAAAAGTGCACCCTATCTAGCAATGCGCACTCTTCATAAACTCGCAGAAGATGAAAACGATTCCTATCCGGAAGCTGGAAACGTCCTGAAAAACTATTTCTACATGGATGACTTGGTTTACGGGCAGGACACTATCGACGCATCGAAAACACTGGTCACACAGTTGATCGAGTTGCTGAAAAAAGGAGGATTTAATTTGAGAAAGTGGAAATCAAACGAACCAACTATCTTGGAAGACTTGCGAGATGATCAAAAAAGCCGCAGTACGAACATCGACTTTAGTCCAGAACAAACAACAAACTCCAAAATGCTGGGCATGAGATGGAATCAAGACGACGATAGCTTTACATACCAATGGGATCTACCAATACAGAAAAATCTTACAAAACGCGTACTACTGAGCGAAATAAGCAAGCTATACGACCCACTAGGATTGCTATCGCCACTTACGATAAAAACAAAACTTCTTTTCCAAAAAATCTGGATCAGTAAAATCAACTGGGATGAACGCTTACCCAATGATCTCGCTACAGAATGGGAAACTATGAGAAAAGATATCCAGCTGCTTAACAAACTTTCCATACCACGATGGTTACAAAATCAAGAAAATAACCTAGAGATACACGGGTTTTGCGACGCAAGTGAAAAAGCTTACGCGTGTGTGATTTATAGCCGAGTGAAAAATCAAGCTGGAGAATACAAGATAACGCTAATTACAGCAAAAACAAAAGTTGCACCAATCAGCAATAGGATAACTGTACCAAGAATGGAACTTTGCGGGGCCCTATTACTGGCCAAACTGCTGGAAAAGGTTCAGGACACTCTCCGCAATAAAAGCCTACATATAACGTGCTGGAGCGACTCCAAGGTCGTTTTAGCCTGGTTACAGGGCGATATAAACCGATGGGAGAAATATGTGGCTAACAGAGTCAAACAAATAAATAGCATTATCTCGGCAAACTGCTGGAACTATGTGAACACAGAAGAAAACCCTGCTGATTGTGCAACTCGAGGGCTCACACCTTCTCAACTCTTAGAATTTAATCTATGGTGGAATGGACCAGCTTGGTTAAGAACAAACACGCCAGAAATCCATCAAGACAATCACCTGACCTATACAACAAAAACTGAGTTGCAAGAAAAAAAATGCTGCGCAGTCACATACAGAAGTTGTGAAATAATTGATACATTACTGAATAAAATCAGTAATTATAAACGTGTAATACGAGTGCTCGGATGGATTCTACGATTGAGCAACATTCGTAAGCAAAAACGCACACTAAACTCCGTCAATAACTTAGCCGACTGCGGGAACAAAAAAGAGGTTATGTGTTTGTCACCTCAAGAAATTATGAGAGCAACGGAATTGGTCATCAAGAACGTCCAAAATCAAAACTATGGCGACGAAATAGAACGTTTGAAGAAATATCGACCTATATCGACAAAAAGCAGCTTGCTGAAATTAACTCCATTTCTTGACGACAGTGGAATACTGCGCGTGAAAGGCCGGCTAGGCTACTCAACTTTATCGCCGGAAACGAAACATCCAATCATACTCCCGGCAACAGGAAGATTAACTGAGCTCATTATTCAAGAGGCTCATCGTGACACTCTCCACGGAGGCGCTCGGCTCACTTTGGCACACTTACGTCAAAAATTTTGGATCATTGGAGGCAGCAGAACAGTCAAGAAAGAGCTTCGACAATGCGTCCGATGTCATCGCTTCAAACCAAGCCGAAACGTCCAACTGATGGCAGACTTGCCAAAAGAGCGTGTAACTCCATCAAGACCGTTCACAAACACGGGCGTCGACTATACCGGGCATGTTGATGTGAAAATCAACAAAGGAAGAGGAGTCAAAACTTGCAAGGCTTACATAGCAATTTTCATTTGCATGGTGACCAAAGCTGTGCATTTGGAATTGGTGTCGGACCTGACCACGCAAACATTCCTTGCCGCATTCAAAAGGATGTGTGCCCGCAGAGGTACACCACGACACGTATTCTCTGACAACGGAACGAATTTTGTAGGCGCAGCAAAACTACTTCAACAGGAATTTGAGAAACACAATACATTTAAGACTTCTGAATTCTTTGATGAGATGAGCCACTTACAAATTGAGTGGCATTTCAATGCCCCTCTTTGGCCAACAGCTGGAGGCCTGTGGGAGGCTGCCGTCAAAGACATGAAATATCACCTACATCGAGTACTCGGAGAACAGAAGCTTACTTTCGAACAATTCACTACATTACTAAATCAAATTGAAGCCTGCCTTAACTCTCGTCCGCTGTGTCCACTAACAGAAGATGTAGAGGACCTGGAATACCTAACTCCCGGTCACTTCCTCATTGGCGGCCCTTTGCTGTCACTATCGCAAGAAGAGCAAGATTTTGCAGAGCACGATCCTAGAAACAGATGGAAGCTTGTTGAACAAATGAACGTGCACATCTGGAAGCGCTGGTCGAGTGAATATCTACACCAACTACAAATCCGAAGCAAATGGCAGCAACCAAAAGAAAACCTGAAACAAGGAAGCCTAGTCTTAGTAAAAGATGAACACTTACCTCCTGGCCGTTGGGCTATAGGAAGAGTCCAAGAACTTCATCCAGGTGCCGACGGTCAAGTACGGGTTGTTACCTTGAAAACCAGGAAAGGGTCACTTAAACGACCAATAACGAAGCTTTCACCGTTGCCGCTAAAACTCGAAGAACAAAGAGTAAACGAAGAGGAAGAGAAAGGAACATCTACTCCGGAAACTAAAAAACGGGGAGGGACAACAAAACCCAAGAAAAATTGGCTGTCACTTGTTCTTTTGTCCATATTAGCGATGACAGGATTTGCTCAGTCAGCGCCAACGACTAACAACTTGAAGGTTACAGCTATACCGAGCAATCATCCGATCTACTTCGATGAAGCAGGAAAAATACAATTAATACACGACGAATGGACTTTATTGGTTTACTACAACTTAACATCATACTGGCAAGCAACTGATCAGATCAATGACTATGTCAACCAAATAGATAAACTATGCCAAAGGATATCACATGAGTACACGCCTTGCGAAACAATTGTCAGCCACCTACGTCATGAACTGAGTCACCTAGTCGACTACAACTCGATGCTGCTTACTCAACATTCAAGACCAAAACGAGGATACTTTGACGGAGTTGGGAAGTTAGCAAGAACTCTCTTCGGAGTGCTCGACGCAGACTTTGCTGAAAAGTACGAAAAAGACATCCAGAATCTACAATCAAATGATGACTACCTACTACAACTTATGAAGAACCAAACATTAATTGTAGAAGCTGAAAACAATATAATAAAAAGAAATACCGCCTTCATGGAGAAACAATTCAAGACATTGAGTGTCTATATGAGCGAAACTTGCAGCGAAATCACTAAAATAGAGAACAGAGCGCAAATGCTGTATACGATGAATGACATAAACTCCGCTGCCGTGACGTCAACTTTAATTATAAGTGATTTAAATCGAATATTGGATATGTTGATAAATGCCCTCACCAACATTTACAGAGGACATTTAGATACCCATTTATTCCCGGCTAACCAACTGATCGAGCAGCTAAACATCATATCGGGAAGGTTACCACAGGGACTGTCATTACCTGTAAAGGACATTCAAAGGGATTTGAAAAACATCTACGACCTCATCCATGTGAAGGCTCGAATAACAAACAGCTACATGTTATTTGAAATACACATCCCATTGCTGAGCGATGAAGACTACAAGATATATCGAGTCATACCGATACCGTTCCTTAGATACGGACATTTAAAACTCATACAACCAACTTCAAGTTTCATCGCAATCAACTTCAGAAAAAACTCTTACATTACAATGGAAGATCAAGACATGCGCCAATGTACGTCATACGGAGAAGACGAATTTATCTGTATCTCACGCAATCCTGTGTACAACATGCACGATAAAAACGCCCCATGCGAGGCCCAAGTCTTCAACCAACAAGAGTCTTTATCATGCGTCCTCAATGACGTAACATGCAAGGAAACCTGGACAAAGCTCCACAAACCGAATATGTGGCTATTTACATTATGCGGAAAACAGCTGATGCGCGTCATATGTAACGATCAAGTTACGCCAGCGGTCATTGACGGGACTGGAGTCATTACCTTGCAATCAAAGTGCATACGACAGAAAAAGGACGCCACAATATTTACACAAAATCAGCTGGGAAGTATTTATAACATGGAACCAGACGTTGAAATACCAACGATAAATTCAACAATAAACCACATCTTCGACTTCGGCTGGAAGAATGCAAAATTAAACATAACGGAACAAGGGGCGCCAACTGCAATAGAAATAAGAAAAATAGACCAGCAGTTGGAATTCCAAAAAAGCAGAGAAATATTACCAACGGTGTCCGAGTCTGACTTGTCAAGTCACGACATCTATCTCTACTCCATCACTTCTTTGTTGTTGGGAGGAATCGCTGTGCTTGCCCTCTATGTTATTATGAAACGACGGTGCAAAACAAAGAAAGGCGCCACAACAGGAGTGACTCCTAGAGGAAGGAATAACTTGAAAGAGGACATAGAGCTACGTGAAATACATTCGACAGCAACGGAGCCCGTTTACAGCGAACCAAGACAGTCGAAGAAAGCATTTCACTTTGACGATGTGAATTGAGTGACCAAGATACTTTTACTTTTATACTTATACACATTTACTATTGTTTACTATTTACTTTACATTTTTTATATTAGGTATTTTTTGCTATGTAATGGATGCTCATCCCACTTTTCCCTCGGGAGCATGTACGGTTCACGTACAGGCAAATCGCTAACGCCGCGACCTACTTTTTACTACTCGTTTTGTTTACTTTTATAATTGTAATTAGGTATAATATATTTAGTTGACCAATAGCTGCCGTAGCGCTATTACCGCGGATTAGCATCTAACTAAACTTTAGTGTAACTTTTACGAATAAACTCAATTATTGTGAACTCTGTGGTTTTCGTCAACTCACATCCAACAACTCAACTGTAAGTGATTATCTACCTCTGAGCCATACAGTAAGTAAATAAAATTACTTACCTATTAAAATAATACAGATATTGCTTTTCATCTTCCCAATACAAAATTATCTTCATTTCCACGGAACTAGAACTCAGAAATTAGACCAGTAAAACTCTAAATACCTATATAAAAAGAGAAACTGACTGCCAGACATATAAACGCACAGCTGAAACTACGAGGCCTAGGAGTGTGTAATTTTTGCAGTTTTTTTTCGTGACATAGCAAGCAGTAAGAGAAAATTGACCAAAATTAAGCCCCTAAAGGGAGAGACGGGAATCGGAAGTTTTTATGGTAAACCTATTTTCACACGGGTGAAGCCGCCAACAGAAGCTAGCAGTTAGTAAGCCTAATATGTCCCACTGCTGGGAGAAGGCCACTCTCTCCCTTTGCAACACTAGACTGTCCTCAAATAAAAGTACAAGTACCGGAGGCACTGGCCCGCAATAGCCGAGAACAGAAGCTAGTAATTTCATAAAATGTCTTATCTGTAATATCATGTCTGTAGTACGTCCACAGCAGCGTACCTCGATTAGGTGCAGGATGCATGCAGCTGAAATTATAAGTCTCTACAGACATTAATATGCAGCAGCAATCTCGGTTAATATCAGATTAATTTAGCTCTTGACGCGGCTGTGCAACGAACAAATAGCAATTTAATCGAGGAGGTATTTCATACGAGAGAATTTCATTTTCATAAAAAAATAGCGTGGGTTTATTAAAAATGCCTAGTTTTTAGGGGACATCGATGTCATAAAAACGTGGCATACTCGTATATCATTTATATCGTCCAAATCATTTACGCATCATACCATAGGTTAGCTAGTCTGCACGTTATGTCATCAACAAACGTTATGAACTTTTTTTTTTTAAATGCAAAAGTTCTAATTAAGCCAAATCTATCTATATGCTCCAAGCTGAACTCTACCACGTCACTTTTCTATTTACGTTTTAAGGCCCTCACTCACGGTGACTTTTTGTAGCGATACTGTCACGCATTTGCATCGATACAGTCGCGATGCGGTCGTTAGTTGTTTGCCCTCACTCACTCCGCGATTTTCAGTTGAGCAAACGCGATATTGTTGCGATACAAACGTGATTCAGTTATGAGACAACATGATCGTGCGTTTGCATCGATACAGTCGCGATGCGGTCGTTAGTTGTTTGCCCTCACTCACTCCGCGATTTTCAGTTGAGCAAACGCGATATTGTTGCGATACAAACGTGATTCAGTTATGAGACAACATGATCGTGCGTTTGCATCGATACAGTCGCGATGCTGTAGCGCGTTGGCATCGCTTCTGTAGCGCGTGGTAAATGCCACTGAAGCGCATTTCGTAAACGTACGACAGAAACACTACAAAAAGTCGCCGTGGGCGAGGGCCCTTATGTTTCTGGTTAACGCTTTCACCCAACCATATAAAATGTATAAAATATCAGCGTAAATTTCTTTAAAGAAAGCAGGCTCTATGACTTTTCCTCGGAACGTAGTTTTTTCCTTTTGTGTGTCATATATTATATTCAATAAGCTATCTATCTAAAGTTGCAGCTACTAGAGATAAACAAATCTATTCTTTGCCCTTACTTGCTTTCCTATAACCTACCGACGGATAGCATTTCCTACCAAAAGTTGTGGATTGATCGATAGAATCTTTCTGTTTATCGGGGATAGCTATCTATCTATGAACTGCGGTAGCTTATTGAAAACGGGCGTAAAACTTTCAGTAGGTAAGTGTCTTTTTTATACAGACCTTTTTTGAAAGTATAGTAAAAAGTAAGATTGACAACTACTTCTTATCTTAACTTATCACACAGGTGAAATCACGAGTTAATACAAAGAGAGAAGGAGTTATATTAGGTACCGCAAGTAGCATTCATAAATTACTTTATTTTAGACTCGTCCAGTACCATTACTTTAGTACAAAATCAATACTTGCTTTGTTATAAATCGCTCAGTACTCGCTCAACAAGTAAGATGTAATGCGAGACATATTTTGAGATGGACAGATTTCAACAGAATCTTTGTTTTCGATCAATCAATCTTGAATAGGACAATAGAGTATTATTTTTAGACTGCGAAAACCAGACCAAAATTTAACGAATATTCCATGTAAAAAAATGGTATATTGTATCCAGTCTAACCGATGACTTTTTTTTTAAACTTGAAGCCTCGTGCTTCATCAGTATCTCACTCAACGAAAAGCGAGACTTTCAGATAACACTGTATAAAATAAGCACTTCTAGAAGTGTAGGGTTGATAAAGTAGTTTCAGAAAGCAATTGAAGTATCTACTACTTAATGAAAATATTTATTTAAGGGTGAACATAAAACCTAACAACACGGCAGCATTTGGTTAATTTAGGATTTAATTAAAACCAGACAAATTTAAACAAAGTAACCTTGAGAGTACAAAGACAAGGGTTGTAATATTAGATGATTGTTATGATATTAAAATGTTCAACGCAAATCGCAACTGAAGAACAAAGGTCGGATTTAGTCAGTATAAGTTGGACACCCTAAAGCGGGAAAAAATTTGGAAGACTAGACTTCACATCACAAAAAAACTCTAATGACCTATTTTACAGAGCCATTAACTTATTTTATGACTAGTTTTTGTGAGAGGCTTCGCTTGCATGAAAATAGGTTTATCTATACAAACTTTGGAACCCTGTTTTACTCCCTTAAAAGTTAAATTTCCAAATATCCCTTTTTAGTGCTTGCCTTCGTCATAAAAGTAAATCTTGTGCAACATTTCACGCTCCTGGTCTCAGTAGTTTCAGTCAGTTTCTCATTTTAAATTATGTAGATAGAGTAGTTTATGCAGCGTGTTATAATTTGTTAAAGTACTTACGTACATTTGTGCAAAACGTAGCATTCCGATTGAACGTACATAGTTTATAAAAGTGACAAACGGAGAAAAATACTGCAAAGCTATTTAAATGTCTGTGCATTGTGTATGCAGTCATACTAAAGCTCTTCATTCACAGCACTTAAACCACTATCTGTGACGTCACAGCGTTGCGTCATCGGTTTTCCGCACTCTTTCGCTTTGTCCCGAGACCGGACATTTGATATGCTAATCTAGCTCGACGCTGTAAGAAGCTTTTTCTAGTCTGTTAAGACGTTGTTGTACGCAAAACACAAAATCTGGTTGGAAGTTGGATTTTTAATTATTTTTCAGCTGATTTAGCTTCCATTCCAACAATATGCGAGATAATATCACCTCAATAATATCATTATTTTGAATACCCATAACAAAACATAAACTTACAAAAATTCTTAATCAAAAAGGTTTTAATAAAACATAGAACCAACATCCTGGCCCATATACGACGAAAAAACTTGAAATGCCATTTAATAAGAGAGAAAAAATAAATTAAAAGTAAAACTTAATGGCATCTTTGTATTTTTAGAATAAGTGGTCAGTATGATTATTGTCAATCTAAAAAGGTTTTAGTGTATTTGATAATAATTTTTCATGTCATTTTGAATTTTCTTTTTTTATTCGAATTTCATTTTAAAAAATTTAAACCGATAAACTATGAAATCAGTTTATAGCGGGATTTTTTCAAGTCATATTTAATTTTGAATTGTAGCAAATTGACGCTTAGTGGATATTGTGTGTTGTGATAAGTGTAGTTTTGCAATATAACTGGACAAAAACTATTGCAATTTTGATAGAAATGAGCTTAAAGTTTTATTGTAGGATGTTCTTTCCGTTTCATGAGTAGTAAAGAAATAAGAGTAAGTTAACCATTCCTTTTTTAAAGGTCGAGAAACAACTATAATTTATTGTAGCAAAATTATACCTAGTTGTTTCTTGACCTTGTTATGATAAACAACAGTTACTGTTACCACACTTAGTGTAAATGTGGTACCTTCTTTGTTGTTTTTAGTAACCTTGTTTTGTTTTAGTAAGTACTATATAGGCATTCGTCCAGGACGCCAACTGTTAGTCTTAATAAAACGAAAAGTATCATAAAATGAAACTCACTTAAAACTCCCAATTACAGCAACTTTTGTCCCGAACCCTAATAACATCTACTACTAATTGAGAGCGAGACGAAAACGTCTTTTTCATCCAAGTTAATTTATGTGACAGACAAACTTAAGAACAGAGATAAAACTGTTTCTCAGTTGCCATTTATCAGGAAGAGATTAAAGAGCTTTTAAAATATTTGAGCAAATGAAAGTGGATTATAAATTCTCATTATTTGTAAATAGAGATACATTTTTCAAGGCCAGAAATCATTCAATTACATGTCTCGCTGTTGTGTCGGACTTTTACAGTCTAAATCCACACCCATGTTCTTTTTGTTAGGAATTGATTACTTTACTGCATCTAATAATATATTGCAGCTATCAATTCAACCACAACTATCCCAAATGACCGTCTTAAGTTCCTCTTAATCGGTTTCGTGAGACACTTTATGCCATAATAATTAATATTATTTAGTTTATGATGACCAAATTCAGCTTTGCTTACAACTTGATGTAAATATTGTTCTTTTTTTTTAATCTTTTGGAATATATCTATTTAAATATTTTCTTGCAATTTGTGTTCTTAGGTTGTTTATGTTGGTTGTTTTAGTCGTAATTAATTTGATAAGGAATAATAATATATTAATATTATGCGTTTAATGTGCTTAAGATTAATAGTAGATGTTGTAGCGTTAAAAAGGAAATAAAAAACTTTACACCACAATATACGTATAATTTTGTTTAAAAATAATCTAAACATTTAAAAAACAAAATTTAAAAAATACAAAAAGGTATAAAAAAGGTATTGAAGACGAACTTCGACAAATTGCTTTTAAGGTGTGGAATGGATTATTTAACGGTTTTATTTTTTAAAGAATTAATCCGTAATTAGGTAATCGTAGTTGCAACAACGAATTATCGTATTAGCGCACGGTTAGATAATGCCCGTGGTTAAAAAATCTAGAACGGCTCATTCCGCGACCTTATGACACGAATATTTTCGTTTTTAAAATAAAAAAAACAACTACAACTCTATAACTACGAAAAATATGTGATTCTGGACAAAACTCAGGCGAGGCGTTGTCGTCGCGATGAACCTTGGTTCCGTTCGAAGTCACACCAGGATCTGCTGCGTACGCCAATACTATATCGGCGTGGGAAACACCAAACCGCCGGTTAAATTCCGGGGTAATCCTTGAACCGATTCAGAGCGAATCTATGGCGAAAAAAATTCACAAATATTAACGTCATGCCTGAGGCAGATAGCCCGTTAAGTTTTAAAGGTTTAAAATACATACCGGTTCTTTGTGAAAAGTACAATAAAGCGACGGGCGTGGGTACCACGTCAGAGTCATATAATATAAAATCAGATAGAATTCATATGGCGCGATATTGGCGATGCCATGTTTCTCACTTTAAACATAACTAAATAAAAATTGGAAGGTTGCACCGATAAAATTATTTAAGAAAAATGGGGATCATGACGTTTTGCTTTGTCAGTCGCTCAAAAAAAAATGCATGAAAATTCTACAAACATCCGAATTTTTACAATTCAAATTTTAGAAGAAATTTAGAAGAGGTTGACTTACAACGAACGAAAAAGCTTTTAATTAGCCAAATTAATTAGGCAGCTTGATAATGCTGCAATACCCCCTTTCTAAGAAAAAAAGGACGAAAGTACGAGCGAAAAAAAAGATGGATAAAGCTGGAACAGGCAAAGACTGCAGCAGGAATCATTTCTGAATCAAAGCAATATCGAAGTGCAACGGATACTGGATAAACACGGTGGCCACGTCCACATCTAAACATTATCCGCGCGAACTCGCGATATCTCTATAAGATTCATGGAGAATATGGAAGAAAATAACTAAGTCAAAAATCTTAATATAAATCGTTCAATTAAAGTCAAACACTAACCTACCACATCCTAACAACTATGAAAGACAACCAGGGAACCATACATCTAAGTAAAACTAGCCTAACTTAACATAAGACTTAACTAATACCTAACAGCAATAAGAAAAAATCCGGGGATTATACATCTAAGTATAGCTAGCCTAACTTAACATAAGACTTAACTATTACCAAACAACAATAAGAAAAAATCCCGGGGAATCCCAAAAATATAAATAACGTTGACACGTAAAGTCCAACCTTAGTTATAGAAACAAAAAACAAGTTGGACAAAAAACAAAAAAGTAAGTTTGAAAAAGAAACCTTAAGTCAACAAAAGAACTCAAGTCGGAAAAAAAACCAAGTTTGAGTTCAAATTCAAACTGAGTGTTAAATAACATGACATTTGTGTCAAACTAAAAGAAATAAAATAACCTGAGCACACAGGTTGACACAACACAGAGGTTCATTGACATAATTAAAAACTTATGCAAAAACATTCCCATAAACAAAGGGGAAAAAGGTTTAGAAGGCAAAGGTTAATGTTAAAATTGAACAAAGAGAATTTAATCCAATTTATTTTAAGATATCTTTGATATGATATTGTCCGGAGTGGACTGAATCACAATCCTGTAGCAAATAGGTAGTCCTAGATATGACCCTTATCTCACGGCACTTAATAAAACGTGGAGCTAGCTTTCCAGAAAAAAAATCATTCCCAGAAGACTTTGAAAAGTTCCTCCTCCATACAGTGTCACCAATATTCAGAGTAACAGCTGATCGCTTGGAATTATATGCACGTGAGTTACGTTGGAAAGCAAAAGAAAGATTATCAGCAACCTTTGCATAAACTTCGCTGAGAGAAGATAGGTTGGAAGCATGACGAGCCCGACTTTCTGCCAAATTAGAGCTTCGAGTCTGACTATATACACGTCTGCTATCCATAAGGACCTCTCTACCAAACATAAGAAAGTTAGGTGTAAAGCCAGTAGCTAGATTAACACAAGAATTGAGGTAAAGCTTAACTTTAGGTAACATTTTAGCCCAACTTCTTTGGTTTTCACCAACCAAAATACCTAAACACGTAATAACACTTTGGTTGTATCGCTCAACCGTATTTGCTTGGGGTGTATAATATGGCGTAAAAGTGGGTGATGGAATATGGAAAGATCTGAGAAAACTAAGGAATTGATTACTACGAAAAACTGTAGCGTTGTCGCAAAGAATAGTACGCGGAACCCCAAAATTAAAGAAAATTTCAGACTCTAACGCTTTTATAACAGAAAGAGTGTCAATCCTTCTCAGTGGAACTAGCCACACGTATTTGGAAAAAACATCTACCATAGAAAGGATATATTTATACCCATAAAAAGCACAGGGTAATGGACCAATTATATCTATAGAGATCATCTCTAAAGGCAAGGAAACCTCTTTAGGGTAGCACATCTGTCCGCGAGGTTGCGTGTTTGAAATTTTATAGGCCTTACAAACCTCACATTGACTTAACGTCGAAGTAACGTCACGAAACATATTTGGCCAGTAGAACAACTCCCTAAGCTTTAGATACGTTTTAGTAACACCGGGGTGTATCGAAGGAAAACTATTGTGAATTTCCCAAATAGCGTCTGGAACCTTTTCAGCTGGTAAGACCACGCGCCATGGTTCAGAAGATAAAGGGGTAGTAACTGGCATGCGTCTCATAAGGATACCGTTATTTATAACGTACGCTGGGAACATTTGTGGCGTGTCTCGAGCACCTATATATACCCTACGGGTTCTAACTACCGCAAACTAAGGATATGGAATAAAAATCAGGTAACCTATCCTTATAATTAAGAAAAAATGGGATAAAATGAAAGACCGTTTAGTGTTAAATAGTTAACAAAATTATTTTTCATTAGAAACAATTACAATTCATGAAAAAAATGTCAGGGAAAATGACAGCTTCACAGTACTGCACTAAAGAAAATGACAGCTCCACAGTTCTGTACTGGTGGTATAAGAATATCCGCATCCTGAAACACACAAGCTTAAAAATCATTCGCTCCCAGTGAGCGAGCCATCCCAAGAAAGCCAAAAAAAATAAGAATTTAAATTGAATTATTTGAATTTTCAAGTATTTATGAAAGAATACTTACCTTTATAAACCAGAGGGCTAATTTGATAAATAGTTCACATAACTATTTTGCCGGAGAGCCAATTTTGTTAAATAGTACATATAATTATTTTGCCGGAGAGCCAATTTTGTAGAGTTAAAAAGGAAATAAAAAACTTTACACCACAATATACGTATAATTTTGTTTAAAAATAATCTAAACATTTAAAAAAAAAATATAAAAAATACAAAAAGGTATAAAAAAGGTATTGAAGACGAACTTCGACAAATTGCTTTTAAGGTGTGAAATGGATTATTTAACGGTTTTATTTTTTAAAAAATTAATCTGTAATTAGGTAATCGTAGTTGCAACAACGAATTATCGTATTAGCGCACGGTTAGATAATGCCCGTGGTTAAAAAATCTAGAACGGCTCATTCCGCGACCTTATGACACGAATATTTTCGTTTTTAAAATAAAAAAACAACTACAACTCTATAACTACGAAAAATATGTGATTCTGGACAAAACTCAGGCGAGGCGTTGTCGTCGCGATGAACCTTGGTTCCGTTCGAAGTCACACCAGGATCTGCTGCGTACGCCAATACTATATCGGCGTGGGAAACACCAAACCGCCGGTTAAATTCCGGGGTAATCCTTGAACCGATTCAGAGCGAATCTATGGCGAAAAAAATTCACAAATATTAACGTCATGCCTGAGGCAGACAGCCCGTTAAGTTTTAAAGGTTTAAAATACATACCGGTTCTTTGTGAAAAGTACAATAAAGCGACGGGCGTGGGTACCACGTCAGAGTCATATAATATAAAATCAGATAGAATTCATATGGCGCGATATTGGCGATGCCATGTTTCTCACTTTAAACATAACTAAATAAAAATTGGAAGGTTGCACCGATAAAATTATTTAAGAAAAATGGGGATCATGACGTTTTGCTTTGTCAGTCGCTCAAAAAAAAATGCATGAAAATTCTACAAACATCCGAATTTTTACAGTTCAAATTTTAGAAGAAATTTAGAAGAGGTTGACTTACAACGAACGAAAAATTTTTAATTAGCCAAATTAATTAGGCAGCTTGATAATGCTGCAATGTGTCAGATACCCGGGTGACACTATTGTGTGGACCGCCCAGGGGACTTTATAGACTTGTGGAGTACACGGTGGACTTGCAGAAACCGTTCTCTAAAACTTTTGTATAAATTTGTCGTAATAATCACAGTTCATAAATTAAAAGTATATCCATCAAATGTGTAAGTTAACCGTGAAACTGTTCGAGGCTAAAAAATAATACCTAAAAATAAATGTGCTTTTATAACCAGTCTAGCAGAAACGCGGTTAAGTGCTGAAAATGCCTAAAAGTCTTCGTATATCATACAAACGAGGCCATTGTATAAAAATTTATTGTAATTTCCGAAACATTTATTTTTTCTGATGCCATTGGTAAAATAGCAGTCTCATATTTCGCTACGTTGATTGAACGGACATTGAAAATAGAAAATACGAGACACAACTAGATTAAAGAAGAAATATGAGAAACGATTTATAAAATGCCGTAAATAAAGTAAGATACATTGTAGAAGCTAGATACATATCGGTTTTTGTTTATCTTTTATTAGTAGCATACGTAATCAGCCTTTTAATATTTCCACTGCTGGGCTTTAATATTTCACCTCAGACCTTCTCTCTACGAGAGGGAATGGGCCGTAATACATCTCGTGAGTCCATTGCGGGTTGGTCGAAGTCACATTTATTATCTTTGAATTTTCAGTTCTAAGACATACCGGTTTTCACACGGTAAAGGACAATCCTTTACCATTTTGAGTAAATTGATGATGAAATAAAGAACCCAAAACTATAAGTGTATTCTGTTACTAACTAATACCATTGGTTTCGCCTACAGAAAAGTACAAAATCAGCCTTTGTTACTAAATAAAGATGTAGTTGCAATTTATCAGGAGGTGATTAAAGAGCTTTGAAAACATATTGATCAAATGAAAGTTGATTAATCTCGTTATTTGTAAACAAGCTACTGTCAGCTGCTTTGCCCTCATGACAGTAGAAAATAATGATGTAGCTTTCTAATGGGGAAAGAATTTTTGAAATCGGTCAAGTAGTTTTTGAATTTAAAATGAAAAGTACAAAAAAAACAAATATTTCCTCTATATAATATTAGTTTCGATATAAGAGTATTGCGAGAACCCCTCCATTAGTGAAGACTTGTTAGCCGCTGATAAACAAAATCAAGAACTTATTAGAAAGAAGACAAGACAAGCTACTACTTTGTGGAATCCATTCAAATCCGTAATGAGCTGGAAGATAAAGAAGTTTTTATGGCTTTGCTGAAATGAAAACCTTGTTGAAGAAAATATTTACCCAAATGAAGAGCAAAGATAATAGGAACCATTTGAAAGAGGCCTTCGACGCTGTAAGGAAAGCTTGGAGCAGTATGAAACATTGTCATGGTTTTTTTTTAGATCTTCTGATAAATATAATATTTTTTCTTTTGTTTTAACTAAAATACAAATTCGGATTTTTCTGAAACAAAACAAAATGTTTGTTTTTTTCTCTCTAATCGAATATAAAATTGTTTCCTGTGGTACACAGGTAGAAATACCGGCCTTGTGGTGTAAAATAATTTAAAAGGCTGTGGTAAAATTGTCTTACCAAAAAGAGACTTGCCTCTCCAAAACGATGTGTTTTTTGACTATTTTTTTCTGACATATTCGCACTTTTTCCTTCCAGTTTTGGCGAAATCTGTCACCAGTTCGTCCCATCATCTCTTTCGTGGCCTGCTACATCCCGTTTCACTGGCTCAGGTATGTAACCTTTTGCTAACTTTCATTAATAATTTGTCGGATATGCAGAAAATATTTCTTGCCCAGTCGCATTAAGGTTGGCCAGCCTTTTGAACTACAATCTAATCAAAACTACAATATGTTATCTCTCAAAAATACTTACATACTAGAAAACAGTTTAACTTACCTCTTAAAGATACTTTCAACATTAATAAGGAAGGTATGGTTTACAAAAGCCTCTAGGGCCGAAAATAAGGAAAACAGTTTAGAACAATTTTTACTTATAATTTCCATAATCTCAGCAATTAACCGTGTTGACAAGTACGGGGAAGACCTTTGTAAACAAAGTGTTTGATGGCCCATTTTCATAAAATTAATTGCTCTGAAAACACTCAAAGGTTATGTACAAGCTATTAAGTTTATCAGATGTTTTCGCGGAAAACATGCTTTGTTTCGGTCTTTGAATTAATTTTGATTTTAGGCTCTCTTTTTTCGTTTCTTACATTATAACCATGAGCCGTGAGGTGTTCCGGGCTAGAGTGAACAGGCTACTAAGAAACTATTGCACTTTAGCATCAACGATTACATCACACTTACTAATCATGCTCATCATGATGCTTACTATAAGTTAGGATCGCATACAAGCACTCGTTTATAATATCGTGAAAAAAATGAGCGAGTCGTGAACGAGGAGGAGTGGCAGGCAGTCGCATCCTTCTGCATAGCAGTAATGCTGGAGAAGCAGGCGGCCGCACAAGAGAGGGCATGGCCCTCACGCCCCCACCGCCAGGATTCTGATCCCGATTTCCAGCCATGCTTGCGGACGGCGAGCAATGGGTAGCTCGCCATCCGGACGTATGGTAACAGTCCGTACCAAGCCCACGTCGTCGATGGCGCGTATTGTTTGACGCGCCTCAAAAAGATGTCAGCAAACTGTAGGGGCCCGATAGAGTCGAAGCCTTCTAGGGCCTGGGTTGACGAAAGAGATCCCCGGGATCTCGGAATTAGGGCAAAGTAGGAACAGGAGTGGGTTTTAGTTAGCAAAAGTCTGACACGACCTCTCGCTCCTCCCAGAGCGAGAGAAGTCATTTGGATGATTCCCCATCTTAATAAAAACAAAACTCTCACATTGAATAATAATCTATACTAATATTATAAAGAGGTAAAATTTGTAAGTTTGTAAGTTTGTATGTAGGGGGTA
Organism: Mythimna separata; assembly: GCA_030763345.1. Classification (NCBI taxonomy): domain Eukaryota; kingdom Metazoa; phylum Arthropoda; class Insecta; order Lepidoptera; family Noctuidae; genus Mythimna; species Mythimna separata. The sequence goes on along the minus strand of JAKKIA010000036.1, from coordinate 2,283,661 downwards.
ATCTTTGAAACTACTGGTCCGATTTGAAAAATTATTGCAGTGTTAGATAGCCCATTTATCGAGGAATGCTATAGGCTATATACCATCACGCTACGACCCACGGGAGCGGAGAAGTAACGAAAAATGCGGGTGGAACCGCAGGGGACAGCTAGTTATACATATTTGTATATCTCCATCTCCGCAAACGGTACAAAGTACCTAACGTCTGTACATAAACACCTTGCTACGAGTACATACTCGTATATTTCTTTTTATGAGCAAGTAAAGTATCCTCTCGTCGTAAGACCGGACACACTTGATACATGTCATATACCTACGCGACAGTTTATCACACGCAGCCGTTTACAACCACTGAACGTAATTTACGAGCCACTATTACGGAATAAGAGGCAGAGAATCGGTGTGATGGACCACAAGACCTTTTTGTTTGGACTGAAGTGACAGAAATATTAGCTTTGGCTGGTGTTTCCGTACTTTGGTCTTGTCTATGTAAGTTGAAATTAAAATCCGGCAAAGCGAAGAACATGGCAAAAAAATCACGTTTGTTGGGAGCTCCTTTAAATATATATTTTATTCTGTTTTTTATTTGTTGTTAAAGCGGTAACAAAAATACATCATCTGTGAAATTTTTAACTGTCTAACTATCATGGTTCATGCTAGACGGACAGACAGACGAACTGATAGCGGAGTTTTAGTAATAGTGTCCCTTTTTACCTCTTGTTTACGGAACCCTAACAAAAAGTAGGTACCCTGTTTTGGAATTTAAGTAAGTATATGCACTTTATAGGCGTTATTCAAAACCCAGTTATTAGCCATTTTTTACACGAACACGGTTTATCGATGCAGATTTAATCAACGTAATTTTCACGGATCGACGGACGAAAAACGAACGCAATCTAAATCACTGAAGATTTCAGTGCGATCGACCTTGAGTATACACAAGGGATGCCTGGTAGCGTCCGTATCTGTTGATAATCTAAAGAAACACAGTCATTCAGTCTATTAAATTGCACACAGTTCATCATCATCATCATTTCAGCGAAAAGGTATAATTTCAGTAAAATTGCCACAACGACTGGACATGTGCGTCTCCCATCTATCGGATTGCAAGAACCCTCACCACGTAATCGATCTACAGTTATCAACCAAAATTATGGAAGGGAAAATATCTCTAGGACAGTGTATGTCCCTCATTTTTCCGTTGTGTTTATGTATCTTACATGGCACTCAAAATAAAATTGAGTATAGCTGTTTTCCTCAACGCGTTTCGAAGTATTCCTTTAACCGTGTATTACAGCAACATGGGTGACCGATATATTATTATGTAAGTAAGAATTATTATAGTCACAGAATCACAATTTATGTCTCTGGGAAACGTAACAGAAAAGTTTAATTTCGATTGTAACTTATATCAATATCCCTTGCTATAATTGTAAATTATTGACTTTTTGCGCTCATTTCCAAGAATATTATTTGACACTATTCGTTAATTTTAACATCGCCAGAATGTCAATTTATGTTCAAATTTATACAAATGAAGTATGTGGCTATTTTGTAATTTATATTTCAACTGTAACGAGACATAACACTTCGTTAATGAACATCAAATACGAAATTGCCTTTCCTTTATTTTCAGTTGAAAATAAAACTTGAATAGCCTGCTTTAATTTCCTTTTCATGTAAACCAGCGTTTCTGCAATTCAATAACTGAAATGTCAGAATAAAAATTGATCCATCTCTCCAAATTCATATTTTTTCACTCGAAGCTTTCGAATGGATGACGTGATTCCAAAAAAGCATTTTTGTTCAAATTAACGTGTACCTATTGTCTACAATAAACCCGATTGAATGAACTCCATTGTCGAAATTGAAAAATCTGTTAAATTGTTTAGCAGGATCTATTTTTAACGGACTTCAAAAGAGAGGTTTTTTTGTGTATATTCACTGATGTCGGTCAGTTGTAGACCGAGGTTTTTTTTATGGGAAGGTTTAACTTCTGAATTGGTCCCATACTTTTGTTATGATCTGATGATAACCTGCCATGCTTTGGAACGGAAATCCTAATAGGAGTATAGCAGATATGTTGTAACAATTAAAAAATCTTTGTTTATACCTACGTGTAGTCGATGACAGACTGAAGGAAAAAGGGGGGGGAGGTAAAGAAGAGGTAGTCAGTCTTTTCGACACAAATACTACAATCACCACACCATATTATTGCATAGTTGCTAAATAAACTAGTCTAAGAATTATTTTGCGGCGTATTTAATACTAATCGTCTAAAAGGTTTTACTTGGCCAAGATATTTTTTAGTGTTTTATCAAGACTGTAGTCAGTCTTATTATTCAATTTAAAATATTAACATACAGTAGAGATAGGGATAACACCGGCTTATCTCTGTTCATTATGACCGGTCCGGGTTTTGTAAGCGATGAGGTCACTTAAATGGTTTTCACGATAACAAAAATGTTAAGTTAATCAGTGAAACCCTTTTTAAGCAGAAATATGAAGGTGCAGAACATACATTTAAAGTAAACTATAAATTACTGACGATTAAGTTTGTAGAATTTTTTAGATAGGAAATTATCCAATGATTTCTTCTGTTTTATTGGGGTGACAAGGCGACTCAGACTTTTCTTATTATTTCACCTGTGTTATTCAGTTGCCATTTGCGTTTTAGAGCTACGGCTCATACGATCATACCTGCAGTCCTAGCAGGCATCGGCCTGGGGCCCTTGGATTTTACTAAAATCTCTTTGAGATGCGCGTGGAACAGCGTCCGGGCCAAACTCTCATCATCAGAGTCATCATTCCACGTGCGCCTCGAAGAGATGACAGTAAAATCGTAAATAGACCCAACTGGCCGAAGCCTACTGCGGCCATGGGTCGGCTTCTGAAAGGTTTACTAGTGTCCCGACGCAAAGGGCTGTGTGAAAGTCTGGCACGTCTTCCAGCTTCACCCTAGAGCGGAACAAGTCATAAGATAGATGATTTCCCACCACAAAGAAGAAAGAAAGGCTTTAAGTCTGCCTGTGTACTATTAAGTTGCATAAAGTTTAAATAAATAAAAAAGGAAAACCTTAATAATATATATCTGGTAACATTGAAGACATTGCTTGACAGATTGATGATAGAAAAAGGCGACATACCAGTGTAAAAGAATAATCAACAAAAACGAGTAATTATTATTATTGAACTGAAATTAATGTACAAGCTGGTATTCATTTTATTGCTAGCAATTGATGCGCAGCTGTGAATCTGCCACACGTTTCATTGAGTATTCAATTGTCAGTTCAATCGACAGCAGGATTTAAATTTCGTGGAAACAAACAGCGAGTCGAAATAATTAATGTAGTGAATAATAATCTACGAGTATATACGAGTACACCGTGTGTCATACATTGACGCACGAACGAACATACCATGAATCCAGAACATGATTCTGAACTAAAAAGGCATTGACAATAATTAATTTGTTGCCTTTTTCCTAATATTAAAAAAAAAACAATACTCTATTTCATATAAACTGTATAAAATTCCTATAAAAAGAAATAGAATGAATAACTTTGAGGTTTATTAAAACAACCGGGGTTGATTAGGATCTCGGTTTAAATACTGTTTAAATTTAAAAAGTACACAATGAAGAAGAAATAGGATAAAACCGTGTCCTGACTGGAGTCTAGAATCATCTGGATCCCTGAAATTCGTCAGTGCATCGATGTCAGACAAACGAAGTATATAAAAGGAAAAACTGACTGACTGACATTCAACGCACGATCCAGCCGAAATTACTGGGATTAGGATTGTGAAACCTTGTGCAAGGTTTCCTTTTATGACGTAGGCGAGCACAAAGAGAGGATTTTCGAACACAGCTCCTGGCTGAAGCTAGTAAAATAATGGTAACCGTTTATTTATTTATACTTTATGCACAAAAACGTACATAGGCGGACTTAATGCCGTAGGCATTTTCTACCAGTCAACCTTTGGGTGATGCAGAGAAGATTAGTGGGAGGTGCAATAAAAAATTGAGAAAAAATTGTATTAAACGCTAATGTTTCTCTGTTTGTCGATTTGTATCTATTTTTCGAGTATTTATATCTATGTATGTATATTTAATTATATTTATTTGATTGAATTATGTATAAATTATATGTATATTGTGTTGTATCATGGAGTCATTTGTATATCTTCTCAATATATTTCTCTCTTTAATGCACCTACCACTAATATTCTCTGCATTGCCCAAAGGTTGACTGGTAGAAAATGCCCAAGGCATTAAGTCCGCCTTTGTACCTATTTGTGCAAAAGTATAAATAAATAAATAAAGAAATGAATCGCAGATAATATGAATAAATCTATACTAATATTATAAAGAGGTAAAATTTGTAAGTTTGTAAGTTTGTATGTTTGTATGTTTGTAAGTTTGTATGTAGGGGGTAATCTCTGGAACTACTGGTCCGATTTAAAAAATTCTTTCAGTGTTAGATAGCCCATTTATCGAGGAATGCTATAGGCTATATATCATCACGCTACGACCCACGGGAGCGGAGCAGTAACGAAAAATGCGGGTGAAACCGCAGGGGACAGCTAGTACAATATAAATACAGAATTCAATAAATTTAATATACATACATATACATAAATACTCTGAAAATAGGTCCAAATCGATAATGTGATAAACATTAACCGTTATACGTAACTAGTATGTAGCAATAGTTAAATGAGCTAAAATATTTTCAATTCTTTTGTAGGCGAAACATACCTCTGTTTAGTTTAACTTTCTGGCGCAAAATTGTGAGGAGACCCAACCCCAGATGATGGGAGTAGGGACGGACGAAGAAGAGAAAACAGAATGACAGATAAAATATTTGCAAGAGTGACACAAAAAACGTGGACGGAAAGCAAAGGTTTTTATATAAATATAGCATGGAATTAGGTTAGGAACACATTTGGTCTAAAAGTTTTAGGGCCTGTTTCACCACCTATGATTAAGTTTCGAGTATCTTACTTGGCTCTACACTCGAAGTTGTGGCCGACTACGTCTACCTGGGAAAGACGGTCCGGTTGGGTAGATCTAACTTCGAGAAAGAGATCAATCGTCGAATACGACTCGGCTGGGCAGCGTTCAGGAAGCTGCACGGTATCTTCTCGTCCAACCTACCGCAGTGTCTCAAGACAAAAGTCTATGACCAGTATGTGTTGCCAGTGATGACATATGGCTCGGAAACGTGGTTGCTCACAATGGGCCTCATCAGGAGGCTTAAAGTCACCCAAAGAGCAATGGGAAGGGCTATGCTCGGAGTTTCCTTGCGCGATCACATCAGGAATGAAGATATCCGCAAGAGAACTAAGGTTACCGACAAAGCCCAAAGAATCGCCAAATTTAACTGGCAGTGGGCAGGGCACATTGCTCGTAGCACAGATGGTCGATGGGGACGGAAGGTTCTAGAGTGGCGGCCACGTACCGGAAGACGCAGCGTCGGAATGCCTCCCACCAGGTGGACCGACGACCTGGCGACGGTCGCAGGAATCCGATGGATGCGAGACGCACAGGACCGGTCGCTGTGGCGACGCTTGGGGGAGGCCTATGTGCAGCAGTGGACGTCTTTCGGCTATGATGATGATGATGATGATCTTACTTGGCAGATAATTTCATACAAATTCTGTTCCATTTTTGAATTTATTCAGTGAGTAGTGCCTAGAGTCTCAGGCATTGTGAAACAGGCCCTTAGTATAATATCGTTGAGCAGAAACATTGCAATTTCGTATGTCCGTAAGGATTGAGGAGCCACATCAGATTTTTTAAATCTGATCTCACCATTATTTAGCAGCAGTGTAGATTATTTTGCAGCACGAATTCTAGATTTAGCAGCAAAATATATCACTAGTTATTTTAATGCAAAGGTGGCTCCTCAATCTAAACGTCTGGATTGAGGAGCCACCTGAAAACTCGTTAAGTAATGGATGCACATTTATGAAAATTTTGCAGCATTTAGCAGCTATTTAGCACATAACCGTCTAAAAATTTCGCTTCTGTAGCACTAAAATGAAAGAAAATACAATACTTTTAATATGGCTCCTCAATCTAAACGTCTGGATTGAGGAGCCACCTGAAAACTCGTTAAGTAATGGATGCACATTTATGAAAATTTTGCAGCATTTAGCAGCTATTTAGCACATAACCGTCTAAAAATTTCGCTTCTGTAGCACTAAAATGAAAGAAAATACAATACTTTTAATATGGCTCCTCAATCCTGACGTTCTAATTATATATGTTTGACTGTAGCCACCTGAAATCTCAAGGTAATCTAAAGCCAGATATACTAACATTTAGCAGAAATTTCTGCTAAATATACCAGTACAATTCAGCAATGTATATGCTTTAGATTCTGAAAAAACCATCATTAACTATTTTCTTGTAAATTCAGTGTGTAGGGTGACCACATTTTGGGGGTACCTACAAATTAATATTTCACTTACGTACGTGCATACACACAATAATATTTATTTAGTAAAGGTTGACAGGATATAATGGAACAATAAAATGCGTTTGTTTCACCGCAGTGCTTGCTCCGTGAATGCGTTTATTCCACCGTACGGTAGAATATACGCACCACATTCCACCAAAAGTGCTAGGCCCAATTCTTTTTCGCAGCCTATGTACTCCTTATAACATATCAGCTGTTTCCATCAACATCAGTCCAGCCGTTTCGGAAATAAGCTGGAACAGGCGGAGACTTTCATATTACAAAGACGCTGCATTTAATTCTTCAGACGTTTTATTTATATGTAGATAAACAAATTTAAAGAAAACCATTAAAATATTAAAATCCTTAAAATATTTAAACCGGTAAGTTAATATTTGCAACTTGAACAAAATGAAAGTACTTTCGATAAAAAATAATAATTAAAACTCTGTTCTAAGTTTTATAAATTACATCGTCTAGTAAAAAAATATAAACAAACTAACACAAAGTTGGTACCCTGAAACATGAGTGCGACAGAACAGGCTAACAAAAAAAAACACTATTGTTGACATTTTATTTTAAACCTTATTACATACAATTAGATTTAATTTTGGAATAAATAATTTTGAACACATTTAAAAATGAGGTTTGAATTTCGAATGTCATTTTTAAATTGAATGATTCTACTTACTATTTAAATATAGAAGGTCTTAAATACAAATATAACGCAAACGATATTAAAGTTTATAATTGTTCCATAAGATTTATAATTAAGTAACAGAAGTTAATATTGTTATTTTATAACTTTTTTTTTATATAGGTAAATATGTTTACGTTTAACATTTTGGTCCATATATGCGACATGGTTTTGTTCTCAATCCTTAATGTACGAAATAAATAATTAACTTGGATTTCTTATATTATAAAGTTAATCATCATATTTCTGTCATCATAATTAAATTGTGGGGATAATAATATCGTGCAGTGACTGATAATTAAGTGCAGTTTGATAGAGTGCGATCAATGAAAGCGCGACCTGGAGTTTTTTTTTTCAATTTAATTGGCAACATTATTCAGCCGCTTTTGGCGGATTGACTTTGGTTTTGTGTCAGATTTGAAATATTATTGTGTGTATGCACGTACGTAAGTGAAATATTAATTTGTAGGTACCCCCAAAATGTGGTCACCCTACACACTGAATTTACAAGAAAATAGTTAATGATGGTTTTTTCAGAATCTAAAGCATATACATTGCTGAATTGTACTGGTATATTTAGCAGAAATTTCTGCTAAATGTTAGTATATCTGGCTTTAGATTACCTTGAGATTTCAGGTGGCTACAGTCAAACATATATAATTAGAACGTCAGGATTGAGGAGCCATATTAAAAGTATTGTATTTTCTTTCATTTTAGTGCTACAGAAGCGAAATTTTTAGACGGTTATGTGCTAAATAGCTGCTAAATGCTGCAAAATTTTCATAAATGTGCATCCATTACTTAACGAGTTTTCAGGTGGCTCCTCAATCCAGACGTTTAGATTGAGGAGCCATATTAAAAGTATTGTATTTTCTTTCATTTTAGTGCTACAGAAGCGAAATTTTTAGACGGTTATGTGCTAAATAGCTGCTAAATGCTGCAAAATTTTCATAAATGTGCATCCATTACTTAACGAGTTTTCAGGTGGCTCCTCAATCCAGACGTTTAGATTGAGGAGCCACCTTTGCATTAAAATAACTAGTGATATATTTTGCTGCTAAATCTAGAATTCGTGCTGCAAAATAATCTACACTGCTGCTAAATAATGGTGAGATCAGATTTAAAAAATCTGATGTGGCTCCTCAATCCTTACGGACATAATTTCGTAGTTTTATTTATAAAAATAGTGACCGGTCCCAAGGCTACCTAGCGCTACAGTTGCCAAGTCGTCGAGGGACGAGGATGACGAGGGTACTTTCACATAAATATGTTTCTTATTGTTTGACACTTAGCAATAAAACATATTGTTTTATCAAACAGGGTCGTGACAGAATGGACACACTGACCCGTGTAAACGAAACAGGTGTTTCTGAAAAAAATTCAATGCTAGATTTATAATACTATTAGTTTCTACCAATAGCTTGCCGCTTGAAAGTAGGTTTATCACTATATATATTCACATTTTGGAACCCCTTTTCATCTTCTGAATTTTAGAAAATTATGTTTATTTCCTTTTTCTTTTCTGACTTGATACCATCTTTTGGACAGAAAACGTCTGTCAGTCAGGATCGCTAGTTTTATATAGATTGTAGTATTACTGTAGAATTATATTATGCGTAATTCCAAATCTTAGTTAGGTCTTAGGTCGTACTGGTGATACTTGGGGGAGGCCTACGTCCAACAGTGGACGTCTTTCGGCTGAAATGATGACGATGATGTAAATACCCAAATTATTATTATTATTTCATTTATTTTTATTTATACATATTTCATACATTTTTAAATATTTTTACAAAAACTTAAAAAAAAAACATTTATAAAATGTTTTTTTAATAAAATGGCGAGTTTACTGCGGTGAAGACCAATGGAATGGATTTTTCATTTAAAAATGATTTAAATTCCCTTGAGTTTATTCCCGGATATTGATCGCTCAGAATCATGCCAATGTCATTATGATTGTTTATGTTATTGATAAGTTTTATAAAGTCCTTTGCAGTTTGAGTTTTTGAGGTAAGTATATATGCATATCGAGTGTAATGATCCACCAGCAGATGGAGATATCTTTTCGTTGACCGTGTGCCGCCAAACCCTCCAATTGTGTCTATCGAGACAATCTCAAAAGGTTTTGAAGCAGGACCTAAGTGTGACATTAGACCATATTTCACCTGTCCTCTTGTTTTATTCTTTATACATACTTCACATTTCTTACAAAAATCATTTATATTCTTTGTTAACTTTCTTGCTGTATATATTTTTCCAATCATCTTTTGCATCTGCCTTACACCTATATGACACATTTTATTATGTATTTGTTCTATAAGTCTGACACTGAATTTTTCTGATAATATAATTTTCTCTCGTCTATTAATTCTTTTATAATAAATGTTGTGTCTGTGTATTAATTTATTCTTACTACTTTGTATGTCTTCATTTTTTTTTTAATCCGTAATAACATCCTGTAGTATCTCGAATCTTTCACATTCAGTTTCAAATTCCTCGATCCATTGATTCACATTTGATGTTTTTTCTGAAAACTTCTCTAACATGAACTTGTCAGCAATTTTTGCAAAAATTTTATGCTCTGATTCTGATTTGTTGTTGTTATTAGAAGATTTGGTATCCTCTGAAATTTCATCAAGATATTGATCACTAAACTGCACATTTTCGCCTGCATCCAAGTAAATTTTCCGTAATTGATCTTTTTTTTTTTTTTTTTTTCCTGGTAGGGGAATCATCAGAATGACTTCCCCCGCTCTTGGGCGGAGCGGGAGGGCGTGTCAGACTCTTACTGACTAAACCCCTACCCCGTTCCTTCGTTGCCTTCGTTCTGGGGGGGACTCGGTATCAACCGTTAGGAATACCACATGTTCCCCCCAGAGGCTTCGGCCCTACCGGGCCCCTACAGTTTGCTGACATCTCCTTGAGGCGCGCGTGGAACAGAACGCGCCGTTGACGACTGGGCTCGGTCCAGATTATTTCCAGACTGCCGGACAGCGAGCTACCCAGTGCTCGCCGTCCGCGAACCCGCGCCTACGGTGGTCGGAAATCGGGATCGGGATCTCGGCGGCGGCGGCGTGAGGACCGTTCCCTCACGCGCTCGCGGTCAGCAGCCTCCTTCACGAGCATCACTGCTTCGCAGAAGGAGGCGACCGCATGCCAACCCTCCTCGCTCCGGACCATGGCCTGAACCAGGGCCCGGCGCGAGAGGTCGCCGCTCCCGATAGTCTCCACGAGGACACGGCGGTGCTCCGCCCAAGCGGGGCACACTTCCGTAATTGATCTGTCAATGGGATCCATATTTTTCGTGTCTGATGTCTCTTTTTTAGTGAGTTCTTGATTTTTGTATAGACTTCTAAACTAGTTATGCCTGCATGTTTGTTTGCATTTTTTTGATCATCAGGTACGTCGTACACACGTCCATCGGGTGTCTCGATTGAGGTTATGCAAATCAAATTAGTTTTGCCATCACTTGCGGCTAATACCGCAAAAGTAAACCTCAATTTTTCCATTTTTCTTCGTTAGTGTCGTTTTATAAGACAATTCGTCCGAAAATCTAGGAATCGCTGAAATAAACGGGTTGTGTTGCTCTGAAATAACAAAGGTTTTTATTTAACATAAGTTTACACTTTTAACGACAAATAAAATAGGTTACCCATACACAATCCTACCTGAAATAACAAAGAAACGACATTTAAAGTTTATTAATTAACTTTTCGATTCCTCTCTTGAAATAATTATTTACTTTTGTTTAAACATTCTTCCATATTGGACACCTCCTGTTTTATCTACTGCAATGACACTGACCATTATAATGTCAAAAGCGCCATCTATTGATAATCAAGTGTAACCTGACCTGTTTTATCTACAAACAAATAACTTGAAGAAATCTAATTTCTTTATATATAAAAAAAAATAGTGGCCCACCGGCATCGGAAACAGGGTCCAAGTTACCGGCGGTCAGGGCTCCTGAGAGAGGAACCTCCGGACAATACGCGCCGTGTCCAAGAGTGCTGCTTTCTGGATCAAACCCTTGATCCAGCTGCCGAACGAGAGCCTCCTCAGGTGTTCGTCGAGGCTCTCGTTATTATTATTATTATTATTGTGTTAAAACAGAATCCACATTCTATAACTTACACTGAAACAAACTTATCATAGCATAATATGCCTTTAAATCCTCTCAACATTATTGGAACAAAGTTTGATTAAGTAGTATAAGTTACTAACTTAGCAGAGAAGTAAGTAGGTACACGAAGCATGTTACATGTAGAACATACGAGTATACCCTCACTAAAACTTATTCTAATTAAGTTCACAAATGTCGTTGGTGCTTACATTCAGACCCTCATAATATTCAAACCCAGAGCAACTATAACGTCAGAACTTACTAAAACCTCTTTAAAATGTTCTTAATCAAACAAACTTTTCAAAGCTCAACCATATTTTTTTTCGGAATGGATTGAAATCTTTTTAGTTTGCCAGTTAACAATACCGTGAGCCTTTTTTTGAGATGCGAAATCATCCATTTACTTTTCCCGCTGTAGTGTAAAACGAAAGGGCTCGTCAAACTTTTATTGACTAAAATCCACCTATGTGCTTCAGTTAGTTTTTGCGTACTAGAGCTTTTTTAGGATTCCGTAGCCAAATGGCAAAAAAAAACCCATATAGATTTGTTATGTCCGTCTGTCTGTCAGTCCGTCTGTATGTAAAGCCATTTTTTCCTCACATAATTATGTTCTGTGTTTTCCTAAACCATAAGAGCTATATTGTTGAAACTTGCTAAGTAGATGTATTCTGTGAACAGCATTAAGATTTTCACACAAAAATAGAAAAACATACCTACTCAGAACTGAAACTTAAAAAAAAAATAATCAAAGCTGGGGAATCTATAAAAAAAATTCATCAGACCCAGACGTGTATGGATGCGTCTACAAAAATTATATTGAAATGAAAAAACTAAAAAAAATATATGATGTACATATTACTATGCAAACTTCCACCGAAAATTAGTTTAAACGAGATCTAGTGAGTTATTTTTTTAATACGTCATAAATAGTAAACCGTAATTAATTTGGTACGGAACCCTCGGTGCGCGAGTGTGACTCGCACTTTCCCGGTTTTTTTAAGATGGGGAATCATCTGATCCACCTAGGGCGGATCAGGAGAGCGTGTCAGATTTTTACTGACTAAAGCCATACCTGTATTCCTTCAGTTGCCTTTTGCGTTCTAGGACCATGGGTAATCTTTTCAAAATTCGACCCATGACCCCAGTAGACTTCGGCCCTGCTGAGCCTATATGATTTTACTAACATAAATAACTTATTATCTTAATACGTAGCCACTGTTCATCATACCTAATTATTAGTTACTAGCTTCTACCCGCGACGACTTCATCTGCGAGGACTTCAGAATTGGGTCCACATAAGTTTAACAAAAAAGAATCGGGATAAAAGGCAGCCTATGTTCTTTTCAATATCAAAGGCAATACGCATGCCAAATTTTATGCAAATCCGTTCAGCCGTTTTTGCGTGATTAAGTAACAAACATCCACACTTTCACATTTATAATATTATTATTATATATATATATATTATATATAAATAAATATAAAGTAGGAAGTAGGATATTTTTGTCAGAAGAAAGGGATCAGATGGAGCTTTAATAGTGAATAAGATTGTTGTGTGTTGTTTGTTGTTGTGGTGTGTTGAATATTTCTCAAGTTTCCTTAACAGATTATTAGATAAAGCATAAAATTAAAGTTCTGTTATTTATTTATTTAGGGATCACTATAAATCGGCTTATCTATGTTTGTGATCTCCAAAATGTGTTTGTTATAAAAATGATTCAAATTTTTTCATGAAAAAATATTGACTGGTATTTCTTGAGCTGGAAACTAGCCGAACAAACCTGTTCCATTATCTGACCGTTAGACGTACGGCGATGCACCACCGATGTATGATAGATACGCGTAAAATGTTTTGGAAACACTTTCATCGTGCGTTTAACGTGAAATTTGTGCCGGACTATGATTGTCTTGGTTGCTGATACGTGTTATTGAAACATGAAAATGGCCTGAATGGCTTCCAGGAAAGTATGATACGACTATGTTCTTGGTCAACATGAAGGGGTACTGTCGTGCTCCTAGATAAAAAACCTTAGCCGTTATAGAGTCAATCTAATCTAAATTAGTATTATTAAGAGTTTAGATTTTTTTGTTAGTTTGTATTTGACGGTTAAACTCAAAAACTACTGGACTGATTTTAAAGATTCGTTCACTATTAGAAAGCTATATATTCACCGAGTAACAAAGGCTATATTTTTTACTATCACACTGTCAAAACCGCTCGCAGAAGCTAGTATGTTTATAACTTTGTATGTACATAGAAATTACGCATTGACAATGACCTGAATGCTTCACGTCTATCTGTGTAGAATGCATTTGAACCTCACACACTATTGACGTAGACAACATGGTCGCATGATTGATCAATATTGATCTATGCACAACATTCAATACGTTTGCTAGTAATCGTCTAATCAAAGGTACGATGTTTGAATACTTAATATACGAAATCCGTTCTGTTCGACTCCAGCCTCTCAATAACTTAAACTCTAAAAGGCTTTTCTGAGTTAAAGAGTGATCCATGGGGTGACCATTTCATATCCACAATGTTCTGTGGACCTTTTGAGGACCATTTCTTTAGATAGAGGAAAAATTTTGAAACATGAATTAATTAATATTTATAAAAAATATACTTTTTCGTGAATGACTGACTGACGGATCGACGCACAGCCTAAACCGCTGATCAAAAATATCTGTTACTGTGCCCACTGTTTGATCTAACCATTCTGTTTTGCGAAACCGAAATACGATTGAGTTATGGAAAGGCAGATAACATACAGCATCCGTTGATGGAGTGTGTCCGGTCAAAAATACTGATGGACAAATGTGTAGCTTCGAACATGTTTCTGATTCATCATCTGCCTAGCCTTTTCCCAACTATATTGGGGTCGGCTTCCAGTCAAGCCGGATTTAGCTGATGTTTCTGATTGAAATATGTTTATTAGACGCGTCATGCGAATGATTTTCTAAAACTATATTTTGTTTTTTATAGTTAAAATAATCGGGCCAGGTGTGTACCTATTTTAATTGTATTTATAACGTCAAAAAATAATAATTTATAAATGGTATAATCCTTTATATTTTTCAAAATTATACATCATCTGCCTAGCCTTTTCCCAACTATATTGGGGTCGGCTTCCAGTCAAGCCGGATTCAGCTGAATACCAGTATTTCACGAGGAGCGGCTGCCTACCAGACCTCCACAACCCATTAACTGGGGTAACACGGTACATCATGGCAAGACTGGAGTCAGATTTACTGGCTTCTGACTATCCGTAACGACTGCCAAAGATCTACAATTGACAGCCGGGACCCACGGCTTAACGTGCTTTCCGAGGCACGGAGGAAACTCGTTATGTTAAGATGGACACCCATCCACAGATCAACCTAGGCAAGCGTTGCTTAACCTTGAAGATCGACCCATGCGGCTGTTATTATCTAGCCACGAGCTTCTCATTTTTCAAAATTATACATCAGTTTAAAATAAGGAGCGTGTGTTTTTGTTCCGATCCGTTTTCTAGCTGTTTTGCACACAGAACATATAAAGGAAGTTTTGCATAATGAACGGCTAATCGTCGGCGAATATTCCGGTTCACCTCCACCTCGCCTCACCGGCTGCTACTAGTTAGTTAACGTTAAAAGGTATGTATTATAATTTACCGAAAATATTCTCTTTGTAATTTTAAGAAGCATATGCATTGAAAATATTAACTAAAATTTGGATTTTTTAACATAACTATATTTAGACACAGGAAAATATATTTTTTTTTGCAATAATTAGATACACCTTAAATCATGGCAGTTAATTAGTATCGGCAAACCAACCAGCGCATGAAAAAGATTCATTATTTCAGCCGAAAAAAATCACTGTTGAATATAAGCCTCCTTCAAGTGACGCCACAATGAATGATGCTGTGCGTCTCGCATCTGTCGCATCCATCGGATTCTCGCAACCCTTACTAGGTCATGGATCGGTTCACCTTGTATGAGGCCTTCCAAAGCTGCGTGAAAAAGATTATAATCTCCTTTTATAAAATAAGTAAAAAATACTCAAATGTATAAATAAGTAAAGCCACTTTACAATGTTATTACTTTGTGAAAATATAAAATAGATACGAGTATATCACTAAGACTTTAGTGGTCTTTCTCGTAGCTCTCGTAATGTAGTATCATATTATGAGCATAAACAGCTGACTTTATTTTTCTCCCCTTTTAGAGACCTAAATAAAAATAGCAGTATAACATTTCGCACCTTCGGTAGAACAAGGGCATAATTGCAGTTTTTGCTAAATGACTGTCTTTGTTCCTCCAGTTCAAATAGCATTTTTAAGGCATTTCTGTATACTTAACTCATTTTTGCAATTTTTGACAATTGTGCCCTTGTTCTACCGAAGGTGCGATTTATTTAAAAGGAGACATAGATACAACTGTCTGACCCGTACGACGGAATTGAAGGAAATTTTCACTACTGTGTCAAAGCTAAGAGTAAAAGGCAGATCTTGCTTATTATTACAGCAAAAATGTCCTAATTTGTTAAACTATTTTATGTTTTTTTTTATTGTGAATGAGGTATCATAGATGATGTGAGTGTTTCTAAAAGGTACAGAAGCGTAGTAAATACTTAGCAGTCATTCCTGCCTTTGATTAAAACGCAACACGTTAACATTTCATATCAAACGCAATAATTGAATACTGGAGCTCATTCATCTGACAGTCTAAATGTAGAGGCAGATGCATCATGTTGCTTGCCAGATGTAAGTAGGTACTCTGATATTGAGTCATCTATAACATGCATCTCATCTATTATATTCATCCAATTTCCCCTGTTACGAGTATAATTATTGGTGATATATACATTACACTTTTTCTTTACATTAAACCTGAAATAAATCAAAATGATTAATTAATGTTTCTCAATTTTAGAACTGATAATTTTTAGATATTAAATCGAAACAATAAACTGAGTGGACCACTAAGTATTTCTAAATATGCAAACTTTTCAACGAACTTCTGGACAAATTAATACCATTAACATAATATATTTGCGAATGGACTGAACAAAACTAAATGAATGTGCGTGCAAACAGAAACCAGATAGAATTTAATGGGTTAAATAATTAAATAAATATCTGGGTTCCCACAGAACTACTATTAGTAATACTATTGTTGATTTAACAATAACAGGTAAGTGAGAAAGAAAACGCCACAGGTAACAGTGGAGACCTCTGATACACGCGCTTTCAATCATTCTGGTCATATTAATCTGTCCAGCGTACAACACGGTCACATTGAAAAATAGACAATGTGAACAATGCAACCGTGTAGCTTGCAGCGATCACCACGCATCGTTCGTTACAGTAACAATAGCGTGAGCCGTGTTATGTGGCACACGTTGCATTGCCGCGAAACGAACACAACACTATTTATAACACTGTTTCCGTAAAAATCCATCACATCGTTCGATAACAAATTTTAGATTCTGCCTTTCAATGTCAGAATAATTATAATGCTTATCGAAGCCTTGCGTATCGAAGGGAAGGGTGATACCTTCTTGAATAAATTAAAAAATGGAACGGATATTTTATGCAATTTTATCAGAAAACTTAATCATACATATAAGTTCCTGCACTAGTGCTTCATGAATCTAGATTCATGAGGAAGAAACGACCGGGCGTCACTACTGTGTGGACCGGCCGGAGGATACGGTGGAGAACATAGTAGAGGTTTGCCCCGCTTGGGCGGAGCATCCCGCCGTGGCCTCGTCAGGGCGACTGGCAGCAACGATCTCTCGCACCTCAACTAGATGTCACCAAATTGTAGTGGCTTAACAGGGTAGAAGCCTACTGGGCCCACGGTTTATGAGAAAGCTAAAAAGAAACAGGACTGGGTTTCAGTCAGTAAAAGTCAAAAACGCCCTCCAGCTTCGCCCAGAGTAGGAGAAGTCGTTATATAATTTCCCACCAAAAAAGACATACCTACATTTTAAAATAGGACCTTTATCTGTTATTTACCTAAATACTGGAATGTGTGCTTTACGTGTAGCAGATAAAGCTCATTTTACAAGGAGAGTGCCAACAAGATCTCGATTGAAGTCTAGATTAGGTCAGCTGAACAACGGGCTGCTCTGATGACAGCTATTGAAAGGGTAGGCTTTACGCCGCCGCATTATTGATGAATGTAATCAAGCAACCGTCAGAATAAGGGATGTCATTGGATCGGTAGTTTGCAAAGTAAGAGAGCTAGATGCAAATCTCTTTCCGTTTCAACAACCAACATTTTTAGTTTTATTGATCCAATGTATCCTACGAAATTGACAATCATAATCACCTCCCCCACGGCGACTTTTTGTAGCGCTGCTGACGCGCGTTTTGTAAACGCACGACAGCATCTACTAAAGCGATTTAGTCGCATTTGCAACGCGCTACAGCATCGCGATTGTAGCGTAGCAAATGCGCGACCATATTAGATGACATCGGGACATATTAGAGGACAGAGGGAAAGTGGCACGTGAATGGATAAAGAAAAACAATCTAAACTACTGTATCGCTTTTGAATGGCGACTGAGAATTGTGGCGTGGCCGAGAACGAGCAGTTAGCGACTGCATAGTGACTGAATTGATGCGAACTTGCGACAGCAGAGCTACTGTATCGCTACAAAAAATCAAGTCAAACCATTAAATAGCCTCAGAATTTAATAGTTTAATGACTGGAACGGTATTGATAGAATTCTAGTAGCGGTCATTAGCGTTTTATGAAACACTAGCTTCCGCCCGCGGCTTCGCCCGCGTGGTGTGTTGATAAAAAGCAGCCTATAGCAAAAATAACAAAATCGAAGAATAAAATAAGTTTACGTTTATTTTTTTTCCTGTTTACCGGATAAAAGTAGCCTATATGTTAATCCAGGGTATAATCTACATACCAAATTGCAACCAAATCGGTTCAGCCGTTTTTTTGTGAAAGAGTAACAAACATACATCCATCCTCACAAATTTTCGCATTTATAATATTAGTAGGATAGTAGGATTTTAAAGGATGACATGCTAAAATAGTTTTCCATTTGTGATTTATTGTAACCCAAACCAAACTGCAGATATAAATTCAACATGTCCAATAGAACCAGAAACTTCCTAGTTAATTCTCCGATAAATCTTATTTCTGGTACTTAGATACATTGTCACTTGGCACAGAAACTTCAATACCTTTTTATCTGCGTCGATTGTTTTCACAACAGTTGACGTCTTTTAGCTGAAATTATACGATTACGAAACTAGAAGTATGTACCTTATTATTCGGAGCTCATGAGGTAGTTTTTATTATATCTTTATTAATATACCTACAACTACATACGAGTAGATATTCTAAACTTCCCTGATGCTCTCTAACCCGTAACATTTAGAATGGTTTATGTTGATTGCCGATTCGACTCACTACACAGGGCTGCTTTCTGATTTGGGGCATGTCCACCATGATAGAAGGATAACTAATATATACAACCTAAAACAGGTTTATCATTGTGAGGAAAAATAAATAATTTATTATTGCTTTTCTTTTATTCTTTTTAACCTTTTACGAGTGTACATTTGGCTGAATGAAAGTGACACAGAAGTTGGTACATTGCGTGAAAAGCATCTGCTAAATCGTAATTCGTCGTAATCGTCGAATTGTTACGTAAAGAATCCGACCGAACCTCTTTCGTGACCTCTCCGACCATCTACTGTGCATTTATTCGATCGAGTCTCCTAAACGAAAATGTTCTCTACCGTCTGCAGGACCGGCCGTTTGGCCACAAGGACGGTAGTAAATAATACCGCCGACAAGGCACCTTTAGTCGCGGCACCCGTGTTGAGCAAACGTGATTATGCGGCCAAAGCTGCAGCAGGCAAGGCACAAGGTAAGGTGGTTGCTGTTATTGGTGCCGTCGTAGACGTACAGTTCGAAGATAACCTTCCACCCATCCTAAATGCTCTGGAGGTACAGAACCGTCAGCCCCGGCTTGTGCTGGAGGTGGCACAGCACTTGGGAGAGAACACCGTCCGCACCATCGCCATGGACGGTACCGAGGGTCTGGTCCGCGGACAGCCCGTGGCCGACTGCGGCTCGCCCATCCGTATCCCCGTGGGTGCTGAGACCCTCGGCCGTATCATCAATGTCATCGGAGAGCCCATCGACGAGCGCGGCCCCATCCCCACCGACAAGACCGCCGCTATCCACGCAGAGGCGCCCGAGTTCGTGGAGATGTCCGTGCAGCAGGAGATCCTCGGCACTGGCATCAAGGTCGTCGACCTGCTCGCTCCCTACGCCAAGGGAGGTAAGATCGGCCTGTTCGGCGGCGCTGGAGTCGGCAAGACTGTACTCATCATGGAGCTGATCAACAACGTCGCCAAGGCGCACGTTGGTTACTCCGTGTTCGCTGGAGTCGGCGAGCGCACCCGCGAGGGTAACGACTTGTACCAGGAGATGATTGAGTCTGGAGTAATCTCCCTGAAGGACAAGATCTCCAAGGTATCTGGAGGGACAGGATGTACTGCTCTTCATTGACAACATTTTCCGTTTCACCCAGGCTGGTTCTGAGGTGTCTGCCCTGCTGGGTCGTATCCCCTCTGCTGTAGGTTACCAGCCCACCCTGGCCACTGACATGGGTACCATGCAGGAGCGTATTACCACCACCAAGAAGGGATCCATCACCTCTGTGCAGGCTATCTACGTGCCCGCTGATGACTTGACTGACCCTGCCCCTGCCACCACCTCCTCACTTGGACGCCACCACTGTATTGTCCCGTGCTATTGCTGAGCTGGGTATCTACCCCGCTGTGGATCTCCTTGATTCCACCTCCCGTATCATGGACCCCAACATTATTGGAGCTGAGCACTACAACGTAGCACGTGGCGTTCAGAAGATTCTTCAGGACTGCAAGTCACTCCAGGACATCATTGCTATCCTGGGTATGGATGAATTGTCTGAGGAAGATAAGCTGACTGTTGCTCGTGCACGTAAGATCCAGAGGTTCTTGTCCCAGCCCTTCCAGGTGGCTGAGGTGTTCACTGGACACGCTGGCAAACTGGTGCCCCTTGAGGAAACCATCAAGGGCTTCTCTAAGATCCTGCAGGGCGAGTATGACCACTTACCTGAAGTAGCATTCTACATGGTCGGACCCATTGAAGAGGTTGCTGCTAAGGCTGAAACCCTAGCCAAGTCTTAAGTGAATTTAGTTTTTAGAATTCTCATTAATAACATAAGTTATTGCTTATGTATCCAATAAATTATGTAAAGCACGAGCGCAGGTATTGTAGATTTGTAGATAAACATTCTGTACCAGTAACAAAATAAATTTGTAATGTAGTGTTGGTCAAACTGGGCAACGTGATGCATCCGAAACATGACCCGGTTTGTATTCTGATGTCTCGTATTCAAGTTATATATTGTTTTGATCTCTACGCTTCAAGACATAAAGTTTAATATTGCTTGATTTAACTTTCGTATGCTTCGTACGCCGATATTTGCTGAATACTGCCAAATAGCGTTTAATTCAAACATTGACTGCGGTGCGAGCTTGTACCTTATGCCTTGAATATTTATCCGACTCTCAGAATCGTAATTGATGAAACGGTTTCGAACAATGTTAAAGCTTTCGAAAATATTCAGTAGTTTTCTAGTTGAGCATTTATTCAGAGTGATGGAAAGAAATGGTTCAAATCAACTATGTGGCACAGACAGGTTTTATTTGAAGAAGTTGATATCCAAACAATAAAAATATTAGAATTTTTGTTCCAAAATTATAATAAACTAGCCGCTGGCGGAAGCCAGCGGCTTCTGCGTGAAAAAAGGTTTCGCTATATAAACTTTGCACCCCCATTCCAGCACTTTAGGGTGGAAAATCCTCTCTTAATTTTCGCCTTCCCAGTGATTTCGGCTGTGTATTTATATATCAGATTCTCCGTTTATTTATCTACATATTAATATACTGAGGATTTCAGAATGAACCTCCCAAACCTAGGTAACAAGCTGCCAATACGCTATTCGATCTCTATTATACTGTTCCACGTGCTATTATATATTTGCGCTATTTAGTCTGTGCTCCGTACTCAGTGTATTTATAGAAGCAGAAACGTAATAGGTTTATAGATCCTATCGCAACTGATCGTAAACGCAATTGCGTGGGTTATTAAGGCGCCACTTCAGCGAGGTGGGCCCAAATTTTAGTTTTTTAAAACAATCTGAGACAAAAACTACAGTGTTTTAAATTTAAAAAAAAATATATGTTTTAGTTAAGGATCTTATCTAGTTAAAATCGCATTCAGTTGCAAGACCTGATGAACTTCACTCGATAGAAAAAAATCGCAAAGTTACCCCTTTTTAAATCGTTTTTTCAATATTATGACTATACTACTGATTTGTTACGTTTCATTTTTGTACTATAATAAAGAAACTAATTAGTTACAAACAAATTCGCAGAGTTTGAATTGATAAAATGATTTTCTTAATTACTATGTTTTAATAAGAATTAAAAGCGGTCGCGGCGGCTCAGACAGGTCCGTTCAGTCGCGCGCTGGCGCTTGTCGACGACGGACCTGTGTCAATTTCTTCAGCGACAACTACGCGCACTAAATCATCTCTTTTTGAGAATTTGTTGCTTTTCAGTTATAAATTATAATGGGCAATAAACAACGCAGGCGAAAAAAGTCGCGTAAAGTGATAAAAGACACAAACAGAAAGAATGCACTCCAAAGATATGTGAAGATAGGGCTGCCATCCGTCCGGGTTTCCCCGGATTTGTCCTAGTTTAGAGGGCGTCCGGGAAGCGTCCGGGCGGGGTTTCAAAAAGTGTCCGGGTGAAACCCGGACGCTTTTAGTGTCAGGGGCATTCCCGATTAATTAAAAGATAAGCGATATCTAAACAAATCTTAGTTAAAAATTCATGGTAACCGCAACTAAGCTAACTCCGACGGCGACGGCGACGCTTCAAAATAGCCGATGACGGTCGATAAATAACTAGCAAACAAGCTGCTTAATTGAATACATTTTATTTTTATTGTAATATTTTTTTTCTGGGTGTCCGGGGAAAAACTGAATTTCATCCAAATGTCCGGGGTTTTCGAAGTTTTTGTCCGGCGCACAATAACTATTTTTTGTCTAAAACCTGATTCTAAGCAAAAGTCATTTAGCCTCTAGATTAAGCCATTTTTTGTACCTTTATACTCTTAACAAAATAAATTATTTCATATTGAAGTCTGTTTCACAGCCTGTATATTTTCATTGCCTTTTTAGACTGTCGCAACCCAGTGCTGCAAACGTGTGACCGGCACTCACGCTACCGACGCCTAGATCCCGATTCCGATTTCCAACCAGGATACCAGGGACCAGGTAGACGCGGGCTCGCGGACGGTGAGCACTAGGTAGCCCGCCATCCGGCAGTCTGGTAATAACCTGGACCGAGCCTTGTCGTCAACGGCGCGTTTTGTTCCACGCGCGCCTCAAGGAGATGTCATCAAACTGTAGGGGCACGTAGGGCCAAAAGCGTCTGGGGAATACGGTAATTCCGAAAGGTGAGCCCGTGTCCCCCAGATCAAAGGCAACGAAGGAACGGGGTGCGTTTTAGTCGATAAGCGTCCGACACGCCCTCCCGCTCCGCCCAAGAGTGGGGAAGTCATTCTGATGATTAATCACTTGAAAAAATAAACTCTTATTCCTTCTTTCCCTTTGATCCAGGGCTCCGGGGTTCATTTTAACATAACCCCAGTAAACTTCGACCCTGCTGGGCAACTACGGTTTTGTGGTCCAACAGTGGACGTCTGTTGGGTGAAATGATGATGAATAATTATGATGATAATGATTCTTAGTAGCAGTCTGGAGTATGGAAGTTGGGAATGTGACATCCCATGGGGTTTTAACGAGGCATGCTTTGTAAAGTTATAAGTGGTATATAAAATGAACTTTATCCCGATAACACTGCTACTACTTATTTTGGTGTAAGTACAATAAAGTTTATTCTATTCTATTTTAACACTGCGAATATTTCGTCAAGTCAAGTTCCAGCATTACGATCCTTACGTACAGTCAGCATCAAAAGTTGCTGAACACAATCAACATAACAAAACATTTTATTGTGAACAGATGAACGAACGAGGTGTTTTGTTATGTTGATTCTGTTCATCGACTTTTGATGCTGACTGTACCTACTAATTTTACTTCTTTTAAGTAATTGCACTTGAAACACACAATTTTGGTTTTAAACTACTCCGTATTTTAGAGGTAAATAATAAAATATAATTATGTATATATTTTTAGGTTTTAACTTATTATTGTGAGATATTATTTACTTGTAAAAATATGTAACTAAGAAAATAAGTAGATTATAAAAAAATGTTAGGTAGCTATAAAAAATCCGGCAGTAAATTCCTTTCTATTTGAAACGGATGGTTACCCTACGAAACTGACGAAACGAGCGTACGAAGAGGGGTGCATGCGCGGTCGCGGGACGCGGGTGCTAGCTACGGCCCGATCGCGCAAGGTCGCTGGCAAATAGTATCGCCTTAAGTTCAGACTGCCACGTGGGAGAAAGGACTGAACTATTCTATTATTATTTGGATTCTAAAATGAGTTTTGAAATCTAATAATATCTACTTTAGAACTGCTCGACATTTAAATATGAAAGTTTAAATTACAGATTATAGAGATTTCATTTAAACGTGCATTTTACCTGATGTCTATCTCCTAAAATATCTTGTTATAAGTAATCGAATTTGTGTAATAATGATTATAATTCGTAATCATTAATCACGATTTAAAAAATAAGTGGCTGTTGTATAATCCAATCTAAGAGAAAATAAAATAATTAAGCATAAAAACTAATCGAACTTGTATTATTTATTAAAAAAAAGACAAGACTTAGAATGATTGAAATAAAAGTTTATTAATTTTTAACTTTTGGTAGATTTCATGCTTAAGTAGGTACAAACTCTTTTTTTCAAATTATTCAAAACGACGATATGTTGGAAAATGTATAAAGTCATGATTGCACACTTAACTAAAAGGAAATCTACGTAATTGAACAAATTAATGATTAACGATCAATTATTTTTTTATTTACATAGAATCATTATTTAATCAAACATAATTAATTTTAATCTTGTTAAAATTAATCAAATTCAGTTATCGATTAAAAAAGACAATCGATTAGCGCCAGCACTGGTGGACCGCCATGATAAGGTATTTACCCTCGTCATGGAAGCCACGATCGCGTTTTATTAATTGACCGGACAGCTCGCCATTGTGTGACTGACAGGTTCAATAGTGGAAATCAATGAGGTTTTCCACACGCGGCGAATGTGATTAGATTACTAGATAGAACGGTAAAGAAATTGCGTATTGTGTTGACCTAATTCTGCGTATTCTTTTAATGTTTACTAGGGAAGATTAATAATGTTATCTAACGTCTTTTTGATTTTCCTTAGGTACTCGTAATTAAAATAGGGTGTTTTTTTGTTTTTAAGCAGATCATGCTACTCTTTATACTAATATTTAGCGGTAAATATAATCCAGATCTCATACTTAACCCATCGTAGGCGTGGGCTTGGGGACGATGAGCCTAGGTAGCTTGTTATCCAGCCGTCCGGACAGAGTCCAAGCCGTTAACGGCATGTAATACAGAAGTAATTCCTAGTGTAGGGCAATGTTTTTTTTAAGAAAGAAATGAATTGACTGAATTGCCATCAGGTATCAACGCCATATTGGAATGTTATAGTATAGGTACCTAAATAACGTTTCACATCTTTCCTTTCCTGGTAAACTTTATTACCATAAAAAAGCGATAGCATTAAAAATGCTGTTGAGGTTCTTAGATTTTTTTTGTTAAATGGCCATCAAAGTTCAAGTTACTTTAGGGAATTTAGCCTCTCAACCTTTATAAGAAGCTGTTAAATAAAGCCAGTGGCTGTTAAATTGACCGCACCATTTTATCAAAGTCAACAGAGACTTTCTCTCAGAAAAGTGAGCAAGCGGAGAGACAAAAGAGAAAGCACTCTATCTTGAACGAACTGAACAATAGCTTTTCGCTGCCAATGTCTAGTAGTTGTACCTGTTGATGATCTATTACAAAAATTAACTTTGCACAATTAATACTTGTAAACTAATTATTTAAAGTGTGGTTCAACAGATCCAATATTATTCTGCACCAACATTTATTCAACACGGGTTGACTTTGGATAACTGTTATAAGTACCTGCATTCGTTCTAGATAGAGTTCAGAATGCCTAATGCGAGTTAGTTTTATGTTAACGCGATTGACACACAAAAATGTACTTATTACTCTAAACTTTCAACACACAATAATATGAAACAATTATTCCAAAAAATATTCAGTATAATCAACAGATTACAAAACAACGTCATAGACATAGTGTCGGCAAGTAAGTTATGACATTGTGAATAAGTCGAATGTCAGCATTGTCCGAGCATACTATCAGTATAATCCTAGCTCTGTAGGCTATTACAGTATCTACATTTCGATAGAAGTAAGAGATTAAAAGCGAGAGCTTGATGAATAGCTAGCACTTGACGAAGAAATAATAATTGATGAGGTAGTAATGAGTCAAGGTTTACTTTGTTGTATGAATCAAAGGCAAAATAATAGTTGTAGTATGATATGTTCGGGCTTAAACACATGTACCTACACTATTTTACACGTTACTGATATTGCACGGTGCGTTATCCTAACGTCTAAACGGTACGTCGTCGTGATACTTAAAACCACTATTCCGCAAATCACGTGTCAATATCCACGTATGTAAATATGAGGTCATTGGAATAGTCGCGAATCATAAAATTCATTATAAATTTATCTATCAATAATGTTACATTATTCTGTTAACAATTCTATTTTGCGGTCACAATGTGGAATCCTAATATTAATGTTATGAATTCAATCAACACTATTTGAGTATTTGACTGATTCGCAAATATAATAAAATTAATATTTGAATGTCTGCTATTTGGGTTAGCATTTAACTGTTTGCGTTAGAATCTAATTTTACAATTAGTAGGAATGTGGCTTACCATTAGTGTGCTTGTTAGTATTTGAAAATGAAACATACTTTGTTCAGTTTACTTTTAAAAACTTTACGAACTAAGAGGATTTAGTACTCTCGACTCTGGCTCAAGTCTAGTTTCCTGCAGCGGGCGTCGCAACTAGTCGCAAGCTAAGATAAATTTTATGGACTTCAAGTTACGCTACATAAAACTTTAAGAAATGTTGTACGTTTGTAGTAAATAGTTAATTGTTTGTAGTTTGATCTTTTAACAACTAAAGTAATTAGTGAACGTTTTGAATATTGAAATGCGGTAATAACCAATAAAATATTTTGGTTTTGGTGATGTTACTACAATGTACTCTGCTGCTGTCATAAATCATTTTACTTGTTCACGTAAGTACTTAATAACAGCATTTAGAAACGGAATTGCCGTGCCTAAATACTGGGCTAGGCCTGGAAATTAATAGGTATCGCCATCGACACGAGAAAGATGAGAAGTCGTTTACAGCAAGCACATTTAAATCTATACTAATATTGTAAAGACATTTTATTCAGTTGGTTTATTTGTTTGAACCAACTCACTGTAAATAACTAACTCACTGTAAAGTCCAATTATTATAATAATATAATAATAATAATAATATGTTTATTTGCATAAAACATGGTATAAAAAGGTGTTAAATAATACTGTATAGCACATACATGTTTAGCTATGTTATAACAAAGCATGCAAAATACTTAAAATTAAGCAAGGTAGGTAAGAAGCCATCAATAGTTAATAGTTTAAAACATCAAAATTTTTTGTCAATAAATTCCTTTAAGCTATAAAAGCTATGTTCGAGCATCCATTTGTAAAATTGAACTTTAAACAATTTTAAATGTAAGTTTTTAAATTGCCTTGGTATTTTATTATAGATGCGCACACACATTGCTAGGCAATTTTTATTATACTTAGCTAGTCGAGGCAGATCATTCAACACAAGTTTATACGGATCTCGTCTGTTCCGAGGATTGACATCATTTGCAGTCTTAAATAATTTTTTATTTTTCATTACAAACATACATATTTCGTAAATATAAAGAGATGGTAACGGTAACAAACCAAGTTTCCTAAATATTGGTTGACATGAGTCATCAGGTTTTAGTCCACAAATTGATCTCATGCACTTTTTTTGAGCGATGAATGCTCTTTGGAAGTCGGTGCTGTTACCCCACATTACAACCCCATAACGTAATAACGATTCAACGTATGCACGGTAAGATATTACAGCCGTTTTTACGTTAGTTACATTTTTGACTTGTTTAAGTGCATATACAAATTTATTTATTTTAGTACTAATATTATCTATGTGTTCTTTCCAATTAATATCTTTATCTATTATTACACCCAAAAATCTTGTATGCGTTACTTCTTTGATTTTATCAATATTAAGTTTTATGTCATTATTATGATTATTTGATTGATTAAATTGAATGTAGACTGATTTATCAAAATTTATCTTTAAATGATTAATGTCAAGCCAATGAAGTAATTTGTTAATTGTACTATTAATGTCAAACTCATGGTCTAAAATGGTATTATGTTTTTTATTAGATGTCACTATAATAGATATGTCGTCGGCGAATAATATGCATTTATGGTTAGTTATTTTTATGATGTCATTAATATAAATAAGGAATAATATTGGGCCCAGTACGCTTCCTTGTGGAACGCCACGTTTAATATGTTTATATTCCGATGAGTATGATATTATGTCATTATTTTTGTTCTTTTTATTGATAACAACACATTGTTTTCTATTACTTAAGTAAGACGATAACCATTGGAGAGCCGGTCCTCTAATCCCATTAGCTTCTAGCTTTTGTAGTAATATTTCATGTGAAACCAAATCGAATGCTTTCGACAGATCAAAAAAGAGACCAGTAGTCATAAAATTATTGTTAATATTTGAAAGTATAGCTTGCATTAGAGAAAAAATTGCCAACGATGTGGATTTGTTCTTCTGGAATCCAAACTGTTTGTCACTAATAATGCTGAATCTATTACAGAAACTAACTAATCGTTTGTACATACATTTTTCATAAACTTTAGACAAAATGGGTATTAAAGTAATAGGTCGGTAATTATTTATGTCATATTTGTCTCCTTTCTTGAATAAGGGCTTAACTAAGGACATTTTCAATTTATCTGGAAAGGTTCCCTGGGAAAAAGATATATTTATTAAATGAGTGAGAATGCCAGTCAGTTCCTCACTACATGCTTTTATGATTTTCGTATTAATTTCGTCATAACCCTCCGACTTGGTATTAGACAGAGACATTATTTCCTGTCGTACCTCGTTGAGCAGCATTGGTCTAAGGAACATTGAGTTGGCACATGCATTTTTGCAGGGGTCTTGATGTGAGGTTTTACCTTCTTGTGTATGCGTTACATTTACATAATGATTATTAAATTCTGTGGCCATTTGTACAGGGTCTGTAATTATAGAATCATTTAGTTTTATATATTCTATGTCATCTTTGTCAGAGTTATTATTTATTTCATTTTTGATGACAGTCCATGTGGCTTTACATTTATTATCTTGGGAATGAATATATTTTATATTTGAATTCTTTTTGGAGCCATAAATGCATTTCTTTAACAGCCTAGAGTAATTATTATATTTATTTTTATTATCTATATTTTTGTTTTTGTAGTACTGATAACGCAGTTTCCGTTTAGTTTTGCAACTTTGTCTCAAACCTTTACTGATCCATTTTTGTGTGTGTTTTTTAATGCTATTTACTTTTACTCTTATTTTAGGAAAACAGAGATCATAAAATAGACACAACAGTTCATGAAAGTCATTAAATGCACAGTTTGGGTCAGTATTAAAATAAATATCGGACCAAGAAAGATTTTGCAGGCATTCCTTGAATTTTCTGATGTTATCCACATTATAGTCCCTTTTATAAATGTAACATACAGTTGATTTTTGTGGTTTCTGTTTAATTGGGACGCTTAACATTTGTGCTGTCTCATGATCTGAAAGATACAGGGGTAGTACGGTGGCAGTTGCATTTGTAATGTTGCTTAGGATATGGTCAATACAAGTCAATTTGCGAGTAGGAACATTGATGTGGATTTTTAAATTATAATTGTTAGACAAGTCGTGCAGTCTGTTCGTGATGTTACCTTTTTTGAGTGTATTAATATTAAAATCACCAGCTAAAACAATATTTATTTTATATTTGTATCTATTTAATAAATCGTCTAAAAGATTATGCAATTTTGTTAAAAACTGATTCGGATCAGATTGCGGTGTCCTATATACACATATAACTACTAATTTACTACTTGTTATTTCCAAACCGCAAGCTTCAAACGTGTTTAGGGTTGCATAATTTTTCACAAATGACAAGTCTTTGTAGCATAAACCTTTTTTCACCAATATACAAGTGCCACCTCTTTTTTTATCTCTACAGAAGTTAGTGGCCATTTCATAATTGTATATTTTTACATAGTTTTCGTTCCCTTTTTTTACAAATGTTTCAGAGAGGCATATTACATCTGGTTCATTGCTCGCTTCTTTTAACTCCTGCAGAGTAATTTCTAAAACTTCTTGTTTAGAAAGTAAACTAGCTATATTTTGATGAAATATTCTAAAATAATGAGTTTTGTTGGTATGAGGTTCGAAAAAATGAGTCACGTTTGTTCAATACCGGAAAGTAATAGGGTATAGTCCCTCTTTGCTCCTTTGTGTTGTGTTGCAGAGGGGAATTATAAAACTTGGGTGTTGGGTTCTTAATACGACTAAAGTAATAAGGAATAGTCCCTCTTTTGGGTTCATTTACAGAAATGCTTAAATCGAAACTTGGTTTGTTACTCGCTATTCTTTTACGAATTTCACTAGGATTTAAATATACATCATTATAATCACAACAATCTATGAGATAATTTATTGACTTACACACATCGGACAGTTTCGTGGAGGTTTGATTGACGAAATGGCATTTTTTATACTTATCACATAAGTTTTTTATACAATAGTTTAACTTGCGGACATTAAGATGCACGTTATTGACGACATTTAATACAATAATATTATTATTAAAAAATGTATTTAAAACATTTTGTAATTGAGAAATCACTAGGTTCGGGTTGCAATCATTTTCACCTACACATATCACAAGTTTGTCTTCAGTTGTCAATTTGGTATTTCTACAGTTTGCTATTACTTCATCACTAGGCGCATTTGGTTTTGTTTCAGCGATGAGTCTATATTTATTATATTGTGTGTTTACTCTTGAGTGGGAGATGGTCGCCGCAAGCCCGACGCACCGCTGGCCACCGAAGATGAATATCTTCCTTTGGGGGACCATATTGTACCCGACTGAGGCAGAAGCAGAAGTCTGAGCAGTGGTGACGTTTACAGTATCCCGCTTCATCTCATGACAGACATTAGTGCAAGGACTTTGTGTCAGTACCGCAATACGTTCCGAGAGGGCCGCTATCTCCAGCTGTGCAATGTTTAATTGTTGCTGTAGGGTGACAATCTCTTCTTCCAAGGCGCCCACATTTACGTAGTCATTGGTTTCTACTTGATTTACAGATTGCAATGATAACGGTAACGGAGATGGTGTAGAAGGCATGTTGTGTTGATATGCCAGAGATTGTCTCTTTTTCTTAGAGCTTGTTGCTGGACTTGTAAATAAGGAGGGCGACTGGCACAAAGATTTCAATGCTTTGTTTTCTGCAGTTAATTTGTTTATTTGCTTTTGAAGATCAGTGTTTTCTAATAATACGTTACCCAATTCATTTTCTGTACTTTCGAGTTTTAATGTGAGTTGTGCAATTATCTCTTTCATTTCTGATGCCAGTACGAAGTCAGACACAGTTCCATCAACACTCATTGACAATTTATTTGGAGTAAATGATTCAAAAGATGTTTCACAATCGGATAGTATGTGGGAGTCAAGTAAATCTGTCGTATTTTGAACTGAAGATCGACGCTTCAACGCACCTCCATGTTCATCACTTTTAGTGCCCTGTGGTTGTTCTGTAGACGAGTTTGTTTTTAATGAAGTTATTGTTTTTTTCCTAACGGTAATATTGGTTGAACAGTCGGTATTGGCGTATTTTTTACTTCTAATGCATACCTTACATCTCCACTTTTTTTTGGCTTCTGCGTCCTTTAGGCGATATGTTTGTTCCGGATAACCATCGCAATTCAATTCATACCGGTTATCGCAAGCAGAACACAAAGCAGTACTTTTTATATTTACCATTTTTTTGCATTTATGGCATGTTACTAGTGCTGCCATCTTGCAATGATTTTCTGTAGAAATTGTTGACATTAGGTTGTCCTTATAATCCTTTTAGCTAAAATCCAAATATCAATTTTGGAAAAGTAAATTGTAAATTGTAAAGTTTGTTATTACTGTAAAGTCCAATTATTGAGGAAGGTCGTAGGCTATGTAACATCAAGCTACGGTACTAATCAAAAACGCGAGTAACAGCTTGTATCATACTTACAGCTAAAAGATGTTCAATGTAAGACATAGGCCTCCCCAATTGTCTCCAAAACGACCGGTGTTAAACATTTTACATCTATTGAATTCCTGCGACCCTCACTAGGTCATCGGTCTTTTGTGGGAGACCTTCCAACGCTACGTCTATCTAAAAGTCTATATTTACTTCTCATAGGGGTTTATCTTTTTTTGACTGGCCTGTTGGTCTAGTGGTTAGTGACCCTGATTGCTATGCCTGAGGTCGTGGGTTCGATTCCCACCCAGGACTAATGTTTGTGTGATGAGCACGATCATTTGTTGTGTCTGGGTGTAATTTATCTATAACTAGCAGGCTGTCCCCTGCGGTTTCACCCGCATTTTTCGTTAGTGCTCCGCTCCCGTGGATCGTAGCGTGGTATATAGCCTATAGCATTCCTCGATAAATGGGCTATCTAACACTGAAAGAATTTTTCAAATCGGACCAGTAGTTCCAGAGATTACCCCCTACATACAAACTTACAAACTTACAAATTTTACCTCTTTATAATATTAGTATAGATATGTATGTATTTAGAAGTATATAAATATGTTTATCAGTTATCTAGTACCCAATAACACAAGCTCTGCTTAGCTTGGGACTAGATGGCGTTGTGTGAAAGTTGTGGAATATTATTATTATTATCTAAAAATGTATATTTACTCCTAAAAACACTTGTTAAGTAAAACAGAAACGACAACTAGAAAATATAATATACCAAGAATCGGGAAAGTATTAGCGAGTAAACAGATTGTTTTGCTAAAACAAACTTGCTATTGTATATATAATGCAAGCCTTGAAACTTTGAGAGTTTCATCTGGATTTTCAGAAGCATAGCTAGTCTAGTCTGTAGTGCTTTGGGGATTTTAAAACGACACCGCTCTCGATCGGGCAGCGATAGAATGGAAAAAGGTTTGCAAGCTTTTAAAAAGTTGACTGTTTTAAGCTGTTTTTCCGAGTCTTTTTAATATTTGTTCAAATTTTATAAAAACATTAGTAACAGTATATTATTATACTGTTACTAATGTTTATTTGGTCTTTAATAACAGCCGGTAGACTGTAAAACTGACAAAAATATATCGTAAGAAATTGTGTGTTGTGTGTTTTGTACCGTTACTTTTGGTGTACAATAAAGTTTAATTAGTTTGATAAACAATTTTCTCTAAGATGTCATCAGAAAGGAAAAATGAAAAGAAACCATACATTGTATCTAAAGACTCCAGCTCCCCATAATGTAAATTGCCCAAAAAAGCTATGTCTTCTTGAAATGTTCTCAGTCTGAATCTTCTCATCACTTGACGCGGAGTTTGCCCGCTACGAACAGCAGGTTCCTATTCAATTTCTGGGTCTCGGATTATTGGAGGATCTTCTTCACTGGGGTCTACATTATCACCAAGAGATTCGTCTTCCAAAGGAATATCATCTTCAGCTTCTTCACATTCCGATTCCAAAACTCGACGAATTTCATCTCGGTCCCTATAGAACTGCACCTCTTCATCATTTTCGTCTGCATCAGCTCCATCTTCTGATTCATTGCCATCTAAGCCAACTAAGTAAGCGCTTATTTGATCATCAGAACCAGTCCATCTTTGATTAGCCATCTGAAATATAATTTTGTACGTTTATTATAAATATCTCATACAACACTCTATTTTAGTACTGAATGCATAGTGTAGGATAGGGCCTACATAAACAAATTTCCAAGATTTGTGATCATTCCTAAATATAATTGTAACTATTACTAACTCTACTCAATATTTACTATTCATAAAAGCAAAATACTAATAAAACAGTACTTACCTTGAAAAATCCAAAAATATGTGTTCACAAAATCAATTCAATCACAATTTTTTCAAATCGCAGCCCGCCAAAAAGTTTTAGCTGCTAAATTCAAATTTGGAATAAAATTCCAGTACTGCCAACCAAAAAATTTAAAAAGTAAGATATTCTCGATTGACAGGTGATATACATTTTTTTTCAAGGCAAAGGCGCATGACATTCAGCCAACGAAATATTATGTAGTCTGCATCCTACATTATGAATATAAGGGTGAACAGGCCAAGGTATCTTGTGAGTCTCTTAAGCCATCAGTCGACCCGTCGGCTCCTTTCTTAATGTGTCAAACATTCTCCCATTCATTATGTACGTAGTAGGTACTGAGTCTTATCCTTTGAGGGGGTATCCCTATTATTAAATTAAGGTTTACCGTTTTGGTAGTACGTTATAGTTTCATACATTATAAAGGATGTTAATACGTACCCCGTACCAAGAGGAACCAAAGTCGCCGATATAGCCCGAACAATCGCTAAACCAAATTAGCAGTGGGCAGAGCCAATTGCTCGTAGAATGAATGGCAGATGGGGCTGAAAAGTTCTGGAGTGGCAACTGCGCTTCGGAAGACGTAGCGTTGC
The DNA here is from genome assembly GCA_030763345.1 of Mythimna separata. NCBI lineage: Eukaryota > Metazoa > Arthropoda > Insecta > Lepidoptera > Noctuidae > Mythimna > Mythimna separata. The sequence goes on along the minus strand of JAKKIA010000036.1, from coordinate 2,249,415 downwards.
GAAGCCTCTCGCAAGGTGAACCAATAAATAACCTGGCGAGAGTTGTAGAAATGAGATGGATGCGAGACGCGTAGGACTGTTTGTTGTTTGTTGTGGAAACACTTTGGGGTGGCTTATGTCCTAAAGTGGACATCCTTTGGCTGGAATGATGAAGATACCCCAGATCACGTCGTATACATTCACTTTCTCTTCCTCGTGCACTGTGCACTGACGTCAAGTGTTAATTAGCTGAAATTTATGTTTACCTTATTTAAGTTACAAACATGTTGTAGTTTTGAGTGCTATTCCGCAGCGAGTGTCATCTCTTTGATCTCCGCTACCTCGAGCAACTCGGAGCCATTCACACTTGCAACATTGACACGCGACACACATTGCACCAAGTGAATGTTATTACAAAAAATAAAGTTACATCATGTACTCGTTTTCCCTAAATTTTGTATGAAACTGCATTTGTTGGCATAATATACGTTTTTTTTTATTGTTGATAGGTTTGCCTATCAACCTCTCCTGATGAAAAGCCACGATGCGGCCAACAATGGTGCGCGTAGACCTAGAATAATAATAATAATAATAATATAATAATAATATTTATTTATTTGTTAACATAGGTAACCAATACAGATCTTATTTTATATATATAGCGCTATGTTATGCCTGAAGGCGTACAAATATGGTGTGCAATACTTGCTGACGAGAAACGAGTACTAGATAAAAAAAAAAAAAAAAAAACATGCAAAATTATTATACAATTGGAAAAAAATATTCTATATCAAACTTAAAAATGAATAATTAAAATGTCTCAAAAAATAATGTCGTAATAATTAAAATATTTGCAAAACTATTATAATTACAAAATAAATAAAAATGTCACAATAATTAAAATGTTAAATAGTTAAAATGTCGAAATAATTAAAATGTAAAAATGATTAGAATGTCAAAAGAATGAAATGTCAAAATAATTAGAAATTCAAAATAATTTAGAATGTCAAAAGAATAAAATGTCAAAATAGTTTATAATGTCAAAATAATTTATAATGTCAAAATAAATGAAATGTCAAGAGAATGAAATGTCCAAATAATTATAAGTAGGTATATAATAAAAATATCAAAATTGTTATAGTAAACTATGTGAATTTGTCAGTTAAGAATTCTTCAATCGTATAATAACATTTATCAATTAGGAACAGCTTCATCCTCTTTTTAAATTGTGTTAAATTTAATTCTTTTATGGCGTCGGGAATTTTATTATAAATGCGTGGTGCCATACCCAAGATACTTTTTTTTTACCAATGCAGTTTTACATTTATAATTACTCAAAGAGTTTTTGTACTGACTACGAATTGGAACACTTCGTACATTAGTCATTTTGTCAAAAAGGTCAGGATTTGTTTTGACGAATACACTAATTTCTAATATGTATATCGACGGTAGCGTAAGTACATTTAGAGACTTAAAGTACGGTGCACAGCTGTCATCTGTTTTCAGACCACACATGGCTCTAATACACCTTTTCTGCGCCTTGAATATTAATTCCTTATCCGTAGAATTACCCCAGAAAATAATTCCATACCGTAGAAGTGAGGCTACTAGACCGTGATAAGCAACAAGTAACGCGTCTATATTTACTTTTCTAGCCAGTTGAAAAAGTGCATAGGCAGATTTATTTATTTTCTTGCAAAGATTTTCTATGTGAGGTTTCCAATTTAGCTTATTATCAATATACATTCCTAGAAATACACTCACTGTTACTTCTTCTATTTCGTTGCCATTATAATTGACACGAATTTTAGGGATTTCAGTTCTTTGGTGGAAATGCATTATTTTGGTTTTCTTAAGGTTTATTAATAAATTATTCATATTAAGCCAATTAATTATGTCAGTAAGAGTATTATTAATGTCAAATTGATAAGTGTTCAAGTCATTACATTTAACTATAGCAGTGCTATCGTCTGCAAACAAAATCATTTGTTGTTGCGTCACTTTTGGCAAATCATTTATATAAATGAGAAATAAAGGTGGCCCAAGCACGCTACCTTGAGGCACTCCATATTTTACACTTCTAAATTTTGACGTATACGTTCGTTCCGTTTTAGTTTTTGCGCACACTCTTGTGATCTCTGTACATTGCTGTCTATTACTTAGGTATGATTCTAATAATTTTAAAATGTTACCTCTGATACCATAGGAATGCAGCTTGTCTAAAAGGATTTTATGGTCAACATAATCAAAAGCTTTAGTCATGTCCGTGTAAACAGCGCAAATGGGAGTCTTCCTATCAACAGCAGACATGATATTATTTAAAAAATCAAAAATAGCCATATTAATGGTTTTATTTTTTCGAGAAGAATTTTTTAGAAGTAACCTATACAATCTTGACTTAAATATCCCCAGGTTGTAAGCTTCAGGAACCACAGACTTCCGCAGAGTATTCTACTCTTAGCTGTACATTCTGAAATATGTATACATATATGTAAGAAAGTGTGTCATAAAGTCATACGTTGAGACTTTCCTTATAAGCGTGACACCAGACCTTGTGTTAGTAGTTTCACGCAATTTTTCCGTATATAAAAACAGAGTTTTTAAGACAAATTGATTTGTAAATCCAAATCTTATGTATGAGCTGATATATGTTATTTACCTTTGCTGATTTTAGAAGTTCGACGCAAAAGTTTAGATTAAAAATATCTAAAATATCTAATATCTAGTATAATTTGTAAATAATTTGTAACATATTAAAGTAATAAAATGGTTCAAAAAAAAAAAATATCTAAAATGTATGAATATATCCATCGAAGTTTGTTCAGTGTTCGCCAGCGTCGTCGAGATCTATATGCATTATTCACGTGTGCTGAAGCCTCTTATAGCTTTTTTTTTTTATTATACATAGGCTCGCGTTTGACAACTATCTCTCCTGATGGTAAGCGATGATGTGGCCGACGATGGAGCACGCTTGCCTAGAAGTAACTTATTCACTCTTGACTTGAGCTCACCTGCTCAAAGGACATCACCTGCGGTTATTACATTTTTGGTCCATTTTTGACTTATCAATTGAACCAAGTGTGTGTATCTGATTAACTCTCAACATACTAAATGTTAGAGCAGGAATACATGTTATGAAACAACGAACGGGATTGATACTTCCGACCAATAATCGACTGTAAGTTAGAAAAAATTTCACAGTCAAACTTCTTCTTTACTTTTTCAAAATTAACATCAAAACACTGAAATAATAAACAATAGGTAGTCAGCAGGCGAAAAAAAAATCCCATCTTTAAAATCTAAATAAAATAGGTTGCAACAATACTTTAATTATGGCAACTACTTCACAACAACACTATATTAACTATAGTCTGACACTCCCTCGCGCTCCACCCAAAAGGAAAGGTAATTTGATGATTTCCCTTTAAAGGGGACCTTAGATTTTTTTTTGCCCCAAGGCCGTTGGTCCCTACCTACGCCACTGATGACTGACATTTCATAAATATTTACTTTTCTATTTTGTTAAAAATATTTTAGTGTCAAAACTCAAAAGCCAAGTATTAAATAAGTCATTTAAGCAAGCTTTTAATATTATAATCCGAAATACCCTTGCAGAGATAATGGAAACTTTAACATATTTTAGCTCTTTACCGGTAAAATGTGGTCTGCGGTCATGCGGTGCCTTTAAAGAGAGCCGCTTATCTATTTAAGGCGATACTATTTGCCAGCGACCTTGCGCGATCGGGCCGTAGCTAGCACCCGCGTCCCGCGACCGCGCATGCACCCCTCTTCGTACGCTCGTTTCGTCAGTTTCGTAGGGTAACCATCCGTTTCAAATAGAAAGGAATTTACTGCCGGATTTTTTATAGCTACCTAACATTTTTTTATAATCTACTTATTTTCTTAGTTACATATTTTTACAAGTAAATAATATCTCACAATAATAAGTTAAAACCTAAAAATATATACATAATTATATTTTATTATTTACCTCTAAAATACGGAGTAGTTTAAAACCAAAATTGTGTGTTTCAAGTGCAATTACTTAAAAGAAGTAAAATTAGTAGGTACAGTCAGCATCAAAAGTCGATGAACAGAATCAACATAACAAAACACCTCGTTCGTTCATCTGTTCACAATAAAATGTTTTGTTATGTTGATTGTGTTCAGCAACTTTTGATGCTGACTGTACGTAAGGATCGTAATGCTGGAACTTGACTTGACGAAATATTCGCAGTGTTAAAATAGAATAGAATAAACTTTATTGTACTTACACCAAAATAAGTAGTAGCAGTGTTATCGGGATAAAGTTCATTTTATATACCACTTATAACTTTACAAAGCATGCCTCGTTAAAACCCCATGGGATGTCACATTCCCAACTTCCATACTCCAGACTGCTACTAAGAATCATTATCATCATAATTATTCATCATCATTTCACCCAACAGACGTCCACTGTTGGACCACAAAACCGTAGTTGCCCAGCAGGGTCGAAGTTTACTGGGGTTATGTTAAAATGAACCCCGGAGCCCTGGATCAAAGGGAAAGAAGGAATAAGAGTTTATTTTTTCAAGTGATTAATCATCAGAATGACTTCCCCACTCTTGGGCGGAGCGGGAGGGCGTGTCGGACGCTTATCGACTAAAACGCACCCCGTTCCTTCGTTGCCTTTGATCTGGGGGACACGGGCTCACCTTTCGGAATTACCGTATTCCCCAGACGCTTTTGGCCCTACGTGCCCCTACAGTTTGATGACATCTCCTTGAGGCGCGCGTGGAACAAAACGCGCCGTTGACGACAAGGCTCGGTCCAGGTTATTACCAGACTGCCGGATGGCGGGCTACCTAGTGCTCACCGTCCGCGAGCCCGCGTCTACCTGGTCCCTGGTATCCTGGTTGGAAATCGGAATCGGGATCTAGGCGTCGGTAGCGTGAGTGCCGGTCACACGTTTGCAGCACTGGGTTGCGACAGTCTAAAAAGGCAATGAAAATATACAGGCTGTGAAACAGACTTCAATATGAAATAATTTATTTTGTTAAGAGTATAAAGGTACAAAAAATGGCTTAATCTAGAGGCTAAATGACTTTTGCTTAGAATCAGGTTTTAGACAAAAAATAGTTATTGTGCGCCGGACAAAAACTTCGAAAACCCCGGACATTTGGATGAAATTCAGTTTTTCCCCGGACACCCAGAAAAAAAATATTACAATAAAAATAAAATGTATTCAATTAAGCAGCTTGTTTGCTAGTTATTTATCGACCGTCATCGGCTATTTTGAAGCGTCGCCGTCGCCGTCGGAGTTAGCTTAGTTGCGGTTACCATGAATTTTTAACTAAGATTTGTTTAGATATCGCTTATCTTTTAATTAATCGGGAATGCCCCTGACACTAAAAGCGTCCGGGTTTCACCCGGACACTTTTTGAAACCCCGCCCGGACGCTTCCCGGACGCCCTCTAAACTAGGACAAATCCGGGGAAACCCGGACGGATGGCAGCCCTATCTTCACATATCTTTGGAGTGCATTCTTTCTGTTTGTGTCTTTTATCACTTTACGCGACTTTTTTCGCCTGCGTTGTTTATTGCCCATTATAATTTATAACTGAAAAGCAACAAATTCTCAAAAAGAGATGATTTAGTGCGCGTAGTTGTCGCTGAAGAAATTGACACAGGTCCGTCGTCGACAAGCGCCAGCGCGCGACTGAACGGACCTGTCTGAGCCGCCGCGACCGCTTTTAATTCTTATTAAAACATAGTAATTAAGAAAATCATTTTATCAATTCAAACTCTGCGAATTTGTTTGTAACTAATTAGTTTCTTTATTATAGTACAAAAATGAAACGTAACAAATCAGTAGTATAGTCATAATATTGAAAAAACGATTTAAAAAGGGGTAACTTTGCGATTTTTTTCTATCGAGTGAAGTTCATCAGGTCTTGCAACTGAATGCGATTTTAACTAGATAAGATCCTTAACTAAAACATATATTTTTTTTTAAATTTAAAACACTGTAGTTTTTGTCTCAGATTGTTTTAAAAAACTAAAATTTGGGCCCACCTCGCTGAAGTGGCGCCTTAAACCGTGTGAATAAAACGTTTCTATTTAATATAAGCGACAAAAATTATATAACCAAGACACTCATGATATGATTTAGGAGTAAAAAAGTATCCATGGAGTTTCTTGCGCGTTCTTCTTCATAGAGATCTACGCTCGAACGTGCAATTTAGCTTTACTTTATTTTGTCAGATCGACATTTTAACAATTCAAAATTGCCTGTAAATAGTCTATGTGAAATAAGCTTGTTTTTATTTCTGTTTTATTTACCTCTTAGTATTAGAAAACCTGCCACTCAACACAACGGTCAATATAAGCCTAGAGCGATAGTAAAACATAATTGTAGCCAGTCACCAATAGAATCAGATTGTTTTTGGGGTTCCGTATCCAAAGGGTAAAACGGGACCCTATTACTAAGAATCCGCTGTTCATCTGTATGTTTGTCTATCCATCTGTCACCATGATGTATCTCATGAACCGTGATAGTACGATAGTAATTTGCTTGCACAACAGATGGTCGTTGAGACCGAAAGTTTCTGGAGTGACGACCGCGTATTGGAAAACACAGCGTTAGAAGGCGTACAAGGTACGAGACGCGATAATGATAATACAAGAAGTACAAAAAAATTGCATAACCAATAAGTTCCATTCTTTTCAGTTCCTACAAATAAAAACTTAGTTTTATTGAAGTTAACTCGTAAGTAGCTATTGCATACATTTATTTAGTCGTCTACTTTATAAAATAAGCTCTTACTCCGAAACTCTGAACAACTAACTCCCCAGACACAGATATTCTCGAAATAACATGTTGAAAATTCACACGAGAAGTTGTATGGAACAGTTTCGAATAAGCAAGTTTCTGATAGAACAGCATCGTAAGTCCCTGTGGATACACTGTTGTAACTAAAAAACAGTGTATGCAAACTTTTACCTTAGTCAATTTTTACCTATCTAAAAATACTCTCGGTGGGTAAGGTAAAAGTTTCTGTAATTAAAAGAAAACTTGAAAGCGGCTCATTTTTGTATTAGGTATTTCCTTTTTTGCGATTAAGTCCTCGTTTGAAAACTATAATTATGACGTTATGGGGCTTATTAAACTCTAACTCGTAATTTTTGGTACATTAAAAATATTATCATCAATGTAATCGATCAGACAAGTACTTTTAATAGGAAAACATTTATCTTTGGACACGTAGTATCTGTTAAGAGAAATTGTTTGCAATCCGTACTTAACCTCTATCTTGTTCAGTGTAGGTATCTTTAAGCCGTGCCTGCATCTTGCTACGTCTATATTCACCGTCGTCTGGAATTTCAGAGAATACCGCTCTATACTCTATTTGTGCCCGTTTCCTTACTCAAATGCATAAGGTTATAAATGCTGGTACAAGATTTTATACGCCATAAGCATACAAGACCTGCTCTAGCATTTGTACAAAACATAAACACTTTTACGGCAAGTAGTCTCCTGCAGTAAATGTTTTAAGAATGTGGAAAACATTTATAGAATTATATTATTTTTCTTGTATATATTTTGATTCGACGAAATCATCAAAGATTACAATGGTTTTTTCGACGGTAAAACTCTGAAACATGATCAAACACATGTACACAACCAACCAGTTTTGGATATGTTGGTGTTGTGTCCCTATAAAAACACCTTACAGAAACAGAAACATTGTAAGCGCTCCAGGGACACTGAACACTTTCAAGGACAAAAATGTAATCGAAAACCTCATGTACAAAATATAACAGTTATTCTCGCTACAGTTTCTTTACTTTCCTATCAAATTGCCTATAAAATGAGGTCATGTCGAAAAATAGCTTCTACAACGGAAGTTCTTCCTTTACGTTGAGAGTCGCAGGGCCACTGTAGGCGCAGTTGTGGACAGCGAGCAATTGAGAGCTCGACGTCCAGCAAAGGGCAAACCCGGGTTGACGGCACATTTATTCCACACACGCTTTCAAAGAGATATCAACAAGATTGAAGGGGCCAGTTAAGCCTAATGACTGCCAGGATTGAGGAATGCTCGAAAGAGTATTAGTAAAAAAAAGTATTTAGTACAAACAAAACCTGCTCCGAGTTTAACAATTGTACAATGAAATTTGATATAGGCAACACTGGTATTGATTTTGAAATCAGTGTTGCCTGTATCAGATTTAATTGTATTCTAAAAAATATCTAAGTCGGTTGACTTTAAGCCAGACCATACCTAATCGTACAGCATTTTTTTAGTAAGTTAATATAAATTAGCTCTTGACTGCGATCCGACATGATAGTAAGCAGTGATGCAATCATTGATGGTGAGGCGAACTAGTTTATTAAGAGCCTATTTATCCGTATATTTGTTGCGTAGTAATAGTACGGAAACAAGTTACGTGCGGTAGAATACTGTTGCAAAACTACATTAGGATTTTTATATCAAGAAATCCGGCACATAAATCTTCGCCCGCTATGTGCGGTCACCGTGATGTACTCGTCGCGGGGCCGCCGCGCGCCGCTCCGGTTTACCCCCGGGCCGCAATACATCCGTGGACTCATACCGGGGCTAGAGGCTTTCCGCTTCAACTGCATCAAAGTCAGGGGTAAACTTAGTTATTGGTTTGGATAGACTTTAAATATAACACACTAGCAGCCCGTCCCGGCTTCGCACGGGATAGACAATTATTTATTTTTGGAAATTTGGATATAAAACACTTTTTTTCGTGCCCCCTTTACCCCGCCCGCCGCGATGCCCAGCGCGCTTTTCAGACTACATCGCAAACAACGGCCACGGCGCTATGGCGGTTTTGTTTACTGTTTGATTTTTTTAATTCGTAATATCTTTTGAATGGACAGTCCAATTTAAATAATGTAAGACAAAATGAAATGTAGCCTATGTCAAATTGGAAGAACGTAGCATTCTATTGGTGAAAGAATTTTTTAAATCGGCCCAGTACTTTTTGAGCCTATTCATTACAAACATACAAAAATAGGTACAAATCTTTCCTCTTTATAATATTTTATTAACACATGTAATATAGTAAGCACACATCTTGAAAGTACATAGTATGATAAGAGTCGGTCTTAATTTAGAGTGTTTGTGTGTACATGTGTAGATACCAATACCGAGGCGTCTTATCGTGTCGTGAGTCGATTGCGCAATCTGGATAATCAATTACTCAATAAAACAGATTATTCCAGTTTCATGTTGTATACGTAATATAGGTCAAAACTTTTGTTGTTTTACAATAATTAAGTTTATTTTTTTCATAGTAAATTCCTAACTGTTCCTTCAAGCGCTGAGCCTAAAATGTTCTTGTAACCCTCTCACCTCTTGTTTATTATTCTGGCCGTTCGCCCGCACACTTAAAGCCTCATAATTAAAGACAATGTTTGCGCACACCACACGTTACCTAACTCTACTGAATATTCTATGTTTTGAGTGTTTAGCGAATTATTCCTCATTTAATAACCTCAGGGGAAAGTTGTACATTACTATGTACATACGCCACGTGAACTGGTTCTAACAACGCTAGTCAGCATCCAGTATTAACTAGAGAACTCAACTGGAGTTCCCTGCGTTCTTACGTAATTAGAATCCAATCTAAATGTAGGAAACTGCGGTATTTCCTCCATATAGTTGGGATTCTTACTAATGAAAATGTGAGCAACGCAGTGATTTTCCACTTATTATAAATACTTCTGTGTAAAACAGATTTAAACGTTTTTAGTTTAATTAATTAAATATTTTAATTCTGTCTACTGCTTAGATGTGGTTCTTGAATGTTGTCACATGTTTAAAAACAAATATTAACGAAAGTATTAAAAACCACATAATTCAAAAGTTTAGTATGAAAAAGGTCGTAACATGAACAAAGTATGAGGTTGCAATGTCTTCGCATGAAAAAAAAAACTGGCTGGATAATGGCCACTGAAGAGAAATGTGAACTGCGTGCATTCGTTTTTCAAATAAGCATTTAAAATAAATATTTTGTTGTGGTGTGATCATCGGGCAGGAACGGAGTGGCCGTAGTGCTGTCTAAGGACGTTCAGGATGGACTCCTTGAAGTAAACCGATACAGCGACCGGTTGATGCGAGTTAGGGTGCTGATCGAAGGGTCGGTAACGAACCTAGTCAGCGCCTATGCTCCTCAAACTGGTTGCTGTGAGTCTGAAAAGGAGGCCTTCTGGGATGAGTTCGAGGACGTATTGCGCGCTATTCCGAATTCCGAAGATGTTTTGGTTGGGGGGGACCTCAACGGTCACGTAGGTCAGTTTGCTGGAGAGTACGGACGTGTTCACGGTGGTTTTGGTTATGGTCAAGTAAATGCAGAGGGAGTTAGTATACTCAGGACCTGCGCTGTGTCTGACCTAGCCATCGCGAACACATTCTTTCAGAAGAAGCCCCAGCATCTTGTTACGTATCGTAGTGGTTCCTACTCAACCCAAATAGATTACCTGCTGGTGCGACGGTGCCATATTGGCAAGGTTACCAACTGCAAAGTCATCCCAGGGGAGAGCTTAACGGCTCAACACCGCCTCCTTGTCCTGGACTTGGCAGTTGTACCAAAGAAGAAAGTGGTCGAGAAACGCAAACCCCGCACTAAGTGGTGGTTGCTTAATGGTCCTAAGCAGTCGGATTTCATTGCGGAGGTCGAGCATCTCGAGATCAATGCTCCGCATGAATCCGCTCAAGAGATATGGAGTAGGATTCATTCTGCAATCACCGCTGCGGGTTAGCGCGTCCTTGGCACTTCTCGTGGTGGTAGAACCATAGACAAGGAGACGTGGTGGTGGGATGACGGGGTTCAGGGGGCGACCCGGAAGAAGAAGGCCTTATTTAAAAAGTGGCAGGGGTCCAACTCTCCGGAGGACAGGGAGGCATATGGAGCGGCTAAGCGCGCCTGCAAAAAAGCTGTAGCCAGAGCCCGCAGCAAAAGTTTGTCGCCCTTGTACGACAAGCTGGAAACTGCGGAGGGGCAGAAGCTTATTTTTAAGCTGGCGCGTGCCCGGGAAAAAGCTACACGGGACATTAGCAAATGTCTCTGTGTAAGGGACGCCGAGGGTAAGCTGCTCTACGATGCCCCCTCTGTTAAGGAGAGATGGTGTACATACTTTGCGGAGCTGTCAAACAAACAGCATCCCCATAACCTTCCTCCCGAACCGCCTCCTAACCTTGGACTTATTTCCCCTATTTCCCCCGACGAAACCCGCATTGCTCTTCGCTACATGAAGAACCGGAAATCGGTCGGGCCTGACAACGTGCCAATTGAAGTGTGGAAGGCGATGGGCTCACATGGTGTGGACCTTCTGACGGATCTATTTAACCGCATCCTGATCACCAAGGAAATGCCGAACCAGTGGCGATCTAGCCTGATCATTCCAATCTACAAAGGCAAAGGTAGCGTACAGGATTGTAGTAACTACCGCGGTATCAAGATCATGTGCCACACCATGAAGCTCTTCGAGCGCATAATTGACACAAGGCTCCGTACCGAGTGTACTGTCTCTGAGTGTCAATACGGCTTCCGGGCGGGTAACAGCACCATGGACGCAGTGTTCGCCTTGCGGACTTTGACTGAGGCGTACAGGGAGAGAAGGAGAGCTCTGCATATGGCCTTTTTAGACCTGCAGAAGGCCTTCGACTGTATTCCTCGGCATTCCATCTGGTGGGCACTTCGCTTCAAGGGTGTGCCCGAGGCCTATATTGACATCATCAGAGACATGTACCGCGATTCCGTGTCCTCTGTCCAGACCGCGGTTGGCGAATCCAACGTCTTTCCAATATCTGTTGGCGTTCACCAAGGCTCGGCTCTTAGCCCGTTCTTGTTTAACGTTGTGCTCGATGTAGTTACGGCATACATCCAAGACCAGCCTCCGTGGCTAATGATGTATGCCGATGACATAGCCCTCGTTAACCAGAACAAAGCCCAACTTGAGCGCAAAGTCAACGTTTGGAAGGACACGCTGGAAAACGGTGGTCTGAGACTGAATGTGGCGAAGACTGAGTACATGTCCTATGGCGGCGCGGATTCGAATACCATCCGGATAGGTTCGGACCTGATTACAAGGTCCGATAAGTTCAGGTACCTTGGATCCGTGCTGCACGAGTCTGGCAACGTAGACGACGATGTCCAAGCACGCATAGGCGCGGCTTGGGCGAAGTGGCGCGAGGTTACGGGCGTTGTATGTGACCGCAAAATGCCTCCGAAGCTCAAGGGGCAGATATATAAATGCATCATACGGCCTGTCCTTCTTTACGGCGGCGAGTGTTGGCCAGCACTGGGCAGACACACCCAGGAGCTTCGCGTCACGGAGATGAAGATGCTGAGGTGGATGAGCGGCGTAACGCGATCCGATCGCATACGCAATTCATACATCCGAGGTAGTCTTGGTGTCCGTGACGTGGGGGAAAAACTGCAAGAGTGTCGTCTGCGATGGTATGGCCACATCATGCGCCGCCCTAGGGAGTACGTTGGTCGGAGATGCATGGATATGGCTGTCCTTGGGGCTAGGTCCCGTGGTCGCCCCCGCAAGCGCTGGCTGGACGTCGTCAAGTCTGACATGAGAGCCAATGGCCTCACTGGGAAGGATGTTTTCGACCGGGCAAAGTGGAGGAGACTTAGTCGGAAGGCGGACCCTGGCAATGGCCGGGATTAAACGCCAGGCAGAAGAAGAAGATTTTGTTGTGGTGTGATCACTTCAACGTGATTGTTTTGATATTGTTAATTGGTTGTGTTAATGTTTTATGATTATTAAAGAGTTACTGATATAGTGTTAAAATAACACAATAAGTAATAACGGAAACATTCTACGACAAAGGTAATTGCCCGATTTTTTTTATGATCATTCGTTTTCCTTTTATTTTTTCAAGAAATCTAAAATAAGTGTGATTATTTCTTGATGTACCCTAATAATCTGAACTTTTGTATATTTTTCGGATGATAGTACATTCGTCTGGCAGCTAGCCAATATACGATTTTATACAAGCGATTTGCTGTTGTAGTATTAATTGATGTCCATAAGGAATTTCAGAAAAGGGTATCCTACAACGCAAAGAGCAACTGAAGGATACATACATACTTTTAGTCAATAAAAGTCTGACACTCTCTCTGAAGAGATTTTGCACTTCTAACTTTGTCTCAGACGGATAGGCCGTAATTATGGGTTAGTTTTTCACTCTTACAAACTATCTTGATCACCAAAAACAGTCACATACGGAATTTTAAATTGCACCTAAGATTTCAATGGAAACTGTTATCGCCAGAAAGTTACATTATAACATAATACATTCGAAAGTGCTGTGGAAATTGCTCGCCTCCGAAAACTCGTAAATATCGCAACGCACCCGTTTATAAAACTCGTCCACCGCAATAAGTGACTTTTATTGCTCTCAAATAAAATGCAAAAATATCAACACAAGCTTTTTGCAATTTAAATAAAAATGTCACTCCTGGGAGAAATTCTGTAGAATATAAAATGAAACATTGCTTTAAGGAATTTTAACTACTTTGTTTCTGTTTAAATGTTGACACATTTTGCATTACTAACAAGTTTCTATCTTGAAGAAGACAAAACTTTTTTTAAAGATTTGTTAAGTTATCATTTTTGCTTTATACTTGTTGTAAGTATAATACTGCCTCATTGATCTCGTAATAGTAACCTCTGCGCGTAGGGTCCTGCTCTGTGGTCTGAGCTGTGGGGTTTGACGTATCTATATCTTGGTCGATTATGCGAAAATTCTCTCATTCATTCGTAAATACGTTTGTAAAGAGCGAAGTATAGATATGATTATCATGATCGTGAATGAATTCTTCTACATTTATTGTTTGCCTTAAAACTAACAAATTTAAATTGTCTTTCATAATCGTGTAGCTATCATAATCAATTTTATGTTTTAAAATTAAAGAATATTCATTATTTTGTTTTGAAAATTAAACGTGTAAGTGGTGAAAAGAACAAACATTTGTTTTATTTTCACACAGCAAAAACCACACACACACACAATTTTTCACAATATAATTTACAAAACTATCGCGGATTTTTCGCACATTATTTACAAAACTTATGGCTCACTCCACAATACGTTCCGCATAGCAAGGATTTCTACTGTTCGTGTTTTGAGAGTTACTCTAGAGAGGGATACGCAAAGGGTCCGCAGTGCCCGAGGACCTCCTATACTTGTAAGAACGGCGGCACCTGCAGGTAAGCGAATTTATTACCTCTTGTTTGCTATCGTTTTATTTTATCCTTTTTTTGCCAGATTGGCAAAGCTAAAAATAAAAATTATGTATGTATTTACGTAGGGTACTAAGGTTTTTAAACTACTGAACCGATTTCCAGGAAAATAGGAAGTGTCAATAAAAATAGTGCGGTTTCGAGGTGACACATGATACAAATTATACAAAAAAAAATAGCAACTGTTATAATTAATCCGGAAAACATAAAATGTGAAAAAAGTTGGGAGTTCAAAAATATAAATTTATATTTTTAACAACAACAACATTGTACTTACTAGTACCTACTTACTAGTACAATGTTGTATGTAGTATAACACACTCCGGAAAACAAACTTATTTCGTTTCATCTTTTATGTTTACTAGATTCTAGAACTGTCTCTCGATATGTTTATAAAAAATCCCCAAATTCCAATAACAGTAAAAAGTGTAAGCAAAAACATTTTTGAAGTTGCAAAACAAAAAAAATAATTGTAAAAGACACATTTTCTGAGACGTAGCCACATCTGTATGTAAGTTTCCCATTTAGCTTTTGAAACAATTCCCGTTTTTCCGTCGTGTTACCTCATTTTTAGTCAGGTTGCTGATGTTGTTCTTGGGGCATTGTAGAACCTCACTCAACGCTGCACCTGGCTTCAGATAGGAGACTACCGTGTACTCAGACCCCAGGAGATCCTGCAATAATTCGCGCAAACCACGTCCCTGACCGTCTCCCAATATAACCACTCTGTGGCCGCTACTTCGGTGCTCAACCGGTTTACGTGTAGGTACCTGGCGCTGAATCAACGTACCACCCGGATCTTTAGTGCAATAATTAGGGCTGCCCGTTTGGATCTGTGCATCGTTCTCCGACTGACTCTGCTGTGTTATGTGATTGCTGGTACATGGCTGGGACATACCTTCCGGCAGTACGCCTCTGGCTAGACGAAGAGGCGAATGGCGGGAAGTGTTTAATCTCATGTTAAAAATTCTTCTTGAGACGGGTGTCGAGCTATCTTTTTTGAGCTGTGGAGTAGAGCAGACATCTTTCAGCAATTGAATTTGCCGTTGCTGGTCTTGTATTTCTTTTTTTAATTTGGTATTCTCATAACTAAGGTTGTCTATTTCTTTGTCAGCAATTTTCAGTTTTTCCTTAATTTCCTTCATTTCTTGCCTGAAATCTTCCACAAGAGATTGATTGCTAACTTGTGTAGCACTCTGTATGCTCATTATCGTAGAATCTAGCATAGTGGAGTTCAATATATCTTGACTAGATTGCGATAAGTTACTTTGTGATTGTGACCTGAATAGTTTGCTTCTGTATGTAATATTTTCCATCTTTCTTTTTTTCTTTCTTTTTTTTGCCTTTTTATCAAAATTATTATCCAATTTTTTTCCAAAATAAATAAAGATATTTTGGTAGAAAAAGCTAAAAGTATGTGTCGTGAGTGAGATTCGATCCTACGACCATTCGATAACAAGCAAAAAGAAACCACAAAAAGAAGGTGTCTTATGTGAGATTCGAACCCTCGACCTTTCATTAACGCAGACTCCGGTCTATAGACTTACGCTGCATACTCTTTCGAAGTGGTCGCGAATTAGCTCATTACTAATTCCGTATTTTTTATTTGAATTCGACAAAGTCGTTGTTATGATTCATGCAGAAAAAATTTTTGCACTCAAACACAACAAAAACGCAAGTCACTAAATGTGTTTTTACACTTTATTGCTAATCTTCTGTTTGTTCACTGCACCTGATTATTTAATTATGATTGTTTGATCGGTTTTTGACGTAATGTACACTTATTTTACGTTTTGCAGGATGATGTTAGATTGTATTTTTAAAGTGGTTTTTGCGTTTAAGTTCGTCACACATTTCACTTAATAATAATGTCACAGAGGCTTAAGATGTTCTTTCACAGTTTTAAATAGTAGAAACACTTTAATTATCAGTTTAACTATTTTTTATACAATAAATAACATGGACCCGATGTTTACGCGACGGCTAGCGCCATCTCCATCGATGCGAGACACACCATCATCATGGATGCGAGACACACAATATCCGTCTTTATGGAAACACTTTAAGGTCTTTCTCATAGGCCTTTTTCTAACTGTGGACGTATTTTAACTGAAATGATGATGATTAAGAACAGGCATTACTGTTAATTTTTTCATGAAAATCCTTGAGGCATCTAACGTAACCAACCTACTGACGCAATCCTAGAAGATTCTCAAACCAAAACTCACAACCATAACGACACCATCAATCTTAACCTGGTGAAATCAACATTACAGCAATCATGAGCGCTTCGGGGACTCGGGGAAATCTCAGCCTGATTAACTTCAGAGTATCCAATAAAAAGAATGGTTCCCGAAACTCTTTCCTGTTGCTCTCACTAAATGTTCAGGGAATTGCAAACATTATATTGGAACAAATTATGTTTGCTCTATTTCTTCATAATGATCTGATTTCACTGAACTCGGTTCAGTTCGGTTTGAATAATTCGGAATCGGTAGGATTCAGCACACCGACACTGTGAAACTGCGCACCGGATACAAGCAATCAAAAGAACAACCTGTAATGATAGTTGTATTTTCCTTTGCGTACGGTTACTAAGTAATTAAGACGTACATTTGAATGATAACGATGACTACATTTTTTTTTTAATTGTTATAAACTAGTGCTTGACTGCGATTCCACCTGATGGTAAGCAGCGATGCAGTCGTTGATGGTGAGGCGCACTAGCTTATTAAGGGCCTATTCACTCTAGCCTTGAAGACACCTAAATTATAATCGGACGGGAAAACCGCAGCAGGCAGATTGTTCCAGTCCTTCGATGTACGCGGTATAAACGACATACCTACCTACTTAAAAAAAATAAAGACATGAATAATTGGCGATACTTTTATAATTAATGGGAAAGTAGAAGTTTAGTTGATAGCGGGCTTACATAACTAAAAGTTCAACAGAGTATTTAACCTGTGTCCACATGTACTCTAGCGGCCAGTAAAGTGAATGGAAAGCTAAACAACATCCATTACTTATTGTTTTGAAAGTTCAACATTCTGTATTTAGGCATTCCGTTTAAAATTCAACGCTTGTGCTCCCTAGAGTGAACTTAACTTAACTTTTAATTCCAGATATAAAAACGTAATATTTTTTCAACCCGTAATGGATTTTTCATTTGCAATTAACACATTCAACTAAATAAACTAACGAAATAACAAACGAACGAACACATTTGTGCCTATAGCTAAGGAGTGGAATTCCCTGCCTGTCTTTAAGTGAATAGTGAATAGGTTACTTCTAAGCAAACGTACTCCATTGTGAGCCATATCATCGCTTACCATCAGGTGAGATAGTGGTCAAACGCGAGCCTATGCGTAATAATAAAAAAAATCTAAATGACGTGTTGTTATGTTTTCATTTATTATCGTATTGTCATAAACAATACGACAATAAATGAAAACACTGGCAATACTCATAGTTATGAATAACTTTTAGAATGGGACCGACCCTGAAATCGCGAAAAAAAAAAACGAGTGTCCCATACATTTAAGTTTGCATAAGTCGATAAAATGCCTGTCGCGATGCAAACGCGATACAGTAGCACAAAAATTAAGATTTTGTGTGTAGATTGCTTTTGTTTTTCATTCACGTGCCATCGTTCGTCCATTCTCTCCCCGATGCACGATGTCGTCTGACAAGATCGCGCGTTTGCAGCGCTACAGTCGCGATGTTATAGCGCATTAGTAGGGCGTTAGCATTGCTTCTGTAGCTCGTTGCAAATGTGACCAACGCGGGTTAGTTGCGATGCTGACGTGCGATTACGAAACGCTCGTCAGCAGCGCTTCAAAAAGTTGCCGTGGGCGAAGGTCCTAAATCGCAGGCTGCAGTTCGTAGTTTAGTTCGTAACACATATAGCGGTCCATTGGAAAGTCGTTTCCGATAGCATACAAATCAATTACAAGAAGCTTCCTTTGTAGTGAACCAATTTCCAATCGCAGGAATTTCTGACATTATCTGGCTATTGGTATTTTGAATTTCAGTATCCTGATGCAAACAAGTAACATGATACACTCTGTCAGTCGGATCAATTAAACAGTTTCTATGAATCCTATCCAGGGAACTGTGCTAATGCTGAAATACATACCATTATATACTGAATAGTCCTTGTAAAGTGATATCAACGGGCACAGTGGATTCCTATACAAAGACCAACAGCTATATTTTTATATACATAATTATGTAATCTGCGATCAGTCTAGTAATGATCAGAATTTTAGAGGACTAAAGCCACTGGCC
Source organism: Mythimna separata (assembly GCA_030763345.1). Lineage (NCBI taxonomy): Eukaryota > Metazoa > Arthropoda > Insecta > Lepidoptera > Noctuidae > Mythimna > Mythimna separata. The sequence goes on along the minus strand of JAKKIA010000036.1, from coordinate 2,230,877 downwards.
TAACTCGCTTTAGTAACTAAGGACTGCTAAAAATATACATTTGTTATTTGGTTTTAACCCTCAGGGAAATGTTGTAACCGAATATAAATAACCCTTTCGAAGTAAACGGCCTCTTCTCAAAAGGTCTTTGTGGAATATGGATGTAGAAAGGTTACACATGCATCTTTTTTTACCTCAGAAAGCCATCTAGTATTTTAGTTATTGTGAGGCTGGACACGATTTGTTTTAAGATTTTATATTTCTCATTTATTTAAAGATCACCACCGAGTGCTACCAAAACAATAAATCTGATAGAAAAAAATAACAATTAGTACACCTAACTTTATTCTATAATGCACACTCAAATATAGGTAACCACAGCTTATGCGTATGCATGTTAAAACGAAAAGTCAAACGCTCACGTGTATCATCGAGGAGACTCATGAATTGATTTTAATTCAAGTGACGATATGGGAAATGCAATATTGATACCTCAAGTATTGACGAAATTTGTATTTCTTTATTTCTGGTGTGGGAAATCACAAAATGACATCTCCTGCCCTGCAGTGAATCCGTAACAGGGTTTTACTGACTACACCTTCATTCAGTTGCTTTGTCTATAACTACAACTCAATAAAAAAACAATTCACACTAAAACTCCCGTCACACTAGTATGATAAAGGCAAAAGTTTGTGTTTGTCTGTCACTTCTTCACGCTATAACGACTAAATGGATTTGAATGAAACTTGGTATACGGGTAATATCGGAATAGCATAATATTATTATCGCGAGAAAATGTTCCTTTAAGAGGCCTGCGGAGACCGCGCGCTATCTCGAGTTGAGACGAAATAAAACACGTTTTTGAGGTTGATAGAAGCAATCCAGATAGTTTAAACAATTCTTGGACACACCGAATGGAGAAAAGTCATCATCCGCACACTGACTGTTGCTTGCTGTGATAGCAATACAAACTATTGGAAATTTGGGAGAGGTTCCGTAATACCAAAAATGATGAATGAAAAATTAATGTATTTCCATTATTGTTTCGAGTATTTATAACTTGATAATAATATCTGTGTTCCTACGAAAAGATATTTTGAAATATTGTTGTTTATAATATAGAAAAAACAAAATAAAAACATGACATTTTCGCTGTGAAAATGTGCAAATTTAAATTCGCTTAAATTTCGTTTGGGGTAAGTTTTTCAACAAAAAGACGATGTAGGAACCTAGATAATTATTGTCTGAATCCGAATAACATCATATTATGGTGTAAATATGCTTAAATTGCAAATGATTTTTGTATTAGTTTGTATGGACGTCGCGCCCGCCTTAAGATAGTTTTCTTCTATCACGCAGGCGAAGTCACAGGCCGCAGCTAGTATTAAAATAATCTTCAAAAGGTGTGGTACATCGACAGCAATTCATCTTGGAAGGAACTTAGCAAGTTTATTATAGCGTTAAAGTCCTTCTCAGTTTAAATGTAAGACGAATGGGAACGACATTTGTGAACTTAAGTTAAATGAGTTTCAGTCAGCATATGTTCCCCATGTAATATGTTTAATGTATGTATAGTATGTGTTCTCTGCTAAGTTAGTAATTTATACAGCTTATGTAAACTTTGTCCTGACAATGTTGAAAGGACTTCGAGTCGTATTACTATATCGAAAATTTATTCTGAAATAAATTTTTACATGAATTCTGATTTAGTGATTTAACTCAAAACTGTGTAGGTAAAAAGTTAAAATAATATCATGAGTTTTCTACATGTACGACTTACAATCTATCAAAATACGGCAAATAAAAAAACACGTTTGTTGTATGGGAACACTAAAATATTTATTTTATTTATATTTCTTTTGCATTTGTTGTTAAAGCAGCAATAGCAATACATCGTCTGTGAAAATATCAATTTTCTAGCTAACACATTTCATGAAATATAGCCTGGTGACAGACGGACATCGGAGTCTTAATAATAGGGTCCTGGTTTACCCTTTGAGCACGGAATCCCAAAGAAAACTGGTATAAACTAAATGCGGAACATACAGAACGCTGGTGTACCTCGCGCCTTCATTTAATTAAAAGATTTCAGAAGTCCGTGGAATAAAGTTTCAAAATTTCCTCTCTTGGTGGCGCCGTGTGTATATAGCAGGTTTGCATAGTAATTGTTGAACTTCTTTATCTTATTACATAGGGGGAGCCACTAGTAACCGGAGTTATTAGAAAATTCAGTATTTCGGTTTGTCTGTTTAGCTATCTAGTTTCATAATTATTAGTGAACTTTGTCCTTTATTGTATGATCAGTTTTATTCATAGAGGATTTATTCATAATATAAAGCATGCATAAATTTAAAAAAAACTCTTGAGTTTTTCGAATATGAGCTCTAAGTGGAAACAATGCGTTTCAAACAGAATGTAACATAAATAGCGTGCGTAAGCAGAACTGCTACAGAATGGGCCGAGTATTTTATAGTCCAGTCAAAATAGACATTCCAGTTTGCATTAATTCCCAACAAGCTGGATCTTTGTGCAGGCTTTGAATACGTCATTACGAATGATATGTCAAAAGTCCCCATCGATATCGCTTGTGCGTTGTTTTTTATTCGAGGTCAAAGGTCACAAATTAGTGTTTTTTGCGTATATCTCTGAAACAACGAAAGCTATCGAAAAATGGTAATACAATACAATAGTGCTCGATATTGCTAACAAAAGTGGTTGGCGAAAGCAGACTTAAGTATGTAATATGAAATTAATGTAAAGAATTGTACTAGTCCCAAATCATTGCTTACTACTATTGATAATTTAAACCTTTTGTGAGACTGTCTGGGATCATTACTAGCGGCTACTGGAAGACTCTAATAAAAGAGCGATAATTTCTTTTGCAAAAAAGGTAATGGGAAAAAGGACAGAGAGTAAAATGAAGTCATTTATTAGATGTCCCGCGCCTTACTTTAACTGTCTACTTTGTGATTAATGTTCGGCTCATTTGTCTTTCTACAATTCTCCAATTCAAATCATTGACCCCCGTCATTGTTTTGGTGTTAAGTTTAACACTTTAGCGCATCTTGAAACTTTTAGGTAAACCGCAATCTCCGTAACAAACAAGATTCTAGAATGAATATTATTTTTGCAATATACAAAGTACAGAGGTCCACGGAGCACATAACATTAGATTTGCTGATTTATTTATTATAATAAACTTGTTTTTTTAATATTCTGTTACAGTATTTTACTTAAGGGTTAATTTTCACAGGATTTCTTGCTCCACCCAGAGCGAGACGTTATTTAATAATTAGTGGCTTACCTACACAAAATACGCTATATTATTTTCTTGCAGATTTTAAGAGTTATAAAAGTATAAGTAAAATATCCGATTAATTATAAATTCTAAAACAAAGCTACAAAGTATTTCAGTGTCTATTTTTTAAATTAAACATCTATCATTTGCACAACTCTTTTGTGCAAAAGAGATATAAAAATGCGCAGTCCGTAATATATTGCAGCGTAGCGTTGACTCCGCTGCTGCGGTGAACATAAAATATTTTCAACTAATGTGACAGACGGAAAATTCAATTTCAAATCTTGAATTCAACGAAGTCATAACTTGACTTTAATTTAAAGGAAGCACGATCTAATCGTAGCTTATTACCTAAAGCTTGGTTGTCATGTTTGATTATGCGTGGCCAACAAAGAATTAGTTTTTGATGTTTTTTAGATAAATAATACGGTTTTCCTTTAAGGTAAAGACACGTGAGCACATTCGCAAGAAGTTGGTAAAATCTTCACAACATTGATTGGCTCGATTTGTTTTTTTCTTCTTTATATGTATGTATTTTTTTCTGTTTGCCTATTCATTAAGTTACACTTACCATGTTATGTTTCTGCAACAGTCAACTTGTCTTTAAAGAAATGCCTAAAGCATTAAGTACACCAGTGTAACTTACTTGCGCGTACATATTTAATTAATAAAAAAAACGGTGTGTTCAATAAATAAATACCTAAAAGTTCAAATAATACAACATAAATAATGTAAATTTTGTACAATCTTAAAAGTATCTTGTTTTTAAAAAGTAGAACAGATTTTTACCAATATCTCATTCTTTAGAGATAATCCGTCTATAAGATTAGGAAAATAAAAAGAAGACAAAGCTCGACGCTCTAAAAACTTTGGAAAAATATAGCCAAAAGAAATCCTAAAATCTCGAAGAACAGGTTTATGACACAGACCCTTCCATTATTAAGGCTTTTTACATTTTATCAACATTCTAAAACAGTCCCAGAGATGTACAGACTCATTCAATGGCAGTTGGCTGCACATTTGTCTCGACGATGCTACCCGAATAAACTCGAAATGTCCAAGTAAATAAAACAGAAAAACTTGTTTGGAGAAAAAAGTTTTTTTTAGTGAAACCATCTGTAATTTGAGATGTCTTGTTTTTAATCCCGGATACTAAAAAGGATTTAGGAAACCATCGACTCGAGAGGAAGACGAGAAGAGTCGTAAAATTTCATGAGATTTTTTGTCCTTATTTAGAAGATGTCAATTTTTTTATAAAATGCATTTATTTTATTATTAATATTAAAATTCTATAAAATCCTTTGATAAAATCGCATAGTAAATATTTATTTGGATCCAAAGTGTAATGTTTATAACATATTTTTATATTTTACAGATAGGCCAGTCTATTTGTTTCAATTAAAAAAAAACATTACCCAAATAATTCGTAAATTCGATATACTCAATGAAGTTCGGTGCAGTAAATGAATACCTATTTAAAATTTAATCACATCACTTCAGTTGATTAATTCAGATAAATCATTTAGGTACATTTGAATTAAATTCAGTCACCTAAATGTGTACGTAAAGCGTAAATAATGTGCTCCCTCAATTTGATTTTCAGTATACGACGAATTGTTTTAAAATGTTCAATGAGTATCTACGCTCTAGCGTTTTTTAATAACTGGATAATATTAACGAATCTACAGTAATAATCATGTTAAGTCTGAGCTTTGACCTTATAACATAATAATATTACTTACAAAAGACTTTGATAATACAGAAGACCTTTGAAGTCAAAAGTTCAAATAACATAGGCATACCTATGTATGTTATTTCTTTGTTTTTAGTAGAACAATTCTATTTTCTTCGATACTAACAATTCTATTGTTTCTAGAAAATCTATACCATAAAAATCCACTTCTTACAAAATAAACTACCATTTATTCACATCTTGAACATCTTGAGAATATTATCCGCACAAAGGGTGTGTTAAGTACACATGTGAATGCGGCGAGATACCCGACGTGGGATAGCGACAACTGTAGGCCAAGCACGAATATCAAACGAATTCGAATCGACAATGTATCGAGGTTTCGATTCGAAAACAGAGTATGTCGATAGTAGGCAGCACGAAGCACATTCGAAGCACTATCGGACACTCGACACAAATTTGAAGGTGACGTCATGCTAATGTAAATAGAGACGCGCCATAGTGAGCAAAATGAACGATTGTTGAATGAAATCGTGCGTTCGAAAACTAAATCAAGTTGTTAATATTTTTTTCTCCTTTGATTAAACGTTTTATTATTATTAAATTTAAATAAAAACTGAATGGTATATAAAGAAGAGATCCAAAGTTAATTATAAGACATAATAAAGTAGCATTATCTTCAGCAATATAGGTAACATAGTTTCGGAGATTTTATTTAAAAAAAATTATGGGTACCGAACGCACCCATTTGACATTTTGACATCCGACGCGTTAGGGCGCCAAGCCAAGGCTTAGTTTGTTTATGTTTTACTAGACGTCCACATCAAAAGTATTTCTGTTTCTTTTCTATAAATAATTAAGTGCTTATAAGTGAATAAATAATCGGCATAAACTTTAGTGTGAAGTATTTTAAAGTGCAATGCTATTTCTATGAAGAGAGATTTCTATGAGAAATGGAGATTTGTCTAAACCTTCAAATGAAAAGGAAGGAACTAACAAAATATATTCTTCTGATTAACAAATAAAGGTTCTTTATTTATGCGACATCTATTTTTAAATTCGGTTTCATTTATGTCCAGTGGGTTAATTCTATTCCTAAGTTTTGGTCTGCGCCTAATTTCTCTATAATGTTAAAAATAAACATAGAAGCAACTCAAATCTTTTTCAAACACATTAATTACTCAGATACCCGCGAAACGAAACACAATATTAAAACAATAACAGCGCGGTCTCATAGGACCGGTTGGAGATTCAAACGTTAATTCTATAGGTACGCAAATCGTGATTGATATACATAATTTTCTAGGAAATTTACCGCCAAAAAATAATATTTATGGTACTACGATCACACAGTGGCGGTCTTTCCATTTTAAATTATTTTGGGGCTATTAATAATTGTTCCAATAACTTAACAATCATTTCAAACACTTTTATTCAAAAAACTAACGCTAAACAAAACATAAACACGGTAAAAAATTTATTTTTACACTTTTCGAAACCTTTCTCACCGACTATTTTCAAGTGAAAAATGTTTCGAGCATACTCGTTAGCCAGCCTTCGAGAGTTTACGTTACCGTACGTCAAAACAATGTTCGTGCTATCAAAAATCTCACAATTGTTTATAAGTTTCGAGTTTCGTTTACCATGTCGTTTCGATTTCGATTACCAGAGCGCGCTAAAATCATTCGTGCTGCCATGTTTTGTTTCCTTTTACGCCCGATAGGGGCGCTGTACAATTCTCATACAAATGTTACTCGATTTCGATACGAATAACTTTTCGCAAATATTCGTGCTTGGGCTACTGATCCGTTTATTTATTTGACACCAAAGCGACTAACGTCACCTGACTGTTTTACTGGCAGATACGTGAACGACGAATATTTGAGTCAATTGGACTTAAGCATCATTTACATAGGTCAAATTCTGATTGCAAAATATAAGCCAACGAAAATACCTATTATAACGATACGTACGTACGAAACATGATAGGGATCTTTACAGATTATGATATAATATTCTTTGTTTGTAACATAAAGGAAACCGATGATCCAGATACCCACGTCCTGTTCTGTACCAGAGCTTTAATACTTTCAAAAGTAAAGCTTGGAAATAGAATGCTACAACACTTCAAAGGATTTCTCCTATCGTTATTTTCCTTGCAGAGGGAAAATGTAAAATGTCAAAGATCGTCAAAGCTCTCTCGGAGTAACGTGTGGACGTATCTAACACTTTCACGCGTTTTTAGAAATATCATCCGGAGTGAGGACGAGAGTATGTAAATGTTACTGAAACGTCATGCTGCATTTCGATGGGTCCAAAAACAAAATCGTATATGAAACGTTATCGATTTATAAGTTCTGTAAAGAAGTAATAAAATATAATTATTGCGTTTTATTTTCAGATAAGGTTTTATTCTTGGGACCCGTCGATTTGTATGACGGGCTTATTGCGTGCATTATGTAACAAACTGAATGTTATAATCGACTATTTGGGTGTGTTAATAGGCCTTTATCCATGTGAGCTATTCAGTTACCATTATTTACATAAAACAATTTTAAACATGAGATTACAATAATTATATAACTCAGGCAGTTATTTATTCAATAGACGCACAGAACTGGTAATTGGGGCGTTAATGCCTATTTTCAGCAATAAACGATGTACAGCCAAAAAAAGGTGTGTAATTATATACCATGAAAAGGCTCTTTTTTTGGTATGGTATGGCAATCATATAAAAATACAGTTAGAGATAGAAACCAAATACTTTGTTGTACAAATAAATCCTATGTTTCTGCAGTTTGATTATAAGAGCTTTGTTTTACAACAGACGGCTGCTAACAGGTCAGTCTCGAGAGACTGACGTATTTGCTAACTTAACGCTTGAGTTCACAAAGATAAACTTTAGCTCACTGATCCACAACTTATTAAACTACATATTGATGCTGCCACGTGATGAGAGTTCAATTTTGTGGAGAGGATAAATGAAGTAGAAATAAGAAGCCAGATATAGATACAATAAAACAGATGCTCTACAATAAATTAAGAAATAAAGAATGACTTATTAGACCAGGGTAGATAATTTTTGAAACCAAAAAAAATTACAGTAGGATGAAACCCATTAGAAAAGGAGGGAAATATGATCAAATTGAAAGGAAAAATAAATTACGGTCGATCCGAGTTCGGGAAGTGGGAGGGGGAGGTTTTTAAGGGTAAAAAATGGTTTATCTTGATTTCCGGCAAAACTACAAGTCCTATGGAAAAAAGTTAAATGGCAAAGTTGTAGGCAATAAAAAGATCTACAACTTTTGTATTTGCAGATTTTTCACATAACCTCAAAATTTAGGTGAAAAATTCAAAAAACCAAGTTTTTGGTTTTTTAATTATATCTTTTTCAAAAACATTTTTTTTTCTACGAAATTTGGTGATAACTTACCTTATTATGTCCCAAATACACTGTAATTTATTTGATTAAAAATATTTATTTTTTCGCTTCATTTTAATTTAATATCAAAAAAGCACCCTAATTTTCAATCAAAAATTCTGACGTCAAAATATCAGCTTTTTTCAAAAAGTTTGGGGGCTTTTTGTTTGTTGAAATATCTACTTTCTGATGGTGTAAAGAAAAATATACATTACTATAGGAAATATTCTTAGTAAATGCAAAAAATTGAAAAAATCTCAAATTCGAAAAAAATTTTTTAATCATTATGTACAATTTCATCAAAAAAATGTGATTGCTGCAATTTTTTTTAGTTAAAAAGTTTATTTATTTTACTCGAATTACATTCATGTCATAGAAAATCTCATACAAAATAACAAACAGTGTGATAATGACCTTCTATTGCGACTAAATCAGGCACATTTCTTAAACGAGCTAAAATGTTTTTATCGAAATCATTAATTGTGTTTTGTTTTTTAATATGCTGTAATATATTTTCTCTTGTATCGTTATTTTGAACTGATGAAATTTTATCTTTAGAAATATTACCGAAAAACCCACCGCAGAGAAAGCAATGAGATTGAAAATTAAATATAAGAGCGTCCTTATTTATTTGTTTTCCTTCCTGTGATTTCTTACGTCTTGAGCTACAGAATGTAGCTATTGCAGTCTCATCATTATAATGACTGACAAGTTCGATGAATAAGAGCTGATGTTAAAGTTACAAATTTTTTGTATCTATTGTCGATTCTTTTCTTGCTAGACGCCACTAAACGATTCAAAGCTGTTTTTTTATTTCATACACTTGCTTGTCGTCTGAGTATTGCAGATTATACAAACAGATTCTTCCATACTGGTAATCTGAAAAGACAAAATCAAATTAATAATGCCTTCAAAGTTTTATCATGAGTATAACTAAATCTGTTTGTATAAAATAAACGAAGTTACTATTTTTTAGGGTTCCGTACCTCAAAAGGAAAAAACGGAACCCTTATAGGATCACTTTGTTGTCTGTCTGTCCGTCCGTCTGTCAAGACCCTTTTTCTCAGGAACGCGTGAAGGTATCAAGTTGAAATTAAAACCATATATTGAAATCCGTGGTCCCTTGAAGTTGTGCCAAAATCAAACTTGTAAGTTGACGGGAAAAAAAGATACGCCCGTTTATGTTGCAAAAAACGTACATTTCGACACTGTCAAAGGAATCAAAACTCATAGGGTGCTTCCCGTTGACCTAGAATCTTGAAATTTGGCACGAAGCAAGGTATTATAGCACTAATATCGGGAAAAGTCTGAAAACTGAAAATTTTTAGTTACGTCACAAGAAAAAAAAATTGAAAAGTCTTCAAGACTCGATTCGAGAATTAACTAAATAAAAAATAAATAGGTTGGTACGAAACCCTCAGTGCGCGAGTCCGACTCGCACTTGCCCGGTTTTTTATTCTTGTACTGAAATATCATTCAATTTCAATTTTTTAGGTTATGTTACGTTAAACATACTATTTATAAAAGAAAATATTACTATTTTTATTTTGAAGCTGATTAATATAGATTAAAATACAGATAGTATTTACCTTGCTATGCAGATTCCAAACGTAAAGTACGTAAAGTAAATTTCTCACAAATCACTTAGAGTAACTCAGCCTGCACGTGTATTTTTAAAAACGATGCAGATGTTGTACATTACTCTGTATCTCAAATACTGACTAACGGTCTTTACAGCTGCTATGAAATAGCAGGTATGTAGTAAGGCCCAGACTCTCCTAGGTCCGTCCCCACTTCTCAATTAAATAACTTACAATGGGCTTAAATTCACCGAAGGTCACTCAGGTATATAAATTATTTTTAAAACAGCAATAAATAGGCATCTACAAATATTATTTAAAGAAGATTCTACAACTTTTTCAAAATATTGTAGATGTCTTATTAAATATTAACTTTATAAACTTATTTGTTTGTTAGTTATAGAAGTATATTTTACTTTGTAATTTTTTCGTTTATCAATAAAATATGAAATCTTACGTTTTTTGAGTAATTAAAGTGTAAATTTTAATAAATACCTGAAAATTGTACATAATGATTAAAAATTTTTTTTCGAATTTGAGGTTTTTTCAATTTTTTGCATTTTCTAAGAATATTTCCTATAGTAATGTATATTTTTCTTTACACCATCAGAAAGTAGATATTTCAACGAACAAAAAGCCTCCAAACTTTTTGAAAAAAGCTGATATTTTGACGTCAGAATTTTTGATTGAAAATTAGGGTGCTTTTTTGATATTAAATTAAAATGAAGCGAAAAAATAAATATTTTTAATCAAATAAATTACAGTGTATTTGGGACATAATAAGGTAAGTTTTCACCAAACTTCGTAGAAAAAAATATTTTATTTGAAAAAGATATAAATAAAAAACCAAAAACTTGGTTTTTTGAATTTTTCACCTAAATTTTGAGGTTATGTGAAAAATCTGCAAATACAAAAGTTGTAGATCTTTTTATTGCCTACAACTTTGCCATTTAACTTTTTTCCATAGGACTTGTAGTTTTGCCGGAAATCAAGATAAACCATTTTTTACCCTTAAAAACCTCCCCCTCCCACTTCCCGAACTCGGATCGACCGTAATTTATTTTTCCTTTCATTTTGATCATATTCCCTTGCTTTTCTAATGGGTTTCATCCTACTGTGATTTTCTTTCATTTTTTACCATTTTTGTAGGCTTTGACCCCGGTCTATATGTACTGTCAAAAGTTAAGCAGATGCAATACATTTTTACAATTCTTAACAGTATTGTTACGCTGTCAAAATTTAGGGCTGAAACCTGCTAGGGCCACGGGATTTGTTCAAAAAAGTAAAGGTGGTCCTGGGACGCAAAGACTAACTGAAGGATCTGAGTAGAATTTAGTAAAAATCTAAAACCCTCTCTGGCTATAACGAGAGAAGCTATTTCAAAACTTTCGCCCAAAAAAAACATATTTTATAACGTTGTTCTCGTAGCTTTTATGTCCTCTATTTTCTGAATCCGATGAGATTCAATAAAACATCGTTCAGTTCGCGTTCGCATGATTTAACTCGTCCACAATGGTTGCTTTTGTCCCCGGACACACGTGGAAATCCGTTCGGATTACATTTATACAGCTCCATACAAATCTTTCCATTTTTCCGTTACCAGTAAAACGTTTTCATCCTTTTTATTTTAACAGTAAATTTTTAAAGCGGAAAAAAAATAAAAAATCTACTCATTGTCCATTCTTGCGTTACCTGCATAGTAAAAAATGGCAAAACTATACCACAATACACATTTGGCTGAAAGGTTGCTCCACTAGGTTTTTACTACACAAAAGGAAAAAACTACGTTTCCAGAAAAAAGCCATAGAGCTCGACTTTTCAATTATCTGCAGATTTTTATGGCATTTTATATGGCTATGGGTGAAAGCATTGACCCAGAGTATAATAAATTTGTAGCGTCATATTAGGGTAAAATCTAAACTCGTGGGCACGTACAAGTCGGTTATAATATAGGGTGGCCAAATCGGATGTGGCAAAATTGGGTTTTTCAAAACGACTTGGAAATATATGTTCAAATATGTTTTGTTTCCGTTGCAATACACACCTAGATTTTACTATAAGTTTTGTTCACGAATTTTTATAGGTAGCAATTTAAATAAACTTTGGTCCACCAAAAGTTACTTTTGACGAAATTAACAAAAACTTGAACAGTTTAATGACGTTAAAATCGAAATATATAAAAGGAGATGAAATATCAACGTAGAGCCGAAATAAAATACATTGGGACTAGGAGCATGCAACTTTGCACAAGTTTTTTTTTTTCTAGTTTTTGTGACCACTTACAAAGGATTTAGCAAGATTTACCCTCTAAAGGGATGAAACGAGGTTCCAAAGTTTGTATGGAGAATTCTACTTTCACGTGGGAAAAGCCGCTGGCAGAAGCTAGTTCCTCATAAATAGCTTTCAGACGTCTATATTATTTTTAACATCACATAATAAGGATTTCATAGATCAAGTTAAGATCGCAAAAACTGTCTGATGTGACTAACATGTCACATAGCCATGACAAATCGGAAATAATGGTTAGAATTTTTTATGAAGAAAGACGATTGAGTAAGTTTTTATTAATGCCTCACAGAGGAAAATAACTCACTTCCGTACGTAAGAGGCCCAAATATTTATAGAGCATTTTCAGCTGAGGAAAACTGTGGTTTATTAAAAAAATAATATTTTTCAGGAAGTAGTTTTACCCTACACAATACACACACGTACGACAACAACTTTTCATCGCAATGACAAAAACTGACTACGTGTGAATAGTGTCACTGCATCAACTTGTAGTCGAAATATCGAAGTGGTTGCTCTGTAGCCAGTCATGATTGCAGCCAAACTAATTAGCGAGGTCGCTGGTGGTTGCGTTGTGGTTGCAAGATGGTAGTGGTCAGTCTATATCAAACACATGGTTGTGTTCGACGGCAAAATGGAGTCAGTGTGATTGAAACTATTTATTTGTATTTATAAAAAATGGTACCCGTCGACGTGTTTTTGAAGTAGTGGTACGTCCGAATAGACCCTTAGTTTAAAGAGAGCAGAGAATTTAAAGTTTTGAGATCACATTGATATAGTCAAATCTAAATTGAGCATTTTATGGAACACAATTGATAAAATTTCAAAAAGTAAAGTAAAAAAAAATTATGAAATATCTAACAACTTGTATTTTTCTATTTACGACAATTCGATCGTTCATTCAGTTAGCATGTTTCAAAATCAGTCGCCATCCATCTTCGGCGTTTTCCGCTGAAACCAAGCTGTAATGCATCACTGTTTGTAGCGCTATGAACTATTCTAACAACGACTGCGAATAGGGAAAATGCTTGAAATTCGTTTACTTGCGTAAGTACTTTTTAGTAAAGTTCTAGATATAATTTCATCAAAACAAATACAATTTTAAATATATTTTTTTCATAAAAACGAAGAATTATGTAAATGAAAGAATTAATAACAAAAGACGTCCAAAAATGAAGAATTTATAAAATCAGAAAAAAATTGTTGATTCTCAACTCAAATGCCCATGGCATTAAGTCCGCCTTTATGCATTGCGTTGCATAAATACTAAATAAATAAATAGTTTATTAGTAGATTGAACTATATTTTTTTATCACATTAAATCATTGAAGTATCTGATCACATAGCAACTTGCAATGTGTGCAGGATACGAAGTTTTGTATAAGTATCGTAACCACGCGAGACGTATAGTTAAGCAACTAGTTTGAAAGTTAGATGGAAAGGAACATTCTGTAGTTTTAAGCCACTTAGATCACATGAAACTGGACGCAACAGACTTCTTAGAACTTTGAAAGGATATGCGTGCGTATACTTAAAATTTTATGTTTAAAATGGGATAATCTAAAAACGGTTTTCATTACCTTTTAGAATGTATTATGAATAAGTCATAGAATATATCCGGGTTTGGGCTGTACAAATTATAGTAGGTACATCTGTGGTCTAAGCCCAACCACATCTAAATGGTAGCCACTTTTGTATTTTGGTTGACTTTTCACAGTTTGTTACAGTTAATGATAATTGTTATTTTTGAAAACTCTGAGAAATGACAACAAATGCAGATAAATCAAAAATCGGGGTACAGTCTGTTACTCAATTGTCTGTATTATTAATTTGTTATGCAAATATTGAATTTAATATTTTATCACCTTACTTTTTATTTACTAAGTCATTTGCATTTTTCGATAGTGGCAATTTGTTGACCGAATACCGACCGCAGTTTCATTCAATGTCTGACCGATAAACAGGTTGTCCGAAGGATACACCTAAAACAATTCTAAAATATTCCGAAGCTTACTAAGAATTTAAAAGTTTTGACATCATAATATTGAACCTTGCCCTTTAGTCGACTTTTACCCTACAAAGTTCAGCCAAGTTTCAGTACTTTATTTATCAACTAAACCTTCCATAATTTAAGTTAGATATTATGTAATTGTGTTCTAAATATGGAAATAGAACTGAATTAAAATCTCATTTATTTCACATTCTACATGGATAGTTTTAATACGCTAGATGCATGTTGTCTACGTGCATGGTTCCAATTAGTCGTTTCCTATGAAGAAGAACCGTCAAAACCCTATTGTTACTCATCATCTGCCTAGCCTTTTTCCCATTTATATTGGGGTCGGCTTCCAGTCAAGCCGGATTTAGCTGAATACCAGTATTTTACGAGGAGCGGCTGCCTACCAGACCTCCACAACCCATTAACTGGGGTAACACGGTACTTCATGGCTAGACTGGAGTCAGATTTACTGGCTTCTGACTATCCGTAACGACTGCCAAAGATCTCCAAATGACAGCCGGGACCAACGGCTTAACGTGCTTTCCGAGGCACGGAGGCAACTCGTTATGTTAAGATGGTCACCCATCCACAGACCAACCTAGGCAAGCGTTGCTTAACCTTGAAGATCGACCTGTGCGGCTGTTATTATCTAGCCACGAGCTCCTCATGCTCCTATTGTTACTGTTTAATAAAAAGGGTTGATTTTACAATATTTTCATATTGCATATTATTTTCATTATATAAAGGAAGAAAAAATAAAATAACAAAGCCGATTCAATAATCTAATAATGTTACCAACATGGCAACATACAAGTATTATGTGAGTAGGAAGTCGAGATTGATTTCCACGAAGACGTCTTATGTATAAAACTACACACCACGACTGCTATCATATTGTATGAATAAATAATTAAAAAAAAATCAATAAATCTTCCACGGATTACGTAAAATTACATAACCTTCCTGGAACGAACTGTATAACGCAAACTTTCTTTATTTAGGGTAAATTAGGTTTTATGAAAAGAGTGAAGGAATGGAATAATTAATTTGGCTCATAAAATACAAAATGAACTCCTAGACATTTAAATACCTACTTAATAGTTAAAGGTTTGATGAAGGCCGACATTTTAGATAAAATAATTATGTTTATGAACTGAAGAATAAAGTCGGCTTATTTTGTTAATAATTGAGTTTAGTAGGCATCTAAGTAAAATTCACACAATACGACCCTAGGTTCATGTATTAATTCTATGCTTTACAACCCGTTAATGAACTAATAAATTGTGTTTATAAGTCTGAAGGCTAGCTAATTGAATTTTCATTTATAAACTTTAAAAGAGCTGCGCGGGTCAACCTCTTTTCGTAGGCGTGAGTTTGTGGACGGCGAGCAATGGACAGCTCGCCGTTCTGCCGTCCGGTTACCTTCCGGACTAAGTACAAATCGTCGACGTCACGTATCAAGGAGATGTCAGTAAACCATTCGCCCCCTGCTGGGCGAAGCTTACATTTCATGTACTGAAATGAACCCCGGGGCCCTAAAATAAAGGCAAACAAGGAACAGGAGTGGGCCCGTAAGCCGGCCAGTAAAAGTCTGACACACCCTCCCGATTTAAGAGCGAAAGAACTCGCAGTATGATTATCCACACACAAAAAAATCCTCTGGCTCTATGGAGCTTAGAACAGACCAATTCGAGTGCCAAACATCAAAAACATATTTATGGATTGCGTTAACGTCAAACACACTGGCACTAAACTGTCTGAAGCTAGAAAAACTGACAACAGTTCCCAAGGGGTATCGTGTTATCCAGTTACTGGCGGTGGTCTGGTGTCTTTTGTATATGCCGCATCCAATTACACAATAAATTGAGTTGAAATAGTAAGCTAGTAAAATATACAAAAAATAGTGGTATGCGTATTTTTTTTTTGACAGTGTGTCACTTTATTCGGGGAAGACAGCCATTTGTAAACACTAAGCGTTATGCGCTAATCTACATGGAAGAACGTTTTCCAGGTTTTATGTATGAGTTTAGTAGTAGAAACCTTCTTAAAGTTCCCTCTGCTAGGACTCAGACCTACACTCTAGCAGAGGGAATGGGCCGGAATACACCACATGAGTCCACTGCGGATCATGAGCGTAACTTAGTTTTTAATTTTAATTAATAAATTGTATAATAATACTAGCTGCTGCCCGCGACGTCGTCTGCGTTAAGGCTCTACAGCACCAAAAATACTTAAGATGTCGCTATAGCATTATAAGAAAACAACTTTTAAAATAGCATTAAAATACATGTTTTTTTTTGCAAGCGAAGCAAGTTTAGAGAATTATATGGAAATCCTGCTGAGTTCAGTCATAAGTTGTGACTGAAGGAAATAGAGAAAATGATGTATGTGTGGAATATCAGTCTTGCCATGAAGTACCGTGTTATCCCAGTTAATGGGTTGTGGAGGTCTGGTAGGCAGCTGCTCCTCGTAAAATACTGGTATTCAGCTAAATCCGGCTTGACTGGAAGCCGACCCCAATATAGTTGAGAAAAGGCTAGGCAGATGATGATCGTGATGTATGTGTGGAATGTATTCCATTCCAGGACACAAAGTGTAAAAATACGTATAACGATATCGTACCTTATAACACTTCCCTATAAATTACGTTGCCAGGTGCCAAAATGTAAAGAGAATCAGGACTGGTGACGCAGGAGCAAGCACCGTACAGTTGCCTTTGTGAAAAGCAACTCGTCCTGAGAACTGTACGCGCTTGAACTGGAACGGGAAGTTGTAAGGTAGGGGGGAAATGCGTGGTATAAATACTGCCTCGCCAATGCCACAACCATAAGAATTTCTGCTCCAATGGTGTGTCTGTGGAGTGAGACGACTTTAAGGCGAGTCTCGTTACACAGCTCTGGAGGAGATAGGTTCCAAAGAAGCACAATTGGGACACTGACCTTCAGCTGGATGATATGCACTGAAAGTCCACTTGCTGACAGGGTGTTCAGAAATTCCACGGGATAATGTGTAGCGTTATCTTGCTCGACAACAGTGTTTATCGAGGTGTAGACCACATCATTCCCCTCCATTTCCCAGAGAATGCATTCGTTAATTGCTGCACCCTGATCATTTATGGGCATCTAAATGGCCTACTCACACACCCAAGAATTCTACTGGTGCAGTATACGACTGACATCCCCGTACATACAGCGAATGAGTTCTTCTAAGCTGGATACTATTTTTTTGTATCACCCAAAGGTTGACTGGTAGAAAATGCCTAAGGCATTAAGTACGCTTCTGTACTTCTACCGAGAGAGTGTACCACTCTACCGAGAGACTCTAGCAGCACCACCTGTCCACCTCTCTCTTCTTGTGTGCGTTTGCCATGACTTAGAAGGACATCGTAAAATTCCTGAACACGTGCATTGTCTCCAAGCTGAGCATTAAAAATTAGCATTTCTAATTGAACTTAACTTCAGGTTGAATACGCGAGAGATCAAGTCGTGCCTGTCGTACGAAGCCTAATCGTGCAAGGAGTTGAGCTGTTATTTCAGGCTACTTTGGGTTGGTAGTGATGATAGTGAAGAGGTCCGGGCGACCAAACTTTCGCACGTAACAAAATGCATCTTGGGTCCTCTCGTGCATGTACCACGGACCTTTTGTGAAGGTGGAGGGGAGAATGACCATGAATGAGAATTTGTATTATTCTGCATAGAGATAGACGTAGTTCTCAGCTTTGAGCTTTCTTTGGTTGGACCTTATAAATACCAAACGCTCTGTCTTAATTTTGGCGTACATGTCCTAAGAAACTGAGTAAAGAGCGTACGATAATGGCGGAGATAAGAACCATTGTTTACCCTCAGTTGGATCAAGAAGCTTTAGAAATGCATGGTGGATGGTATTTTTTATGATTTGGGGTGCCTGTCTGGGGGTCTACATTATAGTGGGCAAAATGGTAGCCAACCTCTCCGCGACAGAACTGAAATAAGAGGATATTGAAGAGAATCGTACGCACGGTGAGTCTCGCTGATCCTTCGAAGTCGGTCATCATGCGTGCGTAAAACGATGTCTCTTTTATCACACTCCTGATCGACTAACACAACAGCTACCTCATTCATCGTTGGAGCATTATACCACCCTGGATGGGCTGTGATCGGCCTTCTATCTGCTCTGATGACAAACTTAAAGTGGTTGCGCTCGTTCTCAGGCACCGACGCGAGGACTGCTTTGAAGTTGCTAATTTGCGGATTAACGTTATGCAACATACTTTGCAATCCTTTGAACAGACCAGACCAAATTGAGGATGTGTCTATTTCAACACTTGCTTGTTGTTCACCAAACGAAGTCATCTGGAAGGCGCTGTTATAAGCTCGAATGTATTTCAAAAAATAGCTGGACTTCGAATGCTCGCCATTTAGTCCCCTTTTCCATTTGCGGACTTGGCAGTGGGTACAAACTTTTTCTAAGGCAACCATATCTCCATGGGCGGCGTAGTTAATCACGATATTGTAGATAAATCCACTTCCTTCTTTATTTAGCCGTTTGCTCTTCGATATCGTAAACCGTGGATTCATCACCAGATGTCGAAAGTTGATTTATGTCACGATACAAGCGATCTTATTCTATTTGTGCCGCACGCACAAATAGAATAAGATCGCGCGTTCTCTTGGATTCTGTCACGTTCTTGCGATAAATGAGCTTCATTGTCACTTCATCATCAATGAACATCACTTTTTTGTAATACTTAACACCGCATTTTTTTAAATTATCTTCCTCAACTCTGCTTAAGATTTTGAGGGTTTTGTTGGAACTTGTATTTGTCAAACGAACTATACGATACAACTGTTAGGAAGAAAATGCACAATGCCATCTAGGAATTTTAAGAATAACTAACTACTAACCTCTCCAACATGATAAAATAATTATAAATTTCCAAAAAGTGTTAATATGTAACTTGATTTGATTTTTATGAAATGTCATAGATGGCGCTGCTTTAAAATTTCCTTTATACTACTAACATTCATTAAAATATGTTTTTCTGCCCAAGTTACTTCAATGGCGTAGTTTTTATATTGTAAAGCTAAATAATAGCAAGGCTTACTCAAAAACAACATTTATATATGCGTCGTTAGATTACACGCTGCCACATAATGCGTAAGAAAAATAAAGATTCACAGCTTCTCCCCCGTAGGTGATAGCGTGATAATATGTAGCCTATTTGTTTTCCCGACCTCTCAGTAATATTCTTGCAAAATTTGAAGTAAATCCATGCAGTACTTTTTGAGTTTAGCCCGGACATACAGATAAACAGACAAACAGACATGAATTCTAAAAACTATATTTTTGGCTTCGGTATCGATTGTAGATCACGCCCCAAGTATTCTTTTAAAAAAATATTCAATGTACAGTTTTGACTTTCCTACGATTTTATTATATGTATATATAGATGAAGTAAGTACCTACACTGCTTACAAAATGAAAAATGTATTGTCCTAGAATTTTCTCAGTCAAGTTGGTGTTAATAAATAAGAAAATTCTTTCAGCGAGCTTTCCTCAACTTGTCAGCTTGAATTATGTTTGCTTGCTGGCTGAAAATGTGAAGTCGTTTATGGTATTTCCATTTGCAACACTCTGTGGTAGTATTTTTTCTAAAAGCATTACATTTTAAATGGAATAAACTTTGCACGTGCTAGTCACACTCGCGCACTGAGGGTTACGAACAAACTTACCTATGTAAATAGTTCAATACCTGAATTGAGTTCAAGATTTTTTCGAATCTCGATTTTTTTTTAAATTGTGACGTAACATCTAATTTAATATTTACAGAGTTATTCCTAATTTTGAACTATAAGAACTAGCTCTACTATGGGTCAGCGGGAAGTACCCTATAAATGTTGATTCCTTTAGGAGTGTTGAAATATACGTTTTTTTTTGCGATGTAAACGGCCATATCTTTTGTTTTCAATAACTTGGAAGTTTGATTTCTTCACAGCTTCAATGGACTGCACTTCCGAGTATACAGTATGTTAGGTTAAACGAGAGACTTATTGAGGGGGGTATTTAGCATTCGATTCTCGTCCCAAATATGTATAAAATGTATAACCTTGATATGTGACGCAGTTTAAAAAAAAAATTGTGGAAGAAGAAGTAATAGTGTAAGAACCAGACAGGTTTAAAGTATGAAAGGAAAATAGATTCAAACTAAAGGTCATTGACCCCCGCATACTCCGCCCCGCATATTGATGGTTTGCCAAATAAACGTGTTTTCTTTCTTTTTTCTTTAGATAGATAGGTTATTGGGTTCAGCCGTTAGTGAGCAGCTGAGCTTCATAAGGCAATGTTTGAGCTAATCTAGCGATGTATGCAGGCGAAAGGTTTTATTCGATTGTTCATGCATCTCGATGGTTCTCGTTTGATTCGTCTTTGATTCGAATCCGTCTTGGTCTGTTATTGCGACTGGCGCATGGTGCGTTCATTGACGAGTTGTTCCTTTGTGGTTTAGAGTTTCGAATGAGAGTGAGTGATTCGAACAATTGAAAACTAGCAGTCGATTCCATTGACTCGATATAATCGACAATCTTGATTATTTTGTAAAACAGCGAGTCGATGGCTCGCTTGATAGTTTATTTTAACGATTCCAATTCTATCGATTGTTAAAACATCTCAAAACCGCCTATCACTACACATGCCCCCGATTTCTGATTTAACTATTTTTGATGATTGTTGATTATTTCTCAATTCTCAATTTATATTTCAGCCAGCATTATAAAAGGGTTTGAGACATTCTGAACTTAAAATACTCAGTACTCGCCTCTATACGCAGAATTCCTCACCTCCTCCCCCCTGTTGCCTCCTGCCACTCTTGTTAGCCTGTATAAAACTGTAACGCGACTATTGGCGTCACAGTTTGGCGTCACCGTTTTCCGGTTCTTTTTCTTTTTAATACAGTTATAACGCTATTGGCTCATAAATACTATAATAATCGTGATGGTTTTATTACCGGATCCTAGAATACCGGTATTGAAAGCCCTAATTAAGAACTAATTGTGTTTCTCCCGGGAGAGGGCACTGGTTTCAATAATACCTGGCGGAGTTAGGGACTTCACTCAAGATTATTATTATTATTTACAGGTCGAACTGTTAAGTAGAAATTAACTATTTTAATTAATTATCCACACAAAATTTAATCGATCTTTCAAATTCTTTCATAGCCTCAGATATTCATTATGTTAGACAATTTATTAATTAGAAGACCATAAAAGTCTGCTTTTAATTTTATCAAGGTACAGAGCAGCTTTATAAGAAAATAAGCTTTACTGTTATCTTAAATTATAATTTATGTAAGAAAAGAGGAAGATTCTTTTTGATAATAATCAAAATGGCGTGATAATGTTGCAAAAAAATTATCCTTGATTTTATATTACTTATTTAAATGTATGCCATCAGTAAGTTTCCATGAAAACGTAAAAGTGAAAGGGATTTTAATTTGTTCATTATTATATCTATACCTATAGGTACATGGTATTAACGGTATACCAGTGTATCAAGTTCTATAGAAATAAGTTCAGCAGGTCGGGCGTGAAGAAATAACAAACATACACAAACACACACACTCACAAACCAATAGTTCACTCAATAGTTTGATTATTTGGCGCTCCGAACTTAAAACAGATACCTCTATGTTAATAGTATAATGCAGATAATTATTTTGTATCATATTAAATAAAAATAAAAAGACACTTATCGGTTTAATGATAGTGCTGTATTGGTTTCGTTTGCAGATTCATTTACGTATGAGTAGTCGGCACCGTAGAAAAATCGGCAGTTATTCTTGATATCACCGAACGTGGACCGAATTCCAAAAATCTCAACAGCAGCTGCAAAATATTCAAAGTGAATTGATCAGTTTTGCTTTGCATATGAATTGAAACCAATACCGCAGAGATAGATCAGAAAATTAAATTATAATATTCATAGCACAAATATGCATTCCAGCTTTTTTATTTATTCGGTAAACTAGATGCTCGTATATTGCCCAATATGCGATCGGAAAGTGAAATGATAAACTACTCGATCCGATGCTATATTAAGAGTACGATTAGAGTGAATTCCATTTTTGGGAAATATTGGCGACCTCACTTTGTTCGCCCACCAAACTTTACTCGCGACTGAATACGTAACTTTTGCCCTTAGAGTAACAGTGTACTATTAATAAAATTGGTGTCAACTTTTTTTTTCTACCCCTAATAAAATTAGATGTTCCCAAGTTGGTACAGCGACCAAAATAGGTGTTATTTTGAGGTAAACTTTCTTTCAGTGAACACAATTGAATGCAAAGAGGACTAACGACCAAGTTGTCCTCCACCCAAAGTAAATAATGCAGCAAAACTTTGAGAAACTTAGGAGTAGAACTTAAATCTCAACTCTCTAATTAGATCCCATGAACGGCTACGGTCCATTTGTATTTAAAATACTTCTTTCCAAATTAAATGTGTCAGTGGGTACCAAATGTGTGGGTGGGTATTTTATATCTATCGTTTGTAAAGACCTTCAATTCAATGGAACTTCACTGACCAGGCTGACTGGTACATTATAATTATAAGTATCTTAACTAAAAGTAAGCAGTAATAATTAAATTTTATGTTTAAGTACAAAAGGGGCTAAGTTAGTCATAGAAGTCAGGTCAGCCATTTGATTGTACGAACAGTGAAGTCAGTTTCGTCTGAATTATTGTGAACGACTAGTATTCTCTAGTTTTGTGAAGTAATGTGTGCAACTGAATTAAGCTAACTTTTTCATAGATCCGGTCCGTTTCTTAAATTCAAGTTATTTATTATTGTAGATATAATATGAAGTAGGTATAAAAATAATATACCACAACAGGCGTCACACGCTACAGCCTACACTAGTCACTAATTTTGTTGAAATTTCGTGAAATTGTTCTGTTTAGTAGATACCTCCGCATAAAATATAATAATATTGTACATGTTGTGTTTTGCTAAAAACTATATTAATAAAAAAATATGAAGCGTATACGCCTCAGAGTAACTTTTTTTAGAAGCTTTGCTTTGTGCAATGCGAATACCATTTACAAAAACTCTAAAGCCAATTGCTAAGCTGCCATAGTTGACGACTTCCACAAAAGTTTCAGTTACGTTTGGTTTAGACATGTCCTCTTTTATTCAACTGTATCATACATTCAAAGCTTTAAGGGGGAAAAGTAGATCGTTTGTTATCTGTCACCAGCAAAATGTATAGAGTTACTCCTATGCCTTTATCGCCGCTTACTTTATGTTTATCTGTATTTATATAATCTTTTACATTCAAACATTTTGTTATGTGTCAGAACTAGTCATAACAGTTTACTGGTTATGGCCGAGCAAAACATTAAATCGTCTTTCTAAATTTTCGATGGCAAAAAATGGTTACATTCTCCATTTAAATTTCTTGCCTGGGCTAGAATTGCAATATTTCTCGCCGTCCGCAAGCCTATGCCTACGGTTGAACCGGCGGCTGAGGCGCGAAGGACATGCTCTCACGCGTGCGGCCACCTCCTTTTCCAGCATTACTGCTTCACAGAACGAGTCGACGGCCGGCCTTTACCAGGAATCTGGACTATACATTTCATACAACTAACCCAATCGTTTAAATTGCTTTGAATTTTATTATCACAAGTTAATTTTCCATCTCTCGTAACCTTTTTCAAAAATAATGTGATATGAAATTCTTCTCAAGCGTGAAAAGAACATAATTATTACTTTATGAAAATATTGCTGGAATTTAATCTCTAAAATTTCACGCTTTTATAAATAAAAGTAAGGAAAACAAGTGAATTTACAAGCGTAATTAAGTAATTACCTACTTGAGTTTTTACGCAAGTTTAGTTTCTATATACACAAACGTTGAAGGCTCTGTTAACATATCTAAATATTAATCTAGACGAAATTTCCGTTTAAATTTATCAGAAAAGAGTAATTATTCATTTATACTAAGTCTCGATAAGACCGAAGGTTCTAGAGTGGCGACTGCACACCAGAATAGGCAGCTTTGGAAGGCCTCTCACAAAGTGGACCGTTGACCAGGTGAGAGTCACGGGAATGCGATGAATGCAAGACGCAACAAGCCTTTCGTTATGTTGACACTTGGAGGAGGCCGTCCATGTGTGGACGTCTTTTGGCTAAAATGAGAATACAAAAAAAAAAAAATACAAAAAATGTTTATTTCAAAACCAAATATCTAACAATTGTTGGTGATTGGAGCCTCCTTTTAAGCAAATAATGCCTGTATTAGGAGACTCCGCTCTTCCATAACTTAACAATGTAGCAATAATATTTTAGTTTTTATTAATTATACTTAAACTTTATAACTTTACAATTAGAATTTATGTTTGATGTTGTGTCGGTGTGTATGTGTGGGGTGTGTTTGTGTAGTGCGTGTCGGTGTGTGCGTGTGTCATAGATGGTTAATTTTATTTTACATATTGCAACAGCGCTTCCGTACTTTCATATGTTAAAGGTTTTATCCATTCTATTATCAATTTCTTACATTCATGTAGTTGTTTATTGTATATATATATATCTTTGTTTATCCGATTATAGACCTGTGCTGAGCGTTTATTATATTGTATAGCAGCAAATTTAGTCTTGGTTTGTGGAACTTGTACGATCATATCTTTCCGCCTCTTTGATAGTATATTACTATCATAAGAAAGAGTTTTGTGTTTTTTTATAATCATGTGTGTAATGTATAATTTTCTAACAGAAAGCAGACCACTATCCTGATAGACACTTTCAGTAGGGTGCCTAATTCTTTTAAAATACATAATTTTAATAAGGGCTCGTTGTCCTCGTTCCACCTCTATAAATTTTGTCTTTGCTACACCACCCCATATACAGTAAATTATGACGGATTGTGCTAGGGCAATGTAAATTTCATTTAAGAGGTTTCTGTTTTGGCCTACTTTTTTGTTTGAGGGTTTTGGAACGACGTGTCTCAACGTTTTGAATATCCAGCATAACTTTCTTATTCTCTGAGTGACATATTCGAGATGGAAGTACCAAGATAACTTTTGGTCAATTATGATCCCTAAATATTTCGTATGTGATACTTTATTAATTGTAGGACACGTACAATCAGTATTTGAGATTCTCTCACATGAATGAACTTTGATGCTAAAATCCTCATTTGGTTGTAATCGCTTCGAAACAGAGAAACAAATGTAATTGGCTTTTATCGTGTTCAAAGTGAGTAGGTTATTATTTAGCCAATTAGCAATAATGGTCATACCCATCTCAGCTTTGTGCTTAGTTTCGGCCCAGCTATCTCCAAAGAACACTACAGCTGTATCATCGGCGTACGAGAGAATATTTGCGTTTTCGACCTTTAAGGTACTGAGATCGTTTATATACGTTAAGAAGAGTGTAGGGCCTAAAACGCTACCTTGAGGCACGCCAAATGTGACATCCGCGTGATCACTGAGATATTCTCCTATCTTAACTCTCTGCTTTCTATCTGATAGGTAATCTTTAAGCAGATTGAGAGGAACTCCTCTTTCTAGCTTGGTCACAAGAGTTGGAACAGAAACGGTGTCAAAAGCCTTTTTGAGATCTAGAAATACCGTGAGGCATTTTTTCCCTGTATCAAGATGGTCAGTTACTAGCGAGCTGAGGGCAGCAACTGCATCTTCAGTGGATACTCCCTGTCTAAAGCCAAATTGAGTAGATGATATTATTTTAAATTTATTGAAGTAGTTTATAAGTCTCACGTTAATTAATTTTTCTAAAACTTTAGACAACGCTGGTAAGACAGAAATAGGTCTATAGTTATTGACATCGTCACTGTTCCCCCCCTTGTGAACCGGTGTAATTACTGATTGTTTCAGTGCTGTCGGAAAAATACCATTTCTGAAACAGAGGTTAACCAGATGAGCAATGATGGGAACGACTTCTTTGTTAACATATTTTAAAAATCTAGTGGAGATATTGTCCCATCCTGGAGCACTGTCCGACTTTAAGCTCATCAAAATGCTTTCTACTTCCTTGGGGTCAGTGTCCAAGAGTACAAAAGAATTATTTTGCGTAGGTGAGTCGTTATGTCGGTCAACAAGGTTTATATTTGTACTAGGCTGAATTTCTTGAGCTAATTGTTTACCAATATTGACAAAAAAGTCATTTACATAATTCACTGATGCAAATGGAGTCGGCATGATATTTAGTAGTGATGCACTCTGATTTTTAGTTTTATTTGAATAGGTAATTGATTTTATGTTTTTCCAAAGCAACTTGGTGTTAGTTACCGATTTAGCAAGTAGATCTCTTTCGTACTTTCTTTTTAATTTTTTAATGAGGCTATTACAATAGTTTCTGTATCGACGGTATGTAATTTTTAATATTTCATTATCTGGTTCAGACCGTGATTTTTGTTGCAGTTTATTGCGATTTTTAATACAGCGTAGTAAGCCCGGGGTTATCCACGGTTTGATGAAACGTTTATTATGTGGGATAGATGTTATATTAGTACTATGGTTAATAGCGTCGATCAGTTTATGTATGAGTTGGTCAGTTAACCGATTTGGGTCATTACAAAATAGAAATTCCGAGAGGTTGTTTTCCTGTAAGTAATTTAGCGCTTCTTCATAATTTATAGTAGTTGTAGTTTTATTTGCAAATTCTTTATTTTTTATTTTAGACAGTGTTAAAAATGTAGTGAAATGATCAGTAATCGTGGTTTGTATAATAGCAATTGACGCAGATGTCTTCCTTTTATTAATCCTCAACATGAAGTGGTCTAGGCAGCTTAGTTCTCTGGTGGGTAGTATATGACCAGGTAATATACCATAAGCTGATAACATATTGAGGTAACTAATACGGTTTTTTTGTTCATGAGAAGCTTCCGTGTCTTTGGGCCTAATGTTAATATTTATGTCCCCAGCTATTATTACATTTTTCTGTGTAGGTAATGAATCCAAGTGAACGCTGAATGAGTCCATAAAACTATCAAGGTTTGTATTTGATGGAGAGCGATATATACACAATATAATGTTATTTATTATATCCAATTGAAGGCATGTCGCCTGCGATAGCTGTACTTCATAGGTTACTGGTTTCAGTGTGTCTTTTACGTAAACAACTACCCCATCATTTTGATTTAACTGACGTGTGGTCACATAAGACTGATAGTTAGGGAGTTGTGGTATAGGTTTATTAGCATTCAATCTACATTCCGTCAATATGATCACATCGGTTTCAAAATCAAAGGTAGATAACATGACCATAAAATCATCAAAATTGCAATATATGCTCCTTATATTTTGTGAAACAATAGTTAAATCATTTCTCTTAATGTCAATATGTTTAGAAAGATTTAAGCAATCACATTTAATTGAGCTTGCAATTTCAATTTTGTCTATATCATTCACTGCTTGTAATGTGTCACTCATAAAAAATGTTTTTTAATGGAATTAACGTCATTATATGTTTGTAGGTATATATACTAGATCTAATCAAGATGTATGTTAGTGAAAAATGAGCTAGTGTTGTTTTTATATCTAGGAGTACGCTTGCTAATTTGTATCTCAATAGTTTAAGTTGTTTAGATGATTTTATCTGTAGTAATTGGGCGTTTCGTGTATTGCTTATATAAAGGAATAAACTGATATATAGATTTATTCGGAATATTTTAAGGGTGCTATACGTAGGTTTAGTGTTTATATAAAGTTTGTAAATACTGAAAGTGTGTGTATGTAAGTAAATGATAATAAAAGATGTATGGATGTGTATATGAGTGTGGATGTGTATATGAGAATGGTCTTAGATGTCGTGTTGCTACATCAAGAGCAAATGCGAGAGAGATAAGAGTATGGAATAATCTATTTTTCATAGATAAAGAAAGAACTAATATAATTTCTACCATAAAATGCATTTGTTGAAAGTTTAGTTCTGTACTAGTTTTTAGTGCTATACAGAAATAAAAAAGGGGTTTGAAGTTAGGAATACTTACAACAAAAGTTTGTGCGGTTGTGACTAAGACCGTTTTCACATTATCCGATCCGATATCGGTATCGGACGCCGATCCGATATCGGGGTAAGTAAAATGTATGAAATGTCGTGCTCCGATATCCGATATCGGGTCGGACAATGTGAAAGACAGGTACATATTTCATACATTTTACTTACCCCGATATCGGATCGGCGTCCGATACCCGATATCGGATCGGATAATGTGAAAACGGTCTAACGAACATCGGTGTAGCGTTACGCAAGCGCGGCGCTCATTCGTAATGAACTAGTTTATAGCCTTAACATGGTAAGTATATAGCCAGTCACACAATTTATTGCCTGGTGGGTTGATTAGGTCCAGCTTATTGGAGTTTCGTTAATGACTTTAGACGACTTCTAACCTTAATACTAAGAGCGTTTCCGCATTATCCGATCCGATATCGGTATCGGACGCCGATACGATATCGGGGTAAGGTAAATGTATGAGATATGTACCTGTCTTTCATATTGTCCGACCCGATATCGGATATCGGAGCACAGAACTTCATACATTTTACTTACCCCGATATCGTATCGGAGTCCGACACCGATATCGGATCGGATAATGTGAAAACGGTCTAAAGGTTCATGAATTATTTATAATTACGGACTTATCTTCTTGTTAAGGAATAATAAGCTGGTAGGTTTCATTAAATAACTACCTATATAAAAAGGTAATTTAAAAGAAATTTACCTTTAACAAACCATGCGATTAAAAAAAAACAATCCATGATAATTAAAAGATCATTATGGATTTCAATTAATTTACTTGACACGCTCTTAGGGTGGAACGGATATATTTGACATATTGATTGACCATAACCTGGAATAGCACATACTATGACACTTTTTATAATTATGTATACTTGGGATAATTTAATTATCCCCAGTATAATTTCTTTCTTTCATGCGGATGAAGCCACTGGCAGAAGCTAATACTAATTTAATAAGCGTATACAATCAAATAGTATTTGGCGTTTTATTGTATGAAAAAAGTCCTATACGATCCCATAAAATTAACGTCTCATAAAGAGATCTAGATTTTCGATAGTAGAACAGACGACATAAATAGTTTTACGAGTATTTAGTCAAATTTATTGGTAGTAAATAATTTTGTTTCCCGTAGTAAGGCATAATAAGCATTATCAGCCTTTTAATTTTGCCACTGCTGGGTCTGCATGCCTGAGTCATCCTCTCTAAAAGAGGGAATGAGCCGTAATCCACCACGCTGGACTAGTGTGGGTTGGTGTATGCCACATATTTTCGAATTTTATTTCATACCAAGTAGTAAATATACCATAAGATAACTTTAAGAGGACGTCGTTGTTTACAAACTTTTCGGATAACTTAATAATTATGTTAAAAATATTTAAAATCCTCCATTGAAAATAATGAAGCGCTCATCGTCCTCTATGTCGCGTTTACGAGTTTGTCAGTATTTTTATTTATGAAACAGAGACGTTCTGAATTGTTAAGCATAATAAAAGAACACTGTAAATGCCTTCTTTCAAGATTGTCTCGCTACAAACAAATGACAATTTGTACCCGTCGTTGGCAGGAGTTGAGTTTTTGCCCGTTTCAGCTTGTTACCCTCACTGTCGCTCTAAAAAAGGGACGCAATTTAGTTGTGCGCAAATTGCCACAGTTTAACTAAACAAATCTTTTGTAAGCTTGGTTGATTTGATGATGGTGCAGTTAGACTGGATATGGAACTTAAAAACTTAACTTATTTTCAAAAATTTTTTTTGTAATTAATTGTAATTGTCGGATATTCCAGGGACTGGCAAGTATCCATCCTTACATTGTTATACGACGTTAGGCAAGTATCCACTCTTACGTTGTTGAAACCTCTACGGTCTGAACTGAGCGTTTTGCCTTGTCGTTTATACCACGTACATCAAAAGGTTGGAATACTCTGCAGGCTGTGGTTTTCTCATATTATAATTTGGGTGTTTTCAAGGCTTAAGGGATGAGGCTCTTATTAGTTCATGAATCCCCGACCGGTCCTATGAGACCGCGGTGTTATTGTTTTACTACTGTGTCTCGTTTTGTGGGTATGTGATAGGTTAAACTAGTGTGTCTTGCCATCACCGACTACAACACTGCTTACCATCAGATGGGATCGCAGTTAAGCACTAGTTTGTATTATTAAAAAAAAAGTAACCAGTAAAAAAAGTATTCAATATTATGACAAGGTAGTAGTGGTATATTCCAATCAGCCAGCAAAGAAAAAATCATCTACACTAAGGACGAAGTTCCATACATACCACTCGTAGCAAAATACGGTGAAAATTGTATTAGAGCCCCGTTTGAACCCTTTGGTTACGGTACCATAAAAAAGAAACAAGTAACTGCCAATTATTTTTAACCAGCTGACAGATTGAGTAAGTACCGACACAGTGACAGCTCAGAACAGTAATAAGAGTTATGACACTACACAAGTAACCCGACAATATTTTACTAATTGGGTCCTCATCTTTTATACCGCATCGTGTCACCATCAGTTGAAAAGGTGAGTCTAAAATTAAATAAAAATCTGTTGCTAGAATAATAATAAGTGGCGATGCTCATCGATGCGGCTTGATGAATAGGTTCCTGTCTCTTAAGCCCTAAGCACCGATAGCTCGGAACCTACTCTCGAAACCGGTGGATTACTTATTATACCTAGACACAGGAAAAATGATCGTGTTTATCACACAAACATTTGTTTTAGTGGGAATCAAACCAATGACCTCCTTAGAATATAGTTTTTACAAAACTCTCTTGAGTAACTTAATGTAGAAGCATAGAACTAGATAAGCAGTATGCTGTAATATTGTAACACACAAGCCTTTTCGCCGAGAAATTAAAACAGTCTGTCACCTACTTCGAAGCCTTTTTGCGGTCGTTGACGTGAAAGCCCTTACTTTTTATAACCTGCCAGTATGCTACCCAGTTTACCCGCTTTTGGTTTGTGTGGCCTCGTTTATAGAAAGGCCTTATCAGTCAGTGAAAGAGGTGTGTTCTAGGAATTTGAAAACTAAAGTAGATACTAGATTTAACAAGAATTTGAATGGTTTTACTTGTTGCTATACACGGGGCTCACACGTTATAAATTTTATCTCACTTATTACAGCGGTCTGGTAATTATGGTCTTGGTAATTTCTAAACTAAAACAGAGGGAAGAGGAAACATTAACAGTGGCTTAGAAACTTCAATAGCATTGCGGATAACAATCACAATAAAAGTAATGGGAAGGGTTGAGTCACAAAGATATCCTAAATAATAGTTATTTTATCCCAATCGTAATTAATTACAGACAATGAGTTAGCATTTATAAATGCGTAAGTAACAAAAGAAAAAAATAACGTTACAATCGAGTTTTCTGGCAACAAAACGAGAACCATGCAAAAACTCGGGGTCAAACTGATTCAACGCGGCCGAGCTAGTCTGACATCACCTATCCTTGCCCTTGGGTTCGCGGACGGCGAGCACTGGGTAGCTCGCTGTCCGGCAGTCTGGAAATAATCTGGACCGAGCCCAGTCGTCAATGGCGCGTTCTGTTCCACACGCGCCTCAAGGAGATGTCAGCAAACTGTAGGGGCCAGGTAGGGCCGAAGCCTCTGGGGGGAACATGTGGTATTCCTAACGGTTGATACCGAGTCCCCCCCAGAACGAAGGCAACGAAGGAACGGGGTAGGGGTTTAGTCAGTAAGAGTCTGACACGCCCTCCCGCTCCGCCCAAGAGCGGGGGAAGTCATTCTGATGATTCCCCTACCAGAAAAAAAAAAAAAAAAAAAAAAAAACCTATCCTTGCCCTTGATTGCCTACATCGCAGTTTTACGTAACCAACAATTTGGCACATTACCAAAAGGTATTGACCAAAATTGGCCACTGTGAAACCCAAAAATCTTTAAGAGTAATTACTTATTAATTTAGTTACTGTATTCTGTACTCGTATTATCAAAACGAACTCTCGGGTTCGACGCGGTTAGGCCCCTATTTGAGGAGTGGTTGGAAAGAGGTCACGGCGTCCTCTCTTTCCGTGTGACGCAGGTCCTCACCGGACACGGTAAGTTCGGGAGGTTCCTGCATCGAATCAAGCAGGAGAGGACGCCCGGGTGTCGCCACTGTGTGGACCGCCCGGAGGACACGGTGGAGCACACGGTAGAAGTGTGCCCCGCTTGGGCGGAGCACCGCCGTGTCCTCGTGGAGACTATCGGGAGCGGCGACTTCTCGCGCCGGGCCCTGGTTCAGGCCATGGTCCGGAGCGAGGAGGGTTGGCATGCGGTCGCCTCCTTCTGCGAAGCAGTAATGCTCGTGAAGGAGGCTGCTGACCGCGAGCGCGTGAGGGAACGGTCCTCACGCCGCCGCTGCCGAGATCCCGATCCCGATTTCCGACCACCGTAGGCGCGGGTTCGTGGACGGCGAGCACTGGGTAGCTCGCTGTCCGGCAGTCTGGAAATAATCTGGACCGAGCCCAGTCGTCAACGGCGCGTTCTGTTCCACGCGCGCCTCAAGGAGATGTCAGCAAACTGTAGGGGCCCGGTAGGGCCGAAGCCTCTGGGGGGAACATGTGGTATTCCTAACGGTTGATACCGAGTCCCCCCCAGAACGAAGGCAACGAAGGAACGGGGTAGGGGTTTAGTCAGTAAGAGTCTGACACGTCCTCCCGCTCCGCCCAAGAGCGGGGGAAGTCATTCTGATGATGCCCCTACCAGAAAAAAAAAAAAACCCTGAACATAACTTTTTCATGTCGGGATGATCTAAGCATATTTAAATTTAACATCACATGGTCTATGGAGATCGAGTCCCCGTCTGTTGTATGAAACAGTTATTAATTTTTTAATTTGTTTATTAGACATGTCGTATCCAGATTTTAGAATTGATCACTCAGCACAGCATGAAGTGGTCAATTATAATGTTTTCATTTTCAGTACCTCTACCGGCGGACAACATAAATATTTTAAAATAATTATGATCAGCTATGTTTATCAGCTATGCTAAATAATCATGCGTACTTGATTTGTTACGCCATTTTTAATTGATATCTGTGCAGAGATTGTCAAATCCCTTTTTTACGCAATTTCATCTTGATAACTATAGCGCCGGACTCCAGCAGACAGCGGCAGACTTCTATCGATTAAAGATCTGTATAAACTACGCAATTTAGAACAAATTAGTGCAGTTAATTAAGCTTCGCCACTATCTCGGGAGTAATATCATCTCGTTAAAAACACGGAATTGTACTAGCATTTTGTTCTATGCTACATTTTAGGTAGTATTTATTTCCAACTAGTGGCTTCGTTTGCGTCATAGTAAAAAAAATCCAACTGTTCTAGCTATTCTATTGGTTTACCCGTATACCTATCTAGTTTAATAAAATCCGTTTAGCCATTAGAGAGTGAAAAAGTAATAAACATACACACTCGGCCAAATTGTAATGGGTTTAGAACAAAAATACTTTCCACACACTTAGCCATAGATTACAATTAACCTATCACGTACCCACAAAACGAGACACAATAGTAAAACAATAACACCGCGGTCTCATAGGACCGGACGGGGATTCATGAATTAAGAATCATTATAATCACTATGATTTAAAGGAATCCCAAAATTATTATCTCCGTTTTACCTCTACACTACAACAGCAATTACTTGTCACCAAGATCTATTAATTGGTAAATCCACGATAAATATAAAATGCGAACACGAAACAGGTAATAACATTTTTGTTATTGATAGGAGACTGTGAAAGGAGACGATTTTCCAGGTGATTTGGTTTGACGAAATCACGACGAGGCGCATGTCGGTTGAGGCCACAGTTGAGGCCTTAATTTAATTTTCAGAAAATTAGACACTGAAGTTACAATCGCGCAGGATTTGGACGTTTTGTTCCGCGGTACGAAATAAAATAATGAAAGACAGGTAAAAGAGCTTTTTTATTTTTGTATTTGTTTTACATTCAGTTTTTATAAACCGTAGAAATAGTCAGGAGGTCTGATAGGCAACCGCTCCTCGTAAAATACTGGTATTCAGCTAAATCCGGCTTGACTGGAAGCCGACCCCAATACAGTTGGGAAAAGGCTAGCTTTTTTACTATTTGCATAAATAAAGTAACTTTATGTTGTCACATAAAGTAACTATTATGACTAGTACCTACAAATATGTGTGTCCACAGGCAACACTCTTCGTGATTGATTTCACTGTCAGTACGTGCACTAAATTCCTTTGAAATATTGTGGTTTTGTTTTCAACGCATTCAAAAAGTGGCCAAAAATAAATAATTATAAAATTTAATCACTCTCAGTCATGTTTTTAATGTTTATGTTCTGCGAGTCTCCATGTAGTTGCTGATTTTGCATGTAAGCGTGTAAACACAATAATAAATGCAAGTAACGTTCAAAGCGAGCGAAACTAATCTTGAGGTGCACCAAATTGAATGCCGTAGTCGAGTAGAACAGAACAAATAAACTCTGAACACCTTGAGTGATCTCGTGGGAACTGTTCACGCTTCCGAATTTGGTTAACGTAAACAATGGCGCGAAGAGGTGAACTACGACGAGCTTAGCTACTAACTAAATAGTTCAAAGCAGACTTTGCACGTGGCAGTTCTTTAGAATGTGGTAGAATTAATAAAAGGTTTCATTTAATGTTTTAGTTTAGTTAAGATTAAATGTTTCAGAAATTTTTGAATTTTATTATCACATTATCTACAAAAAACATAAAAACATAAAGCACTTGGCAGCTTTTCCGTCTGCAATGGCAGCTGCTAAACCACGATTATGTTAACCGTGGTTCTGCAATCACTTGATCACATAGTGATGATGACTGAACAAATTGTATAAATGTTCTAGCTTTTTAAAAGTCAAGACTGTGTAGCCTTCCCTCTAATCTTATACTTATAGCTAACTTCTCTAAACTCTGGGACACAAATATTAAAAAGGAAATTGTAAACAAAATCAATTTTAATCCGTAAATCATTCTCGCTATTTTCCTTTTTCTGAACGCCTAGTTATTGAAACTGGCACAAAAAAAATTCTAAATGAATAATTAAAAGTTCGGCTGTACAAAAACTTCATCGCGCCAACTTTGCAGTGCATTTTGTAATGGCCGCTACCTCGCTCTAGATTTTCATCAAGTTTTTGTAGGAAAGGAAATAATAAGAGGAGAGAAAGCTCTAATTACTTCGCACAATAGCGCTGAGCTGCCTAATAAACTGAAGGTACAAACACGTTCCAGTAACAATGTTTAGCAGGTTTGTTCTCACAGCACATTGTAGAGGAACGAGTGCTTTGTAAGAGATGAAGTGAATCAGCACAATGCAGCGTGTTTGAAGTTTGTCGTTCATTAATAGTCTACCTTCTTAGCAATTTGCGTTCTATGATCTTGGGGTTCATTTTTAGAATTCAAACCCAATAGGCTTCGGCCTTGCTGGGCCCCTACGGTTTGCTGACATTTCTTTGAGCGCAAGTGGAACACAAACTGTAAGTATACGGTATTAGTATAAGCTTATCTGTATAAAGATGACAAAGGTGTAAATGTTGTAAAGCACACGAGGTTATTCTTTCGGATAAACATGAACACATACGCCATTCCATCGAGAGGGGAGAGTGGAGGGTACTCGAGCCGTCAACCGTTGTCATACACCAGAGGTATGTGAAATGTGTGGAGCCGTGTACTTGACGGAAATACGAGTATATAGGTGAGAAGACTTTTTGACCTAATTAGTTTAGTACAGTCCTACACTCAACTTTGTATGCACATTCGAATAAATGCATCTTAACCTGTGGCGCCCCGTGGGGACCGCCATTATTTATTATTTATTTATTTATTTAATATTAATAAATTAATATAAATAATATTAATAATATAAACTGTTATTGCTCTGTTTCTGTTGCTTCTGTAATTATACTACTAGAGCATAATTTTTCATCGGTCAGGTTTTGGTGGCACAATTTTTTTCCAGCGGTTCTCAAAGTTAAAAGGTAATTACTTGTTTACTGGCACGTTTTTGTGCCACGGGGCTCTACAAGTTAACTAAGATTAACTATATTTAAGCTCATCTTGACAAAAAATCAGAGACGAAAAAAAAACCGGGCAAGTGTGATTTGAACTCGCGCACTAAGTGGAACCTTTAGTACGTAAGTAAAACTAAAAAAAACCTATGAAAACAGTTGTTCAATTCCCGAATCGAATCTTGAAGATTTTTCGGGATCGCAATTTTTTTTTGTAACGATACTTCAAATTCATAGTTTTTAGACTTTTTCCAATACTTCTGCTATGAGACCTTGCTTTGTTTCAAGTACCCTATGAATTTTAATTCCTTTAGGAGTGTCAAAATAAACGTTTTTTTACGATGAAAACAGCCGTGCCTTTTTTTCGTCAATTTAGAAATTTGTCTTATTTGTGAACGCAGACGTACTTTCGCATTGGAGACGACTTTTACGAAAGCATTAAATTAAAATTAGAACCATGATTATATTTATATGGTTTTAATTTAAACTCAATGCTTTGGGATAATTTTATACTGTCTTGCAGGCGAAGCCACTGACAGTACCTAGCATCTAATAAGTTCTCACAAATATGATCGATAGTCCAGCAGCGTCTAACTGAAGATATTTCAAATTCACGTCACGTCTATAGAGAGATGGCGAGCCGAGACAATCCTGCGTAATTAAGGACTGACAAATAAATGTTATCACTACAGATTATGTAATCTGGTCCATAGAAGTTTGTGCCGTGTTATAAGCAGTAAATGTTATGTGAACAACATGGTTTGTTTTTAGATTACCTTTTTAAATATGTGGAAATAGATTTCCTCAGTGGCATCAAGTTAACCACACGGTGTTCTATTTTTAGGTAGGATATCATAGGTCTTTTCCCACTCTAGAGCTAAATGGGAGGGTACATCAGACTTTACTGACTAAAACTTTTTCCTGTTGGATTTTAGTCAGTAGAAGTCTGACACATCTTCCCAGTCCACCCAGAGCGGGATGAGACATCATTTTGATGATCTCCCAACTTAAATAAAAAAAAACCTAAATTCACACATTACTCGTACGTAGGTACAATTATATGGTTGACAGAAGCCGGTTTCGACGAATTATTCAAAGTATCAAAGTAAGAACGATTCAAAGTAATGAATGAACTGCTTCGAGAATGCAACAACAACGTAATAGTAAAAATCTTGAAAATATTACTGGAAAATCCGTGGTAATTTTCCACAGAGCCTTTCCCGTACTTACAGACACTCCTAGACGGAACAGTAACATTAACTTTAACTAGGTCTTAACTCAGGCCTTTTTCTGAAACTCTGACACTCTCTAGCGCTCTTATAAGAATATAACAGTACTAGATATTATTCTCTCATTTTGAAGTTTTGGTTTAACATTATTACTAATAATATTTAGTATAGAATACATGCAGTAAAAAATTTATAGTAATGTAGTGATATCTATATTACTATAAAGTCACTCTATCATAAAACGTTTGCTTGATGTGCAGTTTTGATAGTCAAATAGTTTTTTCTGTCATCCAATGCCTGTTTTCAAATTAGACGTATCTATCGATCTACTATTGATCATTGGCGTAACTACCAAAACTCTAAGCTTGGTGCTTCGGGGTCCTCAAGCTTGGGAGGCCGCAGAAACTTGATTAGCTAACCTCTTTTTAAACCAGCGAAATTTTTTTTTTTGCTTGGATCAAAAATGATGACTGCGGCGGAAACATATGCGCACGTAGGTAGATACGTTAATAATATTAAGGTGTACGTGACCTTGCAAATGCGATTCAAATTAGGACGACGAAATTGTTACGTTGATCAAAGGAAATGAAATAGGAAAACATGAGACACTAACCTGCGGGTTCACCATCAGCCTGCCGAAGACTGGACCTCCTTGCTTGATATTTCAGGAAAAATCACACACACAAACACGCACTTCTTAAAGTTTTAGTAAATAGTCCGGATATCACTCGCGTCATCGTCGGGCTTGCATTTGAAAACTTAATTATTATTGATTTATTTATACACTACACTTTTCACACTACACACACTATTCCTTTCCATTTTTTTACTACTTGTTTAGCATTTCATAATAATATTGTCTGTCATGTAAAAGTGATGTAAATGACTCGCGGTTCGACTTGCAATTGAAAAAGTAATAAAAAATAGTATAACACTACATTATAGGATTGTCTCTCGATGAGTGAGGTATCTCAAGTGCCAACGGCAGAGAAAGCGTTAAGCCATATGTACATGTTGGAACGGGGTGGGTTTATGGTAGGGTAGCATTTGCAAGTAATTTATACTTCTACCTTACTATAAACATTATAATAGATGTGAAACCTAACAATGTAATAATTTTAGAAACACAATCAAGTAACTTGAATCTTCTATACTTATAAGAGGGGTGTCTTCACGAACGAAAGCATCTATATTATTCATTATATTTTATTAATAAATCACTTTTAGTACAATTTTACTATATAATTTACTTCACTTTTATAACACATTTATGTCATCGTGATGTAATCAAACCAACTTCGAAGTAATTAACGTTTGAATCCCCAACCGGTCCTATGAGACCGCGCTGTTATTGTTTTACTATTGTGTCTCGTTTCGCGGGTATCTGAGTAATTAAATAACATAATATTAAAACTCGTTGCACGTGCGCCCTACGCGTTGTTTGAATTATTTGCGCTGATATACTCTATTCAAGAAGCTGTGAAACAAAAGGGTTATTTTAATGTCGCGATCGATGAAGTGAATGCGTTTTATGAAAATAAATATAAAATTAATACGCTGACAACACTTTAAATAACACTTTAACGTTTGAATCCCCAACCGGTCCTATGAGACCGCGCTGTTATTGTTTTACTATTGTGTCTCGTTTCGCGGGTATCTGAGTAATTAAATAAATGATATATTGTTCTAAAACAATATCTGTAAAACTTAATATAATAATAATTATTGTGTTTTTAATATAATAATAATAAATATTTTTCCTTTCGGACTTATTTGAACTTCAATTTCATCAACATAAATGCCTCAAATTATTTTGCTAATTCTTTAATAGGTTATTTTTTTAAATCGTTTACATCACACCCATAACATGATTTGTAAACTTTGAACTCGTTTTAAAACTATTAAATTATAGACCACATATACTGCAAATATTTTACACTAAAATGTGTCGTTTTGTATCAGAGTTATTATCTGCCATCTTTTTCTTCGTTTACTCTTCATTTTATTTCAAGCCCAGATGAATAGTGTTATTCAAAGTTATGGAACTATGAATGTTCGATGATAGTATGCGATGAAAAACTTTGACTAAAGTCTGGTCAGGCCTACTTTTTCTGGCTCGTATTGGCCCCCGCCGCCCGCGCAACAAACAAAGCAAACATTTTCTATCTAATTCGTTAACGTTTGAATCCCCAACCGTTCCTATGAGACCGCGCTGTTATTGTTTTACTATTGTGTCTCGTTTCGCGGGTATCTGAGTAACTACTATCGTTATTACTCGTTCAAAAATTTCAGATAGGTGGGTAGTGCAAACAATAATAATCATCGCAATAAATTATAATCCGTGTTTTTAGAAGACTGAATATTGATGTTAAACGCGGCTGGCTAAGTGCATAGTAAAAGGACTGAGTCTCTCCGAGGCATCCTAATCGAGCGCTAAGTTTGAACTGTCCAACTGCGACACGATAAGTACCTACTTCCACAAAGTTAGAAACTTGAACGGTGCATTTTAAAAAGAGATGTTCTATCCATATCAATACAGTTGGTACATTTTATAAAATATTTATTGTTGAAAGTAACAATTTAATAAACGGGACAGTGCATCTTAGGATTTACCTGAAAAACGTTCAGAAGGACGGGGTTCTTGATATAAGAACAAACTTTAACAAAAATATTTTTATTTTTACTCGAAGTGCACAAAATGTACCCGACGGGTCTTACAGTTCGATTGACGGACGGACACAGTGTTGCAAGGTTCGGAAATGAATCGATTCATGAGACGATTTAAAATTATGATTAGGAGTATCTTGAATATCTTATGATATCCTTAAGATATCACTATTTGATAGATTAGGGTTTAAAGTGCTTAGACTGTAAGTTAAAGTGCGATAAAGTTGATGACTGTTACTTTACGCTGTTAGTACAGTAACAGTAGTTAGTTACTGCTTACGCTGTTAGACAAATAAGAAATTTAACTGATGTAGAGACAGCCCGTTTAGTTTATTTTAGCTATTTCCATAGTGTCATGTCGTACGGTATTCTACTGTGGGGAAATGCCGCCGATATCCAGACAATTTTTGTTTTGCAGAAAAGGGCTATTCGTTCGATTTATAAATTAAGTCCCAGATGCTCCCTCAGAGATAAGTTTAAAGAAATTAATTTAATGACTGTGCCTTCACAGTATATTTATGAAAATATCTTGTACGCCCATAAAAACAAAAACATGTTTAAAAAGTACAGTGATATTCACAATTTTAATACCAGGAACAAACATAATTTTGTTGTTCCTGCAACCAGGCTCAAAAAAATAGGGGGTTCATTTAGATGTCAATGTATACGCTTTTATAATGGGCTTCCTAGTCATATGCAAGAAC
Organism: Mythimna separata; assembly: GCA_030763345.1. Classification (NCBI taxonomy): domain Eukaryota; kingdom Metazoa; phylum Arthropoda; class Insecta; order Lepidoptera; family Noctuidae; genus Mythimna; species Mythimna separata. The sequence continues at coordinate 2,190,003 of JAKKIA010000036.1, read as the reverse complement.
TAAGCCTTAATAAGTTCAAATCTTTTGCTAAGCGAAAACTTTGCCAAAAGGCTTATTACACTGTAAAGGACTACGTTGAGGACGTAAAGGCTTGGGATTGACCCGCTCCAGTGCGCACTACAACTGTTGTCTTATCTTCTTATTTTATTTTGTTTTCGATTGTACTATTTTACAATTTGAAATTTATTTATTACAATTTGACATTGTAAAATAATTTTTACTTTACAATTTGACATTTTTTAATTATTATTTTTTTTATTTCTGTTTGACATAAATGCTTAATTTGTTAAGTATTATTTATTTATTTATTTATTTATTTAAACATCTTGCACATAATGGTACAAAGGCGGACTTAATGCCTTGGGCATTCTCTACCAGTCAACCAAGGGTGGTGAAGAGAAAGCATGGTAGGTGCATTAAAAAAAAAACCTATTAAGATAAAAAAAACTAAATATAGGTAAAATAAACATACACAAATATTAATATAACATATACCTACATATATATGTATATATATATAAAGTAAAAGAAAGGGGTTTTGAGACGACTCCGCTATTTGTGAAGAAAATAACTCCTTAATCTCCGCTTAAATGCATACCGACCGGTAGCCGACCTGATGTCGAGAGGAAGCGCATTCCACAGAAGTATGGACTGTATATGAAAGGAAGAATGAACAAAGTCAGAAGTATGGGAAGGACAAAGAAGTAAAAGATTGTTAGAAGAGCGCAGATTTTTAGAATGAGAAGAACATAGATACTGAAAGTTTGATATAAGATAAGAAGGAGGGTTGGGAGAGTTGAGTAGAGAGAAAAGAGTAGTCAATGCGCGCAAACTTCTTCTCTGGCGAATGGGCATCCATTTGAGCTCAGTTCTAAAACTCGAAATATGGTCATATTTTCTTAAGTTAAATATGAACCGGATGCAGTTATTGAGTAGCCTGTCAAGTTTATCCAGCAACACCGCGTTAAGATCAAAGTAGCACACGTCACCATAGTCGATTATTGGGAAAATTAAAGTTTGCACAAGCATAGTCTTCGTCTTCACGGGCAAAAAGTTCCTCAGACGATACAGACACCGCAGAGTCCCGTTGACTCTTTGGCAAACACTGGAAACCTGACTTTGCCAGCCAAGCGTCGAGTCTAGATGCAAACCGAGATCTTTTACGCTAGGACAGATGGGGATGATGGCACCATTAAAAATAATTGGAGGAAGGGAGTTAACTACCACTTTACCCATCATGCGCGAGCTACCGATGATGATAGCCTGACACTTTGAGGGGTTTACAGATACCCCAAATCTATCAGACCAATCCTTGATAGCGTCCAAATCCCGATTTACATCCTCTATAGCGTCCGACAAACCTTCCACCCGTGTAGCTGTATATAATTGAAGATCATCGGCATAAAGATGATACGAACACCGAAGACAGAGAGTTATAAAATTTATGAAAATGGAGAATAGTAAGGGGGAAAGAATACCGCCTTGTGGAACACCAGAATCCAGAACACGCCAACTCGACGAATTCTCGTCAACGCGAACTGACTGCTGGCGTCCCCGAAGATAAGAAGAGAACCATTCCAACGCCTCAGACGAAACCATAAGATGGGAAAGGATGGATAGAAGAATATCGTGACTGACAGCATTAAAGGCATTTGAGAAATCAATTAGAACCAAGATAGTGACCTTGGTATCCTCCATAGCTTCTCTAATGTCACCAGTCACTTTGAGGAGAGCTGAGGCAGTGCTATGGCCAGGTCTGAATCCAGATTGAAATGAGCTAACAAGGTTGTTACGGTGAACAAATCCTGAAAACTGCTTATGGACGCAGGCCTCAAGCACTTTGGACAGGAAAGGAAGAATAGAAATTGGACGAAAATGGTTAGGTAGGGAAGGGTTAGAGATTTTAGGAAGTGGACGTACGTAGGCCATACGCCATAGGGATGGAAATTGTCCTGAGCAAAGGGAAAAATTAATGATGTGGGTAATCGGGGGAAGAAGAAAGTCGAGGATCAAGGAAATCATATAACGACTGATGTCGTCATGGCCCACAGCCTTAGATTTAACGGACAGGATGATCTTTTTAATTTCATCTAAGGTAACTGGAGAGAACTGGAATGGATCAATGATAGGTCCTGGTAGCCGAGAAATGAAATCAACCGTCTGTGACAACATTTGGGAATCCAAATGACAGGAGGTTGTGAAGTGACGGTTGATATCATCCAGGGCGATTGTTTTAGGGAAGTCCACATGCCGTGGTTTACCGATACCGAGAGTTCCGAGGAATTTCCAGATATCAGCAGGAGAAGAAGAAGATATGTTTTCTAGAATATGGCGGCGTTTAGCGTTGCGTATCACCTGATTACACCGATTTCTTGCAGCTTTGAAGAGAGCCCTATTTCCAGCACTGCGGTCTTTTTTAAACTTACGAAAGGCCCGATCCCTGCGCCTCATCGCCAAACGGACATCTGTCGTCATCCAAGGGGCGGGTGGCCGTTTAAGCTTAACCCTCTTGACAGGAGCGTGCTTGTCGTAAAGCGCAAGGACGGTCCGATTAAAGACGCAGAGCTTATCGTCAACAGATGTTGCTGTTGCAAGGTGGTCCCAGTCTAGTTTTGACGCATCCTGGCGAAGTTTATCAACATCCATGCGGGCAAAACAACGCATGTGCAAAACTTTAGGGGGGACTTTAGGAGGTTTCAAGATATAAGATAGGAAAATTAGGTCATGATGGGAAAAACCAGGTGCAGGCCACTGGCCGTGAGAAAAAACAAGGGAGGGGGTGGATGTAAGAATTAAGTCGAGCCACGTGTCCTCACCTGAAGCATTAAAATGAGTAGGTTTCAGCGGAAGGATATGGAGACTAACGGACTCGATAATATGAAGGAATTTACGGGAACGAGGAGTAGGATGAATAAGATCGGTGTTGAAATCGCCCATGATGACGCAATGTGCGTACTCAGACCCTACAGATTCCAATGCCAATTCGAGATCGGAAAAGTAGTCAACGGCCGGTGGACAGTAGACAACGCCAAGCAAGGTTTTGACACCTTTGACGTAGACTTCCAAAAAAAGATACTCGACAGAAGCTGTATAATTTGAAGGGGACGAGGCAATGATTTTGTATGGGAAGTCGCTACGGAGATAAATTGCTACACCTCCCCCACCTTTTCCCATTCTATCATTACGGATAAGAACGAAGCCGGGCAGAGGATAAGTGGTAGAGAGAAGATGTGGTTTGAGCCAGCTCTCAGAAACCAAGACGGCGTGTACATTGGCGTCAGAGAAGGTGTCAAATAGATCACAGTAATGACTAGGGACACTCTGAGCATTGATATGGCAGACATTAAACAGATTACCTGCTTGCTGAGTAAAACTCCGACGGACCAAGTCACCAAGAGTGTCAGTCAAGGATGCATTAGCAGAAGAGTTAAAAGATTCATTAGCGGAATAAAAAGAGTCATCATCTGATATCATAAATACAATAAATACTATAAAAACAAGATAAATAAGTAACTATAGAACTTAACTATTGCTAATATGCTTATAGTGCGACACCACTATCTATTCACCACCCACCAGCAGTATCAGCATAATACAGAAATATATTATTATACTTAAAAAAAAATGTATATAAATAACAGACCGAAGCTTACAACAAAACCAAACGAAAAACAAAACGCAAGTTGACAACAAAAAAACATAAATGGGACGTAAATCCAGCAGCGCGTTCCGAAATACGATGTCTTAAAAGAGAGTTAGCACGCACGCCATAACAGTCCCTAAACGCAATTGCCCGTAACTCGTTGACGCGACATAGCGACGACACCGTAATTCGGAACGCGGGGCTTGGCATTACGATACACAGAACTGACAGATGACATTGACAAGTAATGACAAGACAAAAGACAAAATTGTTCACGAACACAAGACAAAAAGTAAATAAAATAGGTTCACCACCAAAATGGATAAAGTTAGAAAATTAAACATGAAATGCCATAATTATCGGGTACACGAGTGTGACGCATCGAATACGCATACGTTAACAAAATCGCCCCAAACACAATATAAGCACTGCGAATTTGTGTTATTACACTTTGTATTATTTTGTTTTTCTTTTTTGTGAATGTGAGGACTATGTGGATTGCTTTTTTTTTATTTTTTTTAGTCATTTTAACTTATGTCCGGCAATTCGAGTGTTTTCTGTGGCCTAACCATTATGTCCTCTCTTTGGTATTGTTCGTCAAGTCGTAGAGCTCCTTAGTAGTCCTGAGTTGAGCTTTGCGAATAATGACAAATGCTTGCACTGACTGGACAGGTCCACTCAAATTTGCATGGTTCTTTCTTCAAAAGGCCATCTTGGACACTAATCTGCATGGTTCGCATATGACTTACTTACATGTTGTATGGACTTTAAAAGAGACTGTGACCCCTGAGTTTGTTTCGGTGTTTCTTCTCAGGGTAGTCAGTTAGGAAACACCGGCCTCATCTAGTAACAAAAAAAAAAGTCCAAAAAAAAAAAAAATAATTGACGTGTAAAAGAGTTTGAAAAAACCTATTTGCAGAATAAATATCATTTATCATTTACATAGTTCGCGCTTTTACATAACATTCGCACGCTAAAAAAAACCTTACCAAATTAAAACTACCTAAAAACTTGTGTTTTTTTTCTGTAGTTATAGTTAGTTAAATAATTTTGAAATGGGCTTAGTAAATATTTGAATAAAATACTTAATAACAGTCTAGTACAGTATGTATTTTTACGGTGTACAATAAAGAGTATATAAATAATAAATAAACAGTCTAAAAAAAAAACAGCTTCTAAGCTTAGGGACTTAATTTTCTTATAAATAGATATAATCAACGAAAGACCTGACAGGTTTCAAACAACGCGCGTACCTTAATAGAAATCTAATAAATGCTTTACCCTTAAAGGTACGAGTACGCTACGGCTTGCCAAAAATAATTCGGTTTATCGAAAACGAAGATCTTCGCACTTCGCTTTGATTTATTTTTCTTCCTCCAACTTCGAGTAAAATTGAATTTGCATATCTTCGAAAAGAGCAAGCGTTAAATTAAGGATTTATTTGCTGCTTCCAACCGACTAGGTGCAAATATTATTTAACGGTTTTATTAAAAGTTGAATGTTTTCCATTTCAGATCACTTTTCTTTGGAAGTAAAATCTAAATATAATATATTATATGTGCTCGTTGAGTCGGCAATTTCATCTTTTGGTTCCAAGTTTCTGCTTGTCTGCTTCAAAGATAAAGGAATAGCACTTTACAGTTAGCGTTCCGTTCTTAGACACGCGACCGCTATTGGGTCGCGCTACTCACTTAGTAGCTTAGTATGGATTTGTATGGAGTATTATGGCATATGATTTGTATGGCATAGGTCACCTGGTTTGTTTAGCACTCCATGCAAATACATACTAAGCAGTGGGTCGCGCAACCCGGTCGCAAACGAAAAATTCACTGCGCGTTTATTCGTTGTGCTGGATCCATGGTATTCGTTTGGGCGTCGATGTCTAACACAGCCTGTATTATCTTAAAGGGGAAGCTTCAGGATAGCCCGCGTTTTTTGCAATTTGCAAGCCTGTAGTAGGTTGTATGAAGTTAAAAATACTTAAGCGACTGTAAAACGTAACTAGTTATATAATTATAACCATAAACATCATCCAAGGTTCCTAAGTGTAGGAACGATTTTTTAAACCAGCGTTCCCACTGTGTCGCAGTCGTAACGATAGATAATCGTGTAGTTTAAAGTGTCGTGGCGTAAATGTAGTCTACGACTTTTATTGCAGTGACAGCAGATACACAATGTCGTCTATGCCGCATTGTCTATAATCATAAATACTATGTTATTGCTATGGAAATTTTAAGTAAGTTTACTCTCTACTGCAGAGTAAACTAATAAGTCAAAAACCTTTTCCTGCAAAGCATTCAAATCCGATTTGATTGTGAAGTCAAACGGAACTGCACGAGCAAATAGCGCTAGGAGTTGGAATAAGAAATGTTACGCGTCACTCCTTTGTAGAACTTTGTAGGCTTTAGCGGACTCAGATGAGCTTTAAGAGGCTACAAATGATGCTGGAGCGGCGCATGTGAATAATGCATGCTGTAGGCGACGGCGACGGTCTAAATTGTCACACAGTATGAATATTATTATCATTGTCTTATTCAGAACTTTAGAGATGGATGCATTAAAGCCTAACTTCTAGTTTGACATGAGAAAGTAGGCGAATACAGTACCTGCTCAATAACGTTCAGAAAATGTTTTGGAAAATTTGAATTTCAAAAGGAAAATAACGTATCAAACTAGTACATTTTCATATAAGATAAGAAAGTATGTCATTGCGGCCGAGGCGGAATCCTCCCCTAGTACCCATAAAGGTCGATTCACACATATCAGTGAACCCACAGTTCCGGCACAGTACCGTTACAGTTCCGTATCCGTGCTACAGTGGTGCGTCAGTGCTTCAATTCACACATATCAGGCACAGTACAGTTCTCTGCGGGTCTTCGTGCACGACGTTCCCTTCAGACTAGCGTTGACGTCGATTGTTTTGGTGGCACTCTTCAATAACACAGAATTAGCTATGATAGCCATTGCTACATCCATAGAGAATGTTTGAAAGAATAATTATCACTGATGCGGTACTGTGCCGGAACTGTGGGCTCACTGATATGTGTGAATCGACCTTAACACAGATAACACAGTTACTAGGCAACAATATACTCTTCGAATTGACTGATGGTAAGACCTTCTGGTTTCTCCTTCTCTTTCTCTTTCTCCTCCTGGAACGAGTGTTAAACAATCTTCTTCGAATGATAACCCGGACCAACGGCTTTATGTGTTTTAAGAGGCAGGGGGTCAGATAACATTTTCCACGTATTTGTCTATAATGTTATACGACGTACATACGTTAAAGGTTATTTATATAAAGTAATGTTTATTAAACAACCACTTACTATGTAAGAGAGTTTATAATAAGGATATAAAATGAGATGAAGAACTAATTTAACTGGCACAGCAGATATTACACACGTACTGTTCCCGCGCATTATGTTTACGAACATTATATGAACTATCTCGTTGATTAGAATGTATTTTGCTATTACATGATTATCTTCAGGCTATTGTAATAGTTGCTTGTAGTAAATCGTGTCATAACAGAATAATTATATATATATATATACATACATCATCATCATCATCTCAGCCGAAAGACGTCCACTGCTGGATATAGGCCTCCCCCAAGCTTCGCCACAGCGACCGGTTCTGTGCGTCTCGCATCCAACGGATTCCCGCGACCCTCGCCAGGTCATCGGTCCACCTTGTGGGAAGTCTTCCGACGCTGCGTCTTCCGACATACAAATACATATATATAGCTGCTATACCGCAGTGCGGAATAATCGAGATCTATACCCTTTTGTATAAAAAATAATAAGCTAGCCATTTCCTAGCAATGTAAGTCAATAATCATTCACAATCGGGCCACTAACCCCAAGAGTTTGTTTTGCGTACAGATAAATTAAGAGACAATGGTTGTTTTTTTTTTTACTAATGATGGTGTTTATCACACAAACGTTTGTCTTGGGTAGGAATCGAACGCACGATGTCTGGCATAGCAGTAAGGGACACTAACCACTAGACCAACAGGTTATTCAAGTCTACAATTTTCTTATATATTTTTTTTTATTATAAAAAACCAGTGCTGCGATCCCACCTGGTAAGCAGTGATGCAATCGTTGATGGTGAGGCGCACTACTTTAAGAGTCTATTCAATCTAGCCTTGAAGTCGCACCAATTAAAAAAATAAAGTACTTAAACAACAGTTTTCCAAAAGAGCTTTCAACAACTCAGAGATCTGAACTTGATGCTTCAATACGGAGCGAGGTGGTGACCTCATTACATTGTTAGTCATTTACATTTTTCTTGACTAAGTTAGAATTAGCATTTAGCGTAACGAGATGCGGCTAAATAACCGAGTTTTGTGAAGTTTATATTAAAATATTTCCCTTGAGGTTAGTAGCTATGTAGATTCATAAGTTTGAGAGGAAGTAATTTGGGTCGGGCTTATTTCTTTAACTGAACTTTCTGTGCGTCATCTGATGTATGACGACACTCACCTTGAATTAGTTTGTGACTTTGAGCTACTTAGGTATGATAAACATGTAAGTTAAAAAATACTTAAGGTCATGGCACTGGCACGGGGGCGCGGAGAAAAATACGAATGCGTTTCCACTGAAACGGAGTAGGGCTGAGTGAAAAGAAGAATGATGTCATTGGCCAACTCACGGTCCACTCCTTTCAACTCCACCCAGGTCCGCGATAAAGCGATTGTTCGTGATTTGAGTCAGCATATAAAAGTGTGGTCTTGCTCTAGTAATCAAACAAGTTAGTGGTTGGAGTGCTCTCATGCAGCCAATGAAACATCTATTAACTATTATACAACTAAGCAACATATTACTAAAACGATGGAACGAAATTTAATATCAGAGGTACCCTCAAGAGAGTACACACAGTACTACGTACATGTTTAAAGAGAGAACATTTGAGACATTAAGTAACGAGCCGACGCGTTGGACTGACAAGTTAATAGCGTCACGAGCAGCCTTAGTGCTTATCTTAATTTTGTATATCATGTAGCTTAAATGGTCGATCTTCAAGGTTAAGCAACGCTTGCCTAGGTTGGTCTGTGGATGGGTGACCATCTTAACATAACGAGTTTTCTCCGTGCCTCGGAAAGCACGTTAAGCCGTTGGTCCCGGCTGTCATTTGTAGATCTTTGGCAGTCGTTACGGATAGTCAGAAGCCAGTAAATCTGACTCCAGTCTTGCCATGAAGTATCGTATTACCCCAGTTAATGGGTTGTGGAGGTCTGGTAGGCAGCCGCTCCTCATTAAATACTGGTATTCAGCTAAATCCGGTTTGACTGGAAGCCGACCCCAATATAGTTGGGAAAAGGCTAGGCAGATGATGATGATGTAGCTTAAATGAGCAGTAAGCCGAAACGGCTTTACATGAGATATTTTGGAATATTCGTACAGCTAAGGAGTGAAATTCCCTGCCGAGATTTGTGTTTCCTGATAGCTACATAGGTTACGTGAATAGGTTACTTCTAAAGCGTGCTCCATCTTCGAAAACGTCGTCGCTTTCCATCAGGTGAGATAGTGGTCAAACGCAAGTCTATCAATAATAAAAATATAAAATAAAACTTCACTTCTATTTTATTTTATTTTTATAGAAAGGAACAACAAACAGCTACAATATAAGACTTAGGTACTACAGGTATGCAAAACATATAAACAATATTGTAGCCCACAGCGCTGCTCACAGATTAACTGTGGGATACTTCAATAAAATAAAATCGCTAGTATGACAGATAAAATAATAAATAAAATAAATTAACTATCGGGCATGAATAAAACAAATACAAAAGAAGAAAAAGAAAGTGAAGAAAGAGAGAAAAACCGGCCAAGTGCGAGTCGGACTCGCGCACCGAGGGTTCCGTACAAACCTGCAAGGTTTACAAAGTTCGTTCATTATATATTTTGTAATGTAACTAAAAATTTAAGGTTTTCGGAATTTTTCCTTTATGTGTGCTATAAAACGTTGCTTCATGCCAAATTTCAAGATTCTAGGTCGACTGGAAGTACCCTTTAGGTTTTGATTCCCTTGCGAGTACTTGCGAGTTTCAAAATATGCAGCTTAAATTGCTGTTTCTTTTGATTGCGTTGACATAGAAGTTTGATTTTGTTACAGCTTAAAGGTATTATAGACCTGAGTATTTGGTATGAATTTCAATTTAATACCTCTACGCGTTTATGAGGAAATGGGTAGTAAGTTTAAAATTATTAAAAAAATATATATTATGTGATGTAACTAAAAATTTATGGTTTTCGTAATTTTTCCTTTATCTATGCTATAAGACGTTGCTTTGTACCAAATTTCAAGATTCTAAGTTCACGGGAAGCACCCTGTAGGTTTTGATTCCCTTGCAAGTGTCGAAAATTTGCGGCATAAACGGCTGTATCTTTTGATTGCGTTGGCTTAGAAGTTTGATTTTTTCACAGCTTCAAAGGACAGTAGACCTGAGTAATTGATATAAATTTCAGCTTCATACCTCCACGCGTTCCTGAGAAAAAGGGTCTTGACAGACGGACGGACAGACGGACAACAAAGTGATCCTATAAGGGTTCCGTTTTTTCCTTTTGAGGTACGGAACCCTAAAAACAAACAAATAATCAAAAATAAATAAATAAATACTTATGAAAGTTCCTTAAGAATGAGACTTTTGAACTTACACGGTGAGCACGCAAAAATATCTATATGTTCAAAAGTCTCATTGTAGGCATCAACCATTCTGCGAACAGGTGAACGCAAACCAGAGTTGGACTTGCAAGGGCCAACTGAGAATAATTTGCCAGCGCGCACCTTTCGCTTTGGATTGTCCTAGGAACCGCATAACTTAACATGTTAGATAAATCTATGCAGTCAAATTTATTTCTAACAATATTATATAAATTCATAGCCTCTAAGTATTGTCGTCTATTTTCAAGCGTTGGCAGCTTGTACATGGAAAGCAAATTGTTATAAGGTAAATAAAAACCATAACATCTATAATGCATAGCACGCAAAAATTTGTACTGAACACGCTCAATAATGTGCTTCACTTCATTTAATTCAGCAAAGTTAAGACAACAGGGGCCTTACCATGAAATGTTAAAATGTCCAGCGTGCGAACTAGAAAGAGGGATGGAGCTACGCAACCTATATACCCTTTAACAGTTCAGGTTAGGATGTCAAATGGATCGCGTTAAGAGCTAATGTTAGAGCCTCGGTTTAACATAAATGAGCGAGAGGGTTTACTATGCCTAATCAAATAATTGTCTTAATGATGGTGGCGTGTGTGATGGGTCATTAGTAACCCTTCAAAATAGTTGAATTAAGTGGTGCTGATACACGCGTCATATTCATTAACGGACGCTGTCAGTTCAGTAGTGCAGACTGGTCATCTCTTAGCTTCCAATGGCTTATTTTAATTTCTTTATTTAGAATTATCTATTTTTTTGTTTGTGGCCGAAGATGGAGTAGGTACGCTTCCGTAAAAGTCAACTATTCACTTTTGAATAGGTAACCCCAAGTTGTTACTATCAAGAAATACAAACTACAGACTTCGGCAGGGATTTCTACTTGGCGTAGTTTAACATGCAAATAAATTTCATTTATACGTACAAGATCATAAGACCCTATCTTATGATCTTTTAAGGTCTGTAAAAAAATTTAATAAAAAACATTATAATTTCTTGATCATCTGACAGAATAATAAAGTTCATAAAGGAATCCATTTAAGCCAACCGGAATTACATTAAGAGAATCCTTTTATGCTATAACCGTTTTAAAAACCCATTTACTATAGAACGTTACATAAAGCGGAACTAATTTCATTTGTAAGCGATTTTCAACAACGATATTAAAACTGCATTTCTGAATAAATTATATAAATACACACATCAAAAGTGTCTAGGGATCAAGCATTTTTATGCGGATTTCTTGAGATTGAGATGTGGCTTTGTAATAAATTTATGATTTTATAAATTTATATTGATTCTTTTTGGTGCATTTCATAATTTGAATCAGGAACTGTGAATCAAATTCGAGTAAAAGATGAAAATCAGCTGTCAATATTTTCCCTATAAAAACATACAACGCCTTGAAGACATTATTAGTGCTACTGTTTCCCTACTACTGATTAAAACCAACGTTATTATGGAGCGGCGACGTCATTTAAGCAGGGAAGAAATGCTCAGAGCCGTGGGAATGATAGAAGCTGGTTCCCGGCAACGTACTGTGGCTTTAGCTCTGAATACAAGTCAGAGTGTTATCAGTCGACTTTGGACACGTTACCGAAGCACTGGTACCGTGGCTGAGCGCCATGGAGGACGGTATCGCTGCACCACACGGAGACAAGACCGATACATTCAAATCTTAACTCGAAGAGCTCCAACAATAACCGCCATGATGTTAGCCGTGAGGCTTCATCACTCTTCAGGGAACTTAATTAGCGACCAAACAGTCAGAAACCGCTTGCATGAAGTGAACCTTCATTCCCGAAGACCGCTACGGGTACCACCTATAGCAATGCACAATCGTAGGATTCGATATCAATGGGCTCTTGAACACAGAAATTGGGCAGAAGAACAATGGCGTTTCGTGTGCTTTTCTGATGAGTCTCGTTTTGGTATGAGACCGGATACAAGACGTATACGACACTGGAGAACCCCTGGACGCCAACAGCGATTAAAATCCTGCCAGGAAGTCCATCCTTATAGTGGTGGAACTCTACAAGTGCAAATCGGTCCCTTATTTCAGTTAATGCATGATAATGCACGACCGCACACCGCAAGAGTTGTAAGACAGACTCTCGCCGCAGCTAACATCAATGTCCTGCCCTGGCCTGCTCAGTCGCCAGACTTGAACCCGATTGAGCATGCATGGGATATGCTACAGAGAAGAGCTCTGCCGAATATGGAGGGTATCCAGTCGCAAGAAGACCTTTTTTTGTTGTTGCAACGAACATGGGCGGCCATTCCACAGCGTGATTTGGATGAACTCATTTTGAGTATGCCAAACCGATGTTCTTGTGTTGTTAGTGTTCGCGGTAGAAACACGGATTATTAATTGTTTAAGTTACCCAATAAAATTTTAAATTTGTATTTCGGTGAATAAACTAATTTTCTTTTTTTTAACATTTTTGAGGCTTGTTTTTCTCTTCTCTGATGCAATGTGACCATTTTAATATTACTGTGATAATCTTTTTTAGTTTTTTTTTCTCAAAATAAATGCCGTGAATAAAATAGACGTTCGTCTAACTTTGACTTGACAAAAGTGATGATTCAGCAGAGATCTACTAAATTGCAATCGTCACTTTCACGACAAAATGTGTTATTCTGAATACAAGCTATTTGTATGTATGAGAAATTTCTACCAACTGATTGATAGCTTGTCTCATCTCTCTGGACTGTATCTATGATTTATTTTGTATTGTTTGAGAAATGGTTTCTGAAATGTACGTACCTGGTGATTTTGATGATAGATGATATGAATCTAAAACTGTAATAGGTGTATAGCTGTATATGTGTATAAGGTGCAATACGTAATCAAAAATTAAATACAGTTTTAAAAAAATACAGTGTGAGCTAATTCACACTACAAAGAGAACACGCAAAGTCTTCTCTAGGACAACAAGAAAACTTTTACAACGAGAGGGAATATGTTAAAGTTTATCTTTCGAACGGCCTTTGGTTTTAGTCAATAAAATCTGACCCTCCTTTTCTTTCCACTCACAGCAAGATGATCAGTTTCCATTGAAAAAAAATTATAGTCGGCATTACAGCCAAAAAACTTCACTGTAAGGCATAGGCAAGTGTCACCACAACGTGTGAACCTGTGCGTTTATAAAAGTGTTTATATTTGACATTAATACTTTTAGGAAACTTTATTTAACCTGTTTAAAATCGCTTTAAAGAAGTTGTAGAGTAGCTTGTAAGTAGGTATAATTTCAGTGGGGCTCTTAAGTGCTTTAAGCATTATAAATGTTTACAAAAGCAGTTTATTTGCATTGTCTTATTGGCTCAGGCAAATGCTTGTGAAGCGGAAATTACACAATTTTTCTATTAGTTCTGCTAGTTAGAAAATAGTCGGTGCATTTTGTCATAGTCAAACGTTCCGCAGTTTCATAGTGTGTGTGGAAGAAGAGTGCCAGTTGCTCGTGATATAAGCTAATTGTAAAGGGATAGTTTGCTCCTTGTCATTTGTATAGCAAACTATTAAAAAAAACCGGGGCACCGGTTATCGGTACCGTGACAGTGCGAGTCGGTTTCGCGCACTGATATTTGCGTACAGACTTACCTGTGAAAACAGTTCAATTCCCGAATTGAGTTATGAAGATTTTTTCGAATCGTGAAAATGTTTTTTTTTTTTGTAACGTAACTAAAAATGTTTTAATTTTTTTTCGTTCTATGAGACCTTGCTTCTTGCCTTTTAGAATTCTAGATAAACGAAAAACACCCTATGAATTTTGATTCCCTTGAGTGTGACATAAAAGGCCGTATCGTTTTTTTTTTTTTTCGGTAACTCATTCTGTTTTGTTCACAAAGTCAATAGGATCAGCAGACCTGAGGAGTTATATGAATTTAAACTCCCATAGGTTCCCGCGATAAAGGGTCTGGGCAGACAGACAGATGGACATCAAGGTAATCATATAAGGGTTCCGTTTTTATATTTTTAAGTACGGACCCTAAAATGTAAAAACTGTGTAAAGTTAAAAGCTAAATAAAAAGTTGGACGATACTGCTTGAACTGAAAATGTGTGAAAAGCTGCGTCAGATACTCATAAAACGAAGACGTCATTATGGTGGATAAAACCTTCTAGCAGGCTGCCAGTAGCCAATATTGCAGCTTGACTCTTTGAAATGTGAGCTCTACATGTGACGAATAAAGCTTATTTTACGATGGGAGAACCAGTGAAGTCCATTGGGATAACTGAACAATTGAGGCCTGCGATGACATCTATTGAAAAGGTTGGCTTTATACCGCCATGTAACGCACTAGTGATGAATTTATCGGCAAATATTATTTTTACAGTAACTACATCTTATTTTTAAGTATAATATATTTATTTACGCGAAGAACACGAATTCTCCATGCAACGCTTGAAGTTCATGAGCTTGTCTGTCTTAAGACAAGGTCATGCCATTACGATGCTGTGTGAATAGGACATTCTACGAATTGAACGTTCTGCGAATGGGACGTTCTGTGAATAGAACTTAGTGCCAAAGGCACATTCTGCGACATCCGTATGCAAATGGCATTCTGCTTCAAATTCATGCTGATTAGTGCGTTTTACACAAAGATAACTGACCGCCTAAGTGCCATATATCTCAATCTGGATTTTTAAAGTCTTACTACGAAGATATGTGGTACAGCTTTAAGTTTTTTCCACGAAATTCTAACAAAATCATCTAGCAAGGCAAACTTGATGACAATAATATTCTGGGTAAAAATCACAGAATCAAATTAAATATTATGAATTCAAGCGTTGCAATAGAATCAGTTATGTCGAAGTGAACTATTTCCACAGTAAATCTTATGGTCTAAGATCCGAAGAAGAATTTTATACCTGATCTGTTATTTGATTATAATTAAGATTATATGCTAGATAATGCTTAAATTGATACATTACGAATAGGTTGCCGAGCTAAATTTGGTGCGAATGGTGTTAAACAATAAAATATGTAATCAAAAATTTTTCATCAACATACCTCATTTGTTATTTATAAAAGTCGAGCATTAGCTGCAAGAATGTGTCCCAAGGAACTAAAAAAATAGAAGTTGCCGTTTTGTTTTTGGTGCAAACTATGGAGTTGCCTTGCATAAAGAGCTAAGTAAAAGTTGATAACATGCCCTCATCTGTTATTTAATCGTGTTATATATCAAATTAAAGGCAATTTTATTCCTAATCCAACCGTATGCAGTTGCCTTACCAAAAGTGGTGCGAATCCAGAGTTGCCTATATTTAAGATGTTAAATTTTCTAAGTCTGATAGAAAAGCATTGCAGCAATTTTCCACACTCAAATGTATTTATAATTGTGAGTTAATAAAATGTTCCGTTCAAAATGTACCTCGAGATTTTTTCTATCACGCAAACGCAAATTAAATACTGACAAAAGAAAAAAGAAAGATTATGATAAACTTTAGGGTTAGATAGGGTTGTGTCGTATCTTCTTACAAAAATGCTTTCTCTTCACCACCCTTGGTTGACTGGTAGAGAATGCCCAAGGCATTAAGTCCGCCTTTGTACCATTATGTGCAAGATGTTGAAATAAATAAATAAAAATACTATAAGTAGTACATACTTGCGACAGACGAATTTTTTTTTTACTGAAGATGTGTTTTTATTATTATTGGCCCCTCTGTCATACATAGAATAACTTATAGAGAAAAATTTGATGTTGTGAAGTTTAAAAAAGACAAATATTATAATAAGAAATCAGAAATACCGAGACTTACTTCATTTGTATAGTGCGGATGAAATTAAGGAAATAAAACGTAAAAGAGAATGCCCAAACCCCATATTCATTCACTCAGCATTAAAAAATATCATAAAAATGATATTATTAAATGAAAGAAAAACTGGCCAAGAGCGTGTCGGGCCACGCTCAGTGAAGGGTCCTGCAGTTTCCCGTCCGTCACAATAAGTGTCTCAATTTTTCAAAAACTGTTCGTCCCATCAAGTTCAAAATAATTTTCTTAGAAAGACTTTATAAAGTTCTACTTTCCTGATTTTTTCATGTTTACTAAACCTATTGTTCAAAAGTTAGAGGGGGCACACACACATAGTTTTTTACTTTCGGAGCGATTATTTCCCAAATGATTGATAGTATCAAAAAATGATTGTAGTAAACCCCTATTCATTTTTTAATACCTATCCAACAATATATCATACATTAGGGTTGAAATTAAAAAAGAAATCACTTTCCACTTTACATGTAGGGGGGCTACCTGTTGTTGGCGTGATTGATATACATATTGGTACCAAATTTCAGCTTTCTAGTGCTAATGGTCACAGAGATTAAGCGAGAACCGACGGACAGACATGGCGAAACTATAAAGGTTCCGTTTTTGCATTTGGCTACGGAACCCTAAAAAGAAGGATTATGATAATCTTTTTTTATTAAATACAATATTACGTATCTGTATCTGTCAATGTTTAGATGTTCGTCCTCTATGCGTCCCCAAACCATTATCAGATTGTTGTAAAACAGAATGCAACTTATGTCAATTCTTAAAATCACAGACACTGTTAGTATCATAATCATCTCAGCCGAAAGGCGTCCACAGCTGGACATAGGCCTTCCCCAAACGTCGCCACAGTGACCATTCCTGAGCGTCCTGTTAGTATACACAGAATTATTACAGAGTTCCAGTGCCTACGTGCCGGCTTCTTCCTCTTTAATTTAAAAATAAATATTCAAAATCGGTTCACAATTGATAGAGAAACCAGTAAATAAAAAAATTAAATTCGGTAACATAATATTACAATGTAACTAAGCCTGCTTTGATGGGATTTTCCCAGAATATAGCAGCAATAATATTTTTTTTTTTTCACTTAGGCATACATGTATGAACACAAAGCACAAGCTAGCGCACGGTAACCGTTCTTGGTTCTATTAAGACCCTCGCCAAGGCTCGGGTTTTAATACCACTTCGATGTCAATCTCCCACATTACACACTTGTATCATAATCTACTATTATGATATTTTTTAATGCTGAGTGAATGAATATGGGGTTTGGGCATTCTCTTTTACGTTTTATTTCCTTAATTTCATCCGCACTATACAAATGAAGTAAGTCTCGGTATTTCTGATTTCTAATTATAATATTTGTTTTTTTTAAACTTCACAACATCAAATATTTCTCTACAAGTTATTCTATGTATGACAGAGGGGCCAATAATAATAAAAACACATCTTCGGTAAAAAAAAAATTTCGTCTGTCGCAAGTATGTACCACTTACAGTATTTTTGTAAGAAGATACGACACAACCCTATCTAATCCTAAAGTTTATCATAATCTTTCTTTTTTCTTTTGTCAGTATTTAATTTGCGTTTGCGTGATAGAAAAAATCTCGAGGTACATTTTGAACGGAACATTTTATTAACTCACAATTATAAATACATTTGAGTGTGGAAAATTGCTGCAATGCTTTTCTATCAGACTTAGAAAATTTAACATCTTAAATATAGGCAACTCTGGATTCGCACCACTTTTGGTAAGGCAACTGCATACGGTTGGATTAGGAATAAAATTGCCTTTAATTTGATATATAACACGATTAAATAACAGATGAGGGTATGTTATCAACTTTTACTTAGCTCTTTATGCAAGGCAACTCCATAGTTTGCACCAAAAACAAAACCGCAACTTCTATTTTTTTAGTTCCTTGGGACACATTCTTGCAGCTAATGCTCGACTTTTATAAATAACAAATGAGGTATGTTGATGAAAAATTTTTGATTTCATATTTTATTGTTTAACACCATTCGCACCAAATTTAGCTCGGCAACCTATTCGCAATGTATCAATTTATGCATTATCTAGCATATAATCTAAATTATAATCAAATAACAGATGAGGTATATTTTCTCATACATTTCGTCTATCGGATCTCGTACTATTACGTCTGTTAAAATTCTTTTTTTAAAGTTAACTTACCAGTGATATTTATCACGAAAAAGTTTTTATGAAAAAGCTCAGAATACCTTTTATAAAAAAAAACCATTTGTGAGACAAAATTAGTGGCATCGTATTATATTATGTTTTAACCAAAGTGTTACCAGTACCTTTGGAATGTTGATGTAAAAAGGTTGTAAACTTATTTTGTAATTTGCATATTTTTATAGGTAGACTATCTTCTGGCAGCGTATTCGACTACATGAAAGTAGGTTGCTTCATACAAACTTTGGAGCCTCTTTTAATCGCCTTAGGGCTATCCCATCACATTTTGAAAAATTTGAGTGCTCGTTTACGTCATAAAAAGAAACCATGCGCAAATTTCACCTCCTACCCGGAGGTAGTTTCTCTGTACGTTGATATATTAGTCAGTCACTTTCTTTTTTTATACTCGTATGTACTAGCTTTTGCCAGCGTTTTCCCTCACGTGAAAGGTTTATCCACGCAAACTTTAGTCCATCAAAGGTAAATTTCCTACGTCATACAAAGAGCATAGTCTTTACGATCAGCGGTTTAGGCCGTGCGTTGATCCGTCAGTCGGTAATTTAGGACAAAGCTTTTTATAAGTATAGATAAAGATAATGCTTACGCATTTAAAGCATTTACAGAATTTTTATTTGTAATTTTATGCGCTGGATATTAAAAAAAAATTCAATTTTTTTTTCATATTCATGCTGTAAAGGATTTTAAAAGCGTTTAGTCTTTTATTTTACCAACTGTGCTGGAATGTCAATTTGCACGCTAAATGGGATTCTATTTCACTCGATATTTACATACGTGAAATGTTTTGAATGTTGTACAGAGTATTTGAAATTCAACACGCAGATATTGTCTTTATTTACTAGTTCTATTGTCGAGTGTTTCAGTATCAAGCTCGTTTTGTTTTATTCAAGTACTACCAGTGGCTTTGGCAGTGTGCTAGTAAAAAAAATATCACAAAGGAACATACTCCTGGGAAAAAGTATCCTTTGTGCTATTTCACAACATGGTCTATCCGTGCACCAAGTTTTATAAAAATCCGTTCCGTCAGAGCGTGTAGAGGTAACATATACTGCAGTGCTTACACAAGCTATTAATGTGATCAATTTTGTGAAAGAGATGGAGCTATAAAGGATGTATTCCTCTATCTCTCTTCCTCGCTCACACGACGACCATTTTAACACATCATGTTAAGGCCTCTGAACTAGGTTAACTTCTCTCAACGTAAATTAGGTTCTTATAAATACTTTCCCATTAAGTTAGCTTACTCAGCCACTATACAGTTACTATGTAGTTAGCAATATTGCTCACCCCCTATACAGCGTAATAATTAATACCCTATTAGTTGTCCAAGTCTATAAGGATTATGTGTTCAAAATTTCAACTGGATCGGTTTCGTAGGTTTTCCGACAAGTGTAATCATACGAGAACAATTTTACTGTTTTATTAGAATTGTATATAGATAAAAAATACTTAATTGCTAGTTAGTGCTACAGTGCGTACCTACACCAGCAGATAAACTAACTGTACTCCCAATGTTTATATTAATTAACAGTTTATAAGGAAACCCTTGTTTATTAGTTTCACATACACAGTTTGTTAACTTAGGAAGTTTGTGTATCTTGTATACACCCACGTAGGATAGATTTCTCGAGCAACTAAAATTAAGTTATCAAGACATTGTTCTACTATGACTATGTTACAAATGCAGACACTATTTATAATGAAACATAAAAAAAAATACAAGATAAAACCTTTATAGATACATACGCAACATGCATCGTAATAAAAAGATTCTTCAAGCGAAGTGCACTCTGAAATAAAACTCACTAAAAGCACATACCATCATAATATAAGGTCGGGTGTCAGATTGATTGAAACATCACAAAATGTGGTACAAGACTGCTTTATTTCTGTCATTACATTTGTTATATATTGGTTACACACATAGATATTATAGGTACTTACATACTACATCACACCTCCCAGGGTAATTAAAAAAAAAAGTATTCGTTTATATCGATACTTTTTTTTTGTACTTATATTTAACTGATTATGATATTGAATATTTAATATATTGAATATTTCATATTATATTATAGAATATTTCATATAATGTAATTTTAATAGTAATTAGGATTTAATGTTTATGCCTGTTCCATTAGGTACATGTAGCATTTAAGTATAATATTCATTGTTATCTTAATAACATATTGTTAATAATTGTGCCACTTATATCTAAAATTAAAACAATATTCCATTAGAGTTTATAAACAATACGTGTTCTTTACTAGCTGGCAAGATCTATCCAGTGCAACATAAGTGCATATCATTTTACAATTCACACTCGCAATGAAGATGATAATCAGTAATCTAGGTATTGTTACTATACATAATTATGAGTAAAACAACTTCGTTCGGTTTTTATGAATTACATCACTTTTACCATTGATGTTTATCTCTACATTTGGGGACAAATCTCTGATAACTGTGTGAGGACCAGTATAAAGATTTGTGAGCTTATTACCAGTTTCATTTTTAATTAAAATTTGATCATTTGTCTTATATTTTATAGGGCTTACATATTGATCATATCTGCTTTTTCTTTCTAATTTCGAATTAATTAAGTTTTTCCGTGCTTCTGTTTGTGAAACTTGCAATCTATATTTAAGTTCAAGGGGATAACTGTCATAATTGTAGAGTGGTTCTACTGTTCTTAAAAGATTACTTGGTAAGTTACATTTCTTTCCGTATACAAGCTCGAAAGGAGTAAATTTCGTTGATGAATGTACTGTGGTATTGTATGCGAACGCCCAAAACGGTAACCATGAACTCCAAGAGTCCGGCCTGCCATTGATGTGTATTCTTAAAAAGGCCCCTAGGGATTTGTGGGTATTTTCTAGAGCACCAATGCTCTGATGATGGTACGCTGTTGAGTTCAATTTAGAAATGTTAAGGATTTCACATACCTTCTTGAATGTTTCCGACATGAACTCCGCACCTCGGTCAGTAGCGATTTCCCGCGGCACCCCGTGCTGAAGAATGAAATTATTGACGAACACCCGAGCTACTTCAGCTGACGTTTTACTCACTAGTGGAAAGGCACATACATATTTTGACAGTTCGCACTGAAGAGTTAAAATATATGTGTAATTATTATAATCTCTGTCGAGTGGACCTACTATGTCTAAAAATATTTTTTCTAACGAAGTTTGAGCTGTTGTGGTTATTATCATGGGTTCCTTTACTATAACAGTATACTTTTGTTTTTGGCAAGTAGAGCATCTTTTAACGAAGTTAGTTATATCTTTTTCGAGACCCGGCCAAAAATAATATTTTTTAATGTTGTTAAACATTCTTCGGATGCCTGCGTGGCCACTTGTCGGTAATAAGTGGAAGTCATTTAAAATGACTCGCCTATCTTCTAAATTATCTACTCTTTCTACATCATTTAAAATACATAACCGCGGTCCTTTCCATGTAGTATGTCTTTTAATCTCATTTGTTAATTTCTTTACAAATATGTTATTGTATTTATTTTTTACAAAATATATTTCATTTATGTTATTATCATTGCAAAAATCGTACATCGCCCTCACAAATACGGCTGGCGTCAGTTGTGATCGAGCAGATGGATTTATATACAACATCATTTTTTCATGGTCATATGAAAATGTACTATTTTCTTTAGATATTCTATTTGTTTCTCGCAGCCTCAATAGGCATGTTTTATCAATGAATTGCAGCTCCACTGCATTATTAGGTTTATTTATAGTTTCCACAATCCTTGGTTGGCCCGGGACACAGTTTTCTACGGTGGTTTCGGGAACCTGAGTAGTTATTCCTAATTGTTTGCTTTGTGCTCGCGTCATTACAAATAAACATTCATGCATGCTTTTTAAATCCTTCGATGATATCGATATTCGAGATAAGGCATCGGCAGCAGCATTTTGTTTACCTTTGACGTATTCAATTAAATAGTCATACTCTTCTAAACATAGTCTAAATTTGAGTAATCTACTTGACGGCTCCTTTAAACTAAATAGATATACTAATGGTTTGTGGTCGGTGATTATTTTGAATGAACGGCCGTACAGATAGGGTCTAAAATGCTTCACGGCCCATACTATAGCCAGGAGTTCCTTTTCAATCGTCGGGTAGTTCCGTTCAGCTTTGTTTAGACTCCTACTGGCGTAAGCGACTGGCCGACCATCGGCATTGGATAAAACCGCTCCTATTGCGTAGCCTGACGCGTCAGTTTGTACAATAAACTGATTTTTATCTGTTAAATCTGGGTACTGTAAAACTGGAGGCGTAGACATACATTTTTTAAGCATGTCAAATGACTTTTGTGCGTCATTATTCCAAATGAATTGAACATTTTTCCTACATAATATATTTAAGCTGTTTGCAATTTCGGCAAAATTTGGAATAAATTTGCGATAATAATTAGCTAAAGCTACAAAACGCTTTACTTCGTCGGTGTTTTGCGGAACTGGATAGTTTTGTATAGCGCTAATCTTTTCTGGATCGGGTAGTACACCTTTGTCTGTTACGACGTGCCCTAAATAAAGCATTTCTTTCTTAAGGAAGTCGCATTTCATTGGATTTAATTTTAAATTAACACTGCGCAATCTTTCTAAAACTTCGATTAAATTTTGGTTATGGTCCAATAAGTCCCGCCCCATTATAATCAAATCGTCCTGGTAACATAAACATTTTTCGTAATTAAGGCCCGCCATTGCCATGGTCATCATTCGGGCAAATGAGTTAGGACTTGTCTTAAGACCCATTGGCATTCTAGTCATTTGAAATTGGCCGGAATGAAAAGCTGTGAATTTCCTGCTATCGGGTTCGAGTTCCACATTATAAAAACCTTGATTTAAGTCTAAGTGTGTGAAATAAATGCAACCCGAAAGAGAGTCCAATATTTCATGAATATTTGGCAGAGGGAATTTATCGTTTTGTATACAATTATTTAACTTTCGATAATCAATGACTAGACGCCATTTTTTCTCTCCGTTTGATTTCTTTGGTACTAACAGAACGGGACTAGACCATTCGCTATTACAAGGTTCAATTATACCTTGTCCCAGCATATGGTCAATTTGTTTCTGTATTTCCCCTTTTTGTGCATGTGGGAGCCTATAAGGTTTACTGTATATTGGTCTAGTACCGGGGCTTATAGTTATTGAATGTTTATATATATTTGTTGTAGTGAGCCGGTCTCCTTCAAAATAAAAGATATCATTATACTTTGCACATATGTTTCTAATACTAATTTGTTCTTCCTTATTTAAATGACTTAAATTTAATAAAGGCAGCAGTTTTTTGACTCGTTCTGCATTTTTAACAGACTTGTCAAATATACAGATATTGTAATCACTTGCTTTCTGTATATTTGGTTGTATATTATGCAAATTATAATCATTTTCAGTGGTATTTAAGATTCTAATTGGTATCTGGCCATCAACAGGAGTTGCCAATGTACTTGCTAAAAATACTCCGTTTCCTATTTCCGCCGCGCACACTACACAATCCTCCGATATGTCGGTAGCAATATAATGTATACTTTCGGACCTAGCCGGTATTGTTAGCGTCTCATTACGTAAGGAAATTGGTAATTTTATTTCTTTATTATTATTATATATAGTCAATGACTTATCTCTGAAATTAATAATCGAATGATATTTGCTCAAAAAGTCTTGGCCTAAAATTCCACTAGCCTTACAAGGTAAGGATTCGAATACGTAGAATTTATGATTTAAAGTTTGGTCACCAGCTCTCAATTGAAGATAAACAAAACCGATCGCCTCAATTTTTCCACCAATACCGCTGACAACAAGCTTTCCTTTTTGGATGGGTACATTCAACTCACAAATGTGTTTATGTTTTACGCCCGATAAGGAAGCACCAGTGTCGATTAGCCATGTGTAAGTAAGATTATTATGTTTAGAATTTAATGATATATGATATATGCTACTACATGACATCATTACACTTTTATTCACGAAAAAACTCTTCTGAATTATCATGGTTACTGTCTGATTGACTTTCTCGCGGGTTTGCGTCTGTCAAAATATGCATACGTTGTTCCTGTTCCTGGTTGGCTTGGTTAATAAAAATCCTACCTCTAGTTCCACGGTTTGATGTACCACGGCCGCGAGCTCTCCATCCCCCGCGACCTGTTTGCGATATTCGGTCATCCTTTCGTTCCACCGGTGGGGTTGAATGTCCTCGTCCTCGTGATACCCCCTGACCTCTGTAATTCCTGTGTTGGGAGTAACTGTTATTTCTACGCATAAATAAAATATCACCAGACATGGACGGTGTTGCAACTTCCTCATCGACCGCTGATTGTATAGCTTCACTTAAAGATGTAAACTGACGTGCTGCTATTATAGTGCTTAGCCGGCGATTTCTCAATCCGTCCGCAAAACTTTTAATGGCTAATTTTTCGTTTATAGGTTTCAATATTCCGAAGTTAGACTCATTGCCGTCGGATTGGGAAATCGTCAAGTCAACAAACAAATCAGTTATCTGTTTACCGTAGTCATCTATAGAAAGTTCATTTTGTTTCAAATTGTACAATTTGTGTTGAAGAGCCGTTGCTGATTTTTTTGGCAACAGGCTGGTTTTCATAGCTTTGACTAATTCATTTACACTATCATACTTTGTATTAAGTTTTAGTTTAGCAGACTGCGAAAGTCGGCTTTTTAAAACAAAATTTATTAATTTAATTTGACCGTCTGAGTCGAGTTCCGTTTGGTAATACTCTATCCCATCAATAAGCTGTTTTGTATTTGTGCCCTCATAATTTAAAACTGGTAATAAGCTCAAGGCGATTTTTAAATCAAATTTAGCCATGTTTAATTCTATTATCGATCCTTCAGTCGATGATGAACTACTACATAAATCTAAGATACTGTCATACAAGCCAATGAAATCTTTGTTTAATTTATCTATTTTACATAATTCCTCGTCTTTTAATCCAGTTTTTAGCAAACTAAAACGTTCTAAACTCTCGTTGAAAGTACTTAGTAAGTTATCGGCCTCCTTTAACTTTTTCAAAATTACTTCACCTTTTCTTCTACTTGGCCCTATTTTTATTAAATATATTGTTATCTTACCAAGGTCATTGTATAACTGTTGTAACTCTTCATACATTACTGTTCCTAATACTTATATAGTTCACATACTTATTTCACGATTATGTCTTCACTGTTAGGGCACGCGCACACAGTCCAACTTTGGATTGCCGCACTTTCACACGTTTATTAAAACACAGAACTCACAAGAACACTAGCTGAATCGTAGATTTTGTGGCATATCTTCGCGTTGTCACGGACCCTTATTGGAAGCATGGACCCGACACTCCTCGCTTGCAGGCATGCTACAAGCACCGCCGCGGTACCTTCTGGATCGATCCAAGGAACGCCTGAAGATATGTCTCGTTATCTGCTCTCGCGCCCAAGACTCATGACATCTCTTGTAAATTCTATACATGAAGTATAGCGCACCCAGGAATAGAATCGTGCAAATGATTGTTAACACGATACTTATAGCCGATAAATGAAATTTAAATTCCTCCACCGTGGCGGCGTTTTTACTAGCGCTATTTTGATTGAGAAATACCTCTTCATTGGTTACTTTTGAGTTACACATGATGAAAGTCACTTTTGTTATTGCTCTCTCTTGAAGAATTCGTACGCAGCGCAAAGTCTACACTAACCACGAACATGATTCAAGCCCTGTTTAGTGGCAGAGTCGCCATATAAGGTCGGGTGTCAGATTGATTGAAACATCACAAAATGTGGTACAAGACTGCTTTATTTCTGTCATTACATTTGTTATATATTGGTTACACACATAGATATTATAGGTACTTACATACTACATCACAATAACTTGCGAATTATAAACAAAGGAGACCTTTTTCGAAGGTGCACGATTTTTAAATTACCTGCCTAGTCAAATCGATAATTATAAGATGGTTAGTATAGTTAGTAAATAAAAAAAAACAATTAAAACTAGTTTCTACCGCTCAAATTATTTGTCAAAGACAATGAAAAAATAAACCAATTACTTCTGGTAGATAACGTCAGATTGTCATAACAAATTAACCACAAAACGAACCCGACCACATGAGGCAAATACAGTTCACACTTGTATTCATCTGCATACATCTCACTCACACATACCGTAGTGCTGCACTATAGATTCACTTCCGATAGCCACTGCCGCCCAGCATCGTGCTCGTCACACTAGATACAAAGCAGCGCATAATATATTGTTCCACGGTATTCATGATTTTCAGAATATAAAACTGAAAATGTAACAGCTATTTTTATTTTATGTCCTTCCATATAAATAACTTCTGTGCCCCCTTTGACGAGTGATATAAGTCGAGTTGTACCCTTTTTGCCATTTTTACATAGGTCTTATCCAAAAACAATTACGATATTTTGGTCTAACTCACGTTCTTCTATCTGTCATAGTTTTGGAGATAATTTTCTGCATAGTGATATAATTCAAAGGATTTTGAAACAAATTGTGGGTGTAGATGACAGTCAGATACAAAATTGCATGGGTTAGGTATCCATGCTATTTTGCATCGTACCTTAAATGTGCAAGGCATTTTTCAGTATTAGGTAGATACTGTTGCTGTGTGTTAGGTAGGTACTGTTTTTAAGTAGATACATATAGATTCAATAAAAAGTGTCAGCAGTGTGTTTTTGTTGGCTTTTTTGATCATTTAGATGGCAAAAAAACGTTTGCCATCTAAATGATTCGCTTTAATCATTGTCTATGTTAACACTTCAAGTTTTAGGCTTCACAAAATCTGTTGCTTTTTATGGAATATCTTTTTCATTGAATCTTCGATTCGTTTAATAAAATATAAGCCTGACTCACTGCCACTCCATCAATATTCGTAGTCTGTTTATCTTTCAAGTACTAGCAATTCATCAAGCTCCAATTCTAATCTCCTAAAGGCGCCTAACTGTCTACAGATACCAAAATAGCTTCTTTTTGTTTCAAGGCGATAGATTTTTCTGAGTAAAACCTTTACGTGTTGTATAATGCTATGATGGTGACGGGTCATGCTTTAAAGTTTTTAAACTATAATGACGCCGTCTTTCTGTGCTAAGTGACCTACGCAATGGCTGTTGGAAGTTTAACCGCAGTAGCACCGGTATGAAGAAACATAAAGTGCGCGTCATCGTCAAAACCTTGCATCACTGCTTGATGGTAAGCAGTGATGCAAGGTTTTGAGGTAAGATCGCTATCAATCACTGGTTTAAGTTCCATAAAAAAACAAAAGTGGCGTCCTGAAACGTTGGAACGTTATCCGTTTTTCCATCAACCGTCGTGTAAACCAAGACCTAATAAATTTTATCTTCCGAAAAGGCACCGCACTGAAGAAATCTCATGCAAAGTTTGTGTATTAAACATTTTGTACACAAATACCAAAAGCATGCTGTATTTGAGCAATTAATTGCTAAACTTAGGTGCAGCAAAGGCTCCCTCTTGAATAAATTTCTAATTTGTTCCAGACGCTTCCTCAATGCCGACAAGTCAGGACTATGAAAATTAAACTCGCGTTTTGATTAATATTTTGAGGTCTGCAACAACGGACAAGTGGTAATAATTATGTACGTACAGGAGATAAAGGTACAGTAAAGGATATATTATTGTAATCGATTCTTACACAATACATATCTGTAGCTAGCATTATGTTCAAATAAATGGAAGGCTTTATACAGCAGCAGTAAAGTGTTAACTAAGGCACCTTATAGACACGAGCAGATTAAGAACCAACATGTGTTATAGTTTTATGGTTTTTAGGGCATATAAAAGCTAGTTTTTAGTTTTTACTTTATAGTAATATCTCTTTAACCTATCAATACCCGCGAAACGAGACACAATAGTAAAACAATAACAGCGCGGTCCAATGAGACCGGTCGAGGATTCATGAATTAAAACTCGCATTCGTATTATTTTTTAGCGTGTTCTTTCATTAGATACTCACCTTATACGGACGTATAAAAAAACTTAGTCTATTAGATTTCCTGTATTTTAGCTTAGTTGTAATGATGGCGATAACAGTTTAGTTCATCTATAAATCTCACATTTTTATAAGTAACACGCCTACATTAATTGGTCACATCAGTCTCATAAAGTTTGAATTAAACAATTAAATTAAGACTATCAAAGGGTCAAAAGTTTAGACATCTCGACTTATTTACTTTTCAAATAAATTTCTTCTTACTTTGAATGAAATCTCCGTTATCTACATAATTATTATTAACTAGCTGTGCCCGCGACTTCGTTCGCGTGGATGTCGGAACTTAACAATGTATTTTTTATTGCGAAGCGCTGTTGGAGGATACCGATACAAATATAATTTATTTATTCTAGTCGTTTTTTATAAACAACATTAGCTGTGGAACTATAGAGCGTACACAAAAAGATTATTGAGGTTGTTTACCCGTGAAAGAGCTACGTATGCGTACGACCATGGGAAAAGCATTATTAGCAATATTTAGGTCTGCCCCCGTAACAGATAATGTCTGGCCCTGACTTTATTAATCGTCATGGTATAACAGACACTAACTGGGAATTGCACTCGTTTGAAAGAGAAAGGAAAGTTGTTAGGAATTATAGTATTCTTGGAATAATAATTATATCACCGGGGCCGCAACCAGTTAATATTTACGAACTCTTCAGACAGGCAGCAATTCCATCGGCTCTCGTTCCACGGGGTACTATCTGGAAAGTCTGCCGAAAATCACCGCAAAACAGCACCGTTATGTTTCCCATCGGCCCGTCATTTTGCCTTACATCCTGTAAAGTTCTATTCACTGCTTCTATAGCTTTGCGGTTTGCCATTGTGCACTCAACCCAAATAATTAACATACAATCGCGTAAAACCCTTGCTTAATCGCTATGTCGCGATATGTTGCAAACCGGGCTTTCCGTACGGTCTAAGTCGATAGGAATTTTAAATGTAGTGTGTGCCGTTTTTCCTCCAGGCAATAATGTGGCTGCTATCCCTGAAGAGGCGCAATTTTATTTGGGTTCCTTATTCGAACCAAAATAACTTTGAATAAGAAAGTATTACCTGTTCCGCCTGGTGCGTCTAAAAACAGGATTTCACCCGTGACGTTATCTACACTGCAGCATACCCTATCAAACGAACGCTCTCGGTCAGCTGATAAACGCGCTTCACGGTCCTCGCTGCTTCCTTGGGAGCGCAAAGTCGCGGTAACAATTCTTTGTGAATTTAACCGCAACTCCCTTTCGGTGAAAGTCTCAAACTCGCGTGAGAGGCGTAACGCTCTCGGTCGGCCGATAAACTCGCTTCGCGTTCCTCCAAAACTCTTCTGTGATAGAGAAACTGCCGTAAGAGAACGCTGTAAGTCGTGACTCACGTTGGGTAGGCGTTTCTGACGCAAGAGTTCTGACTTGCCTAGCTCAAACTGCTGATACCCTCGTCACGATCTTCTTTTGGTTACCCTTTACTCAGCTACACTGCGAAAGGCTTGTTTTTTTCTAGAAGGCATTTAAAAAAAATCTGATTCATACTAATAAAATATTGAACCAAATAATTCACAGCAGCACAAACTTTCAAAATGAGAATAAAGTTAAAGACCAGCAAAATATCAAAAAATCTAATTTAAGTAAACATACCTATCTTGCTTGACTCAAATTGTAAGATACAATTTACTTCGCACTTCAATACTTGAACCGAATGTAAAACTCTTTTTATCGAACGATTTAACGATGTTATCCAGTCAAGACCTTTTCAAAGACAGAACTGTTAAGACACCTAATAACCTGAGCCCGTGAACGCCAGATCTATTTTATAA
This sequence comes from Mythimna separata, assembly GCA_030763345.1. Taxonomy (NCBI): domain Eukaryota; kingdom Metazoa; phylum Arthropoda; class Insecta; order Lepidoptera; family Noctuidae; genus Mythimna; species Mythimna separata. Next base: position 2,159,854 of record JAKKIA010000036.1, on the reverse strand, counting down.
AAGCTGAAAGTTTGTCAGTGCATGGTCTCAACACAGACCTAACAACGATGGCCAATTATGAAGTTTGGGTTGCAGTGGCTTTGGTAGGTACGCGGTAACAAAATTGTGTAAAATACCGATCTAATTACGTCGAATTATAAAGATTTATGTTTTTGTATTACCTTCAGAATATTATTATTGAAAATCACGTTATTCATTGCCAGACACACACATTACATAGTGGAAACCCCTTGCCAGACACCTGTTCATGAAATTATATGATTGTTAACTTTTGTATCGATAGATGGCGTTGTTAGCTAAGCGTGTTATCTTAGGCGCGCCACACACTGTACCGCATCCTGTCGCGTAGTGAAAGATGGCAGATTTTACCGTTGTATGCAAGTATCTCAATTTGTATAGAAATCACCCTAATCCTAGTACAGGTCACTGCCGATGCGGTCTGCGCGGGAAGGCGTTCCGCGCGCAGTTTCTGCCCATCTGTGCGGGAGCGCGGGACGTGCAGCTCGGTAAAACACACTGGCTCCGTAGTCCCGCGCGTGATTTGATATTGTAAAGACGTTCATAATTAGGGATATATCCAAAATCTTCTATGGATGAAACTAAAATGACAATAATATAATTGCTACATCTTGAAATTTAATAATTTCATCCATTCTCCACGACGATCGACAGCACAATGAACATATGAATTTATTTAGCGCGAGGCCGTCGTAATCTGTTTCACCGCGCGGGGGAGCAGATTACACCGCTAAGTTAGGTAGATCTACGCCTCCGTCGCCGCGCGCGTTAGCGCACCACGGCGGAACGTGGTGCAGTGTGTGGAGCGCCTTAACATCGTAATTCGGAATTTAGTGTCAACTAACAACGCCATCTACCTATCAGTATAGAAGTTAACAATTATATAATTTTATGAATTATATGCTCACAAAATTTTGCCTTTATGAGTGTGCTATGGGATCAAGAATTAAATTAGTATTAAATTGATAAATGAATTGGTTTAAAATCAGATTTGATTTACTAATCAGCGTTGATTATATTATACACACTGCACGCAGTTGATCTCTTAGTTTGATAGATGGCGCTATTTTAATATTTTACTTCGAAAAGACTATTATAATTTTTTTTATTTTATTATAAGGTATGAGCTGATTACGATGAAGCAAAAAACTTAATATTACTACAATTCGCACAATTTATTGTTATGTATAAAAGTTACGTGAAGTAATGAGACCAAGTACACATAACCCTAATTTTATTACTTGAAAACTTTAAATTCAAATATCTTTTGTTAAACTGAACCGATTGCAATGAAACAAAAACTAAATGTTACTGTAAGTTACGCTCAATCCTTGGGTCTAAAAATTATCTACATTGCTTTCGTAGATTCAACGTGATGCCCGAACAAATAAACAGACAAACAGACAAAAAATCTAAAAATGCTGGAAATGGGTTCTGTTGGTTGTTCTTTAACACCCTAGCTATTTTTTTTTAATTTCTTTTTCATGTACAAAAATCATTTTTCTACAGATTTATTATATGGTTTTTTTATTAATTGGTCTGCAGATATTTCTGGCTATGAAATAAATTGTTTACAATTTAACGTGTAAAACCCTGCCGACTTTACTAACAGCCAATTGAGAAATGAATAGCATTAGACAACCCAATTTTGCCTGCCATTTATTAAAGTAAAATGATTTAGAAATGTTTGAATTTTAGGCCTAAGTACTGCTAAAAATAAAATCGCCCAGTTAGAGAAAGTTTGCTTACTTTGTTGAATTAGATAAATATACGCAATGTAGTTATAAACTTGGTCTCCTGAGAGAGGAGATTTTCTTTATTTAAATTTTAAATTATATGAGAGAAAATAAGGACCAAAGCTAAACAGAACTAGAATAGACAACCTTCTCTTTAACATTTAAATTACCACTCTCATACAGGGTTATTTGTAAATCACTAACATCATCACAGTCTCGCTGCACAAAAGGAAGATTCATTGCAAATTATACATTCAAGGTTCTATCATGATATGTCAAATCTTTGAAATGAATATTGGAAGATTATCCAACAAGCTGATTTTCGTTGACCACAAAAATTTTAATAAGTATTTTCTTTCAAAAGAGGGAACATCTCGTTTATCGCAATGGGTCTAAACTGCGCATAATAAACGTTTTAAGTAGTCTACCCTCTCCACCGCACCATACCATGAATACAGTGTGCTGGGCGAACTTCGTTAACTTTCAAACAACACTTAAATTAATATGAATTTTGTCGCTTCCTTCTGTAATAGCTGCTATCAACAGTAAACAGTAAAGGAAGTTTAGTAAACAATCTTAAGGATGTTCAAGGAAAGCCAACAGCAAGGTGGAGTTTAATCTTTTGACATTGCACCATTACGAGTAATTGAAAAATATAGGAAAACTTCCCCATTTTCCATTTTAATGGACGGAATGTGAAGACTTCATGTAATAAGTTTTGTGATTATTGTGTCGAAATATTTATAGAAATTAAAGTTGAATCCAGTATTAGTAATTAAAGTATTAGTAGTTAGTAATTAAAGTTGAATCCAGTATTAGTGAGTGTGTCACTAATACTGGATTCAACTTTAATTACTAAAAATACTTCCTTACTTTTTTTTTATTTACTTTTTAAAGCGAGTGTTGACTCGCTTTAAAAAGTAAGGTCTGTCCTGTTTGGGCGAAGTACCGTCGTGTCCCTGTGGGGATGATTGGAACTCAAGGAACACAGCTCACCTGTATTCCTTCACTTGTCCTCTTAAACAGTAAAAATCTAGCATGCTACTTCATGCCATCCAGAGTGGAAGAATGATGAAAGGCAAAATTAGGTATCAGTATTGTAACTCAATATGATTTTATTTATAGTTTTTCCAAACTCTCAGAGGTACCAAAAACTTAACGTTACTTACTGAATAAAATGTAAATGTTCAATGGGTGCGAAATATAACTAGAGAAGATATAACTATAGATAGAGAAATGCAAGCATGCATGAAAGCATGATTGTATGCAAACCAAATCAAATTGTTTACCAAATTCCTCTAGTCAACCATTGTACTGCATGCGTGTTGTTTGTTTTGACATCACCAACGCTTGTACCATAAACAACATCACGTGATATGGACATGTCAGCAAAATACACTGAGTGAGAACAGTGACGTGTTCGTTTGATTTATTTAAATGGGGCTACAGCAGTAAAATCTACGACTGGAAAATGTTTTAATATCAACAAATAAAGTAATTTAACAGGTCAGCATTACTCATTAGGCATGCTATAATCGCGGTGGTAACTGGCCTCTTTGAAGAGTTCACCTTCCTCCAGACACGGACTCTGACGAACATGACCAGTTTTCCTGAACTGGCCATGTCCGGAGAGAACCTGCAGAACCTGCACTAGCGCATAATACCGACCCTCACTAAATTACTAGCACAATATTTACTGCGCTCTTTGGCTCTCGATTTAAAAATCCACTTTCGTATTTAGTAGATAATCGTTTGTGACTCGATCCCTGTTTTCATCTTGTATAGTGTATTCGATATTAGTGTTCTGATAATCAGATTAGGGATCCTGTTCCGCTTTCTGTTTTACTGTTGCCGAAACAACACTTGAAGCAGCATCTATTCTGGTTAGTCTGTAAATTATGAGCTTCTGAATAATGCATTTATTTTTATTTTAACTGAGTGTAACGTGTTTTTACGTTCAATGTAACTAAATCGTCGTAGCGGTTCGTAGCATGTCGCGTCGTAGCGGTTCGTATCATGTCGCGTCGTAGCGGTTCGTAGCGGGTCGTAGCACATCACATCCGACTGCATACGAATCGATTTCAAAGAGTTTTCGTATAGTAAACGAATTGCTGACTAGTGGAATTGCCGACATTACCGAGATCTTTTGCATTTCAATATCCTATAGCAAACTAGTAACATAAACATTATCTGCTAATGGAACTAGAGTAATTGAAACATGTTTCAAATTGATCTTTATTATTAAATTTTTGTTAAAATTCACAAATAATAATGTCAATTTCAAATAGTAATGGATTAAAGTTTACGTACATATTCAGTGAATTTTATTAACGTTTTAATATCCAGGGTCTTATCGTTTATAATTTTTACTACTTATTTTGTAACATAAAAATGAAAACTGAACCCACTTGAAGTTTGACTACACTATTATACATCGGCTGCTTCACTCACGGGCGGCTCCTTGCCCAGTCAACTGACGAGGGTCTCATTCGCTCGACCCCGTCACGCGTAGCTATAGAAAGCTGAAATAGATGGCTAAGTAATAAAAATCATCTCGTATGAAAACAACGATTCGGTGGAAAAAATATTATTAATGTACCTATATCAAATCAATTAAATTTCCAAGAGTTTGAAGCACTTTATCCTAAAAGACCCATTTTTGAGACAAAAGAAAGAAATCGCTTCAGGGAAAGAATAATTGGATTTCAGGATTTTGTTCCAATTTTTTTTCATTTAATTTCTTGTGTATTTTTACAACCAAAACAAAGTTCTCTGCCTCAATCTTATGTTTGTTTCCCGCAAATATGGAATCCTCTAAGAGCTGGCAATAAATAAAATATTCAGCAGGTGGCTGAATAAACAATACCCGCGAGATCAAGTGGTAGCTAGCAGCAGCTGATATTCAAAGCCGTGAACTAACAGAACAAAACGCAGCTAAACCTGGACAATGGTGTTCCGCGTCGGTTGAGCTTAACTCTATTGTCATCAGGCTCTGTTTACGATGTTTTTTATTTTATTTCATTTTTTATCACTTCATCACTACAGAATATAAAAAAAAGTTACTTCTTATGCTGTATGTCTGTCTATCTGTAGTATATTTGACTGACTTCAAAAAAGAACAGTGCGAAGCCGGAAGGGTCGCTAGTACCTATAGTATAAACTAGTGCTTGACTGCGATGCCACGTGATAGTAAGCAGTGATGCAATCGTTGATGGTGAGGCGCACTAGTTTATTAAGAGCGTATTCACTTTGAGAACAAAAGTATGAGATGTTTGCTAATACTTTTGCTTTCGAGAAATTAGAAGTTTTATAGATCGCGTATTTATTTATTTTCAGGGTTTACGATTTCTGCCTTCGGTGTTAGATCCAGACGCGAGGGTCTCTCACCTGTGTACAGATGTTTTATTACGAAAAAATAATAGTTTTATATTAAATCTCAATTTTTGTCAGGTAGGCTTTTTTTAAGTGGAGTGGATAATTAAACTGTTTGTCCTACTCTGGGTGCAGTTACTCTTTTGAAGAATAACCCGCAGCCCTAGCAGGCGTCTGGATATACGTTTGTTAGTTTTGCTACTACTACTACTAATAGTCCAAGCTACTAGTAAGGATTCTAGAGACAGGAGTCTTCTCACAATGCAAGCCTTATCGAAGAGCTTTTTGTATCAAGTTCTTGACCAAACTTCGGTGAAGCTGAAAGTTGCCATGTCTCTTCAAAATGTTTTTCCAATCCCGCCACTCGCGCGCCGATTCCACATTCTATACAACTTAAATGGCCTTGAAAAACGCTTAAGTGTCGAACTGGTAGGGTACACGAAATTGATAGGCCGAAAATGTTAGGGTCTGTATTTTTGTCTTTCCTAGGGTCTACAAGTTACACGAAATTATTGCTTTTTTACAAAAAAAAGTTGTCATTTTGGACACTTTAGTAAAAAACAACGCGTAATTACGTAAAAATAATACGCGTAAACGCGATCAGGCATAATGTATCAATTTCACATGAACAAGAGCCAGATGTGTGGTTTGCACTTTAGTTTTTCTCATTACTTAGAAGAAGTTTGCAAACTGTTGCGTTCTTTGTAAGTTTTCAAACTCATTTCCGGAGTCTCTAACAGTTATCTGACAAGCTTGTTCACAAACTTCTCATTTTGTTTATCTCACACAGGCTCGCTTGTTATAAAAAAAAACCTTTTCCTTTTGAATTTATATTAAATCTATAATAAATTAAGCTTTTACTTGAAATTTCAAGTTGTACTGTATTTTTACGGCAATTTGTTTCTTTTCGAAATTCGCAATGATTCGTTTTTTTTTAAAATTTCCTCCTGTTTATACCTCTTTTTATTTTTCTATACCAATTTAATAGGAAACAACAGTCGTTTTTTTTATGTCGCCTGTACTTATGTACTGTATGTCAATTTTATTTTCCTAAGTTCTTCCATTAAAAACAAATGCCACTAAACTGACAGTGTTAAGTTTTTTCAGCGTTTGCCAGCTAGTATTCATGGGACACACGGAAAGTTCCCACGGTCATTATTTCATTAGGCTTCAAACCGCGCGTCATGCGGCCATCTTTTTTAAGATTTTTTAGATTTTTTTTAAAAGCATTACGTATTTGGTACGCTGAACTCACAACCTATTGCAGGTGCACTTGATACGGAGCGGATTTCTGTTTCGTATGTGAAAAAGTTAAAAGGCTGTGGAAATGGATGAGCATTTATTTTAAAAGTTATGCTGTTTTTTTTTGTATTAAGCTTGTAATTAATGGAAATGTTTTGCAGCTACTATTTTTTAAATGCATAATAAATTGTTAAACCGATTAGATTACATTCGAATACATTTTTAATTGAATACTTCAACGTTTACATTATTTTTTATGCATTGAAGTACTCGTAGTTTTCCATTACCAACTAATATAAAAATAATAAAACTTTTTAATAACATTATACGAAAGCAAAAGCAAAAATATGTAAAACTTATCTTATAAATTAATTTTAAATAAGTTTAACTCTTTAGGGACTATTATAAAGACTATATCAAATTTAATTTTTGAAATACACTCATTTATATTATTAGATAAAGCTGACTGTTCAGCAAGGCATCACGAAGCATGGTTTCGTGATGCCTTGATAGTTCTGTAATGTATAAAATATTTGACTGAACCCGTCGCTTGCTCAAGACATCCAATTGGATATGAAGGCTAGGTACTACAATTGCCTTCGTCCTGAAAAAACTTGTACAGTTACGCTGTAATATATTATTTTCCCGTACAAAAAATCTTAGGAAAACAAAACAAAAGAACTCCTAAAATCTCAAAGGACATATTTATGAGGCAGACCCTTTCGTTATTAGGGTTTTTGTATTATATCAGCATTCAGAAACAGTCTTCAGTGGCAGTTTGATGCTGAAACTTGAGCACATTTGTCTCAGCGACGTTACCTGAATAAACTCGGCCTGTTCAAGAAAATGGAACAGAAATCTGTTTGGAGGATAGAACTTGTTTTAAAGGAGAGCAGCTGCAGCAGTTATAGGAGTTTTTCTTGAACTGCAGAAAAAGTATGTTTAGGAAAGTAGTATTTCAGTCTAACTTAATAAACAGACATTTTTATACTTGTTAAAATATTGTCATTTTTATGAGTTATCGATTTAACAAATTATGCACATTGTTCCTGCCGTCACATCGGGCCACACACTACATCACAGTTGCGGATGACGTCCCGTCTGCTTTCACTCACTCGTCATTACCCTGAACGTGCGCACATAACGGCGGTCTCAAAATGTGTACCTACATAACTATAATACATCTTCATCATAATTTCAGCCGAAACACGTCCACTGTTGAACAAAGGCCTCCCCCAAGCGTCGCCACAACGACCAGTCTTGTGTCTAGCATCAATTTTATTTTATTTTATTCTCATTATTGTCTTAGAAACAATAAATATCAAGTTAGCCTAGTACTCATAACTAACTTAGATAGCGTCCCGCCGATTGAGTAAAACTTTGTCTCGTACTTTCCCAAAGAAAATAAAAACAAAAAGATCTTTGCCATTATTTCCCGAAGTAATATCCAACATCTTGATTTATCTTCCCCAATCATTGTTTAAAAGAACAACAAGAAAGTATCTCAACAGGAATTTATTCAATTTGAAAATGATTGTTGTCATAAAGACAAGAAAAGCTATTATAGACTGCTAAAGTTGGAAAAAGCAGTTTATGAAACCTAATTCAGAAACCATGGAATAAATATCTTTATGTAAAAGAAATAAAGGAAATACAACTCTTAAAATAACAAAAGCTTTAAATTCCTCAGTCGAGATCTACGTTGTTTTTTTTAAAATAAAGCATCAAATTACAAAATACCAATATAATAATACCAGAAACAAGATTGTAGGTTTTTAGTGATGTATGTATGTATAGATTTAGATATAGTCGTATTATTTCTGAATAATATCTTTAAAAAATAACTTCTCAATCTAAAAAAATATTTCTGAATAATAGATACAGTATTCGTTTTTTTAGGCTGATGCTTTTATGAAGCATTTTAGGCTGATGCTTTTATGAAATCATGAAACAGCTTCATGATTTAATTACTAACCCGTTGCATAGCCACGTCATGATCTTAATTAATCCAATAGTAAACCGAGATGGCGGCTGCATATTAATGTCTGCACCGACTTGCAACATCCACTATATGCTTCACTGATGTACCTAATTGGAGTTCACTATAATTGTAATGATCGTTTAATTGAATAATACGTTAAAACAGTTGGACTATAATTCGAAAAAATAGCAATTGGCTACACGAAGTTTTTTTTTAGGTGAGCAATCAACGGAATGACTTTTCTCGCTCTTGGGCGGAGCGGAAGGGCGTTTTAGTCTTTTTACTGGTTATAAAACTCACTTCTTTGTTCCTTCTTTGCCTTTTTAATTCCAGGGCCACGGTAACTCTTTCAAAAGTTTTTGCTATATTAATATTTTTGGTTTTGCTGACGTCTATTTGAGGCGTGCGAGGAAAACGTCATGCCGCAATGGACTTGGTACTTACCAGCCAGTCAGACAGCGTGTTACGAATCTTATTGCCAGGGGCGTCTCCTGTGGCGTACTTCGCGCCCCTTATAAAGTTTTAAGGTCCACAGCATTCTGTTATATTGATAACAGATGCCAAAAAACTATGTCTCATCACGGAGTCTCATTCGTAAGATAGAAAATTTGATTCAAATTAATGTCACTAGATGGTGCGACATGTATTGATCTGTGGTTGTTGTGTGTATAATTTTCAAGGGTTTTTTTGGTTTTTATTTTTTTGGCTTTGTTAAGGTTTATTCTTACATAATCAAGTCCTATACACACAAAATTATGGAACAATGGACTTTTATTTCAAATTTCAAAGATGATTAGAATGGAAAATTAATATTTATACCAGTAGATGGCGCCGTATTAAATTTCAAAGGTCGATTTTTTTTAATTTTCTTTTGTTTAATAATATCACAGATAATATTATGAGTACGTAGCAGCAGTACAAAAGTACAGTGTACACTGTGTACAGTGGCCTTTTAACGTCATTTCACGTATTAGGAATAAAGTATTATGTAACCCTTCTTGCAAAGTCGCTGCTAACATCATCTATTGGGAACGAACGCGATTGATGCACTAACAAAAATAGCCTGAATAGCCAGATGAAATACGCTAGTTACGTCAGGACAAATTCTTTGTATGGGATGAGGCATCTGTATTACCAATATTATATTATCTGTGGTCTTGTGAATAGTAATAAAATTAAATGAAAATAATGTTACTAACGACGACGACGGGAAAATTACACTTGAGTACATAATTATCAAATAATTATCAAATATTGAGTAGAATCAAAATATATTGAATACATGTCTATTTTGTTAATTGTAAGCATTGATTTAGATTTGTCAGTTTCATTACAGGCTGATTCGATAATATTCACTGACAGATATTTTCAAAGAATATTACTTTTTTTTCTTGTTCACTATTTCATTCCTAGTTACCTTTTTTTTTTTTTGTTTTCGAGGGGAAACCTTCAAAAGGCGCCCGGACTTTGGGGACAAGTCCGGGGAGTGTGGGATTTTTACCTCACTAAAACCACCCCGGTGATCACCATCAGCACATAGAAGGGGCCCCGTAACCTCTCAAAAGACCAATTCCGTAACCCCCTCTGTGCAACGCCTATTACGGAACTTCCCTGAGGAGACTGTCTCCTCTGAGCCTCACTGTGTACGGTAGCACGTGATCACTGTGCCACCGTCTTCCCTGGAATCACTCGATGGGCGTGCAGAGTCCCCACTCTGATCGTCCTTGATTCCAAAAGCCCACCTACATTAGATGATGCAAGCGGGGTTTCGGCGTGTTAGGCATCGAGGCGGTTGCCTCCCCGACGCCTTCTTCTCCGAGTAGGATCGGCTCTCTCACGATCCCGTACCTACCATAAAGCTAGAAGGAATGTAGTCTCATTCGTGTTTACAATTCGCAAACACTGTTTTAAAAGAATATTACAAAGGTTTTATGTCACGAGGAAGGGCGAGAATCCTGTTTATCTTTTAAGTTTTATAGCTTTGTTTTGGTTTTACCTTTTAGTTTGTAACGTTGTGATCGATATCTATGAAGCTAAAACTCAGTTTTCTCTAAAAACATAACAGAATTACTTATAAAATTTAAAAAGAATCTCATTAATCCACAGAAAGCTGCGATGCATAAATAAATTATAATGAAGGATTTTAATAAGCGCTATCTCTTTGCAAGATTCTTTTACCTAAAGTTTTCTGTTAAAGCTTTGAGTAATTTTATCTACTAGTGTGAGTAGAGTGATCTATTTTTTAAAGGAAACCTGTGGTCTTAGAATAGTAAGGGTAAATGAAGTAATTTATATTGGTTTTAGTCAGTAAAGGTCTATCACGATCTCTTGCTTGACTCTAGAGCGAGAAAAGTCATTCATGAATTCTCACCTTATAAAAAAAATATCTTCCCACCACAATTTATTAACATAACAGCAGTTTGATGTAACGTTTCTATAGTTACTAACTTAATTAGGTAGTCAAAAACTTTTCTTCAAAACTAACAATGAATCATTCTAAGCAAGTAAGATCTGTGTGTTGTTGTTCTCTATCATAAGTCACTCTCAGCCTTATTAATTACTCTCAGCAGAAACTGAAATGAAAAGTCAATTTAACAAAATTGGCTCTTGGTCACAGTTTATAAAGTTCTAACTGATGAACTTTCAAAGGAGCTGTACTTACTACTGACATTAAACTGTCTCATCGTCTTAATTAACATAATTAGTTCCTAAAGAATTATGTGACTTGAATCGTTGGTGAATTTATTACACGTTGATTTTGATACATGACTGAAACTTAAATCCCAAAGGGTGCGAGGGAAAGAGTTCCAAAGACGAGACGAGTGTAATATATTTTTTTATCCTTCAGATCATTTCATACATGTCATTTTCTGCAAACAAAAAATTTTTCTTACTTTCTTACTAGACGCACTGCAGTTACAATAAAGAAGTCATTATATCGGATCGAAGTGGACGCAGATTAAGAAAGAGAAGAAAATTAATGGTCCGATCGGGTATAGTCCTTGGAAAGACGAAGGTATTACGGAACATTGGGATTATGCCGAATAGTATTGAGAAGGGATAGAGAGATATGGCTATGTTTCTGAACTAGTCGCCGAAACTCAAAACTCTGACACTTAATTGTATTTGCAAAGCCAAGATAAGAAGGCCAAAATCAAAGTGGATGCATAAAATCTGCAGTCACGAGTTTGCTCCTCTCATAGTCAAAAACACTTTTCTTGAGTAAAAACGTTTATTTAATCATTCAAAACTGTATCATACAGTAAAATGGAAATAGTCGCTGACAACGGCCTCTCAATTACTGTTTCAAAGAAACGCAATAAAATGCAAATGTGATTCCTCGCTGCGAAGCAATAATTTTTTTATTAAGTGAGACAAATTATTTCCAACCGACTTCATGGTATCGATTAAAGTTAATATCTGACTGCCGTAATATTCGAAAGAGACAATCACGACCCTGAAATGCGGAAAACTATTGAAGAAACATAAGTACCCACTTACGTAAACGTAAGTCCGTAAAAATGTAGTCTTTAATTGAGTAAAAGTCAGTAAAAGACCGATTCTCTTTCTCGCTCCATCCACGGCAATAAAGATATATTTTGATGGTATTTCCCAAAAATGTATATACGTAACACTAATCGACCCCACCAAATAATCATTATCACTGGCAAACACAGATATTCTGAATATTATGTGACGTCACAGATCGTCAGATTCTCTTGTATATTGCAAGGAAATTGTATAATCAACTCATGTAAGCTACATACGAGTTGTGTGTTATGAAATTGAGAGATAATATTCCTGAAGAGGTAATAAACTAAACTAGTTGTGTTAAAGTCGGAGTTTCAATCTCAGTATGAAATCTTATAGCTATAGAACACCTAATGTAAAATGGGTCTGATATCCTAATAAGGCAGTGTTTCAAGAAAAGTTATCTAAATCTATTCAGTCGTTTGTGAATGAAGGAGTAACAGACATATTTGACCTTTCCAAACCTTTCACCTTTGTAATATTAATGTAATATCGCCTCGTCGTTTATGTCTCGTGCATAGGACTGGAACAATTTGTCTGCTGTGGTATTCCCGTCTGTTTATAATTTGTGTATTTTTAAGGGTCCAGTGCATAGGCTTTTAATAAACTAGTGTGCTAAACCACAGTCACTGCTTACCATCAGCTTGGGACTAGTCAAACACTAATTAATACTATAAAAAAATACTTCATGTATCTAAAAATATTTCATGCCATTCTCAAACAATTAGCATCAGAAATGGATCTAAACAACGTCTAAAACTAAGTCTGTGACCGAGGCAAGTAATCTCCACAACCATGACCCCGATAGACCTGCATTCAACGACTACCCACAACTGGTAAACAATTAGTCGAAAATCAAATATGCGCTTGACCGCACAGAGGAAGCGTTTAGAGTAATACGGATTGCGGACTTCGGTAGTGACACTTGCCAAGTCATGAATCTTGAATGAAGCATCCTAAACATTACATTGTAGCTATTTATGTTGATCCACTTTAGCGCAGCTTTTCAAGGCCAGAAGGTCTTTAGGGCTTAAAAAGTAGTGGTAATTATTAGTCTCATATACACATATTTTTAATTGTACCCACAACTTTTATAAATACAACAAAAATAGGACAGGAGATCGATGAGAGGTGAGACCGATGCGAGATGCAAAGAACCGTTCATTGTGCCTATGTACAACAGTGGACGTCTTTCGACTAAAATAATTGTTAATAATGATGATGTACACAGGTGAGCTCAACCCACAAATGGATTTCTTTACACCAATACTAACAAAAACAATAATAAAATGTTACTCGAGGATAACTAAAAATGCACAACAACGCTTGTACATTAAGTAAATCATATTTAAAACTTAAATTATACTTAACAAATTAAATTACAATAATTAATTTAGTACCGTGTTACTCCAGTTATTGGGTTGTGGAGGGCTGGGAGGCAGCCGCTCCTCGTAAAACACTGGTACTCAGCTAAATCCGGCTTGACTGGAAGCCGACCCAAATATAGTTGGGAAAAGGCTACGCAGATGATGATGAATTAATTAAGCACAGAATAAAATACATTTTCTGATCTATTGTTAAACAGTATCGATATTTTTTTTTAATAAGTTTTAGTTAATTCTATCCACGTAACTGGCAGTTAGAGTCAAGTTCTCAACAACTTTATACCAATTCAAGCTCACTGTTTACACTTTCTTAGACCAGTAATCTGTTTTTGTAACCAAATTAGACTACTTGATTATGTATATAATAATATCGATTATGTAATCAATGTTGCTTCTATCCTGTTTTGTATCTATGCATAATTTAGATGATTAAAGTGTTATACAGAATAGTAAACAATAGTAGCAAATACAAATATGATTAGATCCGTTGTGTTCTCGCTAATTTAACCACCTCAAAGGAATCCTTTGATTTGGTTAAATTATGTAATGGCACAAGCGCACAACTGCTTTTTTAAATAATATAAACCAGTGTATGACTACGATCTCGCCAGATGATAAGCAGTAATACAATCGTTGATAGCGAGTTCCGAGTAAGAACAATAACCAAAATAACAAATCTAAAAGCTTTATGTTGCTGTGAAACTTGTGTAAAGAAAAATATATATTAATGAGTGAACACTAATGAAGTCACAAAGAAAGTCGGTGCTAGTCTATATAATTAATAAATGGAAGTCGCTGTTTCCTTTGTAACGAGTTTATGTGACATTCTTTTTAGTAAAAAATGTAAGAGCAAACATTAGAGGATTTTAATACGCCTTTAAAAGTGGGGTTCAAATATTTTGGGTCGCTGTGGGTTTTGCGGGCAATGAAAACCAGCATGTGGGTAACTTTTGGAAAAGTGAAATGGACAAGTTGCTCGAAGCCTATTTTAAAAGTTTTTTTTTTATTATTTCAGTCTAAACGATGAGTTTTGATCCCTTACTTACGTAACGTTTTCAACTAAGACTTTAATGGATACTAAATATTAAAAAGAATGTATTTTTTTCCTCCTGTAACATTTTACACAAACTTCGAACCCCCAGGTATGTTAATATTCAATGTCCTTACACCGCGCACCGGCTACAAACTTATCCCTTTTTATTTAGATTTCCTTTGTTGAGTATAGGCACCGTTTTCTAAGAAATTAACTTTAATTTAGTCACTTTTGCGCTGTTATTGTTTTACTATTGTGTCTCGTTTTGTGGGTATGTGATAGGTTAAACATTGATCAGACACATGACACTCAATATGACCGCGGGTCTGCAGGCTGCTTTATGTATATATACGAGTACATTACGTCTTTATGCCATAGAAAGATAAATTACTTAATGGATGGCGTCAGCAAAAATGACAAAACAATCGCTTAATTTTTTATTGTGTTTATGTATAGATATTATCGTGGTAAACTCCACCTGTACTCGGGTTTCAGTTTTAAGTCAAATGTAACTTTGTTTACCTCAGCATGTTGATGTAGCTTATTATTAAAATAATATTTTGTTATTCAGCCATGAAGGATTTTCTTGGTTTTCAATATTCTCAAAGTAAGAAAAAGGTTTACTGCCTCACACTTTCAAGACTTACAAAAGGAATTCACTTTTACATAAAATTGTTAGATGAATTATTTCTCACGGCAGGCTAATAAATCAGGGTAAGATGTCTGAGGCTGTCAACAAGTCACTTTAAGTTTGCTCTTTATTTTGTAAAATATTGTGACTTTATTAAGAAAACTTACAACTTTGAAGACCATTTACAGCCAAAACTTTATTATTTCAGTGAAATAACTACTTATAAACGTTAATATAAAGTGTGATTTTTCCACTACTATTTTATAATAATAATTACAACTCATGTTTGATTTTCTTCAGCATCATCACCTTCCTGTCCATTTCCCATTTTATTTGGGGTCGGCGCCAATTTATTAGTTGATATCGATATGTTTAATGCATGCTTAAACCTTAATTTCTGCTCACAATTATAAGGAATATTCATCAACATAATGATCAAGCTCTACCATAGAAAACTTTTAATTGTCCCTTTTGTTGTAAAATATATTCAAGAGCGTGGAAATTTGTACATAAAGCTTTTCAATTAAGTAAATTGTGGTAATTGTAAATGGAGTTAGAGAATGAAGTACAAAGTAAGTTTTGAAATATCCATAATAATATATGTACATAGTTCGAATACTTATTTATATTTAAAACATTACTCTTTGTTTTTCTAGTCAACTATAAATTATTGTAACAAAAAAAAAACAAGTAAAAATCCAGTAAATGGAATAATTGATCATAAATATGCTAAACCATTTAATTTGTAAATATTTTATCGAATTTCAAGTTCTCGTATTCATATTGTCATCTTTTAAGTATTAAAATCAAATGCTTGAAACATTCAAAAACCTCGTTTTTTAAATTAAGAATGTCAACAAATGTGGGAACCCTCAATGAAAGTTATTCCAAGTTTGTCTTGCCTACCTTAGTATAATTAAGTGAAGGAATGCTTACCAAACCTCTAGTTACTTGAGAAGAGATGTACTGTGTGACGACGACAAACTGTCTTATAGAATATTCTGGAAACTCAAGCGGTAAGCAATGTTTGTGTTTCAAAATTTATGGCTTCTACAGCTTGTTAGCTTCTGCCAACTACATAGAACATGACCACATTCTGTGTAGCTGGCAGGAGTTGAACATTGGTGGTAAATATTTCATAGGTTTAAGCTGCCATAACATTCAAAATTGCCAAATCTGAAGGAATGGACTTTGGTTACGTTTCACTCTATCCAGTGAGTGTTTTTACCTGTAGCGTTGATTATGAATAGTTTGCATAAATAAGCAACTAAGCGATACGCCACGTCACGTCGTTTATTTATACCGCGTAGGACGAAGGACGGAAACAAAAATACACCAATTTTACATGACAACATCTTATCATCATCACTATCGTCATCTCAGCCGAAAGACGTCCATTACTGGTCATAGGCCTACACCAAGCTTCACCAAAACGACTGGTCCTGTGCGTCTCGTATCCATCGGATTTCCGCGACCCTCGCCAGGTCGTCGGTCCACCTTGTGGGCCAACTCTGCGTCTTCCGCTGCGCAACACTGCGACAACATTTACTAGGAATTAATTTCTAATAATTAAAACAACCACTCGAAGAAATCCCGCCAACAACTGCCATTTATTTTCTTTTGTGTTGTCTGACAATGATTATAAAACCATTCAATTACAGTTGCCACTGCTTGTGATTTCTTTTTTGGGACAGTAAAAAATAACATACTTAGAAACCGTAGGTATCACCTTAAAACTGATCAACGATCGGAGAATAATAAAAGCCATTACAGAACGAAGTACCCCATTACTGCTTATTCGTACATTTTGAACCGCAAGTAGAAGACATTTCGAAGGAATCACAGGGACTAAATGTGTTTTTATAACTAGACTAGCTGAACGACTGTTAAGTACTGAGGACCTACCACAAGCTCTTCATGCGATCCATTTGACGATGAAAACTAAACTATTAAAGCTTAGGGTGCATCTTTATATAGATACATCCCTCTTTCTCACTCGCACGCCTGATTGTTTAACACGTCATGGTAAAACCCCAGAGCGTATAAGTTTTCGTACATGAAAAAAATGCGATTATTATTGTTCAGTAAATAATTGGGAAGCTAAAATAATGAAAGGATATAAACTTAAAAGTCATAAACAGGAAGACAGTCATAAAAATAAACCGAAAACTCGTGACTGTCCCGCAAAGTGGTGAAATTTACAATTTATCAAAGTTTTAATAGCTGACCACTGTAAAGCAAATTCTTAGATGACCCTAAAGTTTAAAACTGATATAATAGCTCGTGCAGACCGCAGAGTCGTCCTCTTTTCCTAAATGTTCGCATTCTGAACTACAAGTGGTATTCAGTTATTTACGAGTATTCTGAATAAGTAGGTACTATTAATGAGTTCAGTGAGATTAAAAGAGATACGATAGATACTACTTAATAAAGTGCTTGCTTGCAGCATTGAAAGCTTCCTACAAGGTGGACCGATGACTTGGTCTCCGGAATGCCATGAAAGCGAGCCGCACAGGACCGTTCATTGTGGTTACACTTGCGGGAAGCCGTCTAACAGTGGAGGTTTTTCGCCTGAAAGGATTGTGATGATGATGACTACTTAAGAAATTGATTGTCATTGAAACTCCTAATGAATTAGAACTCCACATCGAAGCTTTGTTGAAACGAAAAGCTGTTTGAAGAAAATATTTCCCTGAATAAAGAGCGCATACGACAGAAATTGACTTGGTGTCCTTTTTATGTAGTGGAAAATCATCCAATGATATTTTCTCCAGCTCTTTGGCAGAGCAGGAGGGCGTGTTATAATATTTTATTGACTACGGTAAGCGTGCAGCTTGGCCGCCCAACCACTTTCGCAGCGACGGCGCCTACACTGGCACCTCATATTTTCTTTACACACCGCAATTTTAAATCAACATTATTTTGACAGGTCAAGGTTGACTTTCCTATTCTTATTTGGAACACATTGTATTTTTGTTGTATTTTTTACCCAGTAGCTCCTCCTGCCAGATTGACTATCTACACAGTAACAAGCATTTGTAGTTATTTTTCACTATTACAGACGTCTTGTTCCTATTCATTATTTACGAGACTTCTAGTTTTTGTAGTGAGCTGAATATCTTCAGTCGGTATTAACAGGGGCTCGGATTTATTGTGACTCGTAAATCAACAAAGGAACGAAAATGTTTCTTCTTTTCTTCAAATCCTTCACAATAATGATCTAGTAATTTTTTTTGTTAAAGTGTTATTATTTGTTTCTGTAGTTATTTTTTGTGTAAGTCGCAATTGGTCGATTTGTTGAAATTCTTTATAGGCTTAACTTTCTACCAAGATCTAGATCAACATCTCTCAAAAGTCAATTTTAATTTCATTTTTATTTATGATGTTCACAATTCATTTTTTTCTCAAGTCATCATCATTAACACGTCCATTGTTGAAGTTGTGCCTCCCCCGAGCGTCGCCACAACGAACGTTCCTGTGACTCACGTATCCATCAGACTTCCGCAACCTATAGCAAATCATCGGTATACTTTGTAGGATGACTTTCTTTTGGTACGCGGGACTTTCAAATGTCAAATTGAAAATGTTTTCAACTCTTTACACATATTTATAAAAAGGTAACTCTCAAAAGTAGCAGTTTTTTACACAGCAGTCTTGAATTTTAGGAAACTACTTCAAGCCATTACGTTCCCGAACCCTTATAATAATCCGAAAAACTTCTTTTACACAAACAATGCGTATAAATATCAAATCAATTTTATACGTTTCTATTTATTTGGGTCAGCCGGACCCCTCGCAGAACACATAAAGTTTACGATACTTGGAGTGACTCCAGCAGACTCCGTCCGTTGCCAAAGCCTACATGTTCCGCTCGTCATAAAACTGTCGGAGCGATCCGAAAACTGTGTAAGAGACTAATACAAATTAATTGTCGAGTTGCTTTACGCACAGCATGTACAAAGTCATAGTTATTTTTTTTATTCCACACAGTCCTACATGGGCACTTATAAAACGTCAGAAGCTAGTGCACGGTTTCAATTGGTCTTTTCTTACGGAGAAAAACCACCAAGAGACACCATGGTTACTCTTTTAAAAATTAAAAAATTGGTTGATTTTACAATAGCCAGAGGCTCTGTTTTTTATTTATTTATTGCATTCACACAACCAAACTGTTTTTCAGCCGTACCTATTACGTATACCTAAAAGTTCAGTTAAAAATCAGCCTCAGGCAACAAGAAGAATTCATGAAAACTTTAACGAGACGTCAAAAATACTCGTATACATAAGTAACAACTACGTTCATTCATACGAAGCACAAATAAATTGATTCTAGGAATATCTCTGTCGATTTTGAGTAAAGAATTAATTGGTATCTATAAAAGTATTGGGAAAAATTAATTTTTTTTATGAATTTAAGTATAATGTTAAAGAGAAGAAAAAGAATATTGTCCACAATTGACAAAATACTTATGTTCGCGTAATCATTGAAGATAATGAAGTGTTCAGTGTCGTCCGTCGCGCAGTCGAGTCTGTCTCTGGCTGTTATGAATGGAGCAGAGACGTGCTTAAGCGTTATAATAAAAATAATATTGTAAGCCTTTGTAAAAAGCGAAAGCGATTTGTAAAAAATCGTATTTGAGCTCGTATTGAGTTTATTCTAACTCAAAAAAACCAGGCAAGTGCAAGTCAAACTCGCGCACCAAGGGTTATATAAACTTACTTACTATGTAAGTAGTTCTATTCCCGAATTTAGACTGTTCCATTGTCGATTACCTGGTGTTATATTTTTTGCTAGTGCTGATACGCTCCTAGTGTGTAACGTTGTCAAACATAAATAAATTTAATACAAAAATATATTTATATCAGTCACACATTACTTTTATAACCATGATTTAGGCAACCTTTATAAATAATATACATTTTCAACTAAAGAAAAACATGCTCAACTATTCCCAATTTACAAAACTTCCTGACACCGACCTAATTTTAGAGCTGCTTCCGTACAACTATGTAAAGCTGAAATAAAAAGAACAGAGGAATTCCGATGTAGGTCACAAAAAGGCGAATATAAAAAAAAATGTTAACCGGACACTAACATTCCGCGACCACGCTGATATATAAACTGAAAATGTTTTTCACTAGTACTCGTAACTCGAGGGGCACAAAATGAGAAACTTTTTATTTTTAGGAATGAGCCAAAATACTCTTTCAGCAGATGGGGCCGAAAAGTTCTAGAGTCTCCTAAGTACCACGTACAGGAAGACGCATCTTTGGGAGATCTCCCACTAGGTAGATCAACTATTTGAGGAGGAACGCGGGAATTTGGCGGATGCGAGACACACAGGATCGATTATTGTGGCGACACTTGGGGGTGGCCTATGACTTACGAGCAACAGTGGACGTCTTACCAAAATGATAATGATGATTCTTTCCTTGGATGCTATTTTCACAGAAAAAAAAAATTCAAGGCAAAACAAAGTGATGCAAACTATCTAATAATGAAAATAAACATCAACTGTATAAGTAGGTAAAAAGAATACAAATGAAAGCAATTCTCGTTACTAGAGTTCAAGATGGGACCGAATCGAATGCGGCTTCCTCTGGCGCCATGATGATGATGATGATGAATCTAGCCTATGCTGTCCCACTGCTGGGCAAAGGCCTCCCTCCATTCCTTCCATCGTTCCCGGCTTTGAGCCACTTCTTTTCTGGCGCCATGTCGTAGGTAATTTCCCAAACAGAAGTTGTAGGTCGCGTGTTCAAACCCAGCCAGGCGCATTACTTTGTGTAATTTATTTAATTATCGCCGATCTCAAATTCGTGACGGGAAACATCGTGAGGAAACCGGCGTGTCATATTATAAAACCATAAATTCGATGTTGTCACAAATCCACCAATCCGCACTGAGTCTGTGCGGTGGATTACAGCTTATTTCTTCTCCTAGGGAGGAGGCCTGAGTCTCAGCAGTGGGAACGTTTCAAGGTCGATAAAGCGAATGCCAATACTTTAAAGACCTTGAGATTGACAATGAAAATTGAGATTACATTTTCCGACATCAGTTCAGCATCCATTTTGCAGTTCCACCTCTGAAATACAATTACTCAAACAATTTGTCACGAAGACCCATTTATTAGTAAATTCACGTTAAATACTGACAAGCACACAACAAGGTTAAATTCATTTATTCATTAGTAGGAGGCGTTTCTCCAGACGGTGCGGCTTGATGGCGACGCGAGGAAGCGCGTATTACAGCCTTAATTTTGTTTCGACAATATTAGATTTGGGCGAAAAGACCGCAACGTTTTAAAAGGTAAGTAGTATTAATTTGTGAATTTATAATAGTGTTTGGGAAAATGTTTTCTTTTCATGAAACTAAATTAAGCGAAAAATTTGTATATTATAGGAAGTTTAAACGTGGCACCCAGTGACTGAAAACTTGAAGGGGAATGGTTTATCTTGTTATGGTCATGAAAAGAGGGGGGGGGGGGTGAAACGCATGCTCATAAATGAGTCTTCAGTTTCCATGTGGATGGGTAGAGATTTAGTTTGTACTTTGACAAACTTGATTATACTAAGTATTCTTTGCAGATACTTTCTGACGTTGATTGCAAACTAATAAATTAACCTACTAATAACCAATTGACAAAACAAAAGAGCGGAACTTACCTAAATGTGCACCAAATGGAATGATGTAATCAAGTCGAACAAAACAAATAAACCGTGAACACCTTAAGCAATCTAGTGGAAACTGTTCTCGCTGCCGAATCGTAGTTAAATAAATAGTGACGCAAAGAGGTGAAGTTCTACGAATTTACACTTGAATAATAAAGCTGCAGTTTGGGTGTAACACTAAACATGACTTAAAATTAAGTCAAATTTTCTCTAGATGTTACCCCGTGTTTTTTTTAACTATGCATAGGGTCGCGTCCACTATCTGCTTTCAGAAGCGAACCCATGGCTCCAGCAGGCTTTGACCCTGCTGAGCCCTTACGATTTTTTCACATTTCCTTGAGGCGCGTGGTTTGATCGTGACGGTTACCGGACGGCGGGATGGCAAGCTACCCATTTTTTGCCGTCCGCAAGCCCTCTTGATTAATGTTTGAATCCCCGACCGGTCCTATGAGACCGCGTTGTTATTGTTTTAATATTGTGTCTCGTTTCGCGGGTATGTGATAGATTAAGTAATGGAAGCAAATAACTTTTGGATTTTTACTATCACAAAGTGTGCCTAACAGAAGTGAAGTATCTCTTACAAATATTCCCTACTAACAATCTCACAATTTTATGTGTCATGAAAGCGTAATTATTGAAACTGGCACAAAACTTTCAGAATCAATAGTTATAAGTTTTGCGATGCAAAAACTTCTTCGGACTAACTTTGTTGTGCATTTTATTATGGCCGTCACTTCATCGTAGATTAGTATAAAGTTTTCATCTCTCCTCAAACGCAAATTGTACGTACGTCTGTACAATATAAATGACCTTGAAAAACATTTAAGGGCCGTTTGTTCACGTGGTTGTACAAATTGATTCTGCAAATAGTTTTGGTGGTTAAGACCTAACAAAAACATTTTTTTTATAAAATGTAATATTCGTGATATATAAAAAAAGAAACTGACGGACCGACATCAAATAAGTAACAGCCAAAACTTCTAGGACTAAGAGCGGAAAATTTTCGACAAGGCTTTTCAAAATTCATTCCTAAAGAGCCGAAACGGGACCGCCGCCGCGCCGTTTCATTTCTTTACCCCCTGAATTTTGGAAATGCTCGAGCGGCCAAAGTTTGTATGGAGAAATTTACTTGCTAGTGAGACCATAAAGGAAAATCAAATATGCTTTAAAAATATTTTCTACAACAGCGCTGTAGCCATAGTGCCTTACAAAGTGAGTGTTTGTACAGGCTCCAGTAACAATGTTCATCAGAATAGTTCTCACGGCACATCGCAGAGAAACAAGTGCTTTGTAAGAGATGAAGTGAACGAGCACAATAGAGCAGTGTTGAAGTTTGTCGTTCATTAACAAAACACTGGAGATGTTAAGGAGCAGCGCTAAACAAAAGCGTTTTAACTGTTCGCTGACACTATCACAACTTTCTTGTGTGAAGTTCTTAATACTTCATTTTGTGTACTTTCAGAAATAATTTGTTGAAAACTGTGAGACCCGTGTATTGTAGTATAGGTACCTATAAATGCGAAGGTTTGTTTGTATGGATGTTTGTTACATTTTCACGCTAAACTGAATGTTGTGTCTTCAAAGCTTAAGTGAATGGCTCTTAATAAACTAGTACGCCTCATCATCAACGATTGCATAATTGCTTACCATTTGGTGGGATTGCAGTCAAGCACTAGTTTATACCAAATTATCAAAAAAATAAAACGGTATACGGTACGGTATTATGGTCTTTGGTATAATTTTCTAAATGGAATCAGCCACTGGCAGCAGCTAGTGTATAACAAAATGAGCTCTCTATTTGCAGCCAGAAAATTTGTGATGCGAATAATTTTCGTAAAACACAAACACTTAATTTAAACAATTTGGTTTCACGACCCGACTCGTGCTCGAGCTAGCATATTTACAAACAAAGTCATGTGTGTGCACGGTATTTAATCTAAAGCCGGAAAATTCATCGTACCTTAACTAGGATTATGAAGGAACATAGGTTAACCTTTTCAAGTTGACGTGAATAAATGAAGCTAAAACATCAAGAGAGGACAGTAAGGTGAAACGGCCTGTAGTCAAACACCAGACTCATGTAAACTATGAAGAACTGACTTTGTGCATGTCATACATGTTCTGTGCGCTCAGTGCGAGTTGCTTTTACGTTAACGCGATCGAAACGTTTACCGTGTTTGGCTCTTTGATTGGTTAAGAACTTGAAGCGAGCTAATTGGAGTGCCGAACGTCACAAACGTGTCGATCGCTTTAACGTAAAACTACCCTGGTCTAGCTATACGGATAGGTCACAAGACTGGCTACTTAGTTAATAACTTGAACAACGACAATTTTTTTTTGTTGGCGTTCTCAAAAATGTATGTGAATGGTAATGTTATTATCTGTTATTTGTCAAAGTCACGTAACAAGTATTGATAATTATGACAATATTTCTTCAATAATATTGATATTTTTTGAGATAAACACAACACATTATATTCTACAACGGTATGTATTCAGCGTTGCGAACGTACATCTACTGTCTCATAAACTACAGCAAGTTTGTTGATTACAAACAACCACAAACCAAATGTCTTTAGATTGCGGTTACCGGATACAATCGGGGCAGAAATAGTAGACCCATATTGGAGAAATGGATAGCAAACTTACAATAAGTCTGTTTGCTGATAAACTTGACTTAGTTTATATCAAAAGGTCCTCTTTTTAGTGTAGGATCGTAATATTATCCTTTTTTGTTTGGTAGTTAACAGAAAACGACCTTTTGTTATCTTAAAACCAATTTAGTTTGTAACATGTTTTTGTGTTTCTGAAAGTCCGTTAACAGTCCGGACCAATTCCATGTCATCGATGGCGCGTTTGGTTTCACGCGCGCTTCAAAGAGATGTCAGCAATTTATACAATACTAGCTTTTGCCCGCGGCTTTGCTCGCGTGAAAGTCGGGTACTAAGTACTTTTTTTACATAGAATATAGCCTATAGCACTTGCTTTTCTATAGCTCTTTCTATAGCAGCAGCTTTCTATCAATATTTACATTTATGTAATCGAATCAGGATCTTTAAAGATTATCCCATACAAACAAAAAAACAAACTTTACCTCTTTATTATATTAGTATAGATTGTAGAGGCCCAGCAGGGTCAAAGCCTTCTGGGGCTCTGTGTTGAACGAAAGAGAACACTGGGACCCTGGAATAAAGGCAAAAAATGAGCAGGAGTGGGTTTTAAACAGTAAAAGTCTGACACACCCTTCCACTCCGCCCAGAGAGGAAAAAGTTATATGGATGATTTGCCACCGTACAAAAAACCTATTTCTTGTGTTGTGAGCCAAATAAAAGCACACTTACTTAGGTGACTCAGTAACTTCGCAGCTTCAGTGCGTCTGTGCAGTAAAGTTTAAAACCACTCTTTATGAGTGCGAATTCAGCAGTCCCAATGTAAAGTATGCAATGTTACCCTTATCGGTAATACTTTGAGAAGAAGCGCTGACGAAGGTAACAAACTTACACACGACACAGTGTGATAAACAGACAGAGCAATAAAGATTGGTTTTACTTTGTGCAACGTCGATAAATTGTGAAGAGCTTACTGCTTGTAGCGTAATGACTGGGTGCATAAATCATTTTAAGAAGCAGTAAGTCGTATGGTATGCATACCACAATGTTGCATTGTGGTAGTGGTCGTTTATTAAAATATGCAATTGAACCAAAGCCAAACCACTGCTGAGAATCAGGCCTCCTCCCTAGGAGAAGGAATGAGTCGTAATCTACTACACGGGTTTAGTACAGATTGGTAGACGTTACATCGGAATTTTTGGTTTCAGGAAGTGCCGATTTCTTCACGTTCAACGGAACGTTTTCCTTCACCGTTTTGAGAGCAGTGGTGGTTAAATAAATTGCACAAAGTAATTCACCTGGCTGAGTTAAAACCCGCTACGAAAAACTTTTAAATCGAAACAGTTAACACTAGGCCACCACTGCTATCTCTCTCACTAAACTTATTTTTTTCATAATGATGCTCAATCAGGCACCTAAATTTGAACGCGCTTGCCTAAAAGTGATTCAGTTTATTACTAGGACGTTGGGACCAAAATATTGTTGCATAAACAAAATAAAGTCACTGATAAGAACACGACCATTCATTACACACGGTTAGGTCAGAGAATTCTGACCTTTATAAGTATTGGCACCTTACGTAATTCTGCCTGGACCGTAGTTAACCTTTGTGTTTTCGAGAGAAAATGTCCAAAGGTAAATAGTTTGTGGTGACTCGAGAAAATGACAGCGTCCTAACATCTCTACTCTACTACCTCGACATTTATACGGAGTAAATTGCTTTAGGAACCCACGTCTATTACTAAAACATGGAAAAATATTGTTGGTATCTTCCTAATTATTAGGACATCATCTGTTCAAGGTGGACTACTTCATAATTAGATTTTTGGAACACATGATAGCCACATTAATAAGTTAAGCATTACGTTTTTAAATATTAGCATTATCGGCCTTGTAATGTTCCCACTGTTGGGACTCAGGTCTCCTTTCTAGGAGAGGGAATGGGCCACAATCCACCACGCGGGCCCAGTGCGGATTGGTGGATGTCACATGTCTTCGAATTTTTGGTTCGAGGCCATGCCGGTTTCCTCACGATGTTTTTCTTCACCGTTTTGAGCAGTAGTGATGAAATAAATTACACAAAGTAATGCGCCTGGCTGGGTTTGAACCCGAGACCTACAACTCGTAAGTCGGGGCCGTTACCACTGGGCCACCACTGCTCCACACTTTACTTATACTCTTTTATGCTTTTAAATATACTCAGAATAAATTGTAACTAACAATGAGTAAATCATACTGGCCCATCATGCAGCTTGACTAGACTAGACGTCGCGCACCTAGCACAGGTGGGGCCAAATCTTTTCGACGGTCAGTTAAGCTTTCGCAGGAGGCGCCTCACGGTGGATCTGGCTATCATGCGCGTGCGAGCTCCCACGACGGGAGGTGCGGTGTCCCGGGGTAGAGTCGTCTTGCACCGTCAAGACTTTTTGGACATCACCAACGCCTTCAATAGTCTGCCCTAGAGTAGCATTAGGTCAACTTTCGCAATTCCATGTATATCTGCCATGCGTGCTATTGTAACTAAATTAATGTTTTGCTAACTGAACAAAAGCGACTGAAATGAATATTGAGCAGAAAAAAGTCGAATAAAAAATCTCGTTCAAATATAAATTCCTTTTCCAATCAAATGCGTTTTCATTTATTTGAAAACGCCGTCGCTTCATTTTGCTGATTAAATTAGCAGTAGACTCGGGTGTTGATTTTATTGCTTATACAAGCTTTTATTCTAACATGCAATGCTTGGAATGTATGTTTGATAAGAGCAAATATTACGAATCTATTTTGAAACTGTAACCTCTATCCGATTAAGCTTAAAAATAATATACCTATTTTTTTTAGGAGGGTAATCATCAAGATGACTTCTTGCCTTCGTTCTAAAACCCCGGGCAACAGCTAAAGAATGTCCATTGTTGGACAAAGGCTTTTCCAAGTGTCATCCCGATGATGGTCCTGTGCGTTTCGTATTTATTGTATTCCCGCGACTCTCACCAGGTCATTGGTCCACTTTGTGGGAAGCCTTCCAACGCTGTGTCTTCCAGTGTACGATGGTCACACTATATGTACCTTATTTCAGATAAGCTTGCAATAAAGTACATTGACCTTTTCCTAATATCTCTGCGATGATGCATGAAAAACAAACAATTATCTGTTTTTCATTAGTAGAAAACGTAAAGGATCGCAATAGATGTCAATTCAAGACAGTTTTATGTCATAATTTCCGTTTTTGAAATTAAGAATGTCAATAAATGTAGGTGGGTCAATGACCTCTATTGCACGTTTTTTTGGAATGACCTTTAAAACCTTTTTACCTCAAAAGGGAAAAACGGAACCCTTTAGATGAACGGATCGACGAACTGATCACTTTGTTGCCCGTCTGTCTGTCAAATGTTTGTTAAAATGAGTTCAGTACCCAATTAGCGCTTCGTTCGTATTGCGCACATACATGATTGCAAATAGTTAAATGCGAATCTATTCACTCAATCCAATTATCCTCATGACACTCTTGATTACACAACGTTCTGACTCTAACGGTGAGAGCTTAATTAGACTTGCGATCGTAGGTGATCAATTCATCTAAATTGAAATTGGATTGTCAATGTTTGATTGTAGACATGTTAAGTCAAATTAGATGTTGTGCTCGCACAAGTTCATTTGACTTTGACGTAGTTAATTTTCATTATAGTTCTTCTTAGGGCCTGTTTTACCACCTATGATTGAGTTTCGAGTATCTTACTTGGCAGATATGTTCATACAAATTCTGTTCCATTTTTGAATTTATGCAGTGAGTAGTGCCTACTCGGACATTGTGAAACAGGCCCTTAGACTATAAAGTATTTTATAGAGTGCGATAGAAATTAGTTTTGTAGATCAAATAGTTTAAAGATTCCGTGTTTAGTCAACGAGTAATTAGGTACTTCCTTCACTTTTCTATAAATTAACAAAAATCTTGTTTCTTGATTTTTACTTTTCTTTTTTTGACATAATAGTCGTATTTCATTATTTTATCTAGTAATAGTGATGTGTCTGCACATGTACACGTCACCCTTAGTATCAGGAGTCGTAGGACGATCATCGTAGGAGCGAGCTTGTAGACCGCATGATGAGCTACTCACTGCTCGTCGTCCGACGAGCAGTGAGTAGCTCATCATGCGGTAGCTCTCTGAACCGAGCCCAAGTAGTCGATGGCTCGTAGTATTTCACGCGTGCCTCACAGAAATGTCAACAAAATCATAGGGATCCAGCAGGGCCGATCCCCTCTAGGGCCATGGGTAATTTCTGAGAAAGAAACCCGTGCTATTAAAACTCAAAGGGCAACAAAAAGAGACATGTGTGGTTTTATCAGTAAACGTTTGATAAGGTTTAAGGTCGTTCCACCCTACAGTGGGGGTCAGTAAATGTCAAACTATAGTTAGCACTTATTAGTATTCAGAGATATAAACAGCGTTGATTTAAACAAATTGATAGCAACAAGAAGAAAACTGCCCCTTAGTTAAATTTCCATCTAATTAGGCAAACATGAAGATACGGTTAACTAGAACAAAAATTCGGGCGAAATACTTTCGTAACTTTAATGAAAATTAAGGTCAAGATAATGTCATTAAAAGGGTTCTTTTTATAAGGACATGCCTCGACAGGCTTCGTTCGAGGAAAGGCCTCAGTTTCCTTGTCGTAACACAAGCTCTGTAGAAAATTGGGACGACATGCAACGAGATTTTGAGGAGATTATTACATTTTCTTTCCTTATTACTGAGAATACAAGCAAAATGCTCAATGTTTTGTATTTTTAGAGCGTCCCTTGCTACGTATAAAATTCGAATATTTCATTTAAGATTATAATCAATGAAATATAAGTAATAGTCATCATCATCATTTCAGCCGAAAGACGTCCACTGCTGGACATACGCCTCCCCCAAGCGTCGCCACAACGACCAGTCCTGAGCGTCTCACATCCATCGGCTAACCACCATAATAATAATATAATATTCCACAACTTTCACACAACGCTATCTAGTCCCAAGCTAAGCAGAGCTTGTGTTATGGGTACTAGACAACTGATAAACATACTTATATATTTCTAAATACATACATATTATAGGTAAATTACACCCAGACACAGAACAAATGATCGTGCTCATCACACAAACATTTGTCCTGGGTGGGAATCGAACCCACGACCTCCGGCATAGCAGTCAGGGTCACTAACCACTAGACCAACAGGCCAGGCATAATAAGCACCACTACTGATAATTAATTAATACCTAGATATTTTACAAAAGAAACATACTTAAAACAAAATGCTCTACTTTGTTACCTTGCACTACCCAGTTGATACGTTTCCTATCTTAGATATATATAACTTGCACAAACTATTGTGTCTATTCAGGCCTTGATTGCTACTATTCAGGACGACGTGCACTAGTTAGTTAGGTATCGTGAGATGTTTGCAACACGTAAACAACAAACATTGTTATGTAACAGCACATTGTTACTTAGATTCGTCCAGAACCGTTCAATTTGAAATTTAGTACAACAACATCAATATCGGTAATAGACAGTTACTAACTTCAAAATCGAAAGATCAGGTTTCAGAAGCCTGAAAAGATAATAGGGATTCAGAGAAACAATAGAAACAGAGTATAAAGTTCCGCAAATCTCCATTGAAATGGGAACATACTTAGACCAGACGGGTGTTGTATCTGGTCCGGGCAACTTATTGATAGTTAACGAGCAGAAAACTCTCATACCGCAATATAAATTCCTGTTCCTAGAACAGTTGTGAATTTGATGTAAGTACGTATAGGTTGCCAGCCAAGCACGCGTAACTTTTTTGTAATTTATTTCATCGTCTCTGCTCTCAAAACGGTGGAGGAAAACATCAGTAGGAAACTACAAACTGATTCTCGTTCTTAAAGAGAAAGCCTGAGTTCCAGCAATGGGAACATTATAAAGGAGCGGCTTTATAATGTTCCCATTGCTGGATGTAATGTTATGTGGCGTAATGGATGTCGCTTCAGAAAAACTAAGCAGCAATTAGCGTAGTGGGTAGATGCAAAATGCGTGACAGCAAGTGTCGTCACGCAATTTGAACGCACACGTGAACTAATGTCCAATATTATTACCTGCTCTCTCGAGACCTATGATCAAAAATTGCGCAGATATATCATACGTGCCTCATCCACGGCAATCTTACCGTTTACTAGTAGAACATGAAAGCTGAGGAGCTCGTGGCTAGATAATAACAGCCGCACAGGTCGATCTTCAAGGTTAAGCAACGCTTGCCTAGGTTGGTCTGTGGATGGGTGACCATCTTAACATAACGAGTTTCCTCCGTGCCTCGGAAAGCACGTTAAGCCGTTGGTCTCGACTGTCATTTTTGTCACTTTGGCAGTCGTTACGGACAGTCAGAAGCCAGTAAATCTGACTCCAGTCTTGCCATGAAGTACCGTGTTACCCCAGTTAATGGGTTGTGGGGGTCTGGTAGGCAGCCGCTCCTCGTAAAATACTGGTATTCAGCTAAATCCGGCTTGACTGGAAGCCGACCCCAATATAGTTGGGAAAAGGCTAGGCAGATGATGACTAGTAGAACATGAAAGAAGACACATTATTGACACTTATCTAGCGGGTATGGAGTATGCGTAATCAAATTACAACATATTCTAATGTAACTGTATGGTATGAAAGTAGACTGTATTTTTGTTTTATGTGTGTATATAGAGTAAAAGACTAAAACATAGTAAGGAAAAGAGTTATATTCGATAACATTATAAACGAGCAAGGTTGATGTTTGTTACTGTGTTACGCAAAAAATAAAGGCAACATTTAATAAAAATTAAAAAAAAACTTGCAAAAAGTCAAATAGTGGAACAGCAACGGAAGGTAAAATATTTTTTATGGATCAATTTTATTCTCAGGTATAAAATTGTTTCGTTAGAACAATAACCAAGTGAGTTTTCAAGGTTTTAAAAATTTATTATCAGTGGGTATGTAATTGCAATTCTAAACAATGTTGACGAAAAAGCATCCTATTTGTTTCCCCATTTTACAAATGCTCTCAGGCGGTACCAAATTAACATTACCTAGGTCCTACTTGAGCTTTTTGCTTGAAACCCCGTCACGTCCCGGCGCTCTAATTAGAATTTATTTACTTGGCACTTATTACGCTTGCTGCAGTGCTTTCTCATTCCAAGGTTTGTAGTTTACGACATGAGTATAAAAATAATGCTCTTAGCTTTCAGTGTAGATCACTTTATGGGAATTTATTTCTTTCTCACAAACGATGTTTAGCCCGGAAATATAGTGTGTGTACGACCATGTAAGTACTTACAACATTGGTCATTTTTTTTTAATGTAGGTATAGTCAACCAGGCGTACATGCCCCAGTCGGTGACATGCCCCACTGGAAAACTAAGACACGTATTCAAAATTTGGTGTTTATTTGAGCTAATCTGGTTAGTTTATAAGAGGAGGAGCTCGTGGCTAAATAATAACAGCCGCACAGGTCGATCTTTAAGGTTAAGCAACGCTTGCCTAGGTTGGTCTGTGGATGGGTGACCATCTTAACATAACGAGTTTCCTCCGTGCCTCGGAAAGCACGTTAAGCCGTAGGTCCCGGCTGTCATTTGGAGATCTTTGGCAGTCGTTACGGATAGTCAGAAGCCAGTAAATCTGACTCCAGTCTTGCCATGAAGTACCGTGTTACCCCAGTTAATGGGTTGTGGAGGTCTGGTAGGCAGCCGCTCCTCGTAAAATACTGGTATTCAGCTAAATCCGGCTTGACTGGAAGCCGACCCCAATACAGTTGGGAAAAGGCTAGGCAGATGATGATGATGGTTAGTTTATAAGAATTTCGAAGATGTAAACTATACAACATCAGTGTAACTTGTGTTAACTAACTAATAAGTTTTTCTGTGAAGCTCTTCAAAATGATTTATCCTAATTGACGTTACTCCCATGCTAAAGGATGGGCTCTAAAGGAAAGGCTGATGGTTATCGGCAACAATTCCATTATTTTATCTCATAGTACCAAAATTTCTGCCGGATTAAATGAGCTATCCGTTGCTTGCATTTCTAAACCTCTTTTCGTTTTGAAGCTCAAATATATGCGTGGCCACTTCAAAACGAACCGCATAAACCACGTAGCCCGCAGACCGCTTTTACCGATAAAATGCCAAAATATGCGATGCGAATAGGAAGATAGAAGAGGGAAGTTTAGCCAGTTCTGATGATTTAAAGTATGCCCAAATCGTATGGCCAACGCTTTTTTTAGGTTGGAAATCTCTTGGTTGTCAGACTTTTACTGACTAAAATCCTCTCCTTTGTTCCTTCTTTGCCTTCATTCCAGGGTCCCGGGTTCTCCTTTTTGAAGTCAATCCATGGCCCCAGAGGCTTATTTTTAACAGAACGGAAGCTAGGGAACTAATATAATAATATGAACTATATCTAAAATCACAGTCTGCCTGCTTACGTTCCTAGGATTAGTATTCATGAGACAAACACTAAAACCGACGGCTATAGGATTTTTGTATCACAGTTCTACATTCTGTAAAGAATAAGGG
Organism: Mythimna separata; assembly: GCA_030763345.1. NCBI lineage: Eukaryota > Metazoa > Arthropoda > Insecta > Lepidoptera > Noctuidae > Mythimna > Mythimna separata. The sequence goes on along the minus strand of JAKKIA010000036.1, from coordinate 2,127,089 downwards.
TTGGTTAGGATGCCCACATATTTTGATTGGATTTTTCTAGCATACCGGTTTTCTAGTAAGAAAGTTTTAGAATAAGTGTTGTTTTTCCATTACGATTAAAATTTTACTACCATGACTAACTGTCCTATATAGTATGCGGTTTTGTTCCTTTTTATATGTGTAGCTAGTGTTGAATGATTTCAATGCCCAAGGCACTGCACTAATATTCCTAAAAAGTTTTTAAGAAATGTAATAGTGAGCTATATAACCTATTTATTTGTAGTGGGAAACCATCAAGTAACTGCTCCTGTTTTTGGTGGAGTGAGACTGAATGTAAAACTTTTACTGACTAAATATAAACAACCCGTATTGTAACAAAGACAGCTTCTCAGTAATGATTACATACATTAGCTGAGTGTACACAACATTATGAAATCTAATAAAAAAAAAAATGTTAGCTACATTAATTTCTTCTATAATTTTAACTTCACCATATCAACGACCAGGTACTATAATCTAGAACTACATATATAATACCCAAGAAGTTGTAAGTATGAGGTACATCCCAACTCTTTTAAGTAACAAACCAATTCTATTCCACTTTAAACTTCGCCGAGTAGTCCTGCTACAAAGTCAAACTTGCCATTAGACATTCCCTTAGCCATAAAACATTTTCTATTACAGTAACAAGTTACAAAACACAGCATCGCCTCATCAAATCGAATTTCAAGGGTATTTAATTACATTATAGTGACCCAAATCTTATTGAATTAATTCAAAGGTTGCTCGGGAAGGAATTCCATTTACTCACCCTCTGTTGATTACCGAAGCTCCGGTATCGTAGAGGTCGATCAATGGGTATTAATTTACAAATACCGACCCGTGTCTGCTAACGGGACGGGTGTTAAATGATTGGATATACTCGTATGTATTTGGGATCAATTTTAGATTTTTAATTTTTAGGTGAAGCCTTCTATTAACTTCTTTTGAACCTAATCTGTCTATTTCAGAGTGCTTTAAAAATATATAGATTCTTCCTGCGTAAAATGTCATCTAACTTTAGATTATTATTTTAAATTGAATAACCGACCACAATGGAGATGGCGAGACGAACAAGACCAATTTTGCCAGAAAAGGAAGAAGTCCGGGCCCGCCAAAGATGGAACGAGTAGAAGGAAGCTTTTGCCAAGTAGTGTTACAGAACAGGCTTAAATAGGTAGGGTTTAGGTACACAAAAGCACCAGTTACCATGTGAATGGTATCCTAGTGTCGTTAATTGTCGCGTATATGAGAGTTCGTAATAGGGCAATAAAATGAGATGAAAAGCTAATTAACGGACACAGTACACATTATACTCGTGCTACTCCCGCACATTAAGTTCATACAGTACAGTTTATAGAGCATTACTTTGATTAAAATGCATTTCGTCATTTCATGTTATCGTCAGTGCTTTTTACGGCACGTAATAAATCATGTTTAGTCAAAATTAAGTATGATCTAATAACATAATGGCGACTGCGACGGTCGCAACCCAGTGCTGGGCACGCCGTCATTGCGGCGGTAAGTCCCCTCTTTGAGGAGTGGCTGGAACGGCAACACGGCGTTCTCACGTTCCGCATGACGCAGGTCATCACCGATCATAGGAAGTTCGGGAGATTCCTGCACCGGATTCGTGCTGAAGAAACGCCCGGATGTCACCATTGTGATAACTTGATGATTGGCTTGGGCCGAGCATCGCCGTGTCGTCGTGGGGGCGATTGATGGCAGTGACCTCTCGCGCCGGGCCCTGGTACAGGCCATGGTCCGGAGCGAGGAGGAGTGGCGGGCGGTCGTATCCTTCTGCGAAGCAGTAATGCTAGCGAAGGAGGCGGCCGCAAGCAACATGGCATGGCCCTCACGCCCCCGCCGCCGGGATTCTGATCCCGATTTCCAGCCACCGTAGCCGCATGCTTGCGGACGGCGAGCAATGGGCAGCTCGCCGTCCGGACGTCTGGTAATAGTCCGGACCAAGCCCATGTCGTCGACGGTGCGTATTGTTCCACGCGCGCCTCTAAGAGATGTCAGTGAACTGTAGGGACCTGGCAGGGTCGAAGCCTTCTGGAGCCTGTTTTGACGAAAGAGAACCCCGGGACCTCGGAATTAGGTTTTAGTAAGTAAAAGTCTGATGATTCAACACCTAAAAAAAAATCTAATAACATAATTTACTCTGGTCAGTGGGGATCATTCGAGAGACCTTGATTACAAAAAAATAAAGCAACTGTAGAAAGTCATTGGCCAGCAGCTGTTTGCACCAGCGGGCGTCGACGTATTCATTATTATATTATATATTAAGACGTCTTGGTATTCATTATTATTAAAATTGCGAGTACGGTCCAATTTCGGACTTAATTCTGCTGCCATTTATCTCGACCTTACTTAAGACCAATTGCACAAGTTAGAGCGACTTCAAAATCTCTGTCTAATAAATTCTTCGTCTATTATCAAAAGTTAGTCAAGACAAACAATACGTAAGTTTTTTAAAGATGAAGGGCCTGTTTCACCACCTATGATTAAGTTTCGAGTATTTTACTTGGCAGATAATTTCATACAAATTCTGTTCCATGTTGTATGCTTAGTGCTGCAAGATTGCTCGAAAGAGAAAATTGCTAACAAACAATTTACGTGAATAGGAATTTCCGCATAATTTGTTAACAAACATTTAATTTGAAGTAAAGACTCACAAGAAATCTATTTTTTTTTATAGATATAAACTAGTGCTTGACTGCGATCCCACTCGATGGTGAACAGTTGTAGTGCAATCGTTAATTGTGAAGCGCACTAGTTTATTAAGAGCCTATTCAATCTACCCTTGAAAACACCTAAATTATAATTGAACGGGAACATCGTAGTAGTTACAGTGTAATTAGTTGTTTCCTGTGAGAAATTACTTCCCTACCGCAATTTGAAGTACACGCTCATTAAAGTAATTAAAAAACATGTTGCAGACATTGATAACGAAGCAAAGTCGTCGTTGGTACGGACTTACGAGCACGAGTATATTGCTAGGAAACGTGAGTAACGTCTCGAAATTTTCCAAAATTCTGCTTCTGGTTTTAATTGCTTAGTTTTCTTGGCAGACGACATTTTTATATAAACGCATTTCGTCGTTGCGCGTGCATAACCGCGGAACAACAGTTGGTAAATACCGCGTATCGGGTTTTGAACGATTTAGCAGGAGGTGAAAAAAACTGAATATCTTAGACATTTGGCTATATTTTACGGGTCTTATTTCTTAAATTTACGTTAACAGGTAAATCATGAAAAAAGTTAATACATAGTTCAGCCCGTAAAATATAGTCAAATGACTTAGATATTCAGTTTTTTTCACCTCCTGTAAAATTGTTCAAAAACCGATACGCGGTATTTACCAACTGTTGTTCCGCGGTTATGCACGCGCAGCGACGATTTTTCAGAAAGAGCTACTTGTACTTATTATTAAATATGTGGAATATCTGGGACTAGAAGAAGGAAGTGGAACGATTCGAAGTAGGTCATCAATAATACGGAAACAAATCGAAGGATATTGATGTTCAACTTAACTTGTTGGAATGTAATGTTATGGAATGTAATGTTACTCATATTACATTCTCTTGTTTTTAAATGGAGGTCGATAAAATAAGTAGATAATATGTATTGAATATTGAGGACGTAAGAAATCCAAGGTTACCGACATAACTCGAAAATATAAATGGCACTAGAGAGAGCACATTGCTCGTAGAATAGATCGATGAAGACGAAAGGTTTCAGAGTGGCAACCACGTACCGGAAGCGTTGAAAACTAACTAGAAAAATGATGATGATGTTTATTAATGTAGGTACGTAGGTAAAATAAGTGGATATGTATTGAATACTGTAAAAGACTATTTGTGGGTGTGTCTTCGATTCTATAAATAGAATACAATATGGTGTCCCCAAAAAAGGCGAAGATATTTAAAAAATAAATGACTATGGAGTAGTCACACTAATCTTATGAGTTCGAATACGAACGTCAATTCAGAAAATATTACACGTGCCACATTTTCCCGACCATCAGTTTTGCGAAATCATCCGTTGGTAGTGTCGATTAGTTCTCATCTATAAGACACACGCGCACACAACACATACAATATTAAACATGAGGAAGCGAGGGATACCGGTATATGTTACACGGGTCATCGCGTTATTACACCGTCACTCATATTTCCTCTTGATTTGTGAAGGGAAACACAGGAAGGCCAATTATGTAGGTGTAGGGTACATTAATATCTGAAACTTATTGATTGATATTATACTATATTCCGCTAAAACTCATCATCATCATCTCAGCCGACAAATGCCCATTGCTGGACATAGGCTCCATATAAAAAAAAAAAAAAAAAGATTGACGTGTAAAAGAGTTTGAAAAAACCTATTTGCAAAATAAATATCATTTATCATTTATCATTTATATGTCCACTGCTGGACATAGGTTCCCCCAAGCGTCGTTACAATGACCGTCCTGTGCGTCTTGCACCCATCGGATTTCCGCGACCCTTACCAGGTCATCGGTCCACCATGTGGGAGGCCTTCCAATGCTGCGTCTTCCGGTACGTTCTCTTAAAGGGGAGGGGCAAGGCAGGCTGACGACTCCCAGCAGTCAGGGGGCAGTGGCTGGGCCAAGAAATTGAACCTAATACCGCGTCAAACATTGAGTGCCTACTTACTTACATAAACGAAGACATCATTGTAGTATTTACGATCTATAAACACTCTGCCAGGAGCCAATATAGCAGGTTGAATACACACTGAAATGGGTGCTCGTAAAGTCGATTGATTGCTCTGATGACATCTATTGAAAGGGTAGGCTTTACACTGCCGCACTGTTGATGAATGTTATCGAACAACCGTCAATAATAGTATCCGTGAATAATGGATATCCGTGAACTATTGGCCAAGTTAGATGCATGTACTCGTACGTGCTTCACTGCGAAGCCTGCAGTAATGCAAGCAAAAGGGAATGGATATCCTGACGCCCTAATTGTAGCCGAGTCGCAGGTTGATTCCCGGGTACTAAACTCTTGGGTTTGCAGACGACGAGCACTAGGTAACTCACCGTCTAGTCGTCGGGTAAGTAACGGGTCTAAGTCCTTGACGGCGCCTCGGCGTCCGATCCACGCACAACTCAAAGAGATTTAAAACAACAGTAGGGCCCCAGCAGAACCAATGCCCGCTAGGGCGTATAATATCTGAAAGAGAAACTGGTCCGAAAATGTAAAAGGCAACTGAAGAACGCAGATAGGTTTTAGTCAGTAAAAGTCTGACACGCCCTTTTGCTCTACCCTAGAGTGTGAGAAGTCATTAGATGATTTTTTTACTGCAAAAAATATTTCATCAACCACATTTGTTAATTTTACTGATTCGATAAACTGCATTTACAGCATTCGCTTCCCAATTTTGGTGATCCAATTTAGATTGGAACCACTAAATTGCCTCACATTTCAATAGTTTAACGATTGGAAAGGCCATGGCAGAATTCTAATAGAGGTCATTAGAATTCTATCAAGGCCTTTCCCGCTAAGCGACATGATGGTTTAACGAGTTCTTGTTAAAATGGTCTTTTCTGGTTAAATTTAGACCAGACTAAAGCAAATGCTGTAAATCAAGCGATGCAATGGAATAGATTATGTCCGAGTAAACTTACTATCCGATGACGAATCTTATCTTTGAAACTAAGACGTAATAGACATAGTGTCATGTAGCAGAGAAATTTCAACAAATACCAAACTGCAGAACTGTTTTATTAGCGTGGTCAATTGGCTTGGATAACTTTGAAAAAGAAAATACAAGCAAGCCATTCTTGTTTCTTTTTTATTTTGATTGGGCTTCGAAATGTTTGTCAATTTAGGCAAGTGCCAAAAGAAAACAATTTACATTTTTAATCACTTTGAGGTACTTTGAGTTTCACTACAAAGTGGATGTAATTCGAGCAGTCGCCTTCTCCACAAACTTCGTAGCGGTAGTCAATACTACAATTAATAACATTCACAGCTCCATTTTACTATTTTACAGTTAACTAAAAATAGTCACTAAACTTTATTCGAAAATAATGCTTCCTGAAAACCATGCCACTTTCTTAGCAGAAAAGAAAATTACAGTTATTATGAAATTGTATAGCAGCGTAATCATAATTATTATTTTATACAAAGTGGCCAGCATCTTATCATGTTTTGGCGGATAAATACCAACCGGATATAGATATTTGAGTTTGAGAATGATGGCTAGTTTATATTCTATTGTATAATCTGTTTTAATAGAGATATCTTACTGATGTCAAATGTTCCATTTAGAACTGCGGGTATGGTATAACTTTAGCGATATCTGTCTTATTTATTACTTGGGGCTAGTAGTAATATAGTTTTGGTAAAATCCGACACAGATTTGAATGTTATGTGTTCACTAAATCTCTTGTGTCAAATGAAGGCTCGACTGAGAGCTGTCGTAACCGTAACATTTAGGATGGTTTATGTTAATCGCCTATTCCGTTCAGGCAGTGCAGCCTTCCGAGACCATGTTCATAACGATGTAAAGAGGGCCGTTACTGAGCCTTTTTCGACGGTTTCTTTATACGCCAGTAAAGTCTTTTCTTGCTAAGGAATATATTATTATTATGTGAGAATATTAAACCTAAGACATAATTTTAGGCTTTGATATAAAAAGGGGTTTATTTTATTTTAAGTTGTTCTACTCTCCTGACTCCTGTGTTCTGGGTGCGTTCTCAAACATGAAAACTGACATACAAATTAATAAAAGAAGCCTATACCAGAAACAAATATGTATAGGCTATACAAATATCAGTTCCTTGTAAAATATATAGCCGAAATAATAATGAATAGGAACGTTTTCACATATTATATTATGAATTGTGCAAACAATCCCTTTTACAATTAAAAAAAAATGTGTCTAACAAATTGTTCTGTATCACTGAAATAGACGTATTTTGTCATAGAAATTAAAACGAACGTGTATTTCACTGTAAGAACTGTAATGCGCGGAGACTGAATCAGTAATTATCTTTTTAATTTTCTGAATCAGTAATTATCTTTTTTTTTCTTTATACTGCTAATAATTTACCTAAAACAAAATAAAAGGCAAGAATACAAGAACCCTTATGAAAATCCTTTGTTTTCAAATAATGATATAGTCCAGTCATTATAGTACTTTCACCTCGGAATTCGAGATACCCAGCTGTAAGTGTGTAAATACTTGTATATTGACACCCTAAAAGTTGTCTCAAAACCTACATATGGTAGGGTGTACGCAACTATGAAATTTCAAGGTCAAAGGGCCCAAAAATCGTTTTTTTTGCGCTTTTTTTGTAAATATTTCATTTCCTAAAGGTTTTTTGCTATTTGTATATCTAACAATATTGTAGAATACAAAATTCTCTACAAATTTTGTACAAAAAACTTTTTCCTACGGTGAACCGTTTTCGAGATAGAGGGCGGAGAGCGCACGGTCACAGCATCACTTCAGGTCAACTGGTTCCTCCGGCCGAAAACGCGCCATATAAGTTGATACTATCGATAAATCAATGATTATAAATATTTGTCAATTTTTATTAACTATTGTATTATATTTTATGATTTTTTTCCTAACCTATCCACTTTTTATTCAGTATTCATTTATTTAACAACACTTACCTGGCGTGACAGACGTTTACTGACTAAAGCCCACTCCTGTTCCTTCTTTGCCTTTGTTCTAGGGCCCCAGTCAGTGTACCCTTTCACATACCCCATAGCCCCCAGTGGATTTCGATCCTGCTGGGCCCCTACGATTTTCTGAAATGTTCTTGAAGTACGCATAGATCATTACGCGTCGTCGACGACTTGAGCGCAATCCGGATGGTAATTGGACGATAGGACGGCGATCTACGCATTGCTCGCCGTCCGCCGTCGCCAGCATGGGCTTGTGAACGGATGTACGATGGAAAGGAGCAGTGCGTACTGAACTGAACTCACTTACTGAGAATAATTAGTTTCTCTTACTATGCTATGCTTTTTTTAAATTATATATCTCTATCTTTCTTTAATTTTCAAAGGAAATAACTAGGGTATGTCATTCATTTATAGAAATTGTAGCAAGAACCTATTTTGGGCACGTAGGAAAAGTGATTACTGTTAACAATTCGTTTTAAGTAACAAATTATTTAAGAAATTAGTTTCTTGTTTTGAACTTGTATGGATATTATTTTTTTGTGGCTGGTTTTAATAAAGTAGTATACCATTTTGGAAACTTGATTAGTTGCACCAATTTTTAAAAAAACTTGCCATAGTAGTGTTCATACTTTTTTTTACACCAGGACAAGCTAAAGTTGGCTAAAAGTAAAAATCTTCAATAAATTTGGGTAATCAAATAAGTTTCATTCATTTTTATGAAAAATCTAGAGGAATTCTGGATTTTTAAGAATAGCAGTAGATAGCAGTTTTATTCAGGTTGTCGCTACAAAAAAAAGAACAGCAATATTTGAACAACTGTGGTAATGGTAGAGGAAAATATCACAACAGATCTAAATTTTAAAAGAATTTATTTGTGTTATTTCACTTATTACTTAAAAAATATTTGTGTGATATTTTTTTTTGTATTTTTCTCCGAATAGTCACGACTATTCAGACAAATATTTATAATCATTGATTTATCGATAGTTCATTAACTATAATATGGCGCGTTTTCGACCGGAGGCACCAGTTGACCTAAAGTGATGCTGTGACCGCGCAGTCTCCGCCCTATATCTCGAAAACGGTTCACCGTAGGAAAAAGTTTTCTGAACAAAAATTGTAGAGAGAATTTTATATTCTACAATATTGTTAAATATACAAATAGCAAAAAACCTATAGGAAATGAGATATTTACAAAAAAAGCGCAAAAACCCGATTTTTGTGACCCCCGACCATGAAATTTAATAGTTGCGTACACCCTACCATATGTAGGTTTTGAGACAACTTTCAGGGTGTCAATATACAACTATTTACAAACTTACAGCTGGGTATCTCAAATTCCGAGATTCTTACCTTAATTGAGCTAATTTGACTGGACTAATACAGCCTGTGCAACAGATACAAGAGAATTTAATTAGGTTACTTGTTTGCTGTAGACAATTATTTTGCCTGAAATAGACTTGGTTTAAAATGATTTACCAAGCTGTGGATAAAATAACATCACTACGGTCTGCAATAATTGGCCTGCTACGGTTTTCCGTCCAGTTATAATTTTAGATGTGTACTTGGCTAGAGTAAATACGTTCTTAATACAGTAGTGCGTCTCACCATCAACAATTGAATCACTGCTTACCATCAGATAGGATCGCAGTCAACCCCTAGTTTATATTATTAAAAAAATGTGTAACGTTGGACATAAGTTGGAATAAAAATCATAATAAAATAACTAACTTGATTTTGTGTTGACAATTAAATACGAAATAAAGTTTTGCATTTGATTGTCATTTAAAAACCTTAATATTAGTTTCATTTTAGACCACAACTATTCTCTAATCGCACAGACTATTCTATTTTCCTTATATTTAGTGTTTGTCTACTTTGCGTTATGCCAAATACGCATTTGACCGGTTTTTTTTTATTTACAAAGTCTGTTTTAATACTCAAAGAGGTATTTTAGTAAGAAAATTTATTAAGGGCCTGTTTCACCACCTATGATTAAGTTTCGAGTATCTTACTTTACATTACGACTGAGAAAGCGTACGGTACGGACGTGTCGGTAACAATTTCGTAAAAATTAAATACCGCTTTAACCTAAAGTGAAACCAAGTGCTCTTTACCTAAGTTCACAATTAGCAAAACTCAGTTGGCGCAACTTTGGTCATTTATTGATATCCGTCAACACACTCAAGCGCACGTCATCGCCAAGTGTTACTCCTCACCCCCTCGGGGAAAAGAGACGGGCTACGAATATTCATCTCGCTCCCGCAGCGGTGCTGCTTCGTACGTACTAAGTGATATATTTATTCTATATAACTATAAATCAATAACACGATGAGTGTTGTTCGATCGCCACCGCAGTCCCCTATTACATATACCGAAGGCAATAGAGATTCCATTGCAACTATGAGTGGTATTGATAGGTCCGAAAAGATTGGTGGTTCACAGACAGATTTGCGGAAGATTGCCCTATCTGACAATATAAACCAGATAACATTTCGCGCCAAACGGAAAACACCCGATGATGACTTTGGTGCACAATTCAAACAATTCCAAACTAAAATGGAATCGATAATCATGGATATGACGAAGACCCAAACTGAAAATATTAATAAAATATCCCAAGGTGTTTCAGAAATAAAGGAACAAATCAGTTTGATCAAGGTAACAACTGATCTTCTGTCTTCAGAACAAGTAAAAATAAAATCGGAATTAACTAACATCTCAAGCTTTAGAGTTAACATTGAGGAAAAAGTGGTAGCTATAGAAAACGAAATAGCATCGCTAAAAAACAGTCCCACTTCCATGATTAATACTTCGCTTCTTAGTTATGAAGATTTTGTATCGGAGACCCAGGAGCGATCTCAGAGGGAGAAAAATATCATTATACGAGGAATAAAAGAGATAAAATCATCCAACTTAGAAGAGAGACGCAGTCATGATGGTGAAGAAGTAAAGAAGGTACTAAAAATGGCTGTCTCAGACCACATGGAACCAACCAAAACTATTCGACTAGGAAAGTATAATCCTGATATATCAAGACCTATAAAAGTTATATTTTCTACATCTGAAGCAGCAAAATTAATTTTACGCAACAAGTCAAACATAAAATCTGAAGACATCAAAATTTACACTGATGAGACACCCTACCAACAAAAGTACCGGAACAATCTGAAAGATGAACTAAAACGCAGAGTGGCAGGAGGTGAAAAAGACATCACTATAAAATATATCAAAGGCACACCAAAAATAACGAAAATCCAGTCAAAAAACTAATTACGGAAGAGACAGATGATACAACCTCAAACACTACTCATGGAGTAACAGATTCGTACAGCAATTTAATCAAAGATTCCAAATCACTTAAATTTCTTTACGCTAACGTACGTAGTATAGTGAAACCAGGTAAACTTGATGAATTAGACTGCATTATACAACACAATATACCTAGTTCTGTGCATATAATTATCTTATCGGAAACTTGGATCAAGTCGGATTCTGAAGCTAAAAGTTTAAAGCTACCAAACTACACCCACTACTATAATATAAGAGAAGGAACCAGAGGAGGCGGAGTATCCATATTTGTTCATGACTCCCTAAACCACAATTACTCAGAAGAACTGTGTAAAGAAGGCAATCACTACTTATGGGTCCATTTAAATAAATACTCGTTGGACATAGGCTCCGTATACAAAACTCCTAAATCAAATAATACTGGATTTCTGGAAGAATACTCACAACAGCTGATGAGAAAGAGAAGAGGTTTGGTTTTTGGTGATTTTAACTACGATCTGCTTAATCCTAATCGATCAATAAATAACTATACAAAAACACTGCAAGAAAATGGATACGTAATCCTGAACAAAATCGATCCAAAATTCAGTACCCGTGACACAGAGACAAAACAATCAATTCTTGATCACGTATCATCCAATTTAAAAAATCACAACTTTCATCTAACTATAGTGGAATCCCCAATGTCAGATCACAAACAAATATACTTAGAAATGGGCAAATATAAGCCGGAAACAAAAAAGAAAACAAGGTATTTTGCTATAGACTATACAGCACTGTACCTTTCAATAGAAAATGCTGTTGCTAATGTTTTGAACAGTGACTACGACACCCTAGAACACATGATAAAGAAAGCATTAAGTGAAAATAGAATACCAAAATTTAAAATTCACAACACATTAAAATCAGACTGGATCAACAAAGACATAATTCGAATGATAGCCCAAAGAAATCAGCTGTGGTCAACTTACAAGAAAAACCCTAATAATGCCTCAATGAGACACGATTTTATCGTCCTGCGTAATACCGTATCTGAACAAATACAAAGTACAAAAAATAATTATTATTACAAAGCTTTCAAAAACTGTGAAAAAAGGCCTTTAAAAATGTGGAAATTAATCAAAAACCTAGCTGAAAACAAAATAAAGTCGTGCTCTGCTCCTTCAAAATTAGATACACAAACGGGTCCCATCACAGACATTGCAGAAATATGCAATTTTTTCAACACTTTCTTTGCTACTATAGGGTCTATTTTAGCTAATAAAATTAAAAAGGATAAGGAATTAACACATACACTTCCAAGCACTCAAACAGCTAAGTCTAGTACCTCTAGCACATATGAGCTACTCCAGTTAACTCCAACTACAGAAGAAGAAGTAGGTAAGATCATAGATAACCTTAATCCAAACACAAGCACTGGTTTAGACGGAATTGGGTGTAAAACAATAAAATGCGTCAAAAACATAATTCTACAAAAACTTACTTCTAGTATTAACTATTGTCTACAAAACGGCGTCTTCCCTGATTCTCTAAAGGTCGCTAAAGTGATTCCAATTTTCAAGTCAGGAAATAAGTCCGATCCAGGCAATTACCGCCCTATATCTGTCCTCCCGATAATTTCAAAAATTTACGAGAAAATATTACATAAACGTCTAGACAATTATCTCAGTACTATTAACTTCTTCTCTAATAAACAATATGGCTTCCGAGCAAAATCCAATACACTAACCGCTATAATCGATCTTGTGACAAACCTGAAAAATAATATTGATGAAAAACGAATAGGTCTCGGTATATTTGTCGACTTAAAAAAGGCATTTGACACAATCAGCCATAGTCTCCTTCTCCAAAAATTATACGCTATACCTATAGCGTATAATTTTTATATGTCAAGGGCAGTTTCCCTGATACCTATCAGGGAAACTGCCCTTGACATGTTTCGGTCATATCTCACTAACAGACAGCAAACCGTGCGTATTGGAGATACGCAAAGTGATAGTGAAACTCTAACCTACGGCGTACCGCAGGGCTCTATTCTTGGCCCCTTGCTGTTTATAATATACGTGAATGATATACACAACCTAAATTTGACAGGCGACATAACACTATACGCTGACGATACTAGCTTATTCTTGTTTGGCAACGATATTGAAATGATTATTAAACAAGCGCAGCATGACTTAAATATTCTCTCTAATTGGTTCCAAGGCAATCTGTTAACTGTTAATATATCTAAAACAAACTACATTATTTTCAGTGCTAAGAATAAAACAATAGGAAACCACTCAACTCTTTATATAAATAAAGAACCTATAACCAAAGTCAGTTCCGAAAAATATCTTGGACTTCATCTAGATAAACATCTGACATGGCAACCACACCTAGACAAACTAAGATCTAAACTCTCCTCTGTCATGGGAGCACTTCGAGGCATTGTTCGTTGCTTGCCAAAATCTGTTAGGTATATTATATACAACTCCATGGTTAAACCTCATATTGACTACCTAATAGAGGTGTGGGGCACTGCAGCAAAACCAAATTTAAGGCAAATACAAACATGTCAAAATAAATTAATCAAACTATTATTTCATTACCACTACTTAACTCCCACAGAAAAGATTTACAAAGAAACTAATCTAATGACACTTTCGCAAATTTATACATACAACACATGCGTATTAGTATTTAAGCTATTAAACAAAGATATAAACTCAAAAATAACGTTCACAAAGAAAGGGCAAACCCAAAAACGCATCACTAGACGAAAACACAATATATGCTTAAGACGACCTCGAACAAACTACGGAAGAAAAAACCTACTATATGAAGGAGCAGAATTATACAACAAATTGCCTAATGACATAAAAGAGATTCAATCCTACACATTATTCAAAAAAACCCTAAAACACCACATCTTAAAGCAGTTCTCGCGTTTTTAATTAAAGAAGCTAGATTATGTATAATTATATATATGTATGTGGTATGTGTATTGTGTGTTTATGTGTATGTATGGGTATAGCGTGTGTACGTATATATATTTATATATGCATATATATGAATGTGTATAAGTATGTATGTGTGCATGTATGTATGTATAATATATGTATAAAAATAATACAGTTAGTACAATTTCCATACATAAAAAAAAACCAACAATCAAATCATTAGTTAAAAAAAAAAAAAAATTGTTAAACCACAACATAAAATAAATAAATAGGTATACTTAAGACTAAATTCTTCAATAAATAAATACAACCCATTTGGTTCAAATAATTTGTTAAAAAAAAAAAAAAAAAACTAGTTAACCACAACATAAAATAAATAAATAGGTATAAATAAATACAACCCATTTGGTTAAATAATACAAGCATAGATAAAAAATCATAAATTATAGGTGAACTGTATTGAAAAACAATATCCACCTAATTGCTATCGACTTGCCTTTAAGAAACGATACGTAATGAGTTCTCTAATTTAGCTAGTATGAACTTTTTTTTCTTGTTACCCACACATTGTAAAAGTTTTGTTTACGAAAGTTAGTTTCTTAATCCTTGAGACTAGATTGACACAGGCAAATATCTAACTTACAATAATAATGATGCTAGTTCTTATGTGTTGTGACAAGTGTGACAACCCACGTAATATCATTTTGGTCTCAGTGATTAGAAAACAGACTATTTACAACCTCTAGTTTGTTTAAGTACCTACATTTCTTATGTCAACTTACTTAGCATTTAAGAATAACTTGTATTTCTCATATTAAGTGAATTGTATTCTTTTTGAGAAATAAATGTCTTAAACCGTAAACCGTACTTGACAGATAATTTCATACAAATTCTGTCAAATTTTTGAATTTATTCAGTGAGTAGTGCTTACTCGGACATTGTGAAACAGGCCCTCACACTAACAAATTCCATTATCATTTCCAAACATCTTCAATTTCTGAATTCAACCTCCATCGGCTTGGAAAAATCCGTTTACACTGAAATGCGCTTAAGTTATAACTTAAAAATTAATTATAATTCTATCAAACTTTTAATCAACATTCTGACTCAAATGGGTCTCTATTTAATTACACAATACTAAGTCGAAGTACTCACATTTTACTTTTCGTTTTACAAGCAGAACAAGTGCGAACGCGGAATAAATAAATGAAGAATTATTCGGGGATCGGGATAAAGTGGTTGAAGGGGAGGGAAGAAGTTTAATCATTTGTTTGTTTGTGCGCATTTCGACGTGGTCTTACTCATCACAAGTTAGATTAGTGCGGTGAACGTGGGACAAGTGTTGTTGGAATTGTCCGCGATGGGGATGTTATCATAAACTACAAATATGTAAGTTATGTTTACCCCGTAGAAAGCAATATTAGAATTCTGAAATTCACATTTCGTATGTATTTAATGTGTTTAACTATATTAATTATACATAAAGAATTAATTAAAAACTACGACAATTTATACTAAGAGAGGAAAAAAATGCTCTCTTTGTACATCTGAATTACACGATGGTTTGAGCGTACACGTACCTATATTCAGAAAATACTTCACAACATTTGTTAGAATGACGAATGGTGGATTCGGAAAAGTTATGCTTTTACTCGTTCACGTTAGCATACCAATATTTTTCAGTTTCAGTTTTAAAACAATAGTCAATTCCATCATTCAATCTACGCCACAAAGTAGCTCTCGCTTCTGATTGCCTATCTCCATCGGACTCTAATTAGGTTACATAACGTTTAAAACTCAGATACATAAGGGGATAAAACGTCCTGCAATGTAACGCGTAACACTCAATCTGCGTGAGACTGTAATGTACCCCAGTATCCTGCAACTTACCCCCTCACATTTAATAACACATTCACATGATGTGGGATATGTTGTTGAACAATTTTACAACGTTGCGCGTCAAGATTGGAGACATCTTGTCTCCTAGTGTCTAGAGTCTTTAACCTACAAAGTATGGTAGTAATATGCTGACGGTTTACGGAATATCTATACATATAATAAAATCGTAGGAAAGTCAAAACTGTACATTGAATATTTATTTAAAAGAATACTTGGGGCGTGATCTACAATCGATACCGAAGCCAAAAATATAGTGTTTAGAATTCATGTCTGTTTGTCTGTTTGTCTGTTTGTCTGTTTGTCTGTTTGTCTGTTTGTCTGTTTGTCTGTTTGTCTGTTTGTCTGTTTGTCTGTTTGTCTGTTTGTCTGTTTGTCTGTTTGTCTGTTTGTCTGTTTGTCTGTTTGTCTGTTTGTCTGTTTGTCTGTTTGTCTGTTTGTCTGTTTGTCTGTTTGTCTGTTTGTCTGTTTGTCTGTTTGTCTGTTTGTCTATTTGTCTGTTTGTCTGTTTATCTGTATGTCCGGGCTAAACTCAAAAAGTACTGCATGGATTTGCTTCAAATTTTGCAAGAATATTACTGAGAGGTCGGGAAAACAAATAGGCTACATATTATCACGCTATCACCTACGGGGGAGGAGCTGTGAATCTTTATTTTTCTTACGCATTATGTGGCAGCGTGTAATCTGACGACGCATATATAAATGTTGTTTTTGAGTAAGCCATGCTATTATTTAGCTTTACAATATAAAAACTACGCCATTGAAGTAACTTGGGCAGAAAAACATAATTTAATGAATGTTAGTAGTATAAAGAAAATTTTAAAGCAGCGCCATCTATGACATTTCATAAAAATCAAATCAAGTTACACATTAACACTTTTTGGAAATTTATAATTATTTTATCATGTTGGCGAGGTTAGTAGTTAGTTATTCTTAAAATTCATAGATGGCATTTTGCATTTTCTTCATAACAGTTGTATCGTATAGTTCGTTTGACAAATACAAGTTCCAAGAAAACCCTCAAAATCTTGAGCAGAGTTGAGGAAGACAATTAAAAAAAAATGCTGTGTTAAGTATTACAAAAAACTGATGTTCACTGATGATGAAGTGACAATGAAGCTCATTTATCGCAAGAACGTGACAGAATCCAAGAGAACAGCGTGCGGCACAAATAGAATAAGATCGCCTGTGTCGTGACATAAATCAACTTTCGACATCTGATGATGAATCCACGGTTTACGATATCGAAGAGCAAACGGCTAAATAAAGAAGGAAGTGGATTTATCTACAACTAGCTTTTGCCCGCGACTTCGTCCGCGTGGCGTGTTATAAAAGAGAGATCTTTGTGGGTGTTGGAGAAAAGTTTAAAAAATGCTTAATTTTATTATTTTTAAATTAGGTTATAGTATAAGTAGCTCAGCTGAATAATGTATTGTTATTAATTTTTAGATTATTAGTTTAGGATAATTTGGTTTCTTATAAATTTAGGATAAAACGATCAGGGGAGGCTATTATAACCCTAAAGTACCTATAGGCTTTCGTCTGGAGTTCAGAGGTGTGAATGTGAATGTCAGTCGGTATGAAAGTAAAAGTTTGACCACATGAAAACTAAAAACCGGCCAAGTGCGAGTCGGACTCGCGCACGAAGGGTTCCGTACAAAATTAACAAAAAAAATCACGTTTGTTGTATGGGGACCCCACTAATTTTTTATTTTATTCTTATTTTCAGTATTTGTTGTTATAGCAACAATAGATATACATATTCTGTGAAAATTTCAACTGTCTTACTGTCACGGTTCATAAGATACAGCCTCATCTGTAAAAACGTGCAAAAAATCACTATTTTTGTATGGGAGCCCCCCTAAATATTTATTATATTTTTATTTTGAGTATTTGTTGTTGTAGCGGCAACAGAAAAACATCACCTGTGAAAATTTCAACTGCCTACCTATCAGCGTTCATGAGATACAGCCTGGTGACAGACGGACAGACAGACAGCGAAGTCTCAGTAATAGGGTCCCGTTTTCACCTTTTGGGTACGGAACCCTAAAAAGAGTAGCATGGAAGAGTGGTTCGGTTGGTGGGTGGCTGGTGCAACCGGGATAAGAGCTAGACAGAAATGTATTTAGGAAACATATTTATAAAATTTCCTTATAAACAACGTTTCTGGTCGTTCTGGAGGGTGGTGCGAGAATGACCAGACTGGATGGCGAACTTACGCGGGAGCACGCCACATATAACTGACCATGGGAGAAGCAGGGCTGTCGCAAATCAACTCCTGCTAGCGCGAGTGTTTGACCCTGCGACTTATTAATGGTCATGGCGAAACATACCTTCAATGGAAATTGTAGTCTCCGAAATTCGAAAGGAAGATCATTTGGGATTAACGGTATTCGCGGTATAAATACCGTTTCTCCCTTTGCAGACCCAGTTAAAATAATACCTTCGACAATATTACGATGCAAGACCCTGACTTGAAGTCTCGTGCCGTTGCATAATTTAGGTGGTTTCAAATTCCTGAGCAACATTACTGGTGCACCGACTCGTAATCTAAGACTGTGGTATGGAAGACCAGCTGGATTAATAGTGTTCAAAAACTCAACCGGATAGTGAACAGCGTCTTCTGTATGTATTACTGTATCTACTGATTTATATATCATTTCTTCACCTTCAAATGAATTTAGCAAAACGTCATTTATTAGTGCGGCGTGTTCATTTGTGGGTGATAAAATAGCTCTTTCATGCAGCCATTCTATAGGTTTATGTTGAATTCGAGCTATATTTGGATATACTTTATCTATTAATTCCGGGACTGTTGTAACTACAGTGCATAAATTTTCTGGTAAATTTATCAAACCGTCTTTTTCTGGGTATATGCCATTTCCTATTTTAAGTAGTATATTTGAAAAGTTACCTGCATTGATATCCCCTTTTAAGAGCACTCGCATATTTTTAGTTAAGTTAAGAATTTCAATAGACGGCCATAAAACTGATCTTTTTAAACATGCTTTGATCTCGTCTGCCCGAGTTCCCCTTGGTACAACCGGTAATGTTTGTCTGAAATCTCCGGCTAACAAAAGTGTCAAGCCACCCATCAGAGAGTTATTATCTCTCAAGTCTTGTAAAGTCCTATTCAACGCCTCAAAACATTTTTTATGAGCCATAGTGCTCTCATCCCAGATTATGATTTCAGCTTTACGTAAAACTTTGGCAAGATTGCTTTGCTTTGGAATATTGCAAATTGGGGTTTCCGAAATAGATAAATTAAGCGGTAACTTTAAAGCCGAGTGAGCAGTGCGACCTCCTTCCAATAAAGTTGCAGCAATCCCCGATGAAGCGACAGCTATGGCAATTCCACGATTGCTTCTAATCTTTGCAAGTATCAAATTAATGAGATAAGTTTTACCAGTTCCTCCAGGGGCGTCTAAAAAGAAAATTTTTCCGTCGTTTGTATTGATGTTTGCTATAATTTTATTGTATATCAATTTTTGTTCATCTGTTAAGCAATCCTCATTTGTATTAACAAATCTTTGCAATGTAGGGACATCATAGTTTAGTTCATTAATATATACTCCTAATTCATTATTAAATCCTTCCGATCTAGTCGGCTTTGGTAATCCGTACCCTTCTATTGCGCATCCACCTAGAGCTAAGCATGCTGTTTCTATCTCCAAAAGGCACCTATTGAAGATTTCATCCATGAGAGAGTTTACATCGCAAGCTGCTTGCCTCTCAATCTGTCTTTTGAAATCTTCAGAAAGATTTTCTCTGAATTCATTCCATAGACTGACAGGATCTGCAACTTGACAAAACACTAACAAAATAGTAAAGAGTTCTCTCATCATGAACGGAGACTGACAAAGGGCTGCCTCTTGAAGTGTTGTACGCCAATGTTGGTCATCTTCAAGTAATCCAAGGGCCTTGCAAGCAGATTTAAATGTTGGTTGTACAACACCGTTTATAGTCCTTAGTGATTCAAACGATGTTGGACCTCGAACTTCGTGTAAGAGCAATCGGAGGTGGTAGCACTCTGTATTATTCGGGTGTACGGTGTAAACCCTACCCAACGCGTGCTCTTTTTTAACAGCTGGCCAACCATCTACATTTGCTCCTCGTTTTCTTCTTTCAAATTTATTATTGTTCCAAACATAATATGCCGGTACTTCACAGTATAATAAAGTTTTTGCAAAATCGTCGAATCTACATAGTTCAAAGAATGAGGTCAGTGTTGTTTTTGGTGGACTGGATACCCTATCAGCCAAATTAGATGGATTAAAATAAACTCTTTGACCGTTTTCTAAATGCACCGCCAGATGTATAACTGTAGGATATCGCTCATGAATAGGAAACCCAAGTATTCGCCAGACCGCTTCAGCACTACTTATATACCTTCCACTTTCATACATTTTCACCTCATCTTTCGAATCCTCCAGTGTAACAGTCGCTTGATCCGACCCCTTATTTACATATTTACAAATATATTTTATGGATTTTACGGAGTTACAGTACTCAACATTAATATGAGCATTAAATGTTCTCAAAAGAACCGCATTATATGGAACAACCCAGCGGTTGTCGAGCTCTACCCCGTTGATATGTACAGTAAAGCCACCATCCCCTGGAGATCGTCGCCTATATTGGGGATAGCCGTCATCACCGGTCTGTGTTTCTGAAAGTAAAGGTCTTGGAAACCGTTTAGAGCACACGCTATCTTTCATACACGGAGACTTGTTATTAAAGTTGCCACAGGGGCCATGTATCATGTTCGATCTGATTATTTGATAAAGTTTCGGATCAGCATCTGGATCCGGAATCTCTGCGCAAATAATATTGTCAATCATGTCAGCAGAAATGTGCTCAATTAGCCATAAAAGAATGTGTATGTGTGGGAGACCACGTTTTTGATATTCCACGGAATACATGTAACATCGAACTTCACCAAAGATTTTGCCCTTATTTATCAAATCCATCATTTTTTTTACTTTGAGGCGAAATATTCTTGCTATTAAATCATGGCGGTCGTAGGATTTTTGATTTGGGTGCAGTAGCTTTGTAATTTCTTCCCATTTAGGGTTGCAAGTAAAGGTGATAAATAAATCCGGGCGGCCATAGTGTCGGACGTATGTCATGGCGTCCTGGGTCCGCTCATGCATATATCTTGGCCCACCGGTGAATGAGGATGGCAGTACAACAATTTGACCTAACTGATTAGCTTCTACATCTTGTTGACCAATCGCATCTTTTAGGTGTATGTAGCTCTCAGCTCGGAGTTTTGCCTGATTGTACCTAATGAAATTAAGTCTCTCAGTCTCTATTTTGGCGTACTGGTCCACTATGTATTGGCTAAATAGAGCACAGAAGTAAAGCAGGTAGTTTTCTTCCCCCTCCCGTATCATTATGTGATATGAATAGAAACTGGCAGCTGAAACTGTCTTTTTCAGAGGTAGTTTAGTGTTGGGGTCCCGCTGTGATATACCAATCGAATAACCGTCTTCTCCGTGGCTGAACATTAACGGGTACTGTAAAGCATCGTATGACCGATGTAATTCACTTATGCGTTGTAGTTGACTACTGCGACTTTCTAATATAATATCCCGTTGCTCAAACTGTTGATCCAATAGCACTAATGCTACTTCATTGACAGCAGGGCTATTATAGCGTCCTCTGTGAGCACCTTGTGGATTTTTTTCCGCATGTATAACTACCTTGAACGTATCGCATGAAGCAGGCACCTTGTCAATAACACACTTTAGGTCTCTAATATAGGGATTGACTTCGTGTAACAATTTTTGAAGCTGCTTGACAATGTTTGGCTTCAAATGCGGATAGTTGGCTAGTCTTAAATTTGCTTCCCTTTCATCTTCTCCGACAAAATAAATCTGTAAAAACTGTGCTGCTTTTCCAGGTTCTGGTAATAAACTACCTGCTAAATGATACACCTGCCCTTGTACTTTAAATGTCGGCGTAAATCCATCACCTCCAACCTGTTTTCCACCAAAAGACGACATCTGAAAACAATTATTGTATTTACGGACATTAGCCATAAAATGCTTATGATCAGGATGGAGATCCATCAGTAAACTGTGAAGTGGTTCAGGAGGTTTACTGAGTGAATTGAGTTGAACTTTTCCGCTGCCGCAACAAAGTCCAGGGGTCTCGTCTTTCCACTTAAGCGCGTTACACCATTGACATTTCTGACTCATATTACCTATTGCTACTAATTTGTCACATTCGTAATCTATTTCGGGCTGATAAGACATTGCCGATTGACACTTAGTATTCCATGGGCGTGTTGTTACATTTGTATTATATCGAGTTTGAGCTGCTCGGTGTACTTCAGGGTGCTTCTCCTGATAAGCGGCAACAGATTTTCTGTGTACTTCAGGATGCTTCTCCTGATAAGTACCGGAAGACTTTCTGTGTACTTCAGGATGGTTCTCCTGATAAGTAGCAACATATTTTTTATGTACTTCAGGGTGCTTCTTCTGGTACGCGGCAACTGATTCTCTGTGTACTTCAGGGTGTTTCTCCTGATAAGTAGCAACAGATTCTCTGTGCACTTCAGGGTGCTTCTCCTGATAAACAACAACAGATTTTCGATGTACTTCAGGATTTTTACGCTGGTAATTAGCAGTAGCGTTTCTGTGTGGCACAGGATTATTTTGGACATATTTTTTCTGATTGCGATGAATTTGCATCTTTCTTGTTTTGTCTGTAAATCTAGCCCTACGTTTCTTAGTCTTCCTGACAGATGATGTACTCATTTCTAAAGACAGGTCAGCAGAAACTGCAGATTCTGATTCGGAAGAACAAATAGGAGGCACAACATCAAGTGCTTCACTATTTTTATTCTTTTTCGCCTTCGGTTCGTTTAGCCCTGGTTGATTGGACCTTAGTTCCACAACGTTCAATACCACCATGGGGTTAAATTCTTCATAAGGTAGGTAAACATCAAAATGCCCGTCGGATAGATTATTTTTGAAGCGAAGGCGTTTTATTGGGCGACCTTGAGTACCAACTTCAACATACAATTCACCGTTGCGATAAACTTGAAAAACGAAATTGTATATTCTCCCTGCCGCGATTAATTCACATAAACCACCATATGTGTTGCGTTTAATCATATCCGCAAAATATTGTTCTGCGGAACTGTAATTGTCACCGTTTATGTCGTGAGACATTATAGAAAATTCATCCCAATGTTCTACTACATAAACGACCACTTCTTGCCGTGTGGCAAAAGCATTTTCCTGAGTGCCGTACATCAGGAATGAAAGAGCTCTGAAAAGGCAAGCCCCATCTCCTTCCATTTCCACTGCTAATTGTGGCACTATCTCTCCGTTAATGTTTATATTTTCTACCTTCATTTTGAAAGATACTTTTAAAAGATACGGAAAGATAACAATTATTCCAACAAAATAAAAGAAACAAACCGCTAAGAATCAAATAAGAAATCGTAATAACCGAAATAAGAAAAAAAAATAGTAATAACCTACAATTTATTTTACGAACAAAATAAACAAATCCTACAACAGAAAACTAATAAAGATTTTAAGCATCCAAGAACGGCGAAATGCCTAAGAACAAAATTAAGAAATCGTAAAGACTTAAAACCTACAATTATTCTAAGAACAAAATTTAGAAACTACAACAGAAAATTATTAAAGTACCCAAGAACGGCGAAAAGCCTATAAGAACAAAAATAAAAAATCTTGAAGTTTTATAACCTGCAATTATTTTAAGAACAAAATTTAGAATCTACAATAGAAAATTAAAAAAGCATCCAAGAACGGCAAAAAGCCTATAAGAACAAAATTAAGAAATCGTAAAGACTTATAACCTACAATTATTAGAACAAAATTTAGAAACTACAACAGAAAATTATAAGATAATCCAAGACCGTGAAATGTCCGCCTGGAAAATTCAACAGTAATCTACAACAGAAAACTACCTACTAAAGATTTAAACCATCCAAGAATAGTAAAAAGTTCGCCCGCAAAATTCAATATTTGACACGACCATCAACGACGTCTGCCCTCACGCGTCTGCCGCGTTCCGGTTGCTCACTCGGGTATCTGCGCCCCCCTCCGCGCCTCGCTACCGCTGTCGCCGCCCCACCGCCGCCGCCGCCGCCGCGACGTCACTTGGTTGCCACTACCGCGAGCCGCGTTCAGGACATAGGTACATGTACACAAACCACGCACAAACACAACGCAAGTTTAAATAGGATTCACGCATTTCAGTATTTTTCTCGGTGTGTGTCGAATGTAAATAATAATGAATGTTGCATTCAAAAATTTTAAAAAGTTTTTTTTTTTTTTTGAGAAAATACATTAAAAAACAACATAACAATTATTCTGAATCTGGCGCTAGTGCAGTATTTTTTCATGAAAAAGATGTTTCCCATTCCCATGAAGCTGTACATTTGCTAAGATACCCATATACTAAAAATTTCAAGCCTCTAACTCGCGGTACAAAAGTTTTTCCCGCTATTCCCGTTCCCATGGGAATTTTGGAAAATCCAATCATGACTTAACTTTGCATTCACTAAGGTATATGCATGTCAAATTTCAATCATCTAACTTACGCGGTTTAGATTTTTTCATACAAAAGTTTTTTCCCGCTAACTCCCGTTCCCGTGGGAATTTCTCAAAATACAGCCATAACTAAACTTTATATTTACTAAGGTACCTGCATGCCAAATTTCAAGCGTCTAACTTAAGCGGTTTAGATTTTTCATACAAAAGGATTTTCCCGCTAATTCCCGTTCCCGTGGGAATTTCGGGAATTCCTTTCTTAGTGCACCCCTACGGTACCTAAGCTACGTCCCTTCCAAATTTCAAGTGCCTACGTTTAGCCGTTTGGGCTGTGCGTTGATATGTCAGTCAGTCAGTCAGTCAGTCAGTCAGTCAGTTTCTCCTTTTATATATATAGAAGATATCGTGATTAACTACGCCGCCCATGGAGATATGGTTGCCTTAGAAAAAGTTTGTACCCACTGCCAAGTCCGCAAATGGAAAAGGGCACTAAATGGCGAGCATTCGAAGTCCAGCTATTTTTTGAAATACATTCGAGCTTATAACAGCGCCTTCCAGATGACTTCGTTTGGTGAACAACAAGCAAGTGTTGAAATAGACACATCCTCAATTTGGTCTGGTCTGTTCAAAGGATTGCAAAGTATGTTGCATAACGTTAATCCGCAAATTAGCAACTTCAAAGCAGTCCTTGCGTCGGTGCCTGAGAACGAGCGCAACCACTTTAAGTTTGTCATCAGAGCAGATAGAAGGCCGATCACAGCCCATCCAGGGTGGTATAATGCTCCAACGATGAATGAGGTAGCTGTTGTGTTAGTCGATCAGGAGTGTGATAAAAGAGAAATCGTTTTACGCACGCATGATAACCGGCTTCGAAGGATCAGCGAGACTCACCGTGCGTACGATTCTCTTCAATATCCTCTCATTTCAGTTCTGTCGCGGAGAGGTTGGCTACCATTTTGCCCACTATAATGTAGACCCCCAGACAGGCACCCCAAATCATAAAAAATACCATCCACCATGCATTTCTACAGCTTCTTGATCCAGCTGAGGGTAAACAATGGTTCTTATCTCCGCCATTATCGTACGCTCCTTACTCAGTTTCTTAGGACATGTACGCCAAAATTAAGACAGAGCGTTTGGTATTTATAAGGTCCAACCAAAGAAAGCTCAAAGCTGAGAACTACATCTATCTCTATGCAGAATAATACAAATGCTCATTCATGGTCATTCTCCCCTCCACCTTCACAAAAGGTCCGTGGTACATGCACGAGAGGACCCAAGATGCATTTTGTTACGTGCGAAAGTTTGGTCGCCCGGACCTCTTCACTATCATCACTACCAACCCAAAGTAGCCTGAAATAACAGCTCAACTCCTTGCACGATTAGGCTTCGTACGACAGGCACGACTTGATCTCTCGCGTATTCAACCTGAAGTTAAGTTCAATTAGAAATGCTAATTTTTAATGCTCAGCTTGGAGACAATGCACGTGTTCAGAAATTTTACGATGTCATTCTAAGTCATGGCAAACGCACACAAGAAGAGAGAGGTGGACAGGTGGTGCTGCTAGAGTCTCTCGGTAGAGTGGTACACTCTCTTGGTAGAAGTACAGAAGCGTACTTAATGCCTTAGGCATTTTCTACCAGTCAACCTTTGGGTGATACAAAAAAATAGTATCCAGCTTAGAAGAACTCATTCGCTGTATGTACGGGGATGTCAGTCGTATACTGCACCAGTAGAATTCTTGGGTGTGTGAGTAGGCCATTTAGATGCCCATAAATGATCAGGCTGCAGCAATTAACGAATGCATTCTTTGGGAAATTGAGGGGAATGATGTGGTCTACACCTCGATAAACACAGTTGTCGAGCAAGATAACGCTACACATTATCCCGTGGAATTTCTGAACACCCTGTCAGCGGACTTTCAGTGCATATCATCCAGCTGAAGGTCAGTGTCCCAATTGTGCTTCTTCGGAACCTATCTCCTCCAGAGCTGTGTAACGAGACTCGCCTTAAAGTCGTCTCACTCCACAGACACACCATTGGAGCAGAAATTCTTATGGTTGTGGCATTGGCGAGGCAGCATTTATACCACGCATTTCCCCCCTACCTTACAACTTCCCGTTCCAGTTCAAGCGCGTACAGTACTCAGGACGAGTTGCTTCTCACAAAGGCAACTGTACGGTGCTTGCTCAGGAGCAAGCACCGTACAAAAAAAGCAATAAAGAGAATCAGGACTGGTGACGCAGGCGTCACCAGTCCTGATTCTCTTTACATTTTGGCACCTGGCAACGTAATTTATAGGGAAGTGTTGTAAGGTACGATATCTTTGTACGTATTTTTACACTTTTGTGTCCTGGAATGGAATACATTCCACACATACATCACCATCATCATCTGCCTAGCCTTTTCTCAACTATATTGGGGTCGGCTTCCAGTCAAGCCGGATTTAGCTGAATACCAGTATTTTACGAGGAGCGGCTGCCTACCAGACCTCCACAACTCATTAACTGGGATAACACGGTACTTCATGGCAAGACTGATATTCCACACATACATCATTTTCTCTATTTCCTTCAGTCACAACTTATGACTGAACTCAGCAGGATTTCCATATAATTCTCTAAACTTGCTTCGCTTGCAAAAAAAACATGTATTTTAATGCTATTTTAAAAGTTGTTTACTTATAATGCTATAGCGACATCTTAAGTATTTTTGGTGCTGTAGAGCCTTAACGCAGACGACGTCGCGGGCAGCAGCTAGTGCATAATAAGCGATTAATTTACGATGTCATAACTTACTCGACGTCAGTACGTTGTGATGTTCTTTTGTCGGCCTACAACGGACATTTTATGCAGCGTTTTACAAAAGTGTGGGAAGCAGTTCTGTATTTTAGTAGGTTGGCTGTAACACAGTATGAAAAGTGGGATGGAGCGCTGTTTATTGCCAAACTTATGTAGGTATTGGCTTTTAAAAAGGCTTACTTTATATAAACTTTTATCAAAGCGTTGCAGAATAAATATTATTATAGAATTTAAGTAATATTTTTGGGGATTTTAGACATTGTATTTGTTTTATTTTTGGGTAGCTTGCCAACCAGCCGACCGGTAATCAGGCAGACCCAAACCCGAGGCGTCGACGGTGCCTAGTGTTCCACACGCACCTCAAGTAGATGTCTGCAAAACTGAAAACCCGTGGCCACGAAACGAACGGGTTTGTCAGATAGGCCCTCCCACTCTCTCCAAGAGCGGGAAAAATAATTCGATGATTTCACACCTAAAAAAAAGTCGAGTTTTAGTCAGTAAATCTCTCTCTTCGCCCAGAGCGGGAGAAGTTATTTGATGATTACCCCCCCCTCAAAAATCTTACCAAACTCCCTTTCTTGGGAGCTTTCTACATTATTTAGTGAATTAGTCTTTTCACACTTTACCCTCTTAAGTTAACAGTTTGGAAGAAAACTTACGGGGGTAACTTAACGGTCGGTTTCTATAACGGTTAATTCTGGTTAGTTAAATTTGCTGAGATGACTTTGGGGCACAGTTAACCATTCGGCAAAAAGTTTTGTGACCGCAACGACACTTTTCATTTCATCGCTTTAGTATGGTAATAAAGCGTCCTTTGGTAATAAACGCTGCTTTAGTGCCGTAATATCCGTCTAATATTTCGCTCGGTGACTGAAAATGGGTCTGAGAGTTTTATTAATAAATATTTATTCATTTATATGATTGGGAGTAAAAAGTTTAAGTGACCTTTTTATTTTAGTAGAAAAATCATCCAATGACTTCTCCCGCTCTAGGGTGGAGCGAGAGGGCGTGTCTTTTACTGACTTAAACCCACTCCTATATTTCTTCTTTGCCTTCGTTCTAGGATTCCGGGTTATTTTTTCGCAGAACCTGTAGCCCTAGTAGGCTTCGACCCTGCTGGGCCTCTAAGGGCCATCTGCAGATAGGTACAAAAGCATTTGAAGACAATGAACATACTTTAATAATTTGTCTACAGAGTTAATTAATGCCAACAAATATAAGAGAAGAACATTAGCGAATAACTAGTACTTAGTTAGGGTTTTGAGTTTTCTATTGTTATATAATTCTAGCCAGCCTTGCCGAATAATGAGACCCAATTTAATCGACACTTTGAAAGGGTTTGAAAATGGTGGAACTAAGTATTGCTGAAATAATATCAACTAATTAGAGAAATAAAAGGGTCCGCTGTATTTTCCGCTTTGTTAAGAGAAGAACAGTAGGTATTCGATGTTGGTTTTGAAGCTGCAATATTTTAGTCTACAGAGACGCTCAATCTAATTAAGGCCATGAAAAGACCTTAATCTAGACTTACTTTTATATTTTTTTATTAGTAAAAAAAAACGAAAGGTTGGCTTTATTAACTAAGGAACTGACGTTAACTAAACCTGAGCTACTATCAGCTTTACAAGATATGTAAGCTAACTTCTAAGGCCGCGTTCCCACTTTGCCGTGAGCGTAACGGCAGAATAATCATGAATTTTTAAGAGTATATAGGCTTATATAATGTCTTCGACATTTGTTGCGGTAACTACCTACTTTTATAATAGTGAGAACGGCCAGCATCGTAGTAATAAAATGATAAAAAAATTATCAGCAGTGTACTGTGTAGCTTGCTACTGATGTGCAAACGACAAGGTGACTGCCGTGAAATGATAAAATGTCGTCGCATTCCAACGAGAACAGCTAGATACGATAACTGCTTAAACTTAAAAAAAATACGATAAGCAGTTGTTATAATGGTAACAGCTAGAGACGATTTATTTTGTCCGACAATAAATTAACCGTTACGATATTAGGAACGCAGCCTTACGAGGTTATTACATTTGTAGGTCTGCGGATATTCTAACAGACCGCAGAGCATAGAACACAAACTAAATACCTTGCGCAGAGTTCATGAAATAGTTCACAATAGAGCTTCACATTCACGATGTACTGCATCACAAGATACGTGACTTGAATAATCTTACGATGAATATCCATTTCTGTTATTATGCGGTAGAATCACAATTCTCGTTATGCAGGTCGATAACACTTCAACTCTTCTTTTTTAAAGTTGGTTAAAAATGAAAATCAAAAAATAACAATATTAGCGATGTTCAACGAAATCTGACATTGTTAAATGTTTTAACCCTTCACGTGTTTATTATTATGTCAGCCGCTATCTAGTTGAACCTACCTATGCTGCCAGCCTTTTGGGTACTTTACCAGTCGACAGCGATGGGGAGGAGTTTTTCGACGGAATTCTTTAGGTTAATTTTTAATTTTTAGTTAGTTCGTTAGGGTTTTTTTTTAATTTTATTTAGTATAATTTGTAAATAATTTGTAAAAATAAATAAAATATTTTTCGTTGAACCTACAAATTGTTTTTAACACCTTAATCTGTCTAAGAATGACACGCCCTCCTGCTTCACCCAAGAGCGGGAGAAGTCATTCTGATGACTTCTTATCCAAATAAAAATCATATTCGTCATCACGGTGCAGGTAGGGTATATAATAGGTATGTGTGCAATTTGATATAAGTACGAGTGGTTTTTCCGTCAAAACATTTACCACGTTTAATTCTTTTGGGTTGGGTTAACAGCTTAGAGTGGACCTGGACCGAAATGTATTAGGTATTTTGTACCTCGTACTAGGTATTTTGGTATTATGAATTCCCTGTGTATATGTTTTCCAAGAAACCATTTTATCCTTAAAACCTTCTCAAGAGAAAATTTCAGACAAGTATCAAACTTTCGTATATTTGCGGATCCGGTCCCAATTATTTCAAATGCATTTGCCTCAACAATGAAACTTATGCTATGTTTGTAGGTTACGACAAAGATGTAATGTGATTATACTCGTATGAAAAAGATTTCTGATATCACAAAAATGCTAAATGGTTAATATAAAACTGGGGACGCATGGAAGACTATGCGTCGTGTCGGTCTCGGGTTCGGTCCGGACGGTTAACGGACGCCCGGACGGTGAACTAGCCATTATAGTCCAGTCAAATTAGCTCAATTAAGGTAAGAATCTCGGAATTCGAGATACCCAGCTGTAAGTTTGTAAATAGTTGTATATTGACACCCTGAAAGTTGTCTCAAAACCTACATATGGTAGGGTGTACGCAACTATTAAATTTCATGGTCGGGGGTCACAAAAATCGGGTTTTTGCGCTTTTTTTGTAAATATCTCATTTCCTATAGGTTTTTTGCTATTTGTATATTTAACAATATTGTAGAATATAAAATTCTCTACAATTTTTGTTCAGAAAACTTTTTCCTACGGTGAACCGTTTTCGAGATATAGGGCGGAGACCGCGCGGTCACGGCATCCCTTTAGGTCAACTGGTGCCTCCGGTCGAAAACGCGCCATATTATAGTTAATGAACTATCGATAAATCAATGATTATAAATATTTGTTTGAATAGTCGTGACTATTCGGAGAAAAATACAAAAAAAAATATCACACAAATATTTTTTAAGTAATAAGTGAAATAACACAAATCAATTCTTTTAAAATTTAGATCTGTTGTGATATTTTCCTCTACCATTGCCACAGTTGTTTAAATATTGCTGTGCTTTTTTTTGTAGCGACAACCTGAATAAAACTGCTATCTACTGCTATTCTTAAAAAATCCAGAATTCCTCTAGATTTTTCATAAAAATGAATGAAACTTATGTGATTACCCAAAATTTTTAAAGATTTTTACTTTTAGCCAACTTTAGCTTGTCCTGGTGTGAAAAAAAAGTATGAACACTACTATGGCAAGTTTTTTTAAAAATTGGTGCAACTAATCAAGTTTCCAAAATGGTATACTACTTTATTAAAACCAGCCAAAAAAAAATAATATCCATACAAGTTCAAAACAAGAAACTAATTTCTTAAATTATTGTTAACAGTAATCATTTTTCCTACGTGCCCAAAATAGGTTCTTGCTACAATTTCTATTAATGAATGACATACCCTAGTTATTTACTTTGAAAATTAAAGCAAGATAGAGATATTTAAGTTAAAAAAAGCATAGCATAGTAAGAGAAACTAATTATTCTCAGTGAGTTCAGTTCAGTACGCACTGCTCCTTTCCATCGTACATCTGTTCACAAGCCCATGCTGGCGACGGCGGACGGCGAGCAATGCGTAGATCGCCGTCCTGTCGTCCAATTACCATCCGGATTGCGCTCAAGTCGTCGACGACGCGTAATGATCTATGCGTACTTCAAGAACATTTCAGAAAATCGTAGATGCCCAGCAGGGTCGAAATCCACTGGGGCCATAGAACAAAGGCAAAGAAGGAACAGGAGTGGGCTTTAGTCAGTAAACGTCTGACACGCCAGGTAAGTGTTGTTAAATAAATGAATACTGAATAAAAAGTGGATAGGTTAGGAAAAAAATCATAAAATATAATATAATAATTAATAAAAATTGACAAATATTTATAATCATTGATTTATCGATAGTATCAACTTATATGGGGCGTTTTCGACCGGAAGAACCAATTGACATGAAGTGATGCTGTGACCGTGCGCTCTCCGGCCTCTATCTCGAAAACCGGTTCACCGTAGGAAAAAGTTTTTATACAAAAGGACCATGGGGGATTTTGTATGAAACCCGTCCCCACCCTTCAACAGCCATGGGATGCGTCTCGATTTGTTTATTGAGGCCCAGAAAAGTCTAAAGTACCTGCATTAGTTTCAAAATCAATTGGGTTTATTTATAAAAAAAAACTTTACACCAAAAATAATTATTTTATTTTTGAACTAAAATCATTTTTTTCTACAAACAAAAAGCATATTTTCACGTAAACAAATGACGATTCCATACAAAAAAAAATACTTGGTTCTCAAACGGAAAAATATCTTCTTGCTTGGCGTTAATCCTGGCTATTGCCAGGGTCCGCCTTCTACTGCCGATGGTGTTTGAATCCGTGCTGCCACAGGACATGTAGTCTTTTTTTTTTTTTTTTTTTTTTATGTGGCAGGAGTGGGAAAATCCTCATGGACACCCAGACTGCCCCACTCGTAGGGCAGTCTGGGTAGTGCCGGACTCTTACCGGCTAAAAACCGCACTCCTGCCATGCGGAAGCCCCCTGCCTTATAGGTTTCGCAGAGTTGTTGTTATGGGCTGTGATCTATTTTTTACGCATAATTAAATTAAATTTAGTTAAAATATGAAAATAAATATATTGTACAATTTTAAAAAAATTCAGTTTCCTATTCAGCTTCTATAATCCACGTAGTTATAATTAAAATCTATAAAATACAAAATAAATAATAACATTTAATAAATAATCTAAAACATTCTTAATAATTTCTATAGTTTTGGTATACATCAGTCTCAATACTAATTTAAAATAATATAGTCAATATTTAATTACATTAGGTTAATTTCCAGTCCTTATAGCTAAGTAAAACATTCTTAAAAATACCATATACAATTGTATAAGTCTCAGGGTAAATAGTATATTGCATTTTTTTTTTTTTTTTCTTTCTTTTCTTTTATAACGTTTTGTTTCTTTCTCTTTAATAGCGTTTTTTTTTTTTTTTTTTTTTTTTTTTTTTTCGTTTACAATGTTTTGTTTCTGTTATTTACTGAGACTACTATTTCTGTTACAAATTTTATAAAATCTATGCGGTATTTTTTGTTGCAGATCAAGACTCCTAAATTTCCTTCTGTCACCTTTTCCCCTGTTCTCGCTTCAAAATTATATCTATGGGAGGCATAGACCGGGCAATCCACCAGGAGATGGACGACTGTTTCATGCGTGTCCGGGTCGCAAGCACACGCCGGGTTCTCCTTACACTTGAAGCGAGTCAGGTATTCGGAGAACCCGCCGTGGCCCGTTAGGGCTTGGGTCAGCTCCTTCGTTATCTCCATCTTTCGCACCGTCCTGTACGCAGCGATCGCGCAGGGGAAGAACTTCTTTGTGGTGGCCGCCGTTTCTCCAGCACAATATCTCCGGTTCCACTCGTCGAGCGTCTCCATACGGATCATACGCTTGACGAATGAAACCGGGCATTTGTCGTAGTCGGGTTGCCGCTTTGACTTCAGGGCAGCCTCCTTCGCGAGCAAGTCGGCTCTCTCGTTACCCTCCATTTTTTTCTACAAACAAAAAGCATATTTTCACGTAAACAAATGACGATTCCATACAAAAAAAAATACTTGGTTCTCAAACGGAAAAATATCTTCTTGCTTGGCGTTAACCCGTGAGAAGGCGCGCCTCTGTTGGTTACATGGAGAGGCGCGCGCGAGCAACTTGCTCACACTACTTTAAATGCTCATATTTCTGCTTTTAAAGTACTTAATTACTCATAATAGATTTATATGAATAAAACAAGGTTTAATATGTAAGAAAATAAGTATTTTTGTTAAAATTATAAAACATAAATGCAACTTCTGAAATCAATAACAAAACAACTAATTTTTATTTTCTAATTTTGACAGTTTTCATATAAATCACGATAAAAAAACTTTCATATGAAAAACTTAAAAAATTACTCTTTCATGGTGATCTGGACAAGTGTGCCTCTCGAAACACAATAAACACATATATGTGATATGTTCGGTGCAGAGTAATTACTTGCGCAAAGTGCAAGCTTTTTTTGACCGTCTATTTCTACGTCTAAAACATATGTATAGAACAGAATCCGCTTGGCCTAGACTCTGAAATAGGTCTAGGAGCCTTCGATTACAAGAAAGAAGAAAGAAAAGAAGAATATTCGCATCTAATGCCACCATCATCACCAGAATCCTCTTCCAGCCACGAACAAATTTGTGCTTGACGTCGGTCGGCCATTTTCCATGTGTTTTGTAGCTAAAAACAATTTTTATAATTATTAAAATATTACTATAGAGTATTTACGTAATATTAACCCATTTAATATAAATAAATAACATAATATAATCTAGAAAATACAATTATACTTTTTTAATTGGAAAAATAAATACTTACACGGACGGGCGCGTGATGAGCAAATTACCGCACAATGGCACGCGGCCTCCACAAACCCTTAAATGCGTGATCGCAACAGCACTGATCGGCACGAAATTTGCGTCACAGGGAAGGGGATGAATAGTTAGGAAGGTACCTAGGAGCTTGAGCCGTTAGGGCGTCGGTATCACCAAAAAATTTTGCTTTCAATTTTTGTGTGAGCCAATTGCTCATAGCGCGCCTTCTCACGGGTTAATCCTGGCTATTGCCAGGGTCCGCCTTCTACTGCCGATGGTGTTTGAATCCGTGCTGCCACAGGACATGTAGTCAGTCTTCGCCACATTTACTCTCAGACCACCGTTTTCCAGCGTGTCCTCATGTAGCGAAGAGCAATGCGGGTTTCGTCGGGGGAAATGTCATTTGCTAATGTCTGGTGTAGCTTTTTTTCGGGCACGCGCTAGCTTAAAAATAAGCTTCTGCCCCTCCGCAGTTTCATACAAGGGCGACAAACTTTTGTTGCGGGCTCTGGCTACTGCTTTTTTGCAAGCCTATGTCCTCCGGAGAGTTGGACCCCTGCCACTTTTTAAATAAGGCTTTCTTCTTCCGGATCGCCTCCTGCACCCCGTCACCACGTCTCCTTATCTATGGTTCTACCACCACGAGAAGAGCCAAGGTCGCGCTTACCAGCAGCGGTGATTGCAGAATGAATCGATCTCGAAATGCGCGACCTCTGCAATGAATTCCGACTGACCAGGACCAGGAGGCGGTGTTGAGCCGTTAAGCTTTCCCCTGGGATGGCTTTGCAGTTGGTAACCTTGCCAATGTGGCACCGTTGCACCAGCAGGTAATCTATTTGGGTTGAGTAGGAACCACTACGGTAATAAGATGCTGGAGCTTTTTCTGAAAGAATGTGTTCGCGATGGCTAGGTCAGACACCGCGCAGGTCCTGAGTATACTAACTCCCTCTGCATTTACTTGACCATAACCAAAACCACCGTGAACTTGTCCGTACTCTCCAGCAAACTAACCTACGTGACCGTTGAGGTCCCGGGACCCCAACGAAAACATCTTCGGAATTCGGAATAGCGCGCAATACGTCCTCGAACTCATCCCAGAAGGCCTCCTTTTCAAACTCACAGCAACCAGTTTGAGGAGCGGCAGCGGCTGATTAGGTTCGCTACCGACCCTTCGTTCAGCACCTTAACTGGTATCAACCGGTCGCTGTATCGGTCTTCTTCAAGGAGTCCATCCTGAACGTCCTGAGACAGCACTACGGCCACTCTGCTCCTTCCTAATGGTCACGGGACTTATTCCCCTTCCAGCGCGTCTCCTGAAGGAAGGCGCACTGGACCCGACGCTTCGCAAGTACGTCCTCACGGACGTTCTCGTTCTCTCGCTTCGCAAGTAAGTACATCTAAAAGCATGTCAAACGGTACACTGCACTACACAAGAGAAAAAAAAAAATATAAAAAACAATCTATACTAATATTATAAAGCGGAAGAGTTTGTTTGTTTGTTTGAACGCGTTAATCTCAGGATCTACTGGTCCGATCTGAAAAATTCTTTCATTGTTAGATAGCCCATTTATTCAGGAAGGTTATAGGTTATATAAGATCACGCGAGGACTAATAGGAGCGGAGCAGTAACCAAGAATGCGGGTGAAACCGCGGGGTTCAGATAGTATATTATAAAACCTAAACCCCACGTATTTGACATATGTCACCATAGTAAAAAGTTCTCTATTCTAGTAGATCTTTCAAATGACACGTGTTTCGAATCTGTTGGTTGGTGGGGACGTTTCTTCCCAAGGTCCATTTGTAGAGAATTTTGTATTCTACAATATTGTGAAATATACAAATAGCAAAAAACCTTTAGGAAATGAGATATTTACAAAAAAAGCGCAAAAAAACGATTTTTGGGCCCTTTGACCTTGAAATTTCATAGTTGCGTACACCCTACCAAATGTAGGTTTTGAGACAACTTTTAGGGTGTCAATATACAACTATTTACAGACTTACAGCTGGGTACCTTGAATTCCGAGGTGAAAGTACTATAATGACTGGACTATTACTCGTCGTCACACCTGAGCGTTTCTTCCACTCAGCAGAAGCTTGCAGCTTGCAACTTGTGCAGGAATGATGCAGACTACTGCATAATCTACATCGGCGAAGAGGATTTCCGTACAACTCAAAACTACGTAGATTTAGTTATGTATATAAGAGAAAAACTATCAATGTTAACCCATACCAACATTGTTATTTGTCTGCCTACTTATAAATTTAAATTTAATTATTCTTATGCTAAACACCAGTTAAACTATAGCA
Organism: Mythimna separata; assembly: GCA_030763345.1. Lineage (NCBI taxonomy): Eukaryota > Metazoa > Arthropoda > Insecta > Lepidoptera > Noctuidae > Mythimna > Mythimna separata. The sequence continues at coordinate 2,090,474 of JAKKIA010000036.1, read as the reverse complement.
CCACTTTGTACAATAGCCGTTTAGAAACGTTCAACAATCTTCTTTTTATGGATGCGCAAACGTACGAGTACGCACACTTACTGGACTCCAACCTTAACCTTTCGTACGATTGCGATATGTATAACCAGCGTTCTGGAGCTATAAATCATGTTGGCAAAGAAATTGTAGTATCTAATTTGGAAGATTTTGTACTATCAATAAGGAATTTAAATAATCCTATTTCACATCAGGAAGTGGCAGATGTACACTCACCAACACGACCCAATACAAAGTTTTTTCGCCACTAAAAACTCCATTCCCAACACTGAACACCTACACTTACACCCACAGAAATTAAATATTATTTATCAAAACATACAAAGCCTAAAAAATAAACGATACATTTTAGAATCAATTACAAATGAATACAAAATAGAAGCACTTTGCCTTACAGAAACTTGGATTACAATAATAAAAAAAGACCTATTACAATTACAAGGATATAACTTAGCCGCTAAATACTGTCGCGCGACCCACACGGGAGGTGGTGTTTGTGTATTTTTGAAAGAAAATATTGAATTTAAGGTCCGACATGACATAGCAGACATGTCAGTCGAATGCATTTTTGAGACCTGTGGAGTGGAGATACCTAAACTTAATCTTTTACTTATAGTTATTTATTGGCCGCAGAAGAACAGGGAAACTGAAATATTTTATACTTCCCTAGAAAAACTCTTACATAAACTTAACGTAAAAAATAAACAAAGAGATATAATCATCGGAGGAGATTTTAACATAAACATTTTAGAAAAAAATAGAAATTCTTTTGCTCTCCTGAACTTTATGACTAACTACAACCTCCGACAGCTAGTGACGGAACCTACGCGAGTAACAGCCACGAGCTCAACATGCATCGACCTAATATTCACAAACAACCACAATCATGAATTTGACTTAGAAGTTTTAAACCTAGGACTCTCAGACCATAAAGGAATAACGATTTCAATACCTATTAACGACCCTATAATAAAAAATATGACACAAATGACAACTCAAAAGAGACTTTACAACAAACAAAATATGGAAGCGTTCGAAGCTGAACTGCGAAAAGTAGATTGGAGTAAAATAATTGATACAGATCAAAACACTAACACAAATTACATATCCTTCCATAACCATTTACAAAAAATATTAGACCAGTGCATCCCAAAGAAAAACATAAGAATCAAAAGTATGCCCCCTAAAACGTGGCTAACTACTGGTTTAAAAGTGGCATGCAAACATAAACGGTTACTAAAAGCACTAATAACTACAACAAATAATGATATACTACATAAACATTACAAACAATACGAAAAAATACTCAAGAAAACGGTAACCTATTCTAAAAGACTAAATTATATTAAAAAAATAAATAAATCTCAAAATAAAACCAAAACAATGTGGCAAATAATCAAAGAGCGTACAAATAGACAAAACAAAAAAACAATAGGTAATATGCAATTGCGCGTGAATAACAATCTTACGGATAATGCGAAATTCATAGCAAACGCTTTCAATGACTATTTCATATCAGTTGGTAAATCAGACAGTACAATCGGAGATAGTGCTGTAACTGGCCGCCCGGGGCCCTCACAAAGCGAACAGTCTATTTACATTAGCCCAGTGGACCCAAACGAAATAAAATTTATAATTAAAAAACTAAAAAATAAACGAAGCTATGGACACGACGAGCTACCGCCAACACTAATAAAATCATGCGCTGAGGAATTATTAATGCCACTGACTCTACTAATAAATCAGTCCCGTGACGAAGGCTGTGTTCCCGACCTGCTTAAAGTAGCAGTAATAAAACCGATCCATAAAAAGGGAGATCAGACCGACACAAATAACTTTCGGCCTATAGCCGCATTACCCACATTCGCAAAAATTTTTGAGACAGCAATGTCAAAACGACTTTACTCATTTTGTGAAAAGTACAAAATTTTCAACGATAGTCAAAACGGTTTTAGGAAAAATAAATCCACTACACTGGCAATATTCAATTACATACAAGAAGCATTAAATATTATAAATAATAAAAAACACGCAATAGGGATTTTGCTAGACATGAGCAAAGCCTACGATAGAGTGTCTTACAAGATCCTTCTAAATAAATTGTATGAAATAGGTGTCAGAGGCACGGCCTACAAATGGTTTTGTTCTTACTTAGAAAATCGGGAACAATATGTAGAACTAGATTATAAAGATGCAAAGACTGGCCTGATAACGCGTGTTAAATCTGATAGAGCAAAAGTAACCATGTCAATTCCTCAGGGTAGTGTTTTAGGGTGCCCATTGTTCCTAATATATATAAATAATCTCCCTAAAGCAATAAATCAATACAGTGTCCTATTTGCTGACGACATTTCAATAATTTTTCCTTATGACAATAACGGGACCCTTAACGAAATTTTAAATGACATTCTTTCTAATATAGTGGCATGGTTGAAAGACCATAATTTAGAAATAAATTTCTCGAAGACGAAGCTGATGCAATATAGACCATATCAGAAAGAAAAGCTAGATATCGACTTCTCGTATAATAATACAAAATTACAATGTGTAAATGACTTTTCACTGCTAGGCCTGACTATCGATACAAATATAAACTGGAAAGCTCATATACAAACCCTATCAAATAAATTGGCTAGCTTTACATACGCCTTAAGAGAATTAAAAAAAGCAACCGACTTCAAAACAGCTCTTTCAGCCTATTACGCATACGCATATTCGTGGCTAAACTATGGAATTATAATGTGGGGAAACAGTGTAGATATAGAGCAACTATTCATTTTACAAAAAAAATGCGTTCGAATCCTAGTAAACTTAGAAAGTACGGAAAGTTGCAAACAATACTTTATAGAACATAAAATTCTTACGTTATCAGGTATTTATATTCTAGAAGCTAGTAAATTTGTGAGAAAATACCCATCGCTTTTTCCGTTAGCAAAACAGCAACGCCCACAGCAACGTAGTCTTAGAAACCGATATTTAAACGAATTAGCGGCACCAACCTCAAAACTGGCTATGTTTCGTTCTGGGCCTCTGGCCATGTGCGTTAAAATTTATAATAAACTCCCAAATTCAGTTAAGGATACAGAGTATGACAACAAATTTAAAAATAATTTACAAAACTACTTAAATTTAAAATCATATTATAGCCTAAAAGAATTTTTAACCGAGAAATAAACAAACTAATATCGACTTGAACTCACTACATATACATAACTAGGTACTCTATAAAACATCAGTCTGCTACTACCTCATTCCTGTATTTTTTAGTGTTTACCTTTAATTTTATTTTATCTGAAAATGTGACATATGCTAATCTATTGACATTAAACTAACTGAGATAATAATTGACATTTAGACTCATTGTAATATGACATAAATTGTAGTATGAGATTAGAATATGAAAATGATAATTTATTTATTTAGTTTATAAGAACGACATAATGTATTATTATAATGAATAGTTAAATTAATCTATATCAACAAATTGTATGAAGAATGATAGCATGTTAAATTAATTAAAACCTATCGCCTATACATTGCTGTGCCCTAGCAGGGTTCATTGTTTGGAACTATCATAATGTAACAACCTGTAAACAACATTGAAATGCAATAAATGAATAAATAAATGAATGAAGAAGTTGAGGCCTTATCTCTTCTCTCTCTGGTTTTTACAGGTCCAGTAAAGTGCATGTTAAACTTGTGCGTGTTAAATACACAGGCATGTTTCGCCTACAAAATATTTTAACCTACTTAAATAAAACTTCTAGCTTCTCTCCCCGGATTACCAACGTCCCATATATAAAAATCTTGTTTCATCGACGTAACGAACCCTGTCTAGGAAGAGATTGGATTTCCGTATTGCGGTATAATAAGTTTCAAGTTAGTTTGGTGTAGATATAAGATTAAATTACGTGGGCTGCGAGACATGAAATTAGCATAATCAGCCTAATAATGTTCCCACTTCTGGGAATTAGGTCAGGAGGCCTGATTTTGTATAAGAAAGGACTCTAGAAGAGGGAATGGCCTATAATCAACAGCGCAGTGCGGGTTGGTGTATGTAACATGTCTTCAAATGTTTAATGGTTAGGTGTATGTTGATTAGGTTATTTATTTACAAAAAGTTATTATCTCAAGAGAGTTTTGATTAGACCAACGCACTTGTGAGTTGTACGTAGCGTCGCGTCGCTTGGCCTCGCGTGGCGTGTGTAGCTCTACAAGTCTAGTTGCCATATGAACGGGTAACGTAATTCTGCTTTGATATTCAAACAATAACAAATCAAACCTAACTAGGTACCTATTTGTTATTGGTACTTAGTTAGGTACTGAGTTTACTTTGACTTTGATCTTTCAGCATAATGTTCACTGTTCCGGAAACAGGCCGTGGTCTTTGAACTTAAGTATTTCTACGTAAATGGTATATCGACGGGGAAGTGTCAATACCTCCTATCTGTAAAATCAAAAATTTCCTGACCCAAATGTTTTAGGAGGTAATACTATAAATTGATATGTTGGATTAGTTGGAGAAGTATCTACAATTTAACTTTATGCAGTTGCAATTAAATATCCGCCTTGGAGATTTCAGTAAAATATGCGGAAACATACATCTAAATTATTATAGCTAAAAAGTAATTTTCCTAAAAAAAATCAGTTAGGAGGTCTTGTCACTTCACCGTCGATATATAATAGATAACATTTACTTATTGTATTTTGTTAGATATCTTACAATTTATTTTACTTATGAAAGCATATTTAGCTCACAAATTATACTTTTGTACATTTATTTTTAAAAAATTAAAGCTTTGTTTCCACGGTAACTTTTTTAAATTATAAACCAGAGCTTGACGGCAATTCTACCTAATGCTAAGCAGTGATGCAATCGTTAATGGTAAGGAGCACTAGTTTATTAAGAGCCTATTAACTATAGCCTTGAAGACAGCTTAATAATAAACGGACGGGAAAAGCGTAACTGCATGACTTTTAAATAAGAAATCAAGCAGAATACTAAATCTTGGGGCCAGAACAAAGAAACACCATTGCTTTTATCCCGTATTTAGTGTCAAGTGTAACTCGTAATACTCTCACGCACAACAAAGTCTATTCTCAGCTTGTTAGCGTGGTACCGTCCCTCACTGAATTAATAGTCTAATTACTGCGCTCTTTTCTTAGGCTCTTGATTTAAAAGTCCGCTCTCGTATTCAGTAGATAATCGTTTGTGACTCGATCGCTGTTTTCTTCTAGTCTAGTGTACTCGATGGTACTGTTCTGACATTTAGATTACGCCTCAATATTTGAGATAGCGAATGTTTGTTTTGTGATTGTATGAAGAATCTAAATGAGTGAAATACTTTAGGTTTTTCCCGTCAACTTACCAGTTTGATTTTTGCACAGCTTTAAGGGACTGCGGACTTAATTATATGGTTTTAATTTTAAGTCGAGACCTCCAACTTACCTATGAAAACAGTTCAATTCTCCAATAGAGTCTCGAAGATTTTTCAAAAAAATAAATCGTGTGACGTAACTACAAATTTTCAGACTTTTCCCTATATTTGTGTTATGATACCTCGCTTTGTCCCAAATTTCAAGATTCTAGGTCAACGGGAAGTACCCTATGAATTTTGATTCCTTTGACAGTGTCGAAATGTAAGTTTTTTGCAACATAAACGGGCGTATCTGTTTTTCCCGTCAACTAACAAGTTTGATTTATGCACAGTTTCAAGGGACCGCGAACTTCAGTATTCAAATTTCAACTTGATACCTTCACGCGTTCCTGAGATAAAGGGTCTTGACAGACAGACAGACAGACGGACAACAAAGTGATCCTATAAGGGTACCGTTTTTTCTTTTTGAGGTACGGAACCCTAAAAACAGATTTATTTCGTATACATACGAGTATAATATGGTTAATTTTTTAGGGTTCCGTTTTTGCCATTTGGCTACGGATGATTATTAAAGGATGTTACCAGAAGAATAATGATTAATAATAATGTAGAATTAGATGGATGGATGATGTTTGATGGAATGACATGAAAGATAAAGGGCGCAGTATAAATGAGAAAAAAAAATTGTGTTGTGCCGATTCCAAGTAAAATAGGATAGGGTCAGGAAGATCATCATCATTTCAACCGAAAGTATCGCTATAACTAATCCTGTGTCTCGCATCCATTGGATTCCCAGGCCCTCGCCAGGGACAGCGTTATACGACGAGCGTTAGTTTTTTTTTAAATCAACATTAATGGCCAAATCTTTGAAAAATAACGAATAACACTCGAAGCCTTCTTGGGCCAATCTTAATTAAATTCAAAACAACATGTGATATTTTATTTAAATGCAAATCAAACAAAAACATCAAAAATGAAGACAATATCAGAAATAAAAGTCCCCTTCATCTGTTCCCCGTCAATTTAACATCAGGAAGTAGCCAACAATGTGTGTCAAAATTTAACCCGTTTATGTTTCGTGTTCCCACTACACAAAACCGCCATCATCTAGCTAATTAATCGAATTACTACCAGTTCATTGATCAAAGCTAAGCACAATTGGAACGAAATTGATTTTGCCCGTAGTGCTATTGAATGATTAGGCAGAGTTAATTTTGAATTAAGTTTCATAATTAATAAGCAAGTACCATACCCAAACGTTCGATTCCGAAATAGGAGCAAGCTAGGATAGCACTCAAGTGGCTCCTATTCAATCTCCTTAGATTGGATAGCAGCATCTGAAGTCTGGACTCCTTGGCTCAGAGTTCAGATGCCTCCTGTAGAAGGCTCCATGTGGAGGTCATGCAATCCGTGGCACTATGGCCCGTGATGTAACGCTGAGATAAAACTCCGCCGGCGCAACAAGTCGCGCCGAGTTTCGCTGCAGCGAATGGAGAGAGATGGAGAGTCAGTCAAGATCTTATGGTGATATGGGTCGCAACCCAGTGCTAGGTACGCCATAACCATGACGGTAAATCCTCATTGAGGTATGCCTTAACAGACGTTATTGCATGCTTTCCAAGGCACGGGGTGTCAAACTTATAAAAATACAAAATAATTGATTAAATACACGTTGATACTTGCCGGGATTTGAACTGTTTTTAAAGAAATGATCTCAGCTAAAATAGTCCATGAGTTTGTAGAGTCACTCGTGAAAGATCCTTTATCTTGAAGAGTATTTTCACGTCGTTGACGCTCAAAAATTCACCTCTGAAAAACATCGAGGTTGAACTATAACAAGACAGATGGTAGTATCACTATACATAATTATATATTAATGAAACGGCTTATTTAGTTAAAAGCTTTGCAAAGCTTGGTTTAATAAGCCACCAACGTTGTATATGGAGATCAATCGGGTCGTCTATCAAAGGAACAACACACACAATGGTTTCAATGGGGTCCACCTACATGGCCACGGTTTACGTTTGAATGCGAATGCCTAATACCACAGAACATATCCTAATACCATGGATACTGGTACGTCACAGATGAAGCGTCAATCTAATTGCAATACATGTAATTGCTATCACATCAACTATCCAATATCACAGTTGTGTAGATCACAGGTAGGTACCTAAACGAAGTCCAAAGTTATTATATGGAGAAACGTACATTCATCAGGTTAGTAAAATTTATTAAATTCTGTTGTAGTAATTTAGGTGAAATTATTCAAACAATTCACATAAATTAATTACCGGATTACCGGGACACTCCAAATCATACCGTTATCTTCATCAACTACATACTCTAATCGCTCCACATTTCTACTATTTAAATAAAATTATGACCTTACTCGAAATTTGGAAAAACCCTGTTCGTAACAGATCAATAGATAAGTTCTTTGAATACTCGTACTGTATAATTAAATCTATTGTTTAAATAAGTGGGAAGTAAAATATCTTGTTACTAACTGAAATAGACCTTTGTTCAAGTTGATGCGATCAACTTGAAAGAAAACACAAATATTGTTTTAATAAAATGAGATACCTTGTTTCAAGTAGATCCGTGCTACGATGAGCGAGTGAAACGTTCGACAAACAAAGTTACGGAAAAGTAAACAGAAAGATTCAGGTTATTGGAAAATTATATTATTTTAAACATTGAGAAAGATGCGTTTTTCTTTTTTGTAAACTGAGGAAGCACGTGTAAAGCCGCGTTCCTATGTTGTCGTGACGATGAATAATTATGTAATTTAAAATCTCGTGGTTTATATATTTGATGAATGGAAGGAATTTGAAATTTTGCACTTATTTTGCACTTTTTTTTTACGCCCTAGGTAGCTGAGCACTAAGAGAGGCTTTCTCAAATTTCACTCTCTAAGGGGAGAAACGTGGTTCCAAAGTTTGTACGTAGAAACCTACCTCTGCACGGGCATAACTGCTGGCAGAAACTAGTCGCTTATAAGATACAGATATAACTCCTGGTAATGGTTATGAGATGTGTTATGAGATGTGTATAGAGAGACAGAGTATATTCACAGTACAAAATTTCATCAACATTTAATCCTTCAAACCTAAAATATTTATTTATAACTTCAGACCCACACGTGCGTAATGTAACAATGTAATGTGTTCCATTTCAAACTATAAGAAATATATTTAAATGGAAGTACCCTCTTCACCCGTGACATTTACTGAATAATACGCCCACTTTGACATACCTTTTTTAGCGCTCAATTTTCCTATCACTAGTAGCAAAAAGGCTACACCAACAAAATTCTTTTATTTTTGTTAATAATTCGAAGTGCTTTATATTAATATTTCGCGCTGCCTAAAATTGTGAAACATAACATTAAACACACATATACGACATATTCGAACCTCCTCTAACCAACCCCACCCATAACCATCCAAGCAACCAGGCAACCAGGCAACCAAACCACCAACCAAGCAACCTACACAACCGATCAACCAACCAAACTTGTTCTAACCTTGTTCTATTTCAATCTTGAATCAATAAATCACGTTTAAGAGTTCACAAGCTAGTACGTGCTTCGAAATATGTTCATACATTATTGCAGTTAATTTATGCAGTCATAATGAGAAGTAAGCTATAAGCGTGATGGTTTAACAATCAACCCACTTCTGGCTCATCGATGGCATTGATGATATTGTTCTATTCAGTCCCATACAATAACATATTCTATAATGGGTTAATCCAATTTTCCGTCTATGTACCAAATACCGGTAATGTCTTAATACCACTGAGCAAATTCCAACAGTGGGATTACTGTTAATGTTAATCTACACATTTGATAATGGATTACTCAGAACTGTTGATTCACACGTCAAAATGTATTACAGTGTTTAGTACTTATGTGAATGCTGACACGACATTTCAAGTCATCCGAGTTTTTTTTTAATGACTTTTTCCGCTTTAGAGTGAAGACAAAAATCAGAGTTAGCTTTTTCAGTCGCCTTTTGCGTTCAGGGCTATGAGTTTCCTTTTCAGAACCGATCCCATGGTCCTAGCAAGGGTTGGCCTTGATATCTGTTTGAGACAATGAGCTCATTCAAATAATGTTCAAGAAAACAGAAATAATTAACAAATGCGTGAAACCTATTTTAAGAAAAAATCCGGGATAACAAAACTTTTTAATTATTTATTAAGAGTACCTTTAGTGGGTTTAATGCTTTTCAGCATTAATTAATGAAATTTTATATATGCAATTTTCAAAACTGGCTAAAATTTTCCCATGTTGTATACTCGGTCGAAATCTTGTTTGTTTTGTATCTGAGACGTGTCATAACTCTTAAGTCCTCTTCGTGTGAATGTAGCACGTTCGACGTCGGTACTAAGTACCGAAGTCAAACGTACAGTATTCTCATTCAACGGGTTTTTTGTATATCAATACATTCAAGGCAATCATTTATTTATCATGAACTAAGCAAATACTGTATACAGTTGAAAGGTTATTATGTGACGCCATGCGAATGAAAATACATCATTTCATGAAGTAGTTAATTTATGGCATGTGGCCGAATAAATCGGTACAATACTTGATGGATACATTTATTTAAAAAAAGGAAATTATAAATTCGCAGAAAATATTATATTTGAACCATTGCATATTTTGAAACAGTATCCACACAATTCAATAAATTAAAGCTGTGAATCTGTCTCACGTTTCAATGAATATTCAATCATCAGTTTCAACAAACTATTGCAGGAATACAATTATATTTAGGTTTTATATTTTTCAGGAAAAATGTAATATCTGTACTATGTATCTGGTAGTAACACATAGTGGTGTGTTGGTGATGGAAAAAATAGATACCTCAATACATTTAATAAAAAAATCACTTAGAGGCCCTGAGAATAACTCACGATATCCGTAAAGATATTTGCTCTCGATATTTTTACTATCATTAATAACTCATTAAGAGTGATTGAAGACATTTTGTTACCTGTAATAAATTCGCAACTATAGTAAATACCATATCATGAAATCCCTACGAATATTTTTGACTAGTCAAGAGGCGTAGTTGACCTTAGAGATACATTTGTAATCAAATTTTTTTGGGGGTCGATTATAATCCAGTCGTCAACTTTAAGCCCTAATTTAGGTCATACTTCTTTCTTCTTATTTGTACATTTATTCACTATCTTGCAATCTTCTTTATATAAGCTTTATTTCTATCATTATTTCATATTTTTTGTCTTAGCTACAATCAGTCTTTATAACGTAGTTATTTTTATTCTTTAGGATACTATAATTATACAACAATATTAAATTAAATGAACTTAAAAACGTTTCATTTTACTAAACGATTCGGATTCATTTCCTTTAATTAAGATTAGGTCTTGAGTAAGTTTAAGAGTTTTGAAATAGCTATCAAAAAACAGAATATAAAATAAACTTACTCAAAAGCAATTCTCAATTAAAGTGGAATCACTAAAAGAATTACTAGATGATTTTATTTATAAAGAGATAAATTTATTTATTTTTTTATTAATAAAACATAAATGGATCTTCACAGAATGTTGTATTCAAAAGATTCTGCTAGCTCCCGCCATCGAGAAAGTTCTATCGCTTGCAGATCTGATCAACATTTATAAATAACTAGCTGCTGCCCGCGACGTCGTCTGCGTGAAGGCTCTACAGCAACAAAAATAATTAAGATGTCGCTATAGCATTATAAGTAAACAACTTTTAAAATACATGTTTTTTTTGCAAGCGAAGCAAGTTTAGAGAATTATATGGGAATCCTGCTGAGTTCAGTCATACGTTGTGACTGAAGGAAATAGAGAAAATGATGTATGTGTGGAATATCAGTCTTGCCATGAAGTACTGTGTTATCCCAGTTAATGGGTTGTGGAGGTCTGGTAAGCAGCTGCTCCTCGTAACATACTGGTATTCAGCTAAATCCGGCTTGACTGGAAGCCGACCCCAATATAGTTAAGAAAAGGCTAGGCAGATGATGAGGGTGATGTATTCCATTCCAGGACACAAAAGTGTAAAAATACGTACAAAGATATCGTACCTTACAACACTTCCCTATAAATTACGTTGCCAGGTGCCAAAATGTAAAGAGAATCAGGACTGGTGACGCGGGAGCAAGCACCGTACAGTTGCCTTTGTGAGAAGCAACTCGTCCTGAGAACTGTACGCGCTTGAACTGGAACGGGAAGTTGTAAGGTAGGGGGGAAATGCGTGGTATAAATGCTGCGTCGCCGATGCCACAACCATAAGAATTTCTGCTCCAATGGTGTGCCTGTGGAGAGAGACGACTTTAAGGCGAGTCTCGTTACACAGCTCTGGAGGAGATAGGTTCCGAAGAAGCTCAATTGGGACACTGACCTTCAGCTGGATGATATGCACTGAAAGTTCACTTGCTGACAAGGTGTTCAGAAATTCCACGGGATAATGTGTAGCGTTATTTTGCTCGACAACAGTGTTTATCGAGGTGTAGACCACATCATTCCCCTCAATTTCCCAGAGAATGCATTCGTTAATTGCTGCAGCCTGATCATTTATGGGCATCTAAATGGCCTACTCACTCACACACCCAAGAATTCTACTGGTGCAGTATACGACTGACATCCCCGTACACACAGCGAATGAGTTCTTCTAAGCTGGATACTATTTTTTTGTATCACCCAAAGGTTGACTGGTAGAAAATACCTAAGGCATTAAGTCCGCTTCTGTACTTCTACCAAGACAGTGTACCACTCTACCGAGAGACTCTAGCAGCACCACCTGTCCACCTCCCTCTTCTTGTGTGCGTATGCGTAAGAAAAATAAAGATTCACAGCTCCTCCCCCGTAGGTGATAGCGTGATAATATGTAGCCTATTTGTTTTACCGACCTCTCCGTAATATTCATGCAAAATTTGAAGTAAATCCATGTAGTACTTTTTGAGTTTAGCCCGGACATACAGATAAACAGACAAAGAGACAAACAGACAAACAGACATGAATTCTAAAAACTATATTTTTGGCTTCGGTATCGATTGTAGATCACGCCCCAAGTATTCTTTTAAAAAAATATTCAATGTACAGTTTTGACTTTCCTACGATTTTATTATATGTATAGATAAGCCTATTTTAGGTAGCTTTGAATGTAGGGCGAGCAATGGTTTTGTCGTATTTTTACCAAATGCACTTTTTCAATTGAATAAAATCCCGATCCCTTTCCAGCACGCATAAAATATTTCAGCAGAATTGTCGACGAGTGTGGCTGTAAAATGTTATGTGCTCACAAATTGTCCATTTAGAACTCTAACGCTCGGCACAGCTAAATGGAATGATAAAATAAAGATAAACGATAATTTATACTGGCCGATTTTGAATAAATGGACTATGAGTATGGACAAGTACCTATATTCTTTTTGATACAAATTTTGGAAACATTTTTAGCATTAACTTTACTAAAGTGCCAGCCAAGATTGAGAAAACATTACAAGTAATATTAGAAACTAACATTGTGCTTAAAACTATTGTTCAAAGCTATGTACTAACAGAATTAATAGCAGTTAAACCTGAACATTTGAATTCCGCATTATACTTGACTCTATTGTCACTAGGCTCTATATCCAAGCACTGTTGGTAAACTCTTTTGCTCCCGATAAAGCAAAGAAGCTTATAATAAATCACGACTACTTTTACGGCTTCAACCCTGAAAGTTTGCGATTACTGCCCTATTGGTTACAATCAGAATCTACAAATACAATTAGGACATAGAACAAGCTTTCCTTTTCCTGAAATCGAATGATGCCCAGAGATAAACATACCTACAAATAGAAAAACTGAAGCCTTTGAACGGACACTTATAAAGGGTCAAGTGGTTTGTAGTGTTTGTCTAGTGCTCCACAGATGCAATAACGCTAATCGTAACTTATTCTTCGTTTTATTTGGAGAAGATACACAGGGAATTTTGTGAGTGCCCCACATGCAAACTGCCTTTTTAATTATCTGTGAAAACATCAAATAACTTCTCTCGCTCTCTCGAGTGACGTGGGAAAAAGTGTTAAATTTTAACTGATCAAAATCCACAGTCTTCCTTCCGTCTTTTTTGTGAGAGCTATGATAACTCCTTCGAATAATCTGCAGCTCTAGCAGCCATCGGCCCTATAACTGGCCCACGTTTCACGCGCACTTCAAAGATATAATCTTTGAAGTGCGTGAAACTAAATTCCCCGTCGACCCGTGCTTAGGGTGTCCCTACTTGCAAACTGCCTAATAATGAACCGTCTTGACGTCATCCATAGCACTACTGTTTAAAAATTTATAAGATATACATTATGTGCTAATCAGCAGTTACTCCAAAACACAAAAGTGTTAGTGCAAATAGTAGTCGGCCGGGATTCAGATCACACACGCGTCCTCTGTGCTACAAAGCCGACTCACAGTGTACTATTAAGCCCACAAATTGGATGGCTTGTGCCGCCATCACTCCCGTTGGACATCTAGGTTTCGTTGTGTAGCGACTTTGTGCAACAAGATCTGATAGGAATGACCTACAAAGCCGCAATAAGATCACTAGCTAAAAAAAGGAACCAAAACTGGAATCGGAGGTGCAAAAATCAACGGAAATTCCGAACTATGGAAATTGGAATTTAACTTCCATAACGTACCTGCTCGAAACGGTCAATTATATAGAGAGCTTACTTCAAATTCGATTGATGCAATCAATATAATATTCTGTTTCAACAGTAATAAGAATATTTTTTCGTTAAAACCGAATGTTATGTGTGCACAGATTATTTTTTGATTTAAAATTGTAGATAGTTTCTCTGTTTACGAGCATAATTATGGAACCCATGGGCTGCAGTTGAAAATCAGCGTCAGATGGTGGCCTCGTGTTACCATTTAGTAATATGCTGAGCCGCTTTTGGGCTTACTGGGTGTCTTCTTCTACTAGGCGTTAGTCCCGGCTTTTGCCAGGGTCCGCCTTCCGGCTTAGCTTGCTCCACTTTGCCCGATCTTCTACATCCTTGACAGTAAGGCCATTGGCTCTCATGTCGGACTTGACGACGTCCAGCCAGCGCTTGCGAGGGCGACCACGCGACCTACCGCCAAGGACAGCCATATTCATGCATCTCCGGCCAACGTACTCCATAGGGCGGCGCATGATGTGGCCATACCATCGCAGACGACACTCTTGCAGTTTTTCCCCCACGTCACGGACACCAAGACTACCTCGGATGAATGAGTTGCGTATGCGATCGGATCGCGTTACGCCGCTCATCCACCTCAGCATCTTCATCTCCGTGACGCGAAGCTCCTGGGTGTGTCTGCCTAGTGCTGGCCAACACTCGCCGCCGTACAGGAGGACAGGACGTATGATGCATTTATATATCTGTCCCTTAAGCTTCGGAGGCATTTTGCGGTCGCATACAACGCCAGTTACCTCTCGCCATTTCGACCAAGCCGCGCCTATACGTGCTTGGACATCGTCGTCCACGTTGCCAGACTCGTGCAGCACGGATCCAAGGTACCTGAACTTATCGGAGCTTGTGATCCGGTCCGAACCTATTCGGATGGTATTTGAATCCGCGCTGCCACAGGACATGTACTCAGTCCTCGCCACATTTAGTCTCAGACCGCCATTTTCCAGCGTGTCCTTCCAAATGTTGACCTTCCGCTCAAGTTGGGCTTTGTTCTGGCTAACGAGGGCGATGTCATCGGCATACATCATTAGCCATGGAGGCTGATCTTGGATGTATGCCGTAACTACATCGAGCACAACGTTAAACAAGAACGGGCTGAGAGCCGATCCTTGGTGAACGCCAACAGATATTGGAAAGACTTTGGATTCGCCAACAGCGGTCTGGACAGAGGACACGGAATCGCGATACATGTCTCTGATAATGTCAATATAGGCCTCGGGCACACCTTTGAAGCGAAGTGCCCACCAGATGGACTGCCGAGGAACACAGTCGAAGGCCTTCTGCAGGTCTAAAAAGGCCATATGCAGAGCTCTCCTTCTCTCCCTGTATGCCTCGGTCAGAGTCCGCAAGGCGAACACTGCGTCCATGGTGCTGTTGCCCGCCCGAAATCCATATTGACACTCAGAGACAGTGCACTCGCTACGGAGCCTTGTGTCAATTATGCGCTCGAAGAGCTTCATGGTGTGGCACATGATCTTAATACCGCGGTAGTTACTACAATCCTGTACGCTACCTTTGCCTTTATAAATAGGAATAATAAGGCTTGATCGCCACTGGTTCGGCATTTCCTTGGTGGTCAGGATGCGGTTAAATAGATCCGTCAGAAGGTCCACACCATGTGAGCCCATGGCCTTCCATACTTCGATTAGCACATTGTCAGACCCGACCGATTTCCGGTTCTTCATGTGGCGAAGAGCAATGCGAGTTTCGTCGGGGGAAATAGGGGAAATAAGACCAAGGTTAGGAGGCGGTTCGGGAGGAAGGTTATGGGGATGCTGTTTGTTAGACAGCTCCTCGAAGTATGTGCACCATCTCTCCTTAACAGAGGGGGCATCATAGAGCAGCTTACCCTGGGCGTCCCTTACACAGAGGCATTTGCTAATGTCCTGTGTAGCTTTTTCCCGGGCCCGCGCCAGCTTAAAAATAAGCTTTTGCCCCTCCGCAGTTTCCAGCTTGTCGTACAAGGGCGCCAAACTTTTGCTGCGGGCTCTGGCTACTGCTTTTTTGCAAGCGCGCTTAGCCGCTCCATATGCCTCCCTGTCCTCCAGAGAGTTGGACCCCTGCCACTTCTTAAATAATACCTTCTTCTTCCGGGTCGCCTCCTGCACCCCGTCATCCCACCACCACGTCTCCCTGTCCATGGTGCGACCACCACGAGAAGTGCCAAGGACGCGCTTACCCGCGGCGGTGATTGCTGAATGAATCCTACTCCATATCTCTTGAGCGGACTCATGCGGAGAACTGATCTCGAGGTGCTCGACCTCCGCGATGAATTCCGACAGTTTAGGACCATTAAGCAACCACCACTTGGTGCGGGGATTGCGTTTCTGGGTCACTTTTTTCCTTGATACGATCGCCAGGTCCATGACAAGGAGGCGGTGTTGAGCCGTTAAGCTTTCGCCTGGGATAACCTTACAGTTGGTAACCTTGCCAATGTTGCACCGTCGCACCAGCAGGTAATCAATTTGGGTTGAGTATGAGCCACCACGGTACGTAATAAGATGCTGGGGCTTCTTCTGAAAGAACGTATTCGCGATGGCTAGGTCCGACACAGCGCAGGTCCTGAGTATGCTGACTCCCTCTGCATTTAGTTAGCCATAGCCAAAACCACCGTGAACACGTCCGTACTCTCCAGCACGCTGACCTACGTGACCGTTGAGATCCCCCCCAACCAAAATATCTTCAGAATTCGGAATAGTGCGCAATACGTCCTCGAACTCATCCCAGAAGGCCTCCTTTTCAGACTCACAGCAGCCAGTTTGAGGAGCATAGGCGCTGACTAAGTTCGTTACCGACCCTTCGATTAGCACCCTAACTCGCATCAACCGGTCGCTGTATCGGTCTACTTCAAGAAGTCCTTCTTGGAGGTCCTTAGACAGTACTACGGCTACTCCGTTCCTGCCCGATGGTGATCCGGTGTACATTAGCCCCTGCCCGATGTCACGGGACTTATTCCCCTTCCAGCGCGTCTCCTGAAGGAAGGTGCACTAGACCCGACGTTTCGCAAGTACGTCCGCGAGTTCTCTGCAACGTCCAGTTAGAGAGCCAATGTTCCAGGTGGCAAAGCGGAGCTTCTTTTTGGGTACTAACTTCTTTAGCCGTGCCCGTACTTGACACGGTAGCCCTAGCCCACTTATCGCAGGTTTAAGGCGATGTGCCTGCGCGTTGTTGTTCGGCGACGCCCTAGCCCAAGTACCCACATTATTCTTTGCCATTCCATGTATATGTGACTGAAGTTGGTTTTACGTGGGGCGACCAGCCGTCTGACCCCCACAACCCTACGAGAGGGAAACCAGGGTCGCCAGAGCCTCGTCCGTTGAACAGCAGGGTGCACCGCTAGCAGGTGAGGTTGGCTTGGGTCCTTAAGATGTAAACGGACCCCAATCACCCCTGTAAACGGACCCCAATCACCCCCCTTTTGGGCTTACTGGGTGTAATTTTGTTTTTTGTAATTATTAAAATTATACATATAAAGTTTCGTGCATGTGACATACTGGGATATTCCCACGAGCAATTCAAGATTTTCACTGACCTTTCCCACGTCTATGTTTTCAGGCTCGCGGCTGAAAACCCGCTCGCGACTCGCGGCTCGATAAGCCTCTATATTTTAACAGCACTTGATACGGATTGAATTTCCGCTTCATATGTGGAAAAGCCAGCAAAAGAAATGAACGGTTATTTTGCTGTTTAAAGATAAACTGTTGGTTTTGATGTTACTGGTAGTTTATTGAAAAGGTTTGAATTTTTATTTTTAATGCACTTTATTCAGGGTTTTTCGATTGACTTACCGCTTCCTTGAAATGTAAAGAGCAACTTAGGCAGAAATGTTGACTTAACAAAAATGTTGACTTTGACCTTCAATATCTCCAGAACCAGTGAATTCCCAGGTATGGTCTAGAAGAAAAAAAATATCCTAGTGATGAGTAGAATATGGGGTCTTCGTTTTCGTTAAGGGTCTTTTTACACCCTTTATAAAAATTGTTAAACCTATTATAGTAAGCTTTGGGCTACAACTAGATGCCGATTGTGTGTATACGTCTGTACAACTTGAACGACTTTGAAGAACGCTTTAGCGTCGTAAATGGGTGTACGAAAATATTCGCCTGTTTCGCTATATCTTATCGTCCTGCTGAAATAATGACGATGGAGAATTTTTCATAATGTGTTTTTTTTTGTGAAATCATTTAATCACGAAGGTATGAAAAGTTGACTCTGTGACTACAAGTATCAAGAAAATCAACGCTGCTTTTCCAACTTTATTCCAATAACTATTACACATTTGTACGGGTGAGTAAATGTCATCCGTGTTGTATCGCAGCAACGCTATGACTTCGGTACTGGGACGTATCGGAAATATTTTCATTTCTTTCGATTTCTGCCAATCAAATAGAAATCTGGCACAGTTACTAGTGTTTTCTTGTTAGCACAAAATAAAATGAGATTCTTCAATTATAAAACTCAATTAGAAAAAAAATATGGAGCGACATCTATGACGTTATATAAGAACTATAAAATTCTGCATCGCACAATTGAAGTTATCAGCACAATTTGAAAAAATACGACAGCCCGAAATCATCTTTAGGGCAGTTGCCTAAACCAGGCTAAATACCCATCTGGTTGGAGGATCCTCCCTTTTCAATGGAGGTTTGCGGTACTTTACATTCTGCTTCACATACTTCTAGATTCAAATTATACCTGAGTTCTAAATATCAACGTTTACCGCGGACACCATAAATAAGATTTTTCCAACCTGAAACCTGCCGCAAAATTGCCAGAAAGCCGGAATGCTTTTGAAATAGTTTATAAGTATTAGGGCAAGTCAGGTCAAAGCTCGTTCACCTTAAATTTTTTGGGTATTTAAAATGAACCCAGCGCCGATCTTTCGATTTGACAGCCGTGAGATCAAGCCGCTTTAGTATTTAAAAAAATCGAGCTTTAAGTATTATACAAGTTTTTGAACTAAATATAATATTCAATTCAGTTTAAATATCTTTGGAAACTAAGTAGGTATATAACAAGAGAAAAATGCTCATCATCATTATCATCATGCTGCATACTGCGTCAGCCAAAAGACATCCACGGCTGGACAACCACCGCCACAACGACTGGCAGTAGGCAGAGTACATTTCTCGCAGAACAAGTGATCGATAGTATACTCGTATATAGGAATATACTCGTACGAGTATACTATCGATTAAGAAAAAAAAATCTAAATAAAGATATTAAAATAAACCACTATAATGCAAAAAGTTAAAAATAAACTTTCACATCTTCTATAGTGAAGAACTTATCTCATTTACACGTCAAGTAAGCACCGCTTAACTTTGTGTTGGCTCATCTCACGCACGTCACGAACACGCGTGTAAATGAACATAAACATGAGCGTCATGTCTGTAGATACGTGTTACTACCACATTATCTCAAACTAGCGATGGGCGATTTCGAAATGTAGGAATCGGAGTCGCTAAAAGAAATCATCGAGTCCATCACGGATTTCCCGTTCTAAAAATAAATCGAGATGATATTCAATGGTTTCGAGTCAACGGAATCGCAAATCAGATGGATGTGAGACGCACAGGGCTGATCGTTGTGGCGACCCTTGGGGAGTCCTATGTCCAGCAATGGACGTCATTCAGCTAAGATGATGAACGGAATCAACCGCTAGTTTTCGATTGTTTGAATCATTCACTCTGACTCATCGGGTCTTGCTCGCTCACCAGGGTGAAGGGTCTGTCGAGTGCATGCATCCAGCGGAGGTGCATGTTAGTAATTAGAGACCAAAACGGGCCAGATTCGTGTCAAGCGAGCCATGCGTAATTCTAAACCATCGAGAACCAACTCGCAAATGATTGCGCCACAGGTCAGTCACTATAACAGACCGAGTTGGTCTCGAGTCAAAGTCGAAACAATCGAGAACTACCGAGATGTTCAAAGAATCGAAACAATCGAATAAAACCCCTCACAATCGCTCATCGCTATCCGTAACACACAACAGAACACATGACGCACATACATATGCATGTAGTAAACCCGACAACTGAAGATAACATACGCGGTGAACAGAATGACAATTGGTACTGAAACCCGGGACCGTGTTAGATATAAGAATAGAAGTTGATAAAGTTACACAAGATTTTATGTATTGTCTGGAGACTTCGATTTTGGTTTGTAGATTTTATGAAATCTAGTTACATACCTATCTGAATTTGGACACGAGCTTCAGGCTATTTGATCAAATACGTCAAATTTGCGTCGTTTCATAAAAGAAAACCAACTAAAATCATTATTATTGGTATGTATTTTTGTGAGATAATATAATAAAGATATTCGCAAGAGAACAAAGCTTACCGATACAGCCCAAAGTATCGACAAACTTAAGTAGCAGTGGGCAAGGCACATCGCTTGTAGAACATAATGTTCGATGGGGACGAAAGGTTCTTGAGAGGCGACTACGTAGCGGAAGACGCAGTGTTGGAAGGCCTCCCGCAAGGTGAATCGATGACCAGCTGAGGGTTGCGGGAAGTTCCATGGATGGTTTGATGGTAGACGCACAGAAATGGATGTTATGATGATACTTGGCTGTCTAACAGTGGACGTCTTTCAGCTGGAATAATGACGATGATGAAATCCAGTTGTTATGTTGATTTGTACCCGGATTTGAAACTTCAGGCATATTTGTTATTTAGATGCGTCGTAATTACGTAAAAAGCTTACCAAATTTCCTTTTCAAATTATGATTGAATTACACTCATGACCTCAAGCAATTTAACCAAATTGATACAAGGAAAATTACTTAAATAAGTACGTCTGCCTAAATTATTCCTTTCTCTTTTTTATTTTTCTCCCATAAGGAGGAATTATGCCGACTGCTTCCTTAAAATCAATTCAATAATATGAACGAAGCCTGAGTTAATATTATGATTAGCTAGGAGCCGTGACCTTATTCTCTTTAAATATTCCTAAACATTTTATTCTTAATAAAGAACTTTTGAAGTCAAAAGTTAAGGTTTCGGGTCTTTGTTGTTTGCCAAGGTTGTTCGTTTTCAATATTTTTTAATATTAGAACATTCTTTTGCAGTTATTAATTTATGTTCTATCAAATAAAAAAATATTATTTTTGTTATTTTTTTTTCTGTACCTAGTGTGTGCATGCCGAAGAAGGGATCTGTCGAAGTAGTTGATTTCGAAGTTTTGTGTTGTTGAAACATGTTCTGTGATGATGAAAAATGTTCAGTCGAAGCAGTGAGTAGTTGAAGTAGTGCTTATCGAAATTCAGACTGTGTCGAAATAATTAACTGTCGAAGTTCAGGATAACACTCGTTTGCCAGACACAAAACATTTGTTTTGTTTAAATTTGGAATTACTATTCCTATTAGTATGTACTTTTATACCTACACAGTAGCAAGCAAACTTTGAAAAATCCATTCGGTTCGAATTTGTTTCATTGAAAAAAAACAGCTTGATGTAAACTTAAGTAACAACGGTCAAACTGATCGTTGTTTTTTATCAGACATCGAAAAGAGCTCAGCATACGTTGCACGATATTTTATAACGTTGTATTCAGGTCTTAATATCGTCTATTCACTGAATCCATTGAGTTTTAATAAAACAGCGGATCGCGTCCGCTTGGCTTAACTCGTCCACATTGGTTCCCTTTGTTACCGACTACTTAGTCATGTGGAAGTTACTTCAGAAAGCACTTTAATAAGCTCCATAAAAATGTTTAATTTTCCTGTTATTTTTTCCTGTTGCTTGGTATCCATTTTCTTTCCATGGAACTAGCAATAGATGGCTATGCTTGGAGTTTTCAAACTTAAGTTGCAATGGGTAGGAACATAGCTTGCAGAACAGATGGTCAATGGGCCGAATGGAGAGTGGCAACCACACACTGAAAGCCGCGCACTAGGTAGACTGACTGATTGACTGATGAATTCGATGGAAGTGCGGCGCACAGATCGTTGTGGTAATATTTAGTAGAGGCGTATCTGCAGCAGTAGATGTCTTTCGGCTGATATAATGTTGAGAATGAATTTTGTGAATAATCTGTGATATCATCATCATCATCATCTTCCTAGCCTTTTTCCCAGCTATATTGGGGTCGGCTTCCAGTCAAGCTGGATTTAGCTGAAAGCCAGTATTTTACGAAGAGCGACTGCCTACCAGACCTCCACAACCCATTAACAGGGGTAACACGATACTTCATAGCAAGACTGGAGTCGGA
Organism: Mythimna separata; assembly: GCA_030763345.1. Classification (NCBI taxonomy): domain Eukaryota; kingdom Metazoa; phylum Arthropoda; class Insecta; order Lepidoptera; family Noctuidae; genus Mythimna; species Mythimna separata. The sequence goes on along the minus strand of JAKKIA010000036.1, from coordinate 2,068,128 downwards.
TTTACTTGCTTCTGCGACTAATAATATAATTTCTGATATATGGCAACAAAATTTTTGTTTTATAAAAAATCGAGTCGTGATTATGGAGAATTAACTTCCCAGTTTTAATTATCTTGTCAGCAATCACAAACATTGCCTTGTAATATTAGTATGATAACTCCATAAATCAAGTGAAAACTAAATACGTGTCTAGTGCGACAGATGTATCATCTTGACATCATATTAGCTAAGTTTGTTACGCACAAGAAACTCAACAACTATTATTACTACATGTTAGATTGTATTGCTTTAGGTAATTTGTTATTCAGCTAGTATAAAGGTCGCGTGGTATGTTATATGCGGCCTAGGCATGTATGGAGCAGTTGGCAGTTTTTCCTTAATTTTCTGCCCTGTTGAATGCTACGGGATATTAAAGATTTTTCCGAGAAATACTCGTAGTTTTACTTTAAAGTGAAGAATGACAATATTCTTAATTAGCCGTTGCCCGCACCTTCGTCTGCTCGTAAAACTGCTTTAATGAGACATGCTACGACCTACGGGCCGCATGATGCTACGGTCCACCCTAGAGAGGAAGCCTCAGTCCCAGCAGGGGAAATATTATAAAGCTGATTATTCTATGCTTTTGAAAAGTAAGACAGCCATCTACAAAATTAAATTAAAAAATAAGTATTTAATTAGTATTAAGTAAATGAAGTAATTGATATAAGGTGCGATGTGGCTGACATATCCTTTTTGGACAAAAGCCCCTAAATGAAATGTGGATAAAAAAGTATTTAATTTTTTTTTTAATGTTTGCTTTTCTTACAACCGATTTTTTTTTCTAATATTTAGCTCCGTAACACAAGCCACAATGCCAAAGTATGTTATGTGAGGACCGCGTTGTGGAACAAATAAAATAACAAGAAAAATATGTAAATTCGACATCTATCGATTCGACGATGTAGACAAATGAATATTACCTCTGATAAAATTCTTCGAATAAAATGGACTTACTTGGCTCGTCTATAATCTTATAAGAAAACAAATAAACAGAGTAGCTTTTGTCAGAGATATATGACTTATGTATGATTAGTTCATGAATCCCCGACCGGTCCTATGAGACCGCGCTGTTATTGTTTTACTATTGTGTCTCTTTTTGCGGGTATGTGATAGGTTAAGTAAGTTTGCGTATGGAAACTTATGGTCAAATGTACGTACTCTTCTAAAATTGATAATTATATATATTTTTCACTTAATAAACTGCTAACTAACATTTTATTAGGTAACTAAAATTGGCTTAGTGGAATTTTCATTTAAGTAATTAATTTTAAATTTCGAATAAATTACACGTCAATGAAGATTTAAATTGGTTTTGATTAAGTTTATGAATTAGAAAGTACAATCAACGCTATTAAATAGACTGAGGGCCTGTTTCACAATGTCCGAGTAGGCACTACTCAATGAATAAATTCAAAAATGGAACAGAATTTGTATGAAACTATCTGCCAAGTAAGATACTCGAAACTTAATCATAGGTGGTGAAATAGGCCCTAAATTGTATACGAATATTAAAATCTTTCTTTAAAGCACACTGAGAATAGAATTCTCCACTCTCTAGTGCAAGTCAAAAAACTTAATTTCACTTTAATTACCTGTGTTGAAAGTGTTCTCATAATGTCTGTCTTTTGTGACAGCGAGTACTTTAGTCTTTTGAATTTTTTTTTTAATAAAATAAAAAGCGATGGTCCAAAAAAAACCCAGAGTCGATTCAGACAAATTAAGTATCAATAGCTTTATTAAAATGCACAATTTACCCCACTGAAAAAAAACTGCCCATATCCATGGGGTATATGAGTTATAGACGATCAAAGTATTTATGGAAAAATCGTGAATAACTTGTTATTTTTACCAGTTCGGCACCAGAACGGCATTATATTAATAATAATAATCATAGGACAATAATAAATATAACTAGCGATTATATGCAACAATTAAGTTCAAAGTCCTTTATTAATGAGATTACGTCGGGACAAGAACATATTACTGTTATGTTTTATGAACACGTAGTATTCCGAAAGGTTGACACCGAGTCCCCCCCAGATTATAGGCAACGAAGGAACGGGGTAGGGGTTTAGTCAGTAAGAGTCTGACACGCCCTCCCGCGAGGCGCGAGAAGTCATTCTGAATACGACAGAAAAAAAAACTGTTATGTTTTATATAACACGAATAGGATTTCGGAATACTGTTGCAGCTGTATTCATTGTCGCCGCACATTGGGCAGTTGTGCCCACATAATAACGCTACCTTTGGGTAGAAAGGTCGTATAAACCATTTTGGCCAAATTGAGTTAAATATACCATTTTTCTCAGAATTTTTTTCTCTATCGATCTGTATTTACGAAATGTAGTAATTCGCTCAAAAATGGTTAATACGACCCAGAAATTTTCGGTCATAGCCTCTTAAAAAAGGTAAATTTTGAATGTAAAAGCCAAATATTATTTTTTTGTAATTTTGTTATGACGTAATGACCATAATTTATATTAACGGAGGGTGTAAAAATAGTCGTTAATTGTAAATGGTTTATACGCCCTAAAGTGTTAAATGCATTCATTGTAAATGGTTTATACGACCTAAAGTATTAAATGCATTAATTGTAAATGGTTTATACGCCCTAAAGTGTTAAATGCATTAATTGTAAATGGTTTATACGCCCTAAAGTGTTAAATGCATTACTTAAACCCAGGTTAAAATCGACGTCGTAAATCCAAAGATAGTTCGCAACGTTTGGTGTATAAGCCATGATCATTGCAAGTCGCACTTTACTTTAGGATGTTTGTCAAGTAAAATGTGTAAGGAATGAATCTGGACTGGTTCTATCAGATGATAAAAAAATCAAAGAGAGGTGGAAGAAATATTTTGAAAGACTAATGAATAAGGAAAATGATTGGAGTGGGATTTTAGAAAGTAAACCAGAAAATATGGGGTTAGTGAGAATGGTTTGTATGGTTGAAGTCAGAATAGCAGTAAATGGAATGAAGAATGGTAAGGCCACTGGCCCAGTTTGGAATACTAGTTGAAGTGTGGAAGTTACTGCGAGTGGATGGACGGATGTGGTTAGCGATGTTCTTCAATAAGTTGTTGAAAGAAGAATTCATACCTGATGATTGGTGCAAAAGTTCTTTAGTGCCCATCTTTAAAAACAAAGGAGATGTTCTTGAGTGCAACAATTATAGAGGAATAAAGCTAATGTCACATAATTACTATGAAAGTCTGGGAGGAAGAAGTATTGAAAGGCGGTTGAGATATAAGAGTGAAATTTCACAGAAGCAATTCGGTTTTATGCCTGGTCGGGGTACAACGGATGCCATTTTCGCTATACGCCAGCTGTACGAGAAATACAGAGGTGCACATAAAAACTTGCACATGGTATTAATTGACCTCGAAAAGGCATACGACCAGGCACATCGTGAGGTTCTGTTGTGGGCCCTTAAGGCGAAAGGTGTGCCTGGGAAGTATGTGCTGTTGATCCGAGCATTGTACAGTCGGTGTAGTACCCAAGTCCGGTCTACAGTAGGCACCAGTGGCAGTTAGAATGAGGCGGTCGGCCTACATCAGAGGTTGGCTCTCAGCCCTTAACTTTCCCTGCTGATAATGGATGCTTTGACGTTAGACATTCAGGAAGAGGCCCCCTGGTGTATGCTGTTTGCCGATGATATTGTGCTGGTTGCGGAGAGTGACCTAGAGGTCCAGATCAAATTGGAGGTGTGGTGGCATAGACTGGGGAGTGTTGGCGTGAAATTGAGTAGAACCAAAACAGAGTACTTGTTCTGCGATTTCGGCGGTCCCTCCAATCCTTCGCCTTTAGCCCTCGCTAGGACATTCATACCGATTTGTTCCGACTTTCGGTACCTCGGGTCACTTGTCCAAGGAAATGGTGAGGTAGACCGGGATATAACACATCCGATCAACGCAGGATGGATGAAATGGTGACAGGTCACGGAAACAACTTGTGATCCACGGATGCCCCTCTAGTTGAAAGGTGCAATCTACAAGTCCGTGATAAGACCTGTCATACTGTATGGATCAGAATGTTGGGCTGTGAAAAACATGGATGAAAAAAGATTGCATGTGGCGGAGATGAGAATGTTGAGATGGATGTGTGGTGTGACAAGAATGGGCAAAGTGAGAAATAAATGTATTAGGGGACTTCCCCTAATACATTCGATTTCAAAGTGGCGCCAGTGACTGAAATCGTTTGTTTTGGTATGGTCATGTGAAGAGGAGGGATGAAACGCATGTTACTAAAAGAGTTCTGAATTTACATGTGGATGGATGGAGAGGGAGAGGGAGGCCAAAGGAAAGATGGATGGATTGCGTAAGGACCGATAAGAAAGAAAAGGAAGTTAGTGATAGTGTGACGAACGACAGGACAGAATGGAAGAAGAAAACGTGTTGCGCAGACCCCAAGTAATATGGGATAAGGGCAGGAAGAACTTTACGACCAACACACAAGGCTCGCATTTTGCGCGCAGCGACAAGCAGAAGAACGAGCGCGATAGACAGATACTGGACAGATACCATTGATTAGAAGGTATTATAATACTTAATAAATGTTGGTTTCATATTTCAGGTAGTTTTATTTTATTTGAATCGACCATTATTGGGTATTAGAATAATAATAATTGAGTTCCTACTAATTCTATGAGTAACAGGATTATTTATTAGTCAGAATTCAATTGATCTATGATTATAAATGGTTTTTAATACAAAAAATTTACATAAATTTGGGTTTTTACGACATTAAATGTGACCTTAAGCTCACCAAAAATGGATATACGACCCACACAGTTTTTTCAAAGCACATTTTCATGGGATGTATAAACCAAGAATTGATTTTTTCTTAGACGTAAATGCAAGCTAACTTTGAAACTAAAGAAGATAGACAGGTTTTGATGATTTAACCTTTTTCATTTGCAAAATGTAAGAACCTTTCTCATAGATAATTTTTTTATAACTTCAAAAGCAAAAATGTTATGAATTTTTTTGTAAAAAAAAAATAGTTTTTCGGCTCTACTGAAAAGTCGGGTTTTGGTTTATACGACCTTTCTACCCAAAGGTATCGATAAGCATTATATATTATCTGGCCTGGGCCAGGTACCAAGACGACCTTATGCAACCTGCTGGGTTCTTAGATGAATATTAATAGACATTGAAAATAATTGAAATAAATATTTTACCATTTGTTTTTTTTTAAATAAGTGACTGAAAAAATAAATAATCTGAGACAAAATAGGCACATTCAACTGTAAAAAGATTTCACGACAAAAGTATCTTGACATATGATTTACAAGCTGTGAAATATAAGATTTCAACTTGATAGGTTATTAGGTTCATATAATCGCTACTTATATTTATTATTGTCCTATGATTATTATTATTAATATATTGCTGTTGAAAAAACTAATAAAAATAACAAGTTATTCATTATTAATATATTGCTGTTGTAAAAACTGGTAAAAATAACCAGTTATTCATGATTTTTCCATATATACTTTGTTCGTCTATAACTCATATACCCCATGGATACGGGCAATTCTTTTTCGGTGGGGTAAATCGTGCATTTTAATAAAGCTATTGATACCTAATTTGTCTAAATCGACTCTGGGTTTTTGGTCCATACATTTTTGGACCATCACTTTTCATTATTTTAATTTTTGCTGTTTCCCTACAGAATCTTATCTTACCTTGTAACTAAAGTAACATCTCTATGTACTATCTCGTCGATGACGCAGAGCGTTCCACGCTCAGCTAAACCATAGGGGTCCAATAGGGTCGAAGCCTCTAGGGCCATGGGTTCGCTTCTAAAACGAAAACCCTGGGGATCCTGGAACGAAAAGCAAACAAGGAACATAGGAGTGAGTTTTAGTTACTAATAGTCTGACACGACCTTAGAAGAAGACTGAGTACATGTCCTGTGGCGGCACGGATTCAAGTACTATCCGGATAGGGTCGGATTTTATCACTAAGTCCGATAAGTTCCGGTACCTTGAATCCGTGCTGCACGAGTCTGGCAGCGTGGATGACGATGTCCAAGCACGTATAGGCGCGGCATGGGCAAAATGGCGCGAGGTAACGGGAGTTTTATGTGACCGTAAAATGCCTCCGAAGCTCAAAGGGCAGATATATAAATGCATCATACGGCCTGTCCTCCTGTACGGTGGCGAATATTGGCCAGCACTAAGCAGACACACCCAGGAGCTTCGCGTCACGGAGATGAAGATGCTGAGGTGGATGAGCGGCGTAACGCGATCCGATCGCATACGCAACTCATTCATCCGAGGTAGTCTTGGTGTCCGTGACGTGGGGGAAAAACTGCAAGAGTGTCGTCTGCGATGGTATGGCCACATCATGCGCCGCCCTAGGGAGTATGTTGGTCGGAGATGCATGGACATGGCTGTCCTTGGGGCTAGGTCCCGTGGTCGCCCTCGCAAGCGCTGGCTGGACGTCGTCAAGTCACGTCGCCTTACTGAGAAGGATGTTAAAGATCGGGCAAAGTGGAGAAAACTTAGTCGGAAGGCGGACTCTGGCAATGGCCGGGATTAACGCCAGGCAGAAGAAGTCTGACACGACCTTACACTCCAAAAACTGAACTGTCGTCTAGACTACCCCTACTCGAATCTACCTAATTAGGTGAGATATCCATTCCTGCATCTCCCTCTGGTAGATATGATGAATTTCCTTAAGACCGCGTAATGTTTGCGTCACACGCCGTATTTCTTCTTATCTAATTCTTATACTATCTTCACTGTCTCGCTGTATACGCTCTGCTCGACAATGAGGATTGGCCCAGTGACGTCATGAGACACGGACGTGCGGTTCGGTCGGCAGAGTTTCGGATAATTGAGGAAAATGTAAGATCGTCTCCGGATCGAGATCCAATCAATTATGAAGAGACAGAGCACAATATGTCAGTAATACATCAGCGTAATATTTATTATATTCAGTAAAAATAAAATATATCTATCTTTGGCAGATGAGGAAACTGTCCATTCAATGCGGATAGCTTCGATAATATTTATATACCTCGTGTTCGGTAAAGAATCAGAGACGTATAAGGAGATGAAATCACCACTCCACAGCCTTCGTTGCCTTTACCCCATCCCGCATTTTACTTCCGAGCTATTACCTTGAACTTCTTCTTCTTTTGAAACTTGTCAAAATGTTTGTGCCCAGTAGACGGCTACATTAACTGCAGCTTCGGTGGCACTCATTAGATCCTCCAAAGCGTAGGAATATGGGCATGTACCAGACACCTACAAGCAGCATGAACGACCGCGCGCGGAGCGCGCTCATAGATCACTAAGGCGCGCGCGCCGGCCGCTTATGTTTATATGTAGTTACAAACTTAAGTACCGAGCAAACCGAAGACGCGACAGCAGCGACACATTTTGATAGGACGGCGGACCCGCGCACTAGCTCGTTTGCGATTGGTCCGCTATTATTTTAGGTGTTTTTGAGTGAATCCAAAATTGTATATATAGGGTAAGCAAATCATGAAATAAACATTCTGTTTCGAGCTCCCACTCGTGTTTCAATTACCTACCTTCGGTAAAGTGGTGACCCCGACGAACGTTCTCGTGCATACCCTCACATCGAAATGGCAGAAGAAGTCGAAACCATCTCCGTCAAAGCCCGCATACCTTTGTTTTGGCGTGACCAACCAACATTATGGTTTGGGCAATTCGAAACTGTCGTCAACCCTCAGAAACCCAACGAAGAAGCCAAATTCAGCCTCATGGTGGCCCATCTCGAAAAAGCGGACGTCGAGCAAATAAGCGACATTGTTATGTCTAAAACCCGTACAGGAAGATATGAGGAAGCGAAGAAAAGGCTGCTTTCCGTCTACGAGGAATCAGAAACTAAGCAGCTACATAAACTCCTCAACGAGATGGAACTCGGTGACCAGAAACCGTCACAGCTACTGCGGCGCATGCGAGAACCTGCACGCGAGAAAATGCCCGACTCCACACTTCAAATGCTATGGCTACAGCGTTTACCGACGTCAACACGAGCAGTCCTGGCAGTAAGCGAACAAAAGTCACTCGACGTTCTAGCAGCGATGGCAGACAAAATGCACGATCAAGCCACTGAAATACAAACCGTATGTTCCTGCACCTGTCAAGGTCATACTAAAACATCATCGCCACCACGTGCACAAGAACAGAAAACGCACAGAGATGAGGACCTCCGAGCCGCCGTAATGCAACTAACGAGAGAGATAGCCGAGCTAAAAGTACAGCGAACAAAGCGAATGACGCACGGACATCGACGCTTCGTTCATTCACGATCCCGGTCTCGGTCGCGCTCAGCCGGCCGCAACCATAAATACGATCACAAGGCGAGCTGGGCGAGCGACGCTTGTTACTTCCATCAGCGCTTCGGCGAGAAAGCACGCAATTGTCGATCTCCATGTAATTTCAACAAGCGACAGGAAAACTAACCGAGATCTCGGCTACGACGGGACCCGAGATCAACCACATTTCTGCATACCGTCTATACGTCTACGACACCGCCAACAAACTACGATTCCTAATCGACACAGGAGCGAACGTATCGGTAGTACCCCCATGCAAGAAACAAAAATCGGCGTCAACCGTACTATTATACGCAGCGAACGGAACGCCGATACAAACCTATGGCGAACGCGATTTTGACCTCAACCTTGGTCTACGTCGCTCACTCAAGTGGAGATTCACCGTCGCAGACGTGAAGAGACCAATCATTGGTGCAGACTTCCTGCAATATCACAACCTCCTGGTTGACCTACGAGCCCAGAAACTTATTGACAAGAGGACAGGCTTATCAATCAACGGCTGTTTGTCTAATAGTACATCGACGCCGACGGTACTCACAGTCAACGTGAACGATCCATACTGCGACCTGCTGAAGAAATACAACGACATCACGTCCGCCCACTTCAGTAACGCAACCAACAGCGACGTGGAACACCACATCATTACACACGGACCACCCGTTTACTGCAGAGCACGCCCACTACCACCGCACAGATACCAGGCCGCCAGAGACACCTTCCAACTTATGCTGGAGCAAGGCATATGTCAACCAAGCAAATCCCCGTGGGCCAGCCCTCTCCACCTAGTCCAGAAGAAGAATGGTGAACTTAGACCCTGCGGCGACTATAGAAAATTGAACGCCGTGACCAAGCCCGATCGATACCCGATTCCCCGTTTACGTGACTTCACCTACAGACTGCAAGGAATGAAAATATTCAGCAAAATTGACCTCCGAAAAGCCTATAATCAATTACGTATTCGAAAAGAAGATATTGAAAAGACCGCAGTGATAACGCCATTCGGATTGTTCGAATTCCCTCGAATGTGCTTCGGATTACGTAACGCAGGGCAGACATTTCAACGTCACATGAACAACATATTAGGCGACTTGGATTTCGTATACCCATTTGTCGACGATATTCTTCTGGCGTCTCCCGATCAAGCTCGTCATAGACAGCACCTAGAAGAAGTCTTCAAGAGGTTGCAAGAACACGGACTACGAATAAACGTATCCAAGTGCGTTTTCGGAAAGCCAAAACTCGAGTTCCTTGGTTACGATGTATCAGCTGACGGTATACAACCCATAGAAGAGCGCGTCAAAAGTATTCAAAATTACCCTCAACCAAAAACGATACAAGAATTACGACGCTTTTTAGGAATCATTAACTTTTACAAGGAAAGTATTCCACACGCAGCCCACACTCAAGAAAAATTATTCAAGTACCTACGCACCTCGAAAAAGAACGACAAAACCCAAATACATCTGACGACTGAAGAAAAACAAGCTTTCGAAGCATGCAGGAATAGCATAAAAAACGCTGTCATGCTGTCACATCCATCCACTCACGCAACGTTATCGCTCATGTGTGACGCATCCAACTCGTGTGTCGGCGCAGCCCTACAGCAATATGTAAACGGCAAATGGCAACCGCTTGGATTTTTCTCTAAAAAACTGACCGCTGCGCAAACGAAATACAGCACATACGATCGAGAATTGCTAGCCATCTACCTAGCTATACGACATTTTCGAAGAATGTTCGAAGGCAAAGAAATCACCGTGTTCACTGATCACAAACCTCTCACATTCGCATTATTGAGAGAAAACAGCAAAACAGAAACTCCGATACGGACCAGATATCTCCATTTCATCAGCCAATTTACGTCGAAGATCCTTCACGTCGAGGGAAAAGACAACGTTGTCGCCGACGCCCTATCACGAATCGAAGCTATTACGTCACCGTCACCGATTGACTACAATGAGCTAGCACGTCAACAACATGACGACAGTGAGGTTGAAAACGTCATACGCAACAAAAGCTTACGATTTGAACGCATAAAACCAATCGACTCAAACTACAGAATATTATGCGAGACGTCAACAGACAGCGCCCGGCCGTATATACCAACACAGTTACGACGTACAGTGTTTACTGCAATCCATGAGATGAGTCATCCCGGTATACGCGCCACACGACATCTCATAACGAAGCGATTCTTTTGGCCGAACATGAACGTCGATATAAACAACTGGACAAGAAGTTGCATCGCATGCCAGCAAACAAAAACGCATAGACATACTGTATCACCTCTCGAAGCCTTCCCACTCGTTCACCGACTGTCTCATATCCACATTGACATAATTGGACCATTACCTATATCAGAGGGGAAGCGATATTGCGTAACAATGATCGACAGGACGACGAGATGGCCCGAAGCTTACCCAGTCGCCGACATAACTGCTGAAACCGTCGCCCGTGCTGTGTACGAAGGTTGGATAGCTCGCTACGGATGCCCAGAAAAACTGACCAGCGACCAAGGACGTCAATTTGAGTCCGAGCTATTCAAAAACCTCATGAAGCGACTAGGAATCGAGCGCACGCGCACGACCGCTTACCACCCACAAGCAAATGGAATTATCGAACGTCATCATCGCACATTGAAAACAGCGCTAACAGCTCGACTACAAAACTCAAGCTGGACGAACGAGCTACCAACAGTTATGCTGGGACTACGTGCAACCATAAAAAATGACACGGACGTCTCCGCAGCAGAAGCGCTGTATGGGCAATCACTCAGATTACCTGGCGAAATGATCGGTGAGAAGATAACAAAATATACACAATCTCACTACGAAGACGTGATAACGAGCGCGATGAAAAAACTAAACGCCGCACACATCAACACCGATCGCCGAACAGCGTACATACCTCGCCTGCTACGTACGTGTTCCCATGTGTTTGTACGCAACGATGCAGTCCGCAAGCCGCTCACACCTACATACAACGGGCCACACCGAGTACTACAGCGGAATGATAAGACCTATACAATACAAGCCGATGGAAAAACGAAAACTATCTCCATCGATCGACTGAAACCTGCATTCCTGCTGGACTCCCAGCCAGAAGCTGAAGTCATCCGCCACGCTGCCTACACTACGAGGACAGGAAGATGTTCAAAACCGCCAGTACGCTTCGCTGGGGAGGAGCCATGTACCAGACACCTACAAGCAGCATGAACGACCGCGCGCGGAGCGCGCTCATAGATCACTAAGGCGCGCGCGCCGGCCGCTTATGTTTATATGTAGTTACAAACTTAAGTACCGAGCAAACCGAAGACGCGACAGCAGCGACACATTTTGATAGGACGGCGGACCCGCGCACTAGCTCGTTTGCGATTGGTCCGCTATTATTTTAGGTGTTTTTGAGTGAATCCAAAATTGTATATATAGGGTAAGCAAATCATGAAATAAACATTCTGTTTCGAGCTCCCACTCGTGTTTCAATTACCTACCTTCGGTAAAGGCACTTGGGGCCCTCTAACATGTGGCTCACTAATATTTCCCATACTTATTTGCGGTTTTGGTCCCAAAATTTTAAATTATTTTGCCGTATAGAACTCTGTTGGGGACATGCAGCTACATAATATATTGTTTGTAGGTCATGGGTCGATACCGATGTTATGTGAATTAAAGGAATATTCCAAAGTGTATTTACCCATTTGGGTAAGATACAGAAACATGATTTGTTACGGTAAGTGACTCCTAATGCCCATGCATTGTTAGATAAATATCCCTGTAAATATTTATCGAAGCTAATCAATGACAATACTGAGCCCAAAACCGACGATTTATTTAAGTTTCCTATACCTATGACTTTTCTTGATTTGAAAAATTATACACCACTAATATTTTTTGAAAGCTTGAAATTGCTCGAAACATTTTCACCAATTTACGATTCCGAAAGCCGGATAAATATTCAAGGGATTAGGCACACGCTCCCGCCGCAGTCAATGTTTGGACAAAATGCTATTTGGCATCGTTCAGTAAACATCACCGAATGCAACATACTAAACTTAATTTAAGCAATATTAAACTTTATTTCCTGCCACATAGAATTCAAAATAATTTGCAACTCGCTGGACATCAGGGTCCAAACCACACATGTTTCGGATTCATCTCATTGCCAAGTCTGACCAACACCACATTACAATTTAACAGATACTTTTTAAACTAAGCTGGTAGTAATATACGGTATTTACAGTGAATTCGAACTGCTAGACGTTCCAGTCAATAGACTGGAACGATTAGAATAGTGTTCTGTAGTTGTATAACGATTATGATAGGAACTCATAATCATTGTAAAATACATCGTAGTTATTTCTGTGTCACGGACGCGCTATTAGACTATTGCTCACCATCCGGTTGACCACTTAGCATCGAACCTGAGTCTAGACAGGCCCAGCAGAGCGATGCTCTCTAGAACTACGAAATTATGAAAGAGTTTCCATGGCCTTGAACACAAAGGCAATTGAATGATTGGTTTTAGTAAGTAAAAGTCGGTTCTCGTAAACGTAAATATGTTTTTTTATTATATTGTGTCGTTGCCGGCGTCGAATAATTTCAATTCTATATAATACTATTTTATTCTAATTGATGCCTTTTCTTTTTGTTGTGGTTTGGTTTAAATACTAAAGTTACTCCAGTTTAAAAATTCAACAACCTTTAAATTCTTACTGAAAATCTTGTCAAAACAATCCAATTAAGTTTAAGGTCAAAAATGTTTATCGGTTAAATAAAAATAACTAAAAGAGAATATTCTCAAAGCGAAATGGCTCTAAACTCCGTGTAACAACCGCTTTAACTTTCAAACGAGACTTAAATTCAATTTGATTTTTTCGTACTTCCCTCGAATAGTCGTTAGCAGTAAAGTTTAGTAAACAATCTTAATAATGTTTAAGCAAAGACATCAGCGGGAAAGAGTTTAATCTTGGAACGCCAACCATTACGAGTAATTGAAAAACATTGGAAAACTTCTAAAATAACCATTTCTTAAAATATCACGTTACAAAAGAACTGTTGTAAACGAAAGAATTTGTATAATTGGTTCATTTTATGATTATTGTCAAAAGTTCTTATTGATTACTGGCGCACCAATGCATTTTTCGCTCAATAAAGCCCTGTAAATCGTACGTGGAGGGTAAACCTCGCAGAGGCCTCTTAGACTAGGCACGCCAAAATCATGGCGGTAAGTCCCCTTCATTGAGGAATAGTTGGAGAGGCATCATGGTGCCCTCACAACCCGTAAGACGCAGGCCTTCACTGGACACGGTGAGTTCAAGAGGTTCTTGTACTGGATTGAGGCGCAAGATTGCCCTCCGGCCATCCGGTAACCTTATCTGCGGTCCTGGAAACCCACAAGGCAACTGAAGGGACATAGATGATTTTGCACCTCAACAAAAAAAAACCATCCAAGAAAGGGAGAAGTCATTCAAAGATTTTCTACTAAAAGAAGGCATAAATTGATTCCCTTGCCCAAGCTGATAATTAATTACCTCGTTAGGTTAAGCCTGGTTTTTTCCTGTGTTAACATTGTGTGTTATTATTTTAGGTGGATAAGTAGGTAAAAGGAAATATGTGATTGCTTATATAAAAGCTGCTTCTTACAAATAAAATGTTTGCTTGTTTTCAGCAAACTAACAAACCTTACCCAGAGCGAGATTGGATTTCCGTATTGCCGCCACATCAGTTTTCAGTACTTCAGTCGAGTCAATGTGGTTGTAGATGTAATTTTGCGATGCAGGCAGCGCGGCATGTTGTTGATATTTACTCGTATTTTCGACTGTCGACACTACAAATAAATGGGTGAAATATGTACCTATTTATACATGTTGATCAAGCTCACAGTCATTTAATTTTGGGCAATAAAACTGGGCAAGTGCTAGTCAGACTCGCTCACACAGTATCGTACAAACTAACTAATGTTAATAGTTAATTCCCGAAGATTGATTCTGAATCGTACGTGACCTAACTGTAAATTGTCAGTTTACGGATTTATACTGCTATACTTGTACTTTAAGTCCTCGCTTCATGCCTTTGAGAGTTCTAGGTCAACGCGAAATACCCTAACAATTTCGATTCCCTTGAGTGTGACGAAATATAAGTTTTGTTGAGGCATAAACGGCCGTATCTTTTTTTTCTCAGTAGTTTGATTTTTTCACAGTTTCAAGAGACCGCAGGCCCGAGTATTCAGTATATAATTTTAATTTTGACTTGATACCTCATCGTGTTTCCGAGGTAAAGAGTCCTGACAGACAGACAGGCAGACAGACAACAAAGTACTCCTGTAAGGGTACCGCATTTTCCTTTTAAAGTATGGAACCCTAAAAATAAAATCATTTTATCACATTCAATTTCCAGCATGCATGTTGTTAATTGAGATTACAAACACTTGTAATTTACGACGGCACGTGACGTGGCCTGTCAATACGTTCAGTGAAATCATTTGATTGGTTTTAAATTTAAAACGGTGTGTAAAAAGTTTTTAATTTCAATGTTTTCATTTATACATGCGCCTATGTTTAGAAATAAATAAATCTGAATCTGAATCTTAATAAATTACAAACATACAAATTAACAAATAACAGTCAGTTGGCATCAAGAGAGTGATGGTATTAAAAAAATGCAAATTATCGAGACAGTGGTGGTAGTGGTCAACATAACATTTATTTTGACTTTGATTCATTTTCATTGGTCTGAAAACATTTTGTGTTTTTTGAGAAATGTTTTTTTACCCGAAGCTTAATTTAATAGAACTATAAAAAATACTTTTTATTTTAGATTGTTTGAATTCAAAATCGCAACTAAATCTTCATTAATTTGCGATTTTTTTTAAACTTTTATTTTGTATTTACGAGTTTTCAAACGCTAAAATTCGCAGAGCCAACTTCAGACTCGCCAACTTATAACGGCCGTACTGTACTATGACGACTTAAAATGTAAGTCGCGTAAGCGAGAAAGAGAGGTGGATCTCTCTTTCTCGCTCACACGACTGACAATTTCACGACTGACCTGGTAAGGCTCCTGTTTTCATGTCCTAAAATGGACTACTATAACGTACATATATTTTCTGAGTACCTATATTTTTGCATCAAATAAATGTTCTATCTACCTATCTATCTTGTCAGCACGCTCAAAATAAATACAGTTTACCACCATTTAGATGTGCATAGTTTTGATCATTGTATTGCATGCACATTGCCGCATTTATAAAAATAGATAAATCAAGGACTAATTCTGCATAATTATGTTGCGCGACTTGTACCAAGTGCCACTAGCACTGTTTCACTCGAACTACTTTATAAACAAATGGGAAGTCAGTATTTTTCAGCGAGACAAGGTAAACTGCGCTTTGAATTCTTTCGTTATTGACTTAGTTGCTCTATTGGTGGAACTTACTGCAGTTTAGTTTAATACCGAACAAACTGTTTCTAACTTACAAGCTATGCATTCTTACAATCCGCTCCTATATATTAGAGAGTGTGTAAGTAAGTAATGTGTTTACGACTAATTCAACTGACTTGTAGAATAAGTATCGACTATCAATGAAACTGATTGTAGTATTTCGTAGCAAAATCGGGGCGTATCGGTTTATAGCACATCATCGTAGCCGGTCGTTGTAAATTGTAGCCGGTCGTAGCAAATTGCAGCCGGTCATCGCACATCGTAGCCAGTCGTGACCGATCACATTCGACTGAAATCAATTACAATGATTTTCTTATGCATAGTAAACTAATTGCCATTTATCCGAATTACCGATATTATCAATTTATTACGTTTTTGGGCTTAAATATCTTAAAAAAAAACAAATGAATTAACAAGCATTAGCTACAAACTAAACAATTAGAAAGTGTAAGAATTTCTTTTGTTTTTATTGATTAGGTTCATTTTGAAAATTACAGAGAAGGGGTTTCAGCAAGTTTTGACGTTGTAACTGTTCTAGTTTAAACATAAGAACACATTTGTAAACTTACTTAAACGAGCTTCAGTGTATATGTTCAGAATATGTTCTACATGTACCATGCTTCATGTACTTATGTACTTCTCTACTAATTTACTAACTTACAGTGTTTAATAAAACTCGGTCCTAAATGTTAATATGACTTCTTGTCGTATTACTCTATTGTAACTTTGTTTTACATTATATTACCAAATGTGAATTTTGATTTAGCACAAAACTATGTCAGGGAATTATTGTAGGAATTAAATTTGGACGCAGCGTTGCCGCTACCGTACACTAGATTCTGACGTTTTATAAGTACCCATGTAGGCTTATGTGAAATAAAAATAAATGAACTTGAGTTGGAAGGAGACAAGGTGGACAGATGACCTGGAGAAGGCCATGGGAATTCGATGAATTCAAGACGCACAGGACCGGTCACACGGTGTTGTAACACTTAGGGCAGGCCTGTGTCCAACAGTGCAACACACAGGACCCGTGGTTATGGCAGCACTAGGATATTTCTTTCTACTTCCATTGCAACCATACTAAAATGACTATGCAATATTTTTGCTTACAGGATTTCAAAACATTTATTCTATTACAGGGGCATTCTCATAAGCGTGCAAACGAGTAAAAGGGATGGAGCTATACACCTTACATATATTTATCCCTTTATCAATCCAGTTTAGAAAGTCAAATGGATCAGGTCAAGGGCCTCAGGTAACTAGACACGATCGCGTTTGATAGAACAGTATGTTTTATTGCGAAGTGTCAAACAATAAAAAACATGTTTATGTAGAAGTACCCTCGTCATCCGCGTCCCTTGTCGATGAGCTGACAAATGGAGCGATAGTCTTGGGAGCAGTCAGTAAGAAATATTAGCGTCTACTATTTGTATAAATAAAACCCTTTAGTTACGTTGATTCTGTGTTCTGATATTATTTTATGCATTTTTTTTTTGTATATATAATATAAACAAGTGCTTGACTGCGATCCCATCTGATGGTAAGCAGTGATGCAATTGTTGATGATGGGGTGCACTAGTTTATTAGCCTATTCACTCTAGCCTTGAAGACACCCAAATTATGTATAGTATCCTTTTTCTGCATCAATCAAACAAAATAAATTGAGCAGCCTACTTATTCCAATATGGGAATACATTTTGTCGACATCCACAGAAATCGCGGTTTTTGGCTGACAGTGTATTCACCACGCTCCTCGCTAAAAAATCAAAAATCTTGTAAAATTTAATGATTGTTCTTCAAAAAACTGTGCCGTCGTGTGTGCTGCTCTACCGTGAACTATTCAGGTATTGTAAAAACTCTTTCTTTAAAAAACGAGTTTGTTTCCATACCGAAAGTCATTTTCCGTCTAGCGAAAAGCTAAACTTCAAATAGCTCGCAATCTTTGGCCTGAACCGTGTAAAAATCATAAAAATACAGTTCTGCAGATGCTTCCAGTCCAATTTGAGTAAACGTTTTTACCGAGAGTTTAGTTTAAAACTAAAATTAAATATTGATTGAAAATTGATGAATTAAACTAAACTCTTCAACCTGTACTTATAAGTGTATAGCTCCATTCCTTTTTCTCACTCGCCGGACATTTTAACATGTCATGGTAAAGCCCTAAGAATCTGTGATTGACGGCAAAACCTTAATAATAGACTTCGTACACGAGGCACTTAACCTGTTTACCGTAAGGAAAAGGTGTACCATATTGACCGGTTTCTTCGCACCCTTTTAGAGATTTATTTTATCGGCATTTGTATTCGACATACCTTCCTATTATGATGTTGGTTTCTGCGTTCTTACTACTAAGGGTCTCAGAACATTTTTCATTAAAAAAAAATGGTTGCCTGTAAAGTCGTTTTTACGGGCGAAGATTTTACGTGACAACGTCTTTTTCTCGGTAGAATATTTATTGATATGAATATAATTAAATTGCACAATAGGAACAAGGAATTGAATGAAAATAAGAATTGCACAGATTTTAACTATAGAAATATATTTTGTTTACTAAAATTCTCTAGTGCTGCGCGCGCGGCAGACCGATCATAGTTGAGTGGGAGAGAGACGCAAGGCATTCGGCGGGCCTCTCTCTCGTTCGATGACTCATCGTAACGTTACCGAGCGTTACACTTTTTCATAAGTGACTCCCAGCCGCAACCTAATTTAAGACGTTGTCACGTCAAAAAAAATCATAGCTAAAATATCAACAGTAAGAGATAATGTTACTTCCGAGTACTTTTGTTTACTCCTCCCACTCTGAGATGAATGAGAGGGAGTGTCAGATTTTTATTGACTAACGCCCACACGTGTTCTTTGTGTTCTTTTTTATTTCGAGGGCTGTCGTAACTCCTTCGGACAACAATCCGCACTCTGACAGGCGTCGGCTCCATTAATTTCGTTGACCCCAGCTTGGTCCAATCGGACGGTCGGACTACGAGCTTCCCCACCAACCTAGTACCAACACACGAAAGTGAGCTAACAAATAAAACGTTGGTTGTGTAAAGGAAAATCTACTTACACATCAAAGACCAATACACATCAAAAAGGAATAACTGTCTACGTGAAAGTATTTTCATATTATAATATAAGATAGTTGTTTATATTAATCAAGTTCCCTCTAGTCAGATATTATATTAAGTGCTGCTATCGGTTAAATTAATTTGTTCCCACTATCCATCAAAAGACGAGGTATATTCTAATAATAATGAGTGATGATCAGCTCTGGGTGAGCCGTTAATAATAAATTACACATTTGGTATGGAGTCCGTCCATCAATTAATAAATCATTATTGTTTATACATTATATCAAAATAGATTGCAGTGATAAATACGCGAAACGGCACATCACACGATTTTAATTCAACCGATGAAACGGTTAACCCTCCGTGAACCACGTGCATAAAAGTTACACCGTGAACCACGTGGGGTCTCTCAGACCCCAATAATGTTCGGGGCAAGGAATGTGTAGTTTTCAATTAATTGTTTGTTTTACTTCAAAATATTGATTTTCGTTTATTTAAGAGTAAATATAAAACCAAACCAAGTAAAATAATCACGATTTGTATTATTTTACAACAGAGGAAAAAAATATAGTCATTTTTTATGAATTAAAACTTCACCTTTCCTTTGGTCTAACTTTTACAATAAAAAAGTAATGAAACACTTTTAATAACCTTAAATATTGAAAATTAAGAGTGTAGAGCATATTGAATTTATAAAAATAGCTTGATTTTAAGTCAATCTTCATGACATTCAGGCTGATGAAGTTAACTATTTTTTTGCTGTATAAATAAACATGTTCTAAGACTTAGAGCTATATACTTACAAGTGTAAGTATATAGGTATATCACAGCACTCAAAATTCCTCCTGGGCACTAGCCCAGGCAAGCAATTATAGTTCACCTACACCTACCCTTGCTCTGGACTATAGCATGTACCAAGTTACAGGCCATTGTTCAGAGCAAGAGGGAATGGATGGCGGTCGCCTCTTTCTGCGAGGCAGTAATGCTAGTTAAGGAGACGGCTGCACTTGTTGAACCAGCCATCCTCACGCTCCAGCCGCCGATACCGCGACTACCAGCTTTCGAAGGTGTCGGCTTGCGGACGACGAGCAATGGGTAGCTTGCCGTCCGGCCGTCCGGTAACCGACCGGACCAAGCCCTGCTCCGAGTTATTTTCCCATTACATCCCAAGTATCTTGAAAATTCTCAATATTCCACTTTCATTTTCAGAAAAACCCTTATCTATATTACAATCACTTTCAGCCATAAAAGCTTCTGATATTTCAAAGTTTATACATTCCCCTAGCTATTATAAGCTTTGTAGCTGTAAAGATATGATTATTATTGAAATAAATCGAAATTAACACAAATATTCCAAAATTTTACAACAAAATCACAACTTACTTTTTAGACGACGTCCCGAACCACGTGGGGTCTGTGGGACCCGAACGCGCTTTACGCACGTCTATTTGCTATATCGGTGACGAAATTACAAAACTATTGTCACAAATCAGTGTAGCAACGTCGTAACTTCAGCTACCTAGAGCGTCAAAAACGCCTCACGAATTTTTAAAGAGATACAAGGATTTTAGTGTGACTGGGGTCTATTAGACCCCACGTGGTTCACGGAGGGTTAAGAGGTCCTCTTAAATGTCCCACACAATGTTCTCAATCCATCTATCATCAACTTGAGCATGGTTTAAAACGCTTCTTGTTTCATAAAATCCGATCCAATACAATTTTTGATGAATTTGAAATGCAAAAAAGTTAATTAACGCCTAAAAACTCTATAGGCATTCAGCAATTCTGCCATGTTTTAATATTTGAGAAAACTTGTTCTCAAATGCTACTCATAAAAATTGTTACGACTAAACTTTATCGCCTAGGAGACAGGTATCGAAATATACCTATGTGACTGACAACTAATATTTTCGTTGTTTCTGTGAAAACAACATGTTTTTGTCTGCTGTACTTTTGTTTCATCACTACCACGTTTCGTCTTAAATCCAGTGTGAGTGAAGCACGTTCTTCTTCGATTGATTTAATACGCTTATTCTGAGAAATACGCAGTAAACAAAAGAATAGAATAAACTTTATTGGTCACCTAAATAGGATTTAAAGCTGGCACAAAGGCGGTCTTATCGCTGACAGCGATATCTTCCAGACCATCTTTGGATGGACTGTGAGAACTTAAGGTTGATCAAAACTGTTCTACAGCAAGACAGTGTATATATGTATAGTGTCACTGTATGAAGTAACGATAATTTTATAACGAAATTATGTTACGTTTTTTCTTTGTAAATAATTTTGATAATTATTATTCAAAAAATATGTGTTAAGCCTCAAATTATGTTTGTGGTAATGTGGTAATGTAATTACATTGCCACAAATATATTTAGTTTGATGGAAATTGAATAAATTGATATGTTTTGTGTTATGTTATAAAGCTTATAATTATGCAATTGCCATCGAACACAGTGTACCTATAATTATTATTTTGAATCGAACTATTAATGTATGCGGTTAAAAGGATCTTAGGTGACGTCTCACACACAATCATAAACTTAATGTTTGCTTTAGTGTTTATTTGAACTTCACTTTTATAACTAGTCTATACGAGTACATACTGTTACATAAAAACTTTTCAACATTTAATTATTTTGAATTTGGAACGCATGTATTTTTTTTTTAATTTCTTTTGATTTCAAGCCATTTTACATTTTATTTAATTTTTATAAACTGATGCTTGACCGCGATCCCACCTGATGGCAAGCAATGATGCAATCGTCGATGGTGAGGCGTACTAGTTTATTAAGACCCTAAGAATTGAAGACACCTAAATTATAATCGGACGGGAAAACCGCAGCAGAAAAATTACATACACACACAAATTACACATATATTTCCGTGTATTATCAAATCACAATATAAAATGAGGTGCAAAAGAAAATAGGATTCGGTGATTACCTTGCACAAAATGGGTATGGACCCGTCGGTCATATTTCAGACACTCAAAAGCTTGGCATCAGCCGTATATTCGTATATCGTACTATCAACAGATACAACAACACTTCCTCTGTCGAAGACCATAAAAGGTCGGGGCGACCGCGCGAAAAGATATGAGTGTGAAATAATTTTTACGGTATCAACAAAGGCTTCATTTATACCTAAAGCAATGTGAATTATCACGTCATGCTTCGGTGATCAAGTGGCGTGTGGTTGACATGTTTTATGAGGGATATTTGATGAATATTTAATTGTATGTCTATTGGACTGGTGGGGCAGCTTACCCTGAGTTGGAATAAAACGGCTCTTTCAAATATTGGATTATTTGTTTGAGCCATTTTAATTATGATTACTTAGGCTATTCTCTTCTATTCTGTTGGTCTAGTCGTCAGCGGCCCTACCAATGGAAGTCATGGATTACATTCCCACCCGAGGCAAAATGTTCGTGTAATGAGCATGATTATTTGTTTTGAGTCTAGGTGTAAATTTATCAATAATATGTTACATACGGTACCTAATATTTATTTACAAATAAATATTTTTATCAGTTTTATCTAGTACTCATATCACAAGCTTGGCTTAGTTTGGGGCTGGATTGCATTATGGAATATTTGTATTGTGTAGAGTTAATAAGTTAACGAATTGCATATGTGATAAACAAAACGATTACCTTCTATATATTCTTTTATAATGTGAATGTGAGAACACTGTGGACTCGGATTTGGATAACCTTTTATTCGGACCACGGGATTTCTTGTTGGTTCTTCTTCATAGGAAACGACCAATTGAAACCGTGCTCTGGCTTCTGACGTTTTATAAGTGCCATGTGAAATAAAAAATATTTTATTTGATTTAGATACAGTTTTTCACACACCAAAGGGGTTGTCGACGAATTTTTAACGAATGAACTTTATCTATTGAAATAAAAATCCCGATCCCGTATAGAGCTCAGAGAACATTCCAGTAAAATGGTCGGAGAGTGCGACTGTAAAATGTTATGTGCGCACAAATCGTCCATTCGTCCTCGAACGCTCGACACTGCTCAATGGAACGATTGAATAAATATAAACGATGATTCAGAATGTTCGATTTACCTACAATAAAAAGTGAGTGAGTGTGGAAAAAGCAAGCTTTATTTTTTTGTTACTTAAATATAAAACAGACATGGGTCTTATCCGTATCATTACTAATTTTTAGTTTCTATTTTATTACGTACTTGCGTATTCGTGTTTGACCTCTATCTCACCTGAATGTAAGCGATGATGTGACCGACGACCGAGCACGCTTGCTTAGAAGAAACCTATACTTACACTCTTGACTTAAAGACCCTTAAGTTGTTGTAATTATCAGGAAACCATATTATATCTATCTAGTCGTGTCGTTCAACTTCAGGGTCGAATAATACAGTACAAAATAATAAATCGTATGTTGTATTTCTAAAAACAAATGTAATAATAAGAATAAAATAACAAGAAGCAGAAAAGTACCGACATCAGTTGTATTAAACCCACGCAGTGAATTAGGGACCAGTCCAACAAATACATATTTGTACGTACTCATAACATAATAAAATTTGTTTCATTTGGAAAAGCGACGCGTGGGTGGTCAAAGGTTCCTCTCGGATTAACCGGGTTTTTTTAACGGAAACTACCCAATCCAAAAATATATCGGCCAGTAAATCTGACTCCAGTCCGTGTTACCCCAGTTAATGGGTTCTGGAGGTCTGGTAGGCAGCCGCTCCTCGTAAAATATAAAAAAATCAGCTAAATCCGGCTTGACTGGAAGCCGACCCCAATATAGTTGGGAAAAGGCTAGATGATAAAGTTAAAAACAATTAAAAGATAAAATATTTTCTAACAATGCCAGATTTTAGATAAAATTTCATTAAAGTCCAAAAAAAAATAAAAATCTTCCGGTTTAGATTACACGACTGTCCGATTGCATTTAGTTTACCTGTGCATCGTATGTAAATGTCGATAGCTCGCAAATGTGTCGTGTTCAAATTAATCACCTTATTAAATCTACCTATAATAATGTAGGGTAAGGGCCTATTTCACCACCTATGATTAAGTTTCGAGTATCTTACTTGACAGATAATTTCATACAAATTCTGTCACATTTTTGAATTTATTCAGTGAGTAGTGCCTACTCGGACATTGTGAAACAGGCCCTATGTCTTATAAAAACTTTTGCAGTTATAAGTATGAAAAATAAACAGAAGAGAATCAAGTCATACACAAGTTCCTATCTACATTCTACAGATCCATGACATATAATTGCAAAGTCAACCACGGAATCTTTAACCGTTTTAATGTTGACCGCACTGTTGCCTGCCAACTATTCCTTTCACAGTCGGCTCCTTGCCCGGACAATTGACGAAGGTCTCAACTACGCGACCCCTGTCACACTCACGCTACAATAGAAAAACTGAAACGGATGGCGATGTAATAAAAAACATCTTGTTTGGAAAAAAACAATTCAGAAGAAATTCGTTATTTCATTTCAAGGTCAATTTAATTTGTAAAAGATTGTGACGGAATGTTCTACAGGATTTTTGAGATAGGACTATTTTTTTCGCTTCAGCGAAAGAATAATTGGGTTTCAGGAATTCTGATGTCATTTTTAGGGTTCCGTACTTAAAAGGAAAAACGGAACCCTTATAGGATCACTCAGCTGTCTGTCTGTCTGTCAAGACCCTTAGTCTCGAGAACGCGTGAAGGTGAAGGTATACTCTACTTGTAAGTTGACGGGAAAAAAAGATACGCCCGCTTATGTTAGGAACATATACCTAACATAAGCGGGCGTATCTTTTTATAGTCACAAATATCGGAAAAAGTCTGAAAACTGAAAATTTGTAGTTACGTAACAAGTTTTTTTTTTGAAAAATTTCCTAGACTCGATTCGAGAATATTGAACTATTTGCTTAGGTAAGTTAAAGGTATTGAGCTGAAATTAAAACCATATAATTAGGTTCGCGGTCTTCTGAAGTTGTGCAAAAAACCAACTTGTAAGTTGACGGGAAAAAAAGATACGCCCGTTTATGTTGCAAAAAACGTAAATTTCGACACTCTCAAAGGAATCAAAATTCATAGGGTACTTACCGATGACCTAGAATTTTGAAATTTAACACGAAGCAAGGCATACAAATATAGGAAAATGTCTGAAAACTAACAATTTGTAGTTAAGTCACAAGGAAAAAAATAGAAAATCTTCAAGACTCGATTCGAGAATTGAACTGTTTTCATAGGTAAGTTGGTACGGAATCCTCAGTGCGTGAGTCCGACTCGCACTTGACCGGTTTTGTATTGTTACATTTCGGGAATAGGATTAATATTTAGCTGAACAGAACAAAATTCTCAACCTCAACTTTATAAATATTTTTCATTGCACCTCGCTGATGGTGGCACCTGTTGTTAGGTCATTCAGTCCCTTTCAAAATGGTTGAGCTGTGGTGGGGCTGATACGTCATACTCGTGAACGGGAATCGTCAGTTGAGACACCACAGTGGCTTAATTCAATAACAATTTTTTTAACTAACGTTTTTCTTTTTTCGTATAATTATTATCTTCGAGTAACATTGTGCACACTTAATGAAGCGAAAAAAATATGTCACCAAGATTTAAGTAAATGTACTGTGTGCTTATCCATGGAGATCTATGATTTGGAACGTGGAAAAAGTGATGCTAAAGCAGTTTCACTTTTTTTTAACTAACCGACATTTTGACATTTCAAAAGTGCCTGTAAATGAAAACCTCAAATTCCTGGAAGACCTGGAAGATATAAAAAAAAAATTACGCGGATGACTAAATAAAAAACAAGCGCGAAAATCAAGTGGGAGCTAACAGAAGCAGATATTCAAAGCCGTGAATTAACAAAACAAAAAACAGCTAACCCTTTAGACCGTTTTCACATTATCCGATCCGATATCGGTGTCGGAAGCCGATACGATATCGGGGTAAGTAAAATGTATGAAATATGTACCTGTCTTTCATATTGTCCGGCCCGATATCGGATATCGGAGCACGGCATTTCATACATTTTACTTACCCCGATATCGTATCGGCGTCCGACACCGATATCAGATCGGATAATGTGAAAACGCTCTAACCATTGTGTTCCGCGCCGGTTGTACTCGAGTCTATTGTCAGCGGTCTCTGTTTCCGAGTATTGTTTTGTTAACACTTTTGGTCTCCGTAAAGCAAAGAAACTTTATAAATTGAAACTGTGTATTTTCAGGGCTTTACAATTGTAGCTTTTGGTGTTACGGTCGAATATCATGACAATTATATTCGCAGAAAAGAGATATGTTACCTCATTTTTACTCCTCCTTTTTTAGTATAGTGAGTAGTAACATGTAAGTGAGCAGTAGTATTCCGAATGACGGAGCGTTGAAATGTCTCTCGTTTGTTGACCGATGACCTGGTAAGGGTTGCATGAATCTAATGGGTTTGAGACACACAGAACCCAGTCGTTATGGTGACTCTTGGGGGAGGTGATTAGGCACAGTAAACTGAGACACCACAAGGCTCTACCATGAGCTCTTAACGTAATCCATTTCTCGATTTAAACGGATTTATTTAATGAATAGAAATATATAGGATGTATAGCTCTATTCTTCTTTTTTCCTCGCACATGTGTAGTTTAAACACGTCATGGTAAGACCCCAGGTCTCAGCTAGAAATGATATGGTGAATGTGTCTCAGTCTACTGTCGTTTAATCATTTTCATCACATTATTGTTCTTATTTTGTGTCCATATCGACGGGTTCCGGGCTAATTGTATGAAGCGACACTCTGAGCGATATAGACTTTTATACATATTTGGAATCAGCAAATTTTTCTGCGTCATTTGAGCTGGGTTTGGTGACGATCGGAGCACTTTTTTGTCGCTTAATACAACCGCATTTTTGGGCCCATTTTGGACTTCTAATGTATGAAGCGACACAAAATATTGACAAATTTAGGAACTGTGTACTTAAGCTGACTACCAAATACCAGGCAGTCGATTAAACTTTTTTTCCTGGAGCAACAATTTACAGGCAAGGTAAGTTAAAGCATTTAGCCGGACTTTATAAATATATAGAAATGTCGCTTCATACAATTAGCCTCTTTGTTAAATTCTTATCCAGTGTCGCTTAATACAATTAGCTTTACCTTGTAAATATACAAGAATGTCGTTTAATACAAATAGCTTCTTTGTCAAATTCATACCCAGTGTCGATCCATACATTTAGCTCTGTACATGAAATGTTAGATGTTGTCACTTCAACCATTTTGCTTGCAGTAGATAATGAGATGAAACAGACATATATGTCGCATGAACTATTTAGGACTTCAACAGTAAACATTAAAATATTATGGTTAAACCTACTTTTTTTATTCATTATTTGATTTGCAGTGTCGTTTCAATTATAACAAAAGTAAAGTCCTAGTACTTCAAACAGTTTATTTTAAACGGAATGAGAATAGTATACACATTAATACAATCAAAATTTCATGGATTTACTATTATGAGGTTGGTTAAAAAATGATTTTGGCGCCATCGCGATAAACTGTAGTAAACTACAATTTATTATTGTCATAGGAGATAAAAATATTTTTGTTATTGAAGAGAAACTAGGGATAGTATTTAAAGGATTATTTTTCAATAACCGGCAAAATTTTCACAAGGTGTTCTACCCATGAATATGAACTACTTTCACTATGGGACCAAATCTGAAATCATGAAAAACGAATCAGCCGTTTTACAAAAGTTCAATACCTACTCGACTAAAATGTATGATACTGCTGTTATTTTTGTTTTTCGTGATTTCAGAGTCGGTCCCATAATGAAAGTTGTTTATATTCATGGGTAGAACACCCAGTGAAAATTTGGCCGGTCATTAAAAAATAATCCCGCAAGGTAAGAAAACTTCTAAACTTTTTTTTAACGAGAGATGGTTTGTTTTTGATTACTGAGAGAGTTAGAAGAAAATAAATTAAAACCAAAGAAACGCTTGTAAATATTTTAATTATACATATATGTTTTTTTTTTTTTTTTCTGGTAGGGGAATCATCAGAATGACTTCCCCCGCTCTTGGGCGGAGCGGGAGGGCGTGTCAGACTCTTACTGACTAAACCCCTACCCCGTTCCTTCGTTGCCTTCGTTCTGGGGGGGACTCGGTATCAACCGTTAGGAATACCACATGTTCCCCCCAGAGGCTTCGGCCCTACCGGGCCCCTACAGTTTGCTGACATCTCCTTGAGGCGCGCGTGGAACAGAACGCGCCGTTGACGACTGGGCTTGGTCCAGATTATTTCCAGACTGCCGGACGGCGAGCTACCCAGTGCTCGCCGTCCGCGAACCCGCGCCTACGGTGGTCGGAAATCGGGATCGGGATCTCGGCGGCGGCGGCGTGAGGACCGTTCCCTCACGCGCTCGCGGTCAGCAGCCTCCTTCACGAGCATCACTGCTTCGCAGAAGGAGGCGACCGCATGCCAACCCTCCTCGCTCCGGACCATGGCCTGAACCAGGGTCCGGCGCGAGAGGTCGCCGCTCCCGATAGTCTCCACGAGGACACGGCGGTGCTCCGCCCAAGCGGGGCACACTTCTACCGTGTGGATTATACATATATGTGATTATTTTTAACGAAATTATTTTATAGATAAACCTTTTTTTTTGTAATTGAAGAGAAGAATGATATTTTTTAACTTCTGATTCCAATTCAATTGTGATCACGGCGACCTCCCCGACGGGGTCAGCGTAGTCTGCTACGCAGACGACACGCTGGTCCTAGCGCGGGGAGAGTCGTACCAGGCGGCGGCCGAAACAGCGACACGCGGGATTGCTACAGTCGTGGACAGGATCCAGCAACTGGGACTCAAGGTGGCATTGCACAATTTCGAGGCTATTCATGGCCCTCGGACCGCGCCACCACCGGGTTCCCAAATAACGATAGGGGGGTCCACATCGGCGTCGGGTCGACGATGAAGTACCTGGGACTCGTTCTCGACAGCCGGTGGACTTTCGAGGAGCATTTCCAACGTTTAGCCCCCAAACTGGACAGGACTGAGGCCGCTTGGAAGCGGCTCTTGCCTAACCTAGGGGGTCCAGACGCCCCCTGTCGGAGGCTCTACACGGGGATCATTCGGTCCATGGCCCTAAACGGGGCGCGGGTTTGGGCGCTATCGCTAGGTAAGCAACCGGCGGCCAAACTGAACGCTTGCCAGAGGGCCATCTAGATGGTGCGGGGATACCGCACGATCTCCCGCGAAGCGGCGAGTCTCCTTGCTGGCCTGCCACCGTGGGATCTGGAGGCGACAGTCCTTGCACGCATGCACGATTTGCGCGTGGAGATGCAACAACTCCGATGCCACGACAAGTCATGGTATGGCGGACAGAGTTCCGGCGGGATCTCAGGGTGGCATGGTGACTGCGACTGTCGCAACCCAGTGCTGGGCACGCCGTCATTGAGGCGGTAAGTCCAATCTTTGAGGAGTGGTTAGAAAGAGGTCACGGCGTCCTCTCGTTCTGTATGACGCAGGTCCTCACCGGACACGGTAAGTTCGGAAGGTTCAATAAAGAATTAAGAATTAAGAAGGTTCCTGCATCGGATCAAGCAGGAGAGGACGCCCGGGTGTTGCCACTGTGTGGACCGCCCGGAGGACACGGTGGAGCATACGTTAGAGGTGTGCCCCGCTTGGGCGGAGCACCGCCGTGTCCTTGTGGAGGCTATCGGCGGCGGTGACCTCTCGCGCCGGGCCCTGGTTCAGGCCATGGTCCGGAGCGAGGAGGGGTGGCAGGCGGTCGCCTCCTTCTGCGAAGCAGTAATGCTAGTGAAGGAGGCTGCTGACCGCGAGCGCGTGAGGGAACGGTCTTCACGCCGCCGTCACCAAGATTCCGATCCCGATTTCCGACCACCGTAGGCGCGGGTTCGCGGACGGCGAGCACTGGATAGTCTGGAAATAATCTGAACCGAGCCCAGTCGTCAACGGCGCGTTCTGTTCCACGCGCGCCTCAAGGAGATGTCAGCAAACTGTAGGGGCCCGGCAGGGCCGAAGCCTCTGGGGAACATGGGTATTCCGAAAGGTTGACACCGAGTCCCCCCCAGATCGAAGGTAATGAAGGAACGGGTTAGGGGTTTAGTCAGTAAGAGTCTGACGCGCCTTCTCGCTCCACCCAAGAGTGAAAGAAGTCATTCTGATGATACCAGCAAAAAAAATACAATTGTGATAAAAACTTTAGTTTTTACCTTGGTAAGCTAAGAAGTTACCTAGGTGATTGTCATTTTAAATAATAGTAGAATATGCGACTAGGGAATAAAGCAGTGTCTTTAACGTTTGAATCCCCAACCGGTCCTATGAGACCGCGCTGTTATTGTTTTACTATTGTGTCTCGTTTCGCGGGTGTCTGAGTAACTACGGCGAGGGCGGCATGTTGAATTCTGAACAAAATGAAGGTTGCTAAGTTTTAATCCCGAATGTTAGTGAGGGATTTATATAATTAACCCCCGAGCATCGCGAGGGAGTTAATAGAGAAACCTGAGTGATATGAGGAATTCAAGCCGCCCAAGACAGCTTTATCTCCGTGTTGAATACTCTACTTTTTACACCATCTGTGAGATAATTAAGTGTCTATTACGATTAATTAACTATTATATGTCGTATAAACAAATTGTAAATAAATTAAAAATATAGAGCATTATTTACGAGTTAATCTTAACAATCACTCGACATGTTTTGAAATTAGAAAGAAACAAAATTCACTACTCCAATATTCGTTACTCTATTTAGAACCTCCTTAATCTTTTCCTCAGTATGCAACCACATTTATTATTCTTTTGTTTTGTTAGTGGCCAGTTTGATTTTTGAATAAATTTGTTTGATGAACATATATTTTAATTCACTGAGGGGTTTTTTTTTCAAAATAATGGTATTTGACGTTCTAAATTCCAAATATCTTATCATGCTCAAGAGATCGTCCATACTGCATTATTTCCCAAGGTGATAACGACTTGCTTTAAGTGTAGGTTACATGACACATAAAAGGGCCATTATCGAGCAGGTGGCGTAAAAAAAACTTGTCTTTAAACAATTTATAATGTGTGTTTTATTTCTCATTTCGTAATTATTAACAAGAGAGGTAGGTACACCCTATGTGTGTACCTTTTAATTTATCAAGGTTTTAACCGACAATTTCTGCAAACTTCATTATTCAAGCATGATTACAAACAATTTACTTTTAAAAAATCAGTCGCGTAAACTAATTAGCCGTAAATTAATAAGTTTAAGATATAGTATTTAAATCAATTAGCTTAGGTTTGAAATATGAACAACTCTTTGATTAAAGCACTTAGCTTGGAGCCATTATTTACATGCCTAGGTGGTTAAGTTATTTAGCTTGGAACAAGAAATAATAAACCTAGGCGGTTAAGTCATTTAGCCTGGAATAAGAAACAATAATCATAGGCGGTTCAGTCATTTAGCCTGGAATAAGAAACAATAATCGTGGGCGGTTAAGTCATTTAGCCTGGAACAAAAAAAAGTAAAATATGGGTCATTTTGTATGAAGCGACATTTATCTTCGTTAAAAATAGGAATATTAGAAAAATAATTAATCTGATTATGGGGAATATATTATAAAAACACTAATTACCTTCTTTTTCAAAAAATAATGCGATTTGCTAAAGTTATGATTTTTTTTCTAAAAATCGAAACTTTAAACTGCTCTGGTGTAAAGTTTCAAAAATGTCGGTTAATACAAATAGCCCGGAACCCGTCGATATTATTATCTCTTATTTATTTTCTCTTATTTTTAGAACATACAAAGCATTGTTATAAAGGGTCGCGTAGGTAGAAAGGTTTAGTTCTCTACAAACACAGCTAATAACGCCGATCGAAACTTTCTTGTTCTGTGGAGTTGCGCAGCGAAAGTTATGAGTGCTCGCTCTCAATGCGACGTCATCTGAGTTAGTAATATACGTATTGTTTTTAAAATAATCGTTAAAAACATTACCAGTTTATTGCCACAACGCTATGGGCAGTTTGCTGGTGAAATGATTTGGTTTTACTTTACTTGAGGTTTAGGTCATTTATTTTTTTTTAATTTCAACATTTCTCCCCACTGCATTACTTCTATATTGTGGATGCGATCTCAAACATATTGTTACGCCGTGAAACTTGAGTACGCTATATCTTCGACGGAACCAAGGGTAGCATCAAATAATTAAAACGCATTGCTGTGCGAAGCTTCGAGAATAGGAGTACATACTCAGGCCTGGCAAATTCCAGAAAAGTCCGACATACACTATTATTATTACATAAGATTCAGTAGGTAGTTATGTGGGTGGATAAGGGAATTTGTACCTTCGGGTATTAGCAATAGAGTCGAAATTCGCATGTAAGGTGGTAGATAAGTACCTGCTTACGAGAGTAATAATAATGATTTATGGCCTCCCGATGCGACTATTTTGTGCTAGAATGTCCTTGAAACGTCGGTATCGAGAAATTTCGATGACTTCGCATATAAATACGGGCCCCCGGCTAGAAACGAGTTCAGTTTGATTTCGTCAGCGATACAGAAGCGAACTACCTAAGTGTTTGAAGTGATACCTAGCGACCTAAGCGATACTAAACGGAACTCTGAGTGTTTATAGTGATTGGTTATTTGTTGATTGGACTAATTTGTCATTGTTTTGTGGTGAATAAAGTTCTCTGCTAGTAAACCGGCATTTAATTACTCACGTTCGTAACAATATTAATACGCACACACACGCGCTACCATGTTCGAAAAAAATAACTTATAAATATTTGTTCCGTACGGAAATCAAACTGCAACACGCAACGTAGCAGCTAATTGATTAACCACTAAGCAAACCAGGCTGTTAGTCTATACTAATAATTATAATAAAGAGGTAAAGTTTGTTTTTTTGTTTTCATGAGGTAATCTGTGGACGTACTGGTCCGATTGCTAAAATGTTTTACACCAATAGAAAGCTGTTGTATTCCTGAGGGACAATGGCTATATTTTATGCACGCGGGTGCAGCTGGGGGCTAAAGCTAGTTGATTATAAGATTGAAAGTCATGATTTTACTGTGTCCGTTTCATCAGTCCCCTGAAT
Organism: Mythimna separata; assembly: GCA_030763345.1. NCBI lineage: Eukaryota > Metazoa > Arthropoda > Insecta > Lepidoptera > Noctuidae > Mythimna > Mythimna separata. The sequence goes on along the minus strand of JAKKIA010000036.1, from coordinate 2,035,185 downwards.
CAAGATTAGTTAAATTTTCCACTTACACCTCACCACCATTGAGTGGTTTTTACTTTAGTTTTTATTTTTTTCTTGAACAGATTTAAAGGCTACAAAGTTATTCTACAATAACCTCGAGCTCATTTGTTCGCTCGTTTGTTACCAATAAACCAACGCAACGTACTGGTGAAGTTCACATTGAAACAGTTAAATTCCGTGCGGAGGCTATTACTCCAGCGGTCTGCTTATGCTACAGGTGCCTCTATTGTTTCAATGTTATATGAACTAACTGTTGTTTGTTTAGTACAAAAAGAGAATAGTCGTATGGTTGTGCTATAGGATTTTTTATTAGTCCTCTTCAATATCTTATCAAGTCCAATACTTTTTTCTTAATTTCTAGTCATAATTCAAAACGTTTTAAAAAATGTAGCTCGAGAAGTCTGTTACGAAAGGAATGTAATACAGAAAAGGAGCCATCGTAGTGACTGAAAGTATGCCGCAGAGTATAAAGGAGAAGAGAATTGATGGTGCGACAGGGTTTTTATTTTGGATATTGTGTAACCTTACCATGGTCAGTATTTGATGACTTCACGATTGTCACGCGCCGATGTTTTCAACTAGCGTTAGGAATGAGCCTCCAGCCTGTTTCAGCTGCACTTGTTACGTGGCGGATTTCTGCTTCATGAGTGGAAAAGCCAAATAGATGTCGAATTAATACGTTTTATTGACACGTTAAGCTGATAGCGGTTTTGGTGTTGAGCTGATAGTAAAATGGATTGAATATTTTTGAGTGCATTTGTTGTTAAAATATTTTGATCTTTGGATTAAAATATTGAACTAATAAGTTAATAAGTGTTATCAAAAAAGCACCCTACAAATAATATTATTTAAAGCCTTTTCTTCTTGTGTCATCTGATTCAAATTTGAGAAAATGTATCATGAAATTTTTCAGTATTGTCCTTCTTCAACGTGAAACTACATAGCAGGTTTGTGTAGAGCTTTAGATGTTTATTTTCTGGAAATGTAACGACGCCTCAAGTAAAAACTTAACTATTTAGGTTTACTGGCTCTTTGATCCGCCGACAAAGTATTTAATGTTCTAGAAACATTCCTAAGTACCTATTCTGAGAACCATTTTCAACAACATTCACATAGTTACTTGAATGGAATTCTTTTAATGCATTAAGCTGGTATTACTACAAATATTTTGGGTCTAAAGTGAAATTAATTAAAGTTAAATTTTAATTTATTGTAGGCTACGTAAACCTCACTCTGCTAGTGCTAGCGTAATTAGTTCACAAAAACAAAATAACTTAAAACCTAGTTCATAAATTACTTCTATAAAATGAAATCCAATTTTCAAAAACAATTTTATGAATCTAAAATGAAACTCATCAGAAAAATAAATCTTTACCGGGAAAAAAATTGCTTCTACTCATACTACTCCAAAAACGTCTCCCCAGAACCTCTGCTACCCACACTACGGCCATGTATTACCGTTCCTCATTGATTTAATAGCCCGATTGCTGAGCTTTTATTTTGATCTCGGTATAAATACAATATGTGGAAAATTTAACACGTATGGAAGGTCATCCTTTTATAGATTTTTGAACTCCTAATTGAATGTTTACTTTTAATCTCCTACGACCTATGTTAATTTGAGTTCAAAACTCGTTATTGTTGAACAATTCTTTAGTAACTCAAATAGTATTAGGAATTCTGAAATATCAAAGTAAATTACATTGAAAATAGAATATTTTGAAAACTTTTGTACTCGTATCTCAAATTAACAAAGTTACGATCAACTTAATGGGATCATAGACTTAAGTATCGCATTAGCAACTATTCAGGTCCAGAACAGATATCGCCCAAAAGAGAGAGGCTAAAAAGTATGAAGAGCTTATAACAAAAAAGTAGGATTATCAACGTAGTCGTTTGAAGCATTTTGCAGCACCTATTTCATCACTAAAATGGTCTCAATGAATGGGCTTGTTGAAACCTCTACGGTCCGGACTAAGCGTTTCACCACGTCGTTTATATCGGGTACATCGAGGGACTGGAACAATTTTCCTGCAGCGGTTTTCCCGTTCGAGTATGATTGAGGTGTCTTCAAAACTAGAGTGAATAGGCTCTTAATAAACTAGTGCGCCTCACTCGTCGATTGCATCATTGCTTACCTGATAGTAAGTGGGATCAAAGTCAAGCAATACATTACTACGTTTAGATAATCTCCCCATTCTTTGTCTTCCGCAAGCCCACGCGTTTACGACCAAAACTAAATTCTCAACTCCAATCCTATGTTTTTGTTTCTCGCAAATATCACAGAATCTTCCAAAAGGAAGAGATAAATAAAATACTAAGCCAATGCCTGCATAGACAATACCTGTGAGATCAACTGGAAGCTAAAAGTCGCTGATATTCAAAGCCGTGAACTTATAGAAGAAACAGCTACTAAACCTGGAACATTTTGTTCTGCGTTGGATGTACTTTATTCTATTGTCACCAGGCTGTGTCTAAATACTGTTTGCTAATACTTTTGGTTTCGGGAAAGTAAAGGGGTTTTATAAATCGCATCTGGATGTATTTTCAGGATTTATGATTTCAATCCTCGGTCTTTGGGTTAAATACTAGGAATAGAAGATTTTTACGTTAGAGATTATACTTACTTATTTCTTGGGCCTCCAATTTTTGAGAATTCCTTACCCGTTTTTGTGGATAAAAAAATTCAAAATTTTAATGATATTTCGGTAAGATTTTTAGAAATTAATATTTATTCAGCCATCACCTTATTTCGTCACTAAATCCGGTACGCACCTAGTTCTAGTTGTCAGTAGTTGTCAACCATGTAATGAGCAAGTCAGGAAAATAAAACGTCTTTGTGTGAACAAACTTAGTTATTTTTAAGTAACCATCTAACAATAGAAATAGACTACTGGACCGTGGACCACAGAACCTGTATCTCCAGACAATACAAGCTGCATCCATACCACAAAGCCGATCAGACAGACAAAGTAGTGTACAGCCGGCAAATTGGATGGTCGATGCCAATCTCGTCCTCATTCCCGTTGGTCTTAATATCGTTTGGTTGCAACCTGAAATCTGATAGGAAAAGCTTTTGTTTTGTTCTACGCTGCTTTAAAACTACTAGCTGTCCCCTGCGGTTTCACCCGCATTTTTGTTACTGCTACGCTCCCGTGGGTCATAGCGTGATGGTATATAGCTAACTACTGGTCTAACTACTGGTCCGATTTTTCAAATCGGACCAGTAGTTCCAGAGATTGCCCCCTACATACAAACTTACAAATTTTACCTCTTTATAATATAAGTATAGATGAAGAATAAATACTTACAATTAAATTCAGTGATAAAATGAAATGAAACCAACCACATGTTTGGTACAAGATTTTACCTAAGAATAAAATATCTACTTTTCTCAGGTACGTAGTACGGCTTGCGGACAGCGAGCAATTGGTAGTTCACCGTCCAGTCGCGTAGTCGTCCGGTAGTCGTCCGGACTGAGCCCAGCAGGGTCGAAGCCTACTGGTCACGTGACCAGGCAGTAGCCCGATAGATGATTTCGGGCTGCTGATCTATCCAAATCGCGAGGAGAACTTTGCTTGCGGGATGCAGGATTTTCGAGACGTCATAGATGCTACATGCTTGCCACTCCGCCCAGAGTGAAAGCAGTCATTGGGTGATTTCCCACCAAAAAAAGGCTCGTAAGTAAAACATTGCCATTGTTTTTACGAGTATGTACCTGGTAATTCCAATTTCCTGGGACCGTTTATACAAAAAGTAATTACCTAAATGCTGGAGTAATGATCCGTGTAAACGAACCATTTAGGTTAATGACAAAATCGGATTCCAGGCAAAGGCTAGGTCTGAAATTTTGCTGTAACCCTTTCTTTTTATTACCAAAAAAGGTTTAGTTTGCCTTTGGTAATACGAACAGTGGGCAGATTAAATGGTTTGTATAATACTTAAGTTCTTCACCTTAACTAGAAGAGATATTTACGAACTGTTTCGTTTCAAGTTTTTTTTACCCGTTTTCTCAACCTCTATTAGTAAACCTACATGCTAGTGCACAAAGTTACCAATATCTCATTGAGTGGTTTTCACAAATGACATGTTTGTTATAAACAAAGTAAGTCCTTAAATCGATGAAAGTCTGACCGTTCATTCAATAATTATATTATGGTTCGCACCTCTTAAATACGAACAAAACTAAATGTCACTACTTTTGATTACCGAATGTCCCTCCAGTTCAAAGTTATGATGAAACAATAAATGTTCCAAACTAATTTGAAAGTATAAATTCATTTCACAGAACTGTGCAATTACTCTAAATCATAACACAATACTACGCAAACACATATTTTAAATTATAAACATCAATAATAATTTAATTAGAATTAAAAGCAATTTCAACTCTTTCTAAAACCACAATGTTTAGTTAGAATGCTAATAACTGCAATAATTATTACAGCTTGCGTTCACATAGTTTGTGGTTTTATGATTGTGTGTTTAAACAGTGAACACAGATGCTACCATTCCACAAAAGCACAAGTACATAATGGAACTGTAATCGAGGCTTTGTAGTAACGTAACCCAATGTCGTAGTAATCCACTCCACCCACTGCTTGAAAAAAACGGTAATCTTCTTTATTTTCGTAAAAATCAACAAAGATACATATCTGCAGCTACTTAATCGTGGTGATACTTACATATCACGTGACTTATTCACCATTATACATGTACTCAGTACACGTCCATCCACAGGTAGTGTAAAACTGAGTAAAATATTTCGATATAGTCCCATTCGCTATGTCGTGTTCTATTATTTATTACCACCACTGTACATGAAGTTTAAATAAATAAATAATAATAATCTATGATTGGAGACACTGATGTATCAACGTACAGCCAAAACTATTGAGACAAAGCGCCTGAAATGGTGCACAAGGTTTCCTTTTATAACGTAGGCGAGCACTAAAGAAAGAAATTCCCAAAAATTACCACCTATGGGGATGAAATCGAGGGTGCAACGACTTTCACGCGGCTGAAGCCGCTGACAGAAAGCTAGTGCTAAAATAAATACTTAAGACAGGAAAAATGAGAATATTCTAATTCTATTAACTATATTTTTGTACCGTTACAAATTATTTTACGTACTTGTAAGCTACTGAACGAATCCAATAAAAAGGTATCATTACTTTTGTGGTAGTGGAAAAGTAAATAGAAAAAGGACTAAGAGCTAAATTACATCGTCTGTGAGATGGGTTTTTTCACTTCATGATTAATGGTCGCCTTGTTCGTCTTGTTAAAATCCTTTAATCCCAATCATTGACCCTCGTCATTGCTCTGAGCTGTTAAGTTTAATAGGCTCATTTTGACCATCTTTTGTAAAGATTATAAACTTTTAAGTAAGCTCAAATTTACAAGATTACAAAGAGTTTTTTTATATTAAAGTTATTTTTTTGGTAATGTGACGATATTCAGAGGTCCGTAGAGCGATATAAAATTGGCTGAAAACGTAACTCTATAAGTTTTGTAAGAGTTTTTGTTTACCTTCATATCTTTATTATTTCTGAGGCAATAATTGTGTTTGAGATTTGCTCTGAAAGTGGGTTCCATTTGAGAGCACCTTATGATGTTTTCATCAGAATTTCGCAATTATATTAGTATTATGTTAGTTTGTAAGGCACCTATGTGGAAAAGAAATTAATGTTTATGTTGTGTAATATAATTTTGCTAAGAGTTACATGTCCAGCAAACAAGCGACATTAGTGGGTTCCAAATCAAGTCTCTTCGAAAGGCTTTGGTTGAACGCTTGAATTTGGTCTTGCAAGCGGTGTCTGAATGGAGCTATCAATGCCAATTTGGTGAGGTTCAATGCAGCTAAAATCTTGTGTGTCTTTATACTATTAAAAGGAGACAATTCCACCCTGCTCTTACTTTCTGAGGGTGACCTAGCCATACATCGAGGAAAAGGTTCATTCGGCTACCGAAACATAGGGACCGAAAACTGTAACTTTCATCATAAACCCCCTCCCTAACCCTGAAATCTTTCCTTTTCTTAGGTGGTCGTGTAATAAATACTATATTTCCAAGTCAACACCAAATTAATTAAACTGTAACGGTTGCAATATATTCCCTAGAGTGAATCACATCATTAAACAGTGTTAATAGGCTTGTGGACGTAAATTAACTTTGCGTTGTAATAAAACCGCACATTATCAGGATGAAACTGGTAGTAATTAGTTTGCTCTGAATTTGTGGCAATATCACCAGATTTTCGGTAAGCATTCTTCTATCTCTATATTTATCATTGTTCATGTTATAAACGACAGTGAAGGTTTTCTAAAATTATGTTCGCCAGATGGCAGCACTGAGTCCTCAGGTCCAGGCACCTGTTATAAAACTTATGTTTATGACATAACTTAAACATCAACGTCAACGTCGAACGTTAGACGTCAGTGTCATGTATAATTGTATATGCTTTTAAAAATAAAAGACCTCTCGGCTAAGTGGCACCAACTGGTGGTGCGAATTTTCCTGAAAACCTTTATTATACGAGTAAAGGACCAGACTGATTTACTTCCTATTCATTATATAATAAATTTTAATGAAATCAAAAACTAAAGGATTAAAAAGGCTGACACTCGTATACCTACGCATAGTGTTGATTCTAGTTCAATGAACTTAATGTTCAAAGTTGGGTTGTTTCAGGTGCCTTTTAGCACAGACAATAATTCAGAACGGCTTACTGTCAGAAGTTTTGCCGATACAATACATTTGTTTTGTTTTAAGTTTGTCCTACAATTCCCAATAGTACTTACAGAAGAGATTTGAGACAGTTAAGGGAGGATAACCTTTTTTTTACACCAACTGCTCGATAATACCCTTTTACACCCATACAACTATCACTACCGTTAGCAGCAGCTAGTACTATTATAAAAATGAAAACCTGATTAAAGCCTGTCCTAATCTAATCTATCAATATTCTTTATTTTTTAACTCGAATTTGTGTTATTAATTCTTTTTTTATGTATGCCATTACTACCAATATTTAAAAAGATTCTTAGTTACTTACTTATAGTTATCCATTCTCCTTCCATCTGAAGGCGTCTCTACCTTAATAATATGCAAACAAAGATTCTAGAAAACCTGTGTTCAATCAATATGTCGGTAGTCTATATCGACACACATTGTAAAGGTTTGATATGGGAGAATCCAATAAACTTAGTAGCAAAGTTGTTGTAGTTATGCACTATTAGTAACGGAGGCTATATCAACGGAGCGCTGGCTCTTAACGCGATTTGACGATCTAAACTGAACTGTGAAAGGCTTTTTTTACTTTTTAGGAATTATAGCTCCATTCCTCTTTTTCGTATGCACGCCACAGTCCTTGCACGCATCCACAATTTGCGTGTGGAGATACAACACTGGGTCGAAACTCTGCTGCCATGATTATGGCGCTAGAGGGGATCTCTTTGAGGAGTTGCGGGAAATACGTCAAGGCGTCCTTACCTTGGTATTTCTCTGTCTATACCTCCGGTAACTTTCCAGACCGAGCCCGAGCCCGAAAAAATAGCCACAAAAAAAAATCCAAAACGCTTATCATATCAACATGTTATGGTCCGAAAAACAGCCCAAAATACCTGTCATATTAACAAGTAATGGTAAGGCCCCAGGTCTAAAATACTCCAAATATTTCATTTTAAAACCGTTGTTTATAACTTTAAGCCTCAATTTCCACTGTTCAGGGAATTCGTCGAGAACACGCGATTCAATAAAACACCGTTCAACTCACGTACGTTTGATTTAACTCTTCCACAATGGGCGCCTTTGTGCACCTGGACATGTGGAAATCCCCTCGGAATATATTTATAAGTGCTATAGAATTCCTGCTGCTTTTCTATTTCAGGAGAAATACCTTTTCTGATACTAAAAGCTGAAAATGGAAGAGAATTCGTTTATTGCGGGTACGCAATTCAAAAAACCATTAACATTTCTACGTAGAAGATATGCTGATAGTACTGTAGGCACAATGTATTGACATCAGTCGACAGGATGTACCACAATGAACGTCCGTCTGGGATTACAACGCTGGGAATTCTATATAGAAAACAGGGCTGTGTTGTGATTAAAGCCTACAGTCTCTTTTTTAATAACTGGCTGGTTTCTTAAAGAAATCGTTATAGCTATAGGTAATTGTGGTAACCTGATTCTTATTTAAGTAGTATGATTTTAGGTTAAAAGCACACTCAAGATCAAGTAATTTACTTTTAAAACTTTATACCTTCATAAAATATTTAAAAATAAAGTAACTTATCATAATCGAATTGATTATTTGGGAGGTGTTAAATATTCAATTTGCAAGTATCAAGAAGCCTTACATTTCACTTAACACTCCAAGCTTCACGCATCAATATTTAGTTGTCTTTATATCGACATTTTCCTGCTCTTTGCCTCGTTTTAGGCAAGTACTTGGAATTTTATTCTTTATAAAATATAATATAATACATTACTTATTGCGCCTACGGTTTCACCCGCGATCTCTTATATTAGTCGTATTTAAGGTTATATAGCTTCTAACCTTCCTCAATAAATGGGCTATCCAACATTAAACGAATTTTTCAATTAAAACCAGTAGATCCTGAGATACTAATTGAACTATTGTAATAAGACCACAATTTTTAACAGGTATTTTTTTTTTCTATAAGTTATTAGTTTCATTTTTTTTTATTTCATCTATATTAAAAATACTTTTAGGTAGAAACGCCAGACACTAGACTAAATAGTTAATTTCTGAAACTTAATTTACATAACTTGGATTCCACACGTAAGTTTCTAACTGTATGCTGAACATTGCCACATCGACCGTGGTTCCTCTGTACTTGGGAATACTTGTGGATAACGAATGCTGCAGAATTATTAACATTGTGGTCGGAGCTACCCTCAAGTGTTCACTTGCTCTTAGTGGTATCTCGGTTATCATGAGTAACACCGAATATATTACGCAAGAGGACGCTGAGCGGTTTGGTTTAGTTATACATTGAATATATTAGTGTTCTATCTGAGATAGTAGCGCAGGTAAGTGTAGTGCCTTGAGATAGGCATGGTTGGTGTTAGTGCCTGCTAACATTAGAGTGTGACCTCACTTACTTTATACGTGAACAAGCGATCAGTGTGAGTAGGTTTACTAGCGACTTCGTTCGCGAAAAGAAAGTAATTAACACCTTTTAATCGTATTTAGAGGGTGGTTTTGTAAAACTAATAATGATCGTCTTTATAAATCATTTTGTTTAGAATTTGTGCTAAATTTCAAGTTTATTACCCCAAGGAATAAGACCTCCCTTACAACCTTTAACACGCTTTAAACTACACTAGACCGTTTTATGAACCTACTTTTAAAAAACGAATAATTAAAACCTGTTTATCTGCTATGGAATCCTGTTTATGTTTCAAGTATATGGGACTTGGGACTAGCAAATAATTGCTTTTCTACCTATCATAATAATTAACACAATACAAAAATTGTGTGACACAAATTATCAGAGTTAATTTTCAATTTGACAGAATTTTGAGAAATCATAACTGAAATACATAACCGTCCTCTCACTGTTCATTCATCATAATTAGTCAGAACATCAACAGATCAATGAAGACTTTATCCACCACGGATAGGGTTCAAACTTCAATAAAACACCTCCATAAATGATGAATTCATAAATCAAGGGAAAATTAAATGTCTGGTGTGACAGATGTGTCACGCAGCCACCGTGACTGTGAAACTTAGCTAATATCAGACAAAATGATATTAGACGAGGTAACAGACCTCATAAAGTTGGGGGGCCCAAATACGTATAGAACCCTGCCAGACGTGCTACCGACCTACATATTATTTCTATGTGTTCCAGGTGATTGAGCGTTGCGGGGTATTGAAGAGAAGCTGTTGCGTGTGGCTTGTCCCACGTGATGGTAGATGAGAAAATTATCCCAAGGGGACTTACTCCCGGGATAAAAAGGTATGTGCTATTCAAATAATAATTGCATTCCGCTGAAAGATAAATATCTTTTTTAGACAAAGATTTCATTGTCGAGTTATTTATTGTTTAAATATTGTACAAAAATGAAAAAATATCTATCTACCCAATTTAAAAAAATTAAAAAGTATTTTTTACAGTAAGCATAAATTCATAATCCGGATAAAAAATAAAATAAACAATTTACAACTTTTAAAACAGAGGGTCATCTCAAGTTCTATAGGGCAGGTGACCTAGCAAGTTGGAGGAATGGCCGCCGCAAGGTTTTGACCGAATAGTAGCCAAGGTGAAACCGGGAAGTCTGGCAAAAAGGAAAGAAGTGGATTCCAGGGTTTCAGATTCAACATTATACATATGATGAAACATTATATGATTCCACATTATCTGATAACAGATTCCACATTAGGTATATTATGAAGTTCAATATTATTAAACTGCTAAGCTAGCAAGCAACATTTTCCTGAATAGATTTGATTGATGAATTTATCGGATAGTAGCGGTTAGGTTAATTGATTCTATGACTAATTCACTACAACAACAACTAGAACGATCAACAATGAACCGATGATTATACAAATTAACGGAATTAATCTGACTAAGCTGCAGATATGCGGGATGCATTAGCCACTGAATAGGTAGTAGATACATATTCAGCGGTTAAAGCATCAATAGGTCGCTAGATATTAAGAAATCTACGCTTATAATATTATGAAGAGGGGTTTTTTGTTTGTAGGAAGTAATCTCTGAACGTACTAGTCTGATTGGTAAAATTTCTTCATCGTTAGAAAGCTGATTTATTACTGAGCAACATAGGTTATATATTATTATTACGTCCGCGGGCAAAGCCACAGGCAAAAACTAGTTATCAATAAAACAAGATAGCTGCTGCCACCATACAGTTATAATAAGTTGGGTTAATCTGAATCGTTTTATCATCACTAGTAACTCATGTTAGAGAAACTTATTTGTCTAGACGTTATTTCGTAGGTCAGCAAGATTATTTTATTTCAGTTTTTTTTTTTCAGACGAATAATAATTCAAAGACTCAGAATCTATATTGTGAATCTTACAAAGGATTCATGAATTCTCCAAAACATTGTGCCTTGCCCTTAAGTCAAAAGGTTAAGGGACAAGTTTTGTCTCAAATCTATCACCTGAGTTTTTTAGAAGATAATTGAAGTACTAAAAAAATATTTAATTTCCAATCATCAAAATCAATTAAAGCCACAAATGCGTAGCTTCATAGACGCCTATTCATCAATATAGGCTTGATGTACAGTCAGCATCAAAAGTCGATGAACAGAATCAACATTACAAAACACCTGTTCACAATAAAATGCCATCAGTTATAGTCGCAACTAGGAAACGAAATAGCTTGTACACCAGAAATTTACAAAAGTCGTTAAACACGAGTATTTCAAAAGTACATGTGCACTAGTATTTCAAAAGTACATGTGCACTAGTATTTCAAAAGAACATGTGCACTAGTATTTCAAAAGTACATGTGCACTAGTATTCCTAAAGTCGCTGTACACCATCAATCCAAATGTCGCTGAACATCTTTGTATCAAAGTCACTAAACAGCTAATTTCACCTGACTAAACTAACTACTACTAAATATAGAAACTGCTGATATTATTGTTATTATCTTTATTATAGAACAACATCATTATATCAAAAGTCACTAAACAGCAGTAAAGACAAAATTAGGTTACAAAGTATATTTTTAATGTTGCTGTGTGTTAATATACTTTTGACGCTTATGTTGTTCAGCTACTTTTGGGACAGTGCTTGCTTGATCTTAATAATGTATGTTAACATGTTAGTATCTATTTCAATACTTATTTACAAAGCAATTATACACTCGAGAGCAATAAAATCGCACATCATGACTTGTTATGTTAAGGTAGATTTTGTCATGAATATGAAAAGATTTTGAAAGAAATGCATACACAAGTTTAAACACCATTTCATTATCTTTCTATGATATGAAATACAGTGAAAAAAAATACCCTTGAAAGGTTTTAGAGCACAATATCCAACATAAGGGTAAAATTACCAAATTTTGCTTAAGAGAGAATGAGAGTCAAACTTAAAATTCTTGGTTAACCAGTTTATTAATAAAGTGTATTCCCTCTCTTAACCTTAATTACAGCTGTTAATCGATGTCTCATAGACCGTATTAATTGTACCATGAATTTGTATTGTATAACCTTCCACACCTCGTCAATGATGAATTGACGCTCTTGGAGTCGCGAAGAAACAAGTTTTTTGCTGTAATTCTTCTTTTAAGATCATTCGAGATGTGTTCAATTGGATTAAGATCAGAACTACGCACAGGCCTGACTATCGCGATGATTTCAAAGTTTTCCATGTAGTGAAAAACTGTTCTAGCGACATGCGATCTGGTATTATCATGCGTTAAGATTTTTTTTTACCAATAAGCTACATCAGCAGCTTCACAGATTCTCCGAGCATTTTTTTGACGTAACGTGAAGCCATCAACCCTCTCGATATCGGGCAGGTATTAGCTACAGTGTATGAATACAAGTCAGTTTTACTGTATAACATTATGCCACCCCTAAACGCCTCGAAAAGCAACATGATTTCTTATGTAAATTGATAAAATTAGCCTGATGACTTTCTGTAAATCCTAAGAGGTCATGGGAGGTCATGGTCATGTAAGTCATTCTGAACTTATCAGAAAACACCACAGCCGGCCAATAGTCAAACACGTAATTGAAGTGATCCATGATAAATTGTCGCCGGGCTTGTAAGCGTGAGCTGTGGTCAGTTTGGTACCAATTGCTGGATGATATGCAGTCAGTCCTGCTTCATCCAGTCTTTTTCTAATTGTCCGCTGATTTATACTGACATTGCAAACTTCTAAAAGCTTTTGTCTCAGTTCAATCGCTTTCGATAGCCAATTTCTCAAAGTACTTGTTAAAACAAAGTGATCATCACGCCCTGAACCTATGCGCCATCGGCCAGGTCCTGGTCGTCGAATGTACCCACTGGTCTCTTGAACCTTTGGTATACCCGAAGATCAGGAAAACGGCCCAATTTTGGCTGTTGAGCAACTTCATTTGTTTTATGGCCTGTTTTGGGCAAAGTCTAACTTGAACAGCTTCTGCGGGCGTGGTATCCATATTTTTCCAGTAAATTCGTTTGTTTCCAATTGAGACGTTATCGCGTTGACGGAAACAGAGTAAAAATTAAAAAAAATACCCTTTTTGTAGCTTTGGGTAAAGGTGTAAGTTAAGAAATGCGAATGCGTGAATTTGGGGAATTGGATGTATGGTTGATTTTTGTGAATTACGTGAAGGTCAATGATCTTAATTTTGTGTTTTTGTAAAGTTAACCTTGTATGCTTTAATTTTGATTAATAATTTATACTCCATTTCTTTACATTTAAGGGGATATCAGCATTAAGCTAAATTACATGCCATGTGCGATTTTTTTGCTCTCAAGTGTATTTTATTGTCAGTAATCATACCAATCTATAATATGAAATAACATAAACATAACTCTAATGATCTACGAAGCGATTATTGTGACGGTATTTGTAATTTACTTTGCGCAAATCTTACAAAACCTTCCTTTAATTTTTACTTTTTGTTAAAGATAAAAATAAAAAACCAAAAACTTGGATTTTTGAATTTTTCACATAAATTCTGAGGTTATGTGAAAAAAGTGTAAATACAAAAGTTTTAGACCTTTTTATTACCTACAACTTTGCCATTTGACTTTTTTCGATAGGACTTTTAGTTTTGCCGGAAATCGAGGAAATCCGTTTTTTACCCTTAAAAACTCACCCTCATCCCCTTCCCGATCTCAGATCGCCCGTAAATTATTTTTCCTTTCATTTTTATGATATTCCCCTCCTTTTCTAATGGGTTTCATCCTACTATTATTTTTTTTTGGTTTTAAAAATTATCGGCCCTGGTCTATAAAATTATCACAAGTCATGTGAATAGAAATAATAAAGTAAAAATTAAAGGAAGGTTTTGTAAGATTTGCGCAAAGTAAATTACAAGTACCGTCACAATAATCGCTTCGTAGATCATTAGAGTTATGTTTATGTTATTTCATATTATAGATTGGTATGATTATTGACAATAAAATATAATTGCTTTGTAAATAAGTATTGAAATAGATACTAACATGTTAACATACATTATTAAGATCAAGCAAGCACTGTCCCAAAAGTAGCTGAACAACATAAGCGTCAAAAGTATATTAACACACGGCAACATTAAAAATATACTTTGTTAACCTAATTTTGTCTTTACTGCTGTTTAGTGACTTTTGATACAATGATGTTGTTCTATAATAAAGATAATAACAATAATATCAGCAGTTTCTATATTTAGTAGTAGTTAGTTTAGTCAGGTGAAATTAGCTGTTTAGTGACTTTGATACAAAGATGTTCAGCGACATTTGGATTGATGGTGTACAGCGACTTTAGGAATACTAGTGCACATGTACTTTTGAAATACTAGTGCACATGTTCTTTTGAAATACTAGTGCACATGTACTTTTGAAATACTAGTGCACATGTACTTTTGAAATACTCGTGTTTAACGACTTTTGTAAATTTCTGGTGTACAGGTTATTTTGTTTACTAGTTGCGACTTTAACTTATGGCATTTTATTGTGAACAGGTGTTTTGTAATGTTGATTCTGTTCATCGACTTTTGAAGCTGACTGTACGTCTGCGTGAAAATTGCATACAAAACTATGTAACTGTGTCGAAGAAGACGGCAGTGTCTCGCGTCGTGGCATCGGCATTCTGTTGTTGCAGCGTCAACAGAGTATACGAAGCGACTGAATAACTTTGCATCAAAATAACTTTACAATAAATATTTAAGCTGTTTTGTGCGTTCGCCATTTATAATTATTCTCCGTAGAAACTCAAACACAAAGTCACTTAAACTGAAACAACTCTAAGCCGCAGTCGCATAATTAATTTCAGAACAATCATGGCATTAATTGTTTTCAAACTGACTCGCCATATTGATAAGCCTTGATTTAAATAATAAGAATAAGGGCCTCGTTCACCATCTCCGAGTAGGCACTACTCACTGAATAAATTCAAAAATGTGACAGATTTTGTATGAAATTATCTGCCAAGTAAGATACTCGAAACTTAATCATAGGTGGTGAAATAGGCCCTTAATGACAAAAGCATACGTACTCGATTTTATCAATATTACAAAATAATGTGTAAATGTAAAAACCGGATAAACTTTCACGATATATTATTTCCTGTGTTTGTGTGGTTCAATCGAAAAATTGTGAACTATTTGAAATTTGGCTGGTTGCAGTATGAGACTTGAAAGGTCGTGTGGAAAAATTGGTCAGAACGACAAGTATCTTGACAAGAAGGTTGGCACAATACCTGGTTAGTCTCTGGCATAGCTTAGTTTGCACGGTGTCACCATGTTCAGGACACAAACAACAATAATTTCACTCAATTTTTGCACTTTATTTATGTATTAACTTATTGCACACCAAGGTAGTAACTATTTAGTAATCTGTGACCAAGGTTACAACTTTTATGCGGACACAATACAGGCAAGATCAACCAAACGTCGCAATTGAAAAATGCGGGTATTATCAAAATGTTATTCCACAAACACATGAGTAACTCAGTCGCTTTCACTCAATAGTTATATGCAGGGTGGATGTAGCAATTGCAACGTCCAAGATCCAGCCAAAATATGAATTAAAAGCGATATAGAAAACAGCCTAGACATCCTTCAGTTTGACGTGGTAATCTTAGTGTTGATACTTCTGTATTAATTACTAGTTTAGCAACAATGTGGCAATGGCTTTTTTACAATTGGCTGTGAATAAAAGCATTGCTTACATACAATCTTCGTCGCAACATTATTTTTAAGCTACCCAAGCCAATGCAACCAATATGGTAATTTACTAAGGGCTTGCTACAAATAAAATAATAAAAAACTAAATTAGGCAAAATAGTTTGAGAATGAGAATGTTAAGATGGATGTGTGGTGTGACGAGAATGGACAAAGTGAGAAATGAGTATATTAGGGGAAGTTTTAAAGTGGCGCCAGTGACTGAAAAGTTGAAAGGTAATCGTTTGTCTTGGTATTGTCATGTGAAGAGGAGGGATGAAACGCATGTTACTAAAAGAGTTATGAGTTTGCATGTGGATGGATGGAGAGGGAGAGGGAGGCTAAAGAAAAGATGGATAGATTGTGTGAGAAGTGATATGAAAGAAAAGGGAGTTAGTGATAGCGTGACGAGTGACAGGATAAAATGGAAGAAAAAAACATGTTGCGCCGACCCCAAATAAAACAGGACAAGGGCAGGAAGATGATGATGGTAGTCGTTGTGGATAGTCAAAATTCAGGAAATCTGATTCAAACTGCGCCAAGGGGTATTGAAGGTCAAATAGGCAGTCTCTCCGTGAATATTACTTGTCTTGTAGTCGGCTACATACGGTCAAACTGAAAGCTAGTCCTTACAAAGTTAGAAACGACCAGCAGACTGACTTGAAGAACTGACTAAACAAACACTTCAATTTAGGCGACGTAATTTTACAAAATTTACTTACTCAAAAAACCAACCTCTGAATTGGTTCAATTAAAATGATTTTATATTAATAACGTATATCTGAAGGGATAAAAAATTATAAAATCAATTTACTTTAATTAATCTACTTCGAATTTTAGATATTATAATTGTAAAATGAAGGAATATCAGGAGGTTATGTTTTATAGCCTCTTGATTTCTTAATTATTTTCCCCTTTAACTTTGTAAGGGTTATAATCAGGGCAGCTTCAATAATTTTGGTCTGTAATAATTATGATAATAAATAAAATTTATATAGAATAGAGTAAGAGCTCTCCTTGATAATGTTACAATGAGATTCATCTGAATTTTTCATTGTTATTTAAAAACATACTCGTTAAATTTTTATAGCAATAATTAAAGTAATTACCAAATTTTTCGATTTTAGGATCAAAAATAATGGTTTACGTAGCTAAAGATACATATTTATCTCCTATACAATCCAGTAACATCAAATCAAGGACTGTAAACCGTGTACGTCTACTGATTACTAACCGCAGTGTGACAGTCTTATAATGCTATGATCTTGTTATTTTCAGTTTGGTACCCTTCTTTTCTCTTGGACTTGTTTATTTAAAACTGATTTAAAAATCGTATCAATACCGGGTGCCAATATTCAAGTTAGATTGATTCGGTTTTACATACAAACTGAAACCAGTGCCACTGGGATTGGTTGTCATATTAAGTTATTTTCATAGAACACACAAACTATCATTTTAAATTTGCCTGAAAACCGTTCGTTTGAAAACATTTATTTTTGACTAGATTGCAGTTTTTTTTTACAGTCCTATTAATAATTTTTCAACAGGCAGTTATAATGCTCTTAATATTCTATTTTGTCTACAAACATGGAAAATTCGATCGATACAAAACGCGCAGGACCGGTCATTGAGGTATAGATGTTTTATCTCACGAAAGCGGGTAACCCATACTTGTGTGTGTAAGTGTACATTCACACTGTCTTTGCGTGCGTAAGCTCGGGAGCGCTCAGTCGCAGCCGGGTCGCCGGCTGTGTCAGTAGTGCTTCTTGGTTCGCGTCAAAATAATTTATCGAGTACCGTCAGCATGCGAGGTACGAAGAAACGGAGGAAAGTTGTTCGCAGTGCGATAAGGCAACTTAATGTTCATGTTTGTTGTGTGTAATATATCAATGTATTTATTTATTTCAATTACTAGCTATACTTACAGTACGCACCAAAGCGTATAGCTAGCCAACAACTTACAAACTAGAGATTTTATTATACACAGATATTGATCATTTCTTTAATGCTATATAAAAAAAAAAAAACGAATTTCGGTTCCTGAGCAATCAGGGCGTTCAGCAGATTATTTATGTGGCGTAACCAAGGTAACCACAAAAACCATCGAAGGAGCATCGACGCGCGCACCAGCGCCTGTCAGTCCGCTTCGCTCACAGATGACAGACGCCACGCTCTTACTTTTGCTGTGTTAACTATATTAATGGTGAGAATAAACTATTGAAAAAGAATCTGGTCCGTTTGATTGTGTTCCACCACCACAACTCATCAATATGTTAAACGATTTTATAACTTCTTCTTCAACTTGGCGTTAGTCCCGGCTTTTGCCAGGGTCCGCCTTCCGGCTTAGCTTGCTCCATTTTGCCCGATCTTCAACATCCTTGGCAGTAAGGCCATTGGCTCTCATGTCGGACTTGACGACGTCCAGCCAGCGCATGCGAGGGCGACCACGAGACCTAGCGCCAAGGACAGCCATATTCATGCATCTCCGGCCAACGTACTCCGTAGGGCGGCGCATGATGTGGCCATACCATCGCAGACGACATTCTTGCAGTTTTTCCCCCACGTCACGGACACCAAGACTACCTCGGATGAATGAGTTGCGTATGCGATCGGATCGCGTTACGCCGCTCATCCACCTCAGCATCTTCATCTCCGTGACGCGAAGCTCCTGGGTGTGTCTGCTTAGTGCCGGCCAACACTCGCTACCGTACAGGAGGACAGGACGTATGATGCATTTATATATCTGTCCCTTAAGCTTCGGAGGCATTTTGCGGTCGCATACAACGCCCGTAACCTCTCGCCATTTCGCCCAAGCCGCACCTATACGTGCTTGGACATCGTCGTCCACGTTGCCAGACTCGTGCAGCACGGATCCATGGTACCTGAATGTATCGGAGCTTGTGATCCGGTCCAAGCCTATTTGGATGGTGTTTGAATCCGTGCTGCCACAGGACATGTACTCAGTCTTCGCCACATTTAGTCTCAGACCGCCGTTTTCCAGCGTTTTTATAAACGCTTTTATAACTGTTTTGTTTATTTTAGGCTCGTCAAATGATTGCAAATATTTATAATTTGTCAAAGAAGAATATTAATTCACGGAACTTCATCGAGAACCAAATTGTGATTTATCATATTTGCGTAATATTACAAAACGCACTGCAGCAGCGACGTGAAAGAACAGTGCAAAAAACTAATAAAAGAAGAAAGAGATGTCGCAAGTACATCTTCGAATTTTATGTCACCCATGAAAAACCGAAGAAAGAGAGAAAATAAAGGTGGATTTACAGGTGACGTTGTACGGAGCACAATACAAAATTTTCATATCGTACTAAAACAAATTCCAACATAAATATCATCAAATAAAATAAATAAATTGTTTATTTGGTCTCAAAAGGTTACATTACAAGTGTTAATGAAACATCCCCAGTAAGTAGTACCCCAACACAAATATTATTAATATTTGTGTTGGGGTTATTTCGTTCCTTCCCTTAATTGTAACATTGGCAAAGCTAAGGTCAGTTTTGAATGAAAAAGTTGGTTTCGATGGATGTCTCGTAACGCTGCGTAAGTTATTAAATAATTTGGGCAACAAGTGGCAACTTTATTATTTTGTTCAATAGCGATGAGCTTGCTAACGCTACCTGTAGTTACGCACACAAGAGCGAGTGTCTATACACATCACAACTACAAGTATGGCTCACCCGCTTTCGTGAGATAAAACAACTATAACACTGTGGGGGAGGCCTATGTCCAACACTGTACGTCTTTCGGCTGAAATTATGATGACAAGCTTGTCAGCTGAAGTTAAGTTCTCAAGAGTTTCTTATCAGTTCAAGCGTAGTGTATACACTTGGCTTGTTTGCTTACCACAACATGCCAATATTATATTATCTGTGCCACAACAGATCTCCTAGTGGGATTGTGTACATAATTGTGACGTAATGTAATCAATGCTACTCACCACAGTTTCCGCATAATTCTGTGGATTGTTATGTAACCGAGAATAGTAAACATGATTATATAGAATCTATTTGTTGCTAATCCCAGAGTATTTATCAACGTGAACATAATTCACTCTTGAGTTAGTTTCATCATTTGAAATCGACATTTTATATGATTTAAAAAGAAATGTGTGTGGCGACGGATGCAAATATCTCTTGAGATTTTATTAGGGAGCACTTAGAAAATAAATAGACAATAATGTAGATACGTTAACTCATTACACACTGTTAAAAGTATTATTCAGTAATTTACGAGATATTGCGAGCGCTCTTCTTAATAGACACCCTTGTTAGATTTTGGTGAATCATGCGATTAATTATTAGCAGGCAAAGAACTACTTGGTTTAACGTGATAGCAATTATAATACAAAATGAGTTGTCGAACCCCTAGAATAGACAACTATGGTCTTGTATTATTTCATTTTGAAGCATACAAAAGTTAATCAACCAACAATTCTATAATTCTTGACTTAAAACCCAGTTAAAACATTTTCCTTGCTACTCGTAAATATTGTACCAGCAGATTATTTTTTATGTTGGACCTGGAAAAATAACTTCCGCGTTTCTGTGGCACCGTTGAGAGCCATTTAAGGAAAAAGCTCCTAAAAAGTTCGCTTATCCTAATACAGTTTATGATACGTTGAACACCGAAGAGATACGATAACACTCTTATGAATTTTGTGTAATGTATCGTGAGAAACTTTTCTCTTCTGGGTGAGTTGAAATTTGTTATGCTTTAATTATTAATATTATAATACAAAATAATGACATGGATATAAGCCTTTTTTATCCAAGGAGTATATTTCCTTGGGACAATTTCCTACTTTCCAGCAGGTGAAACCGCTGGCAGCAACAAGCCCATTCACAATTTAGCAAATTTAATTAACAGGTTATTTCCAGTGCCCAGTCATTGGCCAATTAGTTAGTCGTTCTTATAATTAAATGAGCCGGAACATGGTAGGTAACGGCGTAAATTCCATTGAGACGATTTTCACGGATCACTACCATTGAAAAGCGAGCGCATGCCATAACACTAAAGATTTTAAGCCAGTCGAGAGTTATGACCGAACACTACCTCATATTGCAGCAAGATGAGAATTAATGCATGTTTTATGATTTAAAAGAATGAAATGATGTATCTGAGTTTATTATCTCGGAACTTTCTGGAATAAAATTTTTAATTTCGAATCACTATGGTTGATGTTTAATAAATACTGGCTTGTGAGAATTTAAATACCTGATAAATTTAATTGGTGGTACTGTGTACATGCGATGCTTAAATGTGGCACATAATTTCTGTATTTGTTAATGAAAATCTTCTGTCGTAAAACATTGCAACAGTAAATGAAATCAGACGTCAAAAAAATTATTAAAATAATATAATTTATTATGGTATTAGTTCGGCATCAAGGTCAAAGTAACAACTTCCAACCTAATGTAATACAGATATTTTCCCGCAACTTATTTTACCTAATCTCGATATTAAATTCCCATCTACCATAAAAATTTATAACATTATGAAAATGCTTGAATTTCATCTTAAATTTACCATTAGGCTTTCAGCCTATCTACCTAAGTAAAATACCTATTTCTAAACGCTAAGCGAAGAATTATTACAGGCGAGATTACGCAAGTTTCACCTTCTTCAGAATATTTGAGGCTCAGTTAACATATCTGAGTAAACATTAATGAAGATGAAATTTTCGGTGGTTTAATTTTATCAAAAACTGCTACCTCTATTCTACATAATGACAGAGGAGCTGCTATGGAATAAACTCTCACTAGTTTGATTCTTAGTGTACTGAGTAAAAATAATATAATTTTAAGTTTAATGTTACCTGTGATGATTTCAAGGATATATCAGAGATATAGAATAGAATAAACTTGATATATATTGATACAAAATAGTTACAAAGCCTTAACACAAACTTACGTCTATGAAATATACATATTAATTGGTTAATATAACCCGGTTAATGCTACGTCAAATTACCTTAATTACCGCCGAAAAATGGCGATAGTAGCACATAGGCCTCCCCCAAGTGTCGCCACAATGACCGATCTTGTGCGTCTCGCATCCATCGGATTCCCGCCGCCCTCACCAGAATATAGGCCTTCGTAAAGATAATTATTATATGTACTTTTATGTAACTATTAATAAGAACACTGTTTCTATATAGAACTTACAACAAAAGCTGTTACCATTGTTACGTCGATATAGCGTTCTCCTATACGACCCAATTTATAGCCTAGACTAGGCTCATATTTATCGCCAGTCACACATTGATTGTTCGATGCGATTGCTAGATTAGAACTATTGGAGCTTCGCTAACGACCCAGGATGACGGCTGTTTCTTGATTACTTGCTTACTTGCTTCTTGTATTACGTGCTTCTTGTTTAGTATAATTCATCATTTCAGCCGAAAGACGTCCACTGCTAGACATAGGCCTCTCCCAAGCGTCGCGTCGCCACTACGACCGGTCCTGTGCGTCTCCCATCCATCGGATTCCCGCAACTCTCGCCAGGTCGGCGGTCCAATATAATTACTTGCTTAAATATTTATCTCAAAATAGTAAAGCCCACTAGATGGTTGACAAGGCATTTTCATGGGATGGAACTCTGTCGACCTGAGGAGTACCTACCGGTACACAATTGCTGAACCTCCGTTGTCTAACTATCAGCACGTGAAAAGGTTAAATGTTTACTGAGTGTACTTTTCTTGCTGCAAATAACTATAAATATATATATTTTTAAATCCATGCAAGCAAATTATTGAAATGATTTATTTTGCTTTTCGCACTATTACAAAATATTTAAAAACAAAATCATAAAACGGATCCACAGTGCCGAACTTAAATTAATAGAATTTGAAATAATAATAAAACAAGATTTCCCAAAAGTACGGAACTCTATTTGGGCAGAATAAACATGTTTTCTTTCTTCCCATGCGAGCTTCGTACCTTTCTGACTCAGTCTTGACACCTTTTTTTTCAATTCATCAGTATCCTAAAACTTATTATACACGTAGCAATAAAAAGTTTGGGTCTTAAAGCTAATCTGGAAAGAAAAAAGATAATCTGGAGCCATAGAGGCAAATACCTACAAATAGTTTTACGATTAGAAGTTTAGTAAATAAATGATATTGTTACCACCAGTAAATACCAATATTGAGATGAGAAAATCGTTGTCTACAAACCGTTAAAATAGCTTAATGTTATTGAAGAATAATGAAAACGACATTGAAAACTAGCTTCTGCCTGCGGTTTTACCTGTTTTATAATAGGTTTCTCCATACAAACTTGGGACCATTAATGCTCGCCTACATTATGAAATAAAAACTTATACAAAATGTCATGCTCCCAGGCCCTGTAGTTTCAGTTGTGTCAGTCAGTTTGTTCTTTTATATATATAAATACTAAAGTACCTATTCACTGTCGTCTGTCCCGCAATCGAGTCTGTCTCTTGTCTCGTTATTAATGGAACAGAGACGTCGTGAACCGTTATTAGATAATAAAAATATTATTGATAAAACCTTTTTTATGAATGCGTCGCTACAAAGGAATGACGATTTGTAGCTGTCATTGTTGACAGGAGTTGCCTGTTTACCCGTTTCGGGTCTCGCTGTCACCCCAAAAAAGGACGTCTCTTTTCGCAATTTGACGATGTCAACTTCACCAAAGTTATTATTCAAGCAGGAAAGGACGCCCGGGTGTCGCCACTGTGTGGACCGCCCGGAGCACACTGTGGAGCACACGGTGGAGCACACGGTAGAGGTGTGCCCCGCTTAGGCGGAGCACCGCCGTGTCCTTGTGGACCTCTCGCGCCGGGCCCTGGTTCAGGCCATGGTCCGGAGTGAGTTCGGGAGGTTCCTGCATCGGATCAAGCAGGAGAGGACGCCCGGGTGTCGCCACTGTGTGGACCACCCGGAAGACACGGTGGAGCACACGGTAGAGGTGTGCCCGCTTGGGCGGAGCACCGCGTGTGTGTGTCCTTGTGGAGGCTATTGGGGGTGGCGACCTCTCGCGGGCCATGCCATGACGGGTTCAGGCCATGGTCCGGAGCGAGGAGGGGTGGCATGCGGTCGCCTCCTTCTGCGAAGCAGTAATGCTCGTGAAGGAGGCTGCTGACCGCGAGCGCGTGAGAGAACGGTCCTCACGCCGCCGCCGCCGAGATCCCGATCCCGATTTCCGACCACCGTAGGCGCGGGTTCGCGGACGGCGAGCACTGGGTAGCTCGCTGTCCGGCAGTCTGGAAATAATCTGGACCGAGCCCAATCGTCAACGGCGCGTTCTGTTTCACGCGCGCCTCAAGAAGATGTCAGCAAACTGTAGGGGCCCGGCAGGGCCGAAGCCTCTGGGGAACATGGGTATTCCGAAAGATTCCCCCCCAGATCGAAGACAACGAAGGAACGGGGTAGGGGTTTAGTCAGTAGGTAAGAGTCTGACACGCACTCCTGCTCCGCCCCAAGAGTGGGAGAAGTCATCCTGATGATTCCCCTACCCGAAAAAAAAAAACCAAAGTTATTATTACAGTTATTAAATACTATATACTATATACGTCGGTTTAGGTAGTTAACTAAATGTAAACAATCTTGGCATGTCTTTTTTTCTAAAAGTTGTCTAAAAATTGTATGTAAAAATCTTTGCAACTAGGTATTTACCTAACTCGATGTTAGCTAATAAACTAAATTTAAATAATCTTTGGGTATATTAGATACGACCTCTTGAATATAAAAAGACAAACCAAGATTGTTTACCTTTAGTTAACTACCTAAACCGATAGACCATAGTCTGCTATTGTTGGACATAGTGACCATGGTTTACCATTCATCTCCATAGTATTATGCCACTTAAGCTTTACGACGAATAGACAATACGTACTCATTTGTGTACCAACTTAATATTTTTGAAAAGTAACTAAGACAAATCTTTCATCTACATTGAATGCAATGGACCTCGACTACATAAAACTCATTGATTGTTCTATCATGCTGCATTTAAGTTGGTTAGAAACTGTTCTAAACGGCTTTGCAAGTCTTTGAGAGATGTTCACTTTAGATTCTACAACGTGCATGCTTTTGGTAGCTTTAAAAACTTTACAAAGCCTTTGAAACTAGTTGGCTCGTGCCCTGGGGAAACAAGAGAGGATTACTTTGTTTTGAGATTACTTTTAATAGAAAAATACGTAACAAATATTGTTCATATCAAAGAACAATTTTCACAAAGTAGAAAAATTTATTTAGAGGTATTAAAGCTCTTGCTGTATTTTCTTACAAGAAAAGTTGAAGAAAGCCAGATATATAGTGTTCTATGTCGTGTCTTGGGATTAAAGCTTACTCCTTAACAAATTTCATACCATTGGTTCAGTAATTTTCTTTAGTTAAAGAAGTCCTTCTTTCCTTAATTTTTAAAGATTCAGTGATCGATAAATAAAAATTTTTGCTTGGTGCTAAAAACAGAAAGATAAATAAGAAAAAAATTTGGAGGATTCTGTGTTTCGTATTTTTCGACGCAAAAAAGAAAAAATAAAGAAACAGAATGGCTGAGTGAGTTCACCATTGTAATACGGTCAACACTGCGATTTCACCCGACCTCGCTCGCCTTGCTCCACATTCTTACTGCCAGTATTTTAATTAGTGAAGCGTTTCTTCAGTGCAGCCTCTACCGTGGTTCCGCATAATTTGTGAATATCATGAGAGATGCGCTGAATGAAACGAGGGAACAAAATGGTATAAAAGATTGTGTACAATTGTGTATTCTTACAGACGTAGGTACATTAATTAAAGCTGCGGGATTTTTTCAAAAGTAACTGCAGCCCTGAAATGCAAAGGGCAAGGGCTATAATTATTATGAGTATTATGACTTAAAAAAATCTCTAATTGCTTCGCAGAAGGAGGCGACCGCCTGCCACTTCTCCTCAGAGAGAACAAGGGCGGTGCTCCACCCAAGCGGAGCATACCTCCACTGTGTCCTCCTGGCGATCCACGCAATGATGATGATGATGATGATGATGTTGATAGCCGGGCGTTTCTTCCGCACGAATCCGGTGCAGGAACCTCCCGCATATACCATGTCTGGTATGAACCCCGTGATATCTTTCCAGCCACTCCTCAAAGAGGGAACTTACTTCATAACTATGGTGCGCCCAAGCACTTGGTGACTGGTGTCAAAATCGAGTAAATTTGCATTAGTAGACAATTAGCATATTGTTACAACACCGAATTCTAAATCATCTAATAACACCGTCTGTCATTTGTCAACGTAAGTATCCTTAAAGAAGAACGATTGTTCACGTTTTGTATTAAAAAAGAGACATTTAAAAAAAACACAAGCTGTATTCATCATCATTAGCATTTTAGCGAACGGACGTCCACTGTTGAAATAATCGCAATTGCTCTAGAAAGCATAAATTATTTAATGTCCCATTTCGTCGCACTGTAGCTCGATCCAACTCTTCTATACCGCATATGCTAACGATGCTTAATCTATCACATACCCGCGAAACGAGACACAATAGTAAAACAATAACAGCGCGGTCTCATAGGACCGGTTGGGGATTCAAACATTAACGTGCTCGAGGACGCCAACACTAGGTTGGATTTGTGTGCTAATGAATGGAGTATGTTTGCGGTTCTTTGAGCAAACTGAGTAAAAAGATTAACGTGAAAATAGTAAATAAAAAGTCCCCTAAGTGTTACCACAATATGTCCTAAGCGTCTCGCATCTATCAGATTCCCACATTCCTCACCAGTTGCTATATTGATACTGATGCTAAATATAACAAGCATGATTTAATTAACACTATTAAATGCAATATAAATCACGTGTACTCGAATACTGTCGCTATAAATACTGTGTACTTGGCATCAGTCAGTGTGACGTCACCCTGAATGAGAACCTCGATGAGATACCCGTACTCCGCTGTACTCATGTAAGGCAAGACTTCGTGACGACTTCGCTGAGAATAGAAAATGAGTACTGTTTAGACTAAAAAGTCGATCAATGAACGCATCCCTACTTGCGTTGCGGGGAAACCTGATGGTTAGCGAGCGCGGGAGCACTAACCCCGCACTTTCTTACCATAAGGTGAGATACTGGTCATACGCGAGCTTTTTTCATTGAGTTAAATATTGTATGTGTTGAAACAGGGTTTATTTTTACGAATACCTAGTAAGGAAGTTTACAATACGGTAAGTTGAAAAATAAAACAACATTGGCTCTATATCAAGCTGCTACAGACTGAAGTTTGTTTTTAAAATACCCCACTCTAGCTAAAACAATCTCACTATTTAACTTTTTATTAAAGCCCAGTGTTGAAACTAGCACAATACTTTTTCGAAATCAATAATTATAAGTTTTGCCATTCGAAAACTTCTTCACACCAACTTTGTTGTGCATTTCGCTACGGCCGTCATTTTGTAGGAGATTTGCATAAAGTTCTCAAGTAAAAGGAAAAACTATAAAACCGTTGTAAATAACTATTTCTTGTAGTATCATTTCCACGCTGCTTTACAGATTAAGTTTACAAACAGGCTCTAGTAACAACGTTTACCCGAGTTGTTTTCACGGAGCATCGTAGACAGCAAGTATTTTATAAGAATTTTTATTGCAAGAAAGCACTTGTTCACTTGCGTGAACTAGCACAATTTAGACGTAGTTAATGTTTCTCGTTCCTTTGACAGTGGCTCATTTTAATTATACTTGGTGTACAATAAAGTATATAATATCAATCAATCATTTTTAGGGTTCCGTAGCCAATTGGCAAAAACGTAACCCTTATAGTTTCGCCATGTCTGTTCGTCCGTCCTCGCTTAATCTCTGTGACCGTTAGCACTAGAAAGCTAAAATTTGGTACCAATATGTACGTCAATCACGTCGACAAAGTGGTAAAATAAAAATTGGAAAAAATGTTTAATTAGGGTAGGTCCCCTACATGTAAAGTGGAAAGTGATTTTTTTTTAATTACAACCCTAACGTGTGATATATTGTTGGATATCTGCTACAATCATTTTTTAATAATATCAATAATTTCGGAAATAATTGTTCCATAAGTAAAAAACAATGTGTATGTCCCCTCTAACTTTTGAACCATAAGTTTAGAAAATGTGAAAAAAATCTGGAAAGTAGAGCTTTATAAAGACTTTCTAGGAAAATTATTTTGAAGTTGATGGGACAAACAGTTTTTGAAAAGTTTGGGACACTTATTGTGACGGACGGGAAACTACGGAATCCTACACTGAGCGTGGCCCGACACGCTCTTGGCCGGTTTTTTTTGTATTATTTCCATTCCTCAGGTTTTCAAACAAGATCTTAAACACCCCGTGTGTTACCGTCATTATGATTCTATTAAGAAACTTCAAGTTTTTTTGCTAATTGCAGGACGAGGTTGAAGTGACCCCATATTTAAGTAGAAATACCACTGCATACTGTTTTGGTATGGCATCTTTAGTATATATTCATGTCTTTTCTTAACTAAACCAAATATAAATTATGCCCTCCGCACTGTAGACAAGACTAGCTTTTACTTAGTCGCGACATAAGGAAGATAAGTACGAAGCGTATATTATTAGACTTCGTTCCGCATTAAATGTATTAACAAACAACTGAGGGGACATCAGGATCACATCAAGGAGTAGCATTAAACAAAAGCGTTTTAACTGTTTGCTGACACTATTAGACCGTTTTCACATTATCCGATCCGATATCGGTGTCGGCGTCCGATACCGATATCGGATCGGAATATGTGAAAACGGTCTTACAACTATCTTAAGTGAATTTGTCGACACTTCATTCTGTGAAAGATAATGTGTATAAATTAAATGTGCTCTCTATTTATGGCTGGAAAATGGAAAATGTGGTGTAAAAAATTAGTGACGCGAATAATATCCGTATGCATAAAACCCACTGGTGTGTTTTACCCAGCAGGCTTTTATGCACACAAGGGTTTGACGCTAGCGTCACAAATGTAATCAGCACACCGTATTTAATTTAAAGCCGGTAAATTCATCATACCTTAATTAGGATTTTGAAGGAATATATTAGTTAAGCTTTTCAGGTTAACGTGTATACATAAAGCATTAACAGCGAGATAGGACAGGATTGAGCAATCTGTCACCAAACGTCAGGTTAAGTACGAGAAACTGTGTTAAGAGATCCCTACGATAAGTCAGGTAAATTACAAGGAAATTCCTGCCTCCCTTCCTTCTCAAGCACTCTATCGTACACTTGGGCATGTCTTAAAAGCTTGTTGGTTGTTCGTCCAACGTTGTCCAACGCAATATTTGCAGTTGCCTCTTCACAACGCAAAAAAAAAATACATTACACCTGAACATTGTTGGCATTCGGTGATTCCGTCATTTACTCGAATAAGTTCACTTTTCTGCTTTTTTTCTCCTTCATTCTTCTTCTTGCTATTTTTTTAACTATATCCTATACTTAGAATTACTTCTGTATAGTGTGTGTAACCACAAATATGTAAATTCACATACAAAGGATGTCCGGTTACGGAACACCTATCTGCTGTAGCCCATAAATATTTGTTCTTTACGGAAATTGAACCCTTGGCTCGCAGCACAGCAGTCAATCGCTCAACCATAGCGTAAATTGTGGCAAAGTAATAATGTTAAAATTAAGAGGCAAGAAATTTAAACATTATCGTGGTGGTAAGATTCAACACCATATTATGTACCACATTCAGACTAAAT
The DNA here is from genome assembly GCA_030763345.1 of Mythimna separata. Lineage (NCBI taxonomy): Eukaryota > Metazoa > Arthropoda > Insecta > Lepidoptera > Noctuidae > Mythimna > Mythimna separata. The sequence goes on along the minus strand of JAKKIA010000036.1, from coordinate 2,005,588 downwards.
AAATGAATTTTAATTTGAATTTGACTTATAAAATATCTCATTTCTACTTAATAAATTGAAATTAAATACCATTGTCAATGAAGTAGACGACTTGAACTTAATTTGAAGTAATTAATTAACTAATTAGCTTAATTTGTTTCTTGGTATACTCCTTATAATACGTTCCAAATTAAATTCTAGTACTTAGTACTTACAAATGAGATATCTATTTCCAAGAAAATTTGTGCTCAGCTGAGAGAGTGTCATATTGGAAAAGCAATGTTGCTAATATAAAGCCAAGTTAAATAATAATGTCCTAATGAAAGTCTGTTAAAATACCAGTTCTCGATTCAGTCATCCATTAACCATATTATTTACATAGTTCGGGCACTGAGTGAAATAAATGATGCAATTTGTCACAATAACACAAAATAGCTTGTTGGCGATGGTTAATATTAATTTGCAACTAGAGTAATACTGTTATTACTCTAGTTTCAAATTAATATTAACGTCTGAAATCTGTATTTTATAGTTTTGAAGTCATTAGGACTGTTATTAAACTAAATAGTGATACGTGTTGTACTTCTCAGCACAAACATTCTGAAGACTATATATATATATCCCAATGAGGTTATCCTCAGTTGTACAATTTGTAGTTTTACTACAACATACTTAAACTACAAATGTTTTTTTATTTTTTTATTTTGATTAACATTAATATTCTACAAATTTTGCACAATGTCATCTAATCCTAAAGCAGAGCTTATGCTATAGGTACAGACAACTGGTACGAGTACCTATATATTTCTAAATACGTATAGAACTATATTTAAATGATACCCACATACAAAATAAATTATTGTGTGTCACTAATCTAACCACCAGGCTAGTTCAGATTAACATAATAATTGGAAAATATATAATTATTACATATCCATATTTCATAATAATAAATATTGCAAGCACAGAATGTGTCATATGATGCTCGAAGCCCATTCCATAGGATTATGTTGGAATTTATGGCAGATTATTGGCTCATCCTGCATTTGTAAGGATTTCATTGTTTCGTTTGAATAATGAAGAATGGAATAATAATCCCCATTGTATTTGTTTTTAATTAATAGAAAGTCATGAAACAACGGCGTTGTTTACATTTACCATCTTAATAAGGAACATATTTCCGGAATAAAAAAATATCTCTGTACAGTGTAAGGTTCATTTTTATTTTTACATGACTGAGCTAAGCTATATATTATTGAGAACTGTTACTATTGTGTGCAAAATAAAACCTGTGTATAAATAGGTCTGTTTACTGATAAACTAAAACTGTTTATACATCAAGACGATCCAAGTAAGTAAGGGCTTGTAATACTGTCGAGAATTTTACCAATAACATAATTGTGGTAATATCCGAAGCGCATTCGAGGGTATAGTGTTCAAACCCAATAAGTGTCGAAAAATCAAAAATCGTTTTATTAGTGCATCTTGATGCATTTTTGACGCTCTTTCCAGTGGTCTAATCCAATAAGTGGAATTCGCAGTAGAAACAAAGTTACGTTAGGTAATCTATATCTATACTCTATACTAATATTATAAAGAGGAAAGATTTTTTTGTTTGTTTGTTTGTTTGTTTGTTTGTACCGAATAGGCTCCGAAACTACTGGACCGATTTCAACCGTTTTTTCACCAATAGAAAGCTAAATTGTCAGGAAGTAACATAGGCTATAATTTATGTTAAAAAAAATTAGAGATCCATAAGAAAATTGCAATAATGAATCCCAGAGTAGCAAAATTTTGCCTATGAAATTCATTATTTGGCGTGCGCTGAGAAAACTATTGATGATACATAAAAATTATGTACTACATGATTAAAGTACTCATTATTACCTACATAAAAGTCCGCGATGGAATATATCTAACTACCATAGTTAAGTCACAATAGCAGCTTATGTGTTCTAAAATTTAATTAAATCGCCGGTAGAAACAAAAGTTGGTTACATTCGTATCGTAGTATTAATTCTTATTCAAATAAATAGTTTTATAATCAAGGGCATTTATGTAGCAGTAAAATACTTTTTAATTCATTCGAATCGGACATTTAATTTCGAAGTTATAACAAATATAAAAATGCAATACGCGAACCGTTCCACGCGTGGGCGTTGCCGAGGTGCGGGAGGGGTTACGTATAGTAAAGTTGGAATTCCCGTTATGATATTAAGAAATTTAAACCCTCCAAGCCTGTGTAATGGTACAAGAGTTTTAATTAAAGAACTTCGAGACAACATCATTGTAGCCACCATCATCACCGGGCCCGCAGCCGGACAGCTCGCACACATTCCGCGTATTCCAATGATACCGACAGATTTGCCAATATCATTTAAGAGGCTTCAGTTCCCGGTTAAAGTATCATTTGCTATAACAATTAATAAATCCCAGGGACAAACATTTTCACTGGTCGGCATCGACTTAAGAAAAGAGTGCTTCTCTCATGGGCAACTATACGTTAGCCTGTCTTGCGTGGGATCTCCGGAAAATCAATATATTTTGCTTCAGACGAATAGCACGTCTAATATAGTTTACAGAGAAGCCTTGCAATGATTCTTTATAGGTATTTACATTAAATTTTTATTTTCTTTCTTTTTTACCCTTTTTACCCACAACTGTCACCTAAAAAGGTAACATCTATGTACATACCCATCAAGTTTCATCGCAATCGGTCAACAGCTATTACTTTTTATCCCGATATTTCCACGGAATCGAAACTTACGCGGGTGAAACCGCGGGGCGCAGCTAGTAACCCAATAAAGTCACCGTGTTTAGCCAATACTTAAAAACTGGTACCCTATAAAGCGTGTTATCTTGTTAAATAATATTTTTATTTCACGCTTAAACCACATAAAGCTTATTATTGGCATTGAGTGTTCAAGAATTTCAACTAAAATCACCCAACGGCTTCGAGGCAATAATCACTATCTGTATTTATCGGGTTTTACCTTTAAATATGTCGATAAAAATAACAACAAAAACCAAATGCTAAATCCAAACAAATGTATTTGTCGGGTTTTATTGTTCGATTATATTTAAAAAGTAAAAAGTTATGTCTAGTTATATGGAGTTAAAAACTTGTTCATCCTCTGTACAAAGTGTCTAAAGGGCTGCCATAAGGATTTTTATAAAACGGACATTATTTACTAACACTAGTTATAAGGTATTTTACTAACACTGTGGATTTTCTGTTATCCGACTTATTGAAATAAATAAATTAATTAATATGGTACGGTACTAGCTGTTACCCGCGACTTTGTCCGCGTTAAGTTCGAAAAGAGTCCTATCAATCTGTGCTTGTAATTCATTCCGAAAGCATCGAAATTATTAATTTAACTTTGATAAAAACCGTTTAAAAGAAAAAACACAAATGACCAAGAGGAAACATGTTGTGTACTAATGTATTACGACCAGATGTACGAACGTCAATGAGCAGAAAGAGTATTTTGCAAGGGTCGTAGAAGTTGGCGTTTCTGCTTAACCCTAGTGAAGGGTTAGGTTAATCTATTGGGCATGCCATCATTATGGCGGTAAGTCCCCTCTTTGAGGAGTGGTTGGAAAGACGTCACGTCGTCCTCACCTTCCTTATGACGCAAGTCCTTACCGGGCATGGTAAGTTCGGAAGATTTAAGCGGAAGAAACATCTGGGTGTCACCACCATGTGGATCGCCCGGAGGACACGGTGGAACTGCTTGGGCGAAGCACCGCCGCATCCTCGTGAAGGCGATCGGCGGCAGCTACCTCTCGCACTGGTTTTCTGGTACAGGCCAAGTTCCGGAGCGAAAAGGAGTAGCAGGCGGTCGCCTCCTTCTGCGAAGCCGTAATGCTGGTGAAGAAGGCAGCCGCACACGAGTGGGAAGGCCCTCCTGCCCCTGCCGCCGCCAGAATTCCAATTCCAATTTCCAATCAGCATAGCGGGCTTGCGGACGGCGAGCAATGGGTAGCTAGCCGTCCGGCAGTCCGGTAATAATCCGAACCGAGCCCAAGTCGTCATCGGCACGCGCCTCAAAGAGATGTCAGCAAAACTGTACAGTTTTGCTGACATCTCTTTGAGCTGTGTGCACACCATGATCGAAGCCTCTGGAGCCACAGGTTAGCTTCTGAAAGGAAAACCTGAGACCCTGGAACAAAGGCGGAGAAAATGTCATCCTGTCATCTCATTCAATAAATCACTAATGCGATCGAAGGAGGTAGCTGTAAATATGAGGGATAGGATATCCTCTCGCTTCGTGATGCTCCGGGTGTCAAGCTTTAGGGAGATTCCCAAGCACGCAAGCACGGGCTTGTGATGGTGCCATCGAGCCGTCGAGTGAAAGCAAGCCCAAGTCAACGGTGTGACTCCAAGTGAAGTCAGCAAATGATAAGGTCCTCTACGGCCGATGTCTGCTAGGACTGCGAGACTTTTGACAGAGTTACTTTCCATAAGAATTTTAGCTCCGATAACATTTCTCTGCAGAGTTACACAATTTTGGCAGAAGACAATAAAAGAAAAAAATCGGGACACCAACCTTCAGCTGGATAACGTGTACTGATAGCGCAAGATCGTAGACGAATTCAAAAACTACAAACGTCGTATTTGTTTACAACAGCACTCATAAAAAAATTGCGGGAGGGTTTAAATTCCTTATTCATTTACCCAGTATTTTTGGTGTATATTTGCCTGACGTGTGAAGTATGAAGTATGTCCAACTTTTAAAAATGAATTTCGGCGAAATAGGTAAAGTACATCAATCATATACCTAGCCTTTTCCCAACTATATTGGGGTCGGCTTACAGTCAAGCCGGATTTAGCTGAATGCCAGTGTTTTACGAGAAGCGGCTGCCTACCAGACCAGACCTCCACAACCCATTAACTGGGGTAACACGGTACTTCATGGCAAGACTGGAGTCAGATTTACTGGCTTCTGACTATCCGTAACGACTGCCAAAGATCTACAAATGGCAGCCGGGACCTACGGCTTGACGTGTTTTCCGAGGCATGAAGGAAACTCGCTGTGTTAAAATGGTCACCCATCCACAGACCAACCTTGGCAAGCGTTGCTTAACCTTGAAGATTGATCCGTGCGGCTGTTATTATCTAGCCACGAGCTCCTCGAAATAGGTAAAGTACATAACATGTTTAATTTCTCTAGATCTAAAACCCAATAAGTCGGTACCCTTTGTAACTTATATTTTTATTACTACAAAATGGACTACCTCAGAAACTTAATAATACTGTTTTACACTAATTCAACGTATCCACTTTTATCATAAATACTCATTATAATGATATTATTTGAATAACATAGGTATTTTTGCCCATAAAACTTAAATATTGAATATCTCAAAAGTGTAAATTTCGTACTTATTGGGTTTGAGCACTATACCCTCATATTGATATTATAGCTAAGAAACTATACGAGAAGTACACTTACTTAAGCAACTAAGTTTGATAGCAGAATTAATTGCTTTAGTGCTTATGTGCAATTATTATAATTTTTCGACGTTATTAATATTTGTTTTTAGCACTAAAGTTGGAAGGATAGGTTGGAAATTCAGCAGCAATGACAGTCAGTGAATAGTATTGAATCTTAGTTTTGTCGGTAATACTCTGATAGGAAGCGCTGATATAAGGAGCAAACTCAACAAACACACGACAAAGTATGATAAAGAAACAGTTGAGTGCAGATGATATTGCTGTAGTTATTTGATTTGACTTTGTACAAATGCTGATATGCTGTGGAGTTGGCTTTCGAAACACAAGATACAGGTTTTCTGCTTCCAGCGTAATAGCTGGACGCAAAGCTCATTTATGGGAAGATGTCAGTCTCAGTAATTGACTGGGGTAAATAGTCATCGATTTATTCAATCCTAACTGCATAGGTATAAACCGTACTACTTTCATATAATTGAATTTGAAAGTAAAAAGCAATATCCCTTAACACTGCAAAGTCCTCGGCTCGTTTAACTTTATTTAATCACTGCAAGTTTGAACAGTATAACGTTAATAATAAGAGTTAAATTTCATTGTAACATTTGCATATGCTGCTGAAAGTATAAACCAAAAGTTTTCTGAAATTAAACTGTTATTGTGTTATTTCGTTCATATTTTCTCTACAAACTTGCATCAACAATGTTCGTTTTGATAACTTAGATAAGGTTCTTAAAAAAATCTTAGATAGAAACAAGACTATTCATTAGATAGGTACAGTTAGGCTAGTGGGGTTTGACCTTAATTATTAATTTATTAGCAGCCTTCGTAAGTCTGTCTAGACCGTTATTAACCTTGGTGTATTAGCGCGAAAATAATTACGCCGACTTGTGAAAAAAGAGTCTTACCAACGTCTTTAATAGATGTTAAGGTCAAATGGATTTAGAACATTTTATCATTAAACACTACGGAACTCATAAATTATGTCTAACACATATATGCTTTACTTAACTAAACTGATTTCGATTTTTAAATTAAATTGTTATAAATTAGTGTTATACATTTCTCTCGGTGGTAACAGACCGTAGATTTTCTAGTTTAGTTAGGTTCTTTAGACGTGCGACTTTAACAGACGTGCTTAAGTCGTTACTTCATAAAATATATAATTTGTTTCTGCTTAAAGTTAACAACTTTGTATGGAACTATTATAATTTATTATAATTTAAATGATATAATAAATAAAGTAGATTCGATCGATTTACTTGTAACTTTATATATTACTTGTTAGGTACTTGGTAATCCTTTATCCTTTACAAAACATAAAACAAAGTCCCCCCGCCCCTATTGCATCTGTCAGACTGTCAGTATATTCGTGATAAACTCAAAAACTACTGAGCAGATGCAGTACGTAAATAGACAGACTGATTCAGGAGGAAGGTTTAAGTGTACAAAACATGCATATTGTAGCAGAGCAAAGCGGAGAATTTCTAGAGTGAGTAGGCTCTTAATAAATAAACTAGTTCGCCTCACCATCAACGATTGCATCACTGCTTCCTATCAGGTGGGATAGCAGTCAAGCACTAGTTTATGTTACTTTAAAAATTCCTCTATTATTATTAGTTTATAGGAAAAGCTTTGCGGCAAAGAGTACCGTCCTGAAATAAACAATGATCATTTCAAGTGTCAGCGCGTTAAGTTGCGAGTTTGTGTTTGCATACTGATGCAAGTGGGAGGGAAAACTCTCTGATTTACACTTTACAGCATCAAAGCTTCAGTACCCCGGCATTTGCCGTAGTGAGCGGACGTGACCCCCTTGTCGGATGTTCTCGTGATCTCAAGTGCGAATGCGATGTCGAGTGTGTTAGTGTGTGTGGAAATGAAGTGTGAGTGAGTGTTCCGACCACGCAATTGACAAGATTGAATCAAATATGAATAAATTAAATGCTTAGTTATTATATTCGGTCTTTTTGAGGTTTCGAGAGTACAGTACTGTCTAACTAAAATCACAATTGTGTTGTGGAATTCAGACAGACTGGTTCAGACGCAGTCACCATAATTAGGTCTAACGACCACGCCATTGACAAGATTCCAGTTGTCATCGAAGTACTGATCAGGCGCCAATTATGCAGGTATTCATACAGTACGTAAATGTCTACTAATGAGGTTGTCAGCAAGTAAGTTAACGCCGTTTTAAGATTTACAATAATATCTATTTATTAATAGCTTTTACCCGCGGCTTCGCTCCCGTCAAATGACTACCCTACATATCCTACGCTACCCTACCCTACCTTCCCTACCTACCCTACCCTACACTACCCTACACTACCCTACACTACCCTACACTACCCTACACTACCCTACACTACCCTACCTACCCTACTTTACCTAACTTTTTTTTTTGAATTTTTCTCTCCGTAAGAACCATCATTGAACTTCAAGGAACATTTAAAAACAAAACAGCCAGATCGGTCAAGCCGTTTTCATGTTATGTCGTGATAACGAAAAACGGGTTACATTTTTATATATATATAGATTGTTTTCATTATACACTGGAAGAAGTATTTCACTGATATTTCTTGAGACGTGAGCAGTAGTGGCCCAAGGGTATACGCATAATGGTAAGCTTGTGAGTGTGGTAAGCTCATTGCATAAGTTCAAACCAAGGAAGGCGTTTTTCTTTGTTTAATTTATTTAATTACTACTTCTTTCAAAAGGGTGAAGGAAAACGTCGTGACGTAACCGGCATGACCTAGAACCAAAAACCCAAAGGCATGTGACATCCATCAATCTGCACTGGGCCCACGTGGTGGGTTACAGCCCCATTGCCTCTCCTAGAGAGGAAACATTAGTCCCATCAGTGGGAATATTATAAGGTTGATTACACTTGAGACGTGTGATCCCACGAAATAATAAAGTAATCTAACGACTAACCAAATTCGGGGTTACAGTGACAAGGATGATCCGAGCAATCATTAAACAAAACATTTATGGTAAAGATCATTATTTCAAACGTTACCCCACACTAGGAATTACTCTTGTATTGTGAGTATCGTGGGTGCGTTCACAAACATTTAAACTCACGTACATAAGACGCCCAGAACCGGAACCGAATCTGTAGATCATGTAATAACTTGTTCCACGTGGAACTCGAACTAGGGCACAAAAAACCTGCATCCATTCGCTCAAGCATAGTACCAACTTCGCCGTTTGTTTGTAGTCTACTCCGACTCGTTATAAGTAGAGAAATTAGGTTGGTAAGATAAAAAAAATATCTTATAGGGTTCCAAACCTCAAAAAATAAAAACGGGAAAAATCACTTTGTTGTCCGTCTCTCAAGACACCTTTATGTCGGGAACGGATGGAGATATCGAGCTGAAATTAAAACCATATACTCAGGTCTGCGGCGGATAAAGAGCGAGTCCGAGTCGCACTTGTCAGGTTTTTTTTTAATATTTCGTAAGTGCACGCAAGGAGTAAATAAAGTACGAAAACATTATTGAACTCTATATTACACTTAGACTCGATGACGTCACAGTATACACCTACTGTTTACTTACTATGTATAGCTATACTTGTGTAGTCTAGTTACTTGTACTAGACACTAGACAGCCTTGTTCAATGTTTCCTGGTGCTAACCGCCTTGCAGTGCAATTGATCGATCAAGGCCTTATCTTGCCTAACAGACAGATATCGATTGTTATTCGAGTAGGGGAGTCATAGTCATTGTCCTGATGTTTACATCATACTCGTATCTCTACAAATGGTCTTGTTTACGCTCAGGTTCAAATGTCCAGTGGCGTAAGGAGGGTGCTGTCAGTGGTGGCCAGGCATAGGCGGCCGATCCTGGAAGGGCGCAGAAATAATTAAACCAGAGCCTTTTTTTAAGGTGTGAAATCATCCAATGACTTCTTCCGGTCGAGGGCAGAGCGTGAGGGCCTGTTAACTCTTACAGATTAAACCCACACCCATTTTGCTTTTAAGCCAAGTTTCCCTTTCAGAAGTCAATTGACCGAACTGAGATTAAAACTTTTTTTCAAGAAGTTCGCACCAGGCGTATAGAAGGCTAGTTACGGCACTGCCTATAACTATGGGTACACGGTACACGAAATTGCGGAATAATTAAGATCATGTATCAATTGATGCACTCCCCCCCCACCTTCGCATTACTTCCGCGATTGTCCGAAAGAGTAACGACGGCCTTGTACGCAAAGAAAACTGAAGGAATACGGGTGGTTTCTAGTTTGTAAAAGTTAAACACTCCTTGTCATTCCACCCAGAACGTTAGAGGAGAGAAAAGGAGAGAAGCTTTTTGATGACTTTCCACCTGAAAGAAAGTCTTTTAGCATAATTACCTACCTACCTAATTTATACTACTACTTTTCATCTCATCTACTGAAGTTACTACACGGGTGGTTATTAGTTTGTCCGTCAAGTCTAGTATATCTGTCGCTCTACCCAGAGCGAGAGACGTTAACGACATCCCAACCCAAAAAAATAATTAAGTTGTACTTGATACTATACTACTCATTTGCAATGATAAAAACGGCTCACATAATATAGCTATGTGTTATATTTAGTTATTACCTACTTACTTCAACTTTTTCAAGAAAAAACTAATATATATTATAATTTATAATAAGTATAATATTATATTTATAATCTGAATTGTATAGCTTCATTCCACCAAGCCGGTTCAACGGCGATGTACCAATAGTTCTCATGGTAGATACTCGTAGACATCTGACAACAATTTCACTCGATCCGAATCCTTTGCGCGTGATTCCTACTCGCAGTTGGCCGGTTGTTGTTTGCAATACATTGTGTACTTACAACATATCCTTTCCTTTCATTTCCTACGTATGTATAGTTATTACTTGTAAAGTCTATGAATGTACGAGTGTACTTTGTAGGTAAGTAGGTAGAGCTAAAGAAAAGAAAAGCCAAACAAAGCAATAAAGAAAAAGTTGTAAATGTTTTTCCAATATTTGTTTGTTTTACTATTATGTTCCAATAACGAAGGCAAGTTGGGTAGTTACCAGTGAACCAAGTTTGTTAATGTGGAGTGTCCTTGCTGAGAGATCGAAAGAATGCGGAGTTTGTAACTAAACGCTTTTAGATAGTTCTAACTAAAGACTAGGAGTTTTAAGTAAAGAAAGAATTAGGTTACATCTAGGCAAGCGTGTTTCATGGTCGACCACGTCATCATGGCTTACCAGTAGGTGAGTTGTGAGCGAGCCACACTAATATTATAAAGGCGAAAGTTTGCGAGTGTGTGCATGTTTTTTGTGTGGTAAGTAAATCATTAAGTAAGTAGATAACTTCTCTCTATCTGGGTGGAGCGAAAATGCATTGCATCAATAACTCTTTCAAACAATCCCGCAGCAGATCCAATTTGGCTTAACTAATCTACAAACAAACATTTACTATCCAATTTCAATTAAGATACCTACAATCACATTGGACTAATTAAGCTCTCACAGTCAAGAGTTGCGGCGTCGTGTGAACACGACTGTCACTCGATGATAATTGGATTTGAGAATATCTTCGTGTAAACATGTGGGTGTGCCATGGATGAATAAACAAATGAATTGCGTCTGAACTATGTAGAAGCAACAAGCGTCGTCGTGGGTGGACTGGACAGGAGCGGACTATGAATTAACTAATCACCATGGTCGAAATCTCCACTCTGTGGAGACAGTATAAGTAGAGCTGAGTGGATTTAAGCAGACTTTCAAATAAAACAAATGAACACGCGGCTCGGAGCTGCACAGAATGGAGTTGGGTGCCGAGCAAAGAGCACGAAGCGTAGGGTATCTCATTCACTCCACCGAGGTCCACTTAAATGAAAACATGAGTGAATTTTCACTGCTCTTCTCCACTCCACTTCAGTTTCAGTTGAAACGCCCCTTAAACTAGTTTGCAAGTTCTCCAAAGACAGTTCGACTAATTTATAGAATCATTTAGTGATCGCACTCCATTGTTAATAGCTCCATGTTCCACAGACACAATCTAACGCTGTTTTATTCAGCTGTGATTCGTTCGCAGGATTTAGGATTGTATTAATAATAGATAGCTAAGCCGTTCTTGCTGAGGTATGGGATTCAGTACATAAAAACCCTTTGTCAAAAATTCATAAAGCACAGAATTGCAAATAACGTTTACTTAGGCATTCAAAACAGAAAAATAAAACCCGTAAAATTGTACAATGAATAAAATTACTGTCGACTTGTGTTTGTGAGAATCTGCAAATGTTAAAAATTATTATTATTATTGTGAGCCTATTGTGTTTTACTACTTTGTGTCCCCGTATTTTTCTTACAGCAGGGCAAAGGTCTTCCTTCTATGCTTCCACTCTTCTCTATCCTTAGCTACTTCGGGCCAATCCTTTAAGTTGGGAGTCCAATTCGCCAACGCCTTATATAACAAATTAATCAAATGGATACTAATTGATAGATTTGAAATATGGTTTTATGATCTTTATGTTGATTGATATACTCGTACTCTTTATTGTGGACCATAAATAATATTGCAAAAAGAACTTTAAATTAATAGAATGTCACAATGGGCGGTCTATAACTACTTGCATAACAACGTAACGTTATATTTATAACTTTTGTTTAGAGTTTCTTCGACTAAGCGCATACGGCTGATATTTTTACTTTCATAATTCCTCATATTAGGAGACAAATGACTGCACTTACAGCGACCACCTTAGGAGGGCCACAGTCAGTTCCACAGTCAGTGCCAGACGTTATGGGTCAGATAGAGATCAGGTTACAATAGATGACCGCTTTATGTCCGTTCAACCGCGCGAAGAGAGCAAGCGTCCAAGGCACTAAACATGCAACTATGTCTTGGAATAAAATACAGAATTATTAGCCACCTTTGTGTTTTATGAACTTGACGCAGAATGTAGAAATAAGTACATTTCTTCATACTTATTTCTTCATTGTGTGTAGAAAACACATTTATTTACCTCGCAGACGCTAAACAAACGTGTTTTCTTTCTATCAATGAGAAACTTTGTTGCAGCCGCTAATTGCAACTGCACTGGCAGGTGTAATTAGTTCGCGAAACATTAATACACTGCGTTTTAGATGTCAACACAACACATTTAGAAACACGAACTGTTGCCAAGTTCAACGACTCCTCCATATAGCTACGAGTACCGAGATCGCGATCTACTTCATTTGCAAGCATTTCAAGTTCTTTTTAATGAACCCAGAGATTGTATGTGGCATAATTTCTATACAATCTTTATATCATCGCTCCCTCGTCTCATTCAGCGCGTCTCTCACGATATTTATGTAATATGCGGAACCACGGGAGGGCGCATTGAAGAAATGCTTCACTAATTAAAATACTGGCAGTGTGAATGTGGAGAGAGACAAGTGAGGTCGGGTGAAAGTGATGTGGAGCGAGTGCTGCGTCTAATATTGGTGTTATTCTATAAAAGAGCTGCCAGCCACATTGCCGGGATCCGCAGGATCTTTCGAACAATCCCACAGCCTTGTCAGGCGTCGCTGTCAGGGCTGTGGGATTGTTCGAAAGAGTTAACGTGACCCTGGAACGTAAAAGGATACAGAAGAAATACAGGTGGGTGTTAGTTGAGCACGCCATATTTATGGCAGTAGGTACCCTTCTTTAGGAGTAGTTGGAATAACTTACGTCTTCGGCGTCCTCACCTTCCGCATGACGCATGTTCTCTCGGACATGGTGAGTTAGGTTAGGTTAGGTTAGGTTATTGTTAGGTATGGTTATTGGAAAAGAACCATTTTCTTTGCGAATTTTGCTTTAAAGCATTTCTAAAATCGAGTATTCCTTTCCCCACATTTCCTCAGGGCACGAGCCAACTAGTTTCAAAGGCTTTGTAAAGTTTTTAAAGCCACCAAAAGTATGTACGCAGTAGAAACTAGACTTGTGAAGATTTCTTAAAGCCTCGCGAAGCCGCTTAGAACAGCTTCTAACTAGCTCAAGTGCAGCTCTGACAGAACAATCACGAACTTTGTGGAAACATCGCATTCGATGTTGATCAAAGAAAAATGGACGAAAATAACTTGAGTATAACAACCTTATATGTTGTTTTACAATGTTGCCGACGTAATTCGAAGTAGTCAGAATAGATGGTCGATGGAGCTGAGAGATTCTGGAGTACCGACCGCGCACCGAATGACGCAGCGTTGGAAGTTCTTGAGACCTAGTGAGAGCCCCGCAAAGCGATGGATGTGAGATACACGGTTCCTTGAGGCGGCACTTGGGGGAGGCCTTTGTCTAACAGTGGACGTCTTTTCGGCTGAAAAGATGACGACATGTTTGTTTCACTTTGGTGCATAATAAGGTCACTAGTAGTTAAGACGAATCTATAATATTATCCACACATAATTTCTAACTCGGAATCTCATCACATCTAATATAATACAAAACTCAATGTAAACTATTGACATAATTTCCTTTCTTCCGCATAAAAAAATGAAGGCTAGTTTATTTTTTAGGACAATAAGTACGAGGAATCAATAGCAAAAATAATAAAACAAACGGGGTGAGCTAAATAAAACCGTTTAAAAATAATTATGTCTGCCAACCGTAACAGAACGATTTTCGAAGACGACTTTTAGTAGATTGCTATTGCTTTTTCATCAGGCGTTACTTTTCTATACTAATATTATAAAGAGGTAAAATTTGTAAGTTTGTATGTTTGTAAGTTTGTAAGTTTGTATGTAGGGGGTAATCTCTGGAAGTACTGGTCCGATTTGAAAAATTCTTTCAGTGTTAGATAGCCCATTTATTGAGGAATGCTATAGGCTATATAACATCACGCTACGACCCAAGGGAGCGGAGCAGTAACGAAAAATGCGGGTGAAACCGCAGGGGACAGCTAGTCTTAAATAAAAATACTCTGTATCTCATATTTGAAGTTTCCCATAGTTAAACATACAATACGGCAACTCTAATAGATTATTATAAGTTATTCCGCGTCCTCCGTGTTCGCATATATCGCTGGGTGGCTTTATACATATTTTTTTTATGACGGGGATGAATTTGCGGGCAGCTAGTGTGAAAATAAAATAAATAAGTTAGATTTTCTCAGAAAGAATCGCAAGCACACAATTATTAGTTACATCTGTATTACGAACTTTATGTGGAAGAAGTCGCGGGCAACAAATTTCATCATCATCGTAATCTCCCTTACCTTTTTCGCCACTAACTTGGGGTCGGGTTCCAGTTTAATCTGATTCGGAATAACTGTGTTTTACATGGACCGACTACCTATCAAACCTCCACAACCCAGTTACTGGGTAACACGGTACTACTTGGATAGACTGATAGTCAAACTCTAGCGTCTGACTGCCTACAGCCACTGTCGAAATCTACGAATAACTACTAGAACCAACGGCTTTACGTGCTTTCCGAGACACTGGTTGTCAGTAATGTCCTGAATACTTAGAAAAGTACATATGACTAGAAAAATTCAGATTTGTACTTGCCCAACACTGTTTTAGGCTATCAAAATCGAAACAATAAATAATCACGGAAGATATCCCGTATAAGTGACATTTTAAACTGTACTTGCCCAGTCTCGAACCTGCAACTTTACCGGGCAACAGATAACTAGTATCTATAAGTGTCTGCCTACAAAGTTACAACTATAGACGAAACCACTCAAATAACTTACTGACCCATATCAGTTTCTAGATAATTTTAACTCCGTTCACCTATAAAGCCTCGTCTTAAACGAGGTCACAGAAGTTAGAAGCTGATAAACTAGTGAACACACAGCAGGTAATGAAAAGCAAGGGTTTTCACGTCAACGACGGCGAAGCATAATATATACTAAGCTCACGTTGTGGATAATATCGGAAATGTAGACGTATTCACTCATAACAATATTTGATTCTACATTCTTAATTTAGAAATAATTAGAAGGTTTTGTATGAAAACTAATTAATTATTTTTAGTTTTCATTTTTTTAAGTCAGGTATTTATAAAGTTGTGACAACATTTTTACTGGGTAATTAGGATCTTTGATACCGAATGACGATGGACGCACCGTTGAAAGACCTTCCACAAGGTGTATCGATAACCTGGTAAGGGTTGCAGGAATCCGATGGAGGCGAGACCCACAGAATCGTTCATTGTGGCGACACTTGGGGAATTGCTTATGTCCAACAGTCGATGTCTTTTGGCTGAAATGATGATGATGATTGATAGCAAAAAGTTGTGGATAAGGGGGCTCTTCTCGACCCGTCTATCGTCAACGTGAGCATAGTTTAAAAACTTCTTGTTTCATCCATCGCTGTCCAACGCAATGTTTGATAAAAAAGCAACGCGAAAAAAGAGATAATACCTGAATGCTTTGTTGGCATTCTGTAATTACGTTATTTACTTGAATATTTCACAAAACTCGTTTCAGGAAATACGGGATTTTTTTTAAAACCTTAAACGGTTTTAGATAACTTTTTGTAATTTAGAATTCCGATTAAATGTGCAAGGTTAACTCTTTCAAACGTTCCGTGTTTACGTTAGTACAGTTTTAGTGCAAATTTTTTGTATCAGGCTAAAGACTAACAAGCAAAAAGTCAATGCCAACGCCGACGGCGGGTAAAAACCGTTATTCATCTGTAGCTAGGCAATGATAGACGTGCGAGTAAGTACGCGGACTTGTGGCTCGACGACCTTTTTCGCCTGTGTGTCACCTTAAAAACGCGTACTTTAAAATTGCCGCGCAAGTTCGCCGGCAATCCAACCTGTTTGAAATCTTACTCGTAGCTCGTCTCGGCTCGTACGTGTGGCAGCGCTGCGAGCCGGGAGCCGACACTTTGTTTTGCCCGTCCGTGGATGCACAACACTTGTGGTGTTTGACGTTTGTGTAATTTTTGTTAATATTGGTTTTGCTAAACTAAATGATAAGACACTTGCGCAGTAGCAAGTGCCTTATCATTTAGTTTAGCAAATTCTCAAAATGAGAGATTTCCGAACTTACTCGCATGAACTGCTAACAGAATTTATAGAAGGTTTTCGAAATAATTCTTGCCTTTGGAAAATTAGAAGCAATGATTACAAAAAAAAAACAATGACAAAAATATGAAGTTTCAAGCATACAATAATTTATTAGAAATTATACATTCAATCTTTGTATGTTCCACCAGTTATCAAAAATCGTAATGTTACACTTAAACGTTCATGCGGTGAAATAGCTTCTCTCATGCAAGTGTCTTGTTTGGCTATATGTAATTGGTGAAACTAAACGCAAAAGCTCTTCATACAGCGGTTCAGACATTCAATTCTTAATTCTTTATTGTACACAAAAATAAACATTACAAGACATGGTGATTAAATAGTTAATGTACAAAGGCGAGCTCTGAAATAATTATGGAAATTTTCCTTCTCTTCACGTAACTCTCTTACTAAATTCACATGCAATAAACGCTCTCTCTTTTCGTAATCCAGTGCTTTACCCACACTTGTCGATTTCGTCTTTTTTATTAGTTTTTGAAATTTAGTATGATATAATTCCCATATAACTCAAAGCTTCTTCTCTCGACGAGATCGCGATATAGTATGAGCAAGCTTCACGTGTGTCACCGACGTCGAGCCGAGTATGTTCACGATCTTAAAAACCGCGTACTTTAAGTTCGTACGTCTATCACCCACTTAAATGAACGCTTTTACAATATTCTTTTTTATCCGATTCAAAATGTCTCTGCTGACTGCTCCATTAATATCTGACAAGAGAGAGACTCGACTGCGCGACGGTCGACACTGAACACTTCATTATATTCAATGAAGACGCGAATTTCGAGTTTCATCTTTACAAAATTAAATGGTTTTATGATATTTATTTTGCAAATAGGTTATAAAAAAAATATTTTTATACGTTAATTATTTCATCAGTTAAAAATAGATCAGGCCAGTTTTTCTTAGCTGTCCACGATGACAAGAAACACCGAAACCAACTCAGGGGTCACAGTCCATACAGAAAAAATATAATGTGCAAATCAAATGAGAACCATGCAGATTATTGTCTAAGATGGTATTTTGAAGAAAGAACCCTGAACCATAGGGATTTGAGTAGACCTGTTGCAGTCAGTGCATTTGTCAGTATTCGTAAAGATCAATCTAGAATTACTAAAGTGCTCAATTTTTTTTGTTATCCTAATGAATTGTAGATGAGGAATCTTTCGTATAAATACTAGATAACTAGTTAAATCTGGAAGTCATGACTTTTAAATTATCTTATACTCTAGATCTTTTATGAGGTCATATTTTTATAGCATCGGCAAATAAGCTTTTATTCTAGATAAGATTGATCATTAATACTTTTATGAAGCTATTGAATATGTAATGATTCCTCATCTGCTATTCTTTATTATGCATGGACTCACGTTTGACCACTATCTCACCTGATGGTAAGAGATGATGTAGCCGACACGGTGGAGCAGGTTTGTCTAGAAGTAACCTATTCACTCTTTATTTAAAGACCCCTATTTCATATGACTTTGTTTTTAAGACAGAAAGATCGTGGACTCTTCTACTAAACAAAAAGTTAGTGGCAAATCAATCAAAATATTTTTTCCCACTCTGAGCGGAGCGAGTATGCGTGTCAGAACCTTCAGCTAACCATTGCTTATCGTACAAAAGCCTGCTTACGGACATCGGGAATTGCTATGATACTGCCAACACCCAAGGCGTATCCTGCGACTGCGGCTGGAACGTGAGGATGGTCTTTCATTCACACTACTGCTTCATAGAAGGAAGTGACTATTTCCCATTTTATTTCACTCCGCACCTTGGCCTGAATTAGGGCCGAATACCGACGTTTTTCGCCGCTGATCGCTTCTTCGCCGACATCGACATAGCGACGCCCCGTCCACGCGGGGCATACTGCCATCGTATGCTCTAACGTATTCCTCGTGCAATCCGGACAATGGTAATATATAAGTGTTTTTTTTTTCCACCAAATTCGAGACTGGTACCTCCCGAAACACCATGTTCGGTAAGAACTTGCGTCACGTCAGGTGGAAAGTGAGACAGTTATTTACCATATGTAAGCAAAATAAACTGTAGTATAGTTTCAGTACTAAAAGTTAACTGGGATATTTTCCACAAGTTTAAGCATTTTCATGATATAATTTGTCTTTTTCACGCTTGAGGGGAATTAAATATGATATCATTTATCAAAGCGGCTTATAGGTTACGAGAAAATGGCAAATTACCTTATGAGGAATAATTTATAACATGTAATAGGTTTGTTGTAAGTAGTTCATTCGATATCGGTATTAGACCGTTTTCACATTATCCGATCCGATATCGGTATCGGACGCCGATACGATATCGGGGTAAGTAAAATGTATGAAAAGCTGTGCTCCGATATCCGATATCGGGTCGGACAATATGAAAGACAGGTACATATCTCATACATTTACCTTACCCCGATATCGTATCGGCGTCCGATACCGATATCGGATCGGAATATGTGAAAACGGCCTTAGACTGTGCGTTTCGTGCGTTTTTAAAAACACGTTAATAAAATACGCTTAAAACTACCGCAGCATATAAAAGTGTAAACAAAACAAGAACTCATACCAGTTTTTTTTGTATTTGTATTTCGTGCAGGTTTCTGCAACTCCAATAATCAAAACAGTTTAAAATAATTTAAAAACAAGAACTCAAAATAGTTTTAAACTAAGAACTTAAAATAGTTTTGAAATAAGAACACGGAATTTAACCGATACTACGATCACTTCCAATTCTATTTTGGATTCAAGTTTTTGTAAACACCTACCCTTCTCGCTTGTGGTTAAATTGATTCCATTTCGTGATAACCCATAACTTAGCAAGAAAGTAATTTAAATGACCCTCGTTGTTTAATACGTGTATAGGTAGATACCATATATGTAATGTAAATTGCAATACTATAAAAATTGCAATAGTGTTTTGAAGTGTTATTTAAAGAGCTACGCGCTTGCTACGACGTAGCACTCGTGACGTTATCGCTACGCTTGCTACGCTCTCCGAACTTGATAACGTTTTATTTTTTTCCGTGGGGAAAACATAAAATTTTATGGTAGTGAATTATGATCCATTTTCGTTTTAAGCGAATGATTTTGATATTGAACGGCTTAATCCTATTTTTGGACATTTTTTCTCCTTTCTCATTCCTTTTTTAAAAATCAGTGGAGAAATTTCCAGAACCAATATTTTTGTTTCTTAATAACTGTAGCTGTACGTCTTCGATCACTTTTATACGTGAGCGTAACTTGTATATATTTATGATGTATTTGATATTGAGTATCCTTTAGCGTTAACGTTTTCATGAGCTCTCTAGACGGGTATCGAAAACGAAACACAATTTAATATGTATTGAAGGCACTTTTATTGGTTGTGGAATTATTCGAAAGAAGCACTTCTTCACGTTCGGGCCCTGGAACGCAAAGGAAAATTGGAGGAACGCAGGTGGGGTTTAGGTAGTAAAAGTTTGACACTCTCTCTGGCTTCTTCCAATGTGCGAGCAGTCATTTGATGATTTCATACCCTCAAAAATGGCAATTTTGCTTGACATTTAACCTTGGTACGGTATAATTTGGTCTAAACGAGTACTTATAAGAAAACAGAAACCCATTACTACTATTACAATCGTTATCCCATCGAAATGTTGTCACAGTTACTTTGTTGTAGTACCTACTTATAATAAAAGTAAAGTGGTCTTTGAGCGTCTTGTGATTGGTCTATATGTGAACCGTTTTCTATTGTTTTTTCCTCTAAATGTGGGTATAAAAGGACCTCCAACATATTTATTTACAGACAATTACGTTTACTTGCAAGGAGAGAAACGTATAATTCAGTTTTGTCTTTTTAGCGTTCCGTACCAAAACGGTAAAACGGGGGTCCCGTTTTACCGTTGTGACGCCAGACGCACAGGACCGGTCGTTGCGGCGTTGCTTCGGCGAGGCCTATGTCCATCAGTGGACGTCTTTCGGCTGAGATGATGATGATGATGGCTATAAACTACTATAAATATATACATAGAATTGACAAAATAGGTTTATGGGACTGCTGCAAACCAATAGTAGGTATCAATAGAGCGTCGAGCTTCAATTGATATTCTACTCAAACCGCATGTGACACCGGACAAAACAGATTCAACATCGCTAGGATAGTTTTATGAAGGGCGAAACATGTAGACTGTAGGCCTTGGCGACGCGCGACGGACGGCAGTCTGCTGGAGTCACTCCAACAACCGTAAACTTTATGTATCGTGTTCTGTGAGAGGTCCATCTGACCTATATTAGTTGAAACGAATACATCATATACCTACATTTGGATTGACAGCTATTCCTATTAGTATTGATAGCGTTTAACAGTTTTAATGTAATAAAAATATGTGTTTTCAATATAATTATTTTCGAATTTTCCAACAACTAGTTAATTCGTTCATTTCAATTTGCTTAGGCCATCATATTTCCAGACAAAAGACGTAAACTGCAGTATATACGCCTCCCCCAAGAGTCACCATAACGACTGGTTTTACGCGTCTCGCATCCATCGGATTTCCGCAACACTCATCGGGATTCATATTTAGGAGATTTTAAGGTGAAATCGTTATATAATTCTGGTAAAATCCTTGGTAGCTGCTGATAGAAAACAAATTTGCCTTTTTAGAGTATCGTTTATTTCTAACTCTCTTTTATTTAAATGAGCTCAATCGCTCATCGCTTTCAAAGTGTAATCTGTCTTGATAAAATGGTGAAGCTTATCCTGTCTCTCAAGGAACCTCTTAGGCGATTAGTTCTATAAAAGGCGAAGCCGAGCAGTATAAAATGTAGTGCTGTCACAATTTTTGCCGTGTCTTAGAGACCTCCTTCCGTCTTTGGCAAATGTCCAGTCTTCCGGGCAATAATACGAACAGTGTGTCGATAACAAACAATTGTCTTTTGTTTGTAGCAGTGTTAAAAATGTCTAAATTATAGTTTATTTACTTAAAAAAGTAGGTTGTTAAGGTTTTCCTAGACCAGCATAACCATCTCCGTCAACTAGTGTCTGAATTTCAAGAATGCAGAGACACCCATGACCAGGCACTGAATCGCATATCAGGCCTTGAAGCGGAATTGTCTGTGGCGAACAGCACTTTATCTACCATCAACTCTTTAAGAGTTAGAGAACAGGTTGCCAACACCAATAACCTCTTCGACAAGCTGGTTGGCAGTGCATCAGAGCAGGAGTGTAAGAATACTACCGTTACCATAGACCTAACTGGGGATGATACCTTAACAAAATGTCAAATTTTAAGTAGTCACAACAGAATTAAAAAATACATTAAAATCAATAAAAACATTAAAAAGTACAAGAAACTCCTAAAGTCACAGAATATTTATAAATATAATATTAACCTTAGAAAGCAACGTAGTAACTTACACAAACAACTGGTTGAGTGTAATTGCAATTTAGAAAAAAGTAAACTTATGTATGATAATGATATAGAAAACCTTCAAAAGGAACTCTTGAGTAGGGAAAATACAATAAAGGATATATTTTGTAAATATGAGTCTTGCCAACAGATGTTGAGTGAGCGCATGCAGGAGGCTTGTGAGTTGGTGGACTTGGTGAAGTTCAACGCAGAGAGATATGAGTCACTGACTAACAATCTCACCTGTAGTTGTGCTCCCACTCCGTCACCTCCCATGTCTCAGAGTGAAGTTCCTGCATCCCTTAATTCTGTACCTCATACTTCTCAAACAATAAACTCTTGTGAAAGTAATATCCTGGTTTATTCAGATAGAATAGGGTCAGGTTTTGGATCTTTATTAAATAACCGTTGCAAACATACCATTGTGAGTTATTGCTACCATAACCTGCATTTTAATGAGCTTGTTTATAAAATAAAAAACACACAAATGAACGAGCAGACCACAGTGGTACTTATGGTCGGAAATAGTTTTAATATTACAAAAAGAGACATTGTTAATGGTATTGAAACCCTGCTTAAATTAAAACTTTGTAAATTAATATTATGTGCACTCCCATACTCAAATAGCTTACTAGATCATGAAAATAAATACATTTTTACTCTAAATAATACAATGCATATTTTGTCATGTCGTCATAGTGACCGTTTATTGTATTTTGACACTAACAATTTTGTTAGAGATTTTGTTTTGATTCGGGAACATATGTTTCTTCCCAAAAACAGTCGACATGTATTGGCTACTTTGTTAGCTTACAATATACACGCAGTTATTAATAATTTAACTGAGATTAGGTTAAGAGACGAATCGGTATTATCTAGTATACCTAATAATACTGATAATAATTCTTTAAACTCTTAGATACGACCAAAGGGAAGCCTATTAATAAAATTCTATTATTCCATCAGAATATAAATCGCTTCTCGGGTAAAATTCTAGATGTGGAAATGTTAATAGATAAATATCATATGGATATCTTATGTTTTTGTGAAACGTGGTTAAAACCAGATAGAATGCTTTTTAATGTTAATAATTTTTCAGTTGCCAGTGCGTACAACAGATCATCAATAGGGGGTGGTACCTTGATTTTATGTAGTAATTCCTTCAGATATAAGGAAAGAAAAGATATCACTGCTTGCTCTGTTGATCGCATATGTGAGGTAGCATGTGCAGAGGTGGAAGGCCAAACTTTCTTATGTGTTTACAGACCACCTGCATCAAACTTGACATCCTTTTTGATCACTATGGAAGAAATACTAAATAAACTCATTAGAGATAACAAGTTAGTTTTTGTTTGTGGGGATTTAAATATTGATCTATTATTGAATTCACCAGAAAAATGTAAACTTCTTTCGTTATTTAGTTCTTTTAATCTTAAATGTATATTTAATGAAGCTACAAGAATAACAGCTACTTCAGCTTCATGCATAGATAACATATTTACTAATTGTAATATAAAAGACTCATCCTTAATTAGTGGCGTGAGGTCTGACCATACTGGTCAGCTCGTATCTTTTGAGTTAGTCAAGAAGTTTCAATTAGATTCAACTGCAGAGTTTAGACCGCTTACTAAAAATAAATTAAATTCTTTTAATAACAATGTTCTCAGTAGTCTCTCAACAGCCAATTTTGATTCGCAAGACCCCAATGTAAATTATGATACATTATTCTCTACAGTATGCCAAGAATTTAATAAGTCCTGTCCAATTAAAAAAGTTAAAATAAATAATAAATCCAAATTTAATGAATGGGCAACTGCTGGTATTAGAAAAAGCAGAGATACTTTATATCAGTTATACTATGAAAAATCATTGACGTCTGATCCTAACTTGCATAACCGCGTTAGACTTTATTCAAAGATCTTCAAAAGAGTCTGCGCCCAAGCTAAATCTAAGTCAATAAGTAAGACAATAGGAAATTCCAATAATAAAATTAAAACTGTTTGGAAGGTAATAAACAAGGAAACTGGAAAGACAAATCAACGAGATCGGAATGATTTGTCACTAAAAATTGATAATAGGATCATCTCAGATAAGTCAGAAGTGGCGGAGACATTAGAAAACTTTTTCACCAACATCCCAATAGAAGTTACGAAATCTCTCCCTTCTTCATCTTTGCTAGCTGAATCTTTTTTGAAAGAAAATTTCACTAAGGATATACCAACCTTTGAATTCAAGCGTATATCTATTGATACAATCAAGAAAACATTCCAAAGTCTTAACGTAAAAAACACTGAGGACTTGTGGGGTATATCCGTTAAGGTTCTTGGAGATATTATTGACACAATTGCTCCTATCCTAACAGGAATATTTAACCAATGTTTAGACAGTGGTACATTCCCTGATTTAATGAAACATAGTAAAGTAGTACCAATTTTCAAATCAGGAAGTAAGAGTGATCCCTCTAATTATAGACCGATATCTGTGCTTCCAGCATTGAGTAAAATCTATGAAAAAATCATGCTTGACCAGATGTTGTGTCATTTTAATTATAATAGGATCTTGCATAGTCATCAGTTTGGTTTCACGAAAGGAAGGTCAACGACAGATGCAGGAGTGAAACTCATCAGTCACATTTTGGAATCCTGGGAGAAGTCCCAGGATGCTATTGGCATATTCTGTGACCTGTCAAAAGCATTTGACTGTGTTGATCATAATACTCTGATCTGTAAATTACATCATTACGGAATTCGTGGACGAGCTGCTGATCTTGTTTTTTCCTATTTATCTTACAGGCAGCAGAAAGTAACCATTAATGGGGCGACGTCCTCGGGATCTTTAGTAAAGATGGGCGTGCCCCAGGGGTCAATTCTTGGCCCTTTCCTTTTCCTGGTTTATATTAATGACCTTCCTTACATGATGGCTAGTTTAGCTGATATAATTTTATTTGCTGACGACACTTCTCTTATTTTTAAAGTAGACAGAAAAGATGCGGATGTCTTGCATGTAAACGAAAGTCTGGCTGTTCTTTCGAAATGGTTCGCAGCTAATAACCTCTTACTAAATGCGAACAAAACTAAATGTATAAAGTTTTCACTACCAAATGTTCCTCAAGTGGGCCTTAATTTAATGCTTGACGGCAAAAAACTTGATACTATTACGGAAACTGTATTCTTAGGTTTAACTATTGATTCTAAACTTCAGTGGGGCACTCATATTAGAACTCTTTCAGGTAGATTAAGCTCAGCTGCGTGTGCAGTAAGAAAAATAAGGCAATTGACAGATGTAGCTACAGCTAGATTAGTATACTATGCCTATTTCCACAGTATTATGTCGTACGGCGTCTTATTGTGGGGGTCTGCCGCTAATGTGGAATCAGTCTTCATACTGCAAAAGAGAGCAATCCGGGCTATCTATAAAATGGGTCCCCGTGAGTCCCTTAGAAATACGTTCGGAGAAATTGATATACTAACTCTGCCCTCGCTTTATATTCTGGAAAGTATATTGTATGTACGCAAAAACCTAGGACTTTTTAAAATTAGAAGCGATTTACATGACAAAAATACGCGTAGCAAACACCAAATCGTATTACCAAAATGGAGACTAGCTAAGACCAGTAAGTCATTCCTTGTCAATAGTATACGCTTTTATAATAAGTTGCCCAAGTCGGTTATTGAACTTAGCGAGGGAAAGTTCAAAACCCATATTAAGCGTGTCCTAACCAAAAAAGCATATTACAAGGTTAGAGACTATGTCGAAGACGCGCTTGTTTGGAAATAACTGCTTCTGCACATGTGGCCCCCTGGTAACATTATTGTGTAAATTTGTCTATTAACTGCTCCATGTTTGTTTTATTTCATAAAATATTATTACTCATAAATTTATTTTTTACTCAACACGTTGCTTTTGCAATATTTTTATATTATTTGGATATTAATCACCTTAATTTCATTAAGTCGTGATTTCATTTTGATAAAAACTAATTTGTTGATAGGTTTGATTTCTTTTCTCTCATATTTATATAGCCTCTCTCTTAAAGTGTGAATGAGAGAACACTGTAGACTACGAATTTTAATTACTACTTAATTCAACCCAGTTTTTGATTGAATCTATTTTTATTTGGGTTACAATTTTGATTGGTCTACACTGTCCTCGCATATGTGTCTGTTTTGTAATGTGAAAATATTGTAAACCCAATCATTTTTTTTGAAAAGAGTAACCATGGAGTTTCTTGCCGGTTCTTCTCCATAGGAAACGACCAATTTGGAACCGTGCACTAGCTTCGACTTTTTATAAGTGCCCATGTAGGCCTATGTAAAATAAAAACATTTTTTATTTTATTTTATTTTATTTTTATTTTAGTGTCTTTTACATACTTACTTTGAAAACGTAACTTTGCAAATTAGTGACCTTAGGAAATTGCTAAGCTTTCCTAAGGGAGGAAAAGCAAATATAGTCTAAAATTTCCATTATTTTAACTTCTCTCTTCTCTTCTTAGTAACTACAGTAATTAAATCCCAAAACAAGGTTTTCATTTCAATAGCACTGTTTTTTTCATTAATTAATTATCTTCTAGCCAGTTTTCAGATTTCAATGGCTCACATAATTGCACGAAATAGTCCCTCATCTCTTTTAATAATCTCGTAATGTAGTTTACCAGCAGCTAACGAGACCTCACTAATGGAAAGGCGCTCGCAATACTCGTAAATAACTGAATAATACTTATAGTTAGGAATGTCTAAATGGTTCAGGACTTGAGGACCACCCTGCGGTCTGTACCAGCTATTATATCTCCTTCAAACTAAAGGGTCAGCTAGAAATTCGTTTTATGGTGGTCAGCAATTTAAACTTTGATTAATTGTTAATCCTACAATTTTGTGGGAGGGTCGCGCGTTTATGGTTGATTTAGGTATCGTATTTCGGTTTACGAAAGGTGTAGGTAAAGTTACATCGTTTTGTTTGCTTCCCCACTGAGTGGAGCGAGAGAGTGTCAGACTTTAACTCACTAAAACCTAACTGTGTTTCTTTCTCTTTGCATTCCAGGGCCATGGTAAGTATTTCGAATAATCCTGCAGCCCTAGCAAGCATCGGCTCTACTAGGTCTCATCAATTTTTCTAACACGGCTGAAATGTGTAACCATTATTTCTTCATTGTGTCTTGTCTGTAGATTTTTCTCTCTACCTGATGGTTTCTGGTCAGGTCTAATCTTTATTAAATTAACTAACAAAGCGACATTGATATTAATCTTCACAATGTGATCTCGGTTAATTCTCCTGAATTGCTTCCAGCACAAAGGTCCGTGAACAATATTTGATTTTAGATGGTTATCGTCTCTTGAACGACGCTTTTAAAACTGACCCTTTTCTTGTTCATATTAATAAGGTCAACTTTCTATGCAAAACAGTTGGAAAACACTGCTGGAATACAATTAAAATTACCAAATGGTTTTGTTTTGTCTCTGTGGTTTTGGATTTGCGTATTTTTCGGCAAGTTTAACATAGGGGTTTTCTTATTAACCTATTTTGTGTCTCACTTCTGGGTAAAATCCTCTCCTTTCTTCTTTTCAAACTCTCTATCTAGGGCGATCTCTGGTCAAGTTTGCCCCGCGAACTTAATCAGATCGTCATACCATCTTCGTCGCAGTCGCCCTCGACAGCATTGGCCTCCCTCAGGCGTGCAGTGAATGACAATCCTCACCCATTTGTCCAGGTGCATACATTCACACATCATATTCGTGTGACATGGCTTGCCACTGCCACTTAACTCTAGATGTTTTTCCCCAGACATTTGCTATTTGAGTTATGGAGCGCACCATGTTGTTTCTAACGCAATCTATTCGCCTAACACCTAATTACGTGGGGTTCTATCAGATATATCTATTGAGAATAAAACATTAGCTGGGGTAAATCACAACATAGTTGATACACGTCGATACAAGATCAAGTCAATACAAGATCAACTCAACCTAACTATCGAAAGCATTTTCCTTCATGGTCCCACATATAGACTAATAGCAGTTGTTTTAAAGTTTGTCACTTTGCGGTCAATTTTTAATTAACTTAATAGTTGAGTATCCTAAACAAACAACAATTTGGGTTACACGAGTGCCCATGGTTAGTTAATGGGTGAACTATGAACTTTCATACGGAATAGCCAAACTGCAATGGAATTGTGTGGGAGTCATTAGTTTACTCCGATTTTTACTCATTTATTTTAATAAGGGCCTATTTCACCACCTATGATTAAGTTTCGAGTATCTTACTTGGCAGATAATTTCATACAAATTCTGTTCCAATTTTGAATTTCTTCAGGAAGTAGTGGTTACCCGGACATTGTGAAACAGGCCCTAAGCATTTTACTTTCTCAAGGAGTTCTGGATAACGTCGTGATAAATAAAACCCGAACCCGTTTGTGTGTTTGCTCAGAAACACAAGCCAAACACTTTTATCACGTAACTTTATTTGAAAAGTCGCAAATATTGACAGCGTATTGGCGAGACAAGGCTGACCACTGCCACTGTTTAGTTACATTGTTGACGTGAACACGTTGTGACGAATAGTTTCCTAATGAAATGCTGTGTCAATATACGAATACATCCAATTTGGCGTGAACAGCTGTTCTATCTTTATCAAGATTCAGATCGATCATGTACGGACTCTCATCTTTGGGACAAGAAACAAGTCAGGAAGATAATTGATAAAATGATTTACGTAGAGTGAAAGCTCCAAAGTCTTGAGCATCGACATCGAGTTGCTAGTCGGTCCGCTTTCTATCGTCGTCCTAGAACTTCAGGGCTACTGAAAGAACATAGGTGTATTTTTTGTCAGTTAGAGGCGAGAGGCTTCTCTCGCTCTACCCTAGAGAGACATATGACTTCTCCAGTCATATGATGTGTCTCAATTTAAAAATAAATCATCGGACTACCAGATATACCTACGTCGATGCGTCACCGGTAGATGCATGGTAAACATCCCATCCATACGCACAAAATGTTTAGTCAACACTTTCATTGTGCGCACAGCTAAGGAGTAGAATTCCCTGCCGGAATCTGCAACCTAGTGGCCTACCACGAGCCTTATAATAATAAAAACAGAATACATTTGGGTATTTTCTGAATTTTAGTACGGTTCAGTTAGAGTGGTTAAAGAAACACATTCATTGTAATGTTGTTATAAATTTACGAGGGTAAAAGTTACCACTTTGCGATTGAGCTGACTGTGTTTGTATACCTATGTAAATTGAACGACAATGTATTAATTTGGTACCAAAGAGATTGATTGTTACATAAATGTAGGAACATACTTTTACATGTGACTGTTTCGATAACATTCAACGTACTAATAGGAATAAAAAAAATGCGATTGATTTTAATGAAGTTTTAGTTGCAAAAATAACAGCGTAAACATATTAACATTTTGATCCACGTTATAAAATAAAATAAAAATATAATAAAATAAAATAAAAAATGTTTTTATTTTACATAGGCCTACATGGGCACTTATAAAAAGTCGTTGTACCAACTAATATATAAAAAACTAGCTATCCCCTGCGGTTTCACCCGCATTGTGAGTTACTGCTCCACTCCCGTGGGTCGTAGCGTGATGATATATAGCCTATAGCATTCCTCGATAAATAGGCTATCTAACACTGAAAGAATTTTTCAAATTGGACAGGTAGTTCCAGAGATTTACCCCCTACATACTTTATAATATTAGTATAGATTTAAACGTGTCTGTAAGTGAAAAAGACAAAAACTTTAGGCAACTAACAAAAAGAACAAAAGTAGATGTTTTATTGGAAACAGCCCGAATGATCAATGATACCAACAACATCTCGATAAAGTCGTACGCCAAACTGACAAGGATGAGTCGGTCACTGACCTAAGCCTTAGTTTTGCTGCGAAATAAGACGCTTCGCTGAACTACGAAACAGCTTTAGAAAGACTGTCCATTTCTCGTAAAGTTGTGTCGTAAACACTGAGACGGTCATTCTTTGCAATAGTTGCATTGTTGGGTTCCGTGGCTGCAATACATTATTAATGTTAGGGGGACTATAAACTAATGAGATATGGTTAGGAAGATTTACAGGATGCTGCTCCTTTCTGTTGTCGCTTATGGGTAACTTTTCTGTATTAGTAATTATAATATATATCTAAAAGGCAACATTGGTTCAATGGTTATTATTTACATATCAACTAAAGGGTTAATAATACTTAAAAAACTTAACTGAGTATATATACACTTAACTCGAGTGATATACTATTCATTTTTTTTACCAAATTGTTTATGAAACTACGTTGATGAAAAGTTTGTATAACATCAGAGTAAAAAGTTGCGACACATTGACCCGTTTCCGTCGCTACAATTAACCACTACGGTATGGACCTCCCACTTCAATTGATTACCGCAACTTGTGTATAAGTGGTGATTAATTACGTTACGTGGGTGGACCACTGGACCCAGACATAATATGTGCGTCAATGCGGGGTGCCAGCTGAAAACTAGCGCTGGGTGTCTGACGCCCAGTATTTGCTGAGTTGGCGACCCTTTCGGTTCAGACGCGCCCAACTCAACTTTACTTACTGTATTTCTATTCTCTGTTTCTTTATTATTATATATATTGCCTGCGTTGAATAAATTTAATTATATACAAATTTCAAGCATTTTGAAGAATGAGATCGTAAGCGACTGAATAGAAATAAACTTTATTGGACACCAACACGCCAGAAACGCGGCGGTAAATCGTCTTTGTGAGGATTAGCTGAAGAGACACCACATGACTCAGTTCCTCACTGGACGTAGTAAGTTCGGAAAGGATCTGATAATCTGAATAAATAAAGAGCAATGGGTAGCTCGTCCTCCGCTCGTCTTTTAAGGACCTAGCCCGAGTTGTTAATGGCGCGTAGTGCGTAGGCACGTGTGGAAACGCGCCTCTTAAAGATGTGAACAAAACCCAGAAGGATCAATACCTGCTAGAGCCATGAGCAAGAAAAATAAACTCGTGAAGAGCAACTGTAAAAACGTACGTGTGGTTTTAACCAATAAAAGTCTAACCCGTTCTCCCACTCCACCCTAGATTGGTCACCTAGACGATTATAAGATGTTTTATCTCACGAAAGCGGGTAACCCATACTTGTGTGTGTAAGTGTACATGCACACTGTCTTTGTGTGCGTTAGCTCGGGAGCTCTCAGTCGCGGCCGGTAAGTCAGTAGTGCTTCTTGGTTCGCGTCAAAATAATTTATCGAGTACCGTGAGCATGCGAGGTACGAAGAAATGGAGGAAAGTTGTTCGCAGTGCGATAAGGCAACTTAATGTTCATGTTTGTTGTGTGTAATATATGAATGTATTTATTTATTTCAATTGCTAGCTATACTTACAGTACGCACCAAAGCGTAAAGCTAGCCAACAACTTACAAACTAGAGAATTTTACACAGATATTGATCATTTGTTTACTGCTATATAAAAAAAATCGAATTTCGGTTCCTGAGCAATCAGGGCGTTCAGCAGATTATTTATGTGGCGTAACCACGGTAACCACAAAAACCATCGAAGGAGCATCGACGCGCGCATCAGCACCTGTCAGTCTGCTTCGCTCACAGATGACAGACGCCACGCTCTTACTTTTGCTGTGTTAACTATATTAATGGTGAGAATAAACTATTGAAAAAGTATCTGGTCCGTTTGATTGTGTTCCACCACCACAACACATCAACATGTTAAACGATTTTATAACTGTTTTGTTTATTTTAGGCTCGTCAAATGATTGCAAATATTTATAATTTGTTCAAAGAAAAATATTTTCTTTGCGGAACTTCATCGAGAACCAAATTGTGATTTATTATATTTGCGTAATATTAAAAAAACGCACTGCAGCAGCGACGGGCGTAAGTGAAAGAACAGTGCAAAAAACTAATAAAAGAAGGAAGAGATGTCGCAAGTACATCTTCGAATTTTATGTCACCCATGAAAAACCGAAGAAAGAGAGAAAATAAAGGTGGATTTACAGGTGACGTTGTACGGAGCACAATACAAAATTTTCATATCGTAAGAACTAAAACAAATTCCAACATTAAATCAAATATAATAAATAAATTGTTTATTTGGCAGCCCCAGTAAGTTACTATTAATATTTGTGTTGGGGTTATTTTGTTCCTTCCCTTAATTGTATAACATTGGCAAAGCTAAGGTCAGTTTTGAATGAAAAAGTTGGTTTCGATGGATGTCTCGTAACGCTGCGTAAGTTATTAAATAAATTGGGCAACAAGTGGCAACTTTATTATTTTGTTCAATAGCGATGAGCTTGCTAACGCTACCTGTAGTTACGCACACAAGAGCGAGTGTCTATACACATCACAACTACAAGTATGGCTCACCCGCTTTCGTGAGATAAAACAACTATACCCATCTAAAAAGACGATAGTTTGCAGGAAAGGGGTTTTTTCTTCTTGTTCAAATAAAGAGCTGTTTTTAATATCTTTTTTTAAATACGACTTGATATCCATAAAAAAATCGTTTTAATAAACGCAC
The DNA here is from genome assembly GCA_030763345.1 of Mythimna separata. Taxonomy (NCBI): domain Eukaryota; kingdom Metazoa; phylum Arthropoda; class Insecta; order Lepidoptera; family Noctuidae; genus Mythimna; species Mythimna separata. The sequence continues at coordinate 1,973,223 of JAKKIA010000036.1, read as the reverse complement.
TTTAATAAATACTTATCCTAAATCCTGTACGAGTACATAAATCTACCGGATGCTATAAAGATAAACCAAAAAGCAATCACAGTGTGATTATAACTTTGGCAATTTTGAATCTGTGGACACAATAAACCTGGTGAAAATATCAGCTTATAGCTCAGCGCCTGCTAACTGGAACGTGACTACGAACTAGCTTTACAAGCTATAAATTTTAAAACACAAACATCGCTTATCTATAGCCTGATTTTCTGATCTATATACTCGTATATAAAAGGAGAAACTGACTGACTGACATTCAACGCACATCTAAAACTACTAGTAGACCCAGTAGTTTTTTGGAACGTGAAATTTTGCACACTTTTACGGCTTTCTTTTATAACATAGGCGAGCATTAAGAAAAGATTTTCCAAAGTTCACCCACTAAGGGGTAGAAACGGGACTCCAAAGTTTGCATAGAGAAACCTACTTTTACGCGGACAAAGCCACTGGCAAAAGCTTTATATTTCGATCAACTTTTTGATTAAGGTTATTTTTATTGTGCTTTCGAGTACAACATTGGCTAGTCTACACTGTCCTCACATATCTATACTTAAAATTGTTATATGGAAATATTGTAAAATCAATATTTTTTTTGGGGTGAAAACTATGTGATATAAAAACATTTTTGATTCTGAAGCTAGTTCATTCAACAAAGCAGGTCGTGTCCGTCACCCGGGACATCTCCTCTCAAGTGGCAAGAGCCTTAATAAACATCCCTTTACTTTAAATTTATTTCACGCCCTCTCCGTCGTAAGGAAAAAGTACTTTACAAAAATTTGTTCAAGCGCCGTAATTCCTGAATTTTTCACGAGATTTCCTTGGCTTTGAGAAGTAAATAAAGATGTTTATTTACTTGAGGCGCGGCTTCAAAGATTGTTTTACGGATTTACAGTCAGTCCTCATGCGATTAGCGCTTATTTGATAAAATAAACGAACCTCAGTTATACCTAGCTGCCATCGTAGAAGACGCTCTGGGCGTCGGAAGTCGCAGAGTGGTTCTCTGTCGTTGTAGGTGCGCGGGCTTATGGACGGTAAGCAATTTGTAAATCGCTATTTGATAAGGATCAGGCCTGATTCGACGCGTTACGTTCCATGCGCACGTGCACCTTAAAAAAATGTCATCATAACTGATAGGATCCACCAGAGCTGATGCCATCTAAGGGATTGTGTTGGAAAACAAAAGGCAACGGAAGAAACGCGGCTGGATTTAGTCAGTAAAAGTCTGACACTCCCTCTGGCTCCTCAGACTGGAAGGAGTTTTTGAAGAAAAGTTGTTATTGGCTTTGCCTGCGTGAAAGTAGAAAATTGTCCCAAGCGATACTCCCAGGACAAAAACTATCCTATGTACTATTCCAGGACACCGTCTAACCATATGCCCATCCGTTCAGCCGTTTATTTATTATATTCTTCTTTAATCGTGAAGAAGTAACAAACACACACAAAGCTACAAACTTCTCCCTTACTTATGTAAATGTGTAGTGTAATATCCCATCTTAAAAAAAGTAATATTGAGCTACATGTTTTATTGTCAGTAATCAGTTAGACTTTACTTTTAAACACAACTCCAGTTACAGTTATAATGAGTATCATCAAACTTAGATTTGCAAAAGTACTTCAATCTTTTCCTGAAAAATTGCGTCTAAAAAATGTTTCATATTTATTAAGAAGTTTTTTGTTCCATAAATATTAATCAGCCTTGATGAAAAGAGAATTATATTTTCCACTCGGTTCCAATTAGTGGCAGACATTATTAGGGTTCGGTTAGAAAGTTAATGAAATTGAAAGACAAAAGCAAGTATTTTACGTTTTTGTGTTTTATGACAATTTTAATGTCATTCATAAAATTCGTGAACCATTCATGCCCTTAGTTTTAATATAAAGTAGGTACTAATTAGCAGATTCTAAATTAAAAAAAATCTTGTATATTTTTGAATTACAGACATAATAACCAATGTTTAATAATCACACATTTTTTCTTAAAAATAAGGTTTTTAAGTTTTTTTTGTCAATATTTATGTAAAACGTTCATAAATAAAATGTTAAGTGCTAACAAAACTTCCACTTCATAGGAAGAAACGATCCTTTATTGATTTCTAAAATATAACCAAATTGGAAACTTCTTTTGGTTGAATTATATACCGTGAACATTAGTCCCAGCATTTTACGTATGAGGATGGTAGAACACTATTTCTAACAAAGTACATTTGTTAATGCAATGTAAACATGTTTAGTTATATTCGAAATCTTTGCCATAGAAGCGTGCGTATTTCCGTGTGTAGAATTTTAAATTAATCCGGTTGTATTTTTGTAATATTATATTTTCTTCCCTCAGAATTCCAAACCTTTGTCAATAGCACGAACACGCAATGTAGACAAAAACCTTCTAAAAACTGATTACACGTATATTATTTTATTATTACTGGTGAATAAATAGAATTGTTCTCATTTCATAGCATTAGTTCGCAACACGAAGTAGTTTCGTGTTCACCAGCGGAATAACAACCGGTAAAAGTTTCTGTATTTATAATTAAAATATTCAGCTTCACTTGGATTTCTATGTTTCCCAACAAAACGTTCCCGGAATTATTCGTTTACAACAATATTAATAAAAACTTCGCTGCGACTACAATGACTGGCTTGATATTTAGAATTATAATATATAAGTAATGGTAGGTAAATAAGTATGATTTTTCTGTTCAATCGTAGAAATCGCGAATTCGCGAAATTGTCCCGAACGCCGGCAATTTCCTTGGAATTTGACGACTACCACTAAAATTATGACTGACCGACTGACATTTCAACGCACATCTGAAACTACTGCAGCTAACAACTTGAAATTTTGCACAAAGCTTTGTTCTATATTGTAGACGAATACTAAGCAACATTTTTGGGAAATTCAAGTTGTAATTGGGTAAAGGGATCAAATAGCCACGTACGAATACAAATCGTTTCGTATCTAAAAGCAGAATTTGACTGACTAATATAGCAACGCACAGCTAAAATTAGGTACTGAGACTTGTGGAGCGTGAAGATTTACACAAAGTTTCATTTTATTACGTAGACGAACACTAAGACTAATTTCCATACTTCATCCCCTAAGAGGATGAAAAGGTGTCCAAAGTTTGTATGGAGAAACCTACGTTCACGCCGGCGATGCCAGTGGCAGACGATAGTTGACACTTCAAACCACACTTTTATTTCTACACTACGCACGCCCATACCGTCTCCGCATTTTACGCACGCAGATGGCGGAACACTCTTTCTAACAAAGTGCATTTGTTAATGCAAAGTAAACATGTTTAGTTATGTTCGGAATCTTTGCCCTAGAAGCGTGCGTCTTTCCGTCCTCAGAATTTTAATATGGCACCCGCCAAATACGTGAAAAGTATGGAATTTATACAAACAAGGGATTAGTATCACAATTTTAACGTGAACTCTTTGCCAGCTCACATAACGAGTCAAAGTATATGTCTACGCCATAGTAATAACGCACTAATCACAATAGATTTAGAGTCTTTTTTTGTTTGTGTTGATTTAACATTGTTTTATCAGAAAGCGATACGTAAGTCACTCGATATACACCAGCGACGACGAGGACGACGCTCCAGAGGTGACCGAGGTAGAGATGAGGGCGGTGGTACGAAGACTCAGTGTCAAGAACACCGCCCCAGGACCCGACGGCGTGCACGGGGTCCTGGCGTGTATGGGTCCTGGCCATGGAGGCTCTCGGGTCTCGATTGCGAGGGCTCTTTAGCGCATGCATGGAGAGAGGACAGTTCCCCCTTCGCTGGAAGACCGGGAAACTGGTCCTCATCGCGAAGCCGGGGCGCCCCGCGGATCGGATCGGCACATCGGTACCATGAGGTGCCCGCCTACCTCCGTCGTGTGATCGAGGCCTACCTGTCGGATAGGTTCATCATCTATCCCGGTCACCAGGGAGAGTGGAGACGGCGAGAGATGTCGTGCGGTGTTCCGCAGGGATCGGTACTAGGACCGCCCCTGTGGAACATCGGATACGACTACGTGCTGCACGGCGACCTCCCCGACGGGGTCAGCGTGGTCTGCTACGCAGACGACACGCTGGTCCTGGCACGGGGAGAGTCGTACCAGGCGGCGGCCGAAACAGCGACACGCGGGGTTGCGACAGTCGTGGAGAGGATCCAGCAACTGGGACTCAAGGTGGCATTGCACAAGTCCGAGGCCATGTGCTTTCATGGCCCTCGGAACGCGCCACCACCGGGTTCCCAGATAACGGTAGGGGGGGTCCACATCGGCGTCGGGTCGGCGATGAAGTACCTGGGACTCGTCCTCGACAGCCGGTGGACTTTCGAGGAGCATTTCCGACGTTTGGCCCCCAAACTGGACAGGTCTGGGGCCGCTCTGAAGCGGCTCCTGCCCAACCTAGGGGGTCCAGACGCCCCCTGCCGGAGGCTCTACGCGGGGATCGTTCGGTTCATGGCCCTTTACGGGGCGCCGGTTTGGGCGCCGTCGCTAGGTAAGCGACCGGCGGCCAAGCTGAACGCTTGCCAGAGGGTCATGGCCATCCGGATGGTGCGGGGATACCGCACGATCTCCCGCGAAGCGGCGAGCCTCCTCGCTGGCCTGCCACCGTGGGATCTGGAGGCAATAGTCCTTGCACGCATGCACGATTTGCGCGTGGAGATGCAACGCCGGGGCGAAACAAGCGCGGCATGGCGGACAGAGTTCCGGCGGGATCTCAGGGTGGCATGGCGACTGCGTCTGTCGCAACCCAGTGCTGGGCACGCCGTCATTGAGGCGGTTAGGCCCCTCTTTGAGGAGTGGTTGGAAAGAGGTCACGGCGTCCTCTCTTTCCGCATGACGCAGGTCCTCACCGGACACGGTAAGTTCGGGAGGTTCCTGCATCGAATCAAGCAGGAGAGGACGCCCGGGTGTCGCCACTGTGTGGACCGCCCGGAGGACACGGTGGAGCTCACGGTAGAAGTGTGCCCCGCTTGGGCGGAGCACCGCCGTGTCCTTGTGGAGGCTATCGGGAGCGGCGACCTCTCGCGCCGGGCCCTGGTTCAGGCCATGGTCTGGAGCGAGGAGGGTTGGCATGCGGTCGCCTCCTTCTGCGAAGCAGTAATGCTCGTGAAGGAGGCTGCTGACCGCGAGCGCGTGAGGGAACGGTCCTCACGCCGCCGCCGCCGAGATCCCGATCCCGATTTCCGACCACCGTAGGCGCGAGTTCGCGGACGGCGAGCACTGGGTAGTTCGCTGTCCGGCAGTCTGGAAATAATCTGGACCGAGTTCAGTCGTCAACGGCGCGTTCTGTTCCACGCGCGCCTCAAGGAGATGTCAGCAAACTGTAGGGGCCCGGTAGGGCCGAAGCCTCTGGGGTGAACATGTGGTATTCCTAACGGTTGATACCGAGTCCCCCCCAGAACGAAGGCAACGAAGGAACGGGGTAGGGGTTTAGTCAGTAAGAGTCTGACACGCCCACCCGCTCCGCCCAAGAGCGGGGGAAGTCATTCTGATGATTCCCCTACCAGAAAAAAAAAAAAAAGTCATTCGATATAAATAAACCCAATAAACGAGACTACAATTAGCTTCGCAACGTTACGCATCTAAATGGTCATTTCACATCACACTATCTACTAGAAATCAATTTGCGAACAGTTAAAACAGCCACTGAACTTCACTTGAAAAAGTCCGGCCAAAAAACTCGATTCGTTTATTGATTACACCTTGACTGATTGTGAAAGATTAAGGGTTGTTCACATCGAGACTCGCGCTTTTAGAGATAGCGATACAATATTTTTGGGGTGGATTTTAATCAAAAACTTTACTGCTCTGAATTTCAGTATTTGCTACTTTAATAGATTTTTATATAAAAGTCCACCTGCCTAAAGGCTGTCTTCCTACACTTTATTTGACTTAAAATAATCGTAATTCCTTTCTTTAATCAAATTAATTAAAAAAGATATTCCATATACGTATAATCTTTAAAAAGTAGTGTACACAAAACGAGACACAATAGTAAAACAATAACAGCTCGGTCTCATTGGACCGGTCGGGGATTTATGAATTAACGAGTACGTACTCGTAATTTAATAGAATTTATTTCTCATGCGATATCTTTCGATATCACTTTATAATAAAGGTTTATTTACTATGCGTTTCATTGTGGGTTTTGCCAACGTCGGCATCGTTTGGCATCTTTAAGCATCGTTACGTTTCATCGCTTCACGTTTTGGTGTGAACTTAACCTAACCGCGCACCGAAGAATCGGTCTGAAATTGAATTTATTCGGTCTTTGGTATCGGTGTTTCGTTTTTTATCAAGTGGGGAATCATCAAAATGACGTCTCCCGCTGTTATCTGGCATCGGCGTATGATTTCTTATTTTAGTTGCACCGTAGAGTGGTTTAAAGGCACCCCCCTTTTTTTAGGTGTGAAATTCTCTTATTACTTCTATAGGCACTGGGCGTCTAAAACTGTTACGGATTAAAACTTACTCCTGTTCCTTCTTTGCCATCGTTGGAGGGCCTCGAGGTCTATTTTCACATAACTCATTGCTCCTACGATCAAAACACTTTGCGTTGAAACAAAGAACCGTTGAGTGGTTTAATGGCACCCCTACGAATTTGATACGTTACAGAAATGTTATCTCCATTCCACAGCGAATATTAATGTTGCCGCCTGTGTACCTTAACTGTTGCATGAAGTTCAAATAAATAAATAAATGTTATGATAGCAAAATTTACCTTCATTTAAGATATGACATTAGAGACGTGGGGGTATGTTCTCAAATAAATATTACCTCTGCAGACATTAGGTACACTAAACATAACTCTCTCGTGTTTATGTTATCTACCTTCGTCATTTACGTTACGTATCTCTTTAGTAAAAGGATTTCATTTTGAAATTGAAGCTTGATGTTAAGGTGTTTAGTCCCTTGAACATCTGGCCGGAGTTAAATGGACACATAATATTCCATCCTAGGGGCAGCAGTACGATTATCTGAGCTTTTAATTCCGGTCAGCAGCGCCCGGATAGAGCCCCACTGACCTTTTAATGCATTTTATTTGGAAAATAATAATGGATTTAAATACGCTATGTACCTTCTGAAGAATACTTAACAGTATTTTTTTTGTGTAAACATATTTCTAAAGTTTGTTTGAAAGGAGTAAGTAAGGATAAGAAGTGAAAAAATATCATATCGTTAATTTTTTTTTTTTGCAAAAGTATTAGTTATATGAAAAATTGTTTGTTGCAAATGTTTTAGAGTTTATAATAAACATATACTTTTTTCAAACCTTAACTAAGCCTTTACCGACCAGAAGGCTTCAGAAAGTCACCGTTTTATGGCACTGATCAGCCGCTAGGGCCTTAAACCACAAGTTTAGATTGCGTCTTGAAGCAGATCTCTTTATTATACGAGACGTACCGCAGTGTATGAGCTGATAGTACGATTTCCTTGCAATATGCGAGAGAAGCTGACGATGTGTGACGTCACATAGCAATATACTGAATTGCTATATTTGCATGTTGGAATAACTATTCTGCTCTCGGAATTTAAAAAGCGATTGGTAACTTAAAAGTAGTTTTCTGTTAAAGAAATTTGGGATTTTATAGAAAATTTATATCAAATTTACATCTTCATAAATCTGTGAAATGGTGATAAAAAGTATCTTATAGCTTTCTCTAGGTCTAAGGGTCTGTTTCACCACCTTTTATTAAGTTTCCAATATCTTATTTGGCAGATAATTTCATACAAATTCTGTTCCATTTTTGAATTTACTCAAGAAGTAGTGGCTACTCGGACATTGTGAAACAGGCCCTAAGGCTATTATATCTATGTCTTAGCCGCAAAACCGATCTAAATTTTATTTAATTATTTTGAAACAAATACAGTAAAAAATTTATAGATATACAAATTGTGGGTTGCGTGATGCGGAAAGTTTCAAGCAATCTTATGTAAAAAAAATGAGATATCACTTTTTGGCTTTCGATATTTCGATTCTCCTATTCGGTCCTCGGATTCCTATTCGGTCGAGTTGGTATGTGTTGCAAGAATCACAAGTACATAAATATCTCCTGGTACAATCTTAATCGATATGTAAAATAAGTGACGTCTACCGGAAAATGATTGGCACGCTTCATAAAGTCGTCGATCGCTGCGAAGCGAAGGTTCACATTTGCATTTAAAGTAGTTTGCCCACAATACCGTATCATGCCATGACCGTATTAGGCAAGTATTAAGCGCGGAAAGAAATATGAGTAGGACTATCGTGTATCGGCACAAGCAAAATACTACTGTCCGATATGTTCCGTGTATGGCATATTACAATGAAAGTTGATGGAACGATATTGTTATAGATTTCAATGTCTTTATATATGTACACCGTGTGCCAGACGTCGACGTACAAACGAATACCGTGGATCCAGTACATGGTTCTGGACCCTAGTGGTGAAATTTTACATCGGCTTTTTTCTTGGAAAACATTGGTAGCGCAACGTTGTTGGCATCTATGCACACACACAATTACGTTAGTGAAACAATCAAAATACGTAAAAATTATAGGTAGCTAAAATAAACCTTGAATATTTCAGAATTAAAAATTGCGTATTTTCAAAATACTTCAAATCATTTATGAGATTATGTAATTGTAGACGCATAACTTCATGCCACCCTCAAGTGTCGCCATAAAAACCGCTCTTGTGCGTCTCGCATGTCTCACTAGGTCCACATTATGGAAGCCATTCCAATGCTGTGTATTCCAGTACGTGGCCGCCACTCCAGAACTTTCATTGACCAACTGTTCTGTGAGCTATGTGTCATTGGTGATTCTACAACCTTGATAGTTGTAGAAGTTCTTGCTGATTGTACCTTAATCTAAACTTGTTTAAAGTTTCAGGTGTAATCTCGTGGGCACCAGAACTGTTGATCAATTAGTTACTAAAGTTTAGTCAATGTTTCAACCTAAAACTTCGGTCTCTTATGGTTCACGTAATTACGTTATTGGAACGCACATTCAATACCCCTATGTATCACTAAATAAAAATAAAATGTTTACCTTTTTTATATAGGCAGGTATTGATGAGATGTAGGTAAACAGTAAAACTAAATAATATAATTAAAGATAAATAATATTCGTAATGAAAGAAAGAAAATGAATTTGGCGGCGCTTTCGTATTTAAATTAGTTTTCAAAAGATATCATAGATGGCGCTAGTTGTTTAGAGTGACGTGTTTCTTGCCTGCCACACGAAAGGTCGAGGTTAGATTTATCAGATTGAAGCTTCTATCAACAATAGATTGAAGTTACAGATTCGATTGACGTTGCTCAAAAGCCTTGACATTTATTTAACATAGCACAAGTCACACAATCACTAAAAGAATCTAAGCGATAAAAAAAGCATGAGAATAAAATTGGGGTCTTAATGTGGCCAGACAACTAGCACCTGACGCTAGTTTTTAACTGAATCTTAAACTGTAAGTCTGTGACGCATCAGCCGCTAGGTTCCTGACCCCGATTTCCAGCCAGCGTAGGCGTGGGCTTGCACACGGCGAGCAACGAGTAGCTCGCCGTCGGGCAATCCGGTCGTAAAAGCCGTCCGGACCAAGCCCAAGTCATCGACGGCGCGTAGCGCGCGACTTCAAGGAGACGTCAGCACAATCGTAGGGGCCCAGCAGTAAAAGTCTGATACGCTTGCCACCCTAGAGCAGGAGAAGCCATTGAATAACTTTCCGGGCAATTTTTTTTTTAAGATAATTTGTGTGTTTTCGGATACATTGCACACACAGTGATTTAGCATACAGACGAAGCAGCAATAAACGATAGCACGGCAATGTGCATCGTATCACTTGACTCGATTCCCTATAATTCCGTTCACGACCACACTCGACGCGATATGCAACAGTAACCATGTTATTGGCACTTCGACACCGCCGCACCGCACTGTCTGTGGAGTTAGATAAGGATGAAATTACGTCGTTGGTGTTGCTCGCTGATTTGCTTGAAATGGTCTTTGCTGATAATGATTTGACCCATCAAGTCATTCAAATTGAATGGTTGTTGTTGATCCCGAATTCACAAAAAACCTTCATTGAAGTAACTCATTGATCATTTAATTTAATTATTTGACAAAATTTGACATAATATCATCTCAAACTTTGTCAAAAATTATTATATTAAAAGTATCAAGTAAGTTGGTCTGATTATAAAAACAAATGTCTTCAAGACCAGAGTGAGGCTCCTAATAAACTACAGCGCGTCACCATAAGAAACTGCGTCTTTGCTTACCAGGTGGGATCGCAACCACGCACTAGTTTATGTCAATAAAAACAAAATATCAGTACAACGAAAAATAAAGGACATATCCTGTAAGTATGTATGAACTGCAGCTTTTGCGGTTCGATTTATTGTGCGAGTATAATGAGCAGATTCAATCCGACCGTAATCACAACGTTGTCACAATGATTTCTCTGTTTAATCGTATATTGTTGGAATGGGAGCTGAAATTCAAATAAATTAAGTCGAAAATAATAATGTTTGTAGCGTAGGGCTGTCACAGAATCAGTTGTGAATGTTTTAGCTGAAATATTCCTAAAACTGAGTGCTAGTCTGTTTTACGTTAACACGATTTAACGACCTATGACGTTCGGTACTACGATTGACTCGCTTCAAGCTCCTAATCAATTTGAGAGCCAAACGTAGTGAACGTTTCAATCGCGTTAACTTAAAAACAACTCACACTCGGCACTCTTGTAGTAACTGAATATCATGAAAAACAACGAATGCTTGAATATAATATGATATTCAAGCATTCGTTGTTTTTCAAAGGAAGGAAAATTTTCATTACATTAGAACAGAAAATATAAAAGAAAATCTTTATTCAGTAAAAAGGCTTTCTTCTATTTATCGTAGGTAATTACAGAAAAGTTTTATATACATAGAACGCTTGAATATTGCTTTATAATTATTATTTTAATTTTATACAATTAAATGTGGACTTTAATGGGTTTCTAATAAGTATCTATTTCTTACATTTTCTTGTTGCTCTCCGATATAAATAATGAAAGAATTTTTTCTTTGGGTGTGCCATAGGAGGGTAAAAAGTAACCTGCAACCTACCAAATATACACAAAAATATAAAATGGTCATGCCATTTCGGAGGAGTTAGATAACAAACACTGTGACACAAATTTCTTATATATTTATATTAGAAATTACCTACAATATTTGTTTGCTGTAAGTTTGTCAGCCCTTCAATGTGTTACAAAAAGCAAAACAATTTCGTGTCTTGTATACAGTAAATTAGTAAACACACATAATTGAATATTAAATACGGTCAGAGTGCGCACCAAATTATAACTAATGTTTGCGATTTAGCTTGTTATTGTTTAGGAAATTAGTGAGTCCTTATATGAGATACTTTTGTAATACTGTATAGAATGCTGAATTACGAAAGAATATTTAAATTATACAATTACAACCATTGATGAACCATTACAACTTGGTCACATTTTCTTCTTCTCTCTTTTTCTAAAATTGATATGACCTAGTGCTTGACTGCGATCCCACCTGATGGTAAGCAGTGGTGCAGTTGTTGATAAGTATTGAAGCGCGTTAATTTATTAAGAGCCGATTTACTCTAGCCTTGAAGACAGCAAAATTAATTACCGAGCAAGCGAAATATTCCAGTCCTTCGATTTACGCGGTATAAACGACGACGTGGCAAAATTAACGCTTACTTCGAACCGTAGTGGTGTAAACTACGTAAGGGTGGACACTCGCTATACGCTGGGTTTTCCGATGAACGGCAATGACGGAATCAAGTCATACCAAGTCTCTCTAATCACTCTCAATAAACTACGTGCAGAAGTTTGAGTGCGTATCAGTAATAATAGATACTAAAATGAGGTTAAAAAAAAACCAGCTTACGCTTAAACTAAGCATTGATAAAGAGATATTACCACTGAGCAAGATTAGGATATCAAAAGCCGTATTGCCCGGACTCGGGACAAAGCGAAAGAGAGCGGGTAAACGGTGACGCAACGCGATGACGTCATAGACAGTGGCTCAAGTGCGACTGTGAAGGAAGGCAAGCCTAAGGCCGCTTGTACACGGTAAGGAATTTTATTGTGTCTGCTACAGATAGGACAATTTATCATGTATTCAATACTTTTAACGGAATTGATTTTTTTCAGATCTAAGCACGAAATTGTTTCATAGTACCCCTACGTCTACCCCGCCCCCTATCACACCGTAGCAACTTCGTGCGTCGTGTCTAACGCTAGCAAGATATTTTCTTGGTCAGCGCCGACGCTGTGTAGAAACGATACGGATTCTTACATAGGCTCGGCGAATTTTCATTACGTGTACAAGCGGCCTTACACGCACTGCGACCACAGACACAAAGCATAGAGATTTAAATCTCTTAACACTATTAGATTCAAGAGATTTCCTCTTTTGCGGAGATTCGACGTTTTTTATTTGTAAAAACCATGGTAGGTTGGTAGTGTGAGTTTTCACTTTGTTAGCTGTTTCCATTTGTTTTTTAGAAAAAGAAGAGGATACTTTTAAAAAAAAAATCTAAACGTTATTACTGTATTTAATTACAATGCAAATAATATGTATGTATTTAGAAATATATAGTTAAGCACCTGTGTTTATCAGTCGTCTAGTATTCATAGCAAAAGCTCTGCTTAGTATGGGACTAGATGGCGTCGTGTTGAAGTTGTGGAATATTATTATTAATAATACTTCACCCGTGTTGCCTAACAGATCGTTGAATTGAACGGCTTTGTGAAATGGGGGATTATTGACGTTCAGATAATATTTACCTGTGATTTTAGACTTTCCTCTACCATTTCTATTTGGCTTCGCACGGTTTGCAGTTTCGCACATACCATTTACATTTGTTTAGAATAAAGAAACGTTTTATTTAAAACTGGAATACAGAAAAAGTATACAAAGCGTTTCATTTAAAAATAGATGCCTTTGGTATTCTAGTAACTACAACAGTTCTATATATAAAATTATTTTAATAAAGCAATCCCTGATTTTTGTATATCTATGTTACTTGTTTCTATTTCTGTGCTGAGGTTTTAATTAAATGCGAAATGAGCTCAACGTTGTTCGTTTTTATGTTAAAAAATAAAAGTATTTTTAGAAGTATTAACGGGTACGAGGTGGATATTTTATCCCTACGTAAAACGTTTTGGGAATACATTTGTTGTGTGTAACAGATTATACCTAAGTTTGTAGTTGTGAGCGTTTAAACTAATGTAATATTTCATTCTGTTTCAGGTACGTACTATTTTCTATCAAAATGGAGGTTTAACAATTTAGAGGTAAGGATAATCGGAGGAAGATGTGACGCCCCTCTTGCCACTCCTCAAAGGGGGGGATTTACCGCCAAAATTATAGGGTGTCCAATCATACAATGCTTTGAATCAAGTTATTATCCTGAAACTATTTTTTTTGTTAGCTTATTCTATGGGCAAAAGCTTCCCTCCACTGTTCCCATCTTTCGCGGGCCCGCGCTTCCTCTTGCCAATTCTAGCGGAATCCGTCCAATTCATCGCGCCATCTCCTTCGTGATCTCTGTTGGGGCCTGACAGGGTCGACGCCTGCCTGGGGCCCTGGTTCGAACCAAAGAGAACCCTGGGACCCTGGAATTAAGATAAAGAAGGAATAAGAGTGGGTTTTTGTCTGTAGAAGTCTGACACGAAGAGCGGGAGAAGTCATATTGATGATTTCCCACCTTAGAAAAAATCTGTTTCGTGTTCGGTCGCGATCCTGTCACACTATTTCAGGGCACTAATTATGTTAATTAAAACCAATTAAGTGTTAGTGGTATGTACTGTTCCCCTGAAAGTTCATCTCCGGGAACTTTATCAAATGCGACCCGAAGCCGCTTCTCGTAAATTTACTTTGTGTTTGAGTTCCTACTGAGAGTGATTAATGACGGGGTAACAACAACACGCAAGTATTAATTGTAGAATAAATGTTCATTGTGAAGTTATTTTGAGTTTATTATTTCTCTAATTTTTGTTCCTGGAACCAATAGAACTGAGTCTGTTTTTGACTTTGCTATGAATCACAAAGTGTTGCAGAAAAATTAAATAAACCCAGCTTTTGAAGGAATATTTTTATAGATAAACTGAGCAAAGTTCTCATCCTCTTAACGCGATCCATTTTACGACCTAACCCGAGCTGTTAAAGGGATGGAGCTATATAGAGTGGAACATAAAGGGTTTGTGTCAGAAATTGTCTGACACGTCCTCTTACTCCACCCGGATCAGCAGAAGTTATTTGATTATTTAAAACCACACAAAAAAGATAAGTACAGTTGTTTTATCTCACGAAAGCGGGTGAGCCATATTTGTAGTTGTGATGTGTATAGATACTCGCTTTTGTGTGCGTAACTACAGGTAGCGTTAGCAAGCTCATCGCTATTGAACAAAATAATAAAGTTATTATATTTTTGCTATTTATAGATAACACATGGTACAATAAAATAAACACGTTTTTTCCTTTCGGTTATTATTTTATATATTCTGTTATATTATATATACCTACGGTTATTTTTGTCTCCATAACTGGATATCATGCCGTTCAACTAATAATTTCCTATTGTTATCGGTTTTACGCCACTTGTTGCCCAATTGATTTAATAACTTACGCAGCGTTGCGAGACATCTATCGAAAATCATCGAAACCAACTTTTTCATTCAAAACTGACCTTAGCTTTGCCAATGTTATACAATTTAGGGAAGGAACGAAATAACCCCAACACAAGTATTAATAATAAATTACTGGGACTGTTTCATTAATACTTGTAATGTAACCGTTTGAGACCAAATAAACAATTTATTTATTTTGTTTGACTTAATGTTGGAATTTGTTTTTGTACCTACGATATGAAAATTTTGTATTGTGCTTCGTACAACGTCAGCTGTAAATCCACCTTTATTTTCTCTCTGTCTTCGGTTTTTCATGGGTGACATAAAATTCGAAGACTTGCGACATCTCTTCCTTCTTTTATTAGTTTTTTGCACTGTTCTTTCACTTACCCCCGTCGCTGCTGCAGTGCATTTTGTAATATTACGCAAATATGATAAATCACAATTTGGTTCTCGATGAAGTTCCGTGAATTAATATTCTTCTTTGAACAAATTATAAATATTTGCAATCATTTGACGAGCCTAAAATAAACAATACAGTTATAAAATTGTTTAACATGTTGATATGTTGTGGTGGTGGAACACAATCAAACGGACCAGATACTTTTTCAATAGCTTATTCTCACCACTAATATAGTTAACACAGCAAAAGAGCGTGGCGTCTGTCATCTGTGAGCGAAGCGGACTGACAGGCGCAGGTGCGCGCGTCGATGCTCCTTCGATGGTTTTGTGGTTACCGTGGTTACGCCACATAAATAATCTCCTGAACGCCCTGATTGCTCAGGAACCGAAATTCAATTTTTTTTTATGTAGCAGTAAAGAAACTGTGTAAAATTCTCTAGTTCGTAAGTTGTTGGCTAGCTATACGCTTTGATCCATACTGTAAGTATAGCTAGTAATTGAAATAAATAAATACATTCATATATTACACACAACATAAATACACACCAAACATGAACATTAACCTTCGGTATGCCTGGTAGGGTCCCTCAGACCCACCTGTGTACTTAAAGCGCTGTATTTCCTTTGAATTCGAATTTCGTGCCTATCCGCATTTAGTAGCTGGCCGTTATGAATTGCTAGACGCCCGCCGCCCGCTTCCTCAGCCCGGAGCGCGCTCCCGTGGTAGTAAGACATACTTAGAGTTCGTGCGGGTCTCACGGACCCGACCAGGCATACGACGTGACGTTTTTATGTAAGAATTTGTTGTCTGCGTTTTTGGAAATTGAAGTTATTTTTGATATAAAATATTATATTTTTTTACATTATTTTAGATTTAAAAGGGAATCTTACTAATATTATCATCGCACAGATGCGATGATAATATTAGTAGTTTATTACACGATGCGATTGAAGATGATGACGTAATTTTCTATTCAAGTGGAGAAGCATCTGATTCACAGGTTGAAAACCATGTTTTTTTTTATTAGGCTAAATTATGCAAAAGCTCAATTGTCCAGAAAATAAGTATAGTCGAAGAAGTTTCATAAAATACTTGGGACTTACACTGATCGATCAACATTTGCAGTCAAAAAAACAACGATTGCCTATCTATAGCCATTTAGGTACCCAAGATGACTCACCATTGAAAAAATCGAATCCTGGTATGAAACGCAGATGTTACGTGTGCCCAGTCAAAAAAGATCACAAAACGCAATATATTTGTGAGACTTGTAAGAGTCATTTATGTCTAGATCATGCGATTTTCCAATGTGAAACTTGCTTTAGAACCAAAGTCCTGGAAAATATTGATAGAACCGATGGAGACTGATTATTGTTTAGTAATTAATGAGTATATAGAATTGCCTTATATGTTTCAAAACTCTGATTGAGATCTCTTTAGTTTTTAATAAGTACAGTGTGTTATTATAGTAACGTAAGTTTAAAAACCTTTAAAAACACTGCCAAAGTTTAATTGAAAAAATAATAATTAAAAGTTGTTGAATTGCAATATTTTTTCATTTTATTTTCTAATATACAACTCTAGTAAAAATATTGATATTATTTGATAACATATTTATCCATAAATATAGGAGGGATGAAATTTAGGAGGGATGAAATGCATGTTACTAAAAGAGTTATGAATTTACATGTGGACGGATGGAGAGGAAGAGGGAGGCCAAAGAAACGATGGATGGACTGTGTGAAGACTGATATGAAAGAAAAGGGAGTCAGTGATGTTATGACGGGTGACAGGACAGAATGGAAGAAAAAAACATGTTGCGCCGACCCCAAGTAATATGGGATAAGGGCAGGAAGAAGAAGATTTATCCATAAATATTTGGGAAATTACAAGTTGAAAATCCGGGTCTGATAGACCCACCAGGCATATCATGTAACTTTTTGCTACCAGGCATACCGAAGGTTAAGTTGCCTTATCGCACTGCGAACAACTTTCCTCCGTTTCTTCATACCTTGCATGCTGACGGTACTCGATAAATTATTTTGACGCGGACCAAGAAGCACTACTGACTCAGCCGGCGACGCGGCCGCGACTGAGCGCTCCCGAGCTTACGCACACAAAGACAGTGTGCATGTACACTTACACACACAAGTATGGGTCACCCGCTTTCGTGAGATAAAACATCTATACTGAAAGCAACTTTTATTGAAATATATACTATTTTGAAAAACTAATAGCTCTATTTTAATGTGTTTTTTTATTTCTGCGCATATAAAACATTTATAACAAGTGTGATATACCAAGTACTATTTAGGTAACACACCAAAAACCGGTGCAAATGGAAATACCAAACACTTTTTCACATTTTTCCTCAGAACTCTAAACATAAATCACTGTGACAAGTCGAGAAAAAACTCGCTGAAAGAATTTCACAATCGTAAGACCGTTTTCACATTATCCGATCCGATATCGGTATCGGACGCCGATACGATATCGGGGTAAGTAAAATGTATGAAATGCTGTGCTCCGATATCCGATATCGGGTCGGACAATATTTATTTATTTATTGTAACTTAATGCACATTGTACAAAGGCGGACTTAATGCCATAGGCATTATCTACCAGTCAACCTTAGGGTGGTGCAGAAACATTGTGTAGTAGGTGCAACTTACGTAAAACAAATAGAAAAAAAACGAATACAATCATAAAAATACATACTTATATAAATACATACATATAACAACAACTTATCGCTGTGATGATTCTACCAACTTCTTGCGAATGTGTTCACGTGCCATTATTTTAAAGGAGAGGCGACTGGTTGCCATCCTGATGTTCAACGGGAGCGCGTTCCAAAGAAATATCGCCTGTACGAAGAAGGAGGACTTAATTAACCCAGAGCGATGCGAGGGACACCGCAGCAAACGATTATTCGATTCGATTCGATTCGATGTATGAGATATGTACCTGTCTTTCATATTCAATATGAAAGACAGGTACATATCTCATACATTTACCTTACCCCGATATCGTATCGGCGTCCGATACCGATATCGGATCGGAAAATGTGAAAACGGTCTAATACCACCTCGATTTTGATAATTCTAGGATAATACTTTTAAAACGACTTCCTCAAGTCCCCTAAATTCTTTTTGTCGCTCTTTAGGGTAGTAACTATTTAGTAATCTGTGCTTTAGGTAACCGGATGATGCCGTATTATGTGTAAAGTTCACACTGGTAAGGTTCAACCTAGTTTCTTTCGCTAATTAATGTTCAAAATTGGGGTCTTTAATTCACGGATAACTTTTTGGTTTATGGACTAATTAAGATGATTCTTTTTGTGTGATCCCAATACTAAAAGAATACAGGAGGTTTACGCCACCCTAGAGCGGGAAAAAACACCTTAGTTTTAGTGGAATACAGTAGCTAATAACTGAGAAACTTATACTTTTTGAAAAAAAAACAAAACCAATTAAAATTGTTTTTATTAAGCGCTGGAAATGAAAATAATAGTAATACGATTATAATTTTGTGAATTATTTCACAAATTTGGCACTATTTTGCGAATTTATTCGAATAGTTACTAAACTACACGGACAATCCAGCACTGTTATTCAAGTTGTGATTAATTTGACCAGTGAATTTTGTAACTATACATGCCTGTGTGTTGTCATGTGTACGAAAATGAAGAGAAGCGTTAAATTGGATTAAACCGAACTAAAATTT
The DNA here is from genome assembly GCA_030763345.1 of Mythimna separata. Lineage (NCBI taxonomy): Eukaryota > Metazoa > Arthropoda > Insecta > Lepidoptera > Noctuidae > Mythimna > Mythimna separata. The sequence continues at coordinate 1,954,407 of JAKKIA010000036.1, read as the reverse complement.
GGCAGTAGGTGTTGTTAAAACAATAAACAAAGTTAGTGCTAGAAATAAATAATTAACTATCATCAGTTTAACACATTTGTGGGCACCTTGGAATCACTGTAATAAGACTGGGTACCATAGTCTATAAATAGCAAGTGCGAAATAGTTTCCTCCAGCATAACGTAGAGTTCTGGTAAAAGTATCTTTTTATTATGCATAGGCTCGCGTTGACCATTATCGCACTTGATGGTAAGCGATGATGTGGCCGACGATGGAGCACGATTGTCTAGAAGTAAATTATTTACCCTTAATTTAAAACCGAGTTCAATAAAGCGAAAATTAAAAAAAAGGTTACTTACTGATCGCTTACTGATTATTATAATATTAGGGTCTCATAAATATGTCATATTTCACAACATTTTTGAGATCGGAATAACAAATTGCCTTATAATATCATCGTTTACTTAGTCTGATGATTAGTTTGTCGCGCACCAGTCACGTTATTGACTATGTGACACATCTGTCATATCAGACACTTATTCAACCTTCACGTGATTTATGGAATTACTATAATAACTGCTGTCGCTTTCGCACGCGTGCTTATACGTCTTCGCCCGCGTGGTTCCGTGCCGTGCGAACATACTCCCGAAATATCGTATCCAAAGTGCCATTCCAGGACATGGTCCACTCGTGTACCAAGTATTATCGCAATTCGTTCAGCCGCTCGAGTGTGAAGAAGTAACAAACACACACGACCCTCACAAAGTTCTGAATTGGTAGAGAGCTTTGCCCAAGAAAAAAATATCATGTACACAGACATAAAGTACCACGTATTATAGCTTAGAATTATGGCTTTACAATAGTTTAAGTTTTATGATCAGAAAAGAAGCGAGAGACACTATAAATAACATCCAACAAATACCATAATTGTCATTCAAAATGTGACCATTTTGAATAACAATTATGTCGCTATAGTAACTCGTTACGTTACACACCAAGGATCTTGTATACCCTACGTACTAACTGCATTAATTACGAAGCAATATTATAGATTCTAAAGTGTACTTTATTTTCATTGCCGTGAAGTTCATAATTTTTATTCACAAGCAAAAGGGAAAAAATGTACCCAGCAAGACAACGAGAAAGAGGTAGCGTGTCCCTTTCTTACTAGTATATAGACACTAGTAGAAAGAGGTAATACGTTTCGGTGCGTTTTTGAAATTGACGTAATCAATCCAGATAGTATAAAAAATATCTGTGACTACACAGACAGTTTTGACAGTTTAGTTTAAAAAGCAGAAACGCCATAACAACTTTAACACGTTTGGATTCACACTCGTGAAAATATGGTCGATTCTTAATATGTAGCGTGTATCATCAAGACGCGTGGCAGTTCGAAAAGTGTTGTTGGCGATAGTCGTGAAATCGTTAACCTTTTAAAGGTTAACGATTACTACCTTAACGACGAACCTTAGCAATACAATTCTGGTATTGAGGAGTGGCCGCCACTCCAGAACCTTCCGTCCCCATCGACCATCCGTTCTACGAGCAATGTGCCCTGTCCACTACCACTTAAGTTTGGTGACTCTTCGGGCTATGTCGGTAGCCTTGGTTCTCTTGCGGATAACTTCATTTCTGATGTGATCACGCAAGGAAACTCCCGAGCATAGCCCTTTCCATTGCTTTTTGGGTGACTATAAGTCATCTGATGAGGCCCATTATGAGCGACAACATTTCCGAGCCATATGTCATCACTGGCAACACACACTGGTCATACACTTTCGTCTTCAGACACTGTGGTATGTTGGACGAGAAAATACCGTGCAGCTTCCCAAACGCCACCCGGCCGAGTCGGATTCGACAATTGACCTCTTTCTCGAAGCCAACCTACCCAACTGGACCGTCTGTCCTAGGTAGACGTAGTCATCCACAACTTCGAGTGTAGAGTCCCCGACCTTGGTAGGAGTGGGTGCTACATCGATATTTACCATGACTTTGATTTTATCCATGTTCATTTTAAGTCCCACTCTTTCGGAAGCTCTACTGAGATCTCCGAGCATTGTACTGAGCTACTCCTTAGTCTCAGCCAAGACTACTATGTCATCGGCAAATCGAAGGTGAGTGATGTACTCGCCGTTGACATTAATGCCTCGCCCTCTCCATTCCAGAACCTTGAAACATCCTCTAATGCGTCTCCCTGCCTCACACCCCGCTGTAAGAGGATAGGTTTCGAGGTCTGCTCCTGAAGTCGGACAGACGTGGTGGCGTTTTCGTACAAACATTTCAGCACTTCGATGTACCGATAGTCAATCTGGCACCGTTTGAGAGACGGCACTGCACTACAGCCCAAGTCTCGATCGAATCAAAGGCTTTCTCGTAGTCCACAAACGCTAAGCAGAGAGGCTGGTTATACTTCTCCGTCTTCTGTATAACCTGCCGCAGCGTATGTTTGTGGTTCACGGTGTTTGTACTGAAGCCTTTTCGAAAATCGGCTTGTTCGGGAGGCTGGAAGTCGTCGAACCTGCACGCTAGACGATTCGTGATGACTCTGGAAAACAACTTGTAGACATGGCTCAGAAGTGAGATGGGCCTGTAGTTCTTAAGCAGAGCATTGTCGCCCTTCTTACAGAATAGTACCACCACTCCTCTGTTCCATGCCTGTGGCGTTTTTCCCTCGCGTATGACGGAATCAAATAGCTTCTGTAGGGCCTTAAGGATCGGTTTTCTACCCACCTTCAGAAGTTCGACTGTAATTCCGTCCTCACCCAGCGCCTTGTTGTTTTTGAGCTGCTTCAGAGCCATCCTAATCTCTTCTCGGTATACACTCTTCGGTATAGTGTAGGGTCAATCTAGCTTTTGGGTCGTTCGCTAGATTTACCGTGGGTTTAGAGATAGACGTGTATAACTGTCCATAGAATGCCTCTATCTCTCCCAGGAGCTCGGATTTGACATCCATCGTCAGTCTTCAGTTTCGTGAGCTGACTCTGCCTAATAGACAGATCTCTCACAAAGACTTTGGAGCCCTTATTCCGCTCTATCGCGTCCTTAACTCTTTCGGAATTAAAGTCGCGAAGATCGCATTTTAAGGACTTCAAAATCGGTCTATTGAGCTGCCGGTATCCGCATCGTCTGAAGATTGCAAAATCATCTCGCGCCTCTTCCTCATGAGCTCGAGAGTTTTATTAGACAGCTTCTTGTTCCTATTTCTACGGTGGGTCTTGAAAAACTTATACTCAACCGTACCGGAAGACGTAGCGTTGGAAGGCCCCCCACAAGGTGGACCGACGACCTGGCGAGGGTGCGAGAATCCGATGAATGCGAGACGCACAGGACCGGTCGCTGTGGCGACGCTTAGGGGAGGCCTATGTCCAGCAGTGGAAGTCTTTCGGCTGATATGATGATGATGATTCAGGAGTGTTTTATATTTTTGTCTGACCTTTAGGCGTACTACAGATAAGCACAGTACCTATTTGTCTTATGCGTGTATCCAAACGTAGATTTGATTACAAATCAACCATGATTGCAATGACAGCAAACGACCCAAAAAACAATTAACGCACATATTTTTTTGAGATTTTTTCTCGCTTCCTCTAGAGAAATGTAATTGATGCAATATATTTTTATTTATTTTAGAAGTAATTTTCATATAATAATAATTAATGTACATTATAAATTCTAAAATTGGGCAGGATCCGGCCATGTCATTTAAGTTTAGAAAATGCAAATGCAATAATGTATCATATACGTAACGTGGCTAATATACATTGATCAAATTAAAAATGTTCGCATAATTTTCATAAATTACACGTTGAACTTTTTAATGAAAATTAAAAGTTGTACCTTTGCCGACGACGGTAGATATTCGTAATAACGAAAAGCCTTGCAATGAAGTTAAAAGGCGAGCTTGCTATTGAATTCCACAGAGTGCTAATTAACTATTGCGATTCATTTTGCGGTAACACATAATTGCTTGATTAAAATTTAATTGATTGGTTACCTTAGTACGTCTGTTACGCCATGTTGTAATTAGTATTTTTAATATGATATTTATTTATATATACCTACCTTTTATTATCTAAGCGGAAGAATAGACAATTATGCAGAAAAGAGATAAAATAATTAAAAAAAAAAAATGTTCGAGTTGGGGTGCCCTCAAATCGTAAGGTAAGGCGTGGTCGACGGAGCCCCGCTGCGCGGGGCTCCTACTTCTGGGTGGTTTAAAAAAAATAACCTCGAAGGAGGTAACGGGGTCTATGTTCGCTCGCTTCGCTCGCTCACTACGACCCCGCCACCTCCTTCTAACCTAACCTGTCCGAGTCGGGGTGCCTCTAAGTCGCTTGCATCTTAAGTTATTCTGGTAACCGAAGAGTGAAACGAGTGACAGTGACACAGACACTTACTTGGCGACTTTTTTTTGTTAAGCCCCAAGCCCTACCAGCTTTGGCCCTTTTTAGTCCCCATATCCTGCGACACTAAACTAAAGTCAAGCCGTATTATTATGGCAATCGTAACTATGCCAAGTAAAGTTCTGCCATGTTAAAAGTATGCCGTTGCAAATTCGGACATATAAATATTCTGCCAATCAATAGTTATGCAGCATAATTTTTATGCTTTAAAAATATTCGATTAAAGAAGATTATGCCAAGTGTGTTATGCCAAATGAAATTCGGAGTATCAAGATTCTGCCAAATAGAAGGTACCTGGTTGGGTCAAATGTTGCAAATGAATTTTAAAGTAGTTACCGAATAGTTAGGAAGCCGACCCCAATGTAGTTGGGAAAAGACTAAGCAGATGATGATGATTGAGCAAAAATTTTTCACTATATTTTAGGTTAGGTTACAAACTAAACAAGAAATCCAATGAAACTCAATAGTAATTTAACTAAAATTACTATTGAGTTTCATTGGATTTCTTGTTTAGTTTGTTTGTGGATTTCCAATGAAACTCAATAGTAATTTTAGTGAAAAATTTTTGCTCAATCATCATCATCTGCTTAGTCTTTTCCCAACTACATTGGGGTCGGCTTCCTAACTATTCGGTAACTACTTTAAAATTCATTTGCAACATTTGACCCAACCAGGTACCTTCTATTTGGCAGAATCTTGATACTCCGAATTTCATTTGGCATAACACACTTGGCATAATCTTCTTTAATCGAATATTTTTAAAGCATAAAAATTATGCTGCATAACTATTGATTGGCAGAATATTTATATGTCCGAATTTGCAACGGCATACTTTTAACATGGCAGAACTTTACTTGGCATAGTTACGATTGCCATAATAATACGGCTTGACTTTAGTTTAGTGTCGCAGGATATGGGGACTAAAAAGGGCCAAAGCTGGTAGGGCTTGGGGCTTAACAAAAAAAAGTCGCCAAGTAAGTGTCTGTGTCACTGTCACTCGTTTCACTCTTCGGTTACCAGAATAACTTAAGATGCAAGCGACTTAGAGGCACCCCGACTCGGACAGGTTAGGTTAGAAGGAGGTGGCGGGGTCGTAGTGAGCGAGCGAAGCGAGCGAACATAGACCCCGTTACCTCCTTCGAGGTTATTTTTTTTAAACCACCCAGAAGTAGGAGCCCCGCGCAGCGGGGCTCCTTCGACCACGCCTTACCTTACGATTTGAGGGCACCCCAACTCGAACATTTTTTTTTAAACCACCCAGAAGTAGGAGCCCGTCGACTACGCCTTTTAAGCAATTTTTCGAATCGCCGCAAAACCGACTTTACGTAGTCTTGTTTGGCCTACCATTAGAGTGTAATTTAAAATAGCGTAGGCGCGAAGGGGTAGGGCGGCTCCAAAGCTGAGGAGCAGGTGATTTGAAGGCCACGTGTGAGGCTAGCCGGCCAAGCCGGTCAGCAAGCCGAAACTGCGGTGGTGAGCGTTGAAACCTGTGGTTGAAACCATCTGCGATGTTAAGCTCGCGTGGGGCCGTCCAAACCCCGCAGCGTCGGAGCCGTGGCAGAACGACGCTTGCTGCATGCTGCATGCCTGCTTGCATAATGCATGCCAGTTTGCATGCTGAATGTCTGGTTGCGTGCTGCATGCCTTTGTATGTTGCCTGCCTGTATGCATGCTGCATGTCTGTATGCATGCTACATGCTTGCTTGCATTTTGCATGCCTGTCACCAAGCAGCATGCCTGCTACATGCTCAAACAATTAATGTAACTGTCGTAAATTCGTGGCGAAAAAAATTAATAAATATACTGACTGCGAATCTTTTGCGATTTGATGGTTCTGCTTTTCAATTATTATGGCCATGAAAATTATGCCTAAAGATGATTCGGACTTACAAAATTATGAGTTTCGAATTTATGATAAGTGAGTGTATGCCAAACAACTTTCTGCGAAATGAAGATTATGCTATGCGTTGTTATGCAAAATAATATTATGACGATAAAAGTTCTGCTTTAAAAGGTAGACCCGACCCAACCACATACATAAAACATTGCAAGTTAAAGAAAAACGTGTTAAAAAAGCGAAGGCATATCACCATTAACCGTTCCCAAGTCATTCCGCGTCATTACCGCGAGCTACTTTACACATCTCGTTACCAACAGAATAGGCTGAAACTTTTTAAACCCAACTGCCGCCTGAAGTCGATATAACGAGAATTAAGTATTGATACGTGCCCGAGCTTGGAGAGCCTATACAAGATTTGCGTGCACAACCGCCAGTAAAGAAAATTCACGAGGCGGTACTGAGAGGAATTATGTTCGATGTAATGTTATATTACCGAACACTTTATGTATGACGCACGAGTCTATAAAGCGATGTTTCAGAAATATAGAAATACATAAAAATCAGTCAGGCCGTTTCGTATGAAATCGATAACAAACCTTGTGTTAAAAGATTTTTATACAGTAGGTTAAGGATTTTGAACAAGGAGTAAGGATGATAACAATTTCATAAATTAGACAGTAGATACTACATTGAAAAATTATGGGTAGACCTGCCTTGTATTGTGATTCTAAACCTTTGAAAAAAAAAACGACACTACAAGATACTGAAAATCTCGTTGTGTGAACATATAAAGTTATTGGAGTGTAACCATCTCGTACTAAATTCTCTAGAGATCAGATGGAAGTAGAATGGATCACTTTATTACTCGGGGGATGTTAACACAGAGAAAAGGTGTATAGGTCAGCTGTAATGTACAATTGTACATTATGCATACATAATGTTAATTGTATGACACGAACAATAGAAAGAGATTTTGAAAACGAACCTGTATATTTTAGGAACGTACGTGGAGTTTTTGTGTTTAATTTTTTTAATCAGGATTGTAACTAAACACGCAACGAAAATTTTACTAAAAACTTTAAACACATCGCGCCGCTGCTGCATTCAGGTAGACCATGTCCTGGAATTAGCACATAATATTTATTATTTTTATCCCGGAACTATCTTTCCTTTGGACAATTTTCTACTTTAACTTGGGTGAAAGCGCTAGTCAGTAGGTAATAAAAAATCAGTCTGTAAAAAAAGGTTCATGCTAAAAGTATAAATAACTACATAAGTGCCACTTATAGTTTCTAAGGTAATATTGTATTCTTGCTATAGAGCTATGAATTCTGTTAATTTTATGTTAAATAGCTGCACCTTAGGGTCCATGGTCATGTAATCGTTAATTATTTATTTTAATTAATTATAACAGTTAAACCACCAATTACAGTAAGTAAACAAAAATAATTAAAATTAAAAACTTCACATGTACATCAATCTCTCTCACAATACTTCTGACATGTCAATAAAATCATCTTCCATTCATCCGCAAAGTTCATTGTAGGCAATAAATAAAGTACACATAGTACACAACTGTTACATCGTACTTCCAATGCTTTTATCATGTTAACAATCGAGTTCTGTAATAACTTACAGATTCAATTTGCTCATCATCTCGATTTATGTACAAGATGGAGTCCGAGGGATCGTATATTTTTATTGGTTAAGGAAGAATGGGCTCCACAATCAATTGTGTTTGTTTGTGAAGTGGATTGAGCTAAGAATAATAATATAGTCTAAATTGTTTTTACAAGCTTTAGATATATTAGCTTGATTTGTTTGTAAGAGTGAGGTAGTTCCGAGATGTTTTAACAATCGAAAGGATAAAATACCATCGAGTCAACCATCGACTAGCCGTCGCGTTCTACAAAATAGTTGAGATTTTTTGCGATTGTTTCGAGAGAACGGAATCGATTGCTAGTTTTCTATTGTTTATGTGAAGTGACTGATTTCTCTGTCACTCGAAAATCTCTAACCATCGCGTCAGTAGCAATAAGAGACCGGCAGGCTGATTATGTATCTTGCAAAAGCCAAGCGATAGCAAAAATTGCACGAAAATTGCTCTTCAATCGCTAATTCGTATTACGTATTAGCGAAAACCACGCGATAGCAATCTAGCGACAGTGCTGCCTCTATGGAGCAATCGACTAACTAAAATGTGCATTGTTGCACTCGAATCCCTAGCGATAGCGTTTTACTTCGTATTACGTATGGTTTTTGACAGCGATGCGACAGCGATCGGCAAGCAAATTTAGCTGTCAAATTGCGTTAACCATTTCTTTGATTGTTGATCGCTTGCTTATCGCTCTCTGATTGCCAATAGAAATTAGCTTTCTATATCGAGTATTTTATTAGTTAAATTGTGTAGTTATATCTGCAGCGTGTGTTTAATTAACATTTCAACTTATTGGGTGTGCTTTAAAAGACTTTATTCAGTGCCAACATATTATACATTTGCCTATCTTGACATAGCAGTAGAATATCGTTTGGAGTTCAAGTAAACACTGATTTCATTCCTTTATCCATCTTATGGTCGACACAAAGCTATTTTTAATAAAGTTCAAGTGGATTGAAGTGAATTTTAAGTTACAACTTTTTTTTTCTTTTCCAAAACAATGACACCTGTTCGACATCTTTAAATGGCTGTAAGTTTTTAGGGTTCCGTAGCCAATTGGCAAAAACTGAACCCTTATAGTTTCGCCATGTCTGTCCGTCCGCCCTCGCTTAATTTCTGTAACCGTTAGCTCTAGAAAGCTAAAATTTGGTACCAATATGTATGTCAATCACGCCAACAAAGTGCAAAAATAAAAATTGGAAAAAAATGTTTTATTAGGGTAGGGTATAACGTGTGATTTATATTGTTGGATAGGTATTCAAAAATGAATAGGGGTTTACTAAAATAAAATTTTGATAATATCAATAATTTCGGACATAACCCCCTCTAACTTTTGAACCATAAGTTTAGAAAATATGAAAAAAATCTGGAAAGTTAAGCTTTATAAAGACTTTCTAGGAAAATTATTTTGAACCTGATGGGACTAACAGTTTTTGAAAAGTTGGGTACACTTATTGTGACGGACGGGAAACTACGGAACTTACCTAACCTACACTGAGCGTGGCCCGACACGCTCTTGGCCGATTTTTAACTCGTAGTTTGACAATAAATTAGTTCTCCAAATTGTTACTCAATTGCTGTTGGCGCTAGGGTCGCAGCAATAAGTGCATAGTAACAATCGGCGAACGATCAGCAATCCATTTTTAGATAATACGGATCTTTTTGACGTTAAGCGATTGATCGCGCGTCGACTGCGCGATGATTGCGAATTGTTTGCTGATCGCTGTTTCATACATAATCAGCCCACGGGTTGGACTCGAGTCGGCATCAAGATATTCAAACAATCGAAACTATCGAATAAAACCTCTCGCCACGAACATCGCTATTATTTTCAGAGTGTGTCTAGTTATAGCGTTAACACACGTTTAAACTTTCTACGCAACTAGTCCCTGTATTCAAGTTTGCGGATTATGTAAAATCCTCCAACAAAATCGAAGAGTCTAGATATTAGCCTGCGTAACTTCTTGTATAACTTTATAAACTTCTCTCTATTCTTATGACTAACAAGATTTCAAGTTTCTAGTCAGATTCTATTCACCGTATGTGTTATCTTCAGTCGTCTATAGTAGGTATGATTTATGTTCTACGTACTGTATTCTAGACAAAATTTCAGTGACGTATCGGAAAGATTCAAATTCAAATAGCCCGAAGTAACAAAAACGAATTTGGTGATGGCTGAATGGATGTTGCATTCAGCCATCACTAAATTAACATATTCCTTATATTTATATACATATATCCTTCGTGCTTCTCACTTATGGAACTGCCCTCACCTTCTGTTAGAATGGCCTTGGAAGTTCGTACTTGGGGTCAAGTATGAACGTAAAGCGTAAAGGAAGTAAGGGTATTTTTTATAATTCAAGAATAATAAATCTAGAGATATTAAACGAACCGGGTGCATTAATTTTACATAACATCTCAAATAATATTTAGCAAAAAAAATCTAATAGCATAAATTAAAGATTTTTTTATTAACTATCCGAATTCAGTCATTGCTTTTATATCAACTACAATCGAGTTCTTATGTTTGTCTTTGCAACCTAGCGCAGCAGACCAATGTAGGTGTTTATGCACCATTACGTGTAGACGCTCCATTACGTGGGCGTTCATGATGTGCAGGGGATGAGACAACGAAGCCTAATGGAGCTTATAATGCGAAATGAATAGATTTATGAGTGTGCCTTTAGCATAGGATGTGAACAAGAAAATGGAATGAAAAATCTCCCTACTTACACTTCAAAACAGATTATTATATTTGGATTTCAAAATATTCTATTGACTTACTGTCAAATTAGCGCTGTGGCTGAGTTATTGGCTGTTACGCTTGTAATGACTTTGATTACTGAAAAATTTGAGAGATTATTAAAAAAAAAAAATGGAATGCACATAGTTGTTCCGGGTTTGAGTGTCTCGTGTGTATGACTAGCTAGATTCTAGTGTGGGCTAACATTTTTACATTTACCTCTGTATAAAAAAAATATAATACCCCACGGATTGTCCAGCCTTTTAAGTTAATAATGGTTTTACGGACGTTCTGACTTTTCTACTATTTCAGTGCAAGTTTCATGAAGACACGTTATTTATTGCGACCTGTCATGACTTTCCACGGTAACCGTTTATCTTCAGAATTCAGGAACAATTTGTATCCAAATCTGAATTTTACGTTTACGTATCTTTCATTTAGTGGCCCTTTTTTGCTAAATTGTTTACTGTTCTCCGCACTATAATTACCATAAGGTATATAATATGGAAGAAAATAGCTAAATCACAATCTTGATTATATTTCAACAGATTGAAGATATGCAATCAAGGAAAAACATGCTGAAATTCTGCAGAATAAAAGTAATTTTCAAAAAATCAAGAAAAAAAAACAAACTTTTTAAACTGCCGATAGTCCTACTAAAAATAAACTTTAACTTCCAAATATATTATATTCTTTTCAGTCCGAATTTATTTGGATAATGTTGCTGACACTAATGCGCTGAAGTTTAGTATCAAACTGCTATAGAACGCGTCTGTACATTTCTGAATGGAGCCCATACACACTTACTTGGCCGGTTTTTTTATAGTTAAGTTGTTGAGCAAGGCCCATATTAGAGCATGGTTTTGCCTCCCTAAGGCCAACGCTGTGAGACGGCTTCTGAATGTTGATAAAATATAGAAAACCCTAATAACGAAAGGGTATCCTCTCATAAATCTGACCTTTGGGAATGGAGGTGTTTCTTTCGAAAATAAGTCTTGATACTTCTTATGATCTTATCGGTCTCTTCCTGATACTTACTAGCCTTCAGACTTCAGTTAGTTATCTCAGTAGGTTATTTGTCGTGAATCATTGTCTCTTGTTTACTTGTATTCTTACTGAAAAAGATAATAAAGCAAAAAATGTGCCAGCTTCTCACGACGAAGATAAGAGTTAAGAACAATAACTACCTAGCTTACACAACAAAAAGAATGTCGGAAGGAAATTTATTGGTCCCTGTAATTACGAGAATATTGTGTTGCGTTTTAGCTGTGAGTACTATTGTAGTCGTCAAATTATTTTTCTTATCTAGTATCATAGTATGGATGAAGTTTGTTTTTTCACTAATTTGAAAGTTTGATGAATTTGATATTATTTTTAGCTTTATACCCTTTCGCATATCTGAAAAAAAGGACCTTGACTGATGAACAGACAGAAAACAAAATGATCCTATCTAGAAGGGTTCCGTTCTTTAACTTTACGAAGCCTTCCAAACGACAGAATAGCATAATATACGTAAACGTTTTTTCTTCTTTCCCAGGCTGGTGTCGTGGCGCCTGCTGGGCCTCGCGCTGCTCAGCGTGTGCGCCGAGCGTGCGCACGCGCAGCAGCGCCACAGCGAGCACCAGGGACCACAGCCCTGCGGCGGACACCTGACGCGACACGTGGGCACCATCACCACGCCAAACTTCCCCAACCCTTTCCCCGTTCCCATCAAGTGCAAGTGGATAATAGAACACGACATAGTGAACGGGACTATATCGGTGTACTTCACGCAGCAGTACACTACCACTGGGCTGACGTTCACTGAGTACATGTATTATGACGAGTCTTATAAGTTGGGCGAGAGGAGAGCGCTCACCGTCACTGATGACAACATCACCAGAATCAAGTGGCTACAGGTGAGTTTAATTAAACAACTTATTTTTTTTTTATGTAAAACAACTAAAGTTTTAGAAGCAGTAAATAGTACGGTGAACTTAAATGTTATTTGTTAGAATTATTTTGTCACCAATCACTAAATTTTCTATCCACCGTGATTCGAACATCGACACACAAAAGTGTACCTTACTTATGGACCTAGTACACGATTCTGAACCTGCCAGTGGAGGAATTAGTGATGGCGTTTTTCAAATATTAATTAAAAAAACTGTAATAATTTCTATGTGTTTTTACATCAAAACCAGAATGTAATTAAAATTAGAAGGAGCTATCTGCTAAGCTGAGCACAGAGCTCCTCTTTCTTTAAGTGAAAAATTTCAATTAAAATTGCCCAACCCCTATAATAATAGTTCAATAGGATAACGGTTTTATACACTTTGAATTTAGCTTTTTCGTAATTAAAAACAATTGGAACAGATTTTTTTTTAATTTAAGAAACCGCTGACGAATAGTTGTACGTCTGGAAATACAAAATCATCTAGGTACTGGATGAATTGTCCGTCGATGTCAAAGACACTGTGTATTGTCAAAGCAATTTATTAGAAACGGTGGTTTTGCAGCAAATTTTGTTCTGAGTAAGAAAATGGAAATGTACATTTATATGCTCAAAACCTTTATCCGAAGAGGAAGTATTGGTACGTGTGGCACATACCGGCAGATTGTTATTATGAAGGGGAAAATTGCGCACGTTACTGCCTCGAGCGTCTCACTGTGGGGAGAAGGTTCATAATGTGCTACACAGTACTATAATTATTTAACGTACCGAGGTTAGTTGATAAACGACACCTATTTTCTAATTTGTTTAATAACATATTTACACGTTAATTTTTCTTTTCATTTAAAATTGAGACTTTAATTGCAACAGAAAATATTACATTGCTCGTTTTTTTTTAGATGGAAAATCTTCCAGTTACTTTTCCCGCTCTAGAGCGGAGCTGAAGGACGTGTCAGGTTTTCAATGACTATGACCCTTCCACCTCGTTCTTCTTTACTCTTTGCGTTCCAAGATCTCGGGTTTCCTTTTCAGAAGTAAACCTGTAAAATCAATATGATTGTTGTCTATATGAATATTTTTTTTATTCGTAATGATTAATTTTATTATTAATTATTATCATTTAACGTTTAATATGAAAATAAGATACTTTTAAGCGTTTATAAATAGGTTATTAATTAATTCTCAGGTAGAAACTTTTAAGTGAAGAATTGTCTTGCTCCCAAGAAGCTGAAACTAAGTTGTGTTTTTGCCTTTGGTTTTACTTTTTATTTTTGGTTTACACACCTTTCTTTACTTAAATAATATGTTGGTAGTAAACATAAGAGAAAATGATTATTCTTATCAAATTTTAAATATTTCTTTGAAAACGTCATGTCTTGCCCTTGGAGCACTTACGGAATGAATAGGCACATCACTCGTGAAACAGAATAGCTTGATTGCGTCGATTAAAGTAATAGCCTTGAGAAGCAATCTGCGTAATTGTTGCGTAGAGTCACGAGTTCGGAGACCAGCTCTTAATTATTGATAGATTCATTCCTATTTGTGATGCCAAAACAAACCTAAAAGGCATTGTTTTCTATAAAATCAAAAAAGGAGAAATCCGATTTTAGGCTAGCAGCTTTTTTCCTTACAATTACAAATTAAAATAAAATAAATACTTAAAATCCAATCTATTTCTAACATAGATAACCTTGTTTTTTAGATATATATGAAAATAACCGGTTTAATACTTATTTAAAGACCATTTTCAGAAAAAATACACTTCAACAAGAGGATAGTAAAATATGTTTCGGAGTAAAACGTTCACGTAATAAATAAAGTTTCTCAGTATATTTATTGTAACAACGTGATACGGACAATGAGTGTTACGAATCGTTTCCTTGTATTATAAAAGCTCGAGCCGGAATTTATTTTACCTCAGTTAAGTAGATCTCGCTTTTGTGCTTTACAAAAACGGTTTTACTCATTTATAGTTTTCTATTACACATCTTTGAAATTCTTGACTTTTATCTACTATGAACAGATGGACAGACGTAATGGTTTTTTTTTATTACCATGTAAAAGTTGTAAATAGATTGTTGATATGATTTACTTATTTAATAAAAACTGTCGATTTTATGAAGAAATATTACTAATACTTTTATGAAACTTGGCTAACAACCATTTTTCTTGCTCACATTTTTGAAACAATATATGAGTGAACTTCAAACCGCTTGACTAATTGCCTCTGTACGGAACTCTTCTGCAGTAAACTTCACCTGTACAGTTGCTTTGTTGTAACAAGCGAAGCCGAGAACAACAAAATGTTGGCGAACTTCGTGGACTGGCCTGTCGGTTCGCTGTTAGAGGCTCCGGAAATGAGTTTACAAACTTACTTCGGACGTAACTGTTTGGAAAACACACATTTTCTTCTTAGTGACGTGAAAACCTAAAGTGTAAATCACAGTACTAGTGAAAACGACCCTACGTATCCCTCAGAAACTAATTAACTTACTGATATGAAAGTCTGTTTGGATGTGTATTTTTTTTGAGGGTGTGAATCAGACAATTTTTACCACTCTGGGTTGAGCGAAAGAGAGTGTCCGATAAATTACTGAATAAAACCACCCATATTTTTCCAGCTAGGGCTACAGGTATGTTATCGTGTAGAAGTAAATTTTTCAAACGATTTCGCAGCTGTAAAAAATCACAGAATTTGAACCATCGGGTGAATGTACCAATGCAGTGATTTTGATATAGCTGATCTGATTTGGGATCACTTAAAAAATAATGATAAGCTTGATGTAGCACGTTGTAGTTGCTATTTAGTTACAACGCTGATGAGATATAAACATTGTCGCACTCCTAGCTCGAGAGGATGTTCACATCTGTTCTGTGTCTATTTAACTTTATCCAAGACATAAAACTGCTCACTATCGTTATTTACGTCTACATTAACAATGTTAAAAACTGTTGCCATATTGTTGTAACACACTTTGTGACCCCTTTTTCGATTAAAGTTGCTGGTATAAAGATAGAAAGATAGTTCGTTTAATCCGGGAGCACCCTTTAACCGGTCAGCCACATCACAATGATCACAATGATTTACGTTGTGTGGTTTAGGTAACCGTTTTCTCAGTATGGATTAATTTATTTTTTGGATCATGAAGATGGTAATTAGCAAATGATGGTACTATAAAGACGATGGACCGATGACTTTGTGAGGCTCGCTGAAATCCGATGGATGCGAGACGCACAGGACCGGTCTTTGTGGCGACGCTTGGGGGAGGCCTATGTCAAGTAGTGTCCGTCTTTTGATCTTCTGATGAAGATGATGATAATGTATGTATTTTGTGTGTGTTATTCTATTAATCTATTAAGACTTTCGATTTTATTTTGCACATAATAAATGAACAAAACTGAAAACAAACAGCCCACAGATTATATTGGAAAGGGAGAAACATAAATCCAACATTTTTATTTATTTAATCGTTCCATAAATGGAAGCTAAAGCTGTGCCGAGCGTTAGAGGATGAAATGGACAATTTGTGCGCACATAACGTTGCAGTCACACTCGTCGACATGTTACTGGAATATTCTATGTGGGCTCAATGGGAAAGGAATATTTATTTCAATTGAAAAGGTAGTTTCAAATTCGATAAAATTCTGTTTGGTATTTGGAAAACTGAAAATTGAACGCTATAAAATCACGATTGCTTATTGTATTTTGATGTTCAACTCTTTTATCTGATTTCAATAAAAGGAAGTCATGCTCACTCAATTTGACTGACTTTTTTTTGTAACTTGTTCAAAGATAAAGTCTTCAAATGTTTTCCGATATTGATTTTTTTCAAATTTAAAATTTTTGCTCTGGTGTTCTCATTTAAATTTCATGAAGATGTGATGAAGAACTTTGGAGATAAAATATGGAACTTCTCAGTAAAAGACATCTGTAATCACATATCTGTTTGCTGCTATCCCTTCGAGAGGCTAGCAACCAAACGGAGTGTCCGTTTCATCATCTCCAGCATCCATCCACTGACAGAAAAACATCCCTTACTACACTTCATTCCAAAACCAAAATATAAGTAAACTGTCATAAACTCGATTGAATAATGTAAAACACAAAGCCTTTATTTGTTATATTCGACAAGTGGTATGTTTCCACTGCCACGAAACTTGTAATATTGCTGTTGATCAGAATATCTGACAATCGAATTCCCAATGAAACGTGTGGAGGCACAGCTCCGCATTAATTATTTCCAGTAGGTACTATGTACTTTAAAGTAATAAAGTAGTTTAATTATTTACTGCATGGTTAAAACTAAAAGCATGATTGTTTAAATTAAAAGTAGGGCTGACCATTGTATTTGATCTCATTAAATTAAGTTTACTAAATAAATAATGTTCATGATCGATTTTGGCGTTCCTTTACTTATAATATTTTTGTAGTTGTTGTATTGAGTTCGAGTCTGCGAAGAGGTTCTTATATTTTTAAACTTAAATATTTTTTAAATACTGATAATACACGCTTAACATTCTTCAGCATTTGATAGTCTATTAATAGCACTCGTCATTGGCAAAATTGTGGTGTCTCTTCCACAACCGCAATAATAGTCCGATCAATTTAGACATAGGTTACAATAATTCGCACTTGGCTGAATTTTGGTACGATTGTTCAATACACTATTATAAAGGAAATGTGAAAAGTCCTCATCGAACCGGCACGTGCAAAAAAAAACACACGCGGTCAAAGGTCACAAAAATGGGTTTTTCGCGATTTTCAGCAAAATGGTAAGTTTTATCATTAAGTAGCTCAGACAAAAATTGTAGATCAGACAATTATCTATAAAAGTGTCTAAATACTTTTTTCCTAAGAGCCACCGTTTTTGAGATATAACGATTCAAAAAGTTGAAACAGTAGCAAACGCAACCTGAGAAAAACAGGTTGAATCCAAAAATTTTGTATGTGGTATTACTAACTAGTACGAGTAGTTGTGAAGTGTCAAGACATGATTCTTCATGTCTTGACACTTCACAATTTTTTTTATTTCCTACAATTGCGGCTGAATAATGTGGCCAATTAAATTAAAAACTCCAGGTCGTGCTTTCTTTAGACGCACTCTAATATTGAATGTTTTGGGCACAGTAAAATAAAGCAGATATACGACCCTAGCCACGCAGACAATTGAATGGGAGGCATTTGTTGCTGAAGGTTACACTGGCGTAGAAAATAAGGGACTGGTTTTTTTTTACCCGAAATTTTCATATTTTGTATGTGTAAGACCGTTTTCACATTATCCGATCCGATATCGGTATCGGACGCCGATACGATATCGGAGTAAGTAAAATGTATGAAATGCCGTGCTCCGATATCCGATATCGGGTCGGACAATATGAAAGACAGGTACATATTTCATACATTTACCTTACCCCGATATCGTATCGGCGTCCGATACCGATATCGGATCGGAATATGTGAAAACGGTCTAAGTCACACTGACCGATAGAACGATATTTTTGCTTGTATTACGGCTTCAGTGATGTACGAGTATATACGTGGTGTACTTATACATATTATGACGATTACAAATCTTTCAATTTTTTGAATCGGTATATCTCAAAAACGGTGGCTCTTAGGAAAAAAGTATTTAGACATTTTTATAGATAATTGTCTGATCTACAATTTTTGTCTGAGCTAATTTTATGATAAAACTTACCATTTTGCTGAAAATAGCGAAAAACCCATTTTTGTGACCTTTGACCGCGTGTATTTTTTTTTGCACGTGCCGGATCGATGAAGACTTTTCACATTTCCTTTATAATAGTGTATTGAACAATCCTACCAATATTCAGCCAAGTGCGAATTATTGTAACCTCACCCCAATTAATTAGTCTAATTTGACCGGACTATAATACAGAATGATGATGAGTTAAAGTTGACAAATATTATAAAGGTGAAATCTTGTGAGTGTGTCTGCTAGGACGGATTTTGGTTTAGGAGTAGACTTCCTTGGTATAATTTTTACTTTCACCGCAGGCAGCAGCTAGTTTTTTATAATAGTGTGAGTAATTTTATAAGAATTATTCCTATACTAAAACGCGATGTAGAACACGACAAGTCCTTTGTACTACCTCCGATCCCTGCAGTATCTACCTACATTAATAAAACGGCTGTCTTGTATTGTTACAGTGTTGAATTAACAAAACGTGTGCCTAACGTACCCGCAATGTTTTGCGATGCCAGGTACTCTGTAATAATAACAGAGAGAGCCCTTCAAATTAACTGCTCATTGTTGTTGATATAGCATTTTCGGAATTTGTAAAAGGGTAAATTAAGCTCTAAGAGAGGTATGTATATTAAAGTAGACGGTTGAAATTTGATGATAAAATTGGAGAATATTTTCTTTTTTTAGGTGAGAAATTGGTCCGTATAATGTTCAGACTACCGGACGTCAAGCTACTCATTGCTCGTCGTCCGCAAGCCCGCACCAAAGATGGTTAGAAATCGGGATCAGGATCCCAGGCTGGGGCCTGAGGGCCGAGCTCCCGTGCGTCTGCCTCCTTCGCCAGCATTACTGCTTTGAAGAAGGAGGCAACCACCTTTTCTTACTATATAACTAGTTGGTGAATTTTAGGTTTTACCAGTAAACCTTAGGATTTACCATAGCCCAAGCTTTTTGAGTAACATATACGTCTAACTCGCCGTTGAGTCAAAAATATTATTCATAGTAGAAACATTTTAGGAACCTTCTGTTGTAGAAACGCAAAAACCTTCATGTATCGTAAATAAAGTTGATAAATTCAATCTTCGAAAGGGTTGTGGAGAAGCCTGTCAATATGTGTTTGGGATTTTTCCAGGTATAAGTTACACTGAGAGATATGTCGGGCCTTATCAGGGCAAACATCGTAACTGACTGTTTGTGCTTTTCGCTGCAGGAGGAATTTTATTTCTTTAGTTAAAGGTGTTTATAGATATCTTTCTAAAAAGGTTAAGACTTGTTATTAAACTGTTAAGTACAAACTTATATTTATATACATAAGTATAATCAAATAAAGGATATTAGTATTTCTACAAATGGAGATAGAGAGTGAGTTCAAACTTTTCCCTTTGTGGTATTGTTATTACGAGAGAACTTGAGAAACATTCAGCCACAACAATCCTATTAACTATTTAAGCTTCATCTGATCCCTTCCGTCAGACGATGTCGTAATACTTGCGATCTATTAATTATGATAAACAGAACGTTTTGAGGTCACGACGAGACTAAATATTGTACTTTTAACCATTATGTTTGTTATTTCTTCATTGTGTGTGTCTATGTATGTATACCAAATAAATATTTTTCTTTCTTTCTTTATAAAGGCAACAAAAAAATTTACTAAATAGAGGAACTAAGTAATATAATAATAGTGAATTAATTCTTAAGTCATAGTTAATTTTGATTGAGAAAAGGTATATAGGCAGCTCTTACTAGTATACGTAGTTGTACTTTTTGTTACTTAAGAAATAATCAAATGACTTCTTCCATTCAGAGAATTTGATAGATTTCTATAATGTAGTTTGCAAAGGGTGAGAGAACGAATCCCAATTCTAAAGTTTGTATGGAGAAAGTGAGCCGAGCCGCTGGCAGAACCTAGTACTATATTATTACACAATTCCAAATGCGTTCTATTCAGCCTTACAATAACTAAAACAAAAGGTTCTTCTGAGGTTAAGAATAATCCACGATTGACTGCCTTCTACCTCCACGAGGACCTTTTCGGAGGGACCGTTTTCTTTACAAAAGGGTAATATATTCGGTTACATTTCCCTACGGATGTAACCGCAACATGAATTTATATTTTTAGCTGCTGGCCTTAGTGGCTTTCTAGGGTAGCTATTTGTACTCTGCATTAAATCATACCTATAAAGTTATGACATTTTAGAATATTTGAGTCTCAAATCATATTTTTTGTGAGGTGGAAAATAATCCAATGACTTCTCTTGCTATAGAGCTGAGCGAGATGTCAGACTTTTAGGTACAGTAGGCTTGGGCCCCTAAAACACCGTGAGAAATAAACACCTTGAAAAGACCTTGTTTATAACAAGGTTATTGTAATGTAAAATGACAATAGATTGATCATAATTATCAGCGATTCCATCGATTGGCAATTGGTTCACTGCAGAGCATGCTCCAGTAAACGATTTGCAAGCAATCGAATAGGCATTGCTACAAACCGCTACGACGTGCTACGAACCGACGTTGAATTTTGCTACAAAATGCTACGAGCGGCTACGTCGATAGTCGCCCGAGCGATACTGAATTCTACGAGTCAGTTATACTGAATGTCTGTTGAGGAACATTGGAAAATAGAGTAAAGGATTTTAACATAATAATTGTATTTGATTGTTATTTATTACATGGATTTTTCGATAGTTCTTAATTCTTTAGTTTTGAACTTACAATATACACGTAAATACGTCGTTGAAGATGGAAAATAAACATTTATATTGGGAGTACCAAGAACTATTAACGTACGGTTTTTATTCGCATTAAATATTATTTTCTCGACAGTAGGTACGAATAATAAATTTATGGGCATGGAGGTAATTTCTGAAAAGAAAACCAGGCAATTGAAAAAAGATGAGTGTGTTAGTGAAAGTTCGTCATGCTGTCCCGCTCCACTCTAGAGCGGGAGAAGTCATTAGAAAATTTTCCACCGCCCAAAAAAAGTACTGATAATTTTTTAACAGACTCTAGTTCACATTTCATTCAACATACATCGAAGTAAGTGTGTTATGTAGCTCACAGTCACAAACTAAACAGATACAGTCTCAAGTGTTGTGTGAAGCGACCGACAAACAGATTGCGGCTCGGCATCTCTAATCTAAATGTCAAAACAGAGTAATCGAGTACACTAGACTCGATGAATACAGGGATCGAGTCACAAACGATTATCTACTGAATACGAGAGTCGATTTTAAGTCGAGAGCAAAAGAAAAGAGCACGGTAATTGAGCTATTAATTCTGTGGGGACGGTGTTATGTGGTAGTGTTGTGTGTAGCGTGTAAGCAGAGATAAAAAGCTTTGGAAAGAATGTGTGAAGCTTTGTATAAACTACAATTTTGAGACAGTGGCTTCGCCTTCATGAAAATAACAATACGAGTATATGCATGTGTTACTCAGTATTAAAGTAACATACTAGCTTCTACCAGCGGCTTCGTTAGCATAATAAGTAAGTTGCTACAAACTTTAGACTTTCGTTTCATCCCCCTAAGGATTTTCTAAAATTCACTCTCTAAAGAGTGAATTTTGGAAAATCTTCTCTTAGTGCTCGTCTTCGTCAAGAAAAATAACCTTCAGCAAAATGTTACGCTCTTTTTCGAAACTACCTACTACAAAAAAACACCGGTCATGCGCGTATCGGAACAGCAGAGAGAAATGTTCCACAATATTATTATGCATCTCAAAAATTATGATAAAAATAGGACGTCATACAAAAACGTCACGAAAGACCTCGGCTTGGTGACGTTTTCATTTGTATTGAGTGATTTAGGCTCACAGCATTTTTTATTAATTCAGAGTAATGGAAAGAATGTTACTTGAATTGTAATCTAAAGAAAGAATTAGTGTAAGCAAATACTATAGTAGTATTGAATTCCATATGAAGAACCTTTTGCATATTTGATTAGTTTGGGGTTTCGGGCTTCGCTACAGCAGCAAATCATGTTTTATCTTACCCATTTCCGTTTGGGATATCAGATATCTTCCTTCATTTTGTATAACATCTGTATCTGGTGCGATGACCTACAAACATAACACATAGAACACTGTTGGGACACATTCATTACAGAGATTTGGGAGCAGGACCGCAAATATACGAAACTTTGATACTTGTTGGAAGTTTTCTTCTGAGAAGGTTTTGGTCCTTTGAGGGAATGAATCGCTCTTTGGAAAGGAAA
Organism: Mythimna separata; assembly: GCA_030763345.1. Taxonomy (NCBI): domain Eukaryota; kingdom Metazoa; phylum Arthropoda; class Insecta; order Lepidoptera; family Noctuidae; genus Mythimna; species Mythimna separata. The sequence continues at coordinate 1,931,924 of JAKKIA010000036.1, read as the reverse complement.
AGATTCGCTTAGCTTTAGCTTATTTATGTAATCGTATGAATTTCCAACACAGAGAGCTCATTTTATTATACGTGAGGATTGGTCGTTGACCTAATATACTTGGAATTTATATACTTACTAGCCAACGACTTTGCCCTCGTGATAGTAGAAAATTATCCTAAGGGAACATACTCCCACGATAAAAAGTAGGTATTTTGTACTATTCCAAGTCATGGTTCACCTGTGTACCAAGTTTCATCGCAACCGATTTAGTCATTTTTGCGTGAAAGTGTAGCAAACATCCATACATACAAATTAGTTTCGCATTTAAGTAGGATTACACTCGTAGTATATGAAACAGGTAGGGGTAGTAAATAAAGCAGTAAACATTATGAAGGTAGTATAAAACATAAAACAGAAGAGACTACCAATGCTCTTGCAAAATCGTAAAAATTTACATAGTACTAAAAGGTTTCAAAACATGGAATGTGAACTAGAATAAAAATACAAACACAAGTTTATGATTGGAAAAACGGTGATACACACGAAGTATACAACCGCGGTTTGAATAAGAATGTTCGTTTTACCGAGCAACAGCGAGAAGTTGAAACAAATGAAGAATGTTGTGAGAGATACACGACAGAGGGCGGTGATGGATGACCAGCCTTTTTGTATTTTATTAGCATTATCGGCCTTGTAATGTTCCCACTTTAGGGACTCAGGCCTCCTCTCTGGGAGACGGAATGGGTCGTTATCTACCACGCGGACATAGTGCGTATTAGTGGATGTCACATGTTGTCGAATTTTTGGTTCTAGGACATGCTGATTTCCTCACGAGGTTTTCTTTTGGCTCCTCTACACGTCGGCGGACGCGTCCGCAGGCGTCGGCACACGCATCCGCAGATGAATCTCTACGAGCCGTCCACACGTCGGCAGGTCGTTCAGTCTATGTTGGTTCTCGTCAGATGCAACACGTACGCACGCAGAATGGACATAGAGACCGTTGCTGCCGCAGCTATTTATTTATTTAGTACTTACCAGTATTATTTAAACGTCTATCGCAATAGAGTTATTAAAAAGCAATGGAGAAGAAGATGGAAACATTTTTATTTTTGTGGTATTTATTTTTGGGATTCCACAGGCAGTTTTCTGCTTGATACAGCTCCAAGAATTTAAATGTTTCCTTTGTGCTCATGTTTGCCGTTTCAACAAGTAGAAAAAAACCGCGGTAGGAAAAAAAGAACGGCAAAAATCACGCGTGCACTTTCACTCGCTTCCCGATGAACACTGATGCGTCGCCAGACGTGTGGACACGCGCCGGGTGCCCGCGCCAGATCCCTTTGATCTGTGCCACAAAAACCGACAACAAACGGATAAGTGCCGGACGCGTCTGCCGACTTCAAATACCTACCACAGACGAGCAAATCACCCCCTCTACACGTCGTCGGACGCGCCCGCCGAAGGCATCGGCGGGCGCGTCCGACGACGTGTAGAGGGGGCTTTTCACTGTTTTGAGAGCAAATTGAAATTGAGACTGTTTTGAGAGTTGAAATTAAGTACACAAAGTTGTGATATTTAAACTTTCGCCACTACATATTTTTTTGGATGGGAGTTTACCAAATAAGTTTTCTCGCTTTGGGCTGGGAGTGCTAGACTTTGACTGAATAAAACTCACCCATATCCCCTCAGTTGCTCTATGCGTTCGAGGGCCGCAGTAACTCTTTCGAACAATTCCGCAAAACTTTTGACATGCTGAAAGTGTTAATATAATTCTTTGAATAATAACTTTTCACTTTCATGAATGAATGCTGCGGAGTAATTTAGACATCAAATATGTTAAAATGTGCGTTTTATTGACATATTTGCTAGACGATTCCAATCGTCGCATCAACTATACAAGGCGTCAGATAAGCTTGGAATAAAGTACATTACCTTTTCCTAGTACCTCTGCGAAGGAAAAACAAACAATAAACTATACCTAGAAAATGTAAAGGATCGCGGGAGATACGTCAGTAAATGTAGGAGGGTCAATGACTTGTTTGTTATTCCATGTTTATATGGCGCCAACCTTAACTAAGATACACTGAAAATTAAATATTAAATCGCTCATTAAATATCTGCTCATTTTCCTATTTGGCGCAGCCGTGAGATGATGACAATGTGTCAGTGTTCTATTTTAAACTTAAGCTTTTTAAACGCTGTTTCTACACTGTGTGTACACGTATATGTGCCAAAAAAAGTATTTTTCTTCCTTTCTTTCTTTCTCATTGCTCTATTTTGACCTAATGTAGGTACGAGTATGTATAGCTAAGGAGTAAAATTCTCTGCCGGAGTCTGTGTTTCCTGATAGGTACAACCCGTAGATATGTACAAAAGTGAATAGGTTACTTATAGGCAAGCTTGCTCCATCGTCGACCACGTCGTCGCTTTTTAGCATGTGAAGTAGTGGTTAAGCGCGACCCTAGAAATAATAAAGAAAATGTTTTCTCTTGAAATAGGCTTGTTCAATTTATTGCTCATATTTATTCAGGTAGGCTTGATATTCTCAACTTAATTTTAGCCACAGTAAAAAATGTTTAGAGAATTTTATGATGCTAAAACAACGTTAATACCTCGGGACGCGTTATTACCATACAAAAGCTAATAAACAAATTTAAATTGCTACTGAGGTTACCTAAAACTTTTTATAGCAAAATGGTGGGTACTTAAATACCCCCAAAGTTGCCAAAAGGAACCTTCAGGCCTCTTGTACACTACGGGGGCTCTTTAGCGCATGCATGGAGAGAGGCCAGTTCCCCCTTCGCTGGAAGACTGGGAAACTGGTCCTCATCGCGAAGCCGGGGCGCCCCGCGGACTCTCCATCCGCGTACCGGCCCATCGTGCTGCTCGACGAGGTAGGCAAGCTCTTTGAAAGAGTAATTGCAGACCGCCTCGTCGGGCATCTATCACGGGTGGGGCCGGATCTTGCTGACGGCCAGTTCGGCTTTCGCAGGGGGCGCTCCACCGTGGACGCCATCATGCGCGTGAGAGCCCTCACGACGGGGGATGCGGTGACTCGGGGCAGGGTTGTCTTGGCGGTGTCTTTGGACATCGCCAATGCCTTCAACTCCCTGCCCTGGAGTAGCATCGAGGCGGCACTTCGGTACCATGAGGTGCCCGCCTACCTCCGTCGTGTGATCGAGGCCTACCTGTCGGATAGGTTCATCATCTATCCCGGTCACCAGGGAGAGTGGAGACGGCGAGAGATGTCGTGCGGTGTTCCGCAGGGATCGGTACTAGGACCGCCCCTGTGGAACATCGGATACGACTACGTGCTGCGCGGCGACCTCCCCGACGGGGTCAGCGTGGTCTGCTACGCAGACGACACGCTGGTCCTGGCGCGGGGAGAGTCGTACCAGGCGGCGGCCGAAACAGCGACACGCGGGGTTGCGACAGTCGTGGAGAGGATCCAGCAACTGGGACTCAAGGTGGCATTGCACAAGTCCGAGGCTATGTGCTTTCATGGCCTTCGGACCGCGCCACCACCGGGTTCCCAAATAACGGTAGGGGGGGTTCACATCGGCGTCGGGTCGACGATGAAGTACCTGGGACTCGTCCTCGACAGCCGGTGGACTTTCGAGGAGCATTTCCGACGTTTGGCCCCCAAACTGGAGAGGACTAGTGCCGCTCTGAAGCGGCTCCTGCCCAACCTAGGGGGTCCAGACGCCCCCTGCCGGAGGCTCTACGCGGGGATCGTTCGGTCCATGGCCCTTTACGGGGCGCCAGTTTGGGCGCCATCGCTAGGTAAGCGACCAGCGGCCAAACTGAACGCTTGCCAGAGGGTCATGGCCATCCGGATGGTGCGGGGATACCGCACGATCTCCCGCGAAGCGGCGAGCCTCCTTGCTGGCCTGCCACCGTGGGATTTGGAGGCAACAGTCCTTGCACGCATGCACGATTTGCGCGTGGAGATGCAACGCCGGGGCGAAACTCCGCTGCCACGACAAGTCGCGGTATGGCGGACAGAGTTCCGGCGGGATCTCAGGGTGGCACGGCGACTGCGACTGTCGCAACCCAGTGCTGGGCATGCCGTCATTGCGGCGGTAAGTCCCCTCTTTGAGGAGTGGTTGGAAAGAGGTCACGGCGTCCTCTCGTTCCGTATGACGCAGGTCCTCACCGGACACGGTAAGTTCGGGAGGTTCCTGCATCGGATCAAGGAGGAAAGGACGCCCGGGTGTCGCCACTGTGTGGACCGCCCGGAGGACACGGTGGAGCACACGGTAGAGGTGTGCCCCGCTTGGGCGGAGCACCGCCGTGTCCTTGTGGAGGCTATCGGCGGCGGTGACCTCTCGCGCCGGGCCCTGGTAGAGGCCATGGTCCGGAGCGAGGAGGGGTGGCAGGCAGTCGCCTCCTTCTGCGAAGCAGTAATGTTAGCGAAGGAGGCTGCCGACCGCGTGAGGCAACGGAACTCACGCCGCCGCCGCCGAGATCCCGATCCCGATTTCCGACCACCGTAGGCGCGGGCTCGCGGATAGCGAGCGCTGGGTAGCTCGCCGTCCGGCAGTCTGGTAATAATCTGGACCGAGCCTAGTCGTCGACGGCGCGTTCTGTTCCACGCGCGCCTCAAGGAGATGTCAGCAAACTGTAGGGGCCCGGTAGGGCCGAAGCCTCTAGGGAACACGGTATCCGAAAGGTTGTCACCGTGTCCCCCAGATCGATGGTAACGAAGGAACGGGGTAGGGGTTTAGTCAGTAAGAGTCTGACACGCCCTCCCGCTCCGCCCAAGAGTGGGAGAAGTCATTCTGATGATTCCCCTACCGGAAAAAAAAAAAAAAAAAAAAAGGCCTCTTGTACACGGCACGTTTTTCGACGTTTGTAGGCACGGTTAATAAAACGTACCATGTACAAGGGATCATAGACTGCAATACAACACTGATGAAACACGGCGACGGCGTTGTGCTGTAGCGCCGCCGTTTATGTCAACAAGCTCCATCACAGATCCATACGACTCTGACAACCGTGCTTAAGCACGGCGAATTGGCCGTCCGACTTTTAAATTAATTTCTCCACTTTATCCAAGTCAACAAGAAGTCTCTCAGTAAAGTGACTTGGCACAGACAAAAGACAAGCGCTCTGTCTTGAATTTACAAAAAGTTGTTCGTTGTCTATATCTAGAAAAATCTTTGTTCATTTTTCTTACAATATAGGTCGAGCTTCAAACTTCATTTTTATTAGGATTCTGTACCCAAAGGGTAGAACGGGTCCCGTTCTGCCCTTTTCCGTATTACCTACTAAGACTCGTCTGTCCGTCCGTCAGTCTGTCCACCTGTAACCAGGCTTTATCTCATGAACAGTGATAGACAGTTGAAATTTTTAATTTAAAGATGATTTATTTCTGCTGCCGCTATAACAATAAAACTAAGAACAAAATAAAATAAATATTTAAATGGGGCTCCCATACAACAAAAATTATTTGTTTGCTATTTTTTGCTACTGACGGTACGAAATCCTTCGTGGGCGAATTCAACTCGTACTTGGCCGGTTTATTCTCATTTAATTTGCTCTGATTTCATTATTAAGATTCTCCGCTACCGAGGAGTACTTCATTTTGAATTTCCGGATGCCGCGTCTGGTGTAGTAAGTAATTAGACTGTTCATATTTACAGTTAGTTGAGGGTCCTAAGCTAATATACTTTGGTCTTTCGTCTGCATGTGTCGGGGTAAACTGGTACTCATCGCTGCCTCTTTAATAGAGTTTTCTTTTCAAAATTTCTAAATAAATATTCCCTTTTCTGTGTGCATAATTTTAGGCGTCTAAAAGATAATGAAAGCTTTTTTGAGTGGTAAGAAAATCCTTGAGTGTGTATGTTTTAATTTGTAGCACCGTCTATAGCCACAATGGAAATTAAATTCAAAATTCTGCGTCGCAGTATCAGAGTCTTATATCGTCTAATGATACACATCTTGGCGACGATCACGTCAAGGTCGAACTAAAGGTATCTCGTAAAATAGAAATTTAAAAATAAAGTAAAAGAAACGTTTTATTACCAATCAAACGGTCCCTGTCTAGGGGCCTGTTTTAGTCAGTAGAAGTCTGAAGTCCCGCTCCGCCAGAAATAGGAGATAATCTCCCTCCTAAGGAATAGGATTTGATGATCTCCCACCTTAATTACTCAGATACCCGCGAAACGAGACACAATAGTAAAACAATAACAGCGCGGTCTCATAGGACCGGTTGGGGATTCAAACGTTAAAAAAAGTCCGCTCATGATATGATACGGTGTATTTAATTGGTCAGACTTCTGTGTTGTTTCAGCTTTTATTTGTTCTCTGTTTCGTTTATTGTCATCTGAGACCCATTTATTGGACAGTACGATGTCCACGCGCGACCGAGCGCCGTAAACACGTTTTATTTCCTGACACGGAAAGTGAATCTTCGCAAAGTAACTTTGCGAAAAGCAAAGAAAACTTACAAAGTACGGCCATTCAATATTCCACCATATGTCAATAAACATAAAGGTGCTGTTAGCAAACATAAAACAAAGGGCGAGATGAAACACGGGTTGGTGAAATGATCCAAATTGAGACTATCAAGTCTATCGGCAATTCGGTGTTATTGTGAACGTTGACAAATTGTTTAAACACCTTTTGATTTATTGCGGATCGTCATTTAAATTTATTTAATTGGAAATACCTGAATTCAGTTCATCAGTTATACCTATAAAAATATAGAACATTTAAATGCCACTATCTATGCTTTTTGTTGTATTAGAACAAATGAAGGTGTCGAAAAGTTGTGGCAACCACGTATTGGAAAACCAAGCGTTAGTAGGTCTTCCACAAGGTTGACTGACGACCTGGTGAGAGTCACGGGAATCATGGATGCGAGACACACAGGACTGGTCATTGTGAAGACGAGGTAGACCTACATGCAATTATAAAACGTCAGAAGCTTTTGTACAGTTTTAGTCGGTCGTTTCCTAAAGAGAAGAACTGGCAAAAATTCTATGGTTACACTGTTGACACAGTAAAACATACGAAGGATATCTATCCCGCTTGGGTGAGATCTTTGTAAAGGCCAACGGTGGCAGTGACTATTCGCGACCGGCCCTGGTCCAGACCATGGTTCTGAACGAGGGCCGCTACTCATAGATTACTCTTAAAAAAAATATTGATTTACAATTTTTCTATATTACAATATTAAACCAACAAATTTTCTTTATCAGCAGTATGGAAAATAAGTACATAAATGTTCACGTACTCAGAGGATGTTCAAGTAGAATTAGAGAGCTAATATAGTTACTTCCACGTTAGCGCCGCTCATTACCGTACATTCGCTCGTATTTACGCAACAATTTCTCTGTTTGTTCGAAATTACTTTCATTAATTATGTTTACACTTAACGCTCTTTCTTAATAAAATGAGGAGCTAAACGAAATGCTGTCATTAAGATTACTGTTAATTTATATGAATGTATTTTTATAACATATACCAAGCATTAAGTACCTGATAGGATCAAAGTTTAAGTAGGTTATGTAAAAAAAGAAAATGAAGAGAGTGAAAGATGTTATAACTCCTCCAAGCTGTAATAATTAAATAAATTTTCGTATTCATTTCAGTTCATTACAATACCGTTACTTTTTGGTGTACAATAAAATTTATTCTATTCTATTCTATTCATTTAAATTGAATAGAAACTCTAAACAGATTTTCATAAAGAAAAAAGTTTATGAATATTCCACTAAAAAAAATAAAGCCACCAACAGCGATACTTATTAAAACAAAGTTAAACCCAAAACTCATGACTCAGACAACAGACTTTCAGCACACATAAAACGCTCCAAAAAATGATCGCTATAAACCAACAAATTACAAAATAACATCACAACGTAGTGTCGGCGAGTAAGTTATGACATCGTAAATTAGTCGGATGTCAGCGTTGTCCAGGCATACCGTCAGCATAACCCTACTATTGCAGGCTGTCACGGTATCTATAGTAATATCTATAGTCAGGAGGTAGGACATTACAAGCGAGAGCTTGATGAATGGCTCGCACTTGACGGAGAAACAATTGATGAGGTGGCAATGAGTCAGGGCATACTTTGTTGTATGGATTACACTTAGAGGATTGGGCAAAAAATAAAACAATAGAGATTGTGGGTAATGGTTATTTGTGAAATGATTGGGTACTTGCCTATTTCTTTTTTGTGTCATAATACTCGTAAAATGTAGTGTAATATTTCACAGTTATTCTTGTGTAAACGCTAACGTATGAGAAAAACATGATAAGAGTCAATAGTAAAGCCTCTCTACAAACAAGACGGGTTCCTCGAATTCGCGCTCTTTTCCCCGTAGTTGCCCCGGGGCAAATACTCAGTATTACAGAGCAATCACTGGCGATCAGTGATGTGCAATAATGCCTCACGAACCATTGAGTATCGATTGTATCTTTTTACAATCTTGATCAAAGATAGAGAGATGTTTTTAAAACTGTTAGAGTTTTTTAATTATTGCTTTTATTACATTAACACTGTTCACCTTTAAGCTCACAACTCTATTTTGGTTTCAAAAAGTAGGTCTGTTAGTGCATTATTTAATTATAAAGGGTGGCCCAGTTTCAATTTATAAAAAAACTAAAGCAAGAAAGTTATTACTACAAAGCCTTTAAAAATTAAAGAGTAGGAATTTTTTTTAGCCGTTTAGTGAAAAATTTTGTGTTACTTAAATAAAATGTTTAGATAAAAGTCCTTAGTAACTTTTTAGGTTAGCTTTGTGGTTTATAAACGTAATACAAAATTAAACATACTGGAGATTAAAATGAAAATTTAGAATTCGTTTCTGACAATTGACTGAATTTTGTTTAATAAAGTCTATCTCTTCTATTCTATGGTGGCATCAAAATCGACCAAATTTCAGATAACAGCATTTTAACTTACAGACCTGTGTAGTCCATATTTTATTTTAAAATGAGTCGCATATAGAACGATATAAAATAAGACACGGCTGGAATATTTTCAGTTTCATTTTGCGAAAATCATGAAAGCCGCCGAACAATATGCGGTGTTATATCTAGTGTGGCGAGCACAAAGGCAGTGGCTATCGGAAGTGAGGCTCCAGTGCCACACTGCGTGGTGTGTCTGTGTGTGTGATACTGATGAATACGAGTATAAACTGTACGTGCCACATGTAGCCTGGCTCGTTTTGTAACTTCATTTATTACGAAGATCTGATGATAATATTATTACTAACACGCAAGGATAACTCTTGCAGGATAACAAACTCTTAATTATCAAATCACTGCTGGAACACTCAACCATCGCATTGCCGCGACTTTTACTAGCCGGGTTACGCTATGCTATGATTTTTTGTACCAGAAAATATTGTGGTTTGTTTTTTGTGTCACTTCTGGCAAATAGTCATTTGTGAATGTTATGTTCCAACTCAGTACATAGTAGAAAATGTAATATGTGATCATTTTCAAACCAGCTTTGGTTTATACACAACACTAATTTAACTTGTAACGAGCGAACCCACTTTCAACTACACGCAAACAAATAAATGATTTAAATTCCTCTCTCGTCTTTCCCGACCGTTTTAAATATTCCCACATTTGTTTATTCCTTGTATTTTCTTCCTTAACTATTTGTAAAACAAAAAGCAAATTGTGAATAAGACTTTAGTATTGTGTAATTAAACATCGCGCAGTCTGAGACTGAATGTTGATTACAAAGTTCGACAGAGTTAGTATTCAAGAGCATTTCAGCGTGAAGGACTTTTTTCAAGTCAACGGAGGATGAAGTCAGAAACTGAAGATGTTTTGAAATTATAATGGAATTTGTTGATTTTAATTAATTTTACTTTAACTTGAAATAACAGAATGGGATATTAAAACAGACTTAGCAGGAAAAATGGGTTAACTTGAACAATTTTGTTTTAAAACTAATTTTTTTAAAGTAATTTGCATTTTGGGCACGCCCAATCCTGCCGTAAGTTTCCTCTTCGCGGAGTGGTGCGTGGGGCACAACTGCGTCTTTACTTTCTGTTTGACGCAGGTCCTCACCGGACATAAGTTTTAAGGGAGGTTTCTGTTTATTATATAAGTGTAATGAAGATGTACCTATTTCATGCTCATTCATCTGCTATTCTTACTACACTGCAAATATATCACGGTGGGTGACAATCGAACTCGACAATGTTAGGTCATCCATTACTTCCTATCCGCTACTGTTGCTCATCTATTTTCACGTGTTGTGGTTCTGTCGTTTAACACTGAACAAGAATGCATTGAACTTTGATGAATTCATTTAGATACATGAGAGAAGTTGGCCTTCATGCAACAGAATTTGACCTATTTGAAATGGACTTATGTATTGTTTTATTCATTTGTTAAAAAAAAAAAACTATTATTTAGGATATGTATGGTGTCGCAGCTAGGCTATCGTCAGAAGTGGCAGTCGGCAGTGCACATTGCTCGTAGAACAGATAGTTAATAGAGCCAAAAGGAAAAAAAAAAACACGCCACTACCACGAATAGCGTGGCCTCCCAGATAGGACTGATTACCTGGTGAGATTCGCTGGAATGCAATAAATGCGAGACTTTGGGGAGAATTGTAGAGAAATTTGGAGGAGTCCTACGTCTAATAGTGGACGTCTTTCGGCATAAAAAATGATGGTGCCTATCACTACCATCAAATATTACAGTTTTTCGTAGATATAAACACAAATTCAAAAAACCTCAAAGAAAAAGCCTCCTATCGTATTTTTGAGGGGGGAATGAATGTGTATGCAAACAGGAATTTCAGTCAGAATGTAATGGAGCATTTATTTCAGTCATTATCTGGTGTGTGACGCATCGCCGACCTTTACACTCAGTCGACTACCCCGGCGCGCGGCAGCGAGCGTGAACACATAGATTTACAATTAGTACACTCGCTAATCGGGGGATGAAAGAGAATGTGGAAACTAATGACTGTGAGAACCGATATTATTAAAGCTTTTCTACTAGAGGAGAAGATGTAATAGTCAAAATCTATCTAAAAAATAACGAGTGGCGTATAGTGTTAGTGTTACGAGTAGACACGTGTTATTTCCATGGCAATTTTCACGATCACTTTTCTAATTCCACCATGGCCACGCTACTTTCCATCTGACGAAGATCTTCACCGGATACGGTTGTTTCGGAAGGTTTCTGTTTTATATTCAGCGGGAAAAAGTTGATTTAGCGTTGTGTTCTATTCGCACCTCACCGATATAATCAGCTTAAGTTACGGGACCCGCTAAAGCGAATGTCTACCAGGAATGCGGGATTACTTAAAAAAGTTATCGCGGCTCTGGAACGAAGGGCAAACGAAGAAACGGGTGGGTTATATGTAGTTCCCTTTTGCTACAATGAGTATGAGGAGTTATTTGATAATTTCTCACCATCAATAAAATTCGAATCTGCCTCGGTCAAAACTTTTTACTGTAGGTATAAATTTGTACTACCACACAGACGAAGCTGCTGGCAGTCGCTAAAAATATACATTACATTACATTACATAAAGTATTGACACAATGTTAGGAAGTGTTACGTAAACACGAGCCTCACTGTATGTTTTTACCGTATTTTCCTGTTTTTTGTATCACGTAATCATCGGTGTATCGTTTAATTTATTTACTTGAAACGTGATTAGTTTGTTAATCTGCGTATTGAGTTATTGCCCTAACTTCATCCATCAACTCATTAACGTCAATCAAGCTAAATGATCCGTGAACTAAGCTGCCAATCACAAACTAATAGCCGCAGAAGCAGCTGATATATTATCTATAATAATATATAGTTCATGCTGCAACAGGTAACATGAGTCATAGTGTAATAACTCTATTTAGGTACAAATACAATCGTACAATTATATGTACATGTATGGAAGCATAACGTATCATAATCATAATTTTCCCACTTCTGGGACTGAGCGGAAAAGAGGTTTGCTCCTTTCTAGGACAGGGATTTTTGTTTCTAGAACATGCCCGTTTCGCCACGATATTTTTTCTTCAGCGTTTTGAGAGCAATGGGAATAAAATAAATTACACAGAGCTAAACATTTGCCTTAGTTTGAACCTGCAATGTACAAATCATAAGTCAAAGCTCTACCACTGGGCTACCACAACTTTTTGGAAGTATGTATAGAAAGCTAAGTGAATACGTTTAACCGAGCTTAAACTTCCTATGTCAAGCAACTGTATGCAAAACTAATAAACAGTGGCTTCCTTGTAAACTGTTATTAGAACCAAAATTAGTAGCACAAATCGAGTACAACCATGCATCACAGAACTAACTTGCAATATTAGTTTTAACATTGTTATGGCTAAGAGAACTAACCGAGTGGTAAGTTATTTATAGTAAACTAATTTACTGCGACACAAGTTAGTCTAGGTTATAACTATTGAAACAATCATACTGCATTTGCTCGGCCGGTGGCCATTATTGCTTGTGAATTTTGTGTAGCTTTATTTACCTACATAAAATTCCGTCATCTTTTTCTGTAAGCATTGGAAACTACAATAATGGACCCTGTTAGGGCCAGTACCAGCTAGGCTTGTAGGGTTGATCGAAAAAGTTACCCAGGCCCTGAAAAGTAATGGCCCCAGTAGGCTTTAGTCCTGTTAGCCCCTACGGTTTTGCTGACATGTCATTAAGGCACATGCGGAACACTACGCCGCGTGGACGACCCGGAGTTTGGTCTGGATGGCGCGTGGCGGGGCAGTGTGTCCGTTGTTCGCAAACTTACACTTACGTTGGCTAGAAATCGAAGTCGGGGTCCCGGAGGCTGGGGCGTGAGGACGGCGTGACGTTTTTCTAACCACTTCTCAAATACTTTATCTACTTAGTAACTGAATTTGAGAACATAATTCATTTTAGGCAAGTAATAATGAATTGAGATGACAGCTAAACTAATTAAGTTCTCTTGTTTCAATTGCCATTATATAGTAACCGTCATGAGAAGCTATAAATTTTGTAAACAAGTGTTCAGGAGTTCACAACATTTGGACTAACACAAAAAAAAAAACCGGGCAAGTGCGAGTCGGACTCGCGCACTGAGGGTTTCGTACCAACCTACCTATAAAAACAGTTTAATTCTCGAATCGAGTCTTGAAGACTTTTCAATTTTTTTTTCTTGTGACGTAACTAAAAATTTTCAGTTTTCAGACTTTTCCCGATATTAGTGCTATAATACCTTGCTTCGTGCCAAATTTCAAGATTCTAGGTCAACGGGAAGCACCCTATGAGTTTTGATTCCTTTGACAGTGTCGAAATGTACGTTTTTTGCAACATAAACGGGCGTATCTTTTTTTCCCGTCAACTTACAAGTTTGATTTTTGCAGAACTTCAAGGGACCGCGGATTTCAATATATGGTTTTAATTTCAACTTGATACCTTCACGCGTTCCTGAGAAAAAGGGTCTTGACAGACGGACGGACAGACGGACAACAAAGTGATCCTATAAGGGTTCCGTTTTTTCCTTTTGAGGTACGGAACCCTAAAAATAATTTGTTTAAGATTTAATAAATTATTAAGTAACAATATTAATTAACATATATTATTTAGGAATAATTAATTATTCGTCAGATTCAGATGTTTCCATTTCTGTGTCAGAATCAGTGACATGTATCACGAAGCTGTCTACAGTTTTATCAATCATCTCATCGATTTATAACAATAACAACCAGATCCGCGATATATGCAAAGCAATGAAACAAACCCGTACGCATTCGAAACTCGAATGACGCGTTTATTTCAAAATGGTGTCCCGATAGTTTACAATCCCTGCGACGGACCAAGAAACAAAAAACGATAGCGCTTTGAGTCGTTAAAATATGATCCGACTAAATTAAATAGGTTGTTACTTTCATATAACCCGTCTATATTTCATGTCGATTGAATATGGTTACTTAGTAAAAGATGTTTGTTTACATAATTTATAGCTTCTCGTGACGGGTACTTTACTTATTTTTCTTAGATAACAAAGGATTAGCTTTACTGTATTTTTGTATTGAAGTAACACCAAAATTACAATAAAGAGGACAATACAAAGTAAATTACTGATTCATTCTCCAGCCATTACAGAATAATTTTCCTTTATATACAACTGAGGAATTCAAATTCGTTTATTTGGTTCTATAAAACTCTGAGATATACAGAATAATTTGTGAAAACATTATTTTTATGAGTATAATTTATGTGGAAAATTAAGTTATTTTTTTTTTAGGAATTGTAGATTGCAAATAATGTTATTAAAACGGTTTTGATATATTCTTAAAGAACACTTGTTGTTTAGAATTTATTTCATTACTATTGTTTTCAAAACGGTGAAGTGGTCAATCAGTGTCATCTTTTACTCATATAATATATAGCTGAAAATAAAATTTAGGTAAACTTTTAAAATTGTCAAAAGCCTTTTAGCTCGCTCACAAAGAAGATTTCGTTTCAATGCTTTGTAGGTCTGCAGTGCGATAAACTACCTCGCCTTTGAAAAAGAAAATCCTTAGCATTTCTACATCAATCCTGAACCTCAATGAGAAGGCTTTGTCGCCTCTCATGTTTTCTTGAGATATGTCCATTAAAGCGAGCAATGGAATAAATTGAGTACAATTTAATAGATACGAAATACATCGGCGATATTTAGCTAGAAAATATAAACATTCGAGCGTAAAGAAGTTATAACCACACCCATATATAAACACACTCTCAGACGTAATTAGTGAGATATTTGAAAAATCAAAGGGGGCGTAAAACATCCCACGTTTTACGTTAGACTAAGCCCAAACTGCCTTTTTTTACATGGGTTAACATCCGAATGACTTCTCCCGCTCTTGGGCGGAGCGGGAGGGCTTGTCAAACTTTTACTGACTAAAACCTACTACTTTGTTCCTTTTTGTCTTCATTCTAGGGTCCCGGGTTTTCCTTTCAGAAGCCAACCCATGGCCCCAGAGGCTTCAACCCTGCTGGGCCCATACGGTATTGCACATAACATCAATTTGAGGCGCGCGTGGAACAGTACGCGCAGTCGTAAACTTGAACTCGGTCAGGATGATTAGAGGATAGGATCGCATTTGAAGTGGCTAGTTCAAAAGCGATCTGAACTTACTGACTAGAGTGGCTCTTGAACTATTATAAGTCTATTAATGTAATTTAGATACTAATTATGCAACACAATTCAGTAAAACAGTCATATAACTCAGCATTCACACTTGAAAATCTAGGAGCAATGCGACCGACCTTGTACTAGAAGGATATCCTTTCGTGGCTATGGGTATGTTTCCGGACGGCCGCACTGTCCGGGATAGACAATTAACATAAACCATTCTAAATGTTCAGTTTAAGGAAACATTCGAGGGTTCATGAGGCACTACGAGTGATTTATTGAAGACATACACTTTAGTTTTAGAATGTCTATGTATCTAAAGTTTTATAGATGGCAGTTCTAGTACTGCGGCTATAAATTGCTTTAAAGTTACTATGCACAACTGCACTGTGTAAGATAGCTCATAAAACCTGTCATAATCCACCTCCTAAGGGGATGAATCAGGGGCTCACAGTTGTTACGGAGAAACCTACTTTCACGAGGGTGTAGCCACTGGCAAAAGCTAGATATAAATTAATACAATCATTACTTTGACAGTTGTTCGACAACATTAATCAATAGTGTGGCAGTGAAAGTCTAACCTTTACAATAAAGAGTCATTACTCTAGCAGATTTTACTAAAACTTCCATAGAAATACAAACTTTATGGGACGCTCTTAGAGTATAAATTTTAAAGAGGTGCTCAATATAGGCTACTGGCAGCCTTTTCAAAGATCTTACGCAATGACGTCTTTGTTTTGTGCCGGTACTTCGTATTTGACGCAGTATTAGACACGTCTTTATGCCAATCATTTATTTTGTTTTTAACAGTTTTCAGAACTACAGATATGACATATATTTATATGAAGAAATAGTCCATTTTGATTCAAGAGGAGAAAGTTTGTCACTGCGACCGAGCCTCAGGTCGAGTGCTGCAGCGACACTACGAATATCAAACGACATTTTTTTATACACTTACTAAGAAATAATTAACGCGAATCGCTTAGCGAATAGCCTGAGACAAGTATGATGTGTGTATAAAAGGAGAAACTGATTGACTGACATATCAACACAGCCGAAACTATTGGGACTAGAAGTCTGAAATTTACTATGCTTGGATGAAAAGGGAGTCCTAAATTTGTACGGAGGAATCTAAATTTAAACCGGAGAAGATGCTGGCAGAAGCCATAAATAATAAATCAATATAGTTGTTTAAACACCTGAATAATTTACACATTACAAGCATTTGCCTGAATGACTAGAGCAATGCTAATTAACTAGTTCTGTAAACATAAAGCCAGTCACGCTTTGAAATTGCGCCGAATCTATACAAGCGAGACCAACCGCGTTATGCTGAACTCAATCAACTTAGTGAAAAGCTTTTTGGAATGAATTTCGGAGCCAGATTTATTGCAATCAAATCTACATACCGATGGCTTAGAGTGAAAACCTCTTAACTGCAAAATACGTAACTTTTCAGGAGGCCCAAAAAACCAAATAAGATGTTTATTATCAATTAATTCTAATTGACATCTACGTATTTTATTCAAATGTTTTTAAAATATTTATGTATTTCAAAGCTTATTACCCTTGTTTTAAAAAAAAATCCAACAAGTTTTCACGCGCCATTGCGATGTTATCACACTAACCTGACTCAAGAGAGATTTACATTTAACACCGTAAACGGCATTACAAATAACCAATCAAATTTTTTCGTGATACAAGACGGTGTTTTTCGAGCTTTCTTTCCAAAAATCGAATAAAATAAAATTACCCAAAATTGCAGATACGAGGTTTTCACTCTAAGCCCTCGATACATATATCCAAAACAAAATCCCTCACCGTTTCTGTCCATTAATATAAACGAAAATCTGAAAATCCGTGCGGGGGGAACGTATTTTCATATAATTTTCACCATTTTTATGATAAACTAGCTGTTGCCCGCGACTTCGTCCGCGTTAAGTTCGTTAAACTGCACAAAAGTAATGATAAATATATTAAAAAGCTTTAAGTGCAACAGGCATACAGGATTTAAAAGATTTTTAAAAGATTAAGAATAACATTTGACCGTGACTGTTAACACTCAATTTAATGAGTAGATATACACTACTATGATTTATTTTAGTGTGTTACTAATAAGTCATCATCATCATTATTACAATCGAAAGACGTCCACTGTCGGAGATAGGCCTGCCCCAAGTGATGCCATAACGACCGGTCCAGTGCGTCTTGCATCCATTGCATTTCTGCAACCGTCTCCAGGACTTTCCGACGCTAGTATACGTATTGTGGTGAAAATTGTTTACAAGTGTTCACTGAGACTTTTATAAATTATATGCCCTGATAAAACCAGAACCTATTCGTCCTACTTATCATAAAACAAACGTAAAAAGCCATCATTTCGTCACATCTATAACACCTCACTTTGAATAAATTTCCTCCCTTAGCTGACTGTTTTTTGTAGGAAAGACACAACTCACCGGCAGGACTTTCCGATTTCTCCCTTGTAACATTTATAACGCTATGAAGTTACCTATTTTGTTTTCAGTTTATTCCATATTGAGGAACATTTTATTCAGTTCTTGAAGGAAGTTCGTGAATAAATCCATGATGTCTGTCTGATCTTTTACATTCAATGCATAATCAGAATTATAAAGTCTTTATTATTTAAAAAACATTAACCTAATTACAATATTATTTATAGCATAGTCAGCTTTATAATGTTCCCGCTGCTGGAACTCAGGCCCCATCTAATCTCCTCATCACGAAGGATATGGCGGGATGACAAAGAGTCTTCCTTAAGAATTGGAAAGAAATTACCTAAAACCGGGAACAATAGAAGGGATGGAAGGTCTTTCCTTAGTATAAGACAGTATAAGCTAGAAATTATAAATACTTAATACCATAACATGTATTACAACATTTCGGCGCAGAGATATTGAATTTTTATCGAGGTTATAATACCTAACTGTTACGCCGCAAAGTACTTCTCTTTTATGAATTACTAGCTTTAGCCCGCAGCTTCGCCCGCGTACATAAAATATAGCCTATGTCACTCAGGAATACAGCAGCTTTCTATTGGAGAAAAATTTTTAGCAATCGGACCAGTACTTCCACAGATTACCTCATACATATTCACCATTGAAGCCAGAATTGTTAAAATTTTATTGCACTTTATTACAATTGAGTGAAACATAAAAGTTTAGAAATATAAAAGTTAAACAGTTAATGGCAGTCGAAAAAAACAATGTATCACTTTTATTTTCTGCTCGTGAATTTGTGATGCTCATTGTTTTATCTAACGACAAAAACCCTTTTGTTTTCATGAATGTAATGTTATTGTTAACGACCTCTCAAGCCCTAATAAAAATATGTTTTTATTGTTATTAATAGGCTTTTGACCACTACCTCACTTAGTGTTAAACAATGATGTAGTCGACGATGGAGTACATTTGCATACCAGCAGTCGCGTGCGGGTAACCTAGACCTAATCAAAGCCCAAGAAATCTAGACTAACCCTGATACCATTGATTAGAAAGAAAAAAACACGAGTACGTCATATATCCGCGGAGAATCTTAACACCGCGATTCAGGTTCGTGACGTAATAGATCAACGCCATCTATCGAGCAATTAAGAACTAATATTTAATAGAGTCAACTTAAATGTACGATTGTACTGCCATCTATAGATTTTTTGCGGCAACCTTTGCATCACTACAATCGTGGTCATAACAAATTGCATCGTTTGAGCCGTTGAGCGCCATCTAGTGTAAACTAACTACAAATTATTTACGATATTGATAATATTAGTACTTACAATGTAAACAAGCAGTTTTTCTTCGTTTCTTACCACGAACAGATAACAGAACACACAGAAGGCACATTATAGTTTAGTTTGATTTACTTTATAGGTACATGAATTGAAAAAATACTTTTTGAATTCTAGTTCATAGTAGGCACTTATCTTTCTTTAAAAAAGATGTTACATGAGCGTGACGATGAACGTTTTACATCAATTTGTCTCTAAAACTTGATAGTATTTATTCTGCCAATTAGTAAAGTCGTTACTCAGTCACACAGTTCACACACTTTGATTTCCAAATATCTTTAAACATTCTTTCACATCGAACATTACACGCGTTTCCGAATTCATTTCATAGATTCATTTCATTTCAAGAAACTTTAGTTACTTCAAAACCAAGCAATTTACAGTAAGTAATAACTAAACACAAAACTTTAAACGACTGAACTTTTAAAATTGAATAAAACAAAACAAACAACCATTAGAAGCAATTGAAACTACATTGAAGTTAGCAACATTTCAAAAACGTAATTTGCGCAAGTTTACTGCGCATGTCATAGTAGACACTCGTAATTTTCGTGAACTTACAAATTCTCATTCATTAAAAATCTGAAGTCAGGCTTATCCGCTAGAACAAATTTAAAAATTTGTACTTGCACACAGTATCAAATTTTACCCACACTCAGTCACATTTTTACGTTTTTATAGAACAGACAGAGATGGAAGATTAAGCCTAATACGGAAGCCAGTGTGTCGTTTGAGACAGAAACACACTGGTGTCTTGTGGTTGTGATCTCTTTCTATTTTTAAGTGTTAGAGCGAGATGGGAGAGAATGCTCAAGGCGGCAACATTGCATAATTGAATGAATGAATTTCGTATTG
Source organism: Mythimna separata (assembly GCA_030763345.1). Taxonomy (NCBI): domain Eukaryota; kingdom Metazoa; phylum Arthropoda; class Insecta; order Lepidoptera; family Noctuidae; genus Mythimna; species Mythimna separata. The sequence continues at coordinate 1,912,181 of JAKKIA010000036.1, read as the reverse complement.
AACACGAATTGGCAACTAAGCGTAGCTGCATAGGCGCGCGAAGTTTAAAGTTTTGATTTATATTGCGCGCGAAGTTTAAAGTTATGATTTTTAATAAATTAATTTATTTGTTGTTTTCTATGCTTTAGGTGTTAGGTATCAATTATTTAGCCATTACAAGCCGGGCTTATTTACATGTATTGGCCTTCCGCCGCTGCATACCAGTAACCTAATCACTCTTGATTAAGACGCCTAAGTTGTAGCTATTAGGAAGTATAGTATCTAGCCCGTGTAATCAACGGTGCGTACGAAAAGTACGAGTACAATACCGTTGGAGCCTAATAGGGCCGATGTCTGGTAAGGCCACGGAGAATTTTTAATACGAAACCTGTGATCCTAGAACGCAGAAGGCAATTGAAAGAGGTGTGGTTTTAGTTAGTAGAAGTCTTAAATGCCTTCCAACCTCACCCTGGCAGAAATCATTGGATGATTTCAAACCTCCAAAAATAAAAAGACTCCGGCAGTCAATCAATCAAAACAATCATCATTTATGAAAATCGAACTCAAGTTTAGATAGGGTTAAATGCACTTATTCAGTTCTCCATCAAACAGTGTATTTTTAAAACCAATTACATGAAATCTAAAAATTCTATGGTAAAATATTAATTCATGAAAGCGTTTCAGAATCCTTGTTAAAAATCGCTTACAAATGGCGTTCGTTCCGCTCCATGAAACGTTCTGAGCAGACGACGTTTTTAAAACGGGTTTAGGCCGTAAAAAGATTCCGGTTTTAAGACTTTTTAGAGTTTTTTTAAAGGACAATTCTCAGTTTCATTGACGTAATCCTTTCTTTAATCTGGTAAAGAAACATTAATTTAAAAGTCTTAATTATTTATATACTTATTATCTGTGCTTATTATAGTAGCTTTTTCCAGCGGTTTTGCCCACATAAAAGTATACTACTACTAGATTCAGTAGATTGCTAGTAGTTTCCTAATCTACTGGTGAAAGAATATTCAAAATGAATACAAACTGACATTTACCTCTTCATGATATAAGTATAGGGGGGGGCCTAAGTCCTACAGTGAACGTCATTCGGCTGATATGATGATGATAACATCATGCACAAATTGAAAGTCTGCTTTTGATGCTTCTGAAAGGAAAATCGCCCTGGGACAAAAGGCAAAGAAGGAACATAGGAGTGGGTTTTAGTCAGTAAAAGTTTGACATGCCCTCCCGCCGGGCCTAAGAGTAGGAAAAGTCAAGATCAAGATCATTTACCACCTGAGAAAAAAAAGTCTGCTTTTAATAAAGCTTTTTCTAAAACAAAACATTGTTGAAAAGAAACAGCTTACCAAGACTCAGGAAGGCATTAGTGAGTGAAGAGATTGTTGTGTTAAATAAACTAGATGTTGCATAATACATGTCTTGAGACTCTAAGAGTTTTATCTGGATTTAAAAACGAACAGTGCTCTGGGAATTACCAGCGCAGCACTCGACCGGCGACTACGAAATGGAAAAATGTTTGCAAGCTTTTAAAAAGCTGTTTTAGTAAAATGTTTTATCAAATCTTTTAAAAATTGATACTATATAAAAACTAAATACATTGAGAGCTGGAATGAGAACCGAAATGTTGAGTGGCTTTTGGCTACGAAGTATTAATTTATAATGGTTATGCTACGACAGCGTAGCTCACGTAGCGGTGGCTTAGGCCTACTACGCCGTAGCAGTGGTACCGAAAATACATTTTAGTTCTTATTATATTAAGGGCCTGTTTGGGTTGGGCCAATGGGTTGTGGAGGTCTGGTAGGCAGCCGCTCCTCGTAAAATACTGGTATTCAGCTAAATCCGGCTTGACTGGAAGCCGACCCCAATATAGTTGGGAAAAGGCTAGGCAGTTGTTGTTGATATTAAGGGCCTGTTTCACCACCTATGATTAAGTTTCGAGTATCTTACTTGGCAGATAATTTCATACAAATTCTGTTCCATTTTTGAATTTATTCAGTGAGTAGTGCCTACTCCACAGAAATCTAAATAATAAGTCAATAGAAATGGCATAGACGCGTAAAAATGTCGCCGCACATATATGTACTTTAGTACGTCTCCACCGTGTTGACCGGTTGCTGTGGTTACTTGTGTTGTTTCGGACACGGAGAGGTAAATATGGTGTTTTGCAGCATATTCAACTGCGGAAACTCTTCCAAAACTTGTAATTTTACAAATAAAGGGATATCGTATCATAAGTACTTAATTTTTGTAATAATGTTGTTTATAATAAATATAATCGTGATGAATAGTGACGTGCCAGTACTATTTTGTTACCTATCGATAATTTATTACATTTAGCTTACGTAGTTTTACAGAAATTCGAATGAAATATAATTTTTCATTAATTATTTAACCCTAGACTACTAATCATATTTTACAAACGTATTTACTAATCATGAGTCGTTTAGACACGATTAGAATAAGAGTATAAATTGAACATGAAAACCTATTTTATGTATATATTTTTATTTTATATAGGTATAAACTATATTACCGCAGGTATTAAGCAAAAAAAAGTTTAAATATTATAAACCTTTATCCCAAAAATATTTTTTTAATCTCATAGCACTTTTTTCAGATCACAATTTATCAGTTAGTCATAGAAAAAAGAAAAGGATAAAAAAATGATAAAAATCGACTTATTTTACACATAATATAATAAAATAAGAAGTAAAAAACATCAAAAAATAAAAATTGTTTTAATTTAACACAGATAATATATATATCTACCTACATATATCTACGCATATATTTTATAGGCACTTCAGACATTTAACTTTAGTAAACCGGTGCTTTTTGTATGAGCAAAGTGAAAACATTTTTCTTTTTTTGAACCAGGTTTATCTTCCAGGCTCTCCTTAATATTTGTAAACACCAAATCCTGGATATGAGCCCTGTGCTTTTTTGATTGGGTTAGAATAGAAAGCCGTTTCTTGAGGAAAGGATTTACAAGTTGCATGTACAAAATATGTACAAATATCTTTTTATTTAGCGGATTTTCTTTTACATAGAACTTGTTTTGCAGTATATTACTAAATATATATATATACAGCATATAAATATTACATAAAATAGGCACATAGTCCGTCCATTAGTAAAGACTGACCGAAAATGGTTTCGGTGTATTTTTGAACACATTTGGTCTAAAGTGCCAACACCACCTTTCGTCTAATTATAAAATTCTACCATGTTTGTCTTCTTTATTTGTCCATTTGCAGTTCCTTCTTCAAAACATGACGATTATAAATAAATCCACCTTATTAGATTAGACCTTGTATGACAATGGTGTCAAAGGACCGACACAACAAAAAAATTACATACCAAGTACACTCTGTTACTTATTTCGCGTAGCACCCCCACACTAACGTAATAAATGTGTGTGTTTAAACGCAAGCGCGTGAAACACAACAAGTATTATAGTTGTGTGCTACAAATTAACTCGTCTGCGCATCGTCATCCCAGCGAGCGGCTACGATTGGTCGGCCCAGAGGAGAAGTGCGGGGCTTAGTTCCGTTTTCTTACGCGCGCGCCGCCACTGTCATTCCGCCGTGGCGCAATGCGTATGATACATGTCTGACGAGTAAGAGGTCCCAAGTTCGATTCCTATCGTCTGATGTAATAGAAAGATTGCTTGTTTTTGTTTTCTATTTGATTTACCCGTTTTTTAATAGTAATGTTATAGTTACTCCCATAATAATTAATTATCTGTTATTTTCTTTTTGTTTTACTCATGCTTTTTTTTAATAGTAATGTTATGGTTACTCTCTTGTAATAATTAAAATATTCGAAATATAATTTTGTAATTTTATACATATAAACTATGTATATTTACGAAATTAACTAACGAAATTTTTGTATATAACTTGTAATATAAATAATTTTATAATATATATATAATACATATATTATTTACGTAATATAATAATAGATACGTTATTATTATAATTATTGTTAGTTGACAATACTTTCATTGTCAACTTTTTTTTTATTTTCGCAAACATTCACTTATGAAATTATTATAGTTCTAACGGACGGGTTGAGGAAATAACACTCGGCTCGGTATGATACACAGTTTATATTTTCACAGCACAAGTATTGTTACATGAAGTCCTTATAGCTACTTTGTACACGTTCTAACAACTACGTAATGGCGGCCGGCGCACGAGAGTCGCGTGCGCGGTGTAGTGTTAGCTCTGTGGCGGGGGGCCGACTGACGACGCGAGCGAGCGCGGGCGACGGGAAGCGTGCGAGCCGCGAGGTATGTTTGAAGCGGCGCGCGGCGCTAGTAGCGCGCGAAACAACTTTGGCGCGACGGCGCGAACGCAACAGTTCTACACACTCCCCCTCTAGTTCGAACATAGCGCCCTCGCGTTCGGGCTAGCAATCATATCTGCGTGGTCGACCGCGTCTGCGTTTTTCTCTAACCGGAGCCTCAACATCACCGATGAACGGTGTCAAATCGGAAACGTGGTAACGTCCTACGTGCTCACCTCTGGTAACTCCCTCCACTAGGTAAGTAGTAGGGCTTACTACTTCACGAATACGATAAGGGCCATCTCTTCGGGGTATAAATTTCGCAGACTGTCCGGGGCTAACATTGTTCATTCCTTGTGTTTTCAACAAAACAAGATCACCTACCTTGTATTCGGGAGGGGCGCGTCTGCCTTCATCTGCGTACTTCTTCTGCAGAGACTGATTACGCTCGTGTACGTCTCGGGCATCGAGCAGTACTGTCGACAACTTGCGAAGGTAAGGAGTAATGTTGTGGACAAAATTATCCTTGTCCACAATGGCCTTCATATCTGCTACGACGTCCGATGGCGCGCGCAGCTCTCTCCCGAAGGTAAGGAAAGCTGGTGAAAATCCAGTGCTCGCTGTAACAGCGGAGTTCATCGCGAACCTTATGGCTGCGAGGTGAGTATCCCACGATGCGTGATCCTTTCCTACCAGTATAGCTAACTGTGGTTTGAGGTCTCGATTTTTCCTCTCAACGGGGTTTGCTTCCGGGTGATACAGCGGCGTCAATGACTGTTTGATACCCATCACATGACAGGCCTGCTGCATCACCTCGGCAACGAACTGAACTCCGTTGTCGCTAATCATCCTACGCGGGACTCCATACCTCAGAAAGACTTCGGATATCAAAATCTCAGCACATTCCATGCTGGTGGCCTTCTCTAACGCAAATAGCTCAACCCAATGGGAGCACGTGTCTTCGAGGATTAAAATCCAACGGTTATTCCTTGAAGTCTTAGGTAGGGGCCCAAACAAGTCGACCGACACTGTTTCGAATCGCCGAGTGGGTGCAGGAGTCTGGAGTAGTCCAGCAGGCTTCCTGTTATCTATCTTATATCGCTGGCAAGCTGCACAGCGTTTAATATAGTCCGAGACAAAAGACTTCATACCTGGCCAAAAGTATCGTGCTCTGATGCGATGTAAGGTGCGTTCAACACCAAAGTGGCCTGCTGTAGGAGCGTCGTGGAACTCTACGAGGATAGCTTCTCTCTCGTGCTTAGGGACCACGAGGCAGGCGGAATCGGCGTCTTCCGATTCGGGCGCGCACCTGTATAACACACCATCAGACATCAGGTATCCTCTCTCTGACCAACCCCTCCCCCTGAAGGGATCGTCGGTAGACTCTAGATCCTCGACGATGTTCTTCAGCTCTGGGTCCTGGAGTTGGTTAGAGCGCACATCTTCAGGTGTCCTATGTGGCATGTCCACGGTCACTAAGCATACTTCGCAACCAGCCGGATTTTCCTCACAACAAGCTGGGCGGCTTAGTGCATCGGCAATCACATTCACCTTTCCGGGAGTGTACTGTATCTGCAGGTTATACGCCTGCAGTGTCAATGCCCATCTGGCGAGACGGCCACTAGGAGATTTAAGGCTCATCAGCCAACGCAACGGCTGATGGTCGGACTTAACCACTACCTCCGAGCCCTCTACGTAACCCCTGAACTTGGTAACCGCCCAGACGACGGCAAGGGCTTCGCGCTCGGTGGTGGTGTAGTTGCGCTCGGCTGGCGAGAGTAGGCGACTGGCATACTCTATAGGCCTTTCGTCGGTGCCCTCCCCCTGCATCAAAACTGCTCCGAGACAGTAGCCACTGCTATCTGTCCGAAGGGAAAAAGGCTTGGTCTCGTCAGCCTGGCGAAGAATGGGAGCGGTGACTAGGAGTTCCTTGATGCGCTCGAAAGCAGCTTGCTGCTCATCATGCCATCTCCAGCTGCTGTTCTTCTTAAGAAGGTCAGTCAAAGGCTTGGCGATCGCAGCATAGTTCGGTACAAACCGTCGAAACCAGCTGGATGTAGCCAGGAGGCCTTTGAGCTGCCTCTCATTCTTCGGAGCAGGCATGTCAGCAATAGCCGAGGTTTTCTCTGGATCTACCAGTAAGCCTCCAGGAACGATAATGTGACCAAGGAATTTCACTGAGTCACGGGCGAAGCAGCTTTTCTTTCGATTGACTCGGAGATTGAACTTCTCGAGTCTGTCGAAGACTGCTTCGAGATCTCCAATGTGATCTTCGAAACTGGGTGACAGGATAATCAGATCGTCAAGATATCCAAGAATACTCACAGGCCTACTTCTTTGGCGGTCTGGTGGGATATCGGTACCATCACTTGCCTTGTGCTCTCGAACAGGCACACTCAAGTTTGACTTGAAACGATCTATTAACCTCTGAAACGTGGCGCCAGAGTTTCGAAGGCCCATCGGCATCCTCTTAAACCTATAGGTGCCGGAGGGTGTAACAAATGCAGTTTTGTCGCGATCCTCTTCTGCGGCAGAAATTGTCGCGATCCTCTTCTGGGTACCGATCCGGCTCAGTCACGGCGTTCAGTTTACGGTAGTCCACACATAGGCGGACTCCACCATCTTTCTTCGTGACTAAGACCACGTTGGCAGCCCACGGCGACTCGCACTCCTCTATTACATCTGCGCGAAGCAGCTTCTCTAGCTCACCGTCCAACAACTCTCTCTTACCTTGCGACATCCGATAGGGTGGTGAAGCGGTTGGCTCCTGCTTCTCATCAACCCGAATGTGGTGAGAGGCGTAAGTTGTAGGGGGTCCTTCGGTGGCGAAGCGTCCAACTCTCATAGTAATGAGGTGGTTGAGCTGCGTTCTCTGAGCAGGCGACAGCTTCGTCCCTTCATCGTCTCTCAGCGCCAAGCCGGTGGTATGAACCTGCATCAGCTCTGCGTCGCTGGTAGATGTAAGGCTATAAGACTGTAAAAAATCAAACTTCTGCTCAGGAGAACTATTAAAATGCCAACAGTTGTGTTGGAGGTCCACTAATATACCTGCTCTAGTGATGAAGTCCTGTCCTAGAAGCGTCCTATTATCCGCTTCCGGTATCACTAGGAAAGTGATGGGGAACGCGCGTCCCTGAATAGTGACGTTCGTGTCACATGACAATAGTTCACGTACCTGCTGCGTTCCGTCGGCGAGGCCGAGGTTACGACGTGTTCTCGTAAAAGTGGTCCCACTGTCCAATAATATTTTGTACAGTCCGGGACTCGCGAGACACTCGGTTGCACCTGTGTCGAGTACTGCGACACCTACTAAGCCCTCGACTGCTATTTTCACCGTAGGTTGGGATAGGTCAGTCACGTGCGTGATAGCGGTTTGAAAACTCGCCTTATCGGCGGAGGGCGTACCTTTACACGTCGGACACTTTGATCGTATTACCCCTTGACGACCGCAGCCGTAACAAGTTGGCGGTGCGTTACTACCTTGGTCACCCGATTTGATTTTAATTTTACACTCGTCCATCGAATGACCGAACCGTTTACAGAAAACGCAGCGCGGCCTAACACGTTTCGTATTCGAATTCGTATCGTTACAAATGTTCGAACTAGAGTCAGCAGCGCGCGAAAGGTTACGTTGACTATCCGTCGCCGTCGAAAGGTCATTAACCTTTAAGTTGCGAGAATTCGCGGTATTTGCAGCCTTGCTGGTCGAGTTATTGGATGAAATTGGTGATTTGTTGTGACTCACCTCGCTTAGCGTCTCCTCAACATACCTGGCTCGCTCGAGTAGACAGTCGACACTACTTACACTATCGCGTGACACTCTTTTACGAAACTTACGGTGTAAAAGGCCGTAAACTATATCTACTTGCATTACATCTGGTATATTGTATGGTATACGTGACAGTTCGGAACGCACTCGCGATATAAACGTATCGACACTATCACCGTCACTTTGTTCGCGAGCGAATATTTCTCGAAAGATTCGGTGGGCGGGGCGCGGGGCGCCGTACATGAAGCGGAGGCGTCGTATCGCGTCGTCCCAGGTCTTCACCGTAGACTTCACTCCTTGCCACCACACTGCGGCGTCACCGGTCAGCAGCATGGGTAGACCTCGAAGAGCGTGTTCGTCGGATACACTTGCGCACTCTTTGTACACGAGTACGCTCTCGACGAATGCTTCTAGGGCTTCGGTACTGCGGGCAGCTCCGTCGAAGCGGGCCGTACACCGGGTGAAGTTGCTGTGTATGCCGTGCATCCCATACACAGTCGATCCAGCTTGTGTAGCGGTAGGTTGAGTCGGTCCCGTAGCGTCGCCACAAAATGGCGTCGGCGTCGGCGTCGCGACGCTTCTCATGACGTTGGTTAAAAGTCGTGTCAGTTGCTCCTCGGACATTGAAATCATGTTACTTGTTGTTGCCGGACTCGGTGTAGCCGTTGCCGTGGTGTTCATGCACGCGGGGTTGGCCACCGCGTGGGTCTCCTCGTCGCTACTGGATCCCTCGTTTTCCTTCTCGTCTGCGTGCGCGCGACGTGTTATCGGCGGCATTTTCTCGACGATAACACTCGGTCACAAACGGTAACGATGTTGTCCAGTAGGTGTTCGTGTTCGCGTGGGTTTCGTACGCACTCGCGTCGGTTAGGTACTTGCCGGTACGGAGCACGTGCCACGAGTTGGGCGCAATTTCTAACGGACGGGTTGAGGAAATAACACTCGGCTCGGTATGATACACAGTTTATATTTTCACAGCACAAGTATTGTTACATGAAGTCCTTATAGCTACTTTGTACACGTTCTAACAACTACGTAATGGCGGCCGGCGCACGAGAGTCGCGTGCGCGGTGTAGTGTTAGCTCTGTGGCGGGGGGCCGACTGACGACGCGAGCGAGCGCGGGCGACGGGAAGCGTGCGAGCCGCGAGGTATGTTTGAAGCGGCGCGCGGCGCTAGTAGCGCGCGAAACAACTTTGGCGCGACGGCGCGAACGCAACAGTTCTACATAGTTATTTAAAATAACATCAAACACTTACACTTAATCTTTGGAAAGTATATTTTTATGATATGGGTAGGTAATCAGTAATAATGTTCACAATAATCAAGTAGCTGTGGGTATAAATCAAAAATAAAGTAAAACCATACCACCAACCAATTCACCTATTCAAGTAATATTATGTAGCCAGCTCAACTCGTAAACAAAATAAAACTCGTTTACTACTCGATATACACACACACATATATATGTGTTTGCTACGAATCAGATAAACAAATTCGCTTCATTCATTAGATGGTTATTTAGCACTGATTATTAAGTGCTTGCTTGCCGTTAAAGGTGTATCGAGTTCGATCCTAGCCATTGACAAAACATTTTTTTTCTACTTTATTGTAGTATAATGATAACGAAGTTTAATAAAACTAAAACTTAGAATATTTGCTTTAGCGTTTGAATCCCCAACCGGTCCTATGAGACCGCGCTGTTATTGTTATACTATCGTGTCTCGTTTCGCGGGTATCTGAGTAATTAAAAACTAAGTGTATGAATATTATCATCTACCCACTTTATTAGTTATTTACTAAGAAATGAGTCGGATAATAAGTTAACCTGGCATAACGCTTTTGCCTATCACGATCGTGTGTTCTACAACTTACTCCGAGACAAAAAATAATTAATCGTTGTGGAAAGTGATACTTTTTACAAATAATAAACAACATGTCTCATTATTTTGTCTACACTTTTGAGGGCTGAGATAATAGTATTACATAAACAAAATGTATCCATAAGTGAAATTTCGAGGAGATTAATGCTACCGGTAAGTAACAAATCCAAACTTAAAATAGGTAATGCAAAATAATTTAACATTGTTGATATTTGTAAGGTTTTAACGTAATTTTGTGATTGTTTACAGAGGAAAACTGTGCAGTTTTGGGTGCAAATATTGTTGCTACGTATAACGCTGACGGCTTTGCTACAACAAGAAACACTGCAATTATGCACGACGTGTCTATGACAATTGTTCGGCGCCACTTACTTAAAATTAAATGTCGCAAGCCCGCGAAAAAAATTTTACTGACGGCGTTGGGTTGGTTGGATAAGGAAGAAAGGATGCGGTTTGCAAGAAAATTTATAGATTTCGATTGGTGCAATAACATAGTTATATTTAGTGATGAAAAGTGTTTTAAGTCAGATAAGGATGGGCGTAAAATATTATGCAGAAAAAATGGAGAACGTTACCATCACAAAAATATTCTCCCATGCAGGTCTAGTGGTCGCATTACGTTAGGGGGGATGCTTCAGGTCAGCCCGCGAAATTCAAATTTTCTTACGTTTTTTGCATTTTGCAAGCCAGTGGTAGGTTATATGAAGTTAAAAATACTTACGCGACTGTAAAACGTAACTAATTATATAATTATAACCATAAAAATCATCAATACTAGTCTCCAAACTCACCTAAGTGTTGGAACGATTTTTTCGAGGTCAAAAACGTTCCTGCAACTAAGTGAGCTTGGAGGCTTGTATTAACGATTTTTATGGTTATAATTATATAACTAGTTACGTTTTACAGTCGCGTAAGTATTTTTAACTTCATACAACCTATCACTGGCTTACAAAATGCAAAAAACGTAAGAAAATTTGAATTTCGCGGGCTGACCTGAAGCATTCACCTTAGTTATTGGGGCTGGATGTCATCGATGGGTCCCGGTGAGTTAGTGGAGGTAGGGGGTCGCAATACCAGTCAAGGTTACTTGGACATCAAGAGTTACGATACCTATCATAGTTCATTTTTTAAAACATGTTGATTGATAACTTTGATAAGTAAAAAAAAAGACTAAGAAGTAAGCTGTAGGTAATTATACTGTTGTTGTATTATGTGACATGATGTTATTGTTATTGAGATCAAGAGTTGCGATATCTATCATAATTCATTCTTGATAACATGTTGATTTATGTCACTAATAAAAAACTTAAAAAAAGTGACGTCCATCCTTGTCTGACTAACGGCCCGACTCAGGGACATTCATTAACGTTAATCATCACTTAAGAAATTGTCACATTGACAGTTTTACACAGTTTTTCAGTGAAGGTTTGACAATACTTTACTTTAATGGACGCTAATGAACCATTAGCTGGACTATGCGTTCGGCCGTTAGAATATTTTCACTTTATATATTGTATTAAGGATAATCATGAACAGATTCGTTAATTGTGACCATTCCGTTTAATGTATGTAATTAATAAGTTGTAATAAACATAATTGGATCGTTATCGCAGTTTTCTTTGTCACAATATTTTCAAAATATTTTAATTATTATGAGAGTAGGTAACTATAACATTACTATTAAAAAAAAGGTCAAATAGAAAATAAAAACAAGCAAACTTTCTGTTACACTAGACGATTGGAATCGAACTTGGGACCTCTTACTCGTCAGTCACGTATCATACGCATTGCGCCAGGGCGCCGATAACAACAGTAGCCAATTCTTGCTGTAGGTACTTTCATAGTGGTATACGGCTACTAATTGCTTTTTGCAAGAGTGTGAGTGTAGAAACGACGAGTTACTTTGTAGCACACAACGATAATACCTGTTGTGTTTCACGCGGTACACGGCGCACACATTTATAACCTGCTACGCAATCTCCGCCGCCGTGTGTACTAATTCTGCATCCTGGAAATTTCAACTCTAGCCTAGGATCTGAAGAAAACATATTTAATCTAAAAACGGATAAAAAAGTAAATAAAACCAGACAAAAACTCAATATCTCACAGTACGATAAATTCTAAAAAGTTACACAAAGACTAATCATGAGTCGAATCGACTCTGGAGTACATCGTATTTAGAAAATGGTGACACTTAGAGGACCAATGCTGTCGCTGTCGTAAACATCTAACTAGTGACTGAGTTGACATAAATAATCAAAACGATCCGTGCGTTCGTTATAGAGAAATAGCAAGAAATGTGTGCGATGCGAGTCGTTTGGACGCAGATTAGTATTCTAGGGTTAAATATGGATTTTCATTATGCATGTTTTGTTCCTGTCTAAATAGTTTACAAAAAAGTAGTTTTTTAACATTATAATAATATCTGCTAATCCGTACCTTTAAACTACTTTTTTATTTATGTTTTTATGTACGTCGTTATGTACGTGGGTATTTTAAATAAACTTGTATCCTTATATATAGTATCCTTGTATCCTTGACGTGTTCACTATTTTTCATTTTCATGTCAAAATAATTAGTTGTATTAAATATGTAATTAATTAATACATATTATGTACATTGTAAGTATAATGGATTTAGTTGGATCGAATCGATACGTTTTCACGCTATTTATTCACCTGGTTTACTTTATTCAATGCTATTATTACAGGTTTCCAAAAGATCCAGAAATTAAAGATAATTGGATATCTGCTACTGGAAAGAGACATTGGTTCTCGTCAAAAAGTTCGGTTCATTTCATAAATGAACAGAACAAATTCTCTTCATATCATAAATGAACAGAAAAAATTTAACTCGTCAACAATTTAAATCACTACGAAAGTATAATCGTAAAAATATATTTTTATAACAAAATAATAAAAATATATTCTTACACTTAACGTTTTATTGTGTGCGGGACAGCTTATAGTAATAGTACTCTAATGTAAACATAGGTTAAGAGTAGGTTCGGTACAACACTTTGAAATTCCAGATAATTCTTATTGTGCGGTCCGACAGTAAATATTTATAGTAATACTAACTCAAACGTAAATATAGAATTAAAATAGGTGCGGACCAATACTTTGAAATCCGAGGTTCTTATCATAAATGATTGTAAGTTATGACGCTCTAGAAAACTCCGGATCATAGCGTGTAAACACAATTGTACTTATTGTTATCCAGAGCTTTAGTTAACCGGACACCGAGGGCTCTAATTACTGAACACCTGTGTTTATGTTATGTTATAGTTTTATGATTAGCTTGCATTTATTTTGTTTATGTTTTATCGTGAATATTCGAGAATATTTTGTTTACAGTTAGCCGATTATAAAAGAGTCGATTTTAATCCCAGAAAGTCAGTTCCTATCCAGAGCTCAGACAGTCAGTATCCGTTCGGAGCTAATACAGTACAGTATTCCATCGGAGCTCATTACAGTCAGTTCTCATTCGACGCTCACAAAGTATAGTTCTAACTTGAAGCTCATACAGTCTGACAGTTTGTAAATCTTCTAAATAGTAAACGCGCCCTTTGACTACTGTATAGTACGGTGGTATTAGAAGAACAGTTTCTGTACAGTTACAGAATAAACGTCGGTGAAGAAACTCCCAATCTTTCAATATCCCTTATCCACCAATCCCAGCAACAGAAGTGTGCCAAACGGTTCATAGCCTTTTGAGCCGGACGGTACATATTGTATACCCTTTTCTCCTAAAAAAAAAAAAAACTAAAAGAGCGTCGAGGAATGAAACATTTTCAATAAATTACCTGTAGTTGGGAGACTCCTTGCTTAATAGCAACGAAAAATTATCGATATTAATAGTTTTGCACTGCACTATTCCTAAGTGAGAATGAATGCGCGATATATTTCTTTGCTTTTCGCACACGTTTGTTATTGGTTGCAGAAGCCGCGCCTCCTGAGATTATGCGTTTTTTGAAAATATTGTCTAATGTCATCACTGAAAGTTTAATGTCGTTGTAATAATGCATAATGCATGTGTAGGTGTTAGTGCGTATCTATTGTTTGTTTATGTGGTGGTAGCTGTGAACTGGCGACACGCGTCCCGGTATAAAAGACAGCTGATGGCATTTCTATTGACTTACTAGCTTTTACCCGCGGCTTCGCTCCCGTCAAATGACTACCCTACATATCCTACACTACACTACCCTATACTACCCTACTCTACCCTACACTACCCTACACTACCCTACACTACCCTACACTACCCTACCCTACCCTACCCTACACTACCCTACCCTACACTACCCTACTCTACACTACCCTACACTACCCTACACTACCCTACACTACCCTACACTACCCTACACTACCCTACACTACCCTACACTACCCTACACTACCCTACACTACCCTACACTACCCTACACTACCCTACACTACCCTACACTACCCTACACTACCCTACACTACCCTACACTACCCTACACTACCCTACACTACCCTACACTACCCTACACTACCCTACACTACCCTACACTACCCTACACTACCCTACACTACCCTACCTACCCTACTTTACCTAATTTTTTTTTTTTAGAATTTTTCTCTCCGTAAGAACCATCATTGAACTTCAAGGAACATTTTAAAAAAAGAATCAGCCAAATCGGTCAAGCCGTTTTCATGTGATGTCGTGACAATGGAAAACGGGTTTCATTTTTATATATATAGATTATTTAGATTTCTGTGGCCTACTCGGACATTGTGAAACAGGCCCTAAGCATTTTAAGTTAATAATAATGTTTTTTTTAATATCAGTCAGTCTTCAAGTAATCTTAAAGTAACATATCCATCTATCACAACTCACACTTCTAACTTGAAGTCAAAAACATGCACATATTATAAAGACTTCCGGGGCGAGTGTAGTCTATTTGATCTTGCTGCCTCGAGCGACACAGCTCAGAGGCGCCATATACACCACACTAGGTAATATGCACGGAGGTGTATATATAACATGTAACTGGAATAATATAAATCCCAATTAGAAAATTAAGTTACAATTATAATAAAGCACTGAAATTTTATGTAAATAAATTTGAAAAGTGTTTTTCTAATAAATTAGGTATCGTAAGTGAAGGCAAAATAATATGGGAATATAGACACTATGTTAGTAGTGCATCGGTATTGGTAGCTAACACTTAAAAAACAAAAAAACAAATTTAACACTAGAATTCCCATAAAAACACGCTAGTTACGAAATCAAGATTGATCAAAGTAGGTAATTTTTTAAAATAAAAATAATTCTCGGTTAATAATTACCCATTTTTAAAATAGTTGAAATCGATTGTGAAAGTAATACTTTCATGTTGTGCGTTTATTATCTTACATGTTTTAGGTATAAACTTCAGTCAGAAAAAGTAGGTATAGTCTAATTTCCTTCATTAAAAAAACTTTGAAACTACAATTCTGTTGAGAATATTTTAAAATCAGAACTGGAATCTTAACAAAATTCTGACATTTAGCCGCATTTCGTTACCCTGAATGCTAATTCTAACTTTGTTAAGAAAAATATTTAAACCGTATAATGAGGTCACAGTGTTTCTCGGTATTGAAGCATCGCCGTCAAATTCTCTGAGTTAATGAAAATTTCTGAGAAGTGACTGTTCTGTGGAGGCACAAAAGCATAAATGCGAACTTATTACCTTAGATATTTTCTACCAGTCAACTAAGACTGGTGAAGAGAAAATATGGAAAAATATATTATTATATCCCGTAATAGTACATAGAGTGCTTTTATAGCGATAGTCGGGACATCTTCTTTTACGCCGGGTGCAACACCGATAAATTTTTCATAAACGAAAGTGAATCGATATTTCCAATGACAAAATATTCTTAAAATATGTCCCAACATTTAATACCGGCCTGGTTACCGGCACGGGTCTCCATTTCTCCATTAATAACCCATTAACCGTCGTCCATGATACCTGGAGCCTCGGTAATCAACAGATGGCGAGTAAATTTCCTTCCCAAGCAGCCTTTGAATTAATTCAATAAAATTTGGGTCACTTTTAATGCAATTAAATACCCCAAAAGTACTTCCCTACAATTTCCGTCGTAATGCGATTTTAAAAGGCGTTGACAATATTGTGTCATTATATTTCTTGTTAATGAAATAGAATTTTGGTAAATAAAGTTTTACAGTTAGACAAAATTGAATCAAAAATTTGTATTTTGTAAGAGGAAAACTACGAGGTTACTAGAATGGCGGTTTGATGTATACCTCTGTAGATTTATGAGTTTTGATCATGCTTTTTTAAGGTGTAAAATCATTAAAGAACTTGTCGAGCTCTGGGTGTATGGTGATGGTGGAAAGGGTCTTGACTGATGGACAAACGGCCAAAAAAGTGATGAGTTCCAAAAGATTTTTGTCAACTTAGGTACGGAACTCTAAACAAAGTCAATAATGTGTGCATCTGGATTGAGAGCCCATTTTTTAAATCCTTACGAAACGAAACCAAATTTACAGGGAATTTAGTAAAAAATTAGTAAAACTTAGAGCACTAATCCATAAATTTCTAAAACAAAAATTAAAACTTTTATAGCTAAATAACGTGGGCCCTCAATCCAGATGCTTCGTAAAGAGGCATAGTCTAGATCTCGGAAAGTACTATGTCTGGGTTAATAATGTTTATTTAGGAATTTAGTAAAGAATTTCTAAAATATTTTAAGAAATTCCCAAATTTCTAGAATGTCGCATTACAGATTTATAGCGGTTTATCTTGGGCCCTCAGATCGTAAATGTCATTTCTCGAAAACTGAATTTATGTGACGAAATACATATCTACGACTTTAAAAGATGTTAGTTAGATAAATCTCTGAATTCGTAAAAATGAAATAGTGACCCAAAAGTTAATCGTTAAAAAGTAAATGAGAGTTGAATTTTACCGAAACGTCTGAACTGAGGGCCCAAGATTTTCGGCTTTTTTTACTAGACTTTAACCTCATAGATAAACGCAAACTAGGCTAAGATGTTCTACTATTTTTTACTAAATTTTAACGTATCGTCCGTTCTTCTAAGTGCTATATTTTAAGAGAAAATTGATTTTTAAATTTGTATAGGAAGATGTCTTGTAGGGTGACCATAATGTTTTAAATATCCTATACCTAGGGATACTGATATAAGGGAATATAGTGGAAGAAATCAAGAGAAATAGGCCCGAATCCGTCTCGGCTGGGCAGCGGAGCGGCGTTCAGGAAGCTTCGCAGTATCTTTTCGTCCAACATATAATACCACAGTTTCTCAAGACAAAAGTCAATAACAAGTGCGTATTGGCAGTGATGACATAATGACACTGAAAGCATTCAAGTGGCTAAGTAGCGTTTCACATTATCCGATCCGATATCTGTGTCGGAGGCCGACACGATATCGGGGTAAGTAAAATGTATGAAATATGTACCTGTCTTTCATATTGTCCGGCCCGATATCGGATATCGGAGCACGGCATTTCATACATTTTACTTACCCCGATATCGTATCGGCGTCCGACACCGATATCGGATCGGATAATGTGAAAACGCTCTTACGGTACGCGTACACTAAAACCGATTTTGTCGGCCGATGGCGGACAGAACTACCCGGACGAGTAACTCGGACGTTCAACTGAATACACTGCAGACGATAACGGCAGTTGTCGGTGGAACTTATGAAGTCTGAATTGTGCAAATAACGACTCGATCGCAGAAAGAAGTCGGTAAAACTGACAAAAAATCCAAACACGTTCGGACTCGTCAGTTGATCGTCCGTTTTCGGGCGTCATCGGACGACGTCGGTAGCAGCAGTGTATGCGCTCTCTTCCATTTACTTACGTTTGATTTGATAGGCCGAGTTCGGCCGATGACGCCCGAGCTTACTTCGGCCGATGACGGATTCGGTGTACGCGTACCGTTACGGTTCGCGTACACTGAAACCGATTTTGTCGGCCGATGGCGGACAGAACTACTCGGACGAGTAACTCGGACGTTCAACTGCATACACTGCAGACGATAACGGCCGTTGTCGGTGGAACTTATGGAGTCTGAACTGTGCAACTTAGAAAATGTATACCGCAATTTTGTACATCGCAGTCGACGTCGGCGACGTCGGCGTGAGTGGGTTAATGAAATACTTATACACAGGAAGCAACTGGGCGAAATCCATCACTTTTTTGAGGAGTTAAGATTACAACCCATCAAATTTTTTGAATATTTTTGAATGAGTTATGGTACATTTCAATACATTTTAAACGCAGTTGAACCACTTATTACAAAGCAGAATACAAACTATCGGGAATGTATATCATCGACGGATCGCAGAAAGAAGTCGGTAAAACTGACAAAAAATCCAAACACGTTCGGACTCGTCAGTTGATCGTCCGTTGTCGGGCGTCATCGGACGACGTCGGTAGTAGCAGTGTACCTATGCGCTCTCTTCCATTTACTTACGTTTGATTTGATCGGCCGAGTTCGGCCGATGACGCCCGAGCATACTTCGGCCGATGACGGGTTCGGTGTACGCGTACCGTTAGAGTCATCCAAAGGGCAATGGAAAGGGCTAGGCTCGGTGTTTTCTTATGTGTCCGTTTGCAACTCCAATACAAGTTTCGATTAAAAATCGGAATCGGAGGTGGAAAATCAATCAGAAGTTCCTACCTTTCTGAATCGGAATCAGATCTCTGTTATATGTCTGATTTATAATATAGGCCTAGTTGCCTGAAACAAATAAATAAAAAAGAACACTTATTTAGTTTTAATAATGTTTGCATAGAGTCAAATTTTTTGTAGGACTGATAATCGTATCAAATTATAATCCTATAGTATATTCTGACAGACTTTTTGTAGGCCGTGTGCGTTGCACTATTGCTATCGCTGTGTGTTCTATTTTTCACCTACAAAAAAACAGTCACCGATTATCGGACATGGGCGGGTAGCGTAAAATAAAGATAAAGTGGTCAACTGGTATGTAGTATGTACGAAGTGTGTGACAATCACTTTTTCTCGTGCATCTTGAGCAAAAGCAAAAGAAGAGCTTATAGAAACCTGGGTTTTATGCTTCGCACAGTCCGTCAGTTCATATGGGGGTGCATTTATCGCATTGAGGGTTAAATAAAAGCTGTAAAAATAGATGGAAGATAAAGATAAATAAATAAATGTTTTAATTAGTTGTCGTATCTATGGCCAAGATCTGGAATACCTACCAGAGATCCAAAAAATAAATTTTGGACAAAATCATTTTTTTTGGACTGATCAGTATGTATCCTCTCGTACAATCCCCAGGGGTATATTCCTAGGTATAGGATATTCAAAACATTATGGTCACCCTACACGACATCTTCCTATACAAAATTGAAAATTAATTTTCTCTTAAAGTATAACACTTAGAAAAACGGACGATACGTTAAAATTTAGTAAAAAATAGTAGAACATCTTAGTCTAGTTTGCGTTTATCTATGAGGTTAAGTCTAGTAAAAAAAGCCGAAAATCTTGGGCCCTCAGTTCAGACGTTTCGGTAAAATTCAACTTTCATTTACTTTTTACCGATTAACTTTTGGGTCACTATTTCTTTTTTACGAATTCAGAGATTTATCTAACTAACATCTTTTAAAGTCGTAGATATGTATTTCGTCACATAAATTCAGTTTTCGAGAAATGACATTTACGATCTGAGGGCCCAAGATAAACCGCTATAAATCTGTAATGCGACATTCTAGAAATTTGGGAATTTCTTAAAATACTTTAGAAATTCTTTACTAAATTCCTAAATAAACATTATTAACCCAGACATAGTACTTTCCGAGATCTAGACTATGCCTCTTTACGAAGCATCTGGATTGAGGGCCCACGTTATTTAGCTATAAAAGTTTTAATTTTTGTTTTAGAAATTTATGGATTAGTGCTCTAAGTTTTACTAATTTTTTACTAAATTCCCTGTAAATTTGGTTTCGTTTCGTAAGGATTTAAAAAATGGGCTCTCAATCCAGATGCACACGTCAATAATCTATAATAATCTATGGAGAAGAACTACATAAAAAATACGTAGTCAGCATCTACCATTATTACTAGCTACGCAATATTGCTTAGTTGGCATTCAGTGGGCTAAAATAAAGATTACGATTGGATGAATTGCTTTGAAGTCCGTTCTCTCCAACAACCCGCCCTCATGATCTCGCGCGCTCTCAGCAGTTCTCAGCTTATCTGTAATTACGACTGAAAGGTCTCTGTTGCTGGGTAATCTCTATCCCATCTCGTGTCATTAGTACCTCGTAGTTTGCAGGACATTATGTGTTTGCCGATTTACGGCGATGTTTATTTACCTGTAATAAACATGGCGGTCCTAGCGTATTTAAATTGGTTTTCGAAAGATGTAACGTTTGACGTGTGTAACGTGTGTCACGCGACTGGCACATGATACTGAGGCAACACCTAGTATGATATTACTAGGTCAACGAAAAGGTCTCTAGAGGTTTTGATTTTCTTGTGAATATCAAAATATGCTTTTTAAATGGGCTTGACTTTAGATACGTTGATTTTTTACTGCTCTAAGGAGTAGCAAACCTGAAATTGGATTTTAATTTTAGTTTAATACCTTGTCGCATTTCTGAGAAAAATAATCTAGACAAACTTACAGAGGAACAATATAGTGATCCTATAAAGGTTCCATTTTTGCCAACTGATTTACGCAGCCCTAACAAACAATCTTTTCACTGAAACACTATGTACATATTGTACATGTATATATGAAAAATCTTACGTAAATTTATAAGACAGCCTAAAGCCTTCATACTGTCTTTAATAACAAGGAAATACGAAATTCTTGTTCAAAAAGGCGACGTAAACTGTAAATCCTATCGTTTTTGGGCATTTAATGTTCTTCTCATGAATACTAATCTAGGAACGTACACGTTTAGTAGTATAAGCAGTCTCCTGGTGCATATAAAATTTCATATTTATTTCATAACTCGTAACGTGTTGTTGCTGCTAAAAATCTAGTGTTTGCCATGCGTTACTTTTGTGAAAACTTCCAGAGGTACCTACGTTATTTTTGGTGCAAGCTTTGAATAATCTGAACTGGAGTTTAGATGCAAGCAGAGTTTACTGCCTATATCCCTGTAGCATTTTGGCCTTTTACTGATAAAGCTGTTAAATTATTATAGTGGCCAAGTTTATGGTTCTTTTTTAAATGAATGGATTTTATCATCATCATCATCATTTTGAGAAAAGTGGTAGTCTCGCGCGTCTAGCCTTCATTGGTTACCACGACCCTCACAAGGACATTAATCTACCTTGTAGGTACATACATTTTTTGGCAGGTATATATAATAGTATAATGGATTGAATACATTGCGAGTATTCCTTTTGCACTTACTTTATATTCATTTTCGCGATGACAAATATCAAAACAGGCCTTTTATTTTTTGATAACTTTTCATAGAAAAATGTACCAAATATCCTATAATTTTTAGTTCCTTACAGATTCAAGCTTCTGTTTATTACACTGTATAACACTACATATATTTATTAGATTCATGTATAAAAACACGTGTAGCCAACCGCACCGCGTACGCGTGTATTACATAAAACGTAATCTGAGAGCAAAAGTACAAAATACAGTTATGTATTCCCTAGAGTTATATCACTTTCCTACCAAATTACGAATAAAACGAGGTCACGTAAGAAAATTGCGTTCGTACCGAGCCAGGTATTTAGCAAGTAAACCTTACTCAGAGCTTTAAGCTTATAGTCCGGTCAAATTAGACTAATTAATTGGGGTAAGGTTACAATAATTCGCACTTGGCTGAAAATTGGTAGGATTGTTCAATACACTATTATAAAGGAAATGTGAAAAGTCCTCATCGATCCGGCACGTGCAAAAAATATACACGCGGTCAAAGGTCACAAAAATGGGTTTTTCGCGTTATTAAGCAAAATGGTAAGTTTTATCATAAAATTAGCTCAGACAAAAATTATAGATCAGACAATTATCTATAAATATGTCTAAATACTTTTTTCCTAAGAGCCACCGTTTTTAATTTACAAAATAATTTATAATTAAAAAAAAGAAACAAGATATTATTACATGCCTCTAAATACTTTTTATAATGAGTAGCAGAATTCCATTTAAAAAAGTCCGACATACAGCTAAACCCTCCGTAGGGGCCCGGCAGGGTCGAAGCCTACTGGGGCACTGAGTAGAACTAAAGAGAACCCTGGGACCCTGGAATTAAGGTAAAAAAGAATGAGGAGTGAGTTTTACGGCCAGTTTCTTCATAAAAGCTAAAACTATCACTGTTGTCAATAGCAAATGTCATCTTGTGTCAATGTCTTCATTCAAGTGACAGCTAAATTAAAAGTCGACCAAAATAAAATGTAGGGATAAACGCAGTGAAACATACAATTTGGTCAAAATGACAGTGATTTTGACTTTAACAGCCCTTCAATGAGCAGTTAAAGTTAAGGACAAAACTAACAGTTAAAATTGTGAAGAAACGAATTTAACCGTTATTATTACTTCATGACGTTACTTTGGTTTTTACTTTGAATGAAAAAATTGGCAGGTAGTCAGTAAAAGTTTGACACGCCCTTCCGATCCGGCCAGGAGCGGGAGAAGTAATTTTAATGATTTCCCAGCTTACAAAAAAATTCAGCTAAACCTGTGAGCTAAACATTTTTCCACTATGATCAGTTATCGTGACGTAGTTGAGTATCCCCAGGTCCTAGCCTAGCCTAGATTTCAGGTCACCGTAGGCGCTATTTCACGGATGGTGAGCCATGGGTAACTTGCCGTCCGGCAAGGACCAAGCCCGGGTCGATTGTGCTGTGTTCCACGCACGCGCCCGCCTCATAGAGATGTCAGTTAAATGGCGGGGCCAGTTAGGGCCAAGGCCTTCCAGGGTTGCATTATTCGAAGAAGTTACGAAGGCTACTCGTAAGAAAGGGCAACTAAAGGAACACTGTGGGTTGTAGTCAGTAAAAGTCTGGCACTCCTTCCCCCTTCACTGAACGAAGTTGTTTCATGATTTTCTATGTAAATAAATACTTTAGGACAAACGTTATTGTTTTGACCAGACCTTCAAATAAAGTGGGTCAATATTTTGTGTTTCAAAACAAATTGCGTCCATATATAAAACATGTGCTTAATATTATGTTCTTGTAATATTAAACGGCTTCACGTTTGGGTCATTCTGCTGTCCGTCCTAACGTTTAGCCTTATAATTAAAATATATGTTTGCTTACACCACATAACTCTACTCAATTTCGTTTCTTGGAAAATAATTCCTCATTTACTAACAGTACACAAAATACACGCTTTAGTCGTGGAGATGCAAATTCCTTAAGTTAACAAAAACAAAACGCCTGTTTTGACATTTAAGAAAGACTTTATTTTGTAACTTGGAACGAATAGAAAGAAACAATAAGATAATATTTAATTAACAAATGTACGCGATATGAAATTCTTCCAAAAGAATAGTATTACAACAATAACAAGAGAACTCTACAATTCTTTGACTTCCATCCCTTGTAATTAGAATCCAATTTAAATGTAGAAGGAGGAATTCATTCAGTTTGGATTCTTACTAATGAAATGAAAGTTTCTTTAAACTTGTAAATGAAGCCCCATTTTAATTGGTTACGAGCAACCCGAGCCGTACGGGTTGCTAAATACTGGTCGGAAAAAATTTAGTTTAAGACATCGACACGATAAGAAGAAGATTGGTTACGAGATAAACATAGCGGATGATAACTGTAGTTCTGTGTCAAAGTTATTAATTGAATGAATTAGAAGTTACTTTACTGAAACAACTGTCGAGTTAAAGGTTTTATTCAAAAAGTATGCAAATTTCTGCCATCTATTGACGTTGTTCTGCCATATACTCGTAAGGCGGACAGGAGGATAAAAACAGTGAACTATTCTTAGACCTACCAAATATACACAAAATGATTTCATAAATATAGGTCAAGCCGTTTTGCTGGTATTTCTATAGCAACACTGTAACACGAAATTTTTATCGTTTATTAGAAGACAAGGCTTTACATGAACGAGAAAAAAGGTTTACTTGCACGTGAAGAAGAAACTGGCTGGATAGAGTGCAATGTAGTTTGCGCATGTTCGATATTCAAATTTTTAAAATGTGTTTGTTTACAGCTGTGGTTCCTTCAACATGTTTATTTTATCATTGTTAATTGATTGAGTGTTAATGCTACGTGATTTAAATGTTAAGTGACATAATTTAAAAATAGCGCCGGGAAATATATTTCATAAAAGCAAATAGGAATAAATAACGACGGAGGCGTTCAAATATATAATTCATTCATCATGAAATCTATGACTTATTGTAAATTAGTGTTATGAATAGTGCTCGACAGCTTCCAAAACTACGGCTTTATTCAAATTAGTAGATAAATTGACAACTTAAAGAGGTCCGTGACTGAACTTCAAAATGTGTCCAAATAATTGACGCCAAATCATATTTTTTAGTTTGAACTGTTGCCAAGTTATTTTGTCTAGACTTACTTCATTTTTAGGGTTCCGTACCTCAAAAGGAAAAAACGGAACCCTTATAGGATCACTTTGTTGTCCGTCTGTCCGTCCGTCTGTCAAGACCCTTTTTCTCAGGAACGCGTGGAGGTATGAAGCTGAAATTTATATCAATTACTCAGGTCTACTGTCCCTTGAAGCTGTGAAAAAATCAAACTTCTAAGCCAACGCAATCAAAAGATACAGCCGTTTATGCCGCAAATTTTCGACACTTGCAAGGGAATCAAAACCTACAGGGTGCTTCCCGTGAACTCAGAATCTTGAAATTTGGTACGAAGCAACGTCTTATAGCATAGATAAAGGAAAAATTACGAAAACCATAAATTTTTAGTTACATCACATAATATATATTTTTTTAATAATTTGAAACTTACTACCCATTTCCTCATAAACGCGTAGAGGTATTAAATTGAAATTCATACCAAATACTCAGGTCTATAATACCTTTAAGCTGTAACAAAATCAAACTTCTATGGCAACGCAATCAAAAGAAACAGGAATTTAAGCTGCATATTTTGAAACTCGCAAGTACTCGCAAGGGAATCAAAACCTAAAGGGTACTTCCAGTCGACCTAGAATCTTGAAATTTGGCATGAAGCAACGTTTTATAGCACACATAAAGGAAAAATTCCGAAAACCTTAAATTTTTAGTTACATTACAAAATATATATTTATTTTTTAATAAATATAATTTATTACTTTTTTCCTCATGAACGCGTAGAGCTATCAAGTTGAAATTCATATCAAATACTTAGATCTAATTGCCTTTAACCCGTGAAAAAAAAAATTGCAGGTTTGTACGGAACCCTCGGTGCGCGAGTCCGACTCGCACTTGGCCGGTTTTTTACTTCATTTAGACTAGACTTCATAAATTGATCGACAGGACGTTTTTATGAAGTATGTTTCCTAGGAGTTGAGAGTAAAGCCTACTGTTTACGGACGCGTTAGATGCGTATTCATCACTATGCGCTTGGTGTACGCTTGCGAATCTGCAACGATACGACGCACGTTGCAGTTTCCACGACAGAGTTTCATAGTTTTGTGTGTAAGCTTCACGCAGGCGAACACCTACCGTATAGTGGACGAATACGCGTCTATGAAGGTACGTGTTTGTGGACAGTAGGCCTAATATATTTAAAGTATCGAGAATTGTTACGCTGACAGAAATGTCATAGTTGTTTCTGAAGTCTGAGCCCGAAAACAGATGTTTTATAAACTTCATTTAGCAGGAAAGTATATTAGATATCTTATAATAATACTTTATTTTATCTAAATATCTTTTGATTTATACTGTTTTCTTATTTTTTAACATGCGAGTTATTTTACACAGAAATGAGATATCAAAGTTGACATACCATCGTTTAATCTTGAATATTCAAACGAATAAATATGAATCTGAAATGTTTTCAATGTTGAAATTCTTTAATATTTTATATTTATTTACATACTTTTGGCTTTCATATTTTGGAAGATTTATATAACACATAAATACATGCATCCAGCTTTTTGAAATGGGAACAGAGAATGTGGGTATGGAGTAAGCATGTTTGTATTTTTGCTATAGGTACCCACAAAGTTTGATACATGTGATTTTGTTCGCAGGTGCAAAGTCCAGTGCTGGTGGTAGAGCTGACCCTGGACAGAATCGAGGGCACACAGCTGAGGGCGTTAGGACTGCTGTCGGTGTACGGGTTCAACGTGACGTACGAGGTGCGAGCAGCAGCGCAGACGCCGGGAGCCACGTCATGCAGCGCCGTCGAGTGCCGGCTGCTGGGGCACTGCCTCGCCAGGCATGATTACCAGTGAGTAGTGGTACAGAAAATATTTCAGATTGACTTACCTGTTAGGATATAACTTGCCTATCGAGCTTATGAAAAGAATGTATACAGAAGAGAGCGACGGTCCGTCACTACTAGAACAAATTCTATAGATGACAGACTCTCGGTCTCAAAACCAAAATAAAACAGAGACGGTGGCGCATGTGTCGGATCATTTTTTTCCCATCAAAAGGTTGAGCTAAGTGATGCTGAGTTAAGTCATGACGCGTGTTCGTGAACGGCCGCTGACAGTTTGGACTGGTCATCTCTTCTCTGGTCGTCTCATTTAGTTTCTATATTTACTTTTAACTTATTACTATGTCTTACTTTACAATACGTTTTGCATCGCAGGGAGTTCTACTGTTCGTGTTTCGAGGGTTACTCCGGAGCGGACTGCGGAGAGGGTCCGCTGTGCCCGAGGACCTCCAACATGTGTAAGAATGGCGGCACGTGCAGGTGAGTGAACTTTTTTATTGACTGACTGACATTTTGATTATTCAAAATGCCTATAAATGGTCTTCTGACTTTGAGCGAACTTTTGTTTACTATTATAGTAGAGATATAATTTCGAAAGCGGATTAATATATCAGTCGTTTTCTATTTCTAAGTACATAGCATAGCATATTCAGTTTTCAAGAGAGAGTTTTTCTTTGTACGTTTTCCTCGAATTCTTACAATAATTATTACATTTATGTTCATACACACCGAAAAAGAAATGAAAAAATATACAGAAAAAAAAAGGTCCTGTATGTTTTTACAGGAAATTCCTGTTTTACTACATCAAAAAAACTTATACAAACGAACAGGAAACACATTTTCATTAATTTTCCTGAGACTGAGTCACATCTGCGTTCAAAAGCTTCTTTCTCACTTTTTGTTTTGGAACAAATATGGAAGCAAAAGTGCCGTAAAGTTACGGTATTTTAAAGTATTTTGGGAGCGTTTAAACTGTGGACAGATGTTTTTTAAATTAGTATTTTTTATAAATTCAAATATAATTATTTACAAAAATAATACAAATAAAGTAGTTTTTTTTTAATATATTTATTATTGATAGGCAAACGTGCTCCATGGTAACATGGAGCACGTTTGTTTAGTTGTAACTTATTCACTCAACTAAGTGCACAGTTGAGTGAATAAGTTACAACTTAAAGGTTATAGCTATCATAAAACACAGACCCCGGTAGGGAATTCCATAGTTCGATTTCCGATAAAAAGACTTTTCCTTCACCTTGCTTCTTGTCAATTTTCAAGATTCTAGGTTAACGAGGAGTTTTGATGATTTCCTTGCAAGTGTCAAAAAATTCGTCATCAGCTTTACTTTTAGATTGCGCTATCTGTGAAATTTGATTTTTTCTTTGATTAAGGGTCTTCATAGAAGAAAAGACGGACAAGAAAGTCTTGTACTGGTAGAATACTGAGTGCCTTATTAAATATAATGTATTAACAGACAGCTGGGGCCGGCCGCCGTCAGCTGTATCTGCGCGCCGGGCTTCACGGGAGACCTGTGCGAGGCGCACGTAGCACCGCCCGGTGAGACATTACTTATACTGAAATTAGCACTACTGTCCAGACCAAAACATTCGAATAATGCCGTCCATACGAACGAACCAAATGTTCAAGTTTGATGTTTGTGCTCCCTATGTTCGTGTTCGCACGTGCGTACACGACTTATTGGTGTAAATTTTGTTACAGAATGTGGTATTGAAGAATGTGCAGAAGTTTGTAAGAAAGGAACAGCTTGTGACTGCAACCCGAAGGATACAGACGTCTGTGAGTATTTGTCGATTGTGTGCGCCAAGAAGAGGCTGGTCAATATATAATACTATCTGATTTTACTTTGACATATCTAGTATGTTTACATATCTAAAAGCCATATGTTTATAGCTTCAGCACTATTTGAAACAAGACTGGAAATGGTGGATCAAGCAGGTGTAAACATATCTGAAGAAGTCGTGAAACAGGTATTTACTGAGAAATAACACAACAGAACAATTATATTTTAGACGGACAAGATAAAAACCGTTTTCTTTATTTTTTTTTCAGTTAACTGGCTATTTAAAGGCATCAAACATAACTTTGGAGGATGAAATAGAAATTGCAAACATAAGGTAAGTATTTTTGCAGACGAGGCTGATGAATTTCTTATCAGTCGTTGGTCGTTGTTGCGACGCTTGGGGAAGATATTGTGTACATACTTACCGGATTTTTGCAAACTTTATGAGATTATAGAAAATTTTGAAAGATTATGAAGTATCGAATAATTGAGAACTGAACATTTATATGCATAGAGCTTATAATATATTATATATAAGCTCTATGCATACATGTGGCCTGTAGCTATGTATGGCCATATAGCCCGCCCACTTCCTGCTGCGCGTTGTTGGTTAGGTGTTTCTTCGTCATGTAATAATCCAATGACACGTGCATGTGTGTGTAACAGTGCGGTGGGAGAGACTGGCGTGCGCGAGGTGTGGGCGCGCATGTGGGGTCCGCGCAATGAGGCGAGTGCACTGCGCGCGGCACTGGCGCGCATGCGCACACTCCGCCATGACACCACGCACTTCCACATGCAACCCGCGCTCAGCTTGCAAGTGAGTATCTGATACTTCATTACTCTATTATTGTAAGGCAGTCATAGCCTGGACAACTTTTGTGGGATCTTGGATAACGGCAATTTTTTTGCAATAACATAATAAGGAAATCTTCTAAGTCTCTTATTAATCCCAACCATTACGGCAATAGTATTTTAAACCTGATGAAATCAACTTGATAGCAATCATAAACGATTCAGGGAGTTGAGAAAATCTCAATAGTACTACGTCTTTACTACTTTATTAATTGTCATTTCATATCGTTCTATGTGTTCATAAGATTACCGTAGTATATTTTTAGAAACGGCATACACCCTGTAAATTTCTACGGGGGGAATTAAAGTTGAGCCACGTCTGACCGCACCAAATTTGACTTTTGCATGCTTCTTTCTACTCTTTTCTGGCACTTACTCGTAAAATCGTCATTTACTAGAACGACAACGATAAAGTGCGATCACACGCGGCCGGATTGACGCGGCGATCGGCAACACGGGCTAAAAGGGAACCAGGGACCCATATAATGTCAGACGACATTTTACCTGGAGGTTTTGTTTATTTAAAGAGCTAAAAAGTAAACCCAGTGGAAATAATTTTATTTTTAAACTTTACTTAAAATTTATCTGTTGTGGAGATTAAATTCACCAGCCTTTGAAAAATAACATGAGCAAAGAAAGATATTTATATTAATATATGTATATTTTGATTGCAACTTGGAAACAAGTTGAAACAGCTGTATTTTATCGTTATTTTGTAATAATTATATTATTTTAACGCTTCCTGGGACGTATTTAATAAGATATCCTGTTGCAGACTCTGGTAGTGAACCATCGTCCAGAAATATGGGAGGGGTCAGAATTCATATTGACTTGTATGGCGTATGGATCTCCGAACATCGCCTTCACGTGGTACAAAGACGGTGTCAAGATAAACTTCAATGGTACTACGAGGTATGAAAATTCTTTGCTTATTTGTAAGTTTTTTTTGGGAGATGGAAAATCAATAATGATTTCTTTCACTCTAGAGTAGAATGAGGGCGTGTCAGACTGTTACTGACTAAAACCCGCCTACATAGGCGGGTTTAATAGGCAACTTAAAAAAACATTATTTTGCTTTAAAGAAAAATTTTTAAATTGCCCAATGCGTACGAGGAACACGAGTTAGTCATTGTTACAAAATTCGCTTCGGCCCTAATGGATCTCTACAGTTTTGCTGATATTTTTCGGGCGGTCAGCTACCCATTACATGCGGATTCTGTGTCACTGAATGTTTAATATTTTTGACAAGTTTAAATAAAAACCAGTCTGGTTATGAAACTAACCTAGCCTAGTAAATCGTTAGGATGTTAAGAATTGAGAGCGGACGTTAGCTAATAGCCTGCCATCGATGGATGAGTGCGCGCGTGTTCAGCCCCGGCACCGAACGAGCTCCCATCCAATTACCGGCGACTGTTATTTAACCGCACAGATTAATCCACTCACTTCCCATATTCTTGCTGCCTTTTTATGGTTCTGTACCTACCTCAAAAGGGAAAAACGGGAACCCATATAGTAGATCAGTAATACGGGATCTGCTTTTTTTTGCAAAAAAAACTACGATATAATGCATAATTAGTACCGTCAGAAAGTAAACAAAACCATTGCAAGAGCTTTCTATTTTTAGAGACATTTGGACGCGCACAGTGTCAGAAGACGCGCTCGGTCGTCGCATGTCAGTGTTAGGCATATCAGAAGCGAAGAGGCCTGACAGCGGCAAGTGGTCCTGTGCAGCAGACGATGCTGGCAGGAGACGATGCAGAGCGCTGAGGCTGATGGTGCTGAGACCGCCCGATATACGACTAGTGCCTTCCACTATCACCGTCAATAAGGTCGGTCAATCTAGATCGGTGGTAAAAGTTGATGATGGAATAAATTATTACAGGCTGTAGTGATTTAAGCAGTTGATATATAAATTATGTGTCAGGGCGACAACGTGAGCATAACATGTCTGGCGGGAGCGGGGAGGGTGCATGGTCCCCTCGGGTTCAGTTGGGCGAGAGAGAGGACGCTGCTACCAATGGCACCAGGCAGAGAGGTCTGGGAGGACCTGTTCCCCGCGGGAAGCGTGCTCAAGCTTTATAATGTACAGGTATGTAATATATTTCCTTAAATACATACGTTTACCAAAATATAAGAAGATCTTCCGATTTTGTACCACATGTCATACTTTTCGTGATTTTTAAACAGAAATCTAGCGAATTTCGGTGTCAAGTATCGTCGATGGCTGGCACTAACGCCAAAGGGGTGACCATGTGGGCTTTAGGAGCTGATGACGTAGCGTGTGAGAGCGACGTCTCCCATGGCTTGCATTGGCCGAAGACTGCTCCTGGAGCACACGCCACAGCCTCCTGTCCACCTGGGTACAGTGGGGAGACCACCAGGCGAGTATGAGAAGTTGAATGAAGATAAATCTGGAGACATTAAATTAGTGACAGATTATAATATTATCACATCTACTTCATGGAGTAAATTTTTTACATAGGTAATATTTTTCAGGTTTTGTGAGCCAAAAACCGGACAACATGGTATAAAATGGATGCTGCCAGATTTCTCTGGCTGTGTAGCAGACTCTCTCAGAAATATTTATGAACAGGTAACGTAACAAACCATGCTGAGATGATTTTGTTTATTAATTTACTACTATAAAACATTTATGTGGCTTGTTAGTTCAGTCTGATATCGCTGGGCTACTCGTGGCACTCGGTGTCGCTCGTGTCGCGGCAGTACGGGACAGTGCTGCGCTCTCTGACCACACACCCGGGCGAAGGCGAGCCTCCCCTCACGCATGCAGTACACATGCTGCACTACCTCATGTCTGCTGCAGCTCAGCCAGCCGACAGGTTCCACAGCGCGGAACATCTCCTGCACATCTATGATCATCTGCTCACACATCCGGATACTTTCCTGGATGAGGAGGTAAATGTTAATGAACAAGCTAACCATTTCGTTAAACATACCAATATTTCTTGCTGACATTCAGGTTACAAAGTTCATTTCTTTTCTATCAGAAAATTTTTGAACTGCAAAATGCGGTGGTAGATACAGCGGGATTACGCAGCAGCTTCGACAAGCGCTTCCACGAATTCACAGTCATAACTGCACCAGTACAGTTGGACAACGCGGCACATTTTGCACCTCAAACAGTTCCAGTAGCACGCGAGGAGTGGCTCCTAGTGTCAGCATCAGTGGAGCTTGTGGATACAACTAGCAATGCTTCCGTGGTCACTGTGCTGTATCATGACTTGGGAGCAAGGTTGCCGTCTTTGAGAAGATACGTCGATTATATGTAAGTCCCTCCTCGTGTTTGTGTAATTTTATATTGAGATATTGTTCAATCTTACATTTACTGTTATTTAAAATTGAAGATCTATTCCTACACGGTAGCTGTAGAGATAACTCTTCCCCAGGTCTGGCCACACGACAAAGTACACAGTAGCATCACAACAGGTGCAAGTATCTGTCAGCGGCGTGGGAGTTGATGCAGCGCTCCCTCACACTGTGACACTGCTGTTCACGCACTCTAAGAATTATAGCGCTGTTGGTGAGTAGACACTGCATAGCACACAGTTCCATTGTCTGTAAGAATGTGGTGAGGTGATGTAGTTGTTGTGGTCAGCATCGCAGCTCGCGTGTGGAGGTCGGTCGCGGTCGTCGCCGCGCGTGTGGAGCACGCAGGCGTGTGAGCGACGCATGCCGCAGCGCACTCACGTCACGTGCCGCTGTCGGGGGATCGCGACCTTCGCACTCTTCACTGTGGACAAAGATACATTCGTGAGTGTGTTTGTACGTGAAGTAATCTGAATGAGGTTACATCATACAATAATCACTAAAAATTGTGTTCTTCAGACAGGTACAGATGATGACTTGCGAGGCATAGTGAAGATCACAGTGGGCCTGGGAGCCGCGATGTGTATTATGGTGGCATTACTGCAGGTGCTCAGCTTGTTAGCTGGCAGTAAGATCAGGCTGCCAGTGCTGCTTAAAGCAGCCACCGCGGGCTTTCACTCAGCGGCGTTGTTGGCTCTGCTAGAATGTGATACGGGGCAGGTCAGTTAGGCTTACCTGTGTAGATGGTACTAGTTAAGAATGACAATGATGAGACTATGGTGTTGGTGTGACTGGCAGGACGTGGCATGCGCGGGGGCCGCGGGCTGGGTGGCGGCGCTGAGCTGGATGGCGGGCTGCGCCTCGCTGTGTGCGGCTCCGCTGCTGCTGCACGCTGAGGTGGCGGCCACAGCCACGCGCGTGCCCTCTGTTGGACTATTGTGTGGTACGTGTAAAAGCAGGGGCATAGATGGGACAGTGTGCATGCAGGAGAGCCAGGCTTGTTATTATACTCACGAGTTCTGTTTGCAGGCGTGTGCACACTATGCTGGCTAACAGCTCGACTGTGGGGCGGCGCGCCACTGCAGCTGGGCGTGGCTGCCAACGCCGTCTGCATTGCAGGCCAAGTACTACTAGCCATACTAGCCTTTATACTCGCGCTTGCGCTCAGAGCACGAGCACGAGATCTCGAGCACAAGCCAAGATACGAGCTTGCGCGTGAGCGAGCACGAGTAATACGTCACACGCTAGTGCTGCTGCTCACTACGTGCGCTACGCAAGCGGCCGGCGTGGCGTACGTGCAGCCCGCGGAGTGTCACGCCACGCGAGGCGTGCTGATAGCTGTGGCCGCTTGTGTCCAGGGCGTAGCGATGCTGGTGTGCTACGTGCTCACAGACTTGGAGTGTCTGCAGGCAGCGCGGCGCCTGCTCACGCTCTCGTCACATAGCGAGTGGCAGGGGCCACCGGGGGGAGACGCTTCACATAGTCGTGAGTGAGATTCTTCTTTTTAAACCTACATATTTTGTTGCCAATTTACTTGTAAAGAATATTAAGTGTGTAATAGCATGATACGCCAATTTAAAGTAAATATTTCTGCGGTCCCCCTTTTGATTTGCCAGAACTTTACTTTGAAAGGTATCTGTTGTTTTATTTGTTTCAAAATTTGACAATACAAGTTTTAGACGTTTCCAACATGTAACACTGCTCTTTATCTCTCACTTAGTAGGTCATTCTGTTTCGGTTTGGTCCTCGTGAATGCTAAAATCTGATTAATTCTCATCTCAATGTTGTAGTGTACATAAAGCAAGGTCGTGAGGTGGAATGCTCCTCATCACACGTGTCTCCCGCTAACACCTACTGGCAAGCGCCGTCGTTGGAGAGCCCTAACACCATGTACAGGTGAGGACTACGACTCCAGACTCTCTGTTATTCAGTAAAGATGTGCAATTTAGTAGTTCAACTATGCGCTAAATAAACGTGGATTAACTTTATTAATTCTCCTAGATTTAATGACATTCTTAATTTAAAAATCGGAAATATAGACATAAATCTGTCTAGAATTAGCGTCTATCGCCATTCTATAAAATTTCTATTATGAATAATAGTTAATTGCTCCCACATTTATCTGGCGCCGTGTATAGTAAAGTCATCTTCACCAGTTCTTACATAGTCGGTTATTGTACAGGCGGCAGTCAAGCGGTGCGTGCGTGGCGGACATAGTGCGGGGCGTTCAGCACGAGCGCAGACTGATGTCACCGCGCACGCATTCGCGAACACTCTGTGATCTCATACCCCCAGGTACACCGATTTGAACAAGCAATATATACAGACCACTTCCAGTAGCCTGATTCACTTAAAATCAAACAAGTCAAATATCGTTGAAGTTTTATGGTCGTTCGATCGAAATCTTAACCAAAATCGGAATTCATAATTTATGTTACATGAACGGAGTTCAAAAAAACGACAATTCAATTAACTTGAAACTAAATGGCTTATTGCCAGTCGGACGACTTTTAGGCTCAATTGATGGATGTGAATACGATATGGTTTAAACGGCTAAGTCGCTACGATGTCGTCACAGTTTTAATTATGTGAATCGGGCTACAGATCTCTTACGTAACTTGATTCCAGATTACATACGAGTCTGTAAATGTACGTAACGGATGTGTGTCTTGACAGGCGGTGAAGGAGTGCACACGTGCACACAGCCGCAAGTATCGCACTTGTGTGTGGAGCTCCGCGTGCTGCCGCACGACACAGACACGCGCGCGCGCTCCTACAGGGACAGCAGCGACACGCCTAAGGTAGGATAAGTTTCAATATCAGCAGTGAATATAGACGGAAATCCGCTTAAGGCTTTCGTAGATATTTTTAATCGCGTAACCACTTTTTATCGCTGCGATTTGGTGTGGTTGTATGTATAGTATAGCTGCGGCTTCTTGCAGCTGCGTTGTAGTAATTTAAAATGTCAGAGTGTTTACAGACTGACTAATTTACGATATTGCCGGCTGCATTGTAGTTGCAATGTGGTAGCGGTGTAGTTGATATCACCCATATGGTTGCGTTCGACGACAAGTTAGTGTGAATGATAGCAACAACTTGTAGTCTAATCTTATCATCGTTCCTCAGGATAGCTGCACGCTTTGTACCGCGTCTAGCCCGGACGTGTCGGCGCGTCCTTTCAAGAGCTGTCTCAAGCAGCGCCCGACACAGTTGTCGTCTAGCAGCTCATTGCCGTCCATCAACCGCGAGTGTAGCACCGAGCAAGCTGACTCACACATAGAACTAGACACCATACGCACAAACGATACGTCAACTCCTCACAGCACGTTCACACACACTGACAAAGTGCTGCACAAGATCTCACATGACCTGGACTTCTTACTCAATAGGACGCCGAGCCGAGCTGCCGACCACTGCTCACAACAAATAGAAGAAGCGCCCACTTAGTGGTCAGTAGATCAGTGAAATAGTGTAAGTTAATTAGCGAATAGCGACAGAGAAACAGGGTGTGATCTGAAAAACTTAGAGATAATAATGTACCAATAAAATGTACTTAAAAGAGATTGTATAAATGTACATTCATGACTACTTTGTACCTTAGTAGGTATAATAGGAAATTTTTAATTTTATTATTTGATTTATAAAAAACAACGAACAATTTATACGTATTTGAAGAGTTGTAAATAAATGAGAAGTGAAATATTGTATGATAATAATTGTAATAAAAAATAATTATATTTTTGTATATTTCGAAAGTGTTGTTTTTTTTCAATCAATCATTCATGGCAAAGAAAGCTGAAAATAAATAAGTGGTAAAAAAACCTTTATTAATCTTGTACGAGCTAGCTTAGCACATTATTCGTAGAACAGATGGTCAATGGGGACGGAAGGTTCTGGTGGGGCCTTCATGTACCGGAAAACGCAATGTTGGAAGGCCTCCCACAAGGTGAGCGATGAGGACATTACCAGGATTTGAGAGAGTGGCGGGAACCCAATGAATGCGAGACGCACGGGACTGGTCGTTTTGGCGACGCTTCGGGGAGGGCTATGTCCAACAGTCTGTCTTTCGGCTGAAAATTCTTTATTCTTTATTGTACACAACATTTACAAAAATAAAATAGGACAATTGATGTACACAGGCGAGCTTAACCCACAATTGGGTTTTCTTACAGCAAAAAAATGAATGATGATGATGAGCCAACTTAAACCTTATATATGTAAAGTCTGAGAGGTTAAGGGTTTATGAAACAATAACGACTACCGCCTGCACTAACGACATGTTCAATATTGAAGCGATTGACGCGCTCCGATAAAGTTGAAGAGAAATAATGATGTGCAAACACAATCAATTTTATTCTTTGTTGTGTACATTGTCCTTGCCGAACCGTGCAGTGATTTGATCGATGTTTATCATAGGTTATAAGTAGTAGGTACTACAAACTTCAGGAGTTTGGAAGGCTATCTTGTAAGATAGATGAGTTGTTTATCAAAACCTTACGTGGAAGTGGAACCTACAATAGTAGATTATTGCATCGAGCACAAAGTAATTTATTATTGCACCGAGTGCCTAATTTAGAGCCCGAGCGTCAGCGAGGGCTCTAATCCAATAGGCACGAGGGCAATATAAATTACTTAAGGCGAGGTGCATAATCTGCTTTTCTTTCAACTATTACCTATAGGAATAGTAGATAAAAGAAACTCATATCAAACAGATAAACTAGAAGTTTCTATAACACTGTCGGCTTCATTTAGAATGTTTTCCGGAGTAAATTTGTCGCTAGATGATTCCATTTTAATTCGAAGCCGAAGCACTCAAAATCAAATAGTATCACACTTTATCGTTTCTAAATATATTGTCAAAACAAAATTAACAAAGCTCCCGCCAAATCACTTTTTTAAATTTCTTTCATTTTTAAATCAGAGTTAGCAGCAATCATTTTTTTAAATTTGGAACAAGTAGGATAGAAACGAAAATTTCGTACGTAAAAAAAAATATTGATATCGGCGGGCTGAATAGAGCTAATCCATTGAGATTGGCGCCTTTTGGCGCGATTAAAAAAAAAACCGTGCAATAATGAAATTTCATAAATTTTTATTGCTCTACAGCAATAAAGACTCGCTTTGTACTGAGTTTTTAGTGTGATTATGATGAAATTAAAGCATAGTTGGAAGAAATAGTACATTATGATACAAGTGTGTAATGTGGGTCATTATCGTCGCGGTGGTATTAAGACCCGAGCCATGGCGAGGGTCTTAAGAGAGCCAAGAACGATAATGACTTATTACTCTCGTGTATCATACGACGTTTTTCGACACACTTGTGAAGAAAATAAATTAATAATCAACTTTATTTAGTAGGTATATTATTTAAAGAAACAGTTCGTAAATGTGCAGTCAGTAAAGTTATAGTTAACTATTTTGACATGATATAGATTTTCTACTTGAAGGCGTACAGAACAAATTATTTTCCTCATAAATAGTTGTTGTAGACATTTTTGTAAAATCTGTATTTTATTTTTAAATATGGCGGCTAAAAAAATGACTTTTCTTAAACGCGCGCATGCGCGAAAAATGGCGGCCATAGACTAGCTACTCTAGCTCTTGGTTTAGAAAAAATAAGAATGAGATTGCATATAAACAGAAAATACAAATTTGATGAAAGATTTAATTAATTAAATATATAAAATTTTAAACAGTTTATTTAAACACGAGATTGTATGAAATAAGTAAGTAAAACACTAATTTATGCTATTGAACGCAATAACAAATTTTGTTCTTTTTTGACTTAAAACTTTTTTTGACCAAAAAAGAGGTTAAACAAAAAGGTTCTAACTACATTACCGCACATGTGCATAATAGTAATCAAAATGTCACAGTTTGGTAACGAGCCCCTTTATATACCTAAGTGCAGTGCAATAACTGCCACTTTATGAGCAAGTGTGTCGAAAAATATATTAATATTCTGGTCAACATAGCCGACGAGAGTATCTAGACTGAAGAATAAATGAACAATAGACTTCTATCACATGAAATATCTGTTGGAAATATAAATTTACGCGGTCGTTTAAAATTACAGAGGTTCTCATCAAAAGATCGATACTTTTTATTCCGTCTACTGTCACACCTAAGTTATAGTAGATAGATTGCGGGCGCCTACAGTGGGGATTCTTTTTAACCATCAACTGACTCGGTGATCACCTAGGTACTGCTTTGCACAGCGAGGCATAGAAGTGTTTTTTCGACACACTTGCTCATAAAGTGGCTATTATTGCACTGCACTTAGGTATATAAAGGGGCTCGTTACCAAACTGTGACTTTTTGATTACTATTATGCACATGTGCGGTAATGTAGTTAGAACCTTTTTGTTTAACCTCTTTTTTGTCACAAAGAGTTTTAAGAAAAAAAAGAATGAAATTTGTTATTGCGTTCAAAATCATAAATTAGCGTTTTACTTACTTATTTCATGCAATTTCGTGTTTAAATAAACTGTTTAAAATTTTACATATTTAATTAATTAAATTTTTCATCAAATTTGTATTTTCTGTTTATATGCAACCTCATTCTTATTTTTTCTAAACCAAGAGCTAGAGTAGCTAGTCTATGGCCGCCATTTTTCGCGCATGCGCGTTTAAGAAAAGTCAATTTTTTTGCCGCCATATTTAAAAATAAAATACAGATTTTACAAAAATGTCTACAACAACTATTTATGAGGAAAACGATTTGTGCTGTACGCCTTCCAGTAGAAAATCTATGTCATGGAACCACTATACAGTCAAAAATAGTTAATTATAACTTTACTGACTGCACATTTACGAACTGTTTCTTTAAATAAACTTTTCATATACCTACTAAATAAAATTGATTTTTAATTTATTTTCTTCACAAGTGTGTCGAAAAACGTCGTATGATACACGTGAGTAATCGGGGATTACCGTTCTTGGTTCTCTTAAGACACTCGCCACGGCTCGTGTCTTAATACCACCGCGACGGTAATCACCCATATTACACACTTGTATCATAATGTACTATTACAGTATTTCATTATTTTCAAGGATGTACCCTAACAACAACGTGGGGGTGTGTGAGTGGTCTTTTAAGAGGTAACACATTTAGTAACAGATGTGGTAAAAAAAAAACGATGGCGGATCTGGCGACGGTGATGGTGGGGACACGGCAGTTGACAGTTTAAGAGGCACTTGTGTCGGTTGGTATTGAGTCTCTGATGGCCTAGATCCTCAAGTACAGCGGCTAATGGTATACGTGCGAGCGTTCCCATAATCGCAACGCATCGCATATTCCAAGTAATTTTGGGTAATATGTTATTTGAACAAGCGTCATCATTTAAAATCCACAAATCAGTTCTACTCGACGCCTACACGACTTACTACGGCGACTACAAAACTTGGACACCTTTTAAAGGTCATCAAAATTAATAAAAAGTATTGTTTAATTTCGTAAGCGTTGTTGATTCATAAAGCAGATATTGGTTATCAACTTCATTCGAGCAGTGTTAAAGTTTTTTCTGGAAACATAACCTAGGCTTAAAGTAGTTTAAAAACTGCAACAAATTTTAAAAGGTGCGTCTCACCCCGATTCGTTTCATAAAAGTTCTAAAGCGGTATCCTTTGAATTCATGCTCAGGTTAAAACGAGGTTTAAAGTCTGTTTACTGGGTCAAGTTATGTCTATTAATGTTGTGGACAGGACACTGCAACGAAGCTAGTTTCTTAGAGGCTTGCTGCTGAACGTCAGCTATCTAAAGACTTGTAAGTATTGCTTTGCTTTATGGCTTTTGAGGTAATCAAAAGCCTTTTGCAACTGTCAAACAGACTGTAGCTTGTTTATGAAAAAATATAGAGGGTGGTTAGCATCTTCCTTGGGATTGTGCAACCAATGGATACATTAGAGACGCCAGAAATCAGTTTCAACCATAATACGTAAATAGACATATAAGAATTAGATGTTCTAAAATCATGCCAATTTACGATAAATATTACGATAACGCTCAATTTAAAGGAAAGAGTGAATCGTTTTATATTCTAAGAAGCATTCCTCTTCACTTTGAGGGAAATGTACGTGGTCACTTTAGATAAAATATTTGAATGCGGTTCGGTTTTCAAGCGAATTTCTAGCGATTCGGTAAAATATCAATTGTTCTTTATGTATTCTGATTTTACTCCCAAATAGATGTAAAATGTATAATGAAAAAGTAAATAATATTGGCATTTTATATTATTTTTAAAATTTCTTTTGTAGCCACTACACAACGCTTTTAGTTCCATTTTCGAAAATAAAATGTTTTTCCTTTTTATAAATGGCTATTTGGATGAATGATTATTCTACATAGGAATAAAAACTTTTTCATTTTTGTAGGCTCAGTGGTAACAGATAAAAATAAAACTGTTTTTCTTTGAGCTAAATAATTATGTTATTTTATCTCCGGTCTGGTAAACTAGGTACAATGACGGACTTTATGAGAAAAAGAAGTGTAAAAATATTTTAGCATTTTTGCCCATACCATTTATTTCTTTCAAAATCGTAGTGGGCGTATACATAAATTAAATGTGAATAAAATTCTTGCTTGATCTTTTATGTAGATGTGATTAATAGATCTTCTGCGTGTTATACCTAAAACTGTAAAAGATTTAAGAGCGGTTACTTAATATTTCTCACCTTTATACCGTTTCTCACCTTTATCATCGTTTCGCACCTTTATTACGTTCGCATGATATAGAATTATTTTTGTTACAAAACTGTCTGGTGAAAATGAATGAATCCCATTGTAAGAAAAAATCTTATGCGTTTCATGAGTAGTGAAAAGTTTTGAAATAGGTACATGATCACAATGGTGTTTTTTAATGGTTTTTTTTTCAGTACATTGGATGAAAATAGCAAATGAAATGGAAAATCATCAAAGTATTTTGTGGTTGGGTTAATTTTATCTTGCATGGGTTGCGAGATGGTTTGCAAACGGCATAGGTGGGTTACAATAATACAGGTGAGTTTTAGCCAGTAAATGTTCGATAATTTCTCCAAGGGCCCTCGCCTACAGCGAAAACGTGGATAAAAAATAAATTGGGAAGTTATTTTATACGCATAAAACTATCTAAACCTTTAACTTTTTGTATTTTATTACAAAAAGATTAAAGGTTATTATATACAGGTTGGTACTTAGTTAAATGTTTGTAAAAATAAATTGTATAATTATGTAAGCGTTAAAAAAATAATTGCAAAAGTATTTATTTATGCGTGGGCGGTGTGGAAACGTTATTGTGTAGTTACGGATACCTACGTAACACAAGCAGGTTTATTGTGGGTGATTTATGTAGTTAGCATCCTGTAGCAGTTGATACAACGCCCACCTACATTAGTACCGTGCCGATAAACACAACTAAAAGGTATTACTATTACCTTGAGACCATCTTTGTCTGAGTAATTGTGTATTTTGATGTAGTATATGTTAACAAGTTAGGCTTGTCTAATCGTTTATTTTGGGCTTAAAGTGACGTCATACTTGTTCTACATTTTAGCATAGATGATCAACACATTGAATGATATTGTCATTGAAGAAACTCAAGTATATCAGGCATATTATTCTTTATTATATTGTTTAAATTGACGTGTAAAAGTGTAATTAATAAACAGTGTTAAAAAAGCCATTTGTATACCATGGAATCTCATGTATGACTGTAATAGTCTTCTATGAGAATTTCTTAAAAAACTAATTCTAAGGTACATTCTGTGGATACATTATCCTTTCTCATTCTATTTATAACATCTGAAGTAATAAGTAAATACATAAGAATAGCTAAGGAATGTTGAAGAACAAAGTTCAGGTAAATGTCTTTCCAATATGTGTTTGTTTTACGATTGTTTACCAGTAATGAGGAAAGTTCCGCAGTTGAAGATGATCAGACTTTGTTAATGTTATTTGTTTTTGTTCGAGATTGTGTGCTTGTGTGGACACGAGTGTCACACCATTATTAGGTTTAGGAGTATTATGAAATGTCAGCCAATAATTATTTATTGGCTCCATTAGAGCTGCGGGATTCAATAAAAGATTAATTTTTTAGTTCGTAAAAGTATGCCTGCGTTCCCTTCTGCAGAGAAATAGAGCCGTCGAAGCAGCCCCAAAAAGAAGTGACGAGTTAACCACATCTAGATCAACTCGTGACCTACAAAAAGCTCGAC
The DNA here is from genome assembly GCA_030763345.1 of Mythimna separata. Taxonomy (NCBI): domain Eukaryota; kingdom Metazoa; phylum Arthropoda; class Insecta; order Lepidoptera; family Noctuidae; genus Mythimna; species Mythimna separata. The sequence goes on along the minus strand of JAKKIA010000036.1, from coordinate 1,869,718 downwards.
TAAAGGTGTGGGAGAAGAATGTATAGAAGTTGGGGAGGTTTTTGCTAAACAGCTGAACAGTAGAGTAGCTAGTGAAAAACTAATCTGACACTCCCTGTTGCTCCACATAGGGCAAATACGTTTGATAATTTCCTGCCTAAAAAATAAACAAAATAAAAAAGAGTGTGCTGATTTGCGTGTGAACTATGCAAAAACATCATGCTCCTTCTCAGTCAGAACGTATCATCCTTAAAAATATTCTCCAGATAGCGACGAGTTTATCTAAACTCTAATAATATTTTAGTGGTAGCACTCCAATAGCTTCATGTTTCACAGATACAACATAATTTAACGCTATTTTATTCAGCTTTCAAATCCCGTTGGATTAGAACCAGAATTGCTGTTTGTTTAGGAATCCATTATTGAAATTTCTATGTTTGATTTCACATTCAGCCGATGTTGTTTAGTCAGCAAAACAAATGAATTGGTTTGGATTCCAAATATGAGTGAGGAATTGTGAGATTGTAAGCTTTGCAAATTTACAATCGGTATGCTAAGTGCTTTTCATATATGGTCATTTCATAAAAAGACATTAAATAGGGTAAGACGGGTAAGACGAACCGAGAGGGTAGCATAGATGTTTTAAAAGGTTATAAAAATAACATTCATAAACACTTCAAAGATATAATGAATAACTAGATACAACGGTTTTCAAAATGATATTCCCTGTATTTCAATAATTTAGTAAATGAACTACATTATTTTTATTTCAAGGACTTATTGAGTTTGAGAAAGATCTAACAATAATAATTCTAATAGAATAAATTAAGATACATACAAAAAAAATAATGTGTCTGTTACAGTTAAATGCAGTTGTTGTTGATAAGCAGAGCCGCAGGGCAGTTTTATTGTTTTATTATAGTATTATGACTACTTTGTCTAATTTAATTAAAAAACATAATTAAACTTTCATAAATAAGGCAGCAAAATCCAACATTTTCAGTTTTACAAATAACATTAACCGATGAACCGATGATTTGCCGCCATTTTATCGGCGCCACTTTGCAGCCGATAATGTATAAGCAAAGCTTGACATGTTTTATTGTGTAAATCATTTTTGTTTCAATCATCTATTTATTGTTTCAATAATGTAATCTATTTAAATCATATTGCAAAGCAAGTAACACATGTTTTTAATTGCCAACAATATTTGTAAAAGGTTATGCGTATAAAAAAGTTAGACTTTTGAAAACATGTTCTTACTTAGTTTATAAATACAGCACCTTTTATTTATATCTTATTTATAAAATGTGTCCTACAAATACAACAGAAGCCCAGGTAGGTACACCTATATAATGTTTATGAAGAAAGGTTCTACTAAAGGTGTCTACCACATTTTCCCCGTGTTTGTAATGTACGTGCTTACCTAACACCATTTGATCTCGACATCTATAAAAGACGTTAAGACGCCCCTATTTTCTCGAGTCACTGCGAACTAATTTTCTTAGAGCATTTTCACACGACCGACTGAAGGTTAACTACGGTCTAGATAGTCAGACTTACGTGGGATGCCAATCATGAATTAATAAGGTCAGGCTTTACTAGCCTGATCTCGTTTAGAAAATTTGCCTACCGGGGTCTTTCGTAGACAGAACATCTAAAGTAATGTTATGCTAATGATATTAAAACGCGAAAATAAGTTTTGATACAGCCTTGTAACAGTAAAATTTCAGATAGCTTTTAGTAGCATAATCCAACTTAAAATAAAGGATATCAGCAGTTATCTTTAATGATATTGTACTGAGAATGTTTTCTGCTCCGTAAAACCTATCCTGTTTAATCATGCAGTAATTAAGTAAAGTTAAATGAACCATTGAAGTTGCAGCGTTAAGGATATTGCTTTTATTAGCTCTGGAATACTTTTAGTATGCTTCTGGAATATCGAGTTCGTTATCATACAGGTAATGGAATGAGATGTTTAGTTTTTTTCTTTTTACTGGATTAGTTTCTATTTAATACCTGTTGGTTATTACTCTGTTCGTTTTGGTTTTCTTTTCTTATACGAGTAACTTATTTCTTTTTTACAGAAAATCATTTATTACAAAGTAATTCAGTACATAAAGTAGCGGTCAGTGCACTGAGTGTAATTATTGCGTTATTGTGTTGTTGTTTATACCAAGAAAAACATAAATGTGGAAATGGGAGTAAAATTTAATATGAGGTTGTCGACAGGACTCAAAAGAATAGAAGATCTGTAGACAAGTATCGATAACGTTGTCATTTTACCGGTAAAAGTTAACGCTAGTATCGTTACCACGCATACCGTTACCTCTAGTAATAACGTTACCTTTTTATGATGTAGGTAATGATATCAAATTTTTAACGTTATTCAAAGCTCAGGTAGCAAGTAATAAACTCGAAATATTTATATGAGTACATTATTTGCAATATTTAAGATCCTAAACATGGTTTGCATATTTGTCGAGAACACGAAGTGATTTGTCTAATATACAAAAAGTAACTGGAAAACACTGCATTTTTTTATTTAAATGTACTTAGGTAGGGTTTTTTCAAGAAATTATTTACACTAACTATACGCAAATAATATGGAAATCAGCGTAAAATAGCGCATCAGTATTGGCATCTACGCACGCACAAACAAACTCTCTAGTGTAGCACTCAAGAACTAAAAAGAACTTACCGGAATAGGTAATATTTCTATCCTAAAATAATCAAAAAACCCAGCCGGAGTCTGTTTCCTGACAGCTACAACCCGGGAATCTGTAGGTCAAGAGTGAGTAGGTTATTTCTAACTAAGTGCGCTCCATTGTCGAGTGCATCATCGCTTTGAGATAACGGTCAAGCGCGAACCTATCAACAATAAAAACATAGTTATTTTATGATGAAAAATATTCCATCTTTAAAATTAATTGATATCTATTCAGTAACTGATTCTGAATATAGGAGGATGTGCGTTTATTATGTTACACGTTGGAATCGAAGAAGTACCTTTTGTTTTATTCAGCGAGACATTATTATAATGAGACAAGTTGGCGTAAACAAGATGAACGTTACTACAATGTTTTTATGTTTGAGGTGCTTCATGAATTATTCTGGCTTAATTTGCATTGCCACCGGCTACAGGGCAGGTCATTGGTTGACAGATTTTTTATTATGAAATCAGTGGCTCCTTTATTTCTGCTAAAGGAATCATTTTTTGGTGCATTTTTTACATGAACGAAATCGCTGGCAAAGTGCTAGTTACAAAATTTAATTCCTCTCTGGATCCAATTATGATGTCGACACAGAATTGTGTTCTACTTCGTGGAAATACGAACAGGTTTTAGCTAGTCTGCTGTAAATTCTCCGTAATTCCGCGAAATGGAACTCATGTCTCACATTATGTACTTTATATAAATGTATTATTATTATAAAATATGTGGTTACACAAGAGTATTTTTTTAAAATAATGATGTGGACCACCAGCAAAACTTTAGCATGGGCCAGATAGGTGCAATCCAACGTCGACGTCACTTTGGCAGGAGCTAACTAAACCAACCATTGTGTTGATCGTTGATTTAGATTATATTTACTGTCTACACAGTATTGAAACTAGCAAGACCTGTTGAGATGCTGGATTGCAATCATCTGGTCTATGCTTAAAGCATTCAAATACAGGTCACCTTGGTGGGCACTAACAAACCCAACCATTGTGTTGATTGTCGGTTTGGATAACATCTTCTGTCTCCCTCCTTCTTGCGTCATATTCCTCAATGCTTGCTCCTATATATGTTTCTGTGTGAAGGGCAATGATATTAAATTCCCGTATAGACAAGAGCAATGCGGATCAGGTCGGACCAACGTATTTGGGCACTTTACCACACCTTTCATCTTTTTTTTTTTTTTTTCTGGTAGGGGAATCATCAGAATGACTTCCCCCGCTCTTGGGCGGAGCGGGAGGGCGTGTCAGACTCTTACTGACTAAACCCCTACCCCGTTCCTTCGTTGCCTTCGTTCTGGGGGGGACTCGGTATCAACCGTTAGGAATACCACATGTTCCCCCCAGAGGCTTCGGCCCTACCGGGCCCCTACAGTTTGCTGACATCTCCTTGAGGCGCGCGTGGAACAGAACGCGCCGTTGACGACTGGGCTCGGTCCAGCTTATTTCCAGACTGCCGGACAGCGAGCTACCCAGTGCTCGCCGTCCGCGAACCCGCGCCTACGGTGGTCGGAAATCGGGATCGGGATCTCGGCGGCGGCGGCGTGAGGACCGTTCCCTCACGCGCTCGCGGTCAGCAGCCTCCTTCACGAGCATTACTGCTTCGCAGAAGGAGGCGACCGCATGCCAACCCTCCTCGCTCCGGACCATGGCCTGAACCAGGGCCCGGCGCGAGAGGTCGCCGCTCCCGATAGCCTCCACAAGGACACGGCGGTGCTCCGCCCAAGCGGGGCACACTTCTACCGTGTGCTCCACCGTGTCCTCCGGGCGGTCCACACAGTGGCGACACCCGGGCGTCCTCTCCTGCTTGATTCGATGCAGGAACCTCCCGAACTTACCGTGTCCGGTGAGGACCTGCGTCACACGGAAAGAGAGGACGCCGTGACCTCTTTCCAACCACTCCTCAAAGAGGGGCCTAACCGCCTCAATGACGGCGTGCCCAGCACTGGGTTGCGACAGTCGCTGTCGCCATGCCACCCTGAGACACCTTTCATCTGCTGTCTACACTATTGAAATTAGCAAGTTCAATTCTGATTGGAAGCTGCATTGCATCCATCTAGCCTATGCTTTACATCCGTCTGGCGTAATGGTACTGAAATTCAAGGAATACATGTACATTGTATGGGAAACCACAACTCCTTTGAATGCAGTGTTCAGAATTTCCTACTTTGTACTGGGTTGTACAATTACAGTGAACCGGGATTCCGGGAGTCAGTACAGACCACGGCTTAGTCGACCACAACGGAACAGATTACTTCAAAACTGTATAATATTAATACAGTTTAGATCTGTTATTCCTAGTTATGATTAATGTTAACTATGTTTAACTGGATATTTGTGAATTAATGCGAGAAGTTGTGTCGTTTATTTGACACATTGCTCAAACTGTTTAGTTGTTAACGAATATTATTAAAGTTATTACAATTATTGCAAATTGGTGTATTTCTTCAATTAACGATATTATCACTGCTTCATATACCATATACATATACCATATATATTACCATAGTGTCTCATGATAAGTCTAGTTGTTAACGAATATTTTGAAAGTTATTACAATTTCAATTGGTGTTCCTTCCATTTATGCTATTATAACTTGGCTTCGGGAAGCTGCGTGGCATTTTCTGGTTCAGCATACTACAGATTCTCATGAGGAAAGCCTTGATGACATGGTTCTGAAACGTGATCCCTCACATTTAGAAGCCTTAACGTTTGAATCCCCAACCGGTCCAATGAGACCGCGCTGTTATTGTTTTACTATTGTGTCTCGTTTCGCGGGTATCTGAGTAACTACAGTCACACAACAGGTAATGGAAATGGTTATTAATATTCCGAGTTTCTTTGTGATTGAATCACATTGACAACGAAGTTAAGATGGTCATGTATCTATAAATTGACCTCGGCAAGTATTGCTTAATTTTGTATACCAAACCCTGTCCTGCTGTCATGGCTCGGCTGAATAATAAATGTTTTTGGAATAATTGAGTCAACCGTACTGATACAACGTGGCTGGATGGAAAGACAATTATTTATTACCTTTCAAACTAATTAGAACACAGTGTCTATAGATAGTAGTGAATAAATACCACTTTAAGGAATAGTGTAGAATAAATTTAAAGTAAATGCAATGATCAGTCTCTAACGAAGCGATATCGCTCCCCAAGGCAGAGGAACGTTCAGTAAAGAGCGAAGTTTAATCCACTGCGTCCATTTGTTCATTAAAATTGCATTGATTTTACAGAACTTTAACGGTAACCTGCAACTGTACGTAAACGATTGTTTAGCAAAGATGGGACACTGTAACCTTGTTGGAAACTAACTTAGATAAGAATAGAATAACATTTATTCGACGTAGGCAATACAATTAAAAAGGCAACAACACAAAATAATAAAAAAGAATAGGTAAAATAAAAAAAAGTTAGTTGCCTAGATACAAATAGTTCGATTCCTCAATCGAATAACTAATATTTTTTTAATGATATTTCTTTTTTCAATAACACTGTTATCAGTCTTTTTGCTTTACTTGTGTTATAAGATATTATTACTTCTTGAACATTTTCAGGATGCTAGGTCAACGGGAATTTTGTCCTATAAATTTTAATTTATTTGCCAGTGTAATAATTATGCATGTTGCATAAACAGCCTTATCTTTAAATTGCGTTGACTTGAAAGTTTGATTCTTTCTCTTTTCCAAGAGATACTTAAGAGGGACTTTGCCGAGCAAACGATCATGTCAGGCAGAATGACGGACAACAAAGTGATCCTATAAAGGTTCTTTTTTTGACGACTGAGATATGAAACCCTAAAAATCAAATGGTTGTCTACTTTTCGATTTTCCTTGCCGATAAAAAATTGCAACGGTTCTCATCTTATTCTGATGAGTTTCCTCTTCATTATCATTTAACAGAAGGATTATGCGCTTCCGAGTTAAATTATAAAATGAGAAATGGTTTTCGCGGAGTATTGGATTAAATTGGTTCAAGTTTAAAATTGAGTTAGTCATAAAATTATATTCGAGTTTATTCCAAGTGATGATCGTCTATTGTGAACCGGTTGAGGTTGTGGAACAATTTTAACCTAACCACATTAATATTATAAAGGTATGTGAATGTTATATTTGTTACTTCCTCACGTAAAAGTGGTTGGTCATATTTGGATAATTATAATAAAGTATTATAATTAGTATTAGTATTATTAGTATTTTTCCAAAGATTTGTTAAAATGGGTGTTAAAAAAGTAGTGCTTTACACATCTCACCTATAGCATGCATGCTAAAATTTACTGTATACAAATGATACAATAGTTTACAAATACAATACACACATTACAATACAAGTTTAAAACATTCGCCTAAGGTTTATAAACAAATCTCTATTAACCATAATTTAATTTGAGTCTGATTGTCCTGTGAATGGGAGTTTACAGGTTTATAAATGCAACCAGGTTACAAAAAAAAACGATGCCTTAACAATGACAGTCAGGGGTGATTTCAGACTAGCGCGGCTGCATTTTCCCATTTCGACCCTGATTTTTTGCTTGAAACGAGAACCGTTTTGCCGCCTAGAAAATTGCTCGATCCTTATTTTCATTCCGTTCTATGTGAAAGCCCATTTTTTGCTCGTCGAACCGAACGACTTAACTGATTTGAAACTGATTTCACTTGGAAAAGACTCTACAAACTCCTCTACAGTTCATTGAAGTCGACACTTGTTATTTGTTGAACAGAGAATTTTAAGAGCTTCTGAGATTAAATTGAAGTTTGCCCAGGATTATATTTAGCACTAGCTGCTGTTAACATCTTCGCCTGTCTGATAGAAGAAAATGATCCCAAGGGCTCACACTGCCTCTATCCGATGGATGCGAGACGCACAGGACCAGTCGTTGTGGCACTAGGGATAGGCCTATGTCTAGCAGTGGATGTCTTTCGGCTGAAATGAAGATAATGCTGTTCTAGGACATGGTCTACACGTGTACTAAGTTTTATCGAAATTCGTTCAGCCGTTCATGCGCAAAGAAGTTACAAACATATCTACACACTTAGATACAAACTTATAACATTAGTCTGATTATTTTTTAAAGTATTAACAATGAATTCTTATGAACATTACTTTTGTAATCAAGAGTTAAAGCCATTTGGGAAAGTGAAGAGACTCAGCATATAAGTATGTGAGTAAAACACAATTTGTCATCATTACGTTCTCAGCGGTTTCCGTCTTCAGAGCTTCACACATTTCTGCGAAAATTAAAATAATAAAGGTACGACAGAAGGGAAATCGAAGTAAAATACTTTCAACGCGTAATACTTACACAAGATAAATGACAGAGTTAGTAATGTCCTTGTTGTTTGCAAACTTTTACGTCTTCTGAATTATTACTATCGCGTTATACAGGGTGTTTGGTTCATCGTGTGCCAAATTGATATGGTCGACTGAAGGGGTCATCTGCTATCCTTTCAGACCCCTAAACACTACCCATGCCCTGTGGATTTTTTTTCATCGAGTTTTTAGTATTTTTTGAAAAATAGACCCGATTTTTACATTCAAATACAAATATTAAAAAATGTATAAGACGTAGAGCCTGAATTTTAATTTTATTTAGACGCATATTGTGTAAAGGTACTTTTAAATACAAAAATAGTGATATCAGCCCTCTAGATTTTTTAAAATTTAATCGCAAAGTTTCTGACTTAAATTAAAGCTATTCATGTTACAGCTATTTACATGGCTGCAAAAAAAGAACTAAAAGACACTGGGATCTTCAAACTCTCTCAATAATTCTCTAGTCTGTCCTCTTGCTAGTGATGTGCCACGTGCCGTAAAAATCTTTTTGCAACTAGGTGAAATTGCTGCTTTTGTGAATCAGGCCGCATAAAATTAACATTCAAAATTGTGAATTGAAAAATTATTTTTGCAAAATTGGTTCCTGAAACACCTGCTTAATCTGTTATATCACTCTTAGAAGGTGAAATCTGTCTCGTCTCTCACTTTTCGTTAGTCTTACTAGAAACAAAAAAATAAAATTACATATTTACAGTAATTTTATAATTTTTATAAATACTGCTGAAATTTTGGCCTCGGTTGCAAATGCAGGCCCAACATCTGCTTTGTATTTTGACACACAGTGGTTGTACGAAGTCTTTTTCCCTCCTTAATTGTATTTAAAGCCGTTTCAATGCTTTGAACTAGTACTTCCCTAGTTGGAACGTCCGTGGCATATACCAGCTCTTTGGCAGGTTCCCCAGACCTTTCATTCAAGTGTAAACCTAGAAAAACTGAGTGTCGAAATACAAAATAGGTGTGGGGCCTGCATATGCAACAGGGGCCAAAATTTCAGCAGTATTTGTAAAAATTATGAAATTATTGTAAATATGTAATTTTATTTTTTTTCTTACTAGTAAAACCAACGAAAGGTGAGATACGAGACAGATTTCACCTTCTAAGAGTGATATAACAGATTAAGTAAGTGTTTCAGGTACCATTTTAGGAGAAATAATTTTTCAATTCACAATTTTGAATATTAATTTTATGCGACTCGATTCACAAAAGTAGCAATGTCACATAGTTGTGTTAAGATTTTTATGGCATGTGGCACATCGCTAGCAAGAGGATAGACTAGAGAATTATTGAGAGAGTTTGAAGATCCCAGTGTCTTTTAGTTCTTTTTTTGCAGCCATGTAAATAGCTGTAACACGAATAGCATTAATTTAAGTCCGAAACTTTGCGATTAAATTTTAAAAAATCTAGAAGGCTGATATCACTATTTTTGTATTTAAAAGTACTTTTATACAATATACGTCTAAATAAAATTAAAATTGAGGCTCTACGTCTTATACATTTTGTAATATTTATATTTGAATGTAAAAATCGGGTCTTTTTTTCAAAAAACTTTAAAAAGTCGATAAAAAAAAATCCACAGGACATGGGTAGTATCTGGGGGTCTGGAAGGATAGCAGATGACCTCTCCAGTCGACCATATCAATTTGGCACACGATGAACCAAACACCCTGTATAAATTGAAAATGTTTAGTATCTCTGCTTGCTAATGGTCAATAACTTAAACTTCATAACCTGAGTGAATAGGTTACTTCTAGACAAGCGTACTGCATCGTCAGCCACATCATGGTATAGCCAAGTGCCAAAATACATACGAATCCATTCGACCGTTCGAGCGTAAATATGTAACAAACACATACTCTCACTTCAAACACATACTCTCAAACTTTCACTTCATTAATATTATGAAGTATGATAGCCTCGCGCATAACCAATATCTCACCTGATAGAAAGCAACAATGTAGTCCATGATGGAGCACCCTTGCCTAGAAGTAACCTATTTACTCTTGATTAAAAAACACTCAAGTGAAAACCTATCAAGAAAAACAGACATCGGCAAGGAATTTCACTTCATAGATAGAAGAAGACGTCCCAACCGCCAGTATCTATCAGGACTTTCCTCTGTTGCTAACGCTAATTAACACTGCGAAGTCTAATTAGTGCGTAAATCCGTCGCGCTGCGTTTTAGGTGTTAACACAACACATTTGTGTCAGTTAACATCGTTAACCTAACAGTATGTAATTATCACGTAGTTACCAATATTGTAATTACTGCTTCACATCTGCATTTAGCTACATGAACCCCTGCTAAGTTCAGTCACTCATACTCATATATTACTACTATTTATTTATTACAGCTTGGAGGACTTAAGAGGCCTGCGGAGACCGCGCGCTATCTCGAGTTGAGACGAAATAAAACACGGTTTTGAGGTTGATGGAAGCAATCCAGATAGTTTAAACAATTCTTGGACACACCGACTGGAGTAAAGTCATCATCCGCACACTGACAGTTGCTTGCTGTGATAGCAATACAAACTATTGGAAATTTGGGAGAGGTTCCGTAATACCAAAAATGATGAATGAAAAATTAATGTATTTCCATTATTGTTTCGAGTATTTATAACTTGATAATAATATCTGTGTTCCTACGAAAAGATATTTTGAAATATTGTTGTTTATAATATAGAAAAAACAAAATAAAAACATGACATTTTCGCTGTGAAAATGTGCAAATTTAAATTCGCTTAAATTTCGTTTGGGGTAAGTTTTTCAACAAAAAGACGATGTAGGAACCTAGATAATGATTGTCTGAATCCGAATAACATCATATTATGGTGTAAATATGCTTAAATTGCAAATGATTTTGGTATTTGTATGGATAATTCTAACGTCGCGCCCGCCTTAAAGCTAATAAAAAGAAAAAAAAATTATAGACGACAGCAAGCCAATAAGGTGTTTTCAGGAAAATTCACACCACCAGTTTAAGTCAAGAGGTGCTCGTATTCTACTTTTGAAAACGTATACTTACATGACGTTGAAGAGTAACGTTTGACGATTAGCGTTTTAACAGGTGCCTGGTCCTGACGACTCAGACGCGCGTTAGCAGCGCCACAGTCGCGATGCAGTAGCGCGTTAGTAGCGCTGACGCGAGTTTACGAAACACGCATCAGCACCGCTGCAAAAAGTCGCTGTGGGCGAGGACCTTTTAAACGTCGCACGTCATAAACCTGGATATTATATGTGGCTCAATTTGCATATAATAACATTATATAACACCGTTTTCTCGTCTCATTCGGCGTATCTCTCACGATATTCATAAAATATGCGGAACCACGGGAGAGGCCGCATTGAAGAAATGCTTCACTAATTAAAATACTGGCAGTATGAATGTGAAGCGAGACGAGTGAGGTCGGGTGATAAAATATTTTGAGGATATTGAAAAGGCCCAACTATTTTTAACCGACGAAATAAAAACGGAGAAGGTTTTTAAATTAACCCATATGTATTTTTTGGTTTAGTTTTTTTTATCACTCAGTACCATTTGTGCATTTAGTCAGTGTCAAGTTCAAAAAGTATTCAGTTTTCAGACACTTTCCGTAACGAGGTTCATGCATTGGAACGTGAATGCGATACATCCTGTTTTTGCAATATTTATCAGCAAATATATCAGTATCGAGTCAACCATCTCGGCAAACTTCGCTGTGGTAGTCAACACAACAACAATTCTTATTAAAGCATTCTTTTTTGTAAAGAATTTTTTTGTTTCTGTACAGTCGTATGTAAAAGAAATAAAACTTTGTTAGGAAAAATAACGATAGATTAAAATCTCGAAAGCATATAAAACAATTTTTGTCGACTTTCTGAAAGAAAGTTAATTTCACAAATGAATCCTAGAAAAACGTAAACATTTAACATAAAAAAATTGGAATTTTAGCTTACCGCAGGTTTCCTATTTCCCCCATTTCCTGCACCACGGCCTTTGAGGCCGAGGGGGGGGGGGGGATGAGTTCGCGTCCTGAACTCAATCACCGGGAACCGCTTTCATTTGCATTCTTTGTACTTATGGTTACAGTTGGCGTTTCATCTCCTTCTTGGATTTTTTGCATCAATTTTATGCTTTGATTAGTTTCCGATTAAAATGCCAGGAACAGAAAACACGTTTTATAGAGCGAACAGTTTTATTTGGTTTCGTGGATTTCCCTTTATTAAATCTTAGGTATAAGCAAATAATAACAACGAATTATATTTATTTGAAAACCTTTTGTTACGTAATAGGTAAGCCGGAAAAGTAATCTTAAAATAAATAATAATCAGTTTTTATAATTATATTATTTAACTAGTTTCCAGCCTAGCTTAGCCTAGTTTTAGCCCCAGGCCTACTTAACTAGTTTCAAAGGCTATGTAATGTAACTATGCAATGTGCAATGTGAGCGTGTGTGTGTGTGCTACGTTATGTGGCTATGTGTGTAACATTTTTAGGAGTCACTAAAATTATTCAAACAAGAAAAATCTTTAAAGACTCAAAGACTCGCGGAGTTGCTTAGAATAATTTTTGGCCAACTTAACAACAACTTTAAGATCTACTGTCCACCGAGTCGTAGATTTATGAACGCTACTGTTTCGGCGACAGAGTTTCAGTTTTGTGTATAAGCTGTACGCAGGCGTACACCAAGTGGATAATGATGAATACGTATCCATGAAACTATGACATCGTCTCCACGAAGATTAACGTACCTGTTGATATAGATTTGTACAGAGTTAATCCTATAAATTGAGTTACGGATGAAACCGTTTGAATAGTTTAGAAAACTAACTTTGTTTCTAGATTACTTGAAAATTCGCCTTATAATAAAGGCCCGACTTAAGTGCGGGGTTTCACGTCAACGACTGCGAACAATGTGAAAGTGAGTAACGCACTGTTTAGCTTACTAACCGAAAATAAATACAGGTTGCCTATTCGCTACAGTATTACGGTACTTAATTATCCAGAAGTGTAGAACAATTATACATAGGTTTTATGACGACACAGATAATGAAACTGCGGAACCCCAATTAGTAAAACCATCTTTTTTTGTAATAAACTAGTGTATGACTGCCTTCTTCACCTTATTGTGAGCAGTGATGCAATCATTGATGGTGACGCGCACTAGTTTATCAGGTCGTGCACGAGATGTTTAGTGATGTAACTGATCTCAGTAGAGAATAAAACTATACGTATTACTGTCAATATTTTATTCTAGTAGAGTTGGTTCTAATGCATCTGTTAATATGGACAACGTTCTACATTGTACCGCGATCCCACCTGATTGTAAGCAGTGACGCAATCGTTGATGGTGAGACGCACTAGTTTATTATGAGCCTTTTCACTTTAGACTTGAAGACACCTAAATTATAAACGGACGGTAAAACCGCAGCAGGCAAGTTTATTCCAGTTGACAACGAGTACAATTCGTCCTTCGTTTGTAACAAGGCAATCCTGAAAGAATGCATTTAATACCGTCAAATTTTTTTTACTATTCACAACGGGTCAGCACGTCCCTGACATCTGTGCTCCATTAATAATAGACAAGAGACAGCTCTCGATACGTGACAGGCGATAGCGTGAACGCGTTGATAGGAACTAAACTATTCAAAAATCTGCATCATGGTATCAGGGTTCTCCACACGATTAGAACATGCACAGCAGTCTGAAATCAAACGGACAGTTGTCCGGACTAGACGCGATACCCTTCTCGTCAGGGGATCATCCCTATTTAACAGAGGTTTGCAAGACTTAACACTCTTATTCGCATACCTCTAAACTTGTTTTCTGTTATTTAATTGTTTGTTACCTTAATTTATTTACTACCAGTAAACTTCTTATTTTATGCGCCTCTGTTTTACTGTTGATATCATAGATTCCAGATATCTTTTACGAGACCTTAATTTTTTATAGCGTCGTATATAAAGTTACGCCTGAATAGTTTGAATGGAAAGCCTAACGTTTAATTACCTAATCGTTTTCATGATCAAGATCGTTTTAAGACGGCTTATAAGATTTCATGATGAAGGATTTTGTCAGTTTTGAATTGTACGAATGAGTTTGATTTAAAAGAAATGCTAATATTATTATCAGCATTTTTTCATGCATGTTCCTTACTTAAGCATGTTCCTTACCCGCCACATTTCCACTTTCACACAAACGAAACTGATAAGAAATAAAAAAAAAACTTATAGGCCGTACACGTAGAAAACTCGTTTTACACTGTAATGTTATCACGTTTAGTTTTCAGAACTACCCACTTGTAATAAAAGTAAAGTGCTCTATAAGCGTATTGTTATTGGACCTGTAAGTATATTGCTTTTCTTTCGACTTCTATCCTGAAAATGGGCCTAATGGCGCTTACCTAAATGAGACGTAACATACTCGTATATATTTTTATAGGATAAATGTTACTTTCAGAGCGCTGGATTGCCCTCGCACGCAAACGGCAACTGAAGAAAACAAGTCGGTCAGTTTTAGCCACTAAAAATCTGTCATTCCTTTTCGCTCCACCCAGAGCGGGAGGACTTATTTGATAATTTCTCGCCTGAAAACAAAGGGTTGCTATAAGAGTAAGTTACGAATAATTTGCTTATAATTTGTCGTAACGGTGCGTACGACGTGTGACAAAAGATTACTAAGTATGTATTTTAATCACGCTTTAGTCGGTTAATTTAATAAGCGCTCGTGTCAGTCAAGAATGGATTATTGTTCTAGAAAATTTGGAAAAATTTAGAAAGATTGGTGTCTACTAAAACACAAAAATAAGCTCTTTAAATAAAGATTTTAAAAAAGAATCGTTTCAAACCGTTATTTCTGTTTAGATGCCAAAGAGATAATCTTTGCCTCTCAAAAATCAGGTGATTAGTTAGAATACATTAGCTGTATCTGCCTTTTTATGTTCCCACTGTTAGGACTTACGCCTCCTGTCTAGGACGGAACCATTATCCACCACGCAGGCCCAGTGCGGATCGGTGGATTAGTTAGAGGCCGCAGTAAAACGTGTAATGGCACTCTTTAAGACCTCTTCCGTATTTGGCGAGTGTCCAAAGTCGTGAGGGCAATAACACGATCAGTATCAGATACGTGAGTGCCGTCCGAAAAGCAATTGTCTTAAGTAGCTTAGGTTGTGTACTGGATTTTACTAAGTAAAGAGTTGATATTTAAAATGTTGATTTTAATGTTGAAATGCAGTTGTCCTATTATGGTTTTGGTATTGTCGTGTCGTAAGTAGCAGTGGGCAGGGCACATTGCTCGCAGAACAGATGGCCGATGTTAAAGTGAGAATAAACAGTTAGTCTTACCAAACTTTAAGTTTATCGCCCAATAAGGACCACGCACAGCTCGACGGCGTTTTACGCGTGCCTCATAGAACTGTCAGCAGATTGAATGAAGCCAACTAGGGCTGCGGGATTGTTGGGAAAAGTTATTTTGGACCTGGAAGGCTACCGTAGGGGCCCAGCAGGATCAAAGCTTACTGATGAACATTGGTTGATTTTCCACCTAAAAAAATCTAATTCCAAGTCCATTTTTCTTCCAGGATCACGGCGGGTTTTGGCAGGAAAAGTTTGACTTTTCACTCCACCCGGGGATCTTTTTTATGAATTTCCATTTACTTAACTGAAGCATAATAAAAATGAATTTACAGATAGAACGGTTACAAGTAGATACCAAGAATTTTTAATAAAAAAAATACCAAATTATACGTAAAAAAATCAACCAAAGTAATTAAACTCAGTTTTTGTGAACAGTGCTAACCATACTGTGAAGGGTTTCAGGAAAAAACAAAACGTTTTCATGCCCTCGTTGTGTTACGAGTCGCGATAATTCCTAGGGCGTGTCTGTTCGCAAGATATTTAGCTCACTACAAAAATTATTAGACTCGTATATATTTATAGGAATGAGTTGGTAGTTGAGATATTGATATAATTACGAGTGTTTGTATCAATAGGGCGTAGTTTAAGATTACGCTAGAATTGGAAGTATCAAGTTCGACTTGTTTGAGGAATAATCGTTATTTTATTTAGACTACTAGTTGCTGACAACGACTTTACCCGCATGATAGTACAAAATTATCCCAAGGGAACATGCCCCTGAGATAAAAAGTATCTATGTGCTATTTCAAGACATGGTCTATCCGTGTACCAAGTTTCATCGGAATCCATTCTGTAGTTTTTGCATGAAAGAGTTTGTTTAAAACTTGAAGTAATGTTGGATGCTATCATTTTGTGAAATAGTAGTTAATTTTTGGAGAATGTGCGCGAGAATCGCATGTTTTGATTCCGTAATCACCTTTACATTTTAACACCTCTACGTTATGGACTTGCCTTTCCTTTATAATGATAGAAGTAAACATTTATCTTTACTCTGTTTGCACTATGTACTTTTGAGAACATATCGATTGTATCTAGAAAAAAACATTGCCGAAAGTTCTAACCCCTTGTCTTAACTAAATACCGGATATTGGTGTTTATCTTAACACTTTGGTTTCGGCTCATTCCACTAAATTGCTTCCTGAACTAAGGGTTGTTTACAGTACCTACGAGTATGTGATTATGCTTGTTTAAAATAAAATTTGATTTGATTTGATTTGGTTCTCATGGGACTATTTCTACTACTTACTATTTCATTGACGATTTTTTAGGGTTCAGTACCTCAAATGGAAAAACCGAACCCTTATAGGATCACTTTGTTGTCCGTCTGTCTGTCTGTCTGTCAAGACCCTTTAACTCGAGAACGCGTGAAGGTATCAAGTTGAAAATAAAACGATAAACTCAAGTCCGCGGTCCGTTGAAACTGCGCAAAAATCAAACATACATTTCGACACTGTCAAAGGAATCAAAATTCATAGGGTACTTCCCGTTGACCTAGAATCTAGAAATTTGGCACGAAGCAAGGTATTATAGCAGAAATATAGGGAAAAGTCTGAAAACTGAAAATGTATAGTTACATCACAATGAAAAACAAATTTTTGAAAAATTTTCAAGACTTGATTCGAGAATTGAACTATTTTTAAAGGTGAGTTGAAGGTACCGAGTTGAAATTAAAATCATATAATTAGATCTGCAGTCCCTTAAAGCTGTGCAAAAATTAAACTTGTAAGTTGACGGAAAAAAAAGGTACGCCAGTTTATATTGAAAAAAAAGTACATTTCGACACTATCAAAGGAATCAAAATTCATAGGGTACTTCCGGTTGTCCTAGAATCTTGAAATTTGGCACGAAGCAAGGTACAAATATAGGGAAAAGTCTGAAAATTAAAAATGTGTAGTCGACCCAGAAGATTGAAATTTTACACGAAGCAAGGTATTATAGCACAAATATAGAGAAAAGTTTGAAAACTGAAAAGTAGTTACACCACAATTTTTTTTTTTAAATCTTCAAAATTCGATTCGAGAATTGAACTGTTTTCATAGGTAAATTGGTACGGAACCCTCAGTGTCCGATTCGCAATTGCCCGGTTTTTTTTTAATAATGTATATAATTTTAAGTAAATTATAGCTACATGACTACTGGCCCTACTTTCCCTTTTGGGCGGCATTTGGTCCAGACCCTATCAATCAATATCCTCCACAAAGTTTTATATTATGACGTAGGCGAGTAATAAGAAAGAATTTTGCAAAATTCACCCGCTAAGTGAAAGGGGGTCCAATGTTAATAATGGGGAAACCTATGTTCATGTAAGGAAAGCCGAAGGTGAAGGCTGGTCATTCATAATTACACAGAATAAAACGTATAATAAAATAATTCTGTTATAATGGCATCGTTTGTATGATATACGAATTGTTTTGAGCATTTTCGAAATTCATTTTTAGGTGATCCTGTAGTAATGTGTGGTTCAGAATAATTATATGAATGAGCAGTAATGAGGTGCTTTGGACCGGTCGTTGTACAGTTTTATGGGGTTTGTTTAATTATTGTGCTTGGCTGAAAAACTATTATTATACAGACATACAAACGCATAGGTCGTCGATTTTATTGGGTTAAGGAATTTGCACAAGACTTCCTTTTATGACGTAGCCAAGCATTAATAATGGGTTTTTTGAAAATTCAACAATGAAAGGGAACGATACACTTGAAACTTTGGATAACTAAGCTTTTTTACAGTGGGAAATTATCTAATGATTTCTGTCGCTCTAAGGGAGGGCGTATCAGACTTTTCCTTTTTATCCTAAAACCACATCCAGTATCGTAATTAGCCTTTGCATTCGAGAACCGTAGGTTTCACTTTTGAAAGTAAACCCTAGTAGATTTTGGATCTGCTAAGCCCGCTTGCCCTTGGGTCGACTTGTTCGATTTGTCCGGACGGCGAGCTACCAATTATTGTGTACCAATATAGCTTTTAGTTTTTATAATGTAAAACTATGATATTTGTATAATCATAATAAGCCTGCTGGTAGCTGGTAGGCTGACCTGTAACTGACATATTATTAATCTTCAAAATAGTACAGAAATAATAGACTTTATGAAAGGTCACACGTTCAATGTCATGCCCAAAACCTATGTGAACGACTAACATGTTGAATAATCTAACTATGAATATCAAAATTAAACGATTTAGTGGAAACTAGCTTCAGCCAGCGGCTTCGTCCGTGTGAATGTAGGTCTCTCCATAAAAATATTAAGCCCCTGTTTCGTCCCCTTAGGGGATGAATAGAATAAAAAAGAATAGAATAAAAAGAAAACAAAAAAAATTGGAAAACCCCTCTCTTATTACTCGCTTACGTCATGAAGGTAAGGAAACTTTGTAAAAAACTTCACGCTCCTAGCACCAGTAGAGTAGTTTCGGCTGTGAGTTGATATGTCTCACCAATAACAGCCCCATTTCTTTTTCAGGCAATTACTGTCCATTCTAGGTTGACGGAAAGAGATCGCAGATTGCAATAAAGCCGCCCATTGCACGTGTGTGTTTCAGTTCTTTTGTATGTGTAATGGTATACAATTAAAGTGTCTAATAGATATGTCAGTCAGCCAGATTCTCGTATATTTCCTCCCGAATGATAAATGATACGATATCTAGATCACGTCATGAGCTAAGCTGACAAGGATAAGTCGGCCATTATAAGCTAGATTCTATCATTTATTTCCTTTTGAAATATAATGTTTCATTTATCTACAGAACAGATTTCTTCTTTGTTGAAAGTATCAGCTTTTTGTAGGTTGACGTAACCAATAATTTAATAAAATAATTTCTTTTCAAAAAGTATGTACTTAAAAGCAATAAAATTTGTATAAGATACCTTGTCAGTAGCTTGGAGTATCAGTGGCGTTCATTAAATTCCCCAAAGTGCAATTGTATGGTCCCTTAGGGCTCTCTACGTATGGTTGATGTACTGTAGAGAGACACCGTACTCACAGTTAGTTACAATCACGGTTAGTTTATGTGTTCTGTATAACAATATGTCTGTAAGTGTACCTGGCTGGTTATGGTGTCAAAAGTCTAACACTCTCTCTTGCTCCATCCAGGGGAAGCGGGAGAAGACATCTGATCATTTTCACGTTAAAAAAAACAGTTTAATTTTACAGACATTGCTAGGACTTAGGCCTTACGTCACCGGCCTCTGCTTGGAATGCCGTTGCGAACGTCGCAGAGTGATTTTCAACCGTCGTAGACACGCTTAGTGGGATACAAAGCGCGCGCCTCAAACAGAATATATCAGAAAAAAATACAGCGGCCATTATGGCCAATATCTGACAGGACGGCGAGGGCTGCGATTGTTCGAAGGAGTCATGAGAGATTTAATCAGTAAAAGTCTGACACGGGGATTGTTGCACTCGGTCCACCCAGAGCAGAAGAACTCATTTAATGATTTCCCAAATAAAAAGAACCGTGTTTTATCACAGATACATTTAATCCATGACTAGAAGTTCACTGGTGTTCGCACCAGCAACAAATTTTAATTATTTAGGGTCGCATCACGCTCCATATTTTGTAACAAATTGCTTACGGAGTACCTGAACAAAAAGTTTAAAGTGAACGGAGTGAAAAGTTGCTAGCTTATCACACTGCCCTGTTTGCGTCACTACACTAGGACAGTGACCTGTTACTTCACTTGGTTACTGCAACTTGTCCATAATGTTAGTGGATCTTTGTGTTACAAGGCTGGACTGGGGGCTATATAACAATGCAGCACGATTTGCTTAGTCGTTGAAGGCTGGCTGCTGTACTAAGTATCGCGAGTTCGATTCTCGGAATGAAAAAAAAATTGTAAATCCTACAGATAGTGGTTCAGTTCTGGTTTCGGTGTCTTGTGTATGTATGTTAACATGTTTTTAAAAGGACTCATAATACAGGAGTCATTCGTCGTCGGGGACGTTTTTCTTAAACAAAATGGTTATCTGACTAACACAACTTTTACATAGTGTACGTATTTCACTGCGCTAAGTGACTGGATTGCAAACCATAATTAAAATATGCCAGTATGGTGAGCGCAGTAGTAATAGAATACATTATAGCTGTTCAGGGTTTGGGTGTCTGGTCTGTGGTCAGGAGTAATTCCTAGTAAAGGGTAATGTATCTCAATAAAATATAATTATGGAATTCAAAATATACTGATAAATAGAAAACAAAACGACAAAAAACCTTTTACTCAATTTTGAATCTTGTGGCATCTGTTACCGTATAACATATTAGCTAGCTACAGTTCAGCGCTTGCCAACGAAAACGTGACCACTAACTAACTAGCCGTACAAGCTATAAATTTCTAAACACAAACATTGCTCGCAGCGTATTTTTTTATTTATTTTGTACAGCCAATGAGTGCAATTACATGCTTCTCTGTGTTGACTGATAGCCACAACCAAGTCCTTAAGTCAAGAGTGAACCGAAGTAAAGTAAGAGGTAAGCAATTAACCATGCATAGAACACCAACGCGCAACGGTTACAACAACAAAAAAGAACAAAATAATGACGTTCATATTTATTATTGCTTCACACCAGGTGAAATAGTGGTCAAACGAAAGACTATCACTAATATAGCTACAAAAAGAAACTGGAATATTCCATGAAACAATAGTACAATAGTAGTAGTAATGTACGAGTGGTCGTCACACAGGACATTAATCCCTTTTCATGCAACAAGATGCTTAACCAAGTGTTTAAATAAAAATATTTCCCACCCGTTCAATAAGAAAAACCAAAAACGCGTTAGCAATTTGTTCCAGCGTTGCAATGCCGGGATTTTTCACGAGATTTTCTTGGCTTTGAAGAGTAAATAAAAATGTTTATTTACTCCAGAGCTACTTGAGATTAAGATTTAAAGAATATTTTACGATTTTACAGGCACTGGAGGCATTTTCAACGTTTAACCGTGACTGATGTACATATTTTGTGTGGACAGAATAGTTTTTGCCATATATTCGTACCACAATTCGTACAATGTAACCACATTTAGTTTAAATTGTTCTCAGTTTATCTGGTCGATGCATTTTATAGCTATTTTAATAGGTTTTCGATAACATGCACAACTGTGTCAACAACTCTCGGTGTTTATTGTGTTTATCTTTTTCATGGAACCTGCTGTACTATGTTTAAAGCTAAATGTGAAAAGGTAAATTCCCAAATTAAATCATTAAAACAATTAGCGCTTACCTACTAGGCGTTTCATTCTATAATATACCGTATGTATGTGTATGTTGTGTAATGTATGTATTTGTATACTTTTTGCCCGTGGCTTCGCTCCCGTCAAAGGACTACCCTACCTATCCTACCCTACCCTCCACTACCCTACTACACTACTCTACCTACCCTACCTACCCTACACTACCCTACACTACCTTACACAACTCTACACTACCCTACACTACACTACCCTACACTACCCGGCACTACCCTACACTACCCAACACTACCCTACTCTACCCAACACTACCCTTCACTACCCTACATTACCCTACACTACCCTACACTACCCTACCTACCCTACCCACCGTATACTAATCGATAAATAGAAGACCCAAAGTTTTGAATAATTATTTTTTTTCGATTTTTTCGGGATAAAAGTTTCCTATGTCCTTCTCCTGGCTCTAAACTACCTCCCTGACAATTTTCAGCTAAATCGGTTCAGCCGTTCTTGAGTTATAAGTGGAGTAACTAACACGACTTTCTTTTATGTATTATAGATGTGAACAGAGTCTTCAAAGTCCGTAGGCGAGAACACCCAATGAAACGCACGCACTGTTTCAATCAAGATAATTTATTCACTACATGTTTGCTTGTTTTCATTGATATTTAATAAAAAAATAAATACCAATGAAAACACAAGCTAGTTTCGCGTCTTAAGCCAGTTAGAGTTTATTCAATAACCGAGCTCCAATATTACGATATTGGGTGACATTGGGGATCAATATAAAGCTTCCTTCATGCTGAAGTTTGAAAAACAATTTGGTTTCGGTATTAATATTTTTTATCCAATATTAAATCATTTTATAAATTCCACTTACAGTAATGAGTATCATCAACTTTCATTTTGTTCTCGTGTTTTTAAAGCGCATTAATCTCTTTCTGAAAAATTACGTCCCGAGAACAGTTTTATTCTTGTTCAGAAGTTTGTGTTTCACATAAATCAACTTGGTGGATAAAAGTTGGTATTATTATGTTTTCCTTTCACTCTCAATTAGTATTTTTTATTAAGTAGGGTTAAGGGTCAAAATTGTTTTAGTGAAACAAGAAAGGGAAATAATAAAATAAAAAGTAGTAGTATACGCGTTTGTATTTAGAATTAGCGGCCTTATAATGTTTCCATTGCTGGGACTCAGGCCTCCTCTCTAGGAGAGGGGATGGGCCGTAATCCACCGCGAGGGCCCAGTGCGGATTGGTGAATGTCACATGTCTTCGAATTTTTGTTTCTAGGACATGCCGGTTTCCTCCGCGTTTCTTTCATGCCGGGTATTTATAAATATAATAAAAAAGTTATTCGTGTTACAAGTGGAGTTACAAAATTTTCTCTCATCTAAAACCTACCTTAAAGAAGTCACACGATAATTATCTTGATTTGCTTAAACATGAGTACAAAACACACAACACAAAATAAAATTGACAGCATGCAAGAGATTTTAAAATACAAAATAAATCGTCATGTTTGCTTTGGTAAGTGGCATGCAAATATAACGCGTGTAACGCGCGTTTTTGACTAACGGAAAAACAATCAGGAAAAGTTTCAGTATTATTCTGTAGTTATAATATTATTCCGATTTAGTTAGTTTCGCACGTGCCGCTGCTCAACTTTATTAAAATTATCGTTTATAATAATATTGAAACGGCGTACTTAGTTAAAGTTCGCTGTTACGGTAATGACTGGCCTGATATTTTTTAGCCTTCATTAAAGTTTGTTCTGTGTTGTGAAAGAATATTGTAACTGTTCTAATTTAAAAGTTTTACTATTTAAAACAATAAAATATTAAGAAAGTTTTTTTAGAAACTCACTTTCAACTCTTTCACACTTCATACTAATGTTATAAAGGTAAAAGATTGCGAGTGTGTGTGTGTATGTTTGTTACTTCTTCACGCAACCTGGTAACAAAACTGTTTAGCTGTCGAACAACTCGTCGCTCGTCGCGTTGTAGCTCGTGTGACGTCGCGTGGTGTGGATCTAATGTAGCTGTACCAGTCTAGTTGCCATATAAAATGCATGAAAACCGACGCGCCTTGACGTGGCCCACGTGTACGCAATGTAGTTACAAATAGCTTCATTTAATTTTCATTTTCTGAATGTTTCACTATTTATAATTAAATTGTTCAACTTCAGTTGGGTTTGCACGTTCCACGAGTTTTGTTAAAACTATTCATTCATAATAATTGAAACAAAACGAACTTCGTTGTTATTAAAATGGCTGGCCAGATGTTTTTGTCTAAGGCTTAATAACAAATTATTCGTAGTTTGTGTTGTAAAAAATCTAATATGATTTTCCGACAAACTGACTATTAAAATTTTAAAACTTTCTAGTACTATTATCGAGAAAAAAACATTTAAAAGGGCTTACAATCAATTCAAAATCAAATTTTGAGTTCAAACTATAAAGTCGATACAATGCACTGTGCTTTGAATGAGCTCCATTGCGCATCTCTTTAATTTGATTTGCAAAGAAGTTTTTAAAACTTGAAATGGACCGGAGATCCTTGGGATACTTTATTCGATCCTTGAGATCTAATTAGAGAATGAAGAATTAAGAGCAACTCTTGAGTTTCTCAAAGTTGTGCTGCCTGATTTACTTTGGAAAATATAAAACTTGGTCGCCGGTCCTCTTTCTATTCAATTGTATCAATTAGGTAAAGAAAACTTTGTATTTAAATGGCATTTAAATACATCAAGGATTAGGCAACTTTAATTAATATTGCACGCAGTGAGATCAAAGATGTATTTTATCTCATCAAACTTCACCATAAAAGTGAACATTAATTGTATGTCATAACATTAATGTCATGGAGAGGAAGAGGGAGGCCAAAGAAACGATGGATGGACTGTGTGAAGACTGATATGAAAGAAAAGGGAGTCAGTGATGTTGTGACGGGTGACAGGACAGAATGGAAGGAAAAAACATGTTGCGCCGACCCCAAGTAATATGGGATAAGGGCAGGAAGAAGAAGAAGAACATTAATGTCATGGAATAGCATATGGAATACTTTTTTATTCTGGGAATTTATGATAATTTTCTTTCGAGTGGGCATTACCAGTGGCAGACTTTAGTGTCATAGAAGAAGTTTTAAATATTAAAAAAAAAAGTGAAGAGACTAACGCAGATCCTCATGTTGGGCTGATGCCCACCAGGGCCACGAGAATTTTAGAGAGAGATAATGTGGTCCTAGAACACAAAAGGAACACTCACTTTAATTTGAATGGTCATTACGATTCACAATAAAATCTTCAAAGAACAATTTCATCGAATATCTTAAATCAAAATCTAGTTGTTCTAAATAAACAAGCTTTCGTTGAAATGGTAGACAAACTTTAGCTTCGGTCAATATTTTGAGGATTATACAAACAGTCGGACACAAACGGCTGTAATCCTGACAGTTGTTGGAACTCCCCTGAGGGATGCGGACGAGGGTCGTGATCTTTACAAATATGCTTTAAGTCCGGTTGTTCTGACCCAATACTGGTAATAAAGTTACAAAGGGTTCTTTGCAAAGTATTTTCTTCAGAAATTACTGTAGGTACTTAATTGTTGTTGCTCTGTTTTACCGTAAGATCTCTTTAATATGCGAACATTTTTGTGTCCTATCTTGTAAATGATTGGTAACGTTGGTATCAAGGCTTAAAAAAATTACAATCTTATCGTAAATGTTTACTCGATTAGTACTTATTTCTATCCTTTCTTTCTTTCTTTTTATAGTCTTTGTAAACTTGAATCCTTGTTTTCTTAAAAATTATTTCTTTTTTATGCACCTGCTACTTTTACTCTTCACCACCCTTAGTTGGTTGGTAGAGAATGCCTAACGCATTAAGTTTGCCTGTGTACTTTTACGTTGCATGAAATTTTAATACATAAATAGATTAGATATCTTACTTTACCGCAAGTACCTTTTAGTATTTAAGATGTCTAAACTTTAATCTTATTAAGGTACCTCAATAAGTAACTTCCAATATCTCTGACATTTACAAACAGAGAGTTAGTTAACAACTGTTGTCAAACACACCGGACTGTCGCCTTAAGATAAGCTCCTCGCCGCTGTCCGTGTAGTCTGAACTGAAAGCTGTCTGCTATAAACCAACTTATTATCTACATTCTCAATAAATTAACTAATGAAGTCATCTACTCGCCCGGCGGACCATACATATCGGATATGTACGTACTACAATGTGACTGAGTTCCAAAGTAACGCGATTTATTGATTAAGACTCTATACAAACGCATTACAACCACAACACATCGCAGCGACAAAAAGTGGTTACGTGAGAATAGTGTCAATGCAGCTTCTTACAGGTGCTTTGCAGTAACTAGAAATATTGAAGCGGTTGTGTTGTGATTACGTTGTAGCAAGTGATGGCAGACAGATTAATTTGCTATGTCACTGCTGATTGGAATATAGCAGCGGTGTAGTCAATATCACCGACACAATAGCGTTTGATAACAAAATGTGGTCAGTTCGAATGAAACTATTTATTTTTATAAAAAATAGTGCCCAACTACGTGTTTTTGTTGTTACGCTACATGTGGTTGTGGTACGCTAATTTGACTTGGAATCAATATTTATTCTATGTGATAAATGTGCTTTACTTAGACAGAACTAGATTAAATATAGTTTATAAATATGTAATCATTTGTAGAAGTTTCATAAGCTGTAGATTATGTATTAATTCAGTGTGCTTGCTCGATTTAAGTCGACTCGACAAATAAATATAATATGGTTGAGCGTTATTTAATATTTCACGAAATTATCGTCACGTTAATGAAGTGGTTATATTTGTGAGCACAAATCCGAGGTATATTGAACATTCACTTACATGTGTGGTGTTAATTTTATTATTGATGTTAACCATAAAAATATCTGTGTTGAGTTAATGAAGCAACTATTTGTAATTGAAGAAGACAATTCTATTTATCTATACTAATATTATAAAGAGGTATAATTTGTAAGTTTGTATGTAGGGGGTAATCTCTGGAATTACTGGTTTGATTTGAAAAATTCTTTCAGTGTTAGATAGCCCATTTATCAAGGAATGTTATAGGCTATATACCGTCACGCTACGACCCACGGGAGCAGAGCAGTAACGAAAAATGCAGGTGAAACCGCAGGGCACAGCTAGTTAGTAATAAATATTTAAAAACAAATCTGCTTCACTACAGAAGGTGACTGCTGCAGTGCTGACCATGCCCTTTTTGCACTGTATCATGATGAGATTTGGGTGCTTCCTTCCGTCGGATCCAAAATATTACACTGTAATCCATTGGGATTTACCTCAAAAAGTTTCAACTGTGTTAATAACTAAGTAACACGTTAAGTGTGTGTGAACATTCACATCTGCTGCCAAACACATTCATTTTTCCGGATATTTGAGCGTCCTCTAATAGAGTGGGATTCGACCCTTATTTGAATAATTTCCATTAGCACAAACTTTAGTTTAGCATCCCTGTGATTCACTTACGGTTCTGTGTGTTTAGGACCGCATGTAGGTTCAGCACACGGTGTCTGGTCCTTGTACGTTGAAAACAAAACGAGATAATATAAAGGTCCTAAACGGAACTGATAAGGGTACTAGGGTATTTTCTAAAAAGGAAACCCGTAGTCTTAGAACGCAAAGAGCAACTGAAGGACATAGGTATGATTTTTGTCAGTAACAGTCTGACACGCCCTCCTGATCTTCCTAGAGCAGAGAGAAATCATTGGATGATATTCCACCTTTAAATTAAAAACGCAGAATACAGAGTCATTAACCTATCAATACCCGCGAAACGAGACACAATAGTAAAACAATAACAGCGCGTTCCTATGAGACCGGTCGGGGATTCATGAATTCGTACATTAATGACCGTTAAGTAATATAGAAAAATAAATAAGTATGTATTTTTATGATTGTATAGGAGCTCGTAGCTAGATAATAACAGCCGCACAGGTCGATCTTTAAGGTTAAGCAACGCTTGCCTAGGTTGGTTTGTGGATGGGTGACCATCTTAACATAACGAGTTTCCTCCGTGCCTCGGAAAGCACGTTAAGCCGTTGGTCCCGGCTGTCATTTGGAGATCTTTGGCAGTCGTTACGGATAGTCAGAAGCCAGTAAATCTGACTCCAGTCTTGCCATGAAGTACCGTGTTACCCCAGTTAATGGGTTGTGGAGGTCTGGTAGGCAGCCGCTCTTCGTAAAATACTGGTATTCAGCTAAATCCGGCTTGACTGGAAGCCGACCCCAATATAGTTGGGAAAAGGCTAGGCAGATGATGATGATGAAGTAATATAGAAAAATGTAAATATTAAAATTAATTATCTTCCCGAAAAGTTTATTAAGGAAATGTCTGATTCATCCAAGATTCATCGCTTGCTATGTTTCTCTACCGACTTCCGGAATCCGTATTAACAAACTCTTCTTCTGCGCGGTCAAGCGCGTGTTCAATATCCGGCTTATTGTGTCCAAGTTGCGGGTAGTCGTAAAATATAGATCTTAGTAATGGAGGATGAGGCTGTGTGTTCGGGTCCCAGGTTTAATTTGAGGCTTTGTGTAGACTCATTGTTGGCATAGCGCCTAAGCTTATTGTTTGTGGGAGCAACAGAATAGTCATCAGCATCATTTCAGTTTCAGCCGAGAGACGTACATTTTTTGACATAGGCCTTCCTAGTGTCTTCTCAATGAACGGTCCTGCGCCATCTGTGGATTCTCGCAATCCTTACCAGGTCATTAGTCCAACTTGCTTTCTATAAGTTGGGTCAATCTTCCTTCACTTTCCAATGTTGCGTCTTTCGGGATGCGGTAGCCACTTCAAAAGTTTTCGGCCCCGAGGACCATTTGTTCTGTGAGGAATGCCCTGCCACTTAAGTTTGGCGATTCTTCGAACTATTTTGGCAATTTTGGTTATTCAATAGAATATCATCATCATTACAAATATGAATAAGTACCTACCAATAAAAATAAATCGGGAAAGGTAAAAAGATTTACGTATTTGGCTATTAAATATTTTGCGATATATATTTACAATTGTCAAATTAAATCAAAATGACTACTATGTGTGCGCTCCGAAAAGTAATTTAATTTATTGACCCATGGCAGTGGCGCTGTTTCAGTTTATATTTAAACGCAAACCGATCGAACTTTTAAATATTTTTATATCTGCTGTTGATAAGATTTATAAATTCCGTGTAATCCACTTTCCATCTTACTGTATCATATCTATACCATCATCATCATCATTTCATCCGAAAGACGTCCATTGCTGGGAATAGGCATCAGTCCAGCAGTGAATGTCTGCAGCAACAGCAAGATGAGCTAGAAAGATGGGATGGCGCAAGAGAATCCACATAAGGAGCATTGCACACTAAAGGCCTAATCCATCTTCTATGGAAATAAAGACCGGTTCTGTTTTTACTCACCGCAGCTGGAAACACTAAAAAATGCTGTTTTACTACTTGTAACCTTTTTTAAGATCGTTGATAGTCATGCCTTTTTTAATGTGCTTTAAAAGCAAAGGATTATGAAGGTCTTTCTTTTCGTAGTATTTGTGCTACGAAAAGAAAGGCCTTGATAATTCTTTGCCATAAAATGCAGTTCAAAAACTTTACCATTCCGATTTCCCCTACGAATATAATGAGGTGATTCAATCCAACCGTAACCACAACGTTGTCACAGTGATTTCTCTGTTTAATCGTATATTGTTGGAATGAAAGCTGAAATGCGAATGAATTCAGCTGAAAATAAACATGTCCGTAGCGTAGGGCTGTCACACCGTGGTCGAAAAATGGTCATACACTTGTGAGTTGATTCACATCACACCTGAACCAATGCTATAGCACGAAATTGCATCGTAGGTTTCTGTGGTCGGGGTCGCATTACAATGCCTTGCAGTTTTGTGAGGTGGCCATTAGAATTTCAATGCTACTGAAGGGTCATTGTACATTCGTC
The DNA here is from genome assembly GCA_030763345.1 of Mythimna separata. NCBI lineage: Eukaryota > Metazoa > Arthropoda > Insecta > Lepidoptera > Noctuidae > Mythimna > Mythimna separata. Next base: position 1,840,118 of record JAKKIA010000036.1, on the reverse strand, counting down.
ACATTGTCGACTCGCCACACTTTTGAAAATTCCCATACATCCATTGTTAACTCGTCACAACCACAAAAAAATATTATTTATTAATAAAACTTGTTGTAAACTCGGCACACATTTTAATTTCATGCTATTTTTAAGGAAAGTAGCGTTAGCAAGTAAAGCTCTAGCTTTTACATAATTTTAATATGAAACAAACTCTTCAAACCCAAATGAGTTATTTGGTTACCAATAAAATAAATAAGTTAAATCAAAAGTTTATACAATGTGGATATGACAATACGACTTTAAATGAAAACACTAACAATACTCATCATTACGAACAACTTTTAGTTCGGGAACAACACTGAAATCGAAAAAAAATCAGGTGTCCCATACATTTACGTTTGCACAAGTCGACAAAATGTACGGGACAGCTGATTTTTTTTTCGCGATTTCAGAGTTACTCCCATACTAAAAGTTATTCATAATGATGAGTATTGCCAGTGTTTTCATTTAAAGTCGTATTGTCATATCCACATTGTATAATAACTTTAAAGTAACAACATTATTTTTTTCTATAACAGTTGTGAAGTAAAGTGAATCATCAGAATGACTTCTCCCGCTCTTGGGCGGAGCGAGAGGGCGTGTTAGACTCTTACTGACTAAACCCCACCCCGTTTCTTCGTTGCCTTCGATCTGGGGGACACGGTGAGCACCTTTCGGATTTGCCGTGTTCCGCAGAGGCTTCATCTCCTGGAGGCGCGCGTGGAACAGAACGCGCTGTTTCCGACTAGGCTTGGTCCAGGTTATTATCAGATTGTCGGACGGCAAGCTACCCAATGCTCGCTGTCCGCGAGCCCGCGCCTACGGTTGTCGGAAATCGGGATCGGTATCTCGGCGGCGGGCGTTCGCAGTCGGCAGCCTCCTTCGCTAGCATTACTGCTTCGCAGGAGGCGACTGCCCACCACCCTTCTTTTATACTCTTAATTTTTTACTTCTCAATGATTGAATGTTTTTTAATTAGATTTAAGTTGAATTAATAATAATAGTTCTGTGATTTGAGAAAGTCATAAGAGAAATATTAGTATGTTAGCGGTAAATCAGCAAGACAGTAGAAATGTATATTTTAGCTACGAATTAGACACTGCAATTAAAACTGTGATAATAGTGATTTTATAAAGATTATCTACAATATTTAAAAAAATACATGTTTATCTTTTTTATTCTTGTGTTTGATTTCACTGCTGTCCATACGTAGATAACACGTGTGACGAGTTTACAATACTCCAAAATATTTTATTAAGAAAAAATAAATTTGTGGCGAGTTTACACATATTTTTAACAATGGGGAATGGAATGTGTGTCGAATGTACAATGACCCCTACTGAATCGTAGCGTGAAAACTATTCACTAGTTTTCACGCTACGATTCAGTTAATCGTTTTATACGGATGTCATGTATTAACAATACATCATAATAATGTTGTAATTGTTATTTTTATATTTTTTATGGTATGACCAATGCTTGACGTATGCAAAACCCTTTTTCTTTCTTTCTTTTCTTTATAGAAATAATTTCTGTTATGCATTTTAAATCCATTACAAATCTTAACGAATGTATCTAATTGAAACATTATCAGACCTTAAATGGGAATGTTAGAATTAAGCTTCCCTGTTAAATTAATCTCAACTTTAAAAGGATAAAGGAAATCGGAGGAAAAAGGAGGTCTGATTAAATTGTTTAACTTTGACATTATAGAAAATCGAATTATATAAATTAACGTAAATGGTTCATTCCATTAATTTCAGCTGAAGAACCTGCCTTGAGTTGAGCGAAAAGGTGTCAGATTTTTAGTGCCTAAAACCCACCTATGTTTTTTAAGTTGCTCTTTGCGTTCCAGAGTTACCACAAGCTCTTTCGAGCAATACCGCAACTCAAGCAGATCACACAACGTGCTATCGACCCGGGCTGGGCCTAACTAGACGGCTAGCTAACGTTGACTGACAATCGCCTTTCTGCTCCCAATTGTTTGCCTCCATTAAAATTGTTAGTAACAGAGGCAGACTGTGCATTCATGTCTAGTGTCTGTAATCTACTTTGTGATTGTTTGCTGATCTATTATTTTTTAATTAAGTATTTTCAAAGGAGTATTATATGTGCACCGTAATAATCATTATGATAAATAATAAAAGTTCAAAACATTATAAAATTAACGATAGTCTGAAACAGCGTAAAATAAAGGAGCCGCAAATATCTCATCCTCCTTATTGCATAACAACAAAAACCTACGTAACACTAAAATGTTTCTCACAAAACATCAAATGTGAACCAGAACTCAGACGAGATATACAGCCGCGGGATGAACAAGAATGTTCGCTTTCCCGGCTGGCGGCGAGGAGTGGAAACAAATGAAGATCGTTGTGAGATGCACGACAGCGGCCACTGATGGATGATCAGTCCTTTTTATAAAATTAATGGAAGTAGAAGTGTTCTTTGTCCCGCGTTCATTAATGTGTCCATACGAGTATATTCGCTTTTAGAGCATGCGGAAAATTTTTTGTCGCTATGTGCTGACATAGGAGAACTTTCCACACAATTTTCATACAACACTTTCAGTAGGAAATTAATGACTTCTCTTACTCTTGGTGTAGTGAGAGAGCGTGTTAAACTTTGACTGACTAAAACCTACCTGTGTTCCTTCAGTTGCCCTTTACTCTTAAAGGCCACGAGAAGGCTTTCGAACATTCCGATAGCTTCTTAAAAATCAGATATATAGGTATAACCTGTGAGTATACCTAAGTTTCAGTAATTCTTTTGCTGCTATAATTACAAATACATACGCTTTAACTAAAAACGGAATAAAATAAATATTAAAGAGATTTTTTGCTACGGACGGTACGGAACCCTTCGTGCGCGAGTACGACTTGTTTCAGATTCCAAAAACCAATACATTTGTGTCCCAAAATTCTTTCACAGTAGAACTAAACCAGTTTACCATTTTGTCCGTATTTAACCCAATTATGTGGTATCTCGTACCCTCGTCATGGAAGCCACAACCGCGCTTTATTTATGCTATAATTGACCTGACACCTCGCCATTGTGTGACTAGCAGATAGAATAGGGGAAATGAATGAGGTTTTCCTCACGTGATAAATACGATTAGATTACTGTATGGAATAGGAAAGAAATAAGTTTAGGTAGTGTTACTCTTATTCTAGGTGTTATTAATTTCATTTATTTACATACCATTAAGTGAAAAAGGATGTTACAATGGGTTTAAAGCTAAGGTATTTTTTATTTTATTTTTCTGGTAGGGGAATCATCAGAATGACTTCTCCCGCTCTTGGGCGGAGCGGAAGGGTGTGTCAGACTCTTACTGACTAAACCCCTACCCCGTTCCTTCGTTGCCTTCGTTCTGGGGGGGACTCGGTGTCAACCTTTAGGAATACCACGTGTTCCCCCCAGAGGCTTCGGCCCTGCCGGGCCCCTACAGTTTGCTGACATCTCCTTGAGGCGCGCGTGGAACAGAACGCGCCGCGAGTACGCGCCGACTGGGCTCGGTCCAGATTATTTCCAGACTGCCGGACAGCAAGCTACCCAGTGCTCGCCGTCCACGAACCCGCGCCTACGGTGGTCGGAAATTGGCATCGGGATCTCGGCGGCGGCGGCGTGAGGATCGTTCCCTCACGCGCTCGCGGTCAGCAGCCTCCTTCACGAGCATTACTGCTTCGCAAAAGGAAGCGACCGCATGCCACCCCTCCTCGCTCCGGACCATGGCCTGAACCAGGGCCCGGCGCGAGAGGTCGCCGCCCCCGATAGCCTCCAAGGACACGGCGGTGCTCCGCCCAAGCGGGGCACACTTCTACCGTGTGCTCCACGGTGTCCTCCGGGCGGTCCACACAGTGGCGACACCCGGGCGTCCTCTCCTGCTTGATCCGATGCAGGAACCTCCCGAACTTACCGTGTCCGGTGAGGACCTGCGTCATACGGAACGAGAGGACGCCGTGACCTCTTTCCAACCACTCCTCAAAGAGGGTCCCCTCAAAAAACGTTGGAAGGGTTTATGGTACTAAAACATCGTTCATACCCAGAGACGCATTATTACCATAGAAAAGTGATTAACTTTTAAAATGCTGTTTTGTTTCCTGTCGAAAAGTTTTTGCACAATGCTTAACGCATAACATTATCGACCTTGTAATGTTCCTACTGTTGGGTGTCAGGGGTCCAGGAAATGGGCGGTTTTCCTTTGGTGGAATTACATAAAGTAAGCGCCTGGCTATGTTTGAACCCTTGACCTATAACTTATAAGTTAAGGTAGTTACCACTGGGTCACCGATCTTCATTCTTCACAGAAAATGTATCTCTTAAAACCCCCTAAAGTTCCCAAAAAGGAACCGCTACAGATCCTGACTGCTAAATTAACCGCACTTTGTTCAAGTCAACAATAAGTGTCTCAGAAAAGCTAGTTGACACAGACAAAAGGCTTGTCTTTTGTTAGCTTTATTCTTTGCTGTGTTTTGAATTCACAAGAAAATTTTCGCTCCCGCCTGGACATGAATTGCAGTGGCCTGTATGGAAAGCACTAAATCGGTTGCGCACCCAGGAGGTTGCTGCAAACACAATTTGGCCCAATGGGATTTCAAAGACCCGTCGGATACTCAATGTGAGTGCGGTGCTTCTGTACAAAACATGAGCCACACATTGGAGTGCCCCAAGTGCCTAAACACCTGCACTTTGGAGGATGAGTTCCATCGATGCTGCAATTAACGTAGCTACCTACTGGGCCAAAACAATCTAAAGAGTTTACCTTCGATTCGAAAAGAAGAAGAAGCTGCCAAATTCTAAACAACTGTATTTCTGGTTATCTGAACTTGCTATGATTTCATCAAACGATCCCTGAATGTAAAACAGTACTTCATTATACTTAGTCTGGCCATAAATAAATAGAAGAATCAATTTTGATTTCGTATCGTCCTTTTATCGAGACATACATAGAAGAATCGAAGTGTCCATTCGCACAGAAGCTTATATTTACTTTTCTAAATATCTGTGCTTATAGTATAGCTAACAGATGTAAGTGTAATCATTTATTATTACTGACACGTGGCACTATTGATCACCAGTATTGTACCAGTTGTAACGGCCCCAACTTACGACTTAATCACCACTGCTCTCAAAACGGTGAAGAAAAACCATTGTAAGGAAACCAGGATGTTCCAGACCCAAAAAATCCGAAGAAATGTGTCGTCTATCAATCCGACTGGATGGTGGATTATTCCTTATTCCTTTTCTTAGAGAGGAGGCCTAAGTTTTGGCAATGGGAACATTATAAGGATTATGCTATGCTATGTCTATCTCACGTATGTTTATGTGTTGTCAACAGTCCTAGTTCTGATACCAACATTTAGTGGTCTATAACCATCTACTCATTATTTTCCGTAGGTTGGTAAATCACGAAGGATTTTCACATACTGAGAAGATGTTCAAGTAGAATTAGAAAGCAAATATTGTTACTTCCACGTTAGCGCCGCTCATTACCGTACATTCGCTCGTATTTACTCAACAATTTCTCTGTTTATTCGAAATTACTTCCATAAATTATGTTTACACTTAACGCTCTTTCTTAATATAATGAGGAGGTATACGAAATTCTGTTATTAAAATTAACGTAAATTAATTTATTTTAATGAATAACGATATACATCGGGAATTCGATAAAGAGTAAAGTGGGGAAGATATGTGGAAAACCAAATAATAATATTTGCAATGAAGATGAGTCCATCTATCAACAAGTAGTAATCTCACGTTTTTTTTGCAAATTGTTTACAAACGTAGCGGGTTCCTCAAATTCATAATATGTATTTACGGATTCAAACCGGTATTCCTTTGGAGCAAATATTCCGCATTGCACAGCAATCGCTGGGACCTTGGTGCATGCTCTATGAACACTTTTTTCATGTTATTAATACATATACCTATCTCGGTTACCTACATGTGTATTGTCGGTACTACCACGTGAGAACAATATAAATAAAGTAAAGAAAAACAAAGTTCTAAATATAGATATTAAAATAAACCACTACTAAAAGAATATTTATTATGAAGACTTAGTATTGTGTAATTAAACATCGCGCAGTCTAAGACTGAATGTTGATTACAAAGTTCGACAGAGTTAGTATTCAAGAGCATTTCAGCGTGAAGGAATTTTGTCAAGTCAACGGAGGATGAAATCAGAAACTGAAGATGTTTTGAAATTATAATGGAATTTGTCGATTTTTATTAACTTTTTGTTACCCTACAAACTTTTTAAACTTTCAAAACAGTCTTAGTTACAAATAAACATTGTTTTATTACATTATTTTTTTTCTTTACAGACTTCACAAAAATAGAGGAAGTTGCCTATGTCTGCAGCCGTGTCCGCAAAGGTGTGGCGAGGCACAATCGTGAAAAGTTAGTCACAGCAAGCAGAAAAACATTGTTAGAAATGAAATTGAGTAAACATTAAATTGAGATTTTAAGAAACTTTTTTGTTTTGTTCATTAATATTGTAATTAAATTGTAATCTGTATAAAATTATTTTTCATTCATGGTATATGGTATATGGCCTCCAAAATTTTTCAATTTCTTAGATACACCTTGAACACAAAGATTTTGTGGAACACTGGCCTACACAATGAGTTTTAATATTTTTAATAGTATTTACATGTGTGCCTTAAATCCGTCTGTTCTCCGATCGTTTTACATAATTACCAACTCATCTCCTACAGACCCCGCCGGCGCCGGCTGCTACAGGGTACAACATTAACAGGGCAGCAGCCGAAACCTATTATAATTCAGTCGTATTTATTTCCTTTGTAAGAGAAGGTAGCTTTGAGTTGGAAGCTTATTCATGCAAAATGCTGAATACATTTTTGGTTAACATTAGGTTTCACACAGCCTTCGCTGGATCAAGACAGTGCTACGTTTTCGTCTTCAAAGAATTGAAAACTTTGTTACATTAAGAAATCTAATTCAAACACCATCTGCTTTAGAATATTGCTTGGTGAATGTACAATACAGACATATATATTACTTAAACATTCATGCTCACTCTTTAGGCCAACTTTAAATTATAGTAAGATATCACGAAGTATCTACCTCCAAAGTGCAGATGTAAGGACACCTTGGACAATCTAATAATGGGGCCATGGTCTGGTCAGGAGCACCGCACTCACACAGGAGTCGGACGGGTCTAATAATCATCGCACCAGGTTGTGTCAAGATGATACAAGTGTGTTAGCAATGGCCTTGGGAGCGCAGAATATTGATCGCTTTCCATACACTACAGATTTCGGCACAATTGTGTTCTGAAAAAATAAAAAATCTCCATAGAAAGGTAAGGACTGAACAAATTGAAAGGAATGTGTGTGCAAACAGAAACTTCATAAAATGTAACGGAACATACGTATATTCCAATTTATTATCTGGTGTGTAACGCCTCGCCAATCCTTCCACTGAGTGGACTTCCTCAGAGCGCCGCCATCGGAGTGGATACTGATCGCATCGGTAGGCTTTGTGGCGTTCTCGGAGATGAAAAAAAGGAGAGAGTATTGTATAACAGGTATTATAAGGTAGTAATAGGAAATGACAATAGATGGAGAGAACAATAACGTAATTCTAATATTACTTAAGTAATTATTTGCATTTTGCAGGATAGTGTCAAGTTGTATGTTGATTAAAATATGAGTGACGGACGTAGGACGTATTTACTCTGAGTTCTATTGATGATTTAAATTAGTACGATTCCGTAAAGCCACATTTGGTACCGCATTAATGCGTTGTGGAGGTTTGGTAGGCAGCCGGTCCCGGCCGGTCGTAAAATATTTGTATTCAGCTAAATCCGGCTTGACTGGAAGCCGATCTCAATATAGTTGGGAAAAGGCTAGTTAGATGATGATGATTATGATGAAAGCCACATACGAGCGCAAGTCATAGTTTAATGAAGAGGTTTACCTGACACTGATCTGAAAAATGTAAACAGTTTAAAAGAAATGAATCAGCGGACTACCCTGTAGCAAAAGGCCTGAGCGCAGTCGTACGATAAAGCGGGCAACAGCTGACTCTCCAGTCAGCTACGCCTATGACCTATGTGGTGATGACTTGAATGAATGAATTCGATTTCATAAATAATGTACTAAATTACAAATAAAGACGTAGGCGTGAAAGTCACGAACTTCCTGCCACGGAAGTAACTTACAAAGTAAAACTCACTCTACAAAATTCCGCGCGTAGGTAGTTATTTTCTGTAGCATTTTGCTAATCTCTCTCTCTCTCTCTTATTATTGACAGTTGAAGCTTCTTGCCAACTGTTGCCTGTGACGACACGGGTACGTTTTAAATCGTTTTCGTTGAATTAAATACTCAAATAGCCTAACACCCTGCTTTCCTATGTCCCTCGAAAAGCATTTAAAGCCGTTATTCTTAACAATCTTTCGTAGATCTTTGACAATCGTTAGATGAATTTAATCGCCTGAAAGTCTGTCCGTCACTATCGTCTAGCCAGTAACTGGGTTGCGGAAGCCTGATAGGCAGTCGTTCCATGTAAAAAAACGTATTCAGCCGCATTCGCTCAGTCTGGAAGCCAACCCTAAACTAATTGGAAAAAGTCTACGGAGATAACCTTGAAATGTATAAAATAAAAATGTGAGTCATAACTTTTGAAGAAAATAACTTTCAACTTCCTCTATCAAAAGTTGTCTGAGTTGATACCAAGTTAGAGCCAGTAATGGGTAAGTTTCTAGACGTAATGTTCTTTTTATTGTTAGTTCTTTCACTAGATGCATCATAAAGCGTGTAATTTCTTTAGACGAACTTTCTTCGTGCTAGAAACATTTCAGACAAGTTATTTTAGGTCTTTGTAATCACGAAAATTATTTAAGGGAAAAGTTTGTGAGTGATGATAAGTGTATTTACTATTTCTTCATGCTCAAATGGCTGAACGGATTTAGATGATATTTGGCAGACGACGTCTTGTATTAACATACATATATAATAATTTTTATACCGAGATTATTTCATACAAAAAGTAACGTACTACATATTAATATTAAGAAGTAAAAAAATCACGAACACTAATATCATTTCCTGGTTCACCATCATCATCATCATTTCAGCAGAAAGATGTCCACTGCTGGTCATTGACCCGCCAAGCGACGCCACAACCTGTGCATCTCGCATCCTTCGGGTTTCCGCATCCCTCACTTGGTCATAAGTCCACCTTGTGGGAGGCCTTTCAACGCTGTGTCTTCAGGTCCGTGGTCGCCACTCCAGAACATTTCGCCCACATCGACCTTCTGTTCTGGCGTATGGCGATTCTTCGGGTTATGTCGGTAATCTTGGTTCTCTTACGATATCTTCATTCCCGTGCGATAAAAACCTACTCTTGTTTTTATGTCTGTTCTTTTTTTATTAGCTGCACAATAAAGAATATAATAAATAAATAAAAAGAATATTGTATGTTCAACAACTTTTTTCTTGTTTTCCTTTTCGCTCATTCGTATTTTATGTGGCAATAAATCTAATTTTAATGCCATAACTTTAAGGGGAATGGATAGTAAACATATTGGTGGTATAACAGCAGAAATAAAAAGTCTAAATCTTTCTGGAGTACAATTGATATGTTGTTGCAAATGAATAAATCAGGTATTGTCCCAGATTGTAACGAAAAAAACGCATTTAATTAAGGAGGTGGTGGTCCAGTGGAAATAACCACAACTCTCAAGTTCATCTGTAGGTATCATAAATCTATTGTATATTTTTAAACTTTCCAAATCAACAAACTTTATGTGTAACTAATAAGTAGTTTCTTAAAGCTAATATTGGCGGAAGTTAGTTTATCTGCCGGTATATGAACGCATCGTAGCACTAACTCGTTAAAATTATTAGTTCCAACACTGTCGCGGCTATGAGAGCCAACTTAGTGGAAAGTCTTTTAAATTATGGGTAAGCAATTTACGAAGCCAAAAGTTAATCTGTTCAAAACTTTCCAAAACGTAACAGAAATTGCTTGTGATAGTCGTTGTTACACAGCATGTATATAAAGTCATAACTTTTATTAACCCTTTTTTATATAGAAGCAGTACCTATCCAAAGACGTTGGTGCAGGGGGTCTAGATAATGTATAAAATAATACTAATAGCTGAAAAAAAATTAGTAACCTTTAATAGTTAAAATATAAAATACCTAGTACATTATGTCTCTCACGAAATTGTATTGACTAACAAATTTTACATTTAATGAGATACTATTAGGCATACATTAAATTAAAATAACGTTCTCGATAGCAATGTTAGTACCGATCAGTTAGACTAGATTGGAGCGTAAACTTTGACATAAATTAAACCGACTAACCGTGGTAAACCGAACGCCAATTATGCGAAATTGTCGAATAGAGTTGTCACAGAGAAGCAGATTTATGGAGAACTGTAAATTATACAGGAATCTACATACTAATCTATATATATAAAAATGAAACCCGTTTTCCGTTGTCACGACATAACATGAAAACGACTTGACCGATTTGGCTGATTTTTTTTTTAAATGTTCCTTGAAGTTCAATGATGGTTCTTACGGAGAGAAAAATTAGAGAGTAGCGTAGGATATGTAGGGTAGTCATTTGACGGGAGCGAAGCCGCGGGTAAAAGCTAGTATAAAATAGATATTGTATGTAGGATCTAAAATTTAGAAACTGTCAAATGGTTTTGATCGTTCAAGAAGCGGTTTTTAGACGAATTCGTATCAATCCTTTGTAGGTCTGCGTCGCAATACGCTACCTTGGTTTTAAAAAACCGGCCAAGAACGAGTCGGGCCACGCTCAGTAGTTTCCCGTCCGTCACATTAAGTGTCCACAACTTTTTAAAAACTGTTCGGCCCATCAAGTTCAAAATAATTTTCCTATAAAGTCTTTATACAGCTCTACTTTTCAGTTTTTTTTTTTATATTTTCTAAACTTGTGGTTCAAAAGTTAGAGAGGGGGGACACATTGTTTTTTACTTTTGGAGCGATTATTTCCGAAATTATTGATATTATCAAAAAATTATTTAAGTAAATCCCTATTAATTTTTGAATACCTATCCAACAATATATGACAGGTTAGGTTTGAAATAAAAAAAAACACTTTCCACTTTAAAATTGGAATAAAAGGTTTTATTCAATTTTTATTTTACTTCTTTGCCGGCGTGATTGATATACATATTGGTGCTAAATTTTAGCTTTCTAGTGTTAGCGGTCACAGAGATAAAGCGAAGAAGGCCGGACGGACGGGCGGACAGACATGGCGAAACTATAAGGGTTCTGTTTTTGCCATTTAGCACACTATAATATCTAAGTACTAGCTCCTGAGCTAGGCAAACACTATTCCCTACAAAAAAAAACTAACTAATACTTTGTTATAATATTATATTATATGGACACAGAACTGGCAAATAATAGAATAGAATAATGGAAACATCCTTGTGTTATTTTTTGGATACCCTGCACAATGTTTAAAAATATCCCGTATTTATTTAACAGCGTGCGAAAACAATCCGTGTAGCGTGCAAATTTACATACACTGTTGGTAAACAAGATACCAAAATAGAACAAAAATGTTTTCCATCCAAATTAAAATATTTAAAGCTGTAACTGTTTTTACTATTTTTGAAAACACAACGGACACGGAAACCAGTGACAAAGATTTAGTAAAAGATTCAGGCTCTAAGGTTGTTCGGCTCTTCGACCGAGAGCTTGAAGCGGACCATTCAGAGCGTGCCGTTGTACGATCAATCGACGACGCGGACGGTGTCAGAAACGTGTCAATCGCGAAACAAACACACACACACTAAAATAAACTCACACTAGGCACTCTAAATAGAAAATTACCATAATAATACCCAAATGTTATAGTTAAGAAAGCAGTCATACATTGACCAACACTGAGGTGCGATGAATGCAAGACGCATAAGACCGGTCATAGAGGAAACTTATGTCTCTTTCGGCTGAAATGATGATGATGAATCAAAACATTACTTTTATATTTTTATTTTCATTTTACAATTTGAACGTTATAGTTTAATCAACTTAAAAATAAAATATTGTGAATTAAGGACGCAATAGTGAACGAACTCGTGGGTGCTTCAAACTTACTTTGTAGAAGAAGAATCGATTGTATGCGATTGCCCCCGTTTAGAGACAAGAGATTTAATAAAGACATAACATCCAAGTATTAATAGAACGTCTATGGATCTAAAGTTTTATAGATTTAACTAAAACTATGTCACTAGCCCCAAGTCATTAATAAGATATTGCCCAAGTTGTACCAAACTCGTTAATCTCGATGAAAGAATCGATATTATAAGATATCTATCTGGCGATTATTCTGGAATAACCCAAATAGGAGTATATTCTCATCTCAGCACAAACTTAACGTTGCATACATAATAAAATATTCAGTAATGTCACCTCTACGACGAACGATACGATAAACTGTCATCTGTAACTTTTTTTGCGGGACAACAGAATGTTATGACAGTGGAAACGGTTAGCACGACAGTTGTAAAACGCCAAAAATATGTCTTATGTGTCGTCGTTGCGACTATCTGTTGTAGCCACGATAAAATATTGTTATAATGAGAACAGCTAAAAACGGCAGTCGTCCGACGATAAAATAACCGTTACGACACAGTGGAAACGCGATCTTACAAAGAGGTTTAGCTTTGAAGTATCTGTACCAACTGGATGTAAAACACCAATGCTCTTAAGCTTCAGAGAAGATTTATTGGAGAAGTCACTTAGACTACACATAACCAATTCTATTTAGCGCTTGAATTTAGAGAATTCACTTTAGTTTGGTCTATACTGAAACATTAAGTTACTTTTGACAAGAACTCGGTTATGCACCATTTTATAAATTTACTTCTGTGCAAGCATGTTGGTTCCATCATTGGCCACATTATCGCTTACTATCGGGTGAGATAGTAGTCAAACGCGATTCATACATAAAAAATAATAAAAAAGTAAGTCACCCTATGTAACCGTTTTCATTCAATGGTCATTCAATTGTTTAAATTAATTTATAATTCGATAGTAAATACAGTTAATCCTACAAAATTGCCCTTTCAATGTCATGAAAGTATAACTGGGTTATTGCAAAATGACAATGATGTCACTTAATAAAAGAATAGGTAGGTACTATCCATTATTCTGACAATTGCTCGATAACACTCACAGAAATAGTGCGGAAATGTAAGCTTCACCCTTTCAATAGAAGTCACCACTGCAATCAATTGTACAGCTGACCTAATAGACCTGAATTTCTAGAATTTTCATAGCAAAAATGAGCTTTCAATGAGTCAATAAACATTGGCGGTCTGTTCAAGAATCTTTTTCCCTGTTTCACACACAGAAGAAGCATTTTTACTTCACTGTTGTTGATTCAAAACTTTCAACGTTTATTTTGAAAAAAGAACACAGAACTTTTGTTCTTGACGGCTTTGAGTAGCTTAGAGCAGCTTTCTTAATAGTTTGCGATACAAACCATTAAGAGAAAACTTTTCTCTGTAACAATACACTTGATTCTATCAGCGACTATACACAAAGAGACACACTAACAAGCCGCAGAATGTTTGAGACGAGACATTGTGACGAAAGGTAACGACTGAGTTTAGTAACTGACGTTGTTTGAACACCCTGAATTATTCCTGCACTGAAAGCGTTATACACATTCTTGTAACTTACACAAACGCATGCAAGTAACTTTCATGCCGTTGTGCCATAACTGACTGATGTAAGTTACTGTGGCATGCAAACTAGGTAGGTACTTGTATAAGCACATATATATTTAGCAAATTAATTATTCGTAAATTGATCTTTTTTTTATTATTCATGGGCTCGCGTTTGACCACTATCTCACCTGACGGTAAGTGATGAATTGGCCATATGATGGAGCACGCTTGCCTAGAAGTAACCTATTTACTTTAGGTGAGAAAAGCTCATAATTAGGTATACCACTCACCTACACTCCATAAATATACACAACCTGTTTGATGACTGAGTAAAGTGATTAATTTTGAATAGCTTTCATATAAAATAGCGCTAGTTAGTAACTTGATTGGTAAAGCCATTATTTATGGTGGACATATTTATCTAGAGATTTTAAGATGGCAAATATCATTAATTCTGCAACTCGAACTTATGATATGTGAGAACTTTATTTTAATAATCAGCCACTGGTTATGAAGAGCAAAGATATATTATTCGAACTAGCGCGTGAAATGCATAACTGTCTCATTACCTACTTATCACAAATTACAACCTATTCGTTTTACTGGAACTCGCTAAAATTCTGACGCGAAACTTCAGCACAAAAGATTAAATGCCTTGTTGCATTAAGAACACCTATGGCTATACCACTACTTTACATGGAATTTTAATAAATAAATAATTATTGCATCTTTTTATTTTATAGAAATACGAACGTTTTTTTTTCAACTCATTAGGTATGTTTTGGAATCCAGACTTTATGATCGCAAAACTCGTTTTGGTTTGCCAATATTTCGCTGAATTTAATATTCATTGCTCTTCCTGCGAAAAGATTCGATGCTGAACTGAAATGTCTTTAATTTTTAACCGGATTTGTATCATCGAAGGTTTATAGCTTGAAGAATTTGAGATTAGCAATTTCTTATGATCTTTCATTTTTGTTTTTTACCTCGCGTTACATTTATGGTTCTTTTATTGCTGACATGTCATGTTGAGATAGATATGTTAAGGAAAATGTCAAGATTACTGACCGGAGAATTGTGAAGCTCATGGCTAAAGTGCTTTTTATTCGACCATGAAGAGCCATATAATTATGACACGTATTGCTGGCTTTTGACAAGGAAAAAATGCAAGATAAAATCATTGTGTGACTAATGTGTCTGTAATAACCACAGAAAAAAGAAGTAGTAATAACATTATCATAAGACTGCAATAAAAATGTACCTTTGGTTTCCCTTAATTTTTTTTTCAATTCTGACATTGTGTTTTTCATAACAAAACAATAAAACCGTAAACCTAACAAAATTGCGAAACAAATAGTTAATATCAAATTATGCAAAATATGAACCTGGAGCTGGCTTAATGCTGACAAGGAAAAAAAGCCAAGACATTAATAACGAAATAAAAATGTTACATTGAAAGTAATGCGGAAAGACGTCGAGGTGGCAAATAATAAAGGCATTTTCATTTTTACATCTCGCGACGGATTCCTTGAAAGCAAATAATGTAATAGGTGACTGGTAATTTAAACATGAATCCAACAATTGTTATTTTGATTCAATTTCCAGAGTTGGAAATATTCTGTCTCGGATGGCAATGTAGGTTAATTTTTATTTTATAAAATCATTTAGGTTCCAGGAAAACCGATAACAACAGGAAAATAAAGTAAAGATAAAATTAACCACCGCGTTTATTAATAAGTAAAACAAAATGTTTGGTTTCTTGTAGGTATTTCTATTACGTAATATTATATGTTGAAGATATACGCCGCTGGAGATTCCGCAGGACATATCTCCTGCTCGACTTCCGAGTACCAAGGTGATTCTATTCCAGGTTCGCTGTACGGTAAGGAACAAGTCTTAGTTAACAATGTAAGCAGAATGGATGGGGTTCACTAGCTCCAGTGCTTGCTAAGGCTGCGGGATTGTTGAATGTGTTACTACGGCCCTGATACGCAAAAAGCGACCAAAAGAATACAGTAGGCCAAGCACGAATATCAAACGAATTCGAATCGACAATGTTTCGAGGCCTCGATTCGAAAACAGAGTCTGTCGATAGTAGGCAGCACGAAGCACATTCGAAGCACTACCGAACACTCGATTCAGATTTGAAGGTGACGTCATGCTAATGTAAATAGAGACGCGCCATAGTGAGCAAAATGAACGGTTGTTGAATGAATCGTTGCGTTCGAAAACTAAATTAAGTTGTTAATACTTTTTTCTTCTTTGATTAAACGTTTTATTATTATTAAATTTAAATAAAACTTAATGTTATAAAAAGAAGATATCCAAAGTTAATTATTAGACATAATAAAGTAGCATTATCTTCAGCAATATAACATAGTTTCGGAGATTTTATTTAAAAAAAATTACGGGTACCGAACGCACCCACTTGACATTTTGTTTGACATCCGACGCGCCAAGCCAAGGCTAAGTTTGTTTATGTTTTACGACACGTCCACAACAAAAGTATTTGTTTCTTTTCTATAAATAATTAAGTGCTTATAAGTGAATAAATAATTATGAGAATTGATGAGTGGCATAAACTTTAGTGTGAAGTATTTTTAAGTGCAATGCTGTTTCTATTCCAGAAATGGAGATTTGTCTAAATCGTCAGGCGGCCCACGAGGTCGGAATTTTCATACAAATGAAATGGAAGGAACTAACAAATAAATTCTTCTAATTAACAAATAAAGCATCTATTTTTAAATTCGGTTTCATTTATGTCCAGTGGGTTAATTCTATTCCTAAGTTTTGCTCTGCGCGTAATTTCTGTATAATGATAAAAAAAAAACATATAAGCAATCAAATCTGTTTCAAACACATTAATTCTATAGGTACTCAAATCGTGATTGATATCCATAATTTTCTAGTAAATTTGCCGCCAAAAAATAATATATGGTACTACGTTCATACAGTGGCGGTCTTTGCATTTTAAATTATTTTGGGGCTATTAATAATTGTTCCAATAACTTAACAATAATTTTAAAACACTTTTATTTACAAAACTAACTCTAAACAAAACATAAACACGGTTAAAACTTTATTTTTACACTTTTCGAAACTTTTCTCACCGACTATTTTCAAGTGAAAAATGTTTCGAGCATACTCGTTAGCCAGCCTTCGAGAGTTTACGTTACCGTACGTCAAAACGATGTTCGTGCTATCAAAAATCTTACAATTGTTTATAAGTTTCGAGTTTCGTTTACCATGTCGTTTCGATTTCGATTACCTGTAGGCCAAGCACGAATATCTAACGAATTCGAATCGACAATGTATCGACGCCTCGATTCAAAAACAGAGTCTGTCGATAGTAGGCAGCACGAAGCACATTCGAAGCATTATCGAACACTCGATTCAAATTTGAAGGTGACGTCATGCTAATGTAAATAGAGACGCGCCATAGTGAGCAAAATGAACGATTGTTGAATGAATCTTTGCGTTCGAAAACTAAATCAAGTTGTTAATTTTTTTTTCTCCGTCGATTTAACGTTTTATTATTATTAAATTTAAATAAAAACTGAATGTTTTATAAAGAAGAGATCCGAAGTTAATTATTAGACATAGTAAAGTAGCATTATCTTCAGCAATATAACATAGTTTCGGAGATTTTATTTAAAAAAAATTACGGGTACCGAACGCACCCACTTGACATTTTTGATTTTGACATCCGACGCGTGAAGGCGCCAAGGCTAAGTTTGTTTATGTTTTGTGACACGTCCACAACAAAAGTATTCCTGTTTTTTTTTTCTATAAATAATTAAGTGCTTATAAGTGAATAATTAATTATGAGAACTGTTGAGTGGCATAAACTTTAGTGTGAAGTATTTTAAAGTGCAATGCTATTTCTATTCCAAAAATGGAGATTTGTCTAAACCTTCAGGCGGCCCACGAGGTCGGAATTTTCATACAAATGAAATGGAAGGAAGTAACAAATAAATTCTTCTAATTAACAAATAAAGCTTTATATCTATTTTTAAATTTGGTTTCATTTATGTCCAGTGGGTTAATTCTATTCCTAAGTTTTGCTCTGCGCGCAATTTCTCTATAATGATAAAAAAAAACATATAAGCAACTCAATTTTTTTTCAAACACATTAGTTCTATAGGTACGCAAATCGTGACTGATATCCATAATTTTCTAGTTTTGCCGCCAAAAAATAATATATGGTAGGTACCTACTACGTTCATACAGTGGCGGTCTTTGCATTTTAAATTATTTTGGGTCTATTATAATTGTTCTAATAACTTAACAATAATTTTAAAATACTTTTATTCACAAAACTAACGCTAAACAAAACATAAACACGGTTAAAACTTTATTTTTACACTTTTCGAAACCTTTCTCACCGACTATTTTCAAGTGAAAAATGTTTCGAGCATACTCGTTAGCCAGCCTTCGAGACTTTACGTTACCGTACGTCAAAACGATGTTCGTGCTATCAAAAATCTCTCAATTGTTTATAAGTTTCGAGTTTCGTTTACCATGTCGTTTCGATTTCGATTACCAGAGCGCGCTAAAATCATTCGTGCTGCCATATTTTGGTACCTTTTATACCCGATAGGGGCGCTGTACAATTCTCATACAAATGTTACTCGATTTCGATACGAATAACTTTTCGCAAATATTCGTGCTTGGGCTACAGAGCGCGCTAAAATCATTCGTGCTGCCATATTTTGGTTCCTTTTAGGCCCGATAGGGGCGCTGTACAATTCTCATACAAATGTTACTCGATTTCGATACGAATAACTTTTCGCAAATATTCGTGCTTGGGCTACAGGTGGGATTTAGTCAGTAAAAACTTCACACTCGCTAGTATACTCTGTTTACGATAAATTTTTGTGTAGTTATCAAAACAAAACACAATTTATTAAAAAAAAAATAACATCATTGAGATGTACAAAGATTTTCTATAACCATCATCGTCACTGTCAAGCCCTCATTCTAATTTTATTATTATTTTTATTTATAAGATCACGCTTCACCACTGCTTCACCTGATGGTAAATGATGATGTGACGATAGATCATAATCCTTACTTAAAGATAACTACACTACTACTACCCTGAAATAAATTGAACTTTTCATAATGTACTCTAATAAACCCATAAGTAGCCCATTCGTCCTACTTACCATAAAACAAACATAAAAAGCCATCTCTCGTCACATCGTTTACACCTCGCTATGCATAATTCTGCTGCCATCAGGTACATAAATTGTTTTTAGGAAGACATAATTTACATCAGAACTTTCCGGTTGTAACATTCACTTCCTCACGAAGTTACTTTGTTTTGCAGTTTGTTGTATTTATTTTTGGGAGCTTTTAAAGGGAGACCAAAATTATAATTTTATTGTTTAAAAGACTTTTGGTGAATCATAGATGTGTGATAAATTGTAATCGGAAATTGTGTTCCAAAACAAGGAAAGGTTTATATCTTTCTTATAGGATCACGCTTGGTTGTTGGTAGGTCTATATTCATTTTATACTAGTTCTTTACGATATTTGAGTGTCAAGGAGTAACAAAAAAATAAACATATAGGTACACTCTGTGACTTATTTAGCGTAGCAGCCCCACACTAACATGATAAATGTGTGTGTAAACGCTAGCGCGTGAAACACAACAGGTATTATCGTTGTGTGCTACAAAGTAACTCGTCGTTTCTACACTCACACTCTTGCAAAAAGTAATAGTAGCCGTATAGCTACACGACTATGAAAATACAGCAAAAATTGGCCACTGTAGTTAACGGCGCCGTGGCGCAATGCGTATGATATATGTCTTACGAGTAAGAGGTCCCAAGTTCGATTTCAATCGTCTGATGTAACAGAAAGTTTGCTTGTTTTTATTTTCTATATTTGATTTACCCGTTTTTTTAATAATAATGTTATAGTTACTCTCATAATAATTGAAATATTTTGAAAATATTGTGACAAAGAAAACTGCGATAACGATCCAACTATGTTTATTACAACTTATTAATTACATACATTAAACGGAATGGTCACAATTAACGAATCTGTTCATGATTATCCTTAATACAATATATAAAGTGAAAATATTCTAAGTCAGACAAGGATGGACGTCACTTTTTTAAGTTTTTTATTAGTGACATAAATCAATATGTTATCAAGAATGAATTATGATAGATATCGCAACTCTTGATCTCAATAACATCATGTCACATAATACAACAACAGTATAATTACCTACAGCTTACTTCTTAGTCTTTTTTTTACTTATCAAAGTTATCAATCAACATCTTTTAAAAAATGAACTATGATAGGTATCGTAACTCTTGATGTCCAAGTAACCTTGACTGGTATTGCGACCCCCTACCTCCACTTACTCACCGGGACCCAACGATGACATCCAGCCCCAATAACCTAACGTAATGCGACCACTAGACCTGCATGGGAGAATATTTTCGTGATGGTAACGTTCTCCATCTTTTCTCCATAATATTTTACGCCCATCCTTATCTGACTTAAAACACTTTTCATCACTAAATATAACTATGTTATTGCACCAATCAAAATCTATAAATTTTCTTGCTAACCGCATCCTTTCTTCCTTATGCAACGCAATACGCAATCTCAGTCACCGTGTGTACCATTACAAATTAAATTAGACAAGACTCACTATATTAGTATGATAAATGAAGTATGATAATTTACCTTCCTCCAAAAAAACAATGTTGTAAGAGAAAATTACAAACAAAAATAAACATGTCTTCCAGAACTAGAAAAGAAGCAAGTGACAAGATTGTTTTTGTAAATAAACTTGTTTCATAATGCATGTAGCGCTTTGGGAATTATCAGATGACAACGCAGCACTCGACTGGGAGACAAAGGAGTGGAATAATGTTAACAATCTTTTAAGAAATGGTTATTATGGAGATTGGATGTTATAAGAACCGTTAACAAGCTCAATTTGAGTTGGCCTTAGTTACTGTATATTCATCGCCGAGCTACGGTGGCGTAGCTCACGTAGCAACTGAGTAGGCTTGCTACGCCGTAGCAACGTGTAAGCAAACAACAATATTCAACCACCCACTTTATTTACATTATAAGCTAAAATAGTCACAAAGGTAGGCGTCATAAACATGGAATAATTGACGGTCCTATATTTACTATCATTTTTAATTAAAAAAACGGAAATAAAGACATAAAGCTTTCTTGAATGGACATCTATCGCGATCCTTTACATTTTTTAGTAATGAAAAAGTTTGCTGTATTTTTGGTCTTCGAGTACCTAAGCAGAGATATAAGGAAAATATCAATGAACTTTATTCCAAGGTTAAGTGGCGCCTTATATAGTTTGATCATAGCTAGCAAACGTAAGTTTGCAGCAGTATTGAGTGCAAAAGGAGATTGTGTGTGTAAAACTATCATGGCTGTGTTGAACAATAAAACTATTAACACAAATATTCAAGAGAGTAGAATAAAAATTTTTGTAGTTTAATTACAAACGATTTAGAACATAGAAATTCTCGCATAAATAACATAATTTATAAACTTAAAAATAAGTACTAAGGCAGCTTGTGTGGCTATTAACTCGTCAGTGCAAACCGTCGGCTCGTTACTTAATGTTTCAAATGTTCTCCTTTTAATTATGTACATAGTACTGTGTGTACTCTCCTGAGGGTATAGTCAGCATCAAAAGTCGATGAACAGAATCAACATTACAAAACACCTGTTCACAATAAAATGCCATAAGTTATAGTCGCAACTAGGAAACAAAATAGCCTGTACACCAGAAATTTACAAAAGTCGTTAAACACGAGTATTTCAAAAGTACATGTGCACTAGTATTCCTAAAGTCGCTGTACACCATCAATCCAAATGTCGCTGAACATCATTGTATCAAAGTCACTAAACAGCTAATTTCACCTGACTAAACTAACTACTACTAAATATAGAAACTGCTGATATTGTTATTATAGAACAACATCATTGTATCAAAAGTCACTTAACAGCAGTAAAGACAAAATTAGGTTAACAAAGTATATTTTTAATGTTGCCGTGTGTTAATATACTTTTGACGCTTATGTTGTTCAGCTACTTTTGGGACAGTGCTTGCTTGATCTTAATAATGTATGTTAACATGTTAGTATCTATTTCAATACTTATTTACAAAGCAATTATATTTTATTGTCAGTAATCATACCAATCTATAATATGAAATAACATAAACATAACTCTAATGATCTACGAAGCGATTATTGTGACGGTACTTGTAATTTACTTTGCGCAAATCTTACAAAACCTTCCTTTAATTTTTACTTTATTATTTCTATTCACATGACTTGTGATAATTTTATAGACCAGGGTCGATAATTTTTAAAACCAAATAAAAATAATAGTAGGATGAAACCCATTAGAAAAGGAGAGGAATATTATAAAAATGAAAGGAAAAATTATTTACGGGCGATCTGAGGTCAGGAAGGGGATGAGGGTGAGTTTTTAACGGTAAAAAACGGTTTTCCTCGATTTCCGGCAAAACTAAAAGTCCTATCGAAAAAAGTCAAATGGCAAAGTTGTAGGTAATAAAAAGGTCTAAAACTTTTGTATTTACACTTTTTTCATATAACCTCAGAATTTATGTGAAAAATTCAAAAAATCAAGTTTTTGGTTTTTTATTTTTATCTTTTACAAAAAGTAAAAATTAAAGGAAGGTTTTGTAAGATTTGTGCAAACTAAATTACAAGTACCGTCACAATAATCGCTTCGTAGATCATTAGAGTTATGTTTATGTTATTTCATATTATAGATTGGTATGATTACTGACAATAAAATACACTTGAGAGCAAAAAAATCGCATATGGCTTGTAATTTAGTTTAATGCTGATATCCCCTTAAATGTAAAGAAATGGAGTATAAATTATTAAGCAAAATTAAAGCATACAAGGTTAACTTTACAAAAACACAAAATTAAGATCATTGACCTTCACGTAATTCACAAAAATCAACCATACATCCGATTCCCCAAATTCACGCATTCGCATTTCTCAACTTACACCTTTACCCAAAGCTACAAAAAGGGTATTTTTTTTTAATTTTTACGCTGTTTTCGTCAACGCGATAACGTCTCAATTGGAAACAAACGAATTTACTGGAAAAATATGGATACCACGCCCGCAGAAGCTGTTCAAGTTATTACCTTGCCCAAAACAGGCCATAAAACAAATGAAGTTGCTCAACAGCCAAAACTGGGCCGTTTCCCTGATCTTCGGGTATACCAAAGGTTTCAAGAGACCAGTTGTTACATTCGACGACCAGGACCTGGCCGATGGCGCATAGGTTCAGGGCGTGATGATCACTTTGTTTTAACAAGTACTTTGAGAAATTGGCTATCGAAAGCGATTGAACTGAGACAAAAGCTTTTAGAAGTTTGCAATGTCAGTATAAATCAGCGGACAATTAGAAAAGGACTGGATGAAGCAGGATTGACCGCATCTTATCCAGCAATTGGTACCAAACTGACCACAGCTCCCCTACAAGCCCGGCGACAATTTATCATGGATCACTTAAATTACGTGTTTTCTGATAAGTTCAGAATGACTTACATGACCATGACCTCCTATGACCTCTTAGGATTTACAGAAAGTCATCAGGCTAACTTTATCAATGCTACATAAGAAATCATGTTGCTTTTCGAGGCGTTTAGGGGTGGCATAATGTTATACAGTAAAATTGACTTGTATTCATTCACTGTAGCTAATACCTGCCCGATATCGAGAGGGTTGATGGCTTCACGTTACGTCAAAAAATGCTCGGAGAATCTGTGAAGCTGCTGGTGCAGCTTATTGGTAAACAAAATCTTAACGCATGACAATACCAGATCGCATGTCGCTAGAACAGTTTTTCACTACATGGAAAACTTTGAAATCATCGCGGTAGTCAGGCCTGTGCGTAGTTCTGATCTTAATCCAATTGAACACATCTGGAATGATCTTAAAAGAAGAATTACAGCAAAAAACTTGTTTCTTCGCGACTCCAAGAGCGTCAATTCATCATTGACGAGGTGTGGAAGGTTATACCATACAACTTCATGGTACAATTAATACGGTCTATGAGACATCGATTAACAGCTGTAATAAAGGCTAAGATAGGGAATACACTTTATTAATAAACTGGTTAACCAAGAATTTTAAGTTTGACTCTCATTCTCTCTTAAGCAAAATTTGGTAATTTTACCCTTATGTTGGATATTGTGCTCTAAAACTTTTCAAGGGTATTTTTTTTCACTGTATTTCATATCGTAGAAAGATAATGAAATGGTGTTAAACCTTGTGTATGTGTTACTGTAAAAGCCCGAACTACGGTAAATCTTAGGTTTTACCAATAAATCTTAGGATTTACCAACACGAGTCGGTAAATGTAAGGATATGTAAAAAAGAAACGATTTAATCGGGCTTTTACCATTAGAATTTGGTAAATGCTAGGTTTTACCAGTGTGGGTTGGTAAATGTTAGTTTTGAATTTTCGACGATGTAGCGCGCTTACCTAGAAGTAACCTTGAAGCAGCCATTGATGACCACTCGAATGGATTGGTTACTCAGGAAGACTGCGATGCAAGCACACAATCGAGCAGATAAACCGAAAGAAGAAAGCTTACTAATAAGGCGTTCGTGCCAGACCCTATCGAAAGCCTTCGAGATGTCGAGAGAGACGGCAAGCGCTTCCCCATGCTTCTCGATGGCCTCACTCCAGAAGATCACCAGTTGACCAATTTTGGCGAAAGCCGTATTGACGGTCACTTAGGATGTCATAAGTTTCTAGGTATGCCAGGAGCTTAGTGTTGAGTACACGGTCCATAGTCTTACAGAACAATGCATATTTCTTAATCATTTATTTCAATTAAATTATTCAAATCTTTACATACTCGTACCTATGAGTAATTATTAAATATTTGTACTACTAATCAGTCAAATCGTTACCTATCTTTTGGTAATGTTTATCTCAACATTTACCCTGTCTTTGAGGTAAATCCTAAGATTTACCAAGTGAATGGTAGTAAAAGTCCAAAATAAACGATGATCATAGAACAGTTTGGACTTTTACCATTAAGAGTTGGTAAATCTTAGGATTTACTGGAAAATCTTAGGATTTACCGTAGTTCGGGGTTTTACAGTAACATATGCATTCAATTGATTTTGTAATAGAAAAGTAAGATTATTATAATAAAGAAGGCGCTGGAAGATAAAGGTAGGTAAAATTTTCGTAATAATTTACTCGTAACTTGCTTCAAAAAATCATAATCAGTTTGTTTTTCCTATTTAATCCATGTCCTATTATTAAGTCTCGTCACATTATTTTCCGTATATCATTACCGACCTTTCAGTTAGAAAAAAGCAAGGAAATATTGTCTTCATCTGGATATTTGCCAAGTTATCGTGTCTACTTTGTAATTCTCGTTCTTCTTGTGGACGCCTGCGCGGGTTCACTGAAGAATGTCTTCATAAATAATTCTACAGGGTGTTTCTTTGACGTATGTCTTCTTTGTTGTTCAATTGTCAATGAGTTTGCCAAATAAGCGAAAATTGTAACGCTTTTCTTTCAATAATGTCTTTTATTTAAATGTCTGTCCTGAAATGGAAGGCAGAAAAATGTACTGGATTTTTTATATGCTAAATACATATGTATGTATTATTGCATATGCATTAGGTATGCTTGTATTGTGTGGGTGTACACGAATCACCAGATTGTATAGACAGGCGCTACCATATACGGTGGACGCACAAAGCACGGGCAAACGCGCTCCATCGATGGCCGTTTTGTCACTTTCCATCAGGTGAGATAGTGGTCAAGCGTCAATGACACACGGTGGAACATACGGTAGAGGTGTGCCCCGCTTGGGCGTTAGTTACATTGTTTTAAAAATTAAAATCCTATATGCCGAAGCGAATTGTAGTTCAGTTCAGTACAAGATGGGTAAGTAATTAAATTCTTGCAATAGCGTTGGAACTGGTGTGCATTGCTAAAGTTTGTGGAGATGCCTACATTTTCGTTTTCAATATCCCGCGTGTACCGTAAAAGCTGGCTGCTATGGTCCGGTACAGTCTAGATTTTTTATACCTATAATTTTGAATACATACCTACTTCGCTAGGAAAGCCAGTAATAGTATATTTTGATTATCATAATTATTTTGCGACATACTCTGTCGGACGAAAATTATTTCATTTAAACTTTTTTTTTCTAGTTAATATTATCCTATTCCGGGAAAAACACCTTCCTTTTATACCTTCGTCTCCTCGCTTCCTGTTTTCAATGCTTTAAAAAAGATATCCTGGTCGCACCATCATCTCCTTCGTGGTCTGCCGCAGCTCCGTGTCTGGGCAGCTATCCTGTTTCAGGTATGCGGCAAACATGTCTTGTCCAGTGCCATTTAAGTTGGGTACAATTTTGAGCAACATCAACTACTTTTTCAAAAGTTATGATCGGTTCCTTAAAAAAGATATTTATTAACTAAATTAAGCAGATTAGAAAACTAACGATTGAGAGCGCAAGGTAGCTAATAATAGCCTGTCGTCGGGCGACGAGTGCGCGCGTGTGCAGTTCCGCCACCGAACGAGCTTCCATCCAATTACCGGCGACTGTTATTTAACCGCACCGATTAATCCGCTCACTTCCTATAGACTTGCTTCCTGACGGTTTTATTTCATTTATGTTCCTTTCGGACAATTTTCAACTTTCACGTGGCTGAAGCTAGGTACAGACAGCTGTTAGTATAATATACAGGTCACCAAGAAATAACAAATATTGACAGGCCGATTCCAATTCAGTTGAATTGATTAATTTACCCACAATTACATTAGTCTGGCTCAGCGTTCACAGTTAGAATTGCCGCGTCGTGTGAACTCGAGTACCACAAACGATGATAATTGGATTTGTGAATATATTTATGTTTACGTGCTAATGTGTGATTGTTCACGGAGTAACGAAAAAATGGAGTGTTAACGTGAACTCATAATATATATTTCCGTAAAGTTGGTGATCGACGTACGAGCCTATACTGCGGTTTTAAAGAACGTCAGTTTTACTTGTGGCTAGTTGGTGCTGATTGATGAGCGAATTAAACCGCAATCTTATGGCTCGTTAAACAAATAAGTGCTTGTGTATAGTCATCATCATCACCATCTCAACCGAAAGACGTTTTCCTGGACATATGCCTCCCCCAATCTTCGCCACAACAACCAGACCTGTGCGTTTTGCAATCATCATCTTGTGTATAATATAAAGAAAAAATAGGTATTATATTATTGTCTTGGCAATCACAATTTAGAGATACCTATTAGGTACCTACTAAGTGATTTTTTCTTTATGCTATGTCCCACACTAAAGACCCGAGAATCAGTTCAAACAACGACTTATTTCAACAAAAACAGAATAGAGTACTTGAAACAGTATGTGCAAAATCTGTTAGCACTAGGTGTAATTAATGTTAGTCATCGTTAGCTGGTTATTGTGTATTAATAGGTGATTACAATCGTGAATTGGTATTTATCTTTCATTATGACGCTATTATGACTTTGTGGCTTGCATTTGTGTAAATCGGGACATATTGCTAAAACCAAATGTTAACTATTTCCATTGCATTTCAATCTACATTGAATGCAAGCGCACAGAAAGGTAACATCTCCTAGGCCACAAGTAGGTAATTATGAATTGTAAGTAGCTTGCACATGGCTAGATTTGTTTAGCGGAATTCGGTCTGAATGCCTCAGGGGATGGTATATATTATCCAGTGAGCACTGTCTTCGAGCAACATCTTAGATCCTGTAACAATTACAAAGGTTACATACGATACTTAATTACTCAGATACCCGCGAAACGAGACACAATAGTAAAACAATAACAGCGCGGTCTCATAGGACCGGTTGGGGATTCAAACGTTAAACCCGTGATTGTAGTCACAATAACAAACCACTTTTATTATGGCAACAAACCGTGAAAAAAAACAACAGTTCAGTACATTTTGGCCAGTTAATAGGCGAACAGAAATGTGCTGCACAGTAAATGTTTACGTGATAAGCTTTTTTTTATTTACATTTCGATATGAATTCTAAAATAAAAATAAACGCACTTTATAACATCAGCTGCATTCCGAGCAGACATCAAAAAGGGATATTACAATAGTACAGAAACAGCGTGCAGGTGATTTTCGTAGTGTAAGTGTAACCACTGACGAGCGGTTGACTGCTCATCGCACTCGCGTCATTACCATATCTGCCCGCACTCGCAAAGCGAGATATGGCCGGATGTGTTGTGGAACTCACCATTTCGACAACATTAACACTGAAAATTCACACTTTATGTCTCGAAAAGGAATGCAAATTATTTCGTGTAGACCTGCAATACTTAAAAATAAAAGTCAAAAGAAAAAATAAATCACCAAATAACTAGGTACCACACCGGCTGGCGTGCTCGGTAGACAGCCACATCGTCGTTTCGCATCAGGTAAGATAGTGGTCAAAGGTGAACCGATCTATAATTCAAAAAACACTTCTTCCTCTCAAGGTGAAGGGAGTGTCAGATTTTTACCGACTAAAACCTACTTTGTTCCTTCAGTAATTAATATCAAACAATATAAAAAAACATAATACTTTTAGATCTAGACTAAAACTGTGTGGTTAGACAGCGTTACATAAAATACATAAAATATACGAGTTACAAAATTTCCATAAAGATTCATATCTCGGAGTAAGTTGGTACATAAAAATGAGTCTATCGGAACGCAAATCAAACGTAGCGTAAAATCAGTTCAAGTGCGATTTATCAGTCTGATTCTACAAAAAGTAAAAAAAAAAACAATATAACTTAAGAGAACTTGAAAGACGATTTTGGTAAATTATTTCAGTGACATGTAGTCTATCACATACCCGCGAAACGAGACACAATAGTAAAACAATAAGCAACGCAGCAGTAAAACAAGTAACAGCGCGGTCTCATAGTACCGGTTGGGGATTCAAACATTAAGAAGTACCCATAGTTCCCACAACTCTCGTGTAAAGTTAGAAATAGTAAATATTCAGTTAAGTGAGTTCACTAAAATAATAATTGCGTATTCACAAAATTTTGAGTCATAAAATTATTGTATCCTACGTAGCTCTAATATTATCATATTTACAGTTTATTTGACAAAACTTTAAAGCCAGGTTGCCTGGAAGAGATCGCGGAATGCGATAAGGCCGCCCATTGTATGTGTTTTAGTTTTAAGTTTCCTTTGTTGTAATAATAATTGGTGTACAATAAAGCGTATAATAAATAAATAAATAAAAGAGATTTTAAAAAGATTTTGGTATTAGGAAAGACCTAAGAATTCTAACTTATGCGAGTAGAATATCGTCTCGTAGGTTTTTTTTTATTGAGGGTGGAACACATCCAATGACATCTCCGGCTCTGAGCGGAACTGGAGGGCCGACTTTTACTGACTAAAAACACATCTGAGTCCTTCAGTTGCCCTTTGCGTTCTAGGACTGGTTTCTTGAGGGAGATATAGGATTGTTAGAGGTTATTTGAGTGTGCGTTATAGATTTCACAATTCTATTCAAGAGTTAGAACTTACGAGTATATCGATTTCTGTTTTACAGACGCCATCATTATAAAGTTTGAAAGATTTCACTATTTACATAAGCCAACCACAACTCGGCGCGAATAGTGCTCACCAGATTAATCAAGGTGTTCAGGGTTTATTTGTTCTGTTCAACTCGACTACGGGATTCAGTTTAGTGCACCTCGAGATAAGTTTTGCTCACTCGCTTTAAACAGTACGCTTTGAGTCGGCTGCAATTTATTAGTGTGTTTACATTCTAAGTCAAACGTTTAAGTGCAAAAAGTTGATCAACTTAACTTTAAAGATGTATAAGAAGTAACTGACTGACTGACATATCAACGCACAGCCAAAACCACTGGGACTAGGAGTTTGAAATTTTGCACAAGGTTTCCTCCTTATTACTGAGAGATATTTTCTACTGTCACGCTGGCAGAAGCTAGTATTTTTGTCATTGCAAGTTGCGATTGTGCAAAAGAAATAGGGTAAAAGAAACTCCTCAGAAAGTTCAATTATAAAAACTTAGTTCAATTCATTGCATCTATTAATTAATTAAAATAGCAAACTTTTTACAGAACTTTATCAAAATACTTGCATCGTTTCGTTATAAAATATGCGGAACCACGACAGAGGGCGTACCAAAGAAATGCTTCACTAATTAAAATACTGGCAGAAAGAATGTAGAGCGAGACCAGTGATGTTGAGTGATAACGAACTAGTTGACTTAGTAAAATGTCATTCAAGTTGCTCAGTGTTTGTTGCATTTTTTTTACAATTGTATTAGTGCTTGACTGCGATCCTACAAGATGGTAAGCAGTGATGAAATCACTGATGGTGAGACGCACTAGTTTATTAAAAGCCTATTTACCTGTCTGTACCTATGCATATGTTTACCTGTATTTTTCACTGAGTGTTTTTTTTAATAATCATCTTAAAGAAAGTTACTTTTATGTTTGTATTAGGTACTAGTAGAACTTATTAAAATGTATTTTGAATAGTTTCTTAACATAGTAAATCTGTTTATAAATAAAAAATGTGTAAAAGCACTTCAAATAGCTGCAAACCAATTTCAATACGTAGCACTTAGAAAACGTCTACATTCAATGTTCAGCAAATTGAAGCTCGAAGTCACCGCAAGCTTCCAATTTCCTTCCATTTCCATCAACACGGCGCCCGGAGGGAGTCGGCTTCGCATCCTGAACTCAACTAACGAGAACCGCTTTCATTTGCATTCTTTGTACTTATGGTTTCAATTGACTTTTCGTTTCGTTCTTGCATGTAGGGCCTTATTACGTTATAGTTATAATGTCAGGCGTGAAAGCGAGAAAAAGGGGGGAAGCTATATAATATGAAAGGAGAAACTGACTGACTTATCAACACACAAGGTTTAATTTATGACATAGGCGAGCAGTAAGAGAGGATTTTCAGAATTCCATTCCCTAAAGTGATGAAATGGGAATTCAAAGTTTGGATGGAGAAACCTACATTTACGAGAGCGAAGCCGCTGACAGAAGCTAGTACCCCATAAATGTATAACTCCATCCCTTAATTCATGAATCCCCGACCGGTCTCATAGGACCGCGCTGTTATTGTCTTACTATTGTGTCTCGTTTCGCGGGTATTAATTGGTTAAACGTCATCAAGTGGATCGTGTCAAGAGCTCCTGGTATTGGGACCAGAGACCCGGTCCCAATACCTAACCTTCCTACCTGACAGAAAAAATACTTCCTAGAGTTTGAAATTACTATATACAATATTCAGTTAAATATTTCGCTATTATTTATCTCTTTTTAGAACACCCAAACTCTGCAATACTTCATTGTAAAGCCTTTAAAACCCGTCAGCTTTTCATCGATCACTGAGAGCTTAAAAAAGGCTCCTTTTAACAAAAGAAAGGACAGCGACTGCAGTACAGAAAACAAATTCATGAAAAACCTGAAATATCTATTGGGATTTTTCATGGAGTATCCACTCGTATCTCGTATGAAATTGAGACACAAAGTTATCGCCCTCGAGTTTTTAGTAAAAACAATTTACGTTGTAGAGTGATTTACTACAATTTTAAAGGTATAATAATTTTTGGACCTGTTTTTTAAATAGATTTCTAATGCCAAGATTACAAAAAAATATCAATAACAACGTTTCTAAAAAGTTTGATCATCATTTATCACACTGAAAAGCAAAGGTTTTCACGTCAACGATCGCGACGTAAACTAAGCGGATGATGCACTATTTGCCTTACTGAATGAACGGTGCACGAATTCGATTCCCACTCGACCAGTTTTTCAACATGATAGCAAAAATGTTTTAAATTAATTTTTATTAATCCTCCCTATTAGTATACCGTACAAAAGTATGTTTCGCTTTTGGATTCACAGAGAGGTTAACATGTTGAAGCGGGCAAAAAGTCGATTCCTGCTAAACACGGGTACAAATCGTCAGTCGTATGAAGCGAGGCAGTACTAAAAAATCTCTTTCACAATTTACTTTTTATCATTCAACACTTCTATGTACCATTAATAACTGACAAGAAACAGTTCCTGACTTCGCGACGGAACACTTCATTATTTTCAACTAGCTAACGCCAGCGACTTCGTTTACGTGATAGTAGAAACTTATCCTAAGGGAACATACTGCAGGGATAAAAGTAATGGGCTGTTCCAGGACATAGTCTAAGCGTTATCGAAATCCATTCAGTAATTTGCGTGAAAGAGTATCAAACATCCATAGATCCATACTAGTGATGTAGCGATGTCCGTAAGGATTGAGGAGCCACATCAGATTTTTTAAATCTGATCTCACCATTATTTAGCAGCAGTGTAGATTATTTTGCAGCACGAATTCTAGATTTAGCAGCAAAATATATCACTAGTTATTTTAATGCAAAGGTGGCTCCTCAATCTAAACGTCTGGATTGAGGAGCCACCTGAAAACTCGTTAAGTAATGGATGAATATTTATATATCTGGCTTTAGATTCAGTTGAGATTTCAGGTGGCTACAGTCAAACATATATAATTAGAACGTCAGGATTGAGGAGCCAAAGAAAATGTGTTCTACTATTTTATTCCTATACTGCAAAAACAAACACTACACCTACTAAATGGTCATTATGTCGGATATATTAATTGATCGCTCACATCCAATAGAAATTTACCTCTTGATTGAAACCCACCGTTTAGATTGAGGAGCCATATTAAAAGTATTGTATTTTCTTTCATGTTAGTGCTACAGAAGCGAAATTTTTAGACGGTTATGTGCTAAATAGCTGCTAAATGCTGCTAAATTTTCATAAATATTCATCCATTACTTAACGAGTTTTCAGGTGGCTCCTCAATCCAGACGTTTAGATTGAGGAGCCACCTTTGCATTAAAATAACTAGTGATATATTTTGCTGCTAAATCTAGAATTCGTGCTGCAAAATAATCTACACTGCTGCTAAATCCTTACGGACATATGTAGCGAATGTTGAATTTATCACATTTGAGAATATAATATGATGCGAATATTCGTTACATCATTAATCCATAGATACTTTCATACACAAAAACTTTCGCATTCATTAGTAGAATGAAGAAGTGAATTCGAGTTTTCCGATTTCTTCAATGAAAATTAATCATTTCTGTTAGATTTCAGACGAGGATTTCCTGTTCAAGCTATTAGTATTTATTTCGGATAGTAAGTTATTTATTTACTATCCGTAAACTTCTTATCATAATAACTATTTTATGTGCCTGTCCCAATGTTGTTATCGCGGACTTCAGATATCTTTTATGAGACCCTATATTTATGGCATCGTAATAACGACTTTGTCATGCCCTAAAACAGAATCTCTAGAAGAAAATAATGTGCGCCTCACCATTTACGATTGCATCACTGCTAACCATCAGGTGGGATCGCACTAGCTCTAGTTTATATAAACTTAAAAAAAATCGACTGTACGTTCAGTCTGGCAGTTAGTCTCTTGTTATATATCTATAGATTCACAGCCGGTAACGAAGCTCCAATAAAGATACAGAACTAATCATCAACTCACCAAAGAATAAAGATTGTGGCTGCCTATAAATATAATTTAAGTCTAGGCCATGAAATAAAATAGGTCGTCATTAGTAAACGCCACGACCCGACAACGTTCACTACTCATTGCCGCATACTCTTTTATTGTATTTCTATCAACCAAACCTGTCCTGAAATCTCTCCCTCGCCAAGGCTCGGGTGAATTTCGCTGTGATCTTAATTACAATTTTTCTCCACTTATATCAAAATGTACTATTTAAAAAGCAGTGTTTGGTGCTATTATTTTGTTTGTAGACTTGAAAAAAAAAACTGAGACAATAAAATAACAAAGGATAAAGGGAGCAGAATCAGACCAAATGAATTCCCACAAGATTTTATCAGCACTAATATTTACTCTGGGATGTTAACAGATCCTCAGTCAGACTGAGAGGAGAACCTTACGTCATCACTTCAACAATAAAGCTTAACTTTTAGAAACCATTATTTGCCTTAGGTATATCTAAAAGCGAGCTAGAATTTTAAGACAAAGGGAATAGAATATTCATTATGTGGTTACCCACCCTACTCTATTTTCATAGGATCAAACAAATAAATTATTATCTCCGCAGAGGTAAAAAAAATATAATTTTAGATGCTTATTATTTAGTAGAAACTTTCTACTAAAAGATTGCTTTTTTGGAGTACATGTTTAGCGGATTTTTTATTTTGTTAAGGCTTTATTAAGTTTATGCGTCAGAGAGATACTTGGGGATCTCTACGTCGTGAGTGAATCAATCAGTATTACGCACGAAAGAAAGAAAAACGTAGATTCGTACGTCACACAATCGTACACAATGCATACACACAATACAAGAAAAATAACATTAAAATCGGTGTGATGCCAAAAAGACTCCTAACTCATAAAAAAAACCGGGCAAGTGCGAGTTGGACTCGCGCACTGGGGGTTCCGTACCAATATTTTTTTAATACTCTACGCGTGGTCTACGCAGTTGCTTTTAGATTAGGTACGTGCCAGAAGTGACGTCATCGCTACGCTGTTGAAACTTTAATTCAAATTATATCTATTTTGAATTTAGCGGAAATATGAATTAATTTTCTATTTAAACATCGAGGATTGTTTATATAACCCAATACAGTTTATTTTAACTTGTTTGTATAAATCTCTATCGGAAATTGAAATTAAAATTCCCAGAACCAATCTGGAATAAGCTGTACGTCAGTTTGATTCGTATATATGATTTTGTTTTTTTTTGGTGGGAAATCATCCATTGTCTGCGCTTGTTCTTAGGCGAAGCGGGAGGGCGTGTTAGACTTTTACTGATTTAAACCCACTTCTACGTTCTTTGCCTTTTGTTCCAGGCCCCCCCCCCGGGTTTCCCTAGTAGGCTTCGACCCTGCCAGGCCCCTACAGTTTTGCTGATATCTCCGTAAGAAGCGCGTGGCTGAACTACAGCTTTACTATTTAAACTGATAGTCGCATCGCTCTAACAGTTTTATGAAGAGCGGAAAATGTAATGTGTGTGCTTTGGCAGCAGGCGGGACTCTGCTGGAACAACTCCAGGAATCTTTTATTTCTTTTTCAGAATTGGTTTTTAGATTATCATGAGGGTTAGGGTGTGGTGCATGGGTTTAGTTATGTAGTTTCTTGAAGTATTTATCAATCAAAATGTTTTTGTTCTAGACTTTTTTCCTATATTATAATAATAATTTAAATAATATACATGATTGCTATCTCTCATCAATTACAGCCACTTTAGAGAGTAATTTGTTTTTTGATCATCGCCATCAACTTCCTGTTTTTTTTCAGTTACTTATGGTCGACGTAACACGTTTATGTACAAAACGAGAAACTGACTGACTATAATTATTAAGGGACAACCAAAACTATTGGGCATAGGAACGTACAATTTTGTACAAAGTTTTAATTTATAACATAGGTGAGCACTAAGAAAGGATTTTCCTTAAATTCATCCCCTAAGGTAATGAAAGGGGGTTCAAAGTTTGTATGGAAAAATCTACATTCAAGCGCGTGATACCGCTGGCAGAAGTTAGTAAGCAATTATTTTTATAATTTACTCGATCTCTTGACACTAGCAAAGTGTAATAATTCGTCTTTTCAATATTATTTTGGATATTTAAGAATCTTTCAGGTGATTAGTTTTATATTATAAAAACCAAATACAAATAGTAATGACACTTCTTAGAGACCGGTTTTCGTCTTTGGCAAGTACCCAAAGTGGGCGAAGCAATAATACGGCCAGTGGCCGCGGTGTGTACCTAAGTGTTGTTATCATAAGTCTAGAATGGCTTAGCTCCTTATTACTTTTATGTAAAATCAAATACTGTATGTTTCATTAGAAGAAGTTGGCTTAGCGCATATTTCTTCTAATGAAATGCAGTTGCAGTTTCGGAAGGTTTCCCACAAAGTGGACCGATAACTTGGTAAGGTTCATGGGAATCCGATGGATGCGAGCCGCACAAGACCGGTGATTGTGGCGTACTTGTCTCTCAAGTACGCCACAATCACCGATCATGTTGGACTATGATAACTATTAGGTATTTATAACATGAATTAACAAAAGGATTTTCCTTTGTAATACAATTCCTTGTGTGACTTTAACATCGCAAAGAATAACAGAATGTACTGAATAATTTAACAGATTTTTCCCATTCGAATACCTAATGAAAATCCCCAACCCTGGTATTTATTTTGAACAATACACGTTCATTATTTGAATATACATTTATTTTCTTTTTTCATTCCTCTATTTAAATTGTGGAATTGTGAACATAGTCTTTGATGAAAAGAAAATTGAAATACTCTTTGATTTTTTAAATTTAAAATTAAGAGAGGAAAAATTTTGTACTTGATGTTTATTAGCGTAGTAACAAGCTTATATTTTTCAGTTATAATGGATGAAATTATTTATGATTTTTCAGCTTTCAGACAATATGGGCACGCCATTATTATGACGGTAAGTACCCTTTTTGAGGAGTTGCTGGAAGGACATCACGGTTATGGTAAGTTCAGGAGGATCCTGCACCGGATTCGTGAAGAAGAAAAGTGGTCTACGCATATAGGGCGATTTCCAGCTACCTATGTAGGCTTATGGACTCACCGCAATGGGCAGTTTGTCGTCCGGTAAGAACCAAATCCGAATCGATGAAAATGTGTTAATCCATGTAAAGGTCAAAGAGATATCAGCAAATTGGACAGGGCCCATTTAGGCCGATACCTGCTGAGGCTGCCGAAACGCAGTGTATGTAATGTTCGATATTTTCGAAGAAAATTCCTGGTTAAGGTGGCAACGACATTAAAATTATCCATACAAACGTAATACCAAAATCATTCGCAGTTTAAGCATATTTACACCATAATATGATATTATTCGGATTCAGACAATATTTATCTAGGTTCCTACGTTGTCTTTTTTTTTTGAAAAACTTACCCCAAACGAAATTTAAGCGAATTTAAATTTGCACATTTTCACAGCGAAAATGTCATGTTTTTATTTGGATTTTTTATATTATAAACAACAATATTTCAAAATATCTCTCCGTAGGAACACAGATATTATTATAAAGTTATAAATACTCGAAACGATATTGGAAATACATTAATTTTTCATTCATCATTTTTGGTATTACGGAACATCTCCCAAATTTCCAATAATTTGTATTGCTGTCACAGTAAGCAACTGTCAGTGTGTGGATGATGACTTTACTCCAGTCAGTGTGTCCAAGAATTGTTTATACTATCTGGATTGATTCCATCAACCTCAAAAACGTATTTTATTTCGTCTCAACTCGAAATAGCGCGCGGTGTACGCAGGCCACTTAAGCATTTTACTTTAACTGGTCCTAAAGTAAAAGTCAATTAATTGAGTCTAGTTTTAAAGTAAACTAAATTTGTAAAGATTTAGAGTTTATTAGGTAAGGTAGGTTCTTGAGATACAGCACTTCAAGCTTTACGAATCATTCCCAAAACTTTCAGAATTGTAAAAGTAGAAACTATTACAGGAATTGTGTGTAAAACATCACAGACAATTCAGAAAAATATTTAATATCATTCAAAATGAAACTGTATAAAATAGTTTTGGAGAGATTATACTTTTTTTTTAAGGTGTCATCAACACTGACTTGTGTCAGACTTCTACTGACTAAAACCCACTCCTGTTCCTTCTTCATCCAAATTCCAGGGTCCCAGGGTTTTTTGTCGTCAACCGAGGCCCAAGTAGTGTCTCCGCTACTTTCGATTTAATTTTATGAGAGCTCAGATTTCTTCAAACTTCATGCACATTAATTTCACATGTTATGTGAAAGGAGACTGGGCACATTTGTATGGGAAGTGGTCTATGAACCAATAGCGACGCTGTTATGGTACTTACGTAGGGATACCTCAACTACACCCTTGTGTAAAGGTGCATCAAAATCTGACCCGGCAGTTTTGAGAAAAATAGTACTTTAGAATACACGTATTTTACAACAGTTTGTGATACATTTTGTTCTGATTTTTAGGTATTTTCCTTATTTTTTTTTTGTTTTTAAATCTGTATCTATTTAATGAACAAAACAACGAAGAACCAAAGTAATGAATTAAAAATAAATGAGGAATCTAAAACATAAAAATGCAAAAATAAAATCCGAATAAAGTACGCAAAATGGCATTGATTATAATTATTTTCATATTTTTTTGGATTTTGGGTATTTTTTTATGATAGGAAGGAAGTCTATGGAAGGCTTATTAATTATTAGTAGTTGAGGTATCCCTACATAAGTACCATAACAGTATTGCTATTGGTTCATAGACCACTTTCGCTCAGCCTCCTTTACCCGTAAGAATGAAAGAAAATATTTCTACGAAAGATTCATCTAAGAA
Organism: Mythimna separata; assembly: GCA_030763345.1. Taxonomy (NCBI): domain Eukaryota; kingdom Metazoa; phylum Arthropoda; class Insecta; order Lepidoptera; family Noctuidae; genus Mythimna; species Mythimna separata. The sequence continues at coordinate 1,801,918 of JAKKIA010000036.1, read as the reverse complement.
TATTGTACCTCCATTCCCTATTATTTTCAATTTTGTGACGAACCTATCATAAGCGAGTTTTTTATGGTTTTCTTTCATCAAAACATATCTCCCGGAGGTGTAATAGAATTTCTCGTAAGTGCCATTAAGTGCCATTGTATTTCTGCTTAATATTATGTGCTGTATTTCAGCTTCCTAAAACAATTTTTCTCCTACGAATAATATAGACCTACATTGTATGTTTCTAACAAAATATTCACGAATTTAACCACTACTTAACTCAAAGTACGTCAAATACGCGCTTTGGTCATGGAGTTGTGGAAAGCAGCCTGAAATACAAATACAATATATAACTCAAGGGACAACGATGTGTATTATTTGAAACAAGTCTACAGTATTCTGTACAATGTAGCTTTCTATCTATTCAAGATTTTTCATGATCGATGTAGTGTTTTTAGAGATAATCTCATAAATATAAAAAAAAACAACTCTGTAGCAAAAATGCTAAAAAAAAACAAGTTTTTTTAATTGTCTAGCTATCACGGTTCATAAGGTACAGACTGGCAACAGACAAACGGACAGCTCACGCATAGCAATAGGTTCCCGTTTTTACCTTTTGGTGACTGTTTTGGTAATCCTAAAAACGGTAAGTATCTGCTTAAAACTACACTATAAAAATGAAAATTGCAGCAAAGTGAAGTGAACAAAACAGAATCCCAATCGTTCAGTACTGTAAGCAACACTATCCGAACGATTGCGATTATTTACTTTTATAAAAGAGATTTCTATTACCGAGGCCAGGCACTGCATTTGAAGCGAATCACATCTTCTGCATAATATATTGTCTATTTATAGCCTCTCCGGCGATTTGTGTGAAATACGAGCTACTAATACTGATAAATATGTGATAAATGGAACGTTTTTTGCTGACATCGGTTAAATTAAGGCCGTATTTTATAGTTATAAAGACATGATGCATGTAGGCCGTACTTAAGATTGCTGAAACTCATGATCCCTGTCATAAGAACTAATGATGTCGTTTGTACAATGGATTGCTAATGTTTGCAAATAAATATAACATCTGTATTGTACTAAAAATAAACATCAGACAAATTTATAAAAAAAAACTTTCTAACAGTGTAGTTTAAACATTAATTAGATTAGATTAGTAACTAACCTAACTAATGAAAAGCACTTTCCATTTGATTTTCATGTTTTTATTAATTAAACATTCCCACATATAGAGTAAATATAGCTAGTCGTTTTAAAGCTTGTCACTTTACGGTCAATTTTTTAATTAACTTAATAGGCGAGTACGCTAAACAAACAACAATTTGGGTTACACGAGTACTCATGGGTAGTTTAAATTGAACTGATCTACTTTTGCAGCTGAAAGGTAGGCACCGGAACTCTGTAATAATTCAATATGTTCCATTTTCCTTTCGAATACCAGGGCTACTTAAAAATCCAGGAAAGTGTTTAAATTAACTTTAACCAGCTAACTACATAGGTATGCTAAAGGATTAAGTTAGATTGTTTTGAGAAAATTACAAGATAATAACGCAACTGCCCGATTTTATATTTACTTCATTTCACTACTAAGTTAATATTAAAAGTCACTTAGTACTTTTACTTGCAGGACTGTATTACGAACATCATAAACAACCACTTCTGTTCTATGACATTTTACAAAACATAATACACGTTCAATTTAAATATTTTTATTTTTGTATGAAAATATGATGAATTCAAATCTGATAACTTTTGAACTTTGAAATGTTTTTTTATGATGATAGTAGTGTTTTACAAATAGCCCTGTATATCAAAAGCACAGAGCCGGTAAGTAGGTATTACAAAAGGATCACCTAAAAATGAATGTGCTTTATAACCAGTCTAGCAGAAACGCAATAAAGAGCTGAGAACCCCCAAAAGTTTTCGTATATCATACAAAAGGGGCCATTATTAAAAGTTATTGTTGTTTTCGCTGTATTTATTTTTAGTGGTATCAGATTTTTTATGACTGTGTAAAAAAAGACACAAAAAAGCAAGGAGACTAGAAATTACGTTTATATTTCTACCATGGATGCGTTTATAAGCATGCAAATTTACATACAAGGCATTTAGACCCACAAATATCTGCCGGCCATACATATTTGGTCCGTGCGCAAACGGAATACGCTATAGGCAGTGCAAGCCTGCAGCGCTCACACTGCGCGTATATCGTTAAATTGAAAACTTGACATTTTTAATGGGTTTTCAATTAATTTAATTGAAACTTTATAACCAAACTGTCCGGTACATTATCTAAAATTTATGTGCGTAGTGATTTTTTTGCAGAACAGACCTAACTGTAAAAAAACAACCTAACAAATTCTTAATACTTCATCTTTTCTAAAATCTTGTTCGTCCAATAAATCCAGTTTTTGTTGCCAAGATGTTAAGAAAACTTACGTATCGGTCAACGTCTTGAAGATTAGACAAATAGCCCCGACAATCGTTGGAACTCCTCCGAGGGTTGCGGATGAGGAGGTAATCTTTACAAATATGCTAAAGTTGAACAACTCTGACCCAATCACGGTAACACACTTAGAAATGGGATAAACGTTGCTTGTCTAGAAAGTTTTGGTGCTTGTGAACGATACGTTAAATTTTCTTTATAATGAGATAGGCATAAATCTGGAGAGCCTGATGCCTGGTGAAGGTTGAAGGAATCCGTAGGATGCAAAACGCACAGTAACGGTCGTTGTGGCGACGCTTGGGGAAAGTCTATGACACGTCTTTCGGTTGAAATGATGATGATGATGATGAAGCATAAGCAACCCCTCATGTTTCCATTGCTTAAACTCAGGCTTCCTGAGTTCAAGCAATGGAAACATGATGGCTGGCAGGCTCCACGTGGACTCAGTGTCCATGCCGATGTTTTCCTCAGTTGTTTTTTAAGAGCTTATGGATAATAAAATAAGTTTAAGTCGGACAGCCTTTTGAGTTAGTTATATTCCGAAATAAATTTAAGCAAAACTCACGCACAGAAGTAATTTTAGGTGTAAAAACGTACCTAACACAGATTTATAACCAACCATATTTTATTGTGAAACAATAATATTAATATAAAAACAAACTTAACAATAATAGTACATATCCAAATTTAAAAAAATAAAATAAAAACAAACTTAACAATTATAATACATATCCAAATTAAAAAGAATAATATAAAAACATACTTAACAATTATAATACAATTCAAATTAAAAAAAAAAAACGTATCCAAAGATAAAAATGGCATGTTTACGTACGTGTGATGTTCGCCACCGGTCTCACTTATCACTTACTCCTTTATTTTTCATAATTATCACTCCCCATATAATCCATCCATTTTTTCTATGGCCCCCCGCTTTCTTCATCCATCTACATACATGCTCATAACATGGCATTTTGGCACCATCGGCTTTGAATTATGTATCGCACGCCTTTACCAGTGAGAAAGGCACCGGGCGCATAACACATCTTGACAGTATAAAATATATAAGTGGCAATTTATCTGAAGAAGTATCCAGAAGGCCAGTCAATTCTTGGTCTTAGTTTCGACGTCACTAACTAGAGTGAATATATTCTCAGCTGTATTTCTACCGTGAATGTCTATGTAGTTTGCGCAATTCACACCACACTCCTGTGGAAGATAAGACACATTGATTAGTTTAAGTGGTAGATCAATAATTGGCTACGGTAAATAGTCTACTTGACAGTATCTGTCATCATCTCCCTAACCTTTTACCAATTAACTTGAGGTTGCCTTCCAGTCTAAATGGATGCGGCTAACTTCTTCTTCTGGCTAGACCTTATCCCATTTATTTGGGGTCGGCCCTCCTTGTCTTCATAACAGACCTCCACAGCCTAGTTACTAGGGTAGACTCCTGTGATAGACCGATGGTCAGGCATTCTGGCGTCTAGGTAGTCAGACGCGTATCGACTGTTAAAAATCTACGAATGACAACCGGAATTCATTTTACAAATTAGTTTTAAAATTAATGATTTCAATGTAAAGGTACTCACTGCCCCAAAAAAAGTTTGCATCCAATTTTGATACATGACGCATAAACTCTTGTCGGCGACCAGGTTTTTTATGATTAGCCTGGCACCAGTCTGAAAAACAAATTGAATAAAAATCAATAAAACAAACCATATTTTAAGTAACACAGTCTTATATGTTCCCGAAACCATTTTGGGAACACATTTATTTTGGACAGCCTAAGGGGCGAAATTTTCGGAGTCTGTGTTCCCTGATAGCTAAAACCTGAAGGTATTCAACTCGTCAAATTTCGTGTGAACGTCGGAGTTTGCGAATTTTTCGCAAATGTGATCAATAGCGAATAGATTACTTCTTAGCAAGCAAGTGTGCTTCATCGTCGACTACTCATCGCTTCCCATCAGATGAAATAGTGGTCAAAGGCGAGCCTATCGGTAGTAATTAATAAACAGTTCACAATACGACTACTACGTGGATTCTTAAAAAATCTATTAAACAGTACTCTACTAAAAGATGTACCTTCACAGGGCTTCCCAATCCCTCAAGTCTGTCACACGGCAGCAGAGGCATAGTCGTGAACCGACAGTTGCTGTCCCTGACAGCGCTCAGTCGCAGAGGCATACGGTCCTTAGGCTCTGGCGCACCCGCTGGGGCGTACCGCACGTAGAGAGGTGGTGCCTGTGTATTCAGGTTAATTTATTATTATTTGCTACTCATCATTATCATCGTCTCAGCCAAAAGACGTCCACTGCTGGACATAGGCCTCCCCCAAGATTTTCGACACAACGGCCGGTCCTGCGCGTCTCGCATCCATCGGATTCACGCAACCCGTCAGTCCAACTGTCCTCTCTGTGGGAGGTCTTTCAACACTGCGTTATTTGCTACTGCTTTGAACAAGTACAAAGAGGACTTGTACATTCACTTCTTTAATGACGGTAAACTTTAATAACCCCTTTACGTTCTAGCGTCCTGGTAACTCTTGCAAATCAATAAAAAAATATCAATCATTAATTCATTATCAATTTAAAAATTACTCTTTAGCAAGTAAATTTCATGTAACCTTGGGATCTGCATAATTTTCAGCCTGTAGCAGGAATTCATCACCATATTTCAATTGATCACCACGTTTGTGGTCATCCCAGGCGCTGCAAGCAAATCAAATTGAATAATATTAGATCGATATGTCCTAGTGCAAAGTAAAGGCCATTTCTTATCCGTTTTATGTATTATTTGATCAATGGCTTAGTTCTAAATCGTCCAGCCATCTTCTTCTGAGCCTACCAGGGTGACGCTGTCGGTCCCAAAAGCAAACCGAATGCTAATATTTTTATGCATTATAAATGGTATGGGTTCGATTTTAGAACACAGTACAATGAGACAATTAAAATATTCCTAGTCTTAAGACGTCCTTGATAAAGTAGAATTTTGACCATCAAAATTATAAATGTGAAAATGGGAGCCAAGATGAACATAAAAATGAATATTAGGTATTATTTTTTTTGTCAGTGAAGGATATCAAATTTTGAAGATAATCTTTTAACTTATTTATAAGACCTTTTTTCAAATAGATTTGGAGTTATTACGGGGTCAAAAGTGGTGGTGCACGGCACACGGGCTGCGTTGTTGCTCGCCAGTTCTCTTTTGGATTGACACGCTCCCGTGTATCTGGATTGTAATTAAGCCAAAATATAGAAATTCAACACTTACATTCTATCGTGCTGACAACAGAATAATAAATATTTCGACCACGAAGATAATTGCCTGATCAGAAGCATAAGACTGCTTGTCTATCAATTACCGAAAGTAACCTTAGGTAATTCTTCTTTAGGTGTTTCTCTTTTGTTCTCAAAATTAAAGTCTTAAAAATAAGAAGATTATCTGAGGCAGCAAACCTGACAATAAGGAATGAGTTCCGACAGCATGGCGTGAGGATGGGCGACAGGGTCATGAGACAGCCGTCGCTTATATTCTGCATGTAGTCTACCTGTCGTTCCCGCACCAGAATAGACATAGCCAAGCCGTATTTCTGCTTGGCACTCGCTACCTTCGGTTTTGCTAAAAATCATGTATGATGATCAGTTTAACATTGAAGACGACGCAGATTACAAATAATTTCAAATGACAGAGTCTTCTTCTTCTTCCTGCCTTAATCCCATATTGATTGGGGTCAGTGCAACACGTTTTTTTATTCTGTCTTGTCATCCGCCAAATGACAGAGTTGGGCTTAGCTTAATATTAACGGTACTGGTGAAATATCTACCTGGCATATCAGACGCTACTACTTGCACGTTGAATCCATATAGAACGTACGTTCCACTAATCAACAATGGTTCCTAGAATCAAAAGTAAAATTCAAAATAGAAATGGAGACTTAAGTTCTTTAAATAATTTAAATAGAGTCTTTAAATGATTTAAATAGAGTCACGTCGACGCCACAATTTTGTATGTTTACGCGTAGAGCTGTGCTGCTTGCTCAGTGGTAACGGTTCCAACTTCCAACTTACGATGAGTTGTAGATTTCGAGTTTGAACCCAGTCAGGCGTATTACTTCATGTAATTTAATTCAACATGCTCTCAAAACGGTAAAAGAAAACATCGTGAGGAAACCGGCTTGTCCTGGAAATAACAATAGTTATTTTTGGTTCTAGGACAAGCCGGCTATTTTTTTGGACTAAATACACTGTACGTAAGACGATGGCGAAGGGAATACTATTTCTTTTTTAGCAAACGGCCTCTGTCAATGTAAACATATTTCGATTCTTAAGGATCATTAATTGTTATCTATAAAGTTTATTTCATTCAAATCAATTTTATTTTTCATTGTCAGTTTTTTGTCCACACTCATTCCTAACTAACACAAACATACATTACCTCTTTCAATAAATTGGAGAATAAAGTTCTAGACTTCTGGAGTAACAGTTCCCGTCTTTCACGTTTCCTTAAAAATAGTTTGAACTCATACTGCAACAAAGTAAATCAACCATTTAATCTAGTTTTAACTATGGCAACCTAATTATTTTTGTAAGTAGGAACCAAGAAATAAAAAATGTTCCCATCTGATCAAAAGCAACATGCGAAACTTGGAAAATATTCTGACAACATCCAATATTACCGCTATCACAAAGTATAATGATGAATAGCTTTGCCCCGCAGAGTATTAACTTTTTGAGGAGTCTATTCACTCTGGCCTTGAAGACATCCAAATTATAATCGAACGGGACGACTGCAGCAGGCAAGTCTATATGTACTTACTGACTGAAATCGTACTATTTAAAAATTTACCTCATTTTTAAGTCTTTCTTCGGCCCAGTTTCCAACAAGAACTGAATTGTTGTATGTCATAGTATCTAATATTTCAAAAAAAAAATTTAATTGTATCGGTAAATTAATTTCAATATTTTTATTAGGTTAAAAACTTCAGAAACGTACGTCACGTCGGACTAGATTTTTTAAAATATTATGTGGCATCCATGTAATAAAATATTTAAACTATGGAATTAGTAGGTATACATAAGCGGTACCCCAAGTTCAACTGGAGTCCTTTGGGCCAGTTTATAAACATAGGCTGCAGGATTATTTGAAATAGTTCACGTGGTTTTGTAACGCAAATGGCAATTGAAAAACAAAGGTGGGTTATAAATTACTGACGCGTTTTGCTGCTCCAGCTGGAGAGAAAGAAGTTATTTGGTGATATTCCTCCTCTTGAAAACAAAGCCTTCGATCAACAATCGACGCCACGCGACAAAGCATGTACTTATTAAGGTAACACTGATAAAACATAGAACTATGTTTATTAGATTTTTCTTTACTTCGCGAAACCACTAGTCTCTTCAAACTTCATCATGCTTACGCTTTGCGTCTCGGTAAAAGTGGATGCTTTGTCCCGTAAATCATGTTTTTAGGGTTCCGCACCTCAAAAGGAAAAAACGGAACCCTTATAGGATCACTTTGTTGTCCGTCTGTCCGTCCGTCCGTCTGTCAAGACCCTTTTTCTCAGGAACGCGTGAAGGTATCAAGTTGAAATTAAAACCATATATTGAAATCCGCGGTCCCTTGAAGTTGTGCAAAAATCAAACTTGTAAGTTGACGGGAAAAAAAGATACGCCCGTTTATGTTGCAAAAAACGTACATTTCGACACTGTCAAAGGAATCAAAACTCATAGGGTGCTTCCCGTTGACCTAGAATCTTGAAATTTGGCAAGGTATTATAGCACTAATATCGGGAAAAGTCTGAAAACTGAAAATTTTTAGTTACGTCACAATAAAAAAAAATTGAAAAGTCTTCAAGACTCGATTCGAGAATTAAACTGTTTTTATAGGTAGGTTGGTACGAAACCCTCAGTGCGCGAAGTCCGACTTGCACTTGCCCGGTTTTTTTTTTTTTTGGTAATAATATAGTTTTTGGGGAAGGTACGCTCTTGTAAATAATCATTGAAATAATCAAAAATAGTAGATCAGAAAATAAAAAAAAACGGGTATGTAGGTGAATACGACAATTCCGATTCCACAACGGTATATTTTAGAGCAAATTGCAATAAGGCAATCTTGAAAATAAAATTGTACCCAGGCGGTATCTTCAAGTTAAACGAAAACAACCAAAGGTCCATAAATTGAAGACTCTCAGAGAAGATCAATGTCCCTCCTCCAAACATACATGACGTCAGCAACGTCACAACTTTTCATCCCGTACTTCGGTACTAAGGAATCAAATGAGCGTTTTATATCCCTAAATTGTCTTATTTCCCAACATATCGTCATCATCATTTCAACCGAAAGACGTCCACTGCTGGACATAGGCTTCCTCTAAGCGTCTTCACAATGACTAGTCATGTATTTCGCCCCCATCGGGTTCCCGCGACCCTCACCAAGTCATCGGTCCACCTTGAAAGAGACCTTCCAACGTTGCGTCTTTTGGCACGTGGTCGCCACTCTAGACCCTTTCCTCCTCATCAAACATCTTTTCTGCGAGCACTGCCCACTTAAGGTTGGTGACATATACATTATACACAAAAACCTTTGAGAACAACCAGAAACGGGAAAGTTTCCAGAAATGATTTAAACTTTTGAATTAAAAAGAAAAGCCAAGATTACGTTGAAACTAGGCATTAATAAAGGGATATCGTCGTCGAGCAAAATTAGCATATCAAAAGCCGCATAGCCCGGTCTGAACAAAGCGAAAGAGAGCGGGAAAATGGTGACGCAACCCTGTGACGTCTAGGGCTGTGGCTTTAAGAAGTTCTTTAAAGAATGGAATACAAGTCGTTTACTCAGAGACTGCGGACACAGAAAGTCACAGGATTTAAATCTCTTAACACAATTAGATTCAAGAGATTCACTGTTTAGCTGAGATTCATTGTTTTTATGTCACTGTGAGTTTCAGCTCAAGATTTAACCGGAACAATTTCAATTCGTCTGTTGCAATGTTTCGCTTTTTCTTCTTATATTTTTCTGCTATATGAACAAAACAGGTAATTCCTTTGCTCTCAGATATTGTTTTAGAAATCTAGACTACTTTTATACTGATATTCATAAAATGATTATACTTACTGTTTAGATTTCCTGGAGTTTTCCTTTTAAATTATTTTAAACAATCAAATGCAGCAATTAACTATCCACTGTTAATTGCAAAATTAGCCTTTCTTTTGCATTTTATGTTTGTGTGTGGTTTATGAGATACAGTTCACTGACAGATAAACAGATGGACGGACATCGGACGTTTAGTAATAGCGATAGGCGACTCCAATATGTTTTAAAAATCGAAGTCGTTAAAGTAAACCATCGACTTGTCGTTTAAAAAAATATTCGAGATGTTTTTGATAGAAAAAACTCGCTATCGCTATCGTATCGTATCGTCCCGTAGACACTTGTTGGGAACGAAACCCCAAAAAGTAATTAAGTGTAATTAATACTTAGATACGTCTTCTTATAAATGAAAGAGAAGATATTTGTAACACAAAGAGAACTTCCATCCAAAATGTGTTGGTTCGAAAAATAAAATCCCATACCTTACATCAGATAATCCGTGTAATGTTCTTTCGGAACTAAATTTGCAAATTGTCAACACGATCGGGTTTCTTTTCAGGATCAGATAAAAACAAGATCGTTAATCCAAAACTTTTTAAAATTCATGGAGTTTTTGAACTGTTTAAACAGCTTTAACCCAAAAGTGACCAAATATTCATATTTAGTCATAAAATTCATCTCTGCGTAAGTCATATAAGTTCATATGTGTACCGAATAAAAATAAAACCTACTTTCGAGGCTTACTGTGACAGATGGACACACAAATAGAAGCACGAATGATCCTAACAGCGGGTTTTCATTCGTACGTATGGAACCGTAAAAAGAATAGAAAAATCATTCACTGTAATATTATTTTATTAGAGTCACTAGCGCTGCTTCAGAAATGGACCACACTCACGATGCGGCGAAACAACAGACTGTCTTACATAACGTTTGAATCCCCGACCGGTCCTATGAGACCGCGCTGTTATTGTTTTACTATTGTGTCTCGTTTCGCGGGTATCTGAGTAAATAATGGGCTTTATCTATAAAAAATTAAACCATAATATCCAATCTCTCTGATATTAAACTATGTGGCACATCTGTCTTCACGTGATTTATGGCATCATTATAATAATGTGGTGTTATTAATAACAAAGAAGTTTGAACGCTATCAGTGAGGAATAAGGTCGTCATTGAGTTGTTGAATGTCTTATTAATTACAAGAATACCGAGTTTTCTATCAGTCCTTAATTAAAGAACATAGTAAGTAGAGTAAATTACTTGCCTTTTAAAATAATAGAGATATTGCTTTTCATCTTGCAGATGTAAAATTATCTTCATCTTCAACGGAACTAGAACTCAGAAATTAAACCAGTAAAACTCTAAATAAATAAAAAGAGAAACTGACTGCCAGACATAAACGCACAGCTGAAACTACGAGGCCTAGGAGTGTGAAATTTTGCACAGTTTTCTTTCATGACATAGCAAACAGTAAGAGAGAATTGTCAAAAATTAAGCCCCTAAAGGGAAAGACGGGAATCGAAAGTTTTTATGGAAAAACCTATTTTCACACGGGTGAAGCCGCTAACAGAAGCTAGCAGTTAGTTAGCCTAATTGCCCCACTGCTGGGCTAAGGCCATCCTCTCCCTTTGCAACACTTGACTTACTTTACTTTTATTTGAGAACATCTGCTGAGAACAGAAGCTAGTAATTTCATAAAATGTCTTATCTGTAATACCATGTCTGTAGTACGTCCACAACAGCGTACCTCGATTAGGTGCAGGATGCATGCAGCTGATGTTACAAGCAGTGCCGTAACGAGCCTTTTATGCACCCGGTGCGAGCTTTCAAAACTGCGCCCCTAAAAAATTAATGCTCTAATCAGGCTCTGAAAATAAAATAGACAAATGTAAATACAAATAAATCTATCTATTTATTGTTTACCAAAGTATATAAGTACCTACTTAGTATATTTCTAAGCAGGAGGGTGTGTCAAACTCTTACTGACTAAACCCCTACCCCGTTCCTTCGTTGCCTTCGATCTGGGGGGGACTCGGTGTCAACCTTTCGGAATACCCATGTTCCCCAGAGGCTTCGGCCCTGCCGCCCGGCAGGGCCTACAATTTGCTGACATCTCCTTGAGGCGCGCGAGGAACAGAACGCGCCGTTGACGACTGGGCTCAGTCCGGATTATTTCCAGACTGCCGGACGGCGAGCTACCCAGTGCTCGCCGTCCGCGAACCCGCGCCTACGGTGGTCGGAAATTGGGATCCGGATCTCGGCGTCGGCGGCATGAGGACCGTTCCCTCACGCGCTCACGGTCAGCAGCCACCTTCACTAGCATTACTGCTTCGCAGAAGGAGGCGACCACCCGCCACCCTTCCTCGCTCCGGACCATGGCCTGAACCAGGGCCCGGCGCGAGAGGTCACCGCCGCCGATAGCCCCCACAAGGACATGGCGGTGCTCCGCCCAAGCGGGGCACACCTCTACCGTGTGCTCCACCGTGTCCTCTGGGCGGTACCGATCCCTGCGGAACACCGCACATCTCTCGTTCTCTCCACTCTCCCTGGTGACCGAGATAGATGATGAACCTATCCGACAGGTAGGCCTCGATTACACGACGGAACTGACGTCTGAGAGATCCGGCCCCACCCGCGCCAGATGCCCGACGAGGCGGTCTGCAATTACTCTTTTAAAGAGTTTGCCCACCTCGTCGAGCAGCACGATGGGTCGGTACGCGGACGGAGAGTCCGCGGGGCGCCCCGGCTTCGCGATGAGGAGCAGTTTCCCGGTCTTCCAGCGAAGGGGGAACTGGCTTCTCTCCATGCATGCGCTAAAGAGCCCTCGCAATCGAGACCTGAGAGCCTCCATGGCCAAGACCCATACCCTTCCGGGCACGCCGTCGGGTCCTGGGGCGGTGTTCTTGACACTGAGTCTTCGTACCACCGCCCTTATCTCTACCTCGGTCACCTCTGGAGCGTCGTCCTCGTCGTTGCTATTGTGGTCCGCTACGGGCACCGCAGGTGGCGGAGCCATGAGCGGGGGATAGTGTTCCCCTTGCTCAGGGAACAGATTGGCCACCACACCCTCCACAACCTGGGGCCGGAGACTGAGTCAGCGTGGGGAGCCCATGGGCGGAGCTTGTACCGCACCACCGGGCGTCGCCATGGATCCCTGTTCAGGGTCTCCAGCCACACATTGCGGGCCTCCAACTTGGCCCGCTTTATCTCCGTTCGGAGGGTGCGCCTTGCCGCTCTGTAACCCTCGTACAACTCCGCCTCTCTGGCCTCCGCATCCGGTGGGCGGGTGCGGCGCCTGCGGAACCTGGTGTACCGGCGCCGCCCGGTGGTGCAGGCCTCGCACAGAGCCGCAATCTCCGGCGAACACCAGTACACCTGGCGCCGAGCACGTCCTGGATACCTTACATGTGCTGTTGTTTCAAGATTGCTTGAAAAATGCGATATAGATATAACCTTTATATGTTCTGTGGATATAACTAAAGATAGTGGGTACAGTAGGGCGCATCTACACCATGTTCGCAATGAAACAAAATGTACCTACTACCATGCATGAGATAAAACTAGATACTAGTCTGGTCATTTCTGCGCCCCTCCAGGGTCTGCGCCCTGTGCCTGGGCACCGCTCGCACCGCCCTATTTACGGCACTGGTTACAAGTCTCTACAGACATCAATACGCAGCAGCAATCTCGGTTAATATCAGATTAATTTAGCTCTTGACGCGGCTGTGCAACGGGCGAATAGCAATTTAATCAAGGAGGTATTTCATACGAAAGAATTTTATTTTCATAAAAAAATAGCGTGGGTTCATTAAAAATGCCTAGTTTTTAGCGGACATCGGTGTCATAAAAACGTGGCATACTCGTATATCATTTATATCGTCCGTATCATTTACGCATCATTACCATAAGTTAGCTAGTCTGCACGTTATGTCACCAACAAACGTTATGAACGTTTTTTTTAAATGCGACAGGTCTAATTAAGGCAAATCTATCTATATGCACCAAGCTGAACTCTACCTCGACAAATTTTATACGGTTACAACTTGTTATCGACATGACAGTGATCGAGGATGTTTTCGGTTGTCAGGGCTTAGAATATATTATGAACCAAGTAAGAAGTCTAAATTTTATTATACACAAAAACAGTGACAGTGATATCTGCCAGACAACATTTGGACCGTAAGATCTTAAAATAAAATAAGAAGTAGTCTGCGGTGGTGTGCTTCTAGTAAAAAGTAAAAATTAGCTTCTACCAGCGGCTTCGCCCGCGTGATAGGTATCTCTATACAAACTTTGGACCCCTGTTTCACAATTAGGGGTTGAATATCTTCTTTTATATTATACAGATACATACAAGCGTGAACTCTCACTCACTTATTTACTCACTTATTTTAGTTTTTTCACTGGTTTTCAAGTTTCTTATTTTTAATATAAGGTCTAACAATGACGTGAAAAAATGCCGCGTAAAGAACCGCGTACAAAGCAAATTGAAAATAGAACACCAAGAAGGTTCCGAGTCTGAGGTTTTAACAAATTAAAAAAAAATTGTATGATATATTCGTCACCATAGAGGAAGCAGTAAATAGGTTTAATGTTTTTTTTACAAACTTAGTGCACACGATGTTCTAAATTCAATTTACTTTATCCTCTAGAAAATAAAAATGGTATTTCCACTCAGATATTGAAGATTAAAAATACTCTTTCCGAGATGGTGGGATGAAAAAAAGATTTACGAGGCTTCTTGAGACGAACTGAGTACTCAGCAGGATGCCCTGTTGTCTCGTGAATAGGAACTTCATCTGAAGAACTTTGGATATGAACTTATATAAGCAGTTTACATGCTCTTGACTTGAATTGAACCCTATCGTAACGTTTCTATTTACGTTTTGAGGCCCTCACTCACGGCGACTTTTTGTCGCGCTTCTGTCCTGATCGTGCGTTTGCATCGATACAGTCGCCATGCTGTAGCGCGTTAACAGCGCGTTAGCATCGCTTCTGATTATGATAATGAAATTTTTTTTTAGTATCCCCTTAGAAACTTGATACTTATTATATTTGTTTATATCAAGTTTTTCATCATAACATCTAATGTTACTAAAACATGTCTCGTTGCTACATATTAACACAAATAATCAGCAGATATACAGCTAGATGTTATTTAAGCTATACTTCATACCTAACCACTATAAGTACGAGCTTACGGACCACCATGAGCTGGTCCTCCGCTTGGCCAGGACCAAGCCGAATCGACGGCGTGTCATGTTCCTCGTGTGCTTCAAAGAGATGTCTGCAAAACTGACGGGGTCCAATAAAGCCGATGCCTACTAGGGCAGCGATTACGGTCGAAAGAGTAACCGTGGCCGTAAAATGCAAATGACAAGTAAAGAATACAGGTCGGTTTTATTCAGTAAAAGTTTGACATCCTAAATTACTTATTTTACGTAGGGGAGAGGTGGCATGAAAGGGACGCGTATTGAAAGGGACAAGACGAATATCTTGTTAAATAAGAAACTTCTCGAAACAAGAATATTTTTGTTCTGTGGCAACCCCGAAGCCCAACCATTCGTATCTAACGTCCCGCTTCTATCATTTCAAACATGGCGACGGCGAGCAAGTGTTCGTAATCTTACACAAAAGTAAATTTTTCGTTATTCTGTCGAAATGTTTTGTAAAGTGTTGTAATTAGATAAGTATTGTTTTACCAGTGTTTTCGATCGACTTAGTTATCGACAAATACGAAAACAAAAAGTCAGAAAACTTTTATTAATTGGTAGTAGGTTTTAAAGTCATTTTTATTATTTTTGTGTCATATTTATGAAAGGGACACGAAAAATGGCTATGAATGGGACGTCCCTTTCATAACTGTCCCATTCATAAACAGTACTTTAATTAGCTAATTAGTACACAATCTCTGTAATACCTAGAATCTGGCTAACGAATGACTAGTTTTAAGCTTTTCTTATCATCATGTATTGCAATAAAAAGTATTCTATTTATTTATCTATCTATTTTGTTGATTTTATGGTAATATTTTTGTTATTGTTATTTTTGCAGTATAAATATACCCAGAACACTTATAGAAGTACACAAAATAGAAGAAGTTGTGAATAAAACTGTATATAAGCATTATTATTGTCTTAGTCTCTTTAAATATGTATTAGTTGATGATTAAATATAACCAAGAAACCAAATAAGTTAAGACAATTTATTAAAACTCATATAAAAATTATTAACACTTAAGTTGTTTAAAAAAAAACAATTATAAAACGGTTAATTACTGTTTAATTTCAGTTTCAGTGTTTTCTCTAAATATTTTTAGTGAAAATTATTGGTTATTTTTTTTTGCTAGTAGCATTACTAGTTATAATTTTACGATTAGCACCTAACTGGATTTATGTTAGGATAGCCAGATAACCAAACTTTAAGATTGTTGTTTGTCTGTAACTTAAAAAACTAGATTTTTAAACATTACCAAACTAGTATTAATATATTGTAAAATGATTTTATATGGATATTATGTACTGTCCCTTTCATAAATGAATCCGTCCCTTTCAATACAGCTCATTTATGAAAGGGACAATATCTAAATTTTTTTAAATCGCTAATATGAGTGCCTAAGAATAAGGATATATTCATTATTTACTTTTATTTCATTAGAAGATGAATGAAGGTTTCTCATTCAGGTTCAACCTATTTAAAATATTATATAGAGCGTTCACTAGAGCCACTAGAACAAAAATGTCCCTTTCATGCCACCTCTCCCCTACCTATTGCCAGTGTTTTTGCTCGCGTGGAAATAGGTTTCTCCATACAAACTTTGGAAAAGTTAAATTTCCAAATATTCCTTCTTAGTGCTCGCTTTCGTCGCGTAGATTTCACGCTTCTGGTCTCAGTAGTTTCATTTAGTTTTTCCTCTTAAATTATGTAGATAGATTATGCAGCATTTTGTAATTAAAGTACTAAGTCGTATATTTGTGCAAAACGTAGCATTCCAATTGAACGTATAAAGTTTAAAAAGTGACAAATGGAAAAAAAAAGTGCAAAGCTATTTAAATCTCTGTGCATTGTATATGCAGTCATAGTAAGCTCTTCATTCACAGCACTTGAACCACTATCTGTGACGTCACAGCGTTGCGTCATCGTTTTTCCGTACTCTTTCGCTTTGTCCCGAGACCGGACATTTGATATGCTAATCTAGCTCGACGGTGTTTAGACGCTTTCTCTGTTAAGACATTGTAGTCAGTACACAAAATACAAAATCTTGTTGGAAGTTGAATTTATAATATCTTTTTAGCTGATTTAGCTTCCATTCCAACAATATACGAGATAATATCACCTCAATAATATTTTGAATGCCCATAACAAAACGTTATAAACCGTCTAATGAAAGCGCGACCTAAGAAAAAGAGGTTAAATCCAAAAAATTGGTATGTAGTATTACTAACTAGTAGGAGAATAATCATGTCTTGATTGACACTATTTTTTTTTTTTTTTTTTATTGTTATAAACTAGTGCTTGACTGCGATCCCACCTGATGGTAAGCAGTGATGCAATTGTCGATGGTGAGGCGCACTAGTTTATTAAAAGCCTATTCACTCTAGCCTTGAAGACACCCAAATCATAATCGGACGGAAAAACCGCAGCAGGCAGATTGTTCCAGTCCCTCGATGTACGCGGTATGAAGGACGAGGCGAAACGCTTCACAAATTTTTATATTTCCTACAATTGCGGCTGCATAATGTTTCCAAATAAATTAAAAAAAAAACCTCCAGGTCGCGCTTTCATTAGACGCACTTTATTAAACTTATAAAAATTCTTAATCAAAAAGGTTTTAATAAAACATAGAACCAACATCCTGGCCCATATACGACGAAAAAATTTGAATTGCCATTTGATAAGAGAGAAAAAATAAATTAAAAGTAAAACTTAATGGCATCTTTGTATTTTTAGAATAAGTGGTCAGTACGATTATTGTTAATCTAAAAAGGTTTTAATGTACTTGATAATTCTTCATGTCTTTTTGTATTTTGTTTTTTTATTCGAATTTCATTTTTAAAAATTTAAACCGATGGACCATGAAATCAGTTTATAGCGGGATTTTTTCAAGTCATGTTTAGTTTTGATTTGAAGCAAATTGACGCTCAGTGGATATTGTGTGTTGTGTGTTGTGATAAGTGTAGTTTTGCAATTTATCTGGACAAAAACTATTGCGATTTTGATAGAAATGAGCTTAAAGTTTTATTGTGGGATGTTCTTTCCGTTTCATGTTTAGTAAAGAAATACGAGTAAGTTGACCATTCCTTTTTAAGTTTAACAGCTTTAAGCAAAATTATAGTTGTTTTTCGACCTTTGTATGATAAATAACAATACATTTGGTACCTACCTTTTTTACTGAATACCTTTATAGGTATTCGTAACACTGGAAGACTCATAACAAAACGAAAAGTATCATAAAATAAAACTCACTAAAACTCCTAATTACAGCGAACTTTTGTCCCGAACCCTAATAACATCTACTACTAATTGAGAGCGAGACGAAATCGTCTTTTTCATCCAAGTTGATTTATGTGACAGACAAACTTAAGAACAGAGATAAAACTGTTTTTCAGTTGCAATTTATCAGGAAGAGATTAAAGAGCTTTTAAAACATTTTGATCAAATGAAAGTTGCTTACTCCCATTATTTGTAAACAAACTGCTGCCAGCGGCTCCGCCCGCATGTAGGTAGAAAATAAATATGCTATGTTACCTACTTAGTGACGAAGTATAACAGTGAAAAAAAAAATTGAAATCTTTCGAGTAGTTTTTAAGTTAAATCGTAACATACAAACAAACTACCAAAAAATCTAATCTTTCCTCTTTATAATATTAATTTATAGACACATTTAAAAAACTATATAATTTTTTCGGATGGTTCAAATGGAAAATTATTAGTATTTTAACAAAGACAGAACTGTCTGACTTAAAAATGCTTGCAAATAAATAAATAACAGAATGAACCACTTGCTCACAAGCTGTGCTAATCAAGTGAAGTGATAGGTCAACATCGAGTTGCTCAAGTGCAGCGACCTAAAAGGGTTAATGTGGAAAGCTCATCGCTTTTCATGTTGTGTTCATGCCTACAAACTTCTTATTTAGGTCATTTTATTAGCAGTTTATTATTATTTATGGCTTGTACGGAACCGTCCGAAGGTCACCGACAGAGCCCGAAGAATCGCCAAACTTAAGTGACAGTGAGCAGGGCACATTGTTCATAGAACAGATGGTCAATGGAAATGAAAGGTATACTTAGTTTTACTATATTAATATCTTTTTTTATGCTCCTGCTTTCTCTTCACCATCCTTGGTTGACTGGTAGAAAATGCCTAAGGCATTAAGTCCGCCTTTGTACCATTATGTTGCATGAAGTTTAAATAAATAAATAAAAGGTTTTAGAGTGGCCACCTTATATTGGTAGACGCAGCGTGTGAAGGCTCCCTACAAGGTTGGTCTAGTGAGGGTCACAGGAATCCGTTGGCACAGGACCGGTCGTTGTAGTGACGTTTGGGGAAAGTCTAGACCAGCAGCGGATGTTTTCGGTTGAAATGATGATGATGATGATTATTTATAGCTTATACGAAACCACCAATTAATCGCATGGTAAGTGGTAACTTTAGTCAGGGACTTATAAATGTTTACTGCATCTCAAAATATATTGCAGCTATCAATTCAACCCTTATTCAACCGCAACACTATCCCAAATAATGACCGTCTAAAGTCTCCCTTAATCTGTTCCGTGAGACACTTTATTATATACCAAAATTAATGATATTTGGTTTACAATTGAGTCCAAAGCCAAGATAGCTGCTGGGAAACTCGGCGTTCTGGGAAAGGTCCGGTGGTACTTCACATCAGGACAGCTTCTAATGTTGTACAAAGCGCAGGTCCGATCGTGTGTGTGTGTGATATGGGCTGGAGCTGCGAAATGCCACCTGGCAGCTTTGGACTCAGTGGAATGGCGTGCGTAGAGGCTAATTGGAGATCCAGATCTGGTTAAGACCAATTTACAAAGCCTTGAGCACAGGCGTAGGGTAGCCAGCCTTTCGGTTTTCTACAGGATGCATTTCGGAGGAATTGCATGAACTGATTCCGCCATCCCGCTTTCACCATCGGACAAACCGTCGTACGGCGAGCATTCACCCTTACGTTGTCGAAACCTCTGCGGTCCGGACTAAGCGTTTCGCTTCGTCGTTTATATCGCGGGCATCGAGGGATTGGAACAATTTGCCTGCTGTGGTTTTCCCGTCCGATTATAATTTAGGTGTCTTCAAGGCTAGAGTGAATAGGCTTTTAATAAGCTAGTGCGCCTCACCATCAACGATTGCATCACTGCTTACCATCAGGTGAGATCGCAGTCAAGCACTAGCTTATAACAATTTAAAAAAAAAAGAAAAACAATGACCAAATTATCAGTTTTGCTTACAATTTGATCTAATTGTTGATATATAATTTATGTATTGGAAAAATTTTACACGACTATTTTGATTGCAATGTGTTGTTAGATTGTTCAATTTGTTGGTGGTTTTAAAAATACAGGGCGTCGTATTTAATACAGTATTCTTTTGATAAGGTCTATGTCTATAATATGTATAAGAATAATATTAGGTGTGTAAGCTACGCGGGTGTCACTATTGTATAGACTGTCCAGGGGGCATATATGGAATTTATACCTTCACACAATGCTCCATAGTGTTGAGTTCGTATATACATTAAAATTGTATATAGCTCGTATTAAAATTTCAAAGTATACCCGACTACAACATTTTTTTGTGGTATACTTTCAAGGAGGACACTTCATTTTGCTACACTATAATCTATACCCGTTTTATTAAGTGCCTTTCAATGAACTCAGAGACAGAAAAAGGGATAATTATTTTTATATGGCATGTATTTAAATCGATAGCTGTATATATTCCCTTTTTTCGAACAAAATATTGCTGAGTTAAATCAAAAATACTGACATTTTAAGGAAAGCCATCACCTAATTTACTTTTAGGAACATACTCTAAAAAACAATTTGGGAAGTAGTTTCGCGTTTGGTCACAGTTCTAACCTAACCTAACCTATTTTACCCAGTTCAAAATGTTCGAGTGCAAGTTAGTACTTTTGATAAACAATTCATATTTTTAGGTATGCATTCAGTTAATTAATGGAGTTATCCAGTGTGCTGATTAATTATACAGATGTGCATTTAAAAATATACCTTGAACATATTGCTGAAATGAGGTTTAGGAGCCAGCGATAGCTGCGTTACGTTCGGGTATATTTTATATTAATGGCGCGCAGGTATCCAAATTGAAAATATACCCCAAGTCAATTCGCACCAGTGACGTCTTAAATGTTACGTAAAGGTAGGCTTTATAAGAAGTATTTTCGCTTTCTGGATTTGAAAATATACCCGACGACAACACGGCCTGTGACGTCAGAAACGTTGAGTGAAGGTATAAATTCCATATACGCGTCCAGGGGACTCTGGAGCATACGGTGAAGGTATACCCCATTTACAGTTCGTTTGTTGGCAGCCTTAGAGAAACCATTCACTAAAACTTTTGTATTAATTTGTCTTACTTAGTCACAGTTCATAAACTAAAAGTATATCTATCTACTGTGTAAGTAAACCGTGAAACTGTTCAAGGATAAAAATAATACCTAAAAATAAATGTGCTTTTATAACCAGTCTAGCAGAAATGCGGTTAAGTGCTGAAAATGCCTAAAAGTCTTCGTATATCATACAAACGAGGCCATTGTATAAAAATTTATTGTAATTTCCGAAACATTTATTTTTTCTGATGCCTTTGCTAAAATAGCAGTCTCACATTTCGCTAGGCTGATTGAGTGGTCATTGAAAAAAAAACACAGCTAAAGAAAAAATATGAGAAACGATATCTAAAAGAAGATGATACTTGTGCCGTGAATTTATTCACGGCTATTAAATTTAAAAAAAAATCATGATAAAAGTTTAAGTTTTGAGTAACATAATCAGCCTTCAATACTCGAATCATCGCCATTTTGAGAACAGTAGTGTTGACATTAATTTTATTACATAAAGCAGGCTGGCAGAGTTTGAACTCAGGACCCACAACTCGTAAGCCTGGGCAATTAATACTGAGCAACCATTAGCTCACACTAGTCAGAGCCGATGGCAGCCAGGACTGGGCATCGTTGGAAAGAGTTAGCTACTGTGGCCCTCGCAAAGGGCAACTGAAAGAGCACAGAAAATTCATTTGATGGTTTCCAACGTTTAAAAAAAGGTTTGTCTTCAACCCCAAAATAATCAGAAATGACAATGATAAGTGTATTATGTTACTAACTTCTGTCAATTTTCACTCGCATGAAAGTAGAAAATAAATAGCCTAAGTTACTCAATGAAGATGTAGCTTTCTAATGGTGTAAACATTTTTGAAATCAGTCACGAAGTTTCTAAATTAAATTCTAAAATACAAATTAAATTAAATCTTTCCTCTAAAGTTAAAGTTATTAGTTTAGAATAGAGTATTGCGAGAGCCCTTCCATTAGTGAAGACTTGTTAGCCGCTGATAAACAAAATCAAGAGATTATATTATTAAAAGAGACAAGACAAGTTACTATACTTTGTGGAATCCATTGAAATCCGTAATGAGTTGGAAGATAACGAAGTTTTTATAGCTTTGCTGAAATGAAAACCTTGTTGAAGAAAATATTTACCCAAATGAAGAGCGAAGGAACCATTTGAAGGAGGCCTTCGACGCTGTAAGATAAGCTTGGAGCAGTATGAAACATTATCATGGTTTTTTTTAATCTTCTGATAATGTAATAAATTTTCTTTTGTTTTTACTAAAATAGAAATTTGTTTTTTTCCTGAAACAAGACGAAATGCTACTCTTTAATTTTTTTCTCAAATTAAGATATAAAATTGTTTATTGTAAACAGGTAGACCGGCCTTTTGGTGTACAATAATTTAAAAGGCTGTTGTAAAATTGTTCCATTAAAATAGTGTCTTTACTAAAAAAAGACTTATGCCTCTCTTAAACAATGTGTTTTTTTACTCATCTTTTCTGATACACTCGCACTTTTTCTTTCCAGTGTTGGCGAAATCTGTCGCCAGTTCATCCCACCATCTCCTTCGTGGCCTGCTGCATCCCCGTTTCGCTCAGGGTACGTACTAACTTTATGCTAATTCTGATCCATAATTAGCTGAATATGCAGCAAATTCTTGCCCAGTTGCATTAAGGTTAGATATAATGTTGTGTCCAAAAATAAAAAACATGCAATACAATTTCACTTATCATACCTAACGTTTCTGCGGAATGATATGACCCCTCTGGGAGACTTTTTGACAAAAAGGAAAAGCGATGGATCTTTTATGATACGTTGGCACTAATTTTTTGTTATATTGTTTCAATAGAAAAACCCAGATATCCAAAAAAAATAATTAAACGGTGAGTTAGTTTAGTCGCGATATCACAATAACCAAGTAAAGAGAGTTCTATTTTTTTTTTATTATATTAAACTAGCTTCTACCGGCGGCATCGTTTGCGTAAAAGGAGGTTCCTCCATTAAAAAAATTGCCCCCTTAGGATGTGAATTATAAAAAAATCTTCTATTAGTGCTCGCCTGCGTAATGTGCGTCTTTCGCGGTATGCTGGAAGTGATTAGAAATATGTAAGTATTACCCTTGTACCTATTTTCTGTCTCCTTTTCTTTTATAATTATTTTGTGTGTGTACATACGCCGTTAAATAAATAAATAAATAAAAGGAAAGCTTGCGTAAAAAACTTTTAGTCCCCGTAGTTTCGGCTGTGTGGCATCTGTCAGTCAGTTTCTCCTTTTTGAAGATAATGCACGAAATAGTATCCCCAATAGCTACCAAATATATTTATTGCGTCTTAAAGATATTTTCAAAATTAATAAGGAAGGTATGGTTTACAAAAGCCTCTAGGGCCGAAAAAAGGAAAACAGTTTAGAACAATTTTTACTTAGAATTTCCATAATCTCAGCAATTAACCGTGTTGACAAGTACGGGGAAGACCTTTGTAAACAAAGTGTTTGATGGCCCATTTTCATAAAATTAATTGCTCTGAAAACACTCAAAGGTTATGTACAAGCTATTAAGTTTATCAGATGTTTTCACGGAAAATATGCTTTGTTACGGTCTTTGAATTTATTTTGATTTTAGGCACTCTTTTTTCGTTTCTCACGTTATATCCGTGTACCGTGAGGTGTATTCGAGGCTCAAGTGAATAGGATATTAACAAACAAATGCGTGATACTTAATATCAACGATTCTATCTCTATCAGTTAGGATCGCAGTCAAGCAATCGTTAATAACGTTAAAAAAGGGGTTGGCTTCTGAAAAGAAAACCCGGGGCCATGGAACGAAGGCAAAGAAAGAACTAAGGAGTGGGTTTTAGCCAGTAAAAGTCTGAATCCACCCAAGAGCGGGAGAAGTTATTGTGATAATTTCATAGCTAAAAAAAAATCGTCGAAAACCCCCATGCCAGCCCATTTACGCCAAAACCCTTTGGTTTTAATGGGTTATAGAGAACCTATCCCATTCAAGACTTGGTGCTGAAGATTCACTTCCCTGAAAATACCCATGGCAATGGCTAGGACGAGATTAGATAAAAAAAGACGCATAGTCAGTTCCTATGTAAATAAAAATAGAATCTCGTGACTATCTCCATGACAAATTGATTGGGCCGGTTGAGCATGAAGAAATAACAAACATATTATACACTCACAAAATTGCTCCTTTATAAGATTAGTGTGATTAAATTAGATCAATCTTTCAAGTTCGAGACAGTTAAAACTCAATAAAATATCTGCCTCGACGCCGTGCCTTAAATTAATTACTTCAGTGATTCAGTTTAAACATTATTAACTTTATTTCATTAAAACCGCGTTTTCAAAGTAACCGCTAAAACGGAAAATCGTGAAGTGACTTCTCTCTACACAGCTTTGATTTTGGTGGGTGGGTTTTAGTCAGTAAAAGTCTGACAAGCGCTAATTTCCCACCTAAATAACTTTTATTTTATAAGATATTTTTTTCATGCTTTGTAACATTTACATTAAATTATATACATTATATGTATTATATTTTCAGCTATGCGACCGGTACAGAGTCCCTAACGTCTGTACCACAGGTCTGTACATAAACGCCTTGCTATATACTCGTATATCTCTTTTTATGAACACGTAAAGTATCCTCTCGTCGTAAGACCGGACACACTTGATACATGTCATATACCTACGCGACAGTTTATCACACGCAGCCGTTTACAACCACTGAACGTAATTTACGAGCCACTATTACTGAATATGAGGCAGAGAATCGGTTTGATGGTCCACAAGACCTTTTTGTTCGGTCTGAAGTGACAGAGAAATATTAGCTTTGGCAGGTGTTTCCGTACTTTGGTCTTGTCTATGTAAGTTGAAATTAAAATCCGGCAAAGCGAAGAACATGGCAAAAAAATCACGTTTGTTGGGAGCTCCCTTAAATATTTATTTTATTTTGTTTTTTATTTGTTGCAAAAATACATCATCTGTGAATTTTTTAAGTCTCTAACTATCACGATTCATGCTAGACGGCAGACAGATGAACTGATAGTGGGGTTTTAGTAATAGAGTCCCGTTTTACCTCTTGTTTACAGAATTATAACAAAAAGTACCCTGTTTTGGAATTTAAGAATATCACTTTATAGGCGTTATTTAGAACCCAGTCATTAGCCATTTTTTAGCCATTCATTTAATTAATCGAGTCTGAACACGGTTTATCGATGCAGATTTAATTGAGGTAATTTTCACGGATCGAAGGACGAAAAACGAGCGCAATCTATATTACTGAAGATTTCAGTGCTATCGACCGTGAGTATACACAAGGGATGCCTGGCAGCGTCCGTATCTGTTGATAATCTAAAAAACACAGTCATTCAGCCCATTAATTCATGAATCCCCGACCGGTCCTATGAGACCGCGCTGTTATTGTTTTACTATTGTGTCTCGTTTTGTACCCACAAAACGAGACACAATAGTAAAACAATAACACCTATCACATACCCATGTGATAGGTTAAATTGCACACAGTTCATCATCATCATCATTTCAGCGAAAAGGTATCATTTCAGTAAAATTGCCACAACGACTGGGCATGAGCATCTCCCTTCTATCGGATTGCAACAACCCTTACCACGTAATCGATCTACAGTTATCAACCAAAATTATGGAAGGGCAAATATCTATATCAAGGAGAGTGTATGTTCCTCATTTTTCCGTTGTGTTTGTGTATCTTACACGGTACTCAAAATGATTGTGTATCAGTTTTCCTCAACGCGTTTCGAAGTATTCCTTTAACCGTGTATTACAGCAACATGTGTGACCGATATATTATTATGTAAGTAAGAAATATAGGCACAGAATCACAATTTATTTCTCTGGGAAACGTAACAGAAAAGTTTAATTTCGATTGTAACTTATATCAATATCCCTTGCTATACTTGTAAATTATTGACTTTTTGCGGTCATTTCAAAGAATATCGTTTGACACTATTTGTTAATTTTAACATCGCCAGAATGTTAATTTATGTTAAAATTTATATGCATGAAGTGTGTGGGTATTTTGTAATTTATTTTTTAACACAGTTGCTCGTAAAGCTGATGTAATTCCACCGGTTTTAGATATGTAAAGCGGGTCATAAAAAACGCGTGTGTTATACCAAAGCAAATAGTTAAGTTATAGTCCATACAAATTCCATAACAGCATTATTTGCCATTTCGTGCGCGGCGATTAGTTCGAAATTTGAATAGCCTCATCATTTTATCATTTGTCATATTTTATCATTTTTTGTCATTTCTTGTAATTTTTTGTCACTTTTTGTCAATTCTTATAATTTTTTGTCACTTTTTGACATTTCTTGTAATTTTTTGTCACTTTTTGTCTTTTTTTGGAATTTTTTGTAACTTTTTGTTATTTTTTGTCATTTTTGTCACTTTTTGTCACTTTTTGTCACTTTTTGTCACTTTTTGTCACTTTTTGTCACTTTTTGTCACTTTTTGTCACTTTTTGTCACTTTTTGTCACTTTTTGTCACTTTTTGTCACTTTTTGTCTTTTTTTGTCACTTTTTGTCTTTTTTTGTCACTTTTTGTGATTTATTGTCATTTCAGTCACTTTTTGTGATTTTTTGTCAACTTTTGTGATTTTTTGTGATTTATTGTCAATTCAGTCATTTTTTGTCACTTTTTGTCATTTATTGTTACTTTTCGTCACTTTTTGTCATTTTTTGTCACTTTTTGTCATGTTTTGTCATTTTTTGTCATGTTTTGTCACTTTTTGTGATTTATTGTCTTTTCAGTCATTTTTTGTCACTTTTTGTCATTTTTTGTTACTTTGTGTCATTTTTGTCACTTTTTGTCATTATTTGTGATTTTCTGTCATTTTTTGTCACTTTTTGTAAATTTTTGTCATTTTTTGTCACTTTTTGTCATTTCAGTCATTTTTAGTCATTTTTTGTAATTTTTGTAATTTTGTCATTTTACCAAACAATATTTGCGTTCGATTTCTTTGGCGCCAAACACTAAGATGTTTAATGTTTTTTTTCTGTTTCCTCGCAAATGTGTTAAAAAACGTCGTACGATATACGTGCGTACTGGTTATAACATGCTCGGCTCAGTTACGCCCTCGCCTTCGGCTCGGGCTGAAATTCCGCCTCGCATGTTATAACCATCATTACGCACTAATATCGTAATGTACTATTAACGAGGCATGACACTTCGTTAATGACCATCAAATACAAAATTGCCTTTCCTTCATTTTCAGTTGAAAATAAAACTCGAATAGCCTGCTTTAATTTCCTTTTCATATAAAGCAACGTTTCTGCAATTCAATAACTGAAATGTCAGAATAAAAATTGATCCATCTCTCGAATTTCAATTTTTTTTCACTTGAAGCTTTCGGATGTATGACGTGATTTCACAAAAGCATTTTTGTTCAAATTAACGTGTATTGTCTACAATAAACCCGATTGAATGAACTCCATTGTCCAAATTGAAAAATCTGTTAAGTTGTTTAGCAGGTTCTATTTTTAACCGATTTAAAAAGGGTGGTTTCAAAAAAACTTTTATGTAAAATTAAAACTGTTTTAAAAATACAACCGACTTCAATGTTAAAAAAAGCCGGGCAAGTGCGAGTTCGATCCGGGCACTGAGGGTACCACAAACTTAAATATGAAAAAAAAAGTTAGCAGCGTTGCTGACGCGCGTTTCAAATGCGACTGTACAATGTGTAGGTTTAAAAATGGTCCTCGGATGCAGAAAAGCAACTGAAGGAACATAGGTGTGGTTTTATTCAATAAAAGAATACACCAGCACCACGTTAGAGTAGTATGAGTAGAGTAGGAGAAGTCATTAAGTATATGATTTCCCGCTTTAAAAAAAAACTACATAATATGTAAATAATCTACCTGGTATAAAATGAAGACAGTGCTTGACTATATTTTGATGTTAGAAAAAGATGAATTACCAATATAAAAATATAATCAACAGAACAGAATAAGGTATTATATTATTGAACTGAAATTAAGGTACAGGCTGATATTAATTTTATTGCTAGCAATTGATGCGCAGCTGTGAACCTGCCACACGTTTCATTGAGTATTCAATTGTCAGTTCAATCGACAGCAGGATTTAAATTTCGTAGAAACAAATAGCGAGTCGAAATAATTAATGCAGTGAATAATCTTATGTATACACCGTGTGCCAGACATTGACGCACAAACAAATACTATGAATCCAGTACATGATTCTGAAACCCAATGCTGACTTTTTCGTCGGCTTTTTCCTAAGTTTTATTAAAAAAGTCCTTTTTATTAAAAAATATCTTTACTCTAATCAATCGTCATTATTCGTGAAAAATATGAATTAATAAGGGGGTTCGGGGTTGATTGAAATAACAATTTTATACAGTCTTAATTAAAAGTACGGATTAAAGAAAAACACAGGAATAAGCCGGAAACTGCGTCGATGTCTACACCGACGATACAGTGTATATAAAATGAGAAACTAACTGACATTCAACGCACAGTCGAAATTAGTAATTTCGGCTGTGCGTTGAATGTCAGTCAGTTAGTTCCCAGTAATTTCAAATTACTGGGATTAGGATTGTGAAACCTTGTTGCAAGGTTTCCTTCTGTGGCGTAGGCGAGCACAAAGAAAGGATTTTTGGATATAGTTCCTGGTAGAAGCTAATAAAATTATGATTACAGGTGTACGTAAATAGTATGTAGCAACGGATAAATGAGCTAAAATATTATGTTCAATTCTCTTGTAGGTGAAAGATACCTGAACATACCTCTGTATATATAGTTTAACATTAACTTTATAAGAAACTGACTGCAAATCGAATTCTACTAAATGTTTACTCCAAATTAAAGAATGACTAATAAAGTAAGAGTGGTTAGGTGGTACATGAAAATCTAAACATTACCATACGGACGGAAGCCAAAGGTTTCTGTAGAAATGAATTGAAATTGAAAATCAATATTTGGTCTAAAACTTGTAATATAAAGTTGTTGAGTAGAAACATCGCATTTTATTTATTTATTAAAACTTTGTGCACAAATAAATATTGTACAAAGGCGGACTTAATGGCCATTAGGCATTTTATACCAGTCATAGTTTTCGTAGTTTTATTTAAAAGAATAGTGACCGGTCCCAAGGCTACCTATCGCTACAGTTGCCAAGTCGTCGAGGGACGAGGTTGACGAGGGTACTTTCACATAAATATGTTTCTTATTGTTCGACACTTAGCAATAAAACATATTGTTTTATCAAACAGGGTCGTGACAGAATGGACGCACTAACCCGTGTAAACGAAACACGTGTTTCTGAAAAAAAATTAATGCTAAATTATAATAATACCCACAACTAGTTTCTGCCAGTGGTTTCTCTGCGAGAAATTAGGTTTATTTGTAACAAAGAAACTTTGGAACCCCTTTTTATCTTTTCCCCCTCATAGAGCGAATTATAGAAATTCTGTTTATTCTCAATTTTCTTTTCTAACGAAACCTGCACGGTCCGGACAAAGTGGTTGGCTAAATTGGTGTGCGTAAAATATTTCCCTCACACATTTTTGTGTTAAATCAGAACCTATATTCGATAACTTGCATTGAAACAAAGTTACCATTGTATAATACGGCTTTAAATCCTCTCAACACTATGGGAACAAAGTTTAATTAAGTAGTATAAGTTACTAACTTAGCAGAGAAGTAAGTAGGTACATGAAGCATGTCACAAATGTCGTTCGTTCTTACATTCAGTAGGCCAAGCACGAATATCTAACGAATTCGAATCGAAAATGTATCGACGCCTCGATTCAAAAACAGAGTCTGTCGATAGTAGGCAGCACGAAGCACATTCGAAGCATTATCGAACACTCGATTCAAATTTGAAGGTGACGTCATGCTAATGTAAATAGAGACGCGCCATAGTGAGCAAAATGAACGATTGTTGAATGAATCTTTGCATTCGAAAACTAAATCAAGTTGTTAATATTTTTTTCTCCTTTGATTAAACGTTTTGTTATTATTAAATTTAAATAAAAACTGAATGATTTATAAAGAAGAGATCCAAAGTTAATTATTAGACATAGTAAAGTAGCATTATCTTCAGCAATATAACATAGTTTCGGAGATTTTATTTAAAAAAAATTACGGGTACCGAACGCACCCACTTGACATTTTTGATTTTGACATCCGACGCGTGAGGGCGCCAAGAAGGCTAAGTTTGTTTATGTTTTATGACACGTCCACAACAAAAGTATTTCTGTTTTTTTTTCTATAAATAATTAAGTGCTTATAAGTGAATAATTAATTATGAGAACTATTGAGTGGCATAAACTTTAGTGTGAAGTATTTTAAAGTGCAATGCTATTTCTATTCCAAAAATGGAGATTTGTCTAAACCTTCAGGCGGCCCACGAGGTCGGAATTTTCATACAAATGAAATGGAAGGAAGTAACAAATAAATTCTTCTAATTAACAAATAAAGCTTTTATTTTTATATCTATTTTTAAATTTGGTTTCATTTATGTCCAGTGGGTTAATTCTATTCCTAAGTTTTGCTCTGCGCGTAATTTATCTATAATGATAAAAAAAAACATATTATAAGCAACTTAAATCTTTTTCAATCACATTAGTTCTATAGGTACGCAAATCGTGATTGATATCCATAATTTTCTAGTAAATTTGCCGCCAAAAAATAATACATGGAACTACGTTCATACAGTGGCGGTCTTTGCATTTTAAATTATGTTGAGGCTATTAATAATTGTTCGAATAACTTAACAATAATTTTAAAACACTTATATTCACAAAACTAACTCTAAACAAAACATAAAGGCGGTTAAAACTTTAGTTTTAAACTTTTCGAAACCTTTCTCACCGACTATTTTCAAGTGAAAAATGTTTCGAGCATACTCGTTAGCCAGCCTTCGAGAGTTTACGTTACCGTACGTCAAAACGATGTTCGTGCTATCAAAAATGTCACAATTGTTTATAAGTTTCGAGTTTCGTTTACCATGCCGTTTCGATTTCGATTACCAGAGCGCGCTAAAATCATTCGTGCTGCCATATTTGGTTTCCTTTTATGACCGATAGGGGCGCTGTACAATTCTCATACAAATGTTACTCGATTTCGATACGAATAACTTTTCGCAAATATTCGTGCTTGGGCTACAGACCTTCATTACATTCAAACCCAGAACGACTATAACGTCAGAACTTACTAAAAACCTCTTCCAAGCTGAATTATTATTCTTAATCAAACAAACTTCTCAAGGCACAACCATATAATATATTTGTGTTAGGAATTATAACTTGAGTCATAGATTTAAATCTTTTTAGTGTGTGCTGTTTTTTGAGGTAGGAAATCATGTAATGACTTCTTCCGCTTCGGAGCGGAAGTATCAGACTTCTACTGATTAAAACCCACTCCTCTGTTCCTTCTTCACTTTTCGTTCTAGGACTTCGGAAGGCGTGGACGCCCTAATTACGGTACTAACTCGCCCAACTCCTTGTTGAAAGTCACATCTTTAAAAAAAACTTTTTTGTTATGGACTCGCAACTTTACAACTATCTCACCTGATACTGTCATCAACGTTACTCGCATAGAAGCTGTAACGTAGGTACATCCTGAAAAAAAGTTGTAGGTACATCCTGAAAAAAAGTTTTATATATATATTAAAAGGTTTATTTTCAGAAATTGTTAAGGCTTAAATGCCTCAACGCACCTAAAAGCCGTTTTATGCAATTGTACCAACATTTACGAGTACCTCACCTATAACTTCTAAACGTAGGTACTGTTTATCATAATTATTTATCATTTTTTCTTCAGAAGACATGAAACAGATGGAGCTTAAGTAGTAAATAGAATTGTTGTGCTTGAATATATCTCAAGATTCCTTATCAGATTATTAGTAAAGCATAAGTCTAAATTTTGTTTTGGATCACTATAAATAAGAAGAAAGAAAGAAAGAAAAGAAGAAAACGGATTAATCGGTTTATCTATGTTTGTGTTCTCCAAATTGTGTTTGTTATAAAGTTGATTCAAAATTTTTCATGTAAAAAGATTGGCCACTATTACTTGAACCGAAAAATAGCCGAATAAATTTACATTTGCACTTTTCTAAGATAAAGAGTGATCCTTTGGGGTATTATTTTTATAAGCACAATCTTCTGTGGACCTTTTGAGGAGAGACCATTCCTTTAGAAGGGGGAAAATTCTGTAACATGAATTTATACTTATAATATACTTTGCCCTGAGTGACTGACTGACGGATCAACGCACAGCTTAAACCGTTGATCGTAAAGACCTGAAACTTGGAGGGTATGTTCTTTGTATGACGTAAGCGTCCAATATGAGAGGATTTTTTTCACTTGTGGCCGCTGGCCGCGTGCGGACAGGTGCGCGCGCTCTATGGTGGTTTCATACTAATGTAGGTAAGTATATATCTCGATGGCCGCCGCGACCTGGCCGCTGGCCGCTAGTGCGCTATTGGTCTAAGAGTCACCTTTCAAATTTTGAAAAATGTAGAGGGCATAAGTTTGTATGGGCCAACGTGACTCCTTCTTTTATAAACAACTTGAAATAGGGGGAGGTTATTTTTTTGATAATTTATTTGGTAGAACAACGTTTGCTAGGTCAGATTTACGCTAAGATTTTGACAATTACTTTACTAAATAAAAACCAATCATATTTAATTAAACTAGTGTTATTTGGAACCTCCGTCGGTCGTATATTACACAGATTAGGACACTATACTATGCCCACGGTTTGACCTAAACAATCAGTTTTCATAACCGAAATACGCCTGAGTTATGGAAAGACGAATGACATACAGCATCCGTTCATGGAGTGTGTCCGGTCAAAAATACTGATGGACAACTTGATTGAGAATCCAAACGTTTTGGACATTTTTCCAGATGAAATATGTTTATGAGACCCGTCAGACCTTTGATCCATTACACACAGTTTGATAAATTAGAGACAGTTTTCATATCTATTTTGACTTGTTCAATAATTACTGCAAAATTCACGAGTGCACGCGAGTTGGCTTCTTCCGATTTTACGAGTACCTACCTTTCCTATCTTTGTAATTTTATACACCAGTCTAAAACAAGGAGCGTCTATGTATGTGTTTATGTTCCGGTCCATTCTCAAGCCGCTATGCATAATGAACGGCTAATCACCGGCGAGTATTCCGGTTCACCTCCAGCTCGCCTCACCGGTTGCTACTAGTTAGTTAACGTTAACAAGGAAATGCTGATATGTATTTAATTTACCGGAAATATTCTTTTTTTAGAAGCATATCCGTTCAAAATTTGTAATAAAATTCTGATTTTGTAATATACTTGTCATAATATTATATTTAGTACATAACATATTTTTGTAACAGTAACTAGATACACCTTTAATCATGACAGTTGATTATTATCAGCAAACCAACTAGTGCATGAAAAAGATTTATTATTTCAGCCGAAAAAAATTCACTGTTGAACATAAGCATGACCAAGTGACGCCACCCACCATCAAGTGACGCCATAATGAGTGATGCTGTGCGTCTCGCATCTGTCGCAATCCATCGGATTCTCGCAACCCTTACCAGGTCATGGATCGGTTCTCCTTGTATGAGGCCTTCCAAAGCTGCGTGAAAAAGATTATAATCTCCTTTTACAAAATAAGTAAAAAATACTCAAATGTATAAATAAGTAAAGCCACTTTACAATATTATTACTTTGTGAAAATATAAAATAGATACGAGTATATCACTAAGACTTTAGTGGTCTTTCTCGTAGCTCTCGTAATGTAGTATCATATTATGAGCATAAACAGCTGACTTTTTTTTTCTCCCCTTTTAGAGACCTAAATAAAAATAGCAGTATAACATTTATTTAATCCCTCATTAATTTAATTATTGGTGATATATACATTACACTTTTCCTTTACATTAAACCTGAAATAAATCAAAATGATTAATTAATGTTTCTCAATTTTAGAACTGATAATTTTTAGATATTAAATCGAAACAATAAACTGAGTGGACCACTAAGTATTTCTAAATATGCAAACTTTTCAACGAACTTCTGGATAAATTAATACCATTAACATAATATATTTGCGAATGGACTGAACAAAACTAAATGAATGTGCGTGCAAACAGAAACCAGATAGAATTTAATGGGTTAAATAATTAAATAAATATCTGGGTTCCCACAGAACTACTATTAGTAATACTATTGTTGATTTAACAATGATAGATAAGTCAGAAAGAAAACGTCACAGGTAACAGTGGAGACCTCTGATACACGCGCTTTCAATCATTTTGGTCATATTAAACTGTCCAGCGTACAACACGGTCACATTGAAAAATAGACAATGTGAACAATGCAACCATGTAGCTTGCAGCGATAACCACGCATCGTTCGTTACAGTAACAATAGTGTGAGCCGTGTTATGTGGCACACGTTGCATTGCCGCGAAACAAACACAACACTATTTATAACACTGTTTCCGTAAAAATCCATCACATCGTTCGATAACAAATTTTAGATTCTGCCTTTCAATGTCAGAATAATTATAATGCTTATCGAAGTCTTGTGTATCGAAGGGAAGGGTGATACCTTCTTGAATAAATTAAAAAATGGAACGGATATTTTATGCAATTTTATCAGGAAACTTAATCATACATATAAGTTCCTGCACTAGTGCTTCATGAATCCAGATTCATGACGAAGAAACGACCGGGCGTCACTACTGTGTGGACCGGCCGGAGGATACGGTGGAGAACATAGTAGAGGTTTGCCTCGCTTGGGTGGAGCATCCCGCCGTGGCCTCGTCAGGGCGACTGGCAGCAACGATCTCTCGCACCTCAACAAGATGTCAGCAAATTGTAGTGGCTTAACAGGGTAGAAGCCTACTGGACCCACGGTTTATGAGAAAGCTAAAAAGAAACAGGACTGGGTTTCAGTCAGTAAAAGTCAAAAACGCCCTCCAGCTTCGCCCAGAGTAGGAGAAGTCGTTAAATAATTTCCCACCAAAAAAAACATACCTACATTTTAAAATAGGACCTTTATCTGTTATTTACCTATATACTGGAATGTGTGCTTTACGTGTAGCAGATAAAGCTCATTTTACAAGGAGAGTGCCAACAAGATCTCGATTGAAGTCTAGATTAGGTCAGCTGAACAACGGGCTGCTCTGATGAAAGCTATTGGAAGGGTAGGCTTTACGCCGCCGCATTATTGATGAATGTAATCAAGCAACCGTCAGAATAAGGGATGTCATTGGATCGGTAGTTTGCAAAGTAAGAGAACTAGATGCAAATCTCTTTCCGTTTCAACAACCAAAACTTTTTAGTTTTGTTGATCCAATGTGTGCTACGATATTCACAATCATAATCAACTCGCCCACGGCGACTTTTTGTAGCGCTGCTGACGCGCGTTTCGTGAACGCACGACAGCGTCTACTAAAGCGATTTAGTCGCATTTGCAACGCGCTACAGCATCGCGATTGTAGTATAGCAAATACGCGACCATATTAGATGGCATCCGGGAGAGGACAGAGGGAAAAAGGCACGTGAATGAATAAAGAAAAATAAAAAGGTGACTGAGAATTGTGCCGTGGACGAGGACAAACAGTTAGCGACTGCATAGTGTATGAATTGATGCGAACTTGCAACAGCAGAGTTACTGTATCGCTACAAAAAATCAAGTTAAACCATTAAATACCCTCAGAATTTAATAGTTTAATGACTGGAACGGTATTGATAGAATTCTAGTAGCGGTCATTAGCGTTTTATGAAACATTGACTTGCTAAAATAGTTTTCCATTTGTGATTTATTGTAACCCAAACCAAATTGCAGATATAAATTCAACATGTTCAATAGAACCAGAAACGTCCTAGTTAATTCTCCGATAAATCTTATTTCTGGCACTTTTAGATACATTGTCACTTTGCACAGAAACCTCAATGCTAAAACCTTTTGACGTGACAACGTCTTAAATTAGGTTGCGGCTGGGAGTCACTTATGAAAAAGTGTAACGCTCGGTAACGTTACGATGAGTCACCGAACGAGAGAGAGGCCCGCCGAATGCCTTGCGTCTCTCTCCCACTCAACTATGATCGGTCTGCCGCGCGCGCAGCACTAGAGAATTAGGCGCATTGAATCGGCACATGCTTGTGTCTCTGTCTTTGTCTTTTTCGAACTCTTTATATTCATATCAATAAATATTCTACCGAGAAAAAGACGTTGTCACGTAAAATCTTCGCCCGTAAAAACGACTTTACAGGCAACCATTTTTTTTGGATTGGATTTGAGTTGTGACAGCACATGTCACTGCTATTGTACATTGTTTCATTTATAATATACTTACTTATGTACATTTTTTGGCTCTATTTTACTGGATTTATTTTTGCGATTAGTGAATGAAAAACTGTTTTTTTATCTGCGTCGACTGTTTTTACAACAGTAGACGTCTTTTAGCGGAAATGATACGATTGCGGAACTTGAAGAATACCTTATTATTCGGTACTAATGAGGTAGTTTTTGTTGTTATATCTTTATTAATATACCTAGATATTCTAAACTTCCCTCATGTTCTCGAACTCGAAACATTTAGAATGGTTTATGTTAAGTAATAGCCGATTCGACTCACCACACAGGGCTGCATTTTGATTTGTGCCATTTCCATCACGATAGAAGTATAATTAATATATATACAACCTAAAACAGGTTTATCATTGTGAGGAAAAATAAAGAATTTATTATTGTTAATGCTGAATGAAAGTGACACAGAAGTTGGTAGAACAGCATCTGCTAAATCGTAATGTAGTGTTGGTCAAACTGGGCAACGTGATGCATCCAAAACATGACCCAGTTGGTATTCTGATGTCTCGTACTCAAGTTAAATATTATTTTGATTTCTAAGCTTCAAGACATAAAGTTTAATATTGCTTGATTTAACTATCGTATACTTCGTACGGCGATATTTGCTGAACACTGCCAAATAGCGTTTTATTCAAACATTGACTGCGGCGTGAGCTTGTGCCTTATGCCTTGAATATTTATCCGACACTCGAAATCGTAAATTGATGAAAATATTTCGAACAGTTTTAAAGTTTCCGTAAAAATTCAGTAGTTTTCTAGTAGAGCTTTTATTCAGAGTGATGGGAAGAAAAGGTTCAAATAAAGTAAGTGGCACAGGCAGGATTTATTTGAAGAAGTTGATATCCAAACAATAAAAATATTAGATTTTTTGTTCCAAAATATTTAATATTTTCAATCATAAATCATAATAATTTGAAAAATTAATTACCCAAATCTCTTTGACAGTAGAATTTATCAACTTGTCAATTTTATCGCTCACTCTCTTTCTCTGTGATCTGTCTCTTTATATTCCGGTCAATTTAGACATCCAAGGTTACAATAATTCGCACTTGGCTGAAAATTGGTAGGATTGTTCAATACACTATTATAAAGGAAATGTGAAAAGTCCTCATCGATCCGGCACGTGCAAAAAAAAATACACGTGGTCAAAGGTCACAAAAATGGGTTTTTCGCGATTTTCAGCAAAATGGTAAGTTTTATCATAAAATTAGCTCAGACAAAAATTGTAGATCGGACAATTATCTATAAAAATGTCTTACTACTTTTTTTCCTAAGAGCCACCGATTTTGAGATATAGCGATTCAAAAAGTTGAAACAGTAGCAAGCGCAACCTGAGAAAAAGAGGTTGAATCCAAAAATTTTGTATGTGGTATTACTAACAAGTAGTTGTGAAGTGTCAAGACATGATTCTTCATGTCTTGACACTTCACAACTTTTTTTATTTCGGACAATTGTGGCTGAATAATGAGGCCCATTAAATCAAAAACTCCAGGTCGTTCTATCATTAGACGCAGTCTAATAGCATTGAATGTATTCGGCATAGTAAAATAAAGCAGGTGTACGACCCTAGCCACGCAGACAATTGAATGGGAGGCAGATGTTGCTGAAGGTTACACTGGCGTAGAAGATAAGGGAATGGGTTTTTTTTTACCCCAAATTTTCATATTTTATATGTGTTAGTCACACTGACCGATAGAACGATATTTTTGCTTGTATTACGGCTTCAGTGGTGTACGAGTATATACGTGGTGTACTTATTCATATTTTGACGATTACAACTCTTTCAATATTTTGAATCGTTATATCTCAAAATCGGTGGCTCTTAGGAAAAAAGTATTTAGACATATTTATAGATAATTGTCTGATCTATAATTTTTATTATAAAACTTACCATTTTGCTTAATAACGCGAAAAACCCATTTTTGTGACCTTTGACCGCGTGTATATTTTTTTGCACGTGCCGGATCGATGAGGACTTTTCACATTACCTTTATAATAGAGTATTGAACAAACCTACCAATTTTCAGCCAAGTGCGAATTATTGTAACCTCACCCCAATTAATTAGTCTATTTTGACCGGACTATTAGTCTTTGTTTCCTAATATCGTTCTGTGATTATAGCCGGAACGTAGTATTGGCAAAAAATAAGATTATTAGATATTGGATTAACGATTAAAAAGCAAAGTATGGTTGACGATTAATTAATCGTAAACAAAATTTTTGTAATTTTGATTGTTAGTCGTTATCAAATAATAAAAAGTCACGATTAAAAAATATGTTGCCGTTCAAACCCATTTTAGAGACAATAGAACGGGTTTAGCATATATTTTTTGGATTGGAATATTATAACAATAATCACAGGAATTAGAATGATTGAAATAAACGTTAGTTAATTTTTAACTTTTAGTAGATTTGAAACAAATCGTCTGACATTTGGGCCAATCGATCTAATCACATGAATGACTAACTATTATTTCCTTAAACCTACATGGCATCATTATTTTAATAACGATCAAATTTAACCCTATTAAAATTAATCAAATTCAGTTATTGATTAAAAAAGACAATCGATTACCGTCAGCACTGCTGGACTGACATGATAAGGTATTTACCCTCGTCATGGAAGCCACAATCGCGTTTTATTAATTGACCGGACAGCTCGCCATTGTGTGACTGACAGATTCAATAGTGGAAATGAATGAGGTTTTCCTCACGCAGTAAATGTGATTAGATTACTAGATAGAATGGCAAAGAAATTGCGTGTAGTGTTTGACCTAATTTTGTGTATTCTTTTAATGATTGGGAAGATTTTCTTTTCTTATATAATGTTAATTTTCTTTTCTTACTCATAAAAAAAGTTAATTAACAAAGGGTCTAATTATTGTTTTTATTAAGCTACTCTGTTGACAGATATTTTGCGATAAACAGAATCCAAATCACTTAACCCGCCGTAGGCAAGGGCTTGCGCTCGGTGAGCAATGGGTAGTTTGCCATCCGACCATCCGGTAATCGTTTGGACCGAAAACAAGCCGTCGACGGTGCACAATACTGAAGTAATTCCTGGAGCAATGATTTTTTTTAAACTAAAGAAAGAAAAAAAAATACTATTGCCATCAGGCGTCGACGCCAGTCTTTTATTATAGCTACCTAAACAGCGTCTTACATCCAGGAAAACTTTATTACCATAAAAAAGCGATAGCATTAAAAATGCTGTTGAGGTTCTAAAAACTTTTTACTAAATGGCCACCATGGTTCAAGTTACTTTAGGGAATTTAGCTTTTAAAAAGCTCCTCAACCTTTAAAAGAAGCTGTTAAATAAAACCAGTGGCTGTTAAATTGACCGCACCATTTTATCAAAGTCAACAGAGATTTTCTCTCATAAAAGTGAGCATGCGGAGAGACAAAAGAGAAAGCACTCTATCTTGAAAGAACTGAACAATAACTTTTCGCTGCCAATAGTCCAGTCAAAATAGACTAAATTATTATTCAAGTTTGCATTAATTCCCAACAAGCTGGATTTTTGTGCAGGCCTTGAATACGTCATTACGAATGATATGTCAAAAGTCCCCATCGATCCCGCTTGTGCGTTGTTTTTTATTCGAGGTCAAAGGTCACAAATTAGCGTTTTTTGCGTATATCTCTGAAACAACGAGAGCTATCGAAAAATAGTTCAGGCAAAGTTTGTAGATCGTAAAATTGCCTACAAAAAAGATTTAGCACTTTTTCTTCTACGATGCACTGTTCTCGAATTATGGCTATTTTAAACATAGAAAATACGAATATGCACTCATGCTAAGGGATGATGGGTTCGTAGAATATTTGAAGGACAAACCATCTGTAACGATACATAAACAGTGTCGTAAAGCATACACCCGGAAGACCAGCATCGCTGCAGCTAAAAGACAGCGTGAGGCGGAGATAGCTACCACATCTGGGATTAGTCCTCCTCGTACTAGCACGAGGTAATGAATCGTCTTTTTGACGAAATACTGTTTGTTCTGTGGCAATGAAGCAAATAAAACGGCTGAAATAAAAAAAAAGCGCAGCATCATGGACCAAGAGTGTCCTAAACTTTCAACCCTTGACTTCAAGAAAACCATCTTTAAAGAAGCTCAGACTCGTTCTCATGAGCTAGCAAGTAGTGTCATTGCTAGAACGTAAAATTGTCTACAAAAAAGATATGGACACTTTTCTTCTATAAAGCATCGCTTTCGAGATATCGTTACTTTAGACCGCAGGAAAGTCGTATTTTAAGTGTAACAATCACTGTAGTACTTAGCCTCAGCAGAAACTAAGTCATATTCATACCGAATGCGGACAATGACACTACTTGCTAGCTCATGAGAACGAGTCTGAGCTTCCTTAAAGATGGTTTTCTTGAAGTCAAGGGTTGAAAGTTTAGGACACTCTTGGTCGAAGATGCTACGCTTTTTTTTATTTCAGCCGTTTTATCTGCTTCATTGCTACAGAACAAACAGTATTTTGTCAAAAAGACGATTCATTACCTCGTGCTAGTACGAGGAGGACTAATCCCAGATGTGGCAGCTATCTCCGCCTCACGCTGTCTTTTAGCAGCAGCGATGCTGCTCTTCCGGGTGTATGCTTTACGACACTGCTTATGTATCGTTACAGATGGTTTGTCCTTCAAATATTCATCGAACCCATCATCCCTTAGCATGAGTGCATATTCGTATTTTCTATGTTTAAAATAGCCATAATTCGAGAACAGTGCATCGTAGAAGAAAAAATCTTGGATCTTTTTGTAGACTATTTTACGATCTTCAAACTTTGCCTGAACCATTTTTTGATAGCTCTCGTTGTTTCAGGGATATACGCAAAAAATGCTAATTTGTGACCTTTGACCTCGAATAAAAAACAACGCACAAGCGGGATCGATGGGGACTTTTGACATAACATTCGTAATGACGTATTTAAGGCCTGCACAAAAATCCAGCTTGTTGGGAATTAATGCAAACTAGAATGTCTATTTTGACTGGACTACAATGTCTAGTAGTAATACCTGTTGATGTTGTATTAAAAAAAGAACCTAAATCTAAATAGGTATTTTGTATGGTGGTAACCAATCCAAAATACCTATTGGTGCTCAAACGGGAATAGCTTGGGTGCCAAAAAATTTGGTGCCGAAACAGGAATACCTACTTCCGATTTTTACGTCACAGTACCTTAATCTTGAAATCGACCTCGTGCCGCGTGGCAAGTTGACGTGACGTGGATGTTTGCGTTAAAAATCCACGTTACAAGAAAATAACAAAAAAAAACACGTGATATACGTACCAGTTTTAACACTCTAATAACGTGTGACTACGGCTTTTCTTTTTGTTCTGCTCGTGTTTCTCTATTATTTATTTCATCATCCTATAATCTTGTTTCATACTTTTCCAGCGCCCTTATTATAAGCGCTCGGATTTTAGTTATTAAAAAGTCAAACTTTTTGTTAAATTTTCAGGATTTTATCATCCTAGTATAGTCCTTTCAGCCTGATCTCCGAACCCAAATTTGCTCAACTCGCACTTAAAACAACTACTCCGCGAATTAAATTACGTAGCATCATATTATGTCCACTCAAATATGAGGTCATTCGGTTCATAACATCCATCAACAATTTATCTATCAATAATGTTACATTGTTCTGTTAACAATTGCATTTTGCGGTCACTATTTATAGTCCTAATTAATGTTATGCTGTGAGTATTAAATTAGATCAACACTATTTGAGTATTTGACTGATTCGCAATATAATAAAATTAATATTTGAATTCCTGCTATTTGGGATAGCATTTAACTATTTGCGTTAGATTCTAATTTTGCAATTAGTAGGAATGTGGCTTACCATTAGTGTGCTTGTTGGTATTTGAAAATGAAACATACTTTGTTCAGTTTACTTTTAAAAACTTTGCAAACTAAGAGGATTTAGTTCTCTCGACTCTGACTCAAGTCTAGTTTCCTGCAGCGGGCGTCGCAACTAGTCGCAAGCTAAGATAAATTTTATGGACTTCTAGTTACGCTACATAAAACCTTTAGAAATGTTGATGTTTGTAGTAAATAGTTAATTGTTTGTAGCTTGATGTTTTAACAAGTAAAGTAATTAGTGAACGTTTTGGATATTGAAATATGGTGATAATCAAAAAAAAAATTTGTTTTTCGTGACGTTATTATAATGTACTCTGCTTCTGTCTTAAATCATTCACTACTTGTTCACGTAGGTACTTAATAACAGCATTAAGAAATGGGATCGCTCAAATACTAGGCTAGGCCTGGAATTCAATAGGTATCGCCATCGACACGCTGAGAAGTCGTTTACAGCATGCACATTAAAATCTATACTAATATTGTGAAGATTTTTTATTGAGTTTGTTTATTTGTTTGAACAGCTCAATAGAGCTAACTGACTGTAAAGTCCAATTATTGAGAAAAGTCGTAGGCTATGTAACATCAAGCTACGGTGAAAAAAAGTTAGCACTAATCAAAAACGCGGGTAACTAGCTTGTGTCATAATTTCAGTCAAAAGATAACCAATGTAAGACATAGGTCTCCCCAACTGTCCCACAAAAGACCGATGACCTAGTGACGCTGCATCTATCTAAAAGCCTATATTTACTTCTTATAGGAGTTTATCTAAAAATTTATATTTATTCCTAAAAACACATATTAAAAAAGAAACGACAACTAGAAAATACCATGTACCAAGAATCGGGAAGGTATTAGCGAGTGAACAGATTGTTTTGCTAAAACAAACTTGCTGTTGTATAATGCAAGCCTTAAAACTTTGAGAGTTTCATCTGGATTTTCAAAAGCATAGCTAGTCCAGTCTGTAGTGCTCTGGGGATTTTAAAACGACACAGCTCTCGACCGGGCAACGATAACATGGAAAAAGGTTTGCAAGCTTTTAAAAAGTTGACTGTTTTAAGCTGTTTTTCCGAGTCTTTTTAATATTTGTACAGATTTTATAACAACATATTAGTAACAGTAGAAGTATACACTTTAATACATTATAATACAATCTCATCAAAAACATTACACACATAAATTGTACGATTTCGAGCAATGGTTAGCTCGCCGTCCGGCCGTCCGGTGTTTGACTAGACCAAGCACCACGCATTCAAAAAGATGTCAGCAAACCGTAGGCACCTAGCAGCACCGATGCCCATTAGGGTCGGGAGGATTTTCTGATAAGGAAGCCCGTAGCCTTAGAATGCAAAGGGCTATTAAAAGAAGCTGGTGTTGTTTTAGTGAGTAAAAAACTAAGACACCTTTCCGCTCCACCCAGAGCAGGAAAGATCATTGGATATTGTAAGTACATACTTGTTCAAACAATATAAGTTAGAATATTAATGTACAGGCTAAGGTAGCTTGTGAAGCTATTAAACATCAGTCGACCCGTTGGCTCCCTTCTTAATGTCTCAAATATTCTCCCATTAATTATGTACATAGTAGGTAATGTCTTATCCTTTGAGGGATACCCCCATTATTAAATTATGGTTTACCGTTTTAGTAGTACGTTATAATTTAATACAATATTTTGGATGTCAATACATAACCTGAACTAAGGACAATCAACGTTGCCGATATAATCCAAAGAATCGCTCAATTAAAGTGGCAGTAAGCAGGACATAATTATTGCTCGTAAAAAGATCGGTAGATGGGGATGAAAGTTTTTAGATTGAGAGCCACGTTGCGGAAGAAGCAACGTTCGGAGGCCTCCCGTATGGTAAACCGATGACCTGGTGAGAGTCGCAGGAATGCGATGGCTGCGAGACGCATAGGGCCGTTATTACGGTGACACTTGGAGGAGGCCTATGACCAACAGTGGACGTCCTTTGGCTAGAATGATGATTATAATGATTGAGATACCTCGAACTACGAGTAAGTCGCGTACATTCACTTTGTCTTCCCCTTGCACTGCGCACTGACGTTAAGTGTTAATTAGCTAAAATTTATGTTAACATTAAGTTGCCCAAAGTTACAAACATCTAGTTTTGAATGCTATTCCGCAGCGAGTGTCATCTCTTTGATCTCCACTACCTCGAGCAACTCAGAGCCATTCACACTCGCAGCATTGACAC
Source organism: Mythimna separata (assembly GCA_030763345.1). NCBI lineage: Eukaryota > Metazoa > Arthropoda > Insecta > Lepidoptera > Noctuidae > Mythimna > Mythimna separata. Next base: position 1,757,352 of record JAKKIA010000036.1, on the reverse strand, counting down.
GTGACACACATTGCACCAAGTGAATGTTTGAAATTACTATAAATAAAGTTACAATATATGCTCGTACACAGAACTTATAAAGGAAAGTTATATGTTCTGTGTGCTCGTATATATTATAATTCACTCAATTTTGGCTAAAACTGCTTGTGTTGACATACATTTTTCTTTATTATTGACAAGTTTGCGTTTAATGGCTACCTTACCTGATAGAAAGCGACGATGCGCTCGAAGATGGAGCGCGCTTACCCAGAACTAAACATATTCACTTTTAACTTAAAGATCCCCAGGTGTAGCCTTCAGGGAACACAGGCTGGCAGGGAATACTACTTCTAAGCTGTGCACTCTTAGATTTGTATATGTCGTAGGATAATTCGATACTTCGAATCTTCGCGAAAATCCTAGGGGTTTTGCGAAAACGCGGATAATTAGACATAGGCGAAAAATTATCAAATCTTACTGGACAAAGTCAGGATTTTTGCGAAAATACTCGTTACTATAGTAAGATTTGATGTGCTCAACACTGATTGGCTACAATTTTGCTGGCTGACTTCTAATTGGTTCCTAGTTTGCCGATGATTAACTTCAAGTATTGTATCATAGAGATAACAAACAAAACACCGCTAAACCAATCTCGAAAGCATTGTTTTTGTTGAGTGGTTGACTAAGACTTTTATGATATATGACACTATGTACATCCGTGTAGCACTTTTATTTACCACTTTATTTAAGTCCAAGTAGGTACACTATTTACGATAAAAAACAAAACACTTCTGCAATTTAACTCAGACACAAACGTAAACAAATAACGTGCGGCAACAAATGATTGACATTTAAGACGTCAACCAATCAGAGACGATCTCTTATTGAACGCGCTGACCGACCAATCAGCGTTCTTATTTCATAACAGCCAGCGTTTCGTTTCGCAATATTGCTATAATAACGAGTATTTTTGCAAAAATCCTGACTTTGTCCAGTAAGATTTGATAATTTTTCGCTTATGTCTAATTATCCGCGTTTTCGCAAAACCCCTAGGATTTTCGCGAAGATTCGAAGTATCAAATTATCCTGCGACATATACATACATTAAATGATTTACGTAAAGAAGTGAGTAATAAAGCTATATGTTGACACTTTCCTTATAAGCGTGACACCAGACTTTACGTCTTGTCACTCATTTCGGATGTTATTAGTTTTACGCAATTATTCCGTCTATTTTTAAGTTTTAAGCTTTAGATTATATCTACATGTTTTGTTTCTCCACTGTGTGTTTATATGCTTGTTGGCCAAATAAATAATTTTCTTTCTTTCTTTCTATTATGATAAAAGTAGGTAGAGTTTTTAAGACAAATTGATTTGTAAAGCCAAATTTTATATATGACCTGATGCATGTTATTTACCTTTGCTTATTTTAGAAGTTCAACGCAGAAGTTTGGATTAAAAATATCTTAAATTTATGAATATATTCATCGAAGTTTATTCAGAGTTTGCGAGCGTCGCTGCGATCTGTATGCATTATTCACATAATACATAATCTTTCCTCTGTAGCCTCTTATAGCTTACTTGAATTTGCTCAAAGTAGACAATTTTTTTTGGGCCCCCTGTTAAACGGTAACGTTTATTAATGATATTGCACATGAAAAAAGTGTTCATCTTGTTATAATTAACTGACCAAAAATTATATCGATACGTAACCGGAATAATGAAATAATAGTAAAATAGTATTACGGCAAAAAATGCTTGTTAGGAGCGTTTTTAGGTTTATTTTCAAAATCACCGTGGAACAAAACGTAATTAATAGCCCGTTGCAGATACTCTGTGGTCCAGTTTCCACACCCAGCAGCAGCCTTCAACCTTCCAGAGTTGGATGATTTTCCTCAATTGTCATTCCAGGACCTAACTCTATTTTCTCTAGGAATTTATCAAATCAAACAATCTCGTTCATACTATGGAGAGCATGTCAGGGCCTCCGGACAATTTAAAATCGAGGTACCTGTCCATGATTAAGGTCCAAATAATTATCTCCTACAAGATAGGATACAATCAAGGCACACAAGTAGGAAAACTTATTATATTTATATATTAGTTGACACCACTCCATCAATTACTAACAATAGAGCTGCTCTTGCTGGATACTGTTGTAATTGTTAAGTGGGCAGACGCGCTGTTGGTTCCTGTGCACATGTGATGTGTATAGTGTGGTACTTATCTTGGGCACGGCGTCAAGGTGAGGACGAGCCACCTGCATCTTTTTAGGGTTACGTACCTCAAAAAGAAAAAACGGAACCCTTATAGGATCACTTTGTTGTCCGTCTGTCTGTCTGTCTGTCTGTCTGTCAAGACCCTTTATCTCGAGAACGCGTAAAGGTATCAAGTTGAAATTAAAACTATATACTCAAGTCCGCATTCCCTTGAAACTGTGTAAATATCAAACTTGTAAGTTGACGGGAAAAGAAGATACGCCCGTTTATGTTGTAAAAAAACGTACATTTCGACACTGTCAAAGGAATCAAAATTCATAAGGTATTTCCCGTTGACCGAGAATCTTGAAATTATGGTACGAAGCATGGTAATTTTAGCACAAATATAGAATAAAGTCTGAAAACTGAAAATGTGTATTTACGTCACAAGATTTTTTTTTGAAAAATCTTCAAGACTCGATTCGAGAATTGAATGGTTTTCATAGATAAGTTAGTACGGAACCCTCAGTGTGCGAGTTCGACTCGTACTTGCCCGGTTTTTTAGATGAAATACTGCTTTTAAGAGATAAACAGTAATAATATTTCTTGTGATGTACCTATAATGTGTTTTTTTTCCCAAACAGCTTATAACACATCACCTTATTATTTTAGATTTACAGTATTGGCCGGCAAAAACCGCGCTATTTCGAAATGAATCTCATCATCTAATCCATTTTCATGAATAAGTCTATCAAGTCGTGTAAATCACATCAAAATCTGTCACGTAGTACAGACGTGACTTTGTTTTATACTATATATTATTGAAAAGTGCAGTATTTTGACTTAAAATACCAAGGAGACCTATCCACTCATAAGACAATAGCTCTTGTGAGATTTTAAGTTATTATGAGAGTCATGTTTTGACTGTCGTATTTCACTGTATTCCGGTTTCATAAAGTTTTGCTAATATTACCACTGTAATCTATAGATTATAAACAATAAACTAACGTGCATTTCATTGCTATACGCCACAATTTGTAGTGGGCCTATTCCCCAAACAAAAGAAATTGTCTCCTTTCATCTTTAAAATAGATGTTTGTTTATTTAGTTCCATTTTTGGACTCCCAATGGAACCAAATTGGAATGTGACGTGTTCCAATCCGATTAACTCTCAATGTACTAAATGTACATAAGTAACATGAATACCTGTTACGAAACAATGAACGGCATTAACACTTCTAACTAAGCGTAGATTGTAAACTAGAATATACATTTAAACTTCATTTTCAAACTAACATGAAAGTGCTTGAATAATAAACTAGTAGTCGTCAGGCAGGGAAAAATTGAAAAAAAACACCTTTGAAATCTTAATAAAATGAATTGCAAACCACTTTATTCATGGCAACTCGTTTCAGTCAATAAAAGTCTGAAACTCCTTCTCACTCCGCTCAGAGCAGGAGATATTATTTGATGATTTCCCATGTAAGGGACCTTAGTTGTTTTTTGTCCCAGAGCTGTTGGACACCTAGCTACGCCACAGATGATATAACAGCATAATTATTTTCTTTTTTATTTTATCAAAAATATTTTATTGTCAGTGGCCAAGTATTAAATATGTCATTTTAGAAAGCTTTGAAATCCAAAATACCGCTGAACGAGGGAAACTTTAGCATAATTTTAACTTTTTACCGGCAAAATGTGGTCTGCGGTCATGCGGTCCCTTTAAAGAGAGCCGCTTATCTATTTAAACCATGTGGATAAAAGGTTTCTATATAATAGAAGCGACAAGAATTATGTAACCAAGATTTATGTAACTTATGATATGGTTTAAAAAAGTGTCCATGGAGTTTCTTGCACGTTCTTCTCCATAGAGATCTACGCTTTGAATCGTGCAATTTCGTTTCACTTTTTTTTTGACTGATCGTCGTTTTGGTAATTTAAAAGTGCCTGTAAATGGTCTATTTGAAATAAACGTGTTTCTGTTTCTGTTTTAATAACCTACTAGTATCAGAAATCCTGCCAAATTTATTATACGCTTTTGCATGGTAGAAATGGTAAATACAGGTTAAAAAAAAAATTAAATATTATTACAGTCACCAACTGGATGCTAAGTATATTGTTTCTTGCCTTTCCTAAAAAACAAAATAAATACTGTGGCACCACTCTACACAAAGTTCCTAGTGAGAGCGACTGTTGTACCAAATTTACGCACAATGTTTATTTGAAAAATATAATAAGCAATTAAAATTATACGAATATATAAAAAAGAACATAATTACTTAACTAATAAGTTGCGTATTCTTGAGTACCGTTTTTCTTGCTAGTTACAGAGAAGTGATGAATGAATGGTAACTGGAAGTAGTTACTTACTACATACATATTTAGTAATCTACTGTATAAACTAAGCTCTTACTCCGAAGCTCTGAATAACTAACTCCCCAGACACAGATATCCTCGAAATAACATGTTGAAAATTCACACGAGAAGTTGTATGGAACAGTTTCGAATAAGCAATTTTCTGATAGAGCAGCATCGTACGTCCCTGTGGATACACTGTTGTTTAGTTGCAAACTTTTAACTTAATCAATTTTTACTTATCAAAAATACTCGCGGTGGGTAAGGTAAAAGTTTCTGTAATTAAAAGAAAACTTGAAAGCGGACAAGCGGTACTCATTTTTGTATTAGGTATTTCCTTTTTTTGCGATTTAAGACTTTGTTTGAAAACTATCATTATGACGTTATGGGGCTTATTAAACTCTCACTCGTAATTTATGAACTGTTTATATTTTAGTTCATTCAAAATATTATCATCAATGTAATCGATCAGACAAGTACTTTTAATAGGAAAACATTGATCTTTATACACGTACTAGCTGTTAAGAGAAATGGTTTGCAATCCGTACTTAACCTCTATCTTGATCAGTGTAGGTATCCTTAAGCCGTACCTGCATCTTGCTACGTCTATTTGTACCATCGTCTGGAATTTCAGAGAATACCGCTCTATACTCCATTTGTGCCCGTTTCCTTGCGTAAATGCATAAGACTACCAATACTGGACTTGCCTAGGTGTAACTTATTCATTCTTGACTTGAAGACCCTTAGGTTGTTGCTATTAAAAAACACAGGCTCTGGCAGGGAATCTCACTCTTTTATTTTTCCTGTACATATTTTGGCTTGATGGAATCATGAAAGAAAACCATATTTTTTTAATCAAATAATCATAGTTAGTCTATGTCACAAAGGTGAAACTTTGAAACATGTTTAACACATACAAAATCAACCGATTTACATTTTAGTTCATGTCCCTATAGAAACAACTTACGCAAACAGAAACAGTGTAAGTGCTCCAGCGACACTGAACACTTTCAAGGTCAAAAATGTAATCGAAAACCACACGTACAAAATAAAACAGTTATTCTTGCTACATTTCCATTACTTTCCTATCAAATTGCCAATAAAATGAGGTCACGTAGAACAATAACTTGTACAACGGAAAGTATCCTAGATGTCAAGAGTCGCAGGACGATTTCCAGCCACTGTAGGATTGCCGGTGAGCAATAGAGAGCGCGCCGTCTGGCCATCCAATAAGGAGCAAACCCGGGTTGATGGGAAAATATGTCACACGATTTCAAAGAAATGTCAACAAGATTCACGACTCCTGGATTGCAAGAATGCGCAATCCCGAGTCGACAGTTCTCGTAAAAAAAGTATTTAGTACAAACTAAACCTTCTCCGAATTTAAAGCTTAGTAGGGGAGAGGTGGCATGAAAGGGACGCGTATTGAAAGGGACAAGACGAATATCTTGTAAAATAAGAAACTTCTTGAAACGAAAATATTTTTGTTCTGTGGCAATCCCGAAGCCCAACCATTCGTACCTAACGTCCCGCTTCTATCATTTCAAACATGGCGACGGCGAGCGAATGTTCGTAATCGTACACAAAAGTAAATTTTTCGTTATTCTTTAGAAGTGTTTTGTAAAGTGTTGTAATTAGATAAGTATTGTTTTACCAGTGTTTTCGATCGACTTAGTTATCGACAAATACGAGAACAAAAGGTCAGAAAACATTTTATTAATTGGTAGTAAGTTTTAAAGTCATTTTTATTATTTTTGTGTCATATTTATGAAAGGGACACGAAAAATGGTTATGAATGGGACGTCCCTTTCATAACTGTAACATTCATAAACAGTACTTTAATTAGCTAATTAGTACACAATCTCTGTAACACCTAGAATCTGGCTAACGAATGACTAGTTTTAAGCTTTTCTTATCATCATGTTTTGCAATAAAAAGTATTCTATTTATTTGTCTATCTATTTTGTTGATTTTATAGTAATATTTATGTTATTATTATTTTTGCAGTTTAAATATACCCAGAACACTTGTAGAAGTACACAAAATAGAAGAAGTTGTGAATGAAACTGTATATAAGCATTATTATTGTCTTAGTCTCTCTTATATATCTTAGTTAAGACAATTGAATTTGAGAAACCAAATAAGTTAAGACAATTGAGTAAAACTCATATAAAAAAATATAAACACTTAAGTTGTTAAAAAAAAAACAATTATATAACGGTTAATTACTGTTTAATTTCAGTTTCAGTTTTTATCTTTAAATATTTTTAGTGAAAATTATTGGTTATTATTTTTTTGCTAGTTGCATTACTAGTCATAATTTTACGATTAGCACCTAAGTGGATTTATGTAAGGATAGCATTATAACCAAACTTTAAGATTATTATTTGTTTGTGATTTAAAAATCTAGATTTTAAACATTACCAAACTAGTATATTAATATATTGTAAAATGATTTTATATCGATATTATGTACTGTCCCTTTCATAAATGAATCCGTCCCTTTCAATACAACTAATTTATGAAAGGGACAAAATCTACATTTTTTTAAATCGTCAATTTGAGTATCTAAGAATAAGGATATATTCATTATTACCTTTTATTTCATTAGAAGATGAATGTAGGTTTCTCATTCAGGTTCAACCTATTTAAAATATTGTATAGAGCGTTCACTAGAGCCACTAGAACAAAAATGTCCCTTTCATGCCACCTCTCCCCTATGCACAAAGAAATAGCTGACCTTTTTTATGGCTATCTGTTTTGTATTAGAGTGTAACAAAGCGTAGTCTATCTTAAATGTCAACCGACTTAGGTAAATACAATGGTACAATGAAATCTGATATAGGCAATATTTGTTGAATAATCAGAAACTAACTTGCTTGACTGCGATCCTACAAGGTGGTAAGCAGTGATGCAATCATTGATGGTGCACTAGTTTATTAAGAGCCTATTCATTTATATGTATGTTTTGTAATACCTAATATGAAGGAAATAAGTCAGGTACGTGTAGTAAAATACTTTTGCAAAAGAGCATTAGAATTTTTATATCAAGAAGTCCGGCACATAAATCTTCGCCCGCTATGTGCGGTCACCGTAACGTACTAGTCGCGGGGCCGCCGCGCGCCGCTCCGGTTTACCCCCGGGCCGCAATACATCCGTGGACTTATACCGGAGCTAGAGGCCTTCCGCTTCAACTGTATCAAAGTCAGGGTACCTAAACATAGTTATTGGTTTGGTTAGACCTTAAATATAACACATGTAATGTAGTAAGCACACATCTTGAAAGTAGTATGTTTAGAGTCGGTCTTAATTTGATAAAATAATCGTGTTTGCGTGTCCATGCGTAGATATCAATACCGAGGTGCCTTATAGTGTATACTGTCGATTGCGCAATTTGGATAACCAATTTCTAAATAAAACATTACCCTGAGGTGTGCATGTTTCCAGTTTTAAATATATCATTTTGTCGTTTTATAATAATTCAGTTTTTTTTAAACTACACATTGGTTCGCGTTTAACCACTATCTCACCTGATGGTAAGCGATGATGTGGCGACTGGACACGATGGAATACGCTTGCCTTCAAGTAATCTATTCACTCTTGACTTAAAGACTCCTAAGTTGTAGCTACCAGGAAACACAGACTTCGGCAGACTAGCTTATTTTTTGTTTCTTAGTAATTTTCTAACTACCTACTCATTCACGAGCTGAGCCTCAAATGTTCTTGTAACAATTAACCAGACGGGTTCACCTCTTGTTTATTATTCTGGCCGTTCGCCCGTACACTTAAAGCCTCATAATTAAAGACAATGTTTGCGCACACCACACGTTACCTAACTCTACTGAATATTCTATGTTTTGAGTGTTTAGCGAATTATTCCTCATTTACTAACCTCAGGGGAAAGTTGTATGTAGGTACATAACTACGTACATACACCACGTGAACTTGTTCTAACAACGTTAGTCAGCATTCAATATTAACAAGAGAACTCAACCGGAGTTCCTTGCATTCCTACGTAATTAGAATCCAATCTGAATGTAGGAAACATTGCTATTTCTTTCATAAAGTTAGGGGTCTTACTAATGAAAACGTAAGCAACTCACTCATATTTTTACGTAAAAACGTATTGCTCGAATTAATAATATATTCTAATTCTGTTTTTTCTCGGACGCGGTTCTTGACTGTTCAACTTGTGACCACACAAATGAAATACGAGGTTTCAATGTCTTCACACAAAAATAAAACTGGCCGGATAGAAAGAAATGAACTGCGTGCGTTCGTTATTCAAAAATTTCAAAATTGATGTTTTGTTTAGATTTGGTGTGATCAGTTAATTGTTTTTTTTTAAATTATTTATTGAGTTTTAATTCTATAATTATAATTTTTAAACTTTCTCTGACACACTTTTAAAATGACGCCGGTAAAATGATTTCATAAAAATCAAATATTAATAACAAACAATATAAGCTTTCTACAATAAAGGTAAATTCTATCAAGTTTTTTTATGATTTTGCGCTTAAGATTTGAGTTTATTAACCGTACATCTTTACGTAACCGTGATATTCAGAACTTTTGTTACTTTGTAGAATGGGTAGTACATTATATTATTTGCAGGAGTAATGATAATTGAAGCTCATGGGATATTTCTGATATGGAAACCCTACAGCGCAAAGGGCTACTGAAAGCTACATGTATTTAGTCAGTAAAAGACTGACACGTCACTGCGCTTCACCTTAGTAGAAAGGGAGAACTCAGTGGATGATTTCACAATTAAAAAAAATAGGTAAAAAACTTTTTAAGTTAAACGGTTTGACGTTAAACATACATTGCAATGTTTAAGATAAATGTACTAAAAACCAAAAAATAATAAAATAGATACAGTCGTGGGAATTATAAACATATGCATAGACTAGACTAAAATAAAACCGTGGGGCACGTCAATTGAATTCTATTGCATTCTATCGAATTCTATCGCACATTAATTCATGAATCCCCGACCGGTCTCATAGGACCGCGCTGTTATTGTTTAACTATTGTGTCTCGTTTCGCGGGTATTGATAGGTTAGGTCGATAATTTGTAGACAATTGACGTGCCCCACGGTTTTATTTTAGTCTAGTCTATGCATATGTTTATAATTCCCACGACTGTATCTATTTTATTATTTTTTGGTTTTTAGTACATTTATCTTAAACATTGCAATGTATGTTTAACGTAAAACCGTTTAACTTAAAAAGTTTTTTTACCTATTTTTATTTTCTAGTTTTTAGTTTTTTTTTTCGCATTCTGTTTAATTCATTTCTTTTCTGTTTTATAATTGTATTGTCACCAAAATCCAAAGTGTATACAAAATTTCAGATCAATCGGTTGACAGGAAGAGGGTGAAATTTGAATGACTAAATTTGACCCAAGAAAAAATAAAACAAACGGGGTGAGATAAATAAAACCGTTTAAAAACAATAATAATTGAAATGCTAACTTGAGAAGCTCGTAGAGAACTATAGGTATAATGTGGGTACACTTTGTGCTACTCGCTACGCTACAGATAAATAATTGGGTAATCATTCAGTAGTGTAGGGGGGCCAAGGAGTAACTTAAAATAAATGTGTAGATATTTTGTGAATTGTGTGATGTATTTATTGCCTATTTCACCACCTATGATTAAGTATCGAGTATCTTACTTGGCAGATAATTTCATACGAATTCTGTTCCATTTTTGAATTTATTCAGTAAGTAGTGGCTACTCGGACTTTGTGAAATAGGCCCTTAGTGTATTTGCCTTGATAATGAATTAGGTTTTCTATTTTTATTTTCTATATTAATAGTTAAATTACTTTTCAAATATGTTTAGGTTATTAATTAACTAGTGCGCCTTACCATCAACGATTGCGTCACTCCTTACTATTAGGTGGGATTGAAGTCAAGCACTAGGTCAAGTTATTATAAAAAAGTCTTGATTACCAGTATAATTCTATTACGGAACTTTGAATTGCACCTAATATATCAATGGAAACTGGTATCGCCCGAAAGCTGCATTATAACATAATACATTCGAAACTGCTGTGGAAATTGTTCGCCTCCGAAAACTCGTAAATATCGCAACGCACCCGTTTATAAAACTCATCCACCGCAATAAGTGACTTTTATTGCTCTCAAATAAAATGCAAGAATATCAACACGAGCTTTTTGCAATTTATATATAAATGTCACTCCTGGGAGACATTCTGTAGAATATAAAATGAAACATTGCTTCTACAAATTTGAACTCCTTTGCTACTTTTTTAGTGTTGACACATTTTATATCATTAAAAAGCTTTCTTCTCTGAAAAAGAATTGCCAAGTCATCATGTCTAGTACATTTTTTTGTATTCTTATTGCAAGTATATTTGCAGACTTGTACGCCAGCGTGACTGACGAGTATCTTCATGCCAAATTTGACGGAGCATTTCTTTGCGTAAGTTATATCTTGGTATATTATTGTATGGTATGGTTATAGTATGGTTTATTATCTTGGTATCTTATACGGAAATAAACTCATTCAATCGATTCGATTCATAGAAAAGAGTGAAATAAACGATTATAATTATATTGAATTAATTTTTGCATAGGTACGTATATATTTATTGTTTGTTTTGAAACTAACAAATTTTAAATATTCTTTCATATCGTCTGCCTATCATATTCATATCTGTGTTTCGAAATGAATGAATAACCATTATTTTGTGTTAAAAATTAAACGCATAGATGGTGAAAAGAACTTTTTTTCGCTATAGTAGGTATTCACTACATAATACTATCGCAGATTTTTCGTACGATTATTTACAAAACTTATGGCTCACTCCACAATATGTTCCGCATCGCAAGTAGTTCTACTCTTCGTGTTTTGAGGGTTACCCTGGAGAGGGCTGCCCAAAGGGTCCGCAGTGCCCGAGGATCTCCTACACTTGTAAGAACGGCGGCACCTGCAGGTAAGCGAATTTATTACCTCTTGTATGTTATCGTTTTATTTTATCTTTTTTTGCTGAGTTACGGCAAAGTTAAGAACAAAAAATATTTAGGGTTTACTGTGGCGTTTAAACTCCTGTGCCAATTTTCGGGGAAATAGGAACAGTGAGGATAAAAAATTATACGAAAAAAAAACCGTTAGCTTATATATCCAGAAAACATAAGAAAATGAAAAATGTTAGGAGTTCAAAAACATAAACTTATATTTTTTACAACAACAACATTTAGTACAATGTTTTTGTTGTAAAAAATATGCCAGTACAATGTTGTATGTAGGTAGTATAACACACTCCGGTAAACAAATTTATTTTGTTTCAGCTTTTATAATTACTAGATTCTAGAACTGTCTCTCGACATTTTTATTAAAAACGTGTTTATTTTGTTCTGTCGTTTGAAGTACAATGTCCCAAATTACAATGATAGTAAAAACTGTTGTTGCAAAAAGGTTCTTAAAGTTGTAAAACAAAAAAATAAATTGTACAAGACACATTTCTTGAGACGAAGCCACATCTGTATGTAAGTTTCCCATTTTGCTTTTGAAGCAATTGCCGTTTTTCCGTCGTGTTACCTCAATGTCGTTGGTTTTATGTTCCGAAACAAAAAGGGTTTGAATTAAAGTTCTTAAATTTCGGACTCGCCACTTTTTACGACAGACATTTTACTAAAAAAAGTTTATATGATCAACCTTTAGATTTATTAATTTTTTTATTCGTGGTGTGGGTACCTATGACCTGGAGAGGGTCGCGAGCATCCGATAGATGAGAGACGTATTAAACTAGTCATTATGGCGACTCCCGAGTGTGGCCTATGACCAACAGTAGATAATTATCTTTTAAGTGAAATTATGATGATAATAATTAATGATTATCAAGAATAGGTATTAACGTTTTCTTGTGTAACAATTTATCAAATTTTTTGCATCAAAATCCTTGAGGCATATAACGTAACCAACCTATTAAAATAATCCTCTAATTCTCCAACCAAAACTCGCAACCAGAACAACACCATAAATCTTAACTTGTCGAAATCAACTTAACAGCATTCATGAGCGCTTCGGGGACTTGGGGAAATCTCAGCCTGATTAATTTCTAAGTATCCAACCACAGTTAACAAAAAGAATGGTTCCCGAAACTCTTTCCTGTTGCCGTCATTAAACATTATATTGAAACAAATTATGTCTGCTCTATTTGTTCGTAACGATATGGTTTCACTGAAATGAAATCGCTTTGTTTTAATAATCAGAAGTGTGCCGTAAACTGTGCCAGATACAAGCAATCAAAAGATGCTTCGCGTATAGTCAGTAAGTAATTAAAATGCACATTTGAATGATAACAATGATGCTGCGGTTTTTTCGTCCGATTTTAATTTATGTATCTTAAAGACTCGAGTGAACAGACAATAAATACATGCATAATTCCCAGCAGGGTCGAAGCCTACTGGGACCATTGGTTGTGCGAAATGAAACATAAGGGTCCTAGAACGAAGGCAAAGAAGGAACAAGTAAGTTTTAGTTAAAAAAAGTCTGACACGACCTCCCGCCATACCCAAAGCAGGAAAAGTAAATACGATAATTAAAAAAAAAAACAAAAATAATGACATACATAACTGTCGATATTTTTATAATTAATGGGAAAAGTAGAATTTCAGTTGATAGCGGGCTTACATAACTAAAAGTTCAACAGAGTATTTAACCTGTGTCCACATGTACTCTAGCGGCCAGTAAAGCGAATGGAAAGTTATACAACATCCATTACTTATTGTTTTGAAAGTTCAACATTCTGTATTTAGGCATTCCGCTTAAAATTCAACGCTTGTGTCCCTAGAGAGAATAAAAAAGTAGTAAAGCTTTTGTAAAAACTCTCTTGTTATAGAAACGTGTATATTTTCAACCCGTAATGGATTTTTCGTCTGCAATTCAAACAAATGAGGGTTCAGTATGCTAATTAATGAAATAATCTAACGAACACATTAATTACTCAGATACCCGCGAAACGAGACACAATAGTAAAACAATAACAGCGCGGTCTCAGAGGACCGGTTGGGGATTCAAACGTTAACTAACGTTATTGAAACACATTTATGTATATAGATAAGGAGTGGAATCCCTGCCGGAGTATGTGTTTCCTGATAGCTACAACATAAGGTAATCTTAGTCAAGAGAGTACAGTTTACTTGTATTTATATGCTCCATCGTCGGCCACATAAATATCAAGTGAGATAGTGGTTAAACGCGAACGCATGCAATATGCATAATAATAAAAAACATAAATTGTGTATTTTTTAAATAGTATAATTTTTCAAAAAGTAAAAATTATTATAAAAATATTATTTCAGTAAAATTATTCAGTTTTATTTGGCTTCACATAATTGTAATGTACTAATTGTTGACATTCATGTGAATTCAATATATTTTATTGTACGCCCTTACGGTGGGACTGGGACTGACAGCTATTCATAATATATTTATTAATACTAACAATATTATTGACATTAAAGATAGCACCGAGCTTGATAAAAGTAGCCATATCGTTTACTTTTCTCATTTCAGTTATAATTCACTGAGATTCCGTGGACGCATACCTATGCAAGGAAACCATATTATGCGTTTGGAGGTATGTCCAACAGAGAGTAAAGTCCCGCAAACCTCTGTTGAAAAGGGAAGATCCACCGATCAGACGGGATTCATGTGTGGTTTGGGCAACTGCCCAAGAAATGATTTCGGGCTATTTAAATATAATTATGTTCAAATCGCGTGGACAACTCTATTTGCGCAATGTAGGATTTTGTAGTTGCGTAAGTGTCGCCACTATATAGATGTCACTATATCTCTATATTGCCTAAGGAGTGCTAAGCTGGCACGGAAATAATTTACAAAATTTATTAATAACTAGCTTTTACCCGCGGCTTCGCTCCCGTCAAATGACTACCCTACATATCCTACGCTACCCTACCCTACCTTCCCTACACTAACCTACACTACCCTACCTACCCTACTTTACCTAACTTTTTTTTTAAATTTTTCTCTCCGTAAGAACCATCATTGAACTTCAAGGAAAATTTAAAAAAAAAAAACAGCCAAATCGGTCAAGCCGTTTTCATGTTATGTCGTGACAACGGAAAACGGGTTTCATTTTTATATATATAGATATATTTTGTTTTAATTATTTTGTGTTTATTACATAATTATGATTAATGTATTTTTTTGTATTCGTACGACTAGTTTTACTGGCTACAATTATACAAGTTAGTGTGTCTGCGGGTATTGGCGACTATCGAAATAGTCAATCGTACCATTGTGTAGCAAATCATGGCGTAGCAGTTCGTAGCAATTCGCTGCAGTTCGTAGCACATCATAGCGGTTCATCGTACGTCATTTCCGATAGCATACAAATCAATTACAAGAAGCTTCCTTTGTAGTGAACCAATTTCCAATCGCAGGAATTTCCGACATTATCTGGCTATCGGTATTTTGAATTCTAGTATCCTGATACAAACAAGTAACATGATACTCTTTGTACACCAGATCAATTAAATAGTTTCTATGAATCCTCTCCAGGGAACTATATACTAATGCTTAATTACATATTTAATGAAATACTGAATATTCACTGTACTGAATTATGTAGTAAAGCAATTTTACAGGGTCCATATTGGCTCAACTAAAGTTCTTCCTAACAATTTGTAATCCGAATGATCACTCTTCCTAAAATTTTTCATCCTTAAGTTTTCATTCATACTATTTGGGTCAGAGTGTCGTCTTGGGGTCACTATGAAAAAAATACTTAGAAAAATTTCGCAACCAATTTTGAGGTACCGTAAATGATCACGGTTCTAACCTAACCTAAACCTATTATTATGAATAAGACCGATTCGTTTCTGGAACTTGACTGAATATGACTGGAGCGGGACTCTGGCTTCGCTCGCTCGGCTCGTGCGTGATGGCCGCAATTCTAACTTAACTTAAACCAAAGACTATAAATGTACCTACCTTGATATAAATCTAAACAAAAAAGATATGACTTTGAGTAAAAAATGGTTATGTTGAGAAAATATAGGAAAACAAAAAAAAGCATAATAGATATTTATTGCTACCGACATTATGAAGTTAAATGCTTCGGAATATGAACATTAGAGACAGAGTAGTTAGGAATTGTGATT
The DNA here is from genome assembly GCA_030763345.1 of Mythimna separata. Taxonomy (NCBI): domain Eukaryota; kingdom Metazoa; phylum Arthropoda; class Insecta; order Lepidoptera; family Noctuidae; genus Mythimna; species Mythimna separata. The sequence continues at coordinate 1,741,659 of JAKKIA010000036.1, read as the reverse complement.
GTTAGGAAGAAAATTTTCGGATTTCCAATTATCGGAGTTGAAAATTTAGGTGAACTTTGGCGCACCCAATTTTACCAGGTACGGTAGAATCCTACACAAAGACCAACGTTTTTTTTTAATATTTACATACCTAATTATGAAATCTGCAATCAGTCTAGTAAGCTATGATCAGATAGGTTGTAGGTGAAGAAGTTTTGGAGGGTAAAAGCTACTGCCTGAACTCGCCTTAGTAACTAAGGACAACTAAAAATATACATTTGTTATTTGATTTTAACCCTCAGGGAAATGTTGTAGCCGAATATAAATAACCCTTTTCGAAGTAAATGGCCTTACCTCAAAAGGTCTTTGCGGACTATTTATGTAGAAAGGTTACACATGAATCACTCTTTACCACAGAAAGCCTTCTAGAATTGTAGTTATTGTTAGGCTGGACACGAACAAGATGGATTTAGATTTTATTTTTTGAGGATAAACACCACGTGTTACAAAATAATAAACTTTACAGAAAAAATATAATTAGTAAACCTAACCTTAACCTATAATACACACTCAAAATAATATAGGTTAAGCTTATGCATATACAACACGAAAAGTGAAACGCCCACGTATATCATCGCGGAGACTTATGAAAATTGATTTAAAATCAACTGCAGCCGACATTTACATATTACAACGCAACCAGGAGTGACGACGTGGGAAATGCAATATTGATAACTAAAGTATTTTTTAAATTTGTATTTCTTTATTTCTGGTGTGGGAAATCACACAATGACACAACACAGGAGAACCTGCTCTGCAGTGAAGCAGTATCAGGGTTTCACTGACTACACCACACCTGTGTCATTCAGTTGCTTGTGCTATTACTGCAACTCAATAAAAAAAAATCAGACACTAAAACTCCCATCACACTAGTATTATAAAGGCAAATGTTTGTGTTTGTTTGTCACTTCTTCACGCTAGAACGGCTAAAAGGATTTAAATGAAACTTGGTATACGAGTAGACAGATTTTGGGTCGTATAGCTAAATCGGAAATTTATCCTGAAATAGATTGTTACATGAATTCTGATTTAGTGATTTAGCTCAAAACTGTGTAGCGAAAAAGATCTATCAAAATACGGCAAAAAAACACGTTCCTTGAATGGGAGCCCCACTAAAATATTTATTTTATATCTGTTTTTTTTTTGTATTTGTTGTTAAAGCAGCAATAGCAACACATCATTTGAGAAAATATTAATTTTCTATCTATAACATTTCATGAAATTATAGCCTAGTGACAGACGGACATCGGAGTCTTAATAACAAGGACCTGAATAAAGGGTAAACCTTTGGGTACGGAGTTAATCGTTTCAATATTATGATAAACTCATAAACTAAATATTTGAAAACGATGCTTTGTAGAAGAAAAAGTGTTAGTTCTTTTTGTAGACAATTTTACGATCTACAAACTTTGTTTGAATTATTTTTCGGTAGCTCTCATTGTTTCAGAGATATACGCAAAAAATGCAAATTTGTGACCTTTGACCTCGAATAAAAAACAACACACAAGCGGGATTGATGGGATCATAATTAAGTCTATTTTGGCTAGACTAGATTCTACTTGTTCGTTTCGTCGATTCCTTCGGTCTGCATATTATGAACTGTGATAGCTTGATTGTAGAATTTTTGACAGATAATGTATTTCTGTTGCGGTTTTATAAAACCGGTCACTTTGAGCTACAAGTAATATTATTACGATTATAAAATAGATATATAAAGAGTTTAGTCTCGTCAAACATGGCGCATACCTCAAAAAATAAAATAACAATAACTGCTCTATATAATTTTAAGGTATGCGCCACATGCACGCAAAACGACTTGTAACGTTATCTAGTGTCTACCCAGAAATTAAAAGAAAACACTGATGTAACAATATAAAAATTTATTACAATAGTAAAGTGGGTAGATTAGCTTAGGCGTTATCTAAGTCCAGGGTGTAGGGTTGAAAACTTTTCTTTCACAGACCGATATGTATAAAGGATAGTTAATCAAAACCACTGTCCTCAAGTAGCTGACGAAGGGGCGGTCCGATGGGGTGACGTCACGGCGGTCCGATGAGGTGACGTCACAGGTTATCAGGGACGTGAACAGCAGGAAATGGTTTGGGCAGCCCCAACCACGTAGGCAGACACAACCGCAGGTCGGAACCGGTACGGTGAACCCTGGAATAGCGCAATCCTGGCATTTTACGACTATCCTGAACAAAGGCTTGACTGCGACATCCTGATGTTGAGTCGAAGCGAAGTGGCACAGATGGTAATGATTGGCATGATTTGGAATCAGTGATGTGGCAGTCAAAAACACGATGAAGTAGGCGAGGGTAAAGGACTTAGGCATTTACAAGCTTATAGAAATGTTCGATTATTATGATGTGTAGGTACATCTAATGCAAAGCGCTGCATACAGTGTGTCATACAATATTATTTATACTATCATAGCTTAGGCGTCGGTACAACATGGCTTCCACGTTAAAGCAACTGCATAGCATATATGTTACAAGATTTTACATAAGAAAACGGCGTAGAAAGATAGTAGTAATATTTGCACCACTCACCCAATCCGGGGTATAATTTCATTCACAACAATACAGCTTCCAATATGTAGTTTTTAAAATGTCCAACGCGATTGCGAGACTCGTAGGTTGTGAAAAATTTAGCGGCAGTTAAGTACAACACGTCCTCTTCCGGAGGCGTCTAGTGCTCTGTGGTCCATGCTCAGCGGAGCCCGAGCCCCGCGCGCGCTCCACGTCCCGCCAAACCTGTTTCACGCGTACGCGGCATGACTTGCGAAACATATCGCGCGACCCGGCTTTGCTTGTGAATTATTTTTATTAATGTATTACTTATTATTTTTTACTTTTTGAAGACCTATATTAATGTTTGAATTCCCAACCGGTCCTATTAGACCGCGCTGTTATTGTTTTACTATTGTGTCTCGTTTCGCGGCTATGTGATAGATTAGTGTAGGAAATGTAACGGAATCGTTACAGACTAACGCTTAGCAAAATGCTCAGGTAAAAGAGAGAGCCACAGCGCTCTTTTTCGACGTTAGCCGTAAAATGGATGGATAACATCTAACAACTCCAAGTGGAAACAATACGCCTGAAACAGTATGTAATATCCTTACGCTATTGATATTGCGGGCGTTTAGCTTCAACTTTTCAAAATATCAGATTTCGTAAACCGAAAATGTTATATCAACATGAATTACCATTTAATTCAAAAGGGTTTCCCGATTGTTATCTCAGATTACGTGGAATTGTAAAACATCGTAAATTAAAGACACGAGTACAAGACAGATCGTTAAATAACAAAAAATATATAATAGATGTGGTGTGGTGTGGTGTGTGTCCTTACTTTGATGTCTAAGGGCCTGTTTCACAATGTCCGAGTAGGCACTACTCACTGAATAAATTCAAAAATTTGACAGAATTTGTATGAAATTATCTGCCAAGTAAGATACTCGAAACTTAATCATAGATGGTGAAAGAGGCCCTAAGGGCCCGTTTCACAATGTCCGAGTAGGCACTACTCACTGAATAAATTCAAAAATGTGACAGATGTTGTATGAAATTATCTGCCAAGTAAGATACTCGAAACTTAATCATAGGTGGTGAAATAGGCCCTTATACAAATAAAACGTTGATTATTTAATGAAAGGAAAAATCTGCTTGTATATCAGAGGCAAATCATCTGCAATAAGGAATGACTTGCTACCCATAAAAGATAAATGATAAATAATATTTAAAGTGATATTTATTTTGCAAGTACGTTTTACAAAACTCTTTATTACGTCAAATTGTGGCTTGTTCGTCAACTCGCTACTGCAAAATTCGCTCGCGAGTTGGCACTTTCCGATTTTACCTTTGTATGTCTGACCACGAACCTGATTGCCATGGTCACCATGTATCATGCTATGTGGATTCTAAACAAAAATGTATAATAGAACGGCTTGGTATTCGGGGAAACGCAAATAGTTAATATTTGCGATTTTTAAAGATTTACTCAACAATATGAAGCAGAGAGTGAAAATTACGAGCCACGTTAGCGCATTTTAATCTTTTAATTTTTACTTTATTCTCACCCTTGTCCCGTGTTTATTGGGGTCGGCACAACACCTTTTTTTCTTCTATTTATCTTTGACGGATGCCCTTTCTTTCACATCACTTATCACCCTCTTCCTCTCCATCCGTCCAGGTTTTTTTTTTCTGGTAGGGGAATCATCAGAATGACTTCTCCCGCTCTTGGGCGGAGCGGGAGGGCGTGTCAGACTTTTACTGACTAAACCCCTACCCCGTTCCTTCGTTGCCTATGACCTGGGGGGGACTCGGCGTCAACCTTTCGGAATACCACAAGTTCCCCAGAGGCTTCGGCCCTGCCGGGCCCCTTCAGTTTGCTGACATCTCCTTGAGGCACGCGTGGAACTGAACGCGCCGTTGACGACTGGGCTCGGTCCAGATTATTTCCAGACTGCTGGACGGCGAGCTACCCAGTGCTCGCCGTCCGCGAACCCGCGCCGGTGGTCGGAAATTGGGATCGGGATCGGGATCTCGGCGGCGGCGGCGTGAGGACCGTTCCCTCACGCGCTCGCGGTCAGCAGCCTCCTTCACGAACATTACTGCTTCGTCCATCCGTCCAGGTGAATACTCATAATTCTTTTATTAACATTTATTATATCCCTCCTCCTCACATGACCATGCTAGGACATACGATTTTTTTTCAACTGTTCAGTCACTGAAGCCGCTTTCAAACCAGACTAGCTACAAAGCCGATCAGAAAGCCGGTAAATTGGATCGTCAGTTACGATTTTGGCATCAGTTTCGTTCACTTGTGCAGTGCCAGATTAACCATGTAGCAAGAGTAGTAAATGCTACGGCATTAGGCCCGACTTGGACATACTCGTATAAAATCAAGTCATGATCACCTCTACGCATTCTAACAACATCCGGATTTTTCGCAAAGACAAGGGAAGCGGTCGATTCGTAAATAAATTTAATTAAATAAAATATTAATATGTTTTGCTCACCCTACCTATTCTATAACGCATAGTAGGGGAGAGGTGGCATGAAAGGGACGCGTATTGAAAGGGACAAATCAAATTACTCGTAAAATAAGAAACGTCTCGTAACGAGAATATTTCTGTTCTGTGGCAATCCCGAAGCCCAACCATTCGTACCTAATGTCCCACTCCTATCATTTCAAACATGGCGATGGCGAGCAAGTGTTCGTAATCGTATACAAAAGTAAATTTTCGTTGTTCTTTACAAATGGTTTGCAGAATGTTGTAAATGGATAAACATTGTTTTACCAGTGTTTTCGATCGACTTAGTTATCGACAGATACGAGGACAAAAGGTCAATAAACTTGTGTTCATTGGTAAGGTTTTAAGGTTATTTTTATTATTTTTGTGTCATATTTATGAAAGGGACACGAAAAATGGTTATGAATGGGACGTCCCTTTCATAACTGTCCCTTTCATAAATAGTACATTAATTAGCTAATTTCTACACAATCTCTGTAACACCTAGAATCTGGCTAACGAATGACCAGTGTTAAGCTTTTATTATTATCATGTTGTGCAATAAAAAGTATTCTATCTATTTTTCTATCTTTTTTGTTGATTATATAGTAATATTTTTGTTATTATTATTTTTGCAGTTTAAATTTACCAAAAACACTAGTAGAAGAACACAAAATGGAAAAAACTGAATGAAACTGTACATGAGCGATATAATTGTCTTAGTCTCTCTTATATATCTTATTTGATGATTAAATGTAACCAAGAAACCAAATAAGTAATGAAAAATGAGTAAAACTCATATAAAAAAGATATGAACACTTAATTTGCTTAAAAAAACTAATTAAAATACGGTTCATTACTGTTTCATTTCAGTTTCAGATTTTCTCCAAATAATTGATTAAAAATTATTGTTTATTTTATTTTTTTGCTAGTTGTATTACTAGTTAAAATTTCACAATTAGTACCTAAGTCGATTTATGTTAGGATAGCCAGATAACCAAATTTTAAGATTGTTGATTGTTTGTTACTTAAAAAAATAGATTTTTTTACATTACCAAACTAGTATTAATGTATTAAAAAGTGATTTTACATGGATATTATGTACTGTCCCTTTCATAAATGAATTCGTCCCTTTCAATACAGCAAATTTATGAAAGGGACAAAATCTACATTTTTTTAAATCGTTAAAATGAGTACCTAAGAATAAAGATATGTTCATAATTTACTTTTATTTCATTAGAAGATGAATGTAGGTTTCTCATTCAGGTTCAACCTATTTAAAATATTATATAGAGCATTCACTAGAGCCTCTAGAACAAAAATGTCCCTTTCATGCCACCTCTCCCCTACTTTGATTCAGCAATGTTTTAATTATACCTATATCGTTTTAAAAACTTCGCATCCAATACGTGTATGCAAAAAGTATAATACAATGCCAAATTCGTATCTACAAGTTGTGTAACAGCCTGTGTATGGAGATTTCTATTCTCATCACGTATCTGAGTCCTGTATCCGAAGCAGGTGAAAAGAATGAAGCTGAATTTACAAACGGCCTGCATAAACTCTATTTTTTATAAATTCAAAATGATAAATGATATTTATTTCGCAGACAAGTTTTAAAAAACTCTTTTACAGGTCTATTAAAACTAAATGAGGCCGGTGCTACCTAACGGAATACCTTGAAGAAACTCTGAAAAAAAATCAGGGAAATATCAGATATCATTGAAACCGTTTATATCTGATTAGTATCATTAATCGCATCAATCGTATGTATGCGTGTGTCTAACTGTCTACGCACCTCTCGGTCACTCTTTTAAGGTGTTAGGTGGGAGATCATCAAAATGACTTCTACTGACTAAAACCCACTTCTTTACCCTAATTCCAGGATCTTGGGGTTCTCTTTCGTCAACCCAGGGCCCAGTAGGCACGCCTGTCGGACACGCACCTTTAATTATAGATGTAACTAAACGTCAGTGCGTACTAGCAAGCCACCATTACCAGTTTGGCACTTAGAGACATGATTCCAGTTGACTTAGATTCCGGATATATCAGAGAAAAAATAAATAAGGAAAAAACACAAACGTCATAACCACTTCCATCCTTTCCTGCGAAAAGGTCAAAATTCTGTGGAAATTAATGAATATTAATGATGAAAGTTCAGCTGTTTGTTTGAGTGTTACGCTGGTTATTAATGGAAAGGTTTTGCAGCTACAATTTTGTTTTAAGTGCATTATTAAATTATAAAACCAATTTAAATACATTAAAGATAACATTTTTAGTGTCTTTTAAAGAAGTTAATCTATATATATAAAAATGAAACCCGTTTTCCGTTGTCACGACATAACATGAAAACGGCTTGACCGATTTGGCTGATTTTTTTTTTAAATGTTCCTTGAAGTTCAGTGATGGTTCTTACGGAGAGAAAAATTCAAAAAAAAAGTAAGGTAAAGTAGGGTAGGTAGGGTAGTGTAGGGTAGTGTAGGGTAGTGTAGGGTTGTGTAGGGTAGTGTAGGGTAGTGTAGGGTAGTGTAGGGTAGTGTAGGGTAGTGTAGGGTAGTGTAGGGATGTGTAGGGTAGTGTAGGGTAGAGTAGGGTAGTGTAGTGTAGTGTAGTGTAGTGTAGGGTAGTGTAGGGTAGGTAGGGAAGGTAGGGTAGGGTAGTGTAGGATATGTAGGGTAGTCATTTGACGGGAGCGAAGCCGCGGGTAAAAGCTAGTAAAATATAAAAAGACGTCAAATTATAAAAAAAAATCTTATAAAATTAAACGCAAGCAAACGTAAAAAAATTGTAAATTATTTGGGTTTATTATAATTTTTCTTTTAAGTGGCTATCAAGAAAATTATTAAATTAATTCATGAATCCCCGACCGGTCTCATAAGACCGCGCTGTTATTGTCTTACTATTGTGTCTCGTTTCGCGGGTATTGATAGGTTAAACTATCCAGAGATTAAACTCAGACAGTTTTTTTAGGTAGGAAATCATCAATATTTATGACTCCCACTCTGGACGGAGCAGGAAGTCGTGGCAGACTTTTACTAACTAAAACCCACTTTTGTTCCATCTTTGCCTTCGTTCTAGGGCCCCGGGGTTCTCTATCGCGGAACTTAGGGAAACTCAAAGACAGTTGACTGTAATTTGAAATGATGAATGAATGAATGAATGATCATCTCCGCAATAAGTACATTAGTAAAATAATATTCGATGTTGCTAATGAAAGTAGCTGGTGACAGCAGAGTTACGTATAATATGAAATTATTGGAATGATATTTTTTTTTATTTGTCCCAAATCTTTGATTTTACTATCTTCTATTGAAAACTTAAAACATCTGTAAGACTGTTCAGGAACAATGCTAGCGGCTACTGGAAGATTCTAATAAAAAAGCGATCATTTCTTTTGCAAAAAAGGTAATGGGAAAAAGACAGCGAGTAAAATGAAGTCATTTATTAGATGACCCTGTGCCTTACTTTAACTGTCCACGTTGTGATTAATGTTCGGCTCTTTTGTCTTTCTACAATCCTCCAATTCAAATCATTGACCCTCGTCATTGTTTTGGTGTTAAGTTTAACACTGTAGCAAACTTTCAAGACAGAAGTTTTATATAAACCACAATCTTGTTTAGATTCTAGATTGTATATTTCATATCAAATGTTTTTGCAACATGCACTTCCATCGGGAAATGGGATTCCTTTTCAGATCACACAATTAATAATAACTTGTAAAATTATAATATAATTTGCTTATATTCTTTGTCAGGGCCGTCCAAAAGAGTTACCGCGGTCCCGAAACGTAAAATGGTAACTAAAGAAACACAGGTGAGTTTTAGCCAGTAAAAGTCTGAAAATCCTTGCTCCATCATCATCTGCCTAGCTTTTTCCTAACTATATTGGGGTCGGCTTCCAGTCAAACCGGATTTAGCTAAATACCAGTATTTTACGAGGAGCGGCTACCTACCAGACCTCCCAGCCATTAACTGGGGTAACACGGTACTTGATGACAAGACTGGAGTCAGATTTACTGGCTTCTGACTATCCGTAACGACTGCCATAGATCTACAAATTACAGCCGGCACCTATGCTGCCGTGTTACCGAAAAAGGGCACAACTGCATTATTTTTTAAGTTTTATTACAATGAAAAGGCATATTTTTGTTTATTTTATATTATATGTGCCTTTTAAACGTAATATTGCCCTTTTCATGTTATTTTTTTATGTTAAGTTAAAAAGATATATGTTAATTATTAAATATATCCATTCAAATTAAAATATAATATTGCTATCATTGTATACATACTAAAAAAACGCAATTTTCTACATTTACACTATTTCGAAAAACACATTTTAAACGTATTTTTTTTATCAAAATTAAAAAAAATATTTAAACTCGATTTTCTCAACATTTGTAAAATGTAGTTGTGCCTTTTCTCATTACGACGGCAGTATGGCTTAACGTGCTTTCCGAGGCATGGAGGAAACTCGTTATGTTAAGATGGTCACCCATCCACAGACCAACCTTGGCAAGCGTTACTTAACCTTGAAGATCGACCTGTGCGGCTGTTATTATCTAGCCACGAGCTTCTGAAAATCCTTGTTCCACTTACCGCTATATTCTTCTCAAACGAGTTTTAATAGCTATTAAAGTCATCATCATCATCATCTCAGCCGAAAGACGTCCACTGCTGGACATAGGCCTCCCCCAAGCGTCGCCTCAGCGACCGGTCCTGCGCGTCTCGCATCCATCGGATTCCCGCGACCCTCGCCAGGTCGTCGGTCCACCTTGTGGTAGGCCTTCCGACGCTGCGTCTTCCGGTACGTGGCCGCCACTCTAGAACCTACGCTATTAAAGTATGAACAAAATATTATTAACACTTTAATTTGATGTTTGGTTTAGCCAAGTTTTAGAATGGTTTTCATCCGATTAATTACGGTTTATAAATTCCACAACGGAGCTACAAAGTATTTCAGTGACTAAATTTTAAATTAAACATATCATTTGCACACAACTCGTATGTGCAAAAGAGATATAAAAATGCGCAGTCTGTAAGACACGTCCGTAATGTATTGTAGCGTAGCGCTGACTCCGCTGCTGCGGTGAACATAAAATATTTTCAACTAATGTGACAGACGGAAAATTCAATTTCGAACAGCTCTTGAAGTCGACGAAGTCATAACTTTACGTTTATTTAAAGGAAGCTTATCGTATCAAGATAATAAGCTTGGTATATATGTATGTATGTAGTTAATTATGGTTATGCGTAGTCGAAACTGGATCCGTTATTGATGCTTTCTAGACAAATAATATAATTTCGAACATTCTGCTCTATATTTTCTATGTGCATACATGGGAGCACATATATACAATTATAAACCAATAAAGATATTTACCAATGTTTCTAGTTTAGAAATAATCTAATAAATACCTGTCTATATAACCAAGAAAATAGAAATGAGAAAAAGCAACGGACGCGCTAAAAACTTTGGAATAAATAACCTAAAGAAAACCTACAATCTCGAAGGACAGGTTTATGAGGCAGACCCTTCCGTTATTAAGGCTTTTTGCATTTTATCAGCATTCTAAAACAGTCCCATAGATTTACAGACTCATTCAATGGCAGTTGGCTGCACATTTGTCTCGACGATGCTACCCGAATAAACTCGAAATTTAATGTCCAAGTAAATAAAACAGAAAAACTTGTTTGGAGAATAGAAAGTTTTTTTTAGTGAAACCATCTGTAATTTGAGATGTCTTGCTTTTTTGTTTTTAATCCCGGATACTAAAAAGGATTTAGGAAACCATCGACTCGAGAGGAAGACGAGAATAGTCGTAAAGTTACATGAGATTTTTTGTTCTTATTTAGAAGATGTCAATTTTTTTTTTATAGAATTCATTTATTTTATTATTAATATTAAAATTCTATAAAATCCTTTGACAAAATCGCATAGTAAATATTTATTTGGATCCAAACTCTAATGTTTATAATATATTTTTATATTTTACAGATAGACCAGTCTATTTGTTTCAATTAAAAAAAAAACATTACCCAAATAATTCGTAAATTCGATATACTCAATGAAGTTCGGTGCAGTAAATGAATACCTATTTAAAATTTAATCACATCACTTCAGTTGATTAATTATTTACCTACCATTCAGATAAATCATTTAGGTACATTTGAATTAAATTCAGTCACCTAAATGTGTACGTAAAGCGTAAATAATGTGCTCCCTCAATTTGATTTTCAGTATACGACAAATTGTTTTAAAATGTTCAATGAGTATTTACGCTCCAGCGTTTTTAATAACTGGATAATATTAACGAAGCTACAGTAATATTCATGTTAAGTCTGAGCTTTGACCTTATAACATAATAATATTACTTACAAAAGACTTTGATAATACAGAAGACCTTTGAAGTCAAAAGTTCAAATAACATAGGCATACCTATGTTATTTCTTGGTTTTTAGTAGAACAATTCTATTTTCTTCGATACAAACAATTCTATTGTTTCTAGAAATCAAGTTTTATTTAAAAATTGAAGAGAGTAAGCTATTTTTACTAGAAAATCTATACCATAAAGATCCACTTGTTACAAAATAAACTACCATTTATTCACATCTTAAACATCTTGAGAATATTATCCGCACAAAGGGTGTGTTAAGTACACAAACATGACGAATGCGGCGAGATACCCGACGTGGGATAGCGACAACTGACCCGTTTATTTATTTGACACCAAAGCGACAACGTCACCTGACCGTTTTACTGGCAGATACGTGACAATCGGTCACGATATAAAAAAGTATAATACATGTTTGATCAATTGGACCTTAATCATTTACATAGATCAAGTTCTGATTCCAAAACATGAGGCAATGAAAGTATCTATTACAACGATATGAAACATGATAAGGATCTTTACAGATTACATAAAAGAAACCGATGATCTAGATACCCACGTATTTTTCTATACTTTCAAAAGTAATCCTTTGAACTAGAATGCTACAACACTTCAAAGGATTTCTCCTATCGTTATTTTCCATGCAGAGGAAAATGTGAAATGTCAAAGATCGTCAAAGCTCTCTCGGAGTAACATGTGGACGTATCTAACACTTTCACGCGTCTTTGGAAATATCATCCGGAGTGAGGATGAGAGTAAACTTATGTAAATGTTACTGAAACGTCATGCTGCATTTCAACGGGTGCAAAAACAAAGTCGTATACGAAAAATTATCGATTTACGTTATGAGGTTTTAGAGTTCTCTAAATAAGTAATTAAATCGCTACCTTTGGGTAGAAAGGTCGTATAAACCATTTTGGCCAAATTGAGTTAAATATACCATTTTTCTCAGTTTTTTTTTCTCTATCGATCTGTATATATGAAATGTAGAAATTCGCTCAAAAATGGTTAATACGACCCAGAAATTTTCGGTCATAGCCTCTTAAAAAAGGTAAATTTTCAATGTAAAAGCCAAATATTATTTTTTTGTAATTTTGTTATGACGTAATGACCATAATTTATATTAACGAAGGGTGTAAAAATAGTCGTTAATTGTAAATGGTTTATACGCCCTAAAGTGTTAAATGCATTAATTGTAAATGGTTTATACGACCTAAAGTATTAAATGCATTAATTGTAAATGGTTTATACGCCCTAAACTGTTAAATGCATTACTTAAACCTAGGTTAAAATCGACGTCGTAAATCCAAAGATAGTTCGCAACGTTTGGTGTATAAACCATGATCATTGCAAGTCGCACTTTACTTTAGGATGTTTGTCAAGTAAAATGTGTAAGGAATGAACCTGGACTGGTTCTATCAGATGATGAAAAAATCAAAGAGAGGTGGAAGAAATATTTTGAAAGACTAATGAATAAGGAAAATGATTGGAGTGGGATTTTAGAAAGTAAACCAGAAAATGTAGGGTTAGTGAGAATGGTTAGTATGGTTGAAGTCAGAATAGCAGTAAATGGAATGAAGAATGGTAAGGCCATTGGCCCAGTTTGGAATACTAGTTGAAGTGTGGAAGTTACTGCGAGTGGATGGACGGATGTGGTTAGCGATGTTCTTCAATAAGTTGTTGAAAGAAGAATTCATACCTGACGATTGGTGCAAAAGTTCTTTAGTGCCCATGTTTAAAAACAAAGGTGATGTTCTTGAGTGCAACAATTATAGAGGAATAAAGCTAATGGCACATACTATGAAAGTCTGGGAGGAAGAAGTATTGAAAGGCGGTTGAGATATAAGAGTGAAATTTCACAGAAGCAATTCAGTTTTATGCCTGGTCGGGGTACAACGGATGCCATTTTCGCTATACGCCAGCTGTACGAGAAATACAGAGGTGCACATAAAAACTTGCACATGGTATTAATTGACCTCGAAAAGGCATACGACCAGGCACATCGTGAGGTTCTGTTGTGGGCCCTTAAGGAGAAAGGTGTGCCTGGGAAGTATGTGCAGTTGATCCGAGCGATGTACAGTCGGTGTAGTACCCAAGTCCGGTCTACAGTAGGCACCAGTGGCAGTTTGAATGAGGCGGTCGGCCTACATCAGGGGTCGGCTCTCAGCCCTTAACTTTCCCTGCTGATAATGGATGCTTTGACGTTAGACATTCAGGAAGAGGCCCCCTGGTGTATGCTGTTTGCCGATGATATTGTGCTGGTTGCCGAGAGTGAGGTCCAGAGCAAATTAGAGGTGTGGTGGCATAGACTGGAGAGTGTTGGCGTGAAATTGAGTAGAACCAAAACAGAGTACTTGTTCTGCGATTTCGGCGGTCCCTCCAATCCTTCGCCTTTAGCCCTCGCTAGGACATTCATACCGATTTGTTCCGACTTTCGGTACCTCGGGTCGCTTGTGCAAGGAAATGGTGAGGTAGACCGGGACATAACACATCCGATCAACGCAGGATGGATGAAATGGCGGCAGGTCACGGGAACAACTTGTTATCCACGGATGCCCCTCAAGTTGAAGGGTGCAATCTACAAGTCCGTGATAAGACATGTCATACTGTATGGATCAGAATGTTGGGCTGTGAAAAAGAGAGATGAAAAAAGATTGCATGTAGCGGAGATGAGAATGTTGAGATGGATGTGTGGTGTGACAAGAATGGACAAAGTGAGAAATAAGTGTATTAGGGGAAGTTTCAAAGTGGCGCCAGTGACTGAAAAGGTGGAAGGAAATCGTTTGGTTTGGTATGGTCATGTGAAGAGGAGGGATGAAACGCATGTTACTAAAAGAGTTCTGAATTTACATGTGGATGGATGGAGAGGGAGAGGGAGGCCAAAGAAAAGATGGATGGATTGCGTAAGGACCGATAAGAAAGAAAAGGAAGTTATGGTCTATCGGTTTAGGTAGTTAACTAAAGGTAAACAATCTTGGCATGTCTTTTTATCTAAAAGTGGTCTATAAATTGTATGTAAAAATCTTTGCAACTAGGTATTTACCTAAATCGATGTAAGCTGATAAACTAAATTTAAATAATGTTTGTGTATATTATATACGACCTCTTAAATATAAAAAGACGTACCAAGATTGTTTACCTTTAGTTAACTACCTAAACCGATAGACCATAGTGATAGTGTGATGGACGACAGGACAGAATGGAAGAAGAAAACGTGTTGCACCGACCCCAAGTAATATGGGATAAGGGCAAGAAAAACATTACGACCAACACACAAGGCTCGCATTTTGCGCGCAGCGACAAGCAGAAGAATGAGCGCGATAGACAGGTACCGGACAGATACCATTGATTTGAAGGTATTATAATACTTAATAAATGTTGGTTCAGGTAGTTTTATTTTATTTGAATCGACCATTATTGGGTATTAGAATAATAATAATTGAGTTCCTACTAATTCTATGAGTAACAAGATTATTTATTAGTCAGAATTCAATTGATCTATGATTATAAATGGTTTTTAATACAAAAAAATAATTTAAATTTGGGTTTTTACGACATTAAATGTGACCTTAAGCTTACCAAAAATGGATATACGACCCACACAGTTTTTTCAAAGCACATTTTCATGGGGTGTATAAACCAAGAATTGATTTTTTCTCAGACGTAAATGCAAGCTAACTTTGAAACTAAAGAAGATAGACAGGTTTTGATGATTTAACCTTTTTCATTTGCAAAATGTAAGAACCTTTCTCATAGATAGTTTTTTTATAACTTCAAAAGCAAAAAAGTTATGAATTTTTTTGTAAAAAAAAAATAGTTTTTCGGCTCTACTGAAAAGTCGGGTTTTGGTTTATACGACCTTTCTACCCAAAGGTATCGAAATACATTGCGTTTTATTTTTAGATAAGATTTTGTTCTTGGGACCCGTCGATTCGTATATAAAATAGGCTCATTGCGTGAATTGTGTAGCAAACTGAATTTAAAATTGACTGCTCAGATGTATTAATAGTCTTTTATCTACTGGATTCTTTTCAGCAATTCAGTTAAGTACTATTATTTACATAAAAATATTTTAAATCTATGTTGACAAAATTACATAACTTAGGCTGTTATTAAGTAGACACACAGAACCGGTCATCGTGGCGTTAAAGCCTATTTTCAGCAATGAACGATGACGAAGGTACGATGACGATTGACATTTTATAAAGTTCATCACAATTACCTTTAATTATTTTGCCTTAAGTTACCTACTCGCGAATACCCCTAAAAAGGTGCGTTATTGGCAGTCATATAATACAGTTGGAAATTGAAACCAAAAGCTTTGTATTACCAGTAAATTCCTTGTTTTCTGCAGTTTGACTATAAGAGCTTTGTTTCGCTACAGACGGCTGCTAACAGGTCAGTCTCGAGAGACTGACGCGTTTGCTAACTTAACGCTTGAGTTCACAAAGATAAAGTTTTGCTCACTGATCCACTACGTATTAAACTACACATTGATGCTGCAACGTGATGAGAGTTCAATTGTGTGGAGAGGATAAATGAAGTAGATATAGGAAGCCCAAAACAGATGCTCTACAATAAATTAAGAAATAAAGAATGACTTACTGTCAAAAGTTAAGCAGATGCAATACATTTTTACAATTCCAAATTGTATTGTTACGCCGTAAAATGATAGGACCAAAGCCTGCTAGGGCCACGGCATTTTTTCAAAAAAGTTAAGGTGGTTCTGAGACGCAAAGACTAACTGAAGGAACATGAGTGGGTTTTAGTAAAAATCTGATACTTCCTCTCGCTGTCTTGCTAGAGCGAGAGAATCTATTTCAATATTTTCGCCCAAAAAAAAAACACTTTATAACATTGTTCTCGTAGCTTTCATGTCCTCTATTTTCTGAATCCGTTGAGATTCAATAAAACATCGTTCAGTTTGCGTCCGCATGATTTAACTCGTCCACTATGGTCGCTTTTGTCCCCGGACACACGTGGGAATCCGTTCGGAATACATTTATATAGCTCCATACAAATCTTTCCATTTTCCCATTCCCGGTAAAACATTTTCATCCTTTTTATTTTGACAGTAAATTGTTAAAGGCTTCATGAAAAAAAATCAGCTCATTCTCCATTCTTGCGTATCCTGCATAGTAAAAAATGGTGAAACTATACCACAATACGCATTTTTCTGAAAGGTTGCTCCTCTAGATTTTTATTACACAAAAGGAAAAAGAACTGTGTTTCTAGCCAAAGCCCGACTTTTCAATTATTTGCAGGTTTTTATGGCATTTTATATGGCTATGGGTGAAAGCATTGACCCAAAGTATAATAAATTTGTAGCGTCATATTAGGGTAAAATCTAAACTCATGGGCACGTACAAGTCGGTTATAATATAGGGTGGCCAAATCAGATGTGGCAAAATTGGGTTATTCAAAACGACTTGCAAATATAAGTTCAAATATGTTTTGTTTTCGGTGTAATACGTACCTAGATTTTAACGTAAGTAACCTTGGGTCAACCAAAAGTTACTTTAGTCGAAATTAACAAAAACTTGAACAGATTAATGACGTTATAAAATCGAAATATATAAAAGGAGATATAGAAGGAAACCTACTCACACACGGGCAATACCGCTGGCAGAAGCTAGTTCCTCATAAATAGCTTTCAAATGACTATATTATTTTTAACATCACATAATAGCGATGTCATGATAGATCATGTGAAGATCACAAAACTGTCTGATGTGACTAACGTGTCACATAGCCATGACAAATCAGAAATAATGGTTGGAATTTTTTATGAAGAAAGACGATTGAGTAAGTTTTTATTAAGGCGTCACATAGGAAGAAAACTTACTTCCGTACGTAAGAGGCCCAAATATTTATGGAGCATTTTCAGCTAAGGGAAACTGTGGGCTATTAAAAAAATAATATTTTTCAGGAAGTAGTGTTAGCCTACACAGTACCCACACGTACGACAACAACACCACATCGCAACGATAAAAAGTGATCACGTGTGAATAGTGTCACTGCAGCAACGTGTAGATGCGATGTAGTTACTACAAATATCGAAGTGGTTGCACTGTAGTCAATGTTTGCAGCCAAACTAATTAGCGAGGTCGCTGGTGGTTGCGTTGTGGTTGCAAGATGGTTGTGATTAGTCTATTTCAAACACTTGGTTGTGTTGGACAACAAAATGTAGTCAGTGTGATTGAAACTATTTATTTGTATAAAAAACAAGCTTTTGCCCGCAGCTTCGCCCGCGTACATAAAATATAGCCTATGTCACTCGGGAATACAGCAGCTTTCTATTGCTGAAAAAAATTTAGCAATCGGACCAGTACTTTCACAGATTACCTCATACAAACAAAAAAACAAACCTTACCTCTTTATTATAATAAGTATAGATAGTACCCGTCGACGTATTTTTGTAGTAGTGTGGTTGTGGCACGTCCGAATAGACCCTAAGTTTAAAGAGAACAGAGAACTTAAAGTTTTGAGAATACATTCATAAAGTCAAATCTAAATTGAGCATTATGGAACACAATTGCTATAATTTCAAAAAGTTAAGCAAAGCCAATGAAATATCTAACAACTTGTATTTTTCTATTTACGACAATTCGATCGTTCATTCAGTTAGCATGTTTCACAATCAGTCGTCATCCATCTTCGGCGTTTTCCGCTGAAACCAAACTGTAATGCATCACGGTTTGTAGCGGTTTGAACTGTTTTAACAACGACTGCAAATAGGGAAAATGCTTGCAATTCGTTTACTTGCGTAAATATTTTTTAGTTTTAGTGAATAAATATAATATAATTATATAATTTGAAATATAATTTAAACCAAAAAAAATATTTTCTTCAAAAACGAAGTTACAAAGCTTTAAAGCTGCTACTATGAAAGAAAAGTCTGACATGGTGCTGACGTCAAAGACCTAATGGCCACCATAGAGAAACGGCATCTTGGCGATAGAGATATAAAGATATATTTCTTTAAAATTGTTACAATAATATCTCGTTTGCAACAATGTTTTGTTTGTTGAGAATGCCTATGGCATTAAGCTCGCCTTTGTACATTGCGTTGCATAAATACTAAATAAATAAACAAATAATTCATTAGTAGATTGACCTATCTTTTTTTAATCACATTAAATCTTTGAAGTTTCTGATCACATAGCATCTTGCTATGTGTGCAGTATACGAAGTTTTGTATAAGTATCGTAACTACGCGAGACGTATTGTTAAGCAACTAGTTTGAAAGTTAGATGGAAATGAACATACTATAGTTTTAAGCCACTTAGATCACATGAAACTGGAAGCAACAGACTTCTTAAAACTTCAAAAGGATATGCGCGCGTATCCTTAAAATTTAATGTTTAAAATGGGATAATCTGAAAATAATAAAATGCTATGTAATTTCCGTATCATAGTTTACAACTTTTGCTATTCAAGAAATAATTAAGTTAGATATTAATAGTGTTCTAAATATGAAAATAGCTATACTGAATTAAAATCAATATCTCTTTATTTCATACTCTACATGGATAGTTATAAAACGCTAGATGCTAGTACACGGTTCCAATTAGTCGTTTCCTATGAAGAAGAACCGTCAAAAACCCTATTGTTACTGTTTCAATAATAAAAAGGGTTGATTTTACAATATTTTCATATTGCAATAATAAAGAAAGAAAAATAAAATAAAGCCGGTTCAATAATTTAATAATATTACCAATATACAAGTATGTGTAGGATGTCGAGATCGATTTCCACGAAGACGTTTTATGTATAAAACTACTTGCCGACTGCTATCATAAATTGTATGAATATTACAATAACTCTTCCACGGATCTCGCAAAATTACATAACCTTCCTGGAACGAACTGTATCTCGAAAACTTTTTTTATTTAGGGTAAATTAGGTTTTATCAAAAGAGTGAAGGAATTGAATAATTAATTTGGCTTATAAAATACAAAATTAACTCGTAGATATTTAAATACTTAATATTTCGTTTTGACGAAAGTCGAAATTTTAGATAAAATAATTATGTTTATGAACTGAAGAATAACGTCTGCTTCTTTTGTTAATAATTGAGTTTATTAGCTAACTAAAATTCACAGAATACGACCCTAGGTTTATGTATTCTTCTGAGTCTTCAAGTCTATAGGCTAGCCAAATGAATTTTCATTTATAGACTTTAAAAGAGCCGCACGGGTCTAGCTCTTTCCGTAGGCGTGGGTTTGTGGACGGTGACGGCAGACCTTCCAGACCAAGCACATATCGTTGACGGCGGGTATTGTTCCACGCGCACCCCAAGGAGATGTCAGCAAACCGTTCGCCCTCAGCTGGGCGAAGCTGACTAAATACATGTGAGTAAACCTCGGGAACCTGGAACGAAGGCAAAGAAGGAACAGGAGTGGGCTAGTAGGCCAGCCAGTAAAAGTCTGACACGCCATCCCGTTCCAAGAGCGGAAGAAGCCGCAGGATGATTTCCCACATAAAAAAAAACTCGGCTGCCTCCATGGAGCAAGCTCCATTCCTATTAGCCCGTTCCAAGGAACGGGCTAATAGGAGTTCCAAACGTCGTGAACATCTCGATCGCGTTAACGTAAAACAAATTGGCACTAGACTATCTTAAGCCAGGAAAGCTGATACCAGTCATGCCAAGGGGTATTGTGTTATCCAGTTACTGGCTATGGAGGTAAGATTGGCCATAACTATAATTATACGAAATATAACTTGTGTATTTAGTATAGTCAAATTAGACTAGAAAAGTTTATGTTGGCAAAGAGCAAGCTAAGTAATACAAAATGTAGTATTTTGCGTATATATTTTTTTTAGAGGTTGTCACTTTACTCATGGCTATTTGTATACACTAAGCGTTATGAACAGGCAAGGTTATGAATCTAAATGGAAAAACGTTTTCCATTTTTATATATGAGTTTAGTAGTAAATTAATAGCACAATCAACATAATTCCCATTGCTAGGACTTAGGCCTACTCTCTAGCATAGGGAATGGCCGGAATACACCACGCGGGTCCAGTGCTGAATAGAGTGAATATAGTGCTGATAGATATCCCTTATTTTGGTTTTTGGTAATTAATAAATAATAGTAGTAGGAGTAGGTACACCGTTCACAAAACAGTGAAAAAAAAAATATTATCCTAGAATTTTCTCAGTCAAGTTAATGTTACTAAATTAAAAAATTCTTTCAGCGAGCTTTCCTCAACTTGTCAGCTTGAATTATGTTTGCTTACTGGCGGAAAATGTGAAGTCGTTTATGGTATTTCCATTTGCAACACTCTGTGGTAGTATATTTTACTTTTCGCAAAAGCATTACGTTTAAAATGGAAAAAAACTGAGCAAGTACGAGTCGGTCTTGCGCACTGAGGGTTCCAAACTTGCCTGACTTAAGATCCTATATCCCCTAGCTGGGGCAGAGGGCGTCAACAGTAGTCACCCAACGCGAGCGGTCTTGCGCTTTATGCTTGACCTCGCTCCACGTCAGTCCGATGTCTTTCGCTTCACCCAAAACGGTGCGTCGCCAGGTCTGCCGAGGACGGCCACGCTTCCGTTTCCCTTGGGGATTCCAGTCCAGTGCCTGTTTAGGTATATGATTGGAATCCCTCCTAAGCGTGTGACCAATCCAACTCCACTTGCGACGCTTGATCTCGATCAAGCTTTCGCGTCATTTCTCCAACAGCTCTACGTTAGAGATGGTCTCGGGCCAGTAAATCCCGAGGATACGGCGAAGGCATCGATTTACGAAAACCTGGATTTGTCGTGAGATCTCCTTTGTCACCTTCCACGTTTCGCACCCGTAAAGCAGCACGGATTTGACGTTTGACCTGAAGATTTTTAGCTTAACTCTTCGAGTCAATTTCCGTGATTGCCAAACCGGTCTCAGCTGTGCAAAGGTACCGCGGGCTTTGGCAATTCGAGAGGGTTCCAAACAAACTTATGTAAATAGAGTCTCGTAGATTTTTCCACATCTCACTTTTTGTGTTTTTTTGCGATCTAATAACAAAAATTGTTTCAAATTTACTCCTATGTCTATGTTGTAAAACCTTGCTTTAAGCCTGCTTTATGCTTGCTTGTCAAGATTAAGGTTTGACGGAAAGTACCTACCCAATGATATGAAATTTATTCCCTTGACAGTATTTAACATAGGTTTTTCTGTGATGTAAAGAGCCGTATCTTTTGTTTTCGCTGATTTTTCTACAGCCTCAAGAAACCGCACAACTGAGTTTTTCTTGACTTTAATTTAAACTCGATAGCTCCACGCGATCCCGAAGGATTTTGACAGACAAATAAACAGATGAAGAACAAAGTTTTTTTTTTTCGTTATTTCCGGAACCCTAACAATTAAAACAAAATCAGTGACAATAAGTCGCAACTAAGCTTTTTGTTTGATAAAGAGCTTTTATAAATTGCCACTTTCAACAAATTTTAATTTCAAATAGTTTTAGTTTTATGAAACTGCACATTTGGAAAATCATTCTTTGTTTGCTCTACAAAAGAGGAAGAAAAACAAATCTAATGGTGTTGACAGTTTGCAAAATACAGTTGTAAAATAACATTACTCGGAGTATCCGATGTAATGTGGAACGACTGGGTTTTAATCTGTTACATCTTATTCTTTAAAAGATTTTTATTTTCAGTTACAAGATATTTTTATCTAACACATTATACTAATATTTAATTTAATATCATTAGTCTAATTCCTGAAAATCTCTAATTGTCCAAGTCACCACTACTCACAAAACAAAATATAACTCAAAATCGTATAAACTAAAACAATGGGTTTAGCAAAAGTGTTACGCGCTTGAAGCTAATGGTGTTACAAGATTTTAATCTTGCAGTCTTAGGGCGATGTTCACCGACACCAAATCGACTGTTTTAATATTAAAACGGCTGTTTTAGCAATATTTCCTGTTCCTTATCGTCGGTTATTGACGTTAATCAGATGGTTATCTTAAACTTATGTCGGTGCACATGGCCCTTAGTGAGCAGCTGAGCTTCACAAGACAATGCTTGAGCCATATCTAGCGATGCGCGATGGCGAGAGGTTTTATTCGATTGTTCGAGCATATCGATGGCTCTCGATTGTTTCGTCTTTGATTCGACTCCGTCTTGGTCTGTTACAAGTAGTTGTTGACTGGCGCATGGTGCATTCATCCGCGTGTTATTCCTTAGTTTAGAGTTTTGAAGGAGAGTCTGATTCGAACAATCGAAAACTAGCGGTTGATTGAAAAACACTTTGATTATTTTGTAGAACAGCGAGTCGATGGCAGGCTCGATGGTTCGTTTTAACGACTCCAATTCTATCGATTGTTAAAACATCTCGGCGTCACTCTCAACTGTTAGCCTTACCCTTGATTTCTGATTTAGATGTTTTTTTTGTTTTTGTTGTTGAATTTTTCACAATTCTCTATTTCTAATTCAGTTCCTGTCAAAATCTGGCATTAAAGCAGGGTTTGAGACTTTCTTAACTCAAAACCGGCCTCTATAGGCAACACAGAACTCGCAACAGAACTTATTAGACTCAGAGGCTTGGGCGACGGTACGTCTGTGTGCATTTCAGAATATAAACATCAAAGCATTTGTTTTTGCGATCTCAATTATTGTTTTCTTTCCCACATTTTTTCATGTGCCCATCAATCCATATTATAATGAATAGGAACTTATTTTATTCTTTCGGGAAAGGGCATTGACTTCTGTTACAAAGGTTACTCACCTAGCACAGATTAATTATTTACAGCCGAACTGTTAAATAGAAAGTAATTAATTCAAAACAAAATATTTAATAAACGAACTTTCAAAATCTTCCAAGGCCTCAGATATTCATTATGTTAGACAATTTATTAATTAGAAGACCATAAAAGTTTGCTTTCAATTTTATCAAGGTACAGGGCAGCTTTATAAGCAAATAAGCTTTACTGTAGTCTTAAATTATAATTTATATAAGAAAAGAAGAAGAAATCTCTTTAATAATCAAAATGGCGTAAAAATGTTGCAAAGAAATAATCCTTGATTTTATATTACTTACTAGCTTTAGCCCGCGGCTTCGCCTGCGTTCATAAAATATATAGCCTGTCACTGAGGAATACAGCAGCTTTCTATTGGTGAAAAATTTTTAGCAATCGGACCAGTAAGTACTTCCACAGATTACCTCATACACACAAAAAAAGCAAACTTTACCTCTTTATTATATTAGCATAGATTTAAATGTATGCCATCAGTAAGTTTCCATGAAAACCTAAAAGTGAAAGGGATTTTAATCTACCACATACCCGCGAAACGAGACACAATAGTAAAACAATAACAGCGCAGTTTTATAGGACCGGTTGGGGATTCAAACATTAATTTTTTCATTATTATATCTATAGCTATAGGTACATGGTATAACACGGTATACCAGTGTATCAAGTTCTATCGAAATTAGTTCAGCAGTTCGGGCGTGAAGAAATAACAAACATACACAAACACGCACTCACAAACCTTTATAATAAAAGTTTGATTATTTGGCGCTCCAAACATAGATAGATACCTCTAGGTTAAGAGTATAATGGAATAATAATAATAATAAGTTTATTAAGAAAAACGAGGTTACAGGGTTTGGGTAATGCTATTACATATTGTTTTCATTCTTGAATTAACAAAACATCTTTATCGAAGACTTCCTGCACTAGGCGGGGCCTGTCCCGCAGGAAGCTATAATGCAGATAATAATTCTGTATCGTATTAAATAAAAATAAAAAGACATTAAACTTAACGGTTTAATAAACTATTATTAAACCGTTAAGTTTAATGTTGCAAACGAAACCAATACAGCACTAGCTGTATTGGTTTCGTTTGCAGATTTATTTACGTATTGCTTGGTAGAAAAATCGGCAGTTATTCTTGATATCACCGAACGTGAACCGGATTCGAAAAATCTCAACAGCAGCAGCAAAATATTCGAAGTGAATTGATCAGTTTTGCTTTGCATATGAATTGAAACCAATACCGCTGGGATAGATCAGAAAATTAAATTATATTTTAGCACAAATATGCATTCTAGCTTTTTTATTATTCGGTAAACCAAATGCTCGTATATTGCCCAATATGCGATCGGAAAGTGAAATGAAAAGCTACTCGATCCGATACTGTGTTACAAGTACGATTAGAGTGAATTCCATTTTTGAGAACTATTGGCGACCTCACTTTGTTCACTCGTCAAACCTTTTTTGGGACTGAATAAGGAACGGGGTAGGGGTTTAGTCAGTAAGAGTCTGACACGCCCTCCCGCTCCGCCCAAGAGTGGGAGAAGTCATTCTGATGATTCCCCTACCGGAAAAAAAAAAAAAAAAAAAAAAACCCCTAGGGTATCAATGTATTAATTGGTGCCAATTAGATGTTACAATTAACAAATTGGTACATCAACCAAAATGGGTTAATGTAATTTAGAGATAAACTTTCTTTCAATGAAGACAACTGAATACAAAGAGGACCAACGACCAAGTCCTCCCCTCCCAAAGTAAATGAGGCAGCAAAACTTTGAGAAACTTAGAAGTAGAACTTAAATCTCCACTCTCTAATTAGATCCCAAGAACGGCTACGGTCCATTTGTATTTAAAATACTTCTCTTCAAATTAAATGCGTCAGTAGGTACTGTATTTTATCGTTTGTAAAGATCGTCAGTTCAATGGGACTTTTCTGAAAATTCAGACTGGTACATTATAATAGTATCTTAACTAAAAGCAAACAATAATTAATTATATTTTTTTAATTATAAAAGAGACTAAATTGTAGGAACTAGGAACAGTGAAGTCAGTTTGGTCTAAATTATTTTGAACGACTAGTTTTGTCTAAGTTTCGTAACGCTATTTGTGGAACTGAAGGAAGCTTTTAATAGATTAAATACGTTTCTTAAATCATTATAGATCATAGTAAGTAGTAGGTATAATAATAACATTCCACAGCAGGCGTCACACGCTACAGCGTACTCTAGTCACTGACGTTGTTGAAATTGCCTGAGGATTTAGCCACCGATAAACAAAAATTCTCTTGGGCTTTGCTAAAAATTGATAAACAATTCTGTAGCGTATACGCCTTAGCGTGCCTTTTTTTAAAAGCTTTGCTTTGTGCAATGCGTATACCATTTACAAAAACCCTAAAGCCAATTGCTAAGCTGCCATAGTTGACGACTTCCACAAAAGGTTTAGTTACGTGTGTGGTTTAGACAGGTCCTCTTTTATTTAACTGTATCATACATTCAAAGCTTTAAGGGGGAAAAGTAGATCGTTTGTTACCCGTCACCAGCATAATGTATAGAGTTACTCCTTTGCCTTTATCTCCGCTTTCCTTATGTTTATCTGTTTTGGTAAAACCTTTACGTTTATACATTTAGTTTTTTTTTTTACTTGGTAAAAGTTTTATTTATTTACACAGATAATTTAAATTTAAAAACACGTAAACGCCACGTGAAGTTTCAACAAGACGTTCGACAGAATAATTCTGTTGTATATTCTATTAAATGTACTACGAAAGTATTACAGGCTAAAACAAGCCGTAATTGATTTTATAATATAGAACGATGTTTCACAAATCTAGATAGGTAGTACACTCTCTTACTTAGTTCGCGTAGCACCCCCACACTAACGTGATAAATGTATGTGTAAACGCAAGCGCGTGAAACACAACAGGTATTATCGTTGTGTGCTACAAATTAACTCGTCTGCGCATCGTCATCCCAGCGAGCCGCTACGATTGGTCGGCCCAGAGGGGAAGTGCGGGGCTTAGTTCCGTTTTCTTACGCGCGCGCCGCCACTGTCATTCCGCCATTATACCGGTAAACGAAACGCACACGCAATTTTGTAAAAACTATATTCTCATGATTATACGCCTAAATTCTATCGAAGAAGTATTTTATTCATCTCCAAAACAGTAGACGATGGAAATATAGCAAAAATTCACCACTGTTGTTAACGGCGCCGTGGCGCAATGCGTATGATACATGTCTGACGAGTAAGAGGTCCCAAGTTCGATTCCTATCGTTTGATAAATATAATTTTGTAATTTTATACATATAAACTACGTATATATTTACGAAATTAAGTAACGAAATTTTTGTATATAACTTGTAATATAAATAATTTTATAATATATATATATAATACATATATTATTTACGTAATATAATAATAGATACGTTATTATTATAATTATTGTTAGTTGACAATACTTTCACTGTCAACTTTTTTTTATTTTCGCAAACATTCACTTATGAAATTATTATAGTTATTTAAAATAACATCAAACACTTACACTTAATCTTTGGAAAGTATATTTTTATGATATGGGTAGGTAATCAGTAATAATGTTCACAATAATCAAGTAGCTGTGGGTATAAATCAAAAATAAAGTAAAACCATACCACCAACCAATTCACCTATTCAAGTAATATTATGTCTCCAGCTCAACTCGTAAACAAAATAAAACTCGTTTACTACTCGATATACACACACACATATTTGTATATGTGTTTGCTACGAATCAGATAAAACAAATTCGCTTCATTCATTAGATGGTAATTTAGCACTGATTATTAAGTGCTTGCTTGCCGTTAAAGGTGTATCGAGTTCGATCCTTGCCATTGACAAAACATTTTTTTTCTACTTTATTGTAGTATAATGATAACGAAGTTTAATAAAACTAAAACTTAGAATATTTGCTTTAGCGTTTGAATCCCCAACCGGTCCTATGAGACCGCGCTGTTATTGTTATACTATCGTGTCTCGTTTCGCGGGTATCTGAGTAAACTAAGTGTATGAATATTATCATCTACCCACTTTATTAGTTATTTACTAAGAAATGAGTCGGATAATAAGTTAACCTGGCATAACGCTTTTGCCTATCACGATCGTGTGTTCTACAACTTACTCCGAGACAAAAAATAATTAATCGTTGTGGAAAGTGATACTTTTTACAAATAATAAACAACATGACTCATTATTTTGTCTACACTTTTGAGGGCTGAGATAATAGTATTACATAAACAAAATGTATCCATAAGTGAAATTTCGAGGAGATTAATGCTACCGGTAAGTAACAAATCCAAATTTAACATAGGTAATGCAAAATAATTTAACATTGTTGATATTTGTTAGGTTTTAACGTAATTTTGTGATTGTTTACAGAGGAAAACTGTGCAGTTTTGGGTGCATAGATATGCAGCTGAAGGGACAATCGATGCCAAACGTCCGGGTCCAAAAGCAATTGCATATACGGATGCCAACCCACTGCATCGAAATATTGTTGCTACGTATAGCGCTGACGGCTTTGCTACAACAAGAAACACTGCAATTATGCACGACGTGTCTATGACAATTGTTCGACGCCACTTACGAGCACCAAAAATGTCGCAAGCCCGCGAAAAAAATTTTACTGACGGCGTTGCATAAGGAAGAAAGGATGCGGTTTGCAAGAAAATTTATAGATTTTGATTGGTGCAATAACATAGTTATATTTAGTGATGAAAAGTGTTTTAAGTCAGATAAGGATGGGCGTAAAATATTATGGAGAAAAGATGGAGAACGTTACCATCACAAAAATATTCTCCCATGCAGGTCTAGTGGTTGCATTACGTTAGGTTATTGGGGCTGGATGTCATCGATGGGTCCCGGTGAGTTAGTGGAGGTAGGGGGTCACAATACCAGTCAAGGTTACTTGGACATCAAGAGTTACGATACCTATCATAGTTCATTTTTTAAAACATGTTGATTGATAACTTTGATAAGTAAAAAAAAGACTAAGAAGTAAGCTGTAGGTAATTATACTATTGTTGTATTATGTGACATGATGTTATTGTTATTGAGATCAAGAGTTTTGATATCTATCATAATTCATTATTGATAACATGTTGATTTATGTCACTAATAAAAAACTTAAAAAAAAGTGACGTCCATCCTTGTCTGACTTAGAATATTTTCACTTTATATATTGTATTAAGGATAATCATGAACAGATTCGTTAATTGTGACCATTCCGTTTAATGTATGTAATTAATAAGTTGTAATAAACATAGTTGGATCGTTATCGCAGTTTTCTTTGTCACAATATTTTCAAAATATTTTAATTATTATGAGAGTAACTATAACATTACTATTAAAAAAACGGGTCAAATAGAAAATAAAAACAAGCAAACTTTCTGTTACACCAGACGATTGGAATCGAACTTGGGACCTCTTACTCGTCAGTCACGTATCATACGCATTGCGCCACGGCGCCGATAACAGCAGTAGCCAATTTTTGCTGTAGGTACTTTCATAGTTGTGTACGGCTACTAATTGCTTTTTGCAAGAGTGTGAGTGTAGAAACGACGAGTTACTTTGTAGCACACAACGATAATACCTGTTGTGTTTCACGCGGTAGCGTTTACGCACACATTTATGACCTGCTACGCAATCTCCGCCACCGTGTGTACATAAATATAAATAACGCGATCGTATAAATAACGTTGAATTTTATTATTATAAGGTAATTTGCCATTTCTCGTAACCTTTTTTGAAAATGAATTTCATATCACAGAAATTCTTCTCAAGCGTGAAAAGAAAATATTACTTTATGAAAATATTTCGGGAATTTAATCTAATAACACGCTTTTATAAATAAAAGTAAGGCGAATAAGTGAAACTTCAAGCTAAATTAAGTAAATTACCTACTTGAGTTTTTTTTGTTTTCTGAAGGTTGTCGCAGACAAAGTCGACTCGGCAATAATGCAAGCTTTTATGCGGGTTCTAGTTAGATAGTATGAACTGTATAACTGGGCCTGCATATAAGCAACTTAATTTTGTTACTTATAACCTATTAATGATGTTACTAACTCTATTTTTTAAGATTTTGTACTACTAACAAAATATGGACGTCTGTCCGAAATAAACGTTATTATTATTATTATGGTTTTTACGGTAAACTTTCTCAGGTTAAAAACCTGGTATTATTTTAGAATCTCACGGGCGTAAACCAAGGTGAGATCCTAATTATTTGTTTGAGATAGTAAACCGGTTTGTGCTGCATTTAAATTATTATCTAAGTCTAGTTGTAAAAATTTTCTTACGATACGGCATGTGTTCAGAATGGCAGCTTTTTGTAATGTTAGATATGTGTGTTTTGATAAGTTGAGACAGTTAAAACTATTAAATATTTGTTTAGGGATGACACCTGTTGTTGATATAACTATTGGGACTATTGTGACTCTATTCATTTTCCAGACTCTAGTGATCTCCTCTTGTAGTTCTGTATACTTCCTAATTTTTTCCGTTATAGTTTTTTGTATGTTATTAGTGTTTGGGACTGCTATGTCTATTAAGTATGTATGTTTGTTTTCTTTGTCAACAAGTGTTATATCGGGTCTGTTGTTATATATAGTGTGATCTGTGATTATAGTGCGGTCATAATATATTTTGTAAAATTGGTTTTCTAAAACAGCTCTTGGTGAATATTTGTAATATGGTGTGTATGGGTCCTGTGTGAGTTTATATTTTGTTGAAAGTTTCTGGTGTATGATGTTAACGAGTTGGTTATGTCGGTGAGTATAATCGTTCTGGGTCAATGTCGTACAAGCACCTGTAATGTGTTGTATTGTTTCAGGTTTGCTATGACATTTTCTGCATAAATCATTCCTAACTGTCCTGTCTTTTACTATGTATTTTCTATAATTTTTGGTATTAATGACTTGATCTTGAATGGCCAACATAAAACCTTCTGTTTCAGGGAACAGCCCACTCAGTTCCAGCCACTTGTTAGAAGCTTCTTTATCTATATATGTTTGTTGCAAATCATTCGGGTGTCTTCCATGTAGTTCTTTTTGTCTCCATTTTCTATTTATGTCTTCTATATGCTTCGCTCTATCTATTGTTTCAATATTATTATTATCGCTAAGGTTCAGGGGTGTATACTGTTTATCTATCTCTATAATTGTTTTGTGTAAATTACTACCTACTACTTTTCTTTCTCTGGAAAAATTGTTTTAGATTTATGACTTGTCTGTTGTGAAGATATGAAATTTCAATCAATCCTCTCCCTCCATCTTTTCTGGGTATTATAATCCTTTCTATCGCAGATTTTGGGTGGTGATATCTATGTTGTGTCAGCATAGTTCTTGTTTTGATTTCGAGACTGTGTAGTTCTGTGTTAGACCATTTTATTACACCGAAAGAATAAGTCAGTATTGGTATCGCGTAAGTGTTTATGGATTTAAATAAGTGCTTACTAGATAGATGCATTTTGCATAACGAATGTATTCTACTATTGTATTCTTTTCTTAGTTTATCTTTGATGGCCCTATGTTCTAAAAGTCTAGCTTGATTGTACCCTAAATATTTATACAGTTCATCATCTTTAATTGCTTCTATTGTCTCATCAGTATCTGTCACGTAGTTTCCGCTTACAATCTTACCTTTCTCTATATTTACTGTTCGGCATTTGTCTAGTCCAAAATCCATTCTTATGTCTTTCGAAAATGTACTTGTAATATTTAGCAATTCGTGTAAATCTGAACTTTTGTTAGCATATATTTTTAAATCATTCATATAAAGCAAGTGTGTAATCTGATGTAATATTGACCTACCATTTTTAATATCAAAACCTAACTTAGAATTTATTAACGACCGAGAAAGTGGATTAAGGGCTAAACAAAACCATAAGGGGCTTAATGAGTCTCCTTGAAAAATACCTTTTTTAATAGCTATTTCGTTCACAGATATGTTTGTTGTTTCAGACTGTAATTTAAGTGTAGTTCTCCAAGAACCCATAGTGCTCCTGAGGAAATTTATAATGAGAGGATTAATTTTATAGATACTTAATATTTCGATTAACCATGAGTGCGGTACGCTATCAAATGCTTTTTTATAATCTATATATGCTACGTATAAGTTTTTTCTAGATTTTTGAACATGTTTTAAGATAGTGGAATCAATAATTAATTGCTCTTTACAGCCCATATGCCCGCGCCTACATCCTTTCTGTTCTTCTGTTAAGATATTGTACTTTTCGGTGTGTTTTATGATTCTGTGTGTAATACAAGATGTAATGATTTTATATAAAGTTGGCAAGCAAGTAATAGGTCTATACTGTGACGGATCCTGAGTTCTGTTAGATTTTGGAAGCATGTATGTAATTCCTATGGTTAAAAATTCCGGAATATTTTGATTGCCCTTAAGGATATCACTTATTTGTTCTGCCATAGTTTTATGAAGTGAATGAAGTTTTTTTATCCAAAAATTATGTATACCTTCTATCCCTGCCGCTTTCCAATTATGCGTTTTGTTAATAATTGTATTTATTTCTTGTGTATCTATATCTTTAAACGGCATTTCTTCTATAGTTTCTGCTCTATATATTTCCTCTTGTATCCATGTAGCGTCTTTATTATGTTCCGTACTATCTGACCAGATGCCTTGCCAGAATTCTTTTAGAGCCTGTTGAGATGGAGGGTTTAAGATTGTTGTATTGTTGCCTTTAAGTTTTCTATAAAATTGTTTTTCACTTACTTTAAATAATATATTGTTATATTTTCTTAATTTTGCTTTTTTATATCGTGCTAGCCTATGACTTTTAACAAGGAGTTTTTGCTTCAACGTGTCTAAGTGATCTTCTATCCGCCTATTAAAGATTTCATGTGAACTGTGTTGTTTAGTTTTATTGATAATCTGCTCGACTAATTTTACAAGTCTACTTGATGTATTACCGTTTTTGTATTGTGTTAATCTATTTATATCTTTTCTTAATTGCTCTATATCTGATTCTAGTCTTTTTTGCCAAGGTGGATCATTTTTTACCCTATTACTATTAGTAGTTCGATCGACATTTATTTTTAATTTGAAGTGATTTATAATTGAAATAGCTATGCAATAAATTAAATTTATTATTATTATTATTATTATTATTTTTAGAAAGTGCTTTTTCTTCTCAGCTCACAGGATGGTTTATAACTATATTTACGGGTCGAAACCAAGTAATTACAGCGTGTGGTGTGTTATGTTGGTGTGTTATGATGGGGACCTACTTCGTTTTCATCAATTTCCATGAACTTTCTTACGATTCGGCATGTATTTAAGATAACAGCTTTTTGTAAGGTGATATAGAGATTTTCTTTTAAATTTAGTAATTTAAGACTGTGTAGTAGATAATTTGAAATTATTATTATTATTATTATTATTTTACGCAAGTTTAGCCCCAATCTACATGAACGTTGAAGGCTCTGGTAACATATCTAAATATTAATGTAGACGAAATTTCCTTTTAATTTATCAAAAAAGAGTAATTATTCATTTATATTTTAGGTCTCGATGAGGCCGAAAGATTCTAGTGTGGGGACCGGGCACCGGGAGGTGCAGCGTTGGAAGTCCTTCCACAAGATTGAACGATGATCTGGAGAGAGTCGCGGCAATGCGATGGATACGAGATGCACAAGCCGTTCGTTGTAGCGACACTTTGGGGAGGCCTATTATTTCAAACAGCAGTGGACGTTTTTGACTGAAATGATGATGATGATGATGATTTTAGACCTCATGTTACCATATCAAGAGCAAATGAGAGAGATATGATAGACGATAGATATCACGATTATTGTAAAAGAAATTTGCATTGAACTTTCATGCTATAAAGAAATAAAAAACTTAACTGGATACTTATAACAAAAGTTTGTCCGGTTGTTACTAACGAACATCGGTGTAGCGCTATGTACGCGGAGCTGACTCGACAATCTAGTTTATAGCCTAGTGTGGTAAGTATATAGCCAGACACGCAATTTATTGCCGGGAGGGTTGATTAGGTCCAGCTTATTGGAGTTTCGTTAATGACTTTGAATGACTTTTACCCTTAATACTACAGGCTTCTAACCTTGTTATCTACTAAAGTTTCTTGAATTATTAATTAACCAGAACCCATTTTTTGTAAAGAATTATATGTGTAGGTAATTATTTTAATGAAACTTATTACATTTAATGAAGCTTAAGTGGCAGAAATCTGAACATAATCAAGTAAGAGTAGGTATTATGCATTTCTATTAATTCATTTTTTGTTTCTCGAATAGCCAAAAAAAGGAAATACCTATTTGGAACATGGGTTGACCATACATAATATAGAAATAGCACATAAGACACTTTTTGTATGTATCCCTGGGATAATTTCTTTCTTTTACGGAGATAATTCCACTGGCAGAAGCCAATATTAATATAAGTACACAATAAAATCGTATTTAACGTCACCCCATAAAATTAACTTCTCATAAAAAGATCTAGATTTTCGATAGTAGGACAGACGACATAAATAGTTTTACGAGTATTAAGTAAAATTTATTGGTAGTAAATAATTTTGTTTCCAGTAGTAAGGCATAATCTGCTGGGTTTGCATTCTGAGTCATCTTCTCTAGAAGAGGGAATGAGCCGTAATCCACCACGCTGGACCAGTGTGGGTTGGTGTATGCCAAATATTTTCGAATTTTATACCAGAAGATAACTTTAAGAGGACGTCGTTGTTTACAAACTTTTCGGATACCTTAATTATTATGTTAAAAATATTTAAAATCCTCTATTGAAAATAATGAAGCGCTCACCGTCCTCCATATCGCGTTTACGAGTTTCTCAATTTCTTTCTTTTTATTTATGAAACTGAGACGTCCTGAATTGTTAAGCATAATAGAAGAACATTGTAAATGCCTTCTTTCCAGATTGTCTCGCTACAAACAAATGACAATTTTTACCCGTCGTTGGCAGGAGTTGAGTTTTTGCCCGTTTCAGCTTGTTACCCTCACTGTCGCTCTAAAAAAGGGACGCAATTTAGTTGTGCGCAAATTGCCGCAGTTTAACTGAACAAATATTTTTTGGTCTTGGTTGATTTGATGACGGTGCAGTTAGACTTAAATAAGTTTTTAAGTCTAACTCATTTTCAACGGTGTTTGTTTGCAATCAATAGTCGGATATTCCAGAGAACGGCAAGTATATTCCCTTACGACATTGAACCCTTTTTGGTCCTCTGAGCCTTATTCCTCGACGTTTATACCACGTACATCGAAGGACTGGAACAATTTGCCTGCTGCGGTCTTCCAGAAGAATAGGTTTTTAATTAACTAGTGCACATCACCATCAGCGATTGTAATACTGCTTACGATGGATGGTAAGCAGTAATCGTTGATGATGGAAGGTGGAATTGCAGTCATGCAAAATACATATTATAAAAAAATAAATAATTGCTCGACATTCCAATCAGGCAGCAAAGAAAAAATATACACTAAAGTAGGTAGTAAAAATCGAAAAGGAATTCCGTACCGTTCATAGCAAAATACGGCAAAAAAATACGTTTGTTGTGTATGAGAGCCTCGCTTAAATACTTATTTTATTATGTTTTTAGTATTTGTTGTAATAGCGGCAATAAAATTACATCACCTGTGACAACTATCTAACTCGATTCCCGAGATACAGCCATGTGACAGACAGACGGACAGCGGAGTCTTAGTAACAGAGTCCCGTTTGTATCCTTTGGGTACGATACCCTAAAAACGATACAAATAACTGCCAATTATTTTTAACCAGCTGGCAGATTGAGTAAGTACCGATACAACTAATTAACTAGTGACAGCTCAGAACAGTAACAAGAGTTACGACACTACACAAGTAACCCGATAATATTTTACTAATTGGGTTCTCATCTTTTCTACCGCACCGTATCACCATCAGTTGGAAATGTGAACCTAGCAATAATAAAAAAAATATTTACTAGAATAAACATACAAAGTGGCGATGCTTCTCGATACGGCTTGGTGAAGAGGTTCCTGTCTCTTAATTCATGAATCCCCGACCGGTCCTATGAGACCGCGCTGTTATTGTTTTACTATTGTGTCTCGTTTTGCGGGTATGTGATAGGTTAAGCCCTAAGTACCGACAGCTTGGACCCTGCTCACGAAACCGGTGGATTACTTATTACACCTAGACACAGGAAAAATGATCGTGCTCATCACACAAACATTTTGTCTTGGTGGGAATCAAACCAATGACCTCCCTAGGATATTGTTTTTACGAAACTCTCTTGAGTACCTTACAGTAGAATGACATAAGCTATATTATTATGC
This sequence comes from Mythimna separata, assembly GCA_030763345.1. NCBI lineage: Eukaryota > Metazoa > Arthropoda > Insecta > Lepidoptera > Noctuidae > Mythimna > Mythimna separata. The sequence goes on along the minus strand of JAKKIA010000036.1, from coordinate 1,706,111 downwards.
TGTAAACACACAAGTCTTTTCATCTAGAAATTAAAACAGTGTGTCACCTATTGTAAAGCCTTTTGCGGTCGTTGACGTAAAAACCCTTGCTTTATATAACCTGCTAGTATGCTACCTAGTTTACTCGCTTTTGACTTGTGTGGCCTCGTTTATAGCGAGGCTTTATCAGTCAGTAAAAAGGTTGTGTTCTAGAAATTTAAAAACTGAACTACTTGATTTTATAGGAATTAGAATGACTTCATTTGTTGCGATACACGGACCTCACACGTTATAAAGTTCATCTCTTTTGCAATAGTGGTTTATTTATTATGGGCAATGCAATGTCCAAACAAAAAAAGGAGGAAGTGAAAATATTATACTGGTTCAATAGTATTTCGGACAACAATTTGAGTCATTAAGAAATCCTTAATAATAGTTATTTTATCCCAAGTCCTAATTAATTATAAACAATGAACTACGAGCCTCAAATAAATTCGTGGGAAACAAAAGGAAAATAATTAACGTTACAATCGAGTTTTCTGGCAACAAAACGAGAATCATGCAAAAAAATAGGGGTGGAACTGGTTCAAGCGGTCGAGCCAGTCTGACGTCACCTTCCCTTGGCTTTGATTGCCTACATCGCAGTTTACGTAACCTACCATTTGGCACATTACCAAAAGGTATTGATCAAAATAAACTACTTTGAAACCCAAACATTTTTAAGAGTAACTTATTTACTTGGGTGCTGTTTTCTGTATTATCAAAACAAACTCTCGAGTTCTACCTCCCAGCTGCCTGTATCCCGACCCTGATTTCAAGCTACCGCGTAGACTTGGACTTGTGGATAAGCAATCGGGCCGTCCGGTATCCTACCGAATCCTACCAGAGTCATCAACGGCGCGTAGGAATCCACACCTATTTCAAATAGATGTAAGCAAATCCGAAACCTACTGGAACTACGGGAACATGGGATGGCTTCCGAAAGGGAAACCCGGAGTCCTGGAACGCAAGGTAAAGGAGAAACTTAGGAATAAGCATTAATCTAACACGCCCTCCTGCTCCGCCTTAGAGTAAGTGAAGTCATTAGATGATATCTCCCTTAAACAAAAACCTCAAACGTGACTTGTCAAAATCATGGCAGGATGCCCTAAGGATATTCATCATCAAATGGTCATATATTTATGAACGTCAAGTCCCTGGTTGTGTTATGAAAGGCCTAAGTAGTAAATTAAATTTTAATATTGTATTAAATAATTATATCATGTTCAGATCCTTAACAATAGTTTACTTTCGGACTTCTAATAAAGTTTTATATAAACTACTATGCAATTTAGAAAAAATTAGTGCAGTAAATTAAGCTTCACTACTTCCACCTCGGGAGCAATATCGTCTCATTGAAACACAGAATTGTACTTGGATTTTGTTTTATGCTACATTGTAGGTAAGCAGAGCTCGAGGGCCATAGTAGAAAAAAATCCCAACTGAATAAAGTAAGGTCAGTATTTGCGACCGAAATCAGGAGCTGTTTGAACAGCTGAATTTTGAATCTTTGCTGGCTATATCTATGTACTACACAATCTTTAAAAAAAACGTAAAAATGGCACATAATATATTACTATGAAGTACCCCAAAAAGTTTTCAAAATTAGAATAGTATTAAAGCAGCTGCCTTCGAAATCGATAATGACGTTGAATTTCTGCGAGCCTGTACCTGTAGTTGCTGATTATGCATGTAAGCAAGTAATAAACACAATAATAAATGCAAGTAACGTTCAAAGCGAGCAAACCTAATCTTGGGGTGCACCAAATTGAATGCCGCAGTCGAGTAGAACAGAACAAATAAACTCTGAACACCTTGAGTGATCTCGTGGGAACGGTTCACGCTTCCGAATTTGGTTAACGTAAATAGTGGCGCGAAGAGGTGAACTACGACGAGCTGCTTAGCTACTACCTAAATAGTTTGTAGCAGAGTTTGGACGTGACAGTCCAATAGCATGTTGTGGAATTTATAAAAGGTTTTGTTTAATGTTTTAAACGAGTTTAGTTAAGATAAAATGTTACAAAAACTTGTAGCATTTCGTCATATCTGCAAAAGGATTTTAAAACAAGAGTTAAAAGTCACGTAAGGCAAGGGCGTTTGAGATAGTTACTGTGATCCTTGTAAATAGCAACTAAAGGAATACTGTGAAGTTTTTTAGTAAAAGCCTAAAATTCCCTCTCACTCCACTCACAGTGGAAGAAATCATTCCGCGTTTTCCGACGTTAATAAGACGAATTTAAAAGGACAGGGTTTATTGCATAGCTTTGACACTAATTGTGAGATATCGAAGTTTAGCCAACTTCTTTATATCAGCTACTTAAAAGCTTCCAGAGCAATTTAGTCTGATTCAGTTTTAAGTTAAATGTTTGCACCCAATCATAATTCAATATCAACTAACATTCCTTTCATCATTTAGAAAGTGTTATAAAGTTAACACGTGTAAAGAAAAAATAATAAAAACGAAATTGCCATTAGATATTATGTCCCGTTTACAACCGCATGATGGCCGTAAACGAGACAGCATCATCACCAGTAAAATGTACACATTCTGCTAATCGTGCACTTAGTGAGGTGACGCATTTAAATTAAATTGATATTATGCAATGCTGCCATTTGCCATTTGCAAACGTAGATAGCTATTATGAAAACATTTTAGAGATCTACTGTACGTAAAAACATAAACTAAGTTGATATAACGCAAATTTTGAAAAATAAGCAATTTAATACCAGTTTACTTATTCATTTTTCATTTTATATGTATGTCATTTATTTTGTGTTTGTAATCGTTGTGCTGTGTCTGTTCCGAATAAATGTTTTTCTATTCTATTCTATGTCTGCAATAGTAAATTAAACGAGGTCAAGACCCTATTTATTTCTTTGTATAAACCAACATGCCTACGAAACATTTTGGGACCTTTTATTATACCTTCAGCTAAGCAGTGGAATTCCCTTCCAGAGTCTATGTTTCCTCATAGCTTCAATCTGGGGTCTTTCAGTCAAGAATGAAAAAGTTACTTCTGGGCAAGCGTGCTCCAATGTCGACCACATCATCACTATCATCAGGTGAGACATTGGTCAAGAGTGAACCTTTAAATAATTTAAAAACAAATACATATATAATAATAATAATAATAATAGTTTTATTCTGAATTAAAATGTGGTAAAACAGTTACATAAAATCTTAAAAATAATTACAAAGGTATGAGTATGTTATGTGCCTGTACTAGGATAAACCTGTATCACAGGCAATAAAAGCTCTTATAATATAGTTTATGTAGAACAATAAAATCACTATCAATATTTAACATTCAAAGTCTCTAAATAATGGAAAAAAAAATAAAATAGATTATAATGTTATAAACCTAGTTTACTTAAATACTAAAGAACACGATAAAACTGTTACTTGCACTTTATTCTCTAGTAAACACATACGATTTAGCGTCAGCAGAATTAATAATAGGGTTAAAGTCGAGGTTGTGTCGAGGTTGTGTTGAACAATTTTGCTTAATTATTAAAAACACGATGGTTAGTAGGTCAACCTACTGGAATTTTGAGCCAGCAGTAAGTGTCACACGGAAGTCTGGCCTTGAGTAGTGACGCACTAGGCGCCCTCATAATCGATGGAGTTTATGTATCTCAATTCTGCCATTTTTCTAGCCGGACACTCTGCGTCTCCCGATTTATGGTTCGCGGGTTTTTTAAAGCGCGAGCAAGTTGCACATTTTGGTGAGTCCGCTTTCTTTGTGCACTCGGACATCGAGTGTCCTGTCTCACCGCAGTGGCCACACGTCGAGTTGACCTCTCTGCAGGTTTTGGCTGCATGCCCATACTGATGGCATTTGAAACATCTTGTAACCAGGGTGAAGTCCCTAACAGGGCAGGATGTCCAATTAATAAAAATCCTTGACTGCGAAATAAGGGCTTTTCGTATGTTGGCTGGAACTTCAACTACGTAGTTACAAGTCTGCGAATCTTTCTTTCCTGATTTGTGACTTAACTTAATCAAGGTCATAAAGGACTCCATAGAAATTGTTGGGAACTTTTCGGCTACATTCTGCTCGTAAATGTACCTGAAGACTTCAGTTTCAGTCAAAGAAGACGGCACTCCTACAACCACAATCCGGGGTTTGCGCTTCCTGGGTTCGTCGGCGGTTAGTCCGGATGCAGATTGCTGAATTGCGTGCTTAATTTTTTCTGCGTCATCTTTAGTCTCTGTACTGATTATAACGCCTCCGTTTTTAGTCCTACGGACTCCACGTATATGCAGCTTTTCTTGTTCTGGTCGTATCATCTGTTGTACAAGGACTTTTGTCTCATCACTGGACTTTAAATTATAGGGTATATGGCCACGGAGTTTAAATTCTTCAGTCGGACGAAATCATTTGACCCCTTCTTTACCATGTCGGCAAACGAAGCAGTGCTAGAGTCCTTAATTGTCTTTGTGAGATCTAAGATGTGGTCTGTCAAGTTGCACTTTTGCTTAAGATCTTCATTGAGAATGCGCGCTTGGATAGCTTTCTGTTTGAGAGATTGGTATTGGACTGCCATCTCTGAGGTACCATTTCCTACTTTACGGCACAACATTGAAATTTTCAATTTCTGCTCCGAGTTGAGTTTACCATCCGAGGCGATAGTACAAATCTCGCTTAAATACTGCTCAATGGTTGACATCCATCTTTGTATCTCAGATGTTGATACAACTTCCATCGTTAGATCAGTTTGGGCTTGAGTTTGCGGCGTCGTCTTCGCAGGAGAGGCAGAGAGATTCACCCGGTCTCTTGAGAAGGGACTGTTCTCCATTTTATTTTATAACTAGTTCACTTATTCTAAGTTTCCATTATTGTGCCGGCGCGGCAGTTGCAGCAATAGCACTGAACGCGCTAAGCACTCGCGGTGCGCTGGGTTCAAGTTGAAGATAGGCTGCTAGACCTAGGGGAACGGACGATTCGGTATACTGAGAGAGAGGCTGCATTAAACAAGACTACGACTGACCTCAGAGGCGGGATTCCTCGTGCTCGTTCTGGTTGATGCAGGCAGCGCCCCTTCTCTGTTCCACTGGACGTCTTGATTTGAGGTTCTCTAGGTGCTGGCACTATTGATGACGCGAGAGTGGACTGTATATGCGGCGCGGTAGAACGGAGAACCACGTGGCGGTGGCTCCAGGTGACGGTCAGAGGTGACCACCACGAATCCGACGACGACGAGAGTCGATCGCAGACGATGCGGTTAATAAAGCGGTTGTAAAGCGGTGGGATCTCACAGCGGGTGAGGAATCCAGGGTGGATAGTCAGTCTCGAACGTAGACTGTTCGAGAATCGAACATATAGTTTAATGCAGCGAAAAGACAAGGATGGATAGATAAATAATATAAGAAAAATGTGGGTAATTTAAATATAAGCGCACCCACAAGTGGCGCGAACATGCCCCCGGGTTGAAAACCTTCGGTTTTCATAAAATTAAAAGTAAAAGTTAGAGAAAAGCGGTGGAAGACAACGAAGGAATTCAGGGGCAAAGGGTGAGTTATTGAGAAGGTAGAGTACAGAGGCGGACAACGGGTCTCTTATAGACACCTGTCGCCGTCCTAACTGTAGCGACTCTTACAACGCCGTCCTTACCAGGATAGGTGGCAGTAACGACGCCGAGAGGCCATGAAAGCGGAGACATATTGTCAGTGACAATAACAACAATAGAACCTATAGTAATAGGATTAGAAGACGTATTCCATTTCTTACGAGATTGAAGTAAATGTAGATACTCTAATTTCCATCGTTTTGCGAACGATTGTACCATTTGATCTAGCAAAGCATAACGTTTTAGTAAGCTAGGCGCTTCGTTAGATGCCTCACTAGCAGGTAAATGTTTAAGTGGTGTAGACATCAAAAAATGTGATGGCGTTAAAGCGGTAAGTTCCGATGGATCTTCACTTAGTAAGGTGAGCGGCCGTGAGTTGATTACACACTCTATCTGCGTGAGTACAGTTGTCAGTTCCTCGTATGTTAGCAGTTGCGAACCAACGACCCTATGAAGATGCGTTTTGAAAGCTTTAACATAGATTTCATAGTGACCTCCAAAGTGAGGGCTACGCGGAGGATTAAATTTCCAATTGATTTTATTAGCGGTTAATTCATTACTAAATGAATCTATATGATCTTTAGAATTAATGAGCGTGTAAATATCAGATAGTGCATTTTTCGCACCTATAAAATTTGTAGCGTTGTCTGAGTATAGTACAGACACAGCGCCTCTACGTGATAAGAAGCGTTTGAATGCGGATAGAAATGAGCAAGTGCTCAGGTCAGTGACGAGTTCTACGTGAACTGCGCGCACGACCAGACAAACGAAAATACAAAGATACGATTTAATAGAGCGAACTCCACGTTTGCGATACGGGATAATATTTATTGGACCGGCGTAGTCCACAGCGGTATGAGTGAATGCCTTGGCTTCATTCACTCGACAAGCGGGTAAGTCACCCATTAATGGGAATACTTGTTTAGGTTCTGCTCTAAAGCAAAAATAACATGTATGTATAACTTGACGAACTATATTTCGGCATGAAAGTATCCAATACCTTTGGCGTAAAATGGACATCAGAGTGAGCGGTCCAGTATGACAGTTCTGACGATGATAATGAGAGATAATCATTTCAACGATATGATGTTTACGAGGCAACAGTATTGGATGCTGTTGGTCGTAGCTGAGATCGGAGTTGCGTAACCGCCCACCGACTCGTATTAAACCGTTGGCATCGAGAAACGGCCTAAGCTTCTGAATAGCACGAGAACAACTTTTATTAGACTTTAGATTTTTAATTTCGTCAGAAAAATAACAATTTTGCAACGCGAGTAAAACTTTTGATTCAGCGTAATTAAGGTCCCACTTTGCGCGGGCTTGAACTCACTGGCGGGCGGGGCCATAAAGCACGCTGTCTCACTTGACATCGTGGCCGAAAGAGATATTATCAGTGATGAGCGGTTAGACGCTAGTCCTCACGCACGACGCGACGTCTGCTTTGCACATAGCGCTCCGAACCATTCCGAATAAAAACGATATTACACGATGCACACATGTCATACCGTTTCGGTTGTTGCGGTGTGTGCCGCTCGAATTCGAAAAACAAAAGATTTAAAATAATACCTAAGAGCGTTTTCACATTATCCAATCCGATATCGGTGTCGGACGCCGATCCGGTAAGTAAAATGTATGTAATATGTACCTGTCTTTCATATTCTCCGGCCCGATATCGGATATCGGAGCACGGCATTTCATACATTTAGAGCGTTTTCAAATTATCCGATCCAATATCGGTGTCGGACGCCAATACGATATCGTATCGGGGTAAGTAAAATAATAAAAAAGCCGATATCGGATCGGCGTCCGATACCGATATCGGATCGGATAATGTGAAAACGGTCTTACTTACCCCGATATCGGATCGGCGTCCGATACCGATATCGGATCGGATAATGTGAAAACGCTCTTACGTACCTTTGTTCGTTTCTCGGCAATGAAAAAAAAGACAAATTTTCATTTGTTTTCTTATTTTGAGACCCTTCTACTGCACAATAATGATCAGACACAACGCCCGTCTGGTCGCGCGCCGCGTCGTGTACCTCACCTCACAGAGCGCTGTGGCGCCGCACTGAGTTCACCTTCCTATTGTCCGCGGACGCGGGCCACATGACCGGCGTGCTGTGCAGCAGCAGTTGCCTGAACCAGACACAACACCCGTTTCGTTGAATTGGGCAGTTGCTCGGACCAGACACAAAACCTGTCTCGCTCAATTGGGCAGTTGCTCGGACCAGACACAACACCCGCCTCGCTCAATTGGGCAGTTGCCTGGACGAGACACAACACCCGTCTCGTTCAATTGGGCAGTTGCCCGACCAGACATAACAACTCTCTGGTCGGAAGATGCACTCTAAAGACTAAACAAAAAAAACTTGGACTGTTGCCCGGACCAGACACAACATCCAGCTCGCTCAATTGGGCAGTTGCCCGAACCAGACACAACACCCGTTTCGCTCAATTGGGCAGTTGCTTGGACCAGACACAAAACCCGTCTCGTTCAATTGGGCAGTTGCCCGACCAGACATAACATAGCCGGTCGGAGTGGAGGGTGTTAGGTTTTTTCGTTACGGAATTTCTGGATTCGGTCCCCACGCTCAAGGCCCGCGATAAATAGCTTAAAAAAATACAGTCGAATTGATAACCTCCTTCTTTTTTTGGAGTCGGTTAATAAAGCGTAGATATTATAGGTAGTCAACATACACGTCATACGAACGATATAGGCCGCAGTAGACTGAACCAAACTCAGACAGCCGCGCGCGGCGCTGTGACACGTCGTCCCCCCGCACCGCAACCGGGGGTAACTTTATTCAGTGAGATGCACGATAGTTCTGAGTAAAGGGCGTGCGTGATAAAATACAAAAAGGCCTTTGGAAGAAGGGGTTTTACGAAAAAACCACTGCATCAATCAATTTCAAATAAAATTTATTAAATTCTTCGATAAATTTGTGGTGTCGGTACGGGCTTCGTTTTTGAAATTTGATGCGTCTTTTATTTCTAATTTACGCTCAAAGTTGTGTTAAAATTAGCCAAAAAAACGTCTAAAGTTTCGTTTTTTTGGCTCGTAACTTTTTATTGGCTTATTATTTTACAATTCTGCTTCCGTACAGACAAAATTAATAATGAGACAAAACGATATCATGTTTAACTTTGGATGTACATGGTCAAATAGTGGAGTAAAACCCCCCCGAATTTTGTATGGAAAAAATGTTGACTTGAGTCGCCTTAAGATCGTCAGAGGTTATAGCATTACAAAGCGGTAACATTTTTATAAAGCGATAAATATTTGTGACTGTACGTAGGAGTACGAGCCATTTTGAAATGCGGTTTGGTAAGTTAAGAAGCGGGTGACAGTTGTCACTTAAAGTTACAGCGGTAAGAGTAAGTACTTTCTTAATCTCAGGTAGATTATTATGAATAGAGTTATCGTCACCAATGAATTTGGTGGGCCACTCATTCGTAGGTTGGCATAACCAATGAGGCCCAGTAAACCACAGCGGATGGTTTATGATTTGAGCGGGAGTTAATCCTCGTGACAAGCAGTCACTCGGGTTCTGATCACCAGGAATGTGATAAAACTTATTAGCGGGAATGGCGGCTACGGTTTTTGTAATGCGCGTTGCTACGAATGTTTTTAATCGATGCGGTGAGGTGCTAAGCCACTGAAGTGCGACCATAGAGTCTGTAAAACAGTAGACATCATTAATAGAATGACGTTTTTCGTATGTATCGATAACGCGGCGAACTAATTTTGCCATCAGCAAGCAAGCGCATAGTTCTAGGCGGGCTACAGACACAGTCTTCAGTGGAGCGACTTTTGATTTCGCGCAAACCAATCGCGTAACTGGCGGCGAATTAGAATCATTTTTGATAAGAAGGTAAACAACGCAACCGTAAGCCTTTTCACTGGCATCAGAAAATGCAATAACTGAAATTTCAGAATTTTCATAAACATCTAAATGGCGTTTAAAACGTAAACTTTGGATAGAAGGTAACTCAATTAAATAGTTTTTCCAAATGTTTACAATCTCTAGCGGTGGTCGTTCATCCCAACCAAGTTTCAGTATATAAAGGTTTTGCAACACAAGTTTAGCGTATAAAATAACCGGAGCAATGAGCCCGAGTACATCAAACTGACGAGCAATTACTGATAAAATATTACGTTTTGTGATTGGACGATTTTCTAAATTTACAGTGAACATAAATTCGTCACATGTGGGTGACCACTTTAAACCCAGAACCTTTAAATTAGGGTCCTGTTCTTCAAAGTTAATACTATCAGTGTGAAGCTCAGACGTGGAAAGCGATTCAAGCAGCTCACATGAGTTACTTGCCCACTTGACGAGCTCAAAGCCCTCGGCTTTGAGCAAACCCCGAAGGTCGTCTCTGAGCTGTAAACCCATTGACAGGTTTGGTGCGGAATAACAAACATCATCCATATACGTGTTATGTTTTATGACAGTAGAAGCAAGCGGGAAGCGGGTACACTCGTCAGTGCAGAGCTGTCGGAGTACTCTCATTGCTAGGAACGGGCTGCTTCGAAGGCCGAAGCAGACGCGATTAAATTGATAAGTAATAAGCTCGTCGCTAGGGTTAAAACGAAATAGAAACTTTTGATATTTGCGGTCATTTGCATGAGTTAAAATCTGTAAATACATCTGTTTTATATCCGAGATAAAAGCGATTTTATATAAACGGAAATCTAGAAGTATTAAGAATAAATCATTTTGCAGATTTTCACCCGTATGCAAAACGTCATTGAGAGACAGACCTGAACTAGTTTTAGAACTAGCATCCATCACCATGCGCCATTTAGTGGTGGTTTTATCTAACCGAGCCACGGCATGATGAGGTATATAGTAACCTGACATATGGGCATCATTTCGGATGACTGAAATATAACCCTTAGCTATATATTCATTGATAATAGCGTTGTATTCAACTCGTAGTTGAGAGGAAGAATTTAATTTACGCTCAAGATACATGAAGCGTTTCTTAGCAGTGGCGAATGACTCACCGAGAGAGTCAGGATCGCGGGAGAACGGCAGAGATACCGTATAGCGGCCCGTATTGTCACGGGATATATTTTTAGTGAAAAAGGTTTCACATTCGAGAGCGGCTGGACTCAAGGTAGGTTTATATTCAACCTCCTCGAGGTGCCAGAATTTTTGAAGAACTAGGTCTAAGTGCGGTGGTTCCACGGCGGAACATAAAGAAATACATGCGTATTCAGAGATATTAATCGGAGCGGTTCCGATTATCAAGTAACCAAAAATAGTTTCAAAAGCGGTAGGTGTATCAGGCGGTCCAGTGACGCGACCTGATAACAGGATTTCAGAGAATAGCGGGGCACCAATCAGAATATCTATTTCTGATGGCGAAAAGAAATTGTTATCTGCAAGGGGCAGATTATTTAAATACGAGAGAGCGGAAACATCAATTTCTACCGTAGGTAAGTTATCAGTGATACGATCGATGACGTAAGCATTAAGTAATACAGAAGTATTATTTAGTCGAGAGGATAACTTGAGAGAAGTATCCCCCTTAATAGGGTTAGGCGCGGAACCTATGCCCTTAACTACATAGTGAGATAGTTTATTAAAATGTAAATCCAATTTTTGACAACACGCCGAATTTATAAAGTTATTTTGAGAACCCGGATCTATTAGCGCGCGAACGCATTGTTTATGACCATTAGAATCGGTCGCATAAACTTGCACGGTCCCCAATAGACAGGTATTATTATTACGTGGCAGTATAGACTGAGTATTACATAACGATACATCATCAATGAGTATAGAAGTGCGGGACAGCTGATTATGTGACGTAACAGTCATAGCAGTGGGGACGTGCGGGAGGGGCGGCTGCGCAGGAGCAGGCGCACCGTTATTCGAAGAAAGCCCCCGGGAGTGATGGCTGTTGTCAGTCGTTTGTTTACGACATAATAATGAATGATGACGCGATTGACAAAATCTACATCTTGAGTTAGATTTACATTCACGATTATTATGAGTGATACTTAAACAATTAGTGCATGCGTTATGCTGTTTAATTAAATTAAAACGTTCATCGACCGATAACCTGTGAAATTGAGAACATTTATACAAAACTAAGTGATTGTTTTGTTTACAAAGCGGACAGTTTTCATTCACGTTAGAGGAGGTAACAAATGAATGAGTGTTTTTAGTTAACTTATTGTTGTTATAACTATATGCGGAATCGATAACATTACGTCTATTCGTAGGAGCGGAAGTACGTTCTAATATTTTAGTTTGTTCACGTAAGAACGTAATTAATTGATTATAGGTAGGCATAGATGTGCCACGCTTATATAATTCGAAGGATCGTGCGGTACTAGGATCGATCTTTTTTAATGCAAGGTGTAAAAGAACGAAATCCAAAAGATTATCTATTTTCAATGTGTTTAAACTTGACACTGCGGAACCAAATATATCTATGAATGTGTCCAAGTTTTTATACGATGCGGTATTAAATGGCTTAAATTCCAACATTTGATCTAAATAAGCAGAAGCTAAACTACGCTTATCATCATATTTATCGAGAAGCGACTACCATATAACACGGTAATTGTCACCGTTGGGCACGATACCCGAACATACTGACAGTGCCCTACCCGAAAGTTTACTGATCAAATATTGAACGCGATCGTGATCAGTAAGATCCGGATTTTCGTGAATAGTCCGCTTGTACGACTCAAGAAATATAGGCCACTTAATAGGATCGCCACAGAAACTCATTATATCGAGTTCGGGCAGACGAATAGACTTATGATGCGATAAAACATGAGAGTGTTGGACAGTCTTCGAGTTGACTAATTTATTAAAACTATACTTACAACGACAATACAAGTCTTCAAAGGCGTTAATTGATTGATAATTCACCTTATATGATGCGTCAATATTTAATTCAACATCAACTAAATCATCAATAATTTCTTTATATTCAGAACGTAAAGTTTCTAAAGATGTCATACTACATAAAAACAAATCCTTAGAAATATCGTTATCGAATGCCTTTAAAGATTCATCGTAAACTGTTTGTAATCGGGAAAATATTACATCACGTTTGGCTATTAATTTAATACGTTTAATTTGCTTAACATCGAGTGATGTTGCATCTTCAAACTGTTCTTTTGCCTTTGTACGTGACATAGACATTTTGCAAAACGAGTGGTAATCAACTCAAGCGCGGCAAAATTAGAAAAGACTGAATTCGCGTGAGTACCTGCGACATACACGGCACGGACAGGAGGGTCACGATGCGACCGGTTCTAGAATGTTCGCAGGACGATGAATTTTACTAACACCCTCAATAATAAAATATTAACGAGTTTTATAATTTTACTATTTTATTTATTTAACTAAGTACATATCTCATACGAAATGGAACAGAATGGTACTTAATATTACAAAGCGTAAGTATACACTTATAGGATAAGCGGACGTACGAGTGTACGATATAAAATAAGGGTATATAACTCACTATTAGAGTGAAGCGGGAATAATTAGATATATGCCTAGGTCAAGGTGACTAGGTGTAGGATTAGGAACCAGAACTAACGTCCGGCTCGAAGAGACCAGAAATAAATGTGCCGGCGCGGCAGTTGCAGCAATAGCACTGAACGCGCTAAGCACTCGCGGTGCGCTGGGTTCAAGTTGAAGATAGGCTGCTAGACCTAGGGGAACGGACGATTCGGTATACTGAGAGAGAGGCTGCATTAAACAAGACTACGACTGACCTCAGAGGCGGGATTCCTCGTGCTCGTTCTGGTTGATGCAGGCAGCGCCCCTTCTCTGTTCCACTGGACGTCTTGATTTGAGGTTCTCTAGGTGCTGGCACTATTGATGACGCGAGAGTGGACTGTATATGCGGCGCGGTAGAACGGAGAACCACGTGGCGGTGGCTCCAGGTGACGGTCAGAGGTGACCACCACGAATCCGACGACGACGAGAGTCGATCGCAGACGATGCGGTTAATAAAGCGGTTGTAAAGCGGTGGGATCTCACAGCGGGTGAGGAATCCAGGGTGGATAGTCAGGCGGTTGACTATCACGAGCGGTGAGGCTACCTTTGACGAGGGCCGAACGTAGACTGTTCGAGAATCGAACATATAGTTTAATGCAGCGAAAAGACAAGGATGGATAGATAAATAATATAAGAAAAATGTGGGTAATTTAAATATAAGCGCACCCACAAGTGGCGCGAACAATTATGTTTACTAAAATACACACTAGGCAAAAAAATTATGCACAAAAGAAGGTCACTGATATTATTTTATGAATTTAAATATTGCTACTGAGCACGTCTGTATGCTACGAGCGCACAACAAACACTCGCATGGAGCCTTTTCCATCTGCAAAGACAGTTGCTAAACATGGTGATGTTAACCGTGGTTTTGTGATCGCTTGATCACAAAGTGTTGATGAGTGAACAACTCAAACAATTTTGTAATTATTGTAGGTCTTTAAAAGTGGAGGCTGGGTAGCCTTCCCTCTCATGATTACCTATAGTTATTAGTATTCGACTTTTACCCTATATATTCTGCGACACAAATATTAACAGGTCAACTGTAAACAATCAATCGATTTCAATCCATAACTCAGCCTTACTGTTATCCTTTTTCTGCACGCCTAGTTATTGAAGCTGGCACAAAATATTTTCTAAATGAATAATTAAAAGTTTGGCCGTACAAAAACTTCATCGCGCCGACTTTAGAGTGCATTTTGTAATGGCCGCCACCTCGCTGTAGATTTTCATAAAGTTTTCGTAGGAAAGGAAATAAAAAGAAGAGAGATAGCTTTAATTATTTCGCACAGTAGCGCTGTGCTGCCTAATAAACTGAATGTACAGGTTTCAGTAACAACGTTTAGCAGACTCATTCTCAGGGCACATTGTAGAGGAACGAGTGCTTTGTAAGGGTTGAAGTGAATGAGCACAATGCAGCGTGTTTGAAGTTTGTCGTTCATTAACAACACCCTGAGGAGATATTAAGGTCATGCAGTAAACAAAATAGTTTTAATTGTTGACATTATCACTATTACGGCTGGCATTATTACAATGTCATTGTGAGAAAATATTTTTTTTGAATCTTTATTCTGTACACGTCTTTAGAAATATGTAATGAACTAGTATCTGCCAGCGGCTTCACCCGCGTGAAAGGTGGAATGCGAGTTTAGTGACTAAAACCACACCCATTCTCCTTCTTTGCCCTTTGCGTTCTAGGATCTTAGGGTTCATTTTCAGAAATCAAACCCAGTAGGAGTTTGGCCGTACTGGGCCCCAATATTTTTTGGTTCACATATATGTATATCTTTGAGCGCAAGTGGAACACGAACTGTAAGTATACGACATTAGTATAAGCCTATCTATATAAGGATGACGAAGGTGTAAATGTTGTAAAGCACACAAGGTTAATCTTTCGGGTAAACATGAACACACACGCCATTACGTCGAGAGGGGAGAATAGAGGGTACTCGAGTCGTCAACCGTTGTCATACACCAGAGGTATGTGAAATGTGTGGAGCCTTGTACTCGACGGAAATATGCTGATAAGTGAAAAGATTTTTTTACCTAATTAGTTCAGTTTAGTACCTACAGTCCTACACTCAACGTTGTATGCAAAGTTGCAATCACAAGGCCAACTAACATAGTACAGTTAGTAGACCACACTTACACACACAACAGATTCTGAATTTTTAATGCTAGAAATTGGAAATCAATAAAACGCTTGCAATTTAAGCGGTCATTCTTCTTTAGTTAAAGACGGAAATGAAGAAAATAATTACTATTGAATTAATCCTAGACCAACGACCTAAAAAATTCTCGCCACCATTATCACCCAGGGCTACGTTTTTAAACACAAAAAACATTTTTGTACACAAATAAGTCGAAAAAGAACTTAGGAAAAAGCAATGTAATTCGGTGAGAAATGTTTCTATTGTAAAATAGCGAATATTTTTGGCATTGCCATTAACCAATTAGAAATTCGATATTAATACAAAAACATCCTATTCGATAAACAATATTACTGAAATCGAATACTACCATTGCATGTCGTTGCCTCAATATTTGAAAAAATATTTAAATAAAATGAAAAACTAACAAACCGCTCGCAAACAGAAATTTATTACAGCTTATAGAGTAAGTAAGAGGGCAAAGTGGAGTAAGCTTAGCAGGAAGGCGGACCCTGGTAATGGCCGGGACTAACGCCAGGCAGAAGAAGATAGAGTAAGTAAGAATTTTTATCGAAACTAATCAATGAGATACCTACTAGGAAAACCCAACCTACGTCATTCAACGAAAAGTATTAGTTTTTTTTTTTTAATAATAATGTAAACTAGCGCTTGGTTGAAAGTGAGGTGCACTAGTTTATTTTAAAGAGCCTATTACTCAAACCTTGAAAACATTTCAAATGGGAAGACCACAGTAGGCAAATTGTGTCAATTCTTCGATGTACGCGGTACCACGAGGCGAAATGCAGTCTGGACCGTAGAGGTCTCAACAAAGCAAGCAATCACACTAAGTTAGTATAGGTAATTATAAAGGCAAAAGTTTGTGTGTACATTTATTTTTTTACGCTCAAACGGCTCAAATGAAAGGATGTGGATGAACTCTGGCACACGGGTAGACCATGTCTTAGAATAGCATTTATAAACCAACTTCCGTTGAAAATAGTAGGGGAGGCCACGATGCTAAATGGGGATTTACTCGAGCGTCGTAGAGACCTATTGGGTTGCAAAGCTTAGATGATAAGAAGAAAAAAATGTTATATGATTATACCTTTTCATCGGTGGGGGAAGCGGCTATAGACTTTTAAATATGTAAAAAAAAACTGTTGCATGGACATCCTCGAGCGCGTCAGATATTGATAGCATCAATGCCCTACGTATTTTTAATAATGTACGTATGTTAATCTGATCGTTTGCATGATGGGGGTGGTTGTATGGAAGGGTTGAAAATGGAAAAAAAAAATTTAATCGAGCGCGGCAGATTTTCTAAGGGAGTGTTAAGTGCACCAAAAAAAAAGATCTCATTCACTAATCTGACCATTTCGATGGGACGCAAACTCGTGGCCACTTTCATAAAGTGCAAAAAAATTCGTCATTTTGAAATACTCAAGCGCGTCAGATTAAGATATATAAGGTTCATCTTTATGTTCTAAACGTACTGTCTCATAATCTGACGATTATCTAGAGGGATTCGCCTGATCTGACAAAAAAAACCCCTGCAACTTCCAGCTAATTCCATTCCTGGGCGCTTAACCCGTGAGAAGGCGCGCCTCTGTTTGTTACATGGAGAGGCGCGCGCGAGCAAATTACTCACACTACTTTAAATGCTCATATTTTTACTTTTAAAGTATTTATTGACTCATAATGGATTTATATGAATAAAACAAGGTTTAATATGTAAGAAAATAAGTATTTTTATTAAAACTATAAAACATAAATGTTACTTCTGAAACCAATAACAAAACAACTAATTTTTATTTTCTAATTTTGACAGTCTTCATATAAATCACAATAAAAAACTTACATACCAAAAACTTAAAAAAATTACTCTTTTTTGATGATCTGGACAAGTGTGCCTCTTGAAACACAATAAACACATATATGTGATATGTTCGGTGCAGAGTAATTACTTGCACGAAGTGCAAGCTTTTTTTGACCGTCTATTCCTACGTCTAGGACATATGTATAGAACAGAATCCGCTTGGCCTAGACTCTGAAATAGTTCTAGGAGCCGACACAAATCGCTTCATTTTGTTCCACATTCTCAAGATTCACATCCAAAGCTCTATCACCAGAATCCTCTTCCAGCCACGAATAAATTTGTGCTTGACGTCGTTCGCCCATTTTCCATGTGTTTTGTAGCTAAAAACAATTTTTATTATTACTATAGACTATTTACGTAATAATTAACCAATTTAATATAAATAAATAAAATAATATAATCTAGAAAATACAATTATACTTTTTTAATTGGAAAAATAAATACATACACGAACGGGCGCGTGATGAGCAAATTACCGCACAATGTTACACAGCCTCCACAAACACTTAGCTGCACGATCGCATCAGCACTGACCGGCACGAAAGTTGCGTCACAGGAGAGTGGATGAATAGTTAGGAAGGTACCTAGGAGCTTGAGACGTTAGGGCGTCGGTATCACCAAAAATTTTTGCTTTAAATTTTTGTGTGAGCGAATTGCTCATAGCGCGCCTTCTCACGGGTTAAAATTGTACTTATATCATTTTTGAGCTCAAAATATATTTTATGTGATATTTTGAGCTCGCTGAGTTCAAAAAGATAATATTTGAGCTCTCCCAGCTCAAAAGTCTGATAAAAGTTTCATAGAACACTATTTTTGGAATCTTTAAACCGCAATAACTTTTGAATGGATCAAGTAATTTTCACGCGGTTTGCGGCATTCAATGCAGTTTTATCATCCTCATAAGTTATTTTCTAGTTTTAATTTATCGAACGAACATTTTCGGAGTAATCCCGAAAAAACACTTTTTCGGGTTTCTTTCGTTCACGATGTCTCTCGAACGAATCAACCGATTTTGACCAGCTTAGTAGCGATCGACATGGTTTTTCAAGTTCAAAGGCGGATTAGTTTTAGAAGTTGATCGATAAAGCCGTTTAAAAGTTATTTCAAAAAAACCACTTTCATAATAAAAAACTTATTTTTTTGAGTTTTTTTCAAAATTTCCCAAAATGTAACGGTCCGAATCAACAACCAGTTCAAATTCCCAGGAAATCTAATTTTGAGGGAACTCTTTAGAACACTGGAGAAGGATATGTAAGCATCACGCAGCTGCACGCATTTAACTTTATCGACGAATTTTTGTTATTTCGGCTTCCGGAAATCGTCAGATTATATATTTTTCATTATTCTTGAATCATTTCCTTCAAAATAAAAAAAAATTAGCTACGCTCGAGAATTTCGAGATAACGTTTTTTTTTACGACTTTGCTGCCCTCGCCTTTCTTTACGTCACTCACAAATTGTCAGATTAGTGGAATATACACTTTTTAGGATATAATTAACTCACCCTACCTTAATCTGACGCGCTCGAGAATTTCTGATGGTCATTATTTTTTTACTAATCTGATTCTATGTCCTTCACGGGCGGCTTTATATATGGGCCTCATATTTGGTGGAGGTACTTAACCGGGTACAAGGTATCCCCCTGTATATTAATCTGCCGCGCTTTAGTAAATCCCGAAATCCCTTCTGGGGCTCCCCTACTAAAAGGAAGGATCTTCCGACTAGACGGGTGTTATGGCTGGTCTAGGCAACTGTCCAAAAGATGATTTTGGGCTGTTCTATAAGTTCAAAGTGAAAAAAACTCTAATTTAGCATTGGAAAATTTCGTATATTTTTGTAGTTCTTATGTGGCACCATAGATGTAAAATATACCTGCGATAATTTTCTGCTGTGTTGCGGCCAATGCCACTGACAGTAGGTACCTAGCATCTATAAGTTCTTACAAATAGGATCGATAGCCCAGCAGCGTCAAACTGAAGTTATGTCAAATTCTCGTCACGTCTACAGAGAGATGGCGAGCCGAGACAATCCTGCGTAATTACGGACTGACAAATAAATGTTATCACTATAGATAATGTAATCTGGTCCATAGAAATCTGCGTCGGGTTTTAATGAGCAATACGTGTAATGCGAACCGAATTTTCTATTTTTAGATAACCCTTTTGAAAATGTGAAAATAAATTTTCTCAGTGCAATCAGAAAGGACACCGTGTGGTTTGATTCGGCAACCGTTCTCCTACGACCGATTCGTCATTGGACTGTTTGTCGACAGGACGATTAATTTATTTCCGTTTCCCCAGCAGGGTCTTTCACCTATGGACGTTTCGCCGACAGAACCTTTCATATGCGTCACTTTCGACGACAGCCCTCTTCAGCTACTAAAGGTTTCACCGACACGACGATTAATTTATAACTCTTTTAACTACAGACCTGTCCATCTACGACGAAGAATTCGCCGTCAATCTTAAGACAAACAATATTACAAAAATGCACATATCTATCTACTAACTATAAATGAATTTATTCATAGAAAAAAAAATGAATGAATGAATTGATAGTAAAGACACAGTAAGCTGTAGGCAGGTACATATGTGCATTTTTTGTAATATTGTTTGTCTTAAGATTGACGGCGAATTCTTCGTCGTAGATTTATTTATTTATTTAATTACAACGGTTGGTCAACCAATTACAGTAATTAACAAAGACACAGAGACAAAAGACAATTAAAATTATAAACATCATAACATCACATACATTAAATCCTCTCGCAAAACTGCTGACATACCATTAAAATCATCTTCCATTCATCCGCAAACAGATCGCTTGTTGGATTAGAATCCAAGAGACCATTTAGTGTAGCCAAAGTGCAAGGTATTGGAGACTGAGCACGTGCAACAGTGCGACACTGGGGCATAGCAAAGAACCTGTGCTTTTTACCGCGACAGTAATTGTCAGGAACAAAGAACCGTGCCAGCACAGCAAGCAGGTCAGGCGCGTCAATAATGCCCCGGAGCGTCTTGCAGGCGATAGTGAGCTGGTCTCGTGCTCGTCTTACCTCCAGTGAGTTGTATCCGAGGCAACCCAAAAGAAATTTTGTCGGATAAAGGTATGGGTAATAACCGCGCATACGCTTGTACAGGAACCTAAGGAACGCTTTCTGCACTTTTTCTAATAAAAGCGCATACGTACTTTGGTGCGGGTTCCAAACGCAACAGCTAGATTCCAGCTTACTACGCACGAGCGCATTAAATAAGATCTTGATGGCGTGTGCAGTGCGAAAATCACGGCAATTGCGAAGAACAAAACCCAACCTTTGGTACGACTGCTTTGCTACCGTAATCATGTGGTCGTGGAATGTTAACTTTCGGTCGAATATGTGACCCCCAGGTCTTTCATAGCGACTGTTTTTGTGATGATATTATTACCGAGATGGTATTCGAAATCCAATGGACAGGTCTGTAGTTAAGAGTTATAGGTTAATCGTCCTGTCGGTGAAACCTTTAGTAGCTGGAAAGGGCTGTCGTCGAAAGTGACGCATATGAAAGGTTCTGTCGGCGAAACGTCCATAGGTGAAAGACCCTGCTGGGGAAACGGAAATAAATGAATCGTCCTGTCGACGAACAGTCCAATGACGAATCGGTCGTAGGAGAACGGTTGCCGAATCGTGTGGTTTTAGTAATCGGCTAAGATTACTACTAAAACCACACGAAGTCCTTTTTTCCAATGACTTCTCACACTCTAGGGCTAAATGGAAGGGTGCATCAGACATCTACTGACTAAAAATCTCTCCTGTTCGGCTTTAGTCAGTACAAGTCTGACAAGCCCTCCCGTTCAGCTCAGAGCAAGAGAAGTAATTTTGATGATCTCCCAACTTAAATTAAAAAATACCTAAATTCATTTACACATTACATAGGTGATTCAAAGTAATGAGCTGCTTCAATAATGATACAATTTAATAGTTAAAGCTTTAAAAATATTACTAGAAAATCCGTGGCAATTTCGAATTTTAATCCGACTAGACGGAACAGTAAAATTAACTTTATCTAGGTCTTACTCAGGCTTTTTGTCTGAAACCTTGACACTCTGTAGCGCTCTAATTAGAATATAAGAGTACTGGGTAATTTTCTCTCATTCCAAAGTTTTAGCTTAACATTATTAAAAACGATTATAAGGAGCATAGAACACTTGCAGTGAAATTTTATAGTTATTTAAATATCACTATCTTAACAAAAAATAACCTTGATGTGTAGTTTTGATATTCAATTAGTTTGTGTCTGTCATTTAATTGCTGTTTCCACATTAGACAATGATCACTAGCGTAAGTACCAAAATTCTAAGCTGGGCAGTGCTTCGGGGGCCCTCAAGCTTGTGTGGCCCCAGTAACCTGATTAGCTAACCTCTTTTTAAACTAGCGAAAATCCTTTTTTTTGCGTGGGTCAAAAGTGATGACTGCGGACTAGTGAACACTAGATCATCATCATCATCATCAACACTAGATACGTTAATAATATTAAGGTGTACGTGACCTTGCGAATGCGACTCAAAATAGGACGACGAAATTATGACATTGATTAAAGGAAATAGGATAAGAAAACATGCGACACTAACCTGCGGGTTCACCATCAGCCTGCCGAAGACTGGACCTCCTCCTTGCTTGATATTTCAGTAAAAATCACTCACACAAACACGCACTTTTCTTAAAGTTTTAGTAAATAGTTCGCATACCACTCGCGTCGCCGTCGGGCTCGCATTTGAAAACTTAATTATTATAATTATATTTATTTACACAGTACGCTTTTCACACTACACACACTTTTCCTTTCCTTTTTTTTACTACTTTTTTTGCACATAATAATATTGTCTGTCATGTAAAAGGTATGTAAGTGACTCGCGGTTCGACTTGCTGTCGAAAAAGTAATAAAAAATAGTATAACACTCGGAATTCAGCTTGGTGGGTAGTGCAAAAAAAAATATAATAGGCCGAATTATAATCCTTAACCTATCAAAACCCGCGAAACGAGACACAATAGTAAGACAATAACAGCGCGGCCCTATGAGACCGGTCGGGGATTAATGAATTAACCGTGTTTTTATAAGATTGAATAATATTGATGTTAAATGCGGCAGTCTAAGTGAATAGTAAAAGGAGTAAGTGCCTCCAAGGCATCCTAATTGAGCGCTAAGTTTGAACTGTCCAACTGCGACACGATAAGTACCTACTTCCACAAAGTTAGAAACTTGAATGGTGCAGTATAAAATGAGTATCCACATATACAGCTGATACATTTTTTTTTGTTCAAAGTATTAATTTAAGGAAAACGCTCAGAAGGGTGAGATTTTTGATATAACCACAACCTTTCACATACAAAATGTACCCGACGGGTCTTACAGTTCAAATGGCGGACCGACACAGTGTTGTAACTTTCGGAAATGAGTCAATTCATGAGTCCATTTACAATTATGATTACCAATATCTTGGGTTAAGGATATCACTATTTGATAGATTTAGTTGAAAAACGTTCAGAAGGATGGGGTCCTTGATGTAAGCATAAACTTTCACAAAATATTTTTATTTTTACTCGCACTGCACAAAATTTACCCGACGGGAATTCGAATGGCAGACCGACACAATGTTGAACGTTCGGAAATGTATCGATTCATGAGTCGATTTAAAATTATGATTAAGAACGTCTAAGATTAAGGATATCACTATTTGATAGATTCGTCAACGAATAGTCCTGTCAGACTTCAAATAACGCGAGTACCTAGACATTAACCTAATAAATGCCTTTCCTTTAACGGTTTACCAAAGGATACGTCACGGCTTGCCAAAAATAATTCGGTTTATCGAAAACGAAGATCTTCGCACTTCGCTTTGATTTATTTTTCTTCGTTCAACTTCGAGTAAAATTGAATTTGCATATCTTCGAAAAGAGCAAGCGTTAAATTAAGGATTTATTTGCTGCTTCCAACCGACTAGGTGCAAACATTATTTAACGTTTTATTTAAAGTTGAATGTCTTTATTTATTTATTATTTATTTAAACTCCAACTTCAGTACAGTGGTGGTACTTAGGCGGTCTTTCTTTTTGGCGTTGTTTTTAATTTTAGATTTTACATTTCTTTGGGAGTAAAATTTTCAAGGACTTCTATCAAAATGACATGTCAAGCTGTCGATAAAAAATACGAATAAATAATATTCTAATATTTAAATATTTATAATATTTAAATTATTATTTTTGTGGTTTAAAGGCTGCGTAGTTTTCATGCAAAATAAATAAAATCATCCAAACCGTTGTCAATCGAAAAAGTGCCCTGAAAGAATACTGTTGGTTTTGTTGACCTAAGAAAAGCCCAATATAAAAAATAGAAACTGGAAAAAAAACGTACAAACAACCAAGCCGATTTAAATTCAGTAATTGCAGGAAGCAAAAAAAAAATAAGTAAGTCTAGTCTGAACGCGACGCCTACGAGCTAGTTACCGAGCAACGGTTGCCAGGGTGCCGCCGCCGAAATGTCTTTTTCGGCGTTGCGGCGCCCCAGGCCGCCAAAGCGACTGCGCCATGGATTGACGTGTGTTGTGTCACAGTTGACATTGTTTTGTGTATTTTGCCTGTTTTTTTTCTAATTTTTCTTTATTGTTTAGTTAATTAAGTGATATATTTATAAATAAGTTTTACTATATAAAATGTTGAGTGGCAGCAGTGTTTCGGTGGTAGACAGTGCGTCTCAACTTTCGACATCACAGAATACTCTGGAGAGGTGCCCTCTCTGCACCCAAGCACGGTTTTTCAAAGGTAAGCGGGGTCTGAATGTGCATATTGGTAAAGCACATAAACCCCAAAATGCACTGATTTCAGACCCTGTCCTTACTCCTACATCCCCTACACCAGCTCCATTAATTTCTGACCCGCTTTGGAAAACTCTTACAAAATTCAAAAACTCTGTTCCTGTTCTAAAACGAGTTCCCCGTGGTGCAAGGCCTGTAGTAGCACAACATTTAGCAAGCTGTGTGCGCCTTGCCGCCCGGGAGAACTCGTTAAGTGCTTGGGAACAACTTCTCACCTTCCCTTATAGAATATTACATGTTCAAAAGGATTTGGCAAACAAAAAAACTTTGACTTCTCAAATTAAAGAAAATTGTAATCTTTCGGCTTTTAATTTGGACCCCAAATTATCGACACAGAGGGCTACCTCTTCAAGAGGTATATCCCATCTGGTCGAAAGTAAATTAGGGGAAGGTGACATTAGCGGAGCAGCCAGAATTCTCTTCAGTAGTGATGTGCTGGCTCCCTGTTCTCCAGATACGCTAGCGGCTCTGGAGAGTAAACACCCTGCCCCAGCGGATGGTCTTTCCTTTCCTGATCCCCCCGATTCGGATATTCACTCCCTCACCGTTACAGGTCGAGAGGTAGTCACAGCCGTTTGCTCCTTCCGAAGCGGCTCTGCCGGCGGCCTCGATGGCCTTAGTCCTCAGCATTTGAAGGACCTTATCTGTACAGGCGTCGGGGAAGCTGGTGAGTTGCTCTTGAAGGAACTTACGGCTCTGATTAACCTAATGCTTTTTAGCTTAGCGATTCACCCTATTATCCGGCAGCTAAATTCCAAGTTTAATGTATGGTATCTCGATGACGGAACTCTTGGAGGCGAAGTAGAAACAGTTTTGGATGACCTCCTTTTTCTTAAAAATGAACTCCACTCCATAGGTCTGGATCTCAACTTTTCAAAATGTGAACTATTTTTATCTGACAGTACTGACAGACAATTAACTATTTCCAAATTCTAGACAATAGCCCCAGAAATCAAAATTATGGAAAAAAGCTCTCTTCGTCTCCTAGGGTCTCCAATTTTCGAGAATTCCTTTCCCAATTTTGTGGATGAAAAAATTCAAAATTTTAATGATATTTCGGAAAGATTGCTCGAAATTAATATTCATTCGGCCATCACCTTAATTCGTTTCTGCTGTTTTGGCCCTAAATTAACTTATTTCTTGCGTGCTTCTCATTTATGGAAACACCCTCATCTTTTAGAAAAAATGGACAAAATTATCCGTCATACTCTTTCATTAATTTTAAATGTGGCCTTGGACGACCGAGCTTGGGCTCAAGCTACCCTTCCTATACGTATGGGAGGCCTCGGCGTCCGCAAAATTACTAGTATCAGTTTACCAGCATTTATATCCTCGGTTCACGGCACTGAGAAATTAACCAGGAATATCTTATCTTCCTCACTGGTTGATTTCAATGTGCCCTGCTTAGCTGAGGCCGTAAATGCCTGGAAGCTCGCTTGCCCGAGTTCTAAACTTCCCGACATCCTTTCTTCCCAAAGGCGGTGGGACGAGCCGCTCTGCAAAGTAGTGCAGGATAACCTGCTTGCAACATCTCCTACTGCTGCGGAGCGTGCGCGCCTGCTTGCCGTGGGGGAGTGGGAGTCGGGTCTCTGGCTTCACACACTACCGTCGTCGAACATAGGCACCTTGCTCGACGATACTACTTTCCGCCTCGCTGTTTCCCTTCGTCTTGGCGCTCCCTGTTGTTCTCCTCATCGCTGCCGCTGTGGCGAAGTTGTCAACAGCCTCGGACACCACGGTCTTTCATGCAGCCGTAGTGCGGGTCGCATAGCGCGGCATGCGAATATCAATGACATCATCCGACGCGCTCTTGTCACCGTCGGCGTTCCAGCTGTATTAGAACCTCATGGCCTGGCACGCGACGATGGCAAGAGACCGGACGGTATGTCTTTATTTCCTTGGAAGATGGGTAGGCCTTTAGTGTGGGACGCTACTTGCGTCGATACTCTTGCGCCATCTCATGTTCCTAGCTCGTCGTGCTGTGCTGGTGCTGCCGCTGCGTCTGCGGAGAACCTCAAACGGCGAAAATATAATAACTTAGTAGGTAGTTATATATTCGAGCCGTTTGGGGTTGAAACTCTTGGATCGTGGGGTCCGAGTGCCCACCAATTGTTTAAAGACCTATGCAAACGCCTTGTTGACACTTCGCGTGACCCAAGGGCTGGCTTTTATCTTGGTCAGAGAATAAGCATTGCCATACAGCGTGGCAATGCTGCCAGCCTTTTGGGTACTTTACCAGTCGACAGCGATGGGGAGGAGTTTTTCGACGCCATTCTTTAGGTTAATTTTTAATTTTTAGTTAGTTCGTTAGGGTTTTTTTTTAATTTTATTTAGTATAATTTGTTAATATAAAATGTTTTCTGTGAAGTAAAATTTAAATATAATTTAATTGTTTATTGAATAGGTTACTTGTAGGCTCTGTTGTTGGCCACATCATTAATTCATGAATCCCCGACCGGTCTCATTGGACCGCGCTGTTATTGTTTTACTATTGTGTCTCGTTTCGCGGGTATTGATAGGTTAATCACATAATAAAAAAATGTATTAATTTTTTTTTACTGTTACCGACCTTATTACTTATGTGAGTGCGAAGAAAAGCTGGTGGTAAAATGCAACATTAATGTGTGTCACCAGTTGGACGCACGCCAAGCACATCGCTTTATATCGAGGATCGAACAGCGAACGAAGTCAAAAAGAATTTAGTTTTTTATTATTTATTTTTAGTTTAATATTAATTTATCCATAATCATAATAATACTATGTTATTACTATTCAAGTTTTCAGTAAGTTTACTTTTTCCTGCAGGGTAAACTGATAAATCAAAAACCTTTTCCTGCAAAGCATTCAAATCCGATTCGATTGTGAAGTCAAACGGAACTGCACAAGCAAATAGCGCGAAGAGTTGGGAATAAGAAATGTAACGCGTCACTCCTTTGTAGAACTTTGTAGGCTTTAGCGGATGCAGATGAGCTCTAAGAGGCTACAGATGGTGCTGGAGCGGTGCATGTGAATAATGCATGCTCTAGGCGACGGCGACGCTCTAAATTGTCACACAGTATGAATATTATCATTGTCTTATTCAGAACTTTAGAGATGGATGCATTGAAGCCTAACTTCTAATTTGACATGAGAAAATACGAAAATATAGTAATATACTATTTCACAAAAAAAAAAACAGTGAAGAAATACATCGTGATGAAACCGGCATGTCCTAGAACCAAAAATTCGAAGGCATGTTACATTCATCAATCCACTCCGGGTCCGCAAGGTAGATTACGGTCTATTCCTTCTTCTAGAGTAAAGTGCCCAAAGAACAGTTTTCCAAAAAAGCTTTCATCAACTCAGAGATCTGAACTTGATGCTTCAATACGGAACGAGGTCGTGACCTCATTATTCTGTTAGACATTTACATTTTTCTTGACTAAGTTAAAATTAGCATTCAGCGTAACGAGATGCGCCTAAATAACCGAGTTTTATAAAGTTAATATTAAAATATTTCCCTAGAGGCTAGTAGCTATGTAGTATGTATGTAGGTATAAAAGTTTTAGGGCTTGTTTCACCACCTATGATTAAGTTTAGAGTATCTTACTTGGCAGATGATTTCATACAAATTCTGTCACATTTTTGAATTTATTGAGTGAGTAGTGCCTACTCGGACATTGTGAAACAGGCCCTTAGTCGAAGTAATTTGGATCGGGCTTATTTCCATAACTGACCTTTTTGTGTTTTTGTGCGTCAGTGATGATACTCGCCATTATAATTAGTTCTGTTTTTGAGCTTCTTAAAGTCATCTAAAAGGACAGGATCTAACAGGACAGGACTATGCTTGGAGTATTCTCGCGTGATAACATCAGATACGAAGATACCCACAGGAGAACTAAGGTTACTGACATATTTATTCCAAATAACCTCCAAACTTAAGTGGCAATGGGTAGGGCACATTGCTCGCAGAACAGATGGTCAAAAGGGAAAAAAGGTTCTGGAACGGCGACCATTATACTGGAAGACGGAGCGTTGGAAGGCCTCATGTAAGGTGGACCCTCACCAGGCCATTGCCTGGGGAGGGTCGCGGAAATTCGATAAATGTGGAACGCACAGGACCGGGCGTTACAGCGACGCCTGGACGAGGCTTATGTCCAAAAATAGTCATCAACTTGCGGTCCGGTCTTCTCCACTTCACTTATCTCTGTGTCAGCAGAAAAACACCCTAAAGTGAATGTTTGTGGTCTATTTAGCCTATAAAAGAGTAGTCTTTTTCTACTAATTAAGAAAATTCGGTGAGCCCTAGAGAAAACATAGGGTGCAAACCTATGTTCTTGACATCCTTATTAATGTATCACAAAGCAACATACTACTAAAACGGTAGAATACAATTTAATAACAGAGGTACCCTCAAGAGAATACACACAGCACTATGTACATGTTTAAAGAGAGAACATTTGAGACATTAAGTAACGAGCCGACGCGTTGGACTGACAAGTTAATAGCGTCACGAGCAGCCTTAGTGCTTATCTTAATTATGAAGTTTAAATGAGAACTTACACCTATTATGTTCTGAATCTTTGCCACACCGCAGTAAGCCTAAGCGGTTTTACGTGAGATATTTTGGAATATGCGTACAGCTAAGGAGTAAAATTCCCTGCCATGGTTTGTGTTGCAGGTTGTTACTATCAAAAAATGCAGACTTCAGCAGGGATTTCTACTCGACGTAGTTTAACATGCAAATAAATTTCATTTATACGTATAAGATCATAAGAAAGGGCTTGTAAGGTCTGTATAAAAATTTAATGAAAAGCGTTTGTGAAGTCATTTTCATTTCTTGATCATCTGACAGAATAATAAAGTTCATAAAGGAATCCATTAAGAACAACCGAAATCCTTTTATGCTGAAACCGTTTTAAAAACCCATTTGCTACAGAACGTTACATAAAGCGGAACTTTTTTTTATTTGTAAGCGATTTTTAACAACGATATTAAAACTGCATTTCTGAATAAATCATATATTTGCAACCCATTTATTTATTTACTGACTGCTTCGTTGATATAGTGGTCGCAAGAGCAACTGCTGAGCGTGGGCCTTGGGTTCGATTCGTGAGTCGCGCAAAAAGTGCTATTGGGTTTTACCCTAAGGATTTAAGTACTCTATAGCTGCTCGGTGTTTGGAAGTTGTTAGTTTATCCCAGGGAACATACTCTTGGGATACTATGTTCTATTCCAGAACATTGTTTAAACTAACAAACATACATGCAAACTTTCACTATTATGATAAATTAGCTTTCCTATTTTTTTCTGCTTTTCTCAAAATAATTGTCATGAATAAAATAGACGTACGTTTAACTTTAACTTGGTAAAAGCGATGATTCAGCAGAGATGTACTAAATTGCAATCGTCACTTTCACGACAAAATGTGTTATTCTGAGAACAAGCTATTTGTATGTATGAGCCATTTGTACCAACTGATTGATAGCTTGTCTCATCTCACTAGAGTGGATCTATGATTTATTTTGTATTGTTTGCGAAATGGTTTCTGAAATGTACGTACCTGGTTATTTTGATGTTGAATATGAATCTAAAGCTGTAATAGGTGTATAGCCGTATATGTGTATAAGGTGCAATACATAATCAAAAATTCAATACTTACAGTTTAAAAAAATACAGTGTTAGCTAATGCACACTACAGAAAAGAACACGTAAAGTCTTCTCAAGGGACGACGAGAAAAATGTTTCAACGAGAGGGAATATGTTAAAGTTTATCTTTCGAACGGCCTTTGGTTTTAGTCAATAAAAGTCTGACCCTCTTTTCTTTCCACTCACAGCAAGATGATCAGTTTTCATTGAAAAAAAAGTATAGTCGGCACCACAGCGAAAACTCTTCACTGTAAGCACATAGGCAAGTGTCACCACAACGTGTGGTCCTGTGCGTTTATAAAAGTGTTTATATCTAACATTAATATTTTAGCAAACTTTAAATCGCTTTAAAGAAGTTGTAAAGTAGCTTGTATAATTTCAGTGGGGCTCTTAAGTGCTATAAGCATTATTAATGTTTGCAAAAGCAGTTTATTTGCATTGCCTTAGTGGCTCAGGCAAATGCTTGTGAAGCGGAAATTACACAGTTGTTCTAATAGTTCTGCTAGTTAGAAAATAGTCGGTGCATTTTGTCATAGTCAAACCTTTCGCAGTTTCATTTTGTGTGTGCGCATACAAGGAGAGTGCCAGTTGCTCGTGATATAAGCTAATTGTGAAGGGATAGTTTGCTCGTTGTCATTTGTATTGCAAACTATTAAAAAAAAACCGGGACACCGGTTATCGGTACCGTGACAGTGCGAGTCGGACTCGCGCATTCATATTTTTGTGCAGACTTACCTGTGAAAACAGTTATAAATTGTGTTATGAAAACTTTTCTAAATCGTGATTTTGTTTCGTAACGTAACTAAAACTGTTTTCAATTTTTTTCCTACATTGTATATTGTGCTTCTTGCCTTTCAAACTTCTAGATAAACGAAAAACACCCTATGAATTTTGATTCCCTTGAGAGTCACATAAAAGGCCGTATCCTTTTTTTCGGTAACTCAGACTGATTTTTTCACAATGTCAATATGTTGCAGACCTTAGTAGGTATATGATTTTAATATTGAAACTCCCATAGGTTCCCGCGATAAAGGGGCTGAACAGGTAGACAGACAAATGGACACCAAGGTGATCATATAAGGGTTCCGTTTTTATCTTAACCTAAAATATAAAAGCTGTGTAAAGTTAAAAGCTAAATAAAAAGTTAAACGATACTGCTTGAACTGAAAATGTGTGAAAAGCTGCGTCAGATACTCATAAAACGAAGACGTCATTATGGTGGATAAAATGTTCTAGCACTAGCCAGTAGCCAATATAGCAGCTTGACTCATTGAAATGTGAGCTCTACATGTGACGAATAAAGCTTATTTTACGATGGGAGAACCAGTTAAGTCCATGGGGATAACTGAACAATTGAGCCTTGCGATGACATTTATTGAAAAGGTAGGCTGTATACCACCATGTAGCGCACTAGTGATGGATTTTATCGGCAGAATAAATTATTTTTATAGTATATAACTACATTTTACTGTATAATAATTTTAACAGTAAGTATCCGTATTCGTTGCTATTTTATTTTGCAAATTTAAGAGAATAACACGTTTTCTCTTTTTAGGGTTCCGTACCTCAAAAGGAAAAAACGGAACCCTTATAGGATCACTTTGTTGTCCGTCTGTCCGTCCGTCTGTCAAGACCCTTTTTCTCAGGAACGCGTGGAGGTATGAAGCTGAAAATTATATCAATTACTCAAGTCTACTGTCCCTTGAAGCTGTGAAAAAATCAAACTTCTAAGCCAGCGCAATCAAAAGATACAGCCGTTTATGCCGCAAATTTTCGACACTTGCAAGGGAATCAAAACCTACAGGGTACTTCCCGTGAACTCAGAATCTTGAAATTTGGTACGAAGCAACGTCTTATAGCATAGATAAAGGAAAAATTACGAAAACCATAAATTTTTAGTTACATCACATAATATATATTTTTTTAATAATTTTAAACTTACTACCCATTTCCTCATAAACGCGTAGAGGTATTAAATTGAAATTCATACCCAATACTCAGGTCTATAATACCTTTAAGCTGTAACAAAATCAAACTTCTATGTCAACGCAATCAAAAGAAACAGCAATTTAAGCTGCATATTTTGAAACTCGCAAGTACTCGCAAGGGAATCAAAACCTAAAGGGTACTTCCAGTCGACCTAGAATCTTGAAATTTGGCATGAAGCAACGTTTTATAGCACTCATATAGGGAAAAGTCTGAAAACTGAAAATTTGTTGTAACGTCACAAGAATTATTTTTTTGAATAATCTTCAACGCTCGATTCGAGAATAGAACTTTATTCATAGGTAAGTTAGAGGTATTGAGTTGAAATTAACACCATATAATTGGGCCCATGGTCCCTTGAAGCTGTGCAAAAATCAATTTTCAATTCAATTGGTAAAGTGACGGGAAAAAAAGATTCGTCCGTTTATACTGCAAAAAACGTACATTTCGAGACTGTCGAATTGTTCGATTGAACTGTTTTTATAGGTAAGTTACTACGGAACCCTCAGTGCGCGAGTCCGACTCGCACTTGCCCGGTTTTTTGCAATTAAAATTGTAATGTATTGAAAAAAATAATAATCAAAGTAAGTTCTTTTGAAAGTTCTTCCGGATTTACCACTGATGATCCTATTTAGACTGAAATGATCGAATAGCCTTTGATTTAACTGTTTAATAAACTTATCTATTCGATAATAGATTAAGCAACCTTGTGGAACGTGCAAGCGGCCACGCCAGCAAGATTTGATTATGGCGGCGACTGGCGGTAACCAAGGGGAACGTAAATTCTCCAAGCATCGCTTGAAGTTCGCGAGCTTGTCTGTCTTAAGACGAGACCATGCCATTACAATGCTGTGTGAATAGGACATTCTGCTAATGAGACGTTCTGCGAATGGGACGTTCTGCAAATGGGACTTTGTGTGACTGTAACATTCTACGTCACCGGGACTTTTGAGGATGGGACATTCTGCGTCTTTCTGATCGTATGTGTATGTTACAGAAAAGAGTTTTACTAAAATATTACTGGCCGCCTTTCTTTACTTCATACTACCTTACCAGGAAACGGATCGTCAAAGTTTTCTGTGATGATACGTTTCTAAATTGTGTTACGTGGTACAAGTGTGGCCTGAAGCTAATGAAACCATCTTGCAAGGCAAACCAAATGACAACAATATTCTGGCATTAAATCACTGAACTAAATTGTATGCTATAATTCAAGCGTTGCAATAGAATCAGTTATGTCGAAGTGAACTATTCGACAGTTAATCTTATGTCTTAGACTTGGTCGTAGCAAATTGTCTCCATTGACACAGCAACCACCACGCTGTTAAAATGCTTTTTTTAAAGTTAACTTACCAGTGATATTTAACAAAAGTTTTTTTATGAAAAAGCTCAGCACACCTTTTAAAAAAAATAATCCATTGGCAAGACAAAATTAGTGGCACCGTATTATATGTTTAACCAAAGTGTTAACAGTATCTTTGGAATAATAAGGTAAAAAGGTTATAAACTTGCTTATTTTGAAACTTACATATTTTTATAGGTGATT
Source organism: Mythimna separata (assembly GCA_030763345.1). Taxonomy (NCBI): domain Eukaryota; kingdom Metazoa; phylum Arthropoda; class Insecta; order Lepidoptera; family Noctuidae; genus Mythimna; species Mythimna separata. The sequence goes on along the minus strand of JAKKIA010000036.1, from coordinate 1,672,947 downwards.
ATCTATCTTCTGGCAGTAAATTCGCCACATGAAAGTAGGTTGCTTCATACAAACTTTGGATTCCCGTTTAATACCATTAGGGCTATCCCATCACATCTTGAAAAATTTTAGTGCTCGCTTACGTCATAAAAGGTAACCATGCGCAAAATTTCACCTCCTACCCGGAGGTAGTTTCTTCTGTGCGTTGATATGTTAGTCAGTCACTTTATTTTTTTATACTCGTATGTACTAGCTTTTGCGTGAAAGGTTTATCCACGCAAACTTTAGTCCCTCATATCATCCCCTTCAAAGTTGAATTTCCTATTTCATACAAAGAGCATAATCTCTACGATCAGCGGTTTAGGCTGTGCGTAGATCCGTCAGTGGGTCATTTAGGACAAAGCTTTTTATAAATATAGATAAAGATAATGCTTCAAAAAAATTAAACTTGCAGTATCTCATAACGCTGTTAAATATTGTAGCTAGCATTAAAAACCATTAAAAGCATTTACAGAATTTTTATTCGTAATTTTATGCGCGGAATATTTAATAAAAAAAAATTGAATGGATCATATTCATGCTTTAAAAGATTTTAAAAGCGTTTAGTCTTTTATTTTAGCAACTGTACTGGAATATCAATTTGCACGCTAAATGGATTTCTATTTCACTCGATATTTACATAAGTACGTGAAATGTTTCGAATGTGTTTCACAGTATTTGAAATTCAACCAGATATTGCCTTTATTTACTAGTTCTATTGTCGTCGGTGTGTTTCAGTTGATACTCGTTTTATTTTATTCAGGTACTACCAGTGGCTTCGCCAACGTGTTTTTTAAAAAAATATCCCAAAGGAACATACTCCCGGGAAAAAGTATCCTTTGTGCTATTGCCACGACATGGTCTACGCGTGTACCAAGTTTTATAAAAATCCGTTCCGTCAGAGCGTGTAGAGGTAACACAAACTGCAGTGCTTACACAAGCTAATAATGTGATCAATTTTGTAAAAGAGATGGAGCTATAAAAGATGTATAGCTCCATCTCTCTTCCTCGCTCGCACGGCGAACATTTTAACACATCATGTTAAGGCCCCTAAACTAGGTTAACTCCTCTCAACGTAAATTAGGTCTACAGGGTAACTACGTAGTTAGCAATATTGCTCACCCCCTACATCATATAGCGTGATAATTATATATATGATATATATAGCCTATTAGTTGACCAAATCTGTAAGGATTATGTGTGCAAAATTTCAACCGGATCGATTTTGTAGGTTTTCCGACAAGTGTAATCATAGGAGAATAATTTAACTATTTTATTAGAATTGTATAATTGTATATAGATAAATAATTAATTGCTAGTTAGTGCTACAGTGCGTCCTACACTGTCAGATAAAGTAACTCTACTCCCAATGTTAACATTAATTAACAGTTTACAAGGAAACCCTTGTTTATTAGTTTCACATACACAGTTTGTTAACTTAGGAAGTTTGTGTAAGTATACACCTACGTAGGATAGATTTCTCAAGCAACTAAAATTAAATTATCAAGAAATTGTTCAACTATGACTATCTTACAAATACAGACACTATTTATAATGAAACCCAAAAAAAATACATTAAAAAACGTTTATAGATACGAGTACATACGCAACATGCATCGTAATAAAAAGATTCTTCAAGCAAAGTGCACTCTGAAATAAAACTCACTAAAAGCACATACTATCATAGCTTGCGAACTTTAAACTTAGGAAACCCAGAACTAATCTATGCCAACAGGTTTTTATGTTTTAAAGTGCATAACTCTTAAATTACCTGCCTAGTCAAATCGATAATCATAAGATGATTAGTAAATAAAAAAAGCAATTAAAACTAGTTTCTGCCACGCAAATTATTATTTGCCAAAGACAATGAAAAAATAAACCAATTACTGGTAGGTAACATAATAATATATTATCATAACATATTAACCAAAAAAGCGACCCCAACACACTCGTATTAATTTATATATATCACACTCACAGCGGCGCTACATTGGAACCTTACTTCCGATAGCCACTGCCGCGCGACATTGTGCTCGCCACATTAGATACAAAGCACCGCATATTGTGTAAAACAACGTTTTCCAAATAAACTAGAAATAAAAATAAAAACTGAACTGGACATCGAGGTTAGATTGTCAACTACCTGTATGCACAAAGCACTAGAGTGTTTGGCCACATACCCAGAAAAAATGGCCAAAACCTTGAACGGCTCATTCAATAAGATGGGCAGATCAGGTCCGCTCATGACGCAAATAACCCTCACTGATGGCGACATACCATCAGTCAGAAGCTAAACCAGCGGGATCTTCACGGCCCTCAGTAATGAGTATTTATATGCTTCACAAAATACTGTCGCTCTCTAATTTTTGGAATACCATTATTTGTTTCATAGAATCTGCGATTCGTTTAACGAAGAAGTCAGGATATAACTTATTGTGACTTCATCAATATCTAGTTCATCTGTCAAGTACTAGCAATCATTTATCAAGCTCTCGATTCTAATCTCCTAAAGGCGTCTGACTGTCTACAGATACAGATAGCTTTTTTTGTTACAGGGCGGTACATTTTTACTGAATAAAACCTATACGTGTTCTATAAGTTAAGTTGCCCTTGGCGTTTCAAGGTTGTAATTGTCTTCAATGGTAGGATTATGATGACAGTGTGCTTGAACAGCACTAATATTCGAGCAATTTACGATATTGTAGCTTACTCGCTGTTATCGATCTTACTCTTTAGTAAATAGTATCTTCTAATTACTTTTTCCATTCTAAGGTGATGCAGGAGGACGTGTTAGACTGTTTACTACTGCACAAAACTGACTACATGTTAACAGATAAAAGTATAAATCATCATCCTGAAGATAACTTTTATTTCATTCTTTTTTGTTTTCCCTCCCACAATCGAAGTTAAAGGCATATTTTGTTTGCGTTTGTCAAAAATAGTCAAGAGTGAATCTTGTAATTGAGATCAATTTAAAAAATCATGTTATCCAGGTCTCAACAATTTTATCTTCCGAATAGGCACCGCACTGAAGAAATCAGAAGAAAAGTTCGTGTATTTGTGTTTGTATAATGTGTGTTTATTTAGTGCACAAATACCAAAAACATGCACGTATTTGAGCAATAAATTGTTAAACTTAGTTACAGCGGTGGCTCCCTCTTGAATAAATTTCTCATTTGTTCCCGACGCGTCCTCATTGCCGACAGTTCAGGACTATGAAAATTAAACTTGCGTTTTGATTAATGTTGTGACGCCTATACAAGAAACAACGGATAAGTGGTGATATGTACAATGATACAGGAGATGATGGATCCATTATTGTAATTTATACTAGTTAGGTCTATCGTACGCAAAGGTTAGCGGACGGCGTGCAATGGGTAGCTCACCGTCCGGCCTGCCGGTAACAGTTCGGACCAAGCCCATGTCGTCGACGGCGCGTATTGTTCCACGTTCGCTTCAAACTTTACTTGAAGATAAAGTGTTAGTAAACTGTAGGCACCCAGCAGGAATGTAACCTATTAGGACCCTGGGTTGAATGAAAGAGAACTTGAGGACCCTAGAATGAAGGCAAAAAGGAACAGAAGCGGGTTTTCGTCAGTAGAAGTCAGACACCCGTTGCACCCAGTATGGAAGAATTATATCAATGATTTCCCACCTTAAAAAACCGAACAATACATCTATAAATCTCGCGTTTTGATAATTATCACGTCTACATAAATCAGTCACAATACATTCTTATTAAGTTTTAATTAAGCAATTAAATTAAGACTATCAACGGGTCAAAAGTTTAGACATCTTGACTTATTTACTTTCAAATAAACTTCTTCATTACTTTAAGTGAAATCTCCGTTATCTACATAATTGTTATTAATATTAATTGGTCTAAAGTTATTTCTAGCTATGAAATTGTCTACAATTTAACGTGTAAAACCCTGGCGACTTTACTAACAACCAATTGAGAAATGAATAGCATTAGACAACCCAATTTTATCTGCCATTTATTAAAGTAAAATGGTTCAGAAATATTTGAATTTTAGGCCTAAGTATTGCTGAAAATAATGTCGCCCAGTTAAAGAAAGGAGGCTACTTTCTTTGTTGAATTAGAAGGTCTATTCAGTATTTATTGTGAAACCTGAATTTTAACTACCACAATATTTAGATAGTCCTCACAATAGCAATGTAGATGAAATCCTGGTCTCCTAAAACAGGTCTTTTTTCTTAATTACATTTTCAATTATAATGAGAAAATAAGAACAAAAGTTAAACAGAACTAGAAGAGACATTTATACTCGTATAATATAGGTAAATAATATGATGTTAGCTTGTGTGTATACTCATATTTGTAATTGCATCACGCTCAGACGTCTGAAGGACTTTGAATTTTTGAATTTCTATCATGATATTTTAATATGAATGAAATGGATATGAGAAGATACTCCAATAAGCTGATTTTCGGTGACCAGAAACCGTTAACAGTGAAAATTAAAATTTCTTTACGAAAAGGAACATCTCGTTTATCTCAATTGGTCTGAACTCCGCATAATAACCGTTTTAAGTAGTCGGCCTCTCCACGGTACCATACCATGAATATAGTGTAGTAGGCAGACTTCGTTAACTTTCAAACAACACTGAAAATGAATATGAATTTTGTCGCTTCCTTCTGTAATAGCTGCTATCAACAGTAAACAGTAAAGGAAGTTTAGTAAACAATCTTAGGAATGTTCAAGGAAAGCCAAAGGCAAAGTGGAGTTTCATCTTTTGACATTGCACTTTTACGAGTAATTGAAAAATATAGGAAAACTTCCTTATCCATTTTCCATTTAAATGGGCGCAATGGGAAGACTTCATGTAATAAGTTTTATGATTATTGTGTCGAAATGTTTTTAGTGATTAGAGTTGAATCCAGGCTTAGTGAAAACACTCGCTTTAAAAAGTAACTTGAGTTCTGACCTGTTTGGGCAGAGCACCTTCCTGTCCCTGTGGGGATGATCGGCGATGGTGAACTGAAAGAACACAGCTTAATTAGCATATTTGTCTTTCTAAACAGTAAAAATCTAGCACGCTTCTTCATGTCATCTAGAGTGGACAAATAATGAAAGGTAAATTTTGGTATCAGTATATCAGTAGTAATATAATGTGAATTTATTTATAGTTTTTCCAAACTTCCAAATTCTCAGAGGTACCGAAAACTCAAATGTATGAAAGCATGATTGTATGCAATACAAATCAAATTATTTATCAAAATCATCTGTCGGCCATTGTGCTGCATGCGTGTTGTTTGTACTGACATCACAAACGCTTGTACCATAAATAACGTCACGTGATACGGACATGTCAGCAAAATACACTTTAGTGAGAACAGAGACGTGTTTGTTTGATTTATTTAAATGGGTCTATAGCAGTAACATCTACGACTAGAAAATGGTTTAATATCAACAGATAAAGTAATTTAGCAGGTCAGCATTACTCATTAGGCGTGCTACTATAGCGGTGGTAAGTGGCCTCTTTGAAGAGCTCACCTTCCGCCAGACTCGGACTCTGGCAAACATGAGAGAACTTGTAGAACCGAAACGTTCTGACTTCTGTTTCGGATTCAGGTGGAAGAAACGCACGCAAGGACACAGTGGAGCAGAGGACACGGCAGTGCTCTGCCCAAGCGAGGCACAACTCCATCGTGTCCTCTGGGCGGTGCACACAATGGTGACACCCAGGCCTTTCTTTCACATGACTCCGGTGCAGAGACCTCCTTAAATTACCATGTCCGGTGAGGACCTGCGTCTTACAGAAGGTGAGGACACGTGTTTTCAACCACTCCTCGAAGCGGGAACTTACCGCCATAATTATTGCAGTTAGTACCAGAGCCTAACCTAAAAGATCCTTGCTATTACTTTTACAAAATGAAGCCTCCTATAACTTGTGTTCTCTGCTCACACACACTAGCGCATGATACCGACCCTCACTAAATTACTAGCACAATATTTACTGTGCTCTTTGGCTCTCGATTTAAAAATCCACTTTCGTATTCAGTGGATTATTGTTTGTGACTCGAGACCTAGTTTTATCTCGTGTAGTGTACCCGATAATACTGTTCTGATAATCAGATTAAAGATCCTGTTCCGCTATCTGGTTTTCTGTCTCCGAAACAACACTTGAGGCAATATCTATTCTGGTTAGTCTGTAAATTGTGAGCTTCTGAATAGGGCACTAACTTTGATTTTAACTGAGTGTAATGTATTTATATGACCAACTTAACTAGTTTGTAGAATTGATATCGTAAGCGTTTATCGCCGTAGCAGTTCGTAGCATTTCGTAGCAAGTCGCGTCATAGCGGTTCGTAGCGCATCGTAGCAGGTCGTAGCACATCACATCCGACTGCATACGAATCGATTTCAATGAGTTTTCGCATAGTAAACGTATTGCCGATCAATGGAATTGCCGCCATTACCAAGCTCTTTTACATTTCAATATCCTAAAGCAAATAAACATTATCTGCTAATGGAACTGCAGAAATTGAAACATGTTTCAAATTGATTTTTTATTCTTAAATTTTTATTTAAATTCACAAACAAATACGTCAGTTCAAATCAAATCAAATCAATCAAATCTTTTATTTGCTAACATAGGTGCATACAGATACAGGTCTTATAAATATTTAATAGAGCGCTATGCTATGCCAGGAGGCGTACAAATTTTGGTGAGCGAGTGGCTCAAGATTGCAAATTAAAATTGACAAAATATTCATATATAATTATTTGAAAAACATGCATACTGACGGTATTTAATTTAGTGACCATGCACTTGGATTACGTTAGACCTAAACAACCAATTATTCTCTAATAATTATTAATTATAAATGTCACAAAAAAAAATTGACAAAAATATTAAAAAAAAAAAATGTCAGTATCTAAGGTCAAACAATTATAATGTCAAAATTGATTAAATGTCATTATCAAAAGTGTATTTCAATTTGAGTAGGTAATTCAGTATTTAAGTTTAATTAATATTTATAAATGTCAAACAATCCAATTATTCAATTAATATCAAATGTCAAAAAAAAACAAAGAAGAAAAGAAAAAACAGATGTCAAACAATTTAATTATTAAATTAATTTCATATGTCAAACAATCTAATTATTAAAATAATTTCAAACGTCATCATCATTTTTAATTTTTACCACTTATTTTGTAACAAATATATAAAATGTGAACCCACTTGAAACCACTTGAAGTTTGACTTCACTATTATACGTCAGCTGCTTCACTCATGGGCGGTTCCTTGCCCAATCAACTAACGAGGGTCTCATCCGCTCGACCCCTGTCACGCGTAGCTATAGAACGCTGAAATAGATGGCTAAGTAATAAAAATCATCTCGAATGAAAACAACAATTTGGTGGAAAAATCTTTAGGTATTAACCTATTTGAGATCAATTACTTTCCAAGAATTTTAACAGTCTGTCTCAAAGAGCCCTTTTTGAGACAAAAGAAAGAAAATAAAGAAAAAACTCGTTTCAGGGAAAGAACTATTGGATTTTGAAGATCTTGTGTTTATTTTTTTATTGTTGATTTTTTTTTGTATATTTACGACTAAAACAAACTTCTGAGCCTCGATCTTATATTTTTGTTTCCCGCAAATATTACAGAATTCTTCAAGAGCTGGCTAGAAATAAAATATTCACCTAGTACCTGAATAAGCAATGCCCGCGAGATCAAGTGGGAGCTAGCAGCAGCTGATATTCAAAGCCGTGAACTAACAGAACAAAATGCAGCTAAACCTGGACAATTGTGTACCGCGTCGGTTGCGCTTAACTCTATTGTCATCAGGCTCTGTGTACGATGTTTTTATTTTTATATTTTGTACACAGAGCCTGATGCTAAACTACTGCTTGATTTTCTTTTTTAGTGTAGTGAATCTACCGCCCTGGGCGGAGTAGAAGGGTATATCAGAGTTTTACTAACCAAAACCGGGGCCGGAAATCATCAAATGATATATTATCTCCAGCGCTGGGCGGAGGGGGTTGGCGTGACAGATTTTACTGACCAAAACCACACCTGTGTCGTTCAGTTGTCACTTGCGTTCTAGGACTACGGGTTTACCTTCAGAAATTGCCCGCGGTCCTAGCTTGCGGGCATCGGCCCTGCTGGGCCCCTACGGTCCGCTAACATCTCTTTGAGGAGCGCGAGGATAATTACGCGCTGTTGATGAATAAGCTCGGTCTGGTCGATTACCGGACATCTGGATAGCGAGGTATCCATTGCTCGGCGTTTTCAAGCCCGCATAACTAGTGCTTGACTGGGATCCCACGTGATGGCAAGCAGTGACACAAAATTTTCTCTAGTAACTACATTGTGCTTACTATAAATGACCGTATTGCAACGGTTTTGCTCGTGTTAAGGTTTAAATGGGTCGTTTTCGTGTTCTGATAGTTTGACGACTTTATTTGTTTGCAGGTAATGCTGAAAGTTCTCATTTCTCATTAACTTTTTTTTTCCAATCCGACTCTTGACTCGAGCTTCAATTAGACATACGCCTGTTCAACTTATATGACCTTGAAAAATGCTCAAGCGTCGAACCATACATACGAGAGTATGAAATCGATTGGGTAAAAATGTTGGTCTCTATATCTTCATCTTTCCTAAGGTCAACTTAAAACAATTTCTTTTTAACAAATACTTCGTCATTTTAGGGATTTTAGTAATGACTTATGTAATACTAATAATTAAGCAAAGTGTGTCAATTTGACATGAACAAGAGCCAGATGTGTGGTTTGGGCTTTAGTTTTTCTCATTACTTAGAAGAAGTTAGCAAAGTGCTGCGTTCTTTATAAGATTTCAAACTCATTTCCGGAGTCTCTAACAGTTATCCGACAAGCTTGTTCACAAACTTCTCGTTTTGTTGTTCTTACATAGGCTCTATATTTGTTATTAAGAAAAAACCGCCAGGCCCTAGTCGGTCTCGCGCACGATGGGTTCTGTACCGTCCGTGGAAAAAAACGGCAAAAAGCTATTTATTTTATACTGTTTTCAGTATTTGTTGTTGTGACCACCTTGTGAAAGGTCTTTCAACGCTGCATCTTTCGGCACGTGATCGCCTATTTCAGAACCTTTCGTTTACATCAGCCATTCTGTTCTGCGAGCACTGTGGTCTGCCAGTTGCCACTTAAGCTTGTCGATTTTTCGGGTTATATCAGTAACCTTGGCCCAGATCCTTCCATTAGACTACAAATTCAATTGATGCGATCATTCAATTTGGTTTGATGAGTGATTACGCAAAGATTTTCCGTTAAAAAAATGCCTGTTAACTGACAGTTTTAAGTTGTTCCAACGTTTGCCCTCCTCTATTTATGGGACACACGGAAAGTTCCCACGGTCATTATTTCATTAGGCTTCAAACCGCGCGTCATGCGGCCATGTTTTTTAAAAGCATTACGTATTTGGTACGGTGAGCTCACAACCTATTGCAGGTGCACTTGATACGATGCGGGTTTCTGTTTCGTATGTGAAAAAGTTAAAAGGCTGTGGAAATGGATGAACATTTATTTTAAAAGTTACGCTGTTTGTTTAAGTATTAAGCTTGAAATTTATGGAAAATATTTTGCAGCTTTATTTTTTAAATACATAACAAATTTATTAAACCGATTAAACTAGATTCGAATACATTTGTGATTTGAATATTTCAACGTTTACATTATTTATTATTCATTAAAGTAGTGTTTAAATTACCAACTATACATACTATCATTAAAATATTTATTTCAATTTTATTTAAAAAAAATTGTAAAACTTTTCGTATAGATGAATTTTAAGTTAGCCATAATTATGCTCTTTGGGACTGATAAATATTAATTTTTAAATACTATTGAATAAAGCTACTCAGCGAGGTGTAAAATATTAACTTTTGTCTATCGGATGCGCAAACCTACGTATAATTTACCCCCCTTCTTGCCATGCTGTCACGTCTGATTATATTTATTTCTCTGCCTGCTCACCACTGTTCACTGCCATTTGATGTGATGCAGCAACTAAAGATTGTCGGATGGCCGATGGCCCCCAACCGTTTAATAAAAGCTTTTTACAGTTTTAAAGTACATTTAGTATTTGTAAGCAACTAAACGAATACAATAATCATTACTTTTGTGGAGAAAAATAAATGAAAAAGGACTGAAAGCAAAATGAAGTCGTTTTTCAGATGGGTTTTTTCACTTCGTGATTAATGTTCGCCTCGTTCGTCTTATTAAAATCCTTTAATCTGAATCATTGGTCCTCGTTTTTGCTCGGAGGTGTTAAGTTTAGTAAGCCCATTTCGGTCCATCGTTTGTAAAGATTATAAAGTTTTAAGTAAACTCCAATTTACAAGACTACAAAGAGTTTTTCGTATGAAATTAATTTCTGGAAACCTGATGAAGTTCAGAGATCCATGGAACAATATTAATTAAGCTGTATGTTCGAGTACGTAACCAAACTTTTATGAGAGTTGTTCCTTACCTTCTTTACTTTCATCATCATCATCATCATCTCAGCCGGAAGACGTGCACTGCTGGACATAGGCCTCCCCCAAGCGTTGCCACAGCGACCGGTCCTGTGCGCCTCGCATTCATCGGATTCCCGCGACCCTCGCCAGGTCGTCCACTTTGTGGGAGTCCTTCCGACGCTGCGTCTTCCGGTACGTGGCCGCCACTCTGAAACCTTCCGTCCCCATTGACCATACGTTTTTTACTTTATTAGTTGTTTGTGATTGTGTGTTCGGATGTACTGGGTCAGGAACTGCAGCAGGGACTTCTTCAATGAATTTACTTTTATTATTTGAAATAACGATAACGATTTATTTGGTCAAGGATTACAGTGAAATGCAGTTACAATGCGACTAGGTGGTTTGCTCGAAGCGCTTTTGATAAGTAAGGGTCTTGGTCCGCGGGTCCATCGGTTTTATAATCTTGATGGTGGGCGGTCGCGCGTGCCCCGTCCCGCGCTCCTCTGCTTGCCTTCCCCTCGCTCGCCCATCAGGTGTTGTGCGTCACGTAAGTACCTACATAGGTGCGTGAACATAGCCGCCGCCTTGGAAGCACCCGCTTCCAATGAAATTTTACGTAGCTTCACAGGTACCGCTGTCATCGCCGTCTGGTAGTAACGGACAGAGCTTTGTGTAAGCTCGTCGAATCTGTCCTGTCGCTGTTTTGACGTCTGCGACTCTGGAGATGCCATCGTTGCCGGTGAAGGTGCGAGTGACTCTGCCTAGGCGCCATCTGAGAGGTGGCAAGTTGTCCTCTTTTATAAGAACGAGGGTATTAGGTTTTATTTCTTGATTTTTATTCTTCCATTTAGTTCTCATCTGAAGCTCAGTTATGTATTCCTTAGTCCATCTCTGCCAGAATTGTTGTCTCAGCTGTTCCACTCTTGCGTAACGTGACAGTCTGAATGTTGGTGTAGCGGTGATGTCTTCAGAGGCTGCTGCAGTGAGTGGTCGACCGATGAGGAAGTGCGCCGGCGTCAGTGGCAGTTCGTCTGTGGGGTCGGACGACAGTGGTGATATGGGGCGTGAGTTCAGGATCGACTCGATTAATGCCAATACTGTGTAAAACTCTTCATAGGTTAAATGTGCATTGCCCACAACTCGACGGAGATGGTGTTTGCAAGACTTAACCCCTGCCTCCCATAAGCCACCGAAATGAGGTGTGTACGGCGGAATAAATGAGAATTTAATATTTTCATTAGCTGTATAATCTATGATCGAATTAAAGTTATTATTTATAAATGAGCTAAATTCTCTTGCAGCGCCTACGAAGTTCTTCCCATTGTCTGAGAATATCTCCGCAGGTTTACCACGTCTCGATATAAATCTTTTTAAAGCGAGTATATAAGCTTCGGTAGTAAGACTAGTGACTAGTTCCAGATGAATGGCTTTGGTTGAGAAACATATAAACAAACAAATGTAACATTTTTCCAATTTAGCTCCTCTTCCTCTACGGCTAAGTATGGATAGTGGTCCGGCGTAGTCCACGCCACAACGATAGAATGGAAATTATGATTCTAATCTCTCCGCTGGTAAATCACCCATCTGAGCATTTATTGTTTTGCCTTTTATGCGAGTACAGATAACACATTTACGGGTTATCTTTCTAGCTAAGTTCCTACCACCTACTGGCCACCAGTTTTCTCGTAAAGTGGATAGCAGTAACTGTGGCCCGGCGTGTAATAAACGGTTGTGCTCGTGTCTAAATAATAGTGACGTAAAGTTATGTTTACTAGATAACACTACAGGGTGTTTCTTATCGAAAGAAAAATCAAGCGAGTTTTTAATTCTACCGCCTACCCTCATAAGGCCGTGTTTATCTAAGAATAAGTTCAGACCATTTAAATAACGATTAGACTTTATTGGTAAATTATTTTTTAGACGTTCATATTCTTCAGGAAAAGAATCTTTTTGTGATAATTGAGATAAAATAAACATTGAATTATTTAGTTCATTAACTGATAACGCACCGAGAGCCCGATTCGCTTTTTGCTTAATTCGCGTATTTGTTATGAAACGCGAAACATACGCCATAGTACGTTTTAAACGATTTAAAGTGGAAAATTTGTCAAATAGTTTTAAGTTTGTGTTTACTTGGCATTCCATTGCAACAGTGGTTGTTTTAAGCTCTGGCAATTCATTGAACTTAATATTGCGACTGACAGACGTGAAACTCTTTTCCCATTTAGAGTTAGGTTCACGTAAACAACTAGGGCCGTGCCACCACAGATCAGTTGCTTGAAGCGCATCAACAGTAGCACCGCGCGAAAGTACGTCTGCTGGATTTTGTTTACCATTTATATGTAACCATGAACAACCTTCAGTTAGCTCATTAATTTCTACTACCCTATTTTGAACAAACGGTTTTAAAGAACTCGGTGTTATGTTCAACCATCCCAATACTGTCGTTGAGTCAGACCATAAATAAACTTTTCTAAAGTTAATTTGTAGTGCTTTAATTATTTTATTATATAATCTTGCACCCAACAACGCTCCGCATAACTCGAGGCGCGGAATACTAATCGGTTTTATCGGAGCTACTTTGCCTTTCGCACACAAAAGACGAACAGATAACGCATCGAGTGCGTCATCATCAGTACAAGCTATGTATGCACGTATATATGCGCAAGCGCCGTACGCGCTCTGCGAGGCGTCGCAAAAAATATGAAGCTCGATTTGTATGTTATCGTCGCCTTTGTCACTTAAAACAAAACGAGGGACCCGTATAGTACGTAAACTATTTAAGTTTGCAGTGAATTGTTTCCAGTTTGTTTCAATGTCCCGTGGAATAGGATCGTCCCAACCAATTTTGCATAACCATAATTTTTGTAGCATAACTTTTGCAATAATAATTGTCGGTGCCAGTAACCCTAATGGGTCGTAAATTTGTGAGACTACCGACAAAATATTTCTTTTGGTTATGGTTGTACATGTACCCTCATTTTCAAGTTTTGTTATAAAATGTAGGTCATCGCTCGCGTTGAACCAACCTAATCCTAACGTTTTGTTTTGACAGTTTTCTCCTAAGGACAGTTCTTTCGACGAACTATTTGCCGTATTTGTGTTTGAGGCATCATAGTTAAATATCCATTTACGCAATATAAAACATCCTGAGCTTAAGGTTTTGAAAACACCGTCACATATGTTCTTTAATGTATTTTTATCATCGTGACCCGTGATAAGGTCGTCTACGTAAATATCTTCCTTAATTACTCGCGAGATGACGTCATCATTACATTCTTCAGCAAGCTGTCTAATGCATCGCATGCTGAGATACGGCGCGGACGCAGTGCCGTATGTCACCGTGTTAAGCTGGTAAATACCTAGTGGATCTGAAGGGTTTTCTCTCCACAAAATACATTGCAAGTTACGTTGGTCAGGTTGAATAAGTACCTGCCTAAACATTTTTTCGACGTCGGCGCAAGCGATGTATTTGTGTCGCCGGAATCGTAATAAAATCGAAAAGATGTCATTTTGCAATATAGGGCCAGTCAATTGAATATCATTTAAGGATTTACCACTGGTCGATTTCGCACTTGCGTCAAAAACGACTCTCAATTTAGTGGTACTACTGTTTTCCCTAAAGACACCGTGATGCGGTAAAAAATAAGTGGGCGAGGAGTATGAACTAATGCGACTCATATGTCCCAGATCTATATATTCTTGTAAAAACGCGGCATACATTTTTTTATACTCAGGAGCGCGTGCCAGCTTACGTTCGAGCGATCGAAACCGGTTCTCAGCTAACGTAAACGTATCTCCTAATGAATCAGCTGACTCGTTTAACGGAATGCGCACAGAAAACCGACCCTTATCATCGCGTAACGTAGTACTAGAAAATAAAGTTTCGCATGCACGTTCGTCTTTAGAATAATTATTATTGACGGTAGTCGTAATTTCCTCTATTTCCCAGAACCTTTTAAGTTGTACATCAAGCGTTTGTGTAAAGTTACAATGAATCTGATTAATGCGCAAATTCTTTGTTTGAATTGGGCCGGATATAATCCACCCTAGCTTAGTGTTCTGAAGACAAGGTCCTGTAGGTAACCTAATGAGCCCTTCATTTAACAATTCCCAGAATAAATCTGCACCGATGAGAAGTTGAATTTCATTAGGCGAATAAAAGTTTGGATCCGCTAACGTTACATTGTCCGGAATGTTAAAATTAATATTTAAGTTGAGTGAGGGTAGTTGTGCAGTAATGTGAGGCAAAACCAGACATTTTATGTTTTTATTATAATCACAAGTTTTGGACCTCAATTGAACTTCACAGGATTGCGTGGACTGTGTAATGCAATGTCCTACACCTGTGACTTGAACAGTAGATTATAGCATTTTAGTATGTAGCCTTTTACATAACGACTCAGCTATGAAGCACTGCTGACTGCCACTATCGAGTAATGCGCGAATAGTGTGATATTTATTATTGCTGTCGGCGATCTCCACTAATGCTGTGGATAACAAGACAGGCTGCACTGTTAAAGAGAGACAGCTAGTATTTTCTTGTTTGTTAATCGCGTGAGCTACTGAATGCAACAGCGCGGTCTGCGAATTGTCTGCGACAGGTTCATACCGCGGCGTTGCTTGTAATGATTCATTGGACGCGTTACCGTCACAATGGAGTAATGAATTATGTTTTAAGTTACATTGTTTGCAGGGTCCAAACCAACAGTTTTTTTCTGTATGACCTACCCGCAGACAATTGCGACAAAGTTTCTTTTCATCGATAAATTTTGATTTTTCACCTACCGACAACTGTAAGAATTTGTTACATGAATAAAGTGAATGATTGGAGTCACACATGATACAGATGCGCTGACGCTTTGAGGATTTTGATGCCTTATTATTAAGACCCTTATTAATGTTTGTTTGCGTAGCAGTGTAACTATGAGTGCTATTGTTGACCTGATTAGACAGCGCCTTTTTTGGGTTGTCTGCGACTGCTTTGTTGCTAGATAACTTAACCATTTCCAGCATGTCCGCCCGATTTTTGAGGAATTTCAGAAAATCCTCTAATTTAATTTTCAATTCGTTATTTATTGAGTTGCTTTGAAAGTTTTCCCATTCCCTTTCAGTGGCAGCATCTAGCTTTGACGCCGCAAAGAAAATAACAATGGAATCCCATGAATCTGTAGGTTCGCCTATCATTTTTAACGCTCGGAGATTCCTTAAAATGTTGTCGGTTAATTTCCTAATTTGAGCGGACGACTCTTTGCTCATTGGCTGCATAGCAAATAACGCTTTTAAATGATTATAAATTAACAGGCGGTTATTATTAAAGCGATTTTCAAGCAAATCCCAGGCGATTCGATAATTACCAGCAGTAAACTCTAATGATTTAATTACTTGCAAGGCGTTACCAGTGAGAGCAGAACGTAGATAGTGAAACTTCTGTATTTCATCTATGTCTTTCGAACTGTGAATAAGCGATAAATATGTGTCTTTAAACTCCAACCACTGATCGTACGAGCCATCAAAGGAGGGTAGCTTAATTGTGGGTAGTTTAATGGAATTTATATTTTTTGAAGTTGATTCTTTTATACTAGAATCGTCTTGATTTAGCAAACATTTGGAACTAGCCATTGTAGAATAGTACCGATTCTCAAAAGATTCTCTTTCTTCTAATTCTATTTCCAATTGACTATCTGACACGTTAAGATCTATCTCATCTTGAATTTCCGAAAAACTTGCTAATAAGGTTTCTGCTTTTTGCAACCGAAATTGTAATTCTGTTCTCTGCGCACTATTTATATCATTATTGCCTAGCGAAGTAACATATTTAACAAATAAAGAGAATTTACTTTTAACTATACCTCGCTTTTTAACTAAATCCTTAACTACGTTAACTATCACCTCTTCAGACTCAATTGTAAGAGATTGCCGTTTTTTCGTCATTTCGGTGGCTATGAAAGACAAAGGAAAGTACTCACAGTTTGAAATCTAACCGTCAGTTATTTTCCACTGAGTGACGGTAGGTATGCGTAGGTGATTTTCTTCTTCACGAAGACGTCCTCTGACTCGTTCAGTTGCGCCGATTCTTCATTCTCCAGACATCCGGCTCGATAGGACCATTATGTTTGTGATTGTGTGTTCGGATGTACTGGGTCAGGAACTGCAGCAGGGACTTCTTCAATGAATTTACTTTTATTATTTGAAATAACGATAACGATTTATTTGGTCAAGGATTACAGTGAAATGCAGTTACAATGCGACTAGGTGGTTTGCTCGAAGCGCTTTTGATAAGTAAGGGTCTTGGTCCGCGGGTCCATCGGTTTTATAATCTTGATGGTGGGCGGTCGCGCGTGCCCCGTCCCGCGCTCCTCTGCTTGCCTTCCCCTCGCTCGCCCATCAGGTGTTGTGCGTCACGTAAGTACCTACATAGGTGCGTGAACATTAGTTATTAATTTTTAGAAAATATTTGAGTTATGAAGAGATTTGTGTTGAAATTATTTGTCTATTGAGAGCCTATAATGACCGCAGCAGTATGCATTCGAACTATGGTGAGTGGCAGTAAAGTTTTGTCGCCCAATGTATTTATTTTATTTGTCGAGCTCACGTAGCATACTTATTAACTATTAAGCTATGTTTCGACGTAACGTATAAAAAATTTGACTGTACCTGTCGCGTGGACAAGATATCTAATTTGTTATGGACGGCTAGGTACTGTAATTGCAGTCTTCGTCCAGAAAAAAATTGTATAGTTACGCTGTAATATATTTTCCCGTACAAAGAATCTTAGGAAAACAAAACAAAAGAACTCCTAAAATCTCAAAAGACATATTTATGAGGAAGACCCTTTCGTTATTAGGGTTCTTGTATTATATCAGCATTCAGAAACAGTCTTCAGTGGCAGTTTGATGCTGAAACTTGAGCACATTTGTCTCAGCGACGTTACCTGAATAAACTCGGCTTGATCAAGAAAATGGAACAGAAATCTGTTTGGAGGATAGAACTTGTTTTAAAGGAGAGCAGCTGCAGCTGTTATAGGAGTTTTTTTTTTAATTTGTTGAAACTTTGTTTACGAAAGGAAGATTTTATTATTTTTAAGATATTGTAAATTATTCATGATATTGTAATTATCACATACCCACAAAACGAGACACAATAGTAAAACAATAACAACGCGGTCTCATAGGACCGGTCGGGGATTCATGAATTAATTGAGAAAAAACAAACAAAAAAAAATGCAAAATAACTCTTAGTTGAGAAGTTACTGTTTAAAAACGAAAAATCAATATCAGAAACATGGTTATATACCTACCTATTGTACCTATTGTATTATGTATGATTAGATTTTATTCCAGAATGGTAAATAACATTTTACTCTAAGGGCCTATTTCACCACCTATGATTAAGTTTCGAGTATCTTACTTGTCAGATAATTTCATACAAAATCTGTTCTTTTTTTTAATTTATTCAGTGAGTAGTGCCTACTCGGACATTGTGAAACAGGCCCTAAGTCCTACAAAACCATTGCATTGGTTTTGCCGAAGCGCCGCCGCGCCGCATTTATGCCAACAAGCTCCCCGAGTAATCCATATAACACTGACAACCGTACCTACGCATGGTGTATGAACCGTGCCTACGTACGTACCGTGTACAAGAGGCCTTACAGTTTAATATATATAGACGTAAATCTATATACGTTTTTTTAGGCTGATACTATGCTATGCTTTATGAAACAGCTTCAAGATTTAATTACTAACCCGTAGCATAGCTGCGTCAAGATCTTAATTAATCCAATAGTAAACCGAGATGGCTGCTGCATATTAATGTCTGCACCAACTTGCAACATCCACTACATGCTTCACTGATGCACCTAATCGGAATTCACTACTGTAATTATCGTTAAATTGAATAAGACGTTACAACGAAAAGACTTTAAGTTTGAAGAAATTTTATGAACTTGGTCACGTAAAGCTTTCTTTTTAAGTGTAAAATCAGAGCAGAGCGGGATGGCGTGTCAGACTTTTGTTGACTAAAATACGGCAATATATATTATTATGCGGGAGAGACATTCGAAACAATAGCTTTGTTTTGGTTTTTCTATTAGTTTCTACTGTTGCGATCAACAATCTATGGAGCTAGAACTCAGTTTTCTTTGAAGACATGATAGAATTACTTATTAAATTTAAAAACAATCCCGATCCATGAATAAATTATAATAATGAAAGATTCTAATAAGCTCTGTCTCGTTGCAAGATTCTTTTACCTAAGATTTTCTGTTAAAGCTTTGAGTAATTTTATCTACTAGTTTGAGTAGAGTGATCTATTTTTTTAAAGGAAACCTGTGGTCTTAGAATGGAAAGGGTAAATTAAGTAATTTATATTGGTTTTAGTCACTAAATGTCTGTCACGACCTCTTGCTTGACTCTAGAGCGAGAGAAGTCATTCGATGAATTCCCACCTTATAAAAAATCTCTTCCCACAAAATTCCCAACTTATAAAAAATGTGTCTTTCCGTAAAAAATCATCAACATAACAGCAGTTTGATGTAACATTTCAATAATTATTAACTTAACAATGAATAATTCTAAGCCGCAAGATCTGTGTGTTGTTGTTCTCTGTCATAAATCACTCTCAGCCTTATTAATTACTCTCAGTAGAAACTCAAACGAAAAGTCAATTTAACAAAAGTGGCTCTTGGTCATGAACTTTCAAAGGAGCTGTACTTACTACTGACATTAAACTGTCTCATCGTCTTAATTAACATAATTATTTCCTAAAAATTTATGTGATTTGAAACGTTCGTCATCTGCCTAGCCTTTTCCCAACTATATTGGGGTCGGCTTCCAGTCAAGCCGGATTTAGCTGAATACCAGTATTTTACGAGGAGCGGCTGCCTACCAGACCTCCACAACCCATTAACTGGGGTAACACGGTACTTCATAGCAAGACTGGAGTCAGATTTACTGGCTTCTGACTATCCGTAACGACTGCCAAAGATCTACAAATGACAGCCGGGACCTACGGCTTAACGTGCTTTCCGAGGCACGGAGGAAACTCGTTATGTTAAAATGATCACCTATCCACAGACCAACCTAGGCAAGCGTTGCTTAACCTTGAAGATCGACCTGTGCGGCTATTATTATCTAGCCACAAGATTTGAAACGTTAATGAACCTAATCCTGATTTTCATCCAATTTATTAAACGTTGATTTTGATACATGACTCAAACTGAAATCGCAAAGGGTGCGAGGGAAAGAGTTCCAAAGAAGAGGAGTGTAATATTTTTTTTTATCCTTCCGATAATTACACACATGTCATTTTCCGCAAACAAAAAGTTTTTCTTACTTTCTTACTAGACGCACTGCAGTTACAATAAAGAAGCCATCATATCGGATCGAAGTGGACGCAGAATACGAAAGAGAAGATAATTGATGGTCCAATAGGGTATAGCCCTTGGAAAGAAGAACCTAATCAAAATCTTCATGAAGGTATTGAGGAACAATGAGATTATGCCAAATAGTATTGAGAAGGGATAGAATATGGCTATGTTGCTAAAGCTGAACTAGCAGTCGAAACTCAAAACTCTGACACTTAATTGTATTTGCAAAGCCAAGATAAGAAGGCCAAAAATAAAGTGGATGCATAAAATCAGCAGTCGTGAGTTTGCTCCTCTCATAATCAAAAACACTTCTCTTGAGTAAAAACGTATATTCAATTATTCAAAATTGTATAATACAATAAAAATGGAAATAATCTCTGACAACGGCCACTCAATTACTGTCTCAAAGAAACGCAATAAAATGCAAATGTGATTCCTCGCTTCGGCGCAATAAAATTTTAAGTGAGACAAATTATTTCCAATCAATTTCATCGTATTGATTAAAGGTGATAATTATCAGACTATGGTAATGTTCGAAAGAGTTATCACGAGCTTGGAATATGATAGACAACTGAAGGAACATGAGCGCGTTTCAGTCATTAAAAGACCTAGTCTCCCTCTCACTCCACCCACAGCAAGCAAGTTATTGATGATTTTTCCCTAAAAAGTATGTACGTAACGCTAATCATCCCCATCAAATAGTCATTATCACTGGCAAACACAGATATTCTGAATATTATGTGACGTCACAGATCGTCAGATTCTCTTGTATATTGCAAGGAAATTGTATAATCAACTCACGTAAGCTACATACGTGTGTTATGAAATTGAGAGATAATATTATGCACGTAGAGGTAATAAACAACTCTAGTTGTGTTTAAGTCGGGGCTTCAATCTCAGTATGAAGTCTTATAGCTATAGAATATCTAATGTAAAATGGCTCTGATATCATAATGAGGCAATGTTCCAAGAAATGTTATCTAAATCTATTCAGCTGTTTGTAAATGAAGGAGTAACAAACGTATTTGTATACAAATAAAAACTTTCACCTTTGTAACAGTTCTAAGGTCCAGTCTAGGCGTTTCGCCTCGTCGTTTATGCCTCGTGCATAGGACTGGAACAATTTGCCTGCTGTGGTATTCCCGTCTGTTAATAATTTGTGTGTCTTCAAGGGTCCAGCGAATAGGCTTTTAATAAACTAGTGCGTTCAATCACAGTCACTGCTTACCATCAGCTGGGACCAGTCAAACATTACTTTATACTATAAAAAAAACTTCATGTATCTAAAAATACTTCATGTCATTCTCAAACAATTAGCATCAGGAATTCATCTCAACGTCTGAAACTAAGCCTGTGACCGACGCAAATAATCTTCTCAACCATGACCCAGATAGATCCGCATTCAACGGCTACTCACAACTGGTAAACAATTAGTCGAAAATCAAATATGCACTTGACCGTAGAGAGGAAGCGTTTAGTAATACGGACTGCGAACTTCGGTAGTGACACTTGCCAGGTCATGAATCTTGAATGAAGCATCCTAAACATTACATTGTAGCTATGTATGTTGTTCCACTTCAGCGGCGATTTTCAAGGTCAGAAGATCTTTAGGGCTTATAAAGTAGCTTATAATAATCAGTCTAATATACATATTCATAATTGTAACTACAACTTACCTATATAAAATAATAAAAATAGGACAGCTGATGCACACAGGCGAGTTTAACCAAGAATTGTTTTTTTTACAGCAAAACTTATCAAAATAAAAAAAACCAATTGCACCTGAGGGTTATTAAAAATGCAAAACAAAACTTAAGTACATGTATCAATTAATCATACTACAACGATCCTAAAAAAATATGTGTACAGCACATATACATAATTATTTTCATTGTTTAACAGTATCGATCTATTTTTATATTATTTCTTTGTGTTGTTTCTATCCACGTAACTGTGGCTGCTAAAGTCAAGTTTTATAACTTTGTACTAATTCAAATTCATTGTATAAAAGTGTGTACAGCTTAGACCAGTACTCTGTTTTTGTAAGCAAATTAGACTTATTGATTATGAATATAATAATAACGATTATGTAATCAATGTTGCTTTTATGTTCTTTTGTATATCTGCATACCTAATTCAGTTGATTATGGTGTTACTGAGAATAGTAAACAATAGTAGCAAATACAAATATGATTAGATCCGTGGCTGTTTATTGTAAATTGATGTGTGTATAATTTGTTAATTAGAGGTAGATCTCACTAATTTAACTACCTCGAAGGAATTTAATCCTTTGAGGTGGTTAAATTATGTAATTAACAAGCGTAAACTGCTTTCTTTATTATAAACCTAACCTTTGTCTGTAAAAAATCGCTTTTAGCGATAAGACCGCCCATTGTAACACCGTACTAATTTTAAGCTCCTTGTAAAATTATGTTTAAGGTGTACAATAAAGTATATATCAATCAATCAATCAAACCAGTGCCTGACTACGGTCTTGCCAGATGATTAGCAGTAAAGCAATCGTTGATGGCGAGGTCTGAGTAAGAACCGGCTTAACTGGAAGCCAACCCCAATATAATTGGGAAAAGGCTAGGTAGATGATGATCCTAGTTTCGCCCCACCAGTACTTTCATATGAGTAATATACTCATATGAAAGTACTGGTGAGGCGCAAGTCTTGAACAAATTAGTATTACTTTTGGGATTAGATTAGGTACCAGCTAAACTATAAATCACTAGTTTCACAGGCATTTCATCTTAGGTTATTACGAAACTTTTCATATTTTGAAACTTTATGAAATAAGTTTTGATATGAAAACAGATTATATAACAAAATATGAGTACTTAATGGTAATATAAATTTTACCTTTTAAAACAAGACGTTCAAACAAAGGTTCATTGTTAAGGGTTGATCAGATACGTGATACTTATTTTGATCGCGAGTCTAAAGGCAAATTATTATCAATATTATGTCAAATTAATGACTTTGAAAAATAGACTGCTTTCAGTAATTTAACATCCTGAGCGGTTGGCGAGAGCAAGTCATAGAAAAACCACTTGAATTTTTTATTATAATTATGAATATAAATGTATCATATTATATGATGTAGTGTTTCTTGTTACCTCAACATGTTTATGTACCTAATTATAAGATGTTTTGTTCTTAAGCCATGAAGGTATTTCTTGTTTTAGTATTTTTAATGTAAGACAAAGGTATACCAGCTCACACCTTCTGAAGAGAACTTACAAAAGAAATTCCGCTATTTCTCACGGTGAGCTAATAAATCAGGGTAAGATGTCTGAAGCTGTCAACAAGTCATTAAGGTGACATCTTACCGTTTGCTCTTTATTTTGTAAAATATTGTGACTTTATTAAGAAGGCTTATAATTTTGACGACCATAATTTGTGGCAAAAATTTTATTGTTTTAGTCAAATAACTACATCTAGACGTTAACATAAAATGTAAATATTTTTCATCACTATTTTATCATTTAAACTCATGTTTGATTTTATCTTAACGAATATTATAAAGAGGAAACATTTTTTTTGTTTCTATGACCCAATTTATTTATTTTTTATTCTATTCTATTCTATTCTAAACCGATTTCAAAAATTCTTTCTTTATTAGAAAGCTACATCTTCACTAACATTATTAAGTAAAATATTGCTTAGCGGTTA
This sequence comes from Mythimna separata, assembly GCA_030763345.1. NCBI lineage: Eukaryota > Metazoa > Arthropoda > Insecta > Lepidoptera > Noctuidae > Mythimna > Mythimna separata. The sequence continues at coordinate 1,649,416 of JAKKIA010000036.1, read as the reverse complement.
CTTGACTAATTTAAGTACAGGATTGCTTATTAAACCTCTACTAGTAGTTACTTGAGAAGAGATGTACTGTGTGACGACGACAAACTGTCTTACAGAATATTCTGGAAACTCAAGCGGTAAGCGATGTTTGTGTTTCAAAATTTATAGCTTCTACAGCTTGTTAGCTTCTGCCAACTACATAGAACATGACCATATTCTGTGTAGTTGGCAGGAGTTGAACTTTGGTGGTAAATATTTCATAGGTTCAAGTTGCCACAATATTCAAACTGCCAAACATGAAGGAATGGACTTTGGTTATGTCTTATGCTATTCAGTGGGTTTTTGTACCTGTAGCATTGATATTAAGTCGTTTATACCGCGTACATCGAAGAACTGAAACAATTTGCCTGCTGCAGTCTTCCCGATTATAATTTAGAAGTTTTTTTTATTCTTCAAGACTAGAGTGAATAGGCGCTCAATAAACGAGTGCGTCTCACTATCAACGATTGCATCACTGCTTACCATCAGGTGGGCTCGCAATTATGCACTAGTTTAACATTGTGTTACTGCCATTTAAATAACTATGGATATTGAATAACACAGTAAATAATTTGTCAACAAATTAATAATTATAATAATTTAATTAGTTTTATGACGTTAATTGGTTGCACCGACACTTGAAATTTACAACTACACCAATTTTACATCACCATAACCACTAGCAATCAATTTCCAAATAATTACAATAGCCACTTAATTTAAGTTGAAGAAATCCCGTCCCGTCCCGTTCTTTTTTCTTGTCAGATACAGATTATAAAACCACTCTAGAACAGTTGCCACTATCTGACTTCCTTTATGACACAGTAAATACGACATTTCGAAACTGTAGGTTTACCACCATAAAACGGTTCGACGATCGAAGAATAATAAAAGCTATTACAGAACAAAGTACCCCATTACTGCTCATACTTACATTCTGAACCGCAAAGTAGAAAACATTTCGAAGGAATCATCAAGACTAAATGTGTTTTTATAACCAGACTAGCTGAACGACTGTTAAGTACTGAGGTCCTGCCGTTAGCTCACACGCAATCCATTTGATGACCTAAACTGAACTGTTAAAGGGATGGAGCTATATAGTGCGTATAGTTTCAACGTTCTTTCTCACTCGCAAGCCTTTTGGACACGACATGGTAAGGCATGCTACGCGTAAAGTTTTCGTCTTTGATTTAATTGCATGGTCAATTCTCGTCTATACCACATTGTTACAAGCCGAAAGTCAATGACCAGTGCTTGTTGCCAGTGATGTAATATGGTACAGAATGTGGTCGCGTACAATGGGCTTTGTCAGATGGCTAGTCACCCAAAAGGCAATCGGAATCCAAAATTTGTATAGGGAAACCTACTTTCACTTGGGCAAAGCCGATGGCAGAAACTAGTGACAGGATATAACTTTAGATGTAAATCTAAGTCATAAACAGGAAGACAGTCATAAAAATAAACCGAAAACTCGTGACTCTCCCACAAAGTGGTGAAATTCGTAATTTATCAAAGTTTTAATAGCAGATTCAGATTCAGATTCAGATTTATTTATTTTGTGAACATAGGTATAAATTACAGGTGTTTTTCAATAGTTTAATTGTACAAACCATGTCCCGCCGATAGGCATACAAAATCAGTCTTATGGAGTTAGTGTCTAGTAGAACTTATCCATGTAGGTATATAAAAAGAATTAACAATGTCAAAGACTTGTCAAAGATAAGTAACATGCATGTCAAATTGTAAAATTGTCTCATTAAAATATGTAAAATGTCATGAAAATAGGATGAATTAAATGAAATAAAAAATACACAATGTCAGAAATAAAAAATAAATAAAAATAAATTGTCATTAAAATTTGTCTTCACAGAATAATATACCTTGTCATTTAGTAGCTTAAAAAGCTTACTTCTGAATTCACAATTATTCTTACTATTTCTAATATGACAAGGTAATTTATTGTACAATTTAGGTGCCATTGCATAAATACTTTTATAAGCAAAAGCAGTTTTGGTGACTATTGTTTTTAATTTATCTGAGCGACGTTGACTTTCTACATGACTAAACAAGTGTATGTTCGTTTTCACAAACATCAGAACCTCATAGATATACAGCGACGGTACTGTCAGAATATTTAAGTCCCTAAAGTGGGGCTTACATGTATCTGTTGTTTTTAATTTACAGATGGCCCGGATGCATCTTTTTTGTGCCAAAAGCACGGAGGATACATTTGAAGCATTACCCCAAAATATGAGTCCATATCTTAAAGTGGAGGCTACATACCCGTGGTATGCTGTTAGCAGGGCAGTTTTGTTTGCAATTTTACCTAACATATAAAGGGCATACGAGAATCGGTAAAGTCTCAGGCAAACACTGTCAATTTGAGATTTCCATGTCATATCACTGTCAATATGCAATCCTAAAAACTTTGTAGTGTTCGATTCTAGGACTGCGTCTCCTTTGTACCTGATTTGGTATTGTGTCGGTTTTCTCTGTCGAAGTTTAAAATCCATTATTTTAGTTTTAGTCAAATTAATTTTTAGATTATTGGCATTCAGCCATTCTATGATAGACACCAGGTTTGTGTTTATGTCTAATTCAATGTCCTTAAAATTACCATTGTCAAAAATAATAGTGCTATCATCTGCAAATAAGCACATCTGATTATTGGTTACATTAGGAAAGTCATTTATATAGCAAATGAAAAGCAACGGACCTAACACAGAACCCTGTGGAACACCATAAGAAATTGTTCTAGTACTTGAGGAGTATATTGACTCAGTTTTTGTCTTAATGTTGACTTGGCTGATCTGAGTAAGCTGTTGTCTACCTTCCAGATACGATTTTATGAGCCCAAGTACATTACCTCTGATACCGTAGCTATAGAGCTTTTTTAATAGTACATTATGGTCAACGTAATCAAAAGCGCGCGTCATGTCCATATACATTGCAACAACCGGCTTTCTATTGTCCATGTTATGGTGTATCTTTTTAAGGAAATTGTACACTGCCATGTTAATTGTCTTGTTCTGCCTGAATCCCATTTGTTCCTTACAAAAAATGTTGTTTTTTTCAAAGTAATTGTTGAGTCTATTATAAATTACTTTCTCAACAATTTTTGAAAATATTGGAATTAACGCCACAGGTCTGTAATTGCACATTTTTGTTTTATCGTCTTTTTTGTGTAGTGGCTTGATAATCGAGATTTTTAGAGCTTTTGGAAAAACTCCGTTGTGTATACAACCATTTATTATATCGCACAAGACTGGTGCTACAATAGGTCCTACTGATTTGATCACGCTGGTCTTGATGTCGTCATACCCTGTACTATTTGTATTTTTCAGATTATTTATTATACTTATCATTTCTTTTGAGACTATTGGTTCCATGAACATAGATTTATGAGATTTTAAAACATTCGGATTATTATAAGTTGGAGCATTTACATTAGATTGAACTAGGTCTATGAAGTAATCATTAAAATTTTGCGCAATACTTTGAGGGTTTGTGATACACTTGTTGTTTACCTCAATAGCGTTAATATGTGTTTTCGGTATGTTGCTTTTCAAATTGTTTATTATATTCCAGGTGGCTTTGGACTTATTGTTGCTATTTTCTATATAACAGCTGTTTTGCGCTTTTTGTGTCTGTTTGATAACGCGACGGTACCTGGCGCTAAATGTAGATAAAGCGGTTTTTGTGTCCTTGTTTGGGTTTAGCCTATATTTCCATAGCAAAGACCGTCTTTTTTTGCTGCAAACTTTAATGCCTGGTGTGATCCACTTTGGTCTATGAGTTGTCGATATTCTACATCTTACTATTGGGAAACATAGGTCGTAGAAAAGTTTGAATAAATCAAAAAACGCATCAAACTTTTTACTAGGGTCATTTTCTTCAAAAACGTCTGAAAAACTCAAACTGCCTATACATTGCTTAAACCGACACATGTTTTCTTTACTGTAGTCACGTTTTTGAACATAATAGTGTTTCAATACACACGTTTGTTGTACAGGAAATTTCATCAATTGCGCTAAATGGTCAGACACCCCTAATTCTAATATCTCACTGGTACAACCCCGTATATTATGAAAAATATTATCTAGGCAAGTACCGCTACTGGGCCTAGTAGGTTTTTCTATTTCGATTTTAAGATTAAACTCTTTTAAGAGACATTTAAATAGAGATGAATACTTTGTTTTTTGTAACATATCAATGTTAAAGTCACCGCAAATTATAATTTTATGTTTATTCCTATAGCAGATTTGTCCTAATATATACGTTAATTTGTCAAAGAATATTTCCATTTGGTTTAGTCCTGGCACTCTATATATGCATACTATTGTAATTTTATGATCCGTTAGCTCAACCGCAGAGCATTCAAAAACATTGCAGACACTTAAGTCTTTAACAAAATTTATCTCTGTATATCTAATATGGTTGTGAATTAATATACAAGACCCACCATTCCGTTTAGGTCTAGTAAAAGAGGTAGCTAAAGTATAATTTGGAATGTTCAAAAGTTCAACATCGCTCATCGTCATATTGTGTTCTGTAAAGCATAAGACATGTACATATTTGCCACTGTTTGAAAGAGTATCTACAAATTCCGTTATTATGTCACTCTTAGCCAGCAATCCATTTATGTTTTGGTGTAGTATACGTAGGTTATTGTACACGAAAAAGATTATTGTTATGAGATGTTTGGCTAATTTGACATTTTTTTATTATGGGGAAATAGTATGGAATAGTCCCTATTTTTTTCGGTAAGGATTTTAGTGCTGGTCTATTCTTAGCATTAGTCGACATCTCTATAGTCTGGGATTTAAAATAATAGGGTATTGTGCCCTTTTTAGGTATACAACTAAAATTCAAATTTAGAGTATTTTTTTGTCGGCTTAGATTTTTCATACTCTTCTTAATTTCGGAAAAGTTTAAAAATTTGCTATCATAGTCATTACAGTCAATAGCATAGTTAATGGTTTTACAAATATCATTAAGCTTAAGATTACTACAACTTATATAGGAGCAATTTTTGTATTTTTTACATATGTTCATGATGGAATTATTTAGCTTTTTTACATCTAGATAATTGTTTTTATTTATGTTTAGTACAATAATTTTGTTGCTGCTGAAATACTCTAAAATTTTTTGGATTTGTGCTAATACTGATTTTTGGTTATAGTCGTTTTCACCAAGAGATATTATAAGCTTGTCATTGGTCGCCAGATTTATACTTCGGTAGTTTTTTACTATCTCGCTGCTCAACGCATTCGGCTTCGTTTCGCTTATAACCGCATACTTCTCATATTGCGTTCGTTTCCTTGAATACAAGAGAGCTGAGGCAAGGCCTACACATTGTTGAGATCCGAGGATAACTAATTTCCTGTAATCTACAGGTTTGTCGTTCTTTTTTATTTCATACGCAGGTATCATTTGCAATTTCTGGGTATGTGTAGTAATTATTTTCTTTGGCGTTGTCAGTTTCACTTGCAATCTTTCAATCTGTTTTGTAAGGCTTGTTAACTCCATGCTCGCTTCATGTAACTGTTTCTGTAAGTCGCTTATCTTTCTATGTAAATTTGCAGATGTATAGTTGTGGTCGCTCTTAATATTAGGTGTCGAGGTTGGTGATGAAGGGATAAAAGATACGTCGCTGTCATGGGGCAACACATAACGCCTTGATAACTTTTTCATACTATTTGGTTTAGTTGGAGTCGTCGTGGAGTGACATAATGTCTTTAGAGCGGAGATTTGTGTAGCGAGATTTTTATTTTGTGTTCGGAGATCATTATTATCTAATATGACGTTTTCTAATTCGCTCTGTGTAGAAGCGAGTTCTTGAGTTAGTGTTGATATTTTATCTATCATTTCGGAGTATGTTACATTATCGATTATAGTACCATCTATACTCTTGGACAGTTGGTGGTTTGGAGGTAGTTGTGACGTATCTGTCGGACTTAGGTACGAAACGTCCATGTCAATTTCGCTAACATTGAAATTTAGTCTTCGTCGCTGTTGTGTATTGATGTTTTCACAATTCTCCATGTTCGGATAAATGATAGATGAAAACTTTTATAAATTCAAAAAGTACTCTGCTTCCGCGGGATTCGAACCAGGGCCCTGAGGTTTGAAGATCAGGGGCGTTCGCTACTTAGCTAAGGTCACATTAGCAATCAGTGTTAAATTGCGGACCCCTTCTAACGTGAAGTACTTCTGATTTAATTCGATAGATGTCATTAGTTGTGTTATTGTGGCGTTGTGGTTAATACATGTTCTAATAGATGGTGCTGTATTCACTATATTCAATAGGATGATTTGCACTTATTATCAAAAAAGTAATCACTTATTTCAATGTTTTAAACTGTGTCGTTTGTTATACAGTTTACGGTGTTATAGTTTTACCACGCACTTTGTTTTTTTTCTTTGTTTTAGAGCACAATGTCTAGTGTCACATATATGAATTGTTGCCGTTATTTTTTATATTTTGGTATATTTTTAATTTTATGCACTAATCACTTTGTACTTCACCTTATTCTTATCTAATTCAGTTTTATCGAAAATGTTTAGCACAGTTACAGTACTTTTAGTCACTTTTACTATTTTTAAAAAACAAATTAACGCGGACACGATGTAAACAGTGGCACAGTGGCGCCGCCAGTGACCACTGTAAAGCTGACCACTGTAAAGCGAATTCCTAGATGACCCTAAAGTTTAAAACTGATATAATAGCTCGTGCAGGCCGCAGAGTTGTCCTTTTGTCCTAAATGTTCGCATTCTGAACAACAAGTGGTATTCAGTTATTTACGAGTATATCGTAGATACTAGATAGTGGGTTCGGTGACATTAAAAAGAGATACGATATTGCTTAATGTAATGCTACTGCTTTCTTGCAGCAGCTCTCCTTGTGGGAAACCACAGGGAGGGCTGATACCGTGGTCGCGGGAATGCGTTGCAGAATGCACTGGACTGTTTGTTGTGATGACACTAAACTTGTAGGAGACCTATGTCCAACAGTAGACGTCTTTCAGCAGAAATGATTATGATGACTGCTTTATTAATTTTTGATTGCCATTGAAAACCCTATTGAAGCTTCGTTGAAACGAAAAGCCGTTTGAAGAAAATATTTATTCGAATAAAGAGCGAATACGACACACATACTCACATGCGGTGGGCTACGTATCTCAAGCCACGTGGGTGCAGTACGACGATAATTATAATCGAAGCAAAGCGGTTGCGTTCAGTTGGTTTAATATTTTCACTGAAATATTTGCGTTGAATTTATGTGATCTGCATCGAAACGCTTTGCTTTGATAGAATTATGTATTTTTTTACACGTAGCGCCTCTCGCTAGGTTTACCGGTCGTAGTTATTTATCACCGTTACACACGTCTTGCTGCGATTCATTATTTACGAGGCTTCTAGTTTTTGTAGTGAGCTGAACATCTTCAGTCGGTATTAGCAGGGGCTCGGATTTATTGTGACTCGTAAATCAACAAGGGCACAAAAATGTTTCTTCTTTTCTTCAAATCCTTCACAATAATGATCTGTATAGTTCTTGTAACATATTATAAAAGTGTTGTTATTTGTTTCGCAATTCGCAATATTTTCGCAAATCGCATTTTTTCAATTTGTTGAAATTCTTTGCAGGTTTTCAACTTTCTACCAATTTCAACATCTCTCAAGAGACAACTTTAATTTTATTTTCATTTATGATGTCCACAATTCAAATATTTATAGAGTTTTTTCATTTAAATCATCATCCTCATTTTAGCCTAAAGACGTCCACTGTTGGACATAGGTTCTCCCCAAGCGTTTCCGTCGCCACAACGAACGGTCCTGTGCATCTCGCATCCATCGAATTTTCACAACCTTTTCCAGGTCATCTGGCCACCTTGTAGGAAACCTTAAAACGCTGCGTCTTCTTTGTACACGAGTCTTTTAAATATCAAAGTAAAAATGGTTTCACCTCTTTACACATTTATAAAAAAGTAACTCTCAAAAGTAGCAGTTGTATACACAGTAGTCACGAATTTTAGCAAACTACTTCAAGTTGTTACGTATCCGAACCCTTATAATAATTCAACAAAAAAAGCTGTTACACAAACAATGCGTATAAATATCAAATCAATTTTATACGTCTCTGTTTATGTGGGTCAGCCGGACCCCTCACAGAACACATAAGTTTACGATACTTGGAGTGACTCCAGCAGACTGCCGTCAGTTGCCAAAGCTTACACGTTCCGCTCATCATAAAACAGTCGGAGCCATGCAAAAACTGTTTGTGTGAGACTTATACAGATTAATTAGCATAAGAGTTGCTCGACACACGTACTTGACTGCGATCCCACCTGATGGTAAGCAGTAATGCAATCGTTGATGTTGAGGCGCATTAGTTTATGAGGAGCATAATTATACACTCTAGCCTTCAAGACACCCACATTAAAATGAAACCACCTGAATTTTGTACAGAATAATATACGAACACGCTTAGAGAAATACTTAATTAAGGCAAGATAACTGTTTCTGAAAGCTAAGCTAAGTGTTTTTACTGTTTGGGTGACTACGCAAGGTCCCGTCTGAATATCTGAATATCTGAAGCACTATTAAAATATCTGAGTAAACGTAAGTAAAGATGAAATCTTGCGGTTTAATTTTATCAGAAACTCTTAACTTTGTCCTAGTTAAGTATAACTGTGAAACATATATCGTCACTATAATTATGTAGATAAGTTTGGAATAAAGTACATTAACCTTTATTTTAATTTAATTTAATTTTTATAAGTGCGTGTAATGTGACAGACGTCAGATTAAGAAAAATCAGCAACGTTAAGACAACATACATACAGTACATAAATCCTGAAGCTTAATTATAATTATAGTACACAGGGAACAAATCTTTCAATGTTTAATATGCTTCACTAGTGACAGTAATGGTTCTTGATGACCAATGCTAGTGGTTATAATACCCTCAGTGCCGTGCTAGCCTTATGGCTCGCTCAAAAGCTTGAGGAAGTGATGATGATGTCACGATGTGGTTGCTGCACGAAGGCTGCGCTGATTTTGACTTTAAGTACAATTGACTTTAAATTGTTGTCTGTGGCCTGATCGACCATACATTCTATGAGCAATGTCTGCCCACTGTACTGCCCACTGTGTTTACTAGTTTACTGATAGTAAACTAGTAAACAAGTAAATGGTAACGAGAAGTAAAAAAATATCGTCCACATTATATTCGCGTCTTCATTGAAACTAATGAAGTGTTCAGTGTCGTCCGTCGCGCAGTCGAGTCTGTCTCTGGCTGTTATTAATCGAGCAGAGACGTACTGAACCGTTATGGATAATAAAAAGAATATTGTAAGAACCTTTGCAAAAAGCGAAAGCGATTTGTAAAAAGTTGTGTTTTGCTCGTGTTGAGTTCGTTCTAACTTCAAAAAACAGGGGAAGTGCAAGTCCGACTCACGCACTAAGTACTTCCGTACAGTTGTTTTTGCCTATTCTTCTCCTATTAGTATAATTTAAAAACAAAAAGTAAGAAAAACTTTAATAAAAACATTTACAAAGAAAAAACATGCTGAACTATATTCCCAATATATAAACTTTCTGGCACCGACCTAATTTTAGAGCAGCTTCCGTACAAATATGTAAAGCTGAAATAAAAAGAACAGAGGAATTCTGATGTAGGTCACAAAAAGGTGAATATAAAAAAAAATGTTAACCGCGCACTAACATTCTGTAACCACGCTGAAATATAAACTGAAAATGTTTTCCACTAGTAACTCGAGGGGCACAAAAAGAGAACAAATTTTTATTATTAGGAATGAGCCAAAATACTCTTTCAGCCGATGGGGCCGAAAAGTCCTAAGTACCACGTAAAGGAAGACGTATCATAGTCCTCCCGCTAGGGAATTTGACGGATGCGAGACAGAAGACATGATCGGTCATTGTGGCGACACTTGGGGGCGGCTTATGACCAACAGTGGACGACTTACGCCAAAAATTATGATATTCAAGGCAAAATATAGTGATGCAAACTAACAATGAAAGCAATTCTCGTTACTAGAGTTCAAGATGGGACCGAATCGAACGCGGCTTCCTCTGGCGCCATGTTGAAGGTAATGGAGGGAAATCGGAAGTCGGAAGGGAGGCGGTTTCTTGGAACTTTAATTTTTGAAATAAATGTTGAATGAATTCTGAGTGTTTAAATAAGTTAAATTCGGTCCTAAATTATAAAGATACAGAAAAAATATAAGATAAAACTTTACGGTGAAAGGAAAAGGTATTCGACCAGTATTTACAAAATAAGCACGTAAAACAAAATTAAATAGTCGTTACACTCTTTGTTCTTGATTCTGTCCTATATCAAAGTAGAATTGTCGATATGCCATCTCATTTTGCTAGATAAACTTTCAACTGCAAATATTTGCAAAGGTTCTGTAACAACGGTAAATGGTATGCAATATTAATTAACAAATAGCTGCAGTGAATTACACTTTGCTACACTATTGACCTTTGCTTCGAGGAATAATAGCTACTCGACACAGAATTGTATTTATTTTTTACCCTATTTCTTTAACTCTTACATTTAATAGACACTGTAATTTCAATTAATTTTCATCACACTACTAGTAGGAATTAATCCTGCATCGTAGGTGCGTTCAAAAACCTGAAAACTCATATATACAAGACATCCAGACCCGGATCACCTATCTGTAGGCCATACCAATATTTGTTCCGTACGCTAATCGAACCCGCGACCCGTAGGGCTGCCGTCAATCGCTCGCCAACGTGCCGTTAAAATTATGTCCCAATTGGTTTGAAAGAAAATAAGTGGTAGGTAATTTCCCGAAGTTGTAGGTCGCGTATTCAAGCCCAGCCCAGCCCATTACTAGTGTAATTTATTTCATTATCGCTGATCTCAAATTTGTGAAGGAAAACATCGTGAGGAAACCGGCGTGTCATATTATTAAACCATAAATTCGAAGATGTCACAGATCCAACAATCTGCACTGAGCCTGCGTGATAGATTACAGCTTATTTCCTCTCCTAGGGAGGAGGCCTGAGTCCCAGCAGTGAGAAAAGCTAATGCCAATGCTTTAAAGACCTTGAGATTGACATTTTTTTTACATTTTCCGACATCAGTTCAGCATCCATTTTGCAGCACCACCTCTTAAATACTTACTCAAACAATTTGTCACGAAGACCCATTTATTAGTAAATTCACGTTAAATAGTACGACAAGAACACGACAAGGTTAATTTCATTTGTTCATTAGTAGGAGACGTTTCTCCAGACGGTGCGGCTTGATAGCGACGCGAGGAAGCGCGGATTACAGCCTTAATTTTGTTTCGACAATATTAGATTTTGGCGAAAAGACCGCGACGTCAAGACCCCACGTTCTAAAAGATAAGTAGTATTAATTAGTGAATAAATAATATAAATATGTTTGTAAAAAATATGTTTTCTTTTCGTGACAATAAATAAAGTGAAAAATGAGCATATTAGAGAAGAGTTTGAAAGTGGCATTAGTGACTGAAAAGTTGAAGGGGAATCGTTTATATTAGTTTGATCATGTAAAGAGGAGGGATGAAACGGATGTTACTAAAAAGTTATGAGTATACAGGTGGATAGGTAAAGATTTAGTTTATACTTCGATAAACTCGGTTACACTAAGTATTTTCTGCAGATACTTTCTGACGTTGATTGTAAATATATACATAGAAACCAAGTAATAACAAACTGTTCAAAGCGAAAGAGTGAAACTTACTCAAATGTACACCAGACTGAATGTTGTAATCAAGTTAAACAAAACAAATAAACCGTGAACACCTTAAGCAGTCTAGTGGAAACTGTTCTTGCTGCCGAATCGTGGTTAAATTAAATGGTGACACAAATAGATGAAGTTCTACGAATTTAAAATTGAATAATAAGGCTGCAGTTTGGGTGTGGCATTAAACATGACTTAAAATTAAGTTAAGTTTTCTCTCGCTGTTACCCCGGGTTTTTTTATAGGAACGCGTCCACTATCTCCTTTCAGAAGCCAACCTATGACTCCAGCAGGCTTTGACACTGCTGAACCCTTACGGTCTTCTCACATCTCCTTGAGACGCGTGGTTTAGTCATGACGGTTACCGGACGGCCGGATGGCAAGCTATCCATTTTTTACCGTTAGCAAGCCGTCTTGATTAAGTAATGTAAGTAAACAACTCTTGGATTTTTATTATCACAAAGTGTGCCTAACAGTGTGAAGTAACTCTTACAAATATCCCCTACTAACAATCTCACAATTTAACGTGTCATGAAAGCGTAGTTATTGAAACTGGCACAAAACTTTCAGAATCAATAGTTATAAGTTTTGCGATGCAAAAACTTCTTCGGACTAACTTTGTTGTGCATTTTATTATGGCAGTTACTTCATCGTAGATTTGCATACAATTTTCATCTCTCCTCAAACACCAATTGTACGTACATCCGTCTGTACAACTTAAATGACCTTGAAAAACGTTTAAGGGCAGTTTGTACACGTGGTTGTACAAAATTGATTCTCCAAATAGTTTTGGTGGTTAAGGCCTAACAAAAACATTATTTTTTAAATTAAATCCTATAATTTTCATGATATATGTATAAAAAAAGAAATTGACTGACTGACATATCAAAACACAGCCAATACTACTAGGACTAGGAGCGGGAAATTTTCCACAAGGCTTTCTTTTATGACGTTGGTGAGCACTAAGAGAGGATTTTTACTTTTTACTCCTAAAGAGACGAAACGGAACCGCCGTTTTGTTTCTTTAACCCCTAAATTTGGGTGAATTTTGGAAAATCCTCGAGCGACCGAAGTTTGTATAGAGAAATCTACTTGCTAGTTAGAATATAAAGGAAAATCAAATATGCTCTAAAAATATTATCTACAACAGCGCTGTAGCCGTAGTGCCTTACAAAGTGAGTGCATGCACAGGCTCCAGTAACAATGTTCATCAGAATTGTTCTACGGGACATCGCAGAGAAACAAGTGCTTTGTAAGAGATGAAGTGAACGAGCACAATTTATAGAGCCAGTGTTGAAGTTTGTCGTTCATTAACTTTTTTTTTTTTTTTTTTTTTTTTTTTTCCGGTAGGGGAATCATCAGAATGACTTCTCCCACTCTTGGGCGGAGCGGGAGGGCGTGTCAGACTCTTACTGACTAAACCCCTACCCCGTTCCTTCGTTACCATCGATCTGGGGGACACGGTGACAACCTTTCGGATACCGTGTTCCCTAGAGGCTTCGGCCCTACCGGGCCCCTACAGTTTGCTGACATCTCCTTGAGGCGCGCGTGGAACAGAACGCGCCGTCGACGACTAGGCTCGGTCCAGATTATTACCAGACTGCAGATAGCGAGCTACCCAGCGCTCGCTATCCGCGAGCCCGCGCCTACGGTGGTCGGAAATCGGGATCGGGATCTCGGCGGCGGCGGCGTGAGTTCCGTTGCCTCACGCGGTCGGCAGCCTCCTTCGCTAACATTACTGCTTCGCAGAAGGAGGCGACTGCGTGCCACCCCTCCTCGCTCCGGACCATGGCCTCTACCAGGGCCCGGCGCGAGAGGTCACCGCCGCCGATAGCCTCCACAAGGACACGGCGGTGCTCCGCCCAAGCGGGGCACACCTCTACCGTGGTCGTTCATTAACTAAACACTGGAGACGTTAAGGAGCAGCGCTAAACAAAAGCGTTTTAACTGTTCGCTGACACTATCACAACTTTCTTGTGTGAAGTTATTAATACTTCATTTTCTGCACTTTCAGATATAATTTGTTGAAAACTGTGAGACGCCATGTATTGTAGTATAGGTACCTATAAACGCGAAGGTTTGTATGTATGGATGTTTGTTACATTTTTACGCTAAAACTACTGAATGGATTTTGACAAAAAATTTATAAAACTTGGTATACGGTACGGTATTATGTCCTTTGGTATAATTTCTTAAATTGAATCAACCGCTGGCAGCAGCTAGTGTATAACAAATGAGCTCTCTATTTTCAGCCAGAAAATTTGTGTTGTGAATAATTTTCGTAAAACACAAACACTTAATTTAAACAATTTGGTTTCACGACCCGACTCGTGCTCGAGCTAGCATATTTACAAACAAAGTCACGTGTGTGCACGGTATTTAATCTAAAGCCGGAAAATTCATCGTACCTTAATTAGGATTATGAAGGAACATAGGTTAACCTTTTCGGGTTGACGTCAATAAATGAAGCTAAAACATCAGGAGAGGACAGTAAGTTGAAACGACCTGTAGTCAAATACCAGACTCACGTAAACTATGAAGAATTGACTTTGTGCATGTCATACATGTTCTGTGCGCTGAGTGCGAATTGCTTTTACGTTAACGCGAACGAAAATAACGAGGAGCTCGTGGCTAAATAATAACAGCCGCACAGGTCGATCTCCAAGGTTAAGCAACGCTTGCCTAGGTTGGTCTGTGGATGGGTGACCATCTTAACATAACGAGTTTCCTCCGTGCCTCGGAAAGCACGTTAAGCCGTTGGTCCCGGCTGTCATTTGTAGATCTTTGGCAGTCGTTACGGATAGTCAGAAGCCAGTAAATCTGACTTCAGTCTTGCCATGAAGTACCGTGTTACCCCAGTTAATGGGTTGTGGAGGTCTGGTAGGCAGCCGCTCCTCGTAAAATACTGGTATTCAGCTAAATCCGGCTTGACTGGAAGCCGACCCCAACATAGTTGGGAAAAGGCTAGGCAGATGATGATGATGATGTTAACGCGAACGAAACCTTTACCGCGTTTGGCTCTTTGATTGGTTAAGAACTTGAAGCGGGCTGATTGGAGTGCCGAGCGTCACAAACGTGTCGATCGCGTTAAAGTAAAACTTACCCACTCTAGGTACACTGATAGATCACAAGACTGACAAGTTAATAACTTGAACTGCGACCAGTAAATTTTCTGTTGGCGTTGTCATTATATGTCATTTTTCAATGTCACGTGACAAGTATTGATAATATTGCTTCAAAAATATTGATCCATTTTGAGAATTCTTACAACACATGACCCCTAATTATATAACGGTATGTATTCAGCGTTGCGAACGTACATCTACTGTCTCATAAACTACAGCAAGTTTGTTGATTACAAACAACCACAAACCAAATGTCTCTAGATTGTGGTTACCGGATACAATCGGGGCAGAAATAGTATTGGAGAAATGGATACCAAACCGTACAATAAGTCTGTTTGCTGATAAACTTGAACTAGTTAGTATCAAGAGAACCACTATTTAGTGTGGGATTATAATATTGTCCTTTTTTGTTTAGTAGTTTACCGAAAACGACGTTTCGTTATCTTAAAACAAACTAAGTTGGTACCTATTTTTTGTGTTTCTGGACGTTTGGTAACAGTACGGACCAAGCCCATGTCGGCGACGGTTTCAAAGAGATGTCCGCAATCTGTAGAGGCCCATGCAGCAAGGTCGAAGCCTTCTGGGGCCCTAGGTTGAACGAAAGAGAACCCCGCGACCCTGGAATGAAGACAAAGAAAGAATTGGAGTCAGTTTTAGTTATTAAAAGCTCTCCCGCTGAGCGGGAGAAGTCATATAGATGACTTGCTACCCCTAAAAAAGAAATATTTCTTGTCTTGTGAGTCAAATAAAAGCATACTTACTTTGGTGACTCGGTAACTTCGTAGCTTTAGTGCGTCTGTGCAGTAAAGTTTAAAACCAAACTTTATGAGTTCGAATTCAGCACAAATTACAGTCAAAGTAACGTATCGGTAATACTGTGAGAAGAAGCGCTGACTTAGGTAACAAACTCAAACACGACGCAACGTGATAAACAGACAGCAAAATAAAGATGACATTACTTTGTACAACATCGATAAGTTGTGGATTGTGCTTATTACATGCAGCGTAATGACTGGGTCTGCATTTTCAGAAATAGTCTATAACATACTACAATTTTGCATTATGGTAGTGATCATTTAAAAAAGATGCACCGTCAAAGCAAAGGTCACGGTAGTTTTTATAAATAATACTCAATGTCTGGGTTGACTTCCAAAAGGAAACTGGTGGTCCTGAAATGCTAAGAGCATTGAAGAACACGTGTGGTTTTAGTTACGCCCGTTTTCAATAAGCTATCTACCTCCGGTTTTGGCATACCGGAGACAGTAAAACAAAAGATCCAATACAAAAATTTGACATGTTTCTGTTGTTTCATTTGTTTTTCTATCTCCGATATATGATAGTAAAAGACTGATCGTCACAACTGTCGCGTTGCTTAGAAGTTCTGTTTGGGAGCCCTTACACAGTATTGCTTATTTACCTGTAAAGTAAAAAATTCGAATAGTTCCGAGACTAATAAAAGAAATATCTTTAAAACGAAGCAACTCCAATGGCATATTTAACATTAATCACTGCAAGATTACTCAAAATAATCATTCTGTAACTTAAAACTCATATTCAGTATTATAAAATTAAAGATAATTTATTTTCTCTAATATCCTTCATTTTAAATTAGGTTATCTCACTAAAAGTTAACGTAAGCATAATTGATCTTGTAATATACGCACTGCCGAAACTCAGGCCTCCTCTTTACGATTGCACCATACTGGAACAGTGTGGATTAGTAAACATCACAAAGCTCAAATTGTTTGCCTGGCTGGGTTTGTACCCTACAACATGTTACAACTTTTCGAGTTGTTACCACTGGGCCACTACTGCTATCTCTTTTACTATTTTAGCTTTTCGAAATTGTACTCAATCAGTCAACTTAATTAATTAATGATGTAATTAACTAGGACGTCACGATCAAAATATTGTTGTATAAACGAAATAAACTCATAGATAAGACTACGACCATTCATTACACACGGTTAGGTTAGAGAAGTCTGAACTTTATAAGTATTGACACCTAACGTAATTCTGCCTGGACCGTAGTTAACCTTTGTGTTTTCGAGTGAAAATGTCCGAAGGTAAATAGTTTGCGGTGACTCGAGAAAATGAAAGCGTCCTAACATCTCTACTCTACTACCTTGACATTTATACGGGGTAAATTGCTTTAGGAACCCACGTCTATTACTGAAACATGGAAAAAATATTGTTGGTATCTTCCTATTTTAGTAGGATATCATCTGCTCAAGGTGGACTACTTCATAATTAGATTTATGGAACACATGAAAGCCACATTAATTAGTCAAGTAATCATTATGCAATTAAATATACTCGGAACAAATTGTAATTCTTACTATGAATATAAATCATACCAGCCCATCGTGTCGCTCAACGAGATGGGCAAGCTCTTTTAGAGAGTCATTGAAGACTGCCTCATCGGGTACCTAGTATGAGTGGGACCAGATCTTGCGGACAGTCTTTTACACGTCAATTTTTTCGTCAGTTTAAACTAGATGATACCGGTGTTTCCTAGCTGGGTAGTCAGCAAGGAAACACCGGAACAAACAAAGAGGTCAACGTCTTTTTTAAAGTCTATACAGCTTTGTTATAGTCAAATCACGTAAGAACCATGCAGATAAGTATCTGAGATGGTCTTTTGAGGAAAGAACCATACGGATTTGAGTGGGTCTGTCCAGTCAATGCAAGCATTTGTCAGTATTAGTAAAACTCAACTTAGGACTACCAAGGAGTTCAACGTAAACGCGGTGTCTTTGGACTTTGCCTTCAATACTCTGCCCTAATGCTATGCATTAGGGAAACTTTTGCAATTCCATGCATACCTACTATCGTAACCAAAATAATGTTTTGCTAACTGAACAAAAACGACTGAAATGAATATTAAACAGAAATAAGTCGAATAAAAATCTTGTTCAAATATAAATTCCTTTTCCAATTAAATGCGTTTTCATTTATTTGAAAACGCCGTCGCTTCATTTTGCTGATTAAATTAGCGGCAGACGCGGGTGTTGATTATATTGTTTTTAGTACAAGCTCTTATTTTAACATGCAATGTTTGGAGTGTATGTTTGTTTAGAGCAAATCTTGCAAATGTATTATGAACCCTCTAACCGTTTCAGGTTGTATACCTACCATTACCATTATCATTTCAGCCGAAGGACGTCCACGAGTGATGGACGGCCGGCTCCTTCTGCGAAGCTGTGAAGGAGGCGGACGCACTCACGCTTCATCCACCGGGATTCCGACCCTGATTTCCTTTTTAGTCAGTTAAAGTCATACACGCCCTCCCGCTCCACCCAGAGCCAGAGAAGTTATTATTATGATTTCCAACCTAAAGAACAAGCAAGTACAAAATAAAGTAAATATGCACTTCTCATTTTTTCGTTGTGGTTAAGACAAAACTTTTCGATACAAATTAAAAAAAAGAGTAAATGAAAAAGTACTCAATCAGCCCATCGTTCGTATATTACTCCATTGCTTTATTGCTCACTTACATCACTGCACATAGTTAAATGCGAATCTATTCACTCAATCCAATTATCGTCATGACACTCTTGATTACACAACGTTCTGACTCTAACTGTGAGAGCTTAATTAGACTTGTGCGATCGTAGGTGATCAATTCATCTAAATTGAAATTGGATCGTCAATGTTTGATTGTAGACATAGTCAAATTAGATGTTGATTTCGCACAAGAACGTTTGACGTAGCTTAATTTCATCGCAGTTGGGGACTTCTTATACTTTTTATATGTATCATAAACTAGTGCTTGATTGAGATCCCCCCTAATGGTAAGCGCTGATACAATCATTGATGGTGACTAGTTTATTAAGAGCTTATATTCACTCTAGTTGAAGAAATACTAATATTATAAGAAAGTATTTTACAGACTGATCCCTCGTATGCGATGGAAATTTCAATTTTGTTGATCGGGTAGTTTCCGAGATTCCGCGGTTAGTCAATACAAAAATCTTGATTTTTGGGATTGTTTTTTTGACGCAGCAGTCGTATTTTTTTTTTGCATCTACTAGTCGCGATGTGTCTGCATAGTGCATATGCACTTGTCACCTCGGGCATAGGACGATCCCCAGTCACCGTAGGCGCGGGCTTGCGGACGACGAGCAGTGGGTAGTTTGTCGTCCGGCAACTGTTTCAACGAGCCCAAGTAGTCAACAGCGCGTATCGTTCCACACGACACGCGTGACAGAGATGTCCGCTAACTCGTAGGGGCTCAGCAGGAACGATTCCCGCTAGTGTCACGGGAAATTTCTGAAATAGAAACTCGTAGTCTTTAAACTCAAAGGGCAACTGAAGGACACATATGTGATTTAAGCCAGTAAAAGTCTGACACACCTTCTCGCTCCATTCTATTGCAGCAATCAGTAAAGCCGTCAATATTGAGCTGTAGGTAGCACTGATTAGTATCCAGAGATAAAAAGAAGCAACGAGCTAAACAAATAGACGGCAACAAGAAAAAAACTGCCGCTTAGTTAAAATTTCCATCTAATTAGGCAACCATGAAGTTACGGTTAACTAGAACAAAAATTTGGGCTAAATACTTTCGTAAGTTTAATGAAAATGAGGGAAGATAATGTCATTAAAAGGGTTCTTTTTATAAGGACATGCCTCGACAGGCTTCGTTTTAGGAAAGGCCTCAGTTTCCTTGTCGTAACAGAAGCTCTGTAGAAAATTGGGACGACAAGCAACGAGATTTTGAGGAGATTATTACTATTTTCCTTATTACTGAACATACAAGCAAATTGCTCAGTGTTTTGCATTTTTTCGAACGACCAATGTTACGTGCCAAAATATATTTAAGATAGAAGATTATTTTACTGAAGAAGATTTCTATCAATGAAGAAAACTACTTATAGTAAAAAATTATGTTAAAAAAATATTAAACAGGACTTGTTTTTGTTTTGTTTATTTCATATTTTGCTACTGTGTTCATTGGATAGTTCCATTGAATTTTTTTTTAAATTGGAACTAATAGGTCCTGTGATACTAACTGAACTATTGTAATTCTCATTTATTTTACAAAATCAACAAAACATTACTCGCAAAATACTCTACTTTGTTACCTTGTAGTTCCCAGCTGATACATTTCCTATCTTAGATATTATATAACTTGTACAAACCATTGTGTCTATTCAGGCCTTGATTGCCACTATTCAAGACGACGTCCACTAGTTAGTTAGGTATCGTGAGATGTTTGCAATACGTAAACAACAAACATTGTTATACAATAGCACATTGTTTCTTAGATTCGTCCAGAAACGTTCAATTTGAAATTTAGAACAACAACATCAATATCGGTAATAGACAGCTACTAACTTCGAAATGAGAGATCAGATTTCAGAAGCCTTAGAAGATAATAGGGATTTAGAGATACAAAGGAAACAGAGTCAAAATGAAAAAATAACAGTCGGTATAAAATTGGAATTCTAAATAATGTTGACGAATAAGCAACCCATTTGTTTCTTCATTTTACAAATTCCCTCAGGCGGTACCAAATTAACATTACCTAGGTCCTACTTGAGCTTTTTACTTGAAACCCTGTCACGTCCCGGCGCTCTAATTAGAATTTATTTACTTGGCACTTATTACGCTTGCTGCAGTGCTTTCTCATTCCAAGGTTTGTAGTTTATGACATGAGTATAAAAATTATGGTTTTGGTTTTCAGCGCAGACTAAATGGTAATTTATTACTTTTTTTACTGTTCTGTTATTAGCGGAGAAGGACCCATAAGAACTAATAAGTTTTTCTATGAAGCTCTTCCAAACTTTTTGGCCTAACTGACATTACTCCTATGAAGAAGGATAATTCTAATGATTCTCGGTCAACATTCAATTATTTTATCTCTAAAATCTAATCTTTCTGCCAGATTAAATAAGCCTCCGTTGCTTGCATTTCTAAACCTTTTTGTTTTACAGCTCAAATGTATGCGTACCGTAGCGTGGGAACTTCAAAACGAACCGCATAAACCACGTAGCCGCAGACCACTTTTACCGGAAAATACCAAAATATGCGATGCGAATAGGAAGATAGAAAAGGGCAGTTTAACTAGTTCAAATGATTTAAAGCATGCCCTAATCATATGGACAACGTTTTTTTTTAGGTTGGAAATCTCTTGAGCGGAGCAGGACCGTATCAGACTTCTACTGACTAAAACCCACTCCTTTGTTCCTTCTTTGCCTTTATTCCAGAATCCCGGGTTTTTCTTTTCAAAGCCAATCCATGGCCCCAGAGGCTTGTTTTCAACAGAACGGAAGCTAGGAGACCAATATAATAATATGGATTATATCTAAAACCACAGTCTGCCTGCGTACGTTCCTAGAATTAGTATTCATGAGACGAACACTTAGACGACGCACTATGTGGTATTGGGTCCTAAAAGTTGGCCAAAAATGACTTTTTTTATTTTTGGTAAACTATTTCATACTGTCGATCCTTCAAAAGTTAAGTAGTTGGTCTACAAAATGGCCAAAGAACTCCGTGCTAGCTTATCATCCCGAGCCGCTAGCTCAGTCGGAAGTTACCGTTCGCGTAAGTGATCGTGTGATTGTTCGATGCGCTCAAATTTTACTTGTTTTCAAAAGGTAATATTTTAGAAACAAACGGTTTTGTGGTGGATTTTGTGATGGATTCCTTTCAGCCAGGTATGGAACTATATGGAAAATGTTTTTTTTCTAGAAAAGTCTCGATCGATTTTAATATATAGGTCCAAAAGTAAGTTGTCATAAATTATTGCAAAAATTCTTACTTTTCTATGTTTAAGAGACTTTTTGTTATATTATTTAGCACTCTTTAAGCACAAATGCTATTGTTTCTTGTAGAGTAGACAGTCCAGAACAGATTTATAAAAAATTCAGCCGCCCGTACCCGCCCCCTTTTTTTTTGAGATTTTTTTTCGTTTGTACCTAACAATCTTGTATAAATATTCGTTCATAAGATTTAGTCTTATTTTGTTACAGGGACTTCGGAATTGAGGTTTATGACTTGGATTGAGTTGTATGCTGTTATGCAAGGTTCTGATGAGTCAAAATTTTACGGAAAATTGACATTTCTGAAACAGCGACTGGTAAGATCCTACTGTGATGATGATATAAGAATTCATGATATAAAGCAAAAAATCGCTAATATATAACGCAATTTCAAGTAGCTATTGTACTGCTAACCATTTAAAAAACACAATCAGCCAAGTGCGAGTCGGACTTGCGCACCAAGGGTGCCGTACCGACTTACCTATGAAAGAAGTTCAATTCTCGAATCAATAATATTTTTTTTCAAGTGACATAATTAGAATTTTTTTAGTTTTCAGACTTTTCCCTATATTAGTGCTATAAAACCTTGCTTTATGCCAAATTTCAGGATTCTAGGTCCACGGGAAGTACCCTTAGTGTTGATTCCTTAGAGAGTGTCAAAATGTAAGTTTTTTTTGCGATATAAACGGCTGTATCTTTTTTTTCGTTAACTTACAAGTTTTATTTTTGCACAGCCTCAAGGGACCGTGGACCTAAGTATATAGTTTTAATTTCAACTCGATACCTCCACACGTTCTCGAGATAAAGGATCTTGTTCCTTTGTTGAGGTTCTGTTTTTTCCTCTTAGGTACGGAACCCTAAAAAATTAAACCAAGGAAGATTCAAAGAAAATAACGTAGAGTGCCTATCCGGATCAATATTGTTACATTCGTTACCCAGAAATACTGCGATAAAACTGGTGAGATGTATGTGGCTTTAAATGGGTATTACGCTGTGACTTCAACACTGCATAAAGTACTTCGTAAAGGTGCTAAGTGATACAAAACGCAATTTTTCCAATAGGTAAACTTTCTGAAGAAGCTGCGGAATCAATATTTTAAAAAAATAGAAAGATTGCGTAGAGACGTATTCAATTTCCTTAATGAGAGTGACCTGACCAATGAAAATGTATATAATAGTGACGAATAAATATATATTTCTAACTGTAGTAAGTCTTTTATTACCTATTTTAACTTATATACTCTAAAAATCATCGTTCGAGTCATAAAATATTTTTGACCAAGTTTTAGGGCCTAATACCACACTGTGCGACGGCTATAGGATTTTAGTATTAGTTTTACATCCTCTAAAGAATAAGATTTTTTCCTGTTGGACGAAGGGTTGGTTAGGATGCCACATATATTTTGATTGGATTTTTCTTCGACACAAAGTTAAGTGGTATAAGGTATAAGTGTTGTTTTTCCATTACGATTGACATTTTACTTCTTTGACCAACCGACCTTTATGCTACGCCGCCCAGTGCTTGAGGATTTTTGCCCAGAACTTTATTTACTGTAGATGAAAAAAAAGAAAATAATTTGATATGTGTGTGTGTGTGTGTGTGTTTGTATTTGTGTGAGTGCTACTGATGAACAATTTGAATGCCCCAGGCACTAGACGAATGATCCTCTAATGTTTTTAAAAAATATACCAGGGAGCTGTATAACGTCCTTTGTTTGTCGTGGGAAAGCATCAAATAACTTCTCCTGTTTAGGGTGGTGCGAGATTGAATGTAAAATCTTACTTACTTTACTGACTAAAACCCACCCGTATTCTAACAAAGACAGCTTCTCAGTAATGATTACGTAGATTAGCTGAGTATATACAACATTAAGACATGGAGTAAAAAAAAAAATTGTAAGCTACATTAATTTCTTCCATAATTTTAACTTAACAATATCAAAGTACAGGTACTATAATTTAGAACTACACAATATATACTACCTACCCAAAAAGTTGTAAATATGAGGTACATCCCAACTCTTTCAAGTAGCAAACCAAGTCCAGTCCACTTATAACTTCGCCGAGTAGTCGTGCTACAAAGTCAAACTTGCCATTAGATATTTCCTTAGCCGGAAAATA
The DNA here is from genome assembly GCA_030763345.1 of Mythimna separata. Lineage (NCBI taxonomy): Eukaryota > Metazoa > Arthropoda > Insecta > Lepidoptera > Noctuidae > Mythimna > Mythimna separata. The sequence continues at coordinate 1,625,621 of JAKKIA010000036.1, read as the reverse complement.
TTTTCTTTTACAGTAACAAGTTACAAAACACAGCATCGCCTTTACAAATCGAATTTCAAGGGTATTTAATTACATTATAGTGACCCAAATCTTATTGAATTAATTCAGAGGTTGCTCGGGAAGGAATTCCATTTACTCACTCTCTGTTGATTACCGAAGCTCCGGTATCGTAGAGGTCGATCAATGGGTATTAATTTACAAATACCGAACCGTGTCTGCTAACGGAACGGGTGTTAAATGATTGAATATACTCGTATGTATTTAGGTATAATTTTAGATCTTTCTTTTTAGGTGTAAAGTTTTCTATTGACCTCTTAAGCGCTGGCCACACAGAAAAGATCATCTTTTTTTTTTGAAGATTATCTTGGTAGTTAATATAAGAACTGATTTTTTTTTCCAGTTTACCGGATAAAATCAGCAGAATAACCAGTTAATGTGCACGCTAACTTGCACAGTTAATCAGTAACTGTCCAGGTTTAGAGAGAACTCAAAGGCCAAAATTTAAAATAGGGACTATGGCGCTGAATTCTTTTTACTTTCGAAATTCTTAATTAACACTAGCTGAATACTGTACAGTAAGAATATTACTGCCCGTAGTTAGGTACTACTCGTATTAAAACAAACCTAAATTTAAAAAAATAAAGGTAATTTAATATTTTCATAATTTTTTTAACAATCATTTAATTTGAAGTAAAGATTCACAATAAAAAAAAAACATTTTTTTTTAAATTAACATAAACTAAATTGCTTGACTGCCATCCTATCTGATGGTGAACAGTAATGTCGTTAATAGGTGAAGAGCATTAGTTTATAAGGAGCTTATATTTAATTTACCCTTGAAAACACCTATATGACAATCGAACGAGAAAACTGTAGTAGTAACAGTAGTTATTTCTTGAGAGAATTTACTTTCATACCGCAATTTAAAGAACACGCTCATTAAAGTAATTTAAAAACATGTTGCAGACATTGATAACGAAGCAAAGTCGTCGTTGGTACAGATTTAAATTGCAAAGAAACATGACTAACGTCTCGAAATTTACCGAAATTCTGCTTCTAGCTTGGTTTTAATTGCGTAGTTTTCTTAACAGACGACATTTGTATTTAAAAGTACATATTTTTCAGAAAGAGCTACTTGTTATTAGAACATGAAAGATTTTAATTTTATTAGGTACTAACATAAGTTTCTAGTGAAAAACAATTATTTTTTAGTACTTTCTATTAAGACCATTTAACTCAAATTCAAGGCCTCCAACAACACGCTGTGTCCTTCAAATGGATGTCTATGGTTCTTTATTGTGCAAATGAATAAAATAGCTCGAGTACCAATTTAATAATTTCAGGTTATGTATTATTCATTATTTTTATTTATGGTAGTTCAAATACAAAATGTATTCAAATACAAATGAACTCTGAATACAAAGTGTGCAAGAAAATAAAGAAATGAAAATGTCAGACTACAGAGTTGCGACAACTTGTTCAATTGTTTTTCAGATCCTGTAAAGCAAATTGAAGCTATTCCACTTACGATGAGCATCAAGTCTCGTCTTCATCAGAATTAAGAAAAACTACTAAAAATACATATAAGCTTTAGTTAAAAATAAGGTCTAGGTATAGAGTGTTTAGTATTTAAGGCGCATATTTTGACACTTCTCCTGCACTGGGTGTACAGGGAGGGATATCAGACTTTTACTGACTTAAATTCACTCCTGATTTTTGTCTTCGTTTCAGGGCTCCGGAGTTTACATCACAAAAAACATACCTTTTTGCGAATCACCCTACAGGAAATGTACTATTTGCATAGATAAGTTTATACGGAATCCTCAGTGCACGAGTCTGACTCGCACTCTTGCCTGGTTTGTTTTATTGAAAACAATAACTAAATGTAAAATTTCACTTCTAATACTTTTGCAAATATGTAAAAGGTATAAAAACGTTGGCAAATATGTGGACTAGGACAAGGAAGTGGAACGATTCGAAATAGGTCATCAATAATACGGAAACAAATTGAAGGAAATTGATGTTCAACTTAATAGCTTTCGTTTCCAATAACTTGTGAGTATGTAATGTTACTAACATTATATACTCTTGTTTATTAATAGAGGTAGGTAAAATAAGTGGATACGTATCTATTGAATATTGTAAACGATGATTTGTGAGTATTGGTTCCATAAATATAATATTAATAATTATCCGAGTATGGGTCTACTCAGACTATTTATAACCACACTACAACAAAAACACGTGGTTGGGTAATTTTTTTTATAAAAATGCATAGTTAGTTTCATTTATACTGAGCACATTTTGTCGTGGAACGCAACCGTGTGGGATTGATATCGACTATACAGCTACCACATCGCAACCACAATGGAACATCGATGCAACGACACCCAGACTTTTTTTTACTACAACATTACACCTATGTTGATTTTTTGCTCTTTGCGTTCCAGGGGCACGAGTGTCTCTTTCTTAACTATGTTGGCTAATTGGCTATAGTCCCAGTTGGTTAGTGTCCAGTAGTTTGAACAAATCACTAGCATGGTCACACTAATCTTACGAGTATTTTCAAATACTTTCGTCACTTCAGAAAATATTACACGTGCCACAGTTTCCCGACCTCGTAAGTTTTGCGAAATCATCTATTGGTAGTGTCGATTAGTTCTCATCTATAAGACACACGCGCACACAACACATACCATATTAGACATGAGGAAACGAGGGATACCGGAATATGCTACACGGTTCATCGCGTTATTACATCGTCACTCATTTTTCCTGTTGATTTATGAAGGGAAACACAGGAAGGCCAATTATGTCTGGAGTAGGTCATATTAATATCCGTGAACGGTCATCGGTCTACCTTGTGAGATGCCTTCCAACGTTGCGTCTTCCAGTACGTTCCGTTAAAATTCGGTTAAAATGATGCAAATCGTAAAATTCATTACAAATAGCTGCTTTTGTTAAGCTCATTAGGTTCACTATAAAATAGGGCTAGTTCTGCTATTGGATTTTGGAGCTACTTTTAAATGCGACTAGCATAAAGTTTGCAAAGTTAGTTAATCAATATCTTATACACATTAATTAAGACAAGTGCTGTTTCTATAACAAAACGAGTTACTATAAATATTTATAAAATTATACCTTATTTTAAGACGAGAAATCATCTAATGACTTCTCTCAATCAAGGTGAGGGTAGAGGGCGTATCAAACTATTACTGACTATGTTCCATAATTGCCCTTTGCATTCCAGAAGATATATGTTTTAAAAAGTCCCATGGCCATAGTGGCGCCTGCGATTTTACTGACATCTCTTTAAGGAGCGCGTGGAACAATCTACTAGTGCTCGGTCTTTACTGGACGCCCGTACGGTGAACTACTCACTGCCCTTCGTCCACAACCCGCCTTCCGACTCTCAATACACCGGGTATCTCTTTTGGCAGCGTCTGGGCCATGAAATTGAGCTTAATATGGCGTCAAACACTAAGTGCCTACATTCTTCCAGGAGCCAATATAGCTGGTTGATTACACACTGAAATGGGTGCTCGTAAAGTCGACTGATGACATCTATTGAAAGGGTAGGCTTTACGCTGCCGCACTGTTGATGAATTTTATCGAACAACCGTCAGAATAATTGATATACGTGAACCATTGGCTGAGTTAGATGCATGTACGTGCTTCACTGCAAAGCCTGCAGTAATGCAAGTAAATGAATATCCTGAAGCTCTAAATGCAGCCGAGTTGGAGGATGATTTTCGTGGACTAAACTCGTGGGCGTACGATGACGAGCACTGGGTAGCTCACCGTCCAGTCGTCGGGTAAGGAACGGGTCTAAGTCCTCGACGGCGCCTAGTATTCCACGCACAACTCAAAGAGATTTAAAGAAACAGTAGGGCCTCACTAGAACCAATGCCCGCTAGGGCGTATACTTTCTGAAAGAGAAACTGGTCCGAGAATGTAAAAGGCAACTGAAGAATGCAGATAGGTTTTAGTCAGAAAAAGTCTGACACGCACTTTTGCTCTACCCTAGAGTGTGAGAAGTCATTAGATGATTTTTTTACTCCAAAACATTTCATCAACCACACTTGTTAATTTTACTGATTCGATAAACTGGATTTACAGCATTCGCTACCCAATTTTGGTGATCCAATTTAGATTGGAACCACTAAATTGCCTCACATTTCAATAGTTTAACGATTGGAAAGGCCATGGCAGAATTCTAATAGAGGTCATTAGAATTCTATCAAGGCCTTTCCCGCTAAGTGTCATGATGGTTTAACGAGTTCTTGTTAAAATGGTCTTTTCTGGTTAAATTTTGACCAAACTAAAGCAAATGCTGTAAATCAAGCAAGACGTAATAGACATAGCAGAGAAATTTCAACAAATACCAAACTGCAGAACTGTTTTATCAGCGTGGTCAATTGGCTTGGATAACTTTGAAAAAGAAAATACAAGCAAGCCATTCTTGTTTCTTTTTTATTTTGATTGGATTTCGCAATGTTTGTCAATTTAGACAAGTGCCAAAAGAAAACATTACGTTTTTAATCACTTTGAGGTACTTTGAGTTTCACTACAAAGTGGATGTAATTCGAGAAGTCGCCTTCTCCACAAACTTCGTAGCGGTAGTCAATACTATAATTAATAACATTCACAGCTCCATTTTACCATTTTACAGTTAACTAAAAATAGTCACTAAACTTTATTCGAAAATAATGCTTCCTGAAAACCATGCGACTTTATTGGCAGAAAAGAAAATTACAGTTATTATGAAATTGTATAGCACCGTAATCATAATTATTATTATTTTATACAAAGTGGCCAGCATCTTATCATGTTTTGGCGGGTAAATATCTGTTTTAATAGAGATATCTTATAGATGTCAAATGTTTCATTTAGAACTGCGGGTATAACTTTAGCGATATCTGTCTTATTTATGACTTGGGGCTAGTAGGTAGTAATATAGTTTTATAAAGTCCGACATAGTCTTTGAATGTTATGTGTTCACTAAATCTCTTGTGTCTCGTGAAGGCTCGACTGAGAGCTGTCGTAACCGTAACATTTAGGATGGTTTATGTTAATTGTCTATTCCGTTCGGGCAGTGCTGTCTTCCGAGACCATGTTCATAACGATGAAAGGAGGGCCGTTACTGAGCCTTTTTCAATGGATTCTTTATACGTCAGTAAAATCTTTTCTTGCTGTGAGAAGGAATATATTATTATGTGGGAATATTAAACCTAACGCATCATTTTAAGTTTAAAAATAATATAGAAGTAGTCTTTTTTAAGTTACTCCACTCTCGGAATTACTCCTGTATCGTAGGTGCTTTCTTAGACATGAAAACTGACAATTAAAACAAAAAAGCCCAGACCAGAAACAAAGATTTTTAGGTCTAAACAAATAATATTTCCGTGCACTGAAGCTGATGGATGGATTGTGTGAGGAGCGATATGAAAGAAAAGGGAGTTAGTCATAGTTTGACGAACGACAGGATAAAATGGAAGACGAACACGTGTTGCGCCAACCCTAAATCATATGGGATAAGGACAGGAAGAAGAAGAAGCACTGAAATTAATAAAATCATAAAGTTCACACACATAAACAAATTGGGAAAAATAGGTATCTGCTTTAAAAAAACCAAAAAAGTATATTACAAATTGTTTTCTAGCTCTGAATTACATTTATTTTCTTAATGAAATTTAAAAGAATTTGTATTCCACTATATAAGCAGTAATGCGCGGAGACTGAATCAGTAATTGTCTTTTAAATTTTACTTTTTAATTGTGATACTGCTATTAACTTACCTAAAACAAAATAAAAGGCAAGAATACAAAAACCCTTATGAAAATCCTTTGTTTCAAATAACGATACAGCCTGTGCAACAGAAACAAGAGAATTTAATTAGGTTAGTTGTTTGCTGTAGACAATTATTTTGCCTGAAATATACTTGGTTTAAAATGATTTACCAAGCTGTGGATAAAATAACATCACTACGGTCTGCAATAATTGGCCTGCTACAGTTTTCCCGTCCGAGTGTAATGTAGATGTGTGGCTAGGAGTCATGGCTAGAGTAAATACATTCTTAATATAGTAAGTACGGATTTTGATTGCCATATTGTATTATTTTCTTTTTAGGCCATGGTAATAAATACAATAGTTGTTGTATTTATTATCGCTTTGCGCTGTGGCAAATAGTCGGTTTTAATATTTAAAGAGGTATCTTATTTTAAAAGTTTATTTTAACTAAAAAATTCTATTACCATTTCCAAACATCTTCAATTTCTAAATTCATCCTCTATTGACTTGGAAAAATCCGTTCACGCTGAAATGCGCTGAAGTAATCATTCTGTCAAACTTTAAATCAACATTCTGACTCAAACAGTTCTCTATTTAATAATTACACAATACTAAGTCGAAGTACTCACATTTTACATTTCGTTTTACAAGCAGAACAAGTGCAGACGCAGAATAAATAAATGTAGAACTATTCGGGGATTGGGAGGAAGTGGTTGAAGGGGAGGGAAGAAGTTTAATAATTTGTTTGTTTGTGCGCGTTTCGATGTGGTCTTACTCATCACAAGTTAGATTTGTGCGGTGAATGTGGGACAACTGTCGGTGAAAATATCCGCTATAGGGAATGTTGCTATGAATTACGAAAATATAAAAGTTATATTTATACCGTAAGAGAAAATATAAGAATGCTGAAATTCACACTTTGTAACTGTAATTATACGTAAAGAATTAATTAAAAACTACAACTTATACTAAGAGAGGAAAAAACTGTTCTCTTAGTGCATCTGAATTGTCACATGATGGTTTGAGCGTACACGTATATTCAGAAAATACTGCACAGTATTAGTTAGAATGATGAATGGTGGATTCGGAAAAGTTATGCTTTTGCTCGTACACGTTTGCATACCAATATTTTTCAGTTTCAGTTTTAAAACAATAGTCAATTCTATCATTCAATCTACGCCACAAAGTAGCTGGCTCTCGCTTCTGATTGCCTATCTCCATCAAACTCTAATTAAGTTACATAACGTTTAAAACTCAGATACATAAGGGGATAAAACGTCCTGCAATGTAACGCGTAACACTCAATCTGCGTGAGACTGTAATTACGTACCCCAGTATCCTGCAATTTACCCCCTCACATTTAATAATACATTCACATGATGTTGGATATTTATGTTGTTGAACAATTTTACAGCGTTACGCGTCAAGGCTGGGGACATTTTGTCTCCTAGTGTATCTGAGTCTTAGGGCCTGTTTCACAATGTCCGAGTAGGCACTACTCACTGAATAAATTCAAAAATGGAACAGAATTTGTATGAAATTATCTGCCAAGTAAGATACTCCAAACTTAATCATAGGTGGTGAAACAGGCCCTTAACCTACAAAGAATGATAGTATAATGCTGACGGTTTACGGAATATGCATAATAACCGACTAATTTACGATGTCATAACTTACTCGACGACACTACGTTGTGATGTTCTTTTGTTGGTGTACAACGAACATTTTTTGCAGCCTTTTACAAAAGTGTGAGAAGCTGTATTTTAGTAGGTTGGCTGTAACACAGGATGAAAAGTGGAATTGACCGCTCTGTTTATTGCCAAACCTATGTAGGTTTTGGCTTTCAAAAAGGCTTACTTTATATAAACTTATATCAAAGCGTTGCAGAATAAATATTATTATAGAATTTCAGTAATATTTTTGGGGATTTTAGACATAGTATTTGATTTTTCTTTTACTATGTTTACGGTAAACTAGAAACTCTGCCTCCTTCTAAAAGTAACTACGCACGTAATTCAAAAGTCAGCATCATTAGTATCCTGCGGATGGTAAGCAGTGGTGTAATCGTTGATAGTAAGGTGCACTATAAGTTCATTAAGATCCTATTTACACTAGCCTTGAAAATACCTAAGTTATAATAGGACGGCAAGATAGTAGTAGGTAAATTTTTCCAATCCTTGGAGGTTTACGGTATAAAAGACGAGGTGAAACGCTTAGTCCGGATCGTAGAGGTGTTAACAATGTAAGAGTGGATATTCGTCAACGTCGGGTTGTCCGATGGAAAAAAGATGATAGTGAAATCAAATCAACGCAATTCCCTCGCATACTCCCCAAAACGTACCCTGTAAAACATCAAAAGGTTGGTTGTTTTGTAGATTGCAATTAACCAAATCTCGATCATCAATAGCCTCTTTGCAGGCCTTTCAACTGAGTCCAAAGCACAGCAAAATTGGCTTTACAAAAGATAGTTCAATGACAGTTGCAGGAGTAAAATTCAGTAATCACGTTTGGGAAACCTTTGAATCCCAGGATGCAATTGGCATATTCTGTGCCCACTCAAAAGCATTTGATTCCGTTGACCATAGCACTTTGATCTATTAATTGCACTATTACGGAATTCGTAACCAAGTGGATTATCTTGTTCTTTCCTATTTATCTTACGAGTAGCAAAAATTAATGGAGCAACGTTCTCGGGATTTTTAGTCAAGATGGGCGTATCTTAAGAAACAATTCTTGTCTCTTTTCTTTTTTTTATTCATTTTAATGACTTTCCTCACATGATCGCAAATAAAAAAAAAACTTTTATGTTATTGTAGGCATTTGCGTACTGTAATTATTACGTTGTACACAGTTTCATAAACATAATTTCAAAAGCAATTCACTAAAAAGTACATAATTATTTTAATGAAGACATGTTAACACATGATACACACATAACTCAAGAATCGCTACCCATAATATTATATTTACACAAAAAGGATGTTTGGTTTCAATGTTTTACCAAGGTAGCGTTGTGTTTGCTCGGTTATAAACTCCGACCGGATAAGAGTCCGAAATATTTTGGTTTAGAATCCTTGACTACCTTTGTAAATAGAACAGTTTAATTATTTCAACAAACAAAGGATTTATAATGAGGTACTGCTCATAGTGGATGATCATAATAATGAAATAAAAGCAACTTCGGATCTCGACCTACATTTTCAGATATATTGTAAAAGATTTTTAGGGTTCCGTAGCCAAATGGCAAAAACGGAACCCTTATAGTTTCGCCATGTCTGTCCGTCCGTCCGTCCTCGCTTAATCTCTGTGACCGTTAGCACTAGAAAGCTGAAATTTGGTACCAATATGTATGTCAATCACGCCGACAAAGTGGTATAATAAAAATGTTTTATTACCCCCTACACGTAAAATGGAAAATGATTTTTTTTTAAATTTCAACCCCAATATATTGTTTGATAGGTATTCAAAAATGAATAGGGGTTTACTAAAATCATTTTTTGATAACATCAATAATTTCGGAAATAATCGCTCCACAAGTAAAAAAACAATGTGTTTGAACCATACGTTTTGAAAAAATTTGAAAAAATCTGGAGAGTAGAGCTTTATAAAGACTTTCTAGGAAAATTATTTTGAACTGGATGGGACGAACAGTTCTTGATAAGTTAGGGACACTTATTGTGACGGACGGGAAACTACGGAACCCCACAGGCCCACACTGAGCGTGGTCCTACACGCTCTTAGCCGTTTTTTTTTATATTTGTTTAGGCAAGTAAATTTCAGTCAAAATAGAGTACTTCTTTAAAAGACTTACTCTAGCAAAGAGTAGGAACACAGGTGAGTTTTAATCAGTAAGTCCGATACGGGCTCCGAGTTATTCGATGACTACCCACCACAGAAACCTTACCAAACTCCCTTTCATGGGCGGTTTCTATATTATTTAGTAAATTAGTCTTTTCACACTTTACCCTCTTAAGTTAACAGTTTGGAAGAAAAGTTACAGGGGTAACTTAACGGTTGGTTTCTATAACGGTTAATTCTGGTTAGTTAAATTTGCTGAGATGACTTTGAGGCACAGTTAACCATTCGGCGAAAAGTTTTGTGACCGTAACGACACTTTTCATTTTATCGCTTTAGTATGGTTAGTAGGTTTAGTACTCGTCTAATATTTTGCTCGGTCACTGAAAATGACTCTGAGAGTTGTATTATTAAATATTTATTTATTTAGATGATTGGGAGTAAAAAGTTTAAGTGATCTTTTTATTTTAGTAGAAAAATCATTTAATGACTTCTGCTGCTCTGGGGTGGAGCGAGAGGGCGTGTCTTTTACAGACTTAAACCCACTCCTATGTTCCTTCTCTGCCTTCGTTCCAGGATTCCGGGGTTTTCTTTCGCACAACCTATGGCCCTAGTAGGCTTCGACCCTGCTGGGCCTCTAAGGGCCATCTGCAGATAGGTACAAAAGCATTTGAAGACAATGAACATACTTTAGTTATTTGTCTACAGAGTTAATTAATGTCAACAAATATAAGAGAACATTAGCGAATAACTCGTACTTAGTTTGGGTTTTGAGTTTTTTATTGTTATTTAGTTCTAGCCAGCCTGGCCGAATAATGCGAGCAATTTAATCTACGCTTTGAAAGGGTTTGGAAATGGTGAAGCTAAGTATTGCTGAAATAATGTCAAGTAATTAGAGAAATAAAAGGGACCGCTGTATTTTCCGCTTTGTTAGAAGAACAGTAGGTATTCGACGTTGGTTCTGAAGCCGAAATATTTTAGTCTACAGAGACGCTCAATCTAATTAAGGCCATGAAAAGACCTTAATCTAGACTTACCTTTATATTTTTTAATAAGTTGGCTTTATTAACTAAGGAACTGAAAGGAGGGATGAAACGCATGTTACTAAAGCAGTTATGAATTTACATGTGGAAGGATGGAGAGGAAGAGGGAGACCAAAGAAAAGATGGATGGATTGTGTGAGGACTGATATGAAAGAAAAGGGAGTAGATGATAGCATGGCGGGTGATAGGATAGAATGAAAGAAAAAACATGTTGCGCCGACCCCAAAGGAAGAAAAAGAAGATTACCTAAGGGACTGACGTTAACTAAACCTGAGGTACTATCAGCTTTACAAGATATTAAAAATACGTGGCGGAATCAGTTAAAGTAAGACATAATAACATTATCGTTATTCGCCTACATTAAAGACTTCCGTGTGATTTATCATTTTTGTTCGGTTTTAATGGAATAACAAGACCACGCAACTCAATACGAATATGTAAACTATAATTTAAGCTGTGTGCTGCAGTGGAAACGCGGCCTTATTACGTTTGTAGTTCTGCGGATATTCTAGCAGACCGCAGAGCATAGAACACAAACTAAATACCGTGAGCAGAGTTCATGAAATAGTTCACAATGGAGATTCACATTCACGTTGTACTGTATCACAAGATACGTGACTTGAATAATCTTATGATGAATATACATTTCTTTTACGAGTATTATGCGATTGAATCATAATTTTTGTTATGCAGGTCGTTTACTTATTACCTTCATTTTTGGCATATGATTAGAATGTGATATCAGTCACTTGATAACCTAATCCTTTTTTAAAGTCGGTTTAAAATGAAAAAATGCAAAAAGAAAGTTAACGATTTTCACCGAAATCTACTATGATGAAATATTTACCCTTCACGCAAACGCGTATTATTATTTGTTTGGAGGCTTTTTTTATTAATTTATCATACAAAAATGTCATACTGAGCACCCTCGGCTTGTTGTGCATCTCTCTCAACGATCTTCATTTGTTTTCACTCCTCTCCAGCAGCTGCTAAGCGAACATTCGTATCTAACTCGCGGTTTTATACATTTTGCTTCGAAATTTGTATTTGTCTTCTTGTAATTTTCATCCAATATTTTTGATAGAAACATTTTAGTTCTTAAGTAACTGCATAGGGTTTTCGTTTTATCAGACATTGCTTTTTTTGGTGAAAATCATCCAATGACTTTTTTATTATGCGTAGGCTCGTGTTTGACCACTATCTCACCCTGTGATCTCACCTAATGGCAAGCGATAACATGGCCGATGATGAAGCACGTTTGATATTTTTTGAGCATTGATATATTTACCGTGTTTAGCTCTCTTATTGGTTAAGAGCTTGGAGCGGAACAATTGGAACTTCAAATGTCATAAACGTCCGCGTTAGCGTAAAATAAATTCAGAAAAAGAATTGTCAAGAGAAAACTTCAGACAAGTATCAAACTTTCATGTATTTGCGAATCCGGTCCTAACTCTTTCAAATTCATGTATCCCAACAACGAAACTTATGCTACGAGTATGTTTGTAGGTTATGAGATCGACACAGATGCCTAGATGTAACGTGATATATTTTTAAAAAGATTTCTGATATCACATATGCCAAATGGGTAATATAAAACTAGGGGGTGCATGGAAAACTATGCACCGTCGCGGACGACTCGGGTTCCCAAACAACGACCCATACTCGTTGTCACACCTGAGCGTTTTCTTCCGCCTGTATCCGGTGCAGGAATGTGGAAGGTTAGGACTTATCTGTTAAGTCTGATTTTACAGGTCCAGTAAAGTGCATGATAAACTAAACATAGGAATGTTTCACCTACAAAAGAACTGAAAATATTTTAGCTCACTTAAATAAAACTTCTAGCTTTCCCCGGCTTACCAACGCCCCATAAATAAAAATCTTGTTTCATCGACGTAACGAACCCTGTCGGGGAAGAGATTGGATTTCCGTATTGCGGTATAATAAGTTTCAAGTTAGTTTGGTTGAAATGTAAGATTGCGTGGGGTGCGGGGCATAAGGTTAGCATAATAAGCTTTTCAATGTTCCCACTGCTGGGATTCCAACCTGGAGCCCTGATTTTGTCCTCGAAAGGATTATAGACAGATTGGCCTATAAACCAATACGCAGGCTCAGTGCGGGTTGGTGAATGTCACAAAATAATATATTATCTTCAAATGCTTGATGATTGGGTGTGTGATGATCTGGGACTTCATTTTAAAGTAATTATCTCAAGACAACTTGTAGCTCTACAAGTCTACTAGCCACATAAAATATATGGAGTCAGACGCGTCCTGATCATTTGATTTTGACAAATTAACAATACCAAACTTGTCAAAATCAACCATTATGAAGCCTGATAAATGATCGACAATTTATTCAGATACAATTCTAATAGCAGACTTTAGGCCCAATGTACGTATATTTTTATTCTACCTTGATACCCAAACAATAATAAATTGGTTCCTTACTAGGTACCTAACTACCTATTTGTTATTGGTACCTAGTTAGGTTAGGTTACTGGGTTTACTTTGACTTTGATCTTTTGGTATAATGTTCATTGTTCTGGAAACAGGTTGTTGTCTTTGAACTAAGGTATACCTACGTAAATGGTATCTACAATAGATACCATTTACTAAAGCAGGTATTTTGATTAAGTATTCTTTAAGCCTGCTCGTAATATTAGAAATAATTTAATTTATTTTTCTAAAGATAGCATTTAGTTTATTTAGTTATTTACAAAATGAAAGCTTTGTTTCCACAGCTACTTTTTTAAAATGATATAAATAGTGCTTGACTACGGTCCCACATGACGTTAAGCAGTGATGCAATCGTTGATGGTGAAGCGTACTACTTAAGAGCCTGTTAACTCTAGCCATGAAGACAGCTAAATTATAAACGGACGGGAAGACCGCAAGTTTATGACTATAAAATGAGTTATCCAAAAGAAAACTTAATGTTGGGGCCAGAACAATGGAACACCATTGCTTTTATCCCATATTTAGTGTCAAGTGTTACTCGTAATACTCTCACGCACAACAAAGTCTATTCTCAGCTTATTAGCGTGGTCCCTCACTGAATTAATAGTCCAATTACTGCGCTCTTTTCTCTGGCTCTTGATTTAAAAGTCCACTCTCGTATTCAGTGGATAATCGTTTGTGACTCGATCGCTGTTTGCTTCTAGTCTAGTGTACTCAATGGTACAGTTCTGACATTTAGATTTTGCCTCAATATTTGAGATGGCGAATGTTTGCTTTGTGATTGTAAGAAGAATTTAAATGAGTCACTTTCTTGTACTGTTACCTAATGAAAAGATTCTTTACTGATTTTTTTTCTTATACGAGTACCTATGTGGTAAATTTTTAATCGTATGTGAAAACAATGTGAATTTCGTGATAATAAAGTAAAGAGGCAGTACAGATCTGACAAAAAAATAATGTTGCGCTAGCCCCAAATAAAATGGGATTGGCGCAAGATGAAGATGAAGGTAATTGTTTAAATGGGCGTGCGTGAGTGGCCTAATCTCAATCTATGAGGAATAGCGAATAACATTCAAAAGAGTCTTGAATGCTAATCAATTATCAATTTGGCAATTCCAGAAATTATGGCACCCCTCCGTTCCCCCGTCAATATCACACTTGAAAACAGCCAATAATGTGTGCCTTTTAACCCGTCTGTGTTTCGTGATCCTACTACATAAAACCGCCATCATCTAACTAATTAATCGAATTACTACCAGTCCATTGATCAAAGCTAAGCACAATTGGAACGAAATTGATTTTGCCCGTAGTGCTATTGTATGATTAGGCAAGATTAATTTTGCATTAAGTTTCGTAATCAACACTAGTAGCAGTACCCAAACTTTCAACTATACGAACGTTTCTGATCCCGAAATCCTATTTCGGGATCAGAAACTATTTGAATGGAAGGAATTTGAAATTTTGCACTTATTTTTTTTACGCCGTAAGTAGCTGAGCACTAAGAGAGGCTTTCTCAAATTTCACTCTCTAAGGGGAGAAATATGGTTCCAAGTTTTGTACGTAGAAACCTACCTCTACACGGGCATAGCCGCTGGCAGAAACTAGTCGCTCATAAGATACAGATATAATTCTTGGTAAAATGTGTTATGAGATGTGTATAGAGAGACAGAGTATATTCACAGTATAAAATTTCATTAACATTTAACCCTTCAAATGTAAAATATTTGTTTGTAACTTCAGACCCACACGTGCGTAATGTAACAATGTAATATGTTCCATTTCAAACTGACAAACTATAAGAAATATATTAAAATGGAAGTACCCTTTTCACCCGTGACATTTACTGAACGTATTACACTCACTTTGGTATACCTACCTTTTTTTAGTGCTGAATTTTCTCATCACTAGTAGCAAAAGTCTACACAAACAAAATTCTTTTATTTTTGTTAATAATTCGAAGTGCTTTTTTATTATTATTTCGCGTTGCCTAAAATTGTGAAACATAACATTAAACACACATGGACGACATATTCGAATCTCCTCTAACCAACCCCCCCCCCCCCTCCTAAACATCCAACTAGCCAACCTACTCTACCAATCTTGTTTTAAGCTTGTTCTATTTCAATCTTGAATCAACAAATTACGCTTAAGAGTAGCACGTGCTTCGAAATCTGCTCATGCTATTATTACTCAGTTAATTTATGCAATTATAATGAGAAATAAGCTGTAAACGTGATGGTTTGACAATCAACCTACTTCTGGCTCATCATGCAGTAATATATTCTGTTATGGATTAATTCAATTTTCCGTTTATGTACCAAATACCAGTGATGTGTTAATACCACTGAGTAAATTCCAACAGTGGGATTGTTGTTAATGTTAATCTACACATTTGATAATAGATTACTCAGAACTGTTGATTCACACGTCAAAATGTATCACAGATTCACAGTGTTTAATACTTGAAACGACACATTAAGTTACCAGAGTTCTTTTTTTACTTTTTCCACTTTAGAGTGAAGACTAAAATCAGACTTAGTTTTTTTCAGTCGCCTTTTACGTTCCAGGACCATGAGTTTCCTTTTCAGAACCGATCTCTTGGTCCTAGCAAGGATTGGCCTTGATATCTGTTTGAGACGATGAGGTCATTCAAATAATGTTCACGATGACAGAAATAATTACCAAATGCGTGAAAACAATTTTAAGAAAAAATCCGGGATTACAAAAACTTATTTATTAAGAGTGCCTTCATAAGTAATTTTAATACTTTTCAGCATTAATGTGTAAAATTGTAAATGGAATTTTCAAAGCTGGCTAATATTTTCACTTGTTGTCTACTAGATCGAAATCTTGTTGGTTTCGTATCTGAGACGTGTCATAACTCTTAACTCCTCTTTGTGTTAATGTAGCACGTTCGTATTCAGTACTAAGTACCGAAGCCGAACGTACAGTATTCTCATTCAACGGGTTTTTTGTATATCAATGCATTCAACGCTATAATTTATTTATCATGAACTAAGCAAGTACTGTATGCAGTTGAAAGGTTATGTGTGACGCCATGCGAACGAAAATACATTATCCCATGAAGTAGTTAATTTATTCGGCCACATTACATTTATTTAAAAAAAAAACATTATAAATTCGCAGAAAATATTATATTTGAACCATTGCATATTTTGAAACAGTATTCACACAATTCAATAAATTAAAGCTGCGAATCTGTCTCACGTTTCAATGAATATTCAATGATCAGTTTCAATAAACTATAGCAGGAATAAAATTTAATCAAGGTTTTATATTTTTCAGGAAAAAATGTATTTTCTCTACTATGTATCTGGTAGTAACACGTATCTAGTATGTTGGTAATGGAAAAAATAGATACCTCAATATATTTAATGAAAAAGTCACTTAGAGGCCCTGAGAATAACTCACGATATCCGCAAATATATTTGCTCTCCATACTTTTTACTATCATTAATAACTCATTAAGAGTGATTGGAAACATTTTGTTATCTGTGCTATCAAAATGTTTCCAATCACTCACGCTTCGCAACTATAATAAATACCATGGCATGAAATCTCTACGAATATTTTTGATTAGTCAACAGGTGTAGTTGACTTTAGAGAAATATTTGTAATTTCACATTTTTTTGGGGGGTCATTCCAGTATTTGTACATTTATTCACTATCTTCTAATCTTCTTTATATAAGCTTCTAATAAATTTATTTCTATCATTATTTCATATTTTTTGTCTTAGCTGTAATCAGTTTTTATAACGGAGTTATTTTTATTCTTTAGGATACTATAATTATACAAAAATATTAAAATAAATAAACTTAAAAAACGTTTTATTTTACTAAATGATTCGAATTCATTTAGTGATTCACTTTAATTAAGTTTAAGGTCTTGAGTAAGTTTAAGTATTTTGAAATAGCTATCGAAGAACAGAATATAAAATAAACTTACTCAAAAGCAATTCTCAATTAAAGTGGATCACTAAAGGAATTACTAGATTATTTTATTTGTAAAGATATAAATCTATGAACACAAATGGATCGTTACATACTGTTGTTTTCAAAAGATTCCGCTTACTGCCGTCATCGCGAGAATTCTATTGCTCTAGGGCATCCGGCCTTGCAGATCTGATCAACGTTTATAAATTATGGCCCATTTTAGGTAGCTTCAAATGTGAGGCGATCAATGGTTTTGTCGTATTTTTACCGAATGCACTTTTTCAATTGGATAAAATCCCGATCCCTTTCCAGCATAAAATATTTCAGCAGAATTGTCGACGAGTGTGGCTGTAAAATGTTATGTGCTCACAAATTGTCCATTTAGAACTCTAACGCTCGGCACAGCTAAATGGAATGATAAAATAAAGATAAACGATGATTTATACTGGTCGATTTTGAATAAATGGACTATGAATATGGATTATTTTTGATACAATTTATGGAATCATTTTTAGCATGAACGTTACTAAAGTGCCAGTCAAGATCAACAAAACATAACTTGTGATATTACAAACTAATATTGTGCTTAAAACTGTTATTTAAATCTATGGACTAACAGAACCAAAAGCAGTTAAACTTAAAAATAGAGTTCTGCATCAGGTATACTTGACCCTATTGTCACCAGGCTCTGTATCAAAGTAAGTACTGTTTGTAAACTCTTTTGCCCCCGATAAAGCAAAGAGGCTTATAATAAATCACGACTATCTTTACTGCCTCAACCCTAAAGGTTTACGATTTTTGCCACCGATGTTGAAAAGTTAGGGACACTTATTGTGACGGACGGGAAACTACGGAAACCTATACTGAGCGTGGCCCGACACGCTCTTGGCCGGTTTTTAATTACATGTGAAGTCATCAAATAACTTCTCGCGCTCTGAGTAAAGCAAAAAAGAGCAGCGTTCCATTTTATGCGAGGGCTAAGGTTACTCTTTTGAACAATCCGCAGATCTAGCAGGCGTCAGCCCTAACTGGCCCTGTCAATTTTGCGCGCGAAACACAACTTCCTGTATGTCGACTCGTACCTAGTCTTTATTCACGGCTCGCGAGAAAATGTCCAGTAACTCCCAACGCTTAGAGAACTGCTGCTGCTAAGAAATGATGCCTGATGAATACATTTATAAATATTTACAGGAAAAACATGTTCCAATACAACAGTTAAGTTTACTCCAAAACAGAAGTGTTTGTAACAAATAGACGACCAGCATTCACATCACATACGCGTTCTCTGTGCTACAGAGCCGACCAGACTCACAGTGTACTATTAAGCCCGCAAATTGGATGGCTTGTGCCGCCATCACACCCGTTGGACATCTAGGTTTCGTGGTGTAGTGACTTTGTGCAACAAGATCTGATAAGAATGGCCTACAAAGCCGCAATAAGATGACTAGCTAAAAATTGGAACCAAAATTGGAATCGAAGGTTCAAAATCCATCGGAAAATCCGAATTTTTGAAAATTGGGAATTGGACCTCCATAACGTATCAGCTCTAAATTGTCAATCTATACTAATATTATAAAGAGGAAAGATTTTTTTGTTTGTTTGTTTGTTTGTTTGTTTGTACCGAATAGGCTCCGAAACTACTGGACCGATTTCAACCGTTTTTTCACCAATAGAAAGCTAAATTGTCAGGAAGTAACATAGGCTATAATTTATGTTAAAAAAAATGAGAGATCCATAAGAAAATTGCAATAATGAATCCCAGAGTAGCAAAATTTTGCCTATGAAATTCATTATTTGGCGTGCGCTGAGAAAACTATTGATGATACATAAAAATTACGTACTACATGATTAAAGTACTCATTATTACCTACATAAAAGTCCGCGATGGAATATATCTAACTACCATAGTTAAGTCACAATAGCAGCTTTTGTGTTCTAAAATTTAATTAAATCGCCGGTAGAAACAAAAGTTGGTTACATTCGTATCGTAGTATTAATTCTTATTCAAATAAATAGTTTTATAATCAAGGGCATTTATGTAGCAGTAAAATACTTTTTAATTCATTCGAATCGGACATTTAATTTCGAAGTTATAACAAGTATAAAAATGCAATACGCGAACCGATCCACGCGTGGGCGTTGCCGAGGTGCGGGTATTTCCACGGAATCGAAACTTACGCGGGTGAAACCGCGGGGCGCAGCTAGTTAGGTATATAGAGAAGCTACTTCAAATTCCATCAATGCACTCAAAGGCTGCAACTGAAAATCAGCATCAGGTGTGTGTGTCATGTCCTTGTGTTACCATTTGGCATTTATGCTGAGCTGAGGCCCTTTTGGCCATAAAATTAAACAAAATTACATTCAGTAACAGTGTAATTTTGTTTAATTTTAAGATGTTTTCGTTTTGTAATGCCAATATAAGCTATTTTCTTTCTTTTTATGTTAGTAAAGTTATAGTTGAGGAAACTGGCATGTCTTAGAACCAAAAATTCGAAGATATGTGACATCCAGTATCCACCAATCTACACTGGGCCCGCGTGGTGGATTACTGCCTACTCCTTTTCCTAGAGAGGAGGCCTGAGTCCCAGCAGTGGGAACATTACAAGGCCGATAATGCTAAAAGTTATAGGTTAGTTTGATACCACGTATCGTGCATGTGACGCACTGGGACATTCCCACGAGCAATGAAATTTTTTATATGGTTTTCACTGACCTTTCCCGCGTCTATGTTTTCAGGCTCGCAGCTGAAAACACGCTCGCGACTCACGGCTCGGTGAGCTCCCAGCCTTGATACGGATTGACTTTCCGCTTCAAGTGTGGAAAAGCCAATAGCAGAAGAAATGAATGGATATTTTGCTTTTTAAAGTTAAACTGTTGGTTTTGGTGATATCGGTAAGCAATTGAAAAAAAAAATGCAGTGTGTCTTTATAATGCAGGATTGTTCGAAAGTAAAGGGAAATCATAGTACTAATAACAATATACATAGTAATAATACAAAGTCGCTTTCCCTGTCCCTATATCCCTATGCATGCTTAAATCTTTAAAACTACGCAACGGATTTTGATGCAGTTTTTTTAATAGATAAAGTGATTCAAGAGGAAGGTTTATATGTATAATACATGCATCATCATAGAGAAACACTAATTACTTTGCACCTGTGCGAAGCAAGGGCGGGTCGCTAGATAATATAATTATAATCTGTAAAAACTGGACACTCCGTCTCGTTCCACCCAGAGCGAAGGGTTGGAATGGTAGGTTTCTCACCGAAAAAAAAGTGCAATTCATTATGTCAGTTGTTAAACTAAGTTTAGTAAGCTTTGGCCTACAATAAAATTAGACACCGATTCTATATAATATACGTCAGTACGACTTGAACGACCTTGAATAATGGCTTAAGCGTCGTACTGTATGCACGGGTGTACAAAAATAATCGGCCATTTAGTCTTCATATCTTTTCTTCGGGCTGTATTTCAACCCGAAGATAAGATAACGACGAAGGGTTTTTTATAATGATGTATGGTTATTTTTTTTGCGAAATCACTTAATTACGAAGGTATAAAAAGTTGCCACTGTGACTATAAGTAAGCGAATCTACGTGGATAGAACTTTGTTTCAGTAGCTATTTAATCCTGAGCAATGCATTGCAATTTTCACATACAAATGATTGAAGGACATAAATACGCGGAGTGTTTAAATATCGCAGCATC
This sequence comes from Mythimna separata, assembly GCA_030763345.1. NCBI lineage: Eukaryota > Metazoa > Arthropoda > Insecta > Lepidoptera > Noctuidae > Mythimna > Mythimna separata. Next base: position 1,604,876 of record JAKKIA010000036.1, on the reverse strand, counting down.
GCTATGACTTCTATACTGCGGTGTGTCTGAAATATTTTCATCTAGTGTAACAGACGGAGAATGTGGTTATATCGTCTGAAGTCTACGAATACGTGTTTCGATGTAACTCGCACGTTACAAGAATTTTGATCATATCTGTCGCATGATCAATATATTTTACTTTTTGTTTCCATTTTGTTATCTATCTCAGTTTCTGCCTCCGTAATAGAAATCTGGCACAGTTTCTTATCTTTCCTTGTAAGCATAAAATAAAACGAGATCCTACTAAGTCAGATAAAAGGTCGTTCACGTAAATTTTTTCTGGTATTTAAAAAGAACCCAGCGTCGATCTGGGATCTGTGGACAGCCACCGCCACCACGACGCAGGGACATTTCTCGAAGAACAGGTGATCGATAATATATGTGGGAATGTCATGGTAATTAAGAAAATAAAGAAACTCTAAATAATGATATAAAAAAAAACACTACAAAGCAAGAAACGAAAAATCAAACTTGACATCTTCTATAGTAAAGTCATACACTTGAACTTATCTGATTTACACGTCAAGTAAGCACCGCTTAAGTTTGTGTTGGTTCATCTCACGCACGTCACGAACACGCGTGTAAACAAACATAAACATGAGCGGGATGTCTGCAGATACGCCTTACTAACACATTATCTGGAACTAGCGGTGAGCGATTCCGAGATGTTTTTCTTAACAATCGAAATAATCGGAGTCGTTAAAATAAATTCGCCGTTCTACAAATAAATCGAGATGATATTCAATGGTTTCGAGTCAACGGAATCGCAAATCAGATGGATGTGAGACGCACAGGGCCGATCGTTGTGGCGACCCTTGGGGAGTCCTATGTCCAGCAATGGACGTCATTCAGTCAAGATGATGAACGGAATCAACCGCTAGTTTTCGATTGTTTGAATCATTCACTCTGACTCATCGGGTCTTGCTCGCTCACCAGGGTGAAGGGTCTGTCGATTGCATGCATCCAGCGGAGGTGCATGTTAGTAATTAGAGGCCAAAACGGGCCAGATTCGTGTCAAGCGAGCCATGCGTAATTCTAAACCATCGAGAACCAACTCGCAAATGATCGCGCCACAGACCAGTCACTATAACAGATCGAGTCGGTCTCGAGTCAAAGTCGAAACCATCGAGAACTACCGACATGTTCAAAGAATCGAAACAATCGAATAAAACCCCTCACAATCGCGCATCGCTATCTGAAACACACAAAAGAACACATGACGCACTTACAGTCATATGCATGTAACTACACACATCAAAAGTGTCTAGGGATCAACATATATTTTTGCAATAACTTTTCTCCTGATTGATATTAATTAAAATTTTCTTTAAGGATTCATCAAATAAAGTGTTTTCGTTTGTCACAATAACGATAAACCAAGTCACCTTTGCATTAATAAAGAAATTTGCCATTTTCCTAATAAAGGGATTTTTGACATTTGAACCACTAACTTTATGGGGTTGACATATCTAATTAGATAAAAACCCCAAAAAAAATAATAAAGAGAAAAAAAAAAAAAAAAACATTAAAGTTCGAAAAAAAGACTGAAATAACAGTTTTCTTTAAAATTTTATTGGGTAACTTAAACAATTAATAATCCGTGTTTCTACCGCGAACACTAACAACACAAGAACATCGATTTGGCATACTCAAAATGAGTTCATCCAAATCACGCTGTGGAATGGCCGCCCATGTTCGTTGCAACAACAAAAAAAGGTCTTCTTGCGACTGGATACCCTCCATATTCGGCAGAGCTCTTCTCTGTAGCATATCCCATGCATGCTCAATCGGGTTCAAGTCTGGCGACTGAGCAGGCCAGGGCAGGACATTGATGTTAGCTGCGGCGAGAGTCTGTCTTACAACTCTTGCGGTGTGCGGTCGTGCATTATCATGCATTAACTGAAATAAGGGACCGATTTGCACTTGTAGAGGAACGATGACGTCTGATACAATCGTCTCAGCATAAATTTGAGCGTTGAGGTTGCCTCTGATCCAAATCAACTCAGTTCTTCCGCCGATCCAAATACCCGCCCATACCATGATGGTTCCACCACTATAAGGATGGACTTCCTGGCAGGATTTTAATCGCTGTTGGCGTCCAGGGGTTCTCCAGTGTCGTATACGTCTTGTATCCGGTCTCATACCAAAACGAGACTCATCAGAAAAGCACACGAAACGCCATTGTTCTTCTGCCCAATTTCTGTGTTCAAGAGCCCATTGATATCGAATCCTACGATTGTGCATTGCTATAGGTGGTACCCGTAGCGGTCTTCGGGAATGAAGGTTCACTTCATGCAAGCGGTTTCTGACTGTTTGGTCGCTAATTAAGTTCCCTGAAGAGTGATGAAGCCTCACGGCTAACATCATGGCGGTTATTGTTGGAGCTCTTCGAGTTAAGATTTGAATGTATCGGTCTTGTCTCCGTGTGGTGCAGCGATACCGTCCTCCATGGCGCTCAGCCACGGTACCAGTGCTTCGGTAACGTGTCCAAAGTCGACTGATAACACTCTGACTTGTATTCAGAGCTAAAGCCACAGTACGTTGCCGGGAACCAGCTTCTATCATTCCCACGGCTCTGAGCATTTCTTCCCTGCTTAAATGACGTCGCCGCTCCATAATAACGTTGGTTTTAATCAGTAGTAGGGAAACAGTAGCACTAATAATGTCTTCAATGCGTTGTATGTTTTTATAGGGAAAATATTGACAGCTGATTTTCATCTTTTACTCGAATTTGATTCACAGTTCCTGATTCAAATTATGAAATGCACCAAAAAGGATCCATATAAATTTATAAAATCATAAATTTATTACAAAGCCACATCTCAATCTCAAGAAATTCGCATAAAAATGCTTGATCCCTAGACACTTTTGATGTGTGTAGTATACCCGACAACTGAAGATAACATACGCGGTGAACAGAATGACAGTCGGAATAGACACTTGGGACCGTGTCAGATTTAAAAATAGAAGTTAATAAAGTTACACAAGATTTTATGTATTGTCTCGAGTGTCTTCGATTTTTGTTTGTAGATTTTATGAATATTCAGATGGTCGATGAGGTTGAAAAGTTGTAGAGTAAGGCCTGAAACTGTGTTAAGCGGGCGCCCGCAACGGGCAGCCGTCGCGTAACAAAGCGCGTGTGTTAATATCGACGGTCCTCGTCGCAGAAACCAAATTATTATCCTCGGAATGAAGCTTGTTTAACTTGAACGGTGTGCATGTAGTCTTGTCGATGGATAACTTAATGTATTATTATGTAGCAAAACAAATGTGGGGCGCGCCTCCCCGTGACGAACACCCGCGCTGGTCCCCGCGACGGAGCACTTTTGTATGAAACCGCGCGTGTGCCCGCTTAACGCAGTTGCAGGTCTAATGTGCACGTCCCGAAATACAAAGCGTTGGAAGGCTTCCTGCAAGGTGGACCGAAGACCTGGTGAGGGTCGTGGGAATCCGATGGATGCGAGACGCACAAGGCTGGTCATTATGGCAACACCTGGCCGGGGAGACCTATGTCCAATAGTGGACGTCTTTTGGCTAAAATGATGATGATAATGAAATCTAGTTGTTATCTAGATTTGTAACAATGTGAAAAAATACAAAACTTTCTTATATTTCAATATAATATACTTTTAATGATTGAATTACAATTATGACCTCAAGAAATTTAACCAAATTGATACAAAGAAAATTACTTGAATAAGTTAGGTACGTCTGCGTAAATTATTCCTTTCTCTTCTTGATTTTTCTCCAATAAGGAGGAATTATGCCGAATGCTTCCTAAAATTATAACTCAATAATATTAACGAACCCTGAGTTAATATTATGATTAGCTAGGAGTCGTGACCTTATTCTCTTTAAATATTCCTAAACATTTTGTTCTTATTAAAGAACTTTGAAGTCAAAAGTTAAAGTCTCGGTTCTTTGTTGTTTGCAATGGTTATTAATTTTCAATATTTTTAAATATAAGAACATTTTTTTGCAGTAATAAATTTATGTTCGCATAAATAAAAAGACATAAGGTATTAAAAAAAAAACAGTATTTTGTGAGTGATATGAAAGAAAAGGGAGGTAGGGACAGTGAGACGATTGACAGGACAGAATAGAAGACTTGCTCAATCTGTACTATGGTCTATCGGTTTAGGTAGTTAATTAAAGGTAAACAATCTTGGTATGTCTTTTTATATTAAAGAGGTCGTATATAATATACACAAAGATTATCTAAATTTAGTTTTCGACACACTTACTCATAAAGTGGCTGTTATTGCACTGTACTTAGGTATATAAAGGGGCTCGTTACCAAACTGTGACATTTTGATTACTATTATGCACATGTGCGGTAATGTAGTTAGAACCTTTTTGTTTAACCTCTTTTTTGTCAAAAAGAGTTTTAAGACAAAAAAGAATAAAATTTGTTATTGCGTTCAATAGCATGAATTAGTGTTTTGCTTACTTATTTCATGCAATTTCGTGTTTAAATAAACTGTTTAAAATTTTATGTAATTAATTAATTAAATCTTTAATCTAATTTGTATTTTCTGTTTATATGCAACCTCATTCTTATTTTTTCTAAACCAAGAGCTAGAGTAGCTAGTCTATGGCCGCCATTAATCGCGCATGCGCGCGTTTAAGAAAAGTCAATTTTTTAGCCGCCATACTTAAAAATAAAATACAGATTTTACAAAAATGTCTACAACAACTATTTATGAGGAAAATGATTTATGCTGTACGCCTTCAAGTAGAAAATCTATGTCATGGGACCACTATACAGTCAAAAATAGTAACTTTACTGACTGCACATTTACGAACTGTTTCTCTAAATAAACTTTTCATATACTTACTGCTAAAGCTGATTTTTCGTTTATTTTATTCACAAGTGTGTCGAAAAACGTCGTATGATACACGTGAGTAATCGGCGATTACCGTTCTTGGTTCTCTTAAGATCCTCGCCACGGCTCGGATCTTAATACCACCGCGACGGTAATCGCACACATTACACCCTTGTATCATAATGTACTATTATTAGCTAACATCGATTTAGGTAAATACCTATTTGCAAAGATTTTTACATACAATTTTTAGACAACTTTTAGATAAAAAGACATGCCAAGATTGTTTACATTTAGTTAACTACCTAAACCAACGGAGTATAGTATTATTATAAACAGGAAAAAATCTTATTTTATGTGAAATGAAAAAAACTTAAAAACTGGATCGATGGACTGGTGGATGGATGGAGAGGGAGAGGGAGACCAAAGAAAAGATGGATGGATTGTGTAAGGACTGACATGAAAGAAAAGGGAGTTAGTGATAGTGTGACGGACGACAGGACAGAATGGTAGAAGAAAACGTGTTGCGCCGACCCCAAGTAATATGGGATAAGGGCAGGAAGAAGAAGAAGAGAAAAAACTTAAAAACGTCTAAGTCTTTTACCAGTAGAATGTTACTTTATCACTGAGTGACATACGTTAAAATATTTTTGACTCAGCGACTTTGCACGCGAAGTTGTAGATAGGGACATCCACCTTGGATAAAAAATCCTATGTGCTATTCCAAGAAAGGACTTATCCACCCGTCTATACATACAAATTTTCGCGTTTATAATATTAGTAGGATTTTCCAAAGTTTGCATTTTCACTTTGACAGATATTTTGAAATAAATAATTATGTAAATTCTACAAAATACCCGACGCGACGATGTGGGAACCGGTAAGTGATGACGTTACAGCGGTATTAACTTGTCATCGATACGACGCACGTCTCCTGTGTAACATGAGGTGTGTTGAGGATGTAATGAACATGAATCCAAGAATCATTACAAAAACAGTTTTTTTTTTATTGCAATGGAACAGTATAGTTATTTTTTTAGGGTTTCCAAAACAGTAAAGCAGCATTTGTAAATATTTATCTATCGATATTATTTGCTTAGTCTAATAAAATACTTGTTTTTATAAGTTTTTTACTGATTTGAACACAAGCTAGAAAAAAAATACTAAATTATAATACTTCGTATGGAAGTAGAAAACAAATCGGACACGACCGAGACATGACCATGATCACTCCATCAAGAGTGCACGACTAAGAAGAAAATTATTTAATAAAGGTAACTCAGGTCTAATATTCTTATTTTCAAGTCGATCGTAAGATTCTTAAATTGTTTGGATCAGTAGGTGTCTACGTTCACTGCGGCTATCTAAGTATAAGTGTATAATAATTTGGGACACTCTAACTTGTGGCTTATGTCCTAAAAGAGTGAACAGAAAAAAAACAGAAAAAAATCAACGATCAGTTTGATCAGACATCCAAAAGAGCTCAACATACGTTGCACGAACTTTTATAACGTTGTATTCAGGTCTTGATACCCTCTATTCACTGAATCCAATGAGTTTCAATAAAACAGCGGATCATGTCCGCTTGGTTTAACTCATCCACATTGGTTTCCTTTGTTACCGACTTCTTAGTCATGTGGAAATTACTTCAGAAATCACTTTAATAAGCTCCATAAAAATGTTTCATTTTCCTGTTCTTTTGCTTGCTATCCATTTTCTTTCCATGGAAATAGCAATAGAGATCGCTATGCTCGGAGTTTTCTTGCATCATCAAATCGGAAATGAAGATATTCATAGAAGAAACCGAATATCCGACATAGCCCGAAGAATTTTCAAACTTAAATGGCAATGGGTAGGTACATAGCTTACAGAACTGATGGTCAATGGAGCCAAAAAGAGAGTGGCAACCACATACTGGAAGGTACGGCGTTAGAAGGCCGCGCACTAGGTAGACTGACTGATAATAATAATTATGGTGAGAGTTGTGGGAATTTGATGGACGTGCGGCGCACAGGACCGATCGTTGTGGTAATACTTAGTAGAGGAGTATGTGCAGCAGTAGACGTCTTTCTGCTGATATAATGTTGAGCATTAATTTTGTGCATAATTTTTGATATTTGGCCACAAATTAGCGATTAAATTTTTATGTGATTCTGGGGAACCATCTTCTCAGTTTTAATTATCTTTTCAGCAATTATTACAATATCAGTGTGTTGACTCCATAAATCAAGTGAAAACTAAATACGTGTCTACTCTAGTGCGACAGATGTATCATCTTGACATCATATTAGCTAAGTTTGTTACGCACAAGAAACTCAACAACTATTATTAGACTACATGTTAGATTATATTGCGTTAGATAATTTGTTACTCAGCTAGCATAAAAGACGCGTGGTTTGTGATATGCGGCCTAGACATGTATGGAGCAGTTGGCAGTTTTTCCTTAATTTTCTGGCCTGTTGAACGCTGTGGGATATTGAAGATTTTCCGAGGAATAGTTTTAGTTTAAAGGGAGTAGCGAAAACCGGACTTTGAGCAAAGAGTGTAACAATATTATTAACTTGATTTACGGCCCATCCTATAGAGGAAGCCTCAATCCCAGCAGGGGGAATATCATAAAGCTGATTATGCTATCCTTATGAAATGTTGAAAAGCAATAGAATAGAATAGAATCAACAACAAAATCAAATTTATTAAGAAAATAAGTGATTAGTAGAAAAATTAATTTGTTACTCTTACGTTAGGCTTCTTTTATAAAATTTAGTCCCGTAATTCACGACACAATGCTAACACTAATACAGTAAACTGCTGACCGTATGTTATGTAAGGACCGCACTATAGAACAAATATGTAGATGTCGAGACGATGTAGACAAATGAATATTACCTCTAATAAATCTTCTTCGAATAAAATGAACTTACTTGGCTCGTCTATAATCTTATAAGAAAACAAATAGAGTGAGTAGGTTTTGTCAGAGATGTATAATTTAGGTATGATTAAGTAGGTGTGTGTATGGAAACTTATGGTCAAATATAATCTATTTTTAAATATAAATTAAAAGATATTTTTGATTAAATTACTTAGTTAATAAACTGATAACTAAAATTTAATTAGGTTATAAAAACCGACTTAGTGAAATTATCTTTTAAGTGATAATTTTTTTATTCTGATTAAACGATACAGCGAAGAATATTTAAATTGGTTTTGATTAAGTTTATGAATTAGAAAAAACAATCGCCTCTTTTAAACAGGCTGAATGATGAAAACATTTTCAAAGGACACTGAAAAAAGGACTTTCAACTTTTTAGTGCAAGTAAAAAACTTAAATTGACTTTAATTAATAGTGTCTGTCTTTAGTGATAGCGAGTCACTTTTTTCAGATTTTTTTTTATTTTTTTTAATAATTTTGTTTTTATACTTTGCTTGTCATGCAGGGTCCATAATTGTATCTTAACGTAAAGCAATGAATGTAACACCGTTATTGACATGCACGTCATTCGGACAGAGCCTTGGACTACACACACTTATTCAGCTCTATTCGCGTTTCGCTGAACGATTTTGGTCACACTTATACAGCTCTACTTCTATCAGCCGCGTACAGCAGCGTAAGAGTGTTATCTCCGCTAAATTGCTTCTATCTACTACGTACGGCGATGAATATGCTGCGAAGACGTTCAGCTACTCAATTAGTATTGTGTCCTCAAGATGGATGGTTCTATGTGCGATATTTTTGTCGTTTCACTATTTGTAGAAGAAATAGAAAAAAATAACCGTATAAAATTACAACGCGAACAACAGTGGGTCGACTCATTTTGGGTAAATAGAAATTTGGTTGGAGAAATCGCGGTATTGGTATCCCAATTAAAACAAAATAATATTAAAATTAAAGAGCATTTTCGGATAAATCTAATCTATCCAGGAACTATGCAGGTCGCAACTTGTTGACAAGGAGTTGAGAACCATACGTGTGCAGCGCTGTTGTGCCGCATTCAGCGTCGAACGCGGCGGGACAGCGCTGAACGCGGTGGAACAGCGCTGAACACAGCAGAACAGCGCTGAACTCTATCTAAAGCACTCGCATGATAAAAACACATTTGTTCTCATTTTATACTTGTTTGCCGCGAAAGCTGAATAAACGCGGAAAGCTGAATGGATGCGTACGCGTCTCCATACAAAATCGTTGTTTTCTATGGACATAAGCTGAATAGAGCTGAATAAGTGTGTGTAGTCCCTAAAGTCGTCGATGGCGCGTAGTCGCTCAGCAAAACCGTAGGAGTCCAGCAGTGTCGAAGCCTTTGGAGCCACGGGTTCGCTTTCGAAAGGAAAAACCCGTTGAGCCGTGGAGCCGTTTAACAAAAAGCAAAGAAGAAACATAGGAGTGAGATTTAGAAACTGAAAGTCGGACACGTCCGCTCCATCTAAGAGCGAAGAAGTCATAAGATGATTTCTCACCTAAAACAAATAAAATAGGACTCTAATCTAAACTGCCGCTACCAAGCATATACTCTGATGAATCTAATTAACTAGATTAGATATCCATTGCGCCTCGAATCTCCCTCTCGTTGATATGATGAATTTCCTCAATACCGCGTAATGTTTGCGTCGCACGCCGTATTATCTTCAACGTCTCTCTGTGTACGCTCCGCTCGACAATTTGATTGGCCCAGTTGAGTGACGTCATGAGACACGGACGTGCAGCTCGGTCGGCAGAGTTTCGGATAATTGAGGAAAATGTAAGATCGTCGATCGAACCAGATCCAATTAATTATGAAGAGACAGAGCACAATACTCTGTGTCAGTAATACATCAGCGTAATATTTATTATGTTCAGTAAGAATAGAATAAAAATATATTCGGCAAGATGAGGAAGCTGTCCATTTAATGCGGATAGCTTCAACAGTATTAATGTACCTCTAGTTAGGCAAATAAATATTTTTTTTTCTTTCTACAAGAGACGTATAAGGAGATGACAATCGCTTCCTCATTCTTTTCGAGGGCATGACATAGTGGATGACATTCACGTGTAGGGTACACGTGAATGTCATACACTATATTCATTGAGGCAAAACCTGTACTAGGTCACTAAGAAGATCGTTAGCCTCCAGGTAAGCTATGAGGGGCAAATTCAATACACGGTTCATAGCCTAGTTTTATTAAGTTTTTTCAACATCTACCTTCCTCGTACCGAATAAAAAAAAATGCGTTTTACAAGAATTCCGCCGATTGATACAACCCACCCTCACTGCTCCGCACGCTGCACTCGTTGAACTCACCCCACCCCACATTTTACTTCCGAGCTATTACACTAATCTTCTTCTTCTTTTCGAATCTATGGCAAACTCGTCAAACTGTTTGAACTCAGTAGGTGGCTACGTTAACTGCAGTATCGGTGGCGCTTATTAGATCCTCCAAAGTGTAGGTGTATGGGCACCTGGGGCAGTCTAACATGTGGCTCACTAATATTTCACATTTTTCCGATTCTGTTCCCAAATTTTTTAAATAATTATGCCCCAATAGAACTCTGCATAGCTACAAAAGCCCAAGTCATGTACCTACATAATATATCTTTGTTGGTTATGGGACGATACCGATGTTATGTGAATCGAAGGGTATTTACCCATTTGGGCAAGATACAGAAACATGATTTGTTACGGCAAGTGACCCCTAATACCCATGCATTGTTAGATAAATATCCCTGTAAATATTCATCGAAGTTGATCAATAATAATATTAAACCCAAAACTGATGATTAATTTAAGTTTCCTTTGACTGTAAGCTGTACTTGAAAAATTATATACCACTAATATTTTTTGAAAGCTTAAAATTGCTCGAAACATTTTCAGCAATTTACGATTCCGAAAGCCGGATAAATATTCAAGGGATTAGGCACACGCTCCCGCCGCAGTCAATGTTTGGACAAAATGCTATTTGGCAGCGTTCAGTAAACATCACTGAATGCAACATACTAAACTTAAGCAAAATTACACTTTATTTCCTGCCTCATAGAATTCAAAATGATTTGCAACTCGCTAGACATCGGGGTCCAAACCACACATGTTTCGGATTCATCTCATTGCCAAGTCTGACCAACACCACATTACAATTTAACAGATACTTTTTAAACTAAGCTGCTAGAAATATACGATATTTACAGTGAATTCGAACTGCAAGACTTATTGACTGGAAAGATTAGAAAAGTGACCTGTAGTTCGTATAACAAAAACCCCAAGAGCGCCTCCCACCTGGGCGGGATCTGCAGTGGTCTATGTGGAAAGCACTAAATAGGTTGCGCACCCAGGTAGGCCGCTGCAAATAAAATTTGGCGAGGTGGGGTTTTACGGACCCGTCGGATACTCAATGTGAGTGCGGTGCCCCGGTCCAAAACATGAGCCACATGTTAGAATGCCCCAATTGCCCCTACACCTGCACTTTGGAGGATCTAATGAGCGCCACTGATGCAGCTATCAACGTGGCCACTTATTGGGCCCAAAAAATTTAGCGAGTTTACCGTCGAATCGAGAAGAAGAAGAAGAACAAAAATAACTATCTATTGATCGCTGTCCGGACGCTTAGGAAACGAGCCAGAGTGTAGGGAGAGAGTTTGATGCCCACCTCACAGTGATGTCAGCCAACTGTAGGGAGCCAGTAGATCCCCAAAGGGCTATTGGATTTTTCGAAAGTTTCCTTGGCATTGAAACGCAAAAGACAATTGAAAGACACAGATTGGTTTTGGTTAGTAAAAGTGTAATACTTTAACAAACCAAAAAAGAAAATGGTAGGTACTTTCCCCATCTTTGTTGTGGTTTAGTATAAATACTAAAGCAATTCCAGTTTATACATTCAACCAACTTTAAATTCTTCACGAAAATCTTGTCGAAACAATCCAATTAAGTTTAACGCCAAAAATATTTATCGGTTAAATAAAAATAACTAAAAGAGAATATTCTCAAAGCGAAATGGGTCTAAACTCCGAGTAACAACCGCTTTAACTTTCAAACGAGACTTAAATTCAATTTGATTTTTTCGTACTTCCCTCGAATAGTCGTTAACAGTAAAGTTTAGTAAACAATCTTAATAATGTTTAAGCAAAGAGATCAGCGGGAACGAGTTTAATCTTGGAACACCGACTATTACGAGTAATTGAAAAACATTGGAAAACTTTTAAAATAACCATTTCCTAAAATATCACGTTACAAAAGAACTGTTGTAAACGAAAGACTGTATAATATTGGTTCCTTTTACGATTATTGTCGAAACTTATTGATTACTGGCGTATGCCTATGCATCTGTGGCTCAAAAAAACGGATGGGATTACTTCTGAAAAGGTAACCCGTTCTAGAACACACTGGGCAATTGAAGGAATATAGGCGTAGTTTTAATTAATAAAAGTCTGACACGCTCTTCCATTAACCTTAGAGACGGAGAAGTCGTAGGATGTTTTCCCACCTCAAAAAAGCCACTCTAGAGCGGGAAAAGTAATTTAATGATTTTCCACCCCAAAAAATGCATAAAATAGTTGCTTTGCTCTCGCAGAGTAATTTGCTCGCTGTTCCCGTGTTGAGATTTTCTGTTTCTATTTATTGTAATTAAGTATAAGGAAATATATGTTTGCTTGTCTAAAAGCTGCTTCTTACAAATAAAATCTTGTTTTCATCAAATTACCAAAACCTTACGCAGAGCGAGATTGGATTTCCGTATTGCCGCCACATCAGTTTTCAGTACTTCAGTCGAGTCAATGTGGTTGTAGATGTAATTTTGCGATGCAGGCAGCGCGGCATGTTGTTGACATTTACTCGTATTTTCGACTGTCGACACTACAAATATATGGGTGAAATATGTACTTATTTATACAATCAGGTTGATCAGGTTCACAGTCATTTAATTTTGTGCAATAAAACTGGGCAAGTGCTAGTCAGACTCGCACACAAAATATCGTACAAACTAACTACAAAACTTATGTTAATAGTTAATTCCCGAAGATTGATTCTGAATCGAACGTGACCTAGCGTGCTTCGGATTTATTCCTATACTTGTACTTTAAGTCCTGGTTTTATGCCTTTGAGGGTTCTAGGTCAACGCGCAACACCCTATCAATTTTGATTCCCTTGAATGTGGCGAAATATAAGTTTTGATGAGGCATAAACGGCCGTACCTTTTTTTTTTCAAAGTAGTTTAATTTTTTCACAGTTTTAAGAGACCGCAGACCCGAGTATTCAGTATATTTTAGATTTTAATTTTAATTTTGACTTGATACCTCACCGTGTTTCCGAGATAAAGAGTTCTAACAGACAGACAGGCAGACCGACAACAAAGTACTCCTACAAGGGTACCGCATTTTCCTTTTAAATTATGGAACCTTAAAAATAAAATCAATTTTATCACATTCAATTTCCAGCATGCATGTTGTTAATTGAGTTTACAAACACTTATTGTTTACGACGGCACGTGATATGGCCTGTCAATACGTACAGTGAAATCATTTGATTGGTTTTAAATTAAAAACGGTGTGACAAAAGTTTTTAATTACAATATTTTCATTTATACGTCGACCTTAATTACAAACGTACAAATGAAAAAATAAACGTTAGAATGTTTGGATTCAAAATCGCAACCAAATTTTCATTTATTACGCCTTGCAAAATTTTTGGTAAACTTATGCTAGATAATCAGTTTAAAAAAATGATAAAAGGTCTTTGCTTTATTTTACTTTGACTGAAACCTTAGTTTTCTCAGCAACTTCATGAATTTTAAATGAGACACCCACAACAAGAATTAATCTTGAAGAAAATTGGTTTTAAGCGGTAATTGTTTACACCAAGCATTATTAAATCGAGAGTCCATACACTCGATTTTAAAATTCCCTCTTGTATTCTGTAGATAATCGTTTGTGACTCGACTCCTGAGCTTTTAACACGATCCATTTAACAACCTAAACTGTGAAAAGGAAGCTATGTAAAATGTATACAAAAAAACCGGCCAAGTGCGAGTCGGGCTCGCGCACAAAGGGTTCCGTAGCAGCAAATATAATAACTTAACCAAAATTACAGTTAAATCAACCTATCTCAAAAACTATAAGAGATACTTTGATCAAACCAAAAATCGTTGAAAGAGTTAATTAGCATGCATCACCTCTATTTTTTTTAGAATTTTATACCCCGTAGTTATAAAAATAGAGGGGGGGGGACATACTTTTTACGACTTTGAGAGCTGATATCTCAAAAACCGTTCACTTTAAGAAAAATGTTTTTTAGAAAACTTTATATCATTTTAAAAGACCTTTCCATTGATACCCCACACGGGTATGTACATCGAAAAAAAAATTTTCATCCCTCAGTTACATGTATGGGGGGCCCCACCCCCAATTCTTTTTTTTACTATTTAGTGTCATAATTTTGTAGCGGTTCATACAACACATATTCCCATCAAATTTCATCACTGTAGTACTTATAGTTTCCGAGTAAATCGGCTGTGACAGACGGACAGACGGACAGACGGACAGACGGACAGACGGACATGACGAAACTATAAGGGTTCCGTTTTTGCCATTTTGGCTACGGAACCCTAAAAAGACGTTAATACGACGTTTGGTAAACCAAACGACTTACTTTGAAGTGTTAAAATGTAAGTCGCGTCAGCGAGAAAGAGAGTCTCTTTCACGAATGACCTGGAGCTCCTGTTTTCATGACCTATCATGGACTACTATAACGAACATACATTTTCTGAGTATTTTTTTGCATCAAATAAATACAGTGTACCGCCATTTTGATGCCTATAATTTTGATCACCGTGCTATGTGCATAAATAAAAATAGATGAATCCAGGATTAATTCTGCATAATTATGTTATGTGACTTGTAACAGGCTCCAGCAGCACTCGAACTACTTTATGAACAAATAGGAAGTCAGTGTTTTTCGCGAAACTGCGCTTTGAATTCGGTATTGACTTAGTTCCTCTATTGGTTGAACTTACAGCACTTTAGTTTAATACCGAACAAACTGTTTCTAACTTACAAGATTTATGCATTCTTACAAGCGTAATGTGTTACCGACTAATTCAACTGACTTGCAGAATAAGTATCGACTGTCAATGAACAATGCAGATCTTTGTGGCCGGTTGTAGCATATCGTAGCCGATCGTAGCATATTGTAGCCGGTCGTAGCGTATCTTAGCCAGCCGTAGGACATCATAGGCGTTGCAGCACATTATGGCTGGTCGTAGCACATTATAGCCGGTCGTAGCATATCACATTTGACTGGAATCAATTACAATGAGCAATTTTTTGTTTCTGTATCTTGTAAGAAACATTTTAAGTCATTTAATAACTATTAGCTACAATCAAAACACTAGGAAATTGTAAGAATTTGTTTCTAATATTTTTATTGATAAGGTAGTTTTGGCTTCCGATAAATTTATAAAAAGTAGAGAGCAATGTAACATCAAAATTTCAAGAAGATTTGACGTAATAGCGTAATAGCTGTTCTGGGTTTAAACGTAAGTACACATTTGTTAAATTAACTTAAACAAGCTTCAGTGAGAATAATGGTTCTGCATGTAACATGCTTCATGTACTTACTTCTCTACTAATTTACTAACTTACACTGTAAAATCAAACTTGGTCCTAATAATGTTAATAGGACTTCACATCGTATTACTCTATTGTAACTTTGTTCTACATTACATTACCAAATGTGAATTTTGATTTAACACAAAACTATGTCAGGGAAATATTGAAGGAATTATATATTTAATTATATATTTATTTTTTATTTATGTATTTTTTATGTTGTACACTGGATCCTATCCTCGAATGTGATCTCTCTCTGTCACTCAAAGGTTTGCTGGGAGAAAACTCATTGTTGAGTTAAGCTCGCCTTTGTACATGAATTATTAAATTACTGTATTCAGATTATATGTTTTGTGTACAATAAAGAATTAAGAAGGAATTAAGATTATTATTATCAACTTAGACGCAGCGTTGCCGCTACCAATTTTGACGCTTTATAAATGCCCATGAAGGCTGTAAAATAAAAAAGAATAGTTTGAGTTGGACGGCGATAAGGTGGACCGATAACCTGGTGAATACCACGGGAATTCAGTGGATACGAGAGGCACAGGACTTTTCGTTGTGATGATACTTGGGACAGGCCTGTGTCCAATAGGGCGACTGGGTCCACAGGACCCGTCGTTATGGACGCACTTGGATATTTCTTTCTACTATATAGCAACTATAATTATTATAATACAGTACTTTCGCTTACAGGATTTCAAAACATGATTGACTGTGTTCTGTTACAAAGGCGTTACCATAAGCGTGCAAACGAAAAAAAGAAATGGAGTTACGAGTATATACCTTACATAGCACTATTTCTCTAACAATTCAGATTAGATCGTCAAATGTATCGAGTTAAGAGCTCGCGATAGGGCCCCAAGTAAGTAGACACGATCGTGTATGATGAAACGACATGTTTTATTACAAAGTGTCAAACAATAAGAAACATGTTTATGTGGAAGTATCCTCGTCATCCGCGTCCTTTGTCGATGAGCTGACAAATGAAGCGATAGTCTTGGGACCAGTCAGTAAGAAATATTAGCGTCTACCATTTGTCTAAATAAAACCCTGTAGTTAAGGTAGTATTCAGTTTTTAACCGAATATTACTAGTATTTTTACGTTGATTCTACTCGTACGTCTTGATGTTTTTTTTTTGCTGTTGGCAATTCGTATATTTATCCTTTTCCTGAACCAATCTAAGAAAAGGGACTGTACTGCCTATTTATTTGAATATGTAATGATATTTTGTCAACATCCGCTATAATGGCAAGTTTTTGCCTGAACCGTGTTTTCTGCTATTTTTGGAAAGGGGAGCCACCAGCATAAGCTTTTAAAGCAATCCTTTTGATGAACTAATCTGAATTGTGAAAGTGATGGAGCTCGCCAGACATTTTAACACATCATGGCAAGCCCTAAGAATCTGTGATTGACGGTAAAACCTTAATAATAGACTTCGTACACGAGGCACTTAACCTGTTTACCGTAAGGAAAAGGTGTACCATATTGACAGGTTTCCCGCACCCTTTTAGAGATTTATTTTATCGGCATTTGTATTCGACATACCGTCCTATTATAATGTTGTTTTTTTTTGCGTTCTTACTACATAAAGGTCCCAGAATATTATTCATAAAAAGCGTATTAAAACGCTTTTTATGACAAATATTCTGTATGAAGTAAATCTTTTTCAAATATGTTTAGCTAATATGTAAATAAAAAAGAATGTGCTTATTACGAAAGGCCGTAGCCAGAACATCAATAGTAAGAGATAATGTTATATCTAGTACCTTTTTTATACAGAGAGTGTCACATATCGATGCACAAACGAATACCATGGGTTCAGTACATGATTCTGGATGATTTGTCTGTTTAGTTAGCTATCAAGTGTGTTTAATTGACTTAACTCTTTATTTGTTTTACTATATTACTACTTATAGCTTTCAGAATGCGGTTGCAGTTGCCGCGGCGTTCAAATGATGCTGTTGCAGTTGTGCGTCAAGAATGTTTACTACAGAGCTGTAGCAAACATTCTTGGGCATTCTAGTGTGCTCATACGGAGGCCTTTAACGCATGCGTAAGATATCGACTTCCATACTGCAACGCTTGCGCAACACTCGTAACAGCATTCTGAAAATGATTGCTGACAGAACGGAGTGCCATCCAGAGACACTGGCTGGAACTAACTATGACTAATATAGTATAAGTAGTAATAAGTACTTTTTATTACTAACACATTAACAATGTATGAATTATTTTTATTGGGTCTGAAAAAAGATATTTTAATTTAAATAATAGGTTTCTTTAATAATTTATCAAAGGTTCCTAGTACCAACATACACAGGCGAGCTTACTAATAAAACGTTGATTATATTTATAAAAGAAAATTCTACTAACACTACAAAGACCTATCCACTAGAATAAGGAATGATCTACCCAGAATTATCTAAAAGTAGTATATTTCGAATAAGATAGTTGTTTATATTAATCAAGTACCTCTAGTCACATATATTATGTTCTACTATCGGTTAAATTAATTTATTCCCACTATCCATCAAAAGACGAGATAATATGTTCTAATAATAATGAGCGATGATCAGCAGTGGGTGAGCGGTTAATAATAAATTACGCATTTAGTATGGAGTCCATCCATCAATTAACCTATCAATTACCCACAAAACGAGACACAATAGTAAAACAATAACAGCGCGGTCTCATAGGACCGGTCGGGGATTCATGAATTAATAAGTCATAACTGTTAATACATTGTATCAAAATAGATCGCAGTGATAAATACGCAAAATCTGATACGACATTTTAAAATAAGGCTCTTTTATCATATAGACGAAACCTCCTAAGCTTAACCTATCACTTACCCACAAAACGAGACACAATAGTAAAACAATACAGGACCGGTCGGGGATTCATGAATTAAGGTTGTAACAGGTTATAACACAAAAAGTGTACCTATGAGACTGACAACTAATATTTTTGTTTAAAGTCTGTTTTTTATTCTCTGAGACTAAAATGACATTACGTGGGTTGACACACTTTTTGTCCCTATACAAAAGAACTGGAATCATTTTAATTGTAAGTTTGACATTTCCCTGTGTCAATTCAGTTTCAGAGATTAAAAAATAGATTTTAGTATCTCCAAAAACAAAATGTTCTCGTCTGCGTTACTTACGATTCATCTCGATCACATTTCGTCTTCAATCCAATGTGAGTGAAGCACGTTCTGCTTCAATTCATTTGACAAGAAAAACAACATATTCCCAAAAATACGTAGTAAACAAAAGAATAGAATAACATTATTGTTCACCAAAATAGGATATAAACTTAAAGCTGGCACAAAAGCGGTCTTATCGCTGACAGCGATATCTTCCAGGCCATCTTTGAATGAACTGTAAGAACTTTAAGTTGATCAAAACTGTAATACAGCAAGACAGTGTATATATTTGTATAATGTCACTGTATGAAGTAACGATAAATAACAAAATTGTGTAACGTTTTTTTTTGCAAGTAATTTTGATAATTATTATTCAAAAATATGCCTCAAAATTATGTTTGTGGTAATGTAAACATTACCACAAATATATTTAGTTCGATGGAAATTGAATAAATTAATATGTTTTGTGTTATGTTATAAAGCTTATTTATGCAATTGCGATCGAACACAGTGTATCTATAATTATTATTATGAATCGAACTAATAATGAATGCAGTTGAAAGGATCTTAGGTGACGTCCGACAGACAATTATAAATTACTTAATGTTTGCTTAGAGTTTATTTGAACTTCACTTTCATATAACTAGTCTGGCTATACATAAAATCTTTTCAACTTTTAATTATTTTGAATTTGGAACACATATTATTTTTAAAATATTTTTCGATTTCGCTCCATTTTACATTTTTTTTAATTGTTATATAACTGATGCTTGACCGCGATCGCACCAGATGGCAAGCAGTGATGCAATCGTCTACAGTGAGGCGTACTATTTTATTAAGAGCCTATTCACTCTAGCCTTGATAATACCTAAATTATAATCGGACGGGAAGACCGCAGCAGAAAAATTACATATACACAAATTATACATATTTTTCCGTGTTCATTATCAAATTACAATATGGAATGGGGTGTTAAAGAAAATAGGATTGCGGTGTTCGCCTTGCACAAAGTGGGTATGGAACCGTCGGTCATATTTCAGACATTCAAAAGTTTGGTATCAGCCGTATGTTCGTATATCGTACTACGAGTATCAACAGATACAACAACACTTCCTCTGTCGAAGACCATAAAAGTTCGGGGCGGCCGCGTGCGTAAATTTTTATGGAAAAAATATAAGAGTGAAATAATTTTTACGGTATCAACAAAGGCTTCTTTTATCCCGAAAGCAATGTGAATTATCATGTCAAGCTTCGGAAATCAAGTGGCGTGTGGTTGACATATTTTATGAGAGATATTTGATGAATATTTAATTGTATGTCTATTGGACTGGTAGGTCAGCTTACCCTGAGTTGGAATAAAACGGCTCTTTCAAATATTGGATTATTTGTTTGATCCATTTTAATTATGATTATTTAGGCTATTCTGTTGGTCTAGTCGTCAGCGGCCCTACCTGCTTTAATGGATGTCATGGATTACATTCCCACCCGAGACAAAATGTTCGTGTAATGAGCATGATAATTTGTTCTGAGTCGGTGTAATTTATCAATAAAAGGTTACATATCTATTATTTATTTACAAATAAATATGTTTATCAGTTCTATCTAGTACTAATTTTTTCACAAGCTTGGCTTAGTTTGGGGCTGGATTGCATTATGAAACATTTGTATTTTGAGTTAATAAGTTACCGAACTGGATATGTGATAAACAAAACGTTTACCTAGTATATTTTCTTTTGTAATGTAAACGTGAGAACACTGTGGACGAATTTGGATAACCTTCTATTCGGACCATGGAGTTTCTTGTCGGTTCTTCTTCATAGGAAACGATCAGTTGGAACCGTGCACAGGCTTTTGAAGTTTTATAAGTGCCCATGTAGGCCTATGTCTAATAAAAACTATTCTGATTTGATTTAGATACAGTTTTTCACACACCAAAGGAGTTGTCGACGAATTTTTAACGAATGAACTTTATCTATTGAAATAAAAATCCCGATCCCGTTCAGAGCACAGAGAACATTCCAGTAATAATGGTCAGAGAGTGCGACTGTAAAATGTTATGTGCGCACAAATCGTCCATTTGTCCTCGAACGCTAAAAACTGCTTAATGGAACGATTGAATAAATATAAACGATGATTTAGAATGTTCGATTTACCTACAATAAAAAGTGAGTGAGTGTGGAAAAAACCAGCTTTATTTTTTTGTTACTTAAATATAAAACAGACATGGTTCTTATCCGTATCATTACTAATTTTTAGTTTTTTTTTATTGCGTACTCTCGTTTGACGTCTATCTCACTTGATTGTACATAAGTGATGATGTGACCGACGACTGAGCACGCTTGTCTTGAAAAAAACCTATACACTCTTGACTTAAAGACCCTTAAGTTGTAATTATCAGAAAACCATAATCTAGTCGTGTCGTTCAATTTCAGGGTCGAATAATACAGTACAAAATAATAAATCGTATGTTGTATTTCTAAAAAAAATGAATAGTAAGAATAAAATAACAAAAAGCAGAAAAGTACCGACATCAGTTGTATTAAACCCACGCAGTGAATAAGGGACAAGTCCAACAAATATATATTTTTACGTACTCATAATATAATCAAATTTGTTTCATTTGGAGAAGCGACGCGTGGGTGGTCAAAGGTTCCTTTCAGATTAACCGGTTTTTTTTTACGGAAACTATAAACGAAAAATGTATCGGAACAACTGATAAACAATATGGGAATAACATTAAGAGTGCAAAAATATAGGAAATACGAGTATTTATAAAAGCGGAAATAACAAAAATTCACGGGAACGATAAAGTTAAAAATAAATAAAAGATAAAATAACAATGCCAGATTTTAGATAAAATTTCATTATAGTCTAAAAAAAAACCGGTTTAGATTACACGACTGTCCGATTGCATTCAGTTTACCTGCGCATCGTATGTACATGTCTATAACTTGCAAATATGTATGTCGTGTTAAAATTAATCTTAAATCTACCTCTAAGGTAGGTAGGTATGTCTTATAAAAACTTTCGCAGTTATAAGTAAAATAAACAGAAGATATCAAGTCATACACAAGTTCCTATCTACATTCTACAGATCCATGACATATAATTGCAAAGTCAACCACGGAAACTTTAACCGTTTTAATGTTGACCGCACTGTTGCCTGCCAACTATTCCTTTCACGGTCGGCTCCTTGCCCGGACAATTGACGAAGGTCTCAACTACGCGACCCCTGTCACACTCACGCTACAATAGAAAAACTGAAATGGATGGCGATGTAATAAAAAACATCTTGTGAAAAAAACAATTCAGAGGAAATTCGTTATTTTATTTCAAGGTCAATTTAATTTGTAAGAGATTGTGACGGAATGTTCTACAGGATTTTTGAGATAGGATTATTTTTTTCGCTTCAGCGAAAGAACAATTTGGTTTCAGGAATTCAAATGTCATTTTTTATTGTTTCATTTTGGGGATAGGAATAATATTTTGTATTATATTTAGCTAAACAAAACAATACTCTCGACGTCAGCTTTATAAAATAATATTTTTCACTGTCCACAAACTCGCTATTGGTGCCTCGTGTTGTTGGGTCATTCAGTTCCCTTCAAAATGGTTATGTAAGTGTCATGCTCCTGAACGGGCGCCGCCAGCTGAGTCTCGTCATCTTTTAGCTGCCAGTAGCTTATTTCAATTTCATTTTTTTAATTACTGTTTTTCTTTTTTCTTTATTTGTCTACATTGAGCTCACATAATAGAAGCGACAAGAAATATGTAACTAAATTTTATGCAACTTTTTTCGTGAAGTATCTCACGCGCACTTTCTCCTTAGAAATGTATGATTTTGAACGTGAAATTTCGGTTCCCCTCTTTTTGATCGACCGACATTTTGACAGTTCAAAAGTGCCTTAAAATGGTCAATTTGAAATAAATGTTACTGATTTCAGAATACCTCAAATTCCTAAAAAACCTGATATTGAATAAAATATTCTGCGGATGCCTGAATAAAAAATAGGCGGTAAAATCAAGTGGGAGCTAACAAAAGCAGATATTCAAATCCGTGAACTAACAAAACAAAAAACAGCTAACCCTTTACCATTGTATGTACCACGCCGGCTGTACTTGAGTCTATTGTCAGCGGTCTCTGTTTCCGAGTATTGTTTGTTAACACTTTTGGTCTCAGTAATGTAAAGAAACTTTATAAATTGAGTCTGTGTATTTTCAGGGCTTTACAATTGTAGCTTTTGGTGTTACGGTCAAATATCTTGAAAATAATATTCGCAGAAAAGAGATATTTTACCTCATTTTTCCTCCTCCTTTTTTTTAGTATAGTTAGTAGTAACGTGTAGGTGAGCCGTAGTATTTCGAAAGACGGAGCGTTGAAATGTCTCTCGTTTGTTGACCGATGACCTGGTAAGAGTCGCATGAATCGAATGGTTTTGAGACGCATAGAACCCAGCCGTTATGGCGACTCTTGGGGGAGGCCAATATAGTTTGTAATATAATTTGGGTGTCTTCAAGGCTAGAGTGAATAGGCTCAAAACTAGTGCGCCTCACCATCGACGATTGCATCACTGCTTACCATCAGGTGGGATCGCAGTCAAGCGCTAGTTTATAACCACTAAAAAAAAACAAAGGCTTAAATCCATCAGTGAACGTCTTTCGACTGAAATGATGATGGAGATGATTAGGCGCAGTAAACTGGGACACCACAAGGCCCTACCATGAGCTCTTAACGTGACCCATTTCACGATTTAAACTGATTAAATGGATGGAAAATATATTGGATATAGCTATTTAAATTTTTAATAAATGGAATTTAACACGTCATGGTACGACCTAGGTCTCAGCTAGAAATGATATGGTGAATGTGTTTCAGTCTACTCATACTCATACTCATTTATTCAATAACAAGAATCTTGTATCTGATTTACATAATTACTGAATTACTGTCGTTTAATCATTTTCATCACATTATCGTCCTTATTTTATATCCATATTATTATGATACAGATATTTTCTCTTATTTTTAGAATCATACAAAGCATTTTTATAAAGGGTCGCGTAGGTGGAAAGGTCTAGTTCACGACACACACAGCTAATAACGCCGATCGAAACTTTCTTGTTTTGTGGAGTGCTGACGTCATCTGAGTTACTATAGTGTAGCCATTAGTGCTGTGCACTCCCT
The DNA here is from genome assembly GCA_030763345.1 of Mythimna separata. Lineage (NCBI taxonomy): Eukaryota > Metazoa > Arthropoda > Insecta > Lepidoptera > Noctuidae > Mythimna > Mythimna separata. The sequence continues at coordinate 1,581,131 of JAKKIA010000036.1, read as the reverse complement.
GAGGTATGTGCGCGGCGAGACGGGGGGGAGAATTGACTGCTGCGCTCTGTCAGTGCGCCGTCAACGCTCGTGGCGGCAGGTAGTGTTATCTGTATCGGACTGTCTATGTCAGACGCACATGGGATAAATATTCAAAGATGGGTCATGCGTTATCTCGTGATATAAAGACTGCCATTTTTAAGGTGGCTGAATATTTTATGAAAAGAAAAGCAGACAAAGAAAGCTTTGAATTTAAAAATGATGTGAATATTGCCAAAATCGTTGCGGAGGCTACGGGGTACAGCAAAAGAACCGTGCATAATGTGATTTCTGCGGGTTATTTATCAATTGAAAATTCAAGCCAATTAAAATTTCAATTTCCAAAAAAAACAAAATAGTCCGGTCAATTTAGACATCCAAGGTTACAATAATTCGCACTTGGCTGAAAATTGGTAGGATTGTTCAATACACTATTATAAAGGAAATGTGAAAAGTCCTCATCGATCCGGCACGTGCAAAAAAAAATACACGTGGTCAAAGGTCACGAAAATGGGTTTTTCGCGATTTTCAGCAAAATGGTAAGTTTTATCATAAAATTAGCTCAGACAAAAATTGTAGATCGGACAATTATCTATAAAAATGTCTAACTACTTTTTTTCCTAAGAGCCACCGTTTTTGAGATATAACGATTCAAAAAGTTGAAACAGTAGCAATCGCAACCTGAGTAAAAGAGGTTGAATCCAAAAATTTTTTATGTGGTATTACTAACTAGTAGTTGTGAAGTATCAAGACATGATTCTTCATGTCTTAGACACTTCACAACTTTTTTTATTTCGGACAATTGTGGCTGAATAATGTGGCCCATTAAATCAAAAACTCCAGGTCGTTCTATCATTAGACGTACTCTAATAGCATTGAATGTATTCGGCATAGTAAAATAAAGCAGGTATACGACCCTAGCCACGCAGACAATTGAATGGGAGGCAGATGTTGCTGAAGGTTACACTGGCGTAGAAGATAAGGGAATGGGTTTTTTTTTACCCCAAATTTTCATATTTTATATGTGTTAGTCACACTGACCGATAGAACTATATTTTTGCTTGTATTACGGCTTCAGTGATGTACGAGTATATACGTGGTGTACTTATTCATATTTTGACGATTACAACTCTTTCAATATTTTGAATCGTTATATCTCAAAAACGGTGGCTCTTAGGAAAAAAGTATTTAGACATATTTATAGATAATTGTCTGATCTATAATTTTTGTCTGAGCTAATTTTATGATAAAACTTACCATTTTGCTTAATAACGCGAAAAACCCATTTTTGTGACCTTTGACCGCGTGTATATTTTTTTGCACGTGCCGGATCGATGAGGACTTTTCACATTTCCATTATAATAGTTTATTGAACAAACCTACCAATTTTCAGCCAAGTGCGAATTATTGTAACCTCACCCCAATTAATTAGTCTATTTTGACCGGACTAAAAAGTTCTAAAGAAAAAACACGTTGTGGATGATTTTGACCTTGGAGTTATCAGAAGAAAAATTCATCAGTTTTACGAAGTTGACAAAAAAATACCAAGTGTCCGTAAGTTACTATCAAGTTTGAGAAAGGATGGCATATTGACTTGTGGACGGGAATATTTAAGACAGCTTTTACACAAAATGGGCTACCGTTTCAAAAAATGCAAATCAAAGAGACTTCTTCTTATAGAGCAGCCTAATATTACAGTGTGGCGGAAAAAATATCTAACACAAATCAGAAATTACAGAACGCAAAACCGCAACATATATTTTCTTGATGAAACATACATCAACGCCGGTCACCATGCCAGCAAATGTTGGCAATCATCGTCAGAACCCGGAATTCATGCTGATATTGGGAAAGGACGGCGATTGGTAATTCTTCACGCTGGTTGTCGAAATGGCTTATTGGATGATGCATTGACTATATTCAAATCAGATGCTAGAACCGGTGACTATCATGGAGATATGAGCGGACCTACTTTTTATAAGTGGGTAGATGAAAAGTTAAAAGATAAGTTGCTGCCGAATTCTGTAGTTGTAATGGACAACGCGTCTTACCACAGCGTTCAGGTTGAGAAGAAACCAACTATATCAAGCCTCAAAAGTGAAATGCAGAACTGGTTGCTACGCCATAATGTAGAATTTTCAGGAACCATGACAAAGGCTCAACTGCTACTTCTTATCAAAAATACACAAAAAGAACCCGTGTATAGAATTGACGAACTCCTGAAAGCCAGTGGACACACTGTTCTGCGTTTACCTCCGTACCATCCGGATTTAAATCCAATTGAGTTGGTCTGGGCTGATATTAAAAACAACATAGCCCAAAACTATATTAATTCTTCTCTAGACGAAAAAATAATCTTATTGGATAAATTGTTTTCGGAATTCACGGCGGAAAAATGGCAGAGATGCGACGATCATGTCCAGAAAAATGAAAACGATTACTGGAGTCGCGATAGCAGGTTCGATAATGTTATCGATTCATTCATAATAAATTTGCAAGACTCTGATTCAAGTTCCGGTGGCGAAGTGGAAGATGAAGATGATGACGAAATTGAAGATGAAGTTGAAACGGAATCTATGTCAGAATAACTTTCGTTAGAATATATAATTGTTTGTTAATATAAAAAAGTCCTGCTTTGAATTATAAGTTTAGTTCTTATTTGTCACCTGCACATTTTAAATAAAATAGGAGTATATTTGGGTTATATTTTAATCAACTAAGTAAGTATAATATATTACAGATAGCCTCCGACCGTCGTCCCGCCCCAAGTCTTGCTTTAGAAATGCACACTGAAATCGTAAGATCTGTCCGACATGTATCGATCTCATGTGAACTCATGCACTTTTTTCTTCGCCTCCCACCTCGCCGCGCATACCTCAGGCAGTGCACAGCACTAATGGCCACACTATAGGTACTATGTAATGTTTTTAATATAAACTTTAATAATAATATTATAGTGTGTTATGGGGATTTATTATATTGAAAGATTTAATTTAATTGTACCAGATTTCTTTACCAGGATTTTCCGTCTCTAAGTCTGAGATCGCGTGGTTTTTAATTTAGGCTTTCTTTGGTCTTCCTTGAACAGATATGGAGTATTAAAAAAATTGTTTCTGCAACATTTTTGCAGCAAAGGGACAAGCTACAAAGTTATTTCCACAATAATCTCGTGCTCACCCAAGTTCGTTTGTTACCAATAAACCAACGGAACGTACTGGTGAAGTTCACATTGAAACAGTTCCGTGCGGAGGCAATTAATCCAGCGGTCTGCTACAGGTGCCTTTATTGTTTCAATGTTATTATGTAGTAACTGTTGTTTGTTTAGTACAAAAAGAAAAGAGCCGTACGGTTGTGCTATCTTAATATATATAAATCTCGTGTCCCAATGTTTGTCCTCAATGGACTCCTTAACCACTTAACCGATTATAATAAAATTCGCACACCATGTGCAGTTCGATCCAACTTGAGAGATAGGATAGTTTAAATTTAAAAAAAAAAAAGTTAGGTAAAGTAGGGTAGTGTAGGGTAGTGTAGGGTAGTGTAGGGTAGTGTAGGGTAGTGTAGGGTAGTGTAGGGTAGTGTAGGGTAGTGTAGGGTAGTGTAGGGTAGTGTAGGGTAGTGTAGGGTAGTGTAGGGTAGTGTAGGGTAGTGTAGGGTAGTGTAGGGTAGTGTAGGGTAGTGTAGGGTAGTGTAGGGTAGTGTAGGGTAGTGTAGGGTAGTGTAGGGTAGTGTAGGGTAGTGTAGGGTAGTGTAGGGTAGTGTAGGGTAGTGTAGGGTAGTGTAGGGTAGTGTAAGGTAGTATAGGGTAGTGCAGGGTAGTGCAGGGTAGTGTAGGATATGTAGGGTAGTCATTTGACGGGAAAAATTCCAAAAATAAATAATTGTCTACCCCGTGCGAAGCCGGGACGGGCTGCTAGTAAGATTATATATTATTTATTTATTATATACTTTATTGTACACCAAGATTTCTTTATTAGTCCTCATCAATATCTTAGTAGTTACTCAGATACCCGCGAAACGAGACACAATAGTAAAACAATAACAGCGCGGTCTCATAGGACCGGTTGGGGATTCAAACGTTAAGAAGGAACGTCCAATACATTTTTTTTTAATTTCTAGCAATGATTTACTTGTTTTTGTTGCGCACAAAAGCTGGGTTTGATTTCTCAATAAAATAATCCAGGGGCAATGTGGGTGCGTCAAAAAAGCACTGCAGTTACACAAAAGGAGCTATCAAAGAATTGATTGGAAGTGTGATGCGGAGTACGAAGGAGAAGAGAATTGATGGTGCGACAGGGTTTTTATTTTTGTTATTATGACATATCGGGACCTTACCATGATCAATATTTGATGACTCCACGTTTGTCACGCACCGATGTTTCCAACTAGCGTTAGGTATGAGCCTTCAGCTTGTTTCAGTTGCACTTGTTACGTGGCGAATTTCTGGTTCATAAGTGGAAAAGCCAAATGGATGTCGAATTAATACGGTTTGTTGATACGTTAAGCTGATAGTGGTTATGGTGGTGAGCTGGTAGTACAATAGATTGAATATTTTTGAGTGCATTTGTTGTTAAATTATTTAAAATTTTGGGTTATAATATTCAATTAATAAGTAAATTAGTGTAATCAAAAAGCATCCTACAAATAATATTATTTAAAGCTTCTTCTCGTGTCATCTGATTCCAATTTGAGAAAATATATCATGTATCAGTATTATCCTTCTTCAAAGTGAAACGACATAGCAGGTTGTAGTGTAGAGGTGTAGATGTTTATTTTCTGGAAATGTAACGACGCCTCAAGTAAAAACTTAACTATTTGTGTTTACTGGCTCTTTCACCCACCGATAAAGTATTTAATGGTCTGGAAACATTCTTAAGTATTCTGAGAAACATTTTCAACAACATTCACGTAGTTATTAGAATGGAATTCTCTCAATGCATTAAGCTGGTATTACTACAAATATTTTGGGTCTAAAGTGAAATTAATTAAAGTTAAATTCTAATTTATTGTAGGTTACATAAACCTCACTCTGCTAATGCTAGCGTAATTAGTTAACAAAAACGAAATAACTTAAAACCTTCTTCATAAATTACTTTTACAAAATGAAAACCAATTTTCAAAACAATTTCATGAATCTGAAATGAAACCCATCAGAAAAATAAATCTTTAGTGGCCAGAAAAAGAAATAGCGCTTTTACTTCCTTATAGTTTATACTAAATGTTAATCAAAACCGCCTCTCTGGAGCTTGTTACCTCTACTACCCACACTACGGCCATGCCGTTTCTCACTGATTTATTAGGCCGATTGTTGAGTTCTTTTATTTTGATTTCGGCATAAAATCAAGGGAATCCGATGGATGCGAGGCGCAAAGGACCGGTCCTTGTGGCGAGGCTTGGGGGAGGTCTATGTCCAGCTGTGGACGTCTTAAGGCTGAGATGATGAAGATAAAATCGCACTCTCGTACTCAATAGATAGTTATTTGTGACTCGATACCTATTTTATGATGATATGGCTGTAACGTTAAGATAAGAGGTTGTTTGTCTGTCGCCTCAATATATTGAGACTGCATAAGTACCTATATTAAGTTTGTGATTGTGAACTTTTAAATAGCGCACCTACTTCTATGTACTACGAGGGAGACTAGGACTGAAGTCGATGAATAAGAAACAGTATCAGCTTATTAATGGTGCTGAAAAAAATACAATATGTGGTCAAACACGAATGGTATGTCATCCTATTATAGTTGCTTGAACTCCCAATTGAATGTTTACTTTTAGTTCATGAATCCCTGACCGGTCCTATAAGACCGCGCTGTTATTGTTTTACTATTGTGTCTCGTTTTGCGGGTATGTGATAGGTTAATCGCCTACGACCTATGTTAATTTGAGTTCAAAACTCGTTATTGTTGAACAATTCTTTAGTAACTCAAATAGTTTTAGGAATTCTGAAATATCAAAGTAAATTACATTGAAAATATAATATTTTGAAAACTCTTGTACTCGTATCTCAAAATTAACAAAGTTACGATCAACTTAATGGGATCGTAGACTTAAGTATCGCGACACGGTTAGTTCGGGAGGTTCCTGCATCGGATCAAGGAGGAAAGGACGCCCGGGTGTCGCCACTTTGTGGACCGCCCGGAGGACACGGTGGAGCACACGGTAGAGGTGTGCCCCGCTTGGGCGGAGCACCGCCGTGTCCTTGTGGAGGCTATCGGCAGCGGTGACCTCTCGCGCCGGGCCCTGCTAGAGGCCATGGTCCGGAGCGAGGAGGGGTGGCAGGCAGTCGCCTCCTTCTGCGAAGCAGTAATGTTAGCGAAGGAGGCTGCCGACCGCGTGAGGCAACGGAACTCACGCCGCCGCCGCCGAGATCCCGAACCCGATTTCCGACCACCGTAGGCGCGGGCTCGCGGACAGCGAGCACTGGGTAGCTCGCCGTCCGGCAGTCTGGTAATAATCTGGACCGAGCCTAGTCGTCGACGGCGCGTTCTGTTCCACGCGCGCTTCAAGGAGATGTCAGCAAACTGTAGGGGCCCGGTAGGGCCGAAGCCTCTGGGGAACACGGTATCCGAAAGGTTGTCACCGTGTCCCCCAGATCGATGGCAACGAAGGAACGGGGTAGGGGTTTAGTCAGTAAGAGTCTGACACGCCCTCCCACTCCGGCCAAGAGTGGGAGAAGTCATTCTGATGATTCCGCTACCGGAAAAAAAAAGACTTTAGTATCGCAGTAGCAACTATTCAGGTCTAGAACAGAGATCGCCCAAGAGAGAGAGGTTAAAAAGGACAAAGAGCTTATAAAAAAAGTAAGACTATCAACGTAGTTGTTTGAAGCATTTTGCAGTAACCCATTTCATCACTGAAATGGTCTAAATGAATAGGCTTGTTGAAACCTCTGCGGTCCGAACTAGAACGGTTTTCCTGCAGCGGTTTTCCTGTATGAGTAAAATTTAGGTGTCGTCAAAGCTAGAGTGAATAGGCTCTTAATAAACTAGTGCGCCTCACTCATCAATTGCATCATTGTTTACCTGATAGTAAGTGGGATCGAAGTCAAGCAATACTTTACTACGTTTACGTAATAATGTTAGTGAGTAGTTGAATAATCTACAGATTCTAAGGCATGCATCAGGTCAAATTCGTCATATTCTTACAATATCGTTAAAGTAACATGATAATCAAATAATCGATTAGATCTGTGGAAGTTACTCACATCCTTTTCTTTATACAATAGAAAAAACTTTTTTTAAACATTTTTTTTAAACAATTTTTTTTTAATCATTTCAGCCAAAAGACGTGAGAACTTCTTTGCTGAACATAAACTTCTCGAAGTGTGTGCGTCTCGCGTCTTTCAGATTTCCGCGAGCTTCACCAGGTTACCGGTGTACCTTGTGGGGAGGCTTTCAAACGCTGCGTCTTCCGGTACATGATCGCCAATCCAGAACCTTCCATAACTATCGACCATCTGTTCTAAGAGACAATAACAACAGATTACAAAGTAAGTAATGTCTAAGCATAAAAACCTTGCTACGCAATAATATGTTCTCCTTATGAACAAGATAAATATCCTCTCTACATAAGATCGGACATACTTGATACAAGTATACGTGACTGTTTATCACACGCAACCTTTAACAACTCCTGAACTTTATTTATGAGCAACAGTTACTAAGGAAGTTAGATTGATAGTCCTTGGACACTTAAAAAGGTACTTAACCTCTAGTGTAATTATAGCGTAGTAAGTGTAGTCTGCTAATCTATCACATAGCCGCGAAACGAGACACAATAGTAAAACAATAACAGCGCGGTCTCATAGGACCGGTCAGGGATTCAAACATAGAGAAATATTGGTTGCTGAAGATGCTAGCTAACCGTGGAAACCATTTATGAAGGATGTCGGAAGAAAAGAAAAATAACAATTCCTGGTGAAATGGGTAACGAGTAATAACCCATTTTTCTCTATAGGGTGAAAACTGGGTTATTTGAGTTTTAACCTGACTTTAACCTATTATTATTATTTATGTTATTGCGTATTAATGAGAATTGTACTTAAACTCAAAAAAATAGTAGTTTGAACCTCAAATCAGATCTCATTTTAGGCACATTAATTTTTATTTGAAGAAATACGAATAATGTTTTATGTTAGTTCACTCATCAGTCATCACCTTCACTTTCGATAATATGTTTATAATAATTATTTTTGTCGAGCATTGTACTGAGTTCTTCCATCGTCTCAACTATGACTTTATCTACTATATCATTGACTAGTTCACAAATAATACGTGTATCAACTATCCATTTATGCGTACAAGTTTCTTGGTAAAACTTTTTAACGTTTCTTGAAATATTCAGGTTATTATTTCATATTAGGTATCACACGTTCTTGTAATTATAGCCATCTAAACGAAATTACAAAAAATATTTTTTTGGTTTCGCCAGCCCTACCATATTATTGCAGCATCATATTTTTACGAGTTTTAAAAATAATTCGGTCACGTAGTTTAGATTTAATTCTTTTGAAGCAATTACACCAAAATCGTTTCAATTAAATATGTTGTAAAAATTTCAAATGCGTTATGCTATTGTGAATTGGTACTCCCATTGCGTGTTAGTTTCTTAATTTTTTTTTTGCTTCGCGGTTTACTTCTATGGCGTGTGTGCATGTGCACTGTATTTTGCAATTTTGTTTCACTAGATAGGTACATGGCACTTTGCAATGTTGAGAATGAGAAAACAGATCGAATTGGAGTGAAAGTTGGACTTACCCCTTGAATTTGATCACCATATGACAGCCAGCCGGTGTTGTGTCGCTTCTGCAACTTCTAAATCCAGTGGAGAGGTTGATGATCCATTTACTATACTGCACGAACACATGCACACACACAAACACACGCACAAACTTTTAGCGCTATAAAGTGATACCTACAATTATCAAACTTGTAATGTGCGTGGACGTCACTCGTCTCATAGTAGCGAACTTTTCTACGACGTAAGCGTTGAAAAAGGACAAAAGATAGGAAAATGCAAAGTGTCAAACAAATGAAAAACGCGGAACACAATAATCTATGCGAATAATACGTACGGTTTCGGCGTAACCAATTTTTATGAATACCCTCCTTTGCTGTAACTAAGTTAATCCTTATAAAAATCAATTCAATAATAATTATGATGGCTAAATAGCCTAAATTACACTATATTTCACAGAAGAAGACACATCGTTATAAAAAATTGTACAAAGGTACTTACTACTGCATATTTCAAAAGTAGTAAGTTGTGATATGTTACAACCAAAATAAATTATACGTCTCATACAAAAACTCATGCAGAGAAAAAGGTCGGTTACAAAGAAACGTGCCTATTATATGAAAACTGTTTCATTCCAGCGAACATTATGCTTGAAATAAAAAGCCGCGGACGTTCGGTCAAAGGTTGCTTTCGGCAATCGTTTTACCATAAAATTTAATAGAAAAAAGGGGTCACATAATTTGTAACACAATAATAGGGTTACATTATCTAACATTGCCATAATTTGTAGAAGTAAGCTCAATACGCGAGTGGGTCATGATTTGGAAAAGGATGTATTGTATAGATATAAGAAAATCCAGGATCCCTGTCGGGACGGTGGTTAGCCTCCACAACTTATTGTTAGTGGTTTTTGGATAGACGAATGTGTTCGAATTACACACAGAACTTTGATCACTTCGACATGCGCTTGGAACACTACGCACCGTCGACTCAGGCCTAGTCGTTACCGGACGGTCCGACGATAAGCTACCCATTCTTTGTCTTCCGCAAGCCCACGCGTTTACTACCAAAACAAAATTCTCAACTCTAATCCTTTGCTTTTGTTTCTTGCAAATATCACAGAGTCCTCCAAAAGATAGAGATAAATAAAATAATAAACCAGTGCCTAAATAGAAAATACCCGTGAGATCAACTGGAAGCTAACAGTAGCTGATATTCAAAGCCGTGATCCTACAAAACAAAAAGCAGCTTAACCTGGACCATTTTGCTCTGCGTTGGTTGTACTTTATTCTATTGTCACCACCGGCTCTGTGCCCAAATACCGTTTGCTAATACTTTTTGTCTTGGGAAAGAAAAGGGGTTTCATAAATCGCATCTGGATGTATTTTCAGGATTTATGATTTCTATCCTCGTTCTTTGAGTTAAATACTAGGAATAGAAGATTTTTACGTTAGAGATTATACTTACTTATTTCTAGGGTCTCCAATTTTTGAGAATTCCTTACCCGCTTTTATATAGGGAAAAATTCAAAATTTTAATGATATTTCGGAAAGATTGTTCGAAATTAATATTCATTCAGCCATCACCTTATTTCGTCACTAAATCCGGTACGCACCTAGTTCTAGTTGTCAGTAGTTACCAACCATGTAATGGGCAAGTCAGGAAAATAAAACGTCTTTGTGTGAATAAACTTAGTTATTTTTAAGTAACCATCTAACAATAGAAATAGACTACTGGACCGTGGACCACAGAGCATGTATCTCCAGACAATACAAACTGCATCTATACCACAAAGCCGATCAGACAGATGAAGTAGTGTACAGCCGGCAAATTGGATGGTCGATGCCAATCTCGCCTTCATTCCCGTTGGTCTTAACCTTGTTTGGTTGCAACCTGAAATCTGATAGGAACAGCCTTCAAGTGAATTGTTAGAACAAACAAAGCTACTTTAATAACTATGAAAAGTCTTTATTTTGTCTTTGTTGTATAAATAAAACTGTCCTGTAAAAATAATAGTTTATTATAATATGAATCTGCCGTTTTTAGGGCATGTGCTTTGAGTAGGGACATTATCACGTTGAAGGATACTGAGTAAAAATCTAAAAAAAAACACCCCTTTTGTAGCTCTGGATCAAGGTGAAAGTTGCGAAATGCAAATGAGTGAATTTGGGAAATTGGGTGTACGGTTGGTTTTTGTGAATTACGTGAAGGTCAATGATCTTAATATTGTGTTTTTGTAAAGCTAACCTTACATTTTTTAATTTTGTTTAATAATTATACTCCATTTCTTTAGATTTAAAGAAATATCAGTATTAAACCAAATTACAAGCCATGTGCGATTTTTTTGCTCTCAAGTGTATTTCTGTTGCTGATATCATCATCTGCCTAGCCTTTTCCCAACTATATTGGGGTCGGCTTCCAGTCAAGCCGGATTTAGCTGAATCCCAGTATTTTACGAGGAGCGGCTGCCTACCAGACCTCCACAACCCATTAACTGGGGTAACAAGGTACTTCATGCCAAGACTGGAGTCAGATTTACTGGCTTCTGACTATCCGTAACGACTGCCAAAGATCTACAAATGACAGCCGGGACCTACGGCTTAACGTGCTTTCCGAGGCACGGAGGAAACTCGTTATATTAAGATGGTCACCCATCCACAGACCAACCTAGGCAAGCGTTGCTTAAGGCGGGCGCGACGTTAGAATTATCCATACAAACGTAATACCAAAATCATTTGCCGTTTAAGCATATTTACACCATAATATGATGTTATTCGGATTCAGACAATAATTATCTAGGTTCCTACATCGTCTTTTTGTTGAAAAACTTACCCCAAACGAAATTTAAGCGAATTCAAATTTGCACTTTTTTACAGCGAAAATGTCATGTTTTTATTTTGTTTTTTCTATATTATAAACAACAATATTTCAAAATATCTCTCCGTAGGAACACAGATATTATTATCAAGTTATAAATACTTGAAACAATATTGGAAATACATTAATTTTTCATTCATTATTTTTGGTATTACGGAACATCTCCTAAATTTCCAATAATTTGTATTGCTATCACAGCAAGCAACTGTCAGTGTGCTGATGATGACTTTACTCCAGTCAGTGTGTCCAAAAATTGTTTATACTATCTGGATTGATTCCATCAACCTCAAAAACGTATTTTTTTTCGTCTCAACTCGAAATAGCGCGCGGTGTCCGCAGGCCACTTAACCTTGGAGATTGACCTGTGCGGCTGTTATTATTAAGCCACGAGCTCCTCCTGTTCTGTTGCTGATTTGACAACAAATATTAAAAAGAGAAAGTGGGGCTCCTGTACAACAAACGACAGGAAAGTCAGATTTACTTCAGAATAAAATCCTTTTCTCGGGTACACAAGAACAATGTTGTAATTGTATGTATGTACTTGGTAGTTACAATTGCTTAGGACCATTTATACAAAAAGCAATTACCTGAATGCTGGAGTAATGATCCGTGTAAACGAACCATTTAGGTTAGCGACAAAATCGGATTTTAGGTGAAGGCTAGATCTGAAATTTTGCTGTAACCCTTTCTTTTTATTTTCAAATAAGGTTTAATGTGTGTGTACAAACACAGTGGGCAGATTGTGTAGTAAGTATGTATAATAATTTAGTTTTTCACTTTATCTAGAAGAGATGTTTACAAATAATTACGTTCTTAGCGAGCTTTTTAACTCATTTTCTCAGACTGTATCAGTAAACTTACATGCTAGTGCACAAAGTTAGCAATTTCTTATTTGGTTGTCTTCACACTGTGCATATTTATTACAAACATTAGATGCTGTGTAATAGTAGTAATTACATCAATGACAGTCTGATCGTTCTATCAAATTCTTAGCAAACAATAGCCTCTTATATGCGAGCAAACTAAATATCACAAGTTTTCATTACTGAATGTCCCTCCAGTTCAAAGTTAAGATGAAACAATGAAAGTTTTAAACTAATTGGAATATGTTAATTAATTTCATCGAGCTGTGCAATTGCTCTAAATCATAAAACAAAATTACGCTAGCAAACACATATATTAAATGATAAACATCAATAATAATTTAATTAGAATTACCTACAAGCAATTTCAACTGTTTCTAAAACCACAATGTTTAGTTAGAATGCTAATAACTGCAATATATTATTACAACTTGCATTTACATAGTTTGTGGTTTTATGATTGTGTGTTTAAACAGTGAACACAGATGCTACCATTCCACAAAAGCACAAGTACACTATGGAACTGTAATCGAGGCTCTGTAGTAACGTAACCCAATGTCGCAGTAATCCACTCCACCCACTGCTTAGAAAAAACGATTATCTTCTTTGTTTTCGTAAAAATCAACAACAATACACATCTGCAGCTACTTGATCGTTTTATATATATCACGTGACTTTAGCATAAATTGTAAAACTATTTACTATTATACATGTATTCAGTACACGTCCACCCACAGGTAGTGTGAAACTGAGTAAAATATATCGATATAGTCCCATTCGCTATGTCGTGTTCTATTATTTATTACCACCACTGTACATGAAGTTGAAATAAATAAAAAATAATGTATGATTGGAGAAATTGATGTATCAACGCACAGCCAAAATTATTTGGACTAAGCGCGTGAAACAAAGTTTTCTTTTATGACGTAGGCGAGCACTAAAGAAAGAAATTCCCAAAATGGCAGAAAGCTAGTGCTAAAATAATTATGACAAGAAAAATGAAAATATTCTATTAACATTTTGTATCGTTAAAAATTATATTACGTACTTGTAAGCTACTGAACGAATCCAATATAAAGGTATCATTACTTTTGTAGTAGTGGAAAAGTAAATAGAAAAAGGACTGAGAGCCAAATTACATCGTCTGTTAGATGGTTTTTTCACTTCATGATTAATGGTCGCAGCGTTCGTCTTGTTAAAATCCTTTAATCTCAATCATTGACCCTCGTCATTGCTCTGAGCTGTTAAGTTTAATAGGCTAATTTAGACCATCTTTTTTAAAGATTATAAACTTTTAAGTAAGCTCAAATTTACAAGATTGCAAAGAGTTTGTAATATTAATAAAGGTACCTATGTTTTGGTAATGTGCCGAAATTCGGAGGTCCGTGGAGCGATATAAGATAGGCTGAAAACGTAACAGCATATTATAAGTTTTGTAAGAGTTTTTCCTTATCTTTATTATTTCTGAAGCAATAATTATGTTTGGGATTCGCTCTGAAAGTGGTTCCCTTTGAGAGCACCTTCTGATGTTTTCATAAGGATTTCGCAAGTATATTACGTTTTTATTACGTTAATTTAGAATTATTACGTTAGTTTGTCAGGCACCTTAGTAGAAAAAAAAAATGTTTATGTAATGTTGCGTAATATAATTTTACTAAGAGTTAGATGTCCAGCAAACAAGCCACAGTAGTAAGTCCCAAATCAAGTCTCTCCGAGAGGCTTTGGTTGAACGCTTGAATTTGATCTTGCAAGCGGTGTCTGAATGGAGCTATCAATGCCAATTTGGTTTAGTCCATTGCAGTTAAAATCTTGTGTCTTTATTCTATTAAAAGGAGACGATTCCACCCTGCTTTAACTTTCTGAGGGTGACCTAGCCATAAATCGAGGAAAAGGTTCATTCGGCTACCGAAACATCGGTACCGAAAACTGTAACTTTCATCATAAACCAGTTATGGCAGAACATGGAACCTGAATTTACTCCTTTTTTAGACAGTCGTGTAATAAATACTGTATTTCCAAATCAACGCCAAATTGATTAAACTTTAACGGCTGCAATATATTCCCTAGAGTGAATCACATCATTAAACAGTGGTGTTAATAGCCTTGTGGACGTAAATTAACTTTGTGTCGTAATAAAACCACACATTATCAGGATGGAACTGGAAGTAATTAGTTTGCTCTGAATTTGTGGCAATATCACCAGATTTTCGGTAAGCATTCTTTTATCTCTATATTTATCATTGTTAATGCTCTAAACGACAATGAAGGTTTTCTAAAATTATGTTCGCCAGATGGCAGCACTGAGTTGTCAGGTCCAGGCACCTGTCATAAAACTTATGTTTATGACATTACGTCAAACGTTAGACGTCAGTGTCATGTATAGTTAGTTGTATATGCTTTTAAAAATAAAAGACCTCTCGGCTAAGTGGCACCAACTGGTGGTGCGAATTTTCCTGAAAACCTTTATTATACTAGTAAAGGACCGGATTGATTTACTTCCTATCCATTATATAATAAATTTTAATGAAATCAAAAACTAAAGGATTAAAAAGGCTGACACTCGTATACCTACGCATAGAATTGATTCTAGTTCAATGAACTTTGAACTTTGAACATTGGGTTGTTTCAGGTGCCTTTTAGCACAAACAATAATTCAGAACAGCTTACTGTCAGAAGTTTTGCCGATACAATAGATTTGTTTTGTTTGAAGTTTGTCTTACAATTCCCAATAGTACTTACAGAAGAGATTGGAGACAGTTAAAGGGAGGATTAACTTTTTTTTAACTATCACTACCGTTAGCAGCAGCTAGTATTATTATAAAAATGAAAAACCGACCTAATAAAGCCGGTCTTAATCTAATCTATCAATATTCTTTATTTTTTTAACTCGAATTTGTGTTATAAATTCTTTTTTTTTATATATGCCATTACTACCAATATTTAAAAAGATTCTTAGTTAAAAATATCTGTAGTATTTATTTCCAACTAAAACAAGTAGGTACCTAAGCTCCACAGTTTATATAGCTTCAAACATCGACATGACCTGAATGTAAACCACACTTTTTAGTAAAAAAATCAAACACATATTTTGAAACCGATCACTGTGATACACAGTATCTCCCGAGATATAAAGTTATCCATTCTCCTTCCGTCTAAAGGCTTCTCTAGAGATGTTTGCTCGAGATATTAACGTTTCAATACCTTTACATACAATATGCAAACAAAGGTTCTAGAAAACCTGTGTTCAATCAATATCTAGGTAGTCTATATAGGCAAACATTGTAAAGGTTTGATATGGGAGAATCCGATAAACTTAATAGCGAAGTTGTGGTAATACACTAATAGTAGTAACTGAGACCACGAGCTCTTACCGCGATTTGACGATCTAAACTAACCTGATAAAGGGGTTATATAGGGAATATAGCGCCTTTGACAGTTCAGATCTCCATCCCTCTCTTTCGTTCATGCACCACATTTTTTGCCCCAACATGATTTGCATGTGGAGATACAACGCTATAAGGGTGAAACTTTGCTACCATAATTATGGCGCTGGAGGGTGGAGGGGACCTCTTTGAGGAGGCGCTGGAAATACGTCAAGGCGTCCTTACCCTGGTAGCTTGCTGTCCGCACGTGCGCACCTCTGTAACTTTCCAGATCGAGCCTGTACCCGAAAAAAAGCCAGAAAATTTTTACCCAAACACCGGTCATATGGTTCGAAAAACAGCCCAAAACTTCCGTCATATTTACACGTAATGCACCAAACATTTCATTTAAAACCGTTGTTTATAACTTTAAGCCTCGATTTCCACTGTTCTGGGAATTCGTCGAGAACTCGAGATTCAATAAAACACTGTTCAACTCACGTACGTTTGATTTAAGTCTTCCACAATGGGCGCCTTTGTGCACCTGGACATGTGGAAATCCCCTCGGAATATATTTATAAGTGCTATAGAATTTCTGCTGCTTTTCTATTTCAGGAGAAAAACATTTTCAAATACTAAAAGCTGAAAATGGAAGAGAATTCGTTTATTGCGTACCCACATTAACATATCTATGTACTAGATATGCCCTAGACAGTACTGTAGGCACAATGTATTGACGTCATTCGACAGGATGTACCACAATGAACATCCGTCTGGGATTTCAGTGCTAGTATTTCTATACGGACAACAAGGCTATGTTGTGATTAAAGTCTACAATCTTTTTATGAATTACTGGCTGCTTTCTCAAGGCTTCACACATCAATAATTAATTCTCGTTATATAGGAGTTTTCCGACTCTACTATAAAGAACAAAATTCTAAGTACCTACCCAAAAAGAGTTTGGGTAGTTACTTGGAATTTTATTCTGTATAGATCTCGAGATGATAAACAAATTAATGTCTGCAGAGACCGGTAAATATTAATTTGGTACTTTGTCGCCAATATACCTGTTCTGAGTACGGCGGGCTGTCCTGGGGCTGCTGCTGCAGGCGCAGAAAACCTCAAGCGGCGCAAATATAACAACATTATCGGAAGTTATATGTTTGAGCCGTTTGGGGTTGAAACATTAGGGCCGTGGGGTCCGAGTGCTCATCGACTTGTTCGGGATATTAGCAAGCAGCTAGTCGACTCTTCACGTGGCTGGGCTGTTTTTCGGCCAACGAATCAGCATTGCCATCCAACGTGGCAATGCTGCCAGCGTTCTGGGCACTATTCCTATTGACATCGACGTGGATGAGTTTTTTGATGCCCAGTAAATCCCTTTTTTTGTATATACACACATCAAAAGTGTCTAGGGATCAAGCATTTTTATGCGGATTTCTTGAGATTGAGATGTGGCTTTGTAATAAATTTATGATTTTATAAATTTATATGGATCCTTTTTGGTGCATTTCATAATTTGAATCAGGAACTGTGAATCAAATTCGAGTAAAAGATGAAAATCAGCTGTCGATATTTTCCCTATAAAAACATACAACGCATTGAAGACATTATTAGTGCTACTGTTTCCCTACTACTGATTAAAACCAACGTTATTATGGAGCGGCGACGTCATTTAAGCAGGGAAGAAATGCTCAGAGCCGTGGAAATGATAGAAGCTGGTTCCCGGCAACGTACTGTGGCTTTAGCTCTGAATACAAGTCAGAGTGTTATCAGTCGACTTTGGACACGTTACCGAAGCACTGGTACCGTGGCTGAGCGCCATGGAGGACGGTATCGCTGCACCACACGGAGACAAGACCGATATATTCAAATCTTAACTCGAAGAGCTCCAACAATAACCGCCATGATGTTAGCCGTGAGGCTTCATCACTCTTCAGGGAACTTAATTAGCGACCAAACAGTCAGAAACCGCTTGCATGAAGTGAACCTTCATTCCCGAAGACCGCTACGGGTACCACCTATAGCAATGCACAATCGTAGGATTCGATATCAATGGGCTCTTGAACACAGAAATTGGGCAGAAGAACAATGGCGTTTCGTGTGCTTTTCTGATGAGTCTCGTTTTGGTATGAGACCGGATACAAGACGTATACGACACTGGAGAACCCCTGGACGCCAACAGCGATTAAAATCCTTCCAGGAAGTCCATCCTTATAGTGGTGGAACCATCATGGTATGGGCGGGTATTTGGATTGGCGGAAGAACTGAGTTGATTTGGATCAGAGGCAACCTCAACGCTCAAATTTATGCTGAGACGATTGTATCAGACGTCATCGTTCCTCTACAAGTGCAAATCGGTCCCTTATTTCAGTTAATGCATGATAATGCACGACCGCACACCGCAAGAGTTGTAAGACAGACTGTCGCCGCAGCTAACATCAATGTCCTGCCCTGGCCTGCTCAGTCGCCAGACTTGAACCCGATTGAGCATGCATGGGATATGCTACAGAGAAGAGCTCTGCCGAATATGGAGGGTATCCAGTCGCAAGAAGACCTTTTTTTGTTGTTGCAACGAACATGGGCGGCCATTCCACAGCGTGATTTGGATGAACTCATTTTGAGTATGCCAAACCGATGTTCTTGTGTTGTTAGTGTTCGCGGTAGAAACACGGATTATTAATTGTTTAAGTTACCCAATAAAATTTTAAAGAAAACTGTTATTTCAGTCTTTTTTTCGAACTTTAATGTTAGTGGTTCAAATGTCAAAAATCCCTTTATTAGGAAAATGGCAAATTTCTTTATTAATGCAAAGGTGACTTGGTTTATCGTTACTGTGACAAACGAAAACACTTTATTTGATGAATCCTTAAAGAAAATTTTAATTAATATCAATCAGGAGAAAAGTTATTGCAAAAATATATGTTGATCCCTAGACACTTTTGATGTGTGTATATAGGTTTGTAAATACTTTTATCTTTAGTTTGTATATATATCTATTAAGTCATTTATTAGTTTAATATGTAAATATATTTGACATCCTAATTCAGCTGCTTTACAATTGGAACTGTACCTACTCTAGTTTCCCCACCAACTGTGTTCCCACGTTGTCGTCGTGGTGGGGCTTGCGTGTCTCTATGATCTTGAGGGCTATGCCGGTAGAGCTACTCATGCCGGAAGGCCTCAAGTGAGAGACCAGACCAAGAGGAACACACTCAGAGCGGAGTCCAGTCGGACCGCCAGGGAAGGCGCGCTGTCTGGCAGGCATCGCCACCAACAGCTGCTGGTGCTGTCAGTCAGCGATATCGGAGAGTGGGTTCGCCTCTGGTACGTGTCTGCGTACCAGACATGACCAAGATGGCGAACGTGTTTATTGGGGACCCCACCCCATTATAAAAAAAAGGGGGAAAAATAACAAAATGGACGCGACTCTAAAGAATTTTTTACCCCAGGAGGGTACCGACTGTCATGCAGTCGGAGAATCCCTCACCAAGCAGAGCTTGGTCTGCCCCTCGTATTCTGGGGGGGGCAAAGAGCGCGTCAGGTCCCCTAGGGATCTGCTACCGTCCTCTGTGGACGTATTGAGCCAGGGTGGCTCACTCACCGGTGACGTGGAGTCCCTGGGACCAGTTCCCAGCACATCCGCGGCGCCGGTTTGCACTGAACAGGTCGGCAGGAGTGCTGGCCTGAGGGAGGTGAGTGGAGACACGGAGTCGGACTCTGACGCCGCGGCTTCAATCACCTCACAAAGAATGGAGGTGGAGGACACACCGTCCAGGAGGAACGAGTTCCTCCTGAAGCGTCCCAAGTCGATAGCCGATAAGGCATCGTCTTCTGACGAAGCGTCAGCCCGCAAAATCTCCACCGCTGGGCGGGGATTGGGCCGCAAGACAGGAAAGGGGAGGGGGCTCACTGCCCAGGAAGCCACCCAGCGACACCAGGAAATTGCCAGGGAGGGGCGCCACCCCGGGGCAACCAATGAGCAGCCCGGCCTCACAGCGCCGGAGCCGTCTGGCAGCGAGCCAGATGGCATAGAGGAGGCAATAGCCAGATTCTCCGAGGTGGTGGCAGACGCCTTAACAAGCGTCTGCAATAAGAGGTCGAAGTCCTCCAAGGGGAAGACTAAACTTGAGGCTGAGACTTCAATTGCCAAAGCATTGGAGACCCTCGTGGATTCCCTGAAGACGTCCCTCAACGGGAAGATTGAGGGCCACGAGGAGGACCTAGTTGGTCTCCGAGCGGCTGACTCCGAGGCGGCAACCAAAGGAGGATGCAAGCACGGACAAAGCCAGCCTCAGCTCCCGCCCCAGCCGGAGAGTGAGGTGACCCTGCTGCGGCAAGAGCTAGCTGCCTTCCGGCAGCAGCAGCAGCAACAGCAGCAACAATTTCAGCGGACGGTACAGCAGCAGCTTTCCGTCCTGGAGGGAATTGTGTTGCGCCCCCCGCTAACGGCCTCTGGTCAGCGGAGGGTGGCATCGTATGCCTCTACCGCCGCGGCTACGTCTGCTACTTCCAGAGCTGGTCTGCTAGGGCAAGCTGGGCGTGGAGCCGTGGCGCCGGCGCCTGAGGGGCCGGCCCCGGCGGCGAAGCAGCGGCAGGGGAAGACAGCCCCTGCCCCTCCCACAAAGGGCAAAGCGGCGTCTGCTGCGAAGGGCAAAGTGGCACCTGCCGCGGTGGTAGTTAGGCAGTCCCTGCCGCCTCTCCCGCCAACAGAATCTTTGGCCGACACGGATTGGACAGTTGTTGGGGCCAAGAAAAAGGCGGGCAAGGTGGCTAGGGCCGCCAAAAAACGGCCACAGAGGCCAGGCTTTGCGCCCCGGAGGCATCGGCTGTAGTGATCACACTGCAGCCGGATGCGGAGAAAAGGGGCGTGACCTGGAAAAAGGTCATCGGGGAGGCGAAGCGGGCGGTGGACCTCGCAAAGCTCGGAGTCCCTGGGGGCTTCCGAATGCGGCTCACCGCGACCGGAGCCCGTATGTTGGAGGTCCCCGGGGCAAACAGTGGCCCCACTGCGGACGCCCTGGCTGACGTTATCAGGGCGTCCCTAGATGCTGAGGAGGCCCGAGTATCCAGGCCCACTAAGTGCATTGACATGCGCATCATGGGCCTGGATGACTCCGTGACGGAGGAAGAGGTTGTGGCCGCTGTCGTCGGGGCGGGTGGGTGTCTTACCGACCAAGTCCGGACGGGCACCATCCGTGCTGACGGCACGGGCATGCGAGCCGTTACGGTAAGCTGTCCCGTAACGGCGGCCAAGGCCATCACAAGGGAGGGCCGACGGCTTCTGGTGGGCTGGGTCTCCGCACAGGTAAAACTGCTGGAGCCCAGACCTCTGCGGTGCTACCGCTGCCACGTGGGGCATCACGTTGGGGCTTTCTGCAAAGCAGAGGTGGATCGCAGTGACCGCTGCTTTCAGTGTGGTCAGGCTGGTCACCAGGCTGCCGCTTGCAGCGCTGCACCGCACTGTTATGCGTGTGCGGCGGCGAACAAGTCGGCAGATCACCGGGCTGGGAGCAGGTCCTGCGACCCCCCCGCCAAGGCCAAGGGTAAGGTCCGGAAGGGCCCTCATCCCACCGCAGACTCAGCCACCGCTGCTGCCGCCATCGCCACGGCAGCCGCTGTGGCAGAGCCCTCAAGGGGGGCTCGGGAGGAGACCGTAATGGATTGCCAATAACGGCCCCACTACGTCTCCTCCAGGCGAACATCAACCACTGCGCCCCTGCTCAGGATCTGTTGCTCCAGAGCATGGCGCAGTGGTCGATCAATATCGCCGTGGTCTCCGAGCCGTACTTTGTCCTGCCCAGGGAAGACTGGGTCCAGGACCTGAGCGGCTCGGTGACCCTAATTTCGTCGGCCGCCGCCGGTACCCCCGCCTCTCGAGGCCGTCACGAGAAGGCGGGGCTGCGTGGCAGCACGGGTCGGGGACATTGCAGTGGTAGGCGTCTACCTGTCCCCGAACCGAACTCTCGCCGATCTCCACAACTCCCTCATGGAGCTGAATGCCGTCGTCGCTGGGTTTGGATCCCTCCCCGTGGTCGTTTGCGGGGACTTCAATGCCTGGAATCTGGCTTGGGGTTCCCGGCTCACGAACCAACGGGGTCGGATGGTGGAGGACTGGGCTCTGGAGACAGGCCTGGTCGTCCTCAACCGGGGTTCTGTCCCCACGTGCGTGCGGATGCGGGGAGAGTCGGTGGTGGACATTTCGTTCGCCAGCCCCGCTCTGTCGCCGCGTGTCGTCGACTGGCGCGTAATGGAGGGGGTGGAGACGTATTCCGACCACCGGTACATCCGGTTTGACGTCTCCGCCCGGACCTCGACCGCGCCGGTCAGGGAGCAGACCCCGTGTGGTCCGCGGTGGGCGCTGAGGCAGATGGACCGGGACGCCTTCCTGGAAGCCGCGAGGGTACAGGCCTGGGTGCAAGCACCGGACAGGCCTGCCGACATCGACCTCGAAGCAGAGTGGTTCCAGGAGGCAATGTCGCAAATTTGCGACGAGGCGATGCCCCGAGTCCATCCAGGACGTGCTCGGCGCCAGGTGTACTGGTGGTCGCCGGAGATTGAGGCTCTGCGCGAAGCGTGCAACGCCGCGCGGCGCCGGTACACCAGGTACCGCAGGCGCCGCATCCGTCCGCCGGATGCGGAGGCCAGAGAGGCGGAGCTGTACAAGGGGTACAGAGCGGCAAGGCGCACTGATATGTACTTATGCAATTGGATTAATGAAACACAGCGATCCCGGTAAAGATTGGTTTATTACTGAATTGTCCCGGCCGGCGCGGCGCGGCGTGTGCGCGGGCGGCGCGCGGGCGGGTGGGGGGCGCGCCCCGAACAACGCGGGAACGCATACACATCATTCCTCCCCACTTAGTTTTGAACACCTGATGACAATTATAATATTTACTTAAATCTAATAACTTATACATCAAGAACTTACAGAGTTTAAAACAATAACTAAATCTATTATTCTTACAACTTACATAATTAAACAAATAGCTTAGCTCAGAAACAGTTAAAAGTATTTTTTGTAATCGACCACCTTCCTAGGACGCTTCTGGCGTGAGGATGTGGGTGATGGCTCTGGTGGTACGTCAACATTGAACTCCCCTGTAGTTTGAGACTGATTACCCCCGATATCCAGCGTCTCGGTTTGTGCCGCCGGTAGCGGTGATGCAATTGTACCATCAGCTGCCCTTCCCTCATTCTCCATAGCCTCACAATCATGCCCTACCTCCTCCTGACCATTTTCCATGTCTGTTGCTACTGGCACATTATCAGTGACACTTACGGCTGAACTAATATTATTGGGAACATTCAGCGGTTGTTCCTGGTGCGGGGAGGTAACAGTATTAGTGGGCTCAGTGCTGCCGGTATACTTCCATAGCTGATCTACATGTCGTATACAGTCAACATCTAAGTCGCTTATATATATTCTGTACATTTTTATGCCTATTCTTTCTTTTATTATGCCTAACTGCCAAGTTTCTTTACGTGCGCTATACCATCGGGTCCAAACGACATCGCCAATCGTAAATTCTCTTTTCGATTTCGTGAGTGCTTCAACATAAGTAGGTGCTCTAGAAGGAACAACTAAATCTAGCCGAGAACGTAAATTCCTGCCAAACATTAGCTTAGATGGCGTTTCCCCGGTGGTACAGTGCACTGTATTCCTATAATTAAACAAATAACCAAGTAACAATTCATTTACTTTATATAACGGCAGGTTATCGTTCAGAATACATTTTAGCATTCTTTTACAGGTTCTCACAGAATTTTCGGCTTGTCCATTGCTGGGCGGATGATAAATAGGTGATGTCATATATTTTATACCATTTGAGGAACAAAAATTCTTAAACTCCTCCGAATTTATCTTCACATCATTATCTGATACTAACACATTAGGTATACCAAAGGTTGAAAATACTTGTTTAAGTTTAGCAATCAAGGCTTTCGTAGAAGTTCCGTCATTCATATGCAGACACTCTACCCATTTACTGTAGGAATCTATAACCACAAGATATACCCTCTGCCCCACGGTCATATAATCTATGTGCACGCGCTGCCAGGGGCCGCGGGCGGCGGGCCACGGCGACGGCGGCTCGCGCGGAGGCGCTGCGCGCACACTCGCGCACGTCTTACAAGACCCTATCCAACGTTCGATGTCATTATCTACGCCCGGCCACCACATCCTACTCCGTGCGTTGCTTTTTGTTTTAATTATGCCTAAATGTGTATCATGCAATTCTCGTAACATTTTATTTCTTAGTAAATACGGAATTACTATTTTATGTCCCCTAAAGAGGCAATCATTTTCGTACTGTAAATCCGACTTGCACTGGAAGTATGGATGAATCGATTTACAGTTTATTTTTCGTGGCCAACCCTTGTGCATATACTTACGGACAGTCTGGATAACTTTATCGTTCTGTGTAGCTTGCATTATGTCGCGAATCGTAGTAGCTGGTGACGCTGCGTCTAGGAACTTGAGCGCGTAGACAGTATCATTGCTGTCGTCCACCGACTCGTTTGTGCATTTAATAGGAGCGCGCGAGAAATAATCGGCCACTAAATTATTGTTGCCGGTAACATAACGAACTACAAAATTATAAGCAGATAGCGTAATAGCATATCTCTGTAAACGCAAGGCTGTGGTTACCGGTATACCTGTCTTTGAGTTAAAAATAGACACCAATGGCCGATGATCTGTTTCTAAAATGAAGGGATCGCTGCGACCGTACAAGTATTGATGAAACCTTTTTACCCCAAACATTATAGCGGTCGCCTCCTTCTGAATCTGACTATAATTGCGTTCGCTAGCGGTCAGGGAACGCGACGCATAAGCGAGCGGGCGCCTCTGCGCATCGTCGTCCCCCTCCCCGCGCTGCGACAGCACCGCGCCGAGACCGTCCGGTCCCGCGTCCACCGTGAGCACCAGCTGCGCCGACGGCTCGAAATGCGCCAGCACGCGTTCCGATGCTAGTTCTCGGCGTACTGCCACCATAGCCTGCCGTTGCCTGTCACCCCATTCCCAGGCCGCATTGCTTCGTAGTAATTCGTGGAGGGGACTTAGCAATGACGAAGCATTAGGAATAAAATTCCTATAATAATTTACGACGCCTAAGAATCTTTTTACTTCGGTGACATTAGTTGGCTCGGGGGCGCTTAATATTGCCTTGACTTTATCCGGGCTAGTTGTTAGTCCCGCATTACTTATCACGTAACCTAAGTAAACAACGCTTTGTTTAAAAAAAATACACTTGTCTTTTTGAAGACGTAGACCGGCATTACTTAATCTACCTAACACTTCCGTTAACCTTTTAATATGTGTTATTCTGTCAGGTCCTGTAACACATATGTCATCCAGCCAGACACTAACGCCGTCTATACCTGATAATAACGTTTCCATCGACTTTTGAAAGATAGCGGGAGCGTTGGCAAGGCCGTAAACTAAACGCGTATATTTGAACAGACCTTTATGTGTATTTATGGCCGTAAGATTCTGTGATGATTCATCTAGTAGGAATTGATTGTATGCGTTTTTTAGATCAATTTTACTATACAACTGACCTCCTCCAATCTTAGCAAAAACCTCTTCAATTCTGGGCAGCGGATATTTTTCTATTACCAGGTCTTTATTTAGGGTTACTGAGAAGTCTCCGGCTATTCTAACTTGATTATTTTCCTTCAACACCGGCACTATTGGGGTGGCATACTCTGCGTGATTTATCGAGACTAAAATACCTAATCCTACTAATCTATCTAATTCTTGTTCGACTTTATCCCTTAGGGCAAAGGGTACAGTTCTGGGCTTAAAAAACTTGGGAACAGAGTTTTCTTTTAGTTTTAAGCTTACTTTAAATTTGTTAAAAGAACCTAACTCATCTCGCCACAGGTCCGGATATTTATTTACCAAATCCTGTACATCGTTATCGCTACTTATTAATGAGTTAATGTTAGTTGTGATAACTAAATTAAAGGCGGACATGAAATCCCTACCCAGCAATGGCGGGCCACCGTTCTTAATTACGAATACTTTAATGTTGTTTTGTAAATGGTTGAAAGTTGCTCTAGCGGTGAAATAGCCCAGTGGAGAAATTTTATGTCCGTTATATAAGCACATTTTTACTTTGCAATTTTGTAACTGATAATTCGGGAACTTTTTTTTATATAACTGATCGGAAATAACCGTGCTACCTGATCCTGAATCAAGTTCCATTTTAATGGGTTGATCACCCAGAACTAGCTCAATCTGAATAGGCTTATCCGCCACGTACCTTATGTTGAAGTTCTGGCACTCGTCACAGTCCTGGTCTTGGGGCTGATCATCCCCACCCCCTTTACTAGAGTCCACATAGTCCGCATGGTAAACACGTTTTGCACCCTTTTTATTACCGCACACTTTTTTTAAATGCCCTTTTACCCCGCACTTCTGACACTTGTAACTTTTATACCGGCACATAGTAGCACTGTGATTTTTCATACCGCAGACCTCACAGAGCTCCATATCGCCACGAGCCGCTGCACCCGCGCCGCCGCCGCCGCCGCCGCCGGCGCCACGTGTTCGGCTCGCTTGTCCTTGAAACTTTGCACGAAATACTGGTTCCTCCTTAATTGATAAAGGTTCTGAACTGCTTATAAGGGCCTTTGCCTCTTTGGCATACGCCGCCTGCTCCGCCATTTCGATAGCCCGTGACAACGTAAGCGTCGACGGGTTTTGCTCGAAGAGTTTTTCGCGTTCTGGTCCTGCACTCAAGCCTAGGACGAAACGATCTCGTAGGTTCGTTTCGAGAGCGGTGCCAAAGTCGCAATAGGTTGCTAAACCTCTTAATCGCGCCGCCCATTCTCCAACGGTTTCGCTTGATTCTCTGCTGGCGCCAAAAAACTTCGCCTTGTCCACAAATGTGCACTTCCTCGGCTTGAAATGGTCGTCGAGTAATTTTACCAAATCTTTGAAGCTCAATGTTCCTAACTCGTCTGGGAAAGCAAGGTTGAGCAACAGCCGGTACGTTTCTTCTGTGAGATGGCACAATAATATTCCACTTTTGTTTTTTTCATCGATGTTGTTTATTTTTAAAAACTGTGTTAATTTTCCTTTATATATTTGCCACTCGTTGTTTCTGTGGTCAAAAGTAGACAGGGTTCCTAGGAAATTCATCCTCGTCGCCAATGATATGTACTTATGCAATTGGATTAATGAAACACAGCGATCCCGGTAAAGATTGGTTTATTACTGAATTGTCCCGGCCGGCGCGGCGCGGCGTGCGCGCGGGCGGCGCGCGGGCGGGTGGGGGGCGCGCCCCGAACAACGCGGGAACGCATACACATCACGCACCCTCCGAACGGAAATAAAGCGGGCCAAGTTGGAGGCCCGCAATGTGTGGCTGGAGATTCTGAACAGGGACCCATGGGGACGCCCTTACCAGACCGCCTCGTCGGGCATCTATCACGGGTGGGGCCGGATCTTGCTGACGGCCAGTTCGGCTTTCGCAGGGGGCGCTCCACCGTGGACGCCATCATGCGCGTGAGAGCCCTCACGACGGGGGATGCGGTGACTCGGGGCAGGGTTGTCTTGGCGGTGTCTTTGGACATCGCCAATGCCTTCAACTCCCTGCCCTGGAGTAGCATCGAGGCGGCACTTCGGTACCATGAGGTGCCCGCCTACCTCCGTCGTGTGATCGAGGCCTACCTGTCGGATAGGTTCATCATCTATCCCGGTCACCAGGGAGAGTGGAGACGGCGAGAGATGTCGTGCGGTGTTCCGCAGGGATCGGTACTAGGACCGCCCCTGTGGAACATCGGATACGACTACGTGCTGCGCGGCGACCTCCCCGACGGGGTCAGCGTGGTCTGCTACGCAGACGACACGCTGGTCCTGGCGCGGGGAGAGTCGTACCAGGCGGCGGCCGAAACAGCGACACGCGGGGTTGCGACAGTCGTGGAGAGGATCCAGCAACTGGGACTCAAGGTGGCATTGCACAAGTCCGAGGCTATGTGCTTTCATGGCCTTCGGACCGCGCCACCACCGGGTTCCCAAATAACGGTAGGGGGGGTTCACATCGGCGTCGGGTCGACGATGAAGTACCTGGGACTCGTCCTCGACAGCTGGTGGACTTTCGAGGAGCATTTCCGACATTTGGCCCCCAAACTGGACAGGACTAGTGCCGCTCTGAAGCGGCTCCTGCCCAACCTAGGGGGTCCAGACGCCCCCTGCCGGAGGCTCTACGCGGGGATCGTTCGGTCCATGGCCCTTTACGGGGCGCCAGTTTGGGCGCCATCGCTAGGTAAGCGACCAGCGGCCAAACTGAACGCTTGCCAGAGGGTCATGGCCATCCGGATGGTGCGGGGATACCGCACGATCTCCCGCGAAGCGGCGAGCCTCCTTGCTGGCCTGCCACCGTGGGATTTGGAGGCAACAGTCCTTGCACGCATGCACGATTTGCGCGTGGAGATGCAACGCCGGGGCGAAACTCCGCTGCCACGACAAGTCGCGGTATGGCGGACAGAGTTCCGGCGGGATCTCAGGGTGGCATGGCGACTGCGACTGTCGCAACCCAGTGCTGGGCATGCCGTCATTGCGGCGGTAAGTCCCCTCTTTGAGGAGTGGTTGGAAAGAGGTCACGGCGTCCTCTCGTTCCGTATGACGCAGGTCCTCACCGGACACGGTAAGTTCGGGAGGTTCCTGCATCGGATCAAGGAGGAAAGGACGCCCGGGTGTCGCCACTGTGTGGACCGCCCGGAGGACACGGTGGAGCACACGGTAGAGGTGTGCCCCGCTTGGGCGGAGCACCGCCGTGTCCTTGTGGAGGCTATCGGCGGCGGTGACCTCTCGCGCCGGGCCCTGGTAGAGGCCATGGTCCGGAGCGAGGAGGGGTGGCACGCAGTCGCCTCCTTCTGCGAAGCAGTAATGTTAGCGAAGGAGGCTGCCGACCGCGTGAGGCAACGGAACTCACGCCGCCGCCGCCGAGATCCCGATCCCGATTTCCGACCACCGTAGGCGCGGGCTCGCGGATAGCGAGCGCTGGGTAGCTCGCCGTCCGGCAGTCTGGTAATAATCTGGACCGAGCCTAGTCGTCGACGGCGCGTTCTGTTCCACGCGCGCCTCAAGGAGATGTCAGCAAACTGTAGGGGCCCGGTAGGGCCGAAGCCTCTAGGGAACACGGTATCCGAAAGGTTGTCACCGTGTCCCCCAGATCGATGGTAACGAAGGAACGGGGTAGGGGTTTAGTCAGTAAGAGTCTGACACGCCCTCCCGCTCCGCCCAAGAGTGGGAGAAGTCATTCTGATGATTCCCCTACCGGAAAAAAAAAAAAAAAAACCTACTCTAGTTTCGGACCTTTTATAAGTAAGTTCCAAACTAAACCTATGTATGTATCATAAATTACACTCAGACACAGAAAAAAATCTTGAAACTAAAACCAATATTCATAACTTGGTTTCCACACGTAAGTTTCTAATTGTATGCTGAACATTGCCACATCAACCGTGGTTCCTCAGTTCTTGGGAATACTTGTGGACAACGAATGCTGCAGAATTATTAACATTTTGGTCGGAGCTACCCTCAAGTGTTCTCTTGCTCTTAATGGTGTCTCGGTTATCATGAGTAACACCGAATATATTAGGCAAGAGGACGCTGAGCGGTTTGGTTTAGTTATACATTGAATATATTAGTGTTCTGCCTGAGTTAGTGGTGCAGGTAAGTATAGTGCCTTGAGATAGGAATTTGTGGTGTTAGTACCCGTTAACATTAGAGTGTGACCTCACTCATTTTATACGTAAATGGAATTTTGATTATGTTTTATCAGATCTGAAAGCACGAGAAGTTATTCTGATGATAATTTTTTTTCCTCCTTGAAAAAAAAACCATCAGATGAAATAGTGGTCAAATGCGAGGATATGCATAATAAAAAAAACCTTATGTCATAAAAACTTAATTGTATGATACAAATTTTCAGCGTTCAGTTTCATTTTGACAAAAAACTCTTTTAAAAATCATAACTGAAATATACAACCGTCCTCTCACTGTTCATTCATCGTAATTAATCAAAGCATCAACAGATCAATGAAGACCTTATTCAGCACGGATAGAGTTCAAACTTCAATGGAATGCCTCCATAAATGATGATTCCATAAATCAAGTGAAAATTAAATGTCTGGTGTGACAGATGTGTCACGCAGTCACCGTGACTCCAAAACTTAGCTAATATCAGACCGATTTATGATATTAGACGAGGTAACAGACCTCATAAAGTTTGGAGGCCCAAATACATAAGGAGCAGGGTTAGATGTGCTACAGACCTACATAATTATTATTTCTATGTGTTTCAGTCGATTTAATGTTGCAGAGTATTGAAGAGAAGCTGCTGCGTGTGGTTTGGCTGTCATAATGAGTGATAGTAGAAAATTATCCCAAGGAGACTTACTTCAGGGATAACAAGGTATGTCCTATTCTAGGACATGCGCTAAGTTACATCAAAAATTTGTCCAGTCGTTCGAGTGTGAAGAAGTAACAAACATACATAGGTACACTTAAAAACTTTCGTCGTTGGTATTTATCAGGGTTATTATCTGAAAAGTAGTTTACGGTAAACATAAATCCATAATCAGGATAAAAATAAATAAAAATATACAACTTTTAAAAAGAGAGTGAGAAGTGCAATAGGGCAGGTCACCCGGCAAGTCGGGAGAATGGCTGCTTAAGCGAGTTGTTGACCTAATAGTGTCCAAGGTCAAACCGAGAAGCTTGGCAGAAAGGAAAGGCATGGAAAACCTGTTGAAAAAACCTAATGAAATTTAATTTGAAACTGTTTAGTTAGCAATTAACAGTTTCCTGAATAGATTATGATTTGTGGATTACTCGGATAACAGTGCTTAGTTAAATTGATTCAATGACTAATTCAATTGATTCTATTCTATTCTATTCTATAATTCAACAACAAGTAGAACGATCAACAATGAACCGATGATTATCCAAATTAATGGAATTGGACTAAGCTGCGGATATGCGGGATGTATTAGCTACTAAATGTGTAGCTACTAGATGGCTAGATATTAAGAAATTATAGCTGCTACTACAGTTAAACTACACAGCTGCAACTACCCACATAATAGTAGACCATTTAACATACCTACTCTATCTTTTTATCGTATGGGCTATTTCAAGATATTGTCCACCGGTGTGCCAATATTTATCCTTTTTTTAGCAGTTTCAGCTTAGCGGAGTAACGTTACAATCACACTGGTCTAACTTTAACTAAATGTTTGACAGTAAAATCCCTGTTTCATCTCTTGAGGAATTTTGAAAAACTCTCTCTTGGAGTTCGCTTATGACATATTAAAACTAAATGAGCATTTCACGGTTCTACACCCGGTAGTTTCGGCTGTGCAGTGTACGTTGATATGTGAGCCAGTTTCTCTTTTTATATATACAGATAGGCTTGCTCGTGACCGCAACCTCACCTGATTTTAAACAAAGCTGTGGTACTTGTACTTTTCTTTTTTACATCTTCAAGACATCATAAATAGTAATGAGTTGGATTGTTCCAAAACGGTTCATCATCAACATTTATTTTGTAAGAGAACCGTATTTGTCTACACGTTATTTTGTAGTTCAGCAAGTTATTTTATTTTCATTTGTAAGATGGCCAGACAAATAATAATTCAAAGACTTATCTAGATTGTGAATCTTGGAAAGGATTCATGAACTTTCCAAAACGTTGTCCTTTGCCCTTAAATCAACAAAAGAGTAAGAATCAATGTTTTGTACCGAATCTATCAGCCAAGTTTTTTAAAAGGTACTTTACTATAAAATTTAATAAAAGAATTTTCTTCTATCATCATCTACTCAGGCCTATTTTCCACGACCGGCTAGCTTCATAGACGTATATTCGTCATTATACGTTTAATGTATGCCTGCGTGAAGCTTGCATACAAAACTATGAAACTGTGTCGACGAAGATGACAGTGTCGTGTCGTGCTGTCGGAGTAATGACGGTGTAACGTCGATAGAGTACACCAAGCGTATAATGACGAAAATGAGTCTATGACAAATACACGTCCGTGGTAAAAAGGCCTAAGAAACTGGTCTTTTGATAATGCAAAATTGCTCCATTTAAGAAAATAGGTACTAATTGGCTGTTTCGTGAGGTTGTAAATCTTAATCTATGTAGGTATGTAAGAGGTATCTTAAACATCAGATTTCATAATTATAAAATTACAAGTTGGATTCAAAAATAATGGGAACAACTCTCAGTTTTCATGTTTCCGGAACAACCAATAACTTTGCATCAAAATAATTTTACAATAAATATTTAAGCTGTAAAATTTGTGCGATGTTCTGAACCGCCATTTATAGCTCTCCGTAGAAACTCAAACACAAAGACACTTAAACTGAAACAACTCTAAGTCGCAGTCGCATGATTAAATCCAGAAAAATCATGGCATTAATTATGTTCAAACTGACTCACTATATTGTTAAACCTTGATTTAAATAATAAGAAATAAGAATAGTTGACAAAAGCATACGAACTCGATTTAATCAGTATTACAATCCGGTCACATTAATTTGACACATCTCTACTCAGTCCACTAGAATAGACGACTATGGACTTGTTTTAATGATACCAAGCTTTAATTCATTTTGAAAGCACACAAAAATTAATCAACCAACAACTCTAGAATTATTTAACTCAAAACACAGTACACATCTTCCTTCCTACTTGTAAATATTACACCAACAGATTATTTTTTATATCGGACCTGGAAAAATAACTTCCGCGTTTCTGTGGCACCGCTGAGAGCCATTTAAGGAAAAAGCTCCTAAAAAGTTCGCTTAACCTAATACAGTTTATGATACGTTGGACACCGAAGAGATACGATAACACTCTTATGAATTTTGTGTAATGTATTGTGAGAAACTTTTATTTTCTGGGTGAGATGAAATTTGTTGTGCTATATAGTAATAATATAATAAAAATACGGACATAGATATAATGGAAACCTGTTCAAAATAATAATTTAAACACACTAGCTTTTACCCGCGGCTTCGCTCCCGTCAAATGACTACCCTACATATCCTACGCTACCCTACCCTACCTTCCCTACCTACCCTACACTACCCTACCCTACCTTCCCTACACTACCCTACCTACCCTACACTACCCTACCTACCCTACACTACACTACCCTACATTACACTACACTACACTACCCTACACTACCCTTCACTACCCTACACTACCCTACCTACCCTACACTACACTACCCTACATTACACTACACTACACTACCCTACACTACCCTTCACTACCCTACACTACCCTACACTACCCTACGCTACCCTACCTACCCTACTTCACCTAACTTTTTTTTTTTGGATTTTTCTCTCCGTAAGAACCATCATTGAACTTCAAGGAACATTTTAAAAAAAGAATCAGCCAAATCGGTCAAGCCGTTTTCATGTGATGTCGTGACAACGAAAAACGGGTTTCATTTTTATATATATAGACTAGCTTTTACCCGCGGCTTCGCTCCCGTCAAATGACTACCCTACATATCCTACGCTACCCTACCCTACCTTCCCTACCTACCCTACACTACGCTACACTACCCTACACTACCCTATACTACCCTACACTAACCTACACTACCCTACAATACCCTACACTACCCTACACTACCATACACTACCCTACCTACCCTACACTACACTACCCTATACACTACCCTATACTACCCTACACTACCCTACACTACCCTACACTACCCTATACTACCCTACACTACCCTACACTACCCAATACTACCCTACACTACCCTACACTACCCTACACTACCCTACACTACCCTACACTACCCTACACTACCATACACTACCCTACCTACCCTACACTACACTACCCTACACTACACTACCCTATACTACCCTACACTACCCTACACTACCCAATACTACCCTACACTACCCTACCTACCCTACTTTACCTAACTTTTTTTTTTGAATTTTTCTCTCCTTAAGAACCATCATTGAACTTCAAGGAACATTTTAAAAAAAGAATCAGCCAAATCGGTCAAGCCGTTTTCATGTGATGTCGTGACAACGGAAAACGGGTTTCATTTTTATATATAAGAAGATATAGATTAACATTTTATCCAGGGAGTGTATTATATTCCCTCGGGACAATTTCCTACTTTCTGGAGGATGAAGCCGCTGCGCTGGATGTAACTAGTCCATTCATAATTAAGCAAATTTAATTAACAGGTATTTTCCAGAGCCCAGTCATTGGCCAATTAGTTACTCGTTCTGTTAATGAAATGAGCCGGAACATGGTAGGTAATGGCGTAAATTCCATTGAGACGATTTTCACGGATCACTACCGTTGAAAAACGAGCGCATGCCATAACAATAAAGATTTTAAACCAGTCGAGAATTATGACCACACACTACCTCATATTGCAGCTAGATGAGAATTAATGCAATTTTTATGGTTTAAAAGAATGAAATCACGTAAGTATCAGAGTTTATTATCTAGGAACTTTCTGGAATAAAATAGTTTTACGAGTATTCGAATCACAAAAAAAAACATTACGGTTGATTTTTAATAAATCCTGGCTGGTGAGTATGTGATATTTTCCCGCAACTTATTCTACCTAATCTCGACATTAGATTCTCGTCTACCATAAAAAATTATAACATTATGGAAATGCTTGAATTTTGTCTTAAAATTACCATTAGGCTTTCAACCTATCTACCTGAGGAAAATAACTATTTCTAAAAGCTAAGCTAAAAATAATTACAGGCGCGATTACGCAAGCTTCACCTTCCTCAGAATATTTGAGGCTCAGTTAACATATCTGAGTAAACATTAATGAAGATGAAATCTTGCGGTTTAATTTTATCAGAAACTGCTACCGCTATTCTACATAATGTTAGTGGAGCTTCTGTGGAACAAGCTCTCACTAGTTTAATTTCCTCATGTACTGAGTAAAAATAGCTCGTGGCTAGATAATAACAGCCGCACAGGTCGATCTTCAAGGTTAAGCAACGCTTGCCTAGGTTGGTCTGTGGATGGGTGACCATCTTAACATAACGAGTTTCCTCCGTGCCTCGGAAAGCACGCTAAGCCGTTGGTCCCGGCTGTCATTTGTAGATCTTTGACAGTCGTTACGGATAGTCAGAAGCCAGTAAATCTGACTCCAGTCTTGCCATGAAGTACCTTGTTACCCCAGTTAATGGGTTGTGGAGGTCTTGTAGGCAGCCGCTCCTCGTAAAATACTGGTATTCAGCTAAATCCCGCTTAAGTGGAAGCCGACCCCAATATAGTTGGGAAAAGGCTAGGCAGATGATGACTGAGTAAAAATAACAAATTTAAGTTAGATATTGTTAACTTCAAGGATATAATTATTAGAGAGATACATATTGATTTAGTGATAGGTCATTCATGTAGTCATCTACTGACTACGTGTATAAAACACAGAATGTGTACGTACCTACATATAAATTGCATTACATTCCCAATAAGCAAAATAAACGTGAGAATAATGTTGAAGTGACTTTGATTTCAGAACTTGGTGCCGGTGTTTCTTTTGTTCAGCTCAAAAATACCTATTCAATGACGTAACACACATAGCTATCAGAAGGAGGGCCTAGTATTTGTATCCTCCTTTGTGACTGTAAAGAAATAAGAAAACGGTTTCTTGATAGAATTTTCCACATAAACCGTTACCGTTGTTAGGTTATTATATAGCTCTACGCACGCGCGGCGTTATCTTTAACAACCTACTTTATAGCCAAGACTAGGCTCATATTTATAGCCAGCCACACATTTATTGCTCAACGCGATTGCTTGATTAGACCTATTGGAACTTCGCTAACGACCCAGAATGATGGCTGTTTCTAGATAAATAATCAAGCTTAATTATTTCTGGTCTTAAATGCTTCTTCTCTGGTATAATTACTTGTTTAAAGATTTGTCTGGTAATGGGAAAGCTCACTATCTAGTGATTATAGTATAAGAACCTACGTACTGTCCCTAATAATTTAGCCATCTATTGTAGGCAATATATATCACTATACTCGTATGTAGCACTGTTTAAGTATAACGTTTAATATTTTGATATACGAGTATTACCGTGTTTGCAATAGTGTGAAAACCAAAATAATGCAATAGAAATTAGTTTCTTGAAAGGAAATTACTATTTTTAAATTGCTGTTTATAGGTAAATAATTTTGGCGATGGCTGTATGTTAACTAGATACAAGGCATTTTGATACAGTGAAACTGTGTCGAACCGAAGGGTAACTAACGAGATCCTTTAAACAGAAATTTAAAAATAGTAATTTCCATTCAAGAATCTGGTTTGTATTGCATATCAAAATATTAAACTTTATACTTAAATAGTGATACATATCGCGGGTCTCAAACCATAGGGGCGTATAAGCAAAAAAGCGATTTTTCGTTTTTAATGCCATTAGATTCTACTATAACTAATACATTATCTCAATTTTTCTTATAATTTAATATTAATTACTTTTTGTGTAAATTGCAAAATATTATCAGCCGTAACCTAGACAGTCTACAATTATTCCCATGCCATACAGCCGTATGATAGACGTAAGAGCAATATTATTGGTTATTAAAGCAGTTTCAACGTGCCATACAGACGTATGCACGTACGAATTTAAATTTTGTTATGATCCAAGGAAATAGTTTCAGACCATAGAGGCGTATGCACATACGACCATCAATATCAACACGATCCTGGGGATATTTGGTCATTACTGCAGACGTATGCACATACGTCTACATATTTATAGTATGGCTGTCTCAAGATTTCGTCAATACGCGGACGTATAGTCATAAACAACACCCAACACAGTCATTCTGCGGCGAGCTACCATAGCGAGTAGATGTTACTTTAATGCGTGGTAAACTTTGGCAAATTTAGTGTGAATAATTAAGCGTAGAGACAATATCATGCGTTTAGCTCTAAAGCAGTAGCAGTAATACTGTATTTATCAATGACTAGCTTTTGCCTACGGCTTCGCCTGCATGAAAGTCGAATAACTAAGTAAATTCAGAACAAAATATTATGATATCGCAATGTGGGTCGAATCTAAGTCATGACCGTAAGACATAAGTATCACAGATTTCATTCCGTCTTTTAAGGCACCAAGCAACATATTACTGACAGAAAAATGAACTAATAACCAGCCATCTACTTTCCATTCTTTAGGCACGCCATAATTTATGGTGGTAGGTCCCTTTTTTGAGAAGTGGTTGGAAAGTCGTCACTGCCTCCTCACCTTCCTCATGACGCAGACCCTCACCGGGCATGGTAAGTTCTGAGGTTCCTGCACCGGATTCATGCGGAAGAAACGTCCAGGTGTCATCATTGTGTTGATCTTTCGGAGGACACGGTGGAGCTTACGTTAAAGGTGTGACGTTTGACTGCTCCGTCGGTTTAGTGTTCTCAAGGGTGACTACTGCGCGTGGGTCCTGGGTTCGATTCCCGGGTCGAGCAAAAGTTGCTATTGGGTATTCCATTAGGAATTACTCTATGGCTACCCGGAGTTTGGAAGTTTGTGATCATCTGATCTCTCTCCGGTCGTATCGGATTACTGTCCCATCCGACCATGAAAGTTAAGGAACAGAGACTGCACCTGCGTTTACGCACAAACTTGTGCACTTAATATCTTCTATGTACTTGGCTGATTTCTGTTAAGATTGGTCATCGTAATCGAAGTTCGGTCTGGAGGACTATTATTAAAGGTGTGCTCCGTTTGGGCAGCGACTACTCACGCTGGGCCATGGTACAGCCAATGGACCATTGCAGAGTGAAACGAAATGACAGTTGATCGCCGCCTGCGAAACAGTATTGCTGGGGAATGAGCCGGCCGCACGCGTGAGGGAATTACCCTCACGCCGCAGCTGCCGGGATCCCGACCCCGATTTCCAGCCACCGTATGTTTGCGGACAGCGAGCAATAGGTAGTTAGCACGACGCCCGGTCATCCGGTAACCGTCCGGACCAAGCCCAAGTCATCGACGGCGCGTAGTGTTCTACGCGCGCCTCAAGGAGATGTCATCAAATCGTAGGGGCCCAGCAGGGTTGAAGCCTACTGGGGTCATGGGTTACGTGAAAGTGAACCTCGAGGCCCTAAAACGTAGACCAAGAAGGAACAGGAGTGGGTTTTAGTTAGTAAACGTCTGACACTTCCGTCAGTTGTCGTTTGAATTCCAGAATCACGGTTTTTCAATCGGAAGTTAACGCATATTTCCAATAGGCTTCGCTGACATCTCTCCCAGGCACGCGTGGAACACTTCGCGCCATCGACAATTCGAGCTCGGGGACGACTGGGTGGCGAACTACCCATTGCTCGTTACCTTGTCTATGATGGCTTGAAGTTGGGGTTCGTTCTCTCGTGCCTGCGGCCGCCCACTTTGCCAACATTACAACGTCACATAAAGAAGCGTCTGGTACCTATTCCCCCTCGCTGTGGACCACGGCCTACACCAGGGTCCGGTGTGAGAGATCGCCAGTGCCGATCGCCCACACAAAGAAACGTCGGAGTTCTGGCCAAGCGGGGCACACCACCACTGTATGCTCCACTATGTCCTCCAAGCGGTCCACACAATGGTAACCGTGCGCTTCTTCCATCCGAATCAGGTGCCTGTCCCTCCCGAGCTTACCATGTCCATTGAGGACATGCGTCATGCGGAAGGTGACGACGCCGTGACGTTTCTCCAGCCACTCTTCAAAGAGGGGCATTTATCTACCACCATGACGTGCCCCAGTAAGAAAGAAGTTAAAACATGTATGGAACATTCTATATACGTTTTTACTTAGAAAACTTTGTGTAATTACTACCATTTCGTTTTTTTCTAGATTGTACAACAAAACTGGTTTATACTTCTACTCTGAATTCAACCACCTCGTAATATTAATGGCATGCCATACAGGCGTAAGAAATTTAAAAAACACGTAAATAACGTTAATTTTGATAAGTTCTCATTCCTAATTTGCAATATTTAAGGTCATCAACTAAGTAAAAATAAATACTGGTAAAAATATTAATAATTTAATGAGATGGATTTTACGTCCATAAAATCTATGTATTTTTGGGTGAATTTTTACGGAGTTTTACCGTTTAGTCGTCATGCCAAATAGATGTATCAACCGAAAACAAGTGTTACAGAGGAAATAATTAAAAATCAAACATCCTATATTAACTACAGTGTAAATATATAGCTACATGCAAAAACTCAACAAGCTGGCTTAACCACGAAAAAAGTTATTAAGTTTTTTGTCGCTCCTGATAAGTAGGGGTTTTGTGGATACGCCCCTATGGTTTGAGACCCGCGATATAGTATTATATATTACCTACATAATAATATAGACATAGCGGTCAAGCGCGAGTCTTTAAATATTAACAAATAAAATAATGAAAAGATTTTAAAGTGTCGCGCAAAATAAATAGTATCTTGAGAGTTTGTAAGAAAAGGTTTACCATAAGTACAGAATTCGGGCACAATAAACATGTTTTCTTACTTCGTATGCGAGCTTTGTACAATCTGACTCACACTTGACATGTTCTTTTTTCACTTCATCAGTACCTATCCAAAAACTTATTATAGCTATAAAAAGTTTGGGTCTTAAAGCTAATTTGGAAAAGAAAAGATATCTTCAGACATAGAGGCACATACAAATAATTTTACGATTAGAAGTTTATTGGTAGTAAATAAAATTGATATTGTTACGACCAGAAAATACCAATATTAAGATGAGAAAATATTTAATGTAAAATAGTGTAATGTAATAGTTTAATGTTTATAATAGTTTTCTCCATACAAACTTTGGACCATTAATGCTTCCCTACATTGTAAAAGGAAACCTTATATGCAAAATATCACGCTCCTAGACCCTGTATTTATTTATTTATTCATTTTATAATTCATGTACACACAAATATACAGTTCAGTTTCAGTTGTTTCAGTCAGTTTGTTCTTTTATATATATAAATACTGAAGAAAGTATTTATATATATAAAAGAACAAACTGACTATTCACTGTCGTCTGTCCCGCAGACGAGCCTGTCTCTTGTCTCGTTATTAATGGAACAGAGACGTCGTGAACCGTTATTAGATAATAAAAACATTATTGTTAAAACCTTTTTATGAATGCCTTGCTACAAAGAAATGACGATTTGTAGCTGTCATCGTTGACAGGAGTCACCCGTTTACCCGTTTCGGGTCTCGGTGTCACCCCAAAAAAGGACGTCTCTTTTCGCAATTTGGCGATGTTAACTTCATCTAGGTTATTATTATACTAGGGGTGATCCAAAAGTAATGATAATCAATATGAAATAAGGATATTTTAACTAAAATAAAAATATATTTCTCTACCTAGTCTCTTAGGAACTCAATACATTTAGTACATTATTTTTTAAAATCCATAATTCCCTTTGAAAAAAAAATCTTTGTCTTGATTATCCAAAAACGCCGCTACAGTTGTCATCACCTCGCTATTATGTCATTCTTTTGCCTCAGAGGCGTTTCTTGAGCCGAAAAAAGAGGTAAAAGTCACTGGGTGTCAGGTCTGGCGGATAGGGTGGGTTTTCAAGCAATTCGAATCCCGTTTCTTGAATGGCAGCCATCGCAACGGCGGCTTTGTGTCCGGTGCGGTGTCTTGGTGAAACAACACTCTAACTCGGAGTTTGCGCCGTTTTTCCAAGTATTCCACTATTATAATTCCTTCAGCGTCCCATTAAACGGACGCCATAACCTGTCTGCCGAACTTGACACAATGAATTTCTTCAGCGACGGGGAAGAGGCTCGTTTCCAAGTCTTGACTCTTGTTTGGTTTCTGGATCAAAATGGTGGATCCAGGTCTTGTCCATAGTTACGAAACGAAACAAAAAAAATCCTGATCCGTCTGGAACTTTTCGAGTTTCGCCCTTGAAATGTCGACACGTTTTGATTTGTGCTCGTCGGTTAACATTCTCGGCACCCAACGTGCAGAGACCTTTTTCATATGCAGTTTGTTCGCAATAATTCTTTGAACACTTGTCAAATAACATCCCTATGACCTCAGCTACATGCTTTATGATCAATCTTTGATCTACCAATACGATATCTTCGACTTTTTTGACTTTTTCTGCAGTGTGGAACGTGGATGGGCGTCCCTCGCCATGTTCATCTTCTGTTGATGTTCTACCCAGCTTGAACTCCTTTGACCAGCGCGTAACTGTGGAATATGAAGGAGCAGAGTCCCCTTATGTTTCCACTATGTCACTTTGTATGTCTTTGGTAGATTTTTTTTTCAAACAGAGGTAGTTAATGACAGCTCTGATTTAATTTTTCATCATTTTGATGTTTACTCTCTGACTGTTCGTATTCAAATGAATGTAACTCCCTGAAATCGTGGCCTATTTTTATGATTTTTTTTTATGATGAAGTACTGAATATATGAGGAAACAAAAAAAAAATATTTCATATTTTTATGAGCCCTACAAATATCCGATTATCATTACTTTTGAATCTCCCCTCGTAGTTATTAAATACTAGTCTGCTATTGTTGGACATAGTGACCATGGTTTACCGTTCATCTCCATAGTATTATGCCACTTAAGCTTTACGACGAATAAACAACATGTACTCATTTGTGTGTAACCATCTTAATATTTTTGATTATTGAAAAGTAACTAAGATAAATCTTTGATCAACATTGAATGCAATGGACCTCGACTACATAAAACTCATTGATTGTTCTATCATGCTGCATTAAGTTGGTTAGAAACTGTTCTAAACGGCTTTGGAAGTCTTTGAGAGATGTTCACTTTAGATTCTACTACGTGCATGCTTTTGGTGGCTTTAAAAACTTTACAAAGCCGTTGGCTCGTGCCCTGGGGAAACAAGAGAGGATTACTTTGTTTTGAAATTACTGTTAAAAGAAAAATACGTAGCAAAGATTGTTCATATCAAAGAACAATTTTAACAAAGTAAAAAATATATTTAGTACTGGCTTTTTCCTATGACTTTGTTCACGAAAAGTTGTTGGAAGCCAGATATAAAAAGCCCTATGTCCATGTATGGAATACTCTGTGTGTGTTTTGTATATATACAAGCTTTACAGAAAGTAGATGTAAGACTTCCAACAAGCAAATTGAAAAGATAAGATGGTTATATCTGACCCCGACTACCAGCAATGCTGGCAGTGGCAATGGTGGCAGTTTTTCGAACAATGGGTAGCTCGATATCCGGTCGTCCGGTAATCAACTAGACTGAGCCCAAGGCGTTTACAAACAGCGAATAGTGATCCATGCGCTCCTCAAAAAGATGACAGCAAATTGTAGGGGCCCAGCAGGGCTGATGGGCGCACCTATTCAGTAATATTTCAGAGTCTATTCACTTTAACCTTGACACCCATTATAAACGGACAGGAAGACCACAGCAGGAAAATTGTTCCAGTGTTTTGATGTACGTAGGATTAACGACGAGGCAAAACGCTTAGTCCGGATCGTAGAGCGGTTAACAATGTAAGGGTGGACCCTCGAATACATTAGTTCGTTCGTTGGTTGAAAGGCGATGGTGGAATCAAGTCATGTAATTTTTGTGCATATAAAATCTATCTAGTAAAACACCGAAAGACAGGCTACCCTACACCTTTGCTCCTGGCTTTGTAGATTGGTCTTACCTAAATCTGGATCACTAATTAGCTTTTTCTCGCGCCTTTCAACTGATACTAATGTAAGCTGTTCTCGTTAGTGGAGATCTAAATCCACACCCCAGCTTACTTTGGGCGACATGTGGAAGGAAATGGGGCACAATTTAAAAGCCTGCGGTGACCTCAAACTTTTTCCCTGCACATTGAATGTGAATGCTGTACGAATACTTTTTTGATATAGTTGATAGGTTAAACTTGGAATAAAGTAAAACATTTTTAATATTTCTGTAAAGGTACCCGTAAAACAAATGATGAACTGTTTTTCATTACTAGAAAATGTTACGGAGCGCGATAGAGGTTGACTACAAGACTGCTTTTGTGCCTTTATTTCTGTTATTAAAATGTAAGAATGTTAAGAAATGTAAGAGGGTCAATGACCGTTATTCCATTTTTATCTAGCGCCTACCTAACGTGAATTTGTTTTATGTCTATTTTGTTTTAAATTACAGTTTTACTACATTGGAAAAAGATTTAAAAAACTTTCAAATAGGGTCTACTAGTAATGCACACGTAGACACGACTTATTTTCAGTTTAGGAGCAATAAAAAAATATGAAACAGAAATGGCTAAGCGAGTTCAGCATTGTAAAACGGTAAACACTACCATTTTACCCGAGCTCTCTCGCCTCGCTCCATATTCTTACTGCCAGTATTTTAATTAGTGAAGCGTTTCTTCAGTGCAGCCTCTCCCGTGGTTCCGCATAATTTGTGAATATCATAAGAGATGCGCTGAATGAGACGAGAGAGCGAAGTGGTATAAAATATTGTATACAATTGTGTATTCTTACAGACCTAGGTACATTAATTAGAGTTGTGGAACTATTCGAAGTTATTGCAGCCCTGGAATGTAAAAGTAGTTATGGCGATTTCACTTATCACTACCAAGACTAAATTATTTATAGCAAAATAAAATTTTATTATAAAATTAAAAAAATGTGCACATTTTGTATCATCATTTCAGACAAACAGACGTCCACTGTTGAAATAACTTCAATTGCTTTAGAAAGTATAAATAATATAATGTCCTATTTTGTCGCAGTGTAGCTCAATCTACCTCCCGTATACCGTGTGTGCTAACGATGTTCAACGCGCTCGTAGAGACCAAACCTAGTTTGGATTTGTGTGCTAATGAATGGATGGCAAAATTATTAGTAAGTCTGCGGTTCTGTGAGCAGACAGAGTAAAAAGATTAACGTATTTTAGTGGTAATGGCTATTTTTCTACTACTAAAGTAAATTAAATAAATAGTCCCCTAAGTGTTACCACAATGCGTGCTAAGTGTCGCGCATCTATCAGATTCTCACAACCTTCACCAGTTGCTATATTGATACTTGCTAAATATAGCAAGCACGATTTAATTTACATCATTAAATGCAATCTAAACCACGTGTACTCAAATACTGTCGCTATAAATATTGTGTACTTGGCATCAGTCCAATCTGCAATGTGACGTCTCCTTGAATAAGAACCTCGATGAGATACCCGTACTCCGCTGTGCTTATGTAAGGCGGAACAAGACTGCTTGAGGTATCCATAAGAACAGAAAAAGACATACTCATACATACCTAGGAAGAAAGTTCATAATGTGGAAAATTGAAAAAAAATATCACAACATTGACTCCATACTAAACTAAACGTACAATTTCTTTGAAGACTATGTAACTACTATAAACAAGTCAGAAAATACAACGTTAAATGAAGGTAATTCTCTGTTCGACTGTCAAAGATGCTAGTGCAGTGGCGATAAGACGCGGCTACAATAGGGATGTGCTTTTTACTTATTAAACAATCTCACGACTTGAAAACTGGCACAAAACTTTTTCAAAATCAATAATTATAAGTTTTGCCATTCAAAAACTTCTTCACGCCAACTTTGTTGTGCATTTCACTACGGCCGTCATTTTGAAGGAGATTTGCATAAAGTTCTCAAGTAAAAGGAAAGACTGCAATAAGACCGTTGTAAGTAATTATTTCCTGTAGTATCATTTCCACGCTGCTTTACAGATTGAGTTTACAAACAGGCTCTAGTAACAACGTTTACCTGAGTTGTTCTTACGGAGCACCGTAGACAGCAATTGCTTTATAAGAATTTTTATTCTCAGAAAGTACTTGTTCGCTTGCGTGAACTAGCACAATTCAGACTTAGTTAATGTTTTTCGTTCATTAACAGTGTGTTGATAGTGGCTCATT
This sequence comes from Mythimna separata, assembly GCA_030763345.1. NCBI lineage: Eukaryota > Metazoa > Arthropoda > Insecta > Lepidoptera > Noctuidae > Mythimna > Mythimna separata. The sequence continues at coordinate 1,536,370 of JAKKIA010000036.1, read as the reverse complement.
TTTTGTATTATTTCCATTCCTGAGGTTTTCAAACAAGGTCTTAAACACACGGGGTATTTAAGACCTTGTTTGTAAGGGGCTTGGACCCCGTTTCTTTTAAGTAACTACAAGTTTTTTTGTTAATTGCAGGACGAGGTTGAAGTCGCCCCGTAGAAATACCACTGCATTTTGTTTTGGTATGGCATCTTAGGTACATATTCATGTCTTTTCTTAACTGAACCAAATTGAAGTTATGCCCTCCGCACTGTAGACAAGACTAGCTTTTACTTAGTCGCAACACAAGGAAGATACGTACGAAGCGTATATTATTAGACCTCGTTCCGCAATAAATTTGTTAACAAAACACTGAGGGGACATTAAGGAGTAGCATTATCAAACGTATTTTTACTATTTGCTTACATTATAACTTTATTGTGTGAATTTTTCAACGCTTCATTCTGTGTGAGATAAAGCATATAAAATAAATCAGATCTCTGTTTATGGCTGGAAAATGGAAAATGTGGTGTAAAAAATGAGTGACGTGAATAGTAGTCGTATGCATAAAACCCATTGGTGTGTTTACCCAACAAGGTTTTATGCACACAAGGGTTTGACGCTAGCTTCACAAAATGTAATCAGCACACCGTATTTAATTTAAAGCCGGTAAATTCATCGTACCTTAATTAGGATTTTGAAGGAATATATTAAGTTGGCTCGGAAACGTGGTCGCTCACAATGGGCCTCATCAGAAGGCTTAAAGTCACCCAAAGAGCAATGGAAAGGGCTATGCTCGGAGTTTCCTTGCGCGATCACATCAGGAATGAAGAGATCCGCAAGAGAACTAAGGTTACCGACATAGCCCGAAGAATCGCCAAACTTAAGTGGCAGTGGGCAGGGCATATTGCTCGTAGAACAGATGGTCGATGGGGACGGAAGGTTCTAGAGTGGCGGCCACGTACCGGAAGACGCAGCGTCGGAAGGCCTCCCACAAGGTGGACCGACGACCTGGCGAGGGTCGCGGGAATCCGATGGATGCGAGACGCGCAGGACCGGTCGCTGTGGCGACGCTTGGGGGAGGCCTATGTCCAGCAGTGGACGTCTTTCGGCTGAGATGATGATGATGATGATGATGATATTAAGTTAATCTTTTCAGGTTAACGTGTATACATACATATGGTTACAACAGCGAGAGAGGACAGGATTGAGCAACCTGTCACCAAACGTCAGGTTAAGTACAAGGATCCCTACGATACGTCAGGTAAATTACAAGGAAATTCCTTCCTTCCTTCCTTCTCAAACACTCTATCGTACACCTGGGCATATCGTAAAAGCTTATTGGTTGTTCATCCAACGTTGTCCAACGCAATATTTACGGTTGCCTCTTCACAGTGCGAAAAAAATTACATTACACCTGAACATTGTTGGCATTTGGTGATTCCGTCATTCACTCGAATAAGTTCGCTTTTCTGCTTTTTTTCTTCTTCATTCTTTTTCTTGATATTTTTTTTAACTTTACCCTACATTTAGAATTACTCCTGTATAGTGAGTATAACCACAAACATGTAAATTCACATACAAAGGATGTCCGATACGGAACACCTATCTGTAGGCCATAAATATAATATTTGTTCTTTATGGGAATCGAACCTTTGATACGCAGCGCAGCAGTCAATCGCTCAACCATAGCGTAAATTGTGGCAAAGTAATAATATTAAAATTAAGAGGCAAGTAATCGTGGTGGTAAGATTCAACACCATATTATGTACCACATTCAGACTAAATAAATGAATTTGAATTTGACTTATAAAATATCTCATTTCTACTTAATACATTGAAATGAAATACCATTGTCAATGAAGTAGACGACTTGAACTTAATTTGAAGTAATTAATTAACTAATTAGCTTAATTTGGTTCTTGGTATACTCCTTATAATACGTTCCAAATTAAATTCTAGTACTTAGTACTTACAAATGAGATATCTATTTCCAAGATAATTAGTGCTCAGCTGAGAGAGTGTCATATTGGAAAAGCAATGTTGCTAATATAAAGCCAAGTTAAATAATAATGCCCTAATGGCAGTCTGTTAAAATACCAGTTCTCAATTCAGTCATCCATTAACCATATTATTTACATAGTTCGGGCACTGAGTGAAATAAACGATGCAATTTGTCACAATAACACAAAATAGCATGTTGACGATGGTTAATATTAATTTGCAACTAGAGTAATACTGTTATTCAAATTCAAATTACATTTATTTCGAACCATTTTTGATCATAAAAGTAGTACAGCATAATTTTATCAGGCATACTCAATTAATATAATAATAAGATGCATAATTATATAATTATAACAAAAGTGAATTATAAAACAATAATCATAGAAACAAAATATATCTCAGAAATAAAATGAATGTCAAATCACAAATAAAAATTAGTCAAAAATTAAAATCATAAATAAAAAACATAATAATAAATAAAATGTCAACACCAAACTAATAAAATCAATTTAAAATTTTAAAAATAAAGATTTAAAATTATCTAACAATATGCCTGCCCCTGAGTCATTTGTTTGTTTGTCATTACATTCACTATTACTCTAGTTTCAAATTAATATTAACGTCTAAAATCTGTATTTAGGACTGAGAACTCTGAGGACTATTATTAACCGCTAAATAGTGATACGTGTTGTACGTCTCAGTACAAACATTTGAAGACTATCTTTATCCCAATGAGGTTATCCTCACTTGTACAATTTGTACTATAATACAAACTACTAATTTTTTATTTTTTTTATTTTGATTAACATTAATAGTCTACAACTTTTGCACAACGTCATCTAATCCTAAAGCAGAGCTTGTGCTATGGATACTAGACAACTGATAAACATACTTATATATTTCTAAATACGTATAGAACTATACTTAAATTACACCCGTATACAAAATAAATGATTGTGTATCACTAATCTAACCACTAAACCAATACGCCAGTTCAGATTAACATAATAATTGGAAAATATATAATTATTACGTATCCATATTTCATAATAATAAATATTGCAAGAACAGAATGTGTCATGTGATGCTCGAAGCCCATTCCATACGATTATGTTGGAATTTATGGCAGATTATTGGCTCATCCTGCATTTGTAAGGATTTCATTGTTTCGTTTGAATGGAATGATAATCCCTATTGTATTTGTTTTTAATTAATAAAAAGTCGTGAAACATTGGCGCTGTTTACATTTACCATCTTTATAAGGAACATATTTCCGCAATAAAAAAATATCTCTGTACAGTGTAAGGTACATATTTATTTTTACATCGCTGAGCTTGAGAACTATTGTGTGCAAAATTAAACTTGTGTTATATTCTACATATATTGAAAAAGAAAAAAAATGAAATCAGTTAAACGCAAGAAAATGTAGGTTGTAGCACGCTTCCCTAAGGAACACAGAAAGGTATATCTTTAAATAAGTTTTTCGACACACTTGCTCATAAAGTGGCTGTTATTGCACTGCACTTAGGTAGGTATATAAAGGGGCTCGTTACCAAACTGTGACATTTTGATTACTATTATGCACATGTGCGGTAAGATAATGTAGTTAGAACCTTTTTGTTTAACCTCTTTTTTGTCAAAAAGAGTCTTAAGACAAAAAATAATAAAATTTGTTATTGCGTTCAATAGCATAAATTAGCGTTTTACTTACTTATTTCATGCAATTTCGTGTTTAAATAAACTGTTTAAAATTTTACATATTTAATCAATTAAATGTTTCATCAAATTTGTATTTTCTGTTTATATGCAACCTCATTCTTATTTTTTCTGAACCAAGAGCTAGAGTAGCTAGTCTATGGTAGCCATTTTTCGCGCATGCGCGCGTTTAAGAAAAGTCAATTTTTTTGCCGCCATATTTAAAAATAAAATACAGATTTTACAAAAATGTCTATTACAACTATTTATGAGAAAAATGATTTGTGCTGTACGCCTTCAAGTAGAAAATCTATGTCATGGGACCACTATACAGTCAAAAATAGTTAATTATAACTTTACTGACAGCACATTTACGAACTGTTTTTTTAAATAAACTTTTCATATACCTACTAAATAAAGTTGATTTAGAATTTATATTCTTCACAAGTGTGTCGAAAAACGTCGTATGATACACGTGAGTAATTGGTCATTATCGTTCTTGGTTCTCTTAAGACCCTCGCCATGGCTCGGGTCTCCATACCACCGCGACGATAATGACCCACATTACACACTTGTATCATAATGTACTATTATTCTGACAAACGACTACACAAATAAAATAGATAATAATAAATCGTAATTCTTGTGACATGTTCCAATAACACGGTTCTTGTTAATAGACATAATCATGGTAAGATATGTACCTACAAAGTAATTATTAATCCAAGTCCCAATTCTATGACTAGGTAAATGGCTAGTTTATGGAGCTTATTTATGAACCTAAATTTTACCATAAGCAAAAATGTTGTCAATTTGTCATATTATTATTTTGATATTATTAGGTACATAAAATAATGTGAATGTGCATAAGAACATCTACTGCCTCGTAATCTCCAGCGGGTTTGTAGATTACAAACAACCACAATCCTAACTTCTCTAGATTGTGGTTATCGGATACAATCGGGTTCGAAATAGAAGGTATTAGACCCGTATTGGAGAAATGGATGCCAAACGTGCAATAGGTCTGTTTACTGATAAACTAAAACTGTTTAATACATCAAGATGATCCAAGTAAGTAAGGGTTTGTAATACTGTCAAGAATTTTACCAATAACATCATTGTGGTTATATCCGAAGCCCAATATGTTGATATTACAGCTAAGAAACTAAACGAGAAGTACACTTACCTAAGCAACTAAGTTTAATTGCAGATTTAATTACTTTAGTGCTTATGTGCAAATATTATAATTTTTTGACGATATTAAAATTTGTTCTTAGCACTAAAGTTGGAAAGAAAGGTTGGAAATTCAGCAGAAACGACAGTCAGTGAATAGCTGTATTGAATCTTAGTTTTGTCGGTAATACTCTAGGATAATACGATAGGAAGTGCTGATGTAGGGAGCAAATGCACCAAACACACGACAAAGTATGATCAAGAAACAGTTAAGTGGATGATATTGCTGTAATAGTTTGATTTGACTTTGTGAGGAGCTCGTGGCTAAATAATAACAGCCGCACGGGTCGATCTACATGGTTAAGCAACGCTTGTCAAGGTTGGTCTGTGGATGGGTGACCATCTTAATATTACAAGTTTCCTCCGTGCCTCGGAAAGCACGTAAAGCCGTAGGTCCCGGCTGTCATTGTAGATCTTTGGTAGTCGTTACGGATAGTCAGAAGCCAGTAAATCTGACTCCAGTCTTGCCATGAAGTACCGTGTTACCCCAGTTAGTGGGTTGTGGAGGTCTTGTAGGCAGCCGCTCCTCGTAAAATACTGGTATCAGCTAAATCCGGCTTGACTGGAAGCCGACCCCAATATAGTTGGGATAAGGTTAGGCAAATGATGAGTTTGATTTGACTTTGTACAAATGTTGATGCGGTGTGGAGATGGCTTTTGAAATACAATATACTGTGTTTCCTGCTTGCAGCGTAATGACTGGATGCAAAACTAATTTATGGGAAGACGTCTGGCTCAGTAATTGACTGGGGTAAATATTCATCTATTAAAGGTACATTAAACACCAATCAAAGCATAAACCATTATAATGTGTATAAATTAATAATATAAAGTATTATACAGTATATGTTACAGTAGTAACACGTGCATGCAACAATTGCACTCCCGTGCATTGACCACTGTTTTATGCGACGTTTAAAGATTCTTGAGATTTTCGTAAATAATACTTATTACATTTGTGTTTATACATTCATAATAAATTGAACTAGTACTATTATGTTTTTTACACGCATAAATGTTTAATGTTGACAAGGCAGTTGAAATAAATAATTGTATTTACGATTTATTCAATCCTGTTTTTGCCTATGCAGTTACATAGGCAAAAACCTCAATTATTTGAAAGTAAAAAGCAATATCCCTTAACGCTGCAAAGTCCTCGGCTCGTTTAACTTTATTTAATCACCGCAAGTTTGAACAGTATAACGTTAATGATAAGATTAAAATTTCATTGTAACATTTGCATATGCTGCTGAAAGTATAAACCAAAAGTTTTCTGAAATGAAACTGTTATTGTGTTATTTCGTTTATATTTTCTCTACAAACTTGCAACAGCAATTTTTGTTTTGATAACTTAAGTAATAAGATATCAAATTGGTCTCAAAATATCTTAGGTAGAAACAAGAGTATTTATTAGATACAGTTAGGCTAGTGGGGTTTGACCTTGATAATTAATTTATTAGCAGTCTTCGTAAGTCCGTCTAGACCATTATTAACCTTGGTGTATTAGCGTGAAAATAATGTTTACGCCGACTTATGAAAAAAGAGTCTTGCCAACGTCTAGATGTTAAGGTCAAATGGATTCAGAAAATTTTATCATTAAACACTACGGAATTAATAAATTATGTCTAACACATACATAATATAATAATAATAATGTTTATTGGTATAACAAGTTTAAGTTTTTACATTGTATATGATTGGAACCTTCTTTTAGGCAGGTAATGCCTGTGTTAGGAGACTCCGCTCTTCCGTAACAATAAGTGTCATGAAGTTAAACAAGACATTATTATTTTATACTAAATATAAATCTACATATAAATTAAAACAATTTTTTGTCTGCAAATGTGTGTATGTGAGTGAGAGTGTAGTGTATATGTGTATGTGTGTGAATGTGTTGGTGCGTGTTTATTAGTGTTTTAAAAATGTTTCGGTGTCATTATAATTAAGTTTTTTTATCCATTCCATTATTATTTTTTTGGTATCGTAATAGTTTTTAGGATAAATGTAAATATATTTATTAATCCTGTTGTAAAGCGCAGCAGATCGCTTTCCAAATTGCATACTGGCAAGTAACGTCCTTGTTCTAGGGATATTTAAAATCATGTCTTTCCTTCTTTTTGAAAGTATGGATGGATCATAGGAAAGAGACTTATGTTTTCTTAAAATGATTTGAACCATGTACAGCTTTCTAACTGAGAGCAGGTCGCTAAGCCTGTACAGGTCTTCGGTAGGAAACCTTCTTTTTTTAAAATACATGCACTTTATAAGCGCCCGTTGTGCTCGTTCCACTACCAGAAATTTAGTTTTTGCTGCACCACCCCAGACAGGTATACAATAAGAAAGTACTGACTGGACTAGTGCAACATAAATCATCTTCAGAAGGTCTTTTTGACTACCCGAGTCATCCTTTTTAAACTTGGGAACGACGAATCTAAGAGTCTTGAACATCCAGCTCAATTTCCTGACTCTGTTGGCCACTTGCTCAATGTGCGGGTACCAAGATAACCTCTGATCTACGATAACACCCAGATACTTAATATAAGGTACTTTATTAATATTTAAGCAGCCACAGCTTGGCAGTTGACTGTTAGAGCAAGTGTGAATTTTTATATTAAAATCGTTTTCTGGTTGTGTGCGTTGTGATACACTGAAGCAAATGTAATTAGTTTTTGATACGTTTAATGTGAGTAAGTTCATTTTTAGCCACTTGGCAATTTTAGCTAGGCCTAACTCAGCATATAATTTAACATGTTGCCAAGTATCGCCAACAAAGACGATAGCAGTATCATCTGCGTAAGAATAGACAAGTGCGTTATGAATATTAATATTACAAAGGCTATTTATGTAAACAAGAAACAATGTAGGCCCCAATACGCTGCCTTGTGGGACGCCATATGACGTGCACGCGTCTTCACTAGTATACTGGCCTACTCTAACCCTTTGTTTCCTGTTACCGAGATAATCCTTGAAGAGACTGAGTGATGTTCCACGAACTCCTATACATTCCAGTTTCCGTACGAGTATTGGAACAGAGACAGTGTCAAAGGCTTTTTTAAGGTCTAAGAATGCAGTTACACACTTTTTACCTTTGTCCAGCTGTTCAGTAATATAAGTACTTAGAGCAGTAACTGCATCTTCAGTGGAAATCCCTCGACGAAAGCCAAATTGTGATTCAGATAAAATGTTAAAATCTTTTAAGTAACCTAAGAGTCTTTTATTAATAAGTTTTTCTATAATTTTAGAAATTGAGGGTAACACAGAAATGGGCCTGAAGTTGGACACATCGTCTCTGTCCCCACTCTTGTAAACTGGTGTGATAATAGCCAGCTTCAAAGAACTCGGAAATATGCCATCATTAAAGCAAAGATTAGCAAGATGTACAATTATGGGAACAACTTCCTTTCGTATATATTTTAGAAATGCAGTAGAAACATTATCCCAACCAGGCGCACTGTCAGATTTAAGACTCATCAGTATATGATTTACTTCATCATTGTCAGTGTTTAAGAAAACAAAAGAGTTAGGCTGAGTAATTTGTGAGCAATACAGATCATTTTGATTATAATTTAAATCTGACTGGATTTGTTGAGCAAGATCCTTACCAATATTTGCGAAATAATTATTAATATAGTTAACTGATTCTAAAGGAGTTGATTTTATATTAAGTAAGTCAGTATTACAATTATTAAGTTTATTTGTGTAAGTTATAGTTTTTATGTTCTTCCAAAGTAATTTATTGTTAGCTATGGATTTTTTGATTAGTTCACTTTCATATTTTCTTTTTACTTTTTTGATAAGATTGTTGCAATAATTTCTATATCTAATGTATGTTATTTTTAATGTTTCGTTATGTGGCTCCCTTTTGTTGTCTTTTTGTAGCTTATTACGGTTTTTAATGCAACGCAAGATCCCTGGAGTGATCCATGGTTTCATAATACGTTTACTGTTGGGTATTTTTGTTGTAATAGTATGTTTATAAATGGATTCCGTTAATTTATGTACCAATAAGCTAGCTAGAGTTTCAGGGTCATTGCAATGAAGTAAATCTGCGAGATTGCTTTTTTGTATATAGTTCAGTGCTTGCTCAAAGTCTACAGTGGATTTAGTTTTTTTAGCTAAATAGGTATTTTTTAGTTTTGATAGGGATAGAAGTGTAGTGTAGTGATCTGTAATACTAGTGTGTAGAATGGCGACGGATGCTGAGGTGTTTTGTTTATTTATTTTTAGCATAAAATGGTCTAAACAATTTTCCTTTCTGGTAGGTAGAATATGGCCAGGTAATATTCCGTACAGTGACAACGTGTCAAGATAATTAGTTCTATTTCTGTGTTCATAGGACGATTCTGTATCCTTAGGTTTAATATTAATGTTAATGTCTCCCGTTATAATAATATTTTTCTTAGTTTGTAGTGTATCGAGATGCGAACTTAAGGAATTGATAAATGTCTCAGCATTCATGTTAGATGGGGATCGGTAAATGCACAAAATAATATTATTTAATATGTCAAGCTGTAGGCAAGACGCCTGGGATAATCTTATTTCTTTAATTTTAGATTTAAGGTTATTTTTTATATACACAACTATCCCATCGTTTTGATTCAACTGATGTGAAGTATTGTACAGCGAATAATTATTGAGATGAGGGATAATTATTCCAGGAGTCAACCTGCATTCCGTCAATACAATAACATCTGTTTCGAATTTAAAATTTGAAAGGGTAAGTACAAAATCGTCAAAATTACGGGAAATACTCCTTATGTTTTGAGCTACCACAGTAAAATCATTTTTTTTAATAATTACGTGTCTAGCCAACTCCGAGCAGTCACATTCTATACTGCGCGCGATTTCGATACTGTCTATCTCCCTAAGGGTTTTTAATGAATCATCCATTATAAATATTTAACGATAGAAAGAACATGCCATCAATTTTAGTTATGATTATTAAAAATGTATTATGGTTTATTTTGGTTTCAGTTAGAATTATGTATTGTTTTTTTATAGTGTGTTTAAATATGGAATGATTGTTGGTGTTATGTCTTTGTAAGTGTATACGTAAGTAGATGTGTAACATGAGTTCAGGTAAGTTATTATAGTATTTGTAACAAAGGTAAGAAAAGTGTAGACTAAGAAAAGTAACTGTTAAGTGAATTTTTATGTGAAGAAGTGTGTATGCAGACAAACAATAAATTTGAGATGAGATAACAAAATAATAAAATATAGGAGATCTTAACAATTTTTTTAAAGCAGGCAGATACGTAAAAAAGTAGCTTAATAACAACATGTCTTCCTGTAGTAACCAGGCAAGACTCAACACAAGACCGTCACATATTAGTCATTTTTTCATTCTTAGTTGCTGTATCTGCTGCTCATTATTAATATTTATAGTCTGTGAATGCTCGTTCTTCTTTAATAAAACCTTGCCATAGGCTGTCCAGCAAAATTTAAAATCACCCGATTTGACCAAGTCCCGGGCAAGGAAATGCAAGCGAGATGCCTTCGCAGTGAGATGCTCAGAGAGGAAGATGGGGGTATCTTCCTGCGACTTAAAGCCTAGATGCTTACAACTTAGCCTGGATTTGTGTTTAATGATAAATGCCTTACCCATTTTCATGCTTTACTTAACTTAACTGATTTCAATGTTTAAATTAAATTATTATAATATATTTCTCCCAGTGATACCAGACTGGTAGATTTTCTAGTTTAGTAAGGTTCTTTACTATTATTTAGAATAAGACGTGCTTAAGTCGTTACTGTCTTACATAAATATTACTTGTTTCTGCTTAAAGTTAACCATTTTGTATGGAACTATTATAATTTATTCTGATTTAAATGATAAAATAAATAAAGTAGATTCGATCGATTTACTTGTAACTTTACTCGATAGTTACTCATTGGGTACTTGGTAATCCTTTACCCTTACATAAAACACGTGCGACTGTCAGTATGTTCGTGATAAACTCAAAAACTGGTGGGTACATTTTCATGCGGTACGTAAATGGACAGACTGATTCAGGAAGAAGGTTTAGGTGTATACTATATGTATATTGTAGGAATTAAGGAAAGCCGAGAGTTTCTTGAGTGAATAGGCTCTTAATCAATAAACAAGCTCACCTCACCATCAACGATTGCATCACTGCTTGCCATCAGGTGGGATCGCAGTCAAGCGCTAGTTTATGTTACATAAAAAAAATACTCTACTATTAAAGTACAGGAAAAACCTTGCAGCAAAGAGTACCGGCCTGAAAACAACAATGATAATTTCAAGTGTCAGCGCGTTAAGTTGCGAGCGCTTTGTGTCGGTACGCATGTGGGAAAGAAAACTCCGTGATTTACACTTTACAGCATCAAAGCTTCAGTACCCCGGCATCTGCCGTAGTGAGTGGACGTGAGCCCCTTGTCGGATGTCCTCGTGATCTCTAGTGCGAATGCGATGTCGAGTGTTAATGTGCGGAAATGAAGTGTGAGTGAGTGTCGTGTGTGTGACCACGCAATGAACAAAATTGAATCAAATATGGATAAATGTAATTATAATAATAAAGCGCTTAGTTATTATATTTGGTCTTTTTGAGGTTTCGAGAGCACAATACTGTGTAACTAAAATCACAATTGTGCTGTGACATTCAAAATAGACTAGTTCAGACGCATATTAGGTCTAACGACCACGCTATTGACAAGATTCCAGTCGTCATCGAAGTGTTGATCAGGCGCCAATTATGCAGGTATTCATACAGTACGTACATGTCTACTTATGAGTACAAGAACGTTAAAATAAAATATTTTAATTTTTGTATGATATGATGAACTATAAGATAATTATAAGATAGATAATAATAAGATAATTTTTTAAAGTTAGTTTGTTCTAACAAAAGTTGTTGTTTATAATGATAGTAACATATTCTAAGAGGTTGCCAGTGCTTTACAAATAAGCCTGTAAGAAATCATACATGCTCACTAAGTGTAAATAAAGTACGAAAACATTATTGAACTCTATATTACAATAATTAGACTCGTCTCATGACGTCACAGTATACAGATACTGTTTACTTACCTACTATGAATAGCTATGTATACTTGTGTATCCTAGTTACTTGTACTAGACACTAGACAGCCTTGTTCAATGTTTCCTGGTGCTAACCGCCTTGCAGTGCAATTGATCGATCAAGGTTTTATCTCGCCTAACAGACAGATATCGATTGTTATTCGAGTAGGGAACTCATAGTCATTGTCCTGATGTCTACATCATGTATCTGCTATACAATGCACTTGTTAACGCTCAGGTTCAAATGTTCGTATAACCAGTGGCATAACTAGGGCGATGCCAATAATGCCCGCACTGGGCGTAGTTCCATAAGGGGTACAGTAATAATCAAACTAGAGCCTTTTTTAAGGTGGGAAATTATTCAATGATATCGACGGGTTCCGGGCTAATTGTATTAAGCGACACTCTGAGCGATATAGACTTTTATACATATTTGGAATCAGCGAATTTTTCTGCGTCATTTGAGCTGGGTTTGGTGACGATCGGAGCACTTTTTTGTCGCTTAATACAACTGCATTTTTGGGCCCATTTTGGACTTGCAATGTATGAAGCGACACAAAATATTGACAAATTTAGGAACTGTGTACTTAAGCTTACTGCCAAATACCAGGCAGTCGTTTAAACTTTTTGTCCTGGAGCAAAAATTTATAGGCAACGAACGTTAAATCATTTAGCTTAAATTTATAAATAAATAGAAATGTCGCTTCATACAATTAGCCTCTTTGTTAAATTCTTATCCAGTGTCGCTTAATACAATTAGCTTTACCTCGTAAATATACAAGAACGTCGTTTAATACATTTAGCCTCTTTGTCAAATTCATACCCAGTGTCGATCCATACATTTAGCTCTGTACATGAAATGTTAGATGTTGTCACTTCAACCAATTGGCTTACAGTAGATAATGATATGTTTGTCGCTTCAACTATTTAAGATTTCAACAGTAAACATTTAAAAATTATGGTTTAACCAATTTTTTTAATACAATATTTTATTTGCAGTGTCGTTTCAGTTATAACAAAAGTAAAGTTCTAGTAATTCAAACAGTTTATCTTAAATGGAATAAGAATAGTATACACATTAATACAATAAAAAATTTTATGGATTGACTATTATGACGGTGGTTAAAACAATGATTTTGGCGCTATCGCGATAAACCGCTCGAGTCTAAATGCCCCCGCCACCCCGCGCGGACGCTTCAGGCGTCTCCCACCTCGTTTTAGTTGACGCAAATTGTGAGCAAGTTCGTACGTGTTTTGTGGGAGTGTTTTGTGGGACAAGAAAAATAAATTAAAAATTAAGAAGGAAAAAATTGGTTGAATTTTAACTAACAAACATGTGCAACATTTTTTATAATTTTAATTATTATATCTTGTAACTGTAGTGAACTATTATTTATTATTGTCATAGGAGATAAAATTTATCTTTGTTATTGAAGAGAAACTAGGGATAGTATTTAAAAGGTTATTTTTCAATAACCGGCCAAAGTTTCACAGGGTGCTCTACCTATGAATATGAGCAACTTTTAGTATGGGACCAACTCTGAAATCACGAAAACTCGACTAAAATATATGAAACATATGACTTTTTTTCGTGATTTCAGAGTCAATCCCATAGTAAAAGTTGTTCATATTCATGAGTAGAACACCCAGTGACAATTTGGCCGGTCATTGAAAAATAACCACGTATAATAGGTAAGAAAACTTCTAAACTTTTTTTAAGAGAGATATTTTTGATTTTAATTACTGAGAAATTATTTTATAGATAAACCTTTTTTTGTAATTGAAGAGATTTTTATATACTTAAATGTTAAAGTTTAGGAATGAAGAAGAATAAGAATAATCATTCAGGTAATAAGACCGTAGGCTACGTAATAAAAAGACTGCTTAACTTCTGATTCTTATACAATTGTGATAAAAACTTTAGTCGTTACCTTTTTTTTTCTGGTTGAGGAATCATCAGAATCACTTCTCTCGCTCTTGGGCGGAGCGGGAGGGTGTGTCAGACTCTTACTGACTAAACTTTTACCCCGTTCCTTCGTTGCCTTAGATCTGGGGGGGACTCGGTGTCAACCTTTCGGAATACCCATATGCCCCAGAGGCTTCGGCCTTGCCGGGCTCCTACAGTTTGCTGACATCTCCTTGAGGCGCGCGTGGAACAGAACGCGCCGGTGACGACTGGGCTCGGTCCAGATTATTTCCAGATTACCGGACGGCGAGCTACCCAGTGCTTGCCGTCCGCGAACCCGCGTCTACGGTGGTCGGAAATTGAGATCGGGATCTTGGCGGCGGCGGCGTGAGGACCGTTCCCTCACGCACTCAGCAGCCTCATTCACAAGCTTTACTGCTTCGCAGAAGGAGGCTTCCGCATGCCACCCCTCCTCGCTCCGGACCATGGCCTGAACCAAGGCCCGGCGCGAGAAGTCGCCGCCGCCGATAGCCCCACAAGGACACGGCGGTGCTCCGCCCAAGCGGGGCACACCTCTACCGTGTGCTCCACCGTCTCCTCCGGACCCACACAGTGGCGACACCCGGGCGTCCTCTCCTGCTTCATCCGATGCAGGAACCTCCCGAACTTACCGGGTCCGGTGAGGACCTGCGTCATACGGAACGAGAAGATGCCGTGACCTCTTTCCAATCTTCCCTCAAAGAGGGGACTTACCGCCTCAATGGCGGCGTGCCCAGCATTGGGTTCCAACAGTCGCAGTCGCCATGCCACCCTGAGATCCCGCCGGAACTTTGTCCGCCATACCGCGACTTGTCGTGGCAGCGGAGTTTCGCCCCGGCGCTGCATCTCCACGTGCAAATCGTGCATGCGTGCAAGGACTGTTGCCTCCAGATTCCACGGTGGTAGGCCAGCAAGGAGGCTCGCCGCTTCACGGGAGATCGTGCGGTATCCCCGCACCATCCGGATGGCCATGACCCTCTGGCAAGCGTTCAGTTTGGCCGCCGGTCGCTTAGCTAGCGATATCGCCCAAACCGGCGCCCCGTAAAGGGCCATGGACCGAACGATCTCCGCGTAGAGCCTCCGGCAGGGGGCGTCTGGACCCCCTAGGTTGGGCAGGAGCCGCTTCAGAGCGGCCCCAGACCTGTCCAGTTTGGGGGCCAAACGTCGGAAATGCTCCTCGAAAGTCCACCGGCTGTCGAGGACGAGTTTCAGGTTCTTCATCGTCGACCCGACGCCGATGTGGACCCCCCTACCGTTATTTGGGAACCCGGTGATGGCGCGGCGCCCGGGGATGTCCGAGGGCCATGAAAGCACATAGCCTCGGACTTGTGCAATGCCACCTTGAGTCCCAGTTGCTGGATCCTGTCCACGACTGTCGCAACCCCGCGTGTCGCTGTTGCGGCCGCCGCCTAATACGACTCTCCCCGCGCCAGGACCAGCGTGTCGTCACGCTGACCCCGTCGGGGAGGTCGCCGCGCAGCACGTAGTCGTATCTGATGTTCCACTGGGGCGGTCCTAGTACCGATCCCTGCGGAACACCGTACGACATCTCTCGCCGTCTCCACTCTCCCTGGTGACCGGGATAGATGATCAACCTATACGACAGGTAGGCCTCAATCACACGACGAAGGTAGGCGGCACCTCGTGGTACTGAAGTGCTGCCCCGATGTAACTCCAGGGCAGGGAGTTGAAGGCATTGGCGATGTCTAAAGACACCGCCAAGACGACCCTGGCCCGAATCACCGCATCCTCTGTCGTGAGGGCCCTCACGCGCATGATGGCGTCTACCGTGGAAAGCCCCCTGCGAAAGCCGAACTGGCCGTTCACAAGATCCGGCCCCACCCGCGCCAGATGCCCGACGAGGCAGTCTAAAATTACTCTTTCAAAAAGTTTGCCTACCTCGTCAAGCAGCACGATGGGCCGGTACGCGGACGGAGAGTCCGCGGGGCGCCCCGGCTTCGCGATGAAGACCAGTTTCCCGGTCTTCCAGCGAAGGGGGAACTGGCCTCTCTCCATGTATGCGCTAAAGAGCCCTCGCAATCGAAACCCGAGAGTCTCCATGACCAGGACCCATACCCTTCCGGGCACGCCGTCGGGTTCTGGGGCGGTGTTCTTGACACTGAGTCTTCGTATCACCGCCCTCATCTCTACCTCGGTCACCTCTGGAGCGTCGTCCTCGTCGTCGCTGGTGTGGTCCGCTACGGGCACTGCAGGTGGCGGAGCCATGAGCGGGGGAGAGTGTTCCCCTCGCTCAGGGAACAGATTGGCCACCACACCCTCCACAACCTTAGTTGTTACCTTGGTAAGCTAAGAAGTTACTGCTATTCCTAGGTGATTGTCATTTTAAATAAAAAACTTGTCTTTAAACAATTTGTAATGCGTGTTTTATTTCTCTTTTCATAATTATTAACAAGATAGGTAGGTACACCTTATTTATTTATTATTTATTTATTTATTTATTTATTCTTCATGCACAATATACATAGGCGGACTTAATGCCTTAGGCATTCTCTACCAGTCAACCTAGGGTGGTGAAGAGATAATATGGTAGGTGCATAAAAGAGAAAAAGTTATTTAAAAATATAGGTAACAACAATATATGCATACAAATAATAATAATAATATATAATTATATGATGAATATATATATATATATAAATATTATATAAAAAAGTAAGATTACTTCCGCTTAAACGCATATCGACTTTCAGCCGTCCTGATTTCGAGAGGAAGTGCGTTCCACAGAAGGATAGACTGGATATAGAAAGAAGAATGGATAAAATCAGAAGTATGAGAAGGACAGAGCAGTAAAAGATTATTAGTAGAACGCAGATTCCTAGCGTGTGACGAACATAGAAACTGAAAATGAGTTATGAGATAGGCTGGGGGCGAAGGAGAATTGAGTAGAGAAAAAAGGGTAGTCAGAGCCCGCAAATTTCTTCTCTGGCGAATAGGCAACCATTTGAGTTCCAACCTGAAGTTCGAAACATGGTCATATTTCCTCAGGTTAAATATAAACCGGATGCAGTTGTTGAGCAGTCTGTCTAGCTTATCCAGCAAAATCGCATTCAGGTCAAAGTAACACACGTCACCATAGTCTAGGATAGGGAATATCAAAGTCTGCACAAGCATTGTCTTAGTTTTGGCAGGCAAAAAGTTCCTCAGACGATACAGACACCGCAAAGTCCCATTGACTTTTTGGCATACACTAGCGACTTGACTTTGCCAGCCAAGCGTCGAGTCCAGATGCAAACCAAGATCCTTTACGCTAGGACTGATGGGGATGATGGACCCATTAAAAACAATAGGGGGCAGAGAGCTAACCACCACTCTACTCATCATGCGCGTACCTTATGTGTGTACCTTTAAATTTATCAATGTTTTAACCGCTAATTTCTGCAAACTTCATTATTCAAGTATGATTACAAACAATTTATTTTTTAAAAATCAGTCGCGTAAACTAATTAGCCGTACATTAATAAGTTTATGATATGGTATTTAAATCAATTAGCTTAGGTTTGAAATATGACCAAGTCTTTGATTAAAGCACTTAGCTTAGAGCCATTATTTGCATGCCTAGGCGGTTCAGTCATTTAGCTTGGAACAAGAAATAATAAACCTAGGTGGTTCAGTCATTTAGCCTGGAATAAGAAACAATAATCATAGGCGGGTTAAGTCATTTAGCCTGGAACAAAAAAAAGTAAAATTTGGGTCATTTTGTATGAAACGACATTTATCTTCGTCAAAAATAGGAATATTAGAAAAAAAGATTAATCTGATTATGGCGAATATGTTATAAAAACAATAATATCCTTCTTTTTTTTAAAATAATGCGATTTGCTAAAGTTACGATTTTTTTTCTAAAAATCGAAACTTTAAACTATAAATTTTTTCCTGCTCTGGGGCGACGCGGGAGAGCGTGGCAGACCTTTTCTAATTAAAGTCATACCTATGTCCCTTTTTTTTGCCAAGCATTTCAGGACCTCGTTTCCCTTTCGGAAGTAAATTGTCCGAGCTGAGTAAGAGTAAAAACTTTTTTAAAGAGGCGCTATTATAGAAGCTCGCGCCAGGCATATAAATGGCTAGTTAGGACACTGCGTGTAACTACAGGTAGGTAGGTAACACGAGATTGCGGAATAATTAAGATCATGTATCAATTGATGCACTACCCACCTCCATTACATCCGCGATTGTCTGAATGAGTAACGGCGGCCTTGTACGCAAAGAAAACTGAAGGAATATGGGTGGTTTCTAGTTTGTAAAAGTCAAACACCCAGAACATTATAGGAGAGTAGAGAAGTTTTTTGATGACTTTCCACCTAAAAAAAAAGTCTCCTAGCGTAATTACCTACCTACCTAATTTATACTATTACTTTTCATCTCATCTACTGAAGTTAACTACACGAGTGGTTTTTAGAACAAACACAAAAAAAATTAAGTTGCTCATGAAACTATACTACTCATTTGCAATGATAAAAACGGCACACATATTATAGCTATGTGTTATATTTGGTTATGCTACATGCTATGTAGTTAAGTACCTACTTACTCCATTTTTTCTTTAAGAAAATACTTCGAATTTTCCGACAAGGAAAAATGCGGCACTTCTACAAAGGCTCTTACGAAGGTATAATTTCTACACTTTTCCCAAAAAAAAGTTGGTCCTTGTTTTATCGTTAACCTCTGAAACCCCGAAAGCGTTTTGGACGATTTTGTTTAGTTAACCCTATCTTGACCCTTGATGATTGCCTAATGAGACGTAAATGTTAATTAGGCGGGACATCTTTCTCGTAGGTAATCGGTTTATTTTACTCTTGCTGTAGAGAGATTATCACTGCTAACTATAACTCAATATTGACTGTTATATTAACATACTTGAACAAGTCGCTAACGAATTTCTTTGCATACTGCAATTAAGTTTTAATTGTATCTTTATATTTTAGCAACATCTATAGCGCCATAAGTGAACTAAACTACGAAATCCATCATCGCGCAGTTAGAGTTCTCCGTGCCAAAATGGAAAACAGTTGTGCCAATCTAACAACTACAAAAAAACAAAAATTTGAATTTGGAACCATTAACAAATCATCCATTCCCGATACTTTTTTGACTGAATGTATACCTACATCAGCCCGAAATCAATTAGCAGTTTTTCTGATGAAAAGTCAGCTTTTGGACAGGAGAACGTAATTCGGGACCGCTAGTATATTATAATATTATATTTGTAATCTGAATTATATAGCTTCATTCCACCAAGCCGATTAAACGGCGATGCGCCAATAGTACTCATGGTAGATAGATATCTGACAACAATTTCACTCGACCGGAATCCTTTGCGCGCGATTTCTACTCGCACTTGGCCGGTTGTTTGCAATACATTCTGTACTTACAACATATCCTTTCATTTCATTTCCTACGCATGTATAGTTATTACATATAACTATGAATGTAGGAAACTAAGAACGTACGGTACTTTGTAGGTAAGTAGAGCTAAAGAAAAGAAAAGCCAAACAAAGCAACAAAGAAAAAGTTGTAAATGTTTTTCCAATATCTGTTTGTTTTACTATTTATCTTCTAGTAATGAGGGCAAGTTGGGTAGTTACCAGAGTCCCAAGTTTGTTTATGTGAAATGTCCTTTCCTGAGATATCGAAAGAATGCAGAGTTTGTAGCTGCAAGCTTTTAGATAATTCAAATTAATGGCTAGGAAGTTTCGAGTTAAGACTGATTTCATTAATTCATTCAATGCAGGCATTACAATTATTCTTAAAACAATTTGCATTGTGTAGAGTGACTAAGTTACTTTGTAGCTTACCATCACATGAGATAGTGGTTAAACGCGTGCTTATAAATCGCCCTAACATTACAGAGACGAAAGTTTGTTTGTTACTTCTTTAGCCTCAAACGGCTGAACGGATTTTGATGAAACTTGGTACCGAACAGAATTCTATTTTTATTTACGCAGATCACACTCAAAAATTAAAGGTGAACTTGAAAAATGGTTCCACCATTTGAGCGTGAAAGTAACACTTCTTCACGCTCTAACGGTTGAACTATGGATTTGGATGAAATATTGCACACGAGTAGGTCATGTCCTGGATTAGCACATAGGATATTTTTTTATATGCTTGCTTGTAAGAATTATCTAAGTACTATCACGCAGGCGGTTTTGCCCGCAGCAGTTAGATATTTATGAAGTTAGAGGTATATTAGAAAAACGAATTTGTTTGTAGGTTATTTGTTTGATAAATAATTAAATAACTTCACGAAAACGACTGTCAAACTTTTCCTGTGTACAGTGACCGTATACGTCGATAACTCAAACAAACCCGCAGCAGATCCAATTTGACTTAACTAATATAATCTACAAACAAACATTAACACTCCAATTTCAATTAAGATACCTACAATCACATTGGTCTAATTAAGCTCTCACAGTTAAGAGTTGCGGCGTCGTGTGAACGCAACTGTCACACGATGATAATTGGATTTGAGAATATCTTCGTGTAAACATGTGGGTGCGCCACAGAGGAGTAAGTAAATGAAGTGCGTATGAACTATGTAGATGCAACAAGCGTCATCTGCGGAGGTGGCCGGACAAGAGAGCAATTCATGGTCCGCTTGACTATGAATTGTTCAATCAAAATGCTTGAAATCTCCACTACGCATTAGTGGAAATAGTGTTAGTAGAGGGGAATGAAGATGAGCGCACTTTTATATAAGACAAATGAACACGAAGCTTCGAGCTGGACAGAACGGAGCCGGATACCACGAAAGTGAGAGTAGCTCAAATCCCCTCTGCCCCGCTCCAATTCAATGAAAATACAAGTGCTAGTATTCACAATTTCACAGCTGTTCTCTTCTCTACTCCACCCAGCTCTATTTCGGTTGAAACGCCCCTTAGACTTGTTGGCAATATTCGACAGAGAACATTCGCCTAATTTATAGAATCATTTAGTGGTCGTACTCTATTGTTAATAGCTCCGTGTTCCACAGACACAATCTAACGCTGTTTTATTGCAGGATTTAGGATTGTATTAATAATAGATAGCTAAGCCGTTCTTGCTGAGGTTTGGGTTTCGGTACATAAAAACCCTTTGTAAAAAATTCATAAAGCACAGAATTACAAATAACGTTTACTTAGGTACCTACTCAAAACAGAATAATATATCCCGTAAAATTGTACAATGAATAAAATGACTGTCGACTTTTGTTTGTGAGAATAAGCAAATGTTAAAAATTATTATAATTATTGTGAGCCTATTGTGTCTTACTACTGTGTCCCAGTACTTTTCTTACAGCAGGGCAAAGTTCTTCTTTCTATGCTTCCATTATTCTCGGTCCTTAGCTACTTCTGGCCTATCGTTTAGGTGGGAGTCCAATTCGTCACGCTATCGCCTAATGTCTCTATGACAAATTAATCAAATGGATACTTGATACATTTGAAATATGGTTTTATGATCTTTATGTTGATTGATTGGTAATATATTCGTACTTTTTATTGCACACTATAAATAATATTGCAGAAAGAAGTTTAAAACTAATAGAATGTCACGATGGGTGGTCTATAACTACTCGTAGGATAACAACGTAACGATATGTTTATAACTTTTGTTTAGAGTTTCTTCGACTAAACGCAAACGGCTAATATTTTTACTTTTATAATTCTTCATATGACAAATGACTGCACTTACAGCGACTACCTTACTCTAGGAGGGCCACAGTCGGGGCGTTCTATGTTTCACGGCAGCGTATTCGCAGCGAATGGTTCGAATGTTTGGAGCTTATACCAGGCGACAGGTAGTGCCAGACCTTTAATTCATGAAGATTAGCTATACTCGAGAAGTCGATTAGTTCTTGTTCATTTAACTGTAGAAATTCGTACAAATCGTTTTAGTTCGGCTGACTTGAAAAAATAACAACGGTGGCCCTTATTTTGTTTTAAGTATTTAATGAACGATTTTTTGGAAAACCTATCAGAAATAAATTGCTTCAACGCGTATAGGGCGGGTCGCTCATCATCTGCCTAGCCTTTTCCCAACTATATTGGGGTCGGCTTCCATGCATACCAGTATTTTACGCGGAGCGGCTGCCTACCAGACCTCCACGACCCATTAACTGGGGTAACACGGTACTTCATCGCCAGACTGGAGTCAGATTTACTGGCTTCTGACTATCCGTAACGACTGCCAAAGATCTACAAATGACAGCCGGGACCTACGGCATAACGTGCTTTCCGAGGCACGGAGGAAACTCGGTATGTTAAGATGGACCCATCCACAGACCAACCTAGGCAAGCGTTGCTTAATCTTGAAGATCGACCCGTGCGGCTATTATTATCTAGCCACGAGCTCCTCATATATAGGGCGGGTCGCTACTATAAGATAAATGGGAGAATAAGTAATTTCAATGTTGCTTGCAAACTGCGATGTATTGTGATTTATTACATCATCATCATCATCATATTTATTCATTAACAACAATTACATTGTGTTTGAAATTTGTACAACTAAATACCTATATCCTAAAAATTATACATGCTATATTAAGTCACAACAATTATTAAAATTAAAATTAAATGTCAATATTTAAAACAGTCAAAATTATTCAGTTTAAATTACAATCATAACAACAATAATAATAAAAAAAAAATTATACATACAATAATCAATTCATTACAATACAAAAAATATTAACATTTCTATTAAATTATAATTCATCAATATGATAAAGACATTTATTTAACAAGAACTGTTTAAGCTTGCTGTGAAAGTCACTTTTATAAACAAGACCTTTTATTTCTGTCGGCAGTTTATTAAATAGTTTTAATGACTTGTGGTAGGAACTATGCTTTGCAACGTTCAGGTGAGTCGTTTGCTTCAACTCAAGATCTTTCCTTCTTGACCTCTCCCTTTTTTGTCTTTCATCTTCAGTCTCATATTCAAAGATGTACTTAGACAAATGAGTAAGCAGGACCAATATGTACAAACTTGGGACTGTCAATATATCTAAGTTAATGAAATGAGGCTTACATGTTTCTTGCTGTTGTATTCTAACCATGGTTCTGACTGCTCTTTTCTGGATCACAAAAGCTTTCTCTATATTGTAGTCATAGCTTCCACCCCAGAAAAGTATGCTGTACCTTAGTTTTGACTCTACCAATGCGTAATAAACCATTTTCAAATATTTTCTGGATACTTCGTTCCTGAGACTTCTAAGCACGTAACAGGCAGAGCTAATCACTTTCTCCAGGTATTTTAGCTCTTCTTTCCACTTTAACTGGCTATCAATATACACTCCCAGAAACTTAACCACCTGTACCACATTAACTTTATCTCCATTTATGGCACAGTTAATGCTATCCTTATTTTTGGAAGTGGTTCGAAAAAGCATTACGTTTGTTTTACTGGCATTAACTTTAAGACCGTTGACAGCAAACCAACTGTGGAAGATACCTAAGGCTTCATTAACAATGGAATTAAGATATTGTATATTGTCAGCTGAAACAACGGCGTTTGTATCATCGGCAAACACCACAAGCTGGATAGAACCCGCAGCATTTTCCATCATATGTTGTATAAGGTCATTTACAAACACGATAAAGAATATCGGACCCAGAATAGAGCCCTGTGGTACACCAGTGTGCACAGGAGACAATTGGGACCTGTATGTTTCTATCGTTGGACAGTTGTTGCCTGAGGAATTTGTCACTGACATTTCTGATTTGATCTCCACGAACATCTTCCTGTTCTTCAAATATGAAGAAAGAAGTGCCAATACTTTACCCCTGATACCGTAGTGCTCAAGTTTTTCAAGCAACAGCTTATGATCTACAGTATCAAATGCTGAACTTAAATCTAAGAAAAGCCCAGCTACTTTCTGTTTGTCTTCTAATCTGCTCACTACGTCCTTAATTAAAGTCGATATTGCATCTTGTGTCCCGACATTTTTCTGATAACCAAATTGTTTTCCACTTAACACCCTATTTTGGTAAAAATGTCTGAGTAATCTAGTTTTAATTAGCTTTTCAAGAATTTTTGAGTGAATAGGTAGTAATGAAATTGGTCTGTACATCTTTGGGTCTGTTTTAGATCCTTTTTTGTGTACAGGTATTATTTTGGCTATCTTCAGTTGATCTGGAAAAATTCCTTCATCAAAACACTTGTTGTAAAAAATGCTTAATGGTTCCGCTAGTATATCTATATTGTCCTTTATGACTGATATATTTATGTCATCGTAGCCACAAGATTTTTTGTCGTCCATGCTTTTAATTATTTTTAATATCTCATTTGGAGTGACAGGGTCTAAGATCAGGTCGTTAGTTACTCTTTTTGTACTTTTACGTAGAATATCCATGGCAGCCCCTGTGCTTGCGGTGGTAGATGAATTAAGTTGGAACTGCTGGGACAAGATATTTACAACATCTGATGGTTCTGACACAATCTTATTGTTAAATTTTAAAATTAGTTTTTTATTGTTTTTTACACTCCTATTCCTATGTCTGTTTACCACTTTCCAAACATCTTTCGAAATGTTCGTCGAATTAGCTAATTCTGATTGTACTGATAACTTTTTGGCCATATTTATTACTTTCCTGTACAGAGCTATGTATTTTTGTCTATAGTCCATCAGAGTGTCACTTTGTTTATTCCCCTTGCCAGTACATAGAAATCGTTTCATTTTGCTAGAAACCTTTACACCCTTGGTGACCCAACGTAGCTGTGCTTTAGGCGTTTGGCGCACCATTAGTTTTCTTTTCCTAAAACAGCGTGTAAACATTTCCTCGAATTGTTTTAAGAATGAGTTTATTCCAAAATCACTCCAGTCGTGATTTAAAAGCAAATTTCTAAAGTTTCTTCTTGTATTTGCGTTGTAAACCCGTTTGGTAATTTGCACAGTACTGGCTTTTTTATTCCTACATAGTTCCTTACTTCTGAACGCTGTATTGCAAAGCAGTCCTGCATGTCCATCTGCCAAGCCGTTATGGTCGACATCACAACTTATCACACATTCATCTGACAAATTGGTAAAGACATTATCAATACAAGATTGTGAGTCATTTCGAATAAACGTAGTCGAATTAATTAGAGGTCTAAAGTTGTAACATGTCAAAAGATTTAATAAGTCATTCCTTTTTTTATTGTCAGTTGATAAGTCAATGTTAAAATCACCGCAGATAATACAGTTCTTGTTAAAGAAATGCTCCAATAGTTTTTCGAGCCTGACCATAAAATCATCCAAATTTGCATCATAAGGAGTACGATAGCAGCAACACACAAACAAGCCAGTTGAAATATCTTTGACACAGCATATTTCAAAGCTATTAATTTTATATAATTTTTTGCCTATTGGTACATCCTCGTATTCCCTATCTGATTCTGCTAGGATAATAGTACCCCCTCTTAGCTTATTTACTCTAGTATTATATGATGCAACATTGTACTTTGTAAGCTTTAACAATTGGACTAGTTCTTCGTTAAGGAAATGCTCACTAATACATAGGTAATTCGAAGGGTTTCTCAGACTATCCAAATATATTTCTAATTCATCTTTCTTATTATTGAGACCACACATATTTTGATGAAAGATGTTTAAACGATTATACAGTGACCTATCTGCCGATTCGTTTAGGTTTACTTTAGTTTGTACATGTTTATTCTCGAAAAAATGTGTTTCTGTCTAACATTTTCTTTTTTTTAAAGTAGTAAGGAATGGTACCAGGTTTCAACTGTTGTATTTTAGTTGTTGTGTCAGTACAAGAGCAAGTTAGGTCGTTTTTTTGTATTGGTTGGTTTGCCAAAGTAGTAGTATGATGTGTGGCTGTCTGTATAGATGTTCCCTCGTTAACTGTACCGTATTTGTTTATATCTATTTTTATGTTTTCCATGATGTTGTAGTACAAGTTTTTTATACCTTTTATATTAATCTGGCCGGTTTTAATTGAGAACATATCAGATGTTAAGTAACTGTTTGTGTCAAAGTAATATGCATAGCTATTTTCTTTCCGTAAGTCTTGATACAAGAGATTATTAAATAATTCAACTTTATAGTTGTATATAGGTGCACCACAAACGTAGGTCGGACTGCATATTATAATATTTGTGTTTGTTATTTGCTTCAAAGATTTCCTTATTACTTTAACGATTTCTATGTAATTAGATGATGTTTTTATGTCTTTAGTTCCTAACATATTCATGTCATAATTAAGTAACTTATTGCTAATATTATTTAATAGGCGTTCTATGCTACAGTTTGGTAAAAAATAGCGACAGTACTCGAAATGATTGCCAAATATTTCTTCGATAGCTCTGATGGAGCAATTTTGATCACAGTTGGTAAGGATACAGAGTTTATTTTTTGCTTGCACTGTTGGATACACATTGTTATCATGAAGAATGCTTCTAGAGGACATAATATCTTCTCTTCTATTACTTAGCGAAACTTGCTGCAGGATGTCAATTTGTTTGTTTAGTGTGGCTATTTCGAACTTAGCCTCTGCCAATTGTTGTTCTGAATTTGTAATGGCCTGTTGCATTAATAATATAGTTTCATTGTATATAATCTCCCTTTGATGGTACTCTTGCCTTACGTCAGGCGTTTTAATTATTTGTTCACAATTTGCATCTTCTTTCTTTTGACTTGAAAGAGTACTGGTTTGTGTGATTTGGTCCATAATTTTTAAAGGCGTTAAATTCCTGTTTGCAATTTTTATTTTACGTTTACGTCCCGTAAGCGGTGTCATATTTATAATATCAGTAGAATTTATTTTTTTATATGTGTCTATTATATTTCTGCATTTCTGTAACTCGGATTTCAGTAGCGTGTTCTCGGCATTCAGGTTTTCTATCTCAGCATGAGCACTTTCAATGTTATTTGACATCTCCTGTAGTTTCTCGTGTAGTTCTGAGACAGTTTGACTGGTGTTAAGTAAGGAGTCTCGCATGCTCAACATAGTTGTGTCAAACAACGCACAATTGTCTGCAGATATATCATTCAGTGAACTAGTTCTACGATGTTTTCGAATAGTTATATTGTCATCCATTATTTAGAACTGAATAATTTTTGGTATGTATAGATTATTCTTAAAAGCGACACCTGTTGTTAAAGAACGGCAACCAATTGCAAAAATTCCACTTCACTTGTGTGACAATCAATAGTAGCACACTGAGTAGTTTAGTAGTACTACTGCTCTTCTCTAGATGGCAGTAGTCTCAAATGGTTTTGGTGTTTCTATTCTCCGCGGGTTGCGCTAGTTTGTATGTAGTAAATACAAAATATTTTTCTTAACGGTTGCACTTATTTATTACATGAACACTTTTAGTTAATTTTATGAATTTATGTATAGGTAGTGTGCATTTTATGCGTACCTTTGTTATTTCTATTCGTGGTCTAAAACAGTAGGTCGTTTATGTATGTTCCAATGTTTTCCCTTGAAGTTATACGTCGAGAGACTTCGTCACTAATCTTGTTCTGTTTCTGCAGATAACACTTGAGCACAGTATTTGTATAAACACAAATACAATTGCATAGACTCGGAAATTGAAAACGTATATTAGGTATACATTTTCTCATCAACTGTTTCTGTGTTTGTTGTGTGTTCAGGTTTTTATTTATAAACATGAACTCGCATGGATTGCATCCTTACTGTATACTGTTAGTAGGTTCAGGTTAAACTAACGGCTTCTAGAACGCCAACTGCTGCGACCCTTATATATTTCTTCTTATACCTATCTGTTTCGCTGACGTCCGATGTTTTATGTGAAAGTAAAATAAATAATTTGAATGCTTTCGGAATAACCACAGAATTATTAGTTATCTTTGTGTTTTATGAACTTGACGCAGACGAAGTGCTAGTGTATAAATAAGTACATTTCTATTTACTTATTTCTTCATTGTTTGTAGAAAACAAGTTTATTTACCTCGCGGACGCTAAACAAACGTGTTTTCTTTCTATCAATGAGAAACTTTGTTGCAGCCGCTAATTGCAACTGCACTGGCAGGTGTAATTAGTTCGCGAAACATTAATACACTGCGTTTTAGATGTCAACACAACGCATTTAGAAACATGAACTGTTGCCAAGTTCAACGACTCCTCCATTTAGCTACGAGTCCCGAGATCGCGATCTACTTCATTTGCAAACATTTCAAGATCTTTTCAATTACCCCAGAGATTGTATGTGGCACAATTTCTATACAATCTATATATCATCGCTCCCTCGTCTCATTCAGAACGTCTCTCACGATATTCATGTAATATCCGGAACCACGGGAGAGGCCGCATTGAAGAAATGCTTCACTAATTAAAATACTGGCAGTGTGAATGTGGAGAGAGACAAGTGAGGTCGGGTGAAAGGGATGTGGAGCGAGTGCTACGTCTAATAATGTTGTTATTTTATTTCTGTAAATTATAATTTTTTTAATCATATAAAAGGAGCTGCCAGCCACATTGCCGGCATCCGCAGGATCTTTTGAACAATCCCACAGTCCTGACAGCGATGTCTGTCATTGTACGAAAAAATTACTGTAACCCTGGAACGTAAAAGGATACAAAAGTAATACAGGTGGGTTTTAGTTCGGCACGCCATATTTTTGGCGGTAAATCCCCTTTTTGAGGAGTGGTTGGAAAGACTCACGTCTTCGGAAGTTCGACGTCTTTACCTTCCGCATGAAAAAGGTTCTGAGAGGACATGGTAAGTTCGGGAGGTTCCTGCATCAAATCAAATAACATGATTTGATAAGAACCATTTTCTTTGCGAATTTTGCTTTAAAGTATTTCTAAAAACAAGTATTCCTTTCCCAACATTTCCTCAGGGCACGAGACAACTAGTTTCAAAGGCTTTGTAAAGTTTTTAAAGCCGCCGAAAGTATGTACGCAGTAGAAACTAGACTTGTGAAGATTTCTCAAAGACTCACGAAGCCGCTTAGAACAGCTTCTAACTAGCTCAAGTGCAGCTCTGACAGAACAATCACGAACTTTGTGGAAACATCGCATTCGATGTTGATCAAAGAAATATGGACGAAAATAACTTGAGTATGTTACATTTGATTCAGTAAATACATATAAAATACTTCTACTTACAACCTTATATGTTGTTTTACAATGTTGCCGACGTAGTCCGAAGTAGTCAGAATAGATGGTCGATGGAGCAGAGAGATTCTGGAGTGCCAACCGCGTACCGAAAGACGCAGCGTTGGAAGGTCTTGAGACCTAGTGAGAGCCCCGCAAAGCGATGGATGTGAGATACACGGTTCGTTGAGGCGGCACTTGGGGGAGGCCTTTGTCTAACAGTGGACGTCTTTTCGGCTGAAATGATGATGACATGTTTGTTTCACTTTGGTGCATAATAAGGTCACCAGTAGTTACGACGAATCTATAATATTATCCACACATAATTTTTAACTCGGAATCTCATCACATCTAATATAATACAAAACTCAATGTAAACTATTGACATAATTTCCTTTTTTCCGCATAAAAAAATGAAGGCTAGTTTATTTGTTAGGACAATACGAGGAATCAATAGCAAAAATAATTGTCTACCAACCGTAACAGAACGAATTTCGAAGACGACTTTTGGTAGATTGCTATTGCTTTTTCATCAGGCGTTATTTAAAAAAAATAAAAATACTCTTTATCTCATATTTTAAGTTTCCCACAGTTAAACATACAATACGGCAACTCTAAGTTAGATTTTCTCAGAAAGAATCGCAAGCACACAATTATTAGTTACATCTGAATTACGAACTTTATGTGGAAGAAGTCGCGAGCAACAGATTTCATCATCATCGTAATCTCCCTTACCTTTTTCCCCACTAACTTGGGGTCAGGTTCCAGTTTAATCGGATTTGGTTGAATACCTGTGTTTTACATGGAACGACTGCTTATCAGGCCTCCACAACCCAGTTACTGGGTAACACGGTACTACTTGGATAGACTGATAGTCAAACTGTAGCGTCTGACTGCCTACAACGACTGTCGAAATCTACGAATATCTACTAGAACCAACGGCTTTACGTGCTTTCCGGAAGTTTCCGAGATACTGGGTGTCAGTAATGTCCTGAATACTTAGAAAAGTACATAGGACTAAAAAAAATCAGATTTGTACTAGCCCGGTTTCGAACCCGCAACTTTAAAGGGCTACAGATAACTAGTATCTATAAATGGCTGCCTACAAAGTTACAACTATAGACGAAACCACTCAAATAAGTTACTGACCCATATCAGTTTCTAGATAATTTTAACTCCGTTCACCTATAAAGCCTCGTCTTAAATGAGGTCACAGAAGTTAGAAGCTGATAAACTAGGGAACACACAGCAGGTAATGAAAAGCGAGGGTTTTCACGTCAACGACCGCGAAGCATATATTATACTAAGCGAGTGAGGCACTGCTTAGCTTAATGAATGAAAATGTACGCGTGTTACCTGTTCCGTGTAGTATTACGGTTTATCAAAAACTAGCTTTAGCCCGCAGTTTCGCCCGCGTACATAAAATATAGCCTATGTCACTCAGGAATACAGAAGCTTCCTATTGGTGAAAAATTTTTAGCAATCGGACCAGTACTTCCACAGATTACCTCATACAAATAAAAAAACAAACTTTACCTCTTTATTATATTAGTATAGATAATAGGGCTTTCGGTTTTTCGTTCTTGTTACCTATAATAATATATTTTTCTAAAACTTTACCCAACTCTTAGAATTTCTCCTGCATTGTGGTTGCGTTCACATACTTAACCAGGAATAACTAACTATAAACCGTAGTTTTTATTTTTTTAGTCAGGTTTTCATAAAGTTGTAACAACATTGTTATTGGGTAATTAGGGTCTTTGATACCAAATGACGATGGTCGCAGCATTGGAAGACCTCCTACAAGGTAGACCGATGACCTGATAAGGGTTGTAGGAATCCGATGGATGCAAGACCCACAGAATCGTTCATTGTGGCGACACTTGGGGAATGGCCTATGTCCAACAGGTGATGTCTTTCGGCTGAACTGATTATGATGATTGATAGCAAAAAGTTGTGGATAAGAGGGCTCTTCTCGACCCGTTTATCGTCAACGTGAGCATAGTTTAAAAAAATCTGGTTTCATCCATCGCTGTCCAACGCAATGTTTGATAAAAAGGCGACGCGAAAAAAGAGATAACGCCTGAACGGTTTGTTCGCATTCCGCAATTAAGAATTGAATATTTCACGAAACTCGTTTCAGGAAATACGGGATTATTTAAATAACCTTAAACGGTTTTAGATGTTTTTTTGTAATTTAGAATTCCAATTAAATGTGCCAGGTTAACTCCTTCAAACGTTCCTGCCATATTAAGTGCTTACGTTAGTACAGTTTCAATTTATGCGTAAATGTTTTGTATCAGGCAAAACTCTAACAAGCAAAAAGTCAATGCCGACACCGACGACGGATACAAACCGTTATATATTTGTAGCTAGGCAATCCTAAATGAACGCTTTTACACTATTCTTTTTTATTCGATTCAAAATGTATCTGCTGACTGCTCCATTAATATCTGACAAGAGACAGACTCGACTGCGCAGCGGACGACACTGAACACTTCATTATAATTATTCAATGAAGACGCGAATTTCGAATCTTTACGAATGGTAAATGATATTTATTTTGCAAATAAGTTTAAAATAAAATATTTTATACGTTAATTATATCGTCAGTTAAAAATAGATCAGGAGTCAAAGTATCTTGTGAAGTCCATGCAGAAATATTGTAACGATCAAATCACTTGAGAACCATACAGTTTAGAGTCTGAGATGGTCTTTTGAGGTACACATTTGAGTAGTCAGTGCAAGCATTTGTAAAGCTCAATTCAGGGCTAGTAAGGATGTCAACAACAATAAAATAATACTTTTTAGGGTTCCGTACCTCAAAAGGAAAAAACGGAACCCTTATAGGATCACTTTGTTGTCCGTCTGTCCGTCCGTCTGTCAAGACCCTTTTTCTCAGGAACGCGTGAAGGTATCAAGTTGAAATTAAAACCATATATTGAAATCCGCGGTCCCTTGAAGTTGTGCAAAAATCAAACTTGTAAGTTGACGGGAAAAAAAGATACGCCCGTTTATGTTGCAAAAAACGTACATTTCGACACTGTCAAAGGAATCAAAACTCATAGGGTGCTTCCCGTTGACCTAGAATCTTGAAATTTGGCACGAAGCAAGGTATTATAGCACTAATATCGGGAAAAGTCTGAAAACTGAAAATTTTTAGTTACGTCACAAGAAAAAAAAATTGAAAATTCTTCAAGACTCGATTCGACAATTAAACTGTTTTTATAGGTAGGTTGGTACGAAACCCTCAGTGCGCGAGTCCGACTCGCACTTGCCCGGTTTTTTTATATTATAACGAATTGTAGACGAGGAGTCTTTCCTATAAATAATAGATGACTAGTTATATCTGGTAGTCATGATTTATAATGTTACACTTTAGATCTTTTATGAGGTCATATTTTTTATAGCATCGTCAAATAAGCTTTTTATTAATACTAGAAAAGTTTGATCATTAATACTTTTATGAACCTATTGAATATATAGATTTGATTTCATAATAAGTTTAGTGGATTGTGTCAGTTTTGGGCATTGAGCTATTTCAGTTGATTTTGAGTAAAAGGCCACACCGCCAGCTGGCAACGCGCTGTCAACTTCTGGCATGGTCCTCATACGGCGTCGCTCCGCCCAAGCGAAGTATACTTCCGCCGTATGCTCCACCGCATTCCCCGTGCGACTTACATAATGGTAATACAAAGGGTTTTTTCCCATCAAATTCGAGACTGGGTACTTCCCGATTTTCGGAAATACCATGTTCGGTAAGGAACTGCGTCGGGTGGAAAGTGCGACAGTTATTTACCATATTATGTAAGTATCTATATCCAAAGTAAACTGGGATATTTTGCACAAGTTCAAGCATTTTCATAATATAATTTGTCTTTTTCACGCTCGAGGGGAATTTAATATGATGTCATTTATCAAAGCGGCTTATAGGTTACGAGAAAATGGCAAATTATGTTATGAGGAATAATTTATAACATGTTATAGATTCATTGTAAGTAGTTCATTCGATATCGGTGTTAGATATATTTCAACACTATCGTAATATTTAACGTGCTTTTTTTAAAAACACTTTCATAAAATAAGCTTAAAACTACCGCAGCATGTAAAAGTGTAAACAAAACAAGAAATCAACACAGTTTTATTTTTTATTTTTATTTCGTGCAGGTTTCCGCAACTCCATGATTAAAGTGCGTACTTCGCGTATCCAAAACAGTATTAAAATAAGAACTCAAAATAGTTTCAATACAAAAACTCAAAACAGTATTAGAACCAGAACTAAAACGAATTCAATAAAAGAGTTGCTGTTCAAACTGCGAGTATCATATTATATCCTCGCAGTATGTACTTCCGGAAGTCAAATAGTTTTTTAAAATACCTACTCTTCTCGCTTGTGGATAAATTGATTCCATTTCGTGATAACCCAAAACTTAGTAGGAAAGTTGTCCCCTCTCGATATACTCTAAATGACCTTCGTTATTTAATTTATACCAGTAAGTATGTAGGTAGATACCGTAGTACATGTAAATTGCAATACCAAAAATATTGCAACAGTGCACAGTGTTTTGAAGTGTTATTTAAAAGGGCTACGCTCTTGCTACGACGTAGCACTCGTGACGTTATCGCTACGCCTGCTACGCTCTCCAAACTTGAAAACGTATTTATTTTTTTCCGTGGGGAAAACATAAAATTTTATGGTAGTGAATTATGATCCTTTTTCGTTTTAAGCGAAAGATTTTGATATTGAACGGCTTGTTTAATCCTATTTTTGGAAAAAAATCTCCTTTCCTTTTTTAAAAATCAGTGGAGAAATTTCCAGAACCAATATTTTTGTTTCTATGATGAGTACGTGAGCGTAACTTGTATAAATGTATGATGTATTTCATATTGAGTATTCCTTTTGCGTTAACGTTTTCATGAGCTCTCTAGACGGGTATCGAAAACGAAATACAATTTAATATGTATTGAAGGCACTTTTATTGGTTGTGGAATTATTCGAAAGAGGCACTTCTGGGACGCAAAGGAAGATTGAAGGAAAAGATAGATATACTCTTTATTGTACACCAAAAATAAAATTACAATAAGAACTTACAGTGAATAGTGTGTCATAATGCCTTATCTTATTTGTAATCTGTGTCTTTTGTCTTATCGTTAAAAACTAAACTTTACAGACAATCTTTGGATAGATTCGACAAAGAAGGAGAATCGCGAAGGAACGCGGAGACGTTCAGTCATTAAAACTCTGAAATTCCCTCTGTATCCTCCCAAACCCGTTTGTTATTAAATTTCTTACCCCAAAAAAGACACTTATGCGTGATACTTGACCTTAGTACGGTATAATTTGGTCTTAACGAGAACTTATGAGAAAACGGGAACCCAATACTATTATACTATTACAATCGCTATCTTATCTAAATGTTATCACAATTACTTTGTAGTAGTACTTATAATAAAAGTAAAGTGATCTTTGAGCGTCTTGTGATTGGTCTATATGTGACCCGTTTTCTTTTGCTTTTTCCTCTAAATGAGGGTATAAAAGGTCCTCCCACATAAGTGATGTAGACATAACATATTTACTTACAGACAATTACGTTTACTTGCAAAGAGCTTGCATTTGACCAGTTTTTTGAGGATCTGTTGCTATAACTATAACAGGTAGGTAACAATGTAGAACAAAAAATCGTTATTTATGACTTTTGTTACAATGTCGTTTTATTCTATTAGGTCAGAGACAACATAATGATGTACATTTTAGACGATATATTAATATATAGGTGGGATAGTCAGAAAAATTTAGTCTTTTATATTTGAACTAGCAGTTCTGGCAGACGTTATCCGAAAGAGCAGACCGATGACCTGGCGAGGGTTGCAGAAATCCGATGGATGCGAGACGCACACGACGCTTGGGCCTATGTCCAGCTGGACTTACTTGACTTATGATCCTATGTCCCCTAGGGGCAGAGGGCGTCAACAGTAGTCACCCATCGCGAAAGTCTTGCGCTTTACGCTTGACCTCGCTCCACGTCAGTCCGACGTCCAGCAGTGGACGTCTTTCAGCTAAGATGATGATGACTTTAAACTACTATAATCTATCCATAAATTTGACAAGATAGGTTTTTGGGACTGCTGCAGGTCAAGAGCAGGTTTTGATAGAGCGTCGAGCTGCAATTGGTATTCGACTCAGCCTGCGCGTGTCACAAGACGGTTTCTGCATCGCTCCGAGAGTTTTATGAAGGGCGAAACATGGAGATTGTAGGCTTTGGCAACGGACGGCAGTCTGCTGGAGTCACTTCAAAAACCGTAAACTTGATGTGTTGTGGTCTGTGAGGGGTCCCTCTGACCTATATTAATAGAAACGAATACGTAATATACATAATTGGACTTAAAAAATATGTATTTTCAAATTTCTTCAACAAATAGTTCAAAAATTTAATTTAAATTGTGCTAGGCGTTCTCGAGTTTTGTGCTTAAGCTAAGAAGCTTGCTTAGGCCATCATCATTTCAGATAAATGATATCTATTGTTAGGTCGTAGCTAGGTCAGTCTCCCCCAAAAGCTACAACGACCGTTTTTGCGCGTCCCACGTCCTAAAAATTCCCACGACACTCGTATAAAAATATAGCAAGGATTCATACTTTGTAGATTTTTAGGTGAAATCATAATATAATATAATTCTGGTAAGATCCGTGGTAGCTGCTAGTAGAAAACAAACTCGCTTGCTTTTTTCGATTGTCGTTTATTTCTAACACTTTTTTATTTAAATGAGCTCGATCGATCTTCGCTTTCAAAGTGTAATTTGTCTTGATAAAATGGTGAAGCTTATCCCTTCTCTCAAGGAACTGCGATTAGTTCTATAAAAGCCGCAGTATAAAATGTAGTGCTGTCACAATTTTTGCCGTGCCTTAGAGACCTCCTTCCGTCTTTGGCAAATGGCCAAAGTCTTCCGGGCAATAGTACAAAAAGTGTGTCGATAACAAACAATTGTCTTTTGTTTTTTAGCAGTGTTAAAAATGTCTAAATTATAGTTTACTTAGGTACTTAAAAATAAATTCTTATGGTTTAAGTGTCTTTTACTTCGTTTTGAAAACGAAACTTTGCAAAATAGTGGTCTTAGGAAATTGCTAAGCTTTCCTTAGGAAGCAAAAGCGAATATTTCTTAATAACTTTTCTATTATTTTCACATCTTAGCAATGTAATTCATTTGTCAAACAAGGTTTTCATTTAATTAATACTGTTATTTTCATTATCTCCCAGCTGATTTCAGATTTCAATGGCTAACTCAATGGCACTATGAGTCTCTCATCTCTTTTAATAATCTCGTAATTCAGTTCAGCAGCAACTAACGAGACCTCACTA
Organism: Mythimna separata; assembly: GCA_030763345.1. NCBI lineage: Eukaryota > Metazoa > Arthropoda > Insecta > Lepidoptera > Noctuidae > Mythimna > Mythimna separata. The sequence continues at coordinate 1,500,058 of JAKKIA010000036.1, read as the reverse complement.
ATGGAAGGACGCTCTACAATACTCGTAAATAACTGAATAACACTTATAGTTAGGAATGTCTAAATGGTTCAGGACTTGTGGACAACCCTGCGGTCTGTACCAGCTATTATGTCTCCTTCAAACTAAAGGGTCAGCTAGAAATTCGTTTTATGGTGGTCAGCAATTTAAACTTTGATTAATTGTTAATCCTACAATTTTGTGGGAGGGTCGTGCGTTTATGGTTGATTTAGGTATCGTGTTTCTGTTTACGAAAGGTGGGTGCTGGGTGGAGCGAGAGAGTGTCCGACTTTTACTCACTAAAACCTGTGTTTCTTCAGTTTCCCTTTGCGTTTCAGGGCCATGGTAAGTATCTCGAAGCAGCCCTAGCAAGCATCGGCCCTACTGGGTCTCATCAGTTTTTGTAACATAGCCGAAAGGTACAGCCTGACCATTATTTCGCCATTGTGTCTTGTGTGTAGATTTTTCTCTATACCTGATGGTCTACGATCAGGTCTAATCTTTATTAAATTAACTAACAAAGCGATATTTATATTAATCTTGACACTGTGATCTCGGTTAATTCTCCTGAATTGCTTCCAGTACGAAGGTCTGTGAACAATATTTGATTTTAGATGGTTATCGTCACTTGAACGACGCTTTTAAAACTGACCCTTTTCTTGTTCATGTTGATAAGGTCAACTTTCTATGCAAAACAGTTGGAAAACACTGCTGGAGTACAATTAAAATTACCAAATGGTTTTGTTTTGTCTCTAGGGTTTTGGATTATTTGCGTATTTTTCAGCCAAAAGCGTAGGGATCTTTTTTATTATCCTATTTTGTGTCCCACTATTGGGTAAACGCCCCCCCTTTTCCGTTCCAAACCTCTCTGTTTAAGGACAATCTCTGGTCGAGTTTGCCCCGCGAACTTGATCGGATCGACGCACCAATTTCGCCGCAGTCGACCTCAACAGCCTCGGCCTCGCTCAGGCGTCCAGTGAGTGACAATCCTCACCCATCTCTTTGGTAGCGTTTGTATGACATGGCCAGCACACTGCCATGTTTTAGCTTGGCTGTATTTACCCTACTGCTTCTTCATCTGCTACTTCAGTTATAGAGCGCAGCATGGTGTTTCAGTGTTTCTTTATTCGTGATAGAAACACCACATAAACGAACAAACTAACGAAAGAACTCCACAATAGAGATATGTCTATTTATAATAAAATAGTAACTAGGGTAAATTAAAGTACAGTATTATCAAGATCAACTCAACCACTTTCGAAAGCACTTTCCTTTTGAATTTCAGGTTTTACGAGGTTATTCATTAATGGTTTCACATATAGAGTAATAGAAGTCGTTTTAAAGTTTATCACTTTGCGGTAAATTTTTAATTAACTTAATAGTTAAGTACCCTAAACAAACAACAATTTGGGTTACACGAGTGCCCATGGTTAGTTAATGGGTGAATTATGATTTTTTCTCATTTAGTTTAGTTATTAAATATTTTACTTTCACAAGGAGCTCTGGATAACTTCTTGATAAATAAAACCCTAACTTGTTTATGTGTTTGCTCAGAAACACAAGCGAAACACTTTTATTAAGCAACTTTATTTGACAAGTCACAAATCTTGACAGCGTGATGGCGAGACAAAACGTCACTATTTTGGTTACATTGTAGACGTGGACACACTGTGACGAATAGTTTCCAATTTGCCACGTGAACACCAAAACAGCTGTGTAATCTTTATCAAGCTCAAGTTCGATCCTGTACGGAGTACTACTTCACTTTCTTTGGGACAAGAAATGAGCCAAGAAGATCATCAGCAATGAAGTAGGTCGAGTGAAAACTCTAAAGTCTTGTAACGTGGTCCTAGAATTTAAGGACAAGTAAAGGATCATAGGTGGAGGTTTTAGTTAGTAAAAGTCTGACACCTGCTTGGGTGTGTGGTGGAGCGAAAGATGAAAGACTTCCCTTGCTTTGCCCTGGAGAGGGAGAAGTCATAAGATCATTATTTTGTCCTAATTTAAACAAAAACATCGGACCACGACCAGTGATACGTCGATGCGCCACCGGTAAATGCATGGTAAACATCCTATCCATATGTAGAAAATGTTTTGTCAACACTTTCATTGTGCGCACATCTAAGTCGTAGAATTCCCTGTCGAGTCTTCTACCTAGTGGTCTACCACGAGCTTTTCAACAATAAATACAGAATAAATTTGTTGGGTGTTTTCTGAACTTCAGTAAGTTCTGGCTAGAGTAGTTTAAAAACAGACTCATGATGAACCACAATGCATTCATTTGGTATCAAGGAGATGGATTGTTACGTTAATGTAGGAATATAAATTGATTGTTTCGATAACAGTCAAATAAAAAATACATTAATTTTTCATTCATCATTTTTGGTATTACGGAACATCTCCCAAATTTCCAATAATTTGTATTGCTATAACAAGCAACTGTCAGTGTGTGGATGATGACTTTACTCCAGTCAGTGTGTCCAAAAATTGTTTATACTATCTGGATTGATTCCATCAACCTCAAAAACGAATTTTATTTCGCCTCAACTCGAAATAGCGCGCGTTGTACGGAGGCCACTTAACATAATGTCCTGCTTTTATTTCCTGTGTCGGAATTGTGTTAACTTTAATGATTAGCATAATTTGATGTTAAACATTTGCATGGCTTTTATTCAGGTTCGCTAATTTATGTGATTTACTTTGACATCAAATGATATTACATTGAATAAAAGTTTTATGTTAGAAATAAAAATATCAGTTCTGTTTTAAAATCTTTAACACTAATATTTAAGTCATCATCTTTATTTCAGCCAACAGACCGCCTAATGTCGGACATAGGCCTCCCCAAGTGTTGCCATAGTGACCAGTTCTGTGCATCTCGCATACATCGGATTTCCGAGAACCACACCCGGTCATTGGTCCACCTTATGGGACGCCTTCTATCACTAATATAAGTAATGTGGTGAAAATTATTTACAATTTTACATTGGAACTTTTTCAATTTCAATAATGTGCCCTAATAAAACCATAGCCCATTCGTCCTACTTATCATAAAACAAACATAAAAAGCTATCATTTCGTCACGTCTTTTTTACCTCGCTTTGAATAAATTTCCTTCCCTTAGCTGACTATTTTTTGTAGGATAGACATAACTCACCGGCAGGACATTGCGACTTCTCGCTTGTAACATTTACATTCCTACAAAGTTACCTACTTTGTTTTCAGTTTATTTATTCAATATTGAGGAACAATTTATGAAGTTTTTGAAGGAAATCGTCGAATAAATCCTCGATGGCTACCTGATATTTTACATTTAATATGTAACAAGACTAAAAAGTGTAAGACTAAAAATTTAATTACCGATAAACATAAAACTTACCACAATATTATTTAAAGTATAGTCAGCTTTATAATGTTCCCACTGCTGGGACTCAGGCCTCTTCTAATCTCCTCATTACGAAGGAGATGGTGGGACGACTAAGAGTCTTCCATAAGAATTGGAAGAAGTGACTCAAAGCTAAGAACAATAGAAGGAATCGACGGAGGTCTTTGCTCAGTTGAAGACATTAGGCTAGAAATAATGTACTTACTACCTACATTTATTACAACATTTCAACGCAGAGATGTTTTATCGAGGTAATAATTAATATGTACTAAACTGCTGCGCAGCAAATTACTTCCCTTTTTATGAATTATGGTCACCATTCTAGCCAGAATAATTGTAAAATTTTTATTGCACTTAATTACAATCGTGTGAAACATAAAAGTTTAGAAACATAAAAGTTAAACAGTTAATGGCAGTCGAAAAAAACAATGTATCACTTTTATTTTCTGCTGGTGAATTTGTGAAATTTATGCTTATTGTTATATCTAACGACAAAAACCCTTTTGTTTTCATGAATAAATTTTTATTGTTAACGACCTCTCAAGCCCTAATAAAAATAGGGCGCAATAATTATGTTTTTAGGGTTCCGTACCTCAAAAGGAAAAAACGGAACCCTTATAGGATCACTTTGTTGTCCGTCTGTCCGTCCGTCTGTCAAGACCCTTTTTCTCAGGAACGCGTGGAGGTATGAAGCTGAAATTTATATCAATTACTCAGGTCTACTGTCCCTTGAAGCTGTGAAAAAATCAAACTTCTAAGCCAACGCAATCAAAAGATACAGCCGTTTATGCCGCAAATTTTCGACACTTGCAAGGGAATCAAAACCTACAGGGTGCTTCCCGTGAACTCAGAATCTTGAAATTTGGTACGAAGCAACGTCTTATAGCATAGATAAAGGAAAAATTACGAAAACCATAAATTTTTAGTTACATCACATAATATATATTTTTTTAATAATTTGAAACTTACTACCCATTTCCTCATAAACGCGTAGAGGTATTAAATTGAAATTCATACCAAATACTCAGGTCTATAATACCTTTAAGCTGTAACAAAATCAAACTTCTATGGCAACGCAATCAAAAGAAACAGGAATTTAAGCTGCATATTTTGAAACTCGCAAGTACTCGCAAGGGAATCAAAACCTAAAGGGTACTTCCAGTCGACCTAGAATCTTGAAATTTGGCATGAAGCAACGTTTTATAGCACACATAAAGGAAAAATTCCGAAAACCTTAAATTTTTAGTTACATTACAAAATATATATTTATTTTTTAATAAATATAATTTATTACTTTTTTCCTCATGAACGCGTAGAGCTATCAAGTTGAAATTCATATCAAATACTTAGATCTAATTGCCTTTAACCCGTGAAAAAAAAAATTGCAGGTTTGTACGGAACCCTCGGTGCGCGAGTCCGACTCGCACTTGGCCGGTTTTTTTTATTGTCCACGGAGCCACGGAGAATTTCTGGAAACGAAACCTGTGGTCCTAGAATGCAAAAAAAACATTTGAAACAGATGTGCTAATCTAATCTGATCTTTACTAAGTAAAAAGTAAAGATTAGATTAGATTAGAAGTTAGATTGGATTAAAGACATTTATTTAGTTCTCCATAAAACAGTGTATTTAAAAAAAAAATCTATGGTAAAATATTATAATTCATGAAAGCGTTTCAGAATCCTTGTTAAAAATCGCTTACAAATGGCCTTCGATCCGCTCCATGAAACGTTCTGAGCAGACGACGTTTTTAAAACGGGTTTAGGCCGTAAAAAGTTTCCGGTTTTAAGTTATCTGAGTTGAACTAATTGGGATTTCTTTAGGAATTTCATTATTGTGATGACGATCGCCGAAATAGACTTTTCTCTTCCAGGAGCAGAAGTCATTAGATCATTTAGCACCTAAGAAGTCTAACGAAAAAAAACTCTGCCCTTAATAAAGACTTCTAAAACAAAACATTGTAGAAAAGAAACAGCTTACCAAGACTCAGGAAGGCATTAGTGAGTGAAGAGATTGTTGTGTTAAATAAACTAGATGTTGCATAATACATGTCTTGAGACTCTAAGAGTTTTATCTGGATTTAAAAACGAACAGTGCTCTGGGAATTACCAGCGCAGCACTCGACCAGCGGCTACGAAATGGAAAAATGTTTGCAAGCTGTTATAAAGCTTGTTTTAGTAAAACGTTTCATCGAATCTTTTAAAAATTGTTACTTTATAAAAACCAAATACATTGAGCACAACTATTACAACTGGAATGAGAACCGAAATGTTGAGTGGCTTTTGGCTACGAAGTATTAATTTATAATGGTTGTGCTACGACAGCGTAGCTCACGTAGCGGTGGCGTAGGCCTACTACGCCGTAGCAGTGGTACCGAAAATACGTTTTAGTTCATATAATATTAAGCATTTTAAGTCAATAATAATGTTATTTTAATATCAGTCTGTCTTCAAGTACTGTTAAAGTAACATATCCGTCTCTCATAGTAACTTGAAGACAAAAACATATACATATTATAAAGACTTTTCCGAGGCGAGTGTTATAGTCTATTTGATCTCGCCGCCTCGAGCGACACAAAGCCGCTCAGAGGAGCAACACACCACACTAGATGATATAATCGGAAGTGTATACAAATATACAACATGTAACTGGAATAATGCACACCCTTACACAATCCAATTAGAAAATTAACCTAGTTACAATCTTATTACAAGCACTGAAATTTTACTTAAATGCATTTGATTAGTGTTTTTTTAAGAAATCTGTCATCCTAATTGTAGGCAAAATAATATAAGAATCACATCGATACCATCGGTAGCAACGCACGCACATAAAAACATGCTAGTTACTCCATCAAAATTTATCAAAATAGGATATTTTTTAAACCAAAAATAATTTTCGATAATTAAAGATAAAAAAATACTCATTTTGAAAATAAGTGAAATCGATTTTGAACGTAGGTACTACTTTCAAGTTTCAGGGAAACATCGATGATTACTTCCGCTGTGGGAGGGCTTTTACTGACTAAACTCCACCCCGTTTCTTCTTTTCCTTCGTTCCAGGGCACCGGGTTTTCCGTTCAGAAACCAACCCATGGCCCCAGAGGCTTCGACCCTGCTGACTTTCAGGCTGTGCGTTAATTATGTTACATGTTGTAGATATAAACTGCAGTCAGAAAAAGTAGGTCTGTATAGTCTAATATCCTTCATAAAAACAAACTTTTAAATCAAGCTACAATTCCGTTGGGAATATTTTAATATTAAAAACTGGAATCTTGACAAAATTCTGACATTAAGCCGCATTTCGTGAATGCTAATTCTAACAAAATGACAAAATATCCTTAAAATATGTCCCAAAATTTAATACCGGCCTGGTTACCGGCACAGGTCTCCATTTCTCCATTAATAACCCATTAACCATCGTCCATGATACCTGGAGCCTAAGTAATCAACAGATGGCGAGTAAATTTCCTTCCCGAGCAGCCTCTGAATTAATTCAATAAAATTTGGGTCACTTTTAATGCAATTAAATGCCCCTACAGCATTTCTCTACAATTACCCGGCCGTAATGCGATTTTAAAAGGTGTTATTAAAATTGTGTCATTATGTTTCTTGTTAGGGAAACAGAATTTTAGAAAATAAAGTATTACGGCTAGAGAAAATTGAATCAAAAGTTTGTATTTTGTAAGAGGAAAACTCGGTGAAGGTAAGGGTTACTAGAATGGCGGTTTGATGTATACCACTGTGGATTTATGAGTTTTGATCATGTTTTTATAAGGTGTAAATCATTAAAGAACTTGTCGCACTCTGGGTGTAGTGATGAGGCGTCAAACTTTTACTAACTAAAAGTCACCTTTGTCATCACAAAAAAAAATACCCTACCCTACTTTTGTGCTATAGGTCAAAAGTAAGTGCCCTTATATGTTTTGTTTTCCTAGCGAGTGTCTAAACAGAGATCGAAGCTTAAACATTCTTATATTTAGATTATCTTGACTTGGAAGTTTGATTTTTTTACCGCTGCTTTGGGTAGCAGACTTGTATTTGATATTAACTTCAGCTTCATCCCGGCATACGTTCCTTAAAAAAAGTTAAATAGACAGATGAATAAACCAACGACAAAGTGAAGAGTTCCAAAAGGTTTTTGTTGTTTTAGATATAGACCCCTAAAAAGCTAATAATCCATATAATCTGAAGTTTATTACTTTTATTACATTATTACTAGCTAAGTAATATTGCGTAGTTGGCATTTCGTTGCGTGGGTTAAAATAAATATTACGATAGAAATGAATTGCTTTGAAGTCCGCGCTCTCCAACAACCCGCCCTCATGACCTCGCGCGCTCTCAGCAGTTCGCAGCTTATCTGTAATTACGACTGAGAGGTCTCTGTTGCTGGGTAATCTCTATCCCATCTCGGGTCATTAGTACCTCGTAGTTTGCAGGACATTATGCGTTTGCTGATTAACGTCGATGTTTATTTACCTGTAATAAACATGAGCCGCGCTTGTGTAATTAAATTGGGTTTCAAAATAAATCAGAGATGGCGCTAGTTGTTAAGTGTCATGTGTCACGTGACAGATACACGACACTGATGCGAGACGGAGTGCTAGTGTAGGATTCTAGGTCAACCGAAAGGTTTTGATTTCCCCGTAAATGTCAAATTATGCGCTAAAAACGGCTTTGACTTTAGATTACGTTAATTTTTCTACCCTAAGGAGAAGCAAATCAATATTTGATTAGCAATATTTGATTTTAATTTCAGTTTACCATGTCGCATTCCTGAGAAAAAGAATCTTGACAGACGAAAAAGTGATTTTTTAAGGGCTTCATTTTTGGCAACTGAGTTACTGCACGCTAAAAACGACCTTTTCACTGGAATAAAAAAATCTTACTTGAATTTATATGACAACGTAACCAAGCCTTCATACTGTCTTTTATAAAAAGGAAAAACCAAATTCTTGTTCAAAAATGCAACGTAAACTGTAAATCCTATTTCTTTTGGAACTTTAATGTTCTTCTCATGAATACTAATCTAGGAACGTACACGTTTAGTAGTATAAGCAGTCTCTTGGCGCAGATAAAATTCATATTTATTTCATAGCTCGTATAACATGTCCTTGCTGCAGAAAATCTGGTGTTTGCCATACGTTATTTTTGTGGAAACTTCCATACGTGATTTTTTGTGCAAGCATTGAATAATCTGAACTGGGGTTTATATGCAAGTATAGTTTACTGCCTATATTCCTGTAGTACCTACATTTTTACCTTTTACTGGTAAAGCTGCTAAATTAGTATTATAGTGGTCAGTTTTGTGGTTCGTTTTTAAATGAACCACTTATCTATTATTGTCATCATCTTTATTATTTCGAGAACAGTGGTGGTCTACCGAGTCTCGTAATCATTTTAACTTGAACTTTACTCATAAAAATGAATCAAATACTCTATTATTTTTAGTTACAAAGATTCAAGCTTCCGCTATGTTATTTCTGTATACAAGACTATATTATTATTTACCAGATCCATGTATTAAAACACGTGTAGCCAACCGCACCGCGTGTTACCTACATAAAACGTAATCTGAGAGCACAAGTACAAAATATAACATTTATGTATTCCCTGGAGTTATATCACTTTCCTACAAAATTACAAATGAAACGAGGTCACGTAAGAAAATTGTGTTCGTACCCAGCCAGGTATTTAGCAAGCAAAACTTACTTTGAGCTTTAAGCTTAGTATTTACAGAGTAATAGCTCTGACCTTTCTTTTATGGCGACCTTTTGTCCTGAATTCGTCTGAAACAAAGCACAGGTATACCTTCCCTACCTACAACATAATTTGTAATTAAAAAAAGAAACAAGATATTATTACATGCCTCATTATAATTTGGATAATGAGCAGCAGAATTCCATTAAAAACTCGGGAGAGTCGAACCCTACTGGGTTGAATGAAAGAGAACCCCAGGACCCTGAAATTAAGGTAAAGAAGGAATAGGAGTGGGTTTTAGTCAGAAGAAGCCCGACACGCACTCCCGCTCCACCCAAGAGAAGCCACCCGGGAGAAGTGATTTTGATGATTTCCCAGCTTAAAAATACAGCTAAACGTTCTTCCGCTATATCGTGACGTACTTGTGTATCCCCAGGATTTAGCCTAGCCTAGATTGCAGGTCATCGTAGGAGCCATTTCAAGGACGGTGAGCCATGGGTAACTCGCCGTCCGGCAAGGAACAAGCCCGGGTTCATTGTGCTGCATTCCATGCACGCGCCCGCCTTATAGAGATACCAGTTAAATGGCGGGGCCAGTTAGGGCCAACGCCTTCCAGGGTTGCATTATTCGAAGAAGTTACGAAGGCTACTCGTAAGAAAGGTCAACTCTTTAGTTGACCACTTTGGGTTGCAGTCAGTAAAGGTCTGGACTTCCTTTCCCCTACACTGAACGAAGTTATTTGATGATTTTCTACGTAAATAAAAGCTGTAGACAGACATTATTGTTTTGACCAGACCATCAAATAAAGTGGGTCAATATTAAGTGTTTCAATACAAATGGCGTCCATAAATAAAACATGTGCCTAATATTATGTTCTTGTAAATGTGTATTAAACGGGTTCACGTCTGGCTCATTCTGCGGTCCGTCCGAACGTTCAGCCTTATAATTAAAATATGTGTTTGCTTACACCAAACAACGCTGCTCAATTTCGCATGTGCTAAGTTCTTGGGAAATGATTCCTCATTTACTAACCGTACACAAAATACACGCTTTAGTCGTGGAGTTGCAAATTCTTAAAGTTGACAAAAAACAAAACCCCTGTTTTGACATATTTTAACCTATCACATACCCACAAAACGAGAAACAATAGTAAAACAATAACAGTGCGTTCTCATAGGACCGGTCGAGGATTCATGAATTAAGGAAGACTTTATATTGTAACTTGGAACGGACTGAAAGAAACAATAAAATAATATCTAATTAACAAATGTACGCAATATGAAATTCTTCCAAAAGAATAGTATTACAACAATAACAAGAGAACTCAACAATTCTTTGAGTTCCAACCCTTGTATAATTAGAATCCAATTTAAATGTTAGAAGCACTAGAAGGAGGAGTTCATTTAGTTCGGATTCTTACTAATGAAATGAAAGTTTCCTTCTACTTATAAATGAAGCCCCATTTTAGTTGGTTACGAGATAAACATAGCGGATGATAACTATAGTTCTGTGTCAAAGGTATTAGTTGAATTAATTGGTTACTTTACTGAAACAACTGTCGATACGCTGACGTTGTTGTGCCATATAAGGCAGCCTTGAGGGTAAAAATACTGACCTATTCTCAGACCTACCAAATATACACAAAAGATTTCATAAAAATCGGACAAACCGTTTCGAAAGAGTTTCTATAACAGACTTTCGCACACGAAATTTTTATCGTAATTATATTAGAAGACAATGCTTTAAATGAACGATAATGTATTCACGTGAAGAAGAAACTGGCTGGATAGAGTGCAATGTAGTTTGCGCGTGTTCGATATTCAAATTTTTAAATTGTGTTTATTTACAGCTGTTCCTTCGACATGTTTATTTTATTGAGGGCCTGTTTCACCACCTATGATTAAGTTTCGAGTATCTTACTTGACAGATAATTTTATACGAATTCTGTCACATTTTTGAATTTATTCAGTGAGTAGTGCCTACTCGGACATTGTGAAACAGGCCCTGAGTGTTAATGCTACATGATTATTAATTATTCAGTGATATAATTTAAAAAAACCACCGGGAAATATATTTTATAAAAGCAAATAGGAATAAATAACGGCAGGAGGCGTCCGAATATATAATTCATTTTCATCAATTTTGTTTTGCATTTGTATTAACTAAATCATGAAATTACTGTTATGAATAGCGTTTGGCAGCTAACCTAAACCACGGCTTTATAAAATTTAGTAGTTGATTGACCTGGGGTGTCAGTAATGTAGATAAACTAAAAAGTACGTATTAATTTAAAAAATCACATTCGTACTTCATCAAGAATTTCATTTAGTGTCAGGTTCAGACGAACCTGCGAAATACATTTTTGTATAGACTTAATTTAGCAGGAAGGTACATTAGACATCTTCTAAATTATTTTATCTAAATTATTAAAATAAAAAAAATATCTTTAGATTTAAAAAATCTTATGCAAATTTAACATACCAGTTATTTTACACAGAAAGAGATATCAAAGTTGACATACCATCTTTTAATCTTGAATATTCAAACAAACAGGTACTTATGAATGTGAAATGTTGGAATTTTTTAATATTTTACATTTACTTACTACTTTCATATTTTGGAAGATGTAACCCACAAATACACGCATCCAAAGGATTTTTGAAGTGAGAACAGAGAAGAAAGTGGATATAGAGCAAGTCTGTTCTATTTACTACCCTACAAAGTTTTATACTTACATGTAATTTTGTTCCCAGGTGCTAAGTCCAGTACTGGTGGTAGAGCTGACCCTGGACAGAATCGAGGGCACTCAGCTGAGGGCGTTAGGACTGCTGTCGGTGTACGGGTTCAACGTGACGTACGAGGTGCGAGCAGCGGCGCAGACGCCGGGAGCCACGTCATGCAGCGCCGTAGAGTGCCGGCTGCTGGGGCACTGTCTAGCCAGGCATGACTACCAGTAAGTAGTGGTACAGAACATATTTTAGATTGACGTGTAGCGATATCTATGACATCACATAAGAACTGCGAATCCTGCATCGCACATTCAACGTTCTCCGCGCGATGTACCACGCGTCATGTCCGTGAATGGACTCTGTCAGTTGAGAGTGGTCATCTCTTGGCTGCCAGCTGCAATGGAAGTTGTTGCACATTATTTTCCATAAAGATCTTTGTTTTTGAAATTGCAATAAGCATAATTTTTCAGACTAATGTTTTTGTTTGAAATAAATACTTTGATTCTTCGATTCTTCAAGGCAAATATTTCCTCGCCATTATAGCGTTATAAGGCTGACTTTACAATACGAGTATGTTTTGCATCGCAGGGAGTTCTACTGTTCGTGTTTCGAGGGTTACTCCGGAGCGGACTGCGGAGAGGGTCCGCTGTGCCCGAGGACCTCCAACATGTGTAAGAATGGCGGCACGTGCAGGTGAGCGAACTGTTGTTTGTCGTTATAGTAGCCATATTGTTTAGAATACGAATAATTTTTTCAGTCTTTAACTAGTAACACGTGGAAACGTTATAGATTGTACCTTTACTAATAGCATGCTGTGTTATCTGAAATTATATGTACGATTGTTTTTATCCCAAATAAAATAAAAAAGCATACCATACTCGTAGCATAATCCTTCTAGGAGAGGGAGTTTCTTAATACATTTTCCTCGAATTTTCACAATCATTTCATAAGTTTTTCTACATCAAAAAAACTCTCACAAACAAATAGGAAATACATTTTCATTCATTTTCTTAACTTTTTAGTTTTTAAACAAATATGAGAGCAAAAGCGGCATAAACTAATGTTACGTTATTTTAAAATTTTGTGAGCATTCAAACTTGCTTTGAATGAAGGCTTGCGTTCAACCACTAACTCACTTGGTGGTAAGTGACGATGTGGTCAACCATGGAGCATGTTTGCCTAGTTGTAACTTATTCACTCTTCTTGGCTTCAACATTCAAACTGTCAGGAAACACAGACCCCGGCAGGGATTTCCATGTTACATATTGTGGTATAGGCACTTTAATAATCGACTTTACAAAAAACCACAAGTTAACGGGAAGTACTCTATAGATTTTAAATTTTCTTGCGAGTGTTAAAAAATGCACTTTAAACGGAGTTTAAACGTAGAAAACTTTCTTAAAAATTTGATTTTTATATATACGTCAAGGTTTCCTCCGTGCCTCGGAAAGCACTTTAAGCCGTTGGTCCCGGCTGTCATTTGTAGATCTTCGGCAGTCGTTACGCATAGTCAGAAGCCAGTAAATCTGACTCCAGTCTTGCCATGAAGTACCGTGTTACCCCAGTTAATGGGTTGTGGAGGTCTGGTAGGCAGCCGCTCCTCGTAAAATACTGGTATTCAGCTAAATCCGGCTTGACTGGAAGCTGACCCCAATATAGTTGGGAAAAGGCTAGGCAGATGATGATGATGATGATGATATACGTCAAGGCTTGGCAGACCCTGTATTTGTGATATTAATTTAAGTTTATATACAGGTTATTTGGTGCATCGTGTGCCAAATTGAAATGGTTTAAATTACCTGTGGAAGTACCATTCATAGACTGACTACCGTTTAATACGTATTAACAGACAGCTGGGTCCAGCGGCCGTTAGCTGTATCTGCGCACCGGGCTTCACGGGAGACCTGTGCGAGGCGCACGTAGCACCGCCCGGTGAGACATTACTTATACTGAAATTAGCACTACTGTCGAAACGAAATGGTTTTTTGGGGGTAGCGGAACAGGGAGTAAAGTCCCGCAAACCTCCATTGAAAAGGGAGGATCCTCCGACCGGACGGGCTGTTATGTCCGGTGGGCTACTGCCCGATAGATGATTCGCTGTTGTATCTATTCAAATCGCGCGGAGAACTTTGCTTGCGCGATTCAGGACTCTGTGACGTCATATGTAGTAAATCGTAGTCGCTACTGTTTTAAGGTGTGTCCAGACCTGGCAAATGCGCCGCATGTGAACCGCTTGTGAACTGAGTGCTTGTTGCTCAGGTGCGGATATAGCCTATATTTGGTGCGCCGCTCTAACCTCAGGCAAGACAGTTTTGTTAGCACCCACAATGTGCAGTATAATATTTGCAAAAAATATCATATTGGAATTATTTGCGACATGAATTATATGCAGTGCGTGGAGTGCTCGCGTGCGGCCTTTGCACCGTTCACGCATAGCGTGAAACTAGAACACAGGAACGGCACGTGAACTTGAATTGTACGCACGCAGCTCACGAGCGGGTAGCTAGCGACGCATTTGTGGCACATTCACCAAACGTGGACACACCCTTAGGTATTGGGGCCTATATTGGTGTAAATTTTCTTACAGAATGTGGTATAGAAGAATGTGCAGAAGTTTGTACGAAAGGAACGGCTTGTGATTGCAACCCGAAGGATACAGACGTCTGTGAGTATTTGTCGACTGCCAAGAAGTGGCTAGTTAATACAAGTACATCATATCTGATTTTACTTAGCCATTTCTAGTAAGTGTACATATCTAAACGCTGTATGTTTATAGCTTCAGCACTATTTGAAACCAGACTGGAAGTGGTGGATCAAGCAGGCGTCAACATATCTCAAGAAGTCATAAAACAGGTATTTACTGATAGATAAAATGACAGAACAACTTAAATTTTAGACGGAAAAATTATAAATAACTATAAATCTTTTTTTTTCAGTTAACCAGTTATTTAAAGGCTTCAAACATAACTTTGGAGGATGAAGTAGAAATTGCAAATATAAGGTAAGTATTTTCGCAGAGGAGGCTGATGTATTTCTCATCGGTCAGCTGTGTTACTAGGATGCGAGACGCACAGGACCGGTCGTTGTAACGACGCTTGGGGGAGGCCTATGTCCAGCAATGGACGTCTGTTGGCCATATGTCTTCCCTAAGAATCGCCAATCTCTCCTTATCTTGTCATGACATGGTTTTAAGCTGACATAAACTAGCAACCAATCTATCAGAAAAACTGCATACATGTCCCTAATTGTCAGTGTTCGTGGAAATACACAGCTCACATATATGCATAGAGCTTATACATATATTAAATAGCCCGCCCACTTCCTACTGCCCGTTATTGGTTAGGTTTATATTTGTCATGTAATAATCGAATGACACGTGCATGTGTGTGTAACAGTGCGGTGGGAGAGAATGGCGCGCGCGAGGTGTGGGCGCGCATGTGGGGCCCGCGCAACGAGGCGAGTGCACTGCGCGCGGCACTGGCGCGCATGCGCACACTCCGCCATGACACCACGCACTTCCACATGCAACCCGCGCTCAGCCTGCAAGTGAGTGTCTGATACTTCACTAGTCTGTATTTATAGTACTATCACAGCTTGGACGGCTTTTGTGATATTATGATACTAATGTTTAGGTTAAACTAAAAAAAAATGCAACAACATAATTCGTAAGCAAAATCCTCTTAAGTCTCTCAGAATATCAGTTACGACCACGGATTATGACAATATTATTCTAACGTGATGAAATCAATTTAATAGCAATCATGAGCATTTCAGAGACTTGAGGAAATTTCAGTTATAATACGTTTATTTTATCTTTCTATTTGCTGAACTTGTATATGCAGTTTCTAAACCGTAGTCTATTTTTATAAAAGGCATAAATACCTATTTACCTACCCTGTAAATTCCTATGAGAAAAATTAGGGTTCAGATACATCTGGCCGTACGAAATCCGACTTTCCTAGGCATCTGTCCTTTTCTGCCACTTAGAATCGTCACTTAATAGAGCAAGAAAGATAGAATTTGATCTCACGCGGCCAGATTAACGAGGCGATCGGCAACACGAGCTAAAAAATAGCCACGGATAATTACGGATATTGGTAATTTTTTATTATAACAAAAGCTAAAAAGTATCATCAAAGTATCGTACAACGTACAAGTATTTTAACATTCTTGAGATTTCGTAGCGTGCGAGGTAAGCTTAATTGAAAAAGTTTTGGAGATGCCTACATTATTGTAAAGAGGTATTTACCATAAAGTATTTTTCGAGAAGAGCTGAAAGCTCGTGTATTTCTTTTCAGTGTATTGTGTACCGGATTATTATAGTGAGAAGTTCAGTTCAAGGAGATGTCAGCAAACTGCAACTGCCGAAGCCTCTGGGGAACACGGAAATTCCGAAAGGTGCTCACGGTGTCCCCCCAGATCGAAGGCAAAGAAGTAACGGGGTGGGGTTTACTCAGTAAGAGTCTGACACGTCCTCACGCTCCACCCAAGAGCGGGAGAAGTCAATCTGATGATTCCCTACTTGAAAAAAAAAGCCTTTTAGAAAATTAAATAAGCAAAGGAACAAAATGCACTCGATCCACACCCTGTCAATCCCCTTTTAGTAACCAAAAATTCCTTATGTTGAGTTGTTCAAAATGAGCTCAATTTGAAAAAAATAAGAAATATTTTTTTTAATGGCAAGAAAAGTGGCAAGTGTTGCACCATTTTGAAATCTTGATTAAATGTGCCATCTTTCGAAATGACTTGCCGAGGGTAGTGGAGTACAATTTTTTTCAAAATGTAGTGTCCATGTGGTTTGTGAACCATGACTCACTAAAACTTAACTTATTTTATTAAATTAACAATGTTTTTTGCAAGAATTTGTAGTTGCGATTAATAGCATCGTTAATGAAGATCACGAAATTAAAAAAATCACAGTGAAATTGTGACATTGGTGATCACAAACCTTGAAAATGCGACCAAGGGTGTCGAATTTCAACGTTTTTTTAAAAATTTCTGTTATCGCTGAACTGAGTGATATGGATTTTATTTTTTATTTTTCCCAGAACTGGTGTAGCTTGGCCTTTCATCCGGTCCCTGAATATCGTTGAGTTTTGGGACACCCTGTATATCATTAATATATTTTGATTGAATTTCCATATCCTTTATCGTTACGGCATAATCATTATTTTAACGCTTGCTGGAACGTGTTTAACAAGATATCCTGTTGCAGACTCTGGTAGTGAACCATCGTCCAGAAATATGGGAGGGGTCAGAGTTCATATTGACTTGTATGGCGTATGGATCTCCGAACATCGCCTTCACGTGGTACAAAGACGGTGTCAAGATAAACTTCAATGGTACTACGAGGTAAGTAAATTGAACATACTACTTTATGACTTTTTTTTCGAGAGAAGATAAATCATTTAATGACTTCTCCCGCTCTAGAATGGAGTAAGGGCATGTCAGACTTCCAAAACCCGGCTATGTTCCTTAAGTTACACTTTGCATTCGAGGACCATGAGTTTCCTTTTCAACAATTCGGGCATTGGCCCTATTAGGCCTTTACGGTTTTGCTGATATTTTTTTTAAAGCACGCGTAGGACGTTATGCGCCTTCGACGACTAAGCTCAGTTCTGACCGGATGACCGGACAGCGAGTTGCCTATTGTTCGTCGTCCGCAAACCCGCGCGATTCTGTGTGACTGTTTAAGATTTTTGACAAGTTTAAATAAAAACCAATCTGGTTATGAAACTAACCAGCCAAGTAAATCGTTAGGATGTTAAGAATTGAGAGCGGACGTTAGCTAATAGCCTGCCGTCGACGGGCGAGTGCGCGCGTGTGCAGTCCCGGCACCGAACGAGCTCCCATCCAATTACCGGCGACTGTTATTTAACCGCACCGATTAATCCGCTCACTTCCCATACGCTGCTGCCTTTTTATGGTTTCGTACCTCGAAAGGAAAAAATAAACCCTTATAGGATCACTTTGTTTAACTGTTTTTATAGGTAAGTTTGTTCAGAACCCTCAGTGCGCGAGTCCGTCTTGCTCTTGCCTGGTTTTTTTTTTTGTGAAAGCTGTAAAATAACTTCTCCCGCTTTAAGTCGAGTCAAATTGTAGTGTCAGAATTTTAATAACTAAAACCCACACATGTTCCTCCAATTTCCTTTTTGCATTCCAGGGAACTCAGTAACCCTTTTGAATAATCTCACTTGTTGGATTTATTTTTGTTCTGTTTTTACACGGCCGAAATTAATAATCAATCTAATCTAAAATCTTTGGATTGAAGATCGAAAATAAAATCCAGATATGTAATAAAGTGTGCCAATAAGCTATCCATGAACTGAAAGCGCAATCTTTAAAACCAAGCAATCCTGAAGAGGTCGGATCACTGATAATAGAGTGACTTCTTTTCGGAAATGACAGTTTGAGCGTGTCAATAACCAATCCGTTGAATTTGACATTTGCTTGGATCGATGAAAACAATCCAAATTGTAATCTTACAATTTTGGCAGATTTCATATTTGCTTTAGGTACAGATTTCATTAAATTTTGTAAAAATAGCAGTGTCGGTATTCTCTAGCTCCAGTGATAGTGACATTGAGACCCTGTTTGAGTTATTAGATTGGGATAGCTCAGATAGTGAAGCGGGTGAAGAGCTGCGACGCCGACGCGTAAATTCAAGAAGGATGAAAAGGGTGAACTATGTGCAGAGTCTGGATGATGCAAACTTTACATTTAGGTTCAGTTTATCGAAATCTGCATTAATTTGTTGTTGACTGAAATTATGCGGTTGTCCGTGTAACCTCATCAAGGTGAGTTCAATAGTTAATAATATAAAATGTCTAGTACAATAGAAAATTTGTATTACAGTAGATATAAAAATATGTAAACATGATTGCAGAAGTGAAAGAATTTCAATGAAATTTGGCACGCAGATAGATCAAATCTTACATTAACTATGATGGTCCATATCAGAGTATATTCCTTCTAATGCATTAATTTAATGTACCCATTTTATTGCCTTGGTACTTATGATCTAATAAAAGTGTATGTTTGTTTACAGAACATTTGGTGTTTGGAAACGTAGATTTCCAGTTGTGGCACTCACACTTTGTGTATCATTGCCAGTTGTTCAGGCTATATACCAGCTACTGCAGTATTACATATGTAGAAATAATAATATTGCAAACGCTCCTCCTGAGGAACCAAGTCAATGATACAACACATACGAGTGATGACAATAATAGCCAGAATACAGATGACCATGATATCCAAACTAGAACGGATCTTATTGCTAATTATTTTACATAAGGAAATAAAACATTATGTATCGACATAACAAATTAGTTTTATTATTTTTTCTTTATTATTTATTCTTGATTTGATAGTAGCTGCTATTTCAAGGTAACACAATGTTTTCTGGAATAAAGTATCCTAAATTCAGTAAAATCTATTCAGCTACATAAGTAGCTCAAGGTCTAAACCTTGTCCAGAAGAAGCGAATTCAAAATACGTGCGTAAATCGTATGCACAATGCCAGACCCTCGAAACGTGATTCGCGCGGATTGCGCGCGAGTCGAGATACTAGGGACCCCTTATTGCGTGAATTGCGTCCAGTTAACGCGCGAACTCCAGAGCGAGTGCACGTATCCAGGGAAATTGAGCGCCAAAATTATGAACCGGAATTTATTGTTGAATGCTCCCGCGTTAGTACGTTCTTTCTGGGCGCAACGGTTGCGCTTGATAAGCAAGAGAAAATCGCGACGAATTCGCCCTTTCTGGACAAGCCCTTAAGAGCTAAGCAGCAATAATAACAAATCCAAAAGTAAATAATAATCTTTACCATTTCATAAACTAACTTTATGAAACGGTGAAGGTTACATTAAATTACATTGCATTCAACGGCTTATAAATAATTATTAAAGAATAACCATTACCAGTTCTTGGTGTAGGTATCACCACTACCATCACCATCACCAGCAAAATAAATATGTGGCTCCTTATCACCACCAAATGGCACATGTAGTTATATAAATATCAATCGCTTGATATAGAACTTCGAAAAAAGCAATTAAATAAGACCTTCTTTGATCCGGTTCATTCTTATTTTAGTACTGGCAGCAGTGACCAGACCCGGCGTCAACTTGGAAAAAACAAACATCCGTCAAACTACCACAGACTAAAAAAAACGGGTCCTTTTGAGTCCGTTCTACGGAGTTCGTTCCATTTTAACCAAAACA
The DNA here is from genome assembly GCA_030763345.1 of Mythimna separata. Taxonomy (NCBI): domain Eukaryota; kingdom Metazoa; phylum Arthropoda; class Insecta; order Lepidoptera; family Noctuidae; genus Mythimna; species Mythimna separata. The sequence continues at coordinate 1,480,025 of JAKKIA010000036.1, read as the reverse complement.
TTTAGAATTTTGTCACCATTTAAATGTGCGTTTGAGTCTTATACAATTAGACATGTCTACAATAAAAAGTACCTACAATAAATTAGAACAACTGTTTATAAATAATTCTTTTATATTTTGTATAAAGTACGAGTAACAATGATTTTGATCATAGCAATTGCATAAAACGGAATGAGCAAGAGGGAATGGATTTCCACTTATCTGCGGATTGAGCAACAGCGGGATTGCCTTTTTTCGATATTGGGACCTGGATTGGAGAGCGATCCATAGATCGGTGTATGTCTGCGATCGATTTCGGTCTTGGGTTACGGATTGAATATTAATTTCGGCCGTAAGAAAACAAGTTTCGGCACCAGAACAATCTGGCCCGATATCCGCTTTTCGCAAAACACCATTTAAAAAAAAGTTCTTATGGAAAATTGCGAAAATGGATATCGGGCGAAATTGAATGTCGGATGTCGAGAAGTGTATTAAAAAAAAATCATATCATATTCTTAAATTCAGATCAGTAATATGGGAATCTGCTTTTTTAGCAAAAAAATACGATACAATGCATTATTAGTACCGTCAGACAGTAGGCATAACCATTGCAAGAGCATTCTATTTTTAGGGATATTTGGACGCGCACTGTGTCAGAAGACGCGCTCGGTCGTCGCATGTCAGTGTTAGGCATATCAGAAGCAAAGAGGCCTGACAGCGGCAAGTGGTCCTGTGCAGCAGACGATGCTGGCAGGAGACGATGTAGAGCGCTGAGGTTGATGGTGCTGAGACCACCTGATATACGACTAGTGCCTTCTACTATCACCGTCAATAAGGTCAGTCTATCTAGATCGGTGGTGAAAGTTGATGATGGAATAAACTATTTTTAGGCTGTAGTGATTTAAGCAGTTGATAATTATAATAAATTATGTGTCAGGGCGACAACGTGAGCATAACATGCCTGGCGGGAGCGGGGAGGGTGCATGGTCCTCTCGGGTTCAGTTGGGCGAGAGAGAGGACGTTGCTACCAATGGCACCGGGCAGAGAGGTCTGGGAGGATCTGTTCCCTGCAGGAAGCGTACTCAAGCTTTATAACGTACAGGTATGTTGTGTATTTCGTTAAATACAAACGTTTACCAAAATATAAGAAGATCTTCCAATTTTGTAACAAATGTCATACTTTTCGTGATTTTTAAACAGAAATCTAGCGAATTTCGGTGCCAAGTATCATCAATGGCTGGCACTAACGCCAAGGGAGTGACCATGTGGGCTCTAGGAGCTGACGACGTAGCGTGTGAGAGCGACGTCTCCCATGGCTTGCATTGGCCGAAGACTGCTCCTGGAGCACACGCCACAGCCTCGTGTCCACCTGGGTACAGTGGGGAGACTACCAGGCGAGTATGCGAAGCTGAATGAAGATAAATCTGGAGATATATATATATCAGTGAGAGATTATAATATTAACACATCAACTTCATGGAGTAATTTTTTTTACATAGGTAATATTTTTTAGGTTTTGTGAGCCAAAAACCGGACAACATGGTATAAAATGGATGCTGCCAGATTTCTCTGGCTGTATAGCAGACTCTCTCAGAAATATTTATGAACAGGTAACGAAAACCAAATCATGCTGAGATGATTTAGTTTGTTCATTATTACTATAAAACATTTATGTGGCTTGTTAGTTCAGTCTGATATCGCTGGGCTACTCGTGGCACTCGGTGTCGCTCGTGTCGCGGCAGTACGGGACAGTGCTGCGCTCTCTGACCACACACCCAGGCGAGGGCGAGCCTCCCCTCACGCATGCAGTACACATGCTGCACTACCTCATGTCTGCTGCAGCTCAGCCAGCCGACCGGTTCCACAGCGCAGAGCATCTCCTGCACATCTATGATCACCTGCTCACACATCCTGATACTTTCCTGGATGAGGAGGTAAATGCTAATGAACTAATATAGCTTCTATAAGTTGACCATATCAAAATTACTTACTGACATCCAGGTTACAAGGTTAATTTCTTTTCTCCCAGAAAATCTTTGAACTCCAAAACGCAGTGGTGGATACAGCGGGACTGCGCAGCAGCTTCGACAAGCGCTTCCACGAGTTCACAGTCATAACTGCACCAGTACAGTTGGACAACGCGGCACATTTTGCACCTCAGCCAGTTCCAGTGGCTCGCGAGGAGTGGCTCCTAGTGTCAGCATCAGTGGAGCTTTTGAATACAACTGGCAATGCTTCCGTAGTCACCGTGCTGTATCATGACTTGGGAGCAAGGTTGCCGTCTTTGAGAAGATACGTCGATTATATGTAAGCCCCTCTTTGTGTTAGTGTAATTTTGATTTTATTATTTCTGTATTATTTGCTTTTACTTAAAATTGTAGATCTTAAATTTTTACTGTTCTTTCCAATGTGGTAGATATAATAAGCAACTCTTCCAGGTCTGGCCACACGACAAAATACACAGTAGCATCACAACAAGTGCAAGTATCTGTCAGCGGCGTGGGAGTTGATGCAGCGCTCCCTCACACTGTAACACTGCTGTTCACGCACTCCAAGAATTATAGCGCTGTTGGTGAGTAGACACTGCATAGCACACAGTTCCATTGTCTGTAAGAATGTGGTGAGGTGATGTAGTTGTTGTGGTCAGCATCTCAGCTCGCGTGTGGAGGTCGGTCGCGGTCGTCGCCGCGCGTGTGGAGCACGCAGGCGTGTGAGCTACGTATGCCGCAGCGAACACACGTCACGTGCCGCTGTCGGGGAATCGCGACCTTCGCACTCTTCACTGTGGACAAAGATACATTCGTGAGTGTGTTTATACGTGAAGCAATCTAAATAAGGTTACATCATACAATAATCACTTAAAATTGTGTTCTTCAGACAGGTACAGATGACGACTTGCGAGGTATAGTGAATATCACAGTGGGCCTGGGAGCCGCGATGTGTATTATGGTGGCATTACTGCAGGTGCTCAGCCTTTTAGCTGGCAGTAAGATCAAGCTGCCAGTACTGCTTAAAGCAGCCACCGCGGGCTTTCACTCAGCGGCTTTGTTGGCTCTGCTAGAATGTGATACGGGGCAGGTCAGTTAGCTTTACCTGTGTAGATAGATGGTGCTGGTTATGAGTGAAGTAACTATTCTGTTGGTATGACTGGCAGGACGTGGCATGCGAGGGGGCCGCGGGCTGGGTGGCGGCGCTGAGCTGGATGGCGGGCTGCGCCTCGCTGTGTGCGGCGCCGCTGCTGCTGCACGCTGAGGTGGCTGCGACAGCCACGCGCGTGCCCTCTGTTGGACTACTGTGTGGTACGTGTAAAAGCAGGGGTCTATATGGGATAGTGTGCATGCAGGAGAGCCAGGCTTGTTATTACAGTCACGTGTTCTGTTTTAAGGTGTGTGTACACTATGCTGGCTAACAGCTCGACTCTGGGGCGGCGCGCCACTGCAGCTGGGCGTGGCTGCCAACGCCGTCTGCATAGCGGGCCAAGCGCTACTAGCCATACTAGCCTTTATACTCGCGCTGGCACTTAGAGCACGAGCACGAGATCTCGAGCACAAGCCGAGATACGAGCTTGCGCGCGAGCGAGCACGAGTAATACGTCACACGCTAGTGCTGCTGCTCACTACGTGCGCCACGCAAGCGGCCGGCATGGCGTACGTGCAGCCCGCGGAGAGTCACGCCACGCGAGGCGTGCTGATAGCTGTGGCCGCATGTGTCCAGGGCGTAGCGATGCTGGTGTGCTACGTACTCACAGACTTGGAGTGTCTGCAGGCAGCGCGGCGCCTGCTGACGCTCTCATCACATAGCGAGTGGCAGGGGCCACCGGGGGGAGACGCTTCACATAGCCGTGAGTGAGATTCTTATTACATATCTACATATTTTGTGGCAAATCCGAGCTAACTTACAAAGAATACCAAGTGTTTAATGGTCCGCCAATTTAAACAAAAATGTTTATATTGTTCCTTTTTCAATTTTGCAGATCTTTACTTTGGGTACCTACAAATTAATGTTGTTTTATGAACCTAATGCATGACTTCATTTCTTTCAAAATTTGACCATTAAAGTTTGGGTTTATAACGTTTTGAACACACAATTCAATCCTTAAACCTAGTCTTAACCTCCCATTAACTAACATTCTCTTTCGGGTTGTTTTTCGTGAATGTTAAGTTCTGAGCTATTGTCATCTCAATGTTGTAGTGTACATAAAGCAAGGTCGCGAGGTGGAATGCTCCTCATCACACGTGTCTCCCGCTAACACCTACTGGCAAGCGCCGTCGTTGGAAAGCCCGAACACCATGTACAGGTGAGGACTAAGAATCTGCAGGCTTAGCCAAGTCGATAGTCTACCATCGCTATTAGAACGTCTCTTCTGAACTTTAAGTCACTTGGTCAGAACAAACGAATAGCAAATTCGTAGTTAATTCAAGTTCGCATCGTATAAAATGATAGAATGAAATGTAGCGTTTCTAAAATGCTCATAGCTAAATCCTGTAGTTTTGAGGTATGAACGTTTTTTTAAATCACTAACACCGAGGCGTTAGAGGTTCAATACGAAACCGTCGTAACTTGGCTAGGTCTGCTGGACTATCTGTTATTCAGTAGTGTACAGTTTAGTTGTTCAGCTGGTAATATCTTCACCAGTTCTAACATGGTCGGTTGTTGTACAGGCGGCAGTCAAGCGGTGCGTGCGTGGCAGACATAGTGCGCGGAGTACAGCACGAGCACAGACTGATGTCACCGCGCACGCATTCGCGAACACTCTGCGATCTCATACCCCCAGGTACACCGATTTGAACAAGCAATGTATACAGACCACTTTCAGTAGCCTGGTTGACGTAGAATCAAACAAGTCAAATATCGTTGAAGTTTTATGGTCGTTCGATTGAAGTCTTACCTAAAATCGGGAATTATATGTTACTTGAACGAGGTTCAATAGAAAGACAAATCAATTAACTTGAAACTAAATAGCTTATTGCCAGTCGGACGACTTTCAGGCTCAATTGATGGATGTGAATACGATAATGGATAAACGGCTAAGACGCTACGATATCGTTACAGTTTTAATTATGTGAATCGGGCTACAGATCTCTTACGTTACTTGATTCCAGATTACATACGAGTATATAAATGTACCTAACGGATGCGTCTCTTGACAGACGGTGAAAGAGTGCACACGTGCACACAGCCGCAAGTATCGCACTTGTGTGTGGAGCTCCGCGTGTTGCCGCACGACACAGACACGCGCGCGCGCTCCTACAGGGACAGCACCGACACGCCTAAGGTAGGATAAGTTTCAATATCAGCAGCGAATATAGACGGAAATCCGCTTAAGGCTTTCGTAGACATTTTTAATCGCGTAACCACTTTTTATCGCTGCGATTTGGTGTGGTTGTGTGTATAGTATAGCTGCGGCTTCTTGCAGCTGCGTTGTAGTAATTTAAAATGTCAGAGTGTTTACAGACTGACTAATTTACGATATTGCCGGCTGCATTGTAGTTGCAATGTGGTAGCGGTGTAGTTGATATCACCCATATGGTTGCGTTCGACGACAAGTTAGTGTGAATGATAGCAACAACTTGTAGTCTAATCTTATCATCGTTCCCCAGGATAGCTGCACGCTCTGTACCGCGTCTAGCCCGGACGTGTCGGCGCGTCCTTTCAAGAGCTGTCTCAAGCAGCGCCCGACACAGTTGTCGTCTAGCAGCTCATTGCCGTCCATCAACCGCGAGTGTAGCACCGAGCAAGCTGACTTACACATAGAACTAGACACCATATGCACAAACGATACGTCAACTCCTCACAGCACGTTCACACACACTGACAAAGTACTGCACAAGATCTCACATGACCTGGACTTCTTACTCAATAGGACGCCGAGCCGAGCTGCCGACCACTGCTCACAACAAATAGAAGAAGCGCCCACTTAGTGGTCAGTAGATCAGTGAAATAGTGTAAGTTAATTAGCGAATAGCGACAGAGAAACAGGGTGTGATCTGAAAAACTTAGAGATAATAATGTACCAATAAAATGTACTTAAAAGAGATTGTATAAATGTACATTCATGACTACTTTGTACCTTAGTATAATAGGAAATTTTTAATTTTATTATTTGATTTACAAAAAACAACGAACAATTTATACGTATTTGAAGAGTTGTAAATAAATGAGAAGTGAAATATTGTATGATAATAATTGTAATAAAAAATAATTATATTTTTGTATATTTCGAAAGTGTTGTTTTTTTTCAATAAATCATTCATGGCAAAGAAAGCTGAAAATAAATAAGTGGTAAAAAAACCTTTATTAATCTTGTACGAGCTAGCTTAGCACATTATTCGTAGAACAGATGGTCAATGGGGACGGAAGGTTCTGGTGGGGCCTTCATGTACCGGAAAACGCAATGTTGGAAGGCCTCCCACAAGGTGAGCGATGAGGACATTACCAGGATTTGAGAGAGTGGCGGGAACCCAATGAATGCGAGACGCACGGGACTGGTCGTTATGGCGACGCTTCGGGGAGGGCTATGTCCAACAGTCTGTCTTTCGGCTGAAAATTCTTTATTCTTTATTGTACACAACATTTACAAAAATAAAATAGGACAATTGATGTACACAGGCGAGCTTAACCCACAATTGGGTTTTCTTACAGCAAAAAAATGAATTATGATGATGAGTCAACTTAAACCTTATATATGTAAAGTCTGAGAGGTTAAGGGTTTATGAAACAATGACGACTACCGCCTGCTCTAACGACATGTTCAATATTGAAGCGATTGACGCGCTCCGATAAAGTTGAAGAGAAATAATGATGTGCAAACACAATCAATTTTATTCTTTGTTGTGTACATTGTCCTTGCCGAACCGTGCAGTGATTTGATTGATGTTTATCATAGGTTATAAGTAGTAGGTACTACAAACGTCAGGAGTTTGGAAGGCTATCTTGTAGGATAGATGAGTTGTTTATCAAAACCTTACGTGGAAGTGGAACCTACAATAGTAGATTATTGCATCGAGCACAAAGTAATTTATTATTGCACCGAGTGCCTAATTTAGAGCCCGAGCGTCAGCGAGGGCTCTAATCCAATAGGCACGAGGGCAATATAAATTACTTAAGGCGAGGTGCATAATCTGCTTTTCTTTCAACTATTACCTATAGGAATAGTAGATAAAAGAAACTCATATCAAACAGTTAAACTAGAAGTTTCTATAACACTGTCGGCTTCATTTAGAATGTTTTCCGGAGTTAATTTGTCGCTAGATAATACCATTTTAATTCGAAGCCGAAGCACTCAAAATCAAATAGTATCACACTTTATCGTTTCTAAATATATTGTCAGAACAAAATTAACAAAGCTCCCGTCAAATCACTTTTTTAAATTTCTTTCATTTTTAAATCAAAGTTAGCAGCAATCATTTTTTTAAATTTGCAACAAGTAGGATAGAAACGAATATTTCGTACGTAAAAAAAAAATATTGATATCGGCGGGCTGAATAGAGCTAATCCATTGAGATTGGCGCCTTTTGGCGCGATTAAAAAAAAAACTGTGCAATAATGAAATTTCATAAATTTTTATTGCTCTACAGCAATAAAGACTCGCTTTGTACTGAGTTTTTAGTGTGATTATGATGAAATTAAAGCATAGTTGGAAGAAAAATATATTATTATTCTGGTCAACATAGCCGACGAGAGTATCTAGAATGCAGAATAATTGAACAATAGACTTCTATCACATGAAATATCTGTTGGAAATATAAATTTACGCGGTCGTTTAAAATTAAAGAGGTTCTCATCAAAAGACCGATACTTTTTATTCCGTCTACTGTCACACCTAAGTTATAGTAGATAGATTGCGGGCGCTTAAAGTGGGGATTCTTTTTAACCATCAACTGACTCGGTGATCACCTAGGTACTGCTTTGCACAGCGAGGCATAGAAGTGTTTTTACAGTATTTCATTATTTTCAAGGATGTACCCTAACAACAACGTGGGGGTGTGTGAGTGGTCTTTTAAGAGGTAACACATTTAGTAACAGATGTGGTAAAAAAAAAATGATGGCGGATCTGGCGACGGTGATGGTGGGGACACGGCAGTTGACAGTTTAAGAGGCACTTGTGTCGGTTGGTATTGAGTCTCTGATGGCCTAGATCCTCAAGTACAGCGGCTAATGGTATACGTGCGAGCGTTCCCATAATCGCAACGCATCGCATATTCCAAGTAATTTTGGGTAATATGTTATTTGAACAAGCGTCATCATTTAAAATCCACAAATCAGTTCTACTCGACGCCTACACGACTTACTACGGCGACTACAAAACTTGGACACCTTTTAAAGGTCATCAAAATTAATAAAAAGTATTGTTTAATTTCGTAAGCGTTGTTGATTCATAAAGCAGATATTGGCTATCAACTTCATTCGAGCAGTGTTAAAGTTTTTTCTGGAAACATAACCTAGGCTTAAAGTAGTTTAAAAACTGCAACAAATTTTAAAAGGTGCGTCTCACCCCGATTCGTTTCATAAAAGTTCTAAAGCGGTATCCTTTGAATTCAGGCTCAGGTTAAAACGAGGTTTAAAGTCTGTTTACTGGGTCAAGTTATGTTTATTAATGTTGTGGACAGGACACTGCTACGAAGCTAGTTTCTGAGGCTTGCTGCTGAACGTCAGCTATCTAAAGATTTGTAAGTATTGCTTTGCTTTATGGCTTTTGAGGTAATCAAAAGCCTTTTGCAACTGTCAAACAGACTGTAGCTTGTTTATGAAAAAATATACAGGGTGGTTAGCAGTGCCCACATCTTCCTTGGGATTGTGCAACCAATGGATACATTAGAGACGCCAGAAATCAGTTTCAACCATAATACGTAAATAGACATATAAGAATTAGATGTTCTAAAATCATGCCAATTTACGATAAATATTACGATAACGCTCAATTTAAAGGAAAGAGTGAATCGTTTTATATTCTAAGAAGCATTCCTCTTCACTTTGAGGGAAATGTACGTGGTCACTTTAGATAAAATATTTGAATGCGGTTCGGTTTTCAAGCGAATTTCTAGCGATTCGGTAAAATATCAATTGTTCTTTATGTATTCTGATTTTACTCCCAAATAGATGTAAAATGTATAATGAAAAAGTAAATAATATTGGCATTTTATATTATTTTTAAAATTTCTTTTGTAGCCACTACACAACGCTTTTAGTTCCATTTTCGAAAATAAAATGTTTTTCCTTTTTATAAATGGCTATTTGGATGAATGATTATTCTACATAGGAATAAAAACTTTTTCATTTTTGTAGGCTCAGTGGTAACAGATAAAAAATAAAACTGTTTTTCTTTGAGCTAAATAATTATGTTATTTTATCTCCGGTCTGGTAAACTAGGTACAATGACGGACTTTATGAGAAAAAGATGTGTAAAAATATTTTAGCATTTGCCCATACCATTTATTTCTTTCAAAATCGTAGTGGGCGTATACATAAATTAAATGTGAATAAAATTCTTGCTTGATCTTTTATGTAGATGTGATTAATAGATCTTCTGCGTGTTATACCTAAAACTGTAAAAGATTTAAGAGCGGTTACTTAATATTTCTCACCTTTATACCGTTTCTCACCTTTATCATCGTTTCGCACCTTTATTACGTTCGCATGATATAGAATTATTTTTGTTACAAAACTGTCTGGTGAAAATGAATGAATCCCATTGTAAGAAAAAATCTTATGCGTTTCATGAGTGGTGAAAAGTTTTGAAATAGGTACATGATCACAATAGTGTTTTTTAATGGTTTTTTTTTCAGTACATTGGATGAAAATAGCAAATGAAATGGAAAATCATCAAAGTATTTTGTGGTTGGGTTAATTTTATCTTGCATGGGTTGCGAGATGGTTTGCAAACGGCATAGGTGGGTTACAATAATACAGGTGAGTTTTAGCCAGTAAATGTTCGATAATTTCTCCAAGGGCCCTCGCCTACAGCGAAAACGTGGATAAAAAATAAATTGGGAAGTTATTTTATACGCATAAAACTATCTAAACCTTTAACTTTTTGTATTTTATTACAAAAAGATTAAAGGTTATTATATACAGGTTGGTACTTAGTTAAATGTTTGTAAAAATAAATTGTATAATTATGTAAGCGTTAAAAAAATAATTGCAAAAGTATTTATTTATGCGTGGGCGGTGTGGAAACGTTATTGTGTAGTTACGGATACCTACGTAACACAAGCAAGTTTATTGTGGGTGATTTATGTAGTTAGCATCCTGTAGCAGTTGATACAACGCCCACCTACATTAGTACCATGCCGATAAACACAACTAAAAGTATTACTATTACCTTGAGACCATCTTTGTCTGAGTAATTGTGTACTTTGATGCTGTTTATGCTAGCAACTTTGGCTTATCTTATCGTTTATTTTGGGGCTTAAAATGACGTCACACTTTCACTATATTTTAGCATAGGCGATCAACACACTGAATTCTTCTTAGCGTGTCGATGGCAAACTATTTAGTATTTTTTCAGTATCCAGGAATGTACAGCTTGCTTTGTGAGGAATACTGATGAGTCTTTGGAGCTGATTCTGCAAGAAATTTTGCTTTATTCTATGAGAATCCTTCCATCTTGTCGAGGTTACATACAAGGTTAGACTTTTCAGTGGACTGCTTTTCACTGAGAAGGCCCTGCTATTTATGCTTACCATCGTAGTGAAAGGTTTTGGCAATCGACAATGGTCGATTGCTCAGCTTGGATGATACATCACTTGAAGAAAGGTTTCTTTCAGAAAAGGGTTTTTGTGGAAACTCAAATATGTCTGGCACTTTATTCAAACGATCAGTGGAATGATGAACCGTTCGTTGTGGTGACATTTGGAAGGGGCCTATGTCCAACAGTAGACGTCTAGAAGATGTGTCTTAAACATTTGGTGTTTCATCTCATCGGTCCGCTAAGAAATCACTCATAATAATCTGTTTAATTTTGCCGTGTAATTTATAACCAATTTAATGATGACACTTCTACAAACACCACGTATATAAGTACCATGTTTCTCATGTATGACTGTAATGGTCTTCTATGGGAATTTCCTTTAAAAACATAAACAACATTCTGAGATACACTTTTATTTCTCCCTCCCGCTGACTTTTACTGATTAAAACACACTCGTATGTTCCTTTTATCAAATTTGAGGATACACTCTGTGGATACATTATCCTTTCTCATTCTATTTATTACATCTGAAGTAATAAGTAAATACATAAGAATAGCTAAGGAATGTTCAAGAACAAAGTTCAGGTAAATGTCTTTCCAATATGTGTTTGTTTTACGATTGTTTACCAGTAATGAAGAAAGTTCCGCAGTTGAAGATGATCAGACTTTGTTAATGTTATTTGTTTTTGTTCGAGATTGTGTGCCTGTGTGGACACGAGTGGCACACCATTATTAGGTTTAGGAGTAGTATGAAATGTCAGCCAATAATTATTTATTATAATTATTTATTGGCTCCATTAGCATTAATTATTTATTGGGCTGCGGGATTCAATAAAAGATTAATTTTTTAGTTCGTAAAAGTATGCCTGCGTTCCCTTCCGCAGAGAGATAGAGCCGTCGAGGCCGTCCCAAAAAGAGGTGACACGAGTTAGTGGATTAACTCGTCGACCACAAAAAACTCGACTAAAGGTGTGGGAGAAGAATGTATAGAAGTTGGGGAGGTTTTTGCCAAACAGCAGGACAGTATTAATAGTAGCTAGAGAAAACTAATCTGACTGACACTCCCCACTCCATGTTGCTCCACATAGGGCAAAGTCTTTTGATAATTTCCTGCCTAAAACAAACAAAATAAAAAAGAGTGTGCTGATTTGCGTGTGAACTATGTAAAAACATCAAGCTCTTTCTTAGTCAGAACGTATCATTCTTAAGAATATTCTCCAGACAGATACGAGTTTATCTAAACTCGTAGAATAGTTTAGTGGTGGCACTCCAATATTACTAGCTATATGTTTCACAGACACAACACAATTTAATGTTATTTTATTCAGCTGCGGTTCGTTTGCAAGATTTAAGGATTCCATAAATACTAGATAAGACGTTTTTGTTGGAGTTGCCATTGTAAATTCAAAATTCATAAAGCTTACAATTGAAAGTAGCGTTTACTTTGGTATCCAATCTCGTACATACATATGAGAGATGTAACTCAGTATTTCTAACATATTAATTCAGCAAATGACGCGACAGCGTTTTCAAGTCCCGTTGGATTAGAACCAGAATTGCTGTTTGTTTAGGAATCCATTATTGAAATCTCTATGTTTGTTTTCACATTCAGCCGATGTTGTTTAGTCAGCAAAACAAATGAATTGGTTTGGATACCGAATATGAGTGGAATTGTGAGATTGTAAGCTTTTTACAATCAGTGTGCTAAGTGCTATTCACATATGCTATTTCATGAAAAGTCATTAAATAGGGTAAGACCAGGTAAGACGAACCGAGAGGGTTGTATTGATGTGAAGTGTGTTAGAATATTTATTTATAAAATAACATTCATAAACACGTCAAAGATCTAATGAATAACTAGATACTACGGTTTTCAAAATGATGTTCCCTGTATTTCAATTATGTAGTAAATGAACTACATTATATTTATTTCAAGGACTTATTGAATTTGACAAAGATCCTACTAGTTATCCTACTATTAATATAAACATTAACGGTAGAAAATAATAAAAAGATTTCAATATTTGTTATGAGGCCCCCACAAGAGCGAGGCCCGGGTGATTGCCCAGCTTGCTACTCCCTAAGGCCGCTACTAATAAGGAAGCCTGAGTCCCAGCAGTGTGAACATTATTTATTTATTTATTTATTTATTTATTTTTTTGGCCAACCAACAATTGTTTACACTTATACATACATGATAGAATAATATTTTTTTAAATCTAGGGTTAGTGTAACAATTTCTTACAGGTTAGCACCGCATGCCCCATAATAGTAAGAACTTACAAACTAAAAGTGACAATTAAAATTTAGTGAAAAGACAAAAAGAAATGATTTAAAAGGAAAAAAAAATACTAAAAATTAACATTAAAATTGGTATGAAGAGGAAAAAAGCTTAAATATTACAAGACATTACAGAGTTACATTATTTGAATTATAATTATAATTTAAATTTAAATTAAACATTATTAAACATTATTACTGGCTATTCTGTGGAACTTGCCAAATGAGTCAAACTGCACGTCAACAAGGTCACTGTAGCTATTCAACAGTTTGCAAAGCCGAGGGACGATAGAGTTCATGCCTAGTACTGTTCTGCGAGGAGGAGGGTACAAGGGTGTAATAGGAGCACGAGGGAATCTTGCAGGAGCCCGAAACATAAAATTACTGAGTAATTGCGGACAATCAATTTTACCTCGGAGTATTTTAAACAAAAAAATAGAGTCAGCAATTCTTCTACGTTTCTCTAATGATACCATCTTAAAATGAGCAAGCCTGGCATCATATGAGCGCTTTCTTTTTGAAATGCCATTGGCAAAAGCGAGATGCCATAGGAATCTCTTCTGGATTCGCTCAAGCCTTAGGTTATGCGTGGCGTAATGAGGTCTCCAGATCGTGCTGCAGTATTCCAAGACACTTCGTACAATACTGTTGTATAACAAAATCTTGGTACTACTGCGCCTAAATCCAGTAATATTTCTGATTACAAAACCTAGCATTTTAGAAGCCTTTTTAATTATACTTTCTACGTGAGGTACGAATGTCAGCTGGCTGTCAAAATTAACTCCCAGGTCTCTCACTTGCGACACTTCTTGGATAACGTCAGAGCCCACATGGTATATGCTAGCTGTCATTATCTTCTTTCGAGTGAATTTTACGTGATAACACTTTTTGACGTTTAATTCCATCCCATTTTCACTACACCATTGGACTAATGAGTCTACATCACTCTGAAGTAAATCAATGTCTTCATCAGACTCAATAACTCTGGAGAATTTGAGATCGTCCGCGTACATGAAGCATTCTGAGAATTTGAGGCAGTGTGGAATGTCATTAGCGAACGCATTAAACATAATCGGACCTACATGTGAGCCTTGAGGTACCCCCGAAGTAATTTCGTATATGGGAGACCGGAATCCATTGACCGCGACGAAGAAAAATCGTCTTTCTAGGTATGATTTTAGCCAGGTATGAAGTGTGCCAGTGATTCCGTACGCAGAAAGCTTTGCCAGAAGTATGTGATGAGGAACGCGATCAAAGGCTTTACTAAAATCGGTATAGATTACATCAACCTGCTTGCCGCGGTCGATGGCATTCGTTAACATTTCTGTAAATGTCGCCAGATTCGTGCTAGTAGACCTAGACCCCACAAAACCATGCTGTGAATCACTCAAGTACAGTTTAAGGTGAGATTGAAGGTGAGGACAAATTAGGGATTCGAAAATTTTCGCAAAGGTGGACAAGATAGAGATAGGCCTATAATTGTTACAATGGTCTTTCTCGTCATTTTTATAAATCGGCACAACTTTGGCTTTTTTCCAGGAGTCGGGAAATACACCTGAACTGAGAGATTTGGTAAAAATTATTACCAATGGGCAAACCAAAGAAGAGGCGCATTTAGTAATAAAAATTGGCGGAATACCATCAGGGCCAGCGCCTTTGCGAACATCTAACGCCTTTAGTTTATTAAATAAAGTCGCATGATCAATCACAGGTGTCGTTAGAGGTAGGCTGTTATTTTTCATATTGAGAAGATAATCAGATACCGGCTCATAATGGGTCGCTTTTAGATTGCTAAAGGCCGAGGAGAAATGAGAAGCAAACATTTCACATATTTGTAGACCATCTGATGTGACCACTATTCCATTTGTCATGGTGGCTGGGAAAGAACTGTAGCCCCCTCTTTTATCTTTGATGTACGCCCAGAAGCGATTTGGGTTTTTAGTAATTTCATCCTCTATACCTTTTATATAGCTGTTGTACGAGTCAGTTGCTAATTTGGAGCACCTTTTGCCGAGCAATCTAAGTTCCAGTTCATCCATTGGATTTTTGTAAATTTTGTATCGGCATCTTATTTTCTCCTTTGCTTTTAGGGCTCTTACTAATTGTCTACTAAACCAAGGAGGGTATTTTTTTTTACCACAGGTGGACTTGGGAGGTCCTTGTAACTGTATGACATTCCAAATTGTATCATAAAAAATGCGTAACATATCATTTACATCAATTATTTTCCGTAAAAGCATATCCCAATCAACATTATCGAGTTCATGACAAATTTTTACGTAATCAAGTTTAAAGAAGTTAATCCTTGTATTATGTGAGTTGTATGGGAGCCAAGTTTCTTTGCTGCCTCTAAGCAGAATTTCAATGGGGGGATGCAAGACATCAATAGCCGTAAGAGAGTTTAGAGCCGCAGTAACGTTACTAGAAGGTAAGTTAGTTAAGACAAGATCTAATATTCGGCCAGATACGTTCACAATGTCATTAAGCTGCACTAATTTATGTGTGTGAATAAAATCTACAAGTAAGTTATTGAAACCCGGAGGAGCATAGTTATTAGCTGAATCATTTATCAAGTTCCACTTTATGTTACTTAAATTAAAATCACCAATTATACAGGTGTGCAAGCCTGTTCGTTCAAACATCAAATTACAGGAATCCAAAAAAATATCTAAGGTACTACGTGTAACAGGAGGTGGCAAATAGACCGCACACAGAGCTATTTGACGGATACATTTCATAAACGGAACTTCAATAATCACCCAAAGATCCTCACATTGACTTTCCCATTGAACCATACGTTTTGAATTTATTCTCTTTAATACAGCGATCAATACTCCCCCTCCATCCTTTTTCCCACCGCTTCTATCTCTTCTGTATACTATGTATCGATCGTCAAAGAGCTCCGCACTTAGCACACTACTATTTAACCACGTTTCAGTCAATATTACAACATCGTAACTTTCCAGCGATAATTGACGACAAAAGTTATGGGTCTTCGTGCGAAGACCTCTTGTGTTTTGATAATAGATATTAATATCTGTGAATTTTAACGAAAACAGTATTTCCAATGCAGCGATATAATGAAATGGGTGAACAATAGTTAATTAAGCTTATTTAAAGTGTCCATGTTTTTTATCATAATGTGATCTGATTCTTCCACTTTACGCATAAAAATTCTACCGCTACGAACCCAGACGAACTTATACCCGAGTTCCTTGGCTTTGATCCTCGCCGCAGCATGCAGAGCTTTGTAAGTCGGAGATAGATGTTCATTCACGTAAATTGCCGTCTTCGGTCCTGGGCAGCCAATGTGCGTGCTGTTCAGTTTATTTTCCTTATTTGCCTTATTAAACGTAATAGTAGAAGCAAGGAAACGGTCACGAAGTCGCGGGGAAGCCAGTTGTACTATAATTGACCGAGGTCGCATATTATCAGGCTTAAGTTTTGCAACCCGAGTGCAATGTAAAACGTCTCTATTCTCCAGATCACATCCAACAGCCTTAGATAAATCAGTTACAATCTTCAAGAGATCCTCTTGTTTTTTCTCAGGTAAACATTGAATTTCAACATTATTTGACCGGGTTTGCTGTTCAAGCTGATCTAACCGCACTTTTAGGGAATTAGTGACACTTTTTATGTCAGCATTCTCCTTTTGCAGAACCAATATTGTCTGTTCAGAAGTAGAGAGCTTCTTAAGAATATCCTCGTATTGGCTATTTATAAATTTCATCGAGTTATCCATGCTATCAATCTTAGAATTAATGGACTGTAACTCTTTGCTTAACATTGACTTCATAGTGTCGTTGAATTTAGACAACTCAGTCTTCATTACTTCCTGAACAATTACACGAATGTCGTCACGAGACAGCACACCTTCAGCCGTTACAGTGGTCTTAGGTGGGGAGCTAAGAGCTTGCCTTTTGTTCGCTCTGATGGTACGTTCATTACGTTGTGGGGCGTTTTCGGTCTTGTTGCATGATTCATTATCCATGTTAGTCGTAGTATAATAAAACTTAAAGCAACAAAATAAGCATATGATGGCTGAAAGCTATAGCAATTTTTGACCAATAAACAAAAAGGCAGGCTGCGACAGCAATAATAAGTAAAAAAAAAATTCAAAAAGAAAGGCTGGTGCTCAGATTCGAACCTGCGCCTCTTTAATCAATGTGTCGCTCCAAAATTCACCGAGCCACTTCGACGTATTATAATGCGGCGAAATTTGCAATCTGTATCTAGTACCTGTGACTTAGCAAGCGGGTCATTTGTGCCCATATAAGGTCGCGCGTCGAGCCGTGCTGTGCTTCTGACTCACCGCCAATCAGCGTGAAGGGGGCGGCGCGCGGTGCTGTGACTCACTGTCGCTCGAAGTTGTGATGTTGTTGTGATGGAATTTTTATAAAATAAAAACTGCTTATTTCTTCGCTTTTGATGCAGAACTTGTAAATATTAAATTACTAACACTAGTATCAACTTAAATACTATGTTTCAAGTGCTGTATTATAAGGCTGAATACGCTTATGCTATGCTGTTAAACATTACACTGTCGTTTAATTATAAGTCCTGACAGATTTAGCGGCAGAATTTCAGACAGTGTTCAGTTAACCATGGTGTTATTACTAATTCTGCTGTGAACTAATGCTAAAGCTGTGAGTGGAATACATTGGTACTATCTGAAACCCCTGGGGAGAAGCTTATATACATAGTGTTAGTTTAGTTACGTACTCGTAGGTAATGCTTTAAATAGTTAACAAAGCTCGAAGATTGTGATCGAGTAAAAAAAATACAAAGTATACCATACTTTGTATTTTTTTTACTCGCAAAAACAATTAAATTTAATATGAATAATTATGTAATCAATAGCGTTATTAAGTTAATCAGTACATATCAGTAATACGTGCTTCAATGCTAACTTAAAAGTAAAAATAATATAATTTTGCCAAAAATTTAGACTGTGGCAGTGGACAAGGCACATTGTTCGCAGAACAGATGGTTGATGAGGCCAAAAGATTGTGGAGAGGACCGCGTACCGGAAGACAGTACAAGATGGATTGATGACGTAGTGAAGGTCGCGAGAATCCGATGAATGCGAGATGCACAGGAGACTAGTCGCTGATGCGATACTTGGGATTGGCCTATGTCTAATAATGAACATCTTTCGGTTGAAATAATGAAGATGACAATATTTGTAATTGATTTAATTTATTGTAATAAAAATCATTCGAATATAATAAAATTAAATAAATCCAACAAATTATGTCTATTATAAAAAAAAACATGAAGTATCACAACAATAAAATTGAATACTGTCTAACACCACAAAGGCTGTCAAAATATGTGTGCATTGCAGTTAAATGCAGTAGTTGTTTATTAGAAGAGCCGCAGGGCAGTTTTATAATATAAACATCATTGCTTTACCTTATGTCATTAAAATAAACTTTCATAAATAAGGCAGCTGCAAAATCCAACATTTTCAGTTTTACGAACAATAATAATCATTTTTTTTAATCAATAACATCATTTTTGAATGGTATTTTTAATGGTGGATAAAAAAAGTTAGAAATAAGAGAAAATTTTCCTACTTACTTTATAAATATTGTTATGATGCCTTTTAAATGTAGGTATGTATCTTATACAAAAAAGGTATTCTACAAATACAGTAGATGCTGTTACACCTACTCGTATATAATGTTTATAAAGAAAGGTTCTACTAAAACATAAAGGTATCTACAACATTTTCCCTGTGTTTGTAATGTACGTGCTTACCTAACACCATTTGACCTCAACATCTATAAAAGACGTTAGGACGTCCCTATTTTCTCGAGTCACTGCGAACAAATTTTCTTAGAGCATTTTCACACGACCGACTGAAGGTTAACTACGGTCTAGCTAGTCAGACTTACGTGGGATGCCAATAATTAATTAATAAGGTCAGACTTTACTAGCCTGGCCTCGTTTAGAAAATGTGCCTACCAGGGAGTTTCGTAGACAGAATATCTGAAGTAATGTTATGCTAACGATATTAAAACAAACAGTTTTGATACAGCCTTATAACAGTATAATTTCAGATAGCTTTTAGTAGCGTAATCCAACTTAAAATAAAGGATATCAGCAGTTGTCTTTAATGATATTGTACTGAGAATGGTCTCTGCTCCGTAAAGTCTATCCTGTTTAATCATGCAGTAATTAAATAAAGTTAAATGAACCAATGAAGTTGCAGCGTATAGGATATTGCTTTTATTAGCTCTGGAATGCTTTTAGTATGCTTCTGGAATATCGAGTTCGTTATTAAACAGTTATGGAATATAGATATGGAATGAGTTTTTTTTCTTTTTATTGGATGAGTTACTATTACATACCTGTTTGTTTTCTTTTCTTGTAACTTAGTTTTTCACAGAAAGTCATATATTACAAGGTTCTTGAGTACATAAAGCAGCGGTCAGTGCACCGAGTGTAATTATTGTGTTATTATTTATACGAAGAAAAACATAAATGTGGAAATGAGAGTCAAATACAATATGAGGTGGTGTCGACTGCACAGATAAAACAATTGAAGTTCTGTATACAAACTATCGATAACGTTGAATTAGTTTACCTATAAAATTTGTTGTTACCAAGCATAGCGTTACCGTAATAACATTATTGAACCGTAAAATACCACATTTTTAACGTTGTTCAGATCCCTTGACTTACTGACTTAAAATCCTATGTCCCCTAGCTGGGGCAGAGGGCGTCGACACCCATCGCGACCGGTCTTGCGCCTTTCGCTTGACCTCGCTCCAAGTCAGTCCGATGGCCTTTGCTTCAGCTAACACGGTTCGTCACCAGGTCTGTCGAGGACGGCCACGCTTCCTTTTTCCTTGGGGATTCCAATCCAGCGCCTGTTTAGGTATATGATCGGGATCCCTCCTAAGCGTGTGACCAATCCAACCCCACTTGCGACGTTTGATCTGGTGGTCGATCGAGCTTTCGTGACATTTCTCCAACAGTTCCACGTTAGAGATGGTCTCGGGCCAGTAAATCCCGAGGATACGACGGAGACATCGGTTCACGAAAACCTGTATTTTGCGTGAAATCTCTTTTGTCACCTTCCACGTTTCGCACCCGTAAAGTAGCACGGATTTGACGTTGGACCTGAAGATTTTTAATTTAACCCTTCGGGTCAATTTCCGCGATTGCCAAACCGGCCTCAGCTGTGCGAAGGTACCACGCGCTTTGGCTATTCGTGAAGCGACGTCTTCCTCAGTCCCACCAGCTTCCGCCACGACACTTCCGAGGTACTTGAATCTCTGAACGCGTTCCACCGCCTCGGTGCCGATCAGCAACGGTGCAGAATTGATCACTCCTGAACGCATTTCTTGGGTCTTCCGTGTATTAATTTTAAGACCAGTTTTCGCTGCCTCCTCACGAAGGTCGTTTAATTTTGCTTGCATGTCGGCGTGTGTGTGACTAAGCAGGCATAGGTCATCGGCGTAGTCCAAGTCTTCTAAAACGCTGGACAATCCCCACTCTATGCCGCGGCGTCTCTCATCGAAGATGCGAAGCAAAATTCCGTCAAGAACGACTATAAAGAGAAGAGGCGAGAGGAGGCAACCCTGGCGAACACCCGCGTGTACTGCGATGTCTTCCGAGATGAGACCATCGTGAACCACTTTGCATGTATATTTGCGATATATGCTTTGTACTAGGTGGACTAATTTTGGTGGCACTCCAATTTCCAGCAGGCGAGACCAAATACTGGACCACTTCAACGTATCGAAGGCTTTTTCGAAGTCCACAAAAGTGAGATATATCTCCCTTTGCCATTCTGATGCCTGTTCAAGTATTATACGCAGGGTGTTAATCTGGTCCGTGCACGAACGTCCCAAACGAAAACCAGCTTGCTCCCTGCGCAATAAAGGATCTAGGGCCCTCGACAGCCTATCCAGGATTATCCTACAGAAGACTTTAGAGGGAATTGACAGCAGTGCAATGCCTCTCCAGTTATCGCACTGACTGAGATCACCTTTTTTAGGCACGGTAATTAAGAGCCCTTTGTTCCAGTCGTCTGGGAGTTCTTCAGCAGTCCAGATCTTTTCGATTAAAGGCGTCAGTACGTCGACAGCGAAGGGTAAGTCAGCCTGCAGCATTTCCGCATTAATCAGGTCGACTCCTGGTGCCTTGCCTGTCTTCAAAGAGAGGACCGCTTCAGCCACCTCCAAGTCTGACGGTGGTTCCGAATTGATATCAAGTACCTAGCTGGGGTGGTGAAGATCCGACCCACAGCGCTACAGGCGTCGAAGAAGCCGACAATCGGAAGACCTCTTCAAAGTGTTGGCGCCAACGTAGTAATTGATCTTCAGACGTCGCAATGAGCTGCCCCTCTTTAGACCGAAGTGGTTTCTTTTTGCGCCTGCTATCTCCTACCAAGGTCTTAGTGGTTTTATACAGCTCTTTCAGGTTGCCGGTGTTCGCAGCGTGTTGAGCAATGTCAGCAACTTCATCGGCCCACCGCCTTCCATCCGCACGCGTGCTCCGATAAATAGCCTTGCGCTTGCCACGATACTGCAGAATGAGGTCGGCTCGCTCGTCAATATTACGGGTCTCCAGAAGCTTTAGGTGCAGAATCCTTCTGTCCTCGATAAGACTCCATGTGTGTTGAGACATCCAGTCCTCGCGTGAGTGGGATGATTTGTGCCCCAGAATGACAGAGCTTGTCTCTGTGTAGGCCATTTTAATGCTGTTCCACTCCTCATCTAGTGAGTCTGTAACTTCTTTAAGTCCGGAGAATCGGTTTCGCAGCTCAAGCTGAAAAGCCCTACGCGTGTCTAAGTCGAAAAGTTTGCTCACGTCGAATCTCTTTCCCAACTTGCCAGGTCCTCCAGTTGCACGGGCTACGGCAACCTTAAGCCGAACTTCAGCAACTACCAGATGATGGTCGCTATCTATATCGGCGCCCCTACGGTTGCGAACATCGAGCACTGAAGAACGCCATTTAGAACTAATGGCAAGATGGTCAATTTGGTTCTTGGTGACTCCATCGGGTGAGTTCCAGGTGTATTTGTGGTGGTCGCCGTGAATGAACAATGTTCCTCCGATGGTGAGATCATGGTTTTGACAGAAATCGATAAATCGCTCCCCATTATCGTTGCAAACTCCAAGACCCTGTGTCCCCATATGCCGCTCACGGCCCGCATTAACCCTCCCAACCTTAGCATTTAGGTCTCCCATGACGATGACGATGTCTTGTTTCTTTATGCTCCTATGGGTGGCGTTTAGGGCGTTGTAGAAATCGTCTTTGGTATCCTCAGATGATGCGTTAGTTGGGGCGTAGCACTGTACGATGGAGATCTTCCGTACTCTTGAGTTAAAACGGGCGTACATAATCCGGTCTGAAATCGGTCTCCAATCGACAAGGCTTTTCTTCGCTATATTGGAGAGGAGGAGCCCCATGCCGTACTCGCGCACATCTTCTTCATTTTCTTTACCTGAATATAGCAAAGTCAAACCCGTCGATGTTCTCAGTTCACCAAAGCCGTGTCTTCTCACTTCGCTTAGACCCAATATCTGCAGGTTGTAACCAAGCATTACTGCTTCTGCTTGGGCTAATCGGCTGTCATCACTAAGTTTACGCACATTCCAAAATGCAATTCGTGTCCGTATTTTCATGACAAAAGTCGTCGGTAAAGTATCGGTCCGGTTTTCTACTGTTTCGGTTTCTTGAATCTGTATTGTCGGGCAAGCGAGTGATTAGCCCATTGTGCCTTAATCCGCTAGCAGGGCTGCCGCTTTAGAGCCTACGGATATGCTCGGTTTTTTTTCGGGTTCTCTCCCTGGTGAGACGATTCTGTTTTAAGGCGCAGAATACTCGCCCTTCGCCCTGCATCCGTTGGCTCAGCTGCACCACGAGGTGGCGGTCGCGCGGCGGCGCGGGTTCAGCAGGTCCCAGGGAGGACGGCGGGGACGACCGACAGAAGGTTAACTACGGTCTAGCTAGTCAGACTTACGTGGGATGCCAATAATTAATTAATAAGGTCAGACTTTACTAGCCTGGCCTCGTTTAGAAAATGTGCCTACCAGGGAGTTTCGTAGACAGAATATCTGAAGTAATGTTATGCTAACGATATTAAAACAAACAGTTTTGATACAGCCTTATAACAGTATAATTTCAGATAGCTTTTAGTAGCGTAATCCAACTTAAAATAAAGGATATCAGCAGTTGTCTTTAATGATATTGTACTGAGAATGGTCTCTGCTCCGTAAAGTCTATCCTGTTTAATCATGCAGTAATTAAATAAAGTTAAATGAACCAATGAAGTTGCAGCGTATAGGATATTGCTTTTATTAGCTCTGGAATGCTTTTAGTATGCTTCTGGAATATCGAGTTCGTTATTAAACAGTTATGGAATATAGATATGGAATGAGTTTTTTTTTCTTTTTATTGGATGAGTTACTATTACATACCTGTTTGTTTTCTTTTCTTGTAACTTAGTTTTTCACAGAAAGTCATATATTACAAGGTTCTTGAGTACATAAAGCAGCGGTCAGTGCACCGAGTGTAATTATTGTGTTATTATTTATACGAAGAAAAACATAAATGTGGAAATGAGAGTCAAATACAATATGAGGTGGTGTCGACTGCACAGATAAAACAATTGAAGTTCTGTATACAAACTATCGATAACGTTGAATTAGTTTACCTATAAAATTTGTTGTTACCAAGCATAGCGTTACCGTAATAACATTATTGAACCGTAAAATACCACATTTTTAACGTTGTTCAGATCCCTGGTAGTAAGTAATAAACTCAAAATATTTATATGAGAGCATTGTTTGCAATATTTAAGATCGTAAACATGCTTCATATCTTTGTCGAGGCAGTTCATTTAGATACGAAGTTATTTGTTTAACTCCCTCGTTGGTCTGGTATACGCAAGAGCAGCTGTTGAGCGTGGGGGTCCTGGATTCGATTCTCGGGTCGAGCAAGATATGCTATTGGATTTTTGCAGTAGGAATTACTCTGTAATTGCCCGGAGTTCGGAAGTTGGTGGTTTGATATTGGTAGGTGGTCTCGAAAAGCATGTAAAGCCGTTGGTCCTGCGCCTGATCTCTCTCCGGTCGCGGTCGTGTCGCATTGCCATCCCACCTACTACCACTACAGGACTGTGAAAGTCAAGGAACAGAGAGTGCACCTGTGTTTGCGCACATATCGTCTGTTGTATAAACCCAGAGATTAAATTGACACAAGTAATGTCAAAGAACAATGTTCAAAACGTCCCCACCATTGTAGCACTTTTAAACCTATATCAATCGAACGGCCTTGACCGTCTCATCATTTTATTGTATGACGGCGAAGCTGAAATATGCCTCCGAAAAAAGTTATATCGACATAAAGTAGCCGAAATCAGTCACAAATTATGTTCCCATCTACTTTATTTTTCCACTGTAGCACTATAAAACCTATATCAATCGAACGGCCTTGACCGTCTCATCATTTTATTGTAGGACGGCGAAGCTGAAATATGCCTCCGAAAAAAGTTATATGTAAGGCATATTTCAGCTTCGCCGTCATACAATAAAATGATGAGACGGTCAAGGCCGTTCGATTGATATAGGTTTTATAGTGCTACAATAGAAAAATGTAGTAGATGGGAACATAATTTGTGACTGATTTCGGCTACTTCATGTCGATATAACTTTTTTCGGAGGCATATTTCAGCTTCGCCGTCATACAATAAAATGATGAGACGGTCAAGGCCGTTCGATTGATATAGGTTTAAAAGTGCTACAATGGTGGGGACGGTGTCCGAACATTTTGAACATTGTTCTTTACTATAGGAATGACGCCAGTTCTTTTGTGTTGAAATATCATTTTAGTCTCCGGGTTTATAAAACAGACGATACATTATAATAATATGTGTACATGGCTGATCTTTGTTGAGATTGACCACCGTGGTCGAATTTGAAAAGTCTTTTGAGAAAATTATTTATTTGTTTAATATCAATGTAATTGTAGGACAACACAGACTGCCGTGGTTATGTATTTAAATACTATAGGATGAGAACATAAACGTGTACCATGGGTGGCCATATTATTAGGGACAGTACCTAGATTTCTTATATTATTATCAACTTTAATTGCATTTTGCAGGTAAATGGTTGGTTGTAGGTTCGGCTAATATTTTTTATTTATAAACTTCATTGATTGAGATAATAAAAAATCAAATTTGAAGTTAAAATTATTTATGTATTTTTGAAAAAAAAAATATACTATGCAATATTCATCCAACCTGGATGAATATTGCTAGTATTTTGTGACAGCATCCATTTATCGTGGTATGCTCTCTATGCAAGTTCTGGCCTTCTGTAGCAGGTTTCTGGTATAATGGTCACTCTTTGATGTGAGCTACAATCAGCTGGTGTTATTTTTTTCACCGGCAAGAGGATCCAAATATTCACCAAATGTTGAAAAAAGTCAACAAAGTTAAAAAATAACACTTAAAAAAAAATGGCGCGATCTCACAATGTTGCTTTATATCAAAAATAATAATACTGATGCCAGTAATAATACCAAATAAAAAAATCTTACATAAATCCGTTGGTTAGCTTAAAAAGTGAGATTTATAAATATGTTGACTTTTTTTCGAAATCATCATTAAACGTATCTTTTTTTTTTCAAAAATATATAAAAGAATTTGATTTCAAATTTTATGTTTTTATTAACTCAATCAATAAAGTCTTTAAATAAAAAATATTAGCCGGACCTACAACCAACCATTTGCCTGCAAAATGCAATCAAAGTTGATACTAATGTATGAAATTCAGGTACTGTCCCTAATAATTTGGCCACCCACTGTACCTTTTGTTTTATTCAGCGAGACATTATTATAATGAGACAAGGTGGAGTAAACAAGATGAACGTTATTACAATGTTTTTATGTTTGAGGTGTTTCATGAATTATTCTGGTCTAATTTGCAACGCCACCGGCTACAAGGCACGTCATTAGTTGACAGATTTTATAATTATTATAAAATCAGCAGGTACGTACCTTCATCTGTGCTAAAGGAATAATTTATATAATTTTTTGGTGCATGATATTTTCTTTCTTTCCTATAAAACCCACACCTGTTCCTTCTTTGCCCTAATTCTGGGGTCCCGGGGATCTCTTTCGTCAACCCAGGTCCCAGAAGGCTTCGACCCTGTCGGACCCCTACAGTTTACTGACATCTCTTTGAGGCGCGTGCATATCCTACTACTGTTACTAATATGAAAGTTTTTTTTTTAAATAAAAGACGAAACTGACTGACATACGCATTAGCTCACAGCCAAAACTTCTGGGACTAGGAACGTAAGTTTTACACAAGGCTTCTTTTTATTACATAAGCGAGTACTAAGAAGTGATTTTTGGGAGGATTTAACCAGTTTTAACCTTTAAGGAGGAGAAAGGGCGAATTTCGTTTGTATGCGAAAACTCATATCCACCTCGTATGGCAAATAAACTTGAAACTTGGCACTAATTATAATCAAAATAAAAAAATAAAGACCGCCATCATTAAATTTAAAAACTACCCTTAAAATACAGTTCAAAAGGGGTATTAAAAGTTTTGAGAAAACTTTCTTGCGAAAGAATTTGCTGGCAAAGTGCTAGTTACTCACTAAATTTTAATTTCTCTCTAGACCCAATTATGTCTACACAGAATTGAGTTCTACTTCGTGAAATTACGAAGAATTTATAGCTAGTCTGCTATAAAGTCTCTGTCATCTTCTCGCCCATGCTAAAGCATCAGTCTGGCGGAACAGTACTGAAATTCAAGGAACTGTACATTGTATGAGTAACCACAACCGCTTTGAGGAATGCAGTGTTCAGAATTTCCTATATTGTACTGTGTTGTACAACAATGAACCGGGACTCCGGGAGTCAGTAGTCAGTACAAACCACGACTTAGTCAACCACAGCGGAACAGATTACTTCAAAACTGTATAATATAAATACAGTTTAGATCTGTTATTCCTAGTTATGATTAATGTTAACCATGTTTAACTGGATATTTGTGAATTAATGCGAGAAGTTGTGTCGTTTATTTGACACATTGCTCAAACTGTTTAGTTGTTAACGAATATTGTGAATGTTATTAAAATTGCAAATTGGTATGTTTTTTCAATTAATTGTATTATGATTTTGCTTCTGGAAGCTTCGTAGCATTTTATCGTCCAATATACCACAGTTTCTCCTGACAAAAGTTTTTCTGGCGATGACCATATAAATTATATCTATGTATGACTGTATGTGTTATAAGTATGTCATGATGTTATGGCTTTGTAATGTGATCGCTCACAATGGGCCTTATCGGAAGCCTTAAAATCACGCAACGGGTAATGGAAGGGGTTATCAATACTCCGAGTTTCCTTGTGATCGAATCACAAAAGCAACAATGTTAAGATGGCCACCCATCTACAGACTGACCTCAGCAAGTGTTGCTTAACTTTACAGATTAACCCGTGCGGTTGTTATTATTTGATGGAACAATAGATTTTGAAATAATGACTGAATTATCCTAATCAATCGCTACG
Organism: Mythimna separata; assembly: GCA_030763345.1. NCBI lineage: Eukaryota > Metazoa > Arthropoda > Insecta > Lepidoptera > Noctuidae > Mythimna > Mythimna separata. Next base: position 1,452,528 of record JAKKIA010000036.1, on the reverse strand, counting down.
TCAGTTTGGGTTGAAAGAGAATTACTTATTTCATTTCAAACTAATTAGAACACAAGTGTCTATTGATAGTAGTGAATAAATACCACTATATGGAATAGTGTAGAATAAATTTAAAGTAAATGCAATTTTCTGTCTCTAACGAAACGGTATTGCTCCCCGAGGCAGAGCAACGTTCAGTAAAGAGCGAAGTTTAATCCACTGCGTCCATTTGTTCATTAAAATTGTATTGATTTTACAGAACTTTAACTGTAACCTGCAACTGTACGTAAACGATTGTTTAGCAAACAAAGATGGGAAACTATAACCTTGTTGTAAAATAACTTAGAATAGAATAACATTTATTCGATGCAGGCATTAGAATAGGCAACAACACAAAATAACAAATACGATTTTAATTATAAAAGAAAAGTTAATTCGATTCCCGAATCGAAGATTGTTCTGAATCGCATTTTTTTCCTTTATACTATAAAATAAGTACCTATGTCTTGATTGATGAAAATATCAGAAGTCAACGAAAAGTATCCTATAAATTTTGATTTACTTGCGAATATCATAATTGCATGTTGCATTAAACGGCCATATATTTAAATTGCCTTAACTTAAAAGTTTTAAATCTTCCCTCTCCCAAGGGGTAGCAGACTTGGGCATTTTATATTAATTTCAACTTGATCATTTCTTGCGTTGCCGAGAAAAGAATAATGTCAGACAGAATGACAGACAAACAAAGTGATCCTATGAGGGTTTTTTTTTACCGACTGAGATACGAAACCCTAAAAGTCAAACGGTTGTCTACTTTCCGATTTTCTTTGCCGATAAAAAATGAGCCCTTTTGAAATGGTTGTCATCTTATTCTGATGAGTTTCCTCTTCATTATCATTTAACAGAAGGATTATGCGCTCCTCGAGTTAAATTATAGAATGAGAAATGGTTCCCATTGAGTATCAGATTAAATTGGTTCAAGTTTAAAAGTGAGTTAGTCATAAAATTATATTCTATTCCAAGTTAGATGATCGTCTATTGTGAGCTGGCAGTAAATCAGTTTCTGATTGTTAAACAGCTTTAATCTAACAACATTAATATTATTAAGGCATGTGAATCAACATGTTTATTACTCTTTCACTCTAAAACTGTCGATCAGATTTGGGTAAAACTAAGCATGGTCCAGTAATAGTTCAGTAATTTATTTTTCCAAAAATATGTTACAATGAATGTTTCATTCACCTAAGGTCCTCTATGAACGATAATTTAATTTGGATCTGGGTGTCTGTTTATATGTTTAAAATTGCCACGATTAAAAAGATTTTCACGAAAAAAAAAAACACGGGACCTAAACATCATGGTCACGGGTGATTTCAGACTAGCGCGGCTGCATTTTCCCATTTCGACCCTGATTTTTTTGCTTGAAACGAGAACCGTTTTGCCGCCTAGAAAATTGCTCCATCCTTATTTTCAGAAGCCCGTATTTTGTTCATCGGATCGAACGACTTAACTGATTTGAAATTGATTTGACTTGGAAAAAACTCTACAAACTCCTGTACAGTTAATTGAAGTCGACACTTGTTATTTGTTGAACAAAGAATTTTAAGAGCTTCTGGTATTAAGTTGGTCTACGATTATATTTAGCACTATCTACAGTCAACAGCGTCGCCCTACCACGCGGGCGAAGCTGTAGTAGGAAATTATCCCAATTATCTAAGAGAATACACTACCGGTATAAAAAAGTATTCTATATGCTATTCTTGCACACGGTCTAGTCGTGTTCATAAGTTTAATCGACATCAGTTGAGCTGTTTAAACGAGAATAAGTAACCAATATACTAATACGTATACACACCAACTTATTATAAGTGTTATTAGTTTCCAAAGAATTAATAATAATTCTCACAAACATTATTTTTGTAGGTCATCAAGAGTTATAGCGACTCGAGAACTTACTGAAACGCTTTTCTCAGCATATAAGTATGTGAATAAAACGCAATTTGTCATCATTACATTCGCAGCGGTTTCCGTCTTCAGAGCTTCACACATTTCTGCAAAAATTAAAATAATAATGGAACGACAGAAAGGAAATCGACGTAAAATACCTTCAACGCGGTATACTTACACAAGATAAATGGCAGAGTTACATATCCTTGTTGTTTGCAAACTTTGACATCTTTTGATTTATTACTGTCTCGTAAAATAAATTGAAAATGTTTAGTATATCTGGTTGCTAGTGTTGATGGTCAACCTATACCTTAAACTAAATAACCTGAGTGAATAGGTTACTTCTAGACAAGCGTACTCCATCATCAGCCACATCATTGCTGCAGGTGCGATAGTGGCCTAACGAGTAACAGAACATGGTACAGCCAAGTGTCAAAATACATACAAATCCATTCCACCGTTCGAGCGTAAAGAAGTAACAAACACATACTCTCAAACTTTCACTTCATTAATATTAGTATGAAGTATGATAGCCTCGCGCATAACCAATATCTCACCTGATAGAAAGCAACAATGTAGTCCATAATGGAGCACACTTGCCTAGAAGTAACCTATTTACTCTTGATTAAAAGACACTAAGGTGCAAACCTATCAAGAAAAACAGCCACCGGCAAGGAATTTCACTTCTCAGATTAAAGAAGACATCACAACCGCCAGTATCAATCAAGACTTTCCTCTGTTGCTAACGCTAATTAACACTACTAAGTCTAATTAGTGCGTAAATCCGTCGCACTGCGTTTTAGGTGTCAACACAACACATTTGTGTCAGTTAACATCGTTAACCTAAGAGCGTTTTCGCATTATCCGATCCGATAACGGTATCGGACGCCGATCCGATATCGGGGTAAGTAAAATGTATGAAATATGTGCCTATCTTTCATATTGTCCGACCCGATATCGGATATCGGAGCACGGTATTTCATACATTTTACTTAGAGCGCTTTCGCATTATCCGATCCAATATCGGTATCGGACGCCGATCCGATATCGGGGTAAGTAAAATGTATGAAATATGTGCCTATCTTTCATATTGTCCGACCCAATATCGGATATCGGAGCACAGTATTTCATACATTTTACTTACCCCAATATTGTATCGGCGTCCGACACCGATATCGGATCGGATAATGTGAAAACGGTCTTACCCCGATATTGTATCGGCATCCGACACCGATATCGGATCGGATAATGTGAAAACGGTCTAACAGTATGTAATAATCACGTAGCTTAGTTACCCATATTCTAATTACTGCCTCACATTTGCGTTTAGCAACGTGACCCCAGCTAAGTTCAGTTACTCAAACATTACTATTATTTATTTATTACAGCTTAGAGGATTTAAAGCTAATAAAAAGAAAAAAATATAGACAACAGCAAGCCAATAAGGGGTTTTCAGGAAAATTCACACCACCAGTTTTTAAGAATACGAGTACACTTACGGCCAATTTCTTCAAAAAAGCTAAAACTAAAACTAAAGTAATAACTTTTCCTTGACCATTACTGTTGTCAATAGCAACTGTCATCTTGTCATTTTTTTTTCATCCAAGTGACAGCTAAATTAAAAGTCGACTAAAATAAAATGTAGGGATAAACGCAGTGAAACCTATACAATTTTGTCAAAATGACAGTGACTTTGAATTTAACAGCCTTTCAATGAGCAGTTAAAGTTAAAGACAAAACTAACAGTTAAAATTGTGAAGAAACGAATTTAACCGTTGTTATTATTTTATGACGTTACTTTAGTTGTTACGTTTGGTGAAGAAATTGGCAGTTAGTCAAGAGGTACTCGTATTCTACTTTTGAAAACGTATACATGACGATGAAGAGTAACGTTTGACGATCAGCGTTTTAACTGGTGCCTGGTCCTGACGACTCAGTCGTGCGTTAGCAACGTCATAGTCGCGATGCAGGAGCGCGTAAGTAGCGCTGCTGACGCGCGTTTCAAATGTGACTGTAGCGCATTAGTAGCACTGGCAGCGCTGCTGACGCGCGTTTAGTAAACTCGCGTCAGCAGCGCTGCAAAAAGTCGCTGTGGATGAGAGCCCTTTAACGTCTAAACGTCGCACGTCATAAACCTGGATATTATATGCGGCTCAATTTGCATATAGTATCATTTTATAACACCGTTTTCTCGTTTTATTCGGCATATCTCTCACGACATTCATAAAATATGTGGAACCACGGCAGAGTCCACATTGAAGAAATGCTTCACTAATTAAAATACTGGTAGTGTGGATATGGAGCGAGACGAGTGAGTTCGGGTGATAAAGTATTTTGAGGTTATTGAAAAGGCCCAACTATTTTTAAACGACGAAATGAAAACGGAGGTTTTCAAGATGTATGTATTTTTTGGTTTAGTTTTTTTTTATCACTCAGTACCATTAATTGTGCATTTAGCCAGTGTCAAGTTTAAAAAGTATTCAGTTTTCAGACACTCCGTAACGAGGTAGTCCAGTCAAAATAGACATACCACTTTGCATTAATTCCCAACAAGCTGGATTTTTGTGCAGGCCTTGAATACGTGATTACAAATGATATGTCAAAAGTCCCCATCGATCCCGCTTGTGCGTTGTTTTTTATTCGAGGTCAAAGGTCACAAATTAGCGTTTTTTGCGTATATCTCTGAAACAACGAGAGCTATCGAAAAATGGTTCAGGCAAAGTTTGTAGATCGTAAAATTGTCTACAAAAAAGATCTCGACACTTTTCTTCTACAAAGCATCGCTTTCGAGATATCGTGACTTTAGACCGCAGGAAAGTCGTATTTTAAGTGTAACAATCACTATAGTACTTAGCCTCAGCAGCAACTAAGTCATATTCATACTGAATGCGGGCAATGACACTACTTGCTAGCTCATGAGAACGAGTCTGAGCTTCCTTAAAGATGGTTTTCTTGAAGTCAAGGGTTGAAACTTGAGGACACTCTTGGTCGAAGATGCAGCGCTTTTTTCATTTTTATCTGCTTCATTGCCACAGAACAAACAGTATTTCGTCAAAAAGACGATTCATTACCTCGTGCTCTAGTACGAGGAGGACTAATCCCAGATGTGGAGCTATCTCCGCCTCACGCTGTCTTTTAGCTGCAGCGATGCTGCTCATCCGGGTGTATGCTTTACGACACTGCTTATGTATCGTTACAGATGGTTTGTCCTTCAAATATTCATCGAACCCATCATCCCTTAGTATGAGTGCATATTCGTATTTTCTATGTTTAAAATAGCCATAATTCGAAAACAGTGCACCGTAGAAGAAAAGTGGGGAGTTTTTTTTGTAGAAAATTTGACGATCTACCAACTTTGCCTGAACCATTTTTCAATAGCTCTCGTTGTTTCAGAGATATACGCAAAAAACGCTCATTTGTGACCTTTGACCTCGAATAAAAAACAACGCACAAGCGGGATCGATGGGGACTTTTGACATGTCATTTGTAATGACACATCCAAGGCCTGCACAAAAATCCAGCTTGTTGGGAATTAATGCAAACTTGAATCATAATTTAGTCTATTTTGACTGGACTAAGGTTCATGCATTAGAACGTGGATGCGATACATCCTGTTTTTGCAATATTTAGCAGCAAATATATCAGTATCGAGTCAACCATCTCAGCAAGCTTCGCTGTGTCAATACAACAACAATTCTTATTAAAGCACTCTTTTTTGTAAATAAATTTTTGTTTCTGTATACTCGTATGAAATAGAAATAAAACTGTTAGGAAAAACAACGATACATTAAAATCTCGATAAAAACAATTTTTGTCAACTTTCTGAAAGAAAGTTAACTTCACAAATGATTCCTAGAAAACGTAAACATTTAACGTAAAAAAATTGGAACTTTAGCTTACCGCAGGTTTCCAATTCCCCTCATTTCCTGCACCACGGCCTCAAAGGCCGAGGAGGGGGGGGGGGGGGGTTCGCGTCTTGAACTCAATCAACGGGAACCGCTTTCATTTGCATTCTTTGTACTTATGGTTACAGTCGGCGATTCATCTCCTTCTTGGATTTTTTTGCATCAATTTTATGCTTTGATTAGTTTCCGATTAAAATGCCAGGAGCAGAAAACACGTTTTATAGAGCGAATAGTTTTATTTGGATTCGTGGATTTGTTCCTTTATTTTTACTTAGTAATCTTAGTTACTTTCTTATTTCACACTTTTATGTAGAAAATATTATAATTATATTTGCAGCCCTTGAATACAACCTTACGATAAATCTACTTACATACATACTCGCATAGAAACGAAGGACAATTAGTTGCTTAGTATGCATGATTACGGAATGTTAGTTTACAGTTCACATTAAAAAATACGCTTTTTGCCTTTTTTTAGCCTTCTATAAAATAAAATAAATAAATATAATAATATATCGGTAAATCTCTGTTCTTTTTACCCCAGCTTTACATAGTTGTCCTTCCATACAGCGTCCGCAGGGTTAAAATTAGGTCAATTCAGAATAAGTAAAGATAGATTACATTGGGCCCACGTGGGCCACGTACGCCGGTCTGGGCGCGTCGGTCTCCACACATTTTATATGACAACTAGACTAGTAGAGCTACATTAAATCGAGCTGGTATCCGTAACTCCACGACTAAAGCGTGTACTAGACGTACTCAGTTCTACATACAACTCAGGGGTCTCCCTTGTTTTACCAAAAAGAAATTGCCAAATTATCACTTCCCAAACAATTTTTCGCATAATTTCATTTGCCAAATTATTACTTAGCAAATAAACTCTTCACAAATAAATGTTACGCAAACCTAATGTTTGGCAAGTTAACGTTTCAGCAATAATTTGCTTACCAACTAGTTCTTTTACCAATTTTTATGTAGTCAAACATTTCAGTTGGTATAACATATTTCACCCAAAATAAAATTAGCCGAATTTTCAGTTTATTGTTTCTGGTTTTACATATAAAAATATGCTTCTGGCACTCGCCGGCCGCTGCCGCGGCACCGCTCGCTTCGCTCGCTCGGCTCGTGCGTGGTTTGGTCACTACTCTAACCTAACCTAACCTATAGTTCTGGTAGCAGTTCGTTTTTCATTCGTCGTTTGTAACCGTCTTTATTTTTTTTTTCATAGCAATTAATTTGATGAATTGTTCATTTTCTAAAGATTTTTTGCCGTAATAAATCATTTGATTTAAGACCAAATGCCTTAATGAAATTATTCTAGATAATATTCTGCCGAAGTAAAAATTTGACCAAATGAAAATTTTCGAACTAAAGTTTTTCCAAATATTGCATTGGTAAAATAAAAGGTTTCGAAAATTGCTTTGGGTAATGAAAATTTGGCAAATTCTCTTCGGCAAAACGGCAGACTCCCACAACTCAGGGGTCGCCCACGTGTGCGTCGGTCTAATGTAGTTCCAGCATAAATCAGTATTTTTTGTGTTCGTATTACGAATATTGCCTACCTACGTGTAAGAGCTTGGTCCGTGCTGATCTGGCATCGTTCCAGTCTGCTGAAAATATGAAAATAAACGCCTGGCTAAGTTCGGGCACTTCGTACCTACCGACGTCTAAGAAGCAAGAACAGTTATTATTTGTAACCTTTATTTCATCCTGTAAGCAAATAATAACAGCTATTAAAATTTTAATACGAAGTAAAACAAAATTGTGGTCTCATATTTCTATGAGGGAAGAGATAAACATACACACATAGCCTGTCAAAATCATAGCTTTGCGGTAGTCGGGTAAATAACGTATTACTGTCAATATTTTATTCGAGTACAGGTTTTTTTTCAAATTTACTTATACCATTAACAATTATGTAAAAAGATAGATTTTATCAAGCCTACCAACAGTACAACATCTGCAAGACATGGGCAAAAAAATCGATGTCAGGCTCTACCATGAGTTTACACAGTTAACACTCGCTAACGTCTCCGTAAATTAAACTTCGTTTTTTAATCAGAGACGATAATTTGACAATTCGAAAGTTGCATGTTTTTTCCATTTCATTAATAGCGAAGTATCGCAACCGATTTTCACCGAAAAGACCGAAACATATTCGTAAAAAATTTAAGAATTATCATTTTTAATTTATACGACAAATTATGGTCATATATTGGAATTAAAATATTTATTTTATATGTTGGAAATAAAATATAATTTGAGCCTACGAATTGAAAGAATACCAAAATCTGTGTCATTTTATTTTTTCGTCTAGATTTATTACACAGGAAAGAGTATTTATTCTGATTCTAAAGAGTCTGAGCAAAAATTATTTATTAGTATCGCTACCAAATTCAATTATATCAAAGACCCAGGCGATACATTTTGTTTTCCACTTTAATAAAATGTGAGATGCGGTATTTTAATTTTAAATTCGAATTAGACTACTAAATACCATAAGTAGTCCACTAACCGTCTACTTTTCTATTCATAGCATTAACACTACATTTTGAGCTTGCGAGCCGTTATCTCTTCTTATTAGTGAGAAAGAAAGAAACAAAACATAAGAGGTGAAGTTAGCTATACAACACGATGTACCACTACCAAGCTTACCTAACATTACATAAACTATTTCATCCACGGGATCCACGTTAGCTCGCTAGCAAGTTCAACGTTAGCGAGGACTTTTTAGATAAAACTCATGGTAGAGCCAATGAATGTTTAACAATGAGTAAAAATCGCTATTCGTTTGTAACGAGGCAATCCTGAAAGAAAGTCTTCAAACTTCTCTTTTTATAATCCACAACGGGTCAGCACGTTTGTGGATTTGTGGATGGGTGACCATCTTAACATAACGAGTTTCCTCCGTGCCTCGGAAAGCACGTTAAGCTGTTGGTCCCGGCTGTCATTTGTAGATCTTTGGCAGTCGTTACGGATAGTCAGAAGCCAGTAAATCTGACTCCAGTCTTGCCATGAAGTACCGTGTTACCCCAGTTAATGGGTTGTGGAGGTCTGGTAGGCAGCCGCTCCTCGTAAAATACTGGTATTGAGCTAAATCCGACTTGACTGGAAGCCGACCCCAATATAGTTGGGAAAAGGCTAGGCAGATGAACGGGTCAGCACGTCTCTGCTCCATATCAGACAAGAGACAGCTCTTGAGTCGCGTCAGGTAATAGCGTGAACACTTCACTGTTTTCAATGGAGACACGAATTCTTTATTTTTTATATTTTGTCGATACAAAATTAAGTTATTCGAAAAGCTGGTAGACGAGGACTTATGTACACATAAGAACTAAACAATTCAATAATGTTCATCGCGGTAACAGTTTTTTACACACGATTAGAACATATATAACAGTCCGAAATCAATCGGGCAGTTATCCGGACCAGACACACGACTCCCGTTTGGTCAGAGAATGCTCCCTATTCAACGAACTTTTGCTCCCGCAAAATTTCGTTGTGTAGGAGGATTGAATAGGGAGGGAGGATCCTCCTTACATCCTATTTCGCACATATCTAAACTTGTTTTCTCGTATTTACTTGCTGTAACCTTAATTTATTTACTCACAGTAAACTTCTTATTTTATGTGCCTCTGTTTTACTGTTGATATCATAGATTCCAGATATCTTTTATGAGACCTTAATTTTTTATAGCGTCGTATATAAAGTTACGCCTGAATAGTTTGAATGGAAATCCTAACGATTAACTTATCGTTTCCATGATCAAGTTCGTTTTGAGACGGCTTATAAGATTTCATTATGAAGGATTTTGTCAGTTTGGAATTGTACGAATGAGTTTTATTTAAAAGAAATGCTAATATTATCATCAGCATTCAGTCTCTAAAAACCTGTCATTTCTTTTTGCTCCACCCAGAGTGGGAGATCTTATTTGATAATTTCCCGCCTGAAAACAATGGGTTGCTTTAAGAGCAAGTTACAAATCTTCTTCTCTTCTTCAACTTGGCGTTAGTCCTGGCTTTTGCCAGGGTCCGCCTTCCAGCTTAGCTTGCTCCATTTTGCCCAATCTTCTACATCCTTGACAGTAAGGCCATTGGCTCTCATGTCGGACTTGACGACGTCCAGCCAGCGCATGCGAGGGCGACCACGAGACCTAGCGCCAAGGACAGCCATATTCATGCATCTCCGGCCAACGTACTCCATAGGGCGGCGTATGATGTGGCCATACCATCGCAGACGACACTCTTGCAGTTTTTCCCCCACGTCACGGACGCCAAGACTACCTTGGATGAATGAGTTGCGTATGCGATCGGATCGCGTTACGCCGCTCATCCACCTCAGCATCTTCATCTCCGTAACGCGAAGCTCCTGGGTGTGTCTGCTTAGTGCTGGCCAACACTCGCCGCCGTACAGGAGGACAGGACGTATGATGCATTTATATATCTGTCCCTTAAGCTTCGGAGGCATTTTGCGGTCGCATACAACGCCCGTAACCTCTCGCCATTTCGCCCAAGCCACGCCTATACGTGCTTGGACATCGTCGTCCACGTTGCCAGACTCGTGCAGCAAGTTACAAATCATTTGCTTATAATTTGTCGTAACCGTGCGTAACGACGTGTGACAAAAGATTACTATGTGTTTTAATCACACTTTAGTCGGTTAATTCAATAGGCGCTAGTGTCGTCCTCGCTTAATCTCTGTGATCGTTAGCACTAGGCTAACAGTAACAGAAATTAAGCGAGGACGGACGGATGGACAGACATGGCGAAACTATAAGGGTTCCGTTTTTGCCATTTGGCTACGGAACCCTAAAAAAATGCAACCAAAGTAATATCAGTTTTGTGAACTAACCTAACCTAACCATTACAAAGGGTTTCAGGAAAAAACAAAACGGTTTCTTGCCCTCATAGATTTACGAGTCGCGATAATTCCTAGGGCGTGTCTGTTCGCAAGATATTTAGCTTACTACAAAAATTATGAGTCTCATAAATATGTATTTGTAGGAATGAGTAGGTAGGTGAGATGGTGATATATTTACGAGTGTTAGTATCGATAGGGCGTAGTTTAAGGATACAACAGAATTGGGAGTAACAAATTGACTTATTTGAAGAATAATCGTTATTTTATTTATACTACTAGCTGCTACCAGCGACTTTACCCGCGTGATAGAAAATTATCCCAAGGGAATAAATGCCTCCGAAATAAAAAGTATCCTATGTGCTGTTTGCTATTTCAGGACATGGTCTACCCGTCAAAAAGTTTTTGCGTGAAAAAATAACAAACACTCATGTACATGCAAACTTTCGCGTTTACAATATTAGTAGGGTTAACTTTCACAAACAAATCCCGTAATTCTGTTATAATAGCATCATTTGATTATTTGATATACGAATTGTTTTGAGCATTTTCAACATTAATTTTTACGTGATCCTGTCGTAATGGTGTACGAGTACCTACTGTGTTGTTCAGAATAATCGCACGAATGAGCAGTAATGTGGTACTTTGTACTGGTCATTGTTCAGTTTTATGGGGTTTGTATAATTACTGCGACAGTGCTTGGCAAAAAAATCATTATAAAAATAAATATTGCACGGATTGACATATCAACGCATATCCGAATTTGCACACGGCTTCCTTTTATCGTATAGGGAAGCACTAAGAATGGGTTTTTGAAAATTCAACTTGTAGGGGAGTGAAAGGGGACGATTAACCTGTAACTTAACTGGCTTAGCTTTTTTATAACGGAAAATTATTTAGATAATTCTCCACCATAGAAAAAGCTAAGTTTAAGTAAGTTTTTGAGTTCTGTCGTTCTAAGGTGGAGCGGGAGGGCGTGTCAGACTTTTTTGTTTTATACTAAAACCACACCTATTATATCCTTATTTGCCTTTGCATTCGATGAGCATGGGTTTCCCTTTCAGATGGAAACCCATGGCCCCGGTATGTTTCGGCTCTGCTAAGCCCCTACGGTTTTGCTGACTTCGCTTTGAGACGTGCATGGTTTTGGGTGATTTGCTCGACTCAGTTCGGACGGTGAACTACCAATTGTTATGTCCGATATAGCTTGTAGCTTGGATAATGGAAAACTATGATATTTTTATAATCATAATAAGTCTACTGGTAGCCGGTAGGCTGACCTGTAACTGACATACTATTAATCTTCAAAACAGTACAGAAATAATAGGCTTTACGAAAGGTCACACGTTTAATGTCATGCCCAGCTGCACATAAGTGAGCGACTAACATGTTGAATTATCTAACTATGAATAACAAAATTAAACGATTTAGTGGAAATTAGCTTCTGCCAGCGGCTTGACCAGCGTGAAAGTAGTATTTTCTATTCAAACTTTAAATGATAATGATGGTTTTAATGATGGGTCAATTTTGGAAAATCCTCTCTTATTACTCGCTTACGTCATAAAAGAAAACCTTGTGAAAAATTTCACGCTCCTGGTGCCAGTAGTTTTGGTTGTGTTGATATGTATAATGGGTGTATCTTTTACGATATATTTATATTATGTTTTATCACGCCAATGAGAGCCCCATTTCTTGTCCAAGCATTTAGAGGCATTCAGGCATTCCAAGTTGCCGGGAATAGATCGCAGAAAAAAAATTATGTCTGTCAGTCAGATTCTCCTTTTATCTCGTATATTTCTCGAATGATAAATGATACGATATCTAGATCACGTCATGAGCTGAGCTGACAAGGATAAGTCGGCCATTATAAGCTAGATTCTATCATTTATTTTCTTTAGAAATACAAAGTTTCATTTATCTACAGAACAGATTTCTCCTTTGTTGAAAGGATCAGCTTTTGTGTATGTTGGCCTAACCAATAATATTTGTCTTAGTAGTAGTACACAATAGGTGGCATTTAATCTAGCAATAAAAATTGTATAAGATACCTTGCCAGCAGCATTGAGCATCAGTACAAGTGGCATTAATAAAGTCCTTCGAAGTCCAGTTGTATGGGGTACTCCAACGTATGGCTCATGTTCTGAACTGAGGTACCACACTCACTGCATCTTTTATGTGTTGTGCACATGTGTGTGCCTGGCTGGTTTGCAACAATTTAGTAGTTGTATAATCAGTTGTATGATGTTTTACTCACTGCCAGGAATCAAGCCTTTAGGACTATTCCGGCCACCACCAGAGATACCTCGGCCTTCGGGAGTACTTGTCATCGTTTGCGTGCGTTAGCGGACGGTGAGTAGTGGATAGCTCGCCATGAGTTCGCCTAATAAAGACCAAGACCAGGTTGATGGCCCGTTGAGTCCCATGCATGCCTCAAACAAATGGCAGTTGTATTAATGGGGCTAGTTATGGCCGATGATGCTTGGTAGGGCGGCGAGAGTTGCGATTGTTCGAAGGATTCAAGAGAGATTTATCCAGTAAAAATTTAACTGACTGCCTCTAGCTAGATAGACCCAGAGCAAGAAAAGTCATTTGATGATTTCCCACGTAAAAAGTAGGTTATTATCACATATACTTTAATCCATGTCTATAGTTCACTGATGTTTCGTACCAGCCGTAAATTTTAATTGTCTAGGGTCGCATCACGCTCCATATTTTGTAACAAATTGCTTACGGAATAACCTGAACAAAAAGTTTAAAGGTATAATGAACGGAGTCAAAAGTTGCGACCTTATCACACTGACCTGTTTACGTCACTACACTAGTACGGTGACCTGTCACTTCACTTGGTTTCTGCAACTTGTCCGTAATGTATGTAAGTGGTTTATAAGGCTGGAGTGGAAATCATATAATATGACATCGTGATTGGTGCGGTAGCTACTACGCTTCGTGTAGCGGGTTCGATTCCCGTACGGAATAAATGTGTACGGCCTACATTATAGCTGTTCTGGGTGTCTTGTCTAAGTATGTGAATTTACATGTTTGTGAATCCACCCAGCCACGATACAAGAGTAATACCTAGCGGCGTATTAAAAAATGCAATACAAAATATGTAGGATATCATAAAAACTTAATGACAAAAGTAAATATTTTGAATGTTGTGGCATCTGTTACCGTATAAAATATTAGCTAGCTACAGCTCAGCGCCTGCCAAGTAAAACGTGACCACTAACTAACTAGCCGTACAAGCTATAAATTTCTAAACACAAACATTGATCACAGCTTAATTTTTTAATTTTTTTATAACAGCTAATGAGTGCAATTACATGCTGTATTTCCTAATAGCTACGACTAAAGAGTCTTTAAGTCAATAATGAATAGGCAAGCATGTTCTAACGATAGCCACATCATCACCTCACATCAGGTGAGATAGTCATCAAAAGAGTCTGTCAATAATACTTGCATATAAAACTGGAATGTTCCGTGAAACTACGTAAAAAAAATCCTACCTATTCAACAGGAAAACCCAATAACGCGTCAACAATTTGTTCCAGCGTTGCAATGCCGGGATTTTTCATGAGATTTTCTTGGCTTTGAAGAATAAATAAAAATGATTATTTACTCCACAGCTCTTTAAGATTAAGATTTAAAGAATATTTTACGAATTTACAGGCACTGAAGGTATTATCAACGTTTAACCATGACTGATACACATTTTTTGTGAAGATATGACGCATATTATACATTTTGTAATTTATTTTATCACTACTGCTCTCAAAACAGTAAAGGAAACATCGTGAGGAAACCGGAATGCCCTAGATCCAAAAATTGACAAGACATGTGATATCCGCCAACCCGTATTGTGCCCGCGTGGTGGATTACGGCCCATTCCCTTTCCTAGAGAGGAGGCCTGAGTCCCAGCAGCGAGAACATCCGGAATACGAAATACCGGAATGCTTTTCGCCATGTGTTCGTACAATGTATTCACATTTAGTTTAAATTGTTCTCAGTTTATCTGGTCGATGCATTTTATAGCTATTTTAATAGGTTTTCGATGACGCTGTGTCACCAAACACTCGGTGTTTATTGTGTTTTTCATGGAACCTGTTGTACTATGTTTAAAGCTAAATGTGAAAATATAATTAATTCCCAAATTAAATTAATAAAACAATTAGCGACTTAAGCACTAGCCTACGAAAAAAGAAGAAGGCTGCCAGGCTCGAATGTGACTGAGCGGGTCACGCCAACCATGCGGTGGGATACAGACTGGCTGGGCAAGCGTCGCTACGCAGTGGTTTCCTGTGGAAGGAAAGCAACAAAAGAAGTAGTGGAATGATCTGGACGCGTACCGCTCGAACTGATTTGAAACGGCCGCGGTGCTGGAGAAGAAAGTGTGTAAAGTACTGGGGGGCGACCTTTACCCAGTAGTGGGGTACTACGGGTTAGATTAAATAAATTAGCAGCTTTTTATTAAATACCAATATAAACACTAGTGAATATTATAGCTAGTTTCGCGGTTTAAGCCAGTCCGTGCTTAGGTATTCAATAAACGAGCTTCAATATTACGATATTGGGTGTCATTGGGGATCAATACAAAGCTTCCTTTATGCTGAACTTTGAAGAACAATTTCGTTGCGGTATTCATATTTTTATCCAATATTTTATCATTTTTTTAAATCCATTTAAAGATAATGAGTATCATCAACTTCCCTTTTGTTCTCGTGTTTTTAAAGCGCATTAATCTCTTCCTAAAAAGTTACGTCGGGAGAACAGTTTTATTCTTGTTCAGAAGTTTGTGTTTCACATAAATCATTTTCGTAGATAAAAGTCGGTATTATTATGTTTTCCTTTGCCTTTCAATTAGTATTTTGCCAAGTAAGTATTATTATGTGAAAGTGAACCCCGGGAAAGAAGGAACACGCGTGGGGTTGAGTCTATAAAAATCAATATAACACGCCCTCCCATTCCGTCCAAGAGCTCGAACTCGGTCCGAACGGTTGTCGGACGGCCGGACGGCTTGATACCCATTGCTTGCCGTCCGCAAGCCTACGCCTACGGTGGCTGCAATATCTGGATTGGGATCCCAGCAGAAGTATAGCATAAGTAGAGTATACAAAACTCTATTTTGTCGCATTTAATGGCAACCTTCGTCTATTACGTTATTTGCTCAAATATGAGTACAATACAAAAATCATAAAATAAATTGACAGCATGCAAGTACAAAATAAATCGTCATGTTTGCCTTGGTAAGTACCTAACATGCAAATATTACGCGTTTCGCGCGTTTTTGTACTGACTAGCGGAAAAACAATCGGGAAAAGTTTAATTATTATTCTGTAGTTATAATATTATTCAGTTTTAGTTAGTTTCGGACGTGCCGCTGCTCAACTTTAGCAAAATTATCGTTTATAATAATTGAAACGGCGAACTTAGTTAAAGTTCACTGTTACGGTAATGACTGGCCCGATATTTTTGGCCTTCATTTGAATTTATTCTTTGTGATGTATGAATATTGTATCTGGTTTCATTTAAAAGGTTTACTATTTAAAAAAATAAAATATTAAGAAAGTTTTTTTAGAAACTCACCTTCAACTCTTTCACACTTCATAGTAATGTCGTAAAGACGAAAGATTGTGAGAATGTGTCTGTATGTTTGTAACTTCTTCATGCTCGAACAGCTAAACAGTTTGGGAACCAGGTTGTGTGGTGTCGCGTGGCGTGGATCTAATGTAGCACTACAATTCTAGTTGCCATATAAAATGTATGGAGACTGACGCGCCCAGATACGGGTCATTTTCTGAATGTATCACTACCTACTTATAATTAAATTGTTCAACTTCAGTTGGGTTTGCACGTTCCACGAGTAAAGTTTGTTGAAACTATTTGTTCACAATATAATTGAAATAAAACTAACTACGTTGTTATTAAAATGGCTGGCCAGATGTTTTGTCTAAGGCTAATAATAATTTATTCCTAGTTTGTGTTGTAAAAAATATGACATGATGTCCTAACAAAAGAAAAACTAACTATTAAAATTTTAAAACTTTCTAGTACTATTATTGAGACTAACTTAAAGAAAAAACATTTAAAAGGGCTTACAATCAATTGAGTTCAAACTTTAAAGTCGATACATTCCTCTATACTTTGAATAAGCTCCATGGCGCCTCTGTTTCATTTGATTTGCAAAGAAGTTTTTAAAACTTGAAATGGACCGGAGATCCTTGGGATACTTTATTCGATTCTTGAGATCTAATTAGAGAATGAAGAATTAAGAGTAACTCGTGAGTTTCACAAAGTTGTGCTGCCTGATTTACTTTGGAAATTATAAAACTTGGTCGCCGGTCCTCTTTCCATTCAATTGTATCAATTAGGTAAATAAAAGTTTGTATTTAAATGGCATTTAAATACATCAAGGATTAGGCAACTTTAATTAATTGCACACAGTGAGATCAAAGATGTATTTTATCACATCAAACTTTACCATAAAAGTGAACATTAATTGTATGTATGTAATGTCATGGAATAGCATATGGAATACTTTTTTATTCTGGGAATTTACGATAATTTTCTTTCACGTGGGCAATACCAGTGGCAGAATTTAGTGTCATAGAAGATTTAAATATTAAAAAAAAGTGAAGAGACTAACGCAGATCCTAATAACATATGGTAATTTTGATTTTGCTATCTAATTTAGGTGGAAAAAACATAGTGACAGGAAGAAACGGTGGAGGTGTGGTCTTGAGCGGAGCACTGCTTTATCCTCATGGGGGTAATCGGCGGCGGTGAACTCGCACCGGACCCTGGTATAGGCCATGGTCTAGGACCTACATAATACTAAAATGTTCCTCACAAAAACTCAAATGTGAACTAGAGCAGCCGAGATATACAGCCGCGGGATGAACAAGAATGTTCGCTTTCCCGGCTGGCGGCGAGGAGTGGAAACAAATGAAGATCGTTGTGTAAGATGCACGACAGCGGCCGCTGATGGATGATCAGTCCTTTTTCTAAAATTAATGAAAGTAGAAGTGTTCCTCGTCCTTCGTTCATTAATGTGTCCGTATATTCGCTTCTAAAGCATGCGCAAAATTTATTGTCGCTATGTGCTGACATATGGGGACTTTCCACTCAATTTTCATACAACACTTTCAGTAGGAAATTAATAAATGACTTTTCTTACTCTGGGTGCAGTGAGAGAGCGTGTTAAACTTTTACAGACTAAAACCTACCTGTGTTCCTTCAGTTACCTTTTAGGCATTCCCGTTGCTTCTCAAAAATTAGGAATATATACCTATGTAATAGAGACATAGTCATTTTCACGGGTTCTGTACTCAAATACCCTACCTTTTGGTTGGTTGCCTGTACTCAGTGCTAGAACTCCGCTGTCCGTCTGTTTGTTACCAAACTCTTAAACCATGATTGTTGCGGCGCACCGTGACCGGTGCTTGGATGCTGGAGGTTCCCGGCGAGGACAGCGGTCCTGCCGCGGACGCCCTGGCTGACAAGGTCAGGGCGTCTGTGAACGAGGAGGACGCCCGAGTGTCCAGGCCCACAAAGTGCATCGATATGCGCATCATGGGCCTGGACGACTCCGTCAAGGTGGAGGAAGTGGTGGCCGCCGTCGTTGAGGCGGGAGGGTGCACGACCGACCAAGTGCGGGCGGGCATCATCCGCCTTGACGGCACGGGTATGCGAGCCGTCACGGTGAGCTGCCCCGTGTCGGCGGTCAAGGCCATCACGGCGGAGGGCCGAAGGCTCTTGGTGGGCTGGGTGTCAGCCCAAGTCAAGGTGCTGGAGCCCAGACCGCTGCGGTGCTTCCGTTGCCACGTGGGGCACCATGTGGGAGCCCGTTGCGCCGCGGAGGTGGACCGCAGTGACCGCTGCTTCCAGTGCGGTCAGCCTGGTCACAGGGCCGTCGAATGCCGTGCGTCGCCGCACTGCTACGCATGTGCGGCGGCAGGCAAGGCTGCCGACCACCGGGCTGGGAGCAGGTCCTGCGACCCCCCCGCCAAAGCCAAGGGTAAGGTCCGGAAGGGCCCTCACCCCAACGCCAACACCGCCGCAGCCAAGGCTGACGCTGCTGCCGCCATCGCCGCGGCAGAGCCCTCAAGGGGGGCTCCGGAGGAGACCGTAATGGACTGTCAGTGATGGCCCCATTACGTCTCCTCCAGGCGAACATCAACCACTGCGCCCCCGCTCAGGATCTGTTGCTCCAGAGCATGGCGCAGTGGTCGATCAATATCGCCGTGGTCTCCGAGCCGTACTTTGTCCTGCCCAGGGAAGACTGGGTCCAGGACCTGAGCGGCTCGGTGACCCTAATTTCGTCGGCCGCCGCCGGTACCCCCGCCTCTCGAGTCCATCACGAGAAGGCGGGGCTGCGTGGCAGCACGGGTCGGGGACATTGCAGTGGTAGGCGTCTACCTGTCCCCGAACCGAGATCTCACCGATCTCCACAACTCCCTCATGGAGCTGAATGCCGTCGTCGCTGGGTTCGGATCCCTCCCCGTGGTCGTCTGCGGGGACTTCAATGCCTGGAATCTGGCTTGGGGTTCCCGGCTGACGAACCGACGGGGTCGGATGGTGGAGGACTGGGCTCTGGAGACAGGCCTGGTCGTCCTAAACCGGGGTTCTGTCCCCACGTGCGTGCGGATGCGGGGTGAGTCGGTGGTGGACCTCTCGTTCGCCAGCCCCGCTCTGTCGCCGCGCGTCATCGACTGGCGCGTTATGGAGGGGGTGGAGACGTATTCCAACCACCGGTACATCCGGTTTGACGTCTCCGCCCGGATCTCGACCGCGCCGGTCAGGGAGCAGACCCCTTGTGGTCCGCGGTGGGGGCTGAGGCAGATGGACCGGGACGCTCTCCTGGAAGCCGCGAGGGTACAGGCCTGGGTGCAAGCACCGGACAGGCCTGTCGAAATTGACCCGGAAGCAGAGTGGTTCCAGGAGGCCATGTCGCAAATATGCGACGAGGCGATGCCCATCCAGGACGTGCTCGGCGCCAGGTGTACTGGTGGTCGCCGGAGATTGCGGCTCTGCGCGAGGCGTGCACCGCCGCGCGGCGCCGGTACGCCAGGTTCCGCAGGCGCCGCACCCGCCCGCCGGATGCGGTGGCCAGGGAGGCGGAGCTTTACGAGGGGTACAGAGCGGCAAGGCGCACCCTCCTAACAGAGGTAAAGCGGGCCAAGTTGGAGGCCCGCAATGTGTGGCTGGGGACTCTGAACAGGGACCCATGGGGACGCCCTTACCAGGTGGTGCGGGACAAACTCCGCCCATGGGCTCCCCCTCTGACTCAGAGTCTCCGGCCCCAAGTTGTGGAGGGTGTGGTGGCCAATCTGTTCCCTGAGCGAGGGGAACATACTCCCCCGCTCATGGCTCCGCCACCTGCGGTACCCGTAGCGGACCACACCAGCGACGACGAGGACGACGCTCCTGAGGTGACCGAGGTAGAGATGAGGGCGGTGGTACGAAGACTAGTTTCAAGAACACCGCCCCAGGACCCGACGGCGTGCACGGCAGGGTATGGGTCCTGGCCATGGAGGCTCTCGGGTCTCGATTGCGAGGGCTCTTTAGCGCATGCATGGAGAGAGGACAGTTTCCCCGTCGCTGGAAGACCGGGAAACTGGTCCTCATTGCGAAGCCGGGGCGCCCCGCGGACTCTCCGTCCGCGTACCGGCCCATTGTGCTGCTCGACGAGGTGGGCAAACTCTTTGAAAGAGTAATTGCAGACCGCCTCGTCGGGCATCTTGCGCGGGTGGGGCCGGACCTTTCGGACGGCTAGTTCGGCTTTCGCAGGGGGCGTTCCACGGTGGACGCCATCATGCGCGTGAGGGCTCTCACGACGGGGGATGCGGTGTCTCGGGGCAGGGTCGTCTTGGCGGTATCTTTGGACATCGCCAATGCCTTCAACTCCCTGCACTGGAGTTGCATCGGGGCGGAACTTCGGTACCACGAGGTGCCCGCCTACCTCCGTCGTGTGATCGAGGCCTACCTGTCGGATAGGTTCATCATCTATCCCGGTCACCAGGGAGAGTGGAGACGGCGAGAGATGTCGTGCGGTGTTCCGCAGGGATCGGTACTAGGACCGCCCCTGTGGAACATCGGATACGACTACGTGCTGCGCGGCGACCTCCCCGACGGGGTGAGCGTGGTCTGCTATGCAGACGACACGCTGGTCCTGGCGCGGGGAGAGTCGTACCAGGCGGCGGCCGAAACAGCGACACGCGGGGTTGCGACAGTCGTGGAGAGGATCCAGCAACTGGGACTCAAGGTGGCATTGCACAAGTCCGAGGCCATGTGCTTTCATGGCCCTCGGTACGCGCCACCTCCGGGTTCCCAAATAACGGTAGGAGGGGTCCACATCGGCGTCGGGTCGGCGATGAAGTACCTGGGACTCGTCCTCGACAGCCGGTGGACTTTCGAGGAGCATTTCCGACGTTTGGCCCCCAAACTGGACAGGTCTGGGGCCGCTCTGAAGCGGCTCCTGCCCAACCTAGGGGGTCCAGACGCCCCCTGCCGGAGGCTCTACGCGGGGATCGTTCGGTCCATGGCCCTTTACGGGGCGCCGGTTTGGGCGCCGTCGCTAGGTAAGCGACCGGCGGCCAAGCTGAACGCTTGCCAGAGGGTCATGGCCATCCAGATGGTGCGGGGATACCGCACGATCTCCCGCGAAGCGGCGAGCCTCCTCGCTGGCCTGCCACCGTGGGATCTGGAGGCAACAGTCCTTGCACGCATGCACGGTTTGCGCGTGGAGATGCAACGCCGGGGCGAAACTCCGCTGCCGCGACAAGTCGCGGCATGGCGGACAGAGTTCCGGCGGGATCTCAGGGTGGCATGGCGACTGCGACTGTCGCAACCCAGTGCTGGGCACGCCGTCATTGAGGCGGTTAGGCCCCTCTTTGAGGAGTGGTTGGAAAGAGGTCACGGCGTTCTCTCTTTCCGTATGACGCAGGTCCTCACCGGACACGGTAAGTTCGGGAGGTTCCTGCATCGAATCAAGCAGGAGAGGACGCCCGGGTGTCGCCACTGTGTGGACCGCCCGGAGGACACAGTGAAGCACACGGTAGAAGTGTGCCCCGCTTGGACGGAGCACCGCCGTGTCCTTGTGGAGACTATCGGGAGCGGCGACCTCTCGCGCCGGGCCCTGGTTCAGGCCATGGTCCGGAGCGAGGAAGGTTGGCATGCGGTCGCCTCCTTCTGCGAATCAGTAATGCTCGTGAAGGAGGCTGCTGACCGCGAGCGCGTGAGGGAACGGTCCTCACGCCGCCGCCGCTGAGATCCCGATCCCGATTTTCGACCACCGTAGGCGCGGGTTCGCGGACGGCGAGCACTGGGTAGCTCGCTGTCCGGCAGTCTGGAAATAATCTGGACCGAGCCCAGTCGTCAACGGCGCGTTCTGTTCCACGCGCGCCTCAAGGAGATGTCAGCAAACTGTAGGGGCCCGGTAGGGCCGAAGCCTCTGGGGGGAACATGTGGTATTCCTAACGGTTGATACCGAGTCCCCCCTAGAACGAAGGCAACGAAGGAACGGGGTAGGGGTTTAGTCAGTAAGAGTCTGACACGCCCTCCCGCTCCGCCCAAGAGCGGGGGAAGTCATTCTGATGATTCACCTACCATAAAAAAAAAAAAAAAACCATGATTGTTAGATACGAGTAGGTAGTTGATTATTTCACACATTATGTATTTCTTTTGCCGCTATAACTACAAATACATACGATATAACCAAAATCAGAATTAAATAAATATTTAAGAGGTTTTTTGATTCGGACGGTACGGAACCCTTCGTGCGCGAGTACGACTTGTTTCAGATTCCAAAAACCAATACATTTGTGTCCCAAAACTCTTTCACAGTAGAACTAAACCAGTTTACCATTTGGTCCATATTTAACCCAATTATGTGATATCTCGCACCCTCGTTATGGAAGCCACAACCGCGCTTTATTTATGCTATAATTGACCTGACAGCTCGCCGTTGTGTGACTAGCAGATAGAATAGGGGAAATGAATGAGGTTTTCCTCACGTGATAAATACGATTAGATTATGGTATGGAATGGGAAAGAAATGAGTTTAGGTATTGTTACTCTTATTCTGGGTGTTATTAATTTCATTTATTTATATACTTTAAAGTGAAAAAGGATGTTACAATGGGCTTAAAGCTAAGGTATTTGAGTATCTGAGAAAATAATATGTATTTTATAAGTACTTCATCATTTCATCCGATAGACGTCTACGGCTGGACAAAGGTCTTCCCCAAGCGCCGCCACAGTGACCGGTCCTGTACGTCTTACTTCCATTAGACTCCCACGCCCCTCACCAGGTCCACTTTGTGGGAGGCCTTCTAGCGCTATGTCTTCCAGTACGCGAGTGCCACTGGGGAACCTTTCGGCCCCATAGCATATCTGTTCACCGAACATGTGCCACTGTTCTAAGTTTGGCAATTGTTTGGGCTATGTGGGTAACTTTGGGAACGCAAGGAACTCCGAGTATCAGCAATCTTTAAGTATTCCGATACACGGAGGAAACTCGTTATGTTAAGATGGTCACCCATCCACAGACCAACCTTGGCAAGCGTTGCTTAACCTTGAAGTCGACTTGTGTTCTATTACTTACACAGAGCCACGAAAAAAAATTACGCAGTGGTTAAAAACTTTTCCTGTATATTTAGTTTATTGCTCATATTTATTCAGGCGGGCCTGATTCTGAATCAAATGAAAGTCACAAGACCATATGTTGGAAGGGTTTATGGTACTAGCATTCATACCTAGAGACGCATTATAACCATAGAAAAGCGATTAACTTTTAAGATGCTGTTGTGTTTCCTGTCGAACACTTTTTGCACAATGCTTGACGCATAGCATTATCGACCTTGTAATGTTCCTACTGTTGGGTGTCAGGGGTCCAGGCAATGGGCGGTTATCCATTGGGGTTACACAAAGTAAGCGCCTGGCTATGTTTAAACCCTTGACCTATAACTTATAAAGTTATAAGTTAGGGCTGGGCCTATAGTTACCAATGGGTTACCGATCTTCACCCTTCACAGGAAATTTATCTCTTAAAACCCCCTAAAGTTACCAAAAGAAACCGCTACAGCCCCTGACTGCTAAATTAACCGCACTTTATCCAAGTCAACAATAAGTGTCTCAGTTAAGCTAGTTGGCACAGACAAAAGGCTTGTCTTATATCAGCTTTATTCTTTGCTGTATTTTGAATTTATAAGAAACTTTTCGCTGCCAAATTCTATACAACTGTATTTCTGGTTATCTGAACTTACTCTGATTTCATCAAACGATCCCTGACTGTGAAACAGTATTTCATTATACTTAGTCTGGCCATACATACTAGAAGAATGAATTTTGATTTTGTATCGTCCTTTTATCGAGACATACATAGAAGAATCGAAGTCTCCATTCGCACAGACGCTTATATTTACTGTTCTAAATATCTGTGCTTATAGTATAGCTAACAGATGTAGGTGTAATCATTAATTATATTACTGACACAATCATGGCATTATTGTCCAGCAGTATTGTCCCCGTTGTAACGGCCCCAACTTACGATTTGATCACCACTGATCTCAAAACGGTGAAGAAAAACATTGTAAGGAAACCAGGATGTCCCAGACCCAAAAAATCCGAAGAAATGTGACGTCTATCAATCCGATGGGTGGTGAATTATTCCTTATTTGTTTTCTTAGAGAGGAGGCCTACGTTTTGGCAATGGAAACATTATAAGGATCATTCTATGCTATGTCTATCTCACGTATGTTTATGTGTTGTCAACAGTCCTAGTTCTGATACCAACATTTAGTGCTCTATAACCATCTACTCATTATTTTCCGTAGGTTGGTAAATCACGAAGGATTTTCACATACTGAGAGGATGTTCATGTTGAATTAGAAAGCTAATATTGTTACTTCCACGTTAGCGCCGCTCATTACCGTACATTCGCTCGTATTTACGCAACAATTTCTCTGTTTATTCTAAATTACTTCCATTAATTATGTTTACACTTAACGACCTTTCTTAATAAAATGAGGAGATAAACTTCAACAGAAATTCTGTTATTAAAATTAACGTTAATTATTTATTTTAATGAATAACGATATAACGAACAACATCAGGTATTCGATAAAGAGTAAAGAAGAAAAGATATGCGGAAAACCAAATAATAATATTTGCAATGAAGATGAGTCAATCAACCAACTAGTAATCACACTTTTTGTTTTCAAAATGTCTACAAACATGACGGGTTCCTAGAATTTGCAATAATGTATTCACGATCTCAAACGGGCATTCCTTTGGGGAAAATATTCATGCATTACAATCAAATCAAAAATCAAAAAAGCAATCATTGGGGCTGGACATAAGCGATGTGCATGCTCTATAAACACTCTTTTCTTGTTATGTATTACAAATATCTCGGTTACATGTTTATTTTCGCTTCTATTATGTACGTGAGAACAATATAAATAAAGTAAACAAAAACAAAGTTCTAAATATAGATTTTAAATAAACCTCTACTAAAAGATGAATTATTGTGAAGACTTAGTATTGTGTAATTAAACATCGCGTAGTCTGAGACTGAATGTTGATTACAAAGTTCGACAGAGTTAGTATTCAAGAGCATTTCAGCGTGAAGGAATTTTTTCAAGTCAACGGAGGATGAAATTAGAAACTGAAGATGTTTTGAAATTATAATGGAATTTGTTGATTTTGATTAAGTTTTTATTAGCCTACAAATTTTTTAAACCTTCAAAACAGTCTTAGTAACAATGCCACATTGTTTTTTTTTTTACACAAAGTTTTTTTTACAGACTTCACAAAAATAGAGGAGGTGAGGCCTATGTCTGCACCAGTGTTCCGCAAAGGTGTGGGGAGGTACACCGGTGAAAAGTTAGTCACAGCAAGCAGAAAAACACTGTTAGAAATGAAAACCGAGTAAACATTAATTAAGATTTTAAGAAACTTTTTTGTTTTGTTCATTAATATTGTAATTAAATTGTAATCTGTATAAAACGATTTTTCATTCATGGTACATCTCCAAAATTTTTCAATTTTTTAGATATTCTCGTACCTTGAACACAAAGAGTTTGAGGAACACTGGTATATAAAACACAATGAGTTTTAATATTTTTAATAGCATTTACACGTGTGCGTTAAGTCCGTCCGTCCTCCGATCGTTTTACATAATTACCAACTCATCTCCTACAGACCCCGCCGGCGCCGGCTGCTACAGGGTACAACATTAACAGGGCAGCAGCCGAAACCTATTATAATTCAGTCGTAATTATTCCCTTTGTAAGAGAAGGTAGCTTTGCGTTGGAAGCTTATTCATGCAAAATGCTGAATATATTTTTGGTTAACATTAGGTTTCACACAGCCTTCGCTGGAACAAGACAGTGCTACGAACTCGTCTTCAAAGAATTGAAAACTTAGTTACATTAAGAAAACAAATTCAAACACCATCTACTTTAGAATATTGCTTGGTGAATGTACAATACAGACATATTACTTAAACATTAATGCTCACTCTTTAGACCAACTTTAAATTATATTAAGATATCACGAACCTACCTCCAAAGTGCAGATGTAAGGGCACCTTGGCCAATCTAATAATGGGGCCATGGTCTGGTTATGAGCACCGCACTCACACTAGGAGTCGGAGGGGTCTAATAATCATCGTGCCAGGTTGTGTTAGCAATGGCCTTGGGAGCGCAGTCTATTGATCGCTTTCCATACACTACAGATTTCGGCACAATTGTGTTCTGAAAAAATAAAAAATCTCCATAGGAAGGTAAGGACTGAACAAATTGAAAGGAACGTGTGTGCAAACAGAAACTTCAGATAAAATATAACGGAACATACGTATATTTCCATGATTATCTGGTGTGTAACGCCTCGCCAATCATTCCACTGAGTGGACTCCCTCGGGACGCCGCCATCGGAGTGGATACTGATCGCATCGGTAGGCCTTGTGGCGTTCTCGGAGATGAAGAAAAGGAGAGAGTATTGTATAACAGGTATTATAAGGTAGTAATAGGAAATAACAATAGATGGAGAGAACAATAACTTAATTCTAATATTACTTATGTAATTATTTGCATTTTGCAGGATAGTGTCAAGTTGTATGTTGATTAAAATATGAGTGACGGACGTAGGACGAGTTCTATTGATGATTTAAATTAGTACGATTCCGTAAAGCCACATTTGGTACCGCATTAATGCGTTGTGGAGGTTTGGTAGGCAGCCGGTCCCGGCCGGTCGTAAAATATTTGTATTCAGCTAAATCCGGCTTGACTGGAAGCCGATCCCAATATAGTTGGGAAAAGGCTAGTTAGATGATGATGATTATGATGAAAGCCACATACGAGCGCAAGTTATAGTTTAATGAAGAGGTTTACCTGACACTGATCTGAAAAATGTAAACAGTTTAAAAAAAAATAATCAGCGGACTACCCTGTAGCAAAAGGCCTGAGCGCAGTCGTACGATAAAGCGGGCAACAGCTGACTCTCCAGTCAGCTACGCCTATGACCTATGTGGTGATGACTTGAATGAATGAATTCGATTTCATAAATAATGTACTAAATTCCAAATAAAGACGTAGGCCTGAAAGTCACGAACTTCCTGCCACGGAAGTAACTTACAAAGTAAAACTCACTCTACAAAATTCCGCGCGTAGGTAGTTATTTTCTCTGGCATTTTGCTAATCTCTCTCTCTCTCTCTTATTATTGACAGTTGAAGCTTCTTGCCAACTGTTGCCTGTGACGACACGTGTACGTTTTAAATCGTTTTCGTTGAATTAAATACTCAAATAGCCTAACATCCTGCTTTCGAGGCACATAATGCCTCGAAAAGCATTTAAAGCCGTTATTCTTAACAATCTTTCGTAGATCTTTGACAATCGTTAGATGGAGTTAATAGCCTGAAAGTCTGCTCAAGGTAGACTGATGATAGACTGTCGTCTTGCCAGTAACTGAGTTGTGGAAGTCTGATAGGCAGTCGTTCCATATAAAAAGAGTATTCAGCCACATTAGGTTAGTCAACCCTGAAGTAATCGGAAAAGAGTCCACGGAGATAACCTTGAAATGTATAAAATAAAAATATGAGTTATTTTTGAAGGAAATAACTTTCAACTTCCTCTATCAAAACTTGTCTGAGTTGATACCAAGTTTGAGCCAGTAATGGGTAAGTTTCTAGACGTAATGTTCTTTTTAGTTCTTTCACCAGAATGATGCATCATAAAGCGGGTAATTTTTTAGACGGACTTTCTCCTCGCTGGAAACATTTCAGACAAGTTATTTTAGGTCTGTGTAAGTAGGTAATAACACAAATATTTTAAGGGAAAAGTTTGGGAATAATGGTGAGGTGGAGTGTTATTGTGGTATTATTTCTTTATGCTCAAACGGCTGAACGGAATGAGATAATTTTTGTCAGATCACGTCCTGTAAAGCACATAGGATAATTTTTATCCCGGGATTATTTCATAAAAAAGTATCGTACTAGATATATAATAATTTAACGTTTGAATCCCCAACCGGTCCTATGAGACCACGCTGTTATTGTTTTACTATTGTGTCTCGTTTCGCGGGTATCTGAGTAATTAAAGAAGTAACAAAATCATGAAAGCAAATTAATGTCATTTTCAGCTGAGCGTATTGCATCCACCACACATCACCAGGAGTCCACTTTGTGAGAGGCCTTCCTACGCTGCGTATTTCGGTACGTAATAGCCAGTCGACCATCTGTTCTACGAGCAATGTGCCCTGCCCACTGCCACTTAAGTTTGGTGATTATTTGGGCTATGTCAGTAATCTTGGTTCTCTTGTGAATATCTTCATTCCCGTGTGATAGAACCTACACTTGTTTTTATAAATGTCTGTTCTTATTTTACGAGCTGTACAATAAAGAACATAATAAATAAATAAAAACAATATCGTGTGTTTAACAACTTTTCCTGTGTTCCTTTTTGCTCATTCGTATTTTATGTGGCAATAAATCTAATTTTAATGCCATAACTTTAAGGGGAATGGATAGTAAACATATTCTTTCTGGAGTACAATTAATACATACTTGCAAATTAATAAACCAGACATTATCCCAGATTTTAGCGCTATATATGTGGAGCAGTGGTGGCCCTGTGGAAACAAGTTCAACTTACAAGTATAAATCTATTGTATCTTCTTAAACTTCCTTAAGAAGATACAATAGATTTATACTTGTAACTTCCTTAATCATCAAACTTTGTATGTGAACCTTATAAACGTATCTACCTTATAAAATGTCAATTAAAACTAATATTGGCGGAAGTTAGTTTATCTGCCGGTATAGGAACGCATCACAGCACTAACTCGCAATGATTAGTTTCAACACTGTCGCGGCTATGAGAGCTAACTTAGCGGATAAAGAAGTAACAAAATCATGAAAGCAAATTAATATTGTCATTTTCAGCTGAGCGTGTTGCATCCACCACACCTGACATGAGTAAGCAATTTACGAAGCCGAACGAGTCTGTTCAAAACTTTCCAAAACCTAACAGAAATTGTTTGTGATAGTCATTGTTACACAAATGTGTTATAAATAGTCATAACTTTTATTAGCGTTTTTTATATAGTAGCAATAACCAAAGACATTGATACAGGGGCCATAAATAATGTATAAAAGAGTATATTTATAGAATAGCTGAATGGTTATATCTCTCACTAATATGTATTGACAAAAAAGTTTAACATTTAATTAGTTTTTATTAAGTATAAATCAAATTAAAAAACCGTTCCGGATAGCAATTTTAGTCCCGATCAGTTAGACTAGATTAGACCGTAAACTTTGACATAAATTAAATCGACTAACCGTGGAAAACCGAACGCCAATTATGCGAAATTGTCGAATAGAGTTGTCACAGAGAAACAGATTTATGGAGAGATACTGACTGTAAATTAAACGGGAACTTACATAAGTACTAATATAACATCTGATATTGTATGTCGGATCTACAATTTAGAAACTGTCAAATGGTTTAGATTGTTCACAAAGCTGTTTCTAAACGGATTCGCTTTAACCTGTCAATACCCGCGAAACGAGACACAATAGTAAAACAATAACAGCGCGGTCCAATGAGACCGGTCGGGGATTCCTGAATTAATCATTCGGTTTGCATCGGACCTTGGTTTAAAAAATATAATTGGCTCTCGATTGACCGAGAAATCGGTGAATATACATAAAAAAAACATAGAACCGAACATAGAACCCCTCCTTTTTGAAGTCGGTTAAAAAACAATAAATCTTTGTGCTCGTATTTCCTAAAGCCATTGTACGAGTATACAGTTAAACTGTAAGAAGAGTTTAACTGTATATTTAGTAGCCTATCCTATTCTACAGAGACCTTTCCAACGAATGCAGCAGATTTGTGTTCTAAATAAAAATATATATTATACTGAAACTGGCTTATTAACTGGCAGCTTTGCCTGCGTGAAAGTAGAGATATATTTTTTTTTTATTATAAGAAAATTATTGCTTGTTATTGCTATAGTTAGTTTATTAAGAGCCTATTCACTCTAGCCTTGAAGAAACCTAAATTATAATCAGACAGGAAGACCGCAGCATTATACATTATTATATAGATGAGGTACCTACCTAATATAGATTTAGAATAAAATTAAAAAGAATAGTAGCAACATCCTTATGATATTTTTTGAATAACCTGCACAAAAATATCCCGTATTTATTTAACAGCGTGCGAAAACAATCCGTGTAGCGTGCAAATTTACATACAAACACAGTTGGTAAACAAGAGACAAAAATAGAACAAAAATATTTGTCATCAACATAGGTATATATATATAAAACAAAAGAAAAAGCAGTTAAAGTTTAAAAACGTCTTTACCATGTTATGTAATAATTAGCTTCTGCCAATGACTTCACTCCCGTGAAAGTAGGTTTCTCCATAAAATTTTTGGACCTCCTTTTCAACCCCTTAGAGGATGTATTTCGTAGCCTTACGAATGGCCAAACTTGACTTTTTTTTTTTTTTCTGGTATGGGAATCATCAGAATGACTTCCCCCGCTCTTGGGCGGAGCGGGAGGGCGTGTCAGACTCTTACTGACTAAACCCCTACCCCGTTCCTTCGTTGCCTTCGTTCTGGGGGGGACTCGGTATCAACCGTTAGGAATACCACATGTTCCCCCCAGAGGCTTCGGCCCTACCGGGCCCCTACAGTTTGCTGACATCTCCTTGAGGCGCGCGTGGAACAGAACGCGCCGTTGACGACTGGGCTCGGTCCAGATTATTTCCAGACTGCCGGACAGCGAGCTACCCAGTGCTCGCCGTCCGCGAACCCGCGCCTACGGTGGTCGGAAATCGGGATCGGGATCTCGGCGGCGGCGGCGTGAGGACCGTTCCCTCACGCGCTCGCGGTCAGCAGCCTCCTTCACGAGCATTACTGCTTCGCAGAAGGAGGCGACCGCATGCCAACCCTCCTCGCTCCGGACCATGGCCTGAACCAGGGCCCGGCGCGAGAGGTCGCCGCTCCCGATAGTCTCCACGAGGACACGGCGGTGCTCCGCCCAAGCGGGGCACACTTCTACCGTGTGCTCCACCGTGTCCTCCGGGCGGTCCACACAGTGGCGACACCCGGGCGTCCTCTCCTGCTTGATTCGATGCAGGAACCTCCCGAACTTACCGTGTCCGGTGAGGACCTGCGTCACACGGAAAGAGAGGACGCCGTGACCTCGTTCCAACCACTCCTCAAAGAGGGGCCTAACCGCCTCAATGACGGCGTGCCCAGCACTGGGTTGCGACAGTCGCAGTCGCCATGCCACCCTAAGATCCCGCCGGAACTCTGTCCGCCATGCCGCGACTTGTCGCGGCAGCGGAGTTTCGCCCCGGCGTTGCATCTCCACGCGCAAATCGTGCATGCGTGCAAGGACTGTTGCCTCCAGATCCCACGGTGGTAGGCCAGCGAGGAGGCTCGCCGCTTCGCGGGAGATCGTCCGGTATCCCCGCACCATCCGGATGGCCATGACCCTCTGGCAAGCGTTCAGCTTGGCCGCCGGTCGCTTACCTAGCGACGGCGCCCAAACCGGCGCCCCGTAAAGGGCCATGGACCGAACGATCCCCGCGTAGAGCCTCCGGCAGGGGGCGTCTGGACCCCCTAGGTTGGGCAGGAGCCGCTTCAGAGCGGCCCCAGACCTGTCCAGTTTGGGGGCCAAACGTCGGAAATGCTCCTCGAAAGTCCACCGGCTGTCGAGGACGAGTCCCAGGTACTTCATCGCCGACCCGACGCCGATGTGGACCCCCCCTACCGTTATTTGGGAACCCGGTGGTGGCGCGTACCGAGGGCCATGAAAGCACATGGCCTCGGACTTGTGCAATGCCACCTTGAGTCCCAGTTGCTGGATCCTCTCCACGACTGTCGCAACCCCGCGTGTCGCTGTTTCGGCCGCCGCCTGGTACGACTCTCCCCGCGCCAGGACCAGCGTGTCGTCTGCGTAGCAGACCACGCTGACCCCGTCGGGGAGGTCGCCGCGCAGCACGTAGTCGTATCCGATGTTCCACAGGGGCGGTCCTAGTACCGATCCCTGCGGAACACCGCACGACATCTCTCGCCGTCTCCACTCTCCCTGGTGACCGGGATAGATGATGAACCTATCCGACAGGTAGGCCTCGATCACACGACGGAGGTAGGCGGGCACCTCGTGGTACCGAAGTGCCGCCCCGATGCAACTCCAGGGCAGGGAGTTGAAGGCATTGGCGATGTCCAAAGACACCGCCAAGACGACCCTGCCCCGAGACAACGCATCCCCCGTCGTGAGAGCCCTCACGCGCATGATGGCGTCCACCGTCGAACGCCCCCTGCGAAAGCCGAACTAGCCGTCCGAAAGGTCCGGCCCCACCCGCGCAAGATGCCCGACGAGGCGGTCTGCAATTACTCTTTCAAAGAGTTTGCCCACCTCGTCGAGCAGCACAATGGGCCGGTACGCGGACGGAGAGTCCGCGGGGCGCCCCGGCTTCGCAATGAGGACCAGTTTCCCGGTCTTCCAGCGACGGGGAAACTGTCCTCTCTCCATGCATGCGCTAAAGAGCCCTCGCAATCGAGACCCGAGAGCCTCCATGGCCAGGACCCATACCCTGCCGTGCACGCCGTCGGGTCCTGGGGCGGTGTTCTTGAGACTGAGTCTTCGTACCACCGCCCTCATCTCTACCTCGGTCACCTCTGGAGCGTCGTCCTCGTCGTCGCTGGTGTGGTCCGCTACGGGTACCGCAGGTGGCGGAGCCATGAGCGGGGGAGAGTGTTCCCCTCGCTCAGGGAACAGATTGGCCACCACACCCTCCACAACTTGGGGCCGGAGACTCTGAATCAGAGGGGGAGCCCATGGGCGGAGTTTGTCCCGCACCACCTGGTAAGGGCGTCCCCATGGGTCCCTGTTCAGAGTCCCCAGCCACACATTGCGGGCCTCCAACTTGGCCCGCTTTACCTCTGTTCGGAGGGTGCGCCTTGCCGCTCTGTACCCCTCGTAAAGCTCCGCCTCCCTGGCCTCCGCATCCGGCGGGCGGGTGCGGCGCCTGCGGAACCTGGCGTACCGGCGCCGCGCGGCGGTGCACGCCTCGCGCAGAGGGCCAAACTTGACTGGCATTGGACAAGGCACATTGCTCGCAGAACAGATGTTCGATGGGACCGAAAGGTTTTGGAGTGGTAACCACGTACTTACCGGAAGATGAAGCACTAGAAAGCCTTCCGCGAGGTGATGACCTGGTGAGGGTCATGAGGATCCGATGGATGCGAGACGCACAAGCCCGGTCATAGGGTCGACACTCGGGGGAGAGTTATGTTTCTTTCATCTGAAATGATGATGATGAATCAAAATTAATTTTGGAATAATTGGTTGGTATTGTCCTTTGGGGGCGTTGTGTGGAGATTTATCGAGCATTTGTAATGCAGAAAAAATGCGTGAGAGCAATATTTGGATTAAAGCAAATAGAGTCGTGTCATCCATTTTTTAGAAAACATAAAATATTAACACTGCCATGTATTCATATAAAGGGTGTAAAAAGACCCTTAACGAAAACGAAAACTCCATATTCTACACATTACTGGGATACTTTTTTTCTTCTAGGACATACCTGGGAATTCACTGGTTCTGGAGATATTGAAGGTCAAAGTCAACATTTTTTTTCCTTTTTTTTTCAAAATCGTTTTCCAAGTATCATTAGTAAACTTTCTTCTGAACAAACATTATCAATATTATCAATTTTTCATAACAAATTACCCATTTGAAGTTAGAAAAATGCAACAAAAACTAAACACAACGAGCGCCTCACACACACAAGCGTGCGGTCGGTTCAACGACCAAGCGCGAGCGGCCGAATGCTCAGCTGATAAAAGTTATTATTAATTAATTATTTTTTAAAGATGAAAAAAAAAAGTTTTTTCCCAGCAATAATTTTTGGTCAAAGTTGCTTAATTACATGTACAGAATGTGTAGTTATCGGCTTTGTGATCGGTCTTTTTACACCCTGTATTAGAATCCTGTATATTTGTTTTCAAACATAAAAAAACTTTTTGAGCAGGCCACAAGCTACTATGCCCCACGATGTACACTAATAAGTTATTTAAACCTAGGACCAATCTCACATGTACAGGTAACAATAGTTATATTATGTGTATAAAATTGTATATCAAGATTCCTAATTCTATGAAAACGTTACCTTTTTCTAGATTTAAAAGTAGCTTAAAGAGGTTTTTAATTGAAAAGTGTTTCTAGTGTACATGAGTTTTTAGATTACAAATTTTAAATCCTGACTTGATTACTTTAATTGACATGGATATTATTGACATGATTATTACTAACATTGTTATTATTGACATGGTTACTTTTGACATTTGTAATTATTATTGGTATTTGTGATTAGTACTGACACTTGTGATGATTTGACACTCGTTACCAGTGTATTTATGATTATTTTTGACATATTTTGTGATTCTTATTTTTATTAATTTTCCTTTATATTATTATACAATTTTAATTTTAATGGGATGGAAATATGTGTAATGAATGCATGATATTGAATCAATAATTAAATTACTATAAATTCCTATGTTTTATATTTGAACGCCGAAATGAAAGGCAGAATAAGAGATCAATTATTTTCATGTAACATCTTTCTGTACCTTATTTATGCAAATAAACGATTTATTTATTTATTAATTCCATTTATCGTGTAGGATTGATTTTCATTATACAATTCGAACAGACAGTTTTTATTTCGACTTAAAAATAAAATATTGTGAATCAAAGATGCAATAGTGAGCGAACTCAACTCGTGGGTGCTTCAAACTTACTTTGTAGCACGGAATTGACGCTCCCATTTATGAGACAAGAGATTTAACAAAGACATAACATTCAAGTATTAATGGAACGTCTATGGATCTGAAGTTTTATAGATTTAACTAAAACTTTGTCAGCAGCCCTAAGTCATAAATAAGATATTACTCAAGTTGTACCAAACTCGTTAATCTGGATGAAACACTCGATATTATGAAACATCTAAAATAGTTCAAACGATATAACATAACTGGCGATTTCCGGAATGACCCAGATATTCTCTTTTAAGCACAATCTTAACGTTGCAGAGATAATAAAATATTCATGTTTCAAAATTGTCTTGCAACCTTTTTGATTTTGATATTGCACATAGTAGCAATTTATGGTACAAAATTAAGATAGTATTGAGTTTTAGGCCATATTCTCACTGCTCCGCCCAAGAGCTGGAGAAGTCATTGGATGATATTCCATCTAAAAAAAAAGGTTTTGTTAAATTTGATAATTCTCACTTATACAACACGAATTTACCCAGGCCTAAGTAAATAGTTGACGATACTAATAAAGAAGTTTAGCATTGAAGTAGCTGTACCAACTGGTATAGTATACTATGTAACACGAACAAGCTTCAGAGAAGATTTATTGGAGAAGTCACTTACTTGACTTAACTTATTCTATTGAGCGCTTGAACTTTGGTTTGGACATTGAACCATTGAGTATCGACAACTTCTGACGAGAACTCGGTTATCCTCCATTTTACAAATTTACTTGTAGTCAAGCGTACTCCATAGTCGGTCACATCAAAGGTTAGATAGTAATCGAACGCGAACCTATACTTAAAAAAAAGTAAGTCACCTAATGGTCAATCGGTTTCAATCAAGGGCCGTCCAATTATTTAAATTAAGTCTTTAGAATTCAAAGTCAAAGTCAAAGTCAAATATTTTTATTTCACATAGGCCTACATGGGCACTTATAAAACGTCGAAAACTAGTGCACGGTTCCAAATTGGTCGTTTTCTATGGAGATGAACCGGCAAGAAACTCCATGGTAACTCTTTTCAAAAAACTATTGGGTTTACAACATTTCCATATTACAACACAGACACTTATGCGAGGACAGTGTAGACTTTTCAATATTGCAAAACCACAATAAAGATAAAATTCGACAGTAAATCCTACAAAATTGCCCATTCAATGTCATCAAAGTAAAACTGGAAATATTGCAAAATGACAATGATGGGGCACTTAATAAAAGAATGCTATTCATTATTCTGACAGTTGCTCGATAACTCACTCAAAGAAATAGTGCAGCAGTAAGTATAAAACCTCACCATTTCAATAGACGTCATCACTGCAATCAATTGTACAGCTGACCTAATAGACTCTCGAACTTTCATAGTAAAATAAGCTCTATTGGTCACCAATGTAGCAAACTTTTCAATGAGCCAAGAAATATTGCTTACTGACGGCCTGTTCAAGAATCTTTTCCCCTATTTCACACACAGAAAAGGCATTTTTACTTCACTGTTGTTAATTCAAAACTTTAAACGTTTATTTTAAAAACAGAACACAGAACTTTTGTTCTTGACGGCTTTGAGTAGCTTAAAACAGCTTTCTTAATAGTTTGCGATACAAGCCATTAAGAGAAAACTTTTCTCTGTAACAATAAACTTGATTCCAACGCTGACTATACACAAAGAGACACACTAACAAGCCACAGAATGTTTGAAGCGAGACATTGCGACGAAAGGCACCGACTGAGTTTAGTAACTGACGTCGTTTGAACGCTCTGAATAATTTCTGCACTGAAAGCGTTATACACATGCTTGTAACTTACACACAAGCATGCGAGTAGCTTGCATACCACAACACACATTTACACTGTGTGCGTGTGGTAACAAGTACTGACTAGTGTAAGGGCCTGTTTCACCACCTATGATTAAGTTTCGAGTATCTTACTTGGCAGATAATTTCATACAAATTCTGTCAAATTTTTGAATTTATTCAGTGAGTAGTGCTTACTCGGACATTGTGAAACAGGCCCTAAGTCACTATAGCATGCAAACTAGGTACTTACTTGTATACATACATACACCTATTGAAAATTGATTAGTAAATAGATAAAAGATCATAAGAACACACCTACACTTCTCATATACAAGACCTGTTTGATGACTGAGTAAAGTGCACCGACATAATAAACACAAGACTCAAC
The DNA here is from genome assembly GCA_030763345.1 of Mythimna separata. Classification (NCBI taxonomy): domain Eukaryota; kingdom Metazoa; phylum Arthropoda; class Insecta; order Lepidoptera; family Noctuidae; genus Mythimna; species Mythimna separata. The sequence continues at coordinate 1,415,318 of JAKKIA010000036.1, read as the reverse complement.
AAAATGGATTAATTTCATAAAGCTTTCGTATAATTGCGCTGGTTAATAACTTGATTAGTAAAACCATTTTTTTTAACGCTCTAAAATAAAATATTTAACTTGACATTTTAAAATGGCAAGTATCATTAATTCTGCAACTCGAACTTATGATATTTGAGAACGTTATCTTAATAGTCAGCCACTGGTTATAAAGAGCAAAGATATATTTGAACTAGCGCGTGAAATTCATAACTGTCTCATTACTTATCACAAACTAACTTCCTTCTAACTTCAGCCCGCGACACCGTGTGCGAGGACATAAGTTTAACAAAAAAAATCAGGATAAAAGGTAGCCTATGTTCTTTTCCATGTCAAAGCCCATATGCATGCCAAATTTCATCCAAATCCGTTCAGCCGTTTTTGCGTGATTAAATAAAAAACATCCACACTTTCAAATTTATAAAATTAGTTAGGATTACAACTTATACAACATACTGGAAATCGCTAAATTACTGACGCGAAACTTCAGCACAAGATGCCTTGTTGCATTATGATCGCCTATGTACCACTGCTTTACAAGGAATTTAAATAAATAAGTTATTGCATCTTTTTATTTTCTACAATTTATGAGATATTTGCGCTATGCATTTTTAAACAAAGATCATATTTCGTATAAATTAGGCACTTGCGTCATAGCGGCTGTAACTAGGACCGAACGCGAGGTAAAAACGTTGAACTCCAGCTATGGAAATACGAACGTTTTTTTTCAACTCATTGCGTATGTTTTGGAATCCACGCTTTATGATCGCAAAAAACGTTTCGGTTTGCCGATATTTCGCTGAATTTAATTCATGAATCTCCGACCGGTCCTATGAGACCACGCTGTTATTGTTTTACTATTGTGTCTCGTTTTGCGGGTATGTGATAGATTCATTGCTCTTCCTGTGAAAAGATTCGATGCCGAACTGAAACGTCTTTAATTTTTAACCGGATTTGTATCAACGAAGGTTTATGGCTTGAAGAATTTGAGGTTAGCAATTTCTTATGATCTTTCAATTTTGTTTTTTTATCTCGTGTTAGATTTATGGCTCTTTTATTACTGACATGTCATGTTGAGATAGATATGTTAAGGAAAATGTCAAGATTACTGGGTGGAAAATTGTGAAGCTCATCGCTAAAGTGCTTTTTATTCGACCATGAAGAGCCATAGAATTATGACACGTATTGCTGGCTTTTGACAAGGAAAAAATGCAAGATAAAATCATTGTGTGACTAATGTGTCTGTAATAACCACAGAAAAAAGAAGTAGTAATAACATTATTATAAGACTCTGAAATAAAAATGAACCTTTGTTTTCCCTTAATTTTCTCTTCAATTCTGACATTGCGTTTTTCATAACAACACAATCAAATCATAAACCTGAAAAATTGCGAAGCAAATAGTTAATATCAAATTATGGAAAATATGAACCAGAAAGCTGGCTTAATAATGAATGACAAGGAAAAAAAGCCAAGACATTAATAACGAAATAAAAATGTTACATTCAAAGTAATGCGGAAAGACGTCGAGGTGGCAAATAATAAAGGTATTATTCATTTTTACGTCTCGCGACGAATTCCTTGAAAGCAAATAATGTGACTGGTAATTTGAACATGAATCCAGCTATTTATATTTTGATTCAATTTTAAGAAATGGTGGAAACATTCTATCTAAGATGGCGATGTACGAGTAGGTTAACTTTTATTTTATGAAACCATTCGTCTGGTTCCAGGAAAACCAGTAACAACAGAAAAATAAAGAAAAGGTAAAATTAAACATCGCGTTCATAAGTAAGTAAAACGAAACGTTTGGTTTATTGTAGGTCAATACCTATTACGTAATATTATATCTTGAAGATATACGCCGCAGGAGATACCGCAGGACATATGTATCTCCTGCTCTTCTGAGAACCAAGGTGATTCCATTCCAGGTTCGCTGTACGGTAAGGAACAAGTCTTAGTTAACAATGTAAGCAAAATGGATAAGGTTCACTAGCGCCAGTGTTTGCTAAGGCTGCGGGATTGAATGTGTTACTACGGCCCTGGTACGCAAAAAGCGACCAAAAGAATATAAGTGGGACTTAGTCAGTAAAAACCTTACACTTTCTAGTCTACTCTGATTACGATTAAATTTTGTGTAGTTATCAAAACAAAACACAATTTATTAAAAAAAAAACATCATTGAGATGTACAAAGACTATCTATAACCATCATCGTCACTTTCCAGCGCTCATTCTAATTTTGTTATTATTATTTATAGGCTCACGTTTGATCACTGTTTCACGTGCTGGTAAGCGATGATATGGTCGACGATTGATTTTCGATGACACTCTTTACAGACCACAACGCCCTAAACAAAAGTGAGGTCGGTCAGAAGCTTTTCGTAATTTACTGTAATAAAACCATAGCCATTCGTCCTACTTACAATGAAACAAACATAAAAAGCCATCTCTCGTCACATAGTTTACACCTCGCTATGCATAATTCTGCTGCCATCAGGTACATAAATTGTTTTTAGGAAGACATAATTTACATCAGAACTTTCCGGTTGTAACATTCACTTCCTCACCAAGTTACTTTGTTTTGCAGTTTATTATTTATTTTGGGAGCTTTTAAAGAGAAATCAGAATGAAAATAATTTTATCGTTTAAAAGACTTAGTAAATCATAGACGTGTTATAAATTGCAAATGGATGTAGTGTCTTATACATAATATTGTACTATTATTTGTATTCCTGGCCGCTTTAGAGTACTTGTTTTGTTATTTTTATTCAATATCTAACTGGCTAACAAATAAAATTAGTTCGTCTCGATGAAAGACAATATGAATGACGGTTTTACTCTTTTTTTAAGGTCGTCTTTTAACTCGTATTTTACACTAGCTAGCAAACGCAAACGGTTTCGCTCACGTGACAGAAGAAAAAATATCCCCTTGGGACATTCGCTCAGAATATGCGAAGGATCGATAAACACACACAATTCCACACAAACGTAGTAACGTTGGTAAGATAAATGAAATATGATAAAATTTGCCTACCGCTAAGGAAGCCCTGATAAAAGAGAAAATTACAAACAAAAATAATCATTTTTCCAGAACCAGGAAGGAAGCGAGTGAAAAGATTGTTTTTGCAAATAAACTTGTTGTTGCATAATGCATGTCTTGAGACTAAGAAATTTATCCGAATTTTCAAACAAACAGCGCTTTGGAAATTATCAAATGACAACGCAGCACTCGACCGGGAGACGTAGGAAAGAAGGAGTGGAAAATGTAAACAATCTTTTAAGAAATGGTTATTATGGAGATTGGATGTTAAAAGAACCGATAACAAGTTCAATTTGAGTTGCCCTTGGTTACGATATATATTTATCGACGTGCTGCGGCAGCGGAGCTCACGTAGTAACTGCGAAGCTTTGCTACGCCGTAGCAACGTGTAGGCAAACATATTTAACTACCTACTCTATTCACATTATAGGGTACATATCTGCTATGAATGATGAATAGTTTCTCAACTGATTAAAGGTCATGATTGAAAATTCTGAAACTATGAGAGAATACTATGTATAAGAAGATTAAGTGTGTGAAACTTTTTTATTTGTATTCATAATTGTGTCAAACAATAACTTAGAAATATTCAAGCCTCTTATTATTTTAAAACTAGAACGAATAAAGGATTTTGTAGTTGGATTACAAACAGTTTAGAACGTAGAAGTCCTCACATAAATTACATAATTTATAAACTTCAACATAAGCACTAAGGGCTTTATTACACTGGAAGCATTGGAAGCATTCTCAATGCAGAGTGAGTGCGCAACGAATACGCTGCGCAAGTGCAGTGAATTTATTGCGGACGCGCAACGAGACTCCCGCAATTAGCAACGTGGAGGCCATTGTGTATTGTCTCGTAAAAACGCCAACCCATTCCCCCCGCGAAAACGTTGCGAATTCACCACGCGTCCACGACGTCTTCGCTGTGCAGCCGCGGTGTCTTCGCGACGCTTTCGCCGCTCGCCCGCCGTGCCACGCAGCCCTTTGTGTGATACGGCCCTAAGGCAGCTTGTGAGGCTATTAACTCGTCGGTGCAAACCGTCGGCTCGTTACTTAATGTTTCAAATGTTCTCCCTTTAATTATGTGTACATAGTCCTGTGTATACTCTCTTGAGGATACCTCTGTTGTTAAATTACGTTCCACCGTTTCAGTAGAATGTTATTATGTCATACATTATTATGAGCATTAAAGAGTATAAGCCGCTAAGAGGTTTACTTACTTCGCTTGACTACAATAAAAAACTTGGCAAGTGCGAATCTGACTCGTGCGTGACTTTTTCACAGCTTCAAGGAACCGGAGACCTATGTGTGTACTTTTAATTTCTACTCATTACCTCTATGCGTTCCCGAGATAAAGGGTCTTGACAGACACACTGACGGACAAGAAAGAGATCGTATAAGAGCATTTTCACATTATCCGATCCGATATCGGTGTCGGACGCCGATCCGATATCGGGGTAAGTAAAATGTATGAAATGCCGTGCTCCGATATCCGATATCGAGCCGGACAATATGAAAGAAGGTACATATTTCATACATTTTACTTACCCCGATATCGGATCAGAGTCCGACACCGATATCGGATCGGATAATGTGAAAACGGTCTAAGGGTTCAGTTTTTCCGTTTGAGGCACGAAACTCTAAAAATGTCTTTACTTTTAACTGCGTCACTGGTGGACATCTCACCCAAAATGTTTTGTACGTATACAAAAAAACATTAGAACACATTTATTATACATACAGTCTATGTTTCTTGATAGCTACAACCTAGAGATCTATAAGTCAAGAGTAAATAGTTTACTTCTAAGGAAGCGTGCTCCATCGTCGACCACATCATCGCTTACCATCAGGTCAGAATAGCGGCCAAACGCGAGTTTTCTAATAATAATTTAAAAAATAGGAATTTCGTCACAAACTTTAGTTTTATTTTCCCCTAAAGTGCATATAAACAAGCATTTAAGTTCACCATACATAAGTAGCTCAAACTCAAAAACATGCAGTTATGGAAGCTATTTCGTGGCGAGCGACATCTCTTTGATCTCCGCCGCCTCGGGCAACTCAGGGCCGCTTATACTCACTTCACTGAGTCGTGACACATACACAGGAGAGTAATAAGCTTCAGCTATAGAAAGTACCCATAATAAGCTAGTGCGCTTCATCAACAACGATTGCATCACTGCTTATCATCAGGTGAAGTTGCCGTAAAGTTTTAGTTTATATCAATTTAAAAAAAAATAACAATAATACTTTGGGAGAATCGCGTTTGCCGCGACCGCTAGTAGCTAGGACCCTATTTCCGATACAGGTGGTATTTTTAAATTTTTTTTATATATTTTTTTAAGAAGTATTTAAAAATGTTGGTATATAAAAATAAATAAATGTTTTAATGGATTATCTAAATAAATTTTATGAAAAAACTTATAATAACATTACAAACCATTATTACACGTATTACTTTAGCCTCATTTCGTTATGTCTTGATATGTCAAAGACTTTTCTAAAGAAAAATTTTGAACAGTATAATGAGGTCAGAGCCTTCATACGCACAGACGCAAAAAATCTGTTCTTTGTGTTAATGAAAGCCATTATTGAACATTCGTCCCTTGATTGGTAAAACTTTTTAAAATACAGTTTACATGAATGACTTGCTGCTTCTGCTAGCGGCTTCGTCCTCGTGAAAGTAGGTTAAAATTATACACCCTTAAACCTAAACATCCCCAAACCTTTGAATCCTCTTATTGCTTGCCTAGTTTACCTACGTCATATCTATTTAATAATATAACGTTGACTAACGACATATTTCAACCACAACACGATAAAACAATGTTACTATCAACTTGTTCATAAAAACACCATTATCTCCTAATTGTTCTGAAAGTATGAAAAAACAAACACGCGGTCATAGACGGCAATCGTAAATCATTATCGGCTTACATGTTGAGAAAATAATGAAGAAGCATTACTTTTTTCCACACAAGGGTGTTTCCAGTTCTCGTGTACCATGCAGCGGCATAGTCGCTACATAGATATAATTCTTTCAGAATACGAATATTATTACAAGCAACCACATATTAGAATATACTAAAGATAATCAAAAAATGACGAAATAGGTACATTCTAATCATGGACATGTTCCGATCACAAGACTCTGAATAAGAATTCATTGTACATTATGATACAAGTGTGTAATGTTGATGATTACTGCTGAGGTGGTATTTAAACACGAGCCGAAGGTGTGGGTCTGAAGAGAGCTGAGGGCGAGGACGGTTATTATCTATAAGGTGTTTTTGAATGTGTACACTTTTGAGTAACTGTTATTACAACAGTAAAACTAGAAAATGTTGTGGTTTTTTATTTACGTTCTGTTTTCCTTCTCGCGTGCTTCCAAAAATGGCGATTATAGACCAGCTAGATATGTAGTTGCACTAGACTAACTAGTTAACAAATACTTTTATTCCTTTATTAATTACTGGGTTTTATCCACATGAATACGCTAAACAAATATAGTAAATTTCTCGATTTTATTGAAGCCTTTTAAGAGAGAACTACTTAAATAAGAATGTATTTTAGTAAATAAGCTCTTACTCGAAAGTGCTGTACAACTAACTCCTCAGACACCGATATTCTCAGAACAACATATTACAAATTCACACGGAAGTTTCATAAAACTGGTTAAAAATAAGTTTTCAGGTAGCTTCATAGCTTTCCACGCTGCATTCTAGGTCCCTGTGGAAAATTGTCGTTTGGCTGGAAATTTTCGCCTAAATCTTATTATCCATTAACCTATTCTCGGAAATACTTCTACGAGTTAGTTTCATTCCAAACTTACTTCTTAATTTTTATCAAGATAGTAAAAATCGAAAAAAGGTGCACACATTTTTTGACAGTTTCTTTTTACTATGGACAGAATGAAACCCATCGTACGCAAGTCCAACTCACACTTGACCGGTTTTTATGTTCTCGTTAAATTCATAACTCTATTAAAAGATTAAAACATAAGCTAGTCTAGCAGTTTTAGTTAATCATCATCATAGTTATTTCAGCCGAAAGAACTGATGGATCCACCAGTTCTTTTTTTAACGAACAAGAACAGTCGTTGTGACGACACTTAGTGGAAGGCCACTAAGTGTTGTCACAACGACTGTTCTTGTTTGTCTCGCGTACATTGGATACTCGCAACCTTCACCAGGTGAACTTATGTACCTTGTTTTGTTCTCACAATAATTAATCGTGTCCGCCACTGGGCCATCCGCCTGCACACTCAAAGCCTTATAATTAAAGACAGAACTGGCCCACGTGACACAATTCTAATGAATTTTGGATATGCTAAGTGCTCAGCGAATTATTTCTCATTCATTAACCTCAGGGGAAGGTCAGTGTGTTCGTTTTCGTATATACCTATAAACAAGACAACTTATTAATACAATATTGAAGCATTGCATAATTAAGAAACAAACTTGTAAACACTCAATTTACTATCCCATACTGTGTAAGAATTACAACCATCACTAGTAATCATCGTGAGCCTAGTCACTGCACGGAAAATCTTTACATCGCGATTTAGAAATCGGCACTCACCTAACAACGCCATCTATTGGTAAAAAAATAATCAATATTTCCAACAACTTGAATTATTTAGTAACTGGAGTCCAATCCCAAAGAGAAACCGGTGCCTACTGACGAAAAGGAATATTAATTAGACTAACAAATAAAGGCCCATTTTTATTGATAACGTGATTAACTCAGTACAAGAGGGATAGTTCTATATAAAACTTATTAGTTGAACTAATTTATTATACTAACTCAATCTACTTCTCGGACGCTGTTCGTGCGATCGTGACTGGTGTCCTAAATTGAAGGATAAATTTAGCTCTAGATTCCATCGATCCTTTTACTAAAATAATAGTTAAGTTCTTATCTAAAATGCGAACAATATTGTAATTTACATCAACGGAAAATAAGATTTTAGTATTTTCAGATGATATTTTAAAAAAACTGGATGGAAAGAGTGCGATGTGAACAGCACTTGTTCGATTTTCAAACGTTTAACTCATCTTTTGTTTAGTCGTGGTAACGTCAACATGTTTTGTAATCTAATGTAGGTATTGCTTAAGTATGCGCAGTGATATAAAGCTTAAATGGCGACGGATCAATTGATTTTGTAATAGGAAAGTAAGATTATTATAATAAAGAAGGCGCTGGAAGATAAAGGTAGGTAAAATTTCGTAATAATTTACTTATTACGTTACTTGATTCAAAAAATCATAATCAGTTTGTTTTTCCTATTTAATTCATGTCCTATTATTTAGTCTCGTCACATTATTTCCCGTATATCATTACCGACCTTTCAGTTAGAAAAAAGCAAGGAAATATTGTCTTCATCTGGATATTTATCAAGTTATCGTGTCTACTTTGTAATTCTCGTTCTTCTTGTGGACGCCTGCGCGGGTTCGCTGAAGAATGTCTTCTTAAATAATCCTACAGGGTGTTTTTCTGACGTATGTCTTCTTTGTTGTTCAATTGTGAATGAGTCTGCCAAATAACCGAAAATTGTAACGCTTTCCTTTCAATAATATGTTTTATTTAAATGTCTGAGCCTGAAATAGAAGGCAGAAAAATGTACAGGATTTTTTAAATGCATACATATGTATGTACTAGCTTTTACCCGCGGCTTCGCTCCCGTCAAATGACTACCCTACATATCCTACGCTACCCTACCCTACCTTCCCTACCCACCCTACACTACCCTACCTACCCTACACTACCCTACACTACCCTACACTACCCTACACTACCCTACACTACCCAACACTACCCTACACTACCCTACACTACCCTACACTACCCTACACTACCCTACACTACCCTACACTACCCTTCACTACCCTACACTACCCTACACTACCCTACACTACCCTACACTACCCTACACTACCCTACACTACCCTACACTACCCTACACTACCCTACACTACCCTACACTACCCTACACTACCCTACACTACCCTACACTACCCTACACTACCCTACACTACCCTACACTACCCTACACTACCCTACACTACCCTACACTACCCTACACTACCCTACACTACCCTACACTACCCTAATTTACCTAACTTTTTTTTTTTTAGATTTAAACTATCCTATCTCTCAAGTTAGATCGAACTGCACATGGTGTGCGAATTTTATTATAATCGGTTAAGTGGTTTAGGAGTCCATTGAGGACAAACATTGTGACACGAGATTTATATATATTAAGATTATTGTATATGCATTATGAATGCTTGTATTGTGTGTGTGTACTACGAATCACCAGATTGTATAGACAAGCCCCACCATATACGGTTGACGCACAAAGCACGGATAGGCAAACGCGCTCCATCGATGACAGTTTTGTGACTTTCCATCGGGTGAGATCGTGGTCAAGCGTCAATGACACACGGTGGAACATACGGTAGAGGTATGCCCCGCTTGGGCGTTAGTTACATTGTTTTAAAAATGAAATCCTATATGCCGAAGCGAATTGAAGTTCAGCACAAGAAGGGTAAGTAATTAAATTCTTGCAATAGCGTAGGGACTGGTGAGCTTAATTGCTAAAGTTTGTGGAGATGCCTACATTTTCGTTTTCAATATCCCGCGTGTACCGTAAAAGGTGACTGCTACTAACTATGGTCCGGTACCAAAAATATTTGGAAAGCCACTAAAAATATTTTTATTTAAAATTATCATATTTTGGAACAAACTCTGTCAGACGAAGGTTAAATTTCATTTAAACTATATTTTTCCTACCCAAAATTGTCCTATTGCGAGAAAAACGCTTTTATTTCTTCGTCTCCACGCTCCCTCCCTGTTTTCAATGTTTAAAGAAAGATATCCAGGTCGTCCCATCATCTCCTTCGTGGTCTGCTGCAGCTCCGTGTCGCTATGTCTGGGCAGCTATCACTTTTTATGGGCGCACAGCTCATTAGGCATGCGGCAAACATGTCTTGCCCAGTCCCATTTAAGTTAGAGAGAAAGTAAAAATATGATTGGTTCCTTGAAAAAGGATATTTAGTAATAAAATCAACCAGACTAGAAAACTAACGATTGAAAGCGGAAGGTAGCTAATAATAGCCTGTCGTCGGCTGCCGAGTGCGCGCGTGTGCAGTCCCGGCTCCGAACGAGCTTCCATCCAATTACCGGCGACTGTTATTTAACCGCACCGATTAATCCGTTCACTTCCTATAGACTTGCTTCCTGATGGTTTTATTTAGTTAACTTCTTACTGACAAAATATATGTCATGTAAGAATACCGTCAATACGGGATGATAGTGACGCAGGGGTGAATAGGAACAAAATAATTGTGATTAGTATTTTTCACTGCGTATTATTCATTTCCAACAAAGCATCGATTTTTGTTCAAATTAAGGGGCAAATAGGTATACTTAAATGCTGGATTTTTCAACGGATTTGAATGAAATTAGGCACATAGATAGGTCATGTCCTGGTTTAGCTCATCAAATACTTTTTATTTCGAGAGCGTGTTTCTTTGGGACAGTTTTTACTTTCACGCGGTTGAAGCCATTGACAGCAGTTAGTATAATAATCTAGGTAACTAAGGAATAACACACATTGACATTCCGATTCAGTTGAATTGTTTAATTTGCCCACAATTACATTAGTCTGGCTCAGCTTTCACAGTTAGAATTGCCGCGTCGTGTGAACTCGAGTAGGTACCACAAACGATGATAATTGGATTTGTATATATATTTCTGTTTACGTGCTTATGGATGAGCACGCACAGAGTAATAAAAAAATGGAGTGCTAACGTGAAAAACTTTGTCGTACCAATAAGCTTATTTCTGGTCGGAATTCATCATGACCTGTTTTTAATTGTTATAAACTAGTGCTTGACTGCGATCCCACCACCTGACAATCTTCTGCAAACATGGACTAGTTTGATAAAGTCGCAGAATTGTTGATCAGTAACTGCACCAAATTACTAGTAGCTTTATCTGCAGTGGTGAAAGTCCATCTGTGTTTTATTCAGTTGTTATTCGTTTGGAACTTAAGTTTGGTTCAACAGTTAAAGAACAATGTTTAAAATGTTCGGACACCGTCCCCACCCTTGTAGCACTTTATAACCTATATCAATCGAACGGCCTTGACCGTCTCATCATTTTATTATATGACGGCGAAGCTGAAATATGCATCCGAAAAAAGTTATATTGACATGAAGTAGCCAAAATCAGTCACAATTATGTTCCCATCTACTACAATTATATCTTGTAGCACTTTATAACCTATATCAATCGAACGGCCTTGACCGTCTCATCATTTTATTGTACGACGGCGAAGCTGAAATATGCGTCCGAAAAAAGTTATATCGTCATGAAGTAGCCGAAATCAGTCACAATTATGTTCCCAATGTCCACAGTCCAAAGAATCTATAGGTGAGCAAGATAGCATAATAATCGTAAGGGCCGCATGCGCAGGGCATCACGCAATATTGTAATTATAGCAGAACTTCTTTTAGTTCGTATAGAGTATACAAGTTCCTTGGAGTAGCATCACGAAAAAAGTAACCCGGCGGCGACAGGGGCGTGAGGGTCGTTCCCTCTCGCGCTCGTGGTCGGCCGCCTCCTTTGCTAGCATTACTGCTTTGCAGAAGAAGGCGACCGCCCGTCACTTCTCCTCGCTCCGGACTATGGCCTGTACCAGGGCTAGGCGCGAGAGGCCGCCGTCGCCGATAGCCTCCACGAGGACACAGCGGTGTTCCGCCCAAGCAAGGCACACCTCCACAGTGTGCTCCGGGCCATCCACACAGTGGCGACACCTGGGCGTCCTTTTTGCTTGAATCCGATGCAGGAATCACCCGAACTTACCGCGTCGGGTGAGGACCTGCGTCATATGGAAAGTGAGGACGCTGTGATCTCTTTCAAACCACACCTCAAAGAGGGGCCTTACCGCTGCAATGACAGCGTGCCCAGCACTGGGTTGCGATAGTCGCAGTCGCCATGGCACCCTGAGATCCCACCGGAACTCTGTCCGCCATACCTTGACTTGCATGCCACGCGCAAATCGTGCCTGCGTGCAAGGACTGTTGCCTCCAGATCCCACGGTGGCAGGCCAGCAAGCAGGTTCACCGCTTCGCGGGAGATCGAGCGGTGGTATCCCCGAACCATTTGGATGACCATGACCCTCTAGCAAGCATTTAGCTTGGCCGCCGGTTGCTTACCCAGCGACGGCGTCCATAAAGGGCCACGGACCGAACGATCCCCGCGTGGAGCCTCCGGTAGGGGGTATCTGGACCTCTTAGGTTAGGTAGGCGCCGCTTCAGGGCAGCCCCAGTCCTTTCCAGTTTGGGAGACAGACGTTAGAAGTAATCGGTCATCTCGGTGGTGACGATTATAATATTGCGCGATGCTATGCGCATGCGGCCCTTATGATTACTATGCTATCTTGCTCACCTATAGTTTCTTTGAACATATTTAAACTGAAAAACTTGCCAACTTATAATTATAATTGCAGTAGATGGGAACATAATTGTGACTGATTTCGGCTACTTCATGTCGATATAACTTTTTTCGGACGCATATTTCAGCTTCGCCGTCATACAATAAAATGATGAGACGGTCAAGGCCGTGTGATTGATATAGGTTTTATAGTGCTACAAGGGATAATTGTTGTAGATGGGAACACAAATTGTGACTGATTTCGGCTACTTCATGTCGATATAACTTTTTTCGGATGCATATTTCAGCTTCACCGTCATACAATAAAATGATGAGACGGTCAAGGCCGTTCGATTGACATAGCTTATAAAGTGCTACAAGGGTGGGGACGTTTTGAACATTGTTCTTTCTTATTTTATTTTTGTCTAGCTGATCTAACAGACACTGTTCTTTCTTAGCTAATAAATATTTTGTCAAAGGTAAGAAGGGTATATACCCAATAAGTTTTCTAAAATTTTGCAGTTTTTTGCGCAATCCTCTTAATGTTTTTTTATCCGTAAAGTGGGTGATTGACAAAAGAATAAAACCGCAATCCTAATGGCTCGTCAAACAAATAAGTGTACAACTAATTAAATTAATTTACTTGATAGTAAAAGATTTTCATCACTGATGTATGGATTATTGAGCTTTAGAAAACCTAACAGATCTTGGCTAAAAATATTCAAATATTTATGACTTTTAAGATACTAATGTTAGTCATATCAGGTGTAAGCATCTTACGCCTGATATAACAAGCATGAGTAGTCCACTTCAGTAACATGTAAATTGTATGAATTAAACAACCCACTAGAGATGGTCCTTAGTGATTTGAAATTTTCTTACTTTATGCTGTGTCACTACAATGATCTTAGAATTAGTTAAACCTATCAATACCGGCGAAACGAGACATAATAGTAAGACAACAGCGCGGTCCAATGAGACCGGTCGGGCATTCATGAATTAAACAACGACTTTATCGAAACAAAACAGAACAAAGTACTTCAAACAGTATATCTGGAATCTGTTAGCACTAGGTATAATTAATGTCAGCCGTAGTTAGCTGGTTATTGTGTATTAATAGGTGATTACAATCGTGAAATGGTATTTATCTTTCATTATGACGCTATTATGACTTTACGGTATGTATCTATGTAAATCAGGACATATTGCCAAAACCAAATGTTGTTTCCTATTTCAATTGCATTTCAATCTACATGTAAACAGAAAATTAATAATCATCTCCTCGGCCACAAGTAATCAAGTAAATTATGTATTGTAAGTGTAGCTCGTACAAGGATAGATTGGTGTAAAGGCTTCAGGCGATGGAATACATTACGCAGTGAGCATTGTTGTCTATATATCTGGTGACTGATAATTAGTGACCAATACTTGTGATACACAAAAAAACTTAACCTGAAACCTGAAATCGCAAAAGCAATCAGCCTTTCAGCACATTTTGACCAGTTAGTAGGCGATCATAAATGTGTTGGACTGCAATTTTTTTGGCGATAAGCTTTTTTATTTCCCTTTCAACATGAATTCGACAATAAACGCAATTTATGACGTCAGCTGCATTCTGAAGAGAAATCAAAAAGGGACACACAATAGTACAGAAATAGCGTGCAGGTGATTTTCGTTATGTAAGTGTAACCACTGATGAGCGGTTGACTGCTCATCGCACTCGCGTCATTACCATATCTGCCCGCACTCGTAAAGCGAGATATGGCCGGATGTGTTGTGGAACTCAGCATTTCGGCAACATTAACACACTGAAAATTCACACTTTGTGTCACGGAAAGGAATGCGAATTGTTTCGTGTGTACTAGACCTGAAATACTTAAAAATAAAATTCAAAAGAATAAAGAAAAAAATAAATCACCAAATAACTAGGCTGAAGTGCTCTATAGACGGCCACATTATCGCATCCTTTCAGGTAAGATAGTGGTCAGAGGTGAACCTTTCTATAATTCAAAAATAATTCTCCCACTCAAGTGTCAGATTTACCGAATCAAACCTACCGTGTTCCTTCAGTAATTAATATCAAACAATATAAAAAAATATTTATAATCTAGACTAATAATGTGTGCTTAGACAGCGTTACATAAAAACATAAATGTATATACGAGTTACAAAATTTCCATAAAGATTCATATCTCAGAGTAAGTTGGTACATAAAAATGAGTCTACTGGATCGCAAATCAAACTAAGCGTAAAATCAGTTCAAGTGCGATGTATCAGTCTGATTCCACAAAAGTAAAAAAAAAACAATATAACTTAAGAGAACTTGAAAGACGATTTTGGTAAATTATTTTAGTGACATTCAAGAAGTACCCTTAAATCCCACAATTCTCCTGTAAAGTTATAAAGAGTAAATATACAGTTCACCGAGTTCACTAACATAATAATTAAGAATTCACCAAATTTTGAGTCATAAAATTATTGTATCCTACGTAGCTCTAATAATAATAAATCTATAGAACATTTACAGTTTATTTGACAAAACTTAAAAGCTTAAAAGAGATTTTAAAAAGATTTTGATATTAATATCTTTCCTAAGAATCCTAACTTATACGAGTAGAATATCGTCAATGACTAATATTTGTTACAAAAACACGTGTGTTTTCAATGTAAATGTTGCAGTATTTAATCGATTGAGATAATTATAGGTTTTTCTTTTGTTGAGGGTGGTAAACATCCAATGACATCTCCGGCTCTGGTCGGAACTGGAGGGCCGACTTTTACTGACTAAAAACACATCTGCGTTCTTCAGTTGCCCTTTGCGTTCTAGGACTCCGGGTTTCCTTTTCGGAAATTCCCCGCGGTCCTTGCTAGTGGCATATGTCATGCTAAGCCCCTACGGTTTGCTGACATATCTTTGAGGGAGATAATTATAAGATTGTTAGAGGTTATTTGAGTGTGGGTATTATAGATTTCACAATTTTATTCAAGAGGTAGAACTTACGAGTATATCGATTTCTGTTTTACAGACGCCATCGTTATAAAGTTTGAAAGATTTCACTATTTACATAAGCTAACTGCAACTTGGCGCAACCAGTGCTCACCAGATTAATCAAGGTGTTCAGGGTTTATTTGTTCTGTTCAACTCGACTCTGGCATTCAGTTTAGTGCAGCTCGAGATAAGTTTTGCTCACTCGCTTTAAACAGTACGCTTTGAGTCGGCTGCAATTTATTAGTGTGTTTACATTCTAAGTCAAACGTTTAAGTGCAAAAAAGTTGATCTACTACTATCAATATAAAGGAGATTGCCCGTTTTGTAAGGGAAGTTGGGTCCCAGTGGAAAATGCTTGTGCCCTGAAGATTTTTTTTACCTAATAGTAAAAACATAGCATTTTCATAATCGGAAACCTTTTTTCATTTTGTCACCCTGGTTCAGGAGATATCATTGTTTTTCTGTTTAAAAAATCTAAGTTATAATTACAAATTGATAGACTAAACATCACCATGAGCATGGAATTATGTATCTATTACTTTAATTCCATTAGTTTATGAATGATTATATAAAAAATAATTTGTACACAAAAAAATTAATAGTATTTTTAGGCTATTATTCCAAAATGGTACACGACAGCACAAAAGGGACCTGCCCCGTGGCAATCTCCTTTAAAGGTGTATAAGAAGAAACTGACTGACTGACATATCAACGCACAGCCAAAACCACTGGGACTAGGAGCTTGAAATTTTGCACAAGGTTTCTTCCACATTACTGAGTGATATTTTCTACTGTCACGCTGGCAGAAACTAGTATTTTTTTAATTCGCAAGTTGCGATTGTGCAATAAAAAATAGAGTAAAAGAAACTCCAAGTTTAATCACTAAAACGTAGTTCAATTCATTGCATCTATTAATTAATTAAAATATCAAACCTTTTACAGGATTGTCAGTTTGTTATAAAATATGCAAAACCAGGACAGACGCTCTCTGTCCACCAAAGAAATACTTCACTAATTAAAATACTGAAAGAAATGTAGAGCAAGACAAATGTCTTCGGGTGATAACGAACTAGTTAATCTATACTAATATTATAAAGAGGAAAACTTTGTTTGTTTGATTGTAATGAATAGGCTCAAAAACTACTGGACCGTTTCTTAAAATAATTCCACCATTCGAAAGCTACATTATCCACAAATAACATAGGCTAAATTTTATTCTGGAAATAAATAAGGTTCCGTAAGATATTTAGGTTTAGGTGTAAAAAATCAACCAGAAAAGTTACTTATTTTGCTTACGCTGCCTAAACCGTAAAAGATAGAACCATAAAATGTTCTAATTAATTGTAGATCTTATAAATATCTACAAAAAAGTCCGCAAAACACTATACCTATCTATGTCGAGTGAGGCACAATAACCATTTTTTTTATCTAAAAATCTTGAATTTTTTTGGACTACATTTAAACGCATTTATTTTACTCATGCTATTAACCCTTATCAAAATAAATTATTTTATCACTAAGTATAGTTTATGTAGATAATATTTGGTCTTTAAATGATTAAAATTGGACGTCTGGTTTTGAAGTTATGGCGAAATTAAAATATTACGATTCCTGCTGCACGGTCTGTTGCGAAGTCTCTTTCTTATGAATTGTGCTATCATAGTATAGGTAGATAGAATTGATTTGAGAAATTGTTTGCAAAGGGTATCTGAAGGAACATGGTGGGTTTTTTACAGCTCAGCAAACTGTACCCGTTTAAAATCGCACCACAGGTTGCGTTTGACCATGTTTGACCATCAATAATGTGAAGTCTGCTGAGTAAAAATGCACGCACTCAAGAGTTAATTTAATTCATAAATTGCAAAGTTAACTCTCGGTAAAGAAGGTAGTACCCGCTGAAAAAAAACACCGTATGATGTATTAAGTTGTCAGTCAAATATCACCCCAAGTAAAAAATCTGCCTAAATAAACGGATAATTTAAATAACTAAAAACGTCGGGAATCGCTTTGTGACCAAATGACACCTAAGAAATGTCTACACGACAATAGGAGGCTTAAGGATGTCTTTCTCACGATAGCAGGTTTATTCCTTTGGCAGGGCAAGAGGAGGTCTTGCCCCATAGATTGACCCAAACTAGGGCAGTAGGATTCAGATTCTGACGCCAAAACAGTATGGCGGTGCTCCGCCTAGCAGAGTAGACACCGTAACGTCTGCCGTGTTTTCTGGGCGTTCCGCAGAATGGTGACTTGGCCTTTTCTTCCCACCGAATCCAAAATATCTACCTCTCGAAACACTCATGTTCGGATAGTACTTGCATAATGCAGAAAGAGAGAACGCCATGACGCCTCTGTAGTTACTCTTTAAACAGAGAATATACCGAAGTACCTAATAACTGAGGCGTGCAAAAGTTAGTGGCCCTGATACATAAATGGCAACTCAAGGAACATGGTGGAATTTAGTCCGCAAAAGACCACTCACAAAAAAGAGGCAAATACCTAAACTCATAAACCTTCTATTGACTTCAGGATCAGCTTTGTGCTGACCATTGACATTTTTTTCAGCCTACATAAGTAAGTGCTATTTAGACTATGGTCGGAATTTTAATTCGATTCCAGATTTGACAATTTCAGTATTGCAACGTTATGACAAGTAATAAATAGTGACGTTGCGAAATTATTCGATATGGAAATGGAATATATCTGGATCGATTATTCTCGTTTATAATTTTACTCTCGTAAACTAAGTATATCAGGAAATTAAATATTTCTGAACCGATAATTTAGTTTTGACGATTAATTAACGGTCTGAGACTTTTCTTTTATAATTGTGTGTGAAATAAATAAAAAAAATGTGATCATGAAGGAACATGACAAATAAAACAGATAGATGTATTATGGTAAGTAATAATTTATTTTAGGGTAGTAATAAAAGCTCCGACAAAAAAAGAAGAATTACCCTTACTCAAAATATTAAATCTACTGCCTAAAATACTAACTTTCCGACTACTTTTGTCCGAATAAAAATGACGAAACGACCGAATGAGATACTGAAATCTTCGAAAAATAAACTTGACTGTTTATTGCTATAATACTTTTCTACCGGCATAAATTACGTTCTACCGAAAACTATGCTTTGTAATTTTTATCTATATTTGCCTACTATTAATTCATAAATTACCTTTCAAATTTCATAGACTGTGGTGCTATTTTAACTGTAACACTATACTAAAAATATTATTCTGAGTGGTTATACAGAAACTTATAAAAAATATAAAAATGTACTTGTACAATAACTTTTGCTTGCATCGTATATAATGAATTTTACTTACTACGGGTATGCTTGGGTATCGGTAAGTAGTATCTATTTCAGGCGTTAAAAAGTTAGAACAGTCGTATTTATGCTTTAATGTAAAACCACGTAGACTTTGGTATCCTAGAATATTTACGATTCGAAACATGGATTAAAAGGCGTAGTCGACGGAGCCTCGCTGCGCGGGGCTCCTACTTCTGGGTGGTTTAAAAAAAAATAACTTCTAACCTAACCTGTCCGAGTGGGGTTGCCCCCAAGTCTTGAGCTCGCTTCGCTCGCTCTTGCATCTTAAGTTATCCTAGCAACCAAAGAAAAACGGAATGAATCAGAATAAAATTGAATGAATGACCGAAACAAATGATAGTGACACAATTATACCATCTGAATATTACATCAAATGAACATTATAACTTTTGATCATTAGCGCAAATGTTATTATAGCAAATAAATATTCGATGAACCTTCAGGATGGACTTCTTAAAGTAGACCGATACAGCGACCGGTTGATGCGAGTTAAGGTGCTGATCGAAGGGTCGGTAACGAACCTAGTCAGCGCCAATGCTCCTCAAACTGGCTGCTGTGAGTCTGAAAAGGAGGCCTTCTGGGATGAGTTCGAGGACGTATTGCGCGCTATTCCGAATTCTGAAGGTATTTTGGTTGGGGGGGATATCAACGGTCACGTAGGTCAGCGTGCTGGAAAGTACGGACGTGTTCACGGTGGTTTTGGCTATGGCCAACTAAATGCAGAGGGAGTCAGCATACTCAGGACCTGCGCTGTGTCGGACCTAGCCATCGCGAATACGTTCTTTCAGAAGAAGCCCCAGCATCTTATTACGTACCGTGGTGGTTCATACTCAAGCCAAATTGATTACCTGCTGGTGCGACGGTGCAATATTGGCAAGGTTACCAACTGTAAGGTTATCCCAGGCAAAAGCTTAACGGCTCAACACCGCCTCCTTGTCATGGACCTGGCGATCGTACCCGAGGGGTGCCCGAGGCCTATATTGACATTATCAGAGACATGTATCGCGATTCAAATATCGACATCGCCCTCGTTAGCCAGAACAAAGCCCAACTTGAGCGGAAGGTCAACACTTGGAAGGACACGCTGGAAAACGGCGGTCTGAGACTAAATGTGGCGAAGACTGAGTACATGTCCTGTGGCAGCACGGATTCAAATACCATCCGAATAGGTTCGGACCGGATCACAAGCTCCGGTATATTATTATATATTACATACGTTCAGGTACCTTGGATCCGTGCTGCACAAGTCTGGCAACGTGGACGACGATGTCCAAGCACGTATAGGCGCGGCTTGGGCTAAATGGCGAGAGGTAACAGGCGTTTTTAATGCGACCGCAAAATGCCTCCGAAGCTTAAGGGACAGATATATAAATGCATCATACGTCCTGTCCTCCTGTACGGCGGCGAATGTTGGCCAGCACTAAGCAGACACACCCAGGAGCTTTGCGTCACGGAGATGAAGATGCTGAGGTGGATGAGCGGCGTAACGCGATCCGATCGCATACGCAATTCATTCATCCGAGGTAGTCTTGGTGTCCGTGACGTGCAAGAGTCTCGTCTGCGATGGTATGGCCACATCATGCGCCGCCCTATGGAGTACGTTGGCCGGAGATGTATAAATATGGCTGTCCTTGGCGCTAGGTCTCGTGGTCGCCCTCGCAAGCGCTGGCTGGACGTCGCGTCGTCAAGTCCGACACGAGAGCCAATGGCCTTACTGTCAAGGATGTAGAAGATCGGGCAAAGTGGAGCAAGCTAAGCCAGAAGGCGGACCCTGGCAAAAGCTGGGACTAACGCCAAGTAGAAGAAGAAGAAGCAGCGATTACTAATTAATAAATAATTATTATGAATAATTATGTATTTATTTAAAACAAAAACCAATAATTTAGTCTTTAATTGGCACACTGATGGCACACACACGGATTGTTTATCGATTTTTGAGTTCATCACTACACTATTATAATATGTGGTATCATTATTTTACAAAATGACAACAGCGAATGTCAAATCTGGAATCTAATTAAAATTCCGACCATAAGTTAGTGGTGCTTTTTTTTAGAAGGAGAATCATCAGAATGATTTCTCACACTCTTGGGCGGAGCGGGAGGGCGTGTCAGACTCTTACTGACTAAATCCCACCCCGTTCCCCTTCGTTCCTTCGATCTGGGGGACACGGTGAGAACCATCTGGGGGACACGGTGAGAACCTTTCGGATTTTCCGTGTTCCCCAGAGGCTTTGGCCCTACCGGACCCCTACAGTTTGCTGACATCTCTTTGAGGCGCGCGTGGAACAGAACGTGCCGTTGACGACTAGGCTCGGTCCATGTTATTACCAGACTGTCGGACGGCGTGCTGCTCGCTGTCCGCGAGCCCGCGCCTACGGTGATCGGAAATCGGGATCGGGATCTCGGCGGCGGCGCTCGCGGTCGGCAGCCTCCTTCGCTAGCATTACTGCTTCGCAGAAGGAGGCGACCGCTCATCACCCCTCCTCGCTCTGGACCATGGCCTGTACCAGGGCCCAGAGAGGTCGCCGCCGACGATAGACTCTACAAGGACACGGCGGCGCTCCGCCCAAGCAGGGCACACCTCTACCGAGTGCTCCACCGTGTCCTCCGGGCGGTCCACACAGTGGCGACACCCGGGCGTCCTTTCTCCTTGATCCGATGCAGGGACCTCCCGAATTTACCGTGTCTACTTGGTGGTGCTTGGAATTCATTCAAGGTTGATATGATTTTTTTGGTCAGCAAATAATTTTAAAATCATACATCTTTGTTAAACCGTAATATAGACTAGAGACATATTATGTACATAAACAAACGCCTTTATCCATGGAGTAGGTAAATATTTAGATCGCCAACTGCTGCAACCCTCACATATTAGTTCTGCTTCGTTGATGTTCGTAAGCCAATCGGCGTCTTCATCTTCATGGTGACCCATTATGTGGATCACCATTATGTGGAATGGTGACCTTTTATGTGGATCGCCCTGATTTTCTGTGGTTGATTCTCTTCTGAGTTTTTGTGGGGGTCATCGGTTGCAGCGACCTCTCGCGCCGGGCCTTGGTCCAGAGCAGGGTGGAGTGGCAGGCGGATGCCTCCTTCTGAGAAGCAGTAATCCAGTCAAGGTGGCGGCGTTGAGTAAATAAGATACCGACCCCGATTTTGACGGCGAGCAATGGGGCGCCGTCTGACCGTTCGGTAACCAAATATCTACACCGAGACCGAATCGACGGCAGGTAGTGTTTCAAGCGTGCCTCATAGAGATGTCAGCAAAACCATAGAGACCCATCAGGGTCGCCAAACCTACTGGGGTCATGGGTTCGCTTCTGAAAGGCATTCCTGGGGCCCTGGAACGCAAGGCAAAGAAAGAACATAGGAGTGAGTTTTGGTCAGTAAAAGTCTGACACGCCCTGATGCGTAGCTAAGAGCGGGAGAAGTCATTGGATTAAAAAAGGAATGAAGTTAAACTGTTTTATGTAAAAGTAAAATGAATGAATTGGGTGCTTTCGGAATTAGTCGCAAGTGTAGAATTATTGGTTACTTTTGTTCAGTTTAACGAACTTAACGCGGACGAAGTCGCGGGCAACAGCTAGTGTATTAATAAAAGGTTATTCAAGTTTCTCAGAATTTCTTTTTCATATTTTTTATAAATTGTTCTAGGCCTTGACAGCGATCCTACCTGGTGGTAAGTTGTGATGCAATAGTTGATGGTGAGGCACACAATTTTTTCAAGACCCTATTATTCACCTGCCTGTGCCTGTAATTTGCCTTTTTCCTTTTTTAAACGGTTTTATTTAGCTCACCCCGTTTGTTTTATTTTTTATTCTTGGGTCAAATTTAGTAATTCAAATTTCACCCTCTTCCTGTCAACCGATTAATCTGAAATTTTGTATCCACTTTGGATTTTGGTGACAATACAATTATAAAACAGAAAAGAAATGAATTAAACAGAATGCGAAATAAAAACTAAAAACTAGAAAATAAAAATAGGTAAAAATACTTTTTAAGTTAAACGGGTTTATGTTAAACATACATTGCAATGTTTAAGATAAATGTACTAAAAACCAAAAAATAATAAAATAGATACAGTCATGGGAATTATAAACATATGCATAGACTAGACTAAAATAAAACCGTGGGGCACGTCAATTGAATTCTATTGCATTCTATCGAATTCTATCGCACATTAAGTCGATAATTTGTAGACAATTGACGTGTTAATGTGCGATAGATATTATTTTTTGGTTTTTAGTACATTAGTACAGATGGAGTACACAGAAAACGTCTACAATCAATCTTCAGCAAATTTAAGCTCTAAGTCACCGCAAGTTTCCAATTTCCTTCCATTTCCATCAACGCGGCGCCCGGGGGGAGTCGGCTTCGCATCCTGAACTCAACTAACGAGAACCGCTTTCATTTGCATTCTTTGTACTTATGGTTTCAACTGACGTTTCATTTCGGTCTTGCATCTAGGGTCTTACTATGTTACAGGTATGATGTCAGGCGTGAAGGCGAGAAAGAGGGGTGAAGTTATGTTTAAAAGGAGAAACTGACTGACTTATCAACGCACAAGGGTTTATTTTTATGACATAAGCGAGCAGTAAAAGAGGATTTTCTAAAATCCATTCCCTAAAATAATGAAATGGGAATTCAAAATTTGAATAGAGAAACCTACATTTACGAGAGCGAAGCCGCTGACAGAAGCAAGTACCCCATATGTTTAACTCCATGTCTTAAACGTCATCAAGTGGATTGTGATAAGAACTCCTGGCAGGGCCTCAGTCTGGTCCCAATACCTAACCTACCTTCCAGACAGAAAAAATACTTCCAAGAGTTTGAAATTACTGAACACAATATCCGGAAAAATATTTCGCTATTATTTATCTCTTTTAGAACACCCAATCTCTGCAATACTCCATTGTAAAGCTGGCAGGTTTTAAAAATCTGCCAGCTTTTCATCGATCACTGAGAGCTTAAAAAAGGCTCCTTTAAAAAAAAAGGATAGCGACTGCAGTAAAAAAATCTCAATATTTATTGGGATTTTTCATGGAGTTTCGTATACGAAATCGAGACACAAAGTTATCGCCCTCGAGTTTTTAGTGAAAAACTATGACAATTTACGTTGTCGAGTGTTCTACTACAATTCTAAAGGTTTATAATTTTTCAGACTTGGTTTTTACATAGATTTCTAATGCCAAGACTAAAAAAAAAACATCAACAACAACATTTCTAAAAAATGATCATCATTTATCACACTGAAAAGCAAAGGTTTTCAAGTCAACGACCGTGAATGAAAATTATTTTTTTTATTGTGGACTAATATGATTTTTGTTTTAAAAGTAAATATTTAGGAAAGCATTGTTTCAAAGTTATACAAACATAATACGAGTACAATCCATCTTATTTGTACCATCATCGGAGATGACTTAAAAGTTCTGTCATTTAATTACGGTTTTTTATGAATAGCTCTCTCATCCGATGGATGCGAGACGCACAGGACCGGTCGTTGTGGCGACGACGCCTGGGGGACTATGTCCAGTAGTGTTAGGTTACGATGAGGCTGACATATCCAGAAAAAGCCCTGAAATAAAAATAGATTTAAAAAAAAATTAACTTTGTGATAGTCATTCCCACAAGTTTCAACACTACAACTCGGCAACAAAGCCGTTGATTAAATTATGAAACATAATTTAAATTTGGTTCTGGCAGGTTTTATCATGTTGTGATTAATTATTCATTAGATAATTAATTACTAGCTTTATTTTTATGGTTCCGTACCTCAGTCTGCAAAAACAGAACCGGTATAAGATCAGTTTGTTGTCCGTCTATCCTTTTGAGTATCTGTCAGCAAATCGAAACTATTTCCTTAAGAACTCGTGTAGAAAATTAATATTAAACACTCAAGTTTGCTAACCCTTGAAACAGGGAAAAATCAAACTATTAATTCAATACAATCTAATAAAAATATATATAGTGTATATTTTGACATTCGCAATTTTTTTTATGTTCGGAAATGTCTGATATAGGAAAGTGTGTAAGGAACTCTCGGTGCACGAGTTCGATTCCCACTTGACCAGTTTTTCAACATGATAGCAAAAATGTTTTAAATTAATTAACCCTCCCTATTAGTATACAGTACAAAAGTATGTTTCGCTTTTGGATTCATGTGGACATGGACAGAAAGGATAACATGTTGAAGCGGGTAAAAAGTCGATTCCTGCTAAAGACGGGTACAAATCGTCAGTCGTTTGAAGCGAGGCAGTACTAAAAAATCTCTTTCACAATTTTCTATTTATCATTTAGAACGATTCAACACTTCTATGTACCATTAATAACTGACAAGAAACAGTTCCTGACTTCGCGACGGATCACTTCATTATTTTCAACTAGCTAATGCCAGTGACTTCGTTTGCGTGATAGTAGAAACTTATCCCAAGGGAATATACTCCAGGGATAAAAGTATTGGGCTGTTCCAGGATATGGCCTAAATTTCATCGAAATTCATTCAATAGTTTGCGTGAAAGAGTAACAGACATCCATACATCCGTACTAGTCATGTAGCGAATATTGAATTTATCACATTCGCGAATACATAATGAAGCGAATATTCGTTACAACATTAATCCATAGATCCATACTTTCATACATAAAAACTTTCGCGTTACAATATTAGTATAACGAAGAAGCGAATTTGAGTAATTTTTTTTTCTTTAATGAAAATTTTTAATAAAATAAGATTTCAGACGAGAATTTCCTCTTCAATTTATTGGTATTTTATATACTTTATTATTTGTGATAGTAAGTTATTTATTTACTACTACCAATAAACTTCTTATCGTAACGACTATTTTATGTGTCTGTCCGCTCTTGCTATCGCAGGGTTCAGATATCTTTTATAAGACCGTATATTTATAGCATCGTAATAACGGCTTAGTCGTGTTTCAAAACTTAATCGGAAATCTGATAAAGCATAAATCTATGTATTTTAATTACTTGATACTTAAAAAAAAACTTCTTTTTCTGTGATATAATTTAACAAGCTTCTCAAAGTTTAATGAAATCTTCAAACAAATAGTAGTCCCTTAAAAAAATTCAAGGAACTTTAGTAACTATAGGTATATTTTGTAATACAGTTATGCAAATTTTTTTTTTAATCAGTCGAGAAGCGGTGGAGTTGTAATATTTTACTTTAAATTATTATTAGATTAGGAATTGAAGTAGTTAGAGTATGCTTCATAAGACCACAACTAAAATAACAAAGGATACAAGCAGTAGATTAGGACAAAATTAATTCCCGCAAGATTTTATCAGTACTAATATTTACTCTGGCATGTTAACAGATACTCAGACAGACTGAGAGGAGAAGCTTACGTAATCACTTCAATAATATAGCTTAGCTTTAAGAAACAATTATTTGCCTTAGGTATATCTAAAAGCAAGCTAGTATTTTAAGACAAAAGGGAATATTCATTATGTAGTCACACTACTCTATTTTCATAGGATCAAACAAATAATATTATCTCAGCTAAGAGGTAAGTGTACAATTTTTGATGCGTATTATTTAGTAGAAAGTTTCTACTAAAAGATTGCTGTTTTATGGAGTACATGTTCAGCGGATTTTTATTTTGTTAAGGCTTTATTAAGTTTATGCGTCAGAGAGTTACTTGGGGATCTCTACGTCGAGAGTGAATCAGTCAGTATTACGCACGAAAGAAAGAAAAACGTGGATTCGTTCGTCACACAATCGTACACAATGTATATACACAATACAAGAAAAATAATCGGTGTGATGCCAAAAAGACTCCTAACTCTTAAAAAAAACCGGGCAAGTGCGAGTTTGACTCGCGCACTGAGGGTTTCGTACCAATATTATTTGAATAGTCTACGCGTGGTCTACGCAGTTGCTTTTAGATTAGGTACGTGCCAGAAGTGACGTCATCGCTACGCTGTTGAAACTTTAATCCAAATTATATCTATTTTGAATTTAGCGGAAATATTAAAATTTCTATTTAAATATCGAGGATTGTTTATATGACCCAATACAGTTTATTTTAACTTGTTTGTATAAATCTCTATCGGAAATTGAAATTAAAATTCCCAGAACCAATCTGGAATAAGCTGTACGTCAGTTTGATTCGTATATATGATTTTGTTTTTTTTTTTTTTGGTGGGAAATCATCCAATGACTGCGCTTGCTCTTAGGCGAAGCGGGAGGGCGTGTCAGACTTTTACTGACTTAAACCCACTTCTACGTTCTTTGCCTTTCGTTCCAGGGCCCCGGGTTTCCCTAGTAGGCTTCGACCCTGCCAGGCCCCTACGGTTTTGCTGATATCTCCGTAAGAAGCTCGTGGCTGAACTTTACTATTTAAACAGATAGTCGCATCGCTCTAACAGTTTTATGAAGAGCGGAAAATGTAATGTGTGTGCTTTGGCAGCAAGCGGGACTCTGCTGAAACAACTCCTCCAGGAATCTTTTATTTCTTTTTCAGAATTGGTTTTAAGATTATCGTGAGGGTTAGGGTGTGGTGCATGGGTTTAGTTATGTAGTTTCTTGAAGTATTTATTAATCAAAATGTTTTTGTTCTAGACTTTTTTCCTATATTATAATTTAAATATTATTATAATATAGGAAAGAAGTCAAAGTACCGTTCCAAGAACCTTTCAGGCGATTAGTTTTATTTTATTGAATCCAGATACAATAAGTAATGTCACTCTTAGAGACCGGTTTCCGTCTTTGGCAAGTGTCCAAAGTGGCCGAAGCAATAATACGGCCAGTAGCTGCGGTGCATACCTAAGTGTTGTTATCATAAGTCTAGAATGGCTTAGCTACTTATTACTTTTATATAAAATCAAATACTGCATGTTTCATCAAAAAAAGTTGGCTTAGTGCAAACTTCATCTAATGAAATGCAGTTGCAGTGTTGGAAAGTTTCCCACATAGTGGACCGATCACTTGTTAAGGTTCAAGGGAATCCGATGGCGGGCCGCACAAGACCGGTGATTGTTGCATACTTGTCTATCAAGCACGCCACAATCACCGATCATATATATAAAGCAGGAGGTTAATGACCAACATTGGATGATGATGACAACTAGTAGGTACTTATAACACGATTTAACAAAAGGATTTCTTTTGTGATACAATTCCTTGTGTGACTTTAACATCACAAAGAATCTACTGAATAATTTAACAGATTTTTCCCATTCGTATATATAATAAAACACGTTCATTATTTGAATATACATTTTTTTTCTTTTTTCATTCCTTTATTTAAATTGTGGAATTGTGAAAACATAGACTAGCCCAGTCAAAATAGACTAAATTATTATTCAAGTTTGCATTAACTCCCAACAAGCTGGATTTTTGTGCAGGCCTTGAATACGTCATTACGAATGATATGTCAAAAGTCCCCATCGATCCCGCTTGTGCGTTGTTTTTTATTCGAGGTATATATCTCTGAAACAACGAGAGCTATCGAAAAATGGTTTAGGTAAAGTTTGTAGATCGTAAAATTGTCTACTAAAAAGATCTCGACACTTTTCTTCTATAAAGCATCGCTTTCGAGATATCGTGACTTTAGACTTCAGGAAAGTCATATTTTAAGTGTAACAATCACTGTAGTACTTAGCCTCAGCAGCAACTAAGTCATATTCATACTGAATGTGGGCAATGAACCTACTTGCTAGCTCACGAGAACGAGTCTGAGCTTCCTTAAAGATGGTTTTCTTGAAGTCAAGAGTTGAAAGTTGAGGACACTCTAGGTCGAAGATGCTGCGCTTTTTTTTTATTTCAGCCGTTTTATCTGCTTCATTGCCACAGAACAAACAGTATTTCGTCAAAAAGACGAATCATTACCTCGTGCTAGTACGAGGAGGACTAATCCCAGATGTGGTAGCTACTCCGCCTCACGCTGTCTTTTAGCTGCAGCGATGCTGCTCTTCTGGGTGTATGCTTTACGACACTGCTTATGTATCGTTACAGATGGTTTGTCCTTCAAATATTCATCGAACCCATCATCCCTTAGTATGAGTACATATTCGTATTTTCTATGTTTAAAATAGCCATAATTCGAGAACAGTGCACCGTAGAAGAAAACGTTTAAATCTTTTTTGTAGACAATTTTACGATCTATAAACTTTGCCTAAACCATTTTTCGATAGCTTTCGTTGTTTCAGAGATATACGCAAAAAACACTAATTTGTGACCTTTGACCTCGAATAAACGACGCACAAGCGATCGATGGAGACTTTTGACATATCATTCGTAATGACGTATTCAAGGCCTGCACAAAAATCCAGCTTGTTGGGAATTAATGCAAACTAGAATGTCTATTTTGACTGGACTAAGACTTTGATGAAAAGAAAATTGAAATAGACTGTTTGTTTTAAAAAAAATTAAATTAAGAGAGGAAATGTTGTATTTGATGTTTATTAGCATAGTAACAAGCTTGTATTTTTTCATTTATTATGGATGAAATTATTTATAATTTTTCAGATATCTCACAA
Organism: Mythimna separata; assembly: GCA_030763345.1. Classification (NCBI taxonomy): domain Eukaryota; kingdom Metazoa; phylum Arthropoda; class Insecta; order Lepidoptera; family Noctuidae; genus Mythimna; species Mythimna separata. Next base: position 1,385,993 of record JAKKIA010000036.1, on the reverse strand, counting down.
TATGGGCACGGCATAATTATGACTGCAAGTACCCTTTTTGAGGATTGGCTGGAAGGACATCACGGCTTCACATCCGCATTAGGCTGACCCACACCGAATATGATAAGTTCAGGAGGATCCTGCACCGGATTCGTGTGGAAGAAAAGCCCAGGTGTACGTAGACCACTCGGAGGACATGCTAGAGGTGTGCCTCGCTTTAGCAGAGCACCGCAGTGTTCTCGTGGAGGCAATCGGCGGCAATGCTAGTGAAGGATGCCGCATGCGTAAGGGAATGGCCCTCGTTGGTGTACTATCATGCCAAGAAGGCCAAAAGAATAGAAAAGTTTTTCTTTTTGAGATGACGCCTTATTTGCTCTAGGGTGGAGTGAGAGGGTCTGCCAGACTTTTATTTACTAAAACCAGCAGTGCCTTTTAGTTTATTTATGCGTTCCAGTTACAAAATGAAGCATTAAAGCAACTATAAGCATTTATCTACTGACGTAATAACTAGTTGAAGCCGCATAAATGTAATTAAGATGGCGGTATTATTACAGCCATTATAGAACAAAGTATCCAGCTCGTTACTCCTTACTCGTATACATGAAAACCACAGAGCCGGTAAGTATGTATTACAAAAGAATCACCTAAAAATGAATGTGCTTTATAACCAGTCTAGCAGAAACGCAATAAAGAGCTGAGAACCCCCAAAATTTTTCGTATATCATACAAACGAGGCCATTATTAAAAGTTATTGTTTTCTTCGCTGTATTTATTTTAAGTGGCATCAGATTTTTTATGATTATGTAAAAGATACAAAAAGCAAGCGGCTTTTATAAACACGTACATATTATACAAAGCATTCAAACCCATAACTATCTGTAGGCCACACAAATATATTTAGGTCGCACAAGGTGGACCAATAATCAAATGCGAGACGCACAGGACCGGTCCTTGTGACATTGTTTGGTGATATTTACGTTTACTTTGCGTTATATTTAAAAACAATGTAACTGCCTGCTAGTTGTAAACTTTTCTTACTTCAACAACAAAGTTACTCAGCTTAGTACCTTATATAAAAATGTAACATCACTTCAGCAAGTCTTTTTGTTGTTCTCGCGTTGTTTCAGACGATAGTAATCTAAGTTTGTTTTTATAACAACGAGAGTCAATTAGTGACTCGAGGAGCTCGCTGTACAGTACATTTAGGTTAGTTCTATTCACCTTCGCTGAGCTCGGGTGACCTGGAAAGTTCACTCAACTGATAAGATCAAAATCAATTTTATGAGATAATGAAAATCAATTTAAAATAATAAAAATTAAGATGACGAAAAACAATTTTCTTTTAAACTATCGCACTTAGAAGAACGGACTATACTCGTATGTTAAAATTTAGTTAAAAAATAGTAAGGAATCTTAGTCTATTTTGCGTTTATCTATGAAGTCTAGTCAATAGAGCCGAAAATCTTGGGCCCTCAGTTCAGACGTTTCGGTAAAATTCAAGACTGATTTACTTTTTAACAATTATTTTTTTTGTCATTATTTATTTTTTACTAATTCAGAGAGGTATCTAACTAATATATATTTTATATTAAAGTTGTAGATATTATGTATTTCGTCAAATAAATTCAGTTTTTGCAGATTCTTTCGAAATTACATTTACGAATTGAGGGCCCAAGATAAACCGCCATAAATCTGTAATGCGACCGTCTACAGATCTGGAAATTTCTTAAAATATTTAAGAAATTCTTTACTAAATTCTTTCATAAACATTTTTAACCCAGACAGTACTTTCCAAGATTTAGACTGTGCCTCTTTATGCAAACGTCTGGATTGAGAGCCCACACAAAAATTTATGGATCATTACTCTAAGTTTTAGCAATTTTTTACTAAATCTTGTTTCCTTTTGTAAGGATTTAAAAAATGGGCCCTCAATCCAGATGCACACAAAACAGAGAACTAAACAAATTCTTAGTACTTCATCTTCTCTGAAATCTCGTTCTTTCAATAAATCAAGTTTCCTTTGTTAATATGTTAAGAAAACTTTCGCATTGGTCAACATCTTGAAGATTAGACAAATAGCTCCGACGATCGTTGGAACTCCTCCGAGGGTTGCGGATGAGGAGGTAATCTTTACAAATATGCTAAAGTTCAACAACTCTGACCCAATCACGGTAACACACTTAGAAATGGGATAAAGGTTGCTTGTCTAAAAAGTTTTAGTGCTTCTGAACGATATGTTAAATTTACTTTTTAATAAGATAAGCATAAGCCTAGTACCTGGTGAGGGTCGCGGCAACCCAATGGATGCGAGACGCACTGGATCGGTCGTTGAGGCGACGCTTGGGGGAGGCCTATGACCAGCAGTAGATGTCTTTCGGCTGAAATGATGATGATAATTCAGGCCTCCTCTTTAGGTGAGGAAATAAGCCATAATCCACAGCGTACGCACAGTGGTGAAGATTTCTTTGAGTTTTTGTTCTAGGATAGGCCGGTTTATTCACGATGTTTTCTTTCATTGTTTTTTGAGAACATAGTGATGATGAAATAAATTTAAGTTTATCAGGTTTATAACTAACTCAACGTGCTCCTTAGCCTAGTTGAGATAGTATTCATGAAAAATTCACGCACAAAACAAATTTTAGGTTAAGAACATAACACCTAACACAGATTTATAACCAATCGAAGGATATTTTATTGTAAAACAACTATTATAAACATATAAAACACTTAACAATTAAAATTATCTAAATTATTAAATACCACATTCAAAGATACAAAATTACACGTTTACCTGTGCGTGAGGTGTTCGCCACCGGTTTCACTAGCACTAGCTCCTTTATCTTTTATATCACTCCTCAAGTCCTCACACAATTTAGCCATTTTCTTTTGCCCTCTCGCTTCCTCCCCATTTCTCTACATTTATACACACACCATCGCATTATCGCACCATCGATAGTAAATTATATGTCACAAGCCATCGCTAGTAAGAAAGTCACCGAGCACATCACACACCATGACACTAAAAAATATATAAGCAGCAATTTATCTGAAGAAGTATCCAGAAGGCCAGTCAATACTTGGTCTTAGTCTCGACGTCACTAACTAGAGTGAATACATTCTCAGCTGTATTTCTACCGTGAATGTCTATGTAGTTTGCGCAATTCACACCACACTCCTGTGGAAGGTAAGACTAATTGATTAGGTGGTAGATTAATTGGCCGTGGTAGGATAGTATCTGTCATCATCTTCCTAGACTTTTTTCAACTAACTTGAGGTTGGCTTACAGTCTAACTGGAAGTCACTGACTTATTCTTCTGGCTAGACCTTAACCCATTTATTTGGGGTCGGCCCTCCTTGTCTTCATTTTCCATTGTGCATGGTTTAGTGCTATGTCGGTGTTGAGATGAGCTTCTTTAAGGTCTCTTTGGACCGTCGTCAGCCAAGTGAACGGCGGTTTTACACGCGTGCGCTTCGTCTTTGGCAGTTCAAAGGGCAATTAATGTAGCTGATGGTGTTTTACATGAAGCGACTGCCTAACAGACCTTCACAACCCAGTTACTGGGCAACACTCCTGTGATAGACTGATGGTCAGGCATTCTGGCGTCTGACTATCTGTAACGACTGTCAAAAACCTACGTTTGACAACCGGGATTGTACCTACAAATTATTTTTAAAATTAATATTTTAATGTAAAGGTACTCACTGCCCCAAAAAAGGTTTGCATCCAATTTTGATTCATGACGCATAAACACTTGTCGGCGACCAGGTTTTTTATGATTAGCCTAGCACTAGTCTGAAAAAAAAAACAATAAAACAAACAATATTTTAATTTACTCTGTCCCATAAGTTCCCAAAACCATTTTGCGAACACATTCATTTTGGACAGACTTATTCATGAATCCCCGACCGTTCTCATGCGACCGTGCTGTTATTGTTTTACTATTGTGTCTCGTTTCGCATGAATGTGATAGACTAAGGAGCGGAATTTTCGGAGTCTGTTTTCCCTGATAGCTACAACCTGGAGGTAGGTATTAAACTCGTCTAATTTTGCGCGAACGTCGGCGTTTGCGATATATTCGCAAATGCGGTCAATAGTGAATAGATTAGGTACTTCTTAGCAAGCAAGCGTGCTTCATCGTCGACTACTCATCGCTTCCCATCAGATGAGATAGTGGTCAAGGGCACGCCTATCGGTAGTAATTAAAAACCAGTTCACATTAAATACGACTATTATGTGGATTCTTAAAAAAATATATTAATCAGTATTCTACTAAAAGATGTACCTTCACAGGGCTTCCCAATCCCTCAAGTCTGTCACACGGCAGCAGAGGCATAGTCGTGAACCGACAGTTGCTGTCCCTGACAGCGCTCAGTCGCAGAGGCATACGGTCCTTAGGCTCTGGCGCACTCGCTGGGGCGTACCGCACGTAGAGAGGTGGTGCCTGACATTCAGATTAATTTACTATTATTTGGTACTCATCATCATCTTCATAGTCTCAGCGGAAAGACGTCCACTGCTGGACATAGGCCTCCCCCAAGATTCACCACAATGACCGGTCCTGTGCGTCTCGCATCCATCAGATTCCCGCAACCTCAACCTCATATAAAAATCAATTACTGTTCGTTAGTCTCGCTTAAACTCGAGAACGGCTGAACGGATTTATCTTATCTTCGTATTGAAATGTTTGTGGAGGTCTAGGGAAGGTTTAAAAGGTGAGAAAAATTCTAAAAAATAAAAAAGAATTCGGCAGTATGCAGTCTGCCGGGTCAGCTAGTTTTTAATAAAAATGTTTAATAATTTTGGGATAGCTTCCAACTCTTTGAACGAAGTTTGTACATCTTTGTTTAAATGACCCTGACGTTCAAAAGGGTGTACGAAATTGATGCGGGCGAAAATTGGTCTCCGATTTTTTTTTCTTCCAAAAACGTAATTTTTGTGATTTTGGCAAAAACGTGTAATGACGAATGACGTAATAATAATACGTGAACAAGCGCGAACAGGATTTGTAAATTAATTTCTTTAATGAAGGTAAACTTTAATAACCCCTTGACGTTCTAGCTTCGTGGCAACTCTTGCGAATCAATAAAAAAATATCAATCACGAATTCATTACCAATTTAAAAATTACACTTTAGCAAGACAATTTCATGTAACCTTAGGATCTGCATAATTCTCAGCCTGTAGTAGGAATTCGTCACCATATTTCATTTGATCACCACGTTTGTGTTCATCCCAGGCGCTGCAAGCAAATCAAATTAAACAATATTAAATCGATATGTCCTAGTAAAGGCCATCTCTTCCCCGTTTCAGTTGGCTCATTTGTCTTTTAGTATATTATTTATTATTAGCACCAAAAATATAAATGTGAGATTGGGAGCCAAGTTTATCTTATGTTATCATAAGATTAAGATGAACTTGGCTCCCATTTAATTAATTTAATTTTTTTGTCAGTGAAGTCGACAACCATAATTATCATTATTGATATGGTTGTCGACTTCACTGACAAAAAAATTAATACTTAATGAATATCAAATTTTGAAGATAATCTTGAAACTTAGAAGAACTTTTTTCAAATAGATTTGGAGCTATTAAGGGGTCAAAAGTAGCTCCAAATGGTTCGTGCACGGTACACGGGCTGCGTTGTTGCTCGCCAGTTCTCTTTTGGATTGACACGCTCCCGTGTATGTATATCTAGATTGCAATCAAGCCAAAATATAGAAATTCAACACTTACATTCTATCGTGCTGACGACAGACCTGTAAATATTTCGACCACGAAGATAATTACCTCATTAGAAGCATAAGACTGCCTGTCTATCAATTACTTAAAGTAGCTTTAGGTAGTTCTTCTTTAGGCGATTTTTTTGTTCTCAAAATTAAAGTCATCAAAATAAGAAGCTTATCTGAGGCAACAAACCTGACAATAAGGAATGAGTTCCGACAGCATGGCGTGAGGATGGGCGACAGGGTCATGAGACAGCCGTCGCTTATATTCTGCATGTAGTCTACCTGTCGCTCCCGCACCAGAATAGACATAGCCAAGCCGTATTTCTGCTTGGCACCCGCTACCTTCGGTTTTGCTAAAAATGGTTTGATGATCAGCTTAAACGTTGAAAACGACGTAGATTACAAATAATTTCAAAGTTCAGAGTCTTCTTCCTGCCCTAATCCCATATTGATTAGGGTCTGTGCAACACGTTTTTTTCTTCCATTCTGTCCTGTCATCCGTTAAATGACAGAGTAATTGTCATAATATCAACGGTACTGGTGAAATATCTACCTGGCATATCAGACGCTACTACTTGCACGTTGAATCCATATAGAACGTATGTTCCACTGATTGCCAAAGATTTCTAGAATCAAAAGAAAGATTAAAAATAGGAATAGAGACTTAAGTTCTTTAAATAGTGTAACGTCGACGCTGCAATTTTGAATGTTTACGCGTAGAGCTGTGGTGGCCCAGTGGTAACGGTTACAACTTACGACGAGTTGTAGGTTTCGAGTTCGAACGCAGTCAGATATAATACTTCATGCAATTTAATTCAACATGCTCTCAAAACGGTAAAAGGGTAAAAGTGGAAATAAAAATTGTTATTTTTGGTTCTCAGACATGTCGGTCATTTCATTCAAATCCATTTTATTTTTCATCGTCAGTTTTTTGTCCACACTCATTCGTAACTCCATCGAGTTACAAATGAGTGTAGACAAAAAATTTAATCACTTTCATAAAGGAACACCACAAACCTACATTACCTCTTTCAATAAATGGGAGAATAAAGTTCTAGACTTCTGGAGTAACAGTTCCCGTCTTTCACGTTTCCTTAAAAATAGTTTGAACTCATACTGCAACAAAGTAAATAACCCATTTAATTTAGTTTGAACTATGGTAACCTAATTATTTTTGTAAATAGGAACCAAATAACAAATGTTCCCATATGATTAGTAGCAGCATGTGAAACCTAAAAAATATTCTGACAACATCCATTACTACCGATATCACAAAGTATTATGTTGAATTCGAGTATAATTAATAATATTATATTTGAATACCTTTATTATATCAGCACTTCGTCACCAAAGATGATGTCTTTTTTTTAATAATTTAAACTTCAACCAGGCTGTTTTTGCAAACTTGGTCAGAGATCGCTTTAAACAGAGGTTTAAAAGAAGGAAGGGGAGGCCTTTGCCCCGCAGACGGGTACAATATAGGCTATAAAGAAAAGAAATAGAACTAGTGCTTGACTGCGATTCCACCTGATGGTAAACAATGATGCAGTAATTGATAGTGAGACTACTAAGAGTAGTAAGACTAGTAAGACGACTATTTAGTTTATGAGGAGCCTATTCACTCTGGCCTTGAATACATCCAAATCAATGATATTTTAAGTAAAAAGGTGTAGATAGGTTACATAAACAACATTCGATCTTCAAAAACGGCACACTAACGCACACACGAATAACTAAATATTGCAATTACACACTACAGTACGATTACACGTAAAAACGGGATTGCATGATTCAATTATAGCGAGTGAAAAAGAGACAAATATAATTTGCAACAGTGCGTCGTCCAGTGCATTAGAAATGATGTAGAATAAATTAATCAGATATGACATTTTACCTTACAACGTGATTTATGCCTAAAAATGGGATTCACTCATGAGTTCATGTAGTAAAAGTAATAAAGTAGTAGAAATGCATTGAAAGTAGGTAAATAAAAAGTATAATTGACTTTATTAAAAATTTAATATCAAAAAAAGCGCTGTAATAAACTTATTTCTAACGACATCAGTGACCTTCAAATAAATTTAACTTATTTATTTTCTGTCTTTTTGATTTTTTGTTTAACTCGGGGTTATTCTTATGTTCAGAGTGAAGACGGACATTCACATACTTCTCTATAACAGCTTTCAATAAAAGCATACGGTGGTTTAAAGTGGGTGTTTGTGCTATGGCATGGTCGTTCAATTCACTAAATATATTAGAGTCCACAAATGATTTTAAAATACGATTTTTTACAATGACAATGTCTTCATTTCTCGTAAAGTATAGCCCATTTTCTTTTATGTAAGCTTTCAAAATGTATTCTGATTTTAAACAAACAGTAAACACACTTTCCGTCGAGTAGCACAAGCCACCCATGTCTTTAATCGAGATTGATGCACCTTAGTTCATTTGTTGGAAATCTGGAAACATTTAATTAATTTAATATTTATAACAAAAGAAAACATTTTTACTTTACGATACACTAAAATTTATATTTTGATTTCAATTTATTAATATAATATTTTATTTATGCTCCCTCACCATAACAAAAAACGAAGTTTAAATAAAAATAATGTGCCAGCATTTTTACCTACTGTCAGGCAACTGACCTATCTGTTTCTTAGGCATAATTTTACTCTATGATCGGTAATGACGTTTGACGTTTACGACGCCATATTTTAGGAATACAATATTGAATATTTGATTTGTGAAAATAATAGGATAAACAGTGTACTTACGAATGATATGTGATTCCTTGACTTTTAGAAGTTTTGCTTGTATAATTTGAGCAATATCTCATTACACACGACGGCATTTTCTGTGACTTTGGGACACTTTTAATTTTAATGTACTCGGTACTACGTAACGTGCGTCTGTTGACGGCGCAACGTGACACTGAGGTCAAATGTGGCTAATTAGCCACATTTTAACGTGTCACTTGCTGAGCGCTTATAACCTATCTACACCTTTTTACTTAAAATATCATTGATCCAAATTATAATCGAACGGGACGACTGCAACAGGCAAGTCTAGAAGTACTTACTGACTGAAATCGTATTATTTAAAAATTTACCTCATTTTTAAGTCTTTCTTCGGCCCAGTTTCCAACAAGAACAGAATTGTTGTATGTCATAGTATTTATAATTTCAAAAAACAATCTAATTGTATCAATATTTTTATAAGGTTAAAAACTTCAGAAACGTACGTCACGTCGGTCTAGATTTTTTTTAAATATTATATGGCATTCATGTAATAAAATAATTAAACTATGGAATTAGTAGGTATACATACCCATTACCCCTAGTTGAACTGGAATCCTTTGGGTCAGTATTTATAAACATAGGCTGCAGGTTTATTTGAAATAGTTACCTACCATGGTTCTGAAACGCAAACGGCAACTGAAAAATACGGGTGGGTTTCAATCAGTATATTTCTGAGGCGTTCTGTCGCTCCAGTGAGAGTGGAAGAAGTTATAAATTCATCCTCATAAAAACAAAGCCTTCGATCAACAGTCGACGCCAGGTGACAAAGCATGTAGGTACCTACTTTTTAAGATAATAGTGATAAAACATAAATAACCTTATTAATTCGCTTTTTTACTAAAATTCATAATGCTCACGCTTTGCGTCTCAGTATAAGTGGATGCCATGTTCCGTAAACCATGGTTCTTTTCTTTTGGTAATAATAATACCTATAGTTTCTAGAGAAGTTTTACTGTACACACAACGCTGTATTTCAGAGCAAATTGCAATAAGGCAATCTTGAAAACAAAGTTCTAGTTTCTAGTTCTAGTTTTTTCTACCTAGGCCGTGTCCTCAAGCTAAAAGAAAACAACTAAAGGTAATGTTTCATCTGTGTAAAGGCTTTCTGTGGCGGGCCAATACCCCGACAAGTGTCGAGTTTACTCATCTGACTGACTGCCATTACAAATTTACGTGTATCGTAATCCGAGAGAACTAATAAATTCGTTAAGAGCGTCCGCGCTACATAACCGGTCGCTCAAGACTGACGTTCGTGATGTCTCCCATCGAAACACGCGATATCTGCAACGTCGCAGCATTTCACCCCGTTGCGCTACTAAGGAATCAATCGAGTGTCTTGACTTACTTAATACCTAGGCCTAGTCCCTGATGAGGGTGGAATCTGATGAATGCGAGACGCACAGGACCGGTCGTTATGGTGCCGCTTGGGGAAAGCCTTTCTCCAGTAGTGGACGAGTTTCAGCTAAAATGAGATGAAGTTTATGCTTCCGTCCATCAAGTTTCCACTGTTTAGACTCAGGCCTCTTCTCAAGGTGAGGTAATCCACGGGTTAAATGATATTTATTTAGCAAATAGGTTTTCACAAACACTTTAACACGACAATTTTTTTTGCCATATTCTAGATGAGGCCGGTGTTTCCTAACTGACTACCCTGAGAAGAAACACCGAATCAAACTCAGGAGTCACAGTCTCTTTAAAAAAAAAACCGTACCTACAAAATGTATTGGTCAAACCATATGCGAACTATGCATAGAATGGCCTTTTAATGAAAGAACCATGCAGATTTGAGTGGACCTGTCCAGTCAGTGCAAGCATTTGTCATTCGTCGTAAAGCTCAACTCGGGACTACTAAGGAGGTCAACAATTACTTGACGAACAATACAAAGGAAAGGACATTTGGTTAGGCCGCAGAAAATACTCAAATTGCCAGACATAAGTTAAAATTACTGAAAAGAAAGGAAAAAGAAGGCAATTGACATAGTCGTCATATTCACAAAAAAAACCGGCCAAGAGCATGTCGGGCCACGCCCAGTGTAGTATTCCGTAGTTTCCCGTCCGTCAAACTAAGTGTCCCCAACTTTTCAAACACTGTTCGTCCCACCAAGTTCAAAATAATTTTCCTAGAAAGTCTTTATAAAGCTCTACTTTCCAGATTTTTTTCATATTTTCTAAACTTATGGTTCAAAAGTTAGAGGGGGGGGGGGACGCATTGTTTTTTCCTTTGGGAGCGATTGTTTCCGAAACTATTGATATTATCAAAAAATGATTTAAGTTAACCCCTATTCATTTTTAAATACCTGTCCAAAAATATACCACACGTTAGGGCCGAAATTAAAAAAAAACGCTTTTTACTTTATATATAGGGGGGCTACCCTAATAAAACATATTTTTATCGCACTTTATCGGCGTGATTGACATACATATTGGTACCAAATTTCAGCTTTCTAGAATTAACGGTCACAGAGATTAAGCGAGGACGGACGGACAGACATGACATAAGGGTTCCGTTTTTGCCAATTGACTACCCTAAAAAGGTAGAAATAAAATGTACAGAATTTAATACTTAACAAAGTAAATATTGTTGTCAAACAATTAATTAGAAGAAGGTAAAAGCAAATAGTCGAATTGTATAAAAAAAATCTCAGATTGTAAAAAAAGAGGATTTGAATGTCAAATTGAAATATAAGTTGTGCACTTTTCCTTTATATTTACAATGGAAAAGTGTAATCAAAAACAAAAATTCAAAAGAATAAACAGAGCAGGAGCAGGTCAATCCAAAGCCTTATTGTCCTCAACATAGTCCTTTACAGTATAAAAAGCCTTTTTGCAAAGTTTACGCTTTACAAACGATTTAAATTTATTAAGGCTTAGTTCTTGAATATGACTGCGAAGTTTATTATAGAACATCTGAATGAGCCCCCTATTTTTTGAGCCTAGTTACAGGAACTAAAAATTTGTGTTTGTTTCTAGTATTAGAATGATGAATATCACTGTATTTTTTAAACATATTTTTCTTTTTATGGGCATACAAGATATTCTCATTAATATACTGTGAAGGCACAGTCATTAACCTTGATCTCCTTAAATTTATCTCTCGAGGGAGTATCTGGGACTTACTTTATAAATGGAACGAATAGCCTTTTTCTGTAAGCGAAAATTGTTTGGATATCGGCGGCATTTCCCCACAGTAGAATACCGTACGACATGACACTATGGAAACAGCTAAAATAAACTAAAAGGGCTGTTTCTAAATCAGTTAAATTTCGAATTTTTCTTACAGCATATTCTGCAGAGCTAAGTTTTTTAGATAATTTGTCTACATGTGGGCCCCACTGAAGCTTAGCATCTAAAGTTATGCCCAAAAACGCTGTAGTATCTTCAGAACTCAACTCCTTTCCTTTTATTGGCACGCTAGTTTCTACTTGCCTAATATGGGGCATGGTAAACTTTATGCATTTAGGTTTCTTTTCATTCATATGTAGGTTATTTTACATTAAACCAGTGTACTATTTTAGAGTAACTAGAGTATATTTATATCGTCAGTAACTGACTGCTGACATTTCAGTTTAAACAAAAGTGAAGTGTCGTCTGCAAACAACACTATATTACCGTTATTCTTCATGAGGTAAGGTAAATCATTAATATAAAATTAAATAAGAAACAAAAATAGGCCAAGAATTGAGCCTTGAGGGACACCCATTTTTACTACAGACCCAGGAGATCTTTTTCCGTTTACATCAAATCTCTGAATCCTATCGCCCAGATATGATGCAAGAAGATCCAGGGAGGAGTTCCGGATTCCGTAATGGTGTAGTTTCCTGATTAATGTTTCATAGTTCATTCATGTCATAATATGTTTGGTTTTGAGTGCCGGTGTTTGCATGATGTTTTCCTTTTTTGAGAGCATTGTGGTGATGAAATCTGTTTGAATTGGTGGCCTTTGGACATAGTTATATCCCAAAATTAATGCAAGGAAAAACTCACGTACAGACGTCTAGAAGACATTTTAGGTGAAAGAACACAACAGCTGACATAGATTTACAGACAATCGGTGCCTATTTTATTATGAAAAAACCATATTGAACATATAAAGACATACTTAACAATTATATAATAATTCATAACATCTAAATTATTGAACATAAATAAAGACGTACTTAACAATTATAATTCATAACATCTAAATTATTGAACATATAAAGACATACTTAACAATTATAATTCACAACATTTAAATTACAAAACACGTATTCAAAGATAAAAATCGCTAGTTTACCTGTACGTGTGGTGTTCGCCACCGGTCTTTTTAACTCCCTTTTCTTTCATATCACTTCTCACACAATCTATCCATCTTTCCTTTGGCCTCCTGCTTCCTCTTTATCCATCTACATGTATACACAGACTATCGCACTATGGCACCATCGGTAGTAAATTATTCGCACGCCATTAATGGCACCGGGCGCATCAAACACCTCAACAGTTTAAAAAAATATAAGCAGCAATTTATCTGCAGAAGCATCCAGAAGGCCAGTCAATACTTGGTCTTAGTCTCGACGTCACTAATTAGAGTGAATATATTCTCAGCTGTATTTCTACCGTGAATGTCTATGTAGTTTGCGCAATTCACACCACACTCCTGTGAAAGATAAGACAAATTGATTAGGTGGTATATTAATTGGTCACGGTAAGTAGTCTACTTGATAGTGTCTATCATCGTCTCCCTAGCCATTTTCCAACTAGCGTGAGGCTGGCTTACAGTCTAACGGGATGTGGCTGACTTCTTCTTCTGGCTAGACCTTAACCCATTTATTTGGGGTCGGCCCTCCTTGTCTTCATTTTCCATTGTGCACGGTTTAGTGCTATGTCGGTGTTGAGATGAGCTTCTTTAATTCATGAATCCCCGACCGGTCTCATTGGACCGCGCTGTTATTGTTTTACTATTGTGTCTCGTTTCGCGGGTATTGATAGGTTAAGGTCTCTTTGGACCTTCCTCAGCCAAGTGGAAAGCGGTCTTACACGCGCGCGCTTCGTCTTTGGCAGTTCAATGGCAATGGCTGACTACCAGTGATTTAGATAAAGTGACTGCCTAACAGACCAGTTACTAGGCTACACTCTTGTAATAGACTGATGGTCAGGCATTCTGGCGTCTGACTACCTGTAACATCCATCTGCCTAGCCTTTTCCCAACTATATTGGGGTCGGCTTCCAGTCAAGCCGGATTTAGCTGAATACCAGTATTTTACGAGGAGCGGCTGCCTACCCAACCTCCACAACCCATTAACTGGGGTAACACGGTCTGACTACCTGTAACGACTGTCAAAAATCTACGAATGGCAACCGGGATTTATTTTACAAATTAGTTTTAAAATTAATTATTTTATTGTGTAGGTACTCACTGCCCCAAAAAAGGTTTGCATCCAATTTTGATTCATGACGCATAAACTCTTGTCGGCAACCAGGTTTTTTATGATTAGCCTGGCACCAGTCTGAAAATAATTTTAATAAAAATCAATAAAAAAAACCATATTTTAATTAACACAGTCCCATAAGTTCCCAAAACCATTTTGGGAACACATTCATTTTGGACAGCCTAAGGGGTAGAATTTTCGAAGTCTATGTTCCCTGATAGCTATAACCTGAAGGTATTCAATAGGTCAAATTTCGTGCGAACGCGTCGGCGCGGCGTTTGCAAATTATTTGCAAATGTGGTCAATAGCGAATAGATTACTTCTTAGCAAGCAAGCGTGCTTCATCGTCGACTACTCATCGCTTCCCATCAGATGAGATAGTGGTCAAGGGCACGCCTATCGGTAGTAATTAAAAACCAGTTCACATTAAATACGACTATTATGTGTATTCTTAAAAAATCTATTAAACAGTACTCTACTAAAAGCTGTACCTCCACAGGGCTTCCCAATCCCTTAAGTCTGTCACACGGCAGCAGAGGCATAGTTGTGAACCGACAGTTGCTGTCCCTGACAGCACTCAGTCGCAGAGGCATACGGTCCTTAGGCTCTGGCGCACTCGCTGGGGCGTACCGCACGTAGAGAGGTGGTGCCTGTATATTCAGGTTAATTCATAATTATTTGCTACTCATCATCATCATCATCATCGTCTCAGCCGAAAGACGTCCACTGCTGGACATAGGCCTCCCGCAAGATTTTCGCCACAATGCAAATGACCGGTCATGCGCGTCTCGCATCCATCGGATTCCCGCATCCCTTGTCAGTTAAACTGTCCACATTTTGAGAGGCCTTTCAACACTGCGTTATTTGCTACTGCTTTGAACAATCAATACCAAACTACACAGGTCCAAAATATATAGTAAAGTCATTGCATAGATGCTAAGTTACAGAGACGTTCACAACCATGAAACAGAAAATAATGAAGAAACAGGAGGACAATCATTTTTAACATAAATTTTTAATGCTTTTTTTATTAGTTTTAAAACTCTTTAAACGACGTTTGTACAACTTTGTATGAATGACCTTGATGTTTACACGGGTGTACGAAATTGATGCGGCGGAAAATGTTGGTCTTCGTATCTTCGTTTTTCCAAAAACATCATTTTTGGGATTTTAGCACAAACGTGCAATGACAAATGACGTAATAATAATACGTGAACAAACAGGAAGGGGACTTGTAAATTAATTTCTTTTTACACCATCTGCTCGATAATGGTCCTTTTATGTGTCATGTAACCTGCACTTAAAGCAAGTCGTTATCACCTATGGTCTGTTCAATAAACCCGGAGACTAAATTGACATAAGTAATGTCAAAATTTCTATAGGAATGACGCCAGTTCTTTGGTGTTGAAATGTCATTTTAGTCTCCGGAATTATTGAACAGACTGTAGGGAGATAATGCAGTATGGCCGATCTCTAGGGCATAATGAGATATTTAAAACTCCTTTAGTGAAGTAAAATGTATGTCCATCAAACAAATTTATTCAAAAATCAAACGGACCACTAACAAAAAAAAAGAATTATTAATGTAGTGTTTCGAATATTGAAGTAGTAAATTTTGTTTGTTTCTAATTTCAAACCATGTCGAGTGATTGTTGAGATTAACTTGTAAATAATGCTCTATATTTTTTAATTTATTCATAATTTGTTTTATACGATATATTATTATATAGTACTTAGTTAATTAATCGTAGTAGACTTTTAATTATCTAACAGACGGTATAAAAATTAGAGTATCCAACACGGGGATAAAGCTGACTTTGTCTTGGGCGGCTTGAATTCCTCACTACACTCAGGTTTCACTATTAACTCCCTTGCAATGCTCGGGAGTTAATTACGTAAATCCTTCACTGACGTTCGGGATTAAGACTTAGCAACCTTCGTTTTGTTTGGAATTCAACATGCCACCCTCGCCTTAAAGACACTGCTTTATTCCCTAATCACATAATCTACTATTAAAGAAGGTAAACTTTAATAACCCCTTTACGTTCTAGAGTCGTGGTAAATCTTGCAAATCTATAAAACAATAATTATCAATCATTAGTACATTACCAATATAAAAATTGCTCTTTAGAAAGTAAATTTTATGTAACCTTGGGATCTGCATAATTCTCAGCCTGTAGTAGGAATTCGTCACCATATTTCATTTGATCACCATGTTTGTTGTCATCCCAGGCACTGTAAGCAAATCAAATTGAATATTATTAAATCAATATGAACTAGTGCAAAGTAAAGGCCATCTCTTCCCCGTTTCATTTGGCGCATTTGTCTTTACTTAGATTATTTGTTTTTTTTTTATTTTTTTATTATTGATAGGCTTGCACTTGACCACATTTCACCTGATGGTAAGCGATCATGTGGTCGACGATGGAGCACGCTTGCCTAGAAGCAACCTATTCACTCTTGACTTAAAGACCCCTAGACCCCCTTGGTTAATGGTTTAGCTCTAAATCGTCCAGCCATCTTCTTCTGAGCCAACCAGGGCGACACTGTCGGTACCAAAAGCAAACCGAATGCTACGTCAAATATTTTACAATGAGATAATTAAAAAAATTATTTTCTTATGACGTCCTTGATGAAGTAGAATTTACCACCAAAAATACAAATGTGAAAATGGGAGCAAGTTCATCTTATGATAATGATATGGTTTTACTTTACTGACAAAAAAAATACCTAATGCATGTCGAATTTTGAAGATAATCCTGAAACAGATTTATAAAAACTATTTTTTAAATAGATTTGAAGTGATTAAGGGGTCAAAACTAGCTCCAAATGGTTTGTTCAACACACGGGCTGTGCTGTCACTCACCAGTTCTCTTTTGGATTGACATGCTCCCGCGTATCTAGATTGCAATCAAGCCAAAATATAGAAATTCAACAATTACATTCTATCGCGCTAACAACAGACCAGTAAATATTTCAACCACGAAGATTATTGCCTCATCAGAAGCATATAAGACTGATGTCTATCAATCACCTAAAGGCGCGTGCAATGTAACATAATATAGATTCAAGCATTACATTACAATACCACTTCCCTGACCGACGAGCATTCGCGTGTAATGTAACCATTGACATATATATTACTAGCGTAAGGACCAGGCCAACCGCGTGACTAAATGGCACTAGCGCATTGGCCCTAAAATAGCAGTTTAGGGCCAACGTGACTCATTTGACAGTGGTCCGTGTGCGAGAGTCAACGAGTATTTTGCTTGTCATAACAATGCCTAGTTGTGTAGTAACAGGTTGCAAAAATTATGATACAAAGGTTAAAAAGGAACATGGGATATCGTATCATCGGGAAGTAACCTTACATTAATTTTGTTACCACTAAGTTATTAAATAATCACATTTTAAAGCGTTAAATATTTTACTACCGAATTTCACAATGGCGGCCATTGTGTGGCCGCTACTGGACCATCGAAGTGCACGAAGTAAACTTGTACGGACGTAATTTTTATTTCATTGTTGTCCTTAGTACTTTTAATTTCGAGTTTTGGTACCTATCTAATTTGTTTTATATTTAACAAGGGTAAAAAATAGATTAAAAAAAAATAGAAGCTTAGAAACGATACCTAATTGAAACTGAAAATTTTATTTTTTTTCATTTTCTTCACGCTAACTGAGATGACCTTTAACCTAGTATTTTCACCCGCGACTACTTCCGTGTGAATTTCGAAAAAAAAGAGCTTACCTACATTTAATTTCATCGAAATTACTTCAATAGTTTAGTTAGTCGTGAAAGCGCGATAGATATTTATTTTCTTATTTTTATTGTCCCTTACCCAAACGGGACCCTATTACTATACTCCGTCGGTTTAGGTAGTTAACTAAAGGTAAACAAT
Source organism: Mythimna separata (assembly GCA_030763345.1). Classification (NCBI taxonomy): domain Eukaryota; kingdom Metazoa; phylum Arthropoda; class Insecta; order Lepidoptera; family Noctuidae; genus Mythimna; species Mythimna separata. Next base: position 1,368,177 of record JAKKIA010000036.1, on the reverse strand, counting down.
CTTGGCATGTCTTTTTATCTAAAAGTTGTCCATAAATTGTATATAAAAATCTTTGCGAATATTTACTTAAATCGATGTTAGCTAATAAACTAAATTTAAATATCCTTTGTGTATATTATATACGACCTCTTTAATATAAAAAGATATACCAAGATTGTTTACCTTTAGTTAACTACCTAAACCGATAGATCATAAAACTTTTTTGTCCGTCTGTCCGTCCGTCTGTCTGTCTGTCACCAGGCTGTGTCTCGAGAACCGTGATAGCAAGACAGTTGATTTCACAGATGATGTATTTCTGTTGCCGCTATAACAACAAATACTAAAAACGTGCAACAAACGTGATTTTTTTGTAACTCTTTGTCGATATTGGTACGGAACCCACCGTGAGCGAGTCGAATCGAAAACGATTAAGTGTGAAATTTGTATAGACAGTCTAGTAACGAAAGGCGGACCCTGGCAATGGCCGGGTTAATCCCGGCCATTGCCAGGGTCTATCGCCAGTCTATCGCCAGGCAGAAGAAGTCTAGTAACGAAAAAATATTTTTTCATAGGCTGATAGAATTAACAAATATGGCTGGACTTTATTTTCCTTCTCCTGACCTGTTTGAAGTATGCTTAGAAACCGAAAAAAATATAAGACACTGTGATAGACCCCAATTTATGGTAAAAAGTGACTATAATATGTTCCTATCCACAAAAACTCTAGCAAAGTTTGTAGGAAAAAGCACTTTTAATGCTTTAAACTTGCACTCTGTCGATCAACCGGCCACATTATCATAGATTGCAACTTGTTCGAGCCATCATTAAGAAATATATTTAAAATGTCAGAATGCATCACGAGTCTATCTCGGAAAACACGGGGAGAGGAACTGAGAGACAAAAATTTAAAAAGAGCGTTTTATTCAAAGGACAGTAATATTGCTATGTTTTTCACATGCATAGGTACTTATGTAAACTATTTCGTATTTTATAATATCTTTTAAATATTCTAATACCTACCTACCTTATAATTATAATCTTAAGTGAATTACAATTTTAAATAAAGTTGATTGAGACTCACTAAATTTGTTTTAATTACGAAAAAAATGCTTACGCTCTAACAAGGTTACGTCGAAAACTTGTGCGATGCGGCTGTCACGTAATTCGAATGAGTTATTACAGATGTCGCTATTTTTGCTTGTAGTTAAAGTTTTTTATGAAATGTTCAGTTGGGCGCATCCTTCCTTTTGAAATCATTGAATGTAACATTATAGATTCGTTTTTGAGTATTACATTACAATACTACCTCCCTGACTGACGAGCATTCGCGTATAATGTAACATAGATTTGAATTTGCGAGCATTCTGATTTAGTCGTTTCCGCGATTCCGCATTGATGTTACAAGTTGTATCAAAATATTACACATTGTATCATTACAAGGTGCGCATTGTAATGCTCGGTTCTCCTCCTTCACTGATGTAAACACGTTTTGTTTATACAGATTGCGCACTGTAATGCTCGGTTATCCTCCCTCACCGATGTAATTTCAAACAACTGTGACGCTCGACTCTGTAACATTACATTACACGCGAATGCTCCCGGTGAGGGAGCACCTTTTCTTTAGGTGATTTTTTTTGTTCTTAAAATTAAAAACATAATAAGAAGCTTATCTGAGGCAGCAAACCTGACAATAATGAATGAGTTCCGACAGCATGGCGTGAGGATGGGCGACAGGGTCATGAGACAGCCGTCGCTTATATTCTGCATGTAGTCTACCTGTCGCTCCCGCACCAGAATAGACATAGCCAAGCCGTATTTCTGCATGGCACCCGCTACTTTCGGTTTTGCTAAAAATTATTTGATGATCAGCTTAAACGATGAAGACGACGCAGATTACAAATAATTTCAAATGACAGAGTCTTCTTCTTCCACTTCCTGCAATAATCCCATATTACTTGGGGTCTGCGCAGCACCTTTGTTTTCTTCCATTCTGTCCTGTCATCCGTCAAATGACAGAGTAATTGTCAATAAATTAAAGGCTTACGCCCGTTTTCAATAATCTACCGCAGTTCATAGATAGATAGCTATCCCCGATAAACAGTAAAATTCTATCTATCAATCCACAACTTTTGGTAGAAAATGTTATCCGTCAGTAGGTTATAGGAAAGCAAGTAAAGGCAAAATGATAGATTTGTTTATCTTTAGTAGCTGCAACTTTAGATAGATAGCTTATTGAAAACGGGCGTTAGTTTAATATCAACGGTACTGGTGAAATATCTACCTGGTATATCAGACGCTACTACTTGCACGTTATATCCATATAGAACGAACTTTCCACTGATTGCCAATGGTTTCTAGAATCAAAAGAAAGATTCAAACTAGGAATCGAGATTTAAGTTCTTTAAATAATTTAAATAGTGTAACGGCAACGTTGCAATTTTGATTGTTTACGCGTAGAGCTGTGGTGGCTCAGTGGTAACGGTTTCAACTTACGAGTTACGACGAGTTGTAGGTTTTGATTACGAACCCAATCAGGCGTATTACTTCATGTAATTTAATTCAACATGCTCTCAAAACGGTAAAAGAAAACATCGTGAGGAAACCTGGAAATAACAATAGTTATTTTTGGTTCTAGGACAAGCCGGCTATTTTTTTGAACTAAATACTCTGTACGTAGGACGATGGCGGAGTACTGTTTTCTTTTTAGTAAACTACTTCGGTTATCCTGGAAATAACAATAGTTATTTATGGTTCTAGGACGAGCCGGCTATTTTTTTGAACTAAATACTCTGTACGTAGGACGATGGCGGAGTACTGTTTTCTTTTTAGTAAACTACTTCGGTCAATGTAAATATGTTTTGATTCTTAAGGATCATTAGTTATCTATAAAGTTTATTTCATTCCAATCCATTTTATTTTTCATCGTATGTTTTTTGTCCACACTCATTCGTAACTCCGTTGAGTTACAAATGAGTGTAGACAAAAAACTTAAGCACATTCATAACGAAACCTCACAAACATAATTATGTACATTACCTCTTTCAATAAATTGGAGAATAAAGTTCTAGACTTCTGGAGTAACAGTTCCCTTCTTTCACGTTTTCTTAAAAATATTTTGAACTCATGCTACAACAAAGAAAAAAAACGATTTAATTTAGTTTGAACTATAGGCAACCGAATTATTTTTGTAAGTAGGAACCAACTAATATATGTTCCCATATGATCAATAACAATATGCAATAACTGGAAAATATTCTGACGACATCCTTTATTACCGCTATCACAAAGTATAATGTTCGTGCTAGTGGCTAGATAATAACAGCCGCACAGATCGATCTTCAAGGTTAAGCAACGCTTGCCTAGGTTGGTCTTTGGATGGGTGACCATCTTAACATAACGAGTTTCCTCCGTGCCTCGGAAAGCACGTTAAACCGTTGGTTCTGGCTGTCATTTGGAGATCTTTGGCAGTCGTTACGGATAGTCAGAAGCCAGTAAATCTGACTCCATTGTTGCCATGAAGTACCGTGTTACCCCAGTTAATGGGTTGTGGAGGTCTGGTAGGCAGCCGCTCCTCGTAAAATACTGGTATTCAGCTAAATCCGGCTTGACAGGAAGCCAACCCCAATATAGTTGGGAAAAGGCTAGGCAGATGATGACAAAGTATAATGTTGAATTCGAGTATAATTAATAATATTATATTTGAATACCTTTATTATATCAGCACTTCATCACCAAAGATGATGTCTTTTTATTTAATAAACTAGCTGTGCCCGCGACTTCGTTCGCGTGGATGTCGGAACTTAACAATGTATTTTTTATTGCGAAGCGCTGTTGGAGGATACCGATACAAATATAATTTATTTATTCTAGTCGTTTTTTATAAACAACATTAGCTGTGGAACTATTAGAGCGTACACAAAAAGATTATTGGGGTTGTTTACCCGTGAAAGAGCTACGTATGCGTACGACCATGGGAAAAGCATTATTAGCAATATTTAGGTCTGCCCCCGTAACAGATAATGTCTGGCCCTGACTTTATTAATCGTCATGGTATAACAGACACTAACTGGGAATTGCACTCGTTTGAAAGAGAAAGGAAAGTTGTTAGGAATTATAGTATTCTTGGAATAATAATTATATCACCGGGGCCGCAACCAGTTAATATTTACGAACTCTTCAGACAGGCAGCAATTCCATCGGCTCTCGTTCCACGGGGTACTATCTGGAAAGTCTGCCGAAAATCACCGCAGAACAGCACCGTTATGTCTCCCATCGGCCCGTCATTTTGCCTTACATCCTGTAAAGTTCTATTCACTGCTTCTATAGCTTTGCGGTTTGCCATTGTGCACTCAACCCAAATAATTAACATACAATCGCGTAAAACCCTTGCTTTATCGCTATGTCGCGATATGTTGCAAACCGGGCTTTCCGTACGGTCTAAGTCGATAGGAATTTTAAATGTATTGTGTGCCGTTTTTCCTCCAGGCAATAATGTGGCTGCTATCCCTGAAGAGGCGCAATTTTATTTGGGTTCCTTATTCGAACCAAAATAACTTTGAATAAGAAAGTATTACCTGTTCCGCCTGGTGCGTCTAAAAACAGGATTTCACCCGTGACGTTATCTACACTGCAGCATACCCTATCAAACGATCGCTCTCGGTCAGCTGATAAACGCGCTTCACGGTCCTCGCTGCTTCCTTGGGAGCGCAAAGTCGCGGTAACAATTCTTTGTGAATTTAACCGCAACTCCCTTTCGGTGAAAGTCTCAAACTCGCGTGAGAGGCGTAACGCTCTCGGTCGGCCGATAAACTCGCTTCGCGTTCCTCCAAAACTCTTCTGTGATAGAGAAACTGCCGTAAGAGAACGCTGTAAGTCGTGACTCACGTTGGGTAGGCGTTTCTGACGCAAGAGTTCTGACTTGCCTAGCTCAAACTGCTGATACCCTCGTCACGATCTTCTTTTGGTTACCCTTTACTCAGCTACACTGCGAAAGGCTTGTTTTTTTCTAGAAGGCATTTAAAAAAAATCTGATTCATACTAATAAAATATTGAACCAAATAATTCACAGCAGCACAAACTTTCAAAATGAGAATAAAGTTAAAGACCAGCAAAATATCAAAAAATCTAATTTAAGTAAACATACCTATCTTGCTTGACTCAAATTGTAAGATACAATTTACTTCGCACTTCAATACTTGAACCGAATGTAAAACTCTTTTTATCGAACGATTTAACGATGTTATCCAGTCAAGACCTTTTCAAAGACAGAACTGTTAAGACACCTAATAACCTGAGCCCGTGAACGCCAGATCTATTTTATAAAAGCTGAAAGTTTGTCAGTGCATGGTCCCAACACAGACCTAACAACGATGGCCAATTATGAAGTTTGGGTTGCAGTGGCTTTGGTAGGTACGCGGTAACAAAATTGTGTAAAATACCGATCTAATTACGTCGAATTATAAAGATTTATGTTTTTGTATTACCTTCAGAATATTATTATTGAAAATCACGTTATTCATTGCCAGACACACACATTACATAGTGGAAACCCCTTGCCAGACACCTGTTCATGAAATTATATGATTGTTAACTTTTGTATCGATAGATGGCGTTGTTAGCTAAGCGTGTTATCTTAGGCGCGCCACACACTGTACCGCATCCTGTCTCGTAGTGAAGGATGGCAGATTTTACCGTTGTATGCAAGTATCTCAATTTGTATAGAAATCACCCTAATCCTAGTACAGGTCACTGCCGATGCGGTCTGCGCGGGAAGGCGTTCCGCGCGCAGTTTCTGCCCATCTGTGCGGGAGCGCGGGACGTGCAGCTCGGTAAAACACACTGGCTCCGTAGTCCCGCGCGTGATTTGATATTGTAAAGACGTTCATAATTAGGGATATATCCAAAATCTTCTATGGATGAAACTAAAATGACAATAATATAATTGCTACATCTTGAAATTTAATAATTTCATCCATTCTCCACGACGATCGACAGCACAATGAACATATGAATTTATTTAGCGCGAGGCCGTCGTAATCTGTTTCACCGCGCGGGGGAGCAGATTACACCGCTAAGTTAGGTAGATCTACGCCTCCGTCGCCGCGCGCGTTAGCGCACCACGGCGGAACGTGGTGCAGTGTGTGGAGCGCCTTAACATCGTAATTCGGAATTTAGTGTCAACTAACAACGCCATCTACCTATCGGTATAGAAGTTAACAATTATATAATTTTATGAATTATATGCTCACAAAATTTTGCCTTTATGAGTGTGCTATGGGATCAAGAATTAAATTAGTATTAAATTGATAATTGAATTGGTTTAAAATCAGATTTGATTTACTAATCAGCGTTGATTATATTATACATACTGCACGCAGTCGATCACTTAGTTTGATAGATGGCGCTATTTTAATATTTTACTTCGAAAAGACTATTATAATTTTTTTATTTTGTATTGGAGTGATGTAGGCAAAATAAAGAGAACTGTTCAAGTTGACGATTCGTGTATTAATGATATAAATTAGTGTGTGCAGTTACAAATATAAGGTTAGGCGAGCTGCACACTACACCTCCCCTTTTCAGAAAAAAAAAATGATATTATTACATAATGCATTTTTTTGTTTACTAATTTAAAATTTTCAAGAACATAATCTTATTATACGTTATACAATATAAAGATTAATTCTAATAAGAAAATAACATTATTTTAATCTACAAACAGTTTTGTATTATTTTTATGAATAACATACTCTTTATTATCTTTTATAATTTTCACATTTGGAGAGTCATCTTCAATGACTTTGTATGGTCCTAAATAAATCTTATCTAACTTATCTCCTACTTGATTTTTAATTAATACTAAATCTCCTTTCTTATATTTTAATGAGTTAACATTCTTGTCAAAATTTATTTTTCTTAATTGTTTACTTAATAACAAATTGTTTCTTGCTTCAGCTTGTGCTCTTTGAAGTCTGTATTTTAGTTCCAAAGGGTAAGAGTCTGAATTATACAATGGATCAACATACGAATTTTTCTCTATGTTTGATGGTAAATTACATTTTTTACCAAATACTAATTCAAATGGAGTGTATTTTGTCTCAGAGTGAACTGTAGTGTTAAATGAAAAACACCAGAATGGAAGCCAACTGCTCCAATCTGTTTTATTATTATCGCACTGAATCCTAAGATAAGCTCCTAGAACCTTATGTGTATTTTCTAAACCTCCAAGAGTCTCATGATGATAAGCTGTTGAATGCAGTTTATTTATATGCAGCAAATTACAAATTTCAATAAATACTGATGACATAAACTCTGTTCCCTGATCTGTTATTATCTCTCTAGGGATACCATATCTCAGAATAAAATTATTTACAAATGAGCGGGCTACTGAAACTGTATCTTTTTTCTCTAAGGGATAAGCTTCAACATATTTAGTTAGATCACACTGTAATGTCAGAATATACTTATAATTAAAATTATCTACATCTAATGGACCCATTAAATCTAAACTAACTCTCTCAAAAGCAGTAGATGCCGTGGATGTGATAACCATTGGCTCCTTTGTATGTCTATTAGAATGCTTTTGGATCTGACAACTTTTACACTTTTTTACATATTCAGATACGTCATTGGTCATTCCTGGCCAATAATAATACTTCCTAATATTATTTAACATTCTGTTCACCCCCGCGTGACCACTCGTGGGTAACAGGTGAAAGTCATTTAAGATCACAGTTTTTGTGATCGAGAAATCACATATATTGCTGATTTTTCAGGCACATATTTGCAATTACCATTATCACTAGTGAAATGTTTTAATTTTTCTATCTGATTTATAGTATTTTTACTACTAAATAAAATCAATTCAACGCTATCAGTTGGTCGTTTGAGGATTTCCACTACCTTAGGTTGATCAGGCCTTGGGGTAGAGGATACCTCGGTAGTCATGTCGTTGTTGTCACAGTCACTACGTAACCTACGAGCCTGTGCTCTTGTCATGACCGATACAACATGCTGTTGCATATTCTTTAAATCGTTGGTCGTAACAGGTATCCGGCTCAATGCATCTGCAGCTGCGTTGTGCCGTCCTGGGACATAGCTGATTTCAAAATCATACTCTTCAAGATAGAGCCTAAACTTAGTTAAGCGGCTTGAAGGATCGGTCATATTAAATAAATAAATCAATGGCTTATGGTCAGTCTTTATATAGAACTTTTTCCCATATAAATAAGGTCTAAAATGTCGTACTGCCCAAACAATAGCTAGTAATTCTAACTCAATCACAGGGTATCGCGTCTCAGCAGGTTTCAAGTTACGGCTAGCATACGCGACCACCTTGCCATTGCTATTAGACAGCACGGCGCCTAAACCAAGTTTTGATGCATCAGTTTGTAGCGTAAATGTATTTTTGTCGCTAAAATCTGGATAGTCAAGGACAGTCGGACTAACTAGTATTTCTTTTAACTTATAAAATGCTCGCTCGCATTCGTCACTCCATACGAACGCTACGTTTTTCTTACATAACGCATTCAAGGGATAGGCTATTTCAGCAAATTTTGGAATAAATCGCCTGTAGTAGTTAGCGAATGCAACAAATCTCTTGACTTCGTCTACATTCTGTGGGACTGGGTATTTTTGCAGGCATGTGACCTTTGATGGATCGGGAAATATACCTTCTGAAGTAATTTTGTGTCCTAAATAAACTATTTCCTTACGCAAAAATTCACACTTTAATGGATTTAATTTCAAATTGACCTTTCTTAAACATTCCAAGATTTTTATGAGATTCTTATTGTGCGTTTCCAGGCAATTACCTACGACAATACAATCGTCTTGATATAAGAAACATGATTTATAATTTAACCCTGACATTGCTATGGTCATAAGTCGTGCAAAAGCACTTGGCGATGTCTTTAATCCCATTGGACAACGTTTCATTTGATACTGCTTGTCCGTTGTGAATGCAGTATATTTCCTAGACTTTTCTTCTAACGACAGCTGATAATAACCTTGACTGAGATCTAATTTTGAAAAATAGATATTATTTGATAGCGAATCAAGAATCTCAGTGATATTAGGTAAAGGAAACTTATCATCCTGTATCCTATTATTGAGTTGGCGGTAGTCCACTACAAGTCTCCATTTTCTTTCTCCTGACCTATCTGTCTTTTTTGGTACTAATAGAATAGGACTTGACCACTCTGAAATAGTCTCTTCTATAATATCGTTTTTAATCATCTCATCTATCTGTTTTTGTACTTCGCCTTTTAATGCTTTTGGCAATCTGTAAGGCTTGACGTATGCTGGACATGCATTTTCTTTTAGATTAATTGAATGTTCTACTAAATTAGTTGTTGTGAGCGTATCTCCTGGCAAATGAAAAACATCAGCATACTTGGCACATACGTTCTCAATACTTCTTTGCTCCTCTTTATTCAAATATGTATGCAGTTGCAAAGTAGTGAGCAAAGTTCTAACTCTATCTACTGATATACTATCGTCATCAAAGTTACAAACATAATAATTATCTAGACAACTAATACTTAATTCTGAAGTTTTTATACTAACTGAACTATCTGTTGTATTTAATATCCTAACAGGTATAAGCCCATTATGTGGCTTCGACACGACACCCGCTGTATACACACCCTTATAAATTTCCTTTGACAAAATAACGCAATCACTGTTGTGTGACGTCGGGATGTGTTTGATTACTTCGCAACGCGGTGGAATAGTAAACGTATTTTTGTTAACACTAACTCTAACAGACTCGTCTTGGGTTTCTAGACTCAATGTACCATCTTTGTAGTCTAATACCGCGTTATATCGCTCGAAAAAATCCTGGCCGAGTATACCTTCTGCGGCGCAAGATAAATGTTCAAAAATGTAGAATTTCTGTTGAAAAATCACATTATTAATTATAATATCTAAATAAATATAACCCATAGACTCTAAATTGCCACTAATTCCTTTTATAACTATTTTATCCTGTTTTACTAAACTCATTAAATTCCTATGTCGCGACAACCATTCATACTTAAGTACACATAAGCTAGCTCCACTATCAATTAATAAATTAAGGTTAACATTATCAATTTTAAGTTGACAATTAATTACACAAAAATTACTATAACTAAAAATAGAATGAGTTTGTTGTTTAGGTACGAAAAAATTCTAACTCTTCATGGTTATTTTCGTAATTGTTGCGCAAGTTGTCTTGGACATTGGACTCTTGCGTGTTGTGCTGTACACGCTGACAACGCACCGGACGTCCGCGGAAATGCTGACGCTGGCGCTGATCGCCTGAGTGTTTACCTCGATTTACGCTATGTGAGGTTCTTTGACCTGTGCTATTTTCATAATTTTTATAATTACGATTATAACTATTTTTATTTTTATGGAAATGGCTATCTCCTCGGCCTCGAGGACCTCTGTAGTTTCCTCTTTTAACGTTTTGGTTAGCTCTAAATTGCATAACCTGCTCTTGTGGCTGGAACGACATGGATTGCTCGTCCACTGCAGCTGTAATAGCTTCGGACAAAGACGCAAACTGACGCGAGGCAATTATTGTACTTAACCGTTTGTCTGTCAAACCATCACTAAACCGTTTTATTGCAGTCTTCTCATTGAGAGGACGCAAGACCTCATAGGCCTCACGCTTTTCGTTAGCCTGCGCTATCGTCAGATTTACAAACAACTCTTCAATCTCAGTACCAAATTTCTCTATACTCCTACGACCTTGAGTAGTTCTAAATAATTGTGTCTGTAATGCTACAGCCGATTTTTTCGGTAATAAATAAGAGCGAATATATTTTATCAAACTATCAATGTCAGCATAAGTAGCTTTAAGACGCAGTTTTGCACTAGGTGAGAGACGAGTTTTCAATACAAATTCTATTAAGGATCCAGCGGAGATCGCTCGCTACTTCGAGTTGAGATGAAAATAAAATACGTTCGCGGTATATTGCTATCTTTGTTTGGCAAAAACAAATGCGAAATTGCATATGTGTGTGTACGTGTGAGTCGGACAATCTTCACAGCATAATATAGAACAGTTTTGAACTTGACAAAATAATTCCATCAAAAACACAGCTTGTAAAAAAACTCAAGTCTCGCAACACTACTCTTCTACCGTAAAAATATGTGAGATCCATGTTATTCCAAGTCAAAATATCTTGTATGTTTTAAATAAATGAATTTAGCTTTGTAATCGCATGAAAACACAATGTATCTCAAAAGTAATTAAGTAAATCGTTTAGTGCGATTACCAAGTCAAATCTTAAAAATGTAACTTTGTAATCCTATACATTTATATGGGATTACTAAGTTATATATGCAGTTGGTGTATCTAGAAAACTAGGTCAAAATTGCAAAATATTTTAGTTTTCCCTTGGTTTGTACACTAAACACTAATTGTAATCAAAATTTGAAACTTCTGTCTCTATTGCTGCTAAAAGTGCCTTAGACTTTTTATGTTCGTTCAGTCAGTGAGTGACAAAATTTAGAAAATTTAATGAAATTTGAAATATATAGTCTTTTTATGAAGCCTGCTTGATCTAGTTTCGTCCACAACGGATTTATAAGAGGTTGAAAATGGCTCGAAATGTTTCGAGATAAGGATGGCACTTTTTTGCGCGACTTGGTGGGTGTGACACTACCGTGCCCTCAGATTACCTATGCTCCATTGAAGTAATAGGGTCGTCACTTTTAATGTTATCCTAAAAATAAATTTAATGCAAAAAAAGACAGTGTTCTGTAGTGATCAATCTATCGAATTGAAATCATATTTTTATTTTACGTGGGCCTACATGGACACTTATGAAACGTCAGAATCTAGTGCGTAGTTCCAATTCGTCGTTTCCTATGGAGAAGAACCGGCAAGAAACTTCATGGTTACTCTTTTCAAAAAAATATTGGGTTTACAATATTTCCATACTAGCTGTGTCCGCGACTTCGTTGCGTGTATGAAAAAACTTATCAATAAGTTTTTAGTATAGTATCTACACTTATACAGGAAAAGTTTTAACCACTGCGTAAATTTTTTTTGGTGGCTCAGTGTAAGTAATAAAACACAGATCGATCTTCAAAGTTAAGCAACGCTTGCCAAGGTTGGTCTTTGGATGGGTTACCATCTTAACATAACGAGTTTCCTCCGTGCCTCGGAAAGCATAGGCTGACTACCAGACCTCCACAACCCAATAACTGGGGTAACAGGGTACTTCATGGCAAGACTGGAGTCAGATTTACTGGCTTCTGACTATCCGTAACGACTGTTAATGACAGCCGGGACCTACGGCTTAGCGTGCTTTCCGAGGCACGGAGGAAACTTGTTATGTTAAGATGGTCACCCATCCACAGACCAACCTATTGGCAAGGGTTGCTTAACCTTGAAGTCGACTTGTGTTCTATTACTTACACTGAGCCACCAAAAAAAATTTACGCAGTGGTTAAAAACTTTTCTTGTATGTATATCAATAAATAAGTAAAATCCCTAAAAACTAATATCTATACGAATTACTAATCTTACCTAAGAGTACTAAAAATACCCTACACACTATCAAATATACTACCTATACTTGAAATTAAAATCTACACGGTCTGCGCCCTATAAAAGTAAACCTAAGTACCTAACTAATATCGGTAACGGTCTCGTAACACCCCCTCTGCCATAATTTTTTTGATATTTTCAATATACAGAATTCTTACTTCTACAAATGTATTATAAGTATATATTACAATATTATATTAACAGACAGATTATTATTAAGATTGTACCCAAAAGTATAATAAAAATATTTTTTATCAAAAAACTGTCGAAATACTAGTAATCAAAATCGTAGTCTACGGTGTTCCCACATTCACACCATAAGAGAAAATGTAAATATAAGAAAAAAAATCAAACCTATCAACATGAGATGTTAACAAAAATAAATCACGACTTAATGAATTTAAGGTGATTAAGATCAAAATAATATAAGAAACAAACGCTCGCAAACCGCTTGTACAATATGACCAATACGCTAGTGTGAAAGCCTGTAGGAGGGGAACCGATTTTCTTAGTGGCGTAACTACAAATTTTCAGTTTTCAGACTTTTCCCATAATTATTTGCTATAAGACCTTTTTTACCCTATAAATTTTGATTACCTAGAGAGTATCAAACGTACGTTTTTTGCGATATAAACGGCTGTATCTTTTATTTTCGATAACTTATATATTTGATTTGTGCACAGCTTCAAGGGATCGCGGGCCTATTCTCGAACTCGATAACTCCACGCGTTTCCGATATAAAGGGTCTTGACAAACAGACCGACGGACAACAAAGTGATCCTATAAAGGTTTCGTTTTTCCCCTTTGCGGTACGGAATCCTTAAAACGAAACGATAATTGTTGAAAAGTTTTATAGGAAATGAAATTCGATCAAATATGAACCTATGATAGATAAGTAGGTAACCCTGTAGGAGCGACACACACGCAAGGACCTTGTGTACCCTGGAATGATTACGAAGTAATATCACACAATCTGAAGTGTACTTAAAATTCATTGACATTAAGTTCATATTTTAAATTGACAAGCAAAAATGGAAAAAATGTACCCAGAAAGACGGAGCATACAAAGAGGTAGCGTGTCCCTTTCTTACTCGTCTATGGACACCGTGGTAGAAAGAGACAACATACCCTTTTGTGGGTACGTTTTTGAGGTTGACGTAATCAATCCAGATAGTATAAACAATTCTTGGACACACTGACTGGAGATGTCATCACCCACACACTGACATTTGCTTGCTGCGATAGCAATAAAAACTATTGAAAATTTGGGAGAAATTTGGATGTATTCCGTAATACCAAAAATGATGAATGAAAAATTAATGATTTTCCAATTTCTTTTCAATTCTTTATAACTTGATAATAATATCTGTGTTCCTGCGGGGAGATATCTTGAAATATTGATGTTTATAATATAGAAAAAACTATATAAAAACATGACATTTTCGCTGTGAAAATGTGCAAAATTAAATTCGCTTAAATTTCGTTTGGGGTAAGTTTTTCAACAAAAAGACGACGTAGGAACCTAGATAATTATTGTCTGAATCCGAATAACATCATATTATGGTGTAAATATGCTTAAACTGCAAATGATTTTGGTATTACGTTTGTATGGAAAATCGACACTTCGCGCCAGCCTTAACTGGCTTTTGCTGGCATCATTTATGAGTGAACTATAGAGCAAAATACCATCAACTAGCTGATTTGTCACCTGCTCCTGGCCATTCATTACTGGCAAGAGGGAAATTGCAGTTTTAATATCAAATGAGTCAGACATTTTGGTAGCTAAATTAGAATGTTCTATTAAATCTTTTGAACTAGTTTGACTACTGCTATCTTTCATGGAAAATAATCCCTTTATTTTTTGAAAATTAATCTGTATCTCTTCAATCAATGTTTGAAAAACCTCACAAGATTTTTTATCCAATTTGCGATCTTGAACTTCTTTGTTCAACTGAGTCAAAATACAATCCAATTTACTATATTCCTTTTCAGCTTCTACTAGTTTCTTAAGTGCTAATTCTTCTGTACGCCTATTTGGACCAAGTTTCACTAGATATTCTTTTAAGTATTTTAAATTAGCGTGTAAATCTTGCAATTGTTGGGACATACCTAATTCCTTAAACTTGACATAAAATTATACTGCATGACCTAATTATAAATACATAATTATAAAATATCGTTTAAAAATCGATATTATTGTGCAAAAACTTACATTGCATTACGCACATATTTACTGTCAACGTATATGTAGGTCATGACGCCTCACGTAGAATGGGTGAATGAACTCCTCAGTACTGGACTCGAACTGACTCCCAGCTGCTCCACCTCTCATCATAAGGCTTGAGCATTCTCCCGGCACCCGGCAGCACATCCTTTTCTGTCTTCTTATAATAATTGTCTTCCTCTTCTGCGCGGTTTTTTCCTGACTTCTATGACTTGCTGATCTTCTTCACTTTCTTCTTATTGTTTTTCTTCATAAACTTCTTATATCTTCATAATGGTTTTTCTTCTCAATCTTCTAATATCTTCGTAATTCTTTTTCTTCATAATTTATTCAGCTATTTTTGATTCGTGCGCATGTTGCAAAATTTTAACTGCTGGCTAAGGGTCGCCATGTATTGGAGTGATGTAGGCAAAATAAAGAGAACTGTTCAAGTTGACGATTCGTGTATTAATGATATAAATTAGTGTGTGCAGTTACAAATATAAGGTTAGGCGAGCTGCACACTACAATTTTATTATAAGGTATGAGCTGATTACGATGAAGCAAAAAACTTAATATTACTACAATTCGCACAATTTATTGTTATGTATAAAAGTTACGTGAAGTAATGAGACCAAGTACACATAACCCTAATTTTATTACTTGAAAACTTTAAATTCAAATATCTTTTGTTAAACTGAACCGATTGCAATGAAACAAAAACTAAATGTTACTGTAAGTTACGCTCAATCCTTGGGTCTAAAAATTATCTACATTGCTTTCGTAGATTCAACGTGATGCCCGAACAAATAAACAGACAAACAGACAAACAGACAAAAATTCTAAAAATGCTGGAAATGGATTCTGTTGGTTGTTCTTTAACACCCTAGCTATTTTTTTTTAATTTCTTTTTCATGTACAAAAACCATTTTTCTACAGATTTATTATATGTATAGATTAAACTTCAGCCAGGCTGTTTTTGCAAACTTGGTCAGAGATCGCTTTAAAAACAGAGGTTTAAAAGAAGAAAGGGGAGGCCTTTGCCCCGCAGACGGACACAATATAGGCTATGAAAAAAGAAATATTCACTGAAGCTTGACTGCGATCCCACCTGATGGTAAACAATGATGCAATAACTGATGGTGAGGCACCTTAGTTAGTTTATGAGGAGCCTATTCACTCTGGCCTTGAAGACATCCAAATTATAATCGAACGGGACGACTGCAGCAGCCAAGTCTTTAAGTACTTACTGACTGCAATTGTACTATTTAAAAATTTACCTCATTTTTAAGTCTTTCTTCGGCCCAGTTTCCAACAAGAACTGAATTGTTGTATGTCATAGTATCTAATATTTCAAAAAACAATTTGATTCTATCCGTAAATTAATTTCAATATTCTTATGAGAACTTCAGAAACGTACGTCACGTCGTCGGTCTAGATTTTTTTTTAAATATTATATGGCTTCCATGTAATAAAATAGTTAAACTATGGAATTAGTAGGTATACATACTCATTACACCTACAATATGTAGTTCAACGAGAATTTAGGTTAGTTAATACACATAGGCTGCAGGATTGTTTGAAAGAGTTACCGTGGTTCTGAAACGCAAGCGGCAATTGAAAATACGGGTGGGTTTTAGTCAGTAAATTTCTGACACGTTTTATCACTCCAGGCGGAATGATAGAAGTAGTTAATTTGATGATATAAAAACCAAACCTTCGATCAACCATCGACGCCACGCGACAAAGCATGTTCTTTTTAAGGTAATACTGATAAAACATAGAACTATGTTTATTCGATTTTTCTTTACTTCGCGAAACCACTAGCCTCTTCAAACTTCATCATGCTTTACGCTTTGCGTCTCGGTATAAGTGGATGCTATGTCCCGTAAGTCATATTTTTTTTTGGTAATAATATAGTTTTTGGTGAAGGTCTTGTAAATAATTATTGAAATAATCAAAAATAGTAGATCAGAAAATAAAAAAAACGGGTATGTCTAGGTGAATACGACAATTCCGATTCCACAACGGTGTTTTTTTGAGCAAATTGCAATAAGGCAATCTTGAAAATAAAATGACGTCAGCAACGTCACAACTTTTCATCCCGTACTTCGGTACTAAGGAATCAATTGAGCGTTTTATATCCCTAAATTGTCTTATTTCCCAACATATCATCATCAACCAAAGACCAAATAATTTCAACCGAAAGACGTCCACTGCTGGACATAGGCTTCCTCTAATCGTCTTCACAATGACTAGTCATGTGCATCTCGCACCCATCGGGTTCCCGCGACCCTCACCAAGTCATCGGTCAACCTTATAAGAGACCTTCCAACGTTGCGTCTTTTGGCACGTGGTCGCCACTCTAGACCCTTTCGTCCTCATCAAACATCTTTTCTGCGAGCACTGCCCACTTAAGTTTGGTGACTAATACATTATACACAAAAACCTTTGAGAACAACCAGAAACCATTTAAACTTTTGTTTCCATTTAAAGTTTCCAGAAATGATTTAAACTTTTGAATAAAAAAGAAAAACCACGATTACGTTGAAACTAGGCATTAATAAAGGGATATCGTCGTCGAGCAAAATTAGCATATCAAAAGCCGCATAGCCCGGTCTGAACAAAGCGAAAGAGAGCGGGAAAATGGTGACGCAACTCTGTGACGTCAAAAGCTGTGGCTTCAAGAAGTTCTTTAAAGAATGGAATACAAGTCGTTTACTCAGAGACTGCGGACACAGAACGCCACAGGATTTAAATCTCTTAACACAATTAGATTCAAGCGATTCACTGTTTAGCTGAGATTCATTGTTTTTATGTCACTGTAAGTTTCAGCTCAAGATTTAACCGGAACAATTTCAATTCGTCTGTTGCAATGTTTCACTTTTTCTTCTCATGTTTTTCTGCTATATGAACAAAACAGGTAATTCTTTTGCTTTCAGTTATTGTTTTATAAATCTAGACTACTTTTATACCGATATTCATAAAATGGTTATACTTACCGTATAGATTTCCTGGAGTTTTCCTTTTAAAATTACTTTAAATAAACAAATGCAGTAATTAACCAACCACTGTTAATTGCAAATTGCAATTAGCCTTTCTTTTGCATTTTATGTTTGTGTGTGGTTTATGAGATACAGTTCGCTGACAGATAAACAGATGGACGGACCTGGGACGTTTAGTAATAGCGATAGGCGACTCCAATATGTTTTAAAAATCAAAATCATTAAATTAAACCATTGACTTGACGTTTAAAAAAATATTCGAGATGTTTTTGATGGTTCGACTCAATGGAATCCATTACTAATTTTTGATTATTCGAATCGATCACTCTCCCTCGAAACTCTTAACCATCAAACCATCGAGGAATAACTCGTGCATAAACGTACCATGCGCCAGTCAAATTAACATACAGAGTCGGACACGAGTCAAAATCGAAACAATCGAGAACCACCGATATGTTCGAACAATCGAAACCAAAAAAAAACTCGCTATCGCGCATCGCGCGCATCTTTCCTTAGACACTTGTTGGGAACGAAACCCCAAAAAAGTAATTATGTGTAATTAATACTTAGATATGTCTTCTTATAAATGAAAGAGAAGACATTTGTGACACAAAGAGAACTTCCATCCAAAATGTGTTGGTTCGAAAAACAAAGTCCCATACTTTACATCAGATAATCCGTGTAATGTTCTTTCGGAACTAAATTTGCAAATTGTCAACACGATCGGGTTTCTTTTCAGGATCAGATAAAAACAAAATCGTTTATCCAAAACTTTTTAAAATTCATGGAGTTCTTAAACGGATCTTTTAAAACAAACAGCTTTAACCCAAAAGAGACATAATATTCATATTTAGTTATAAAATTCATCCCTGCGTAAGTCGTATAAGTTCATATGTGTACCGAATAAAAACAAAACCTACTTTCGAGGTTTACTGTGACAGATGAACAGACAAATAGAAGCACGAATGATCCTAAAAGCAGGTTTTCGTTCGTACGTATGGAACCGTCAAAAGAATAGAAAAATCATTCACTGTAATATTATTTTATTAGAGTCACTAGCGCTGCTTCAGAGATGGACCACACTCACGATGCAGCAAACAACAAACTGTCTTACATAATGGGCTTTATCTATATAAAATTAAACCATAATATCCAATGGCGATACTATTTGCCAGCGACCTTGCGCGATCGGGCCGTAGCTAGCACCCGCGTCCCGCGACCGCGCATGCACCCCTCTTCGTACGCTCGTTTCGTCAGTTTCGTAGGGTAACCATCCGTTTCAAATAGAAAGGAATTTACTGACGGATTTTTTATAGCTACCTACCTAACATTCTTTTATAATCTACTTATTTTCTTAGTTACATATTTTTACAAGTAAATAATATCTCATAATAATAAGTTAAAACCTAAAAATATATACATAATTATATTTTATTATTTACCTCTAAAATACGGAGTAGTTTAAAACAAAAATTGTGTGTTTCAAGTGCAATTACTTAAAAGAAGTAAAATTAGTAGGTACGTAAGGATCGTAATGCTGGAACTTGACTTGACGAAAATATTCGCAGTGTTAAAATAGAATAGAATAAACTTTATTGTACTTACACCAAAATAAGTAGTAGCAGTGTTATCGGGATAAAGTTCATTTTATATACCACTTATAGCTTTACAAAGCATGCCTCGTTAAAACCCCATGGGATGTCATATTCCCAACTTCCATACTCCAGACTGCTACTAAGAATCATTATCATCATAATAATTATTCATCATTATTTCACCCAACAGACGTCCATTGTTGGACCACAAAACCGTAGTTGCCCAGCAGGGTCGAAGTTTACTGAGGTTATGTTAAAATGAACCCCTGAGCCCTGGATCGAAGGCAAAGAAGGAATAAGAGTTTTGTTTTTCAAGTGATTAATCATCAGAATGACTTCCCCACTCTTGGGCGGAGCGGGAGGGCGTGTCGGACTCTTATCGACTAAAACGCACCCCGTTCCTTTGTTGCCTTTGATCTGGGGGACACGGGCTCACCTTTCGGAATTACCGTATTCCCCAGACGCTTTTGGCCCTACGTGCCCCTACAGTTTGATGACATCTCCTTGAGGCGCGCGTGGAACAAAACGCGGCGTTGACGACAAGGCTCGGTCCAGGTTATTACCAGACTGCCGGATGGCGAGCTGCATTACATTGCTTAATTACAAGCTTCCTCATGTATGTAGTTATAATGACAACAAAAAAAAAGTTTTTGAGATATAACGATTTCAAAAGTTGAAAGAATTGTAATTCTTATCACTAATTTGATATATAATGTATATGATAAAACCTACCGTTTTGCTGAAAATTGCAAAAACTGGAATAACCAAAAACTACTCTGTAACAACCAATAACAGCTCACAACGCAGAAACCACCAACACTATGCAACAACAACACCAAGTCAATAAAAAGCAATAAAAAATTAATAATAACCAACAACAAACAACAACAACATCCAACAGTAACTCAATATTAACCAACTACAACTAAACAACAGTCACCTACTACCCAACACTAACCAGCCAACACAATCCAGTCAACTACACAACAGCCAACAACAACTCACTAACAACAACAACTCATTTAATTAATCGGGAATGCCCCTGACACTAAAAGCGTCCGGGTTTCACTCGGACACTTTTTGAAACCCCGCCCGGACGCTCCCCGGACGCCCTCTAAACTAGGACAAATCCGGGGAAACCCGGACGGATGGCAGCCCTATCTTCACATATCTTTGGAGTGCATTCTTTCTGTTTGTGTCTTTTATCACTTTACGCGACTTTTTTCGCCTGCGTTGTTTATTGCCCATTATAATTTATAACTGAAAAGCAACCAATTCTCAAAAAGAGATGATTTGGTGCGCGTAGTTGTCGCTGAAGAAATTGACACAGGTCCGTCGTCGACAAGCGCCAGCGCGCGACTGAACGGACCTGTCTGAGCCGCCGCGACCGCTTTTAATTCTTATTAAAACATAGTAATTAAGAAAATCATTTTATCAATTCAAACTCTGCGAATTTGTTTGTAACTAATTAGTTTCTTTATTATAGTACAAAAATGAAACGTAACAAATCAGTAATATAGTCATAATATTGAAAAAACGTTTTAAAAAGGGGTAACTTTGCGATTTTTTTCTATCGAGTGAAGTTCATCAGGTCTTGCAAATGAATGCGATTTTAACTAGATAAGATCCTTAACTAAAACATATATTTTTTTTTAAATTTAAAACACAGTAGTTTTTGTCTCAGATTGTTTTAAAAAACTAAAATTTGGGCCCACCTCGTCTTAATAATCTGAAGTGGCGCCTTATGTGGCACATCTGTCTTCACGTGATTATAATAATGTGGTGTTATTAATAACAAAGAAGTTTGAACGCTATCAGTGAGGAATAAGGTCGTCATTGATTTGTTGAATGTTTTATTAATTACGAGAACACAGAGTTTTCTATCAGACCTTAATTAAATAACATAGTAATTAAAGTAAATTACTTACGTATTATATAAAAGAGATATTGCTTTTCATATTCCAGATACAAAATTATCTTCATTTCCACGAAACTAGAACTTTATCTAAGTTCTAGTTAAACCAGTAAAACTCTAAATATATAAAAAGAAAAACTGACTGCCAGACATATAAATGCACAGCTGAAACTACGAGGCCTAGGAGTGTGAAATTTTGCACAGTTTTCTTTCGTGAGATAGCAAGCAGTAAGAGAGAATTGTCCAAAATTAAGCCCCTAAAGGGAGAGACGGGAATCGAATGTTTTTATGGTAAACCTATTTTCACACAGGTGAAGCTAGCAGTTAGTAAGCCTAATTGCCCCACTGCTGGGCTAAGGCCACCCTCTCCCTTTGCGACACTTGACTGTCCTCAAATAAAAGTACAAGTACCGGAGTACTTGTACTTTACTTGTACTTTTACTTGTGGTGTGTTGGAGGACAGTCACTGGCCCGCAATAGCTGAGAACAAAAGCTAATAATTTCATAAAATGTCTTATCTGAAATACCATGTCTGTAGTACGTCCACAGCAGCGTACCTCGATTGGGTGTAGGATGCATGCAGCTGAAGTTACAATTCTCTACAGATATTAATATGCAGCAGCAATCTCGGTTAATATCAGATTAATTTAGCTCTTGACGCGGTTGTGCAACGGACAATTAGCAATTTAATCGAGGAGCTATTTAATACGAGAGAATTTCATTTTCATAAAAAAATAGCGTGGGTTTATTTAAAATGCCTAGTTTTTAGCGGACATCGGTGTCATAAAAACGTGGCATACTCCTCATCATCTGCCTAGCCTTTTCCCAACTATAATGGGGTCGGCTTCCAGTCAAGCCGGATTTAGCTGAATACCAGTATTTTACGAGGAGCGGCTGCCTACCAGACCTCTACAACCCATTAACTGGGGTAACACAGTACTTCATAGCAAGACTGGAGTCAGATTTACTGGCTTCTGACTATCCGTAACGACTGCCAAAGATCTATAAATGACAGCCGGGACCCACGGCTTAACGTGCTTTCCGAGGCACGGAGGAAACTCGTTATGTTAAGATGGTCACCCATCCACAGACCAACCTAGGCAAGCGTTGCTTAACCTTGAAGATCGACCTGTGCGGCTGTTATTATCTAGCCACGAGCTCCTCAAAAACGTGGCATACTCCTATATCATTTATAACATCCAAATCATTTACGCATCACTAAACGTTATGAAATTTTTTTTTAATGCGAAAGATCTAATTAAGGCAAATCTATCTATAATGCTCCAATCTGAACTCTACCTCGACAAATTTTATACGATTACAACCATGGGTTACAATTTGTTATCGATATTTATGACAGTGACCGAGGATGTTTTCGGTTATCAGGGTTTATAATATGAACCAAATAACGGTAAGAAGTCTAAATTTTATTATACACAAAAACGGTGACAGTGATATCTACCAGACAACATTTGGATCGTAAGATCTTAAAATAAAATAAGAAGTAGTCTGCGGTGTGCTTATAGTAAAAAGAAAAAAATAGCTTCTACCAGCGGCTTCGCCCTCGTGATAGGTATCTCCATAAAAACTTTGGGGGTGAATATCTTCTTTTATATTATACAGATACATAAAAGCGTGAATTGAATCTTGGAGTGCCTAATGAAGATTTCTGAGCAAAGCTGCCAATAAAAAAGATTTACGAGGCTTCTTGAGACGACCTGAGTAGTCAGCAGGATGCCCTGTCGTCTTGTGAATCGGAACTTCATCTGAAGAACTTTGGATATAAAGTTTTATAAGCAGTTTACGCGCTCTTTACTTGGGCTAAACTTTAACGTAACGTTTCTATTTACGTTTTAACATATCACATACCCGCAAAACGAGACACAATAGTAAAACAATAACAGCGCGGTCTCATAGGACCGGTCGGGGATTCATGAATTAAGGCCCTCACTCACAGCGACTTTTTGTCGCGATACTGTTGCGATACTGTCGCGCTTCTGTCGTGAAGCAAACGTGATCCAGTTATGAGACAACACGATCAGGCATTTGCATCAATATCGCGATGCTGTAACGCATCTGTAGCGCGTGTTAAATGCCACTGAAACACATTTCGCAAACACACAACAGAATCGTTACAAAAATTCGCCGTGGGCGAGGGCTCTTAGGTACCCAGCCATATAAAACGCATAAAATAATATATCAGCGTATATTTTTTAAAGAAAGCAGGCTCTATGGCTTTTCCTCGGAACGTAGTTTTTTCCTTTTGTGCGTCATATAAAATCCAGCGCAGAAATCCTACCATCGGATGCTTATTGTTGTACATCCCGTTGGGTGACGTCATCCGCCACATGCACTAGCTCGAGTTATAATGAGTCCAAGTGAGTAGCATTCAAACTTTCAGTGTCTTTTTTATACAGACCTTTTTTGAAAGTTCATATTATAAAAGTAAAAAGTAAGATTGACAACTACTTCTTATCTTAACTTATCACACAGAGGTTAGATCACGGAGTTAGTATAAAGGGAGGAGGAGTTAGATTAAGTACCGCAAGTAGCATTCATAAATTACTTCATTTTAGACTCTTTGTCCAGTACCATTACTTTAGTACAAAATCAATACTTGCTTTGTTATAAATCGCTCAGTAATCGTTCAACAAGTAAGATGTAATAAAAGACATATTTTGAGATGGACAGATTTCAACAGAAGCTTGTTTTCGATCAATCAATCTAAAATACGACAATAGGCTACTTTTTTTAGACTGCGACAACCAGAAAAAAAATTAACGAAAATGTTTATGTATAAAAAATGGTATATTGTATCCAGTCTAACCGATGACTTTTTTTTTAAACTTGATGCCTCGTGCTTGATCAATGTCTCACTCAATTAAAAGCGGGATATTCAGATAACACTGTTTAAAATAAGCACTTCTTCACACTACAAATGTAGGGTTGATAAAGCAGTTTCAAAAAGCAGTGTAAGTATCTACTACTTAATGAAAATATTCATTTACCGGTGAACATAAAACCTAACAACACGGCAGCATTTGGTTAATTTAGGATTTAATTAAAACCAGACAAAAAACAAAGTAACCTTGAGAGTACAAAGACAAGGGTTCCGTAGGGTTCCGTAGCCAAATGGCAAAAAGGGAACCCTTATAGTTTAGCCATGTCTGTCCGTCCGTCCGTCCTCGCTTAATCTCTGTGACCGTTAGCACTAGAAAGCTGAAATTTGGTACCAATGTGTATATCAATCACGCCAATAAAAATTGGAAAAAATGTTTTATTAGAGTAGCCCCCCTACATGTAAAGTAAAACGGGTTTTTTTTTTTTAATTTCAACCCTAACGTGTGATATATTGTTAGATAGGTATTCAAAAATAAATATGGGTTTACTGAAATCATTTCTTGATAATATCAATAGTTTCGGAAATATTCGCTCCAAAAGTAAAAAACAATGTGTCCCTCTAACTTTTGAACCATAAGTTTAGAAAATATGAAAAAAAATCTAAGACAAGAGCGTGTCGGGCCAGTGCCACGCTCAGTGTAGGGTTCCGTAGTTTCCCATCCGTTACAATAAATGTCCCCAACTTTTCAAAAACTGTTCGTCCCATCAAGTTCAAAATAATTTTCCTAGAAAACCTTTATAAAGCTCTACTTTCCAGATTTTTTCATATTTTCTAAACTTATGGCTCAAAAGTTAGCGGGGGGGGACACATTGTTTTTTACTTTTGGAGCGATTATTTCCGAAATTATTGATATTATCGAAAAATGATTTTAGTAAACCCCTATTCATTTTTGAATACCTATCCAACAATATATAACACGTTAGGGTTGAAATTAAAAAAAAAACGCTTTTTACTTTATCTAGGGGGGCTACCCTATTAAAACATTTTTTTCAAATTTTTATTTTTGCACTTTGTCGGCGTGATTGACATACATATTGGTACCAAATTTCAGCTTTCTAGAGCTAACGGTCACAGAGATTAAACTGAAACTATAAGGGTTTTTGCCAATTGGCTACGGAATCCTAAAAATCTGGAAATTAGAGCTTTATAAAGATTTTGTAGGAAAATTATTTTAAACTTGCTGGGACGCACAGTTTTTGAAAAGTTGGGTAAACTTATTGTGACGGACGGGAAACTACGGAACCCTGCACTGAGCGTGGCCCGACACACTCTTGGCCGGTTTTTCTATACTAGCTCTGGTACCCTGTTCAACTCCCTTAAACGTTAAATTTCCAAATATCCCTTTTTAGTGCTTGCCTTCGTCATAAAAGTAAATTTTGTGCAAGATTTCACGCTCCTGGTCTCAGTAGTTTCAGTCAGTTTCTCCTTTTAAATTATGTAGATAGAGTAGTTTATGCAGCGTGTTATCTATACTAATATTATAAAGAGGAAAACTTTGTTTGTTTGATTGTAATGAATAGGCTCAAAAACTACTGGACCGATTTTAAAAATAATTTCACCATTGGAAAGCTACATTATCCTCGAGTAACATAGGCTAAATTTTATTCTGGAAAAAAATAGGGTTCCGTAAGATATTTAGGTTTAGGTGTAAAAAATCAACCAGAAAAGTTACTTATTTTGCGTACGCTGCCCAAACTATAAAAGATAGAAGCATAAAATGTTCTAATTAATTGTAGATCTTATAAATATCTACAAAAAAGTCTGCAAAGCACTATACCTATCTATGTCGAGTGAGGCACAACAACCATTTTTTTAATGTGGTTTTAACATGGTGGGTTTTTTTACAGCTCTGCAAACTGTACCCGTTTAAAATTGCACCACAGGTTGCGTTTCACCATCAATAAAGTGAAGTCTGCTGAGTAAAAGTGCACGCACTCAAGAGTTAATTTAATTCATAAATTGCAAAGTAAACTCTCGGTAAAGTACCCACTGAAAAAAAACACCGTATGATTTATTAAGACGTCAGTCAAATATCACCCCAAGTAAATCTGCCTAAATACGAGTAAACGGATAAATTAAATAACTAAAAACGTCGGGAATCGCTTTGTGACAAATGACACCTAAGAAATGTCTAAACGACAATAGAAGGCTTAAGGATGTCTTTCTCACGGTATTGTTATAGCAGGTTTATTCCATTGGCAGGGCAAGAGGAGGTCTTGCCCCATACATTGACCCAAACTAGGGCAGTAGGATTCAGATTCTGACGCCAAAACAGTATGGCGGTGCTCCGCCTAGCGGAGTAGACTTCGACCGTAACGTCTGCTGTGTTTTCTGGGCATTCCGCAGAATGGTGACACCTGGACTTTTCTTCCCGCCGAATCCAAAATATCTACCTCTCGAAACACTCATGTTCGGTTAGTACTTGCATAATGCAGAAAGTGAGAACGCCTCTGTAGTTACTCTTTAAAGAGAGAACATACCGAAGTACCTAATAACTGAGGCGTGCAAAAGTTAGTGGCCCTGATACGTAAATGGCAACTGAAGGAACATGGTGGAATTTAGTCCGCAAAAGACCACTTGCTCCACCTAGAGCTGGATAACTACCTCGAATAAAAAAGAGGCAAATACTAAACATTCTATTGACTTCAGGATCAGCTTTGCGCTGACCATACATATATTTTGACAACTAAAAACTACTTCATGCATTTTTTTCAGCCTACATAAGTAAGTGCTATTTACTCTTACTTAGTGGTGTTTTTTTTTGGGAAGGAGAATCATCAGAATGATTTCTCACGCCCTTGGGCGGAGCGGGAAGGCATGTCAGACTCTTACTGACTAAACCCCACCCCGTTCCCCATCGTTCCTTCGATCTGGGGGACACGGTGAGAACCCTTCGGATTTTCCGTGTTCCCCAGAGGCTTTGGCCCTACCGGGCCCCTTCAGTTTGCTGACATCTCCTTGAGGCGCGCGTGGAACAGAACACGCCGTTGACGACTAGGCTTGGTCCAGGTTATTACCAGACTGCCGGACGGCGTGCTGCTCGCCGTCCGCGAGCCCGCGCCTACGGTGGTCGGAAATCGGAATCGGGATCTCGGCGGCGGCGCTCGCAGTCGGCAGCCTCCTTTGCTAGCATTACTGCTTCGCAGAAGGAGGCTACCGCCCACCAACCCTCCTCGCTCTGGACCATGGTCTGCACCAGAGCCCGGAGCGAGAGGTCGCCGCCGCCGATAGATTCTACAAGGACACGGCGGCGCTCCGCCCAAGCAGGGCCCATCTCTACCGTGTGCTCCACCGTGTCCTCTGGGCGGTCCACACAGTGGCGACACCCGGGCGTTCTTTCCTCCTTGATCTGATGCTGGGACCTCACGAACTTACCGTGTCTACTTAGTGGTGCTTGGAATTCATTCAAGGTTAATATGATTTTTTTGGTCAGCAAATAATTTTAAAATCGTACATTTTTGTTAAAACGTAATGTAGACTAGAGACATATGTACATAAACAAACGCTTTTATCCATGGAGAAGGTAAATATTCAGATCAACTGCTGCAACCCTCACTTATTATTTCTGCTTCGTTGATGTTCGTAAGCCAATCGGCGTCTTCATCTTCATGGTGACCCATTATGTGGATCACCATTATGTGAAATGATGACCCTTTATGTGGATCGCCCTGAGAACACGGTGGAGCATACGGTAAGGATGTGCACCGTTTGAACGAGGCACCGCCGTGTTTTTGTGGGGGTCATCGGTTGCAGCGACCTCTTGCGCCGGGCCCTGGTCCAGAGCAGGTTGGAGTGGCAGGCGGTTGCCTCCTTCTGAGAAGCAGTAATCCAGCCAAGGTGGCGGCCGCATGGATTAGGAAATGGCCCTCACGCCCCAGCGTTAAAGAAATAAGATCCCGACCTCGATTTCCAGCCACCGAAAAAGTAGGCTTGCGGACGGCGAGCAATGGGGCGCCATCCGACCGTTCGTTAACCAAATATCTACACCGAGACCGAATCGACGGCGGGTAGTGTTCCAAGCGTGCCTCATGGAGATGTCAGCAAAACCATAGAGACCCAGCAGGGTCTTCAAGCCTACTGGGGTCATGGGTTCGCTTCTGAAAGGCATGCAGGCAGGCAAGGAGTGGGTTTTGGTCTGTAAATGTCTGTCACGCCCTGATGCGTCAGCTAAGAGCGGGAGAAATCATTAGATTATTTCCCAACTAAAAAAAGCAATGAAGTTAAACTGTTTTATGTGAAAGTAAAATGAATGAATTGGATACTTTCGGAATTATTTGCAAGTAAAGAATTATTGGTTACTTTTGTGCAGTTTAACTAACTTAACGCGGACGAAGTCGCGGGCAACAGCTAGTAATAATTAAAGTACTTATTTAGGCGTACATTTGTGCAAAACGTAGCATTGCAATTGAACGTACAAAGTTTAAAAAGTGACAAACAGAAAAAAAAAATCTGCAATGCTATTTAAATCTCTGTGCATTGTGTATGCAGTCATAGTAAGCTCTTCATTCACAGCACTTAAACCACTATCTGTGACGTCACAGAATTGCGTCATCGTTTTTCCGCACTCTTTCGCTTTGTCCCGAGACTGGACGTTTGACATGCTAATCTAGCTCGACGCTGTAAGACGCTTTCTCTGTTAAGACGTTGTAGTCGTCAGTAGGTACGCAAAATACAAAATCTTGTTGGAAGTTGGATTTATAATATTTTTTTAGCTGATTTAGCTTCTATTCCATCAATATTTGAAATAATATCATCTCAAAAATATTTTGAATGCCCATAACAAAACATTATAGTCCGTCTAATCAAAGCGCGACCTGAGAAAAAGAGGTTGAATCCAAAAAATTGGTATGTGGTATTACTAACTAGTAGGAGAATCATGTCTTGACACTTCAGAATTTTTTATATTTCCTACAATTGCGGATGTATAATGTTGCTAATTAAATTTAAAAAAACTCCAGGTCGCGATTTCATTAGACGCACTCTATTAAACTTACAAAAATTCTTAATCAAAAAGGTTTTAATAAAACAGATCCAACATCCTGGCCCATATACGACGAAAAAATTTGAATAGCCATTTGATAAGAGAAAAAAAATAAATTAAAAGTAAAACTTAATGGCATCTTTGTATTTTTAGAATAAGTGGTCAGTATGATTATTGTCAATCTAAAGAGGTTTTAGTGAACTTGATAATTCTTCATGTCTTTTTGAATTTCGTTTTTTTTTATTCGAATGTCATTTTTAAAATTTAAACCAATTAACTATGAAATCAGTTTATAGCGGGATTTTTTCAAGTGATGTTTAATTTTGATTTAAAGCAAAATGGTGCTCAGTGGATATTGTGATGTAAAATAAGTGTAGTTTTGCAATTTAACTGGACAAAACCTATTCCGATTTTGATAGAAATGAGCTTAAAGTTTTATTGTAGGATGTTTTTCCGTTTCATGTAAAGGAATACCTACGAGTAAGTTAACCATTCTTTTTTTTAGTTTAACTGTAGCACAATTATAATTGTTTCTCGACCTTAGTATGATAAACAACAGTTACTGTTACTACACTTAGTGTAAATGTGGTACCTTCTATGTTTTTTTTAGTAACCTTGTTTTGTTTTAGTAAGTACTATATAGGCATTCGTCCAAGACTCCAACTGTTAGTCTTAACAAAACGAAAAGTATCATAAAATTAAACTCATTTAAAACTCCCAATTACAGTAACTTTTGTCCCGAACCCTACTAACATCTACTACTAATTAGGAGCGAGACGAAAACGTCTTTTTCATCCAAGTTGATTTATGTGACAGACAAACTTAAGAACAGAGATAAAACTGTTTTTCAGTTGCCATTTATCAGGAAAAGATTAAAGAGCTTTTAAAACATTTTGATTAAATGAAAGTTGATTAATCTCAGTATCTGTAAATAGAATTTTTATGATTGGTAAATAGAGTTGCATTTAAAAGCTAATAAAGAAAACAATGTAATTTTTTTGGATGATTCGAAGGGTAACTGATTGGTATGTTAATTAAAACGGACTTTAAAATAGATTTATTTATTGGTTACGTTAGTACAAAATAAAAGTTTACTAATTTGAAATGTTTACTAGAATACGCTTTATTAAGGGCCTGTTTCACCACCTATGATTAAGTTTCGAGTATCTTACTTGACAGATAATTTCATACAAATTCTGTCAAATTTTTGAATTTATTCAGTGAGTAGTGCTTACTCGGACATTGTGAAACAGGCCCTAAATCAAATAAAGTGTATTCGTGTCATATCATGCTGTGAAAGCTTGACGCTGATGTTGACCAAACTTATAATGACGAACACGCGTCTATAAAGGTACTCGTCCGTGTACAGTAAACGTAAGCGTAGCGTCCGTGTACCGTGTACAGTAAGTACTTACAGTAAGCCATAGTGTTTGTATCTGTAACATATTATAATTGCCATGAACGACTTACACACACATATACTTATAAGTATTTTATTTATTAGTAAACTAGCTTTTACCCGCGGCTTCGCTCCCGTCAAATGACTACCCTTCATATCCTACGCTACCCTACCCTACCTTCCCTACCCTACACTACCCTACACTACCCTACACTACCCTACACTACCCTACACTACCCTACACTACCCAACACTACCCTACACTACCCTACACTACCCTACACTACCCTACACTACCCTACACTACCCTACACTACCCTACACTACCCTACACTACCCTACACTACCCTACACTACCCTACACTACCCTACACTACCCTACACTACCCTACACTACCCTACACTACCCTACACTACCTTACACTACCCTACACTACCCTACCTACCCTACCTACCCTACCTACCCTACCTACCCTACTTTACCTAACTTTTTTTTTTTAATTTTTCTCTCCGTAAGAACCATCATTGAAGGAACATTTTAAAAAAAGAATCAGCCAATTCGGTCAAACCGTTTTCATGTGATGTCGTGACAACGGAAAACGGGTTTCATTTATATATATATAGATTACGTCGTTATGGTTTTTTTTTCTTCAATGTGTACATTTTAATTGGGTTATTATGGTTTTATTAAATGCATTTTTAGTTTGTAAGTTCCATTGTACAGCACCTGGGACATGCTTTACAGAGCATTAGCATACATTGTAAATTAATAAATATCTGGTAAAATGAACCAGTAGTTCACAAGCTGCAGTATTCAAGTGCTGTGATAGCTCAATATCGTGATGCTCAAGTGCAGCGACCTAAATGAGTTAAAGTGGTAAGCTGGCCGCTTTTCACGTTGTTTTAATGCCTATAAACTTATTATTTAGGCATTTCTGAGTAGCGGTTTATTATTATTTATGGTTTGTAAGAAAGCGACTGAAGGTTATCGACATAGCCCGAAGAATCACTAAACTTAGTGGTAGTGGTAAGGGCACAATTCTCGAAAAACAGATGGTCGATGGGTACTTAAGGTTCTTGAGTGGTGACTGCAAACCAGAAGACGCATTAAAAGGCCTCCCATAAGGTAGACCGATGATCTGGTTAGGATCGTAGGAATTCGATAGATACGAGACATTTAAGATCGATCATTGTAGCGACGCTTAACAGCGGCCTTTGAACATAGGCCTCCCCGGTCTATGTTCAACAGTAGACATTTTTCGGCTGAAATGACGACGATTTTTTTAAAATGTGGGATTTATCATCAGAATGACTTCTCCTGCTCTTGGGCGGAGCGGGAGAATGTGTCCGACTTTTACTGTGTTGATGATTTGTTATTTATGGTTTGTACGAAACCACCAATTAATCACATGGCAAATGGTAACTTTAGTCAAGGATTGATAAATTAATATTCCCTGCATCTCATAATATATTGCAGCTATCAATTCAACCACAACTATCCCAAATAATGACCGTCTAAAGTCTCCCTTAATCTGTTCTGTGAGACACTATTCCATAATTAATTATATTTAGTTTACAATGACCAAATTCAGCTTTGCTTACGACTTGATCTAAATATTGATATTATAATTTATCTCTTGGAAAATCTCTACTTGTGTATTTCCTTGTGTTGTTATATTGTTAAAGTTGATTGTTTTTAACTATACAAGGCGTCGTATTTAATACAGTTTCTTTTTGATAAGGTCTATAATTTGCTTCAAAATTAATAGTAGGTGTATCAGTTACGCGGGTGTCTCCACTGTGCGGACCACCTGAGGGATTGTGTGGAGTATATGGTGGAAGTACCTATACACGCTTACAGTCCGTCTTTTACCAGCATTAGAGAAATTGATGACTAGAACTTTTGTAAAGATTTGTCTTACTTAGTCACAGTTCATAAACTAAAAGTATATCTACCTACTACGTAAGTAAACTGTGAAACTGTACAAGGATAAAAAAATAATACCTAAAAACAAAGGTGCTTTTATAACCAGTCTAGCAGAAACGCGGTTAAGTGCGGAAAATGCCCAAAAGTCTTCGTATATCATACAAACTAATTGTATAAAAATTTATTGTAATTTCCGAAACATTTATTTTTTCTGATGCCTTTGGTAAAATAGCAGTCTCACATTTCGCTGAGTTGATTGAGAGGTCATTGAAAAAATAAATACGAGATACAGCTAAAGAACAAATATGAGAAACGATTTATAAAATGAAAACTGTTCACGACGATCGAGTATCATCGTCATAGCCGTAAATAAAGAAAATTACATGAAAAAAGATTTTTTTCTGTAACATAGTCAGCCTTTTAATATTCCACTGCTGGAACAGAGGACTCCTATCTAGGAGAGTAAATGGGCCGTAAACCGGGATAATGCGGTTAGTGTCACATACCTATCTTCAAATATTTTTAGTTTTGGGAATAGTAGTGTCGATATAAATTACACAAAGCAGGCTGGCTGAGTTTGAACTCAGGACCCGTAAGTCGAGGCAATTACCACAAGGCCACCACTTCCTCTTACCAGTCAGAGCTGATGGCAGCCAGGGTTGGGAATCGTTGGAATGGGGTACCTACTGTGGCCCTTGTAAAGGGTAACAGAAGGAGGACAGAAGAGTTATTTGATGATTTCCAACGTTTAAAAAAAGGTTTGTCTCCAACCCCAAAATATTCAGAAATACCAACGTTAAGTGTATTAAGAGTATGTTACTAACTGCTGCCAATCTTCACCTGCATGAAAGTAGAAAATAATTTTAAATAGCCTATGTTACTCAATGAAGATGTAGCTTTCTAATGATGGAAAATTTTATGAAATCGGTCAAGTTGTTTTTGAATTAAATCAAACAAAAAATCAAATATTTTCTCTTTATACTATTAGTTTAGCCCTTCCATTAGTGCAGACTTGTTAGCCGCTGATAAACAAAATCAAGAGCTTATTAAAGAAGACAAGACAAGCTACTACTTTGTGGAATCTATACAAATCCGTAATGAGTTGGAAGATAACGAAGTTTTTATGGTTTTGCTGAAATGAAAACCTTGTTGAAGAAAATATTTACCCAAATGAAGAGCGAAGATAATAGGAACCATTTGAAGGAGGCCTTTGACGCTGTAAGGAGAGCTTGGACCAGTGTGAAACATTATCATGGTTTTTTTTTAGATTTTCTGATAAATATAATAATTTTTCTTTTGTTTTAACTAAAAACAAAAAAAAAATATGAATTCGGATATTTCTGAAACAAGATGAAATGTTACTTTTGATTTTTCTCTCTAATCGAATATAAAATTATTAATTGTGGTACACAGGTAGAAAGACCGGCCTTTTGGTGTACAATAATTAAAAAGGCTGCGGTAAAATTGTCTTACTAAAAAGAGACTTGCCTCTCCAAAACGATGTGTTTTTTTACGATTTTTTTTCTGACATATTCGTACTTTTGCCTTCCAGTTCTGGTGAAATCTGTTACTGGTTTGTCCCATCATCTCTTTCGTGGCCTGCTACATCCCGTTTTACTAGCTCAGGTATGTAACCATTCGCTAACTTTCGTCCATAATTTGTCGTATTTTGAACTGCAATCTGATCAAAACTACAATGTGTTATCTTCTTTTTTTTTTAATTGTTACAAACTAGAGCTTGACTGCGATCCCACCTGAATCTCTCAAAAATATATACTAGAAAACAGTTTTACTTACCTCCTAAAGATACTTTCAACATTAATAAGGAAGGTGTGGTTTACAAAAGCCTCCGAAAATAAGGAAAACCGTTTAGTACTCGTACAATTTTTACTTAGAATTTCCATAATCTCAGCAATTAACCGTGTTGACAAGTACGGGGAAGACCTTTGTAAACAAAGTGTTTGATGGCCCATTTTCATAAAATTAATTGCTCTGAAAACACTCAAAGGTTATGTACAAGCTATTAAGTTTATCAGATGTTTTCACGGAAAATACAATTTGTTTCGGTCTTTGAATTATATTTTTATTTTAAGCACTGTTTTTTCGTTTCTCACGTTATATCCGTGTGCCGTGAGGTGTACTCGAGGCTCGAGTGAATAGGCTATTAACAAACAAATGCGTGATACTGAATATTAACGATTGTATAGTGATACCAAGTGATACAATCGTTGATATTCATTAAATACAGTTAGGATTGCAGTCAAGCAATCGTTAATAACGTTAAAAAAAATGGGTTGGCTTCTGAAAGGAAAACCCGGGGCCCTGGATCGAAGGCTAAGAAAAAACAAAGGAGTGGGTTTTAGTCAGTAAAAGTCTGACACGCCCTCCCACTCCGCCCAAGAGCGGGAGAAGTTTTTCTGATAATTTCAAACCTAAAAAAAATCGTTTTAAACCCCCATACCAGCCCATTTATACCAAAACCATTTGGTAATAATGGGTTATAGAAAACCTATCCCATTCAAGACTTGGTGCTGAAGATTCACTTCCCTAAAAATACCCATGGCAATGGCTAGGAAGAGATTAGACAAAAAAAGACGTATAGTCAATTCCTATGAAAATAAAAACATAGAATCTCGTGACCTACCTCCATAACAAATCGATTGAGCCGGTTGAGCATGAAGAAGTAACAAACATATTATACACTCACAAAATTGCTCCTTTATAAGATTAGTGTGATTTAATCAGATCAATCTTTCAAGTTCGAGACGGGTAAAACTCAATAAAATATCTGCCTCGAAGCCGTGCCTTAAATTAATCACTTCAGTGATTCAGTTTAAACATAATTAACTTTATTTCATCAAAACCGCGTTTTCAAAGTAACCGCTAAAATGATTAATTAGAATTATATGGAAGTTTATAATTTACCTAC
The DNA here is from genome assembly GCA_030763345.1 of Mythimna separata. Taxonomy (NCBI): domain Eukaryota; kingdom Metazoa; phylum Arthropoda; class Insecta; order Lepidoptera; family Noctuidae; genus Mythimna; species Mythimna separata. The sequence goes on along the minus strand of JAKKIA010000036.1, from coordinate 1,332,795 downwards.
ATTGATCAAGGTTTGAAGCGGAAAATCGTGTAGTGACTTCTCTCTAATGTACCTACATACACACACAGCTTTGATTTTGGTGGGTGGGTTTTAGTCAGTAAAAGTCTGACTCGCCCTAATTTCCCACCTAAAAAACATTTTTTTACGCTTCCTAACATTTCCATTCAATGATAAACATAAATGTATTATATTTTCAGCTATGCGACCGGTACAGAGTCCCTAACGTCTGTACATAAACGCCTTGCTACATACTCGTATATCTCTTTTTTATGAACACGTAAAGTATCCTCTCTTCGTAAGACCGGACAAACTTGATACATGTCATATACCTACGAGACAGTTTATCACACGCAGCCGTTTACAACCACTGAAGATTATTTACGAGCCACTATTATTGAATAAGAGGCAGAGAATCGGTGTGATGGTTCACGAGACCTTTTTGTTTGGTCTAAATTGACAGAGAAATATTAGCTTTGGCAGGTGTTTCCGTACTTTGGTCTTGTCTATGTAAGTTGAAATTGAAATCCGGCAAAGCGAAGAACATGGCAAAAAGATCACGTTTGTTGGGAGCTCCTTTAAATATTTATTTTATTCTGTTTTTTATTTGTTGTTAAAGCGGCAACAAAAATACATCATCTGTGATTTTTTTAATATACTAATATACTAACTATCACGGTTCATGCTAGACGGACAGACAGACGAACAGCTAGCGGAGTTTTAGTAATAGAGTCCCTTTCTACCTCTTGTTTACGGAACCCTAACAAAAAGTAGGTACCCTGTTTTGGAATTTAAGTATATTTATTTATTATTTATTTAAACTTTATGTACAGTGGTGGTACATAGGCGGACTTAATGCATCAGGGCATTCTCTACCAGTCAACTTTAGGGTTAAAAAGAAAACACTGTGGTAGGTCTGCACAATAAATAAATAAGTGATTATTAAAATAGAGGTTTTTACGATAAAATTTGATATTCACTTTATAGGCGTTATTCAAAACCCAGTCATTAGCCATTTTTTTAGTCATTCATTTAATAAATCGAGTCTGAACAGGGTTTATCGATGCGGATTTAATTAAGGCAATTTTCACGGGTCGATGGACGAAAAACGAGCGCAATCTATATAACTGAAGATTTCAGTGCGATCGACCTTGAGTATACACAAGGGATGCCTGGTAGCGTTCGTATCTGTTGATAATCTAAAAACACAGTCATTCAGCCCATTAAATTGCACACAGTTCATCATCATCATTTTAGCGAAAAGGTATCATTTCAGTAAAATTGCCACAACGACTGGGCGGTTGGCACGACATTGGTCAAGTCGGTAATTCGTCAAGTACGACTTTCGTCCAATTTGAAATTGGTCAAAGCTACAACCCTCACCACGTAATCTATCTACAGTTATCAACCAAAATTATGGAAGGGCAAATATCTAGGACAGTGTATGTTCCTCATTTGTCCATTGTGTGTGTGTATCTTACACGGCACTCAAAATTATTAAGTATCAGTTTTCTTCTACGCGTTTCGAAGTATCCCTTTATATTATATTAAAGCAACATGGGTGACCGATACATTATTATGTAAGTAAGAATTATAGTCATAAGTCACAGAATCACAATTTATTTCTCTGGGAAAAGTAACAGAGAAGTTTAATTTCGATTGTAACTTACAATATCAATATCCCTTGCTATAAATACTTGTAAATTATTGACTTTTTGCGCTCATTTCGAAGAATATTGTTTGCCACTTTTCGTTAATTTTAATTTTAACATCGCCAGAATGTCAATTAATTTATGTTAAAATTTATATAAATGCAGTGTGATGGTATTTTGTAATTTAATTTACAACTGTAACGAGGCATCATGACACTTCGTTAATGAACATCAAATACAAAATTGCCTTTCCTTCATTTTCAGTTGAAAATAAAACTCGAATAGCCTGCTTTAATTTCCTTTTCATATAAACCAACGTTTCTACAATTCAATAACTGAAATCAATACATCTATACATATAATAAAATCGTAGGAAAGTCAAAACTGTACATTGAATATTTTTTTAAAAGAATACTTGGGGCGTGATCTACAATCGATAACGAAGCCAAAAATATAGTTTTTAGAATTCATGTCTGTTTGTCTGTTTATCTGTATGTCCGGGCTAAACTCAAAAAGTACTGCATGGATTTACTTCAAATTTTCCATGAATATTTCTGAGAGGTCGGGACAACGAATAAGCTACATATTATTACGCTATCACCTACGGGGGAGGAGCTATAAACTTTTTTCTTACGCATTCTGTGATAGTGTCTAACGACGCATATTTAAATGTTGTTTTTGAGTAAGCCATGTTATTATTTAGGTTTACAATATAAAAACTACGCCATATAAGTAACTTGGGCAGAAAAACATAATTTAATGAATGTTAGTAGTATAAAGACAATTTTAAAACAGCGCCATCTATGACATTTCATAAAAATCAAATCAAGTTACACAATAACACTTTTTGGAAATTTATAATTTAATTTTGATCATGTTGGCGAGGTTAGTAGTTAGTTATTCTTAAAATTCATATATGACATTGTGCATTTTCTTCATAAAAGTTGTATCGTACAGTTTGTTTGACAAATACAAGTTCCAACAAAACCCTCAAAATCTTAAGCAGAGTTAAGGAAGCCAATTTAAAAAAAATGCGGTGTTAAGTATTACAAAAAAACCGGGCAAGTGCGAGTCGGACTCGCGCACTGAGGGTTCCGTAGTAACTTACCTATAAAAACAGTTCAATCGAACAATTCGACAGTCTCGAAATGTACGTTTTTTGCAGTATAAACGGACGAACCTTTTTTTCCCGTCACTTTACCAATTGAATTGAAAATTGATTTTTGCACAGCTTCAAGGGACCACGGACCCAATTATATGGTGTTAATTTCAACTCAATACCTCTAACTTACCTATGAATAAAGTTCCATTCTCGAATCGAGCGTTGAAGATTTTTCAAAAAAATAATTCTTGTGACGTAACAACAAATTTTCAGTTTTCAGACTTTTCCCTATATGAGTGCTATAAAACGTTGCTTCATGCCAAATTTCAAGATTCTAGGTCGACTGGAAGTACCCTTTAGGTTTTGATTCCCTTGCGAGTACTTGCGAGTTTCAAAATATGTAGCTTAAATTGCTGTTTCTTTTGATTGCGTTGACACAGAAGTTTGATTTTGTTACAGCTTAAAGGTATTATAGACCTGAGTATTTGGCATGAATTTCAATTTAATACCTCTACGCGTTTATGAGGAAATGGGTAGTAAGTTTAAAATTATTAAAAAAAAATATATTATGTGATGTAACTAAAAATTTATGGTTTTCGTAATTTTTCCTTTATTTATGCTATAAGACGTTGCTTCGTACCAAATTTCAAGATTCTGAGTTCACGGGAAGTACCCTGTAGGTTTTGATTCCCTTGCAAGTGTCGAAAATTTGCGGCATAAACGGCTGTATCTTTTGATTGCGTTGGCTTAGAAGTTTGAATTTTTCACAGCTTCAAGGGACAGTAGACCTGAGTAATTGATATAATTTTCAGCTTCATACCTCCACGCGTTCCTGAGAAAAAGGGTCTTGACAGACGGACGGACAGACAGACGGACAACAAAGTGATCCTATAAGGGTTCCGTTTTTTCCTTTTGAGGTACGGAACCCTAAAAAGTGATGTTCATTGATGATGAAGTGACATTGAAGCTCATTTATCGCAAGAATGTGACAGAATCCAAGAGATTCGGGGAACTTGGTCGGGCGAAGAAGAAGAAGTTTATTCACTGCCAAGTCCACAAATGGAAAGGGGAGCCCAAAGGAATGTGTTGTGCATCGTGTAAGGTACGCTTCTATTAGAGTCTATGTAAGACCCGCCAGATCTGTTTAGAATCTTACTAAATGGCGAGCATCCGAAGTCCAGAAATTTTTTGAAATACATCCGAGCTTATAACAGCGCTCTCGGGATGACCTCGTTTGGTGCATATCAAATCGTTGAAACAGGGTTTATACGGACATTCAAAGTCCAAGGGCAAGTCAAATGGGTTCCCTGCTACCTACAGACATTCCAAAATTTTTGCAAATTGTTTTGTAAGCGATTTTGAAGAACAAGCAAACCTGTGAACAACAAGCAAGTGTTGAAGTAGACACATTCCCAATTTGGACTCTGGTCTGGTCAAAAGATTGCAAAGTATGTTGCATAACGTTAATCCGCAAATTAGCAACTTCAAAGCAGCCCTCGCGTCGGTGCCTGAGAACGAGCACAACCACTTTTAGTTCGTCATCAGCGCAGATAGAAGGCCGATCGCAGCCCATCCGGGGTGGTATAATGCGCCAACGACGAATGAGGTAGCCGATGTCTTAGTGGATCAGGAGTGTGATAAAAGAGAAATCGTTTTACGTACGCATGATGACCGGCTTCAATATCCGCTCATGTTCTGTCGTGGAGAGGATGGCTACCATTTCGATACCACTATAATGTAAACTCCCAGACGGGCTCTCCAAATTATAACAAAAAAACGTCCGCCATGCAGTTACAGCTTTTTGATCCAGCTGTGGGTTAGGTAGGAAACAACGGTTTTTATTTCTACCATTATCGAATGCTCTTTAGTCAGTTTCTGGTTTTTATGTACGCCAAAATTCAGACAGACCATTTGGTATTTATAAGGTTCAACCATAGAAAGCTGATAGCTGAGAACTACGTCCATCTCTGAGATGCCATGCAGAATGATACAAATGTCATTCATGGTCATTCTTTCCTCCACCTTCACAAAAGCTCCGCGGTACATGCTCAAGAAGACCCAAGATGCATTTTGTTATGTGCAAAAGTTTGGTCACCCAGATCTCTTCATTACCATCACTACCAACCCAAAGCGACCTAAAATAACAGCTGAACTCCTTGCAGGCTTTGTGCGACAGGCACGACTTGATTTCTCACGTATTCCACCTGAAGTTGAAGTGCTATTAGAAATGCTAATTTCTAACGCTTGGCTCGGCGGCAATGCATGCATGTGCTCAGGAATTTTCCGATGTCCTTCTAAGTCTTGGCGAAGGCACTCTCCCAGGAGAGAGAGGTGGACAGGTGGTACTGCTAGAGTCTCTCGGTAAAGTGGTATTTATTTATTTATTAAATACTTTATGTACATAGAAGTACAGAAGCGGACTTAATGCCTTAGGCATTTTATACCTGTCAACCTTTGGGTGATGCAGAAAAAAATAGTATTCAGCTTAGAAGAACTCATTCGCTGTGTGTACGGGGATGTCATTCGTATACTGCACCAGCAGAATTCTTGGATGTGTGAGCGGGCCATTTTGATGCCCAAAAATGATCAGGCTGCAGCAACTAACGAATGCATTCTCTGGGAAATTAAGGGGAATGAAGTGGTCTACACCTCGATAAACATTGTTGTACCGTGGAATTTCTGAACTCCCTGTCAGCAGTGGACTTCCAGCGCATACCATCTAGCTAAAGGTCGGTGTCCCAATTATGTTTCGAAACCTATCTCCTCCGAAGTTGTGTAACGATACCCGCCTTAAAGTCGTCTCGCTCCACAGACACACAACTGAAGCGGAAATTCTTATGGGTTGTGGCGTCGGCGAGGCAGTGTTTTTACCACGCGTTTCCCTCATACCTTATAACTTCCCGTTCCAGTTCAAGCGCGTACAGTTCCCCGTGAGTGTTTGCTTCACGATGACCATCAAGAAGAGGGCAGCGGGTGTCGACCTCAGGACGAGTTGCTTCTCACACGGGCAACTGTACGTTGTTTGCTCTCGGGTCACCAGTCCTGATTCTCTTTACATCTTGGCACCTGGCATAACTAGCAACGTAGTTTATAGGGCAGTGTTGTAAGGTATGTACCTTTGTATGTATTTTTACACTTTTGTGTCCTGGAATGTACTCCTGCATTATTTTCTCTATTTTCTTATAACTCTCTAAACTTGCCTCGCTTGCAAAAAAAAAACATAATTTTAATGCTATTTTAAAAGTTGTTTAGTTATTATAATGCTATAGCGACACTGGCTTCTTAGGTATTTTGGTGCTCTATGCGTGTCTTCACGCAGACGACGTCGCGGGCAGCAGCTAGTGTCAGAATAAAAACTGATCCATCTCTCCAATTTCACATTTTTTTACTCGAAGCGTTCGGACGGATGACGTGATTCCACAAAAGCATTTTTGTTCAAATTAACGTGTATTGTCTACAATTAACCCGATTGAATGAACTCCATTGTCGAAATTGAAAAATCTGTTGAATTGTTTAGCAGGTTATATTTTTAACCGACTTCAAAAGGGAGGGTTTTTGTGTATGTTCACCGATGTCTCGGTCAGTTGTGGACCGATTTAATTTTTGTTTGTAAGGTTTTACTCCCGAATTGGTCCCATAGTTTTCTTATGATCCGATGATAACTTTCGAAGTTATGGAATGAAACTCCTCATACGAACATAGCAGAAATGTTGTAACAAGAAAAAAATCTTTGTTTATACGTGTAGTTGACTGACCGAAGGAAGAAGGGGTTGGGGGAAAGGAGGGGTAGCCTCTAGCAAAGAGGGCTCCAACTAAAAAGTGTAAATAAAAACTGTTTTACAAAAAAAAAATACTACAGACATCGACGTTAAAAACACTAAAAAGTACAAGTAACTTTAATTTCGGAAGTCGGTTTTAAATAGCGGTTTTAGTCGGTGTTTAATAAACAGTTATTTCGGTAACCACTCTAGAGCTCAAGACTATTACTTTCGATATCGACACACACCTATTACAATCATCATCTGCTTAGCCTTTTCCCAACTATATTGGGGTCGGCTTCCAGTCAAGCCGGATTTAACTGAATACCAGTATTTTACGAGGAGCGGCTGCCTACCAGACCTCCACAACCCATTGATTGGGGTAACACGGTACTTCATGACAAGACTGGAATCAGATTTACTGGCTTCTGACTATCCGTAACGACTGCCAAAGATCTACAAATGACAGCCGGGACGACCGACGACCCCGACCGACGATCGACCTGTGCGGCTGTTATTATCTAGCCATGAGCTCCTCCCTATTACAATCACCATACCATAATTATTATTGCATAGCTGCTAAATAAACTAGACTCTAAGATTTATATTGTGGCGTCTGTAGTACTAATCTGCTGAAAGATTGTGCTTTGCAAGATATAGACGACTGGAGTCAAAATAGACATTCCAGTTTGCATTAATTCCCAACAAGCTGGATATTTGTGCAGGCCTTGAATACGTCATTACGAATGATATGTCAAAAGTCCCTATCGATCCCGTTTGTGCGTTGTTTTTTATTCGAGGTCACAAATTAGCGTTTTTTGCGTATATCTCTGAAACAACGAGAGCTGTCGAAAAATGGTTCAGGCAACGTTTGTAGATCGTAAAATTGCACACACACACACTTTATCTTCTACGGTGCACTGTTCTCGAATTATGGCTATTTTAAACATAGAAAATACGAATATGCACTCATACTAAGGGATGATGGGTTCGATGAATATTTGAAGGACAAACCATCTGTAACGATACATAAGCAGTGTCGTAAAGCATACACCCGGAAGAGCAGCATCGCTGCAGCTAAAAGACAGCGTGAGGCGGAGATACCTACCACATCTGGGATTAGTCCTCCTCGTACTAGCACGAGGTAATGAATCGTCTTTTTGACGAAATACTGTTTGTTCTGTGGCAATGAAGCAGATAAAATGGCTGAAATAAAAAAAGCGCAGCATCTTCGACCAGGACTGTCCTCAGCTTTCAACCCTTGACTTCAAGAAAACCATCATTAAGGAAGCTCAGACTCGTTCTCATGAGCTAGCAAGTAGTGTCATTGCCCGCATTCAGTATGAATATGACTTAGTTGCTGCTGAGGCTTACAGTGATTGTTACACTTAAAATACGACTTTCCTGCGGTCTAAAGTCACGATATCTCGAAAGCGATGCTTTATAGAAGAAAAGTGTCGAAATCTTTTTTGTAGACAATTTTACGATCTATAAACTTTGCCTGAATCATTTTTCGAAAGCTCTCGTTGTTTCAGAGATATACGCAAAAAACGAATTTGTGGCCTTTGACCTCGAATAAAAAACAACGCACAAGCGGGATCGATGGGGACTTTTGACATATCATTCGTAATGACGTATTCAAGGCCTGCACAAAAATCCAGCTTGTTGGGAATTAATGCAAACTTGAATAAAAATTTAGTCTATTTTGACTGGACTAATAGTTTTATTGCGTTTGATAAATACTGTAATCAATCTTATTATTCAATTTTAATTATTAACACACAACAGAGATAGGGATTATGCCGGCTTATTTTTGTCCAGCTACTTTATTATAATCGATCCAGGTTCTGTAAGCGATGAAGTAATTTAAATGGTTTTCACGGTATTCAGAAATGGTAAGTTAATCAGGAATTCTTTTTAAGCAGAAATATGAAGGTGTAGAACATACATTGTAAGTATACGACAAATTACTGACAATCAAGTTAATCAACAACAAAGCTAAAGCCTACGGGGACTTCTGAAAGGTTCGCTAGTAGTCCTGGGCCACAAAGGGCAACTGATGGAACATAGGTATGGTTTTAGAAATTAAAAGGCCGACACACCTTCCCGCTCTACCCTAGAGCACGGGAAGTCATGAGATGAATTTTCATTTTAAGAAAATAAAAGTTAATAATTATCTATTATACCTCGATTATTATTATTATTGAACTGAAATTAATGTACAAGCGGATATTAATTTTATTGCTAACAATTGATGCGCAGCTGTGAACCTGCCACATGTTTCATTGGCTATTCAATTGTCAGTTCAATCGACAGCAGGATTTAAATTTCTTGGAAACAAACAGCGAGTCGAAATAATTAATGCAGTGAATAATCTATATACACCGTGTGCTAGACATTGATGCACAAAACAAATAATATTATAATGGATCTAGTACATGATTCTGGTCCTCCCAGTGGTAGAATTTTTCGCTGGTATATTAAACCATAAAAAAAAAATCATAAAACCATTTATTTCTTTGCAAATATGGGTGTTTGGTACACAGATGTTTTTTAAATGTAATTAGCTTCTCCATATTTTACCGTCTTGTGGGCATGCAAAAAATTATTTCAATCACAAAAAATAATAATATAAAATTGTAATGATAATATAAAAATAAATGTCAATTTATCATAATACAAAAAAAAATGTCTTTTTTTAAATTAGTCAAGTAAAAGTAGTAGAATCTTTATAATAATGTCAAAGAGAATAATAAATAAGTCAATTAGGAAAAAATACAAATGTCGAAATAGTAATATAGGTACATGTCCATCACAATAATAGTTTTTAAGTCATTGTAATAATTTATCATTAAGAAAGTCATCAATTGAGTAATAACATTTCTCTATTAATATTTGGCTTAGTGCCCTTTTAAATTTTATTACAGTCATACTTTTTATTGCATCAGGTACTTTATTATAGATTCGTGGGGCAAGACCAAAGAAACTCTTCTGCATAAGTGCCGTTTTGCATTTTACTTGGGATAGTTTATTAACATATTGAGCCCGTGTCGGATTTTTTCTGACTGCTGACAGTTTTACAAATAATTCTGGATGATTTTTTACAAATAATGCTGTTTCTAAAATGTATAAACATGGGAAAGTTAAAACATTTAGAGACCTAAAATAGGGAAGACAGCTATCTGTTGTTTTAAGCGCACACATTGACCTTATACATCGCTTTTGCATTCTAAATACTAGTTCCCTATCGGTAGACTGCCGCCAAAATATGATACCATACCGCAAGACAGAGGCAACTAGTCCATGGTATGCTGATAAAAGAGCCTGCATGTTGACTTTTTTTGAAAGTTGACGGAGAGCATACGCGGTTTTGCTGAGTTTTTTGCACACAACTTCAATATGAGGTTTCCAAGTAAGTTTACTGTCAATAACTATACCCAAAAACCGTGCCTGGCTTGCTTCCTCAATATTACAACCTTGGTAAGCAATACTAATATTTGGGATTTCACTGCGTTGATGAAATTGCATTATTTTTGTTTTATTGAGGTTTATAATTAAATTATTATTATTTAGCCAATTTATTATGTCATGTAAACAAGTATTTATGTCCTGCTCGTAATTAATATGATTCTCACACTTAATCACAGCTGTACTGTCATCCGCAAAGAGAATCATTTTATTTGATGTTGCAACTGGGAGGTCATTGATGTAAATTAGAAAAAATGGTGGCCCCAGTACGCTACCCTGCGGAACACCATATTTTACGTGTCTTGGCTTTGATATATAAATGGTTTCCATTTTAGTCTTCGGACAGATTCTAGAGACTTCTGTGTATTGAATTCTGTTGCTTAAATATGACTCTATTAACTGAAGAATATTTCCTCTTATTCCGTAGCTATGTAGCTTTTCCAGCAGAATTTTATGATCCACATGATCAAAAGCCTTGGACATATCAGTATAGATAGCACAAACTGGAATTCTCTTATCTACAGATGACATGATGTTTGTTAAGAGGTCAAAGAATGCCATATTAACTGTTATATTTTTTCGGAATCCCTTTTGTTCCTTACAAAATAATTTATACTTCTCGAAATACGAGTAAAGAGAGTTATATATAACTTTTTCAAAAATTTTCGAGAATATTGGGATTTTCGCTATAGGTCTATAGTTTTTTAAGTCCGATTTGTCATCTTTTTTGTGTAAAGGTTTTATGACAACCGTTTTGAGCTTGTTTGGGAACTCGCCATTAGCAATACACAAGTTAATAATATGCGCCAATGGAGGTGCTATTACGTCCCTTGCAAATTTTATGACTTTTGTAGAAATGCCATCGTATCCTACAGTGTTCGTGTTTTTTAGGTTAGAAATTATTTTTATAATGTCATCGGTAGTAACAGGTTGCATGAATAGGGAATTTAATGTCTGATTTTATAAATTAATATTATTTAACTTTATGTCAGCTTTAGTTTTATTTTCAATTTCGTCAATAAAATAATTGTTAAATTCATTCGCAATGTCTATAGGGTGTGTAAACGTCAGATTATCTCTTTTTATGGACATGATTGACTCCTGTGGCAAACATAACTTGGTTTTATTTATTATTTGCCATGTAGCCTTTGATTTGTTTTCAGCGATGTTTATATAATGATTATTTTGAGCTTTTTGTGTTAGCTTAATAATTTTCCTATAAAGTTTTGTGTAGTTTTTAAGATCTTTTTTATTTTGTGAGTTAGAATTTAACACAATAACACATAACATTTAAAATATTACCAATTAAAAAAAAAAAACTACTTAAATAAAATCGTTATTATAATATTCTCAGTGACAAAAAGAATGAATAACTTTGGAGTTTATATTCTTAGTCAAAAAAATGTTATTGGAGTTGATTAGAATAACGATTTTATCAACCTCGATGACTTTTTGATAAAAAAAAACATTTTTATCAATAAAAATGTCATCAAGGTCGATTAGAATAACGATTTTATACAGTTTAACTTAAAATAATTACAGATTAAAGAAAAATAGGTAAAAGCTGACGAAAACTTCTACCACTGAGGAGTTTAGAATCATGAACTCTATCCATTGTATTCATCTGTGCATCGATGTCTGATACACGGTGTTCATACAGGGAAAACTGACTGACTGACATTCTATTCACGATTCAGCCCATTTACTGGGATTAGGATTGTGAATCCTAATCCCAGTCCTTTTATGACGTAAGCGAGCACAAAGAGAGGATTTTCGGACACAGCTGCTGGCAGAAGCTAGTAAAATTATGATTACAGATGCACGTAAATAGTATGTAGCAATAGTTAAATGAGCTAAAATATTTTCAGTTATTTTGTAGGCAAAACATACCTCTGTCTTATTTAAACTAATTGCAAATACTTTTTACTCCTAATTAAAGAATGACTGATAAAATATTTAGGTGTTAGCACTAGTTAGGTTTTACATAAAAATCTTAACATTACTTCGCGGGTGGAAGCCAAAGGGCCCTCGACCCCGGCGACTTTTTGTAATGATACAGTAGCGCTGCTATCGCGCGTTTGCATCGATACAGTCGCAAGCTGCTTGCCCTGGCCCACGTCACATTCTCAGTCGCGATGCAAACGTGAAACAGTCGTGCATCTGTCGCGTTGCAATCGCAAAAATTAAGATTTTGTATATAGATTGTTTTTATTCACGCACCACCCTCTCTCCGTCCTCTCCCCGATGTCGTCTGACACGGTCGAGCGTTTGTAGCGCTACAGTCACGATGCTGTAGCGCGTTTTGTGCATTAACATCCCTTTTGTAGCGCTCAGCAAATGTGACCAACGTTTGCGAAATGCGCGTCAGCAGCGCTACACAATGTTGCTCAAAGGTCTCTGTAGAAATAGAGCATGAAACAGGAAAACAACATTTGCTCTAAAAGTTTTAGTATAATATTGTTGAGTAGAGCATTGCATTTTCGTAGTTTTATTTATAAAAATAGTGACCGGTCCCAAGGCTACCTATCGCTACAGTTGCCAAGTCGTCGAGGGACGAAGTTGACGAGGATACTTTCACATAAATATGTTTCTTATTGTTTGACACTTAGCAATAAAACATATTGTTTTATCAAACATGGTCGTAACAGAATGGACACACTAACCTGTGTAAACAAAACACGTTTCTGAAAAAAAATCAATGCTAGATTTACAACTAGTTTCTGCCAGTGGTTTCGCCGCGTGAAAGTAGGTTTATTTATACCATACAAACTTCGGAACCCCTTTTCATCTTCATTTATTATTTATATTTATTTACATCATTATAAAAATTCTGCTTATTCTCAATTTTCTTTTTTAACGAATTACAGGCAGTTTAACATCTGTTGGGACCGCTAATATTATATAGATTTTATTGTTACTTTGGAATTTCATTTATACGTTAATGTAAAATCCGATAGATGCGAGACGCACAGGACCGGTCAGTATGGCAACACTTGGGGAGGCCTGTATCCAGCAGTGGACGTCTTTTTGCTAACTTGATGATGATGGTGATGTAAATGACTAAATTGGTGTACGTAAAATATTTGAGTTAAAACAGAACCTACATTCGATAATTTACGCTAAAACAAAGTTACCATAGCATAATACGGCTTTAAATTCTCTCAACATTATTGGAACAAAGTTTGATTAAGTAGTATAACGCGGTGTCCTGCGTGAGCGACGAACGCGACGCGACGCGACGCAACACGGCGCGACGTAATGCGACGCGATGCTATACGCGACAAATGTCCTACGAGATTTTGGTCCTTCTCGAATCATGGAGAAGTACAGTACAATTTGCTTGAAAGTTCACATTCAAAGTACAGACTTTTAAAAAAATATTGTAAAAAGCACAGAAAGAAAACAAATATAATATTTTTACAAAGAAACACATTTGGCGAGTTCCATCATTTATATCCAAAATTAAGAAACGATTCTAAAATGTTTATTTTTGATTAATCTAAAGTAGTATGCGTGCCATAGAAAAAGATGAACTGTCAAGGAACTCTTCTTAGGGCGGACTAACTTAGCAGAGAAGTAAGTACCTACATGAAGCATGTTACATGTAGAACATAGGAGTATATCCACACTGAACTTATTCGCGTTAAGTTCACAAATGTCGTTCCTACTTATATTCAGACCTTCATAATATTCAAACCCAGAGCGACTATAACGTCAAAACTTACTAAAACCTCTCCAAAGATGAATTGTTCTTAATGAAACAAATTTCTCGAGGCAAAACCATATTTTTGTTCTGGATGAATTTAATTGTTTTGTAGTTTGCCAGTTAACAATATGCGTGAGCTCTTTTTTGATATGGGAAATCATTTATCCTTGCCACTGCGGTGTAGAATGAGAGAGCTTATCAAACATTTATTGACTAAAACCCATCTATTTATGTGATGTTAGTTGCCTTTTGCGTTCTAGGGTATTATTTTAAATAGGAAATTGTATAATAACTCTCCCACTCTACGGCAATGCAAGAGATTTTTATTGACTAAAGCCACACCAATGTCCATTAAGTTGCCCTTTGCGTCTAGGACCATGGGTAATCTTTTCAGAAATCGACTGCTGAGCCTATATGATTGTACCAACATATATATATAACCTCAAACTATGACCTCAAAACATAGATACTGTTTATTATAATTATTTGTCATTTCTTTGTCAAAAAATAGGGATCAGATGGAGCTTAAATAGTTAATAGGATTGTTGTTGTTGAATATATCTCAAGTTTCCTTTTCAGATTATTAGATAAAGCATAAAACTAAACTGTTATTTATCAAGGGATCACTATAAATCGGCTTATCCATGTTTGTGATCTCCAAAATGTGTAAAAAAGTTTTTAAAATTTTCACGAAAAAATATTGACCGCTATTATTTGAGCTGGAAATTTGACGAATAAACCCGTTCCATCATTGGATTTGTACGGCGCTACCCTACCGATGTATGATGCATCCCATATACAGGAAAAGTTTTTAACCACTGCGTTTTTTTTTGGTGGCTCAGTGTAAGTAATAGAACACAGATCGATCTTCAAAGTTAAGCAACGCTTGCCAAGGTTGGTCGGTGGTTGGGTGACCATCTTAACATAACGAGTTTCCTTCGTGCCTCGGAAAGCATAGGCTGCCTACCAGACCTCCACAACCTAATAACTGGGGTAACAGGGTATTTCATGGCAAGACTGGAGTCAGATTTGCTGACTTCTGACTATCCGTAACGACTGTAAATGACAGCCGGGACCTATGGCTTAGCGTGCTTTCCGAGGCACGGAAGAAACTCGTTATGTTAAGATGGTCACCCATCCACAGACCAACCTTGGAAAGCGTTGCTTAACCTTGAACTCGACCTGTGTTCTATTACTTACACTGAGCCACCAAAAAAAATTTACGCAGTGGTTAAAAACTTTTCCTGTATACGCACAAAATGTTTTTGGAAACACTTTCGTTGTGCGTACAACTTAGGAGTGAAATTCATATCGGAGTCTGATTGTTATGATAGCTGACGCGTGTTGTTAATACGTGTAAATTTCTTGGCTTCGAGAAAAGTATGGTACGACTGTTTTTTTGCTCAATTTTGCAATGTCATACTCCCAGATAAAGAATATTAGCCACTGTAAAGTCACTCTAACGGCTAACCTAATATTTCAAAGAGGAAGTGTTTGTACTTATGTTATGAATTAACTCAAAAACGTCTCGACCGAATTTAAAAATTATTTCACTATTAGAAAGTAACATCTTTACAGAGTAACATTCGCTATATACGAGTCTACTTTCTCGCAAGCGAAGCGAATAAAAATACGAGGTTTGAATACAAATATACTTTATCTATCCTGATCGAGTTTAGCCTTACAATAACTTTAACTCTGAAAGGCTTTTCTGAGATAAATAGAGATCTATGGAGAAACCGTTTTTATATCCACAATCTTCTGTGGACCTTTTGAGGAGATAAGTACCATTTCCTTAGGAAGCGGGAAAAATAACAAAACAACGACTTCAAAAAAGAGAAGAACAATGTTTGCCAGGTTGTTTTGCACCTGTGTTTGCGCACATACTTGTGCACTATAATATCTCCTGCGTACTTGGCTGACCTCTGTTGAGATTGGCCACCTGGATCGAAATTCGGTCGGGGAGGATTATTAACGTCAAATAAAAACATTTAATAAATGATATAATCCTTAACATTTTTCAAAATTATTTTTATACAACAGTCTAAAACAAACAGCGTCTATGTGTGTGTTTATGGTCCGGTCCGTTCTCTAGCCGTTTTGCATAATGAACGGTTAATCACCGGCGAATATTCCGGTTCACCTCCACCTCGCCCCACCAGCTGCTACTAGTTAGTTAAAGTTTGCAGGGAAATGCTGAAATATATTCTAATTTACCGGATATTCTCTTTGAAATTATTTTAGAAGTTTATTCTTTCAAAATTCACTTGTCCGGTTTTGTAATCATGACAGTTAGTTATCATCAGGAAAAAACAGTGTTTAAAAAGGATTCATTATTTCAGCCGAAAGCCATCCACTGTTGGACATAGGTTTCCCCCAAGGGTCGCCATGATGATTGGTCTTGTGCATCTCTCATCCATTGGAATTCCGTAACCCTTACCAGGTCATTGGTCCACCTTGTAGAAGGCCTTTCAAAGTCACGAAAAAAATAAATAATGCCTTTTTATAAAAAAAAAACTCAAATAAATAAGTAAAGCCACATTAGAATATTACTTTGTGAAACTATAAAACAAAAATAACACTATGACTTTCGTGGTCTTTCTCGTAACTTTTATAATGTAGTATCACATTATAAGCATAAAGAGTCGACTTTATTTTTCTCTCTATATATTGTAACGTTACGTTAAACTCAAAGAAACTAGACGTAAGCCACGTTAATATAAAAATATAGAAATTAACTATAAAAGGATAGAAAATAAAAGGATGGGTCGGCTTCACACGACGCAGGATGCTCGGTGGTAGGCAGGCAACACGACGGCAGCCCGACGTCTAGGCAGACAACTCGTCGGACAAGCACGCATTAGGCAGGCAACACGACGGCAGCCCGACATCTAGGCAGACCACTCGTCGGACAAGCACGTAGTAGGCAGGCAACTGACAGGCAGGAAGCACTCTATGTTTTACGACGGTCGGTAAGTCCACATGCAGGTGCCAGGACCGTAGAGGCCGGCTATGGCAACACACACACCGTTTAGGGTCCTTGAACGATACAGAGTAAAACGCTCAGGTAAGGGTACTATTAAGATTTATGTTATTTCATAAACAAACTGATCAAGATTAATACAGTTAGAAACACTCTTGGTAGGTAGCTCCAGGATAAGAAAAACGACTTTCAGCGTTCACAACCAAACCAAAACTGAAAAAGGGGCTGAAGGCCGTTTTTCCTTCGTTCTGACATTTCTCCTAAATTTAAAATCTCAATTAAAAAAATAAAGACCAGAACGAAATAAAACGGTTTACAAAGGTGGCAGTCTGCCGCTGCCCTTATTATGAAAATTATAAAGTAGAACGAGCTAAAAGGAGGTCTAACTACTCCATGGTATATTATGTCTATGGCATAAGAAAATAAATTTACAAAGACAGATGTCAATTCAGATGAAAATGTCAGACTATAAAATGATTCCAAGATTTTACAAATTAGCGGTATAAAATAAGTTATGAACGTTATAACAATCGGAGTTAAATAAAAATATGCTTTTCAGATGATAAGATACAAAGAATATACAAAAATGAGTTACATGAATTGATACTAAATCAAAAGATTTGAAGGTGAGTTTTGTGTAGTGTAATAAAACGTAAGTAAGCTAATATATGTGGATCTGTGTAGCAGAATACCACAATATTTAAAAGGAGACAAAGATAAAGCTGTCTGACTCGTACGATTATATAAAAATGTTCACGACTGTGTGTCAAAAAACTAACGCAAGGTATATTCCCATAAAACCGCTCTTACGCTATTATGACGTTATTGCGCATCTTTCTTTAGATGTTTTGGAAACAAAAGTATCTTGAGGATGACATTTAATTACTCAGATACCCGCGAAACGAGACACAATAGTAAAACAATAACAGCGCGGTCTCATAGGACCGGTTGGGGATTCAAACGTTAAAGATGACAATTCATTCATACATGGAAACCTTGTTCGGGAGCTTCCTAGTCGAGATTTTAAATCGAGATTGAAATATTTTTATCAAAAACTTTTTTCCTAGAATCTGATTTTTGATAAAATATGCAGATAAATAACAGAATTACCGAATGCCAACAGAGTTTTCAGACGTTATCTCTTTTTTCGCGTTACCTCTTCATCAAACACTGATGCGTAAAATTGATTGATGAATTTGAAGAGGGAGAGAAGATAATTTAACAAGCTGTTAAACCTCAAAAAAAAAACAACGTTTACAAGAACTCTCTCATGCATGACAATTTTCACGAGTCGCCTACAAATCGCAAAACACAAAGCCGTGAACGTTAAACAATCAAACGTCACAGGTAACAGTCGAAACCTCTGGTACTCGCGCTTTCAATCATTCTGGGCATATTAAATGTCCAGCGTACAACGCGGTCAGAGTGAAAAATAGACAATGTGAACAATGCAACCGTGTAGCTTGCAGCGATCACCGCGCGTCGTTCGTTACAGTAACAATAGCGCGAGACGTGTTATGTGGCACGCGTTGTATTGCCGCGAAACGTACTCACGCCTAAAGCCCCGTATTCATGGTAAACATTTGTTTAGCAACAAAGTTGAATCAACGTGTTGCGGAGTTGCTGTCAACATGTTGCTGGCAACACTGTGTGTTGCAGAGTTGACAACAGCATGTTGACAAGCTCTCGCTCGATGAGCGGACTGCCGTGTGGACAACGCATACTGATTTAAACAAAGTTTCCAGCAACATTCTTGCCGTTCATCAACAACGTTGATCAACTGTTATTAAAGAAATGTTTACCATGAATACCAGGCTTTATCATAACAGTAAAGAACAGCAACAAGTTTGGTGTTTCCGTAAAAATCAACCCTTCGTTTGTTAAAAAATTGTTTAGTTTCTCACAATGTCAGAATACCACTACTTCTTGAAAAATAAATAAAAAGGAAATAGAATTTATATGCAATTATCTGTCATGTTGGTCTACGGAAACTTAGTCATACTAGGTATGTAGGTTGGTCTACGGAAACTTAGTCATACTAGGTATGGCGTTTTCACCACTGAGTGACTCGCTCTGAGGATACGATAAAAATAAGCCCCGCTTGGGCGGGCAAATCGGGAGGGCGCAGTAGGGTCAAAGCTTACTGGGGCCATGGGTTATGTGAAAGTTGATCTCGGTGCCTTAGAATAAAGGCAAAGTAGGAAAAGGAGTGGGTTTTAGACAATAAAAGTCAGACACGCCCTCCGGCTTCGCCCAAAGCAGAAGTCGTTATATAATTTCACAGAACAGGCTCTCATTCCATTACTTACCTATACACTGAAATGTATGCTCTACGTACGCCACATAAAGCTCATCTTACGATAAGAGTGCCAGTGAGATCTCGATAGAAGTCTAGATTAGGTCAGCTGAACAACGGGTTGCTCTGATGACAGCTATTGAAAGGGTAGGCTTTACGCCGCCGCATTATTGATGAATGTAATCGAGCAACCGTCAGAATAAGGGATATCATTGGATCTGTATTTTGCAATGTAAGAGAGCTAGATGCAAATCTCTTCCCATTTTATCAGCCATACTTGTTAGTTTCATTGATCCAATGTGTCCTACAATATTCGCAATCAAACCAAACCGCAGATTATAAATTCAACTTGTCCAATAGAACCAGAAACTTCCTAGTTAATTCTCCGATAAATCTTATTTCTGGCACTTATGATACATTGTCACTTGGCACAGAAACATCATTGCTAAAACCTTTTTATCTGCGTCGACTGTTTTCACAAGAGTGTGTTTTAGCTGAAATGATACGATTACAGAACTTATGTACCTACCTTATTATTCAGAGCTGATGAGGTAGTTTTTCTTATATCTTTATTAATATTTATTATAAACTAATTCTAAACTTCCCTGATGCTCTCTAACCCGTAACATTTAGAATGGTTTATGTTGATTGCCGATTCGAC
The DNA here is from genome assembly GCA_030763345.1 of Mythimna separata. Classification (NCBI taxonomy): domain Eukaryota; kingdom Metazoa; phylum Arthropoda; class Insecta; order Lepidoptera; family Noctuidae; genus Mythimna; species Mythimna separata. The sequence continues at coordinate 1,313,172 of JAKKIA010000036.1, read as the reverse complement.
TCACTACACAGGGCTGCTTTCTGATTTGGGGCATGTCAATCATGATAGAAGGATAACTAATATAATAACTATACAACCTAAAACAGGTTTATCATTGTGAGGAAAAATAAATAATTTATTATTGCTTTTCCTTTATTCTTTTTAACCTTTTACGAGTGTACATTTGGCTGAATGAAAGTGCCACAGAAGTTGGTACATTGTGTGCAAAGCATCTGCTAAATCGTAATGCATTGTTGGTCAAACTGGGCAACGTGATGCATCCGAAACATGACCCGGTTTGTATTCTGATGTCTCGTACTCAAGTTAAATATTATTTTGATCTCAAAGCTTCAAGACATAAAGTTTAATATTGCTTGATTTGACTATCGTATACTTCGTACGGCGATATTTGCTGAACACTGCCAAATAGCGTTTTATTCAAACATTGACTGCGGCGCGAGCTTGTGCCTTATGCCTTGAATATTTATCCGGCTCTCGGAATCGTAAATTGATGAAAGAGGTTTCGAACAATTTTTAAAGCTTTAAAAAAATTCAGTCGTTTTCTATTAGAGTTTTCATTCAGAGTGATGGAAAGAAACGTTTCAAATAAAATGAGTGGTACGGGCAGCTTTTTGAAGACATTGGTATCTAAACTATCGGAAATGATAGGTATATAGCTTATAGCCTTCCTCGATAAATGGGCTATCTAATACTGAAAGAATTTTCAAATCGGAGTAGTATTACCTGAGATTAGCGCGTTCAAACAAACTTTAAATTTAACAATGATTTTACGAGAAAATCATTGTTTAATCAAACATAATTGAATTTAACCTTGTTCAAATTATCGATTAAAAAAATCAATCGTTTACCACCAACACTGGTGGACCACCATGATAAGGTATTTACCCTCGTCATGGAAGCCACGATCGCGTTTTATTAATTGACCGGACAGCTCGACATTGTGTGACTGACAGTTTCAATAGTGGAAATAAATGAGGTTTTCCGCACGCAGTAAATGTGATTAGATTACTAGATAAAATGGCAAAGAAATTGCGTGTGGTGCTGACCTAATTCTGCATATTCTTTTAATGTTAGGGAAGATTAATATAATTCTTTGTAACGTAGCGTAGATCCCTAAATTAATTAAAACTTTTTGTTTATGTTTTACTTTTACACAATAGAAAAGTTAAAAAAATGGTGTGATTTTTTGTTTTTAAATAGATTATGCTTCTTTGTAGACTCGTATTTTGCGGTAAATAGAATCCAGATCTTAGGCGAAGTCACGTAGGCTTGCGATCCATGAGCAATGAGCTTACCATCCGGCCGGCAATCGTCCGTACCGAGACCAAACCGCTGACGACGCACAGCGCAACGTTTTCAAAAGAAAAGAAAGAAAGAAAAAACTATTGCCATCTGACACCGACGTCATATTTGAGTGTCTTATTATAAGTACCTAAACAGCATTTCATCCAGGCCATTACCATGAAAAAGCTATATGGCATTAAAAATGCTGTTGAGGTTCTAATAAACTTTTTGCTAAATGGCCACCAAAGTTCAAGTTACTTTAGGGAATTTAGCCTTAAAAAGCCTCTCAACCTCTAAAAGAAGCTGTTAAATTGACCGCACCATTTTATCAAAGTCAACAGAGACTTTTTCTCAGAAAAGTGAGCAAGTGGAGAGACAAAAGAGAAAGCACTCTATCATGAAAGAACTGAACAATAACTTTTCGCTGCCAATATCTGTCTAGTAGTTGTAATGTTGATGTTGTATTAAAAAAAGAACCTAAACCTAAATAGGTATTCTGTGATGTGTATGTAATACCTATTGGTGCTCAAACGGGAATAACTAGGATGCCAAAAAACTTGGTGCCGAAACAGGACTACCTACTTCCGATTTTACGTCACAATACCGTAATCTTGAAATCGACCTTGTGCCGCGTGGCAAGTTGACGTGACGTGGATTTTTGCGTTAAAAATCCACGTCGTAACAAGAAAGGAACAAAAAAAAACACACGTGATATAAGTACCAGTTCTAACACTTTAATAACGTGTCTTTTTGTTCTGCTCTTGTTTCTCTAGTAACCTTATTTATTTCATCATCTTAAAATCTTGTTTCATACTTTTTCAGCGCCCTTATTATTCGCGCTCGGATTTTAGTTATTTTTTACTTTTTATTATACTTTCAGGAATATACTTGTATTACATGTTTTATCATCCTAATATAGTCCTTTCAGCCTGATCTCCGAACCCAAATTTGCTCAACTCGCACTTAAAACAACTACTCCGCGAATTAAATTACGTAGCATCATATTACGAGTATGTCCACTCAAATATGTGGTCATTAGATTCATAACATTCATCAACAATTTACCTATCAATAATGATACATTGGTCTGTTAACAATTGCATTTCGCGGTCACTATTTGGTGTCCTAATTAATGTTATGCTTTGAGTATTAAATTAGATCAACACTATTTGAGTATTTGACTGATTCGCAAATATAATAAAATTAATAATTGAATGTCTGCTATTTGGGTTAGCATTTAACTGTTTGCGTTAGATTCTAATTTTGCAATTAGTAGGAATGTGGCTTACTATTAGTGTGCTTGTTAGTATTTGAAAATGAAACATACTTTGTTCAGTTTACTTTTAAAAACTTTACGAACTAAGAGGATTTAGTACTCTCAACTCTGGCTCAATTCTAGTTTCCTGCAGCGGGCGTCGCAACTAGTCGCAAGCTAAGATAAATGATATGGACTTGCAAGTTACGCTACAAAAAACTTTAAAAAATGTTTGTAGTAAAGTTAAATGATTGTAGCTTAATCTCTTAATAAATAAAGTAATAAGTGAACATTTTAGAAATTGAAATGTGGTGATAACCAATAACATTGGTTTTTGGTGACGTTACTATATTTGACTAAGGGCCTGTTTCACAATGTCCGAGTAGGCACTACTCACTGAATAAATTCAAAAATGTGACAGAATTTGTATGAAATTATCTGTCAAGTAAGATACTCGAAACTTAATCATAGGTGGTGAAATAGGCCCTTAACGTTATAAGTCATTCACAGCATGTACTCGTACAATACAATCTATCCTAGTATTGTAAATATTTATTGAATTCGTTATATTTTAGAGATATAGTTGTTATGTAGCGTCATAGACGTCGTTAGGAAAAGGATAGCTGAAAATCAATATTTACTCCTAAAAACATTTGTTAAAACAGAAACGTACAAATAGAAAATACGATATACCAAGAATTGGGAAGGTATTAGCGAGTGAACAGATTGTTTTGCTAAAACAAACTTGCTGTTGTATAATGCAAGCCTTGAAACATTGAGAGTTTCATCTGGATTTTCAAAAGCATAGCTAGTCCAGTATGTAGTGCTCTGGGGATTTTAAAACGACACAGCTCTCGACCGGGCAACGATAGAGTGGAAAAAGTATTGCAAGCTTTTAAAAATATGTCTGTTTTGAGCTGTTTTTCTAAATCTTTTTAATACACACATTAAAAGTGTCTAGGGATCAAGCATTTTTATGCGGATTTCTTGAGATTGAGATGTGGCTTTGTAATAAATTTATGATTTTATAAATTTATATGGATCCTTTTTGGTGCATTTCATAATTTGAATCAGGAACTGTGAATCAAATTCAAGTAAAAGATGAAAATCAGCTGTCAATATTTTCCCTATAGAAACATACAACGCATTGAAGACATTATTAGTGCTACTGTTTCCCTACTACTGATTAAAACCAACGTTATTATGGAGCGGCGACGTCATTTAAGCAGGGAAGAAATGCTCAGAGCCGTGGGAATGATAGAAGCTGGTTCCCGGCAACGTACTGTGGCTTTAGCTCTGAATACAAGTCAGAGTGTTATCAGTCGACTTTGGACACGTTACCGAAGCACTGGTACCGTGGCTGAGCGCCATGGAGGACGGTATCGCTGCACCACACGGAGACAAGACCGATACATTCAAATCTGAACTCGAAGAGCTCCAACAATAACCGCCATGATGTTAGCCGTGAGGCTTCATCACTCTTCAGGGAACTTAATTAGCGACCAAACAGTCAGAAACCGCTTGCATGAAGTGAACCTTCATTCCCGAAGACCGCTACGGGTACCACCTATAGCAATGCACAATCGTAGGATTCGATATCAATGGGCTCTTGAACACAGAAATTGGGCAGAAGAACAATGGCGTTTCGTGTGCTTTTCTGATGAGTCTCGTTTTGGCATGAGACCGGATACAAGACGTATACGACACTGGAGAACCCCTGGACGCCAACAGTGATTAAAATCCTGCCAGGAAGTCCATCCTTATAGTGGTGGAACCATCATGGTATGGGCGGGTATTTGGATCGGCGGAAGAACTGAGTTGATTTGGATCAGAGGCAACCTCAACGCTCAAATTTATGCTGAGACGATTGTATCAGACGTCATCGTTCCTCTACAAGTGCAAATCGGTCCCTTATTTCAGTTAATGCATGATAATGCACGACCGCACACCGCAAGAGTTGTAAGACAGACTCTCGCCGCAGCTAACATCAATGTCCTGCCCTGGCCTGCTCAGTCGCCAGACTTGAACCCGATTGAGCATGCATGGGATATGCTACAGAGAAGAGCTCTGCCGAATATGGAGGGTATCCAGTCGCAAGAAGACCTTTTTTTGTTGTTGCAACGAACATGGGCGGCCATTCCACAGCGCGATTTGGATGAACTCATTTTGAGTATGCCAAACCGATGTTCTTGTGTTGTTAGTGTTCGCGGTAGAAACACGGATTATTAATTGTTTAAGTTACCCAATAAAATTTTAAAGAAAACTGTTATTTCAGTCTTTTTTTCGAACTTTAATGTTAGTGGTTCAAATGTCAAAAATCCCTTTATTAGGAAAATGGCAAATTTCTTTATTAATGCAAAGGTGACTTGGTTTATCGTTACTGTGACAAACGAAAACACTTTATTTGATGAATTCTTAAAGAAAATTTTAATTAATATCAATCAGGAGAAAAGTTATTGCAAAAATATATGTTGATCCCTAGACACTTTTGATGTGTGTATTTGTTAAAGTATATAGTTTAACCTGGACTTGAATAAAAGGCAGTGGACTGACAAAAGTACCTTTATAGAAAGAAATTGTACGACGTCGAGTAATGGGTAGCTCGCCTTCCGGTCGTTCTCTGTTCGACCAGACCGAGCCCAAGTCATCGACAACGCGTAGTGTTCTCCACGCTCCTCAAAGAGATGTCTGTAAACCGTAGGGGCCTAGCAGGGCCGATGCCTGCTAAGACCACGGCGATTTACGGTAACCCGTAGCCTAAGAACGCAAGCTACAACACGAAGACGCAGGTGTGGTTTTAGTCAGCATAAATCTCACACGATGAGTAGGAAAAGTCATTGGATGATTTCGCACCTTAAAAAAAAACAAGTACATACAAAGTACATAAGTTACAATATTAATGTACAGGGTAAGGTACCTTGTGACTCTTGCGAGGCTATTAAACCGTCAGTCGATCCGTCGGATCCTTTCTTAATGTGTCAAATATTCTCCCATTAATTATGTACATAGTAGGTACTGTGCCTTATCCTTTGAGGGAAACCCATATTATTAAATTATGGTTTACCGTATTAGTAGTACATTATAATTTCATACAATGTTTTGGATGTCAATACGTAACCCAAACCATAGAGAACTGAGGTCGCCGATCTATCTATATAATATAATATTATTATTCCTTTTCTTAAAGGATAAATGGGGCTAAAAGGTTCTAAAGTGGCAACAGCAGTGATAGGGCTCCAAAAAGCGAACCGATGACCTAGTGAGAAAACAGGAATGCGATGAATTCGAGACGCATAGGAACGTTTGTTGTGGCAACTTTTGAGGCTGGCCTGTGTCCAACAGTGGACAGCCTTTGGCTGGAATGATGAAGATCAAGATACCCCAAACCACGTCGTATACATTCACTGTATCTTCCCGTTGCACTGTGGACTGACGTCAAGTGTTAATTAGCTAAAATTTATGGTTACCTTATTTAAGTTACTCAAAGTTACAAACATCTAGTTTTGAATACTATTCCGCAGCGAGTGTCATCTCTTTGATCTCCGCTACCTCGAGCAACTCAGAGCCATTCACACTCGCAGCATTGACACGCGACACACATTGCACCAAGTGAATGTTTGAAATTACTATAAATTAAGTTACAATATGCTCGTATAATATTATATTATAATTCACTCAATTTTGGCGAAAACTGCTTTTGTTGACATACGTTTTTCTTTATTATTTACAAGTTTGCGCTTAATGGCTCCCTCACCTGATGGAAACCGACGATACGGTCGAAGATGGAGCGCGCTTACCTAGAAGTAACCTATTCACTCAACTTAAAGATCCCTAAGTGTAGCCATCAGGTAACACAGACAGCCAGGGAATTCTACTTTTTAGCTGTACGTTCTGACATATATTAAATGATTTCTGTAAGAAAGTGAGTCATAAAGCTATATGTTGGCACTTTCCTTATAGTCGTGACATCAGATTTCACGCACTGTCACTTCCTTTCGGATGTTAGTTAGATTAGTTTCACGCTATTTTTTCGTATTATGATAAAAATAGAGTTTGTAAGACAAATTGATTTGTAAATTCAAATCTTATGTATGAGCTGATATATGTTATTTACCTTTGCTGATTTTAAAAGCTCAATGCAGAAGTTTAGATTAAAAATATCTAAAGTATGAATATATCCATCGAAGTTTATTCAGAGTTCGCGAACGTCGCTGAGATCTGTATGCATTATTCACGTACTGCATCATCTTTCCTCTGTAGCCTCTTATAGCACACCTAAATATGCTCAAATTTCGTCTATAAAATAGATGTTTGTTTATTTAGTTCCGTTTTTGGACTCCCAATCGAACCAAATTGGAATGTGATGTGTTCCAATCCGATTAACTCTCAATGTACTTACTAAATGTAAGTAACATGAATACCAGTTACGAAACAACGAACAGCATTAACACTTCTAACTAAACGTCGATTGTAAACTAGAATAAATTTCACAGTTCAACTTTTGATTTTGTTTTTCAAAACTAACATGAAAGTGCTTGAATAATAAACTAATAGTAATCAGGCAGGCGAAAAAAAAAACACCTTTGAAATCTTAATAAACTGGATTGCAACACTACTTTATTCATTGCACCTCGTTTTAGTCAGTAAAAGCCGGAAACTCCTCACTCCGCTCAGAGCAGGAGATATTATTTGATGATTTCAAGACATGTGAGGGACCTTAGCTGTTTTTTGCCCCAGAGCTGTTGGACACCTAGCTACGCCACAGATGATCATCATCATCATCTGCCTAGCCTTTTCCCAACCATATTGGGGTCGGCTTCCAGTCAAGCCGGATTTAGCTGAATACCAGTATTTTACGAGGAGCGGCTGCCTACCAGATCTCCACAACCCATTTAACTGGGGTAACACGGTACTTCATGGCAAGACTGGAATCAGATTTACTGGCTTCTGACTATCCGTAACGACTGTCAAAGATCTTCAAATGACAGCCGGGACCAACGGCTTAACGTGCTTTCCGAGGCACGGAGGAAACTCGTTATGTTAAGATGGTCACCCATCCACAGACCAACCTAGGCAAGCGTTGCTTAACCTTGAAGATCGACCCGTGCGGCTGTTATTACCTAGCCACGAGCTCCTCATGCCACAGATGATATCACAGCATAATTATTTACTTTTCTGTTTTATCAAAAATATGTTACTGTCAGTGGCCAAGTATTAAATATGTCATTTAAGCAAACTTTGAATATTATAATCCGAAATACCGTTGCAGAGACAAGGGAAACTTTAGCATATTTTAGCTTTTTACCGGTAAAATGTGGTCTGCGGTCATGCGGTGCCTTTAAAGAGAGCCGCTTATCTATTTAAACCGTGTGTGGATAAAAGGTTTCTATATAATAGAAGTGACAAGAATTATGTAACTCAAGATATGATTTGCGAGTAAAAAAGTATCCATGGAGTTTCTTGCGCGTTCTTCTTCATAGAGATCTACGCTCGAACGTGCAATTTAGCTTTACTTTTTTTTTCAGATCTACATTTTAACAATTCAAAAGTGCCTGTAAATAGTCTATGTGAAATAAGATTGTTTTTATTTCTTTTTCTGTTTTATTTACTTCTTAGTATTAGAAAACCTGCCACTCAATACAACGGTCAATACAAGTCTAAAGCGATAGTAAAACATAATTGTAGCCAGTCACCAATAGAATCAAATTGTTTTTGGGGTTCCTTAGCCAAAGGGTAAAACGGGACCCTATTACTAAGAATCCGCTGTTCATCTGTATGTTTGTCTATCCATCTGCCACCATGATGTACGTATCTCATGAACCGTGATAGTGTGATAGTACGATAGTAATTTGTTTGCACAACAGATGGTCGTTGAGACCGAAAGTTTCTGGAGTGACGACCGCGTATTGGAAAACACAGCGTTAGACGGCGTACAAGGTACGAGACGCGATGATGATAATACTGGGTCTCCCTTGTTTTACCAAAAAGAAATTGCCAAATTATCACTTCCCAAACAATTTTTCGCATAATTTCATTTGCCAAATTATTACTTAGCAAATAAACTCTTCACAAATAAATGTTACGCAAACCTAATGTTTGACAAGTTAACGTTTCAGCAATAATTTGCTCACCAACTAGTTCTTTTACCAATGTTTATGTAGTCAAACATTTCAGTTGGTATAACATATTTTACCCAAAATAAAATTAGCCGAATTTTGGTATCTTCAGTTTAATGTTTCTGGTTTTACATATAAAAATATGCTTCTGGCGTGATTTGGTCACTACTCTAACCTAACCTAACCTATAGTTCTGGTAGCAGTTCGTTTTTCATTCGTCGTTTGTAACCGTCTTTATTTTTTTTCACAGCAATTAACTTGGTAAACTGTTCATTTTCTAAAGATTTTTTGCCGTAATAAATCATTTGATTTAAGACCAAATCCCTTAATGAAATTATTCTAGGTAAAATTCTGCCGAAGTAAAAATTTGACCAAATGAAAATTTTCGAACTAAAGTTTTTTCAAATATTGCATTGGTAAAATAAAAGGTTTCGAAAATTGCTTTGGGTAATGAAAATTTAGCAAATTCTTTTCGGCAAAACGGCAGACTCCCGATAATACTTCTTGTAGTACAAAAAAATTGTAAACCAATAAGTTCCATTCTTTTCAGTACTTAACTACAAATAAAAACTTAGTTTTATTGAAGTTAGCTCGCAAGTAGCTATTGCATACCTACATATTTAGTCGTCTACTTTATAAAATAAGCTCTTACTCCGAAGCTCGAAGCTCTGAACAACTAACTCCCCAGACACAGATATTCTCGAAATAACACGTTGAAAATTCACATGAGAAGTTGTATGGAACAGTTTCGAATAAGCAATTTTCTGATAGAACAGCATCGTAGGTCCCTGTGGATACACTGTTGTTTAGTTGCAAACTTTTACCTTAATCAATTTTTACTTATCCAAAAATACTCGCGGTGGGTAAGGTAAAAGTTTCTGTAATTAAAAGCAAACTTGAAAGCGGTACTCATTTTTGTATTACCCATTTCCTTTTTTGCGATTTAAGACCTCGTTTAAAAACTATCATCAACTCTCACTCGTAATTTACGGAACTGTTTATATTTTGGTACATTAAAAATATTATAATCAGTGTAATCCATCTGAAAAGTACTTTTAATAGGAAAACATTGATCTTTAGTCACGTACTAGCCGTTAAGAGAAATGGTTTCAATCCGCACTTAACCTCTATCTTGGTCGTTGTAGATACCCTTAAGACATACCTACATTTTGCTACGTCTATATTCACCATCGTCTGGAATTTCAGAGAATACCGCTCTCTCCTCTATTTGTGCCCGTTTCCTTGCGTAAATGCATAAGACTACAAATACTGGAGCATGATTTTATTCACTAGAGCATATAAGATCTTGCTCTGGCATTTGTACAAAACATACAAACATTAATCTATACTAATATAATAAAGAGGTAAAGTTAGTTTTTTTGTTTGTATGAGGTAATCTGTGGAAGTACTGGTCCGATTGCTAAAATTTTTTCACCAGTAGAAAGCTGCTGTATTCATGAGTGACATAGGCTATATTTTATGTACGCGGGCGAAGCTCCGGGCTAAAGCTAGACACTTTATATAAATGCAGGCAGACCTGCTACTGTAAAGGTTTTAAAAATGTGAAAAATATTCATAGATTTTTTTATAATCATTGATAGGCTCGCGTTTGGCCACTATCGACGACGACGATAGAGCACGCTTGCCTAGGTGTAACTTATTCATTCTTGACTTGAAGACCCTTGGGTTGTTGCTATTAAAAAACACAGACTCTGGCAGGGAACCCCACTCTTTTATTTTTCTTGTACATATTTTGACTTGATGAAATCATAAAAGAAAACCCTATTTTTTGAATCAAATAATCATAGTTAGTCTACGTCAAAAACGTGAAACTTTGAAACATAAACCAACACATATACAAAATCAACCGGTTTATATTATAGAAACAACTTACGCAAACAGAAACAGTGTAAGTGCTCCAGCGACACTGAACATTTTCAAGGACAAAAATGTAATCGAAAACCACACGTACAAAATAAAACAGTTATTCTGGCTACATTTCCATTACTTTCCTATCGAATTGCCAATAAAATGAGGTCACGTAGAACAATAACTTGTACAACGGAAAGTATCCTAGACGTCAAGAGTCGCAGGACGATTTCCAGCCACTGTAGGATTGCCGGTGAGCAATAGAGAGCGCGCCGTCTGGCCATCCAACAAGGAGCAAACCCGGGTTGACGGGAAAATATGTCACACGATTTCAAAGAAATGTCAACAAGATTCACGACTCCGGGATTGCGGATTCTTCGACAGTTCTCGTAAAAAAGTATTTAGTACAAACTAAACCTTCTCCGAATTTAAAGCTTAGTAGGTATTCACAAAGGAATAGCTGACCTTTTTTATGGCTATCTGTTTTGTATTAGAGTGTAACAAAGCGCAGTCTATCTTAAACCGACTTACGCCCGTTTTCAATAACCTACCGCAGTTCATACATAGATTGCTATCCCCGATAAACAGTAAGATTCTATCAATCAATATTCTGCGTTTCACAATAAAAGATAAGAGATAGCTATCTTTATTCAATGACAGACAGCTTTTTCCCTCTCATCTATCTAAGCTTCTCGAAACGTTTAGTTCTATGCTAATCACTAAAACATTACATGCTCACAACAAATGTTATTTATTTATTCATAATTAATAAATGTATTTAATTTGTTAACAGCATAAATTTCATTTAAATAAATAAAGAATTAAAACACTTTATCTATATTTTTTTACAGAACGATTACGTTTCGTTCTGTAAAAAAATATAGATAAAGTGACATTTGTGACAAGTGATAAATGTGTTCAATACGTCAAAACTGTAAAAATTTCAAATTGAAACAACAAACCAAAAATGTTAGACGTAATACGTAATATAAAAAAAACGATGACCTACATACAAAGAAAAATTATATAAATACCTATGGACTAAACAAACCAATGGAAGTATCATGATGTTACACACTCATTTCGCCGGCTAGCCAGTTCTCTTTTCTGGCATTGGCTTTGCTGGTACGGCGGAGGACTCAGCAACGGGGAACTGGGCAACAAGTTCTCGATACTCCGAGGCAGACTCGAACTCAGTGTTTACCAAACCAGACTCTTGAAATCAATGAAATCCTTGGAAAGGCTGGCAATGGTTTTGTGGGAACCTTCACTACTGGCATTCTTCATGTCTTCCTCATACTGAGTCATTCGTGAGGCAAATGTAGAAGAAAGTTCCTCAACACATTTTGACAGTTTGGAATAGGTCCATAATAGTGAGATGCAGTGCTGGTAGTATATATAAGTGTTCCGAAGGAGAATTGATTTGCAGAGAGTGTACCAGATGTTAACAAAGAACCTTAATCAGAATTCTGCATGTAATTACTGTTTTTAATAAATTATAATGTAAGATCTCAATTTTTTTGAGTTCAATTAGAGACTATCCTCAAGAAGAAAAGCAATGTTTGCATGTTATATTAAGTGTAAGAGTAGTTTAAGTGATGTGAAATAAAAATGCAGTTAAAATATTATTATTGTATGTAATTTATATATTAAAGTAATTGTTTATCAGTAGTAACTGTTCCGATGTCAATTCTGAAGAAGAATTTTCATGAACAGTTACATAATTGTCGTGAGAAGTGTCTGGAATTGATACTTCTGGCTCTATTTCTTCCAGGTTCAGATTTCTGGCAATATTATGCAGTACTGCAGTCGCTATAATAACTGCTTGCATATTTTATACTTTTAGCCTACTTTTTAAGGATAATACAGGGAATCGTCTCTTCCAAACTCCAATGCATCTGAAATAAAATAAGTAGCTATAATTAATCATTTTATCTTATACTAGCTTTAGCCTGCAGCTTCGCCCGCGTACATAAAATATAGCTTATATCACTCAGGAATACAGCAGCTTTCTATTGGTGTAAAAATATTAGTAATCGGACCAGTACCTCCATAGATTACCTCATACAAACAAAAAAACCAAACTTTACCTCTTTATTATATTAAGTACTAGCTGTCCCCTGCGGTTTCACCCGCATTTTCCGTTACTGCTCCGATCCCGTGAGTCGTAGCGTGATGGTATATAGCCTATAGCATTCCTCAATAAATGGGCTATCTAACACTGAAAGAATTTTTCAAATCGGACCAGTAGTTCCAGAGATTACCCCCTACATACAAACTTACAAACTTACAAATTTTACCTCTTTATAATATTATTAGTATTAGTATTAGTATAGAAGTATAGATAGATAATGTGTTAGATAGACCTTTCATCGAGGAAGGGTTTTTAACATCATGCTATGACTAGGTACTAGCAGAGGAATAATAAAGAGAGATGCAGATGAATCCACTTCACAAACTAATGAAAAACAAATTCTAGCTGTTCTTAGGCCCGAATTCCTCTGTCGCTGATGTCGGTCGCGCTCGTCAGCGCTCGTCGGTCGACTGACGCACTATCATAGTACGCACTAGCATAGTACCCAATGCATAAAATCGTAGAGCCAGAAGTATTTGATGAAGTGGGGATATCCCATGATTCCTGTAAAAAATAAAACTTGATTAAGCTTGATATTAGGTAAGAGCAATAGTGCACTAGCGCGCGCACCTGTGGCCGCTGCGTTGGCCGCGTGCGCCCAGGTGCGCGCGCTATATGGCGATTTCATACTAATGTAGGTATGTATCTCGATGGCCGCCGCGGCCCGCGACCTGGCCGCTAGTGCGCTATTGCTCTAAGAACAGACACTAAAAGAACATTTGTGAACCCATCCAAATTAATACTTAATTTTACGTACCTTTTAGATGTAGCACAATAAGGGTGTATTAAATTAATTAACTGACACACAGTCACTTTATTTAGTCTAAATCTGTAGGCAAATTCGTAATCATTTCCTCCTCCCTGCGTCGTATTCCTCAATGCTTAGGGTCGTGACCTCACTGCTTCATCACCTTAGCCCTTACGATGTTTCTCCATCTGTTCCTATCTTTGGCGTTGTGAAGGGCATCGTAAATCGTAGAATTAAGAGCGGCGCGGATCTAGTCGGACCAACGTATTGGGCTGCGCTCGCGAGGACTTTTTCCATCTATTTTACCGGTCACAATGAGCCTTTCGAGGTTGTCACCTTCTTTCCTTGCAATGTGACCGAAGTATTGCAGAATCCTGCGAAGAAACTCGGACGACAGCCGTGAGGAGATTTGAAGCTCTTGCAAGATGGATACGTTGGTCCGAAATGCTGTCCAGGGGATACGGAGCATCTTTCTCCAGCACCGTATTTAGTTTAGATAAATAATTCACACGTGGCTTATATTCCTTCTGCAACGGTATGTTATCGGTATCACTGTCTTCATCGCAATCTATTATCATTTGAAATAATTCCATATCACTATCATCACTGCTATAATATTCCATTATTACAAGAAATTCTACAACGCAACAAATATTTTTCAAACGTCAATTCCCGTTACTGACCGATAATGACAGATACGCATATGACGTTACTAGAGTTAGCTCCGCCTACCGGAGAGTAACTTCAAACTTATATTGAAATGCAAGTAAGGGAGAATTGTATGAGCGGTCCTAACTCTAGTAGACTATCCGACCTCCCGAAAATAGATTGACAACTTTGATAGGAACTGCTATCGGTCGGTAGGTTATAGGAAAGCAAGTAAGGGCAAAATGACAGATTTGTTTATCTTTAGTAGCTCCAACTGAAGTTAGATAGCTTATTGAAAACGGGTGTTAGGTAAATACGATGGTACAATGAAATCTGATATAGGCAATACTTGTTGAATAATCAGAAACTAACTTGCTTGACTGCGATCCTACAAGGTGGTAAGCAGTGATGCAATCATTGATGGTGCACTAGTTTATTAAGAGCCTTTTCATTGATATGTATGTTTCGTAATACCTAATAGGAAGGAAATTAGTCAGGTCCGTATGGTAAAATACTTTTGCAAAAGAGCATTAGAATTTTTATATCAAGAAGTCCGGCACATAAATCTTCGCCCGCTATGTGCGGTCACCGTAACGTACTCGTCGCGGGGCCGCCGCGCGCCAAACTGTGTACTTCAGAACTTCATTTTATCCTCTTATTAGGCGAATTTTAGAAAACGTTCTTTTGGTGCACAGCTACGTAATAAAAAGAAGCTTAGTCCAAGATTTAATTCTCATAGTTTCGGTCATGTAAAACTCCGCCATCTGTCCGTCTGTCTGCGTGGCTGTCTATCCCTCTGTCACTAGGTTATATATATTATGAACCAAGAACATACTAAAAACTGGGGCTCTCGTAAAAAAAACGTGATTTCTTTGTCATTTTTTGCAACGGACGGTACAGAATTATACTTCGTCTGCGAGCCCGACTCGAACTTGCCCATTTTTTTTTCATAGTAAATTCCTACCTATTCATTCGAGCGCTGAGCCTAAAATGTTCTTGTAACAATTAACTAAACAGGGTTTACCTCTTGTTTATTATTCTGGCCGTTCACCCGCACACTTAAAGCCTCATAATTAAAGACAATGTTTGCGCACACCACACGTTACCTAACTGTACTGAATATTCTATGTTTTGAGTGTTTAGCGAATTATTCCTCATTTACTAACCTCAGGGGAAAGTTATATGCACATAACTATGTACATACACTACGTGAACTTGTTACAACAATGTTAGTCAGCATTCAATATTAACAAGAGAACTCAACTGGAGTTCCTTGCGTTCCTACATAATTAGAATCAAATCTAAATGTTGGCAACAGCGCTATTTCCTTCATGTAGTTAGGATTCTTACTAATGAAAACGTGAGCAACGCAGTAGTTTTCCACTAATTATTATTAATACTTCTGTATAAAACGTATTAGTTTAATTAATTTAATATTATAATTCCGTCTACTGCTTGCCCGCGGTTCTTGAATGTTGTCACAAGTTGAAAAACAAAAATTAACGAAAGATTCAAAAACAACATAATTCTAAAGTATGAAAAAGGTCGTAACATGAACGAAGTATGAGGTTTCAATGTCTTCGTATGAAAAAAAGACTGGCTGGATAAAGAAAAATGTGAACTGCGTGCATTCGTTTTTCAAATATTTAAAATAAATATTTTGTTGTTTCTGCGTGATCACTTCAACGTGATGGTTTTGATATTGTTAATTTGTTGTGTGTTAATGTTTTGTGATTATTAAAGAGTTACTGATATAGTTTTAAAATAACACAATAAGTAATAACGGAAACATTCTACGACAAAGGTAATTGCCCGATTTTTTTTTATGATCATTCGTTTTCCTTTTATTTTTTCAAGAAATCTAAAATAAGTGTGATTATTTCTTGATGTACCCTAATAATCTGAACTTTTGTATATTTTTCGGATGATAGTACATTCGTCTGGCAGCTAGCCAATATACGATTTTATACAAGCGATTTGCTGTTGTAGTATTAATTGATGTCCATAAGGAATTTCAGAAAAGGGTATCCTACAACGCAAAGAGCAACTGAAGGATACATACATACATACTTTTAGTCAATAAAAGTCTGACACTCTTTCTGAAGAGATTTTGCACTTCTAATTTTGTCTCAGACGGATAGGCCGTAATTATGGGTTAGTTTTTCACTCTTACAAACTATCTTGATCACCAAAAACAGTCACATACGGAATTTTAAATTGCACCTAATATTTCAATGGAAACTGGTATATGGAAGCTACATTCTAACATAATACATTCGAAAGTGCTGTGGAAATTGCTCGCCTCCAAAAACTCGTAAATATCGCACCGCACCCGTTTATAAAACTCATCCACCGCAATAAGTGACTTTTATTGCTCTCAAATAAAATGCAAGAATATCAACACGAGCTTTTTGCAATTTAAATTTAAATGTCACTCCTGGGAGAAATTCTGTAGAATATAAAATGAAACATTGCTTCTACAAATTTTAACTCCTTTGTTACTTTTTAAGTGTTGACACATTTTATATCATTAAAAAGCTTTCTTCTCTGAAAAAGAATTGCCAAGTCATCATGTCTAGTACATTTTTTTGTATTCTTATTGTAAGTATATTTGCAGACTTGTACGCCAGCGTGGCTGACGAGTATCTTCATGCTAAATTCGACGGAGCATTTCTTTGCGTTAGTTATATCTTGGTATATTATTATATGGTATGGTTATAGTATGGTATATTATCTTAGTATCTTATGCGAAAATAAACTCATTAATTTGCAAGTAATTTAGTAAAGAGTGAAATAAATGATTATAATTATATTGAATGAATTTTTGCATAGGTACGTATATATTTATTGTTTGTTTTGAAACTAACAAATTTTAAATATTTTTTCATATCGTCTGCCTATCATATTCATATCTTTGTTTCGAAATGAATGAATATTCATTATTTTGTGTTAAAAATTAAACGCATAGATGGTGAAAAGAACTTTTTTTTTGCTATAGTAGGTATACAGCAAAAACCCTTTCTTTCACTACATAATACTATGGCAGATTTTTCGTGCGATTATTTACAAAACTTATGGCTCACTCCGCAAAACGTTCCGCATCGCAAGGACTACTGTTCGTGTTTTGAGGGTTACCCTGGAGAGGGCTGCCCAAAGGGTTCGCAGTGCCCGAGGATCTCCTACACTTGTAAGAACGGCGGCACCTGCAGGTAAGCGAATTTATTACCTCTTGTTTGTTATCGTTTTATTTTATCTTTTTTTGCTGAGTTACGGCAAAGCTAAGAAAAAAAAAATTTAGGGTTTACTGCTTCGATCACTGTGACGTTTAAACCCAAGAGCCGATTTTCGGGGAAATAGGAACAGTGAGGATAAAAAATTATACGAAAAAAAAACCGTCAGCTATTATATCCAGAAAACATAAGAAAATGAAAAATGTTAGGAGTTCAAAAACATAAATTTATATTTTTTACAACAACAACATTGTACTTACTGCCAGTACTTATCAGTACAATGTTGTATGTAGTATGTTGTATGTAGTATCCAACAACACTGTTAGCAACAAGAATGGTTCCCGAAACTCTTTCCTGTTGTACTCACTAAACGTTCAGGGAATTGCAAACATTACATTAGAACAAATGATTTCTGCTCTATTTGTTCATAATATCATGGTTTCGCTGAAATGAATCGCTCTGTTTTAATTTATTTTTTTAATAAGTCGGCAATTCGGCACACTGAAACGGGGAAACTCTGCGCTGGATAAAAGCAATCAAAAGGACAACTTGTATCAATAATAATAATTGTATTTTGCTTTGCGTACGGTAAGTAGGTAAGTAATTAAAACGTTAATTTGAATGATAACGATGTTGCGCCCTTCCCGTTCAAGTATACCTAAAGGTCTCTTTAAGACTCAAGTAAATAAGCACTTAATAAACTAGTGCACCTCACCATTAACGAATGTATCACTACTTACCATCAAGTGGGATCGCAGTTAAGCACTAGTTTATATAAATAAAAAAAAACGAAAAGCAAAAAGGAATCATTATGATTTCCCACTAAAAAAATAAAGATATGCATAATTGTCGATATTTTTATAATGAATGGGAAAAGTAGAATTTCAGTTAATAGTGCGCTCACATAACTAAAAGTTCAACAGAGTATTTAACCTGTGTCCACACATGTACTCTAGCCGCCAGTAAAGCGAATGGAAAGCTAAACAACATCCATTACTTATTGTTTTGCAAGTTCAACATCCTGTATTTAGGTATTCCGCTTAAAATTCAACGCTTGTGCTCCCTAGAGTATACAAAAAAGTAGTTGTAATTGAAAAGGATTCGAAAAAGCTTTACTTTTGATTTCAAATATAGAAACGTGATATTTTTTCAACCCGTAATGGATTTTCCATTTGCAATTCACACATTCAACTAAATACAATAACAAAGTAACAAACGAACGAACACATTTGTACGTTATAATATAGTAGAGTAAATAGTGAATAGGTTACTTCTAAGCAAACATTGTCGGCCACATCATCGTTTAACATCAGGTGAGATAGTGGTCAAACGCGAGCCTATGCATAAATTATAAAAAAAATCTACATGTGTTTATGACAATACGACAATAAATGAAAACACTGGCAATACTCATCATTATGAATAACTTTTAGTATGGGACCAATCCTGAAATCGCGAAAAAAATTTCGTGTGTCCCATACATTTACGTTTGCATAAGTGGATAAAATGTCTGTCGCGATGCAAACGCGATACAGTAGCACAAAAATTAAGATTTTATAATTATGTAGATTACTTTTGTTTTTCATTCACGTGCTATCGTTCATCCATCCTCTCCCCGATGCACGATGTCGTCTGACAAGACCGCACGTTTGCAGCGCTTCGGTCGCGATGCTATAGCGCATGATTAGGGCGTTATCATTACTACTGTAGCTCGTTTCAAATGTGACAAACGCGCGTTAGTAGCGATTCTGTCTTGCGTTTACGAAACGCGCGTCAGCAGCGCTACAAAAAGTCGCCGTGGGCGAGGGTCCTAAATGGCAGGCTGCAGTTCGTAGTTTAGTTCGTAGCACATAATCGCGGTTCATTGGAACGTCGTTTCCGATAGCATACAAATCAATTACAAGAAACTTCCTTTGAAGTGATACAATTTCCATTTGCAGGAATTTCCGACATTATCTGGCTATCGGTATTTTGAATTCCAATATCCTGATACAAACAAATAACATGATACACTTTGTGAGTCGCATCAATTAATCAGTTTCCATGAATCCTCTCCAGGAAACTATACTAATGCTGAATTACATACCATTACATACTGAATATTCCGTGTACTGAATTGTCTATTAAAGCGATATTAACAGGCATTGTGGAATCCTACACAAAGACCAACAGCTATCTTTTTATATACATAATATGTAATCTGCGATCAGTCTAGTAATGATCAGAATTTTAGACGACTAAAGCCACTGGCCTAACTTGCTTTAGTAACTAAGGACAGCTAAAAATATACATTTGTTATTTGGTTTTAACCCTCAGGGAAATGTTATAGCCGAATATAAATAACCCTTTTCGAAGTAAATGGCCTCTCCTCAAAAGGTCTTTGTGGAATATGGATGTAGAAAGGTTAACCATGAATCACTCTTTACCTCAGAAGCCTTTTAGAATTTTAGTTATTGTAAGGCTGGGCACGAACAAGACGGATTAAGATTATATTTTCGATTTCATTATTTATTTCGCATTATAGAATCTCCAACGAGTCTAACAAAATAATATACTTTACAGAAAAAAAACAATTGGTATACCCAATCTTATTCTATGATGCACACTCAAGTATAAGCAACTACAGCTTATACAAAACCGAGCGTACAAGGCTCTACATGATTCATAAATCTAAAAGAAAGTAAAAGTGGGTACTTGGTATGCGATATGACATAGATATAAAATAAACCCATTGTATTAGAAAATAATAAAAGTACTGTCAAAATTAAAATTAATCAAAATAAGCATGTCAACACTAAAAACGCTTACGAGTATCGTCGAGTGAGACTCATGAAAATTGATTTAAAATCCACTTCATCCGACATTTACATATTACAATGCAACCAGGAGTGACGATATGGGAAATTCAATATTGATACCTAAAGTATTTTTTTTATTTGTGTTTTTTTGGTGGGACACAATGACTTCAGCTCTGCAGTGTATCCGTAGGGATCAAACTTTAACTGAATAAAACCACACTGTATCCATCAATTGCTTTTGCTAATACTGATACATTAAGAAATGTTTATTTCATACTAAACCAAACTCCCATCAGTAATAAAGGGTGTAAAAAGACCCTTAACGAAAACGAAAACCCCATATTCTACTCATCACTAGGATACTTTTTTTCTTCTAGACCATACCTGGGAATTCACTGGTTCTGGAGATATTGAAGGTCAAAGTCAAAATTTTTTTCTCGCTTTTTTTTTTCAAAATCGTATTCCAAGTATCATTAGTAAACTTTCTTCCGAACAAACGTTATCAAAATTATCAATTTTTATAGTCAATTACGCATTTGAAGTTACTAAAATGCATTGAAAACTAAACACAACGAGAGCCTCACACACACAAGCGTGCGGTCGGTTCAACGACCAAGCGCGAGCGGCCGAACGCGCAGCTGATCGGAATTATTATTAATTAATTATTTTTTAAAGATAAAAAAAAAGTTTTTTCCCAGCAATATTTTTTGGTCCAAGTTACTTAATTACACGTACAGAATGTGCAGTTATCGACTTTGTGATCGGTCTTTTTACACCCTGTATAATGTACTAATATTATAAAGACGAAAGTTTGTGTGTTTATTTGTTACTTTTTAACGCTCGAACGGTTGAATACGTTTGCATGAAACTTGAAACATGGGTAGGTAGATTATGTCCTGGAATACAACATAGAATATTCTTATTGTGAGAGGATTAACGTATTTTTTATTTTATCACGTTAATGGCTATTTTGCTGTAGTAAATGATAAATAAGTAAATGGTCTTCAGGATGGTTGACTTCTATCACGCGGGCAAAGTCACAGGCCGCAGCTAGTATTAAAATAATCTTCAAAAGTTCTGCAGGTACATTGACAGCAATTCATCTTGGAAGTAACTTAGCAAGTTTATAGTGTTATAGCCCTTCTCAGTTTAAATGTAAAAATGAATGGGAACGACCGACATTTGTGAACTTAAGTTAAATGAGTTTCAGTCAGCATACGTTTCACATGTAATATGTTTAATGTACTCGTACTCCTCTGCTAAGTTAGTAACTTATACTTACAGCGTATATAAACTTTGTCCTGATAATGTTGAAAGGACTTCGGGTCGTATTATTATATCGAAAATTTATTCTGAAATAAATTGTTACATTAATACTGATTTAGTGATTTAGCTCAAAACTGTGTAGAGAAAAAGTTAAAATAATATCATGAATTTACTACATTTACGACTCCCAATCTATCACATCATCATCTACCTAGCCTTTTCCTAACTATGTTGGGGTCGGCTTCCAGTCAAGCTAGATTTAGCTGAATACCAGTATTTTACGAGGAGCGGCAGCCTACCGGCTAGACTGGAGTCAAATTCACAGAGAAAACTCGTTATGTTAAGATGGTCACCTATCCACAGACCAACCTTGGAAAGCGTTGTTTAACCTTGAAGATCAACCTGTGCGGCTGTTACTATCTAGCCACGAGTTCACAATAAAATAAAGTTTCAAAAGAAGATTGGCAAAACCCCATGTACTTTCAGTATCACATACAGGCTTAACGTTCAATAGAATGAATATATGGATTAGAATGCTACAATAGAGTATAACAAAATATGTAATGGTAAGACATACATTACAGTTGGGGATATAAAATGATTTATAGACATAACCTCAAAATGGACCACCAAAAATAATACAAGGTACCTACCTAATTATGTAACTTAGAGCTTGAGCAGAAGGGGCGAATTCATCGCGATTCTCTCGTGCGTATCACGCGCGACCGTTGCGCCCAGAAAGAGCGTATCAACGCTGGAGCATTCAACAATTCCGTATCAAATGTAGGTGCTCAATTTCTCTGGATATGTGCACTCGCTCTGGAGTTCGCCCGTTTAACTGGACGCAACAAGGTGTCCCTAGTATCTCGACTCGCGTGTAATACGCGCGAGTTGAGGGTCTGGCGTTGTGCACGCGATTTACGCGCGTATTTGGAATTCGCGCGATACTTGTGGACGCCACGTATTTGTGCTAGTATCTTACTAGTAGATTACTAGCGCGCGAATGATTTCGCGCGAAACGTTTCTAAACGAATTCGCTTCTTCTGGACAAGGTTTTAAGGCAGACCCTTAAGCGTCGTCTTATTTAGCTAACTAACATACGATTGAACGATGTGATTTCGTCGCACGATGAGATTAGTTTTATCGACGAAACCCTGTGCTCGCGCGATGATTTACAAGCTTGTATTAGGACACTCTAAAGAATGTGTGTTTAATCACATCGTTCAATCGTACGTGGTTAGGGTCAGCTCACACCGAGACGCGACGCTGCGCGCACATTTTAATAGAGTGACTCAAAATATAACTTTATTTACTACGCGAAAACATACACATTTCATTGTGAGAATTTAGAATACGTTGCTTCATGCAGCGCTGCCCCTCTTGATGTAAAAAACAAAACCATAGTATTTATAACATTTTTTTATTATAATTGTAACAATACATTGTCAAGAAATACCGCAGGGAGATTGTTCCTTCGTGTCGATCGTAAGCTAAATACCAGACTACACTCATGACATATGAACAACAGCCCACGGTTCTGAGTCATACTTTACAATTACAACAGTAGCCGATAATGGCTTCGGTTTTCTCCTTTAAACTGGTCAAATCAAGACACGTCGGCGAAGGCGTGATAAGCGCACATAACAGTTTATACACCGAAGATCTACTGCTGACATTGTTAAAGCATGAAAAACATTCACAGAATAAATAAGAGTCCTATTTCAGTCCTGCGCAGGTTTATACACTAAACGCAAATTGTAATGTACTAAAGTAACGTGGCGGCACAAAATAAGAGTTCACACTTCATTTATAGATGCAGACAACATTACAAATAACACGAACGACGAATTATATTTAGGCAGGGTCAAACAAAAATATCATGACAGTTTATATTTTTTTTGTATTTGACATACCTAAGTAACAGCTGACGCAATAAGCCTATTTTATGCGTTTTGTTTTTACCGACTTCACAAAAAGGACGAGGTACTATTGCATTATTGCGTTTTGTTTCCGTAACGGGACTGTACCCTAAAATCATGGTTTTTTAATTACTCCGGACTGCTAATATTGTATTTTAGCTTGGAAAATAACTAACGATATATGACCCATAAGTTGCATATAACTAGATTTGTGTATGTTTGGATTTTGATGTGATACCCAGCTCGCCAATCTTCTTTCCTCTCTTGCTGGCGCCGTGTGTAGATAACAGGTTTGCATAATAATTGTTGAACTTCTTTATCTTATTACATAGGGAGAGCCACTAGTAACCGGAGTTATTTGAAAATTCAGTATTTTGGTTTGTTTGTTTAGTTAGTTATCTAGTTTCATAATTAGTGGACTTTGTCCTTTATTATATGATCAATTTTATTCACAGAGGATTTATTTATATAAAGCATGCATAAATAAATAAAAAACTCTTGTGTTTTTAGAATATGAGCTCTAAGTGGAAACAATGCGTTTCAAACAGAATGTAACATAAATAGCGTGCATAAGCAGAACTGCTACAGAATGGGCCGAGTATTTTACCTCACAATTTTCATTTCAGCAGTTATAAAATATGTTTAAAGAAAATAACTGTATAAACATAAAGAAATAGATTACCAAATATACGCTATTGATAATGCAGACGATTAGCTTCCACTTTGGAACTTATATTAACATTTGAATCCCCAACCGGTCCAATGAGACCGCGCTGTTATTGTTTTACTATTGTGTCTCGTTTCGCGGGTATTTGAGTAAAAGAAAATCAATTTTTTTATGTTTCGTGTTTACGACGGTATTAAAAAAAACTATATAGAAATGCACTATGAATGAATGAAACATTTATAATATTAAGAATAACGTGCCCTAAATATAGAGTTTTTTCTCAGTCAAATTCAGTTCAGATTTTTATATCAGTCTAAAGTTATTATGTTCACAGAGTAATTTTACCCTTTCCATTTACCGAATGTCGTCTTCCATAATAATCGTAATTTTTTTTCCGACACGTGCAGATTCAACCAAATGACGTTTACTGAATTTTCGATATTATGACGTCTCGTTTAGTCTCTTTACAAATTACCGAAAATGCTGTATCAAAATATATTACCATTTTAATTCAAAAGGATTTTCTTATTATTATCTCAAATTACATGGAATTGTGAAACATCGTACATTAAAGACACGAGTATCTATTCAACTCTGAAATAATACAAAACAGGTCGTTGAATAACAAAAGGTACGTAATACTGATGTGGAAAGACGAGCTTATTTTGATGTCAAATACAAACAAAACGTTGATTACATAATGAAAGGAAGAATTGGCTTTTATATCAGATTCAAATCATCTGCAATAAGAAACAAATGACTATCCATAA
This sequence comes from Mythimna separata, assembly GCA_030763345.1. Taxonomy (NCBI): domain Eukaryota; kingdom Metazoa; phylum Arthropoda; class Insecta; order Lepidoptera; family Noctuidae; genus Mythimna; species Mythimna separata. The sequence goes on along the minus strand of JAKKIA010000036.1, from coordinate 1,288,468 downwards.
AATTAGTGACTTTTTCGTCAACTCGCTACTACAAAACTCGCGAGCGCTCGCAAGTTGGCACCTTCCAATTTTGCCTTTGTACGTCAGACCACGAACCTGATTGCCATAATCACCATATATCTTGCAAAATTGCATCCGTATCTTCTTCGATATAGCCAAAGCTTTCAACATCATCTCAATTCTTTTTCTTATAGACAAACTAGAATGGGTTGGTATATGGAGGAAATAATTTACGGATTTTTTAAAATATACCCAACGATGCAGAGAGTGAACATTTGGGACCACGTTAGCTCCCCCTCTTCCTCTCCATCCATTCACGTGAATACACATAACTCTTTTATTAAAATTGATTATATCCCTCTCTTCATATGACCAAGTCAGGGTATACGAATACTTTTTAACAGTTCAGTCACTGACGCCGGTTTCAAACCAGACTAGCTACAAAGCCGATCAGAAAGCCAGTAAATTGGATCGTCAGTGGCGATTTTGGCATCATTTTCGTTCATTGGGTGCAGTGCCAGATTAACCATGTAGCAAGAGTAGTAAATGCTACCACTTTAGGTCCCGCTTGGAAGTACAAAACGTGTACAAAACCAAGGCATGATTACCTCTACGCATTCAAACAACTTCCGGATTATTCACAAAGACAAGGTAGGCAACTTACGGTCGATTCGTAAATAAATTTGATTAAAGAAAATATTAATAAGTTTTGCTCACCCTCCCTATTCTATAACGCATTCAGCATTTTTTTAATATTATACATATATCGTTTTAAAAACTTCGCATCCAATAACTCTTTGTTATATGATAATTAAAATAATAATTACTTTACTATAAATATTCAAAAGCAATAAAATATTTGCCTTTGTTTGACGAAAGCAGATTTATGTAATGATATTAATGTAATGAATTGAACTAGTCCCAAATCATTGCTTAGGTACTATCTTCTGTTGGAAAATAAACCGTCAACATAAAACTATTTGAAATCCTTGCTAGCGGCTACTGGAAGATTCTAATAAAAAAGTGATTATTTCTTCTGCAAAAAAGGTAACGGGAAAAAAGACAGAGTAAAATGAAGTCATTTATTAGATGTCCCGTGCCTTACTTTAACTGTCCACTACGTGATTAACGTTCGGCTCATTTGTCTTTCTACAATCCTCCAATTTAAATCATAGACCCTTGTTATTGTTTTGGTGTTAAGTTTAACCCTTTTCTTGACGGTGTGCACTGTAGGATACAGTCAACTTTGAAAAATCATACTAAGAAAAATATTCTTATTTAAAACGAAATGTTTCTACTGTTTAAGAAAGGAACTGTTTCTGAACCCATTTACGTCATATCATGTCAATTTGACGCAACCGTTTTTCAATTACAATCAAAATGCTGAACCGACTCAAAGTGGACCCCCCGACAAAGTTAAGATAATTAATATTTTACATTGTTTTTACATAATAATCTAATAACTGTGTATGTCACGGTAAAGAACATTAGTATATACGTGTCAATTGAATGAATTTTGATGCGTAATTGTATATTTGGTTTAGTAAACTAGAGCCAAACTGTTATGTATCTCACAGGATACACTGCCATGTTTACTGGTTTTTTTTTGGTTTGGTGTACTGTATCTTGTAGTGCACACTGCCATGTTTGTAGTGTTTTGATTGTTATTATTTTGTATTGATTACTTTAATGGTGGCGTAGTGGTAATGATGTTAAAATAAATCAAAAGGGTAAGGGGTTCGATTCCCGGTCGAGACAAAATTGATTTTAAAAAATGATATGGCAAAATCTGTGCATATTTTTATTCTCTAGTATTTGAAATCTGGTTTTTGGTCTCTAGTCTTTTTATGGAACGTATGCTCGTTTTGATTTTCGCTTCGCATGGTGGTTAATTAAGCTTGTTTATCTTAGGGTGGAGTACAGCCTTCCATTATAAGGGGCAGAAAGCTTTGTGCCCAAAATCTAGCGTAAAGAAAACGATTCATCGACGGAGTCTGAAAATGAAACCCGGCAATTTTCAATTCGACATAGGGTAGACAAAAAATCATAACCTTGATGGCCTCCACTACCATCGTCGATGAAAAATCTCAACCTGCTATCCGACGATGAAGTAATAGATGTCCAAAAAGCGGTCACTGCATCACCATTGCTAGCGTCTCTACTCACTCTACCAGTCGCGCAAAATTTGACACAATTGGTATCAGTAAGACAATAAATGTGTCACTGCCGCAAGCAGCTTTGTAGATGCCCACCCTATATCAACGATCCAAAAAAAAAAACAAGGAGAAAAAGATGAGGTTAGCGATGCGTTGTCCTGAAATTATAAAACGTTACAACGCCCATATAGGCGGTGTTGATTGAGCTGATATTCTAATTGCTCTCTATAGAACTGAACTGAGGGGACAAGACTGGTACCTACCATTGTTGATATCACTGCTGTTAAACATATGTATATATAATAGGTGGATTTTATAACAGAGAAAAATCGGTAGTGGTTCAAATTCAGGTACAATATTGCCAAAAACTTGTTATTACTCCTCAGTACCACCACGAAACATACGGACAATAATGAAGAGGGTCTAACCTCATTAAAACCAATAAAAGTGCCTGTTTCTAATAATTAAATAATTTGCAGTGACCAGCTTAGCTACTTCGCGACTTTTGGAACAGAAGGAAGGTGCTAACTATGTACCAAAAATCAAACCACTGTGTCATATACTAAGTACTAAGGAGTTAGATTATGCTGAGTACTTGGCAGAAATAGTTTTTATACTTTTCACAATCAGTAATTTCCTGTTAAACGATCTCACCAATTAAAAATTACTATTTTATATACCATTTGTATTATTACCTGTTTTTGGCAGTGTGTCTTGGGGGATACATTCACCTGAAATTGTTGTCATTCCTTACGAACATGGCAATGTATCTCACAGGATATGGAAGGTATTTCAGGAAACAAAAGGCTTTGATTTTTTTTATTATTTTTCGCTGCGTTCTATGTTCATATAAAATAAGATTATTTGAAAAAAAAAACAGTTATTCAATTTTTATTTCTTTGCCAAGTTAAGGGTTAACATTTTAGCCCATCTTGATACTTTTAGGTAAACTTTAACTCCCGAATGAATATTTCATAATAAATTATTTTTGTAATATGCAATAGTAGGTACAAAGGTCCACGGAGCACAGTACATAAGATTAACTGATTTCCACACCATAATAACCTGTTTTTTTATATTCATGTACAATATTTTAACCATTTATAAATTCCAAAACGGAGTTACAAAGTATTTCAGTGTCTAATTTTTGAATTAAACATATCATTTGCACACAACTCGTATGTGCAGAAGAGATATAAAAATGCGCAGTCTGTGAGACACGTCCGTAATATATTGCAGCGTAGCGTTGACTCCGCTGCTGCGGTGAACATAAAATATTTTCAACTAATGTGACAGACGGAAAATTCAATTTCAGCTCTTGAATTCAACGAAGTCATAACTTCATAATTCATCTAATTTAAAGGAAGCTTGATCGTATCTAGGGAATAAGCTAGTAATAAAGAATATATGTATGTGTTGGATGATATTTATTAAACACAGGTAGTCCGGTCAAAATAGACTAATTAATTGGGGTGAGGTTACAATAATTCGCACTTAGCTGAAAATTGGTAGGATTGTTCAATACACTATTATAAAGGAAATGTGAAAAGTCCTCATCGATCCGGCACGTGCAAAAAAACTTACACGTGGTCAAAGGTCACAAAAATGGGTTTTTCGCGATTTTCAGCAAAATGGTAAGTTTTATCATAAAATTAGCTCAAGCCAAAATTGTAGATCAGACAATTATCTATAAAAATGTCTAAATACTTTTTTCCTAAGAGCCATCGTTTTTGAGATATAACGATTCAAAAAGTTGAAACTGCATTTAAATTATTATCTAAATCTAGTTGTAAAAACTTTCTAACTATACGGCAAGTGTTCAAAATGGCGGCTTTCTGTGGTATTAGATTATTATTGATTGGCTGGATTTGCTCTTTTAAACTAATTTTAACTTTTTTAACAATAATTTTACTTATTCTGTTTGTCTATTCACTAAGTTGCACCTACCTTGTTATGTTTCTGCACCACCCTAAGGTTGACTGGCAGAAAATATCTAAGGCATTAAATCCGCCTTTGTACAGTGTAATTTATTTGTGCATAACGTTTAAATAAATAGTGTGATTTTCTACACTCTAATTTATTTCGTATTTACATAGAAAAAATATTGATATTTAACAATGTTTCATTCTTTAGAGATAATCCGTCTATGGGTCAATCAACTTTTATTTGTCTTGTAAGAACTATGATATGTCCCTGAACCATAATCGCAGTTCTAAAGAAAATTAAGTGGTTTGTTGGCATATATCGCATTTATCGTATTATTAAGCAAATATACGAGTAAATTATTTTAAAGAAATCACTATTATACTGGAATTTTAATGGTTGTCCGGTTAACAAAACATCTGATGAAGTGTTTTATTGTTTGTCCCCCAGTAGGTTAGTACAACGAAACATTACTATAAACAAAAAATACTGTATGGCAATTAATTACGCTTTTACATAATTATTTACTACAATATCTATTATAATGCTAGCATATAGATTTTTGTTCGATTTAAAATTTTAACGATATTTTGGCATGATCATTTTGGTCCCTAATATATTTTAATATCCTGACTTCCACCGGGCAACGGCAAAAAAGTTCCGCAACCAAAACACAGATGGCTTGATTAGTGCCTTGAGAACAAGTCGATTAATTTGTTGACATCACTCATCTAGCCGCCATTTTGAATTCATCTTTCCCGCAGCGCCAGTCAGCCGAGTGTGTTTTGAAAAAATGGGTGGCTTTATTGTGTGTCTACCGGACAACCGGCACAATAACGTAAGTATTTGATATATCGTAGTAAATTAAAGTGAAAATATTCTATTTAGACTATATTTTTCATTACGCGTTAGGACCTAATTCAAAATATCATTATTTATTACCAGGGAGCGCAAATACCGATAAATGTCACTCGGACAACCGGTCACTTGGATAACCAAAACCGTTGTCTGTGGGGCATTTTGGTTGTTCTTAGGACAATAATAATAGAATCAGTATAAAGCAATACTTTTTCTTTCAATAATAATTAGTCATTGAAGAGCCTCTTACAAGGGCTAGAGCATTTATTATTGTTTAATATAAATTATATTGATATTTTGACCGATTTCAATTTTGTACTTCTTGACGTGTGTTAGCTTACTTACCTGACACATTTTTATAGTCCTCTATTCTATTTTTTTTAGATAATGGGTTTGACGGAAAAAGTTAAATCAAGACGCTATAGAAAAAGACGTAAAGCAGACCCGGAGAAATTAGCTGAGCGAAAGAGAAAAAAAGGAAAGCTACCATAGGAATAAAAAACTAGTTTCAAGTATGCTGCTAGAAGATAAGAAAACTGCAGAATTATATGGAAGCTGCGAAAACGTCACAGAGAAATCGCCAAAGAGCTGATATTAATTATTAAAGAGCTGATAGTATTTCATTTTTAGATCTGTTCATTATTGAATACTTTATGGTCATATGTTGATTCTTTCGTAAAAAAAAAATATAATAAAACTGATAATTATTGTCATATTGTTGTTTTTTTTACATAATAAAAACAAATACAGGCGATTTCAATCCTATCTCCTTCGGACTCCCGAGTATGTCCACTGGACAACCATTTTGTCCCTGTCTCCGAAAGATACATTATCGTTATAAATACTTAAAAAAAACAGAAAGGTATAAAAAATTTTCAAATATGAATGTAAAAATTAAAAGTGAATTAATAAACTGTTAAATATTACGCGTGAAGTTCGTTACATTTAAAGTTTGTCGTTGTCCAGGTAACAATATTATTGGGAATAACTTATAAATTAAAAGCCACGTCATTTATTTATGGATAATAAATTGGAATCTATCCTATATTCAGTGGAAATAAAGTGACGGTTTACAATTTGACTGAATTTTAATGGTTCAGAAGCCTATTTAGTTCAGTTGTCCAAGGAACTGTTTTAACTAGGGTCATGTGGATTTCGGAGGCAAATTTACTATTTTATTTAAATAAATCTTTCTGCTCTATGTGTTTTTTTTAAATAATATAAATAATTATCTACCGTAAATATGTTAAAAAAAATTAATTCACAAATAAAATTTAAAAAATCAAATTTATTATTGATGTAGGTACACTTAAAAGTTGATTGATCCCTATACGATTAGGAAAATAAAAAAATAGGACAAAGCGACAGACGCTCTAAAAACTTTGGAAAAAATAGCCAAAAGAAAATCTAAAGTCTCGAAGGACAGGTTTATGAGGTAGACCCTTTCGTTATTAAGGCTTTTTACATTTTATCAACATTCTAAAACAGCCCCAGAGATGTACAGACTTATTCAAAGGTAGTTGGCTGCACATTCGTCTCGACGATGTTACCCAAATAAAGTCGAAATATCCAAGTGAATGGAACAGAAAAACTGTTTGGAGAAAAAAAACGTTTTTTTTTTTGTGTAGCCATCTGCAGTTTGCGATGTCTTGTTTTTATTTTTTATCCCCGATATAAAAAAAGGATTTTATAAATTTGACCGCTGTGTATGTTCCTATTGATATACTATCGCAGCGTCGTGCCATCTTGTCATTGCCGCTTCATCGATAGTATTTCATTGTTTTGTACGTAAGCTTAATACGAATACGCGTCCGTGAAGCTACGCATCCGTGGACCTTAGGCCTTATTTAACAAGTTATCAACGCTTTGCTTCACGAAGTTTTATCATACGAACGACAAACCATGCGTAGAAACATACAAACATGAGTGTAATGTTTGCACACATACTACAATATCTGGAATAGACTTCAGAAAACATGGTGAAAATAACATACACGATGTATAAAATGACAATCCGTGCAGAAACTCAAAATTGTGTTTGACATAAGAATAAAGAGTAGTAGAAGTTGACAGCGCACCCAAGTAGGCTGTTGCACCTAGGTAGATTGTAGGCACAACCTGACAAATTGGGGGATTATAGACCACTCCGATACCCATTGTGATCGCGGTACTTTTGACCAGACCATGGCCCACTAAATGGAGTGCCCAGCCTGCACATCTGCATTTTGAAGGACTAAAAAATGCCATTGACGCCACCATAAGCTTAGCGTCCTACTGGGCCCAAAAACTTTGAGGGAAAGAAAACCTTGAGAACAAGAGTCGTAAAGTTATACGAGATTTTATGTTCTTATTGTCTAGCTAGATTTGGTCAAAGGATTTTATAGAATTTGGATTTGGATCTAAGCTGATTGATTTTGAGGTTAAACATTTGTATTTTAAAGTCTAATTTATTGCAACTTAAATAAAACATTACTCAAATAATTCGTAAATTCGATACTACTCAATGAAGTTCAATGCAGTAAATGAATACCAATTTAAAATTTAATCACATCACTTCAATTGAATAATTATTTACCTACCATTCAGATAAATCATTTAGGTACATTTAAATTAAGTTCAGTCACCTAAATGTATACATAAAGCCAAGGATACACTAGGGGACAAATGGAGCAACATGTTGCGGAACATATTGCTCAACAACTACGTGGAACATGCATACTGACGCGGGACTCGTGCGCTCGCTCTCGAGGCGGGAGCAAGCAACATGCCCCGCGTCACGTACTATGTTGCGGGGCATGTTGCAGGACAATATGCAACGTTGCAGCGTCAAGTAAATTTAGTGTTGCGCGTCGTGTTTCGGGACAAAATGTTCCCTAGTGTATCCCAAGCTTAATGCGTAAATAATTTGCTCCCTCAATTTGATTTTCAGTACCTATACGACGAATTGTTTTAAAATGTTCAATGAGTATCTACGCTCCAGCGTTTTTTAATAACTGGATAATATTAAAGAAGCTACAGTAATAATCATGCTATGCCTGAGCTTTGACCTTATAATCTAATAATATTACTGACGAAAGACTTTGATATTACAGAAGAGCTTTGAAGTCAAAAGTTCAAAGATTATGGCCTATGTTCTATATTGGTATTTAGTAGAACAATTCAATGCGTTTCTAGAAATCAAGTTTTATTTAAATATTGAAAAGTGTAGGCCATTTTACTAGAAAGTCTATAATATAGATCTATTTCTTATAAGGTAAACGTCTTTTATCTACATTCTGAACATCTTGAGAATGTTATCCGCACAAAAGTGTGATAAATACACATGTGAATGCGGTGAGATACCCGACGTGGCATAGCGACAACCGATCCGTTTATTTATTAGACACCAAAGCGACAAACGTCACCTGCCCATTTTACTGGCAGATAGTGAACGACGAATATTTAAATCAATTGGACTTAAGCATCTTTTACATAGATCAAATTCTGATTGCAAAGTATAAGCCAACGAAAATACCTATTATAACGATACGAAACGTGAGAGGGATCTTTACAAATGATGATAAAATATTCTTTGTTTGTAACATAAAGGAAACCGATGATCTAGATGCCCACGCCTTGTTCTGTACCAGAGCTTTAATACTTTCAAAAGTAAAGCTTTGAACTAGAATGTTACAAAACTTCAAAGGATTTCTCTTATCGTTATATTCCATGCAGAGGAAAATGTCAAAGATCGTCAAAGCTCTCTCGGAGTAACATGTGGACGTATCTAACACTTTCACGCGTCTTTGGAAATATCATCCGCAGTGAGGACGAGAGTAAACTTATGTAAATGTTACTGAAACGTCATGCTGCATTTCGATGGGTGCAAAAACAAAATCGTATATGAAACGTTATCGATTTATAAGTTCTGTAAAGAAGTAATAAAATATAATTATTGCGTTATTTTCAGATACGGTTTTATTCTTGGGACCCGTCGATTTGTATGACGGGTTCATTGCGTGCATTATGTAACAAACTGAATGTTATAATCGACTATTTGGGTGTGTTAATAGGCCTTTATCCATGTGTGCTATTCAGTTACCATTATTTACATAAAACAATTTTAAATATGAAATGACAATAAAATTATATAACTCCGGCTGTTATTATTCAATAAACGAACAGAACTGGTAATTGGGGTGCATATTTCCAGCAATGAACGATGTATACCCAAAAAAAGGCGTGTTATTATATACCATAAAAAGGCTCTTTTTATGAGCAATCATATAAAAACACAGTTAGAAATAGAACTTAAACGCTATGTTTTACACATAAATTCCTGGTTTTCTGCAGTTTGATTGTAAGAGCTTTGCTTCACAACAGACGGCTGCTAACAGGTCAGTCTCGAGAGACTGACGTGTTTGCTAACTTAACGTTTGAGTTCACAATTAATATAAACTTTTATTCACTGATCCACAACGTATTAAACTACATATTGATGCTGCAACGTGATGACAGTTCAATTGTGTGGAGAGGATAAATGAAGTAGATATAAGAAGCCTAAAACAGATGCTCTACAATAAATTAAGAAATAAAGAATGACTTACTGTCAAAAGTTAAGCAGATGCAATACATTTTTACAATTCTGAAAAGTATTGTTACGCTGTCAAAATTTAGGGCCAGAGCCTGCTAGGGCCACGGGATTTGTTCAAAAAAGTTAAGGTGGTCCTGAGACGCAAAAACTAACTGAAAGAACATGAGTAAAAATCTGATACTCCCTTTCGCTCTCTGGCTAAAATAAAAAAATCTAAGATTTTCACTCCAAAAAAACACATTTTATAACGTTCTCGTAGCTTTCATGTCCCCTATTTTCTGAATCCGTTGAGATTCAATAAAATATCGTTCAGTTTGCGTCCGCATGATTTAACTCGTCCACAATGGTTGCTTTTGTCCCCGGACACACGTGGAAATCCGTTCGGAATACATTTATACAGCTCCATACAAATCTTTCCATTTTCCCGTTACCGGTAAAACGTTTTCATCCTTTTTATTTTAACAGTAAATTTTTAAAGCACAAAAAAAATAAAAATCTGCTCATTGTCTATTCTTACGTTACCTGCATAGTAAAAAATTGTGAAACTATACCACAATACGCATTTGGCTGAAAGGTCACTCCACTAGATTTTTACTACACAAAAGGAAAAAACTACGTTTCCAGAAAAAAGCCATAGAGCTCGACTTTTCAATTATCTGCAGATTTTTATGGCATTTTATATGGCTATAGGTGAAAGCATTGACCCACAGTATAATAAATTTGTAGCGTCATATTAGGGTAAAATCTAAACTCGTGGGCACGTACTAGTCGGTTATACATAATAAAGGGTGGCCAAATCGGATGTGGCGAATTGGGTTATTTAAAACGACTTGCAAATATAAGTTCAAATAATATATGTTTTGTTTTCGTTGTAATACGTACCTAGATTTTACCGTACGTTTTGTTCAGACGTGTTTTGTATGTACTCGTAGTAAGTAACCTTGGGTCAACCAAAAGTTACTTTAGTCGAAATTAACAAAAATTTGAACAGATTATTGACGTTATAATCGAAATATATTATAAAAGGAGATAATAATAGAGATAAACCTACTCACACATGGGCAAAACCGCTGGCAGAAGCTAGTTCCTCATAAATAGCTTTCAAATGACTTTATTATTTTTAACATCACATAATAACGATGTCATGAATCATGTGAAGATCGCAAAACTGTCTGATGTGACTAACATGTCATAGCCATGACAAATCGGAAATAATGGTTAGAATTTTTTATGAAGAAATACGATTGAGTAAGTTTTTATTAAGGCCTCACAGAGGAAAATAACTCAGTTCCGTACGTAAGAGGCCCAAATATTTATAGAGAATTTTCAGCTTAAGAAAACTATGGTCTATTTAAAATTTAATATTTTTTAAGGAAGTAGTTTTAGCCTACACTGTACCCACGTACGACAATAACTCCACATCGCAACCACAAAAAGTGATTACGTGTGAATAGTGTCACTGCAGCAACTTGTAGTTGCGATGTGGTTACTACAAATATCGAAGTGGTTGTACTGTAGCCAGTGTTTGCAGCCAAACTAATTAGCGAGGTCGCTGGTGGTTGCGTTGTGGTTGCAAGATGGTAGTGGTTAGTCTATATCAAACACATGGTTGTGTTCGACGGCAAAATGTAGTCAGTGTTATTGAAACTATTTATTTGTTTAAAAATAGTACTCGACTACGTGTTTTTGAAGTAGTGTGGTTGTGGTACGTCCGAATAGACCCTTAGTTTAAAGAGAGCATAGAACTTAAAGTTTTGAGAACACATTAATATAGTCAAATCTAAATTGAGCATTTTATGGAACACAATTGCTAAAATTTCAAAAAGTTAAGCAATGCCAATAAAATATCTAACAACTTGTATTTTTCTATTTACGACAATTCGATCGTTTATTCAGTTCACATGTTTCACAATCAGTCGCCATCCATCTTCGGCGTTCCGCGAAACCAAGCTGTAATGCATCACGGTTTGTGGCGGTAAGTATGAACTGTTTTAACAAATACTGCGAATAGGGAAAATGCTTGCAATTCGTTTACTTGCGTAAATACTTTTTAGTTCGAGTGAATAAATATAATTTCATTAAAACAAATAAAATTTTAAATATAATTTAAACCGAAAAAATATTTTCAGCAAAAAGGAAGTTCTAAAGCTTTAAAGCTGCTACTATGAAAGAAAAGTCTGATATGGTCCTGACGTCAAAGACCCATATGGCCACCATAAAGAAACAGCATCTTGGCGATAAAGATATAAAAAGATATATTTCTTTAAATTTGTTATAGGTATCTCGATTGCAACATTTTTTTTAAAAACTTGACAATCTTGTTATTGTTTTTACTAGTATTATATTTTTGCATATTTATTGATATTTATGTAAATTAAAGAATGAATAACAAAAGACGTCCAAAAATGAGGAATTTATTAAAGTCAGAATAAAATAGTTGAGAATGCCTATGGCAATAAGTCTGCCTTTGTACATTGCGTTGCATAAATGCTAAATAAATAAATAAATAGTTCTTTAGTTGATTGAACTATCTTTTTTTATGACATTAAATCATTGAAGTTTCTGATCACATAGCAACTTGCAATGTGTGCAATATACGAAGTTTTTGTATAAGTATCGTAACTACGCGAGACGTATAGTTTACCAACTAGTTTGAAAGTTAGGTGAAAATGACCAGACTATAGTTTTAAGCTACTTAGAACACATGAAACTGGAGGCAACAGACTTCTTAGAACTTCAAAAGGATATGCGTGTGTATCTATAATTAAAATGTGATAATCTGAAAGTAATAAAATGCTCTGTAATTTCCATATCATAGTTTTCAACTTCTGGTATTCAAGAAGTAAGTGTACGACAAAAGGTTTTAATTGGCTTTTACAATACATTATGATTCATTTAAAAACAAGTCATAGAATATATCCAGGTTTGGGCAATACAACTTATAGGACATCTGTGGTCTAAGCCCAACCTCATCTGAATGGTAGCCATTTTTGTATTTTGGTTGACTTTTCACAGTTTATTACAGTTCATGATATTTGTTATTTCTGAAAATCTTTGAGAAATTACAACAAATGCAGATACTCGTAAATCAAAAATCAGGATACAGTTTGTTACTCAATTGTCTGTATTAGTAACTTGTTATGAAAATATTGAATTTAATATTTTATCACCTCACTTTTTATTTACTAAGTCATTTGCATATTTCAAAAGTGGCAATTTGATGACCGAATAGCGACCCCAGTTACTTTCAATGTCTGACCGAAAAACAGGTTGTCCGAAGGCTAGAACAATTCTAAAATATTCCGAAGCTTACTAAGAATTTATAAGTCTTTGACATCATAATATTGAACCTTGCCCTTTAGTCGACTTTTACTCCAAAAAGTTTAGTCAAGTTTCAGTATTTTATTTATCAACAAGAAACTTCCATAATTTAAGTTAGATATTATATAATTGTGTTCTAAATATGAAAATAGCTATACTGAATTAAAATCTCTTGTTATTTCACATTCTACATGGATAGTATTAAAACGCCAGATGCTAGTGCACGGTTCCAATTAGTCGTTTCCTATGAAGAAGAACCGTCAAAACCCTATTGTTACTGTTTAATAAAAAGGGTTGATTTTACAATATTTTCATATTGCATATTATTTTCATATAAAGGAAGAAAAAATAAAATAACAAAGCCTATTCAATAATCTAATAATGTTACCAACATGGCAACATACAAGTATTATGTGAGTAGGAAGTCGAGATTGATTTCCACGAAGACGTCTTATGTATAAAACTACACACCACGACTGCTATCATATTGTATGAATAAATTATTTAAAAAAATCAATAAATCTTCCACGGATTACGTAAAATTACATAACCTTCCTGGAACGAACTGTATCTCGCAAACATTCTTTATTTAGGGTAAATTAGGTTTTATGAAAAGAGTGAAGGAATGGAATAATTAATTTGGCTTATAAAATACAAAATGAACTCTTAGACATTTAAATACCTACTTAATAGTTAAAGGTTTGATGAAGGCCGACATTTTAGATAAAATAATTATGTTTATGAACTGAAGAATAAAGTCGGCTTATTTTGTTAATAATTGAGTTTAGTAGGCATCTAAGTAAAATTTACACAATACGACCCCAGGTTCATGTATTAATTCTATGCTTTACAACCCGTTAATGAACTAATAAATTGTGTTTATAAGTCTGAAGGCTAGCTAATTGAATTTCCATTTATAGACTTTAAAAGAGCTGCGCGGGTCAACCTCTTTTCGTAGGCGTGGGTTTGTGGACGACGAGCAATGGACAGCTCGCCGTTCTGCCGTCCGGTTACCTTCCGGACTAAGTACAAATCGTCGACGTCACGTATCAAGGAGATGTCAGTAAACCATTCGCCCCCTGCTAGGCGAAGCTTACATTTCATGTACTGAAATGAACCCCGGGGCCCTAAAATAAAGGCAAACAAGGAACAGGAGTGGGCCTGTAAGCCGGCCAGTAAAAGTCTGACACACCCTCCCGATTTAGGGTCCTTTCTTTCACACAGACCGTCTCGGAGAGGAGAGCAGATTTTTTATCACGTTGAAAACAGAGCTTTAAGTATTTGTAGTAAGGTTTATTTTTGCATGTGCACTGTTTTGTCATAAAGAATGCTTGAACGCGCAGTGCACATGCAAAAATCGAAGAGCGAAAGAACTCGCAGTATGATTATCCACACACAAAAAAATCCTCTGGCTCTATGGAGCTTAGAACAGACCAATTCGAGTGCCAAACATCAAAAACATATGGATTGCGTTAACGTAAACACACTGGCACTAAACTGTCTGAAGCTAGAAAAACTGACAACAGTTCCCAAGGGGTATCGTGTTATCCAGTTACTGGTGTTGGTCTGGTGTCTTGTGTTGAAACAGCAAGCTAGTAAAATATACAAAAAATAGTGTTTACGTTTTTTTTTTTGACAGTGTGTCACTTTATTCGGGGAAGACAGCCATTTGTAAACACTAAGCGTTATGAAAACGAAAGGTTATGAATCTACATGGAAGAACGTTTTCCGTGTTGTATGTATGAGTTTAGTAGTAAAAACCTTCTTAAAGTTCCCACTGCTGGGACTCAGACCTACTCTCTAGAGGAGGGAATGGGCCGGAATACACCACGTGAGTCCACTGCGGATCATGAGCGTAACTTAGTTTTTAATTTTAATTAATAAATTGTATAATAATATGAAGTAGGTACCTACACTGCTTACAAAATGAAAAATGTATTGTCCTAGAATATTCTCAGTCAAGTTGGTGTTACTAAATTAAAAAATTCTTTCAGCGAGCTTTCCTCAACTTGTCAGCTTGAATTATGTTTGCTTACTGGCGGAAAATGTGAAGTCGTTTATGGTATTTCCATTTGCAACACTCTGTGGTAGTATATTTTCACTTTTTATAAAACGGATTTATCTATTTAAAACGTAATGCACGTTTTAAATAGATAAATCCGTTTTATAAATTGCAACTTTCAACTAATTTCAAATAGTTTTAGTTTTATAAAACTGCACATTTTGAAAAACATTTGTTTGTTCTACAAAAGTTGACGAAAAATAAACCTAATGGTGTTGAGAGTTTGCAAAATATAGTTATAAAATAACATTACACGGATTATCTGATGTAATGTGGAGTGACCGGATTTTAATCCATTACATCTTTTATTCTAAAAAAAAAAATATTTTCAGTTTCAAGACATTTTTACCCGACACATTTTACGAAGATTTAATTTAATATCAGTAGTCTAATACCTGAAAATGTCTAATTGTCCAAGTCACCACTACTCACAAAGCAAAACCACTTTAAACTATATAAACTAAAACAGTGGATTTTAGCAATAAGTGTAACGTGCTTGAATCTAATCGTGTTACAAGATTTTAATCTTGCACTCTTAGTGAGTAGCTGAGCTTCACAAGACAATGCTTGAGCCATATCTAGTGAATCATGAAGGCGAGATATTTAAAGAAAAGAAGAAGAATTCTCTTTGATAATCAAAATGGCAGTAAAATGTTGCAAAGAAATAATCCTTGATTTTATATTACTAATTTAAACGTATGCCATCAGTAAGTTTCCATGAAAACATAAAAGTGAATGCGATTTTAATTTGTTCATTATTATATCTATACCTATAGGTACATAGTATAACGGTATACCCATGTATCAAGTTCTATCGAAATTAGTTCAGCAGTTCGGACGTGAAGAAATAACAAACATACACAAACACACACTCACAAACCTTTATAAGGTTAATAGTATAATGCAGATAATAATTCTATATCGTATCAAATAAAAATAAAAAGACATTAAACTTAACGGTTTAATGATAGTGCTGTATTGGTTTCGTTTGCAGATTTACTTACGTATTGCTAGGTAGACAAATCGGCAGTTATTCTTGATAAAACCGAACGTGAACCGAATTCAAAAATCTCAACAGCAGCTGCAAAATATTCAAAGTAAATTGATCAGTTTGGCTTTGCATATGAATTGAAACCAATACCGCCGGATAGATCAGAAAATTAAATTATATTCATAGCACAAATATGCAATCAAGTTTTTTTTATTTATTCGGTAAACCAGATACTCGTATATTGCCCAATATGCGATCGGAAAGTGAAATGAAAAACTACTCGATCCGATACTTCGATTCGAGTACGATTAGAGAGAATTCCTTTTTTGAGAACTATTGGCGACCTCGCTTTGTTCGCCCACCAAACTTTACTCGCGACTGAATAAGTGACTTTTTTTTTGTTTTTTTTTTTTTTTTCTACCCCTAATAAAATTACCTAGATGTTCCCAAGTTGGTACAGCGACCAAAATAGGTTAATGTTATTTAGATATAAACTTTCTTTCAATAAATACAATTGAATGTAAAGAGGACCAACGACCAAGTCCTCCCCCACCCAAAGTAAATGAGGCAGCAAAACTTTGTGTAACTTAGGAGCAGAACTTAAATCTCCACTCTCTAATTAGATCCCAAGAACGGCTACGGTCCATTTGTATTATATAAAATAATTCTCTCCAAATTAAACGCGTCAGTCGGGCCAGCCATTGATTGCAGGAACAGTGAAATCAGTTTTTTCTAAATTATTGTGAACGACTAGTTTTGTTTAAGTTTCGTAACGTTATTTGTGGAACCGAAAAAACTGAGTTTTGTCCGTTTCGCAAATTCAAGTTATTTGTTAGGAATAATAATATTCCACAACTAGTGTCACACGCTACAACGTACACACTAGTTGCTTGTTTTGTGCCTTGAAATTGTTCTATTTAGTCATTTTACCAATATTTTTACCCCTTGGGTTTTGCTAAAAAATATAAATAATTCTATAACGTATACGCTTCAGCGTACCTCTTTTTAGAAGGTTTGCAGTTATGCAATACTGCGGCAATACACACCAAAAAAAAATTCAAAATTTCCCGCATACAAACCTACGAATACCAGTGACAAAAACCCTAAAGCCAATTGCTAACCTGCCATAGTTGACGACTTTCACAAAAGTCTCAGTTACGTGCGTGTTTTAGACAGGTCCTCTTTTATTCAACTGTATCATACATTCAAAGCCATAAGGGGGAAAAGTAGATCGTTTGTTATCTGTCACCAGCAAAATGTATAGAGTTACTCCTATGCCTTTATCTCCGCTTTCCTTATGTTTATCTGTATTTTTATAATCTTTTACATCCAAACATTTTGTTGTGTGTCAGAATTAGTCTTAACAGTTTTCTTGTTATGGCCAAGCAAAACAGTAAAACTTCTTTTTGAATTGTCAATAGCCGCGTACTGATTGAGCGAGCAGCCTCGCGAGGCTGCCTGGCGAGGCAAATCCTCGGTCGGTCAAGACGTGCCTCGCCCGAGGCAATCGCATGCGCTGCCTCGCCCGAGCGTGCCGCGGCCCGAGCCGAACGTTGTCAGTTTTTGTCGATGCTCAAAGGCGCCTCAGTACGTTTGCCGCGCTCACTCAAGACGGTAGTGTTTTGCCTCGCTTATTCGTTTTTTCTTCGTCGAAATTTTTTTCTTTGTCGTCGAAGCACAACTCTTGAAACAATCTGTTTCCAGCCTGTAATCTATTTTTGTATAATAGTTTAATCCAAAAACGTTTAGTTTTCCTTTTTCTTTTTTTTGCAAGCCTTAGAATGATTAAAAAGGCAGTGGTAGCGACAGCTTTCCGAATGTACGGCCTCATGGTGGTCTCGGGCAAACTACGGCACGGTACATACGCGCGGTCTCTATTCGACTGCAAGTTGAACTGAGCGTCGATGCTCACGGTGGCTCGACCTTGCCGCACGAGGCAGCCTCGGATTAGAAAACTTACAGACCGAGGCCGCCTTGCGCGGCATGCGTACCGCGGCAAATGTCCGAGGCTGCCTCGGAAGGCTGCTCGCTCAATCAGTACGCGGCTAATGGCAAAAATTCTCAATTTAAATTTCTTGGCTGGTCTAGTATTGCAATATTTCTCGCCGTCCGCAAGCCTATGCCTACGGTCGAACCGGCGGCGCAAGGGACATGCTCTCACGCGTACTGCCACCTCCTTTTCTAGTATTACTGCTTCACAGAACGAGACGACGCCGACAGCCTGCCTTTACCAGGAATCTGGACTATACATTCCATTCAACTAACCCAATCGTTTAAATTGCTTTGAATTTTATTATCACAAGGTAATTTTCCATCTCTCGTAACCTTTTTCAAAAATGATGTGATATGAAATTCTTCTCAAGCGTGAAAAGAACATAATTATTATTACTTTATGGAAATATTCCTGGCATTTAATCTTAAAATTACACGGTTTCATAAATAAAAGTAACGCAAATAAGTGAATTTTCAAGCTAAATTAAGTAATTACCTACTTGTGTTTTTACGCAAGTTTAGCTTCTACATACACAAACGTTGAAGGCTCTGTTAACATATCTAAATATTAATCTAGAGGAAATTTCCGTTTTTTATCAGAAAAGAGTAATTATTCATTTATACTTTAAGTCTCGATGAGAATGAAGGTTCTAGAGTGGCAACTGCTCACCAGAATAGGCAGCTTTGGAGGGCCTCGAACAAAATGGGCCGTTGACCTGGTGAGAGTCACGGGAATGCCATGGATGCAAGACGCAACAAGCCTTTCGTTATGTTGACACTTGGGGGAGGCCTTCCATGTGTTGACGTCTTTTGGCTAAAATGATAATGGTTTTAGGTCTCTTGTTATCATATCAAGAGCAAATGCGAGAGAGATAAGAGCATGGAATAATCTATTTTTCATAGATAAGGAACTAAGTAATATAATTTCTACCGTAAAATGCATTTGTGTTGAAAGTTTAGTTCTGTACTAGTTTTTAGTGCTATACAGAAATAAAAAAAGGGGTTTGAAGTTAGGAAAAATTACAACAAAAGTTGGTGCTGTTGTGAGTAACGAACATCGGTGCAGCGTTACGCAAGCGTGGCGCTCATTCGTATATACGTATTCGTGACGACCTAGTTTATAGCCTGAACATGGTAAGTATACAGTCAGTCACACAATTTATGGCCTGGTGGGTTGATTAGGTCCAGCTTATTGGAGTTTCGTTAATGACTTTAGACGACTTTTAACCTTAATACTAAAGGTTCATAAATTATTTATAAGGGCTTATCTTCTTGTTAAGGAATAATAAGCTGGTAGGTTTCCTTTAAATAATTACCTATATAAATAGGTAATTTAAAAGAAAACCTTTAACAAACCATGCGATTAAAAAAAACAATCCATGATAATTAAAAGATCATAATGGATTTCAATTAATTTACTTTTCACGTTCTTAGGGTGGAAGTGGTGGAACGGATATATTTGACATATTGATTGACCATAACCTGGAATAGCACATATTATAGCACTTTTCATAATTATTTATACTTGGGATAATTAAATAATTTCTTGGGATAATTTATTTTTTTCTTTCATACGGATTAAGCCACTGGCAGAAGTTAATACTAATATAATAAGCGTATACAATCAAATAGTATTTGGCGTTTTATTGTATGAAAAAAGTCCTTTACGATCCCATAAAATTAACGTCACATAAAAAGATCTAGATTTTCGATAGTAGGACAGACGACATAAATAGTTTTACGAGTATTAAGTAAAATTTATTGGTAGTAATTAATTTTGTTTCCCGTAGTAAGGCATAATAAGCATTATCAGCCTTTATAATGTTCCCACTGCTGGGTTTTCATGCTTGAGTCATCCTCTCTAAAAGAGGGAATGAGCCGTAATCCACCACGCTGGACCAGTGTGGGTTGGTGTATGTCACATATTTTCGAATTTTATTTAATAACAAGTAGTAAATATACCAAAATCCGACGTCCTCTTAAGGTTATCACTTTAAGAGGACGTCGTTGTTTATAAACTTTTCGGATACCTTAATAATTATGTTAATAGTAGATTATTGCATCGAGCACAAAGTAATTTATTATTGCACCGAGTGTCTGATTTAGAGCCCGAGCGTTAGCGAAGGCTATAATTTAATAGGCACGAGGGAAATATTAAATTACTTAAGGCGAGGTGCATAATCTGCTTTTCTTTCAACTATTACCTATAGGAATAGTAGATAAAAGAAACTCATATCAAACAGTTAAAATAGAAGTTTCTATAACACTGTCGGCTTCATTTAGAATGTTTTCCGGAGTTAACTTGTCGCTAGATGATTCCATTTTAATTTGAAGCCGAAGCACTCAAAATCAGATAGTACAATTCGTCCACTATAAGTTGGCGAGCGTGAAGTTAGGCTCTGCGAATTTTGGCGCTTGAAATATCGTACAAAAATAAAGGTTTTAAAAAAATTTAATGCCAAAAACTGTTTTTAACAGCAATAAGAACTGCAAATCGCATTTATTTTTTTAAAACCTTTATTTTTGTATGATATTTCAAGCGCCGAAATTCGCAGAGCCTAACTTCACACTCGCCAACTTATAGTGGACGAACTGTATCACACTTTATCGTTTCCAAAAATATTGTTAAAACAAAATCAAAGTTCCCGCCAAATCAATTTTTTAAATTTCTTTCATTTTTAAATCAGAGTTAGCAGCAATCATTTTTTAAATTTGGAACAAGTAGGATACAAACAAATAATTCGTAAGTAAAAAAAATTCTTGATATCGGCTGACTGAATAGAGCTAACCCATTGAGATTGGCGCCTTTTGGTGCGATTAAAAAAAAACTGTGCAATAATGAAATTTCATACACTTTTATTGCTCTAGAGCAATAAAGACTCGCTTTGTACTGAGTTTTTAGTGTGATTATGATGAAATTAGAGCATAGTTGGAAGAAAAAATATTTAAAACCCTCCATTGAAAATAATGAAGCGCTCACCGTCCTCCATGTCGCGTTTACGAGTTTGTCAGTATTTTTATTTATGAATCAGAGACGTCCTGAATAGTTAAGCATAATAAAAGAACATAGTAAATGCCTTCTTTCAAGATTGCCTCGCTACAAACAAATGACAATTTGTACCCGTCGTTGGCAGGAGTTGAGTTTTTGCCCGTTTCAGCTTGTTACCCTCACTGTCGCTCTAAAAAAGGGACGCAATTTAGTTGTGCGCAAATTGCCGCAGTTTAAATGAACAAATTAATCTTTTGTAAACTTGGTTGATTTGATGATGGTGCAGTTGGACTGGATATGGAACTTCAAAACTTTTCTTATTTTCAATGGTGTTTTTTTTGTAATCAATAGTCGGATATCTCGACATACTGCAAGTACCCATCCACTCTTACGTTGTTGAAACCTTTACGGTCCGGGCTAAGCGTTTCGCCTCGTCGTCTATACCGCGTATATCGAAGGAATGGAACAATTTGCCTGCTGCGGTCTTCCCGTCTGATTATGATTTGGGTGTCTTCAAGGCTAGCGCAAATAGGCTCTTAATAAACGAGTGCACCTCACCATCAACGACTGCATCACTGCTTACCATCAGATGGGATCGCAGTTTAGTGCTAGTTTATATTATTAACGTATTCAATATTATGATAAGGTAGTAGGGACTGGATATTCCAATCCTGGCGCAAAGAAAAAATCTACACTAAATAAAAAATCGGCCAAGCACGAGTGCAACTTGAACAAACAAAATATGGCAAAAAATAGTAATAACAGTTCCGTTTGTACCCTTTGGATACGGTAACCTAAAAAGGAAACAAATAACTGCCAATTATTTTTAACCAGCTGGCAGATTGAGTAAGTACCGACACAATTAATTAACTAATGACAGCTCAGAATAGTAACAAGAGTTATGACACTACACAAGTAACCTGACAATATATTACTAATTGGGTTCTCATCTTTTTTACTGTATCGTATCACCATCAGTTGAAAATTTGAACCTAGCAATAATAAAAAAAATATTTACTAGACTACTAAGTGGCGTTGCTCCTCGATACGGCTTGGTGAACAGGTTTCTGTCTCTTAAGCCCTAAGCACCGATAGCTTGGACCCTGCTCACGAAACCGGTGGATTACTTATTACACTTAGACAACTAGACACAGGAAACATTATCGTGCTCATCACACAAACATTTGTCTTAGTGGGAATCAAACTAACGACCTCCCTAGAATATAGTTTTTACAAAACCCTCTTGAGTAAATTACTGTAGAAGTGTAGAACTAGATAAGCAGTATGCTGTAATACTGTAACACACAAGCTTTTTCGTCTATAAATTAAAACAGTGTGTCATCTACTTCGAAGTCTTTTTGCGGTCGTTGACGTGAAAGCCCTTGCTTTTTATAACCTGCCAGTATGCTATTTAGTTTACTCGCTTTTGACTTGTGTGGCCTCGTTTATGGCGAGGCATCCAGTTAGGGCCTGTTTCACAATGTCCGAGTAGGCACTACTCACTGTATAAATTCCAAAATGGAACAGAATTTGTATGAAAATATCTGCCAAACAGGCCCTTAGTGATGGAGGTGTGTACTAGGAACTTGAAAACTGAACTAGGTACTAGATTTAACAAGTATAATAGTGGCTTCACTTGTTGCGATACACGGTCTTCAAGTGTTATTTTTATCTCTCTTACAACAGTGGTCTGATAATTATGGTCTATGCAATGTCTAAACTAAAATAGAGGGAAGAGGAAACATTAACACTGACTTAGAAACCGCAGTAGAATTGCGGACAACAATTAAAATAAAAGTTATGAGAAGGGTTGAGTCATAAAGATAGAGAGATACAATTTAAATTAACTAACTATTATTTAGGATCCCACTTCGTAATTAATTACAAACAATAAGCTAGCATGTATGAATAAGCGTGTAACAATAGAAAAAAAATAACGATAAAATCGAGTAAATTTCTGGCAACAAAACGAGAACCCTGCAAAAAATCGGGGTCAAACTAGTTCAATTCGGCCGAGCTAGTCTGACATCACCTTCCCTTGATTGCCTACATCGCGGTTTACATTACGTCCATTTGGCACATTTCCAAAAGGTATTGATCAAAATTAGGCACTTTGAAACCCAAAGATTTTTAAGAGTATCTTATTTACTTGTGTGCTTTTTCCGTAGTATCAAAACAAACTCTCAGGTTCATCTCCTAACCGAACCTGACCCCGATTGCTAGCCACCATACGCGTTCGGTGGCTGGCTTGCGGTCGAGGGGATGAAAGAAAAGGGAAAGCTCGCCGTCTGGTAACCGACCGGACCGAGTCCGAGTCGTCGACGGCGCGTAGTGTTCCACGCGCACCTCAAAGACATGTCAGCAAAACCGTAGGGGCCCAACAGGGCCGAAGCCTACTGGGGCCATGGGTTAGCTTCCGACAGGGAAACCCAGGGCCTTGGAACGCAAAGTAAAGAAGGAACATAGGAATGAGTGTTAATCAGTAAAAGTCTGAAACGCCCTACCGCTTCGTTCTAGAGCGGAAGATCATTAGATGATTTCTTCCTTAAAAAAACCCCGAAAATGACTTATTCATGGCAGGATGCCGTAAGTATATTTAACATCATTTGGACTATAATATTTTTTTATGAATGTCTAGTCCCTGGCTGTTGTATGAATGGCCTGAGCAGTTCATAAAATTTTAATATTATATTAGACATGTTGTGTCCAGATCGTTTAACAATCTTTCACCGTCTGGCTTCTATTAAAGTTCTGTATAAACTATGCAATTAAGAACAAATTAGTGCAGTAAATTAAGCTTCGCTACTTCTACCTCGGGAGCAATATCGTCTCGTTGAAGACACGGAATTGTACTTGGAATTTTGTTCTATGCTACATTGTAGGTAGTATTTATTACTGTTGCTGTCAGTGACTTTGCTCGAATCATAGTAGAAAAATATTGCAACTGAATAAAATGACTTTCGTGCAATTCCTGTATATACCCATGTAAAAAAATTTCATAAAATAAGTCAAGCCATTAGAACGTGAAAAGTAACAAACAATGATACATGCTCGCTCAAATTCAGAGAAATACTTCCACATTACTATTTAGAAATCTTATAATGGGTAAGATGTTAAAGAATCTTATCATATTATTAGTTCTTTTTCACCTCTAAACTACTACGAGTATTTATTACAAAAATTTATTTGTGAATAGGTACCTACATAACCTATTAGGTAGGTTACAGGCAATCCCTAATCTTCGTGATTGATCTCGCTGTCTGATAAGACCGCCATTGTACCATGGATTTAATTTTCTGCTTATATTGCTACTTTTTTTGGTGTACAATGAAGTTTATTCTATTTTACGTAGTGAAACATAAATTATTAAAAAAAATCACTCTCATGTTTTTCATGTTTATGTTCTACAAACCGGCTCCTGTAGTTGCTGATTTTGATATAAGCGTGTAAACACAATAATAAATGCAAGTAACGTTCAAAGCGAGCGAAACTAATCTTGGGGTGCACCAAATTGAATGCCGCAGTCGAGTAGAACAGAACAAATAAACTCTGAACACCTTGAGTGATCTCGTGGGAACGGTTCACGCTTCCGAATTTGGTTAACGTAAATAGTGGCGCAAAGAGGTGAACTACGACGACCTTAGCTACTACCTAAATACTAGTAGTTCGAAGCAGAGTTTGGACGTGACAGTCTAATAAAATGTGGTAGAATTGATGAAAGGTTTCGTTTAATGTTATAAATGTGCTTAGCTAACATTTTATGTTTTAAAAAATTTTGAAGTTTGTCGTCATAATTATCTGTAAATAAATTTAAGAACAAGAAAACTGTTTTCCGGGAATTACTAGGACCCTTGCAAAGGGCAACTTAAGAAATACTGTGAGTTTGTGTTAGTATTTAAAAGGTGAGACTGTATAGTTTTGTTTCTTGTAATTTTTAGCTTACTACTATTAACTCTCTGACACAAATATTAAGAGGTCAACTGTAAACAAACAATCAATTTCAATCCGTAAATAATTCTCACTATTTTCCTTTTTCCGAACGCCTATTTATTGAAACTGACACAAAACATTTTCTAAATGAATAATTAAAAGTTCGGCAGTACAAAAACTTCATCGCGCCGACTTTATAGTGCATTTTGTAATGGCCGCCACCTCGCTGTAGATTTTCATAAAGTTTTCGTAGGAAAGGAAATAAAAAGGAGAAAAAGCTTTAATTATTTTGCACGATAGCGCTGTGCTGCCTAATAAACTGAATTCTTCTTCTTAGCGTGTCGATGGCAAAACCAGTCAGATACTTTGCCTGAATGTAAAGGTTTCAGTAACAACGTTTAGCAGGTTTGTTCTCACGGCACGGTGTAGAGGAACGAGTGCTTTGTAAGGGATGAAGTGAATGAGCACAATGCAGCGTGTTTGAAGTTTTGTAACGAGACCTTTCGCCTCGTCACATGGAAAGGATTTTTTAGTCGATTTTGGTCGATATTGTCTATGTTTTTTTTTGTCTGTGGTACGGTCTTTGAATGTCGTCTGTCAAAATCTGGACGTCACTCTGCGACTCGGACAGCGTTCGTAATGGTTTTCAATTTATATTATTTCCTTGTAATCGGCTATAATCGCCGTAATTTAAGCCATTTAGTGGCATCTATATTGCATAAAGACTTCATGGACGTAGTATAATGTCAGAGATTCCATTGGTAAGAGATTTGTCGTATTTTTTTACCCATGTGGGTGTGGTCGTTGAATAGAATTCTTACGAGTGTTAATCTTTTCAGATGTTATAGTGATTTATCGCACGCAGCTGTTTTAAAACGCTGTGTCAGCGCACTGTAAGCTATTTTTAAAAAGGAAAGACGGTAAGTTTCCATTCCTAAAAAGGTTTTACGCAACCCACGTGTTTGAATTCGAACGTACAATCTAACTTATTTTTATATTATTGTTACAGCCTAAAAGGCGTCTTTTTTTTCGTCCCTTTTCTCTTCATCTTTGTCTGCAATTTATCTGCGTTACCCCGAGCATACTTCGGGAAACTTGAAGCCTCGCATCCTACGCGTCATGAAGGATTTTTTTGGAACAATTAACCTACCACTTACAAATAACATGCTAGGGATTATTCCGGTAGGAGAATTCCTTTAATATATTCTCTTTTGTTTCCATTAAGATGCAATATATATATACCAATAGTACAATAATATCCATAATTCCCAACAACACTAATTAATTTTTAATTATTAGTATATAATTGTAAGGTAAAACAAAGTCATATTTTGAAGCTACGGGCAGAGATTATTAAAGGGAAAGACAAAAGTATTTTATCGTTTTATTTCCTTTAATATAGCCTCCCACCGGCAGATTAATTGTCCAAACTCTTCCAACTTTGCTATTCCGGTCTGTGTGACTCCCTGGCGCCCGAATTTTTAACCGACTTCAAAAAAAGGAGGAGGTTCTCAATTCGACTGTATTTTTCTTTTTTTACGTTTGTTACCTGATAACTTGCGACTGGGTGAACCGATTTTCATTATTTTTCTTTTATTTGAAAGCTGGTGCTTCCCGTGTGGTCCCATTGTCACCATTTCAATATCTGATGATGGGATCTTGAAGAAATCGAGGGAACTCTTCAATAAATAACAGCAGATTAACCGCGATTGTTGCTATAGCATATCTAAGCATTGTTTATGCCACGCGCCACCACACAACATAATATTAAACCGGTAGCCGATAACGGTACTCAATTCAAAAAGCCGTCTTTGTCTGCTTCGAGTAATGAGTCAGTGGCCATGACGTCATCGCCGCCCTCTGACACAAACCAGAATAAGGAGACGAATGAAGCCGCGTCAAGTGATACCGCACTTAATGTGAACTTGAACATGAAACGAAACGATTACGATTATGATGATAACAATCAGAACCACTGGCAGGTAGTAAATAAACGTAGAAAATCTATGAAATATCGTTATACTGGCTCGGCAGGATTATGTCGCGACAATGAGGGAAAATTTAAAGCGGCGGATAGAAAGATACCTATCTTCATTACGCGAATACATAAAGATACCACAGACAAAGATATAACAGAATACATATACAACAAAACTAAGGAAATGATTGTATTAGAGAAAATATCTTTTAAGTACGAAAGGGAATACAAGGCCTATAAGTTCTTTGTGTCGGAAAGCAAGTCGTCACTATTCCTCGATAGTAGTTTATGGCCCGAAGGAATCATATTCAGGCGATTTATAAATTTCAAACGAAAAATAACGAACGTCGAGGCGTCGCCATCGCCGCGTCGTGCCCGGACTGAGAACATAGTAAATGGATGAAGACAACCTATACGCATTAGTTAGCTTCAATTGTAAAAGCGTCAAGCGATCGGTAGACCATGTCAGGCAATTATGTCATACCTCTGATATAATAGCCTTGCAAGAGACGTGGCTACTGCCGAGTGATTTACCTTTTTTGAGCGACATTGATTCTGATTATGGCTATGTTGGGACGTCAGCTGTGGATACGACGGCGGGAATGCTCGTAGGCCGGCCGTATGGTGGAGTGGCGATATTGTGGAAGAAGAGCGTCTTTCAGAATGTGACTGTAGTGCAGTGTGACAACGCACGCGTCTGTGCCATTAAAGTGGAGTTAGGGCAAAGGTCGTTCTTAGTGTTTTGCATCTATATGCCTACTGATTGTGTCGCGAACCTAACGGAATTTACGGATTGTCTGAGCTTGGTAAGTGCTATTATTAGTAATGAACATATTGAGACTGTTTATTTACTCGGAGACTTTAATGCTCATCCAGGCCAGTTATTTTTTAATGAGTTGAAAGACTTTTGTGCGGAATCTCAGTGGATATGTGCTGACGTTGAATTACTCGGACTTTCAGCTGATACGTATAGCTTTATAAGTGACGCGAATGGGTCTAGACGTTGGTTAGACCACTGTCTAGCTACCGAGTCGGCTATGCAAACTGTAGTCAAAGTAGAAATTCAGTATGACGTTATGTGGTCGGATCACTTTCCTTTGCTTATATACTGTAATTTAAATTGTATTAAACCTAAAACTACATGCAATAATATTGAACAGTGTAATAAAATACGTTGGGGTGAGAGAAAATCTGAACAAATTGCACTTTATAGTAAATTATGTAATGAACAATTAAAATTAATCGATTTTCCGAGTGAACTAAGTGATTGTTGTGATTTCTCTTGTGCTGATGTGGAACATACGCATTTTATCGACAAAATGTATGACGAAATTGTGGATATCTTGGGCCGAGCAGCTAGTGACAGTTACTCTTCTAGTAATAGGTTACGTAGGAAGAAACCTGTAGTAGGCTGGAACAGACATGTCAGTGGTGCTCACCGGGAGGCCAGGTCTAAGTTTCAGTTATGGATGTGGTATGGTAGACCGAAGTCGGGTCGTATTTGGAGTGAGATGCAAGAAAGCCGTAAAATTTTCAAAAGCCGGCTAAAGTGGTGTCAAAATAATAGTGACCAACTTAGAATGGACATTCTGGCAACGCATCATTCCAAACATGACTTTCGTAGTTTTTGGAAGTCTACTAATAAAGTAACCAGTAGGCCTGGCTTGCCTGTGAGCGTTGGTGGCATTACTGACCCAAAAAACATAGCTGATATGTTTAAAAGCCATTTCATGGTAAGCTCACCTTTAGGGCCATCACGGTCGGGACTTGAAGGTGTGACTCGGGGGCAGGAGCTTAGTGTGAGGTTTACGGCCAAAGATGTAAGAAGGGTCATCACGACCATGACTCGAGGCAAGTCTCCTGGCCACGATGACCTGAGTGTCGAACATCTTAAATATGCTGGCGTCCATCTACCAAGGGTATTGGCTATGTTTTACTCCCTATGCCTAGGACACTCATATCTACCTCCAGCAATGATGCGAACCGTGGTGGTACCAATCGTGAAAAGTAGAACTGGTGATATAAGCGATGCCAACAACTATAGACCCATCTCTCTGCCTACAGTACTGTCTAAGGTTCTTGACAGTCTGCTTAACTCGCTGCTGAATGGCTGTCTGGAAATACATGACAACCAATTTGGATTTAAATCGGGACTCTCCACTGAGACAGCTATTCTGTGTTTGAAGCAGACTGTCAAGTACTATACTGATCGCAAAACACCAGTCTACGCGTGCTTCCTCGACCTTTCGAAAGCTTTTGACCTGGTTTCCTATGATATCCTCTGGGATAAGTTAAGCAACACATCTCTGCCAATCGAATGCATTCGAATTCTCAAATATTGGTACGGGAACCAGGTCAACGTGGTTCGTTGGTCGGGGACGCTGTCTGAACCATACAGGTTGGAGTGCGGGGTAAGGCAAGGGGGGTTGACCTCGCCAACGCTCTTCAACCTTTATGTAAACGCACTCATCGAGAGGCTGAGTAGCACGCATGTCGGATGTCATGTTGGTGGAGTTTGTCTAAACAACATAAGTTATGCAGACGATATGGTGCTATTGAGCGCCTCGGTTTGTGGCCTGTCCAAGCTGCTCGGCATTTGTGAGGAATATGCTCTCAGTCATGGTCTGCTCTATAACACCAGGAAGAGTGAGTGTATGGTATTTCAAGCCCGAGGTAGGTGTCCGGATAGTATCCCTAGCATTAAATTAAATAGTGTACCGCTAAAAAGGGTTGACACCTTCAAATACCTTGGACATCTGGTGACCTCTGACTTGAAAGACGATACTGACATGGAGCGGGAACGTAGGGCGTTGTCTGTTAGAGCGAACATGATAGCTCGCAGGTTTGCAAGATGCTCGAAGGAAGTGAAGAAGACTCTTTTTAGAGCATATTGCACTTGCTTCTATTCGAGCGCCCTGTGGGCTAACTATACTCAAAAACGGTACAGCGCCCTACGAATCCAATACAACAATGCCTTCAGGGTGTTGTTGGGGCTGCCTCGGTACTGCAGTGCGTCGGGGATGTTCGCCGAGTCACGTATTGACTGCTTCTATGCGACGATGCGGAAACGGTGCACATCGTTGGTGCGCAGGGTCCGCACCAGCTCCAACAACATTCTGAGGATGTTGGCTGAGAGGTTCGACTGTCATTACATTAACCATTGCTGCATGGTTAATGTAGTGACTATATAAGTTTCAATTTTTATTTTTATAATTTAATTTTCCTATAATTTAATTTAATTTTTGACTTTTACGTAATTTTGCTTTAATTTGAATTTAATATGTTTTGACTTTTAATTTTCTTCTATTTATTTTAATTCTTGACATTTGAATTTTTGATTGAATTGAATTAAATAATTCAGTAATTTTTATAATTTTAATTGGTCTGAAATTGAATTAAATTATATTGTAATGATTTCTTAATGATTTTAATTTTCTTTCAATGTAACGATTGTAATGTATAATGTATTTTTTTAATATGGGAATAATTTCCTGACAATAAATTATTATTATTATTATTATTATTAATATTACGTCACGACAACAAAAAAAAAAAACAAAAAAAAAGGTTAAAAAAACTATTTCGAAAAAAAGTATGTTTGTTCTGATGAGATATTCGGTTATGTGAACAAAACTCTTCAAATTTCATGCGTCCTAATTACGTTAGCTGGTCCGTGGTCGCGGTACTGTCCTTGGGTAACCGTGACCCTGGAACTTAAAGGGCTATTGAAGGAACACTGTGGATGAGTAGGTATGACAGTAGTATGACTGTCAGTAAAAGTCTGACAGTCCGTCCCGCTCCACTCCGGGTGGGAGGACTCATTGGATGATTTTGCCTCGTAAAAAAAGGTGTATTATGACTTAGGTACTTATGTGTGACCTTCATTATCGGAAGACAGATTTCGTAGTCTTGTCATATCCTGCAATGATCTATCGTCGTGTGGTTTATTTAACAATTTGTTGGCGTCCAAATCCGATAAAACTATGCCTGCCAAACTTTTGACACGACTTAGTACGATATACTCCTTTGTTTTATTTAAACGGCGCTGTCTCTATGAGCAGCGCGTTTAGTAGGTCTACCCATACTCAAATAAGTAATTAGTGTCCATCAGATTCACTAAAAATCAAGAAATAAAAAACCATTTTAACAAAAAAAAACACCGACTTCAAAAATAAAAAAGTATTCCAAAACAAATGAATATGCACTAAAAAGTAAAAAATTATTGCGTATTTTTATAAGCTTACAATTATTTTTATTTTTGGAGTCGGTGTCAGCCAAGGAAACGCCAACAACCTAGCAATAATAATACCAACTTACTAACAATTAAGTACAACTACTTACAACTGGTGTAAAACTGTGATGTTTAATTGTAGTGATAATAAATAACAAACCTGTCTTAGTTGGCTGACACCGACTCCTAAAATAAAAATAATTGTAAGCTTATAAAAATACGCAATAATTTTTTACTTTTTAGTGCATATTCATTTGTTTTGGAATACTTTTTTTATATTTGTTTCTTATTCAACCTTTTTTTTATTATTTGGGAGATCACACACAAACATACCAACACATTTGGTTACCATTACACATACACACAACCCATCAAAATAAAATTATATTTTTTTAAATTTTTTTATTATTACAGTTTGTCGTTCATTAATAGCACTCAGAGGAGATATTAAGGTCATGCAGTAAACAACACCGTTTTATCTGTTGACATAATTACTATTACGGCTGATATTATCACAACTTCATGGTGAGAAAATAAATTTAGAAATATGTAATGAACTAGCTTTTACCAGCGATTTCACCCGCGTGAAAAGTGGAACGAGAGGGCGTGTTAGACTTTGACTTTACGTGTGACTAAAACCACACATATGTCCCTTCTTTAACCTTGGCGTTCCAGGAACTATAGGTTTCTTTTCGGAATTCAAAACCCAGAAGGCTTCGGCCCTGCTGGGCTCTGTTTTGCTAACATTTCTTTGAGACGCAAGTGTAACACAAACTGTAAGTAGGTATACGGTATTAGTATAAGCTTATTTATGCAAGGATGACGAAGGTGTAAATGTTGTAAAGCACACGAGGTTATTCTTTCGGATAAACATGAACACATACGCCATTCCATCGGGAGGGGAGAGTGGACGGTACTCGAGCTGTCAACCGTTGTCATACACCAAAGGTATGTGAAATGTGTGGAGCCGTGTACTCGACGGAAATATAGGTAGGTGAGATTTTTTTTGACCTAATTAGTTCAGTTCAGTACCTACCTACAGTCCTACACTCAACGTAAGGATATTTAAATATTGAATTAATATTCCTAGACAAATCCGTCCGAAAAATCTGGTGAGGGTCACCAGATTTCACCAAATACCAAAAACAAAAAACTAAGTGAGGTGCACTAGTTTATTAAGAGCCTATTAACTCAAACCTTGAAGACACCGAAATTATAATCAAATGGGAAGACCATAACAGGCAAAATGGTTTCAATCCTTCGATGTACGCAGTACGGCGATACGAAACGCTTAGTCTGGACCATAGAGGTTTTAACAAAGCAAGCAAAATAAAGGCAAAAGATTGTGTGTACATTTATTTTTTCACGCTCGAACGGCTCAAATGAAAGAGTGTGGATGGACTGGCACCGGGTAGACCATGTCCTAGAATAGCATTTATAAACAAACTTCTGTTGAAAAAGAAGGATCTTCCGACTAGACGGGTGTTGGGGCTGGTCTGGACAATTGTCCAAAAGATGATTTTGGGCTGTTCTATAAGTTCAAATTGCATGAAGTACTCTAATTTTGCGATGCAAGATTTCGTATATTTTTATAGTTCTTATGTGGTACCATAGCTGATATCGCTACAAGCGTAAAGTACCTATACTTTTTATACCGGGAGTATGTTCCCTTGAGATAATTTTCTGCTGTGTTACGGGCAAAGCCACTGACAGTAAGTACCTAGCATCTAATAAGTTCTTACAAATAAGATCGATAGTCCAGCATTGTCAAACTGAAGATATTTCAAATTCTCATCACGTCTACAGCGAAATGGCGAGCCGAGACAAACCTGCGTAATTACGGACTGACAAATAAATGTTATCACTACAGATTATATCGTAATCTGGTCCATAGAAGTCTGCGTCGGGTTTTGATGAGCAATAAATGTAATGCAAACTGAATATCCTATTTTGAAGACATCTACTGACTAAAAACCTCTCCCGTTGGGTTTTAGTCAACGACGAACAACGAAAAGTTTTTATGCAGTTTTGAACCTCCAATATTCACAATTTCATTCAATAGTCTTTTTTTGAATTACGAACACAGAATTTAAAGAAACAATAGACAATTTGGAGCCTATTTGTTGATATCAAACAATCGAATACTAAGAAAACTTGGTTTTATTGGTTTTCTTGGATTTAATTCTTGAAAAAGTGATTGATATCTTTGGTTTTGCAACAAACATTACTTATTCTTAACATTAAGGTGAGGTTCTATCAATAATCTATGGATACTTCATTTGAAGTCACCGCCCAAGCTGTGGCACTTATTCAGGCTGGACACAGCCAAAGAAACGTGAATGCTCAACTTAATTTAAGTCGATCTGCGGTCCGAAATGTTTATCAGAGGTACCTAGAGACTGGCGGCTTTGTTCGTCGCTAAGGAAGGCCACGATCTCGGGTCACAACTGAAAGGCAGGAACGATTCATCGTGACGACCAGCTTGAGAAATCGTCACCTTACCTCCATTGAGATACAAAACCAACTTCGCGACTTCCACGGAGTATCTGTGACCGCTTGAACTGTTCGGAGAAGGTTAAAAAAACGCGATATGGTACCACACAAGCCAGCTAATGGGCCCAAACTAACGCAAGCCCACCGAACAGCGCGCCTTCATTTCGCACGCAGTCATTTAAATTGGACACAGCAAGATTGGAGCCATGTACTCTTTTCTGATGAGTGAACTCAACTTGAGGTTGTTACAGGACCACGGCTGTCAACATTAAATGCTGAAAGGTACATTCGTGAGTGCTTAGAACCTCGCGTGATACCATACGCGGACTATGTGGGCCCAAATTTCCTTTTTATGCATGATAATGCAAGAGCCCATGCGGCCGGCATCGTCAGGGAATATCTTCGGGATGTGAACATCACAGTTATGGACTGGCCAGCCAGAAGCCCAGACAGGAACCCCATTGAGCACATGTGGGACGAGCTAAAAAGACGTGTTAGGGCTCGTCAGCCAGTTGCCCAGACGATACAGGAGTTGAAAACTGCCATAGAAGAGGAATGGGGGATGATCCCTCCAAATTTCAAAGAGCGATTGATAAACTCTATGCCTAATCGTATGAGAGCTGTGGTAGATGCCCATGGAGGCAACACGCGTTATTAAATTAAACCTTTATTTGATAAAACATGATTTTTATTCAAAAATCAATTGCCTTTAACAAGGCGCATTTCATAAACATAAATGCCTCAAATTATTTTGCTAATCCTTTAATTGGTTATTTTTTAAATCGTTTACATCACACCCATACAAGACGTGATTTGTAAAGTTTGAAAGCATTTTAAAACTTAGTTCATGAATCCCCGACCGGTCCTATGAGACCGCGCTGTTATTGTTTTACTATTGTGTCTCATTTTGCGGGTATGTAATAGGTTAAATTATAGACCACATATACTGCAAATATTTTACACTAAAATGTGACGATTTGTATCAGAGTTCTTATCTGCCATCTTTTTCTTCGTTTATATTTTATCGTAGTTACTCAGATACCCGCGAAACGAGACACAATAGTAAAACAATAACAGCGCGGTCTCATAGGACCGGTTGGGGATTCAAACGTTAAGCCCAGATGAATAGTGTTATTCAAAGTTATGGAACTATGAATGTTCGATGATAGTAATAGTATACAATGAAACACTTTAACTAAAGGCTGGTCAGGCCCACATTTTCTGGCTGGTATTGGCTCGGCAGCCCGCTCAACAAACTAAGAAAACATTTACTCGTACAAAAAGTTTAGATAGGTGGGTAGTGCAAAGAAATATAATAGGCCTACGCATTGAATTATAATCCGTAGCCGTGTTTTTATAAGATTGAATATTGATGTTAAACGCGACAGGCTGAGTGAATAATAAAAGGAGTGAGTCCCTCCAAGGCATCCTAACTGAGCGCTTAGTTTGAATGTCCAACTGCGACACGATTAGTACCTACTGACACAAAGTTAGAAACTTGCAGTATAAAAAGAGATGTCCTATCCATATTAGTACAGTTGGTACATTTTATTAAATATTTATTGTTGAAAGTAACAATTTAATAAACGGGACAGTGCCTCTTAGGATTTACCTGAAAAACGTCAGAAGGATGGGGTTCTTGATATAAGCACAAACTTTAACAACATATTTTTATTTTTACTCGCACTGCACAAAATGTACCCGACAGGTCTTACAATTCGAATGACGGACGGACGCAGTGTTGCAAGGTTCGGAAATGAATCGATTTATGAGACGATAATAATGATTATAAGTATCTTGAATATCTTATGATATCCTTAAAATATCACTATTTCATAGATTAGTGTTTAAAGTGCTTAGACTTTATGTTAAAGTGCGATAAAATTGATGACTGTTACTTAACATAGTTCGCGCTATTACAATAACATTCGCAAGCTAAAAAAACCTTACCAAATTAAAACTACCTAAAAACTTGTGTGTGTGTTTTTTTTACTGTAATTATAGTTCGTTAAGTAATTTTTAAATGGACTTAGTAAATATTTGAATAAAAATCTTAATAACAGTCTAAAATAGAAAACAGCTTCTAAACTTAAGGACTAGATTTTTTTATGGATATAATCAACGAAAGACCTGCCAGTTTTCAAACAACGCACGTACCTTAATAGAAATCTAATAAATGCTTTACCCTTAAAGGTACGCCACGGCTTGCCAAAAATAATTCGGTTTATCGAAAACGAAGATCTTCGCACGTCGCTTTGATTTATTTTTCTTCCTCCAACTTCGAGTAAAATTGAATTTTACATATCTTCGAAAAGAGCAAGCATTAAATTACGGACTTATTTGCTGCTTCCAACCGACTAGGTGCAAATATTATTTAACGTTTTATTTAAAGTTGAATGTTTCCCATTTCAGATCACTTTTCTTTGGAAGTAAAATCTAAATATAATATAATTATAATGTGCTCGTTGAGTTGGCAGTTTCATCTATCGGTTCCAAGTTTCTGCTTGTCTGTTTCAAAGATAAGGGAATCGCACTTTACAGGTAGCGTTCCGTTCTTAGACACGCGACCGCGATTGGTTCGCGCGACCCACTTAGTAGCTTAAGGATTTGTATGGCGTACTATGGCATAAGATTTGTATGGCATAGGTCACCTGGTTTGTTTAGCACTCCATACAAATTCATACTAAGCACGGGGTCGCGCAACCCGGTTGCAAACGAAAAATTCAGTTGAAAATGCTACACGATTAAGCGACTGTAAAACGTAACTAGTTACATAATTGTCACCATAAAAATCATCAATACAAGCCTCCAAGCTCACCTAAGTGTAGGAACGATTTTTTCGAGGTCAAACAATTTCTAAACCCCTTAGGCCGCGTTCCCACTATGTCGCAGTCGTAACGATAGATAATCGTGTAGTTTTAAGTGAAAAAGTGTAAAAGTCGTAGACGTGAATGTAGTCTACGACTTTTATTGCAAATACACAATGTCGTCTGTGCCGCATTGTCTTTAATCATAATCATCATCTGCCTAGCCTTTTCCCAACTATATTGGGGTCGGCTTCCAGTCAAGCCGGATTTAGCTGAATACCAGTATTTTACGAGGAGCGGCTGCCTACCAGACCTCCACAACCCATTAAATGGGGTAACACGGTAGTTCATGGCAAGAATGGAGTCAGATTTACTGGCTTCTGACTATCTGTCTTTAATCATAATATACTCTGTTATTGCTATGGAAATTTTAAGTAAGTTTATCTCTCCCTTGCAGGGTAAACTGATAAGTCAAAACCTTTTCCTGCAAAGCATTCAAATGCGATTTGATTGTGAAGTCAAACGGAACTGCACAATCAAATAGCGAGTGGAGTTGGAATAAGAAATGTAACGCGTCACTCCTTTGTAGAACTTTGTAGGCTTTAGCGGATTCAGATGAGCTATAAGAGGCTACAGATGGAGCTGGAGAGGCGCATGTGAATAATGCATGCTCTAGGCGACGGCGACGGTCTAAATTGTCACATAGTTTGAATATTATCATTGTCTTATTGAGAACTTTAGAGAGGCATTGAAGCCTAACTTCTAATTTGACATGAGAAAATAGGCAAATACAGTAATATACTATTTCACAAACAAAAACAGTGAAGAAATACATCGTGATGAAACCGGCATGTCCTAAAACCAAAAATTCGAAGGCATGTTACATCCATCAATCCGCTCTGGGCCCGCAAAGTAGATTACGGTCTATTCCTTCTTCTAGAGAGAAGACTACAGTTTCAGTAGCGGAAACATTACAAAGCCGATTATGTTGTGGTACTCGAAGTACAAACGTTAAAGGATGATTAGGTACTAAACCACCAAATACTTATACTACTATATACTAAACCACTAAATACTATGTGAATACTGTTTTAGTTTTGATAATAATTGTCGTGTATGCGAGAGTTTATAATAGCGCTATAAAATGAGATGAAGAGCTAATTTAACTGACACAGCACAGATTACACACGTACTGTTCCCGCACATTATGTTCACCTATATTATATGAACTATCTCGTTGATTATAATATATCGTATTACGCTATTTCATGATTATCTTTAATCTATTGTTACAGTTGCTTGAAATATATCGTATTCTAACAGAATAATTACATATACATATATTATATACATGTATATGTAGCTGCTATACCGCAGTGCGGAATACTCGAGATT
The DNA here is from genome assembly GCA_030763345.1 of Mythimna separata. Taxonomy (NCBI): domain Eukaryota; kingdom Metazoa; phylum Arthropoda; class Insecta; order Lepidoptera; family Noctuidae; genus Mythimna; species Mythimna separata. The sequence continues at coordinate 1,250,769 of JAKKIA010000036.1, read as the reverse complement.
CCCTTGTGTATAAAAAATAAAGCTTATAATAACCTGTATATTTCCTCACAATGTAAGCCAATAATTATGATTCACGATCGGTTCACTAAACCCAAGAGTTTGTTTTGCTTACAGATAAATTAAGACACAAAGGTTGTTTTTGTTTTGGTAACAAATGATTGTGTTCATCTTATTCATTATATATTATCATTATTTTTCTTAGGTTGGAATCGAACTCACGACATCCGGCTTACCAGTCAGGGAAACTAACCACTAGACCAACAGGTCAGTCAAATCTGCAACTTTTTTTTTCAAATAAATTAAACGAGTGCTTACCGCCTGATGGTGACATTCGTTGATGATAAGGCGCACTAGCTTATTAAGAGCCCAATCACTCTAGCCTTGAAATCGCACCAATTAAAAAATGCTTAAAAACAGTTTTCTGAAAGAGCTTTCATCAACTCAAAGATCTGAACTTGATGCTTCAATACGGAGCGAGGTCGTGACCTCATTATACTGTTAGGCATTACCATTTTTCTTGACTTTGTTAGGATTAGCATTCAGCGTAATGAGATGCGCCTAAATAACCGAATTTTGTAAAGTTTATATATTTCCCTAGAGGCTAATAGCTATGTAGATTTAAAAGTTTTAGAGGAAGAAAAGCGATGGTCCAAAAAAAACCCAGAGTCGATTCAGACAAATTAGGTATCAATAGCTTTATTAAAATGCACAATTTACCCCACCGAAAAAAAATTGCCCATATCCATGGGGTATATGAGTTATAGACGAACAAAGTATATAATTATGGAAAAATCGTGAATAACTTGTTATTTTTACCAGTTTTTTCAACAGCATTATATTAATAATAATAATCATAGGACAATAATAAATATAACTAGCGATCATATGCAACTATCAAGTTCAAAGTCCTTTATTCATGAGATTACGTCGGGACAAGAACATATTACTGTTATGTTTTATGAACACGTGGTATTCCGAAAGGTTGACACCGAGTCCCCCCAGATTATAGGCAACGAAGGAACGGGGTAGGGGTTTAGCCAGTAAGAGTCTGACACGCCCTCCCGCTCCGCCCAAGAGCGGGAGAAGTCATTCTGATGATTCCCCTACCAGAAAAAGAAACTGTTATGTTTTATATAACACGAATAGGATTTCGGAATACTGTTGCAGCTGTATTCATTGTCGCCGCACATTGGACAGTTGTGCCCACATAATAAGCATTATATATTATCTGACCTGGGCCAGGTACCAAGACGACCTTATGCAACCTGATGGGTTCTTAGATGATATATTATTAATAGACATTGAAAATAATTGAAATAAATATTTTTCCATTTGTTTTTTTTTTAAATAAGTGACTGAAAAAAAAATCTGAGACAAAATAGGCACATTCAACTGTAAAAAGATTTCACGACAAGTATCTTGACATATGATTTATAAGCAGTGAAATATAAGATTTCAACTTGATAGGTTCATATAATCGCTATATTCGTCCTAAGATTATTATTATTAATATATTGCTGTTGCAAAAACTGGTAAAAATAACAAGTTATTCATGATTTTTCCATATATACTTTGTTCGTCTATAACTCATATACCCCATGGATATGGCCAGTTTTTTTTCGGTGGGGTAAATTGTGCATTTTAATAAAGCTATTGATACCTAATTTGTCTAAATCGACTGTGGGTTTTTGGTCCATACATTTTTGGACCATCACTTTTGGGTCATGCTTATTTCTTTAACTGACCTTTCTGTGTGTCATCTGGTACATGACGACAGTCATCTTGAATTAGTTTCTGCCTTTGAGCTACTTAGGTATGATAAATATGTAAGTCATGGCACAGGCACGAGGGCACGGAGAAAAATACGAATGCGTTTCCACTGAAACGGAGTAGTAAAAGAAGAATGATGCCATTGGCCAACTCACGTTCCGCTCCTTTCTACTTCACCCAGGTCCGCGATAAAGCGAATCTTGGTGGTTTGATTCAGCCTATAAAAGTGTGGTCTTGCTCTATTAATCAAGCAAGTTAGCAGTTGGTGAGCCCTAGAGCAGCCAATGCTCTAAACATCTACTAAATAATATACAACAAAGCAACATACTACTAAAACGGTGGAATATAATTCTGCCCTCGTAACAGCAAATGCAGTAATCGACATTTTGACGACTTTCCGTTTATCATAAATTACATATGGAGAGTTCAAGCTATATGTATTTTTTTTTCTTTATTGTTTTCTATGGTGGGACCAAAACATATGAGATTTATATCAGTGAAAGTAGAGATTTAATTAAATAACTTAGACGCGTTTTTCTCGAAACCGCCATTTTGCAAGTACTGCATTTGCTGTTACGAGGGCAGAATTTAATATCAGAGGTACCCTCATGAGAGTACACACAGTGCTATGTACATGTTTAAAGAGAGAACATTTGAGACAAAGGAATCCATTTAGTAGACCAACCGGAATTACTCGTACATTAAGAGAATCTTTTTATGCTGAAACCGTTTTAAAAACCCATTTGCTACAGAACGTTACATAAAGCGGAACTAATTTCATTTGTAAGCGATTTTCAACAACGATATGATATTAAAACTGCATTTCTGAATAAATCATGTATTTGCAATACATTTATTTATTAGGTCGAGAAAATTTGGTTGAGTCGGGGAACAAAGTGGAGAAGGTGCCTTAAAATGATATTTTTCATGTTTTTTGACATCTAAAAAATTTATGATTCATAATTTTAACCGAAAGACATCGACTGCTGAACACAGTGGTGTAGGTACTTTATCCTTAAAATGATTACTCTCTTTACGTCTTCTACCATCAAAAAATGTTTAGGAATTCAATGTCATACAGGGCCGTCTTCAATTGGAGCTGTAAAACAGAACGAAACTAGTATTGGAGTGCTAATCGAAATTACATTTCATCATTAATACAGTTGGATCGTGGTCAAGCACTCGTTTTTTCCAATTAAATAAATATACATATCTATCACAGTTTATCTTAACATCCCCTATTTTTGAAAGGGGTGAGTGATAGAAGGTTTATGTGATTCTAGTTGTTTTTAAAAGCGCATCCGCTTGTCTAATACTACACTAATATTGCAGCCAAGCAAATCGTTTAGTCGATAATAGAACTGTGCCTCGAAGACACCCAGCGCACGGTGTAACTTGATTTCCTTAAATTTTTTACTTCAGTGGCACTTTCCACTTTCATTGCGCAGGACACCATTATAGAGGATGCAATGAATGATTTTTATTGTTCACACAAGCCTTTTTTTCCGTAAACATCTTCGATTTTTTGGCTGCTCTAGTTGTTTACACTCGTTTTCTCTCTTCTCCGATACGGTAACACCGTCACGCCACTCGCACAGTTTTTATCAACAAGCTTCCATAGTGATTTATGCAAATACAACACATGACGACTGTGCCAATACACGGCTCAGCAACCGTGATTTCTCACGAAAAAAATGTGTTTGTACAAGTGGCCTTAGACTCCTCTTGTTTCCAGTAGGCAAAGGTTTATAATTTTGACGAATATTCATGTCGTAGGTTTTTTATTTGAAAATATTTTGCAGCCTTCTGTACTTTTCGTGTTGTTATTGACCACACCTACCGTTTATGTTTAAATGAACATAGCAATATCCTATCAGTAGTTGAAATATAGGGCATCCAGATCAAACAAGATCTGGATACCCTATATTTCACTATTCGAAATGATACTTCTAAAAACGCTATTCAAAATTACACTTAAGTATTTACTTTTGAATACTTGGATAACATTCTAACAACATAATTATAAGAACTGATGCAATATTCTGATCTGTTTTGTGGTTATATATTCATTATAACAGACCAGTTCATATAAGAACTGGTGCAATATTCTGATCTGTTTTACGGCTATGTATTCATTATAACCGACCAGTTCATATAAGAACTGCTGCAATATTCTGATCTGTTTTACGGCTATGTATTCATTATAACAGACCAGTTCATATAAGAACTGCTGCAATATTCTGACTTGATCTGATCTGATGAAATACTTTTACTCTTATTATTGTCAAATAAGTATTTAAATAAACAGTAGTAATGAATACAATTACAAAAGCCAGACCAGACCAAATATCAACCTTTCCGTGTAGGAATCGAACCCACAACACTTGGTTTAGATGAATGATAATGAAAATGTAATGACTACATTACATTCTTCATTAATTTTTCAGATACTTGTCTAGAATGACATAATTGTTACAATCATCATATACTTGTAAGTATTTTTAAAGATGGGAACAGGTAATTATCAAGTAAAATAAGAACACAATTAATAATTTGACAAATTTATTTTTTGAATAAATATGTCTTAGAAATATATATTATATTGTACTAAAAATATTATTATCAAAGCACCATTTTTTTAAACTCAGAACATTTTTTAAAGCACATATTGAGTCATGATACATACAGCTATACAAATCTTTAGAATATTGATCACACAGACTTAACAAATTAGGACAATTTTTATTTTCTAAATCAACTACATTATTATTTTTTAAAATATTTTTTAACCATTTCACTTTTTCAGTACCTTTAGTGTAAACACGTTTGTCTCTTAAAAAATCTAAAATTAAATATTGATAGTTTGAATAAGGTATAAATCCTTCATTCCAGTATATTTTTCTGTTACGCTCAATCCAACTAACTTGTCGTCTTTCTTGATTTGTTAAATCGTAAAAGGGAAATGGTGACTTAATTAAAAATACTTGCAACTTATTATTACACCATATAGCAATTTCTTTTATTATAAATTCGTTTGCTTCAGTTTTAAAACCTTGAACGTCTACAATGGCAATCATGATAATCTGCGTACAATGTTGCTTAAAGGTTTGTATTCCACAAGTCGGTCGTTTATAATTAAACAATATGCTGTCGTCTTATCTGGTATTGTAGTAGAACATTCAATTTCCAACCGCACGTCAACTGGGCCTGTTTTTAGACTATCGTTTTGTCTTGAGCAGTCTAATATAAAGAGAGGAGCTTTTTCCTTGAATTCCTTTAGGTTAAGCAACGGGTCTACAGGACAGTTGTAAAACGACTGACGAAATTTTGCATACATTTCGTATAATATACTGTATTTATTCTCAGAAAACTTTAAACTCATTGGTTCATATGGATAATATTGCGAATTCAAAAAGAGCGTTACATTTGTCACTTCACAATGATCAAATATTGAACTATCTTTAATTTTATTATTTTTTCTATCAGTTTGTAAGCAGAAAATTACATATCTGGGTTTTTCCAACTGTGAAGCAGTCTTAACTGACCAAGAATGCTTAGTGGTTTTTGGTAATAAAGGATACTCATATAAATCCCAATTTCTAAAAGCCATCTGAATAGATTTATCTTTTTCTAAATGTTTTAAAAGTGTCAGTCGCTCTCGATCTGATACTTTTATGTGTGGCACTCTCCACTGAACTCTTTGCATATCTATTTGAAAATGAGCAATATCATCAGTAAGGATAACACTGTTTAAGTTAGAGTTACTTCTATTCAATATAAGTTCATGTTTGCAATTTATGACAATTTTATTGTAATCTTCAGCAAACCCTAATATTTTATTTAATGGTATCACAACGCTAAAATGCCCATCACTTTTAAATCCCTCTAAATTCCAGCCCCACAAGGCAGCAACTTTTCTGCTTCATTTAAGGAGATGTATGATTTTATTGTAGATGTCACTCCCGAATTTTTTATACGGTCTATTTCAATACCATTCATTTCGTATCGGATGTCTTGAAACAAAGACATAACAGCGTTATTAGTGAACGTAACAGTTTTCTTGATCGGATTCCCATCTTTACCGAACAGTTTTGCCTGACCTTCGATGTAAATTGAACTGGCTGATGGTAGCACGTATACGTCTTGCTGATGTATGGGGATTCTGATTTCATCGTTTTCTCTAAAGCTGTTATTGTAGGGATTGACTTCATAACTTTCAATCGAAGTGTCGAAGTGTGGTAATTCAGTAATCTGTAGTATATTCATACTTTAAACCCTAAGGCTTTTAGAAAATCCTTATTTGCTTCAGTTAACTTCTTAACTTTTTTCTTACGTCTTTCCACCTTGACAATCGTAGAAGAACTAAGACGTTTTGTTTTCACTGGGGTAATTTTATGGTATACTATCATTTTGCTTTTCTTAAATGTAGACGTAATTCAATATGTTCTTCTCCAAAGTTAATACAGTGGGTAAATTGATCTACAATCTTAACAGATATAGATGAAATTATGTTTTTGTTTACTGGAAAGTAAATGACGTTTTGCGGTATTTCCATACACTGATGACCTGGAGCAGTATCAGATACAAATTCATGAATAAAATGAGTTGGTAATCCGTTGCAGTACGAACCGTGGACAAGATCACATTCGATTCTGATCACGGACAATCTGTTGTTAATAATGGGAATATTTTGTCTTGAATTTAATACTGAAAAGTATAGCAAACCGCACTCGTATTGATCGGATAAATATAGTGGTGGTTGAAAGTATGTAACCAATTCCGATTTATTTCCAGAGATCGTAACCGTAGTAGACATTCTTGTATACTGAACGTTATTGTATGATTATGTTTGTTTTATTCCTGCACTATACCAGAAATTATTCAAAAAGTTTAAACAAAGATGCCCACAATTAAAAGGGTGATCACGCTGAATATTATCATAATTATAGTGAACTTTAGAACCCACGTATTTTATAAATTCCTTTGGAGGTTTGAGATTTCCATAACTATCAAAATACTCAATATAATCATTATATTTTGCATAGGCTACCCAATGAGAACCAGATTTTTTAGAGCTATCTAAATTAATAACTCCACATTCTTTTTTAAACGGGTGTTTTGGAAGCTCATCTCTCATAAATACACCTCTAAAGTAGGGAATATTATCCCCATACTTCAAAATGTCTAAATTAGTTAAGGCTCGTTTGGGTAGCCGATATCTCAGTTTTTTTCTTTCGATACAAAAATTTCGAGCCCATCTTTATGAGGTTTAAGGTGAAGTCCTTTTCCGATACAAAGAGCTTCCATCTTTTCATTATGTCTCTTTGATTCAGTATACAACTTTCTAGCCATCTTGAATTCATTTATGGTTTTAGCAATACCAGCAGCACCGCCTGCTAAGGCTCCCACTGCAGATAATCCCGCAAAAATTGGAATCAATGGTAATACTCCACCAGATTTTGGTATAGGAATAACGCGAGGTAGTTTAATAGATGAATCATTAAATAACTCTCTAGTAGCAGCCATAGCTAACTCAATTGCCACTTTTTTACATTTCGGTTTTAATTTTTTTATATGTCTTTTCGTTTTGTTGATAACATTTTTAAATTTATTTTTCAAGCCTTTTCCAGACACATCTTTTCGCAAATACTTTTTGGTACTTTTTTTTAGACCAGAACCAGTTTTAACTTTTGCTGCCATGGCGCTGCTTACTAAACGTGCTGCTAGTTTTTCCCCTACAGTCGAATCCGGTGCAACTGCTCGTTCTTTTGCCATATTCAACAAGACTAAATCTGCTTTGTGACGATCCTTTAAGTTTGAGGACTTGTGATAAGCAATGTCGTGTTCTTTACAATATTCGTCTAATTTATTAACAGCTTTATCACCACGAGTAAGCCTTTTAATTAATTTAGTGCCAGGTCCACAATAATTGTAACCTGGTAAGTGTAACTCCAATGGTAAGTTATTTATTAACCAATTGAGAAGACTACTCTCTCCAATACACATCATAAGACTATTGAGTAATAGATTGAACCCTTAATAAATAGTATTGTAAAGTTAGCTCCTATTAGTTTGTTACAATTTATTCAATTTATCGATCCAGCTATTCTCAGAAGGAGGCAAGCCTAACCATTTCACTAAAACTCTATTTCCTTTCCTTCTCAGAACTTTTTCCACTAGATATACATTGGGATGATTCGTTTTTTGGAGCTCTTGTGCATAAAATGCACCTAAAATAGGTCGGCCTCTGGCATCTTCAATTAAATACGTGATAGGAGATGTATTTTGTATTTTTGTAATTTTAAATATTTCTGTTGACCAGTTAGGTGTATATCCTTTTTCAAAAGTTCCCTTATACTTACTAATGCGTACATAATCATCTACCTTATATTTACTTTTTATATTAACATTTTTTACCAAACTTACATATCTTTCCAGTATACGTTTTTTATTTTTATTATCTACATTTACCGGAATTTCATTAATGGTTCGATGTTGAGTGTGATTGTATTTGTAAATAACATTATCAAGAGTATTATCTATCCATTTATAGTTTCCTTTTAAACTAAATTCTTTATACAGTTTCGATTTCAGTGTTCGAATAAATCTCTCTACTATAGAAGCTTTTTTTGTTGAAAATGTTGAGTAATGATTAATATTATAAGATTTCATAAGTTTTTGAAATGTATTATTATAAAATTCAGTCCCGTTATCCGTTTGCAAATTTTTAGGCACACGCCCTTTGTTTAACAACATCTTGAAAGTATTACTAATAGCATCTTTGGTCTTACACTTCAAAGGAAAGACCCAAGCGTATTTCGAAAATGTATCAATAACTGCGAGAATAAATCTAAAGTTTTTATTTTCCTTAGAAATTGATTGCATATCAATTAAATCCGCTTGCCATAGATCATCTATATCTTTCATGATGACGTGTCTTCGTGAAAAGTTCACTCTTGCATTTTTATGAATTTCGTTGACCACGTCGGCTTTACTCATGTTTCCTTTTTTGTCTCAGTTTAATTATATCTCTTATCAAGGTTTATGTAAAACTAAACAAACGCTACATTATTCTCACTATTTATTCTTTAATAATGCCAGCTTCTTTTAATTCTTCAATTATTGATAAAATTTCATTATCATGATTTGTGTTGCCAGCATCTCTCGACGCAACCAATAATTGCAATCTCTCAACCAATTCATTAGGGTCATCCCAATATACTAAATCAGTGTTCTTTTTGTATTTCTTAAGCTTTGGTAAGGTTCCCCCAAATTTAGCAGTAACTTTTTCATTTGATATTTCGGAAAACAGTGGTCTGATAATTGCACGGTATTTTATTCCTTTATCACCTCTTATTTGACCATTAGGATTAAAATCTCTCTTATGTGCATTTGTAAAATGTAACATGTCCTTATAGACAAGTTTATCTTCACCAGATATTAATTTTAAATCAGGTTTTCTTCGAAGTAAAAGTTCTTTTAGACCAGGAGTTAAATTATAAGCTCTGTCGCCAATTTTAACCAAAATTACATTATCTTTATTCAAATTTTCTATTTTAGAAAAGGATACTACTGAATTACCGATCCATAATTTTTTATTTTCACTTCTTATCCCGAACGGTATATTTACGCCATCATAAATATCATGTACATCATGATGCTCTAATGAAATTTCTAGGTCATCTGATAACTCCGTTTTAGGTGAGCTTACAACTAACTTTTCAGAATTTTGTTTAGGTTCGTAACAGTCTTCAAACTTCACAAATGAACTTTTACTATCGTTATCAGATTCAATGCTGTCAGTATTAATAAAAGATGAATTTTCCACATTTCTATTTTTTATAATAGGTATATTCGAATCAACTAGGGTCTTAAGTGGATCGGCGATAGGTTTCAGCATTTTATTGAGGGATAAGTTCATATCATGTTCCTGAGTCTTCATTTGTTTTATTTTATTTTTTATGGAGTCTACAGACTTAATTAATTCTATTTTAATATTTTTCTCCATCTTATGTTCAACGCCCGCATTCAGCCAAAGAAGAACTGATACTAATTTTCTTTTACATGTTATTTATAATTATATCAGATTGTCAATTAACTTTCATCAAATTTAAAAAATATATCAAAATTCTTTCTATATCTTCCATTACTTAATGAACATTCTTTGTTAATAAGCACAAAACTGTAAGGATTACTCCATACAGTTTTACAAATATCTTTAAATTGATTCCAGATTAAATCAGGGCTAACATGTTCCTCATAAATATGTTTCAAGTTCACATCATCTTGTTTAAATATTATAAGAAAATTAGCGTTATCACGTAACAACTGCTTAGGAATTTTTGAATAGGTTTGAGATAAATAGAAACAATCGATTTGTTTATGTCGTCCCATACAGAAATAATTCCGAATATTTGTCTGGTTCTCGGTTGCAACGTCATCAAAAATAAATATAGAATTTGTTAAAGCTTCACTTGGAGCCATAACATCTTTATCATCGTTAAACTCGTAGAATTTAATCTGTGGCACCCTTTTCATCACTTCGCTCAAAAAGCGATATTTTGGTTGATAAGAAGTTTTAGAGTAAAGATATAAATTTTTAAATTTCAGTCCATTTTCATGTAGTACTAAACTGATCATAACATTTGTTTTACCACAGTTGGAATGCCCACATATTATACAACGAATTGTATTCGGTAATAAAGGACTATGTCTAATGTTGTGAGGAGAGTCACTAAAGTTTATATTGTTGACGTTCAAGGATATGGGGTGCTTGATCAACTTCATCTTGCTTAATAATATTATTACCATCAAACATACCAATTTATAACCGTTTAATAAAATAGGTGTAAGGTAAACATAAAATAAAAAAACTGTTTAGTAATATTTTTTTATTCGAGACATTATACAATAATAAATTATTATCATCATTATATCTACTTATTAGTACTTTTACTAGAGTTATTAAACATTTTTAATTTATGCACACAAGAACAGTATAAAATACTATAAAAGATTAAAATGCTAGATAAATATTACATGTCACTGGAATAATCTAAAAACATAGAATCACAGTGACCCCAGGGTAATGTATGAATTTGATCTTGTAATACTTGAACTTTGTCGTCGTTTCTTTCTAAAACTAGTTTATCTACTTGTTGAGTGTATAAAACGTGTTTAATGGATTTTATCATATTCATTTTATGTCTATATGCTTTATTGTTTGAGAGTACATCAATGTAATCACTTAATTTCAGGTCACAAGTCACAGATTTGGAAACACCTTTAGCTTTTTTTATTTGAGTTTTGATACTATTTATAAAATATAATTTGGCTCTTAAACCGATGAATTCTCTAATTAAATCGTCACCAACTTCAAGTTTCCATAAACCAGGAATTTTAGCATTTTGTTGCGGTATGTGATAAGGATTAGTTACTGCAAAATTACTGGTATCAAACTTAGTAAGATCTTCATGCATATCATGATAAAAATCATCCGTATAAATTAAATACAATAAACTATCGGTATCAGTGTAGCATAGCTCAGCGTTTTCTCCGTATTTATTTTTTATAAAATCGTAATGAAATTGGTATAGATGTTGCTTAGAATATTCCAGTACTGTGAACCCAATATAAATAGGTCTATCTAAGACAATCTTTTCCCGATATAATTCCACAGCTACGAAATTTTCTGAAAAAATTGATATACTTTTTAAATTTGGTTTAGCAATCAATTTTTCGGCACTTAGATACTTGTTCGTTTTATTTCTAGTATCTCTCCATTTTGTTACTAATTTAACGTCAGCTTGCTTGCGTTTGTTTTCAATGGTTTTCCCGAAAATTGCATTATTCAATAATTTAAAGAAGTCTTTCTCGAACGCTGTTTTGGAATTTTGTCGAAGACTTGTATTCAGATCTATGTACTTTTTGAGAAAGCATTCTTGTTTGAAGCTTAGTATGCAATGAGTCTTTTTTAAAATTAAACCGTTTTTCAAACATTCTTTCAAGTGAACATAATGAATTACATAATTATGCTTGTCATAAAAATTCGCAACCAATTTTGCTGATTTTCCGTAAGGAGGTATTAATTTTTCAACTGCAAAAGGTAAGTCTTTATGCTTATTATGTAAATAATTCGGATATAACAAGTCTACTTCCAAAATATAACCGTAATCATTATCATCTGACACATTATTTACTTCAAAGTTATCAATTTCTTTTGGAGTCAAAAACTTAAATTCTGAAGTTGGAAGCTTCTTCATCATAGCATAGCCATATAAATTATTACAATCAAGATATATTAAATAATTACTCGGTTCTAACTTATTAAAATGTGGTAAGTATTTATTGTTCGCTACAGCATGGCGGAGAGAACACTGTGCCAGCCCACCACGAATTCCTTTTTCTAATAATTCATACATTTGTAAATCACTTATCAACTCAAGTTCAATACCGGTATATAAAAGCATGGCATCCCAACTTAAACTCGGTGACGTTACATAATAAGCTGGATCCAATTTATAATAAAGTAAGCTTGTAATTCTAAATTTTTCGAATATATCACATAGTAAAAGCACATCGCATTTCATGTATAAATCTGTATATTCACCAAGGGACTTAACTTCAAAAACGTTCCAGACCTTTTGAGCGTGTAAATATTCCTCTTCAGTTATATGTTTCTCACTTAAACTGTTATAAAAACAAGACTTTGAGGGAAGTTTAGTCTCATCAAATTTGGACCAAGCATCAATATAGTCATATGGGTAAACACCTTTTTTTCGCATTAAATCAAATTTTCTTTTAACAGTGAACTCTCTATTTAAGTTAATAAAATCGTTTTCTGATAAACTTTTACTTAATGAATCTAGACTAGAACTGAGAAACTGAAAAGAATCAATAAATTTTATTTATATAGGATGATTATATTTTTCTGTCTTTATTACTTTTGTAATTGAAAGGTAGTTTTCTTTAGTTCTCGGTATGATATTAATAGAGCCTTCATAATTCGCTAACTCTTCAATGAATAAGTGTGAGTCATACCCGGACAAATTATGAAAGACAACAGGAATGAATGAACAAACTCTATACATCAAATTACAATGGGAGTGTGCTGCTCCACGGTACTCTGATGTAATATGATCATGATCTCGAACTTTATCATTCAATAACAATTGTTTACATATGTGACATAGAGTCGAGTTTCGATAATCCATCTCTTGTTCTGTAGATAAAGGGGTCATTGGCTTTTTACTATTTAAAATTGTGTGTAACCGTTTGATGTCTTTAATTAAACATTTAACAAATTTTTTGACGCAATCTACACCCCGGTATGTAACATATTTGTTTAATTGATCATCATGCGCGCAACAAATATAATACGCGAAACATGAAGGCTGATGCATTTTTAGTTTCCGAGTATTCAAAGAGTTACTTTCATTGTAGTCAATTAGCATACATTCAAAATCAGCGTAAATTATAAAATTAATTTTTTGCTGCCTCTCATAATTTTTAAATTTTAGTTTTGAATTATTTTTAGGTAAAATACATAAAATCTTGGAGCAGTTATGTGACTTGTATCTTTTTTCTAAACTAAATAGTTGCAAACATGTTTCGCATAAATAAACTTTACCTTTGTAATGAGTGAGTTGACGACGTACAAGACGTGTCAGATCTTTAATTAAACAATAATGTCCAATGGTTTTGTTTTCAATATAAAGTAAATTAATATGATTTTGTCTTTTATTTTTTGATACATAAAGAGGTCCAGTCACAATATCATTTTGTATACCATATATATTTAAACTAATGTTTGCATTGTTTTTTTCAAACATTTTAATATCATTTATCGTAGGAGGAAATGACATTCCTTCAGTATTTAAAACAGAAGAATAGTGAGGATATGAACTTGTTCTACATACATTATTTTTTGCTGGGTATAATCCAGCTACTATACTCCACAAAAAACAGCCATTATCATTATTTTTTATATTTATACAACTTTTAGAATATTTTATAGCTGTCGGTAGTTCTATATAAGATCCACCTCTCATAGGAGAGTATTTGTTAATGTTAATTTCGAGATGATTCATAGAAATAAATGTCCAACCAGATTGACAGTGCTGAAACTCGGTTAATTTGTTATTCAATTTATTCATTACTTTCGTTAATAATTCATTCAAATCAGTGCTCTTATAAATAATATCGTACTTGGTATTAAATGATTTTAATTGTTTTTCGTCTGATTTTGGTAGCATAAAATATGCAAACAATTCAAAATTCAATTTGATACAACTGTGTTCATTCAGTGACATATTTATCAATTCTATTAAATTTGTTCGATGATCATACAGGAACGTCTCTAGACTGAGGTATTCGTCTTCCTGAGTGACATTCAATCTGTAAGTCATTAATCTGTTTTTAAATGCTGTTGCAATAATATGGATATCTCTGAATTTCGTATCTAATAAACAATTTGCTTTGTGTATATTAGTTCTCATATGATAAGTATACTGATTTTCTGGTATTAAAATGTTACATTTCTCACAGTTTATTGACTTTCTAGATCTTGATAAATTGTTGCTGAGGTGTGTAACTGTAAAAAAAACAATTAATACAATGATGATATTATTTATACATATTTATTAATACAAATAGTCATGAATATACATGGTTACACAGGTAGTACAAAATATGAATATAGAGGGCGCGATTATTATTATTATAAATATGGTTACAATTAATGTGTTATTTAAAATAAAGCGCTTAATTATCGTAGGATCCTATATGAGTGACTGCACAATTTTTGAAATCTTTATGAGTTGATTTCACGAATTCTTTTATATGTTGCCAAGACTCCTTATTTTCATCTAATTTAGTTTTTATGGTAGTAATAGCAGAGCGCCATCTATTTATTGGTGCTATTTTTTTAATTTCGTCCGTGTAGTATATTTTCACCTCCACGTAGTACTTCCCTTCTTTCGTCTCACTTATCTGTCGAGAGTAACCCTTACTCAATCTTCTCGTAAAATAAGAATAAAGAGGTGGTATATTACCGGTTTTTGCAGAGTTTTGTATTCGGGTGACATTTTCGTCACTGTCGCTGTCTTCACCAAATAATTCAGCGGCAGTAATTCGGCTTGATGATGTAGTCGGAGAAATAGTGGGTTTCGACTTCTTTGAACTGGAGCCTTCATTCGACTTGCTACATCTTCCACGCTTCGTTTTTCTTTCCGTCAACTTTTCTTTCGCCTTTACTTCTACTTCAGAGTCACTAGACAGGGACAGGTCATTGGCGAGTAGGTTAGACCTGGGAACAAAAAAAAAAAATTAAAGCAATGCAATCAGTTTCAATATCATTGTAAGATTAATTAATTTAAAGATAGAAAGCTAGACTAGGTAAAACATATTTATTTATTTCATTCGTTAGCTCACACTTTATACATCCGAAAACACCTACATCATCTCAACACAACTATTATACGTGTATTTAGCACAGAAATTATATTTGCTCACCTACTGCACTAAACAGAATGATAATTATTTTTTTAATAAATGACTAATAATTAGCAAATATTTTATTCGTGCAGGAATCGAACCCACGACACATAGCATCTGTGGAAAGCATATCAGCTTCTAAGCTGAACGTGCTAATTAATTAATGAAGTATTTAGTACTTGAATACATAATTAATTAAAATAATATTAACAATTTAATAGTTGAAAACTAATTATGAATACTTACATGGTTGATGAATAGATAGTAGCTTGATGACTTTTAACTCAGGATTATCGATTCGTAGTTGATTCGATCCAGAGAGGATGTGTACCGAATCTAACTTGGGAGCTGATTTTATAGGGCTAAAAATCACATCATTCAATCCATATTTGTAAAATTGCACTGTTGCAAAAAAATACAATAATAATTAGGTACTTAGTCATACGAGCGTGCAAAACGCTGCGTTTTATGTTTTATTTTGTTCGTTTAATCTGAAAATAAATTTTTCATTGATACCTATAAAATTTGTAATTTCATATTTTTTATTTATGTACATGAGTTCAAAATCCATTCAAGTCTGTTTAAAAACGCTACAAACGTAAAACATAAAACGCAGCGTTTTGCACGCTCGTATGCAACCCATAGTCATGTGTAAATAAGATGAGTCGGACTCTCATATTTCTAGGTAACTAATAGGAATAATGAGTTATTAATCTAATTATTTTGAACCTTAATTACAAAATATATTTAATCTGGACAGGTATAAAACCAATACAACTTAAAAAAAATACCTTCCCTTAAGTTTTCTTCATCTGCAATGTCGGTAAATAAACCAATTATTAGACGCAAAGAAATATCAAAAAAATATTACTTACCTTTCTATCGGTAACAACAATTAAAATAAGCTTAAAAATATTACAATATTAACAGACAAATCCAAACGTAACGATAGTATGTCGATATTGTATATTGTTTTGATCTTCTCCTTATAAATAAATACTTACGTTGCAAAAATAATTGTTTCTAACATACTAGCTATGTACAATGACTTTGCCTACTGATTTTTCTTAATTGGATATATGAAAAAAATACAATGAACAAACGCATTGTAATATTTGTTTTATTTATATAATTTTAAGTAAACAATAAGTTGTTAAACACGTGTCCAGATGTTAAGGTTTCAATTTCACTGCACCATTTTTTGTATAGGATTCACATCTAACAAAAGCATACGATTTTGAACTCTATAGATTACAATTAAATCTATATATATTTAGAAAAAATCTTTTAAAATGTATTCGATTTCTGCACCTGACTGTTGCAGCTGCCTATAACGTGTAATAGTGGTAAGTTTTTATATTACTCCTCAGTATTTTATCAAACATTAAAAAAATATTACCTACATCATTATCAGACAGTATAATTGCAATTTAATTTAAGCATGTGTCCAGTACATAAATGAGTATTTAATTTTACATAACACTATGTTTTTTTTCTAGATATTTGACATAGTCTGGATATCGAATTAAACACGATGTCAGGCTCACCATCCTACAGTCCTGTTCTAGATATCGTTGACCAACAATGTAACGTAAGTATCGCATCAATGGTCACTTCCATTGATTTTAACGATTGAATTCATATTTGATGCTGTTTAATAACACATAATAATTCATATTTTTATTTCAGAATTTGATAGGGGCCTCAGATCCAATTCTTAATCCATTCGATTATGCTCAAGATCGAGAGAGCTGGTACGCCGAGGTTGCGGCAAATGCATGTAAAGAAAGTAGACAGCAAGAAATAGAAAAGAAAAAATTGAAGAAAAAAAAGAATAAATCAAAACCTTTCAAAAACACATCGTTTATCGTTCGTAAAGACTCAGGAAATGTTCGTCGAATAATAAAAATAATGGTACATGATGTGGATGGTCGTCATATGGAAGATATAGACTGTGATCCTGATTGTGCTAGCGTGAATGTACAATATTTAGTGCGAAGTGATTTTGACGAAATCATGAGTGAAACTGAGTATTTAGTTACTAAAATAGTTAAAATGTTAAGTTCAACTTCGAATATGAATATTTAAAATATAATTATTTGAAGTATTATTTTGCTTTTATTTCTACGTCATAACCTTCAAAGTAATTAGCCACAGCACTACATATAAAAGGCAGCGCGTTGGATAATACCAAGCACATTCCATTTTCGTTAGGTTGTCATCATTGTCGTGTCGAATAGACTTATCATAGAGTAGGTACCTATGTGATCAAGTTTGTTACCTTCGCACACAACACGCTTAGTGCATTAGATAAATGATCGAGACATATCTAACTGCACTAAGTGTTTACGGGTTCAATTCCTGTATGGAGAATTCATTACACTATGTAATAGTTTTATAAACAAGATAAGTATCATTTCAAAACTTTATTAATGTAGAGAAACATTCACATTTTTCTATGCAATGTACTTATTATTCATGTCGATACTAATTATGTAAACCTATTTGTTTATCATAGATATACATTTTTGATACGTGGTATATTGGTTTAATCATAATAGTACATGATGATTTCTACCGTAAATTAATAATAATTAAAGCTTAGTAATAGCTGTGAGGCACACGATGGGTAGAAAAGAATGCGATCCGTTTCCTTAACGGGAATGGTAAAGTGTTTGTTATTATGTAAACAAGCAGTCGCGCCTAACAACTGATTCCTAGATGCAATTTTAAACGATTAGGTATTCAGTTTTTCCTCAGAGACATGTCACTGCATCATAGACACCTAAATTAACAGTTCTTATATGAACTGGTCGGTTATAATGAATACATAGCCGTAAAACAGATCAGAATATTGCACCAGTTCTTATATGAACTGGTCTGTTATAATGAATATATAACCACAAAACAGATCAGAATATTGCATCAGTTCTTATAATTATGTTGTTAGAATGTTATCCAAGTATTCAAAAGTAAATACTTAAGTGTAATTTTGAATAGCGTTTTTAGAAGTATCATTTCGAATAGTGAAATATAGGGTATCCAGATCTTGTTTGATCTGGATGCCCTATATTTCAACTACTCCTATCTGTGGCGTATCTATGTTAATATTACTGTGAAAAATTATATTTATTTTTTTCCTTTTTTCTCAATATAATTGCCATGAATAAAATAGACGTTCGTTTAACTTTAACTGTCTTGTCCAAAGGGGTGATTCAGCAGAAATCTACTAAATTGCAATCGTCGCATTCATGGCAAAATGTGTTATTCTGAATACAAGCTATTTGTATGTTCGAGCAATTTGTACCAACTGATTGATAGCTTGTCTCATCTCTCTAGACTGTATCTATGATTTATTTTGTATTGTTTGAGAAATGGTTTCTGAAATGTACGTACCTGGTTATTTGACGTGATATGAATCTAAAGCTGTAATAGGTGTATAGCTGTATGTGTATAAGGTGCAATATATAAACAAAAATTCAATACAATTAAAAAAAATACAGTGTTAGGTAATGCTCACTACAGAAGAGAACACGCAAAGTCTTCTCTAGGGACGACGAGAAAACTGTTTCATTGAGAGGGAATATATTAAAGTTTATCTTTCGAACGGCCTTTGGTTTTAGTCAATAAAAATCTGACCCTCTTTTCTTTCCACTCACAGCAAGATGATCAGTCTCCATTGAAAAAAAATTATAGTCGGCATTACAGCCAAAAAACTTCATTTTTAGGCAAGTGTCACCACAACGTGTGATCCTGTGCGTTTATAAAAGTGTTTATATCTAACATTAATATTTTAAGGAAACTTTATTTAACCTGATTAAAATCACTTTAAAGAAGTTCTAGAGTAGCTTGTATAATTTCAGTGGGGCTCTTAAGTGTAATAAGCATTATTAATGTTTGCAAAAGCAGTTTATTTGCATTGCCTTAGTGGCTCAGGCAAATGCTTGTGAAGCGGAAATTACACAGTTGTTCTATTAGTTCTGCTAGTTAGAAAATAGTCGGTGCATTTTGTTATAGTCAAACGTTTCGCAGTTTCACAGTGTGTGTGCACATACAAGGAGAGTGCCAGTTGCTCGTGATATAAGCTAATTGTAAAGGGATAGTTTGCTCCTTGTCATTTGTATTGCAAACTATTTAAAAAAAAACGCGAGTGCGAGTCGGTTTCGCGCACTGATATTTGCGTACAGACTTACCTGTGAAAACAGTTCAATTCCCGAATTGAGGTATGAAGATTTTTCCGAATCGTGAAAATGTTTTTTTTTTGTAACGTAACTAAAAATGTTTTAATTTTTTTTCCTATATTGTGCTATGAGACCTTGCTTCTTGCCTTCTTGAATTCTAGATAAACGAAAAACACCCTATGAATTTTGTTTTCCTTGAGTGTGACATAAAAGCTTAGGCCATATCCTTTTTTTTCGGTAACTCAGTCTGTTATTTTCACAACGTCAATAGGATGAGCAGACCTAGGTAGTTCTAGTTATATGAATTTAATTTTGAAACTCCCATAGGTTTCCACTATAAAGGGTCTGGACAGACAGACAGACCTCAGAGGTCTTTTTTTCATTATTATTATTTTGTTTTGTCTATCCGTGTAAATAAACCTTTTTTCTTTCTTCTATGTTTCTTTCTATAAGGGTTCCGTTTTTATCGTTTTGAGTACGGAACCTAAAATATAAAAACTGTGTAAAGTTAAAAGCTAAATAAAAAGTTGGACGATACTGCTTGAACTGAAAATGTGTGAAAAGCTGCGTCAGATACTCATAAAACGAAGACGTCAGTATGGTGGATAAAATCTTCTAGCAGGCTGCCAGTAGCCAATATTGCAGCTTGACTCATTGAAACGTATGCTCTACGTGTGACGAATAAAGCTTATTTTATGATGGGAGAACCAGTGAAGTCCATTGGGATAACTGAACAATTGAGGCCTGCGATGACATTTATTGAAAAGGTTGGCTTTATACCGCCATGTAACGCACTAGTGATGAATTTATCGGCACAATATTATTTTTACAGTAACTACATCTTATTTTTAAGTATAATATATTTATTTACGCGAAGAACACGAATTCTCCATGCAACGCTTGAAGTTCATGAGCTTGTCTGTCTTAAGACAAGGCCATGCCAATACGATGCTGTGTGAATAGAACATTCTACGAATTGGACGTTCTGCGAATGGGACGTTCTGTGAATAGGACTTTGTGCGAGAGGCACATTCTGCGCCATCCGTATGCAAATGGCATTCTGCGCCAAATTCATGCTGATTAGCGCGTTTTACACAAAGATAACTAACCACCTACGTACCATATATCTCAATCTGGATTTTCATAGTTTTACTACGAAGATCTAGATTGAGATATGTGGTACAGCTTTAAATTTCTTCCACGAATTTCTAACAAAACCATCTTGCAAGGCAAACCAGATGACAATAATATTCTGGGTAAAAATCACTGAACCAAATTGAATACTATAAATTCAAGCGTTGCAATAGACTCAGTTATGTCGAAGTGAACTATTTCCACAGTAAATCTTATGTCTGAAACTTGGTCGTAGCAAATTGTCACCATTGGCGCATGCTGTTAAAATTCTGTTTTTAAAGTTAACTTACCAGTGATATTTATCACGAAAAAGTTTTTATGAAAAAGCTCAGAACAACTTTTTATAAAAAAAAACCATTTGCAAGACAAAATTAGTGGCATCGTATTATATTATTTTTTAACCAAAGTGTTACGTTTAACCAAAATGTTAAGTGGAATGTTGATGTAAAATGGTTGTAAACTTATTTTGAAAGTTGCATATTTTTATAGGTAGACTATCTTCTGGCAGCGTATTCGCCTACATGAAAGTAGGTTGCTTCATACAAATTTGGATCCCCGTTTAATACCCTTAGGGCTATCCCATCACATCTTGAAAACATTTTAGTGCTCGCTTACGTCATAAAAGGTAACCATGCGCAAAATTTCACCTTCTACCCAGAGGTAGTTTCTTCTGTGCGTCGATATGTTAGTCAGTCACTTTCTTTTTTTATACTCGTATAAACAAGCTTTTGCCAGCGTTTTCCCTCGCGTGAAAGGTTTATCCACGCAAACTTTAGTCCCTCATATCATCCCCTTCAAAGTTGAATTTCCTGTTTCATACAAAGAGCATAGTCTCTACGATCAGCGGTTTAGGCTGTGCGTTGATCCGTCAGTCGGTCATTTAGGACAAAGTTTTTTATAAGTAAAGATAAAGATAATGCTTGAAACAAAATTAAACTTACAGTATCTCTTAACGCTGTTAAATATTGAAGCTAGCATTAAAAACCATTAAAAGCATTTACAGAATTTTTATTTGTAATTTTAAGCGCGGACTATTAAAAAAAATAGAATGAATCATAATCATGCTGTAAAAGATTTTAAAAGCGTTTAGTCTTTTATTTTACCGACTGTGCTGGAATGTCAATTTGCACGCTAAATGGGTTTCTATTTCACTCGATATTTACATACGTGAAATGTTTTGAATGTTGTTCAGAGTATTTGAAATTCAACACGCAGATATAGCCTTTATTTACAAGTTCTATTGTCGTCGGTGTGTTTCAGTATCAAGCTCGTTTTGTTTTATTCAGGTACTACCAGTGGCTTCGCCCGCGTGTTAGTAAAAAATATGCCAAAGGAACATACTCCTGGGAAAAAGTATCCTTTGTGCTATTTCACGACCTGGTCTATCCGTGTACCAAGTTTTATAAAAATCCGTCCAGTCAGAGCGTGAAGAGGTAACACACACTGCAGTGCTTACACAAGCTATTAATGTGATCCATTTTGTAAAAGAGATGGAGCTGTAAAGGATGTATTGCTTAATCCCTGTGCCTCGCTCCCGCGACGAACATTTTAAGACATCATGCTAAGGCTTCTGCACTAGGTTAACCTATCGCATACCCACAAAACGAGATACAATAGTAAAACAATAACACCGCGGTCTCATAGGACCGGTCGGGGATTCATAAATTAACTTCTCTCAACGTAGATTAGGTCCTTATAAATAATGTTCCATTAAGTTAGCTTACTCAGCCACTACAGAGATATTGCTCACCCCCTACATCACATATCGTGATAATTTATAGCCTTTTAGTTGACCAAGTCTATAATTAGGATTATGTGTGCAAAATTTCAACAGGATCGGTTCCGTAGATTTTACGAAAAGTGTAATCATACAAGAACAATTTTTATGTTTCATTAGCATTAGCGTTATCGGCCTTATAATGTTCCCACTGCTGGGACTCAGGCCTCCTCTCTAGGGAGGGATTACCTTATAATTGTATATAATAATATATTATAAATAATTGCTAGTTAGTGCTACATTGCGTACGTATACGTATCGACAGATAAACTAACTCTACTTCCAATGTTCACATTAATTAACAGTTTACAAGGAAACCCTTGTTTATTAGTTTCACATACACGGTTTGTTAACTTAGGAAGTTTATGTAAGTATACACCTACATAGGATAGATTTCGGGAGCAACTAAAATGAAGTTATCAAGACATCGCTCTTCTTCGCCTCATAGGACGTACACAAATTATTATTTGCCAAAGGCGACAAAAAAAGTAAACCAAAACTACTCCTGGCAGATATAACATCAGATTGTCATAACAAATTAACCACAAAACGAACCCGACCACATGAGGCAAATACAGTTCACACTCGTATTCATCTGCATATATCTCACTCACACATACCGTAGTGCTGCACTATCGCCTCACTTCCGATAGCCACTGCCGCCCGGCATCGTGCTCGTCACTCTAGATACAAAGCAGCGCATATTGTTCCACGGTATTCATGATTTTCAGAATATAAAACTGAAAATGTAACAGCTATTTTTATTTTATGTCATCTATACTAATATAATAAAGAGGTAAAGTTTGTTTTTTTGTTTGTATGAGGTAATCTGTGGAAGCACTGGTCCAATTGCTATACACCAATAGAAAGCTGCTGTATTCCTGAGTGACATAGGCTATATTATAAAGGGTGTAAAAAGACCCTTAACGAAAACGAAAACCCCATATTCTACTCATCACTAGGATACTTTTTTTCTTCTAGACTATACCTGGGAATTCACTGGTTCTGGAGATATTGAAGGTCAAAGTCAACATTTTTTTTTTCGTTTTTTTTCAAAATCGTATTCCAAGTATCATTAGTAAACTTTCTGCCGAACAAACGTTATCAAAATTATCAATTTTTCATAGTCAATTACGCATAATTGAAGTTACTAAAATACATTGAAAACTAAACACAACGAGCGCCTCACACACACAAGCGTGCGGTCGGTTCAACGAACAAGCGCGAGCGGCCGAATGCGCAGCTGATCGGAATTATTATTAATTAATTATTTTTTAGAGATGAAAAAAAAATTTTTTTTCCCAGCAATATTTTTTGGTCCAAGTTACTTAATTACACGTACAGAATGTGTAGTTATCGGTTTTGTGATCGGTCTTTTTACACCCTGTATGTACGCGAGCGAAGCTGCGGGCTACAGCTAGTTCCATATAACTTCTGTGCCCCCTTTAACGAGTGATATAAGTCAAGTTGTACCCTTTTTGCCATTTTTACATAGGTCTTATCCAAAAACATTTACCATGTTTTGGTCTAACTCACGTTCTTCTATCTGTCTTAGTTTTGGAGATAATTTGGTGCATAGTGATATAAGTCAAAGGATTTTGGAAAAAAAATTGTGAATATAGATAGACAGTCAGATACAAAATTGCATGGGTAGTACAGGAAAAATTCGTGTGAAGCGAGACATGCACGATTCTTAATTCTTTATTGTACACAAAAATAAACATTACAAAACATGGTACAAAGACGAGCTTAACCCAGCAATGACTTTTCTTCCAGCAAACCTTTACGATAAGTATTTTTCGAATACTTGAACTCAAACGATAACGGGAAAATAGTCATTAAGGTATCCATGCTATTTTGCATCGTACCTTATGTGCAAGGCATTTTTCAGTATTAGGTAGATACTGTTACTGTGTGTTTTGTAGGTGCTTACTGTTTTTAAGTAGATACTAAAGATTCAATAAAAAGTGTCAGCAGTGTATTTTTGTTGGCTTTTTTTATCATTTAGATGGCAAAAAAACGTTTGCCGAGTCAGCTAGAAATAAAAAAAAAATATACAACGCTTTAACTATGTCTATGTTAACACTTCAAGTTTTAGGCTTCACAAAATCTATCGCTTTTTTTTTGGATATCGATATCTTTTTCATTGAATCTTCGATTCGTTTAATAAAATATAAGCCTGACTCATTGCCACTCCATCAATATTCGTAGTCTGTTTATCTTTGAAGTACTAGCAATTCATCAAGCTCCAATTCTAATCTCCTAAAGGCGCCCAACTGTCTACAGATACCAAAATAGCTTCTTTTTGTTTCAAGGCGATAGATTTTTCTGAATAAAACCTTTACGTGTTGTATAATGCTATGATGCTGACGGTCATGCTTTAAAGTTTTTAAACTATAATGACGCCGTCTTTCTGTGCTAAGTGACCTACGCAATGGCTGTTGGCGGTTTAACCGCAGTAGCAGCGGTATGAAGAAACATAAAGTGCGCGTCATCGTCAAAATCTTGCATCACTGCTTACCATCAGGTAGGATCGCTATCAATCACTAGTTTAAGTTTCGTAAAAAAACAAAAGTCGCGTCCTGAAAGTTTGTGTATTAAACATTTAGTACACAAATATCAAAAGCATGCAGTATTTGAGCAATAAATTGCTAAACTTAGTTGCAGCAAAGGCTCCCGGAATCTTGAATAAATTTCTAATTTGTTCCAGACGCGTCCTCAATGCCGACAAGTCAGACAGGACTATGAAAATTAAACTCGCGTTTTGATTAATGTTGTAACGCCTATTGCAACGGAAAAGTTTAGTGGTGATGTATAATTGTACATACAAGAGATAAAGAGCTTGCGGACGGCAAGCAATGAGTAGCTCGCCGTCTGGACGTCTGATGACAATCCAGACCAAGCCTATGTCGTTGAAGGCACGTATTCTTCCACGTTCGCCTACAAGAGAAAGTGTTAGCAAACTGTAGGGGCCCGGTAGGAATGTAACCTACTAGGGCCCTGGGTTGAACGAAAGAGAACCCAGGGACCCTAGAATGAAGGCAAAAAGGAACAGGAGTGGGTTGGACACTTCTACTGACGTTGCGATCATAGTGGAAGAAGTTATACCAATGACTTCCCACCTTAAAAAAAGCCTAACCATGCATCTATAAAGCTCACATTTTGATAAGTAGCACACATTAATTAGTCACATCAGTCTTATAAAGTTTAATTTAAGCAATTAAATTAATACTATCTACGAGTCAAAAGTTTAGACATCTCGTCTTATTTACTTTCAAATTAACTTCTTCATTACTTTGAGTGAAATCTGCGTTATCTACATAGTTATATTATATTAATAACATTAATTGGTCTAAAGTTTTTTCTCGCTATAAAATTGTCTACAATTTAACGTGTAAAAACCCTGCCGACTTTACTAACAGCCAATTGAGAAATGAATAGCATTAGACAGCCCAATTTTATCTGCCATTTATTAAAGTAAAATGGTTCAGAAATGTGAATTTTAGGCCTAAGTATTGCTGAAAATAATGTCACCCAGTTAGACAAAGGAGGCTGTTTTCTTTGTTGAATTAGAAGGTCTATTCAGTGTTTATTGTGAAACCTGAATTTTAAATACCAAAATATATTAGATAGTCCTCACAGTAGCAATGTAGGTGAAACCCTATTCTCCTGAGAAAGGTCTTTTTTCTTAATTAAATTTTCACTTATATTGACCTGTTACGGATCATTTACAAAAGTAGCACAGCCGCAATCAAACTAGAAACCACAGGCAAAAATTTAACATTGAAAAAGGAGTCAAACAAGGCGACCCGCTATCTCCTAAACTGTTCACCAGTACTCTTGAAGAAATCTTCAGAAGATTGGCAGCCGATTGGAGCGAGAGGGGAATCGTCATTGGCGAGACGAGATTAACAAATCTCCGTTTCGCTGATGACATAGTTCTCTTTTCTTCTTCAGCTACCGAGCTCGAACGCATGCTACAAGATCTAAGTGCAGTAAGCCTTGAAGTTGGACTGCAGTTGAATATGTCAAAGACTAAAGTTATGACCAACGAATCGCTAAAACCAATAAAAGTACAGAGAGGAGACAATACAACATGTCCAGGAATACTTTTACCTGGGCCAAGTAGTCTCTTTCAAGCAAGGCAAGACAAAGAAATCGCAAGACGAACTGAAAACGCCTGGAAGAACTACTGGTCCATGAAAGACCTATTTAAAGGTGAGTTGCCTATGGCACAAAAACAGAAACTCATGGACATGTGTATTCTCCCAGTGTTGACGTATGGCGCACAGACTTGGTCTTTGACTAACATCCAGAAATCCAAACTCAAGGTTTGCCAACGAGCAATGGCAGTATACTAGGTGTCAAATTAACGGATCGAGTTCGAAACACTATACTGCGCTCCAAAACCAATATAGTTGATGTGGCTCAAAAGGCTGCCCAACTGAAATGGGACTGGGCAGGACATGTCTGCCGCATGCCCGACAAACTGTGGGCCGAAGTAGCACAAAGTTGGTGCCCTGCCTGTACGACGGGGTCGCGGCAGACCACGAAGGAGATGGCGGGACGAGTTGGACAGATTCCGCCAGAACTGGCAAGAGGAAGCGCGGGCTCGTGAAAAGTGGAAAGAGTGGAGGGAGGCCTTTGCCCAGGAGTGGGACAAAACAGGCTGATAAAAAAAACAATTATATAATTATGAGAAAACAAGGTCCCGTGATGGCCTTTTGCAAGCGCTGGCTGGATGCCGTCAAGTCCAACATGAGAGTTCTGTCTATGTGGTTTAGGTCGTCATGTCTGAAAAGGATGTCGAAGATCAGGCAAAGTGAAGAAGGCTCAGATGGAAGGCCGACCCTGCCAATAGCCGGGATTAACGCACCTTGCGTGAGGTG
Source organism: Mythimna separata (assembly GCA_030763345.1). Classification (NCBI taxonomy): domain Eukaryota; kingdom Metazoa; phylum Arthropoda; class Insecta; order Lepidoptera; family Noctuidae; genus Mythimna; species Mythimna separata. The sequence continues at coordinate 1,223,524 of JAKKIA010000036.1, read as the reverse complement.
AAGAAGAATGAGAAGAAGATATGAGAAAATAAGGACAGAAGTTAAACAAAAGTAGAAGAGATCACACTTATACTACGAAAATAAGTGTATAATACTCTAATAAGCTATTTTTGGTAACCAGAAACCGTTAACAGTGAAAGTTAAATTTTCTTTACGAAAAGAAACATCTTGTTTATCTCTATGGGTCTAAACTGCGCATAATAACCATTTTAAGTCCTCCACGGTACCATACTATGAATACGAGTACTGTGTACTGGGCAGACTTCGTTAACTTTCAAACAACACTTAAAATTTATATGAATTTAGTCGCTTCCTTCTGTAATAGCTGCTATCAACAGTAAACAGAAAAGGCAGTTTCGTAAACAATCTTAAATGTTCAAGGAAAGCCAAAGGCAAGGTGGAGTTTAATTTTAAGACAGCGCACCATTACGAGTAATTGAAAAATATACGAAAACTTCCAAATTCCCATTTGCCATTTTACTAGATGGAATGGCTGGAATGACTGGAATGGAAAGACTTCACGTAATGTGTAGGACAAGAAGGCGGGTCACACTGACTAAAACCCATCTGTGACTTTTAGTTAACCTTTGACATGGTCACTCTTTTAACGTTCCCGTAGACTGATGGGTGTTCTAAAACGTAACTAATATAACGTAAAAGTTTAAATTATTATGCGCGATTCTATGCAATACAAATCAAATTTTATTTATCAAATTCATCTGTCAGCCACTGTGCTGCATGCGTGTTGTTTGTACTGACATCACAAACGCTTGTACCATAAACAACGTCGCGTGATATGGACATGTCAGCAAAATAAACTGAGTGAGAACATTGACGTGTTCGTTTGATTTATTTAAAAGTGTCTACAGCAGTAACATCTACATACGACTAGAAAATGTTTTAATATCAACAGATAAAGTAATTTAGCAGGTCAGCATTACTCATTAGGCATGCTACAGTCGCGGTGGTAAGTGGCCTCTTTGAAGAGTTCACCTTCCGCCAGACACGGACTCTGAGGAACATGACCAGTTCTCCTGAATTAACCATGTCCGGAGAGAACCTGCAGAACCGAAACGTTCTGACTTCTGTTTCGTATTCAGGTGAAAAAAATGCACGCAAGGACACAGTGGGGCATAGGAGACAGCGGTTCTCTGCCCAAGCGAGGCACATCTCCGCCGTGTCTTCTAGACGGTGCACACTATGGTGACACCCGGGCCTTTCTTTCACACGAATCCGTTGCAAGGACCTCCCTAAAGAACCATGTCCGGTGAGTACCTGTGTCTTACTGAAGGTGAGGACAGTGTGACGTGTTTTCAACCACTGCTCAAAGCGGGAACTTACCGCCATAATTATTGCGTGCCCGGAAAGCCAAACCTAAAAGATCCTTGCTATTACTTTTGCAAAATGAAAGTTATAGTCAATAAAAATAAATCTTGGAGAAAATGGTTTTCACGCTGTATTTGTTTGTACCAAGTGTTAATCGAAAGGCTCTAGCATACTACAAAGCCTCCCTATAACTTGTATTCTCTACCTACACACACTAGCGCATAATACCGACCCTCACTAAATTACTAGCCCAATATTTACTACGCTCTTTGGCTCTCGATTTAAAAATCCACTTTCGTATTCAGTAGATAATCGTTTGTGACTCGATCCCTGGTTTATCTCGTTTAGTGTACCGGATAACACAGTTCTGTAATCAGATAAGAGATCCTTTTCCGCTATCTGGTTTTCTGTCTCCGAAACAACACTTGAGGCAATATCTATTCTGGTTAGTCTGTAAATTGTGAGCTTCTGAATAGTGCACTAACTTTGATTTTAACTGAGTGTAATGTATTTATACGACCAACTTAACTAATTTGTAGAATTGAATTCGTAAGCGTTTATCGCCGTAGCTGTTCGTAGCATTTCGTAGCAAGTCGCGTCATAGCGGTTCGTAGCGCATCGTAGCAGGTCGTAGCACATCACATCCGACTGCATACGAATCGATTTCAATGAGTTTTCGCATAGTAAACGTATTGCCGATCAATGGAATTGCCGCCATTACCAAGCTCTTTTACATTTCAATATCCTAAAGCAAACTAGTAACATAAACATTATCTGCTAATGGAACTGCAGAAATTGAAACGTTTCAAATTGATTTTTTATTATTAAATTTTTATTTAAATTCACAAATACGTCATAGTAATGGATTAAAGTATACGTCTTATCAGTTTTAATTTTTACCACTTATTTTGTAACAAATATATGAATTGTGAACCCACTTGAAACCACTTGAAGTTTGACTTCACTATTATACGTCAGCTGCTTCACTCATGGGCGGTTCCTTACCCAATCAACTGTCGAGGGTTTCACCCGCTCGACCCCTGTAACGCGTAGCTATAGAAAGCTGAAATAGATAAGTAATAAAAATCATCTCGTATGAAAACTACGATTTGGTGGAAAAAACTTTATTAAACCTATTTGAGATCAATTACTTTCCAAGAGTTTTTAACAGTCTGTCCCAAAGAACCATTTTTGAGGCAAAAGAAAGAAAATAAAGAAAAAACTCTTTTCAGGGAAAGAACAATTGGATTTTGAAGATTTTGTCTTTATTTTTCTATCGTTTAATTTTTTGTGTATATTTACGACTAAAAGAAACTTCTGAGCCTCAATCTTATGTTTTTGTTTCCCACAAATATTACGGAATCCTCCAAGAGCTGGCAATAAATAAAACATTCAGCTGGTGCCTGAATAAACAATACCCGCGAGATCAAGTGGGAGCTAGCAGCAGCTGATATTCAAAACCGGGAACTAACAGAACAAAACGCAGCTAAATCTGGACAATTGTGTTCCGCGTCGGTTGAGCTTAATTCTATTGTCATCATGCTCTGTGTAAATGTTTTTGCTATTGCTTGACTTTTCTTTTGATGGTGGGAATCATCAAATGGTATCTCTTAAATTGCGTCTGTATTTATTTTCAGGATTTACGATTTCAGACTTCGGTGTTAGGGTCAAAAACTACGAACATTAGATCCAGAGGCACGGTGAAACAGGGTTATAAGTCTCACCTGTGTACTGCTGTTTTATTACGAAAATAGGACGGTTTTATATTAATTCTGATTTTTTGTTAGGTAGTCTTTTTTCTTTTTCCACTCTGTTTGGAGTATGGGGGAGTCAAACTTTTACTGACTAGACTGCTAGAACACGGTATGCTTTATTCCATTTTATTGCAAGGATAGCGGTTACTTTTCCGAACAACAATCCGTAGCCCTAGCAGGCGTATGCGTGGCGTGGCGGTGGATATAATTACGTTTGTCAGTTTTACTTCTACTACTACTAATGGTCCGTAGATGTAGATAGCAGAGTGCAATCTAATGTAAGGGGTCCAGAGACAGGAGCCTCCTCACAATTCAAGTCATATCGAAAAGCTTTTTGTATCTTTTTACCCATTCACCCTGGAAAGAAGGTTTCACCAAATATTGTGTTAAAGCCGTCTTTCTAGGGTTTCATCTAGGCAATCGGCACAATAGCAGCCGAGTCCACAATTCTTTTGTAAAAAGTATTTTTTCCTCTTTCACAGTAAAATTAATACCTACGTGGTACCTGGTAACTTACTGTAAATGGCCGTATTGCAACGTTTAACGTTAAATAACTCGGTTTTACGTACAGTTAGTTCAAAGACCTAGTCTGTTTGTAGTCCCCATTTCTTATTTACATTTTTTTTCCAATCCCACTTTTCGAGTATCTATTGTACATACGCCTGTACAACTTGGATGACCTTGAAAATGCTGCTTCGTACCATACACACGAGAGTACAAAATCGATTGGCTAAAAATGTTGGTCTCTATGTCTTCGTCTTGACACAAATACTTTATCATTTTGGGGATTGTAGTAATGACTTAATAGTAATAATACGCGTTTTAAGCAAAGTGTATCTATTTCACATGAACAAGAGCCAGATGTGTGGTTTGCGCTTTAGTTTTTCTCATTACTTAGAAGAAGTTTGCAAAGTGTTGCGTTCTTTGTAAGTTTTCAAACTCATTTCCGGAGTCTCTAACAGTTATCCGACAGGCTTGTTCACAAACTTCTCGTTTTGTTGTTCTTACACAGGCTAGGAAAAAAATCGACAAGTGCTAGCCGGTTTCGCGCACGATGGGTTCTGTACCGACCGTGGCATAAATGGCAAAAAAATCACCACTTAAATAATATGTATTTTATTTTATTCTGTTTCTAGTGTTTGTTGTTACGATAATATTAACAGTAATACATCATCTGTCACAATTTTAACTTTTTAGCCATCACGGACCACCTTGTGAGAGGTCTTTCAACGCTGCGTCTTCCGGCACGTGGTTGCCATTTCAGAACCTTTCGTGCCATCGACCAACTGTTCTGCGAGCACTGTGCCCTGCCTATTGCCACTTAAGCTTGCTGATTCTTTGTGCTATGTCAGTAACCTTGGACTATATCGCTTCATTAGACTACAAATTTAATTGATGCAATGCGTCAGTTTTATGAGTGAATACGCAAAGCTTTTCCATTAAAAATGCCAGTTAACTGACAGTTTTTAAGTTTTTTCAACGTTTGCCCTTCTCTATTCATGGGACACACGAAAAGTTCCCACGGTCATTATTTCATTAGGCTTCAAACCGCGCGTCATGCGGCCATGTTTTTTAAAAGCATTACGTATTTGGCACAGTAAGCTCACAACCTATCGCAGGTGCACTTGATGCGGAGCGGATTTCTGTTTCATGTGTGGAAAAGTTAAAAGGCTGTGGAAATGGATGAATATTTAGGTTTAAAGTTACGCTGTTTGTTTTAGTATACAGCAGGTAATTAATGGAAATATTTTGCGGGTACTATGTTTGCATGACAAATTGTCAAACCAATTAAATTAGATTTGTATGAATAAATTTGTAATTTTAAAATCACCAACTAACATAAAAATATTAAAACTTTTTAATAAAATTATACGCAAGCAAAAGCAAAAAGTTTGTAAAACTTTTCTTTTAAATGAATTTAAAATTTACCATTTACTCTTTGGGACTATTAAATGTTACATTTTTAAATACATTTATGTAACTGAATAACGCTGACTTATCAGAGTGGCGTAAAAATATACTTTTTTCTTACTAGTGTGCAAAACTACGTATGAAAAAAAGAATTATTAATTTATCGTCCATCTTGCCTTGTGTTCACGTCCGATAATATTTATTTCTCTGTCTTCTTTAACTTCAATCCGCTTTTTGAAAAACCCCTAATGGTTTGTGTAAACTAGTCTGCAGCAGTACGGTACGAAATAAACTAGAAACAATTTTTTTGAGGTATTAATTGGTGACGAATATTATTTACGCGTATACCAACCACCGCTGTAAGGTGCACTTGAGTGCCATTCCTCCTGATGGTAAGCAATGGTAAAATCAGTGATGGTGAAGTGCACAGTAGGTAGCTTATGAGCTATTTACTCTAGCCTTCAAGTTATGTAATCCCCGTGTACATAGAAAAGTGGTCCAAAGGTCTACGACCCACTTGCCGACTTCCGATGTCTCACGACTGTACAAATACTGTAAAAAAGATTTCAGAAGAAGTCTAAACATGTATTTAAATATATATTTTTTACAGTTTTAAAGGACATTTACAATTTGTAAGCTACTGGAAAAATCCAATAAAATGGTATCATTAAGTTTCGTGAAAAAAAGGACTGAAAGCAAAATTAAGTCGTTTGTTAGATGGGTTTTTTTCACTTCGTGATTAATGTTTGCCTCGTTCGTTTTTTTAAAATCCTTTAATCTTAATCATTGACCCTCGTTTTTGCTCGGAGGTGTTAAGTTTAATAAGCCCGTTTCGGCTCATCGTTTGTAAAGATTATAAACTTTTCGGTAAGCTTCAATTTACAAGATTACTAAGAGTTTTTTTTATTAAATTAATTTTTGGAAACCTGACGGAGTTCAGAGACCCATGGAGTGATATTAGGTTAGCTGTATACGCAACAAAACAAATTTAATTAGAGTTGTTGCTTGCCTCAGATTATTATTTCTTAGAAAAGAATTGAGTTATGTAGAGATTCGTGTTGAATTTGTTTTCCTTTTGATAGCCGAATACGACCGCACCAGCATGCATTTGAACCATGGCGAGTAGCTGTATAGTTTGATCACACAAGCGTTAACCGCACTTCCATTTGTCGAGCTTACGTACATAGAACTATTAAGGCATGCATCACGAAGCATGGTTTAATAGTTCTGTAATGTATAAAATATTTGACTGAACCCGTCGCTTGCTCAAGACATCCAATTTGATATGAAGGCTAGGTACTACAATTGCCTTCGTCCTGAAAAAACTTGTATAGTTACGCTCTAATATATTTTCCCGTACAAAGAATCTTAGGAAAACAAAACAAAAGAACTCCTAAAATCTCAAAGGACATATTTATGAGGCAGACTCTTTCGTTATTAGGGTTTTTGTATTATATCAGCATTCAGAAACAGTCTTCAGTGGCAGTTTGATGCTGAAACTTGAGCACATTTGTCTCAGCGACGTTACCTGAATAAACCCGGCCTGTTCAAGAAAATGGAACAGAAATCTGTTTGGAGGAGAGAACTTGTTTTAAAAGAGAGCAGCTGCAGCTGTCATAGGAGTTTTTCTTTTACTTTATTGAAAGTTAGTTTAGGAAAGTAGTATTTCAGCCTAACTTAATTACTCAGACACCCGCGAAACGAGACACAATAGTAAAACAATAACAGCGCGGTCTCATAGGACCGGTTGGGGATTCAAACGTTAATAAACGGACATCTTAATATTTGTTAAAATATTGTCATTTTTATGAGTTATCGATGTAACAAATGCACATTGTTCCTGCCGTCACATCAAACCACACACCACATCACAGTTGGGGATGACGTCTCGTCTCCTTTCACTCACTTTGTCATTACCTTGAACGTGCGCACATAACGGCGATCTCAAAATTTGTACCTACATAACTATAATACATCATCATCATAATTTCAGCCGAAACACGTCTACTACTGAACAAAGGCCTCCCCCAAGTGTCGCCACAACGACCAGTCTTGTGACTAGCATCAATTTTATTTTATTTTATTCTCATTATTGTCTTAGTTTATCTCCTTTAAAACAATAAATATCAAGTAAGCCTAATCCTCATAACTAACTTAGATAGGGTCTCGCCGATTTAGTAAAACTTTATCTCCTACTTTCACAAAGGAAATAAAAACAAAAAGATCTTTGCCGTTATTTTCCGAAGAAATATCCAACGTCTTGATTTATCTTCCTCAGGCATTGTTTAAAAGAATAACAAAAAAGTATCTCAAAAGGAATTTATTCAATTTGAAAATGATTGTTGTCATAAAGACAAGAAACGCTATTGTAGACTGTTGAAGTTGGAAAAAGCAGTTTATGAAACCTAATTCAGAAACCAAGAAAAATAATGGAGTAAATATTTAACTATCTTTATGTAAATGAAATAAAGGAAATCCAACTCTTAAAACAATAAAAGCTTTAAATTCCTCAGTCGAGATTTACGTTGCTTTATTGAAAAAAAAAAACAATAAATTGCAAAATACCAAGTAAGTTGTAAGTTCAGTTGTCAATACCAGAAACAAGGTTGTATGTTTTTAGTAATGTATGTATGTATAGATTTGATTCCAAAATGTAAATAACATTTTAGAGTAAGGGCCTATTTCACCACCTATGATTAAGTTCCGAGTATCTTACTTGGCAGATAATTTCATACAAAATCTGTCACATTTTTGAATTTATTCAGTGAGTAGTGCCTACTCGGACATTGTGAAATAGGCCCTAAGTCCTGCAACCCCCGTTGCATTGGTAAGTGTCTGGACCGTCTGGACACTCTAAATCCGTATTTAAAATAAATATTATATAACCTAACCTTAAAACATTTCTGAATAATGTATTTTTAATTTAGTTCTAAATCAATTTATAATTGTTTGTTTTTTTATGTCTGTCGCCAGACTAAAGTCTTTTGTAAACGGCTAGTTTTTTGCCGTGGGTATGCAATAAAATGTACTGTGTACAAGAGGCCATCGACTGCGATACAACGCTGATGAAACATGGTGGCGATGCAGTGCCGTAACGCCACCGTGTATGTCAACAAGCTCCCCCGTATCCTATGGATAACACAACACACACACTACACATACAACCGTACTTACAAATGGCGAAATAACCGAACCTACGTACGTGCCGTATACAAGAGGCCTTACAGTTTAATAGACACAGTATTCGTTTCTTTAGGCTAATGTTATGCTATGCTATATGAAACAGCTTCAAGATTTAATTACTAACCCGTAGCATAGCCGCGTCAAGATCTTAATTAATCCAATAGTAAACCGAGATGGCTGCTGCATATTAATGTCTGCACAGACTTGCAACATCCACATGCTTCACTGATGTACCTTATAGGAGTTCACTATTGTAATGATCATTAAATCGAATAAGACGTTGAAACGGACAGACTATGGTTTGAAGAAATTGCACTTGGGCACGAGATACTTTTTTTAGGTGGTCGGAAAACATCAAAAAGATTTTTCTCGCTGTAAGGTGAAGCGTGAGGGCGTTTCAGACTTTTGCTGACTGAAACTCACTAATTCTGTTCCTTATTTGCCTTTGTTCCAGGGCCCCGGAGTTCTCTTCTGTACAACTCAACCCAGGGAGGGCCCTGGGTTGAGTCCTCCTAGGGAGTAGGCGTTGATTCTCCTGTGCCTCTACGATTACATTTCAAATTAAATCAAAACTAGACTGCATAATTATAAGGGAACACCAGTAAGTAGGTATTCGAAGTTTTTGTTCAAATTTGATTCATTTACACATTACAAAATTCTGCATTACATCTATACTAATATTATAAAGAGGAAAGATTTGTACCTATTTTTGTATGTTTGTAATGAATAGCCTCAAAAAGTACTGGGCCGATTAAAAAAATTCTTTCACCAATAGAATGGTACGTTCTACCAATTTGACATAGGCTACATTTCATTTTGAAAAAATTAGGGATCCTTGGTAAAATTTGAACAATGTAACCGAAGGTGTAGAAAACTAACACTAAAAAAAGTGTTTTATATCCAAATTTCCAAAAATAAATAATTGTCTACCCCGTGCGAAGCCGGGACCGGCTGCTAGTATTTAATAATGTGGCGCCGCTCATGTGATCACGTGGGATACGCGTGTCAAGTAGTTTTTGACTGAAAGTTGAAAAGAGGTTTGAAAAAGCTTGGATTTTTTTAACTACATTTATTCCAGTGCCACGGTAACTCTTTCAAAGCTTCTTTCTATATTAGCGTGAATTGGCCCTTTGGTTTTGCTGACACATCCCTCTAAGGCACGCGTGGAACACAACAGTCAGTTAAGGTTTGACACGACCTCTTGCAGGACTCTAGCAGCCGAAACCAAAAACCTATCTATCACATATCGGAGATTGAAAAACAAATGAAACAACAGAAAACATGATAATTTTTGTATTGTATCATTTGTTTTACAATCTCCAGTATACCAAAACTGGAGATCGATAGGTTATTGGTTTCGGCCGTAGAGCGAGAGAAGCCATTCGATGAATTCCCACCTTAAAAAAAAATCTCTTCCCATAAATATATTCATCAACATAACAGTAGTTTAATGTAACGTCTCAATAATACTACCTAATTATTCAAAATTTTTCTTCAAAATTAACTTCACCATGAATAATTCTAAGCTGTAAGATCTGTGTGTTGTTGTTCTCTGTCATAAATCACTCTCAGCCTTATTAATTACTCTCAGCAGAAACTCAAACGAAAAGTCAATTTAACAAAAGTGGCTCTTGGTCACAGTTTATAAAGTTCTCGCTGATGAACTTTCAAAGGAGCTGTACTTACTACTGACATTAAACTGTCTCATCTTCTTAATTAACATAATTAGTTCCTAAAGAATGATGTGACTTGAATCGTTGCTGAACTTAATCCTGATTTTCATCCAATTTATTAAACGTTGATTTTAATACATGACTGAAACTGAAATCGCAAAGGGTGCGAGGGAAAGAGTTCCAAAGACGAGACGAGCGAGTGTAATATATTTTTTTATCCTTCAGATCATTTCATACATGTAATTTTCTGCAAACAAAAAGTTTTTCTTACTAGACGCACTGCACTTACAATAAAGAAGCCATGATATCGGATCGAAGTGGACGCAGAATAAGAAAGAAAAGATAATTGATGGTCCAATAGGGTATAGCCCTTGGAAAGAAGAATTTTATTAAAGCTCACACTTAATTGTATTTGCAAAGCCAAGATAAGAAGGCCAAAAATAAAGTGGATGCATAAAATCTGCAGTCGTGAGTTTGCTCCTCTCATAATCAAAAACACTTTTCTTGAATAAAAACGTATCTATACTAATATTATAAAGAGGAAAGATTTGTACCTATTTTTGTATGTTTGTAATAAATAGGCTCAAAAAGTACTAGGCCGATTTAAAAAATTCGTTCACCAATAGAATGCTACATTCTTCCAATTTGACATAGGCTCCATTTCATTTTGAAAAAAATATGGGATCCTTGATAAAATTTGAACAATGTAACCGAAGGTGTAGAAAAATGAGTCTTAAAATGTCTTTCGTCGAATGCGCTGCCGAAACTATTAGCGATAGAACAAAATAATGTACAACAATATTGAAGAACATCATAATGTCTACAAAAAACTCCGCGGTAGCATATGTCCAACTATTGTAGTTGTGTCACTACAACAACATTTTTCATTTTAAACATTAATGAAAATGCTAACCAAATTCAAACCATGCTATTTATGTGTTTATATTAATCCTTATCCAAATAAATTATTTTATGGTCAAGACCATTTAACTAAAAAAACAAAAAAAAAATGTCTACCCCGTGCGAAGCCGGTACGGGCTGCTAGTATTCAAGAATTCAAAACTGTATCATACAGTAAAATGGAAATAATCTCTGACAACGGCCACTTAATTACTGTCTCAAAGAAACGCAATAAAATGCAAATGTGATTCCTCGCTTCGGAGCAATAAAAGTTTATTAAGTGAGACAAATTATTTCCAATCAACTTCATGGTATTGATTAAAGGTGATATTTAACTGCCGTAATGTTCGAAAGAGGCATCACGACCCTGGAATGTGGAAGACTGAAGGAACATGAGTGGGTTCAGTCAGTAAAATTGCAGCCTTTTAATCAATAGAAAGTCAGTCTTTTAGTTAGTAAAAGTCAATCTTTTGTCAGTAAAAAATCAATCTTTTAGTCAATAAAAGACCAACTCTCCGTCTCGCGGGAAAGTTATTTGATGATATTTCCCAAGACAGTATATACTTCACACTAATCGACCCCACCAATAGTCATTGTCACTGGCAAATACAGAGATTCAGTATATTACTATGTGACGTCACAGATCGTCGGATTATCTTGTATGTTGCAAGGAAATTGTATAATCAACTCATGTGAGCTACATATGTGTGTTATGGAATTGAGAGATAATATCGATACCTTTGGGTAGAAAGGTCGTATAAACCAAAACCCGACTTTTCAGTAGAGCCGAAAAACTATTTTTTTTTACGAAAAAATTCATAACTTTTTGCTTTTGAAGTTATAAAAAATTTATCTATGAGAAAGGTTCTTACATTTTGCGAATGAAAAAGATTAAATCATCAAAACCTGTCTATCTTCTTTAGTTTCAAAGTTAGCTTGCATTTACGTCTAAGAAAAAATCAATTCTTGGTTTATACACCCCATGAAAATGTGCTTTGAAAAAACTGTGTGGGTCGTATATAAATTTTTGGTAAGCTTAAGGTCACATTTAATGTCGTAAAAACCCAAATTTATGTAATTTTTTTGTATTAAAAACCATTTATAATCATAGATCAGTTGAACTCTGACTAATAAATAATCCTGTTACTCATAGAATTAGAAGGAACTCAATTATTATTATTTTAATACCCAATAATGGTCGATTCAAATAAAATAAAACTACCTGAACCAACATTTATTACGTATTATAATACCTTCTAATCAATGGTATCTGTCCGGTACCTGTCTATCGCGCTCGTTCTTCTGCTTGTCGCTGCGCGCAAAATGCGAGCCTTGTGTGTTGGACGTAAAATTTTTCTTGCCCTTATCCCATATTACTTGGGGTCGGTGCAACACGTTTTCTTCTTCCATTCTGTCCTGTCGTCCGTCACACTATCACTATGGTCTATCGGTTTAGGTAGTTAACTAAAGGTAAACAATCTTGGTATGTCTTTTTATATTTAAGAGGTCGTATATAATATACACAAAGATTATTTAAATTTAGTTTATCAGCTAACATCGATTTAGGTAAATACCTAGTTGCAAAGATTTTTACATTCAATTTATAGACAACTTTTAGATAAAAAGACATACCAAGATTGTTTACCTTTAGTTAACTACCTAAACCGATAGACCATAACTTCCTTTTCTTTCTTATCGGCCCTTACGCAATCCATCCATCTTTTCTTTGGCCTCCCTCTCCCTCTCCATCCATCCACATGTAAATTCAGAACTCTTTTAGTAATATGCGTTTCATCCGTCCTCTTCACATGACCATACCAAAACAAACGATTTCCTTCCAACTTTTCAGTCACTGGCGCCACTTTGAAACTTCCCCTAGTACACTTATTTCTCACTTTGTCCATTCTTGTCACACCACACATCCATTTCAACATTCTCATCTCCGCTACATGCAATCTTTTTTCATCCATTTTTTTCACAGCCCAACATTCTGATCCATACAGTATGACAGGTCTTATCACGGACTTGTAGATTGCACCCTACAACTTGAGGGGCATCCGTGGATCACAAGTTGTTCCCGTGACCTGTCGCCATTTCATCCATCCTGCGTTGATCGGATGTGTTATGTCCCGGTATACCCCACCATTTCCTTGGACAAGCGACCCGAGGTACCGAAAGTCGGAACAAATCGGTATGAATGTCCTAGCGAGGGCTAAAGGCGAAGGATTGGAGGGACCGCCGAAATCGCAGAACAAGTACTCTGTTTTGGTTCTACTCAATTTAACGCCAACACTCTCCAGTCTATGCCACCACACCTCCAATTTGCTCTGGACCTCTAGGTCACTCTCGGCAACCAGCACAATATCATCGGCACACAGCATACACCAGGGGGCCTCTACCTGAATGTCTAACGTCAAAGCGTCCATTATCAGCAGGGAAAGTTAAGGGCTGAGAGCCGACCCCTGATGTAGGCCGACCGCCTCATTCAAACTGCCACTGGTGCCTACTGTAGACCGGACTTGGGTACTACACCGACTGTACATCGCTCGGATCAACTGCACATACTTCCCAGGCACACCTTTCTCCTTAAGGGCCCACAACAGAACCTCACGATGTGCCTGGTCTTATGCCTTTTCGAGCTCAATTAATACCATGTGCAAGTTTTTATGTGCACCTCTGTATTTCTCGTACAGCTGGCGTATAGCGAAAATGGCATCCGTTGTACCCCGACCAGGCATAAAACCGAATTGCTTCTGTGAAATTTCACTCTTATATCTCAAACGCCTTTCAATACTTCTTCCTCCCAGACTTTCATAGTATGTGACATTAGCTTTATTCCTCTATAATTGTTGCACTCAAGAACATCACCTTTGTTTTTAAAGATGGGCACTAAAGAACTTTTGCACCAATCATCGGGTATGAATTCTTCTTTCAACAACTTATTGAAGAACATCGCTAACCACATCCGTCCATCCACTCGCAGTAACTTCCACACTTCAACTAGTATTCCAAACTGGGCCAATGGCCTTACCATTCTTCATTCCATTTACTGCTATTCTTCCACCATACTAACCATTCTCACTAACTCCACATTTTCTGGTTTACTTTCTAAAATCCCACTCCAATCATTTTCCTTATTCATTAGTCTTTCGAAATATTTCTTTCACCTCTCTTTGATTTTTTCATCATCTGATAGAACCAGTCCAGGTTCATTCCTTACACATTTTATTTGACAAACATCCTAAAGTAAAGTGCGACTTGCAATGATCATGGTTTATACACCAAACGTTGCGAACTATCTTTGGATTTACGACGTCGATTTTAACCTGGGTTTAAGTAATGCATTTAACACTTTAGGGCGTATAAACCATTTACAATTAATGCATTTAACACTTTTGGGCGTATAAACCATTTACAATTAACGACTATTTTTACACCCTCCGTTAATATAAATTATGGTCATTACGTCATAACAAAATTACAAAAAAATAATATTTGGCTTTTACTTTGAAAATTTATCTTTTTTAAGAGGCTATGACCGAAAATTTCTGGGTCGTATTAACCATTTTTGAGCGAATTTCTACATTTCGTATATACAGATCGATAGAGAAAAAAATTCTGAGAAAAATGGTATATTTAACTCAATTTGGCCAAAATGGTTTATACGACCTTTCTACCCAAAGGTAGCGATATGCTCGTAGAGGTAATAAACTACACTAGTTGTGTTAAAGTCGGAGTTTCAATCTCAGTATGAAATCTTATAGCTGTATAGAATATCTAATGTGAAATGGCTCTGATAGGTAACATTATGGCATGATATGATGAAGAAATGTAATTTAATCTTTCGAGTACCGAAATAAAAGACATAATAGAAAGACAATAGGTGTGCGGACGCCGGCGTCCGCTCGGTGCTCAACAGATTAAATCTATTCAGCCGTTTGAGCATTTAGGAGTAATTTTCATATGCGTATACAAAAATTATTACATACAAAGTTTCACCTTTGTAATATGAATGTAATATCAAGAATGATAGTTCTACGGTTCAGACTAGGCGTTTCCCCTCGTCGTATATGCCGCGTGTATAGGACTGGAACAATTTGCCTGCTGTGGTATTCCCGTCTGTTTATATAATTTGTGTGTCTTCAAGGCTCCAATGAATAGACTTTTAATAAACTAGTGCGTTCAACCACAGTCAGTGCTTACCATCACCTGGGTCCAGTCAAACATTAGTTTATACTTAAAAAGAAACATGCCATTCTCAAACAATTAGCATCAGGAATGGATCTAAACAACGTCTGAAACTAAGCCTGTGACCCAGATAGACCCGCATTCAACGACTACTCACAACTAGTAAACAATTAGTCGAAAATCAAATATGAGCTTGACCGCACAGAGGAAGCATTTAGTAATACTAACTGCGAACGTTGGTAGAGAAACATGCCAAGTCATGAATCTTGAATGAAGTATCCTAAACATTACATTGTAGCTCTGTATACAGGGTGTGGCGTAAATAGTGGTCCACCGTTAAAGATTCGATTTACCAGATAATTTACTATAACCTACTAAAATTTTAACCATTTTTACCCATAGGCTCCGGAGATATAATTTTTTTTTCCATTTTTAATAAAATTTCTACATTTTGTTATAAAATTGGTTGTATTAAAAAAAAGAAACATCTTTTTCTTGTTCTGATTTCTGTTAATAACTGCTGAATACTAGAACTATCGTAAATAATTGTCCTTTTTTAAGTATATTTCGAGAATTTGAAGCAAAAGCAATTCTTCTCTATTATTAATCCAAATTTTTTACATTATCTGCAAGTTTGAGAGCGATTTCTATAAAAAAAAAAGTACTGTACTCTCAGTGCCCATGAGTTATAAAATATGCCTACTAAATACTGATTCTAAAAAGGTATCATAATAGCAGATCCTAATGTTTAACAGAAAGATATTCAATTTTAATCCAAGAAAGGAAGATTTTCATTAAAATAAATTTTAAGTTCTAGTTACGTTATTTTTACGATTTTCATAAAAAATTACTACACTGCAATGCCAATAACATTTTTTCACTATTGTTGCAAAGTGATACAATGCACCCAACCTATTTGGCCAAAGCAAAATAAAACAATTCATACTTTTCATCGTTTATTGAAATCTTAAACATGGTTAAACAATATTAAAATTACACAAAATATTCAAAATGGCCCCCATTCGCAGCGATGCACGCTCTGCAACGTCGAATAAATGAACGTTTAATCCTTCTAGCATACCCCCTCGCGCTGATTTCTCTAGCTGCTATCTAGATTTTAGTCCTCAATTGCTCAATACTTGTAACTTGTTCTCTTGTTCTCAATTTAAATGCGGAGAGGTATTTGAGTTTTTTGCGAAACGACTTGCCGTCGCTTTTGGAAAATGTCGCCCCTGAAGTCCAAGAAGACATGTGGCTGCAAAACGATGGCTGTCCCGCTCACTATGCTCGTGCAGTACGAGAGCACTTGAATATGGTGTATCCAAATAGGTGGATAGGGCGCTTAGGTCCAATATTGTGGCCACCGCGCTCGCCAGACCTAAATCCTCTGGATTTCTTATTGGGGTTGCCTAAAGGAAAAAGTTTATAAAGAACAAGTTACAAGTATTGAGCAATTGAGGACTAGAATCCAGACAGCAGCTAGAGAAATCAGCGCAAGCGGGTATGCTAGAAGGATTAAACGTTCATTTATTCGACGTTGCAGAGCGTGTATCGCTGCGAATGGGGGCCATTTTGAATATTTTGTGTAATTTTAACCTATCACATACCCACAAAACGAGACACAATAGTAAAACAATAACATCGCGGTCTCATAGAACCGGTCGGGGATTCATGAATAATAATTAATATTGTTTAACCATGTTTAAGATTACAATAAATGATGACAAGTATGAATTGTTTTATTTTGCTTTGGCCAAATAGGTTGGGTGCATTGTATCACTTTGCAACAATAGTGACAAAATGTTATTGGCATTGCAGTGTAGTAATTTTTTATGAAAATCGTAAATAATAACCTAACTAGAACTTAAAATTTATTTTAATATAAATCTTCCTTTCTTAGATTAAAATTGAATATCTTTCTGTTAAACAATAGGATCTGCTATTATGATACCTTTTTAGAATCGGTATTTAGTAGGCATATTTTATAACTCATGGGCACTGAGTGTATAGTACATTTTTTTTACAGAAATCGCTCTCGAACTTGCAGGTAATGTAAAAAATTTGGATTAATAATAGAGAAGAATTGCTTTTGCTTCAAATTCTCGAAATATACTTAAAAAAGGACAATTATTTACAATAGTTCTAGTATTCAGCAGTTATTAACAGAAATCAGAACAAGAAAAAGATGTTTCTTTTTTTAAATACAACCATTTTATAACAAAATGTAGAAATTTTATTAAAAATGAAAAAAAAATTATATCTCCCGAGCCCATGGGTAAAAATGGTTACAATTTTAGTAGGTTATAGTAAATTATCTGGTAAATCGAATCCTTAACGGTGGACCACTATTTACGCCACACCCTGTATTGTTCAACTTTAGCGAATTACACTTTAGCGATAATAACAGCCGCACAGGTCGATCTTCAAGGTTAAGCAATGCTTGCCCAGGTTGGTCTGTGGATGCGTGACCATCTTAACATAGCGAGTTTCCTCCGTGCCTCGGATAGCACGTTAAGCCGTTGGTCCCGGCTGTCATTTGTAGATCTTTGGCAGTCGTTACGGATAGTCAGAAGCCAGTAAATCTGACTCCAGTCTTGCCATGAAGTGCCGTGTTACCCCAGTTAATGGGATGTGGAGGTCTGGTATGCAGCCGCTCCTCATAAAATACTGGTATTCAGCTAAATCCGGCTTGACTGGAAGCCGACTCTAATATAGATGGGAAAAGGCTAGGCAGATGATGATCCTAGTTTCCATATTACTGATATGAAAGTACCGTGAGCCGCAACTCTTAAACAAATTAGTACCTATTACTTTTGGGATTAGATTAGGTACCAGCTAAACTATAAATCACTATTTTCACAGGCATTTCATCTTAGGTTATTACGAAACTTTTCATATTTTGAAACTTTATGAAATAAGTTTTGATATGAAAACAGATTATATAACAAAATCTGAGTAGGTACTTAATGGTAGTCTAAATATTTTACCTTTTAAAACAAGACGTTCAGACAAAGTTTTATCATTAAGGGTTGATCAGATACGTGATACTTATTTTGACCGCGAGTCTTAAGGAAGATTTATGAATATTATGTCAAATTAATGACTTTGAAAAATAGATTGCCTTCAGTAATCTAAAATTCTGAGCGGTTGGCGAGAGCAAGTCATAGAAAAACCACTTGATTTTTTTATTACGATTATGTATAAGTACATAATTATTATAAAATATGATGTAGTGTTTCCTGTACCTGAGTATCAGATTTAAGTCAAACGTAACTTTATGTTACCTCAACATGTCTATGTATCTAATTATAAGATATTTTGTTCTTAAGCCATGAAGGTATTTCTTGTTTTAGTATTCTCAGTGTAAGACAAAGGTATACCGCCTCACACCTTCTGAAGAGATAAGTTCTCTTCAAAAGAAATTCCACCTTTACAGAAAATTGTTAGATGAATTATTTCTCACGGCAAGCTAATAAATCAGGGTAAGGTGTCTGAGGCTGTCAACGAGTCACTTTAAGTTTGCTCTTTATTTATAAAATATTTATTAAAAATGTATTATTTTGTAAAATATTGTGACTTTATTAAGAAGGCTTATAACTTTGACGACTGTAATTTATAGCCAAAACTTTATTATTTCAGACAAATAATTATAAATGTTAACATTAAAAGTGAATATTTTTCATCACAATTTTATGATTTAAACTCATGTCTGATTTTGTTCCTACTAATATTATCATAAAGAGAAAACAAGGTTTTTTTTGTTTGTATGTTCAAATGTAATTTATAAAGTACTGAACCGATTTCAAAAATTCTTTCTTTTATAGAAAGCTACATCTTCACTAAGTAAAATATAACTTATCGGTTACTAGATTAATTAAGTACAGGATTGCTTATCAAACCTCTAGTTACTTGGGAAGACATATACTGTGAGACGACGACAAACTGTCTTACAGAATATTCTGGAGGTTCACGCGGTAAGCGATGTTTGTGTTTCAAAATTTATAGCTTCTACAGCTTGTTAGCTTCTGCCAACTACATAGAACGTGGCCACATTCTGTGTAGTTGGCAGGAGTTGAACTTTGCTGGTAAATATTTCATAGGTTCAAGTTGCCATAACATTCAAAACTGCCAAACCTGAAGGGATGGACTTTGGTTATATTTTACTCTATCCAGTGGGTGTTTGTACCTGTAGCGTTGATATGAATGGTTCAAATAACTAAGCATTTCACCTCGTGGTTTATTTATACCGCGTACGACGAAGGACTGGAACAATTTGCCTGCTGCGGTTTTCTCGTCCGGTTATAAATTTGGTGTCTTGAAGACTAGACTTAACAGGATATTAATAAACTAGTGCGTCTCACCATCAACTATTGCATCACTGCTTACCATCAGGTGGGATCGCAGTTAAGCACTAGTTTAACATTGAATTATTGCAATTTTTTTAGAGCTACTAGTTTTACTGCTGGCATACGCCGTAAGTACCACAGTAAAACTGTTCAACGATCGAAGAATAATAAAAGCCATTACAGAAGAAAGTACCCCATTACTGCTCATTTGTACATACTGGACCGCAAGTAGAAGACATTTCAAAAGAACCACCAAAATTATATGTGTTTTATAACTAGATTAACAGAACGACTTTAAAGTACTGAGACCCTACCACAAGCTCATATGGCGATCTGCTTGACCACCTAAAGAGATGGAGATATGTTAGTCACTTTGTGTTGTGGAACACAAAGGATAAATGAAGGTATGTAAGGTGGGCACTACTTGATAAAAATCTTGCACGTCTCTCTTGCTCCACCCTATCTACAGCAAAACAATAATCAACTTTATATGAGTACATGATTATATAAAAGGAGAAACAGACGGACTGATATATCAACGCCCAGCCAAAACGGACAGTAGCAGAGTAACATAACATTGTACACAAGTTCTTTTATACCGCAGGTGAGTACTGAGAGAGAAATTCCGAAAATTCATCCCTTGATAAGATAAAACGGGGGTTCAAAGTTTGTATAGAGAAACATACTTTCTCGCGGGTAAAGCCGTTTGTAGAAGCTAGTGACGTTATAACTCAAATACCAAAATAATGACAAACACGCTTTGTTCTGTAAGTGACACAAAGTATAACTATAGATAGATACAAACCTAAAACGCATAACGGCCGTTTTTAATAACCTACCGCAGTTCATAAATAGATAGCTATCTCCGATAAACAGTAAGATTCTAGTTGTCAATGTCACAACTTTTGGTAGGAAATGCTTACCGTCGGTAGGTTATAGGAAAGCAAGTAAGGGCTTAGTAAGGGCTTTTGCCCTTACTTGCTTTTGGATAGATTTGTTTATCTTTAGTAGTTGCAACTTTAGATAGGTAGCTTATTCAAAATGGGTGTAAATAGGAAGACAGTCATAAAAATAAACCAAAAACTCGTGACTCTCCCGCAAAGTGGTGAAATTCACAATTTATTAAAGTTTTAATAGCTGACCACTGTAAAGCGAATTCCTAGATGACCTTAAAGTTTAAAACTGATATAATAGCTCGTGCAGGCCGCAGAGTCGTCCTCTTGTCCTAAATGTTCGCATTCTGAACTACAAGTGGTATTCAGTTATTTACGAGTATTCAGAATAAGTACTCGTAGCTACTATTAATGAGTACAGTGAGATTAAAAGAGATACGATATTACTTGATTAAGTGCTTGTTTGCAACATTGAAAGCTTCCTACAAGGTGGACCGATGACTTGGTCTCTGGAATGCCATGAAAGCGAGCCGCACAAGACCGATCGTTGTGGCGACACTTGCGGGAAGCCATCTAACAGTAGAGGTTTTCGACTGAAAGGATTATGATGATGACTACTTAAGAAATTGATTGTCATTGAAAGTCCAAATGAATTAGTACACATCGAAGCTTTGTTGAAACGAAAAGCTGTTTGAAGAAAATATTTACCTGAATAAAAAGCGCATACGACAGAAATTGACTTGGTGTCCTTTTTTTGTAGTGGGAAATCATCCATTGATATTTTCTGCAGCTCTTGGGCAGAGCAGGAGAGCGTATCAAATTTATTTTATGGACTGCGGTAAACGTGCAGCTTGGCCGCCTGACCACTTTCGCAGCGACGGCGCCTACACTGGCACCTCGTATTTTCTTTACATACCGCACTTATAAATAAAAAAATAGTGTATTTTGATAGATCAAGGTTGACTTTCCTATTCTTATTTGGAACACATTGTATTTTTGTTGTATTTTTTACCCGGTAGCTCCTCTCGCCAGATTGACTATATACACAGTAACAAGTATTCGTAGTTATCTATCACTGTGACAGACGTCTTGTTCCAATTCATTATTTACGAAACTTCTAGTTTTTGTAGAGAGCTGAACATCTTCAGTCGGTATTAACAGGGGCTCGGATTTATTGTGACTCGTAAATCAACAATGGCACGAAAATGTTTCTTCTTTTCTTCAAATCCTTCACAATAATGATCTGTATAGATCTAGTAACTTTTTTTGTTAAAGTGTTGTTATTTGTTTCTGTAGTTGTTTTTTTGCATAAGTCGCAATTGGTCGATTTGTTGAAATTCTATATAGGCTTAACTTTCTACCAAGATCTAGACCAACATCTCTCAAAAGTCAATTTTGATTTCATTTTTATTTATGACTAGCTGTGCCCGCGACTTCGTTCGCGTGGAAGTCGGAACTTAACATTGTATTTTTTAGTGCGAAGCGCTGTTGGAGGATACCGATACAAATAATTATAGTTTATTTATTGTAGTCGTTCTTTATAAGCAACATTGGCTGTAAAACCATCTGGAGCGTACACAAAAAGATTATTTGGGTTGTTTACCCATGAAAGAGTTACGTACTCGTATAGTTGACCATGGGAAAAGCGTTCAATACTTAGGTCCACCCCCGCAACAGGTAATGTTTGGTCCTGACTTTATAAATCATCAGGGCATAACAAACACTAACTGGGAATCGCACTCGTTTGAAAGAGAAAGAAAAGTTGCTAGGTATTATAAGTATTTCTTGGAATAAAAACTATATCACCGGCGCCGCAACCAGTTAATATTTACGAATTCTTCAGACAGGCAGCAATTTCATCTGTTCTCGTTCCTCGGGGTACTATCGGGAGTATCTGCCGAAAATCACCGCAGAACAGCACCGTTATGCATCCCATCAGCCCGTCATTTTGCTTTACATCGTGTATAGTTCTATTCACTGCTTCTATAGCTTTGCGGTTTGCCATTGTGCACTCAACCCAAATGATTAACACACAATCGCGTAAAACCCTTGCTTTATCGCTATTTCGCGATATGTTGCAAACGTGACTTTCCGTACGGTCTAAGTCGATAGGAATTTCAAATGTTGTGTGTGCCGTTTTTCCTCCAGGCAATAATATGGCTGCTATCCTTGAGGGGGCGACAGCAAGGGCAATTTTATTTTGGTTCCTTATTCGAGTCAAAATAACTTTGGTTAAGAAAGTATTACCTGTTCCGCCCGGTGCGTCTAAAAACTTCTACTGGATTTCACCCGAGACGTTATCTACACTGCAGCATACCCATTAAACGAACGCTCTCGGTCAGCTGATAATCGCGCTTTGCGGTCCTCGCTGCTTTCTTGGGAGCGCAAAGTCGCGGTAACAATTCTTTGCGAATTTAAGCGCAACTCCCTTTCGGTGAAAGTCTCAGACTCACGTGAGAGGCGTAAAGCTCTCGGTCGGCCAATAAACGCGCTTTGCGTTCCTCCAAAACTCTCCTGTGATAGAGAAACTGCCGTAAGAGAACGCAGTATACTAAGTCGTGACTCACAGCTACGCTGCGAAAGGCTTGTTTTTTTTTTAGAAGGCATTTAAAAAAAACGAACGATTTAACTACGTTATTCAGTCAAAGCCTTTTCAAAGACAATACTGTAAAGACACCTAATAACCCAAGAGCCCGTGAACGCCAG
The DNA here is from genome assembly GCA_030763345.1 of Mythimna separata. NCBI lineage: Eukaryota > Metazoa > Arthropoda > Insecta > Lepidoptera > Noctuidae > Mythimna > Mythimna separata. The sequence continues at coordinate 1,200,644 of JAKKIA010000036.1, read as the reverse complement.
ACCTATTTTATAAAAGCTGAATGTTTGTCAGTGCATGATCCAAACACAGACCTAACAACGATGGTGATAGTGGAAACCCCTTGCCAGATACCTTTATTGTTTATGAAATTATATAATTGTTAACTTTTGTACCGATAGATGGCGTTGTTAGCTGAGCGTGTTATCTTAGGCGCTCCACACACTGCACCGCGTCCCGTCGCGGCAGATTTTACCGTTGTATGAAAATATCTCAATTTTTATAGAAATCAGCCTAGCACAGCAGACTATCGACGCGGATCTGCGCGGGAAGGCGTTCTGCGCGCAGTTTCTGCCAATCTGCGCAAGAGCGCGGGGCGTGCCGCGCGGTAAGACACACTGGCTCCGCAGTCCCGCGCGTGATTTGATATTGTAAAGACGTTCGTAAATAGGGATATATCCAAAACCTTCTATGGACGCAGTGTCTTTTAATTCTTGTATACAAAACCTAAAATGACAATAATATAATTGAACAACATTATCTTGAAATTGAATAATTTCGTCCATTCTCCACGACGATCGACAGCACAGTGAACATATGAGTTTATTTAGCGCGAGGCCGTCGTAATCTGCTTCACCGCGCAGGGGAGCAGATTACACCGCTAAGTAAAGCAGATCTTCGCCTCCGTCGCCACGCGCGTTAGCGCACCACGGCGGAATGCGGTGCAGTGTGTGAACCGCCTTAACATCGTGATTCAGAATTTAGTGTCAACTAACAACGCCATCTATCGGTACAGACGTTAACAATTATATTATAATTTTTTGAAATATATGCTCACAAAATTTTGCCTTTAAGTGTGTGCTATGAGATCAAGAATTAGGTTAGTATTAAATTGGTAATTGAATTGGTTTAAAATCAGTTTTGATTTACTAACAACGCTGATTTTATATATACTGCACGCAGTTGATCTCTAAGTATGATAGATGGCGCTGTTTCAATATTTTACTTCGAAAAGACTATTATAATTTTTTTTATTTTATTATATGGTATGAACTGATTACGATGAAACAAAAAACTTAATATTACTACAATTCGCACAATTTATTGTTATGTGTAAAAGTTACGTGAAGTAATAAGACCAAGTAAACATAACCCTAATTTTACTTCTGGAAAATTTTAAATTCTAATATCTTTTGCTAAACTGAACCGATTGCAATGAAACAAAGACTAAATGTTACTATAAGTTACGCTCAATCCTTGTGTCTCAAAATTATCTACATTGCTTTCGTACATTTAACGTGATGCCCGAACAAATAAACAGACAAACAGACAAACAGACAAACAGACAAAAATTCTAAAAATGCTGGAAATGGGTTCTGCTGGTTGTTCTTTAACACCCTAGCTATTTTTTTTGGATTTCTTTTTCATGTACAAAAACCACTTTTCTACAGATTTATTATATGTATAGATAACTCACGTATCCATCAGACTGCCGCAACCTATAGCAAATCATCGGTATACTTTGTAGGATGACTTTCAATGCTTCTTTCTTTTGGTACGCGGGTCTTTCAAATATCAAAGTGAAAATGTTTTCAACTCTTTACACATCTATAAATTTATAAAAACGTAACTCTCAAAAGTAGCAGTTGTTTACACAGCAGTTTTGAATTTTGGGAAACTACTTCAAGCCGTTACGTTCCCGAACCCTTAATAATCCCAAAAACTTCTGTTACACAAACAATGCGTATAATTAATATCAAATCAATTTTATACGTTTCTGTTTATGTGGGTCAGCCAGACCCCTCACAGAACACATAAAGTTTACGATACTTGGAGTGACTCCAGCAGACTGCCGTCCGTTGCCAAAGCCTACATGTTCCGCTCGTCATAAAACTGTCGAAGCGATGCAAAAACTGTTTGTAAGAGACTAATACAGATTAATTGTCATGAGTTGCTTGACGCACAGAATTACTACAATATTATTAAAGTCAAAGTCTAATCCCGTCATCTTCATCATCTGCCTAGCCTTTTCCCAACTATATTGGAGCTCGTGGCTAAATAATAACAGCCGCACAGGTCGATCTTCAAGGTTAAGCAACGCTTGCCTAGGTTGGTCTGTGGATGGGTGACCATCTTAACATAACGAGTTTCCTCCGTGCCTCGGAAAGCACGTTAAGCCGTTGGTCCCGGCTGTCATTTGGAGACCTTTGGCAGTCGTTACGGATAGTCAGAAGCCAGTAAATCTGACTCCAGTCTTGCCATGAAGTACCGTGTTCCCCAGTTAATGGGTTGTGGAGGTCTGGTAGGCAGCCGCTCCTCGTAAAATACTGGTATTCAGCTAAATCCGGCTTGACTGGATGCCGACCCCAATATAGTTGGGAAAAGGCTAGGCAGATGATGATGATTGCGTGCGTGCGGTGTCCCGGTTACGCGTTAAATGCGTTCTGTTATTTAAAAAAAAATGTCGACAACAGTGAAATGCGCTAGTTGTAATATCGTTATAAATGAGCTTTTGTCATATGTGCAAAACAAAATTTCGATTATAACTGAAGATAGTTTAATGAAGATTTGTTTGTCATCGTTTAGCAGTGACCAAATTAATGAAGCAAAGACGTTGCTATTTGAATCTTTACCTGATGAATACCAGAAAAAAGTGCGAAAAGGTCAGGGCAAAGAAAATAGAGACTTAATGGACATCATCAGTTTATTCAAGGTAGTAGACAGTGATGTGATGCCATTGTTTGTAGCCCGCGATTTGGAGAAACTACCTCCTATAACTTTCGATCACTAAGGCCTGAAACTGCGTTAAGCGGGCGCCCGCGACGGGCAACCGTCGCGTGTCTACGCGCGTGGACACGCGGGTGGGCTCCGTGGCTACGCGACGGTCTCCGCGACGGGTCCCCGCGACTGGGACCGTCGCGGAGACCAATTTACGCAGTGTTGCTAGTTCAATTTTAACGGTGTGCTTGTATAGTCGTGTCGATGGAGAACTTAATATATTATTACATAGCAAAACGACGACTAGCAAAAAAAAAAACGACAGCCAGTAAGCCCGTTTATTGAATCTAGGTTGTAAAACTTTATAATATAGCTGCATTTAAAGTATTGTCAAAAATGTGTTATTAACGTTTCGACTGGTAGTGTCCCACTTTGGAAGCGAAGACAGTTTCGTGGATGGCGGTGCACTAGTTTTCGAAGCAAAAAAGGGGCTAGATGACCATCACAAGGAAATGAATTCTAATCGATATGAAGATTGGTTAAAAAATATTCTTCCAAAATTAAAACCGATTGCAGTATACAGTATCAGTATAACTGCATTCTGTTTCAATTTTGGGAGAATATTTTTTAACCAGTCTTCATATCGATTAGAATTCTGAGTTTGTTTCGGTGTTTCTTCTCAGGGTAGTCAGTTAGTAAACACCGGCCTCATCTAGTAAAAAAAAGTCCAACAAAAAAATTTACGTGTAAAAGTGTTTGTGAAAACCTATTTGCAAAATAAATATAATTTATCATTCATTAAATATTTTTTAAATGTTTAACATAAAAATATACGTTATTACTTCTGTATTTTTTCATTTTAAATAGTTATCTACTATTCAGGAAAAATTATTATAAAAAACGATACTACTTGATTTTATTAACGGCAATTTCCGGTTGAGGTACATCACTATTTAAGAATTGCAAAAAAGTGGCAACATTCGTTATGTCATTTTTGTCAAATGATGAAATGACAGCCCTGAACAAGCCCGTGCGTGTTCCCTGGCGGGGACCGCGCGTGCCCCCGCGACGGGTTCCGTCGCACGGAGGCGGGCCCCGTTGCGTGGGTGTGGGGCGCGCCTCCCCGTGACGGACACCCGCGCTGGTCCCCGCGACGGAGCACTTTTGTATGAAACCGCGCGGGTGCCCGCTTAACGCAGTTCAAAAGACCTCGTTTTAGTGCAAGCTGAGATCAGGAGCATCAAATCTTCTTTTGTCTCAATAACTCAATTGGAGGAAGAAGTAAAAAACCAGTTGCAAAATATGAGCAACTCGGTCCCCGCGTCTTCAATCAGGAATGTGAATGTTAAGAGAGGTGGTACGTGTGCCTATCAAGGGCGAGATAGCGGGCCTATGGCTTTGTCACATCTCAATGAATCTTGTTTACACGATCCAATAACATATTATCATCAGGAATGGATTCATCACAAAATGATGATCTGAATTATCGAAGTATGATTACTGAGAGCGATTGCGTGGTGGGACGAAAAAATATTTCGACAAATATAACATTGGCGGTAGATCGCGATCAGCTGATCGTCGAAAAAGCGGGACGCGCGATGATATGCAGCTCTGTGCGAGCGCCCGAGCAGGTTTGTGAGTCATCGCCGGCCGCTGATAACGAAGTATGCGAACAGCTGACTGACTCAAATAAGTATACATTTACGAATGTACTGTTATGTTCAAAGGACAATATAAATCAAAACGAACAAGCTTGGACTTTAGTACAAAAGCGTAGACCAATGAAGAATAATCGTTTAAAGGGAAAGATGGGAAGCAATACAGCGGAAACTGAATATAATTTTAGAGCGGCCGAACGAAAAATACCCATATTCATTACGAACGTTCATAAAAGAACGTCAGAATCTGATATTTGTAAATATATTTATGGTAAAACCTGTGAACATGTTACCTTACAGAAAATTGTAACGAAGAAGCAAAATGACCATGACGCCTATAAGTTCTATGTAACTGCATCAAAATTACAGATGTTTTTGGATGAAAAACTATGGCCCAGTGGTATAATTTTCAGACGCTTTGTACATTTCAAGAAGAGGTCATTGACAGAGACGGTAAAAGTTTCTGATAACGGTAATTTTAATAAACAAAATTAAATGGCTAGGGACTTTTACAAATTTACTACTTTTAATTGTAAGAGTGTCAAGCGCTCTGTAAATGGAATACGTGAGCTGTGTAAAACTTGTGACCTGGTAGCTCTTCAGGAGACATGGTTGCTGCCCAGTGAAATCTCATACTTGAGTAGTATTGATGGAGAGTTCAGCTACACAGGGACCTCGGCGGTAGACATGTCGTCGGGCATGTTACGAGGACGGCCCCACGGCGGTCTCGGAATACTCTGGCGGAAAAAGGTATTTCCTAATGTGATAGTGGTGCAGTGCAATAATCCGCGAATATGTGCTATACGTGTAGTGTTACCTGAGCGGTCTATATTAGTGGTGAATGTTTACATGCCTGTGGACTCAGTGGCGAATCTAGTCGAGTTTACGGATATCCTCGGGTCGGTAAGCGCTATCATAGACAGTTGTAACATTGATTGTGTGTATATCCTAGGTGATTTTAATGCGCACCCTACTGAGCAATTTTATAAGGAACTTTCTTTATTTTGTGAAGATCAGGAGTGGACTTGCATTGATGTAGAAATGTTGAGAGGCGTTTCTAATTCGTCTGATTGTTTCACTTTTGTGAGCGAGGCACACGGATCGCAAAGATGGCTCGATCACTGTATAGTCTCTAAGGCAGCTGTGCCGTCAGTGCACAGAGTGTTGTCTACTAGACACTAGACTGTAAATCAACTATAAATCAGGTTATATGGGGGGAGAGAACTGTAGATCAAGTTAGTCAATACATGACCGAATATCACAGACTCTTAAGACTTCTTGACTTTCCAGAAGAATTTATAAAATGTGCAGATTACACTTGCAATATTGTGCAGCACAGACAAGTAATTGACAGTTTGTACAACAATATTGTTAAAATATTAAAAGAGGCAGCGCTGTTTAGTAAACGTAGTAAATATTTATGTAACAAAAAGAAACCTGTTGCAGGATGGAACTTGCATGTAAGCGAGGCACACAGAGAAGCCAGACGGACATTTAATTTGTGGTGTTGGTATGGCAAACCAAATTCAGGTGCAATTTATAACGAGATGTATGAGGCCAGGAAAATCTTTAAGAACCGGCTGAGATGGTGTCAGAACCATCAAGATCAGGTGAAAATGGATATCCTGGCTCATATATCCTGGATATCATCACTCTAAAAACAATTTTCGATCTTTTTGGAAAGCCACAAATAAACTTAATAACAAACCGTCTAATCCTGTGTGTATCGATGGTGTAAGTGATACTAGTGAGATAGCTGATCTGTTTCGACAACATTTTACTGTAAAATCGCCCTTGGGGTCCTCGCAGTCGATGATTAATTCTAAGAACGGTGAAAAATTAAGTTTTAGATGCACCACCAAAGATGTGCAGTTGATAATAAAATCGATGAATAGAGGTAAATCTCCAGGCCATGACGGGTTGAGTATCGAACATCTACAACATGCTGGACCCCACTTACCGAGATTGTTGTCTATGCTATTTAACTTTTGTCTAAGCCATTCTTATCTGCCTGAAGAGATAATTAAAACAATTGTTATACCTATTGTTAAAAATAAGACCGGTGATCTATCAGATAGGAATAACTACAGACCTATCTCTCTTGCCACAGTGGTTTCGAAGGTGTTTGACAGTATGTTGAACTCACAGCTGACCAAACACATTGAGCTTCATGACAATCAGTTCGGTTTTCGGAGCGGTCTCTCCACTGAAAGTGCAGTTCTGTGTGTTAAACATACTGTCAAATACTACACTAAACGACAAACAACAGTTCACGCATGCTTTCTCGATCTATCGAAAGCTTTTGACCTGGTTTCCTATGATATTCTATGGAAAAAGTTACTTAACACTAGTCTACCAATAGAACTCGTCAACATCTGCAAGTATTGGTACGGTAATCAGGTCATTGTGAAGCCTATGCTGAGCAACACGGATTAGCATACAATCCACTCAAAAGTGAAGTCATGGTCTTTGAGGCCAGTGGAAACAGCAAAGGTATCGTGTTTCCCAACATTATGCTGAATGGTACAGCCTTGCGTAGGGTATCGAAGTTTAAGTACCTAGGACATATACTTACCTCTGACCTTAAAGACAATGATGACATCGAGAGGGAACGGAGGGCGCTGGCAGTTCGAGCGAACATGATAGCCCGCAGGTTTGCACGTTGTTCGAATGAAGTCAAAATTACACTCTTCCGATCTTACTGCACATCTTTTTACACGTGCAGCCTGTGGGCTGACTACACTCAAAAGTCTTACAGTGCCCTCCGAGTCCAATTTAATAATGCGTTCAGGGTGCTGATGGGGCTGCGACGATTCTGCAGTGCATCAGGGATGTTTGCTGATAGTCACGTAGACTGCTTTTATGCTACAATGCGGAAAAGATGCGTTTCCCTGGTGTGTAGAATACGTGGTAGCGCCAACAGCATCCTTAGCATGATTGCCAGTCGACTGGACTGCAGTTACATCAGTCACTGCTGCTCCATTTGTCATGGGATGGCGAGGCAGTGATTGTTGTGTTCATATTCTTTTTTGTGTCTTGTTTTGGGTAGTTTAACTTTTACTAACACTAGTCTATAAGAACATTGTTACTAACAAAATGGACACCATAGTCTGAAAAATAAATAAATAATAATAAAATAATTAATGAGTCAGCAAGTTTCTCGCCTCAAAAAAGAGTTTTTTCACACCCTAACTGAACATTATAATAATGTTATTAATTGGGCACCGATCTCAATACAAAAACTTATTACTAACCTGATGCTATAAATTACGTTAATGTGAATTCTTTATGAGGTAATTTTTCATCCTCTCCTAACCCACTTGTCTTAGCTATCTGACAAATAACATTGTGCTGTTAAAATCTCATTAAATGTAAACAAAACAGATCAAATTATGATTTTTTTTTTCTTTAATGGTAATAAGCATAAGCAGTAATCTAATACTATATTAGGAGTACTAGTATATTAAGATGAGCATATCGGAGAGCATATTCACTCTAGCCTTGAAGACACCGAAAATAAAATGAAACTGTTTCTGAAAGCTATAAGCTAAGTGTTTATACTATCTGGGTGACTACGCAAGCTTCGTCTTACCCTGAATATCTTAAACATTGTTAAAATATCGTGTGCATCTGGATTGAGGGCCCATTTTTTAAATCCTTACGAAACGAAACCAGATTTACAGGGAATTTAGTAAAAAATTTGTAAAACTTAGAGCACTAATCCATAAATTTCTAAAACGTAAACTAAAACTTTTATCGCTAAATAACGTGGGCCCTCAATCCAGACGCTTCGTAAAGAGGCATAGTCTAGATCTCGGAACGTACTATGTCTGGGTTAATAATGTTTATTTAGGAATTCAGTAAAGAATTTCTAAAATATTTTAAGAAATTCCCAAATTTCTAGAATGTTGCATTACAGATTTATAGCGGTTTATCTTGGGCCCTCAGATCGTAAATGTCATTTCTCGAAAACTGAATTTATGTGACGAAATACATATCTACAACTTTAAAAGTTGTTAGTTAGATACCTCTCTGAATTCGTAAAAAAGAAATAGTGACCCAAAAATTAATCGTTAAAAAGTAAATGAGAGTTGAATTTTACCGAAACGTCTGAACTGAGGGCCCAAGATTTTCGGCTTTTTTTACTAGACTTAACCTCATAGATAAACGCAAACGAGACTAAAATGTTCTACTATTTTTTACTAAATTTTAACGTATTGTCCGTTTTTCTAAGTGTTATACTTTAAGAGAAAATTAATTTTCAATTTTGTATAGGAAGATGTCGTGTAGGGTGACTATAATGTTTTGAATATCCTATACCTAGGAATATACTCCTAAGGATTGTACGAGAGGATACATACTGATCAGTCCAAAAAAAATGATTTTGTCCAAAATTTATTTTTGAAATTTCTGGTAGGTACTCCAGATCTTGGCCATAGATACGACAACTAATTAAAACATTTATTTATTTATCTTTATCTTCCATCTATTTTTACAGGTTTTATTTAACCCTCAATGCGATAAATGCACCCCCACATGAACTGACGGACTGTGCGAAGCATAAAACCCAGGTTCCTATAAGCTCTTCTTTTACAGCACCGCGTGACGTGATCAGATGTTAAAACTTAATCCCAGGTCCTTGACTTCTGTGAGTCGTTCCATAGGCAACCCGTTAATATAGTAACTGCTCAAGATGCACGAGAAAAAGTGATTGTCACACACTTCGTACATACTACATACCAGTTGACCACTTTATCTTTATTTTACTCTGCCCACCCATGTCCGATAATCGGTGATCGTTTTTTTGTAGGTGAAAAATAGAACACACAGCGATAGCAATAGTGCAACGCACACGGCCTACAAAAAATCAGTCAGAATATACTATAGGATTATAATTTGATACGATTATCAGTCCTACAAAAAATTTGACTCTATGCAAACGTTATTAAAACTAAATAAGTGTTCTTTTTTATTTATTTGCCTCAGGCAACTAGGCCTATATTTAAATCAGACTATATTTATAACAGATATCTAATTCCGATTCAGAAAGGTAGGAACTTCTGATTGATTTTCCACCTCCGATTGCGATTTTTAATCGAAACTTGTATCGGAGTTGCAAACGGACAGATAAGAAAACACCGAGCATAGCCCTTTCCATTGACCTTTGGATGACTCTAAGAGCGTTTTTACATTATCCGATCCAATATCTGTGTCGGAGGCCGACACGATATCGAGGTAAGTAAAATGTATGAAATATGTATCTGTGTCGGAAATGCCGTGCTCTGATATCCGATATCGGGCCGGACAATATGAAAGAAGAAGTTTCATCCTCATTGAACATCCGTTCTATGAGCAATTTAGGGCACATTGCCCATAGAATCTACTGCCACTAGAAGTTTATTAATAGAAAAGAAAACAAGTAAATGCTTCACTGAAAAAATTACCGGTAAAGAATGCCTCAAGTTTATCAAGTCCGTCTCTCTACTTTTGTGTATGTAAAGAAATTAATAAATAAATAAACGGGGATGACAAGAAACAAATATCGTCGACATTATTGATGAAATAATTCGCGTTTTCATTGAAAATAATGAAGTGTTCAGTGTCGTCCGTCGCGCAGTCGAGTCTGTGACTGGCTGTTATTAATGGAGCAGAGCCGTGCTGAAGCTTTATGGATAATAAAAAGAATATTGTAAGAGCCTTTGTAAAAAGTAAAGCGATTTGTAGAAAAACGTCTTCTTGCCCGTGTTGAGTTTGTTCTTGGTTCTAACTCCAAAAAACACGGCAAGTGTAAGTCGAACTCGCGCACTAAGTGCTTCCGTCTTGTTCCTTTTACATTACTCGATGTCTTCTCCCATAAGTATAATTTAAATAATTTTTACAAACTTAATAAATAGACAACTTCCTAGCTCTGACCTAATTTTAGAGCTGCTTCCGTACAACTATGTAAAGCTGAAATAAAAAGAACAGAGGAATTCCAATGTAGGTCACAAACAGGCGAATATTTAAAAAAATGTTAACCGCACACTAACATTCCGCAACCACGCTGAAATATAAACTGAAAATGTTTTTCACTAGTAACTTGAGGGGCACAAAAAGAGAAACTTTTTATTTTTAGGAATAAGCCAAAATACTCTTTCAGATGATGGGGCCGAAAAGTTCTAGAGTATCCTAAGTACCACGTATCCACGCATCTTTGGAACAACTCCCACTAGGAAGATCAACTACTTGAAGAGGAATGCGGTAATTTGACGGATGCGAGATACATAGGATCGGTAATTGTGGCAACTCTTTGAGGAAACTACTAACTTGGGTGGGGGCCTATGTCCAAAAAAGGACGTTTTACCACGAATATAATTACAATTCTTGCTTAGGATGTTACTTTTATAGAAAAAATATTCAAGGCAAAATATAACGATGCATCATCATCATCTGCCTAGCCTTTTCCCAACTATATTGGGGTCGGCTTCCAGTCAAGCCGGATTTAGCTGAATACCAGTATTTTACGAGGAGCGGCTGCCTACCAGACCTCCACAACCCATTAACTGGGGTAACACGGTACTTCATGGCAAGACTGGAGTCAGATTTACTGGCTTCTGACTATCCGTAACGACTGCCAAAGATCTCCAAATGACAGCCGGGACCAACGGCTTAACGTGCTTTCCGAGGCACGGAGGAAACTCGTTATGTTAAGATGGTCACCCATCCACAGACCAACCTAGGCAAGCGTTGCTTAACCTTGAAGATCGGTCTGTGCGGCTGTTATTATCTAGCCACGAGCTACAAATATAACGATGCAAACTATCTAATAATGAAAAAAAAACTGAAAACTGTATAATTGTATATAAGTAAAAATAATGCAAATGAAAGCAATTCTCGTTACTAGAGTTCAAGATGGGATCGAATCGAACGCGGCTTCCACTGGCGCCATGTAGAGGAAATGGAGGAAAATCGGAAGTCTGCGGTGTCTTGGAACTTTTATTTCCTAAATATTGAATTTAGATGTATTCTAAGTATTAAATTAAGTTAAATTCCTGTCCTAAATTATAAAGATACGTAAAATATATAAGTGAAAATTTAGTTAGATTAGTGAAAGGAGAAGGCATTTGACCAGTATTTACAAAGTAAGCACGTAAAACAAATAGTCGTTACACTATTTGTTTTTTTTTACCTCATTGATAGAACAGAATCAAGTAATAATCAAAAAGTAAAATTGTCGAGTTCCCTTCTTATGCCATCTCACTGTGCTAGATAAACTTACAACTGCAAATTTCTGCAAAAGTTCTGTAAAAACAGTAAAAAGTATGCAATATTAATTAACAAATAGCTGCAGTGAATAAACCTTTGCTACACTATTGATATTTGCCTCGAGGAATAATAGCTTCTCGATACAGAATTGTATTTATTTTTTACCCTATTTCTTTAACTCTTATAATTAATAGACACTGTAATTTCAATTAATTTTCATCACACTACAAGTAAAAAATTACTCCTGCATCGTAGGTGTATTCACAAACATGAAAACTCACAAGGCATCGAGACCCGGAAAACCTATCTGCAGGCCATACCAATATTTGTTCCGTACGCTAATCAAACCCGCGACCCGTAGCGCAGCCGCCAATCGATCAACCACAACGCCATCACGCCGTTTAAATTATGTCCCAATTAGTTTGAAAGAAAATAAGTGGTAGGTAATTTCCCAAACATAGAAGTTGTAGGTCACGAGTTCAAATCCAGCCAGGCGCATTACTTTGTGTAATTTATTTCATTATCGCCGCTCTCAAATTCGTGACGGGAAACACCGTGAGGAATCGGCGTGTCATATTATAAAACCATAAATTCGAAGATGTCACAGATCCACCAATCCCCACTGGGCCTGCGAGGTGGATTACAGCTTATTTCCTCTCCTAGGGAGGAGGCCTGAGTCCCAGCAGTGGGAACGTTTGAAGACCGATAAAGCTAATGGCAAAAAAAGTCCTTGAGTTTAATTTTTTTTTACATTTTCCGACATCAGTTTAACATCCATTTTGCAGCACCACCTCTCAAATACAATTACTTACTCAAACAATTTATCGCGTAGAGCCATTATATTTAGTAAATTCATGTTAAATAGTGTGACAAGAACACGACGGTTAATTTCATATATTCATTAATAGCAGACGATTCTCCAGACGGTGCGGCGTGATGGCGACGCGAGGAAGCCTTAATTTTGTTTCGGCAATATTAGATTTTAGATAAAAGACCGCATAGGGTCTTCACGTTTTAAAAGATAAGTAGTATTAAATTTGTCAATAAATAAATCCGGTTGTACACATTACTGGGAGCGTGAAATTTTGCACAAATTTATTTTTATTACATAGGTGTGCATTAAGAGAAGATTTTCCAAAATTCACCGCCTATAGGGAGAAACCGTTTAGGGGCTGAAGAGACGAAACACCGGTTCTATTTCGTCTTTTTAGGAATGAATTTAATGCACACCGAAAATCCTCAGGCGGGAAAAATTTGTATGGAAAAATCTACTTGCTAGTTAGAACATACATGAAAAACAAATATGCTCTAATAGTTATTTGTGCAACAAGAGAGCAAAGTTGGTTTTTGCCGCGAGTGTTGATTTTGAATCCCGAGTAAGCGAAGGATTCAAAATCAATCAATAGGTTAGAATCCTGAGTGCAGCAAGGGATTCAAAGACACGAGATGCAAATAACTTTGGTCTCGTGTAGCACATACAACTTTTCACTTCAGCAGCGAGAATAAATAATGTAAAGGTATTACCTATTAAAAATAAAACTTGGTAATATTTAAACCACATGTATATTTTTGTACAAATTAAAAGTTAAAAGTAAAATTATTGCAGTTTTAAACAAATCAATTAGTAATTTAATAACATCCAACGTGTATCGCACTTTGTAGCTAGCGAATAGAAGAAGAAAACAATAAAAAATGAAAGCCCGCTATTTTTTAAAGATACGTTCGGAAATTGCACTATTACTAAATTATTCTGTCACAATAAATATTGTTAAAAGTTTAAATTATTATGTAGATACATGATAAACTTCGTATTTTTTAATTCAACATCTCTTTATTTGATCATAAAAAAATATAATTCGATTATTAAGGCGGGCGCGACGTTAGAATAATCCATACAAACGTAATACCAAAATCATTTGCAATTTAAGCATATTTACACCATAATATGATGTTATTCGGATTCAGACAATAATTATCTAGGTTCCTACATCGTCTTTTTGTTGAAAAACTTACCCCAAACGAAATTTAAGCGAATTTAAATTTGCACATTTTCACAGCGAAAATGTCATGTTTTTATTTTGTTTTTTCTATATTATAAACAACAATATTTCAAAATATCTTTTCGTAAGAACACAGATATTATTATCAAGTTGTAAATACTCGAAACAATAATGGAAATACATAAATTTTTCATTCATCATTTTGGCACCTCTCCCAAATTTCCAATAGTTTGTATTGCTATCACAGCAAGCAACTGTCAGTGTGCGGATGATGACTTTACTCCAGTCGGTGTGTCCAAGAATTGTTTAAACTATCTGGATTGCTTCCATCAACCTCAAAAACGTGTTTTATTTCGTCTCAACTCGAGATAGCGCGCGGTCTCCGCAGGCCTCTTAAGAGAAAAGTATAATAATTACATTTAAACCTTGATTTGAAATTTTATAGGTGACGTGTTTCCGATCGTTTTATTGTAGGTTTCTTTTTTGAGTCTATTATATAATATGGAATTTGAAAATCGAACTTTGAATCGACTTGTTTCTATCTCTCGCTCTTTTCGTATCGATGTGAAAGTGACAGAACAAAGTGAAGTTCAAATCTTTCGAATGTTGTGAGTAGACCCAGCACTGACTCGGCATTTAAAAAAAATAATTAAAAAGTTACTTTGTCTCACGCTCGCATCAAAATCGAATTTTGCTCACTGTCTTTAAACTGCAAAACATACTTGTTTGAGGTGCTGAGGTGAAAAAATATTTTCGCGCTGTAGCCTTAGTGCCTTACAAAGTGAATGTTTGTACAGACTCCAGTAACAATGTTCATCAGAATAGTTCTCACGGCACATCGCAGAGAAACAAGTGCTTTGTAAGAGATGAAGTGAACGAGCACAATAGAGCCAGTTTTGAAGTCTGTCGTTCATTAACAAAACACTGGACACATTAAGGAGAAGCGATAAACAAAAGCGTTCTAACTGCTCGCTGACACTATCACAACTTTCTTGTGTGAAGTTCTTAATACTTCATTTTGTGCACTTTCAGAAATAATTTGTTTGTAAACTGTGAGACGCCATGTATTTGTAGTATAGGTTATAACCTATAAACGCGAAGGTTTGTATGTATGGATGTTTGTTACATTTAAAGCTAAAACTTCTGAATGGATTTCAACAATTTTTTTATTATAAATTGTGCGTCTTCAAAGCTAAAGTGAATGTCTCCTAATAAACTAGTGCGCCTTATCATCAACGATTGCATCATTGCTTACCATCTGGTGGGATTGCAGTCAAGCACTAGTTTATACCATAGTATCAAAAATAAAACTTGATATACGGTACGGTATTATGTCCTTTGGTATAATTTCCTAAATTGAATCAGCCACTGGCAGCAGCTAGTGTATAACAAATGAGCTCTCTATTTGTAGCCAGAAAATTTGTGATGCGAATAATTTTCGTAAAACACAAACATTTAATTTAAACAATTTGGTTTCACGACCCGACTCGTGCTCAAGCTATAGTATATTTACAAACAAAGTCATGTGTGTGCATGGTATTTAATTTAAAGCCGGAAAATTCATCGTACCTTAATTAGGATTATGAAGGAACATAGGTTAACCTTTTCGGGTTGACGTGAATAAATGAAGCAAAAACATCAGGAGAGGAAAACAGGTTGGATGCATGTGACGTCTAACACCATACTCACGTAAACTATAAAGAACTGACTTTGCGCATGTTATGCATCTTCTGTGCGCTGAGTGCGAGTTGCTTTAACGTTGACGCGATTGAAACGCGTTTGGCTCTCTGATTGGCTATGAACTTGAAGCGTGCTAAATGGAGTGAACGTCACAAACGTGTCGATCGCGTGAGCCTAACTAACCCGCACTGGTTACACTCACGGTGACAAGTTAATAACTTGAACTGCGACAAATGAATTTTTTGTTTTTTTTTTGTGCTTCAAAAATATTGATATATTTTGACATTATTACAACTCATAACCCCTATTATACAACGGTAGGTATGTATTCAGTGATCCGAACGTACATCTACTGTCTCATAAACTTAACTACAGCAAGTTTGTTGATTACAAACAACCACAAACCAAATGTCTCTAGATTGTGGTTACCGGATACAATCGGGGCAGAAATACCCGTGAAAGACCCGTATTGGACTAATGGATACAAACCGTTTAATAAGTTAGTTTGCTGATAAACTTGACTTGGTTATATCAAGAGGACCTCTATTTAGTGTAGGATTGTAATATTGCCGGGTATTGCACTAAAAATGCTTTTTTGCTATCTAAGGTCCCTTACCCACGGCGACTTTTTGTAGCAATACTGTCAGTATCGTTACTAATGCGCATTAGTCGCATTCGCAACTTGCTACAGAAGCGATGTTAACGCGCTTTAAATGCTTTAGTGTTGATGCTGTATCAATGCAAACGCGCGGCCGTGTCGGACTAAATCGGAGATAGAACGGTGGGAGGATGGCGCATGAATGAATCGTTCGAACATAAAAATTTCATTTTGTGTAGTTACTTAATCGAGTTTGCATCACGTCAGAAGCGCAACAGTATCGCGCTTGCTTCGCGACTGAGAATCGTGGTATGGGCGAAGGCTAACTGCTAGCGACCGCATCGCGACTGTATTGATGCAAACGCGCGACGCTTTCACTACTGCATTGCTACAAAAAGTCGCCGTGGGCAAGAGGCCTTAAAACCAACAAGTTGGTATTTCTTGTCAAATAAAAGTATACTAAGGTGACTCGGTGACTTTGCAGCTTTAG
The DNA here is from genome assembly GCA_030763345.1 of Mythimna separata. NCBI lineage: Eukaryota > Metazoa > Arthropoda > Insecta > Lepidoptera > Noctuidae > Mythimna > Mythimna separata. The sequence goes on along the minus strand of JAKKIA010000036.1, from coordinate 1,184,299 downwards.
TGCGTCTGAGCAGTAAAGTTTAAAACCAAACTTTATGAGTGCGAGTTCAGCACAAATTACAGTAAGTCAACGTAAAGTATGGAATGTTACCTTTATCGGTAATACTCTGAGAAGAAGCGCTGACGAAGTAAACAAATTCACACACGACCGCGACGCAGCGTGATAAACAGACAGTACAATAAAGCTGATGCTGACTATAGCAGTTTGGTTTTACTTTGAAAAACGCTGATAAGAGTGATGATTGAGTGCGTATATCATCTTAAGAAGTAGTTAGTTGTATGGTATAGCTAAATACCACAATTTTGTATTGTGGTAGTAATCGATTCTTAAAATGTGCACTTAAAACAAAGCCGTTTCTCTTCTGAGAATCCTCCTCCCTAGGAGAGGAAATGAGTCTTAATCCACCACATAGGCCTAGTACGAATTGGTGGACGTCACATCGAATCTTTTGGTTTTAGGACGTCCCGGTTACTTTATGTTCCATCCCTTCACCGTTTTGAGAGCAGTGCTGATGAAATTAAATTACACAAAGTAATGCGCCTGGCATGGTTCGAACCTGCGACCTATAACTTTTCAGTTTGGGCAGTTACGACTGCTCTGTTTAAATAAAAGTTACGTTTTCGAAATTATAGTCACCTTAATTTCAACATGGTTACCTAAAAATAATTCAGTTTATTACTAGGACATCAGGACCAAAATATCGTTGCATAAACAAAATAAACACGCTGATAAGACCACGACCATTCATTACAAACGGTTAGGTCAGAGAAGACTGACCTTTATAAGTATTAGCACCTTACGTAATTCTGCCTGAACCGTAGTTAACCTTTGTGTTTTCGAGAGAAAATGTCCAAAGGTAAATAGTCCGGTCAAAATAGACTAATTAATTGGGGTGAGGTTACAATAATTCGCACTTGGCTGAAAATTGGTAGGTTTGTTCAATACACTATTATAAAGGAAATGTGAAAAGTCCTCATCGATCCGGCACGTGCAAAAAAATATACACGCGGTCAAAGGTCACAAAAATGGGTTTTTCGCGTTATTAAGCAAAATGGTAAGTTTTATCATAAAATTAGCTCAGACAAAAATTATAGATCAGACAATTATCTATAAATATGTCTAAATACTTTTTTCCTAAGAGCCACCGTTTTTGAGATATAACGATCCAAAATATTGAAAGAGTTGTAATCGTCAAAATATGAATAAGTACACCACGTATATACTCGTACATCACTGAAGCCGTAATACAAGCAAAAATATCGTTCTATCGGTCAGTGTGACTAACACATATAAAATATGAAAATTTGGGGTAAAAAAAAACCCATTCCCTTATCTTCTACGCCAGTGTAACCTTCAGCAACATCTGCCTCCCATTCAATTGTCTGCGTGGCTAGGGTCGTATACCTGCTTTATTTTACTATGCCGAATACATTCAATGCTATTAGAGTGCGTCTAATGATAGAACGACCTGGAGTTTGGGCCACATTATTCAGCCACAATTGTCCGAAATAAAAAAAGTTGTGAAGCTTCACAACCACTTCACAACCACTAGTTAGTAATACCACATACAAAATTTTTGGATTCAACCTCTTTTTCTCAGGTTGCGCTTGCTACTGTTTCAACTTTTTGAATCGTTATATCTCAAAAACGGTGGCTCTTAGGAAAAAAAGTAGTTAGATATTTTTATAGATAATTGTCCGATCTACAATTTTTGTCTGAGCTAATTTTATGATAAAACTTACCATTTTGCTGAAAATCGCGAAAAACCCATTTTTGTGACCTTTGACCACGTGTATTTTTTTTTGCACATGCCGGATCGATGAGGACTTTTCACATTTCCTTTATAATAGTGTATTGAACATCTATCCTACCAATTTTCAGCCAAGTGCGAATTATTGTAACCTTAGATGTCTAAATTGACCGGACTAAAATAGTTTGCGGTGACTCGAGAAAATGAAAGCGTCGTAACCTCTCTAATCTACTACTTCGACATTTATACGGAGTAAATTGTTTTAGGTACCACGTATATTACTTAAACATAGAAAAAATATTGTCAGCACCTTCATGTTTTGTGTCCTGTGGATTACGACCCATTTCCTCTCCCAAAGAGAAGCCCTGATTCTCAGCAGTAGGAATCTTATAAGGCTAATGCTATGCTATGCTAAGGAACGCTTCGTAATAAATCCCATTATGCGCGTGCGAGCCGATGGGGTTGCGGTGTCCCGGTTATAGGTTGTCTAGGTAGTGTCTTTGAACATCGTCAATTCCATCAATACTCTGCCCTGGAGTAGAGCATTAGGTACATTTTTGCAATTCCATACAATTCTTTGCTATCGCAACCAAATTAAAGCGACTGAAATGAACATTAAACAGAGACAAGTCGAATAAAAAATCGTGTTTACATACAAATTCTTTTTCCAATTAAATGCGCTTTCAATTATTTGAAAACGCCGTCGCTTCGTTTTAATGATTAAATTAGCGGCAGACGCGGGTGTTGATTTTATTACTTTTACTTAATACAAGCTTTTAATCTAACATGCAATATTCGGAGAGTATGCTTGATGAGAGCAAATCTTGCAAATATATTTTCAAATAGTTACCACTAACCGATTGAGCTGAAAAATAATATGCCGTTACTTTTTTAGGTGGGTAATCATCAAAATAACTTCTTCGTTCTAAAGCCCTGGGCATCATTTCAGCTGAAGAATGTCCATTGTTGGACATAGGCTTTTCCAAGTGTCACCCCGGTGATGGTCCTGTGCGTTTCCTATCCATTGTATTCCCGCGACTCTCACCAGGTCATTAGTCCACCTTGTGGGAGGCCTTCCAACGCTGGTGTCTTCCAGTGCACGATGGTCACACTAAAACTTGTTACCTCAAAAGGGAAAAACGGAACCCTTTAGATGAACCCTTTACCCAATTAGCGCTTCATTCGTATTGCGCACACACATGATTGCACATAGTTAAATGCGAATCTATTCACTCAATGCAATTATCATCATGACACTCTTGATTACACAACGTTCTGACTCTAACTGCGAGAGCTTAATTAGACTTATGCGATCGTAGGTGATCAGTTCATCTAAATTGAAATTGGATTGTTAATTTTTGATTGTAGAGATGTTAAGTCAAATTAGATAATTGTTCTCACACAAGTTCATTTGACTTTGACGTAGGTAGTTAATTTTCGTGACAGTTCTTCTTAGACTACAAAGTATTTTATAGAGTGGTCTGACTGCGATATAAATTAGTTTTGTAAATCAAATAGTTTAAAGATTCAGTGTTTAATCAACGAGTAATTAGATAATTTCTTCACTTTTCTATAAATTAACAAAAATGTTGTTCCTTGATTTTTAGTTTTCTTTTTTTGACATAACAGTCGTGTTTCTTTCTTTTATCTAGTAATAGTGATGTGTCTGCACATGTACATGTCACCCTTGGCATCAGGAGTCGTAGGGCGATCATCGTAGGCGCGAGCTTGCAGACGACGTGCAGTGAGTAGCTCATCGTGCGGTAACTCTCTGAACCGAGCCCAAGTAGTCGATGGGTCGTAGTGTTTCACGCGTGCCTTAAAGAAATGTCAACAAAACCATAGGGATTCACCAGAGCCGATCCCCTCTAGGGCCACGGGTAATTTCTGAGTAAGAAACCCGTGCTATTACAACTCAAAGGGCAACTAAAATACACATGTCTGGTTTTATCAATAATCGTTTGATAGGTAATGTTTAAGGTCGCTCCACCCTACAGCGGGTGTCAGTAAAACCATCAATGTCGAACTATAGTTATCACTTATTAGTATTCAGGGATATAAACAGCGTTGAGTAAAACAAATTGATAACAACAAGAAAAAAACTGCCCCTTACTGAAATTCCCATCTAATTAGGCAAACATGAAGATACGGTAAACTAGAACAAAAATTCGAGCGAAATACTTTCGTAACTTTAATGAAAATTAGGGTAAAGATAATGTCATTAGAAGGGTTCTTTTTATAAGGACATGCCCCAACAGGCTTCGTTTTAGGAAAGGCCTCAGTTTCCTTGTCGTAACAGAAGCTCTGTAGAAAATTGGGACGACATGCAAAGAGATTTTGAGGAGATTATTATATTTTCTTTCCTCATTACTGAGAATACAAGAAAATTGCTCAATGTTTTGCATTTTTAAAGCATCCAATGTTATGTATGAAATTCTAATATTTTCATAAAGTTACGAAATAAACTACAGTAAAAAATCAAATAATAAGAAAAAACACGATCGCCATGTCAAAAAAGGGAAGTAAAAGTAAAAAAAATAAGATGCTTGTTAATTTATAGAAACGTGAATAAAATGGTCACTCATTGACTGAACGGATTCTGATATCAGAACAATAATAATGTATGTCCTAAATTAATGCACAGTCTGTTACTTTTTTAAAGTTTCCCCATACCATGTAAGCGAAGCATCACTTATGTAGAGAAGTGGCGCAGTAACATGTCATTGCTTCGCGTATTATCGGAACGGCTAACCAGCATAGAAAACACTACAGACAATTTACACCTAGATATAAAAGATAATTAATAAACAAACAATTTTGAACAAAATGCTCTACTTTGTTACCTTGCAGGTACCTGGTTGTTAGTTTCCTATCTCAGATATATATATAACTGTACAAGCTACTGTGTCTATTCAAGCCTTGATTGCCACTATTCAGGACGACATCCACTAGTTAGTTAGGTATCGTGAGATGTTTGCAACACGTAAACAACAAACATTGTTATGCAATAGCACATTGTTTCTTAGATTTGTCCAGAAATGTTCAATTTGAAATTTAGAACAACAACATCAATATTGGTAATAGACAGTTACTAACTTCGAAATAAGAGATCGGATTGCAGAAGCCTTAGATAATAGGGATTTAGAGATACAAAGGAAACAGAGTATAAAGTTCCGCAAATCTCCATTAAAATGGGAGTATCTTTAGACCAGACGGCTGTTAAATCTGGTACAGGCAACTTATTAATAGTTAATTTTAGATTATATTATATCATATATTATATACATATTATTCAGATTGAAAACCGCGATGCAAGATTTCGAATTTTAGTTTTTATTTTTGTAATTTTAAAACAGTAGTGGACCTGACTTACGACTGGGTTCAAACCCAGCTAAGGCACACATAACTTTCTTTGTTTTATTTCATCACCACTAATCTCAAAACTGTGGAGGAGAACATCGTGAAGAAATCGGCTTGCCCTAGAACCATAAATTTGAAGACATGTGACATCAACCCGCACTGGGCCCGCGTGGTTGATTATGGCCCTTTCGTAAGAGACTTAAGTCTCATCAATGAAAACATAAGCCCGCTTATTTAAGGTTATGTTTCGTCATAGACATCACTTCAGGGAAAATTAAACAGAAATCTACGTAATGGGTTTTATTTTTAAAGCAGTAGGTCTTGAACTACCACTAGTTGCGATGAAAACGCGTGAAAACGAGTGTGTCTCGCAAACCGATCACGTCTGCCCTCAAAGTGGGACACGTGAACCAATATCCAACATTATTACCAGCTCTCTTGAGACCTATGATTTATAAATTGCGCACATATCACACGTCTCTCTTATATGAGGGTCCCCCTGATATCCATGATAATCGCACCGCGTATTACTGGAACATCAAAGAAGACACTTGACTGACACTTATTGAGGATATGGGGCATATACGTAACTAGATTATAACATATGCTAATGTAACTGTTTGCTATAAAAGTGAACAGTGGTAGTGGGTGGTAGAAAAGTTACACAATTAAAAAGTTTGGAACAATCAATCTATTCTCATATACTACTCTGTCAAGAAAGTATCGGGAAAAGATCAATATACACAAAATGTCTGTTATTCATCCAAATTTATTTTATCACCTTCAAAGTATGCTCTTTTAGAAACGATACACTTGCGCCAACGAATAATCCATTCTTCAAAACATTTTTTAAACGCTGCTTCCGGAATTGAGCTCAGTTCTCGCCGCGAATTCTCCTTTATGTCTTCTATCGATTGAAAACGGGTGCCACGAAGTGGTAATTTGAGTTTAGGAAAAAAAAAGTCAGCAGGAGCCATATCTGGCGAATATGGTGGTTGCTGGATTGTATAATTTTTGAGTGTTTGGTCAAAAATTCGTTCACAATGATAGCCTTATAGCGAAGGCGTATTGTCGTGGTGCAAAATCCAAGAATTTTCTTTCCACAAATCTGGCCTTTTTCGTCAAATTTGCTCTCTTAAACGCCGCATAACGCTCAAATAATATTCTTTATTTACCGTTAGACCTTCCGGTAAGAATTCAGAGTGCACAACACCGCAATAGTCAAAGAAAACAGTCAACATGACTTTGACTTTTGATCGACTTTGGCGTGGTTTTTTCGGTTTCGGTTCAGTTGGAAGGCGCCATTCTGAAGCTTGTTGACTAGTTTGCATGTCAAACTCGTAACCCACGTCTCGTCACCAGTAACAATGCGTTTCATGAATGTTGGGTTCGAAGTGACTCGTTCTAGCATGTCCTCAGCGACTTTCATGCGATTGAGTTTTTGGAGAAAATTCAGATCTTTTGGGACTAGCCGAGCAGCAACATGTTTCATACTCAAATGATTAGTTAAAATGGTACGGATCGACTCGTGAGATACAGAAAGTTCGGCGGCTATCTCTCTCAGAGTTGAATGGGGATTTTCAGTCACTATTTTCTTAACTTTTGCGATATTAACTTCAGTTGCAGACGTTGACGGCCTACTAGAGCGAGGCAAATCTTCCATCACATCTCGACCGTTTTTGAACGCTTTGAACCACTCATAAGCACGAGTTTTTGATAAAGTCGATTCACCGTAAGCCTTCTGTAACGTTTTCAGTGACTCCGAACACGAAATTCCATTGGCGATGCAAAATTTAAGACAAACTCTTTGTTCAGTATGAAATTCGGAATACACACTATATATGATAGTACTAAAACCAGCACTGTATTTAATATAAATAACAGATGCAACTCAAACTCCGCGCCAAAATAGAAAACAGTTGTGCCAATCTAACAACAACAAAAAAACAAAAATTTGAATTTGGAACCATAAACAAATCATCCATTCCCGATACTTTTTAGGGTTCCGTACCTCAAAAGGAAAAAACGGAACCCTTATAGGATCACTTTGTTGTCCGTCTGTCCGTCCGTCCGTCTGTCAAGACCCTTTTTCTCAGGAACGCGTGAAGGTATCAAGTTGAAATTAAAACCATATATTGAAATCCGCGGTCCCTTGAAGTTGTACAAAAATCAAACTTGTAAGTTGACGGGAAAAAAAGAAACGCCCGTTTATGTTGCAAAAAACGTACATTTCGACACTGTCAAAGGAATCAAAACTCATAGGGTGCTTCCCGTTGACCTAGAATCTTGAAATTTGGCACGAAGCAAGGTATTATAGCACTAATATCGGAAAAAGTCTGAAAACTGAAAATTTTTAGTTACGTCACAAGAAAAAAAAATTGAAAAGTCTTCAAGACTCGATTCGAGAATTAACTGTTTTTATAGGTAGGTTGGTACGAAACCCTCAGTGCGCGAGTCCGACTCGCACTTGCCCGGTTTTTTGACTGAATGTATAAAATTATTTCATTAGCATTATAATTTAGTCACAAGGTCTTAAAAACTAATATCTGTACCTAATGATATACCTTTACTATTGTAATTCTTAAAAAAAATTACGAATAAACCGTCTATTTGTTCCCTCCTTTTACAAATTCTCTCAGGCGGTACCAAATTAACATTACCTAGGTCCTACTTGAGCTTCTTGCTTGAAACCCTGTCACGTTCCGGCGCTCTAATTAGATTTATTTGCTTGGCACTTATTACGCTTGCTGCAGTGCTTTCTCATTCCAAGGTTTGTAGTTTATGACATGAGTATATATGAAATAATGCTTTTGGTTTTCAGCGAAGACGGTAATGGTAATTTATTTTTTTCTCAGAAACGATGTTTAGCAAGGATACTGTGTGTACGACCTTGTACAACGTTGGTAATTTTTTGTTAATGTGTAGTCAACCAGGCGTAAATGCCTCAGTCGGTGACGTGCCCCACTTGCAAAACTGATGCCCGTTTTCACCAACAGCCCCTAAAATTTAAGTGTCTCTGACGCCAATATAATCACGGTTTTTGCATATTATAAAGTTATTATTCTGAATCAAAGTATGAAATCGAACACTTTTAAAGATGTCATACTTTAATTCAGAATAATAACTTATTAATAACTTGCAAAAACCGTGATTATATTGGCTTAAGAGACACTTAAATTTTAGGGGCTGTTGGTGAAAACGGGCATTAGACACGTAAGTATTTAAAATTTGGTGCTTATTCGAGCCAATCTAGTTAGTTCATAAGAATTTCGAAAATGTAAACTATACAACGTCAGTTCAACTTGGGTTGTATAGTTTCTGTAATTTTATAAATCTTTAGAAGCTTGTAATGATTTATAAATATCCGTATAGTTTCCTGTTATTAGCGGAGAAGGACCCATAATAACTAATAAGTTTTTCCGTAAAGCTTTTCAATTTTTTTTCCTATAATCCTAATTGACGTTACTCTGACTGATGGGCTCTAAAGGCAAGACTGATGGTTATCGGCAACAATTCCATTATTTTATCTCATAGTTATCCGTTGCTTGCATTTCTAAAGCTTTTTGTTTTGAAAGTCAAATATATGCGTACCGTAGTGTGGCCACTTCAAAACGAACCGCATAAACCACGTAACCGCAGTCCACTTTTACCGGAAAATACCAAAATATGCGATGCGAATAGGAAGATAGAAGAGGGAAGTTTAGCCAATTCAGATGATTTAAAGTATGCACTAATCGTATTGCCAACGCTTTTTTAAGGTTGGAAATCTCTTGAGCAGAGTTAAAGGAGGACATGTCAGACTTTTACTGACTAAAACCTCCACCGTTGTTCCTTCTTTTCCTTAGTTTCAGGATCCCGGGTTTTCCATTTTGGAGGCTACCCATGGCCCCAGAGGCTTGTATTCAACAGAACGGAAGCTAGGAACCAATATAAAATAATATGGATAATATCTTATATCACACCTGTGTACGTTCCTAGGATTAGTATTCATGAGACAAACACTAAAGACGACGACTATAGGATTTTAGTATCACAGTTTTACATCCACTAAAGAATAAGGGTTGGTTGAGGATGCCCGTATATTTTGATTGGATTTTTCTTGTACACCGGTTTTCTAGGTGGAAAGTTTTAGTATAAGTGTTGTTTTTCCATTACGATTGATATCTTACTGCCATGACTAACTGACCTGTTTAGTATGCAGTCCAGTGCCTGGGGATTTTGCCTAGAACTTTTTTTACTGTAAAAAAATTAAAAAGAAAATATGATATGTGTAGCTAGTGTTGAATGATTTCAATGCCCAAGGCACTGCACTAATATTCCTAAAAAGTTTTAAAGAAATGAAATAGTGAGCTATATAACCTATGTATTTGTAGTGGGAAACCATCAAGTAACTGCTCCTGTTTTTGGTGGAGCGAGACTGAATGTAAAACTTTTACTGACTAAATAAAACCAACCGTATTCTAACAAAGACAGCTTCTAATTAATATTCTAATTTTGACAGCGAGTTATTTAATTTTTTGCTATAGTACATTACATTAATTTCTTGCAATATGATAATTATTACTTCTCTCAGATATACTAGTGGACGGGACGAAAACTTAATCAATGCTGATTGGGCCCTCTGGTCATATCCATACTTCATTCCATTTCTTGCATAATTTTAACTTCACAATATCAAAGTACAGGTACTATAATTTAGAACGACATATATAATACCTACCCAAGAAGTTGTAAGTATGAGGTACATCCCAACTCTTTCAAGTAACAAACCAAGTCCATTCCACTTTAAACTTCGCCGAGTAGTCCTGCTACAAAGTCAAACTTGCCATTAGATATTCCCTTAGCCGTAAAACATTTTCTATTACAGTAACAAGTTACAAAACACAGCATCGCCTTTTTAAATCGCATTTCAAGGGTATTTAATTACATTATAGTGACCCAAATCTTATTGAATTAATTCAGAGGTTGCTCGGGAAGGAATTCCATTTACTCACCCTCTGTTGATTACCGAAGCTCCGGTATCGTAGAGGTCGATCAATGGGTATTAATTTACAAATACCGACCCGTGTCTGCTAACGGGACGGGTGTTAAATGATTGGATATACTCGTATGTATTTAGGTACAATTTAAGATCTTTCTTTTTTAAGTGGGAAGTTATGATTAAAACATATATTTTAATCCTATTTTAAAATTTGTTTACTTATAATGCTGTAGCGACACTGGCATTTTTGGTGCTGTAGAGCCTTTACGCAGACGACGTCGCGAGTAGCAGCTAGTATAGCATATAGCATATAGCATACGTCGTACTGTTAAAGAGTATATGCATACTCTGTAACAGTCCGACGGGCTAGCGGCAGATCACAAAGGAGATGACAGGACGAGCTCTAAAATTTTTTTTCGGAACTAAAAGGAGAAAATGCAGGGGTGCATAAGATAGAAGGAGTGGTAGGAGGAATAGGCTGACAAAAAAAATCACAAGACCACCAGTTACTATGTAAATAGTACCTATCCTAGTTTTGTTATGTTGTTGTATTGTCGCGTACACGAGAGTTCATAATAGGGCTATAAAATGAGATGAAAAGCTAATTAACGGACACAGTACACATTATACTCGTGCTATTCCCGCACATTAAGTTCGTACAGTTCCGTTTATAGAGCACCACTTTGATTAAAATGCATTTCGTCATTTCATGTTATCGTCAGTGCATTTTACGACATGTAATAAATCATGTTCTGTCAAAATTTTGTACCTATCTAATAAGCTAAGTCAAAAAAATCTAGTTAAAAGACTATTTTTTTTATGAATTTTTTTAAAGAAGTTTTACGTCGTACCTAATACAAATTAACTCTTAATACAAAGTGTGCAAGAAAATAAAGAAATGAAAATGTCATACTACAGAGTTTTGACAACTTATTCAAATTATCCTTCAGATTCTGTAAATAAATTGAAGGTATTCAGTGCATCGTGTCTCATCTTCGTCAGACATAAGAAAAACGATCTAAAACTTGACTGAGATCTAGCTAAAAAAGGGAGTATTCACATTTTTTTTCATTACATTTTTTAAATATTATTTTTAAGTGTTTAATTACTCAGATACCCGCGAAACGAGACACAATAGTAAAACAATAACAGCGCGGTCTCATTGGACCGGTTGGGGATTCAAACGTTAATACTTTCACACTTCTCCCGTACTACGTGGTGAGTGATTATATTATAGACAAAACCCAGTTCTGTTCTTTGTCTTCGTTCCAGGTATCCAGAGTTCACTTTACGTCACAAAAACATACTTTTTTTGCAAATCACCCTAAGGGAAATATTTGTACCTATAGGTAAGTTTATACGGAATGCTCAGGTATGTTTTATTAAAAACCAGAAGTCAATGTAAAATTTCACCTATAATACTTTTCCAAATATGTACATAACAAGTATAGAAACATTGGCAAATATCCACATATTTTGCGCCATCATATTGACACATCATATATTTTCCACTACCTTCCTCAAGTCCACACTTGAAAAAGGAAGTGGAATGATTCGAAATAGGTCAGCAATCATACGAAAACAAATTGAAGGAAATTGATGTTCAACTTAATAGCTTTCGTTTCCAATAACTTGCGGGTACGTAATGTTACTAACATTACATTCTCTTGTTTATCAATGTACTCGTATGTAAATAAAAAAACCGGGCAAGTGCGAGTCGGACTCGCACACTGAGGGTTCCGTACCAATTTATCAAGATGAAAACAGTTCAATTCTCGAATCGAGTCTTAAAGATTTTACAAAAAAGAAAATTTTGTAATGTAACTAAAAATTTAAGGTTTTCGGAATTTTTCCTTTATGTGTGCTATAAAACGTTGCTTCATGCCAAATTTCAAGATTCTAGGTCGACTGGAAGTACCCTTTAGGTTTTGATTCCCTTGCGAGTACTTGCGAGTTTCAAAATATGCAGCTTAAATTGCTGTTTCTTTTGATTGCGTTGACATAGAAGTTTGATTTTGTTACAGCTTAAAGGTATTATAGACTTGAGTATTTGGTATGAATTTCAATTTAATACCTCTACGCGTTTATGAGGAAATGGGTAGTAAGTTTAAAATTATTAAAAAAAAAATATTATGTGATGTAACTAAAAATTTATGGTTTTCGTAATTTTTCCTTTATCTATGCTATAAGACGTTGCTTCGTACCAAATTTCAAGATTCTGAGTTCACGGGAAGCACCCTGTAGGTTTTGATTCCCTTGCAAGTGTCGAAAATTTACGGCATAAACGGCTGTATCTTTTGATTGCGTTGGCTTAGAAGTTTGATTTTTTCACAGCTTCAAGGGACAGTAGACCTGAGTAATTGATATAATTTTCAGCTTCATTCCTCCACGCGTTCCTGAGAAAAAGGGTCTTGACAGACGGACGGACAGACGGACAACAAAGTGATCCTATAAGGGTTCCGTTTTTTCCTTTTGAGGTACGGAACCCTAAAAAGTGGATATGTATTGAATACTGAAGACGCAAGAGATTCAAGGTTGCCGACATCACTCAAAAAATCGCCTTATTTACATAATTGACAGTAGACAGAGCACATTGCTCGTAGAACAAATCGATGGAGACAAAATGTTCTGGAGTGGCCACCACGTACCGAAGCCGCAGCGTTTGAAAGCCTCCACAAGGTGGACCGATGACCTGGTGAGGACCGCGAGATTCCGGATGCGAGATGCACAGGACCAGTCGCTATGGTATGCTTCGGGGAGGTCTTTGTCTAACAGTGGATGTTTTTCGGCTGAAATGATGATGATGTTTATCAATGTATGTAGATAGGTAAAATGAGCGGATATGTACTGAATACTATAAAAGAAGATTTATGAATGTGTCTTCGGTTCTTTAAATATAATATATATAATATTATTATGTAATATGGTGTCCCCGGTCATTCTCATCTTACGAGGAAGTTCGAATTATGTCCGTTAATTTCAGAACATTATTATACGTGCCAAAGTTTCTCGACCTCGTCAGTTTTGCGAAATCAACCGTTGGTAGTGTCGATTAGTTCTCATCTCTAAGACACACGCGCACACAACACACACCATATTAAACATGAGGAAACGAGGGATACCGGAATATGTTACACGGGTCATCGCGTTGTAGCGGCGCTGACGCAAGCAATATTGTGTTCCTTGAGGTGCGCAGCGCCTGGGCCAGTCTGCCCGTAACAACGACCACCTATAGACGCGCTTAACAATAAGTTCAATCTGTAATGTAATTCGTTTCCAAAGTAAACACATGTTCAAGTAAAAAGTGATTTAATTTCTCTCCGTACACACTCCCAAGGACACCACACCACACGCACACAAAATTGGTGACCCCGACGTGATTCAAAAATACTGTGCCGTGACATAGAGTGTGTACGTCGATTGAGACCGGGCGACTCAACTTCTCGCGTTCTATAGTGTGTGAAACTTTCGTATATATTCCCCGATACGTAAGATGGAAGACAAAGCGACTACCGACGAATATGTTCTCTCACCCGTCTCCATCACTGACAAAATAGAAGATTTTTGGCCGAGGTCACCGGAATTATGGTTCGTAAAAGCGGAAGCGATCATCAATCCGCAGAAGATGTCCGACGAATCCAAGTATCGGATAATATTGTCTAAATTGAACCTCGAGGTCACCGAACAAGTCGCGGATATTCTACTAAATCCGCCTAAAGAAAAAAAATACGAGACCTTGAAACAAAAATTAATTTCGGTATATAAAGAGTCAGCGGAACGTCAAATCAAAAAGCTCATCGGAGAAATGGAATTAGGCGATCAGCGACCATCGTACCTATTACGAAAAATGCGCGACCTGGCCAGAGGGAAAGTCACCGATGAAACGCTCAAGGTGATGTGGAAAAATCATTTGCCACCATCGGTACGTGGCGTCTTGGCAGTGACAGACGAGGAAGACATGGAAAAATTGGCGTCAATCGCAGACAAAGTAGCAGAGACCATCACACCAATACACAGCGTCTCAGCCGTGAAGGAAGAAAGGGGACCAGCGAACGATGACATGGTAGCGGCAATAAACAAGCTAAGTGACAGACTAAGCAAGATCGAGACAGATTCCAGAGGTCGATCAAGAAATTACGGATCCAGAAGACTTCGATCAAGCTCGAGATCAAGCTCAAGGTCAAGGAAGGCGACCGCACCCATAGAGGACCCCAACTGGTTGTGTAAATTTCACTTCAGATACCGCAACAGGGCAAGAAAGTGTGTTCCGCCGTGCAACTGGAAGAAGAAAGACTCCAAGCCGTCGGAAAACTAGAGTCGGCGCAGTCAGCGACGGGAGGCTGTGACCGCGCGCATGTAAATCACCGTCTATGTGTCCAGGACAAGAAATCAGGTTTGAACTTTTTAGTAGATAGTGGTGCAAATGTGTCAGTTCTACCTCGAAAGGCCGTACTTAAACGTGATAACGCAAGTAGTGCTAGTTATAAGTTGTACGCAGCGAACGGTACCGAGATTACTACGTACGGTACACATATTTTAGAACTAGACTTAGATCTTAGAAGATCGTTCCGTTGGTTATTTACGATAGCGGACGTTCAGCAACCAATATTAGGTGCTGACTTCTTAGCTAATCATAAGTTGTTAATTGACTTGAACGGACGAAGGCTAGTGGATCAGGTAACTAATTTAAGTACGAGAGGAAATCTCTCCAGTTCAACTGAGCCCACTGTAAAAACTATTGTTGATAATTGCCACTATTACGACTTATTGTGTAAGTTCCCAGATTTAACTAAACCCATTTCATATAAGGAGACACCTAGACACAGCGTATGTCATCATATAGAGACAACAGGCCCTCCACTGTACGCACGAGCCAGACAGCTCCCACCGGACAGGTACGTAAAAGCCAAAAATGAATTTAGGGTTATGCAAGAGCTTGGGATCTGCAGGCCGAGCCATAGTGCTTGGGCAAGTCCCCTGCATGTCGTACCCAAGAAGGACGGTAATATTAGGCCATGTGGAGATTACAGACGTTTAAACACGATCACCAAACCGGATCGTTACCCCGTGCCCCGTCTTCACGATTTTACGTATATTTTGGCTAATAAGAAGATTTTTACGAAATTAGATATTAATCGTGCATACAACTGCATACCGGTCGCGGAGAATGACATTGAAAAAACTGCTGTCATAACACCTTTCGGGTTATTTGAATTCATGCGCATGCCCTTTGGATTACGTAATGCAGCTCAAACTTTTCAGCGCTTCATGCAACAAAATGTATTAAAAGATTTAGATTTCTTATTTAACTATATTGATGACGTGATAATAGCATCAGAAAACGAAACGCAGCATAAGCAACACTTAGAAAAAGTTTTTGAGCGATTCAATGAATACGGTATAACAATTAATTTCGCTAAATGTAGTTTCGGTAAAGAAAAATTAGATTTTTTAGGTTATGAAGTATCTGCAGAAGGTATTAGACCCTTAGAAGATAAAGTTTCAGCTATATTAAATTACCCCAAACCACGAACCGTAGAGGAACTAAGAAGGTTTTTGGGAATGTTGAATTTTTATAGAGCTAGCATACCTCGCTCAGCTGATCACCAAGCAGAATTAAATAAGTACTTGGGAAATTCTAAACGTAAAGATAAAACAGAAATTAAATGGACAGAGCTCGCAGAACGCAATTTTAAGCAATGTAAAGAAGACCTAAAAAACGCAGCTTTATTATCGTATCCATCGACAGATACCCCTTTAGCATTGATGACCGACGCGTCAGACAAATGTGTAGGCGCAGTATTACAACAAAACGTTAACAACACGTGGAAACCTTTAGGTTATTATTCAAAAAAGTTAACAGAAGCTCAAATGAAATATAGTACGTATGATAGAGAACTTTTAGCAATTTATTTAGCTGTAATTCACTTTCGTAACATGGTAGAAGGTCAAGAATTGATTATTTACACAGATCATAAGCCTTTATCTTTTGCGTTTAATAAAACAGGCACAAATAGGGAAACCTCACGACGAGCTAGGCAAATTATGTTCATCAGTGAATTCAGTACAGACATAAGGCATTTCAGCGGAAACGATAACATAGTAGCTGATTGTTTATCCAGAGTAGCAACTATATCGTGTCCCACGGCGCTAGATTTCTCAGAACTAGCAACCGCGCAAGAAACGGACGCCGAGTTAGCAAGATTACAAGGTGAAGCACATAACAATAACACATTGTTATTGAAACGTGTTCTTTTATTCGGAACGAACAAACACATAGGGTCTTATTCCAAAACGCCGACTAAATAAAGTATAGGGATTAGTTCAAGGTTTAAACCGTGGACTACAAAAAACCTTATTATAAAATGAAGTTTATCACTGATCCTCGTACTATCTATGGTACTAAAGATAAACCCGCGAGACCCCTAGTTTATCCATGGTCTAACGGTACTATGCATGTCAAATGTCAATTTTTACAAAAAATTGAGGTTACCGTGGCTTTCATTTTCTGGGTTTGTTGTTTTTATATCGTGCAAAAATGGATATTGATATGATTGACTTGATAGACTTAGAAGATATGGAGATGCTTGAGACTTCTCGTCGATCTATGATACGTCGTCATCGTGGAAATCCATTTGAACTGAGTGACGAAGATTTTAGATATAAATATAGGTTCACAAAACGTTTCGGTGAAAAAATTGTGGATCTTTTACGTGACGATTTAGCTCATGATCCTCGAGGATGCCCCTTGAGCCCTGAGCTCCAAGTAGTTTGCGCATTGCGCAACTGGGCTCGCCATGAAGTAAGTGCTATTTGTAATCTTGGTCATTGTCTAAATAACGCTCAGCTCATATTCTAATACATATTATTTGTGTTATTTGTAGATTCAAGATGATACAGCTGACTTACATGGGGTGTCTCAACCAGTTATCAGCAAAACATGTAAAAAGGTGGCAGAAATTTTATCACGAGTATCGCGACGATATATTGTAATGCCTACCACATTACATGCACAGGAACAAGCAATGACAAAATTCCGCAGTATCGCAAACTTCCCAACTGTTATTGGCGCAATTGACTGCACTCACATAAGGGTGAAAAAAATTAATGCCGATGGGGGTCAATTGTATATTAACAGAAAAGGATATTCGTCTATTAATGTACAGGTAATGTTCATAAAAACATTTTAATCCAGTTGTGATTGTATAATAGTTAAATATTTCTTACTAACTTTGATCCCAACATATTAGACCAAATATAAAATCATTTATTTTGCTTTTAAAGTTTGAATCCCCAACCGGTCCAATGAGACCGCGCTGTTATTGTTTTACTATTGTGTCTCGTTTCGCGGGTATCTGAGTAACTACAGGGCTAATAAAGAAACAAAATAACAAAATATTTAAAAAGTGGTAACTTTTCAGGTGGTTTGTGATGCTGACCTGAAAATTATGGACATTGTAACCAGGTGGCGTGGTAGTGTCCATGACTCCCGAATTTTCCGAGAATGCAGATTAAAGCAAAGGTTTGAGGCTGGTGCATTCTCGGGAATATTACTGGGAGATAGCGGCTATCCCTGCACTCCATATTTATTTACCCCACTGCTGAATGTCTCTACACCACAAGAGGAGAGATACAACAGGTCCCATATCCGTACTCGGAACACAATAGAAAGGTGTTTTGGCTTGTGGAAGCAAAGGTTTCGGTGCTTATTGAGGGGTATGTTTGGAGACATTGAGACGGCAAAAAAAACTATTGTAGCATGTGCTGTCCTCCACAATATTGCCATAGATATGAGAGAAGACTTGTTTCCTGGTGAGAATGATAGTGCTGAACAAACAATATCTAGGGAGGCTTTAGTACAACACTATATTCCACCTCCATCAGTTAGGGGAAATGTTAGGAGAAGGCAGTTTATTGAAACCCATTTTAGTACTTAACTAATTTTAATCACATTACTTTACATCACAGTCTTATAAATAAAATACTAATAAAAACAATTTTCAGCAAACAAGTACCTGAAAAAAAATAATTTCATGTATCAGTCTTCAATTTATCTTTATATTGTATAGTTAGCAATTTTAGTAAAAAAATGTGTAGTACATAGGTAATTGTACCTTCTATTATATATTTTAAGTGCAATGAATATACACGTATTGTACATAAACCTTACAGAAGAAAAATTATTGTAAATGTGGTAGCATTTAATCTGATTTTATTAATTCTTGAATCCCCGACCGGTCCTATGAGACCGCGCTGTTATTGTTTTACTATTGTGTCTAGTTTTGCGGGTATTGATAGGTTAATGTGTTTACTTACATTTTACTCTTGAGTATTGCTGTTTTTCTTATTTTCTAATATAGCTATTTCTAATTCCATTTTCCTTATTTTTAATTGGGCAATTTTAATATTATAAGTATGTTCTATTTCCATCATTTCAAGCTGTCGTTTTTTGAAGTCAGTATTGCTTTCTAAAATAGTTTGGCGCATTTCCTCACTTCTGTAAAATCAAAGAGAATCATTTATAAAATAAATAAGAAGAAGAATAAATTAAAGAATAAATAAGTAGGTGCATAATAAAAGCAAGTTACTATGTCAAAAGTATATATATACCTATTTTTGTTTTGCAAAATCTTTTTATTTGTCTTTTTTACTGGGCTTCTTTTGTCAACAGTCTCCTTGTTGGTTAATATTTCAGCAGTTTCTGTAAATCAACATGTAACAAAATTAAATATGAGTAAAACTTGGTTAAACTTGTGTATTGGATTGTAATCCTATTTATTTCAAACTATTGACCTTGCACCCCCACAACAGTTTGTTCTGGATTTTTCTCAATTATTATTTCTCCAGTTTCTTCATAAATGTCATTGGATATTGCTGAAATTAATATGTACGGGAATTAAATATGAATATTTGAATAAAACTTTAAACTTCTGTATTGGTTTTTTTTAACTATTTACCTTGCGCCCCCACCACAGTTTGTTTTGGATTTGTTTCCCCACTTTCTTCATAACTAGGTCCAGGTTTTGGGACAACAAGCATATTATTTGTTTCTGTAGCCACCATAGTAATTGGAATCTAAAAGAAATAAGTAATAAGTAAATTCATTTTCACCACATGTTGCACATTGTCATAGTAATGGAAATCAAGAGGCTATTTTTAGTAGTTTATAATTATATCCAAACCTAATTAGGGAGATACTTTATATATATATATATATGTTATGGACAGAAAGCATATACAAGAAATTTGATTTACCATTGCGTCACTGTCATAGTCGTTGACTTCAATGACGAAGTCATGAGGAGCAATCGCCATAATTTGCAAGTCCTCTGCAGAAGGTGATTGTGGTTTTTCACCACCGCCCGTCCTTGCTTGCTCCCTTCTATGAGCAGATACGTTTAATTTGGCAGATAACTTCATCCTTTTCCAAGCCAACTTGATTTCCTCAACTGAACGTTTCTTTCCTGTTATCTCATTAAATCTAGAAATAAGCATCCTGATTTTAATCTTTCTACTATTATAAATATTGAAATTTGGATAGAGGATGTTTTTAAGTCAATCACGCTAAAACGGCTGAACGGATCTGGATGGAGATAGATTATAGTCTGGAATACCAATTAAGGTACATTTTTATCCCAGTAACAGTTTCCTGTGGGATAATTTTAACTATAATATCGTAAGTAGTTATACACTAGTAAAAGCGATTAGTACTTACTTGTTTGATAAATTCTTCCACTCTTTTATTTTCAAAATATTTACTGCAGTTTTAGTGGATTTGTCTTCTATAATGTGAGCTGACTGACTAATCAGTTGCCGTAGTATTTCCTATTGTAATAAGTAGAATCACGTTAATCTTTATCGAAATAGGAATAATACAAATAGCAATAATACAAAGTACACTTTACAATATTTCGATGTTTTACTAACTTTTTCTTCAGGACTCCAATTTTCACCTCTTTTTTTCTTCTGTTGTTCCATTTTTTCCTGAAGTACCTTTTCTCAATTTGACCATACAAAACTTCTCGCACAGAACCACAACAGCAATACAGTACAATATAAGGAACAATGAATAAACAACTGTTTATTACAGGATGCAATGCAATAACATAAATATTTGGTTGGACTGTCACATTCACATCTCGAATTACGCGCCGCGAAACTGTACTCCATTTCACGTTCGGTGATAAAAATATAACTTGATAAAAAACGCGATATGTGTGTTTGTTGCGCTCGTTCAAGAGGTTGGAACATGGACAAAGAAATTAAATGTTATGTTTGTTACGAATAAAGAGTTATTATGCATGTAAAGTATGTAGTTGATATCAACATTAGGAAAAACGGAATGCCATATTGAATGAAGCCAGTGTAAAAGAATGAATGATTGCCCTTTTTTATTTTTTATCTGTGTATAATATTTAAAAACATGGAAGATCTTTGGACTAATTGGTCTTCAGTTGGTCTTAGATTTGTAATATGAACACATTTTAAGCCCGGTAGTAACTTTAATATCGTAACAATCCTAGACTATTTAGTCCATGTTTAAACTAGTACTAACTCAAACTTTTGTAATAAGACGGGTAGTGTGTGAAATGTCATCCGATATCGCACGTCCGTATTTAACTGAAAAATTCCGACGTCAAGCATTCGACGCGATACATAACTTGAGCCACCCAGGTATAAGAACGAGTAGGAAATTAGTCAGCGAAAGATATTTTTGGCCAAATATGAATAAAGACGCTGGTAACTGGGCCAAAACTTGTATTAGATGTCAGAAAGCGAAAATTCAGAAGCATACATTTTCTGATCTAGGGACTTTCGACAGCAGCAAACGATTCGAAGTAATTCATACAGATATTGTTGGTCCATTAAATACTACCCCAGAAGGATATAGATATTGTTTGACTATAGTAGATAGGTTCACGCGTTGGCCAGAGGCGTTCCCCATAAAAGAAATAACGGCAGAAACAGTAGCCAAAACATTATATGACGGCTGGATTAGTCGTTACGGGTGTCCAGTCAAACTCACAACTGATCAGGGAAGACAATTTGAAAGTAGTTTATTTAAAGAATTAATGTCATTAATGGGAATTCATAAAATGCGGACCACCCCATATCATCCGCAATGTAATGGGTCCGTGGAACGCATGCACAGATCGTTAAAAACCGCGTTAAAAGCACGTTTAGATACCAAAAACTGGGTAGACGAATTGTCAACAGTCTTGCTAGGATTACGCACTACAGTTAGGTCTGACACTGGCGTAACTGCAGCCCAAATGCTGTATGGCAGCAACATTAGAGTACCAGGTGATTTTTACGACGCTAGTAATATAAAGTCGTACGATGAAAACAGTTTTGTACAGAAACTAAAGGACGTAATAGACGGGTTAAAACCGTCTAGTCGAGAAAACAAGTCACCCCGTAAGATTTTTGTACACAAAGATTTACATACAAGTGATTACGTATTCATTAGGAATGACGCAGTACGGAAACCATTACAACCTCCATACGATGGACCATACCGCGTCATCAGCAGAAAGGATAAAGTATATCGTGTACAGTTGCCAGACAGACAAACTAATGTGTCCATAGATCGTTTAAAACCAGCATACTTATTAATAGATAGCAAATCGACATCAAAAGAAAATGACCAACAAATAGAGGATAAAACCGATAGTTTAAAGGGCAAAAATATCCAAAAGAAAGTAACGTTTCAAACAAGCAAACCCAGTAACAATGCATATACAACGCGAACAGGACGGATAAGCAAAAAACCAATAAAATATCGTTAAATTAGCAATATAGTAATTGAGGTCAAACAAACGCACGTTCAATGTATAGAAAAATATTAGCCAATACATAGTTGACACTTCTCGAGAAAGTACATTTTACATTAAAATTAAAGATAAAAAAAAATGGGTTCTAACCAGACAAAAGAAAACGTGATCGTAAACGAGAATTTGGCAAACATAACACAAGTGGAAAGTAAATTAAATATTATCGGTATCATAATGATAGTCACGATATCGTTATTGGCCGTAGTTATAATTTACACAGGAAAACGAAAATGCGTCAGAGGTATACGGAAATGGTTAAAGAAAGAAGTGGTGGCCAGTTCTATAGCCTTACCAAGCATTAAGGTGGAAACTATGCAACCACCACAAGCCTCAACTACTCCTAAAGTTGTTTACTAAGATAACAAGCTCAAAAATCGGCATTCTTCGTCCATCCAAGTCAAGTTATTTGAAATATATAAGTATGTGTAAGTGAATTAGACTTGTGTAATGTGTGTTATGTGTACCAAATGTATGAATGTGTTTTTCACTGGCGTCACCATGATGAATACTGTGGACTCTAAGGGGTGCTAATTTTTTATAGCAGAGTAGGTCATCATGGTGACTACCCTTAATTTTATTATATTTTAAATATACATATATCTTCCTACGACATATGCACTAACGAATTTCAAGACGGTGCCTCAATAGAAGGTTACCGCATTATTGTGAAAGAGAGGTGAGATATTCACATAGAATTAAGGACCTAGTAGCATAAGAAAAAATATATGTGTCATTAATATTGTAACTGTTCAAAAATAATCTAAATACTACTGTATTTACATACTAAATTATAATTGTATAAAACTTTGTGTAAAACAATCGTTTAATTACGTAAAATGTAAAATGATTATATACGAAATAGTTATTCCATAGCAATTCAGTTCAGAACTTATTAAAGCTAAACTTAAGCATTGTATAAATAGCATAAGTCGCGCTTTGTTAACATAAGTGACGCAGGCGCACACAGATGTCTGATTACAACATTGTTTAAAGTACCTAAGTGATGTATAAGCAAATTCATTGTAACATAAAGTACAGTCAGCCACACAAATAAGTGTTCTTTACTATTTTTAGATTTCAATCATTTTTGTAAAAAACAATATCAATATTTTTTTTTTTTAAAAAAAGGGGGAGGAATGATGTAGCGGCGCTGACGCAAGCAATATTGTGTTCCTTGAGGTGCGCAGCGCCTGGGCCAGTCTGCCCGTAACAACGACCACCTATAGACGCGCTTAACAATAAGTTCAATCTGTAATGTAATTCGTTTCCAAAGTAAACACATGTTCAAGTAAAAAGTGATTTAATTTCTCTCCGTACACACTCCCAAGGACACCACACCACACGCACACAAAAGCGTTATTACATCGTCACTCATATTTAATGTAGATTTATAAAGGGAAACACAGAAAGGCCAATTATGTAGATGTAGGTTGTATTAATATCTGAGAACGTCTTTTGCTTGATACCTATGGAAATTATTGATTGATATGGAAATGCATATCGAAAAATTCATAATTTCGGTGGAATTTAGATAGATTCCACCAAAACTTATCATCATCATTTCAGCCGAAAGACGTCTACTACTGGACGTAGACCTCCCAAGCGTCGCCACAACGACCAGTCCTGTGCGTCTCGCATCCATCGGATTACCGCGACTATCATCAGGTCATCCACCCACCTTGTGAAAGGCCTTCCAACGCTGCGTCTTCTGATACGTTAAAATTTTGCTAAAATTATGTTAGCTTAAAATTCATTATACATACCTGCTTCTCATTGCTTTTGTTAAAATCATTGAAGTTCACCATAAAACATGCCTAGGTCTGTTTGTACGATTTCAGAGCCGCTTTAAAATAGTGACTAGCATAATGTTTCCAAAACCAGTTAATTAGTATGGCTCACATTGATTAAGACAAATTTTAATGTTTATTTATCAAGCTACTATTTTTAAATTTGCAGACGATAATTATGTTGTGACTATCTAATGGTTGTGGTAACAAAATCTCCTTATATTTTTAGGATTGCCCAAATACCAAATTTCATCTAAATTCGTTTCTGCTATTAGAGCGGAAAGAAGTAACAAAAATACATATACATAAAAACTTTTGCTTATAATAATAATGTCGTAATAATGGTCAAAACAGCAATGAATGTAAACGTATTTCACGATACAATAAATCCATAATTATGAGTTCGACCAACAGGAAATGTGAGTTCCAGGAAATCAAAGTACAGTGTTATTTCATCAATAAAAGAATATTATTACTCTTGTTATGTGTAAATTATGAGAGTTTTCAATCAACGATAGTAAGTAAAACCAATTGGAGGACTACGTCATAAAATGTCGATTCAAACATTCTACAGCTTATACCGATGATCTATTCCTGTTTGTCCACAACCCACTCCTGCGGTAGACGATGATTGACTTAGGACTCCCAATACGAGGCATGCCTTGTAGCAGCATTGGGGCATTGAATTGAGCCTAATATGGCGTCAAACACTAAGTGCTTACATACATACTTACATAAACGAAGACATTGTAGTAGAATTACGATCTATAAAAACTCTGCCAGGAGCCAATATAGCAGGTTGAATACACACTGAAATGGGTGCTCGTAAAGTCGATTGATTACTCCGATGACATCTATTGAAAGGGTAGGCTTTACACTGCCGCACTGTTGATGAATGTTATCGAACAACCGTCAGAATAATGGATATCCATGAAGCATTGGCCAAGTTAGATGCATGTACTCGTACGTGCTTCACTGCGAAGCCTGCAGTAATGCAAGCATAAGGGAATGGATATCCTGACGCCCTAATTGTAGCCGAGTCGCAGGTTGATTACTGAGTACTAAACTGTTGGGTTTGCAGACGACGAGCACTATACAGTTCGCCATCCGGCCATCTGGTAAGGAGCGACCCTGAGTCCTCGACGGCGCCTAATGAGGCGCCTCAAAGAGAGAGATTTAAAACAAACGTAGGCTCACAGTAGAATTCTGAAAGAAAAACTGGTCCTAGAACGTAAAGGGGAACTGAAAAACACAGGATTTAGTCACTAAAAGTGTGACACGCCCTTTTGCTCTATCTTAGAGTAGAAGAAGTCACTGTATAATTTTTTACTACACAAAAAAGGCATGCACTTCCATTTCATCAACCACACTTGTTATTATTACTGATTGAAGGAATTGGATTTACAACATTTGCTATCCAATTTCGGTGATCCAATTTAGATTGGGACCACTAAACTGCACATTTCAATAGTTTAACGATTGAAAAGGCCATGGCAGAATTCTAATAGAGGTCATTAGAATTCTATCAAGGCCTTTCCCGCAAAGTATTATGATGGTTTAACGAGTTCCTGTTAAAATGGTCTTTAGTGGTTAAATTTAGACCATACTTAAGCAAATGCTGTTAATTCAAGCGATGCGATGGATTTGATTATGTCCGAGTGAACTAACTATCCGTTGATGAACCTTATCTTTGAAACTTAGCCGTTATAGACAGAGCAGCTTAGACGTTAGCAGAGAAACTTCAATACTAAACTGCTGAACTCTTTTATCAACGTGATCAATTGGCTTGAGTTAGGTACTTAAAAAAAATTAAAGAACACCATTGTTGTTGGTTTTTTTTAAGATTTTGCTTTGCACTGTTTGTGAAATGATACCCTTGCCACGGCTCGGGTCTTAATTGTAAAGTCACATTACACACTTGTGCCTATCAGAATCTACTATTATTCAATGTGGCCAGCATCTATTTCTATTATGAAACTCAAATATTTGTCATACTGGCGTAAGATTTATGCAAAGAGATTATAAGACTATTATCAGCTGATTTTCTGGAATGATCGTTATTTACATTTTATTGTTTAATCTGTTTTAACAGATACATCATCATCAACGAATGGCAATTGTTTCATTTAGAACTGCGGTTACGGTATAACTTTATAGTCCAGTCAAAATAGACATTCCAGTTTGCATTAATTCCCAACAAGCTGGATTTTTGTGCAGGCCTTGAATACGTCATTACGAATGATATGTCAAAAGTCCCCATCGATCCCGCTTGTGCGTTGTTTTTTATTCGAGGTCAAAGGTCACAAATTAGTGTTTTTTGCGTTTATCTCTGAAACAACGAGAGCTATCGAAAAATGGTTTAGGCAAAGTTTGTAGATCGTAAAATTGTCTACAAAAAAGACTTAGCACTTTTTCTTCTACGGTGCACTGTTCACGAATTATGGCTATTTTAAACATAGAATATACGAATATGTACTCATACTAAGGGATGATGGGTTCGATGAATATTTGAAGGACAAACCATCTGTAACGATACATGAGCAGTGTCGTAAAGCATACACCCGGAAGAGCAGCATCGCTGCAGCTAAAAGACAGCGTGACGCGGAGATAGCTACCACATCTGGGATTAGTCTTCCTCGTACTAGCACGAGGTAATGAATCGTCTTTTTGACGAAATACTGTTCGTTCTGTGGCAATGAAGCAGATAAAACGGCTGAAATAAAAAAAAAGCGCAGTATCTTCGACCAAGAGTGTCCTCAACTTTCAACCCTTGACTTCAAGAAAACCATCTTGAAGGAAGCTCAGACTCGTTCTCATGAGCTAGCAATAGTAGTGTCATTGCCCGCATTCAGTGTGAATATAACTTAGTTGCTGTTGAGGCTAAGTACTACAGTGATTGTTACACTTAAAATACGACTTTCCTGAAGTCTAAAGTCACGATATCTCGAAAGCGATGCTTTATAGAAGAAAAGTGTCGTGTCTTTTTTGTAGACAATTTTACGATCTACAAACTTTGCCTGAACCATTTTTTGATAGCTCTCGTTGTTTCAGAGATATACGCAAAAAACGCTAATTTGTGACCTTTGACCTCGAATAAAAAACAACGCACAAGCGGAATCGATGGGGACTTTTGACATATCATTCGTAATGACGTATTCAAGGCCTGCACAAAAATTCAGCTTGTTGGGAGTTAATGCAAACTTGAATAATAATTTAGTCTATTTTGACTGGACTATTAGCAATATCTGTCTTATTTAATACTTGGGCTAGTAGTAACATAGTTCTAGTAAAATTCGACACAGACTTGAGTGTTATGTGTTCACTAAATCTCTTGTGTCTCATGAAGGCTCGACTGAGAGCTGTCGTAACCGTAACATTTAGGATGGTTTATGTTAATTGCCTATTCCGTTCAGGCAGTGCGGCCTTCCGAGACCATGTTCATGACGATGAAAGGAGGGCCGTTACTGAGCCTTTTTCAATGGCTTCTTTATACGACAGTAAAATCTTTTCTTGCTGTGAGAATGAATAATTATAATAATAATATTTAAGTTGTGACAATGTAACGTAAACCCAAAGCATCATTTTAAGCTTTAATATAAAAACTTTTCTTTTAGATAATCATAAAAAATTGGTACCTATATGATAACGAGATTAGAAATATCTCACGAATAAATAAACTGCGACACGCACAGGACTGGTCGTTATGGCGACGCTTGGGGGTGGCCAATGTCCAACAGCGGACGTCTTTCGGCTGAGATGATGATGACAAAGAGAAAAATAGTATACTTTTTACAATCCCAAAAAAATGTCTAACAAATCGTTTTGTATCTCTGAAATACATTTATTTCGTCAAGAAAATTAAAACGAATTTGTATACC
The DNA here is from genome assembly GCA_030763345.1 of Mythimna separata. Classification (NCBI taxonomy): domain Eukaryota; kingdom Metazoa; phylum Arthropoda; class Insecta; order Lepidoptera; family Noctuidae; genus Mythimna; species Mythimna separata. Next base: position 1,156,709 of record JAKKIA010000036.1, on the reverse strand, counting down.
ACTGTAATGCGCGGAGACTGAACCAGTAATTATCTTTTTCATTTTCCTCTTTATTGTAGTACTGCTAATAATTTACCTAAAACAAAATAAAACGCAAGAATACAAGAACCCTTAAAAATTCCTTTGCTTCAAATAACGATACAGCCTGTGCAACAGATACAAGAGAATTTAATTAGGTTAGTTGTTTGCTGTAGACAATTATTTTGCCTGAAATAGACTTGGTTTAAAATGATTTACCAAGCTGTGGATAAAATAACATTACAACGGTCTGCAATAATTGGCCTGCTACAGTTTTCCCATCCGAGTGCAATGTAGATGTGTGGCTAGGAGTCATGGCTAGAGTAAATACATTCTTAATACAGTAGTACGGATTTTGATCGCCATATGTATTAGTTTCTCTTTAGGCCATGGTAATAAATACAATAGTTGTTGTATTTATTATCGCTTTGCGCTGTGCCAAATAGTCGGTTTTAATATTTCAAGAGGTATCTTATTTTAAAAGTTTATTATAACTAACAAATTCCATTACCATTTCCAAATATCTTCAATTTCTAAATTCATCCTCCATTGACATGTAACAATCCGTTCACACTAAAATGCGGTTAAGTAATAATTCTATCAAATCTTAAATCAACATTCTGACTCAAACAGTTCTCTATTTAATTACAAAATACTAAGTCGAACTCACATTTTACTTTTCGTTTTACAAGCAGAATAAGTGCGGACACGGAATAAATAAATGAAGAACTATTCGGGGATCGGGAGGGAGCGGTTGAAGGGGACGGAAGAAGTTTAATCATTTGTTTGTTTGTGCGCGTTTCGATGTGGTCTTACGGCCGAAATTAATAATCAATCCATCACATATCGGAGATTGAAAAACAAATGATACCATACAAAAATTTACATGTTTTCTGTTGTTTCATTTGTTTTTCAATCTCCGATATGTGATGGATTGATTATTAATTTCGGCCGTTACTCATCAACATGTTAGATTAGTGCGGTGAATGCGGAACAAGTGTTGTTGAAAATGTCCGCAATAGGGAATGTTGCTATGAATTACGAATATAATATATAGGTACTCGTAAAAGTTATATTTATACCGTAAGAGAACATATAAGAATGCTGAAATTTACACTTTGTATTTCTAATTATACGTAACGAATTAATTAAAAACTACAACAATTTAAATTAAGAGAGGAAAAAATGCTCTCTTAGTGCATCTGAATTATATGATGGTTTGAGCGTACATGTATATTCAGAAAATACTGCACAACATTTGTTAGAATGACGGATGGTGGATTCGAAAAAGTTATGGTTTTACTCGTACACGTTTGCAAACAATATTTTTCAGTTTCAGTTTTAAAACAAAAATGGATTCAATCATCCAATCTAACGAACGAAGTAAAGCTCTCGCTTCTGATTGCCTATCTCCATCTAACTCTAATTAAGTTACATGACGTACGTACATGACACGTGTATACTCAATCTACGTGGCGCTGTAACTTTGCCCAGTGTCCCGCAACTTAACACCAAAAAAATCTCATGGTGTAATAGTGAAATATAATAAGTTCGGGAGGTACCTGCTCGGGATGGCATTTAACCTACAAAGAATGGTAGTATAGTGCTGACGGTTTACGGAATATGCATAATAACTAACTAATTTACGATGTCATAACTTACTCGATGACACCACGTTGTGTGATGTTCTTTTGTTGGCGTACAGCGAGAATTTTTTGCAGCGTTTTACAAAAGTGTGGAAAGCTGTATTTTAGTAGGTTGGCTGTAACACAGAATGAAAAGTAGACTCGGATACTCGTGGACCGCTTCTTTCGCGCTTTATTGCCAAACCTACATGGGTATTGTCTTTTAAACAGGCCTACTTAGTCGCCGTTTATATTAAAGAGTTGCAGAATAAATATAGAATTTTAGAAACTTTTGGCCCTGAAGGGATGAAATGGGGCTCTAAAGTTTGTATGGAGGAACCTACTCTCACGCGGACGAAACTGCTAAAACGAAAAAGCTGGTAATATAAAAATAAGTTCACATACATAGAAAAACTTATCACACATTCTCGAGGGTTTGAAGCTTCCTCTATTACCATTAAATTTGTACATAATATTGTATTCACACAAAAACGAAGGCTCTTTTACCAAGGTATGATGGGTATGCTCGGTTATGAGCACCGACCAGACAACAGACTTAAGTATATTAGTATACTTTGTAAATAAAACAGTGTAATTATTTCAACATTCACGGGATTTATAATGAGGTACTGTTCATAGTGGATGATCATTATAATGAAATCAAAGCAAGTATTTATCTCCACCTACATTTTCAGACAAATTGTAATTAATTTTTTATATTCATTTAGGCAAGTAAATTAGAATTAAAGAAAAGATGGAGAACTTTTTTGAAAAAGTTACCCTAACTCTAAAGCGGAAAGGGTAAGTGAAGGAACACAGGCGAGTTTTACCTACTTGAGAAACCTTTACGAACTTCCTGTCTTGGAAGGTTTCTACATTATTTAGTGAATTATTCTTTTCACACTTTACCCTCTTAAGTTAACAGTTTGGAAGAAAACTTACGGGGGTAACTTAATGGTTTCTATAACGGTTAATTCTGGTTAGTTAAATTTGCTGAGATGACTTTGGGGCACAGTTAACTATTCGGCAAAAAGTTTTGTGACCGCAACGACACTTTCCATTTTCATCGCTTTAGTATGGTAATAAAGTGTCCTTTGGTAATAAACGCTGCTTTAGTGCCGTAATACTCGTCTAATATTTTGCTCGGTCACTGAAAAAGGGGCTGAGAGTTGTATTATTAAATATTTATTTATTTATATGATTGGGAGTAAAAAGTTTAAGTGACCATTTTATTTTAGTAGAAAAATCATCCAATGACTTCTCCTGCTCTAGGGTGGAGCGAGAGGGCGTGTATTTTAACTGACTTAAAACCCACTCCTATGTTCCTTCTTTGCCTTCGTTCCAGGATTCCAGGGTTTTCTTTCGCACAACCTATGGCCCTAGTAGGCTTCGACCCTACTGGGCCTCTAAGGGCCATCTGCAGATAGGTACAAAAGCATTTGAAGACACTGAACATACTTTAGTAATTTGTCTTCAGAGTTAATTAATGTCAACAAATATAAGAGAACATTAGCGTATAATTTGTACTTAGTTTAGGTTTTGAGTTTTCCATTGTTATATAATACTAGGCAGCCTGGCCGAATAATGAAACCCAATTTAATCTACACTTTGAAAGGGTTTGGAAATGGTAGAACTAAGTAAGTATTGCTGAAATAATATCAACTAATTAGAGAAATAAAAGGGACCGCTGTATTTTCCGCTTTGTTAAGAAAAGAACAGTAGGTATTCGACGTTGTTTCTGAACTCGCAATATTTAAGTCTACAGAGTAGCTCAATCTAATTAAGGCCAGGAAAAGACTAGCTCAAGGCCAGGAAAAAAATTGAATCTAGACTAACCTTTCTATTTTTTATAAGTTGGCTTTATTAACTAAGGGACAGACGTAAACTAAACCTAAGCTACTATTTATTTTACAAAATATTTTAAAAAATCATAACGGAACCAGTTAAACTATGACATTAATAACAAATTATGTCAGTATTCATCTACTTTAAAGACTTCCGTGTGATTTAGCAATTTAATGAATTAACAAAACCACGCAACTCAATACAAATATGTTAGCCGTAATTTAAGCTTATAAGGCCGAGTTCCCACTTTATCGTGACGACAGAATAATCGTGTAATCGTAAGTGTTGTGGCTTCTATTTTAAATGGAGGTGTTCACATTCTAACTGTCGCCTACAACTATTTTTTACGGTGACAACAGATTGTCATGACAGTGGGAACGGTTAGTATGACAGACGATGAACGATGAAAATTTGTCAGCTGTGTGTTGTGTAGCTTGCTACTGATGTGCAAACGACAAAGACGGTAACTGCCGTGAAATGATAAAATGTTGTCGCATTCCAATGGGAACAGCCAGATACGATAATTGCTTAGCGATAACAAAAATGACGATAAGAAGTCGTTATAATGGGAACGAGCGTGGAACCCAATACAGAAATACGCTTGTACGATATGACTATATACAGAAAGCACAGTTGATAGAAATCTCTATTCCTAGACAGCACGTTTCGCCGAAAACTTTGTTGTTAGAAAACATTGTTTGTAGACATCTCGGTACATAGGAAGCACTGTTGACAGAAATCTCTGTTCATAGATAGCACTTCTTGCCGTAAACTTTTTCATAGAAACCACTGTTTCCAGATACCTTGGTTCACAGAAAGCGCCTCTGGAGAAAAAACTATTAATATTTATTATATTACTAAATTTCGCTTTTCTGGCTCAGATTCAGACACGCATTATGTTAGCCGCTAAAACCGCCGTTAAAACTATAAAAGAATTTTCAAGAAATTGAGCGCATCAGGCGATCTCCACAAATTCAATACGAAAACAGAATGTAAAAGCACTTGTCTCAAAGAAGTGAGATGGACTTATTAGCCTTTTTAGGTGGATTAGCTCATATTTTGCACATGACAAATTAATAATATTGAAGTTTAGTGTATAAACAATATTTTTTAAGTTATATCGAGTACTTTTTTGTTTCTATTATAAAGCTAAAGAGTTTGTTTTGTTTTCAATTTCATCTATTGCTTTCGTTTTGCTTCATTTTTGATTAAAATGCCATTTTTGTATAAAATAAACGTGTTTTTTTATGGATAGAGAGGCAGAAAAGCGAAATTTAGTAATATAATAAATATTAATAGTTTTTTCTTCAGAGGCGCTTTCTGTGAACCAAGGTATCTGGAAACAGTGGTTTCTATGAAAAAGTTTACGGCAACAAGTGCTATCTATGAACAGAGATTTCGCTCGTTCCCGAGCGTGGAACCCAATACAGAAATACGCTTGTACGATATGACTATATACAGAAAGCACAGTTGATAGAAATCTCTATTCCTAGACAGCACGTTTCGCCGAAAACTTTGTTGTTAGAAAACATTGTTTGTAGACATCTCGGTACATAGGAAGCACTGTTGACAGAAATCTCTGTTCATAGATAGCACTTCTTGCCGTAAACTTTTTCATAGAAACCACTGTTTCCAGATACCTTGGTTCACAGAAAGCGCCTCTGGAGAAAAAACTATTAATATTTATTATATTACTAAATTTCGCTTTTCTGGCTCAGATTCAGACACGCATTATGTTAGCCGCTAAAACCGCCGTTAAAACTATAAAAGAATTTTCAAGAAATTGAGCGCATCAGGCGATCTCCACAAATTCAATACGAAAACAGAATGTAAAAGCACTTGTCTCAAAGAAGTGAGATGGACTTATTAGCCTTTTTAGGTGGATTAGCTCATATTTTGCACATGACAAATTAATAATATTGAAGTTTAGTGTATAAACAATATTTTTTAAGTTATATCGAGTACTTTTTTGTTTCTATTATAAAGCTAAAGAGTTTGTTTTGTTTTCAATTTCATCTATTGCTTTCGTTTTGCTTCATTTTTGATTAAAATGCCATTTTTGTATAAAATAAACGTGTTTTTTTATGGATAGAGAGGCAGAAAAGCGAAATTTAGTAATATAATAAATATTAATAGTTTTTTCTTCAGAGGCGCTTTCTGTGAACCAAGGTATCTGGAAACAGTGGTTTCTATGAAAAAGTTTACGGCAACAAGTGCTATCTATGAACAGAGATTTCTGTCAACAGTGCTTCCTATGTACCGAGATGTCTACAAACAATGTTTTCTAACAACAAAGTTTTCGGCGAAACGTGCTGTCTAGGAATAGAGATTTCTATCAACTGTGCTTTCTGTATATAGTCATATCGTACAAGCGTATTTCTGTATTGGGTTCCACGCTCCAAAAAGGTACATAAATGATAATCATCGGACAGTAAATTAACCGTTACGACATAGTTTGAACGCAGCCTTACGAGATATTATGTTTGTACTTCTGCAGATATTCTAACAGACCGCAGAACATAGAACACAAACTAAATACCGTGAGCAGAGTTCATGAAATAGTTTACAATAGAGCTTCACATTCACGTTGTACTATATCACAAGATATGTACGTGACTTGAATAATCTTACGACGAATATCCATTTCTTTTATTATGCGGTAAAATCACAATTCTCGTTATGCAGGTCGATAACACTTCAACTCTTCTTTTTAATGTTGGTTAAAAATGAAAATCCAAAAATAATAATGTTGACGATGTTCAACGAAATCTGACATTTTTAAATGTTTTATTAACCCTTCACGTGTTTATTATTATGTCAGTAGGTAATATAAGCTAGCCGTTATCTAGTTGAACCAACAAATTGTTTTTAACACCTTAGTCTGTCTAAGAATGACACGCCCTCCCGCTTCACCCAAGAGCGGGAGAAGTCATTCTGATGACTTCTTATCCAAATAAAAATTATATCCGTACCATCACGGTGCAGATAGGTATGTGTTCAATTTGATATAAGTGCGAGTGCTTTTTCCGTCTAAAAATGTACCACGTTTAATTCTCTTATGGGTAAACAGCTTAGAGTGGACCTATCGGAACGCTAAAAGTCAGAAACGTGTCGATCGCGTTAACGTAAAATAAACTCGTACTAGGCATTTTGATATTATGAATTTCCTGCGTACGTGTTTTCCAAGGAACCATTTTATCCTTAAAACCTTCTCAAGAGAAAACTTCAGACATGTATCAAACTTTCGTATATTTGCGGATCCGGTTCCAACTCTCTCAAATGCATTTGGCTCAACAATGAAACTTATGCTATGTTTGTAGGTTATGGGATCGATAAAGATGTAATGTGATATATGAAAAAGATTTCTGATATCACAAAAATGCTAAATCTATATCTATACTAATATTATAAAGAGGAAAGATTTGTACCTATTTTTGTATGTTTGTAATGAATAGGCTCAAAAAGTACTGGGCCGATTTAAAAATTCTTTCACCAATAGAATGCTACATTTTTCCAATTTGACATAGGCTACATTTCATTTTGAAAAAAATTAGGGATCCTTGGTAAAATTTGAACAATGTGATCGAAGGTGTAGAAAAATGAGTCTTAAGTCACTAAAAAATGTGTTTTATATCCAAATTTCCAAAAATAAATAATTGTCTACCCCGTGCGAAGCTGTGTGCGAGCTGCTAGTGGGTAATATAAAACTGGGGACGCATGGAAAACTATGCACCGTCGTCGACTCGGGTTCGTTCCGGACGGTTAACGGACGATTGGACGGTGAACTACCCATTACTCGTCGTCACACGTGAGCGTTTCTTCCGTCCGTATCCGGTGCAGAAGGTAAGGACTTATCTCTTAAGCCTGATTTTACAGGCCCAGTAAAGTGCATGTTGATGTGGTAACTATACACAGGCATGTTTCATTTACAAAAAAAGAACTGGAATTATTTTAGCTCACTTAAATAAAACTTTTAGCTCTTCTCCCTGGCTTACCAACGCCCCATAAATAAAAATTTTGTTTCATCGACGTAATAATAAGTTTCAAGTTAGTTTGGTGTAGCCGTAAGATTGCGTGAACTGCGTGGCATTAGGTTAACATAATCAGCCTTATAATGTTCCCACAGTTGGGACTCGGATCAGTAGGCCTTATTTTTTCTTAGAAAGGACTCTAGAAGGAGGAATGGCCTGTAATCAATAGCGCAGTGTGTGTTGGTGAATGTCACATGTCTTCAAATGTTTAATGATTAGATGTGTGTTGACTAGGTAATTCATTAAAAAAAAAAGTTATTGTCTGAACAGGGCTTTGAAGCGGGAACTATATTTGTCCGACGTACATGTGAGTTGTACGTAACGTCGTATCGTGTAGCCTCGCTTGACGTAGGTCTTATGTAGCTCTACAAGTCTAGTTACCACATAAAATATATGAAGTCAGACGCATCCAGATCAGTGTAGTTGTTGATTTTGACAAGTTAACAATACCCAATAAGTCAAAATCAACAATTATGAAGCAAAATAAATGATCAACAATTCAGATACAATTCTAATAGCAGACTTGAGGCCCAGTATACGTGTAATACAATTCTACCTTGATACTCAAACAATAACAAATCAAACCTAACTAGGTACCTACCTATTTGTTATTGGTACCTAGTTAGGTACTGAGTTTACTTTGACTTTGATCTTTCGGCATAATGTTCACTGTTCTGGAAACAGGCGTCTTTGAACTTAGGTATACCTACGTAAATGGTATCTACAGTAGATACCATTTACTTAATTAGGTTATCTGCCTGTTATATTAGAAATGTTTATAATTTATATAACACATTTAGTTCACAAATGAGACCTTCTTTTTACTTTTACAAAACGAAAGCTTTATTTCCACACCTACTTTTTATCTATACTAATATTACAAAGAGGTAAAATTTGTAATTTGTGTATATACCATCACGCTACGACCCACGGGAGCGGAGCAGTAACGAAAAATGCGGGTGAAACCGCAGGGGACAGCTAGTATGATATAAACTAGTGTTTGACTGCAATCCCACCTGATGGACCCCAAGCGAACGCCGCGCTGGCGTTCGCGAGTTATTCATAAATGCTGGTAGTACCGCGGTCGAAACTTGCAGAGTGATGCAATCGTTAATGGTGAAGCGCTCTACTTCATTTCGAGTCTAATCATCCTAGCCTTGAAGACAGCTAAATTATTATAAACGGACGGGAAGACCAGAACATCCTGCCTTAAAATGAAAAATTCACAAGAAATCTAAATCTTGGGCCGGAACTGTAGAACAAAATCACTTTAATCCCGTAATCGTTAATGTGAAGTGTGACTCGGAATACTCTCACGCACTACAAAGTCTATTCTCAGCTTTTTAGCGTAGTACCGTCCCTCACTGAATTAATAGTCCAATTACTGCGCTCTTTTCTCTGGCTCTTGATTTAAAAGTCCACTCTCGTATTCAGTAGATAATCGTTTGTGACTCGATCGCTGTTTGCTTCTAGTCTAGTGCACTCAATGGTATTGTTCTGACATTTAGATTGTGCCTCAATATTTGAGATAGCGAATGTTTGTTTTGTGATTGTAAGAAGAATTTAAATGAGTAAAATACTATTAGTCACTTTCTTGTACAGTTACCTAATGAAAAGATTCAAAACTGTTTTTTTTTTAAGTTTTGTTGAAAAATTTACCACGTCGTCGTACTTATACGAGAACGTGGTAAATTTTTCAACGTACATTAATTGTGTATAGGTACAATGTGAACTTGATGGACGGATGGTGTGAAGAATGAAATGATAAGAAAGCAAAGAGACACAGTACACATATGAGAAAAAAAAAATATTGCGCCAACCCCAAACAAAATGGGATTGGCGCAAGAAGAAAATGAAGATAATTGTTTAAATGGGCGTGTGTGAGTGACCTAATCTCAATCTATGAGGAATAGCGAATAACATTCAAAGGAGTCTTGAATGCTAATCAATTATTAAATTGGCAATTCCAAAAATTAATGCCCCCGTCCCCCCTTCAATATCACACTAGAAAATAGCCAACAATGTGTGTCAAAATTTAACCCGTTTATGTTTCGTGTTCCCACTTCATAAAACCGCCATCATCTAGCTAATTAATCGAATTACTACCAGTCCATTGATCAAAGCTAAGCACAATTGGAACGAAATTGATTTTGCCCGTAGTGCTATTGTATGATTAGGTAGGGTTAATTTTGCATTAAGTTCCGTAATTAATAATAGTAGCATACCCAAATGTTCGATCCCGAAATAGGAGCAAGCTAGGATAGCACTCAAGCGGCTCCTAATCTAAGAGAATCTAAGGAGATTGGATAGCGGCGTCTGAAGTGTGGACCCCTTGGCTTAGAGTTTAGATGCCTTCTGACGAAGGCTCTATGTGAAGCTCATTCAATCCATGGCACTATGGCCCGTGATGCAACGCTGAGGTAAAACTTAGCTGGCGCAACAGGTCGTGCAGAGTTTCGCTGCAGCGAATGGAGAGAGATGGAGAGTCAGTCGAGATCTTCTTGATGTGGGACACTTTCGCAACCCAGTGCCAGCACTGGGTTGCGAAAACAATTATTTATTGTTCTTTTAAGGAAGTTTTTTTTTGGGATTGGACAAAGTTACATCCCATGGACCATTTTTAATAAATAAATAATTGTTTTCTTTCTACTAAGCTGCAAATGATGATGGATTGTTTTATTTATTTCATTTAAATTTATTTATTTGTCATAAAATAAAGCTACACCGTGGTTTTGACAATAACTTTATCATAAACCCAAACTAGTTCAGGTTTTTGATCAAAAATCTGGATTGATACAGGTTTATGATAAAATTGAGTTTAATATGTGTCATCTTCCGGTTTTTCATCAAAAACCTAATTTTATGAAAAACCTGCGACATATACACTAATCAGTCCACATTTCTGCTACTTAATAATAATATGAACTCGTAAATTTAGCAAAACCATGTTCACAAGAGTTGAAAAGATAATATTTCAAACTTGCTGAATACGCTAAATGTACGTTAAGTCTATTGGTTAAATAGGTAGGGAGTAAAATGTCCTGCTACTAACTGAAATAGACCTTTGTTCAAGTTGATACGGTCGACTTGAAAGAAAACACAAATATTGTTTTAATAAAATGAGATACCTTGTTTCAAGTAGATCCGTGTTACGATGAGCGAGTGAAACGCTCGACAAACAAAGTTACGGAAAAGTAAACAGAAAGATTCAGGTTATTGGAAAATTATATTATTTTAAGCATTGAGAAAGATGCGTTTTTCTTTTTTGTAAACTGAGGAAGCACGTGTAAAGCCGCGTTCCTATGCTGTCGTGACGAAGAATAATTATGTAATTTTAAATCTCGTGGCTTATTTTGAATGGAAGGAATTTGAAATTTTGCACTTATTTTTTTACGCCGTAAGTAGCTGAGCACTAAGAGAGGCTTTCTCAAATCACTCTCTAAGGGGAGAAACGTGGTTCCAAAGTTTGTACGTAGAAACCTACCTCTGCACGGGCATAGCCGCTGGCAGAAACTAGTCGCTCATAAGATACAGATATAACTCTTGGTAAAATGTGTTATGAGATGTGTATAGAGAGACAGTTTATTCACAGTACAAAATTTCATCAATATTCAACCCTTCAAACCTAAAATATTTGTTTGTAACTTCAGACCCACACGTGTATAATTTAACAATGTAATGTTTTCCATTTCAAACCGTTAAACTATAAGAAATATATTTGAATGGAAATACCCTTTTCACCCGCGACATTTACTGAACGTATTACACCCACTATGCTATACCTTTTTTAGTGCTCAATTTTCTCATCACTAGTAGCAAAAAGGCTACTCCAACAAAATTCTTTTATTTTTGTTAATAATTCGAAGTGCTTTTTTATTATTATTTCGCGTTGCCTTAAACTGAGAAACATAACATTAAACACAAATGGACGATATTTTCGAATCTCCTCTAACCCCACCCCGAATCATCCCACCAATCAACCAAACAAACAACCAAGCAACCTACTAACCTTGTTCTATTTCAATCTTGAATCAACAAATCACGTTTAAGAGTTCACAAGCTAGTACGTGCTTCGAAATATGCTCATACATTATTGGAGTTAATTTATGCAATCATAATCATAACGAGTAATAAGCTATAAGTGGGATCGTTTAACAATCAATATACTTCTGGCTCATCGATGATATTCATCAATTCAGTCCAATACAGTAATATATTCGATTAGGGGTTAATTCAATTTTCTGTCTATGTACCAAATACCAGTAATGTCTTAATACCACTGAGCAAATTCCAACAGTGGGATTGCTGTTAATGTTAATCTACACATTTGATAATGGACTACTCAGAACTGTTGATCCACACGTCAAAATGTATCACAGTGTTTAATACTTATGTGAATGCTGACACGACATTTTAAGTCATCCGAGTTTTTTTTGAGACGGATATCGTCATATGACTTTTTCCACTTTAGAGTGAAGACTAAAATCAGACTTAGGTTTTTTCAGTCGCCTTTTGCGTTCCAGGACCATGAGTTTCCTTTTCAGAACCGATCCCATGGTCCTAGCAAGGATTGGCCTTGATATCTGTTTGAGACAGTGAGGTCATTCAAATAATGTTCACGATAACAGAAATATAAAATCCGGGATTACAAACTTATATATTACAGCATTCATTAATAAAATTGTAAAAGGAATTTTCAAACCCGGCTAATATTTTCACTTGTTGTCGACTAGATCGAAATCTTGTTTGTTTCGTATCTGAGACGTGTCATAACTCTTAAGTCCTCTTCGTGTGAATGGAGCACGTTCGACGTCGGTACTAAGTACCGAAGTACCGAACGTACACTATTCTCATTCAACGCAATAATTTATTTATCATGAACTAAGTGGCTCGTGGCTAGATAATAAAAGCCACACCGGTCGATCTTCAAGGTTAAGCAACGCTTGCCGAGGTTGGTCTGTGGATGGGTGATCTTAACATAACGAGTTTCCTCCGTGCCTCGGAAAGCACGTTAAGCCGTAGGTCCCGGCTGTCATTTGTAGATCTTTGGCAGTCGTTACGGATAGTCAGAAGCCAGTAAAATCTGACTCCAGTCTTGCCATGAAGTACCGTGTTACCCCAGTTAATGGGGTGTGGAGGTCTGGTAGGCAGCCGCTCCTCGTAAAATACTGGTATTCAGCTAAATCCGGCTTCACTGGAAGCCGACTCCAATATAGTTGGGAAAAGGCTAGGCGGATTTAAGAACTAAGCAAATACTGTATGCAGTTGTAAGGTGATATATGACGCCATGCAAATGAAAATACATTATTCCATGAAGTAGTTAATTTATCGCATGTGGCCGAATAAATCGGTACTATACTTGATCGGTATATTTATATAAAAAAAAAACATTATAAATTCGCAGAAAATATTATATTTCAACCATTGCATAATTATTTTGAAACAGTATTCACACAATTCAATAAATTAAAGCTGCGAATCTGTCTCACGTTTCAATGAATATTCAATTATCAGTTTCAACAAACTATAGCAGGAATAAAAATGTGATATCTCTATTATGTATTTGGCAGTAAGACGTAGTGGTATGGAATTTATTTCTATAATTATTTCATATTTTTTGTCTTAGCTAAAATCAGTCTTTATAACGTAGTTATTTTATTCTTTAGGATACTATAATTATACAAAAATATTAAATTAAATGAACTTAAAAAACCTTTCTCTGCTCTGGCATCCAGCCTTGCAGATCTGATCAACATTTATAAATTATGACCCATTTTGTCGTATTTTATTATCGCATGCGCTTTTTCCAATTGAATAAAATCCCGATCCCTTTCCAGCACGCATAAAATATTTCAGCAGAATTGTCGACGAGTGTGGCTGTAAAATGTTATGTGCTCACAAATTGTCCATTCGGTACTCTAACGCTCAGCACAGCTAAATGGAATGATAAAATAAAGATAAACGATGATTTACACTGGCCGATTTTGAATAAATGGACTATAAGTATGGACAAATACCTATATTCTTTTTGATAAAATTTTTGAAAACATTTTTAGCATTAACGTTATTAAAGTGCCAACCAAGATCGAGAAAACATTTAACTATTATTCAAAGCTATGGACTAACAGAACTAAAAGCAGTTAAACCTGAACAATTGGGTTTGGTATACCTGACTCTTTGGTCACCAGGTTCTGTATCCAAGTCATCATCTGCCTAGCCTTTTCCCAACTATATTGGGGTCGGCTTCCAGTCAAGCCGGATTTAGCTGAATACCAGTATTTTACGAGGAGCGGCTGCCTACCAGACCTCCACAACCCATTAACTGGGGTAACACGGTACTTCATGGCAAGACTGGAGTCAGATTTACTGGCTTCTGACTATCCGTAACGACTGCCAAAGATCTCCAAATGACAGCCGGGACCAACGGCTTAACGTGCTTTCCGAGGCACGGAGGAAACTCGTTATGTTAAGATGGTCACCCATCCACAGACCAACCTAGTCAAGCGTTGCTTAACCTTGAAGATCGACCTGTGCGGCTGTTATTATCTAGCCACGAGGTTCTGTATCCAAGTACTGTCTGTAAACTCTTTAGGTCCCGATAAAGAAAAGAGCTTATAATAAATCACGACTATTTTTACTGCTTCAACCCTGAAAGTTTACGATTTCTGCCCTAGATGTTACAATAGGAATCTACAAATAGAATTAGGACAGCGAACAAGCTTTCCTTATTCTTAAACCTAATGATGCCCTTGCCCAAAGATAAACATACAAATAGAACAACTGAGGCCTTTGAACGGACACTTATAAAGGGTCAAGTGGTTTGTAGTGTTTCTCTAGTGCTCCACAAAGATAACAATGCCAATCGTAACAGGTTTTAGTCTTTCGTTCCCTTGTTTTTGGTCTTATTTAGCAGAGCTCCGCTTTATAAAACCAAAAACAATGAAAGAGTGTTACTTGTACCTAAGTGAAGAAGTGCGGGCCACTTCCGAACTGTTCAATCAAATAACTACGTTCTAATTCAGAGCGCGAGAAGTTATTTGATCGTGCGTGTGACACACAACTCGACATTGACCTGGCCATCTGGTAAAGACCAAGTACAGTCTCTGCCGGATGGCCAGATCACCAGCAAGCCTGTGCCTACAGCGGTCAGAAATCGTCCTTCTACTCCCGACGTTCAAGGTGCCTCCTCTTACGAACTGCCTAGTGACGAAGTTTTGATGTCATCTGAGGCATTTTTTTAAAATATTTATAGGTTAAACATGGTGTTCTAATACAAAAGTTATATTTACTCCAAACTCCAAAATATAAAAGTGTTCGTACAAACAGAGGGCCAGGATTCAGATCACATACATGTCCTCTGTGCTACAAAGCCGACAGACTCACAGTGTACTATTAAGCCCACAAATTGGATGGCTTGTGCCACCATCACTCCCGTCGGACATCTAGGTTTCGTTGTGTAGCGAGTTTGTGCAACAAGATCTAATAGAAATGGCCTTCAAAACCGCAATAAGATGACTAGCTAAAAATTGGAGCCAAAATTGGAATCGAAGGTGCAAGGAAATCCCGAACTATTGAAATCGGAATCGAAACTCCATACTAAATCAAAACTTCTACTCTAAATGTCAATTAAATAGAAAGGCTACTTCAAATTCCATCGATGCAATCAATATAATATTCTATTTCATGAGTAATATTTTTATGAATATTCATTCGTTAAAACCGAAAATAATGTGTGTTTGTGCTCAGAACATTAATTCTTAATTGTAAGTGTAGGTAGTTTTTCTTTTTAAGAGCATAATAATGCATCTGAAAATCAGTGTCATGTCAGGCCTTGTGTTACCATTTAGCATTATGCCGAGCTGAGGCCTTTTTTGCATTACGAAGTGTAATATTTTTAATTTTAAAGTGTTTCTGTTTTGCAATGCTAATAAGCACCATTTTTATTTTTTCTTTCTTTTTATGTTAGTAAAGTTATAGATTTCTTTGATACCCTATTTCGTGCATGTGACACACTGGGACATTCCCACGAGCAGTGATATTTGATTTGGTTTTCACTGACCTTTCCCGCGCTTATGTTTTCAGGCTCGAGGCTGAATACACGCTCGCGACTCACGGCTCGGTGAGCTCCCAGCCTATTTCAGTAGCACTTGATACGGATTGAATTTCCGCTTCAAGTGTTGAAAAGCCAATAGCAAAAGAAATGAATAGATATTTTGCTGTTTAAAGTTAAACTCTTGGTTTTAGTGTTACTGGCATTCATTGAAAAATGTTTGAAGTTTTTTTTTGTTCGATAGATTTACCGCGGTCTTGGAATGCATAGGGCAACTGATGGGGCTACGGCAGGTTTTAATCAGTAAATCCACGTTGAGTGGCAATGCTAACTCTTCTAACTCTTTGGTTAAAGAAAACTCCAGCTTTCTGATCACAAAAAGCTTTAGTCAATCAATGTGGCAGCAACCAGAAGCAATGTGTAAACGTGCCAAAAATGATTAGCAGGGGCAAAATAATTATAGTCTTATCTTTCGACTGAAAGGAGAATTTTTTATAATGCTAATCTGTTGTTATTTTGTTTTCAAATTACTTCATTACGAAGGTATAAAAAGTTGCACAAGTTGTGATTACAAGTATTAAGCAAATCAATGCGGCTACAACTTTATTCAAGTACCTATTCTATTCCAAGCAATACATTGTAATTTACACATACGTCATACAAATGAGTAAAGGAAATAAGTGAAGTACGTAAATATCGTCCGTAACGCAGCGTCACAGACTCCGGTACCGCGCTGTATCTGAAATATTTTCAACTAGCGTAACAGACAGAGAATGTGATTCTATCATCTGAAGTCTACGAATCCGTGTTTCGATGTTACGTTGTAAGAATTTTGATCGTATCAGACGAATTTTGCTTCATGTTTTTATTTTGCGATCTATCTCGGTTTCTGCCTTCGTTAGATAAATCGGGTACAGTTATTTGTCTTTTTCGTTAGCATAAAATAAAACGAGATTCTTCATATTATACAAAACTAAATAGTCGTAGAAAATCAAGAGTTTAAACAAAGAAATAACATATCTAAAACATTTAAAAGTTTTTAAAATTCTGTTTTGAGGATAGAACATATTTTGTTTGAAGTGTACGTGGAGGGCACTGAGGAAAAAAGACTTAGAGAATGAAACCCTAAAACAACGCCTAGTCAAGCCTTAGGGATCCAGTAGGATGTGGACGTAGAAGGTTGGGAACATCTGGGAAGACTGAATGTGACCTTGACCTCAAAGTCAAATGTATAAAATGTTGGAAAACTTCGGGGAGACCCATGTTCAATTAATGTAAGTAGCGACATCTGCGGCATTACATAATAACTACAAAATCCTGCGTTACGTAATTACAATTTTCCAAACAATCTTAACAGATATGACCGCTTGAAATAATCTATCGGCCAGTTGCCCAAACCAGGCAAAATACCCGTCCTAGTCGGAGGTCCCTTTTCCACGAAGGTTTGCGGTACTTTACTCTCTGTTTTGCATACTTCCAAAAAGTAATATACGACTAGAGTCAAATTATACCTGAGTTCTAAATATTAACGTTGCACGAAACCTGCCGCAAAATTGCCAGAAAGCTGAAATGTTTTTGATATCGTTTAAAAGTATAAGGGGAAGTCAGGTGAAAGCTTGGTCACGCTTTTTAGGGTTCCGTAGCCAAATGGCAAAAACAGAACCCTTATAGTTTCGCCATGTCTGTCCGTCCGTCCTCGCTTAATCTCTGTGACCGTTAGTACTAGAAAGCTGAAATTTGGTACCTATATAATATTATGTATATCAATCACGCCGACAAAGTAGTAAAATAAAAATTGGAAAAAAAAATAAAATGGAAAGTGTTTTTTTTTTTAATTTCAACCCTAACGTGTGATATATTGTTGGATAGGTATTCAAAAATGAATAGGGGAATACACAAATCATTTTTAATAACATCAATAATTTCGGAAATAATCGCTCCAAAAGTAAAAAACAATGTCCCGCCCCCTCTAACTTTTGAACCATAACTTTAGAAAATATGAAAAAAATCTGGAAAGTAGAGCTTGATAAAGACTTTCTAGGAAAATTATTTTGAACTTGATAGGACGAACAGTTTTTGAAAAATTGGGGACACTTATTGTGACGGACGGGAAACTACGGAACCCTACACTGAGCGTGGCCCGACACGCTCCTGGCCGGTTTTTTTCTTGTATTTAAAATGAAAGCTCAGTGTTAACATTCTGCACGCAACAAGAATCCCACTTGGCGCCAATCTGTCATTTGGTAGCAGTAGGATCGAGCGGTTTTAAGGTTTTGTACCTCAGCTGGCAACATGGAACCCTTATAGTTTTTAATGTGTGGAAGTATCAACTTGAAATTAACATCGAAAACATAGGTCCATTACTCTTTCAAACAATGAAAAAATCCAACGTCACATCTTCTTTACTAAAGTCACACACTTGAACTTATCTGATTTGCACGACAAGACAAGTAAGCACTGCTTAACTTTGTGTTGGCTCATCTCACGCACGTCACGAACAAGCGTGTAAATGAACATAAACATGAGCGTGATGTCTGCAGATACGCCTTACTACCACATTATCTCGAACTAGTTTTGGGCGATTCCAAGATGTTTTAACAATCGAAAGAATCGGAGTCGTCAAAATAAACCATCGAGTCAACCATGGATTCGCCGTTCTACAAATAAATCGAGATGATAATATTCGATGTTTTCAACGAAATCAGGAATCAGATCGATGGGAAACGCACAGGGTCGATCGTTGTGGCGACCCTTGGAGGAGTCCTATGTCCAGCAATGCACGTCATTCAGCTGACATGATGAACGGAATCAGCCGCTAGTTTTCGATTGTTTGAATCAGTCACTCTGACTCATCGGGTCTTGCTCGCTCACTAGGGTGAAGGCTCTCTCGATTGCATGCATCCAGCGGAGGTGCATGTTAGTAATTAGAGGCAAAAGCGGGACAGACTCGAGTCGAGCGAGCCATGCGTAATTCTAAATCATCGAGAAACAACTCGTAAATGATCGCGCCACACGCCAGTCACTATAACAGACCGAGTCGGTCTCGAGTAAAAGTCGTAACAATCGAGAACTATCGAGATGTTCAAAGAATCGAAACAATCGAATAAAACGCCTGACAATCGCGCATCGCTATCTAGAACACATGACGCACATACATATGCATGTAGTACACCCGACAACTGAAGATAACATACGCGGGGAACAAAATGACAATCGGTACTGAAATTCGGGACCGTGTTAGATATAAGAATAGAAAGTTGATAAAGTTACACAAGATTTTCTGTATTGTCTGGAGACGCTTTAATTTTTGTTTCTATATTTTATCAAAATCTAGTTACCTGGATTTGGACACGAGCTTTAGAGTAAAGATTTTTATTTAAATTACGTACTTACGTCAAATTTGCGAGGTCTCATGGAGGAAAACCAAGTAAAATTATTGGTATGTATTTTTCTGAAGATAATATAATTAAGATATCCGCAAGAGAAACAAGCTTACCGATACATCCTGAAAAATCAACAAACTTAAGTGGCAGTCATGGGCAAGGCACATTGCTCGTAGAACATAATTATGTTCGATGGGGATGAAAGGTTCCTGTATGGCGACAACGTACCGGAAGACGCAGTGTTGGAAGGTCTCCCACAAGGTGGACCGATGACCTAACCTGGTGTGGGTTTCGGGAGTTCGATGGATGACGATTTTGGTGGTATCATGAAGAAAAACAAACAATTTTTTCTTAAATTTTTGATATTTTCTTTTTTCAAATGATTGAATTACAATCATGACCTCAAGCAATTTAACCAAATTGATAAAAGGAAAATTACTTAAATAAGTACGTCTGCCTAAATTATTACTCTCTCTTCTTGATTTTTCCCCAATAAGGAGGAATTATGCCGACTGCTTCCTTAAAATAAAACTCAATAATATTAACGAAGCCAGAGTTAATATTATGATTAGCTAGGAGTCGTGACCTTATTCTCTTTAAATATTCCTAAACATTTTGTTCTTAACAAAATACTTTTGAAGTCAAAAGTTAAGGTCTCGTGTCTTTGTTGTTTGCCAAGGTTATTAATTTTCAATATTTTTAAATATAAAAATATTTTTTGCAGTAATTAATTTATGTTCAATCAAATAAAAAAGAGATAAGGTATTTATATTTAAAAAAAAATCTCAATCGATAATAATGTACTGTAAACAGAAAAGCTTCGTATATTTGTTTGAAATGAATAAACTGACGACTAGATGGACGAAATAATCTTTATTATTTAAACAATAGTTATTACTGAGTGGCATAGGTTAAAAGATAATTATCCCAAGGGAACATACTCCTGGGACAAAAATCCTGTGATGTATGTATGGCCTACCTGTTCTATTTTTTTTTTTCGTTATCTATTCAGCAGTTTTTGCGTGGTGGAGTAATAAACACGCATACATCCATACATACAAATTTCGCGTTTATAACATTTGTAGGATTTTCCAGCATTTGTAAATTCACTGTGACAGATATATGAAATAAATATGTAAATTCTACAAAATACCCAACAATGACATCATAGCGATATTGACTTGTCACCGATACGACACATGTCTCCTAACGGTTTAACACGAAGTATGTTATGGATGGAAGGAACTGGAATCTATGAATCTATTAAACAAAAGTACTTTGTTGCAATGGGACAGTACAGTATTTTTTTAGGGTTTCTAAAATAGTAAAGCAGCATTTGAAAATATCTACAATCGATATTTTTTGCCTAATCTAATACAACAATATTTGAATTTTCAATTATTTTAACGATTTATATACGAGCTAATAAAAAAATACAATTATTTCTTTCCACTTCCATATCCAGAAAAAAATGACTGTTAAAAGCAGTAGTCATTTCTCTATTTACGAATAGATTTAAAGAACTGTAATTATATGCTCTCTATAATCACAGGATTATTAACAATTGGATTAAGGTCCCAGTTTGTTAAAATTTCCGAAATTGTAGCGAATATTGTACCGTCTCAGGTGCCTTTTACTACAAACAATAATTATTCAAAACGGCTCGCCGTCAAAAGTTTGCAGGACACAAAACATTCGTTTTGTTTAAGTTCAAGCAAATCAAAAAAATCATTCGGTTCGAATTTGTTTTATTAAAAAGAAAAACCACTTGATGTAGACATCATGCAATAAGGCATTCTCTATCAGTTATCATTTGGTTTATAAAAAGCTACATTGTGTTAGGTGTTCAACTTTCATCATCATTATCATATCAGCCGTAGGATGTTCACTATTGGACATCTAGGCCTCCCCCAAGTGTTGATTAAACGAACGGTCTTGTGCGACTTACCACATCGGCATACTTGCTGTTACACGAAATTTTATAACGTTGTATTCAGGTCTTAATACCCTCTATTCACTGAATTCGTTAAGTTTCGATAAAACACCGGATCGCATCTGCTTGGATTAACTCATCCACATTGGTTCCCTTTGTTACCGACTACTTAGTCATGTGGAAATTACTTCAGAAAGCACTTTAATAAGCTCTATGAAAATGTTTCGTTTTCCTGTTGTTTTGCTTGGTATCCATTTCCACGGAAATGGAAATAGCAATAGAGATAGCTATGCTCGGAGTTTCCTTGCATCATCGAATTTGAAATGAAGATATTCATAAGAGAAACCAAGTACCCGACATAGCCCGAAGAATTTTCAAACTTTAATGTCAAATTTCAAACTTTTCTGGTAGGCACATAGCTTGCAGTGACTGATGGCATATTTAGTAATCTGTGCTGATGGTCAATGGGGCCGAATGAAGAGTGGCAACCACATACTGGAAGACCCAGCGGTGGAAATCTGCGCCCTAGGTAGACTGACTGATCTGATGAGAGTTGCGGGACCGATCATTGTGTTAATACTTAGTAGAGGAGTATGTGCAGTAGTAGAAGTCTTTCGGCTGATATAATGTTGAGAATGAATTTTCTGAATAATTTGCGATTTTGGGCGACAAATTAGCGACTAGATTTTCGTGTTATTAAAATTAAGATTCGTGATTGTGGGCAAATGTCTTCCCAGTTTTAATTAATTATCTTGTCAGCCATACATAAACATTGTCGTGTAATATTAGTGTGATGACTCCATAAATCAAGTGAAAACTAAATACGTGTCTAGTGCGACAGATGTATCATCTTGACATCATATTAGCTAAATTTGTTACGCACAAGTAACCCAACAACTATTGGATTACATGATAGATAATATTGCGTTAGGTAATTTGTTATTCATCTAGTATAAAGGGCATGGTTTGTGATATGCGGCCTAGACATGTATAAAGCATGTTGGCAGTTTTTTCCTTAATTTTCTGGCCTGTTGAACGCTACGGGATATTGAAGATTTTCCGAGAAATAGTTTTAGTTTAAAGAGAGTAGCGTAAACTGGGCTTTGATCAAAGATGTTTACAGTACTGTCTGTAGTTACTAACTGTAGTCCACGACTTAATACGCTCATTAAACTATTCTAATGAGGCTTATTACGAGACGTACTAGGGCCGTCTGATGAACCGAGTCCCAGCAGCGGGAATATTATAAGGCAGATTATTCTATGCTTATAAAAATTTGACATCAATCTTCGAAATAAAATTAAAAATAGTAAGATTATTATTATTTATATTTATTCCATTTAAAAAAAACCGGGCAAGTGCGAGTCGGACTCGCACACTGAGGGTTCCGTACCAATTTATCAAGATGAAAACAGTTCAATTCTCGAATCGAGTCTTAAAGATTTTACAAAAAAGAAAATCTTGTAATGTAACTAAAAATTTAAGGTTTTCGGAATTTTTCCTTTATGTGTGCTATAAAAAGTTGCTTCATGCCAAATTTCAAGATTCTAGGTCGACTGGAAGTACCCTTTAGGTTTTGATTCCCTTGCGAGTACTTGCGAGTTTCAAAATATGCAGCTTAAATTGCTGTTTCTTTTGATTGCGTTGACATAGAAGTTTGATTTTGTTACAGCTTAAAGGTATTATAGACTTGAGTATTTGGTATGAATTTCAATTTAATACCTCTACGCGTTTATGAGGAAATGGGTAGTAAGTTTAAAATTATTAAAAAAAAAAATATTATGTGATGTAACTAAAAATTTATGGTTTTCGAAATTTTTCCTTTATCTATGCTATAAGACGTTGCTTCGTACCAAATTTCAAGATTCTGAGTTCACGGGAAGCACCCTGTAGGTTTTGATTCCCTTGCAAGTGTCGAAAATTTGCGGCATAAACGGCTGTATCTTTTGATTGCGTTGGCTTAGAAGTTTGATTTTTTCACAGCTTCAAGGGACAGTAGACCTGAGTAATTGATATAAATTTCAGCTTCATACCTCCACGCGTTCCTGAGAAAAAGGGTCTTGACAGACGGACGGACAGACGGACAACAAAGTGATCCTATAAGGGTTCCGTTTTTTCCTTTTGAGGTACGGAACCCTAAAAATGCATTTTTTACTACAGTTTTTTTTTGTTTGGTTGTTTAAGACACTACCATGCCAGTACTAATACAGTAAAGTGCTGACAGAATGTAAGGCAGTTATGTAAGGAGCAGTATGTTATGCAAATATGTAGATGTCGAGACGATGGAGACGAATGAATATTACCTCAGATAAATCTTCTTCGAATAAAATGGACTTACTTGGCTCGTCTATAATCTTATAAGAAAGCAAATAGACTGACTAGGTTTTGTCAGAGATGTATGATTTAGGTATGATTAAGTATGTTTGCGTATGGAAACTTATGGTCAAATATAATCTCTCTTTAAATGTAAATTAAAAGGTTTTTTTCATTCAATTACTTAGTTAATAAACTGCTAACTAAAATTTAATTAGGTAACAAAAACTGACTGAGTGAAATTTTCATTTAAATGATAATTTTTTTATTCTGATTAAACGATACAGCGAAGAATATTATTAAATTGGTTTTGATTAAGTTTATGAACTTTCTAAGTACAATCGCCTCTTTTAAACAGGCTGTTATATAAATTAATATTTAAAACTTTTTTAAAGGACACTGAGAAATAGAATTTTTAGTGCAAGCAAAAAACTTAATTTGACTTTAATTACCCGCGCGTGTTTAAAGTGTTCTCATAATGTCTGTCTTTTGTGATAGCGAGTCACTTTGTTCAGATTTTTTTTATAATTTTGTTTTTTTTACTTTGTTTGTCTTACATGGTCTATAATTGTATCTTATCTTAAAGCAATGAATGTAACATCTTTATTGACATTCACGCCATACGGACGGAGCCTTAAGTCGACGGCGCGTAGCGTTCCACGCTCAGCAAAACCGTAGGAGCCCAGCAGGGTCAAAGCCTCTGGGGCCATGGGTTCGCTTCCGAAAGGAATAATCAGGGCCGTCGAACGAAAACAAAAGAAGGAACATAGGAGTGAGATTTTGAAACTGAAAGTCAGACACGTCCGCTCCATCTAAGAGCGGACGAAGTCATAAGATGATTTCCCACCTAAAACAAATAAAATAGGACTCTAATCTAAACCGCCGCTACCACGCATACACTCTGATGAATCTATTTAACTAGATTAGATATCCATTGCGCCTCGAACGTCCCTCTCGTTGAAATGATGAATTTCCTCAATACCGCGTAATGTTTGCGTCGCACGCCGTATTATCTTCACCGTCTCTCTGTGTACGCTCCGCTCGACAATTTGATTGGCCCAGTTGAGTGACGTCATGAGACACGGACGTGCAGCTCGGTCGGCAAAGTTTCGGATAATTGAGGAAAATGTAAGATCGACGATCGAACCAGATCCAATTAATTATGAAGAGACAGAGCACAATACTCTGTGTCAGTAATACATCAGCGTAATATTTATTATGTTCAGTAGGAATAGAATAAAAATATATTCGGCAAGATGATTAATGTACCTCTAGTTAGGCAAATAAATATTTTTTTTTCTTTCTACAAGAGACGTATAAGGAGATGACAATCGCTTCCTCATTCTTTTCGAGGGCCTCACCCTACACGTGAATGTCATACACTATATTCATTGAGGCAAAACCTGTACTAGGTCACTAAGGAGATCGTTATCCTCCAGGTTTTTTTTTTATGGTAGGGGAATCATCAGAATGACTTCCCCCGCTCTTGGGCGGAGCGGGAGGGCGTGTCAGACTTTTACTGACTAAACCCCTACCCCGTTCCTTCGTTGCCTTCGTTCTGGGGGGGACTCGGTGTCAACCTTTAGGAATACCGCGTGTTCCCCCCAGAGGCTTCGGCCCTGCCGGGCCCCTACAGTTTGTTGACATCTCCTTGAGGCGCGCGTGGAACAGAACGCGCCGTTGACGACTGGGGCTCGGTCCAGATTATTTCCAGACTGCCGGACGGCGAGCTACCCAGTGCTCGCCGTCCGCGAACCAGCGCCTACGGTGGTCGGCAATCGGGATCGGGATCTCGGCGGCGGCGGCGTGAGGACCGTTCCCTCACGCGCTTGCGGTCAGCAGCCTCCTTCACGAGCATTACTGCTTCGCAGAAGGAGGCGACCGCATGCCAACCCTCCTCGCCCCGGACCATGGCCTGAACCAGGGCCCGGCGCGAGAGGTCGCCGCTCCCGATAGCCTCCACGAGGACACGGCGGTGCTCCGCCCAAGCGGGGCACACTTCTACCGTGTGCTCCACCGTGTCCTCCGGGCGGTCCACACAGTGGCGACACCCGGGCGTCCTCTCCTGCTTGATTCGATGCAGGAACCTCCCAAACTTACCGTGTCCGGTGAGGACCTGCGTCATACGGAAAGAGAGGACGCCGTGACCTCTTTCCAACCACTCCTCAAAGAGGGGCCTAACCGCCTCAATGACGGCGTGCCCAGCACTGGGTTGCGACAGTCGCAGTCGCCATGCCACCCTGAGATCCCGCCGGAACTCTGTCCGCCATGCCGCGACTTGTCGCGGCAGCGGAGTTTCGCCCCGTTATCCTCCAGGTAAGATATGAGGGGCAAATTCAATACACGCTTCATAGCCTAGTTTTATTAAGTTTTTTCAACATCTACCTTCCTCGTACCGAATTAAAAAAAAATGCGTTTTACAAGAATTCGCCTCGCATCAAAGTGGCCTAGCCAACCGGCCGATTGATACAACCCACCCTCACTGCTCCGCACGCTGCACTCGTTGAACTTACCCCACACCATATTTTACTTCCGTGCTATTACACTAATCTTCTTCTTCTTCTTTTCGAATCTATGGCAAACTCGTCAAACGGTTTGGGCTCAGTAGGTGGCTGTGTTAACTACAGTATCGGTGGCGCTTATAAGATCCTCCAGAGTGCAGGTGTATGGGTACTTGGGGCAGTCTAACATGTGGCTCACTAATATTTCATATTTTTCCGGTTCTAGTCTCAAATCTTAATAATTATGCCCCAATAGAACTCTGCATAGCTACATGAGCCGAAGTCATGTAGCTACATAATATATCTTTGCGGGTCATGGGACGATACCGATGTTATGTGAATCGAAGGGTATTTACCCATTTGGGCAAGATACAGAAACATGATTTGTTACGGCAAGTGACCCCTAATACCCATGCATTGTTAGATAAGTATCCTTGTAAATATTCATGGAAGTTAATCAATGATAATATTAAGCCCAAAACCGACGATTTATTTAAGTTTCCTTTGACTGTAAGCTGTATTTGAAAAATTATATGCCACTAATATTTTTTGAAAGCTTAAAATTGCTCGAAAAATTTTCACCAATTTACGATTCCGAGAGCGGGATAAATATTCAAGGGATTAGGCACACGCTCCCTCCGCAGTCAATGTTTGGACAAAATGCTATTTGGCAGTGTTCAGTAAACATCACGGAATGCAACATACTAAACTTAACTTAAGCAATATTAAACTTTATTTCCTAGTGCACAGAATTAAAGCAATTTGCAACTCATGAGACATCAGGGTCCAAACCACACATGTTTCGGATTCATCTCATTGCCAAGTCTGACTAACACCACATTACAATTTAACAGATACTTTTTAAACTAAGCTGCTAGAAATATACGGTGCGAGTATTTATAGCGAATTCGAGCTGCTAGACTTATTGACTGGAACGACCAGAATAGTGTTCTGTAGTCGTATATAATAACGATTATGATAAGAACTCATGATAATTGTAAAATACATTGTAGTTATTTCTGTGTCACGGACGCGCTATTAGACTATTGCTTGCCATCCGGTTGATCACTAAGGATCGAGTCAGAGTCTAGAGAGAGGTTTTGACGCACGCCTCAAAAAATGTCAGCAAACCGTAAGAGCCCAGCAGAGCGATGCTCGCTACAACTATGAAATTTTAAAAGAGTTTCCGTGGCCTTGAACACAAAAGGCAATTGAAGGATTGGTTTTATTAAGTAAAAGTCTCTAAACGTAAACGTAAATATGTTTTTTTATTATTTTGTGTCGTTGCCCGCGTCAAATAATTTCAATTCTATTTTATTCTAATTGAGTCCTTCCTTTTTTGTTGTAGTGTGTTGGTTTAAATACTAAAGTTATTCGAGTTTAAAAATTCAACAACCTTTAAATTCTTACTGAAAATCTTGTCGAAACAATCCAATTAAGTTTAACACCAAAAATGTTTATCGGTTAAATAAAAATAACTAAAAGAGAATATTCTCAAATCGAAATGGGTCTAAACTCCGTGTAACAACCACTTTAACTTTCAAACGAGACTTAAATTCAATTTGATTTTTTCGCACTTCCCTCGAATAGTCGTTAACAATAAAGTTTAGTAAACAATCTTAATAATGTTTAAGCAAAGACATCAGCGGGAACGAGTTTAATTTTGGAACGCCGACCATTACGAGTAATTGAAAAACATTGGAAAACTTCTAAAATAACCATTTCCCAAAATATCACGTTACAAAATAACTGTAAGTTGTAAACGTAAGACTTTGTATACTTGATTCCTTTTATAATTATTATTATCGAAAGTTCTTATTGATTACTGGCGCGCCAATGCATTTTTCGCTCAATCAAATCCTGTAAATCGTACGAGGAGTGTAAACCTTCACAGAAGCCTCTTAGACTGGGCACACCAAATTCAAGGCGATAAGGCCCTTCTTTGAGGAATAGTTGGAGAGGCATCATGGTGCCCTCACAATCCGTAAGACGGCCTTCACTGGACACGGTGAGTTCAGGAGGTTCTTGCACCGGATTCAGGCGCAAAATCATCCTTCGGCTATCCGGTAACTGTTTCGTATTTACGGGAGTAGGGATAGCGCACGTGCAATAAGACCGCGAGTCAGTGTCATACTGGTTTATTGTGTAGCGTCGATATAGTGTCACACGCGCAGTAGTTACAACCTTAATATTACGTAATGAATACACAACAGTAACATAGGTAATCTGCGGTCCTGGAAACCCACACGGCAACTGAAGGGACATAGATGATTTTGCACCTTAACAAAAAAAACCATCCAAGAAAGGGAGAAGTCATTCAAATATTTTCTAAGTTTTTTAATTTTGAGAATCGCTGGCATGGTTTCGTGCCACCGGGGTTCTAGAGGTTAAAAGAAGGCATAAATTAATTCCCTTGCCAAAGCAGCCTTTCTTTAAGCAGATCATTAATTTGCTCGTTAGGTTAAGCGTTGTTTTTTCCTGTGTTAACATTGTGTTTTATTATTTAATGTGAACAAGTAAAAGAAAATATGTGATTGCTTATATAAAAGCTGCTTCTTACAAACAAAATCTTATTTTCAGCAAACTAACAAACCTTACCCAGAGCGAGATTGGATTTCCGTATTGCCGCCACATCAGTTTTCAGTACTTCAGTCGAGTCAATGTGGTTGTAGATGTACTAGGGGTGATCCAAAAGTAATGATAATCAATACGAAATAAGGATATTTTAACTATAAAAAAAATATATTTATCTACATAGTCTCTTAGCAAGTCAATAAATTTAGTCCATTTTTTTTAAAATCCATAATTCCCTTTGAAAAAAAATCTTTGGCTTGGTCATCCAAAAACACCTCTATAGTAGTCATCACCTCGCTATTATTGTATTTTTTTTTGCCTCAGAGATGTTTCTTGGGCCGAAAAAAAAGGTATAAGTCACTGGGTGCCAGGTCTGGCGGATAGGGTGAGTTTTCAAGCAATTCGAATCCCGTTTCTTGAATTGCAGCCATCGCAACGGCGGCTTGTGAGCCGGTGCGTTGTTTTGGTGAAACAATACTCTAACTCAGAGTTTGCGACGTTTTTTTTCTTTGATGACCTGCCGCAATCTTCTTTTTTGGTCTGCATAGTAAAAGTCCATAATAGTGGCTCCTTTTTCCAAGTATTCTACTATTATAATTCCTTCAGCATCCCATAAAACGGACGCCATAACCTTTCCTACCGAAGTTGACTCATTGAATTTCTTCAGCAACGGGAAGAGGCTCGTTTCCAAGTCTTAGACTCTTGTTTGGTTTCTGGATCAAAATAGTAGATCCAGGTCTTATCCATAGTCACGAAACGAGACAAAAAAAAATCCTGATCCGTCTGGAACTTTTCGAGATTCGCCCTCGAAATGTCGACACGTTTTGATTTGTGCTCGTCGGTTAACATTCTCGGCACCCAACTTTCAGAGACCTTTTTCATATGCAGTTTGTTCGCAATGATTCTTTGAACACTTGTCATATGACATCCCTATGATCTCAGCTACATGCTTTATAGTCAATCTTTGACCTGCAAATTCGATATCTTCGACTTTTTTTACTTTTTCTGCAGTGTGGGACGTGGGTGGGCGTCCCTCGCCATGTTCATCTTCTGTGGATGTTCTACCCAGCTTGGACTCCTTTGACCAGCGCGCAACTGTGGAATATGAAGGAGCAGAGTCCCCTTATGTTTCCACTATGTCACTTTGTATGTCTTTGGTAGATTTTTTTTTCAAACAGAGGTACTTAATGACAGCTCTGATTTAATTTTTCTCTATTTTGATTTTTACTCTCCGACTGTTCGTATTCAAATGAATATAACTCCCTGTAATCGTGGCCTATTTTTATGATTTTTTTATGATGAAGTACTGGATATATGAGGAAACAAAAAAAAAATATTTCATATTTTTACGTGCCCTACAAATGTCCGATTATCATTACTTTTGGATCACCCTAATTTTGCGATGCAGGCAGCGCGGCATGTTGTTGACATTTACTCGTATTTTCGACTATGCCTATGACTATGACACTACAAATAAATGGGTGAAATACATACCTCTAATCCTATATTTTGATCAGGTTCAAATCTAATTTTATGCAATAAAACTGGGTAAGTGCAAGTCAAACTCCCTTGAGTAAAATACAAGTTTAGATAAGTGTATTTTTTTTATTTCTTAGAAGTTTGATTTTTTTACAGTTTTAAGGGACCGCAGACCCGAGTATGATATGGTTTTAATTTTGACTTGATACCTCACCAGTCACCGTGTTTCCGAGATAAAGGGTCCTGACAGACAGACAGACGGGCAACAAAGTGATCCTATAAGGGTACCAACTGTTCTTTCCTTTTGAAGTACGGAACAATAAAAATAAAATCAATTTCATCACATTCGATTTCCGGCATGTATGTTGCTGTATTGAGCTTAAATACACTTATAATTTACAATGTCACGTGGCATGACCTGTCAACACGTACAGTGAAGTCGTTTGATTGGTTTTAAATTAAAAACGGTCGATCAAAAGATTTTAATAAGAATATTTTCATTTATTCGTTGGCCTTAATTACAAACGTACAAATGAAAAAACAACAGTCACTCGGCATCAAAAGAATGACTTTAGTAGGTCAACATAATGTGACATAACAAGCCGACCCCAATATAGTTGGGAAAAGGCTATGCATCATTCGTTTTCACTGGTCTGGATTATTTTTTTTGATGAGTGTTTG
Source organism: Mythimna separata (assembly GCA_030763345.1). Classification (NCBI taxonomy): domain Eukaryota; kingdom Metazoa; phylum Arthropoda; class Insecta; order Lepidoptera; family Noctuidae; genus Mythimna; species Mythimna separata. The sequence continues at coordinate 1,126,276 of JAKKIA010000036.1, read as the reverse complement.
TTGTTAGCCGAAGCTTAATTGAATAGAATTATTTTTCAAAAATAAACTTTCTATTTTAGAATATTTTGGGTTCAAAATCGCAACCAAATTCTTATTTATTACGCCTAGCAAAATTTTTGGTAAACTTATGCTAGAAAAATCAGTTTAAAAAAATTATAAAAGATCTTTGTTTTATTTTACTTTTAAAACATGAAAGCTAAGTTTTCTCCGCAACTTCATGAATTTTAAATGAGACACCCACAACAAAAATTAATCTTGAAGAAAATTGCTTTCAAGCGGTAATTGTTTACACCAAGCATTTTGTATTCTGTAGATAATCGTTTGTGACTCGACTGCTGAGCTATTAACACGATCCATTTAACAACCTAAACTGTTAAAGGGAAGCAATGTAAAATGTCTAGAAAAAAAGACGTAAATTGTTTGGTGAACCAAACGACTTATTATGACGTGTTAAAATGTAAGTCGCGTAAGCGAGAAAGAGAGGTAGAGGGATCTCTCTATCTCGCTCAAAAGACTGACATTTTCACGACAGACCTGATAAAACTCCTGTTTCCATGTCCTAAAATGGACTACTATAACGTACATTTTGTCTGAGTATTTTTTGTTTGCATCAAATAAATGTTCTATCTACCTGTCTTGTCAGCGCGCTCACTACAAATACAGTTTACCGCCATTTATATGAAGATAGACCAAAATATTGATCACAATATTGCACGGTAAAAAAAAAATAGATAAATCAAGGACTAACTCTGCATAATTATGTCCCGTGACATGTGCCAGGCTCCACTAGCACTGTTTCACTCGAACTACTTTATAAACAAATGGGAAGTCAGTATTTTTCGCGAGACGAGGTTTTTTTTTTCTGGTAGGGGAATCATCAGAATGACTTCTCCCGCTCTTGGGCGGAGCGGGAGGGCGTGTCAGATTCTAACTGACTAAACCTCTACCCCGTTCCTTCGTTACCTTCGATCTGGGGGGGACTCGGTGTCAACCTTTAGGAATAACACGTGTTCCCCCCAGAGGCTTCGGCCCTGCCGGGCCCCTACAGTTTTGCTGACATCTCCTTGAGGCGCGCGTGGAACAGAACGCGCTGTTGACGACTGGGCTCGGTCCAGATTATTTCCAGACTGCCGGACAGCGAGCTACCCAGTGCTCGCCGTCCGCGAACCCGCGCCTACGGTGGTCGGAAATCGGGATCGGGATCTCGGCGGCGGCGGCGTGAGGACCGTTCCCTCACGCGCTCGCGGTCAGCAGCCTCCTTCACGAGCATTACTGCTTCGAAGAAGGAGGCGACCGCATGCCACCCCTCCTCGCTCCGGACCATGGCCTGAACCAGGGCCCGGCGCGAGAGGTCGTCGCTCCCGATAGCCTCCACAAGGACACAGCGTTGCTCCGCTCAAGCGGGGCACACTTCTACCATGTGCTCCACCGTGTCCTCCGGGCGGTCCACACAGTGGCGACACCCAGGCGTCCTTTCCTGCTTGATTCGATGCAGGAACCTCCCAAACTTACCGTGTCCGGTGAGGACCTGCGTCATACGGAACGAGAGGACGCCGTGACCTCTTTCCAATCACTCCTCAAAGAGGGGCCTAACCGCCTCAATGACGGCGTGCCCAGCACTGGGTTGCGACAGTCCCAGTCGCCATGCCACCCTGTCGCGAGACGAGGTAAACTGCGCTTTGAATTCGTTCGTTATTGACTTAGTTTTTCTATTGGTGGAACTTACAGCAGTTTAGTTTGAACTGTTTCTAACTTACAAGCGATGCATTCTTACAATTCGCTCCTATATTTTTAGAGAGTGTGTAAGTTATGTGTTTACGACTAATTCAACTGACTTATAGAATAAGTATCGACTATCAATGAAGCTGTTTGTAGTATTTCGTAGCAAAATCGGGGCGTATCGGTTTGTAGCACATCCTCGTAGCCGGTCGTAGTAAATTGTAGCTGGTCGTAGCCAATTGCAGACGGTCATCGCACATCGTAGCCAGAGTCGTAACCCATCACTTTCGACTGAAATCGATTACAGTAAGTTTCTTATGCATGGCAAACTAATTTCCATTTATCCGAATCACCGATATTATCAATTTATTACATCAAAACAATTCAATTAACAAACTAAACAATAAGAAAGCGTAAGAATTTGTTTTGTTTTAATTGATTAGGTTGATTTTGAAAATCACATAGAAGGGGTTTCAGCAAGTTTTGACGTTATAGTTATTCTAGTTTAAACATGAGAACACATTTGTAAACTTAACTTGAACGAGCTTCAGTGCGAGTATGTTCTACATGTAACATGCTTCATGTACTTATTTCTCTACTAATTTACGAACTTACACTGTATAATCAAACTTGGTCCTAATAATGTTAATAGGACTTCACGTCGTATTACTCTATTGTAACTTTGTTCTACATTACATTACCAAATGTGAATTTTGATTTAGCACAAAATTATGTCAGGGAATTATTGAAAAAGTTAAGATTATTATTATCAACTTCGATGCAGCGTTGCCGCTACCAATTTTGACGGTTTATAAATGCCCATGAAGGCTTATGTAAAATAAAAAAGAATAGATTGAGTTGGACGGCGATAAGGTGGAGCGATAACCTGGTGAATGCCACGGTAATCCAACGGATACGAGAGACACAGGACTGGTCGTTGTGGTGATACTTGGGACAGGCCTGTGTCCAACAGGGCGACTGGGTCCACAGTACCCGTCGTTTTGGAGGCACTTGGATATTTCTTTCTACTGTCATAGCAACTATAATTACAATGCAGTACATTCGCTTACGGGATTTAAATATATGATTGACTGTGTTCTGTTACAAAGGCCTTACCATAAGCGTGCAAACGAGAAAAAGAGATAGACCTTACTTAGCACTATTTCTTTAACAATTCAGATTAAATCGTCAAATATAAGTAACGAGTTAAGAGCTCGTAGTAGGGCCCCGAGTAAGTAGACACGATCGTGTATGATGAAACGAGTTGTTTTATTGCAAAGTGTCAAACAATAAGAAACATGTTTATGTGGAAGGACCCTCGTCATCCGCATCCCTTGTCGATGAGCTGACAAATGAAGCGATAGTCTTGGGACCAGTCAGTAAGAAATATTTGCGTCTACCATTTGTATAAATAAACCCCAGGAGTAAAGGTAACATTTGGTTCTTAGCGCCCGCGATCGGGTTTAGCAACCCACTACTTAATGTGGATTTGTATGGCACCGGTAGCGCTCGCGCGTCGCGGTCGCTAAACATCTAATGCTTTCATTACGTTGATTCTAAATCTTGATGTATTTTGTTTTTTTCCTGATAAATCAAGCAAAAAGGATTGAGCAGCCTACTTATTCGAATAAGCAATGACATTTCGTTAACATCCGCAAAAATGCCAAGTTCTTGCCGGAACCGTGCAGTCATCATAAAAATACGGTACTTCCAATTCCATTTGAAAGATCGTTCTATCTGAGTGTTTAGTTTTAAAATTAAAATTATATACTCTCATTGATTGAAAATTCTGTGCCACCTCTGCTCTGGTACCACGAGCTTTTAAAGCAATCCTTATGATGACCTAACCTGAACTGTTAAAGTGATGGAGCTATAATAAGTGTATAACTCCATCATTTTTTCACACTTGTCAGACGTTTTAACACGTCATGGCAAGTCCTAAAAATCTGTGATTGACGGTAAAACCTTAATAATAGACTTCGTACACGAGGCACTTAACCTGTTTACCGTAAGGAAAAGGTGTACCATATTGACAGGTTTCTCCGCACCCTTTTAGAGATTTATTTTATCGGCATTTGTATTCGACATACCTTCCTATTATAATGTTGGTTTTTGCGTTCTTACTAAATAAAGGTCCCAGAATATTTTTCATACAAAAGCGTTTTAATATATCATCAAGTAAATATTTTCTAAATATGTTTAGCTCACAGGTAAATAAAAAGTAATACTCCCCCGACCGAATTTCGGTCACGGTGGCCAATCTCAACAGAGATCAGCCAAGTACGCAGGAGATATTACAGTGTGTGCGCAAACACAGGTGCACTCTCTGTTCCTTTACTCTCATAGTCCGATGGGACGGCAATCCGACACGACCGGAGAGAGATCAGGCGCAGGACCAACAGCTTTACGTGCTTTCCGAGGCACGGGGGTTTCACACCACCAGCTTCCAAACTCCGGGCAGCTACAGAGTAATTCCTAATGGAAAAACCCAATAGCACTTTTTGCCCGACCCGGGAATCAAACCCAGGACCCCCTGCTCAGCAGTCGCTCTTGCGACCACTAGACCAACGAGGCAGTTACATGTGCTTATAAAAGGTCGTAGCTTAAATATGAACAGTAAGAGATAATGTTATTTCCGAGTTGTTTACTCCTCCCACTCTGAAACCAGCAAGAGGGATTGTCAGACTTTTATTGACTAATGCCCACACATGTTCATTAAGTGGTTTTTTATTGCGAGGGCTGCGGTAACTCTTTCAAACAACGATCCGCAGACTTATAAGATATTGGGCCTAACCTAATTTTATTGACATTTCTTTGAAACCCGCATTGAACACAACGCGCAGTTTACCCCGGCTTGGTCCTTACTAGGCGGTTGGATAGCGAGCTATCCACGGCTTGCTATCTGCAAATACGCACCTATGGTGGCTGGTAGTCGTCATGCATCCAAGGACCTAGCAGCATTCAACCTTTAGAAAAAAAGTGGAATATAGTTTCGGAATATCCTCTCCTATTAGCGCCAGATAGCAGGTTTGCATAATTGTGTAACTTATTTATCTTATGAGATAGTACGAACTGGTGGTGGCCGAAGTTAGTAATCGAAAATTTGTTTTGTCTGTTTAGTTAGCTATCAAGTTTTATGTTGAATTGACTTTACTCTTTATTTGTTTTACTATATTACTACTTATAACAATGCTTTCAGGATGCTGATGCGGTTACTGCGGCGTTGTAGTGCGCCAGGAATATTTGCTACGACTCGCACGGAAATTGATTACTGATAGGCCGCCAGAAACACTAGGTATAATAGTTTTTTTTTTTTTTTTTAATTGTTATAAACTAGTGCTTGACTGCGATCCCACCTGATGGTAAGCAGCGATGCAATCGTTGATGGTGAGGCGCACTAGCTTATTAAGAGCCTATTCACTCTAGTCTTGAAGATTCTATAATGGATTATGCATAAAAGCACTTTCTCTACCAATGCAGTAGTACATTTCGATTAAGATAGTTGTTTATATTAATCAAGTTCTCTAGTCACACATATTATGTTCTGATATCGGTTAAATTAATTTATTCCCACTATCCATCAAAATACGAGCTAGGTATATTCTAATAGTAATGAGCGATGATCAGCTCTGGGTGAGCCGTTAATAATAAATTACACATTTGGTATGTAGTCTATCCATCAATTAGTAAATCATTTTACACAACATTTATTATTAAAATATATCGCAGCGATCAATACGCAAAACGACACACCACATGATTTTAATTCAACCGATGTCAATCCGTCTATCGTCAACTTGAGCATGGTTTAAGGGCGATGTTCACCGACACCAAATCGACTGTTTTAATATTAAAACGGCTGTTTTAGCAATATTTCCTCTTCCTTATCGTCGGTTATTGACGTTAATCAGATGGTTATCTTAAACTTATGTCGGTGCACATGGCCCTAAAACACTTCTTGTTTCATTAAACCTGATATAACACGATTTTGGATTAATTGAAAAAGCGGAAAAAGTTAATTAACGCCTAAAAATTCTATGGGCATTCGTTAATTCTGCCATTTATTAATATTTCAAAAAACTTGTTCTCAAATGCCACTTATAAAATTTGTCACGACTTTATCGCCTAGGAGACAGGTATCGGAATATACCTATGTGACTAACAACTAATATTTTCGTTGTTTCTATGAAAACAACATGTTTTCGTCTGCTCTACCTACTTACGTCTCATCTCTATCACGTTTCGTCTTAAATCTAGTGTGAGTGAAGCACGTTCTTTTTCGATTTATTTGACACGCTTATTCCGGGAAATACGCAGTAAACAAAAGAATACAATAACTTTATTGTTCACCAAAATAGTAGGTATATAAACTTAAAGTTATCGCTGACATATCCCAGACTACCTTTAGATGGACTGTTAGAACTTTAAGTTAAAGAAAACAGTTTTATCGTGTGACAGTGTATAGTGTCACTGTTTAGAGCAATAATAATATACGAACGTTTAACTATGTTACTTCTTTGAATAAGCTTTATAATAATTATTATTCTAAAATATGTGTTAAGCCCCCAAATTATGTTTGTGGTAGTAATGTAATTACATTACCACAAATATGATATTTTGTTCGATGGAAATTCAATAAATATGCTTAATAAAGCGTATTTATGCAATTATCGTCGAACACAATGTACAGTTTATATTATTATGAATCAAACTAATAATGTATGCGGTTGAAAGGATTTTACGTGACGTCCTACACACAATATTATAAATTCCTTTATGTTTGCTTAGAGTTTATTTGAAGTTCACTTTCATATAACTAGTCTGGCTATACATAAAATCTTTTCAATTTTTTATTTTGAATAAAACGCGTATATTGTTTTCAAAAGTTCTTTCGATTTCACGCCATTTTAATTTTTTTCTTAATTATTGGTATAAACTGATGCTTGACCATCCCATCCCACCTGCTGGTAAGAAGTGATGCAATCGTCGATGGTGAGGCGTACTAGTTTAATAAGACACCTAAATTATAATTGGATGGGAAGACCGCAGCAGGCAAATTACATACACACACAAATTACACATATATCCGAGTTCATTACCAAATTACAATATGGAATGAGGTGTAAAAGAAAATAGGATTGCGGTGATCACCTTGCAGAAAATGGGTATGGAGCCGTCGGTCATATTTCAGACACTCTAAAGCTTGGTATCAGCCGTATGTTCGTATATCGTACTACGAGTATCAACAGATACAACAACACTTCCTCTGTCGAAGACCATAAAAGATCAGGGTTGCCGCGTGCGTATGGAAAAAATATGAGAGTGAAATAATTTTTACGGTATCAACAAAGGCTTCATTTATCCCGGAAGCATTGTGAATTATCATGTCAAGCTTCGGTGATCAAGTGGCGTGTGGTTGACATGTTTTATGAGGGATATTTGATGAATATTTAATTGTATGTCTATTGGACTGGTGGGGCAGCTTACCCTGAGTTGGAATAAAACCGCTCTTTCAAATATTGGATTATTTGTTTGAGCCATTTTAATTATGATTACTTAGGCTATTTTGTTAGTCTAGTCGTCAGCGGCCCTACCTGCTTTAATGGAAGTAGTGGATTACATTCCCACCCGAGACAAAATGTTCGTGTAATGAGCATGATTATTTGTTCTGAGTCTAGGTATTGTTTATCTATTGTAGGTTACATTATTTCTTTTATTTACAAATAAATATATTTATCAGTTTTGTCTAGCACTCATATCAAAAGCTTGACTTAGTTTGGGGCTGGATTGGATTATGGAATATTTGTATTTAGAGTTAATAAGTAACCAAATTGGATAGGTACGAGTATGTGATAAACAAAACGTTTACCTACTATATTTTCTTTTGTAATGTGAACGTGAGAACACTGTGGACTCTACGAATTTGGATAACCTTCTATTCGGACCATAGAGTTTCTTGTTGGTTCTTATTCATAGAAAACGATCCGTTGGAACCTGTAGGCCTATGTCAAATAAAAACTATTTTGATTTGATTTAGATACAGTTTTTCGCGCACCAAAGGGGTTGTCAACGAATTTTTAACGAATGAACTTTATCTATTGAAATAAAAATGCCGATCCCGTTTAGAGTACAGAGAACATTCCAGTAAAATGGTCGGAGAGTGCGACGGTAAAATATTATGTGCGCACAAATCGTCCATTTGTCCTCGAACTCTCGACGCTGCACAATGGAACGATTGAATAAATATAAACGATGATTTAGAATGTTCGATTGATTTACCTACAATAAAACGTGTATGAATGTGGAAAAAACAAGCCTTATTTTTTATAATACAATTTTTTAAGAACAAAATCAGAAATATATCAAAGAGGCATGCGTCCTCATCCATAACATATCAACTTTTTTTATTTATTTTTTATTATGCGATGACTTGCGTTTGACCACTACCTCATCAGCCTGATGGTAAGCGATGATGTGGCTAACAATGGAGCCACATTTGGCTAGAAGAAACCTATACACTCTTGACATAAAGACCCCTAAGTTATATCTATCAGGAAACCATATCTACTCGTGCCTAAGTATTACCTTTTTTACTTCATGGTTTAATAATAGAGCACCAAATAATAAATCGTACGCTGTATTTTTTAAAACAAAAATACGTAATAAGAATGAAGAAAAACAAAAAGGACCAACATCATTTGTATTACCTAAGCCCACGCAGTGAATTAAGTACCGGCCAACAAATGTGTATTTGTATGTACGTATAACATAATATTTGTTACATTTGAAAAAGCGACGCGTGGGTGGTTGAAGGCTGCTCTCGAATTAACCGGGTATTTTGTTAACGGAAACTATCATCGAAAAAGACATTTGAAAAGTGTTAAACAGTAATGGAACAGCAATAAAGGGTAAAAAATACTGGCAAAAGTAATAAATAACACATTTGACTATATTTTACGGGTCTTATTTCTTAAAATTACGTTACCAGGTTAATCATAAAAAAGTTAATACATATGTAGTTCAGGCTCTACTATAATAAATCGACCTAAGTCCGATTGCAGTCAATTCACTCATACCAGCGTATCATAAGCGTGGATAACTTGTTAATGTGTCGTATTCAAAATAACCTTACAGTAAAAGCGTTATTATCGTAAGTAAGTGTTGTATTATATGTATACAGTAGTGTATATCTATTGGGTTGGTAATGTAGGTATATCTGTTGTATATTGACTTATTAATTAGATTTCTGTGTAATAAGTAATTAGGTAAGTATAAACTAAATATATAAAGTCTTCTCGTTCTCCATAATGCTGTCACTTTCGGTAAGTTACTATCTATACAGATCCATAAAATTGCAGTCTTTTAACCGTTTTAATGTTGACCTCACTTTTACCTGCCAACTATTCCTTTCACGGCTTCTTGATCGGACAATTGACGAAGGTCTCAACTACGTGACCCCTGTCACACTCACGCTACAATAGAAAAACTGAAACGGATGGCGATGTAATAAAAAAACATCTTGTTTGGAAAAAAACAATTCAGAAGAAATTCGTTATTTTATTTCAAGGTCAATTTAATTTGTAAAAGATTGTGACGGAATGTTCTACAGGATTTTTGAGATAGGATTATTTTTTTCGCTTCAGCGAAAGAATAATTGGATTTCAGGAATTCGGATGTCATTTTTAGGGTTCCGTACCTAAAAGGAAAAACGGAACCCTTATAGGATCACTCTGCTGTCTGTCTGTCGTCAAGACCCTTAGTCTCGAAAACGCGTGAAGGTGAAGGTATACTCTACTCGTAAGTTGACGGGAAAAAAGATACGCCCGCTTATGTTAGGTATATGTTAGGCACAAATATCGGAAAAAGTCTGAAAACTGAAAATTTGCAGTTACGTAACAAGTTTTTTTTTGGAAAATCTCCTAGACTCGATTCGAGAATTGAACTGTTTGCTTAGGTAAGTTAGAGGTATTGAGTTGTTTTTTTTTTTTAATAAGTTTCAAGACTCGATTCGAGAATTGAAATGTTTTCGTAGGTAAATTGGTACGGTACTCTCAGTGCGCGAGTCCGACTCGCACTTGCCCAGTTTTTTTTTTACTTTCAGAGTTACATTGCATGTGGGTGTAAAAACTTGTCTTATAGTTTTTGCTGGATTTAGCAGTAAATGAATTGAGTCAGCCGTCTTGGCAAGTTTTGCTGAAGTTGTTAATACTACAATCTCATATTCATTTTGCGGAGATCACGCCTCTTTCATAATTCCAGATACACACATCAAAAGTGTCTAGGGATCAAGCATTTTTATGCGGATTTCTTGAGATTGAGATGTGGCTTTGTAATAAATTTATGATTTTATAAATTTATATGGATCCTTTTTGGTGCATTTCATAATTTGAATCAGGAACTGTGAATCAAATTCGAGTAAAAGATGAAAATCAGCTGTCAATATTTTCCCTATAAAAACATACAACGCATTGAAGACATTATTAGTGCTACTGTTTCCCTACTACTGATTAAAACCAACGTTATTATGGAGCGGCGACGTCATTTAAGCAGGGAAGAAATGCTCAGAGCCGTGGGAATGATAGAAGCTGGTTCCCGGCAACGTACTGTGGCTTTAGCTCTGAATACAAGTCAGAGTGTTATCAGTCGACTTTGGACACGTTACCGAAGCACTGGTACCGTGGCTGAGCGCCATGGAGGACGGTATCGCTGCACCACACGGAGACAAGACCGATACATTCAAATCTTAACTCGAAGAGCTCCAACAATAACCGCCATGATGTTAGCCGTGAGGCTTCATCACTCTTCAGGGAACTTAATTAGCGACCAAACAGTCAGAAACCGCTTGCATGAAGTGAACCTTTATTCCCGAAGACCGCTACGGGTACCACCTATAGCAATGCACAATCGTAGGATTCGATATCAATGGGCTCTTGAACACAGAAATTGGGCAGAAGAACAATGGCGTTTCGTGTGCTTTTCTGATGAGTCTCGTTTTGGTATGAGACCGGATACAAGACGTATACGACACTGGAGAACCCCTGGACGCCAACAGCGATTAAAATCCTGCCAGGAAGTCCATCCTTATAGTGGTGGAACCATCATGGTATGGGCGGGTATTTGGATCGGCGGAAGAACTGAGTTGATTTGGATCAGAGGCAACCTCAACGCTCAAATTTATGCTGAGACGATTGTATCAGACGTCATCGTTCCTCTACAAGTGCAAATCGGTCCCTTATTTCAGTTAATGCATGATAATGCACGACCGCACAGCGCAAGAGTTGTAAGACAGACTCTCGCCGCAGCTAACATCAATGTCCTGCCCTGGCCTGCTCAGTCACCAGACTTGAACCCGATTGAGCATGCATGGGATATGCTACAGAGAAGAGCTCTGCCGAATATGGAGGGTATCCAGTCGCAAGAAGACCTTTTTTTGTTGTTGCAACGAACATGGGCGGCCATTCCACAGCGTGATTTGGATGAACTCATTTTGAGTATGCCAAACCGATGTTCTTGTGTTGTTAGTGTTCGTGGTAGAAACACGGATTATTAATTGTTTAAGTTACCCAATAAAATTTTAAAGAAAACTGTTATTTCAGTCTTTTTTTCGAACTTTAATGTTAGTGGTTCAAATGTCAAAAATCCCTTTATTAGGAAAATGGCAAATTTCTTTATTAATGCAAAGGTGACTTGGTTTATCGTTACTGTGACAAACGAAAACACTTTATTTGATGAATCCTTAAAGAAAATTTTAATAAATATCAATCAGGAGAAAAGTTATTGCAAAAATATATGTTGATCCCTAGACACTTTTGATGTGTGTATTTTCCAGCTGAGAGTCTTAAAATTGGTGTAGTTTTGTAACTAAAGCGTCGGCTTAAGATACAAAACTACACTCATTTTACATTTCAATTATTCACTACGAATTAATCCATGAAAATTTCTGATAACTGAGAATTTGTAGTTACGTCACAAGAAAAAAAAATTAAAAATTTTCAAGACTCGATTCGAGAATTGAACTGTTTTCATAGGTAAGTTGGTACGGAATCCTCAGTGCGCCAGTCCGACTCGCACTTGCGCGGTTTTTATTGTTACATTTCGGGAATAGGAATAATATTTTGTATTAATATTTAGCTGAACAAAACAAAATTCTCAACCTCAACCTTATAAATGTTTTTCATTGTCCACCTCGCTGATGGTGGCACGTGTTGTTGGGTCATTCAGTCCCTTTCAAAATGGTTGAGCTGTGGTGGGGCTAATACGTCATACTCGTGAACGGGAATCGTCAGTTGAGACACCACAGTGGCTTAACTCAATAACAATTTTTTAAATTACCGTTTTTTGTTTTTCGTATAATTATTATTATTATCTTCGAGTAACATTGTGCACACATCATAGAAGCGAAAAAAACAATGTAACCAAGATTTACGTAACTATGATTTAGAACGTGGAAAAATGATGCTAAAGTAGTTTCACTTTTTTTTTGACTAACTGACGTTTTGACATTTCAAAAGTGCCTGTAAATGAAAACCTCAAATTCCTGGAAGACCTGGTTGATATAAAAAAAAATTACGCGGATGACTGAATAAAAAACAAGCGCGAAAATCAAGTGGGAGCTAACAGAAGCAGATATTCAAAGCCATGAACTCAGAAAACAAAACACAGCTAACCCTTTACCATTGTGTACCGTACCGGTTGTACTTGAGTCTATTGTCAGCGGTCTCTGTTTCCGAGTATTGTTTGTTAACACTTTTGGTCTCCGTAAAGCAAAGAGACTTTATAAATTGAGTCTGTGTATTTTCAGGGCTTTACAATTATTGTTGCTTTTGGTGTTACGGTCAAATATTATGAAAATAATATTCGCAGAAAAGAAATATTTTACCTCATTTTTCCTCCACATTTTTCTTAGTATAGTGAGTAGTAACGTGTAGGTGAGCAGTATTCCAAAAGACGGAGCGTTGAAATGTCTCTCGTTTGTTGACCGATGACCTGGTAAGAGTCGCATGAATCTAATGGTTTTGAGACGCACAGAACCCAGCTGTTATGGCGACTCTTGGAGGAGGCTTACATCCATAAGGGAACGTCTTTCGACTGAAATGATGATGGAGATGATTAGGCACAGTAAAGTGGAATACCACACGACCCTACCACGAGCTCATAACGTGATCCATTTCACGATTTAAACTGGTTTATTAAATGGATGGAAATATGTAGGATGTATAGCTAGCTCCATCCCTCTTTCTTCCTCACACATCTGTAATTTTAACACGTCATGGTAAGACTCCAGGTCTTAGCTAGAAATGATAATTATGGTGAATGTGTCTACTATCGTTTAATCATTTTCATCACATTATCGTCCTCATTTAGTATCCATATTATTATGATAAAGATATTTTTTCTTATTTTTAGAACATACAAAGCATTGTTATAAAGGGTCGCGTAGGTAGAAAGGTTTAGTTCTCTACACACACACCTAATAACGTCGATCGAAACTTTCTTGTTTTGTGGAGTCGCGCGGCCAAAGTTATGAGTGCTCGCACTCGCGAACTGCCTACGTGCTGACGTCATCTGAGTTACTACTATGTTACGTTTTTAAAATAAACTTTAATAATATTATAGTGTATAAAGGGATTTATTATAATGAAAGACTTAATTTAATTGTACCAGATTTCTTTACCAGGTTTCTCCGTCTCTTAAATTAGGTTGTTACACGAACAAGTCTGAGATCGCGTTTTTAATTTAGGTTTTCTTTGGTCTTCCTTGAAGAATGAAAAAAGATTGTTACAAAGGTAGTTCCACTATAATCTCGTGCACACCCAAGCTCGTTTGTTACCAATAAACCAACGCAACGTACTGGTGAAGTTCACATTGAAACAGTTCCGTGCGGAGGCAATTAATCCAGCGGTCTGCTACAGGTGCCTTTATTGTTTCGATGTTATATAAACTAACTGTTGTTTGTTTAGTACAAAAAAGACCCGTACGGTTGTGCTATAAGATTCTTTATTAGTCCTCTTTAATATCTTATCAAGAAAGAACGTCAAATACTTTTTTCTTAATTTCTATCCATATTTCAAGGCGCTTTAGTTACGTACAAATGCTGGGTTTGAATTCACAATTTAAAAAATCCAGCTCGAAAAGTCTATCACGAAGGCAATGTGGGTGCGTCAAAGAAACACTGCAGTTAGACAAAAGGAGCCATCAAAGTGATTGGAAGTGTGATGCGGAGTACGAAGGAGAAGAGAATTGATGGTGCGACAGGGTTTTATTTTGGATACCATTGTGACACATCGGAACCTTACCATGATCAATATTTGATGACTCCACGTTTGTCACGGACCGATGTTTTCAACCAGCGTTAGGTATGAGCCTCAAGCCTATTTCAGCTGCACTTGTTACGTGGCGGATTTCTGGTTCATGAGTGGAAAAGCCAAATGGATGTCGAATTAATACGTTTTGTTGACACGTTAAGCTGATAGCGGTTTTGGTGTTGAGCTGATAGTAAAATGGATTGAATATTTTTGAGTGCATTTGTTGTTAAATTATTTAAAACTTTGGGTTAAAATATTCAATTAATAAGTTAATTAGTGTAATCAAAAAAACATCCTTCTAATAATATTATAGCTTTTTCTTCTCGTGTCATCTGATTCAAAATTGAGAAAATATATCGTGAAATTTTTCAGTATTGTCCTTCTTCGAATTGAAACGACATAGCAGGTTAGTGTCGAGCTTTAGATGATTATTTTCTGGAAATGTAACGACTCCCCAAATAAACTTAACTATTTAGGTTTACTGGCTCTTTAATCCACCGACAAAGTATTTAATGGTCTGGAAACATTCTTAAGTATTCTGAGAAACACTTTCAACAACATTCACGTAGTTATTTGAATGGAATTCTCTCAATGCATTAAACTGGTATTACTACAAATATAACCTCAGTCTTTTAATGCTAGCGTAATTAGTTCACAAAAACAAAAATAATAAAACCTTATAAATTACTTTTACAAAATGAAAACCAAGTTACCAAAACAATTACATGAATCTAAAATGAAATTCATTAGAAAAATAAATCTTTATCGGTCAGAAAAAAAATTGCTTCTAGTCTTTTATAGTTTATACTAAATCATCATCTGCTTAGCCTTTTCCCAACTATATTGGGGTCGGCTTCCAGTCAAGCCGGATTTAGCTGAATACCAGTATTTTACGAGGAGCGGCTGCGCCTACCAGACCTCCACAACCCATTAACTGGGGTAACACGGTACTTCAAGGCAAGACTGGAGTCAGATTTACTGGCTTCTGACTATCCGTAACGACTGCCAAAGATCTACAAATGACAGCCGGGACCTACGGCTTAACGTGATTTCCGAGGCACGGAGGAAACTCGTTATGTTAAGATGGTCCCATCCACAGACCAACCTCGGCAAGCGTTGCTTAACCTTGAAGATCGACCTGTGCGGCTGTTATTATCTAGCCACGGGCTCCTAGTTTATACTAAATGTTAATCGAAAAGCTCTGACATACAAAAAAGAGCTTCTTACCTTTGCTACCCACACTACGGCCATATGTTACCGTTTCTCACTGATTTAATGGCCCCATATTGCTGGGCTCTTTTATTTTGTTCTTGGTTAAAAATCACTTCCGAAAAAAGTTTAGTATGTGGAAAATTAAATACTATTCCAATTCTTTGAATTCCCTATTCTATGTTTGTTTTTAATCATCCACGTTATATTATGTTAATTTGAGTTCAGAACTCGTTGTTGTTGAATAATTCTTAGTAAATCAAATAGTTTCAGAAATCCTGTTCCATCATAATATTTTGTGAAATAAATATTACAATAATAAATTACATTAAAAGAATTTTATTTTGAAATTCATTGCCATTGTATTTCAAATAAATATACCTAGTTAAGATCCATTTACTGGGCTCGTAGAATTAAGAACCATAGAAGCGATTATCTACGTATTCGTTTGAAGCATTTTGCAGCAACCCATTTCATCACTGAAATGGTCTCAATGAATAAGCTTGTTCAAACCTCTACGGTCCAGACTAAAC
Organism: Mythimna separata; assembly: GCA_030763345.1. Classification (NCBI taxonomy): domain Eukaryota; kingdom Metazoa; phylum Arthropoda; class Insecta; order Lepidoptera; family Noctuidae; genus Mythimna; species Mythimna separata. The sequence continues at coordinate 1,110,510 of JAKKIA010000036.1, read as the reverse complement.
GTTTCACCACGTCGTTTATACTGCGTACATCGAGGGACTGGAACAATTTTCCTGCAGCGGTTTTCTCGTTCGAGTATGATTGAGGTGTCTTCAAAACTAAGTGAATAGGCTCTTAATAAACTAGTGCGCCTCAATCATCAATTGCATCATTGCTTACCTGATAGTAAATGATCCCACGAAGTCAAGCAATACTTTACTACGTTTAGATAAGCTACCCATTCTTTGTCTTTCGCAAGCCCACGCGTTTACTACCAAAACAAAATTCTCAACTCTAATCCTATGTTTTTGTTTCTCTCAAATATCACAGAATCCTTCAAAAAGAAGAGATAAATAAAATACTAAGCCGATGCCTGCATAGACAATACCTGTGAGATCAAGCGGAAGCTAAAAGTCGCTGATATTCAAAGCCGGGAACTTATAGAACAAAAAGTAACTAAACCTGGACCATTTTTTTCTGCGTTGGCTGTACTTTATTCTATTGTCACCAGGCTGTGTCTAAATACTGTTTGCTAATACTTTTGGTCTCGGGAAAGTAAAGGGGTTTTATAAATCGCATCTGGATGTATTTTCAGGATTTATGATTTCAATCCTCGGTCTTTGGGTTAAATACTAGGAATAGAAGATTTTTACTTTAGAGATTATACTTACTTATTTCTAGGGTCTCCAATATATATTATTTGAGAATACCTTTCCCGATTTTGTGGAGGAAAAAATTCAAAATTTTAATGAATTTCGGAAAAATTGTCCGAAAATAATATTCGTTCAGCCATCACCTTATTTCGTCACTAAATCCGGTACGCATCTAGTTCTAGATCTAGTTGTCAACCATGTAATGAGTAAGTCAGGGAAACAAAACGTCATTGTGTGAACAAACTTAGTTATTTTTAAGTAACCATCTAATAATAGAAATAGACTAACTGGACCGTGGACCACAGAGCTTGTATCTCCAGACAATACAAGCTGCATCTATACCACAAAGCTGATCAGACAGATGAAACAGTGTACAGCCGGCAAATTGGATGGTCGATGTCAATGTCGCCTTCATTCCCATTGGTCTTAATATCGTTTGGTAGCAACCTGAAATCTGATAGGAACAGCCTTCAAGTGAATTGTTAAAACAAACAACGCTATTTTAATAACTATGAAAAGTCTTTATTTTGTCTTTGTTGTATAAATAAAACTGTCCTGTAAAAATAATAGTTTATTATAATATTATCTGCCGTTTTTAGGGTTTTGTAGCCAAAGAGTAAAATCAGGACCCTATTGCTAAGAATTCGCTGTCCATTTGTTGCCATTTTCACTCTGTATCTTATGAATCTATAATGATAGCTAGATAGTTGAAATATTCACAGAAGATATATTTCTGTTGCTGATATGACAACAAATATTAAAAATAGAAAGTGGGGCTCCTATACAACAAACGACAGGATAGTCAGCAGATTTACCTCAGAATAAAATACTTTTCTCAGGTATATAAGAACAATTTTGTAATTGTATGTATGTACCTAGTAGTATCAATTGCTTAGGACCATTTATACACAAAGCAATTACCTGAATGCCGGAGTAATGATCCGTGTAAACGAACCGTTTAGTTTAACGACAAAATCGGATTCTAGGCGAAGCTAGCCCTGAAATTTTGCTATGGCTGTAACCCTTTCTTTTTATTTCCAAAAAAGGATTAGTGTGTCTTCGGTAACACGAACAGTGGGCAGATTGTATGTTAAATATAATAATTCAGTGTTTTCATTTTACTTAGAAAAGATTTTTATTACGAACAGTTATGTTCCTAGCGAGTTTTTTTGTTGGTTTTCTCTAGTGCTCATTAGTGCACCAATTTCGTATGTACTGGGTTGATTTAACACGTTACATGTTTATTAAAGTAAGTCCTCACATCAGTGAAAGTCTGACTGTTCACAATCAACATGCGAACAAAACTGGGCGTTTGAACTGGAGGGACATTCGATAATTTTCATTATCGAATGTCCCTCCAGTTCAAAATTAAAATAAAACAATGAATGTGTTAAACTAATTTGAATGAATAAATTAATTTTACAGAGCTGTGCAATTGCTCTAAATCATAACACAATACGCAAACGCATATTTTAAATGATAATCATCAATAACAATTTAATTAGAATTACAAGCAATTTCAACTATTTCTAGAACAACAATGTTTAGTTAGAATGCTAATAACTGCAATATAATATTATTACAGCTTGCGTTTACATAGTTTGTGGTTGTATGATTGTGTGTTTAAACAGTGAACGCAGAAGCTACCATTTCTCGTAAGCACAAGTACCTTATGCAACTGAAATTGAGGCTCTCTAACGTAACCCAATGTTACAGTAATCCACTCCAGCTATTGATAACAAAAATGTATATTTACTTTAATAGGAAGAGCAGTGGCAGCCAAATAATAACGGCCCCAACTTACAAGTAATAGGTCGCGGGTTCAAACTCAGTCAAGCGCATTACTTTATGTAATTTATTTTAACACTACTGCTCTCAACACGGTGAAGGAAATCATCGTGAAGAAACCGGCATGCCCTAGAACCAAAATTTCATAGACATGTGACGTCTACCAACAAGCACTGGGCCCGCGTGGTGGATTGCGGCCCATTCTCTCTCTTAGAGAGGTCTGAGTCTCAGCAGCGGGAACATTATAAGGCTCATGCTATGCTATGCTATGCTATTTTTTACGTACAAATCTACCTTCACGCGGGTGGAGCCACAGGCAGAAGCTAGCAGTACAATAATTATAATATCAAATTATGGCAAGAAAAATGATATTCTATTAACGTCTTGTACCGTTACAAATTATATTACGTACTTGTAAGCTACTGAACGAATCCAATAAAAAGGTACCTATCATTACTTTTATGGTAGTGGAAAAGTAAATAGAAAAAGGACTAAGAGGTACATTACATCGTCTGTTAGATGGTTTTTTCACTTCGTGATTAATGGTGGCCTCATTTGTCTTTTTAAAATCCTTTAATCTCAATCATTGACCCTCGTCATTGCTCTGAGCTGTTAAGTTTAATACGCTCATTTTGACCCATCTTTTGTAAAGATTATAAACTTTTAAGTAAGCTCATATTCACAAGATTACAAGGAGTTTTTAATATTAAAGGTATGTTTTGGTAATGTGACGAAATTTGGAGGTCGGTGGAGCGACATAAGATAGGCTGAAAACGTTACAGCATAAGTTTTGTAAGAGTTTTTCCTTACCTTTATATCTTTATTATTTCTGAAGCAATAACTGTGTTTGAGATTCGCTCTGAAAGTGGTTTCCTTTAGGGAGCACCTTATGATGTTTTCATAACAATTTCGCTATTATAATAACATCAAGTATATTAGTATTACGTTCGTTTGTAAGGCACTATAGTGGAAAAGAAATTAATGTTAATGTTATGTTGTGTAATATAATTTTACTAGGAGATACATATCCAGCAAACAAGCTGCAGTAGTGGGTCCCAAATCAAGTCTCTCCGAGAGGCTTTGGTTGATCGTAGTCTTACAAGCAGTGTCTGAATGGAGCTATCAATACCATTTTGGTTAGGTTAGGTTAGGTTAGCAGTGCAATGCAGCTAAAATCTTGTGTGTCTTTATTCCACTAAAAGGAGACAATTCTACCCTGCTCTAACTTTCTGTGAGTGATCTAGACATACATCAAAGGAAAGGTTCATTCAGCTACCGAAACCTTAGGACAAAACCTGTAAACATCATCACACCTTTTTCTGGATAGTCGTATAATAAATACTTTTTCTTCCAACTATGCTTTAATATCATCACAATCGCACTAAAAACTCAGTACAAAGCGAGTCTTTATTGCTCTAGAGCAATAAAAATGTATGAAATTTCATTATTGCACAGTTTTTTTTTTTTTAAATCGCACCAAAGGCGCCAATCTCAATGGATTAGCTCTATTCAGCCAGCCGATATCAATACTTTTTTTTTACGTACGAAATATTCGTTTCTATCCTACTTGTTCCAAATTTAAAAAATGATTGCTGCTAACTCTGATTTAAAAATGAAAGAAATTTAAAAAAGTGATTTGGCGGGAACTTTGTTAATTTTGTTTTGACAATATTTTTAGAAACGATAAAGTGTGATACTATTTGATTATGAGTGCTTCGGCTTCGAATTAAAATGGAATCATCTAGCGACAAATTAACTCCGGAAAACATTCTAAATGAAGCCGACAGTGTTATAGAAACTTCTATTTCAACTGTTTGATATGAGTTTCTTTTATCTTCTATTCCTATAGGTAATAGTTGAAAGAAAAGCAGATTATGCACCACGCCTTAAGTAATTTATATTGCCCTCGTGCCTGTTAGATTAGAGCCCTCGCTGACGCTCGGGCTCTAAATTAGGCACTCGGTGCAATAATAAATTACTTTGTGCTCGATGCAATAATCTACTATATTTCCAAGTCAACACCAAAATGATTAAACGTAATGGCTGCAATATATTCTCTAGAGTGAATCACATCATTAAACAGTGTTAATAGCCTTGTGGACGTAAATTAACTTTGCTTCGTAATAAAACCACACATTATCAGGATGGAACTGGAAGTAATTAGTTTGCTCTGAATTTGTGACTATATCACCAGATTTTCGGTAAGGATTGTTCTATCTCTATGTTTGTTGTGGTGAAGTGAAGTTATACAATGACTTGTCACTGTTAAAAAGAAACACAAAAATGCTTTTTATTATATCCTGAAGAATCTATCGCTTCGACCTACATCGGGAGAAGTCATTAGATGATTTCCCACGTTAAAAAAAAGACTGTACCTACACAACTCTGAACCAAAGTTAAAGAAATCGTAGTAAGAACGTTGTATTTTTGTTTGCATCACAACACAAATATATCCCACTTCAAAAATGGGATTTTGTTTAGAATGAATATGGTAGTTTTAATGACCTTTATGATAGGTCGACACAACGAACGACAGTGACAATTTTCTAAAATGACGGTCACCAGTTGGCAGCACTGAATCTTCAGGTCCAGGCACCTGTCAAAACGCTTATGTTAATGACATTAATTTGACATCAACGTCAGAAGACCTCTCGGATAAGTGACCCCAACTGGTGATGTGAATTTTCTGAAAACCCTAATTATACAATCAAATGACCAGACCTTTTTACTTTCTGTTAACAAAAATTAAAGGATTTTAAAGGCTGTAGACACCTGTATGTATCCCTTAGCATAGTATTGATTCTAGTTCAATGAACTTTGAACATTGCGTTGTTTCAGGTGCCTTTTAGTACAAACAATAATTCAGAACGGCTTACTGTCAGAAGTTTTGCCGATACAATATATTTGTTTTGTTTGAAGTTTGTCTTACAATTCCCTATAGTACTGAAGAGATTGGAGACAGCAAAAGGGGTGCGTACGTTAGATATATCTATATAAGATTTAAGTATTTTATTGGTGGATTAATTACATTAATATTATAATATTTTTCACGTTCGAACTACTGAACAAAGGCTGAAATTTGGTACACGGATACTTGGAATAACACTTTTTATCCTAAAAGTTTCTTCTTTGAAGGTTCTAAAGAGGTTCTGATAATGGAGTATCTATAGTGCCCATAGCTCACCAAAAAAAAATAACTGATTGATGATTTCCCACTTAAAAAAAAGAATAGACCTAAGCTACGGCCTCATCATTTGGATTGATGACATTTGGTTTCAAACATGAACATGACCCACGAGTATGTACGCTATACTTTTAAATTAAACTCAGACACAACACAACACATAATTTCTCAGTGTTTACATCACAAAGCATCTCCCGAGATAATAATATAAAGTTATCCGTTCTCTTTCTATCTGAAGGCGTCTCTAGAGATGTTTGCACGAGATGTTAACATTTCAAAAGCTTTACACACAATATGCAAACAAAGATTCTAGAAAACCTTCAATCAATATCTAGGTAGTTTATATTGAGATACCTTGTAAAAGCTAGATATGGGAGAATCCGAAACACTAAGTAGCCAAGATGTTTTAGTTTAAACTGAACTGTTGAAGGCGTGGAGTTAAATAGGGAATATAGCTCCATCCCACTCTTTCACTCACACGCCACAGTCCTTGCACGATCACACGATTTGTATATGGAGATACAACGCTGGGGTAAAACTCTGCTGCTATGATTATGGCGTCAAGGCGTCCTTGCTTTGATAGCTCGCTCTCCGCACCTTTGCTACTTGCCGGACCGAGCCGAGCCGGAAAAAAAAGTCACACGTTGTAGTCCGAAAAAAAAGCCCAAAAGCCCGTGCCCAACACGTCATGGTAAGGCTCCTGGTCTCAAATGCGCCAAACATTTTTAAAACCGTTGTTTATAACTTTACGCCTCAATTTCCACTGTTCTGGGAATTCGACGAGAACTCGAGATTCAATAAAACATCGTTCAATCATCGTTTCATCATCGTCCTCACGTACGTGAGGTACGTTTGATTTAACTCTTCCACAATGGGCGCCTTTGTGCACCTGGACATGTGGAAATCCCCTCGGAATATATTTATAAGTGCTATAGAATTCCTGCTGCTTTTCTATTTCAGGAGAATACCTTTTCTGCTACTAAAATGGAAGAGAATTCGTTTATTGCGTACCCACAATAAAATATCTATGTACTAGATATTGTACTGTAGGCACAATGTATTGACGTCAGTTGACAGGATGTACCACAATGAACATCCTCGTCTGGGATTACAGCGCTGGTGTTTCTATATGGAAAACTAGGCAATGTTGTGATTAAAGCCTACTATCTATTTTTTAATTACTGGCTGGTTTCTTAAGGAAATCATTAAGGCTATGGGCCTATTTCACCACCTATGATTAAGTTTCGAGTATCTTACTTGACAGATAATTTCATACGAATTCTGTCACATTTTTGAATTTATTCAGTGAATAGTGCCTACTCGGACATTGTGAAACAGGCCCTATGAGTTGTTCATAATGCGTGATGTCTGAAAGCAAAAACCACACTCAAGATCACGTAATTTGCTTTTAAATTTTTATTGGTATATAAAATGTCTAAAAATAAAATTACTAATCGATTAGATTTCAATAGAACACCTGTTAAATTTTCAATTCGTAGGTATCTACAAGTTTTATAAATACTTTAACACTCTAAGCTTACTTAATTTTCTTTATATCCAAGTTTTTCGGCTCTACTTTGTTTTGGGTAGGTACTTGGAATTTTATTCTTTATAAATCTCGAGATGGTGAACAAATAAATGTCTGCAGAGACCGGTAATACACACATCAAAATTGTCTAGGGATCAAGCATTTTTATGCGGATTTCTTGAGATTGAGATGTGGCTTTGTAATAAATTTATGATTTTATAAATTTATATGGATCCTTTTTGGTGCATTTCATAATTTGAATCAGGAACTGTGAATCAAATTCGAGTAAAAGATGAAAATCAGCTGTCAATATTTTCCCTATAAAAACATACAACGCATTGAAGACATTATTAGTGCTACTGTTTCCCTACTACTGATTAAAACCAACGTTACTATGGAGCGGCGACGTCATTTAAGCAGGGAAGAAATGCTCAGAGCCGTGGGAATGATAGAAGCTGGTTCCCGGCAACGTACTGTGGCTTTAGCTCTGAATACAAGTCAGAGTGTTATCAGTCGACTTTGGACACGTTACCGAAGCACTGGTACCGTGGCTGAGCGCCATGGAGGACGGTATCGCTGCACCACACGGAGACAAGACCGATACATTCAAATCTTAACTCGAAAAGCTCCAACAATAACCGCCATGATGTTAGCCGTGAGGCTTCATCACTCTTCTTCTTCTGCCTGGCGTTAATCCCGGCCATTGCCAGGGTCCGCCTTCCGACTACGTATTCTCCACTTTGCCCGATCTTTAACATCCTTCTCAGTGAGGCCATTGGCTCTCATGTCGGACTTGACGACGTCCAGCCAGCGCTTGCGAGGGCGACCACGGGACCTAGCCCCAAGGACAGCCATATCCATGCATCTCCGACCAACGTACTCCCTAGGGCGGCGCATGATGTGGCCATACCATCGCAGACGACACTCTTGCAGTTTTTCCCCCACGTCACGGACACCAAGACTACCTCGGATGAATGAGTTGCGTATGCGATCGGATCGCGTTACGCCGCTCATCCACCTCAGCATCTTCATCTCCGTGACGCGAAGCTCCTGGGTGTGTCTGCTTAGTGCTGGCCAACATTCGCCACCGTACAGGAGGACAGGCCGTATGATGCATTTATATATCTGCCCTTTGAGCCTCGGAGGCATTTTACGGTCACATAAAACGCCCGTTACCTCGCGCCATTTTGCCCATGCCGCGCCTATACGTGCTTGGACATCGTCATCCACGCTGCCAGACTCGTGCAGCACGGATCCAAGGTACCGGAACTTATCAGACTTAGTGATCAAATCCGACCCTATCCGGATAGTACCTGAATCCGTGCCACCACAGGACATGTACTCAGTCTTCGCCACATTTAGTCTCAGACCGCCGTTTTCCAGCGTGTCTTTCCAAATGTTGACCCTGCGCTCAAGATGGGCTTTGTTCTGGTTAACGAGGGCGATGTCATCGGCATACATCATTAGCCATGGAGGCTGATCCTGGATGTTTGCCGTAACTACATCAAGCACAACGTTAAACAAGAACGGGCTTAGAGCCGAACCTTGGTGAACGCCAACAGATATTGGAAAGACATTGGATTCGCCAACAGCGGTCTGGACAAAGGACACGGAATCGCGGTACATATCTCTGATAATGTCAATATAGGCCTCGGGAACACCCTTGAAGCGGAGTGCCCACCAGATAGCCTGCCGAGGTATACAGTCGAAGGCCTTCTGCAGGTCTAAAAAGGCCATATGCAGAGCTCTCCTTCTCTCTCTGTAAGCCTCAGACAGAGTCCGTAAGGCGAACACTGCATCCATGGTGCTGTTACCCGCCCGGAAGCCATATTGACACTCAGAGATAGTGCACTCGCTACGAAGCCTTGTGTCAATGATGCGCTCGAAGAGCTTCATGGTGTGGCACATGATCTTGATACCGCGGTAGTTACTGCAATCCTGTACGCTACCTTTGCCTTTGTGGACCGGGATAATCAGGCTTAGTCGCCACTGGTTTGGCATTTCCTTGGTGGTCAGGATGCGGTTATAAAGATCAGTCAGAAGGTCCACACCATGTGAGCCCATCGCCTTCCACACCTCAATTGGCACATTGTCAGGCCCAATCGCTTTCCGGTTCTTCATGTGGCGAAGAGCAATGCGGGTTTCGTCGGGGGAAATAGGGGAAATAAGTCCGAGGTTAGGAGGCGGTTCGGGAGGAAGGTTGTGGGGATGCTGTTTATTAGACAGCTCCGAGAAGTATGTACACCATCTCTCCTTAACGGAAGGAGCATCATAGAGCAGCTTACCCTGGGCGTCCCTTACACAAAGACATTTGCTAATGTCCCGTGTAGCTTTTTCCCGGGCACGCGCCAGCTTAAAAATAAGCTTCTGCCCCTCCGCAGTTTCCAGCTTGTCGTACAAGGGCGACAGGCTTTTGCTGCGGGCTCTGGCTACAGCTTTTTTACAAGCGCGCTTAGCCGCTCCATATGCCTCCCTGTCTTCCGGAGAGTTGGTCCCTTGCCACTGTTTAAATAAACCCCTTTTCTTCCGAGTCGCCTCCTGAACCCCGTCATCCCACCACCACGTTTCCTTGTCTATGACGCGGCCACCACGAGAAGTGCCAAGGACGCGCTTACCCGCAGTGGTGATTGCTGAATGGATCCTACTCCAGATCTCTTGAACGGACTCATGCGGGGCACTCACCGCAAGATGCTCGACCTCCGCGATGAAGTCCGACTGTTTAGAGCCATTAAGCAACCACCACTTAGTGCGGGGTTCGCGTTTCTCAACAACTTTCTTCCTTGGCACGACCGCAAAGTCCAGGACAAGAAGGCGGTGTTGAGCCGTTAGGCTTTCGCCAGGGATGACTTTGCAGTTGGTAACCTTGCCAATGTGGCACCGTCGCACCAACAGGTAATCTATCTGGGTTGAGTAGGCACCACTACGGTACGTAATAAGATGGTGGGGCTTCTTCTGAAAGAACGTATTCGCGATGGCAAGGTCCGATACGGCGCAGGTCCTGAGTATACTGACTCCCTCTGCATTTAGTTGGCCGTATCCAAAACCACCGTGAACACGTCCGTGCTCTCCAGCAAACTGACCTACGTGACCGTTGAGGTCCCCCCCAACCAAAACATCTTCGGAATTCGGAATAGCGCGCAATACGTCCTCAAACTCATTCCAGAAGGCCTCCTTTTCAGACTCACAGCAACCAGTTTGAGGAGCGTAGGCACTGATTAGGTTCGCAACTGATCCTTCGATCAGCACCCTAACTCGCATCAACCGGTCGCTGTATCGGTCTACTTCAAGAAGGCCATCCTGAAGGTCCTTAGACAGCACTACGGCCACTCCGTTCCGTCCCGATGGTGATCCGGCGTACACTAGCCGGTACCCCTGCCCGATGTCACGGGACTTATTCCCCTTCCAGCGCGTCTCCTGAAGGAAGGCGCACTGGACCCGACGCTTCGCAAGTACGTCCGCGAGTTCCCTGCAACGTCCGGTTAGAGAGCCAATGTTCCAGGTGGCAAAGCGGAACTTCCTTTTAGGTACTAACCTCTTTAACCGTGCCCGTACTTGACACGGTAGCCCTAACCCACTTGTCACAGGTTTAGGGCGATGTGCCTGCGCGTCGTTATGCGGCGACGCCCTAGCACGAGTACCTAGATCAATCCTATTCCTATCCATAAATATTTGACTGAAGTTGGTTTTACGTGAGGCGACCAGCCGTCTGACCCCCACAACCCTACGAGAGGGAAACCAGGTTTGCCAGAGCCTTGTCCGTTGAACAGCAGGGTGCACCGCTAGCAGGTAAGGTTGGCTTGGGTCCTTCAGATGTTAATGGACCCCATACACCCCAGGCTTCATCACTCTTCAGGGAACTTAATTAGCGACCAAACAGTCAGAAACCGCTTGCATGAAGTGAACCTTCATTCCCGAAGACCGCTACGGGTACCACCTATAGCAATGCACAATCGTAGGATTCGATATCAATGGGCTCTTGAACACAGAAATTGGGCAGAAGAACAATGGCGTTTCGTGTGCTTTTCTGATGAGTCTCGTTTTGGTATGAGACCGGATACAAGACGTATACGACACTGGAGAACCCCTGGACGCCAACAGCGATTAAAATCCTGCCAGGAAGTCCATCCTTATAGGGGTGGAACCATCATGGTATGGGCGGGTATTTGGATCGGCGGAAGAACTGAGTTGATTTGGATCAGAGGCAACCTCAACGCTCAAATTTATGCTGAGACGATTGTATCAGACGTCATCGTTCCTCTACAAGTGCAAATCGGTCCCTTATTTCAGTTAATGCATGATAATGCACGACCGCACACCGCAAGAGTTGTAAGACAGACTCTCGCCGCAGCTAACACCAATGTCCTGCCCTGGCCTGCTCAGTCGCCAGACCTGAACCCGATTGAGCATGCATGGGATATGCTACAGAGAAGAGCTCTGCCGAATATGGAGGGTATCCAGTCGCAAGAAGACCTTTTTTTGTTGTTGCAACGAACATGGGCGGCCATTCCACAGCATGATTTGGATGAACTCATTTTGAGTATGCCAAACCGATGTTCTTGTGTTGTTAGTGTTCGCGGTAGAAACACGGATTATTAATTGTTTAAGTTACCCAATAAAATTTTAAAGAAAACTGTTATTTCAGTCTTTTTTTCGAACTTTAATGTTAGTGGTTCAAATGTCAAAAATCCCTTTATTAGGAAAATGGCAAATTTCTTTATTAATGCAAAGGTGACTTGGTTTATCGTTACTGTGACAAACGAAAACACTTTATTTGATGAATCCTTAAAGAAAATTTTAATTAATATCAATCAGGAGAAAAGTTATTACAAAAATATATGTTGATCCCTAGACACTTTTGATGTGTGCATATTTGTATTGCATACGTAAGTTTCTAACTACGATACTACGCTACTATGCTGAACATTGCCACATCAACCGTGGTTCCTCTGTTCTTGGGAATACTTGTGGATAACGAATGCTGCAGAATTATTAACATTGTGGTCGGAGCTACCCTCAAGTGTTCACTTGCTCTTAGTGCTATCTCGGTTATCATGAGTAACACCGAATATATTACGCAAGAGGATGCTGAGCGGTTTGGTTTAGTTATACATTGAATATATTAGTGTTCTGTCTGAGATAGTGGCGCAGGTAAGTATAGTGCCTTGAGGTAGGAATTTGTGGTGTTAGTGCCCGCTAACATCAGAGTGTGACCTCACTCATTTTATACGTAAATGGAATTGTGTAATATTTAATCAGATCTCTGGAAAATGGTTCAATATTTTACTGTACACCAATGTCAGGTGTGTGTAATAGCAGTCAAAAGCGGGCTTTAAAAATATTTAAAAAAAATCGTTGTATGATACAAATCAACACAATACAATTACAATTATATGATACAAAATTCCAGAATTAATTTTAATTTGACAGATAACTCTTTTCAAAAATCATAAATTAAATACACAATCATCCTCTCACTGTTCATTCATCATAGTTAATCAGACCATCAACAGATCAATGAAGACCTTATAGACCACAGATAGGGTTCAATCTTCAATGGAATACCTCCATAAATGATGATTCCATAAATCAAATGAAAATTAAATGTCTGGTGTGACAGATGTGTCACGCAGCCACCGTGACTCTGAAACTTAGCTAATATCAAACAAATTTATGATATTAGACGAGGTAACAGACCTCATAAAGTTTTGAGGCCCAAATATGTATAAAGTAGGTACCTACTGGCCTACATATTATTATTTCTATGTGTTCCAGGTGATTGAATGTTAAAGTATTAAAGAGAAGCTGCTGCCAGCAGCTTAGCCCACGTGATAGTAAAAAACTATACCCGGGATAAAAATGTATGTGCTATTCAAATAATAATTGCATTCCGTTGTCAGATAAATATCTTTTTTAGAAAAAGATTTCATTGAAGCGTTATTTATCGTTTAAGTATTGTACAAATATAAACAAAATATTATTTACCCAATTCAAAAAATTAAAACAGGTTTTTTTACAGTAAGCATAAATCCATAATCCGGATAAAAAATAAATAAACAATTTGTAACTTTTAAAAAAGAGGGTCGTCTCAAGTGCAATAGGGCAGGTCACCTGGTAAGTCTGAGGAATGGCCGCTTAAGCAAGGTGTTGACCAAATAGTAGTCAAAATAAAACCGGGAAGTCTGGCAAAAAGGAAAGAAGTGGATTCCAGGGTTTTATATTCCACATTATATGATGACAGATTCCACATTAATATTAAGCTGCTAAGATAGCAAGCAACATTTTCCTGAATAGATTTTGATTGATGGATTTATCGGATAGTAGCGGTTCAGTTAATTGATTCTATGACTAATTCAATGCAACAACAAGTAAAACGATCAACAATGAACCGATGATTATACAAATTAATCTGACTAAACTTCACATATTATGCAGGATGCATTAATTTCCATATGTGCTACCAGGTGGCTAGAGATTAAGATTAATCTACATAGTTATGTAGATTGACTGATAATTTCTTAATCTGGTACGTTTCATACAACCAATGACTTTGCATCCAAATAATTTCACAATAAATATTTAAGCTGTAAAATTTGTGCGTTGTTTTGATCCGCCATATATAACTCTCCATAGAAACTCAAACACAGTCACTTAAACTGAAACCAACTCTAAGTTGCAATCGCATAATTAATTCCAGAACAATCATGGCGTTAATTATTTTCAAAATAACTCACTATATTGTTAAACCTTGATTTATGAAAAAAAATTTTTTTTAAGAAAAAAAAAATAACTGACAAAAGCATAAGTACTCGATTTAATCAATATTACAAATGTGTAAATGTAAAAATTGGATAAACTTTCACTATATACGTACCTCCTGTGTTTGTGCGGTTCAGTCGAAAAATTGCGAACTATTTGAAATTTGGCTAGTTGCAGTATGGGACTTGACAGGTCGTGTGGAAAAATTGGTCAGAACGACAAATATCTTGACAAGAAGGTTGGCACAATACCTATCATAGTTAGTGTTTGGCACAGCTTAGCACGCACAATGTCACCATTTTCAGGACACAAACAACAAATTTCACTCAATTTCTGAACTTTATTTATGTATACTTTATTGTATATCAAGATTACAACTTTTATGCGGATGCGAGTCAAACAGGATCAATCAAACGACGTCATTGAAAAATTCGGGTGTTATCGAAATGTCATTCCACAAATACATGAGTGCATGCAGGCTGGATATAGCAATCGCAACGTCCAAAATTCAATCAAAAAATGAATTTATAGCGATAAAGAAAACAGCCTCATCATCATCTGGAAAGGTAATTTGCTGGCTTTGCAGATTCTTAAAAATTTACAGACCCATCAAAGGTCAGACTGAAAAAAAGTTTATACCTAGGTAAGGAGAACAATTTATAAGGTTAGAATGATAAAACGCTAGAGTCGCTAGTTTTAAAACTAGCACTTTTCGACGTAAAACTGATTGCTAATAATTATTTTTGTTCAAATAAAAATGTTATTTATCTACAAAACACATTCAGAAGTTTATTTAAAATGAATTTACATTAATAACGACTGATAAGAAGGATTAAAAATTTGTGAAATATATATTATAAATGTATAATCATTTAGAAATCAATAGGCTTTACTTTACAGCCTCATAATTTCTACATTATTTTGCCCCTTTTACTTTGTAAAGGTTATAATCAAGGTAGCTTCACTAAAAGTTTTAAAAGTCTTTATTATGATAAAAAATAAAATTCTTATTGAAGAGAGTTAGAGCTCTCCTTGCCTTCTGTTGCCGTAATCAGGGCGTGATAATGTTCTAAATTCAACATTATTTAAAAAATAGGTACTCTTTAAATTTTTATATAGCTAATAAACTGTTTTTTTTTACAAGCAATGATCCTCGATTCGATGTGATGTGTATGTAGGTCAAAAATTAAAAAAAAAATCTACACGATTTGTTTATTTCTTCTTTTATTTATGTCGACAGATTACCAGCCACGGTGTGACAGTCCGGTGATGCTGGTGGTCTACTGGTGGTAGTGGTGAGTGTTTTAAAGATTTAAAATTCTCAGTTTAAGAAATAACTAACACTAGAGCTGACTAAACAGTCAGCTCTATTGTTAGACATCATTAACCAGTTTCACGGCCGCACGCAGGGACAATCATTAACGTTAATCATCCCTTAACTTCTAAATGATCTATTAAGAAATTGTCACATTGACAGTTCTACACAGTTTTTCAGTGAAGGTTTGACAATACTTAAGTTTAATGGACATTAGAGACGCTAATGAACCATTAGCTGGACTATGCGTTCGGCCGATAATCTACATTGAAACCATTTGAATACAAGTTTGCTCACAGAACAGATGAGGACTGAGGACGAAAGGTTCTGGAGTGGCAACCACGGAACGGTTTCGCAACGTGGGAAAGCCGATGACCTAGTGAGAGTTGCGGGATTCCGATGTATGCAATACGCACAGTACCGGTCGTTGTGGCGATACTTGGAATATGCATGAGACTCACTAGTCACTGTTCACAAACAGTGGACGATTTTTGCCTGAAATGGTACTTAATGATGACGAGCATGTCAGCTGAAGTTAAGCTCTCAAGCTTAGTGTATACACTTGCCTTGTTTGCTTACCACAACAGATCTACAAGTGGGATTGTGTATATAATTGTGACGTAATGTAATCAATGCTACTCACCACAGTTTCCGCATAATTCTGTGGATTGTTTTGTAACCGAGAATAGTAAACATGATCATATAGACTTGCGTCTATTTGTTTGTAATCCAAGAATGTCTATCAACGTGAACGTAATTCACACTTAAATTAGTTTCATCATTGCAATTGGTATTTTTTCATTATTAGAAAATGAATGTGCTTGACTTTATTAGAGAGCAGTTAGAATATAAATAGGCAATAATATAGATACCTACGTTTATTTATAGGTAATCTCAAAGTTAATACCAACGTCTCAATACACGGTTAAAAGTAATATCTCGTAAATGATAGAATAATTATAATCTACGAGATATTTCGAGCGCTCTTCTCAATACTAACAAATTTTATATAATACGTACTTACACTTAAGATGTAAATCCTCAAGAAACACAAATATTACTTGTTATAATTGTTTTTAGATAATAGTTAAAAAATAAATAATCAATAATGTAGATAAATTAATTTATCGGTAATCTCAAAACTAATACCAACGTCTTCACATACTGTTAAAAGTTTTATTCAGTAATTATCGAGATAAATTGTGAGCAGTCTTTTGTTAAATTTTGGTGAACCATTCGATTAATTAGGAGCCAAGAAACTACTCGGTTTATCATAATAACAATTAAAATTCATAATGAGTTTTAAGATACTGAAGCCTTGTTAAAGTTGAAGAAAATATTTAGGTAAAATTTAAAGAGTAAAGATACTCGTAACAGGAAATTCTTACAGAGCTAATAATACTTTCTGCTTCCATAATAGCTTATAAAATGTTTTAAAACATTGTTATGGTTATTTCATATAACTTTATTAGTAGATAAAATCCTTATGTTAAAGTTGATTTTTTTAAAACAATAATGCGGAAAAGATATGCTTGGATATTAGGATGCAGGACAGCTCCAACAGTGACCTAAATTAATATGATTGGGAATCGCTGAAACTGAACATTTTGCAAAGGTTGTTGCAAAATTGGTCGATTGATATTGTGGTTGTAATATTTACTTTTACCTTTTTTTTGGTATACCTAGTGTCAGTATTTAACCTAACCTAACCAGTTTTATTTATTATTTAATCAGTTATGCTACGTCTGAATACAAATAAATGTTTGTTGTTTTTGTGTTGTGTTCATTTTTTTCTAATCACCGCGTCTGCCATACGTTTATTGCATTTTGTTATTTAGGTAACAATTTCCTGTTTAGTTAATAAGCTGAATATTTTTGTAGATCCAAATAGGGAATATAATTTTTTGTGACTCGTAAATCAACAAGGGCAAGAAACATTTTCGTTTTCTCAAATCCTGTTTAGTAATGGTGTGTATAGCACGGCACACTAAAATGAAGTCAATTAATTCATGAATCATGTTATTGTTTTACTATTGTGTCTCGTTTTGCGGGTATGTGATAGGTTAAGGACATGTCTTATGATAATGAGCATTACATCAATTGTCCTATTTTTTTTTGTATATGTTGTGTACAATAAAGAATAAGAATAAGAAAAATTAATCAACCAAAACTCACGAATTATTTGACTATAAACATCTTCCTTGCTACTCGTAAATATTACACAAAGAGATTATTTTTTATGTTGGACCTGGAAAAATAACTTCCGCTTTTCTGTGGCACCGTTTAGAGCCATTTAAGGAAAAAGCTCCTAAAAACTTCGCTTATCCTAATACAGTTTATGATACGTTGAACACCGAAAAGATACGATAACACTTATGAATTTTGTGTAATGTATCGTAAGAAACTTTTCTTTTCTAGGTGAAATGAAATTTGTTATGCTATAAACAGTAGTAATATAATACAAAATACAGACATGGATATAACGGAAACCTGTTTGAAATTCAACCCCATTTACTTTTTATTCGAGGAGTAAACCCTTGGGACTACAACCTACTTTCCGGCGGGACAAGCCACTGGCAGCAACTAGTCCATTCATAATTAAACAAATTTAATTAACAGGTATTTTTCAGTGCCCAGTCATTGGCCAATTAGTTAGTCGTTCTGTTACTGAAACGAGCTGGAACATGGTAGGTAACGGCATAAATTCCATTAAGACGAGTTTCACGAACCATTGAAAAGCGAGGGCATGCCATAACACTAAAGATTTTAAACCAGTCGAGAGTTATGGCCACACACTACCGCAAATGAGAGATTAATGCATTTTTATGACCTAAAGAATGGAATCACGTATCAGAGTTTACTATCTCAGAACATTTTGGAATAAAAAGTTAAATTTCGAATGTGTTGATGAAAGATGACTGTTTAATAAATCCTGGCTGGTAAGTTCTTGAAAACCTGATAAATTAAATTGGCGGTACTGTGTACATGCGATGATTTAATGTGGTACATTATTTCTGCCATGTCATGCATTATTGGTATAATTACTTAAAGTTGCATTATAATTTGATGACATTCTTGCTTTCTATCTGGTATTGACGGGGTAAATTTTAATAATAGTTCAAGAAAATGAAAAAAAAAAATTAAGTATTGTAATTTAAAAAATATGGTATTAGTTCGGCATCAAGGTCAAAGTAAGAACTGGCTTACAAACTGATGTGATAAATGACGATTACGCAAATTCTTTATATGCTAATGTTTTATTATCCAGTAAGTTATTCTACTTAATCTCGGTAGGTATCAAATTCTCATGTAACATTAAAATGGAAATTCTTGAATTTTATCTTAAAATTACCATTAGGCTTTCAGCCTATCTACCAGAGGAAAATAACTATTTCTAAAAGCTAAGCTAAGAATAATTACAGGCGCGATTACGTAAGCTTCACCTTCCTCAGAATATTTGAGGCTCAGTTAACATATCTGAGTAAACATTAATGAAGATTAAATCTTGCGGTTTTATTAGGGTTCCGTAGCCAAAATGGCAAAAACGGAACCCTTATAGTTTCGTCATGTCCGTCTGTCCGTCTGTCCGTCTGTCACAGCCGATTTACTCGGAAACTATAAGTACTACAGTGATGAAATTTGATGGGAATATGTGTTGTATGAACCGCTACAAAATTATGACACTAAATAGTAAAAAAAAGAATTGGGGGTGGGGCCCCCCATACATGTAACTGAGGGATGAAAATTTTTTTTTCGATGTACATACCCGTGTGGGGTATCAATGGAAAGGTCTTTTAAAATGATATAAAGTTTTCTAAAAAACATTTTTCTTAAAGTGAACGGTTTTTGAGATATCAGCTCTCAAAGTCGTAAAAAGTATGTCCCCCCCCCTCTATTTTTATAACTACGGGGATTAAAATTCTAAAAAAAATAGAGGTGATGCATGCTAATTAACTCTTTCAACGATTTTTGGTTTGATCAAAGTATCTCTTATAGTTTTTGAGATAGGTTGATTTAACTGTATTATATTTGCTGCTACGGAACCCTTTGTGCGCGAGCCCGACTCGCACTTGGCCGGTTTTTTATCAGAAACTGTTACTTCTATTCTACTTAATGTTAGTGGAGCTGCTGTGGAACAAGCTCTCACTAGTTTAATAAAATAAAAAAATAAATAAAATAAAAAATGTTTTTATTTTACATAGGCCTACATGGGCACTTATAAAAAGTCGAAGCTAGTGCAGTGTAATTCTTAATGTACTGAGTTAAAATAATATATTTAAGTTAGATATTGTTATCTTTAATAACTTCAAGGGTATCATTATTAGAGAGACACAATATAATGATTTAGTAGTAGGTCATTCATGTAGTCATCTACTGACTACATGTATAAAACACAGAATGTGTACGTACCTAATATATAAATAGCATTACAATCACAAGCGAAATAAACGTGAGAATAATTTTGAAGTGACTTTGATTTCAGAACTTGGTGCCGTGTTTCTTTTGTTCAGCTCAAAAAAGCCTATTCAATGATGTAACGCACATAGCTATCAGAAGGTGGGCCTAGTATTTGCATCCTCCTTTGTGACTGTAAAGAAATAAGAAAAGGGTTTCTAGATAGAATTTTCCACAAAAACTGTTACCATTGTTAGGTACATTTAAATAGCCCTACGCACGCTCGGCGTTCTCTTTGACAACCTACTTTATAGTCAAGACTGGGCTCATATTTATAGCCAGTCACACATTTATTGCTCATTGCGATTGCTCCATTAGACCTATTGTAACTTCGCTAACGATCTAGAATGATGGCAGTTTCTTGATAAATAATTAAGTTTAATTGTTTCTGGCCTTAAGTGCTTCTTCTCTGGCATAATTACTTGTTCTGCCAGCAGTTTTACCTGTTTTATAATAGGTTTCTCCATACAAATTTTGGACCATTAATGCTCCCCTACATTGTAAAAGGAAACCTTGTGCAAAATATCACGCTCCTAGACCCTGTAGTTTCAGTTGTGTCAGTCAGTTTGTTCTTTTGTATAAATAAATACTGAAGTAGTCACTGTCGTCTGTCCTGCAGACGAGTCTGTCTCTTATCTCGTTATTAATGGAACAGAGACGTCGTGAACCGTTATTAGATAATAAAAATATTATTGCACACAACATTAACATTTAACATTTTTTATGAATGCCTTGTTACAAAGGAATGAACGATTTGTAGCTGTCATCGTTAACAGGAGTCTCCTGTTTACCCGTTTCAGGTCTCACTGTCACCCCAAAAAAGGACGTCTCTTTTCGCAATTTGGCGATGTTAAC
Organism: Mythimna separata; assembly: GCA_030763345.1. NCBI lineage: Eukaryota > Metazoa > Arthropoda > Insecta > Lepidoptera > Noctuidae > Mythimna > Mythimna separata. Next base: position 1,089,999 of record JAKKIA010000036.1, on the reverse strand, counting down.
TTCGCCTAAGTTATTATTACAGTTATTAAATACTAGTCTGCTATTGTTGGACATGGTGACCATGGTTTACCGTTCTTCTCCATAATTATACCACTTAAGTCTTAAGACGAATAGACAACACGTGCTCATTTGTGTACCTGTGTACCTACTTAATATTTTTGATGGTACGGTTGGCCCAGGAGCTGGTGTTCTGCTTGTCTTGAGTTCGATTCCCTGACGGAACAAAGATCTTTTGAAAAGTAACTAAGGCAAATCTTTGATCAACATTGAATGCAATGGACCTCGACTGCATAAAACTCATTGATTTTTCTGTCATACTGCATTCAAGTTAGAAACTGTTCCAAATGGCTTTGTAAGTCTTTGAGAAATGTTCACTTTAGATTCTACTACGTGCATGCTTTTGGTAGCTTTAAAAACTTTACAAAGCCTTTGAAACTAATTGGTAATACTCGTATCCTGGGGAAACAAGAGATGATTACTTTGTTTTGAGATTACTTTTAAAAGAAAAATACGTAACAAATATTGTTCATATCAAAGAACAATTTTCACAAAGTAGAAAAATTCATTTAGAGGTAGTAAAGCTCTTGCTGTGATTTCTTACAAGAAAAGTTGAAGAAAGCCAGATATAAAGTGTTCTATGTCGTGTCTTGGGATTAAAGCTTACTCCTTACCAAATTTCATACCATTGGTTCAGTAATTTTCTTTAGTTAAAGAAGTCCTTCTTTCTTTAATTTTTAAAGATTCAGTGATCGATAAATAAAAAAATTTCCTGGTGCTAAAAACAGAAAGATAAATAAGAAAAAAATTTGGAGGATTCTGTGTTTCGTATTTTTCGACGCAATAAAGAAAAAATAAAGAAAACAGAATGGCTGAGTGAGTTCACCATTGTAATACGGTAAACACTGCGATTTCACCCGACCTCGCTCGCCTTGCTCCACATTCTTACCGCCAGTATTTTAATTAGTGAAGCGTTTCTTCAGTGCAGCCTCTACCGTGGTTCCGCATAATTTGTGAATATCATGAGAGATGCGCTGAATGAGACGAGGGAGCAAAATGGTATAAAAGATTGTGTACAATTGTGTATTCTTAGGTACATTAATTAAAGCTGCGGGATTCTTTTCAAAAGTAACTGCAGCCCTGAAATGCAATGGGCAAAGGCTACATTATGACTTAAAACAATTCTCTAACTTCTTCGCAGAAGGAGGCGACCGCCTGCCACTTCTCCTCTCTCCGGACCATGGATCGCCCTAACGAGAACACGGGTGGTGCTCCACCCAAGCGTAGCATACCTCCACTATGTCCTCCGGGCGATCCACGCAATGTTGATAGCCGGGCGTTTCTTCCGCACGAATCCGGTGCAGGAACCTCCCGCATATACCATGACCGATATGGACCCCGTGACATCTTTCCAGCCACTCCTCAAAGAGGGAACTTACGTCATAACTATGGTGTGCCCAAGCACTTGGTGACTGGTGTCAAAATCGAGTAAATTTGCATTAGTAGACAATTAGCATATTGTTACAAAACCAAATTCTAAATCATCTAATAACACCGTCTGTCATTTGTCAACGTAAGTATCCTTAAAGAAGAACAAGCTGTATTCATCATCATTAGCATTTTAGCAAACGGACGTCCACTGTTGAAATAATCGCAATTGCTCTAGAAAGCATAAATTATTTAATGTCCCATTTCGTCGCACTGTAGCTCGATCCAACTCCTCTATACCGCATATGCTAACGATGCTCAACGTGCTCGAGGACGCCAACACTAGGTTGGATTTGTGTTCTAATGAATGGAGTATTTTTGCGGTTCTTTGAGCAGACTGAGTAAAAAGATGAACGTACTTTAGTGGTAATATCTATTTTTCTACTACTAAAATAAATAAAAAGTCCCCTAAGTGTTACCACAATATGTCCTAATCGTCTCGCCATCTATCAGATTCCCACATCCCTCACCAGTTGCTATATTGATACTGATGCTAAATGTAACAAGCATGATTTAATTAACACTATTAAATGCAATATAAACCACGTGTACTCGAATACTGTCGCTATAAATATTATGTACTTGGCATCAGTCCAATCTGCAATGTGACGTCACCTTGAATGAGAACCTCGATGAGATACCCGTACTGCGCTGTACTCATGTAAGGCGGGGCAAGACTTCGTGACGACTTCGATGAGAATATAAAAAGAGTATTGACATACTTTCTCGTTAATGTGAATTGGCAATAAATAAAAAAAAAAACTTTTAGACTAAAAAGTCGGAATGAACGCATCCCTACTTGCGTTGCGGGGAAGCCTGATGTTTAGCGAGCGTGGGAGCACTGACCCCGCACTTTCTTACCATAAGGTGAGATACTGGTCAAACGCGAGCTCTTTTCACGGAGTTAAATATTGTATGTGTTAAAACAGGGTTTATTTTTACTAATACCTAGTAAGGAAGTTTACAATACGGTAAGTTGAAAAATAAAACAACATTGGCTCTATATCAAGCTGCTACAGACTGAAGTTTGTTTTTAAAATACCCCACTCTAGCTAAAACAATCTCACTATTTAACTTTGTATTAAAGCCCAGTGTTGAAACTAGCACAATACTTTTTCGAAATCAATAATTATAAGTTTTGCCATTCAAAAACTTCTTCACACCAACTTTGTTGTGCATTTCGCTACAGCCGTCATTTTGCAGGAGATTTGCATAAAGTTCTCAAGTAAAAGGAAAAACTATAAAATCGTTGTAAATAACTATTTCTTGTAGTATTGTTTCCACGCTGCTTTACAGATTAAGTTTACAAACAGGCTCTAGTAACAACGTATACCCGAGTTGTTTTCACGGAGCATCGTAGACAGCAAGTATTTTATAAGAATTTTTATTGCAAGAAAGCACTTGTTCACTTGCGTGAACTAGCACAATTTAGACGTAGTTAATGTTTCTCGTTCCTTTGACAGTGGCTAATTTTAATTATACTTGGTGTACAATTAAGTATATAATATCAATCAATCATTTTTAGGGTTCCGTAGCCAATTGGCAAAAACGGAACCCTTATAGTTTCGCCATGTCTGTTCGTCCGTCCTCGCTTAATCTCTGTGACCATTAGCACTAGAAAGCTAAAATTTGGTACCAATATGTACGTCAATCACGTCGACAAAGTGCAAAAATAAAAATTGGAAAAAATTGTTTTATTAGAGTAGCCCCTACATGTAAAGTAAAAAGCGATTTTTTTTTAATTTCAATCCTAACGTGTGATATATTTTTGGATAGGTATTCAAAAATGAATAGGGGTTTACTCCAATATGTTTTTTGATAATATCAATATTTTCGGAAATAATCGCTCCAAAAGTAAAAAACAATGTGTGTGTCCCCTCTAACTTTTGAACCATAAGTTTAGAAAATGTGAAAAAAATCTGGAAAGTAGAGCTTTATAAAGACTTTCTAGGAAAATTATTTTGAACTTGATGGGACAAACAGTTTTTGAAAAGTTTGGGACACTTATTGTGACGGACGGGAAACTACGGAATCCTACACTGAGCGTGGCCCGACACGCTCTTGGCCGGTTTTTATTATTTCCATTCCTCAGGTTTTCAAACAAGGTCTTAAACACCACGTGTGTTACCGTCATTATGATTCTATTAAGAAACTACAAGTTTTTTTGCTAATTGCAGGACGAGGTTGAAGTGACCCCATATTTAAGTAGAAATACCACTGCATACTGTTTTGGTATGGCATCTTTAGTATATATTCATGTCTTTTCTTAACTAAACCAAATTGAAATTATGCCCTCCGCACTGTAGACAAGACTAGCGTTTACTTAGTCGCAACACAAGGAAGATAAGTACGAAGCGTATATTATTAGACCTCGTTCCGCATTAAATGTATTAACAAACAACTGAGGGGACATCAGGATCACATCAAGGAGTATCATTAAACAAAAGCGTTTTAACTGTTTGCTGACACTATTACAACTAACTATCTTAAGTGAAATTGTCGACACTTCATTCTGTGAAAGATAATGCGTATAAATTAAATGTGCTCTCTATTTATGGCTGGAAAATGGAAAAAGTGGTGTAAAAAATTAGTGACGCGAATATATCTATCGTATGCATAAAACCCACTGGTGTGTTTTACCCAGCAAGGTTTTATGCACACAGGGGTTTGACGCTTCACAAATGTAATCAGCGCACCGTATTTAATTTAAAGCCGGTAAATTCATCGTACCTTAATTACGATTTTGAAGGAATATATTAAGTTAATCTTTTCAGGTTAACGTGTATACATGAAGCATTATCAATGAGAGAGGACAGGATTGAGCAATCTGTCACCGAACGTCAGGTTAAGTACGAGGAAATATTAAGAGGGCCTTCTTAACCCTGAGTATGTTTTAAAAGTTTATTGGTTCATTCAACTGTCCAACGCAATGTTTGTTAAAGAGGCAACGTGAAAAACATTACACTACACCTGAACACTCTGTTGGCATTCAGTAATTCCGTCAATCGCTCGAATATTTCACAATTTTGTTTTAGTTTCTTCTTCATTTCTCGAATTACTTCGATCGATTTACTTGTACTATATTACTTACTTGTTAGGTACTTGGTAATCCTTTATCCTTTACAAAACATAAAACAAAGTCCCCCCACCCCTATTGCATCTGTCAGTATATTCGTGATAAACTCAAAAACTACTGAGCAGATGCAGTACGTAAATAGACAGACTGATTCAGGAGGAAGGTTTAAAAGTACAAAACATGCATATTGTAGCAGAGCAAAGCGGAGAATTTATAGAGTGAGTAGGCTCTTATAAATAAACTAGTTCGCCTCACCATCAATGATTGTATCACTGCTTCTCATCAGATGGGATCGCAGTCGAACAGTAGTTTATGTAACATTAAAAAAGTCTTCTACTATTAGAATACAGGACAAGCGTTGCGGCAAAGAGTACCGGACTGAAAACAACAATGATCATTTCAAGTGTCAGTGCTTAAAGTTGCGAGCGTTTTGTGTTTGCGTACTGATGCATGTTGGAGGGAAAACTCTTTGATTTACACTTTACAGCATCAAAGCTTCAGTACCCCGGCATCTGCCGTAGTGAGCGGACGTGACCCCCTTGTCGGATGTTCTCGTGATCTCAAGTGCGAATGCGATGTCGAGTGTGACAGTATGCGTGGAAATGAAGTGTGAGTGAGTGTGACCACGCAATTGACAAAATTGAATTAAATATAGATAAATATTAAGTGCTTAGTTATGACATTTGGTCTTTTCGAGGTTTCGAGAGCACAATACTGTGTAACTAAAATCACAATAATTGTGGTGTGGCATTCAAACAGGCGCAAATTATGCAGGTATTCATACAGTACGTACATGTCTACTAATGGGTACGCAGGTTTAATTTTATTACACAAATATGTCAGTAAGTAAGTTAAGGCCGTTTTAAGATTTAAAATAATAACTGTTTACTATGTTTTTCATTACACACTGGAAGTATTTCACTGATACTTTTTGAGACGTAATAAGAGCAGTCATTACTGCTGGGCAACTGCTCAGGGGTATATGGACAATGGTAAGCTTTGGTTGTGAGAGGTCCATTGCGTAAGTTCTAACTCAGGCAGGCGTTTTTCTTTTTATAATGTACTAGCTTTTGCCCGCGGCTTCGCTCCCGTCAAAGGACTACCCTACCTAGGATAGGTAGGGTAGTCCCTACCTTCCCCAAACTACCCTACACTACCCTACACTACCCTACACTACCCTACACTACCCTACACTACCCTACACTACCCTACACTACCCTACACTACCCTACACTACCCTACACTACCCTACACTACCCTACACTACACTACCTTACACTACCTTACACTACACTACACTAGTGTAGAGTAGTGTAAGGTGTGTGGGTAGTGTGTGGACTTATTAAGGCGGGCACGACCTTAGAATTATCCATACAAACGTAATACCAAAATCATTTGCAATTTACACCATAATATGATGTTATTCGGATTCAGACAATAATTATCTAGGTTCCTACATCGTCTTTTTGTTGAAAAACTTACCCCAAACGAAATTTAAGCGAATTTAAATTTGCACATTTTCACAGCGAAAATGTCATGTTTTTATTTTGTTTTTTCTATATTATAAACAACAATATTTCAAAATATCTTTTCGTAGGAACACAGATATTATTATCAAGTTCTAAATACTCGAAACAATAATGGAAATACATTAATTTTTCATTCACCATTTTTAGTATTACGGAACCTCTCCCAAATTTCCAATAGTTTGTATTGCTATCACAGCAAGCAACTGTAGGTGTGCGGATGATGACTTTACTCCAGTCGGTGTGTCCAAGAATTGTTTAAACTATCTGGATTGCTTCCATCAACCTCAAAAACGTGTTTTATTTCGTCTCAACTCGAGATAGCGCGCGGTCTCCACAGGCCTCTTAAGCTGTCACACGATGATAATTGGATTTGAGAATATCTTCTTGTAAACATGTGGGCGCGCCACAGAGGAATAAACAAATGAAGTGGGTCTGAACTATGTAGAAGCAATAAGCGTCATCTGCGGAGGTGGGCGGACTGGAGAGAAGTAGACTACAAATCACATCAAAATGTTCAAATCACGTCAAAATGTTCGAAATCTCTACTGTGTACCAGTGGAAATAGTGTATGTGAAGCAGAGTGTAGCTGAGCGGATTTTTATATAAAACAAACGAACACGCGGTCTCAGCTGGATACAACGGTCAACGGTTGTCCTCAGGTGCCAAGCTGAGAATACGGAGCGGAGGATAGCTCAAATAAACTCCATCCCGCTCCACTTCAATGGAAACACTTACTAGTATTCTCCGCACTACTCCAGCCAGTTCAAACGCCCCTTAGACTTGTTAGCAATATCCTCCAGAGACAGTTCGCCTAATTTATAGAATCATTTAGTGGTCGCACTCCATTTTTAATAGCTCCGTGTTCCACAGACACAATCTAACGCTGTTTTATTCAGCTGTGATTCGTTCGCAGGATTTAGGATTGCATTAATAATAGATAGCTAAGCCGTTCTTGCTGAGGTTTGGGTTTACGTACATAAAAACCCTTTGTCAAAAATTCATAAAGCACAGAATTGCAAATAATGTTTACTTAAGTACTCCAAACAGAATAATATAACCCGTAAAATTGTACAATGAATAAAATTACTGTCGACTTGTGTTTGCAATATTCAGCAAATGTAAAAAAAAAATATAACTTTTTTGTGAGCCTATTGTGTCTTACTACTTTGTGTCACATTATTTTTGTTACAGCAGGGCAAAGGTCTTCCTCCTATGCTTCCACTCTTCTCTATCCTTAGCTACTTCTGGCCAATCCTTTAGGTGGGAGTCCAATTCGTCACGCCAACGCCTAATGTCTCTATGACAAATTAACCAAATAGATACAGTTGAAATATGGTTATATGATCTTTATGTTGATTGATTGATGTGCTTGAACTCTTTATTGCACACTATAAATAATATTGCAGAAAGAACTTTAAACTAATAGAATATCACAATGGGCGGTCTATAACTACTCGTATAACAACGTAACGTTATGTTTATTTATTTTTGTTTAGAGTTTCTTCGAGTAAGCGTATGCGGCTAATATTTTTACTTTTATAATTCCTCATATTAGGAGAAAATGACTGCACTTACAGCGACTACCTTACTCTAGGAGGGCCACAGTCAGTTCCACAGTCAGTGCCAGACATTATGGGTCAGATATAGATCAGGTTACAATAGATGACCGCTTTATGTCCGGTCAACCGCGCGAAGAGAGTAAGCGTCCAAGGCACGAACCATGCAACTACGCCTTGGAATAAAACACAGAATTATTAGCCACCTTTGTGTTTTCTAAACTTGATGCGGATTGTAGAAATAAGTACATTTCTTCATATTTATTTCTTCATTGTGTGTAGAAAACCCATTTATTTACTTCGCAGACGCTAAACAAACGTGTTTTCTTTCTATCAATGAGAAACTTAGTTGCAGCCGCTAATTGCAACTGCACTGGCAGGTGTAATTAGTTCGCGAAACATTAATACACTGCGTTTTAGATGTCAACACAATGCATTTAGAAACACGAACTGTTGCCAAGTTCAACGACTCCTCCATTTAGCTACGAGTCCCGAGATCGCGATCTACTTCATTTGCAACCATATTATCAAGACCTTTTTAATTAACCCAGAGATTGTATGTGGCACAATTTCTATACAATCTTCTATATCATCGGTCCCTCGTCTCATTCAGCGCGTCTCTCACGATATTCATAAAATATGCGGAACCACGGGAGAGGCCGCATTGAAGAAATGCTTCACTAATTAAAATACTAGCGGTATGAATGTGCAGTGAGACACGTGAGGTCGAGTGAAAGGGATGTGGAGCGAGTGCTACGTCTAATGTTCTTATTCTATTTTTGAAAATTGTTTTTAGTTTTAAATTAGGTATATAAAAAAGCTGCCAACCACATTGCCGGATCCGCGGGATCGTGGGATTCGAACGATCCCACTTATTAGTGGGCTATAGGATTGTTCGAAAGAGTTACCGTGACTCTGAAACGTAAAAGGTTAGTGAAGGAACACAGGTGGTTTTTAGTTTAAGGAGTGGTTGGACGCACGTCTTCGGCGTCCTCCTTCCGCCTGACGCAGGTTCTCACCGGACATGGTAAGTTCGGGAGGTTCCTGCACATGTTATTTCATAAGAACTATTTCCTTGCGTATTTTTGCTTTGAAGTGATCTCAAAAAACTACTACTCCTTTGCCCACATTTCCCCAGGGCACGAGCCAACTAGTTTCAAAGTCTTTGTAAAGTTTTTAAAGCCACCAAAAGTATGAACGCAGTAGAAACTAGACTTGTGAAGATTTCTCAAAGACTCGCGAAGCCGCTTAGAACAGCTTCTAACTAGCTCAAGTGCAGCTCTGACAGAACAATCACGGAGTTTATGAAAACATTGCATTCGATGTTGATCAAAGAATTATGAACGAAAATAACTTGATTATAGTGGTTTTGTTATGCCGACGCTTAGGGGAGGCCTATGTCCAACAATGGACGTCTTACGGCTGAAATAATGATGATGATGTTAATACAGTTTAAAAAATTGCATAAGTATACATACTTAACTATCGCTGAGTAATTTCTACCTTACATGTTGTTTTCACCGGTGCTCAGAGCTGCCATACGATGAATCTTTAAATATTCACACATAATTTCTCTTTATTTTTTCGTAATCTTAACACTTGTCAGTTTAACAAGCCAATGGAAACTGGTGCCATGATTTACCTTTTTGTTTTCAACAGAAATGAAACTTACTTATATGCTAGACTTAGAGGACAATACGAGGAATCAAAAGCGAAAAAAATCATGTCTACTAACTGTCCAACCTTAATAGCACGAAGTTAGAGACTATTTAGTAGATTGCTATTGTTTTTTTTTTTTATCAGGTGTTATTTTTCTTAAATATAAATACTCCTTAACCTATCACATACCCGGAAAACGAGACACAATAGTAAAACAATAACAGCGCGGTCTCATAGGACCGGTCGGGGATTCATGAATTAAATAACAATACGTTTGACATTTAAGGTACGTCTGAGGAACTTCTTGACAAGCTGGAGCGTCTGCAGAATTTGTGTATCCGCTTCGTTTTTGGCCTTCGAAAGTACGACCATGTGTCGGAATTTCGACGACAACTGAAGTGGCTACCTATTCGGCAACGTCGGGATTGTCACACTCTTTCTTTTCTCTTCTCTGTTCTTCATAATCCCAACTTCCCCTTGTATCTTAAGGAACGCTTTGAGTATCTTGTTCCGAGAGGAAAACCTTGTCGCTCATCATCCTCCCTTCTCCTTCGTTTTCCTTCCCACTCCTCCAGTCGTTACACTGGATCTTTCACTGTCCGAGCTGTGCGCCTATGGAATTCTCTTCCACACACTATACGGGCTAGCCCCTCGTTGGATGTCTTCAAAGGGAGAATTAAGGAACATTTCCTGTCAACATGACCCATGTATATATGTATGTATATGTTTTGTATATTGTTTATAGTATTATTATGCATTTTGTGTAGTTTATTTTTAGTTTTAAGCATAATAATGGCTGCTTAAGTTTGTTGTGCACTATTGTGTTATCCTCATCAACAAAATTTTCTTTTAACGTATTTTAATAAGGTTTGCTGTAAGAAAACCCAATTGTGGGTTAAGCTCGCCTATGTACATCGCCTGTCCTACTTTTAATGTATGTAAATTATCTGTGTACAATAAAGAATAAAGAATAAGGTTTTCCATTGTTATATATTAGTACACAACACAACAACAATACTACTACAATACACAACACAATACTACGGCAACTCTAACGAGTTATTCAGCGTCCCACGTTGCCACATATTTCTACGGGTGGCTTTTTTATTATTTTTATGACGCGGACAAAATTTCGGGTAACGACTAGTGTGAAAATAGAATACATGAATTAGATTCTATCAGCTTGAATCGCAAGCATATAATTATTAGTTACGTCTGTCAGTATTACGAAGATATCATCACTATCTCCCTAGCCTTTTTCCCAACTAGCTTTTTTCGGGTCTTGGTCTTAGGGTCGGCTTCCAGTCTAAATAAACGTAGCTAAGAATATCTGTGTTTTACATGGAAGACTCCATCAGACCGTCATCACCTAGTTACTGGGCAGCACGGTTCAACCTGTACATACTGATGGTCCATCTCTGGCGTGTGGCTATAACGACTGTCAAAGATCTATGAATGACAACCGAGACCAACCAGTTTAACGTGCTTTCTGAGGCACAGTAATGTCCTAGATAAACTTAGAAAAATGCCTATAATTAGGAAAACCCACATTGGTACTTGCCCGGTTTCAAACCCAAAACTTTAACGGGCAATAGATAACAAGTTTTTCTAAATGGCTACAAAGTTACAACTATATACGAAACCACTCAAATAAGTTACTGGTTACAGTTATCTATAACTATATCTATCAGTTTCTAGATACTAGTTAACCTACGTTCGCCTATATAGCCTCGTCTTAAACGAGGTCACAGAAGTTAGAAGCTGATAAACTAGGGAACACACAGCAGGTAATGAAAAGCGAGGGTTTTCACGTCAACGACCACGAAGCATATTATATACTAAGTGGGTGATGCACTGCTTGGCTTACTGAATGAAAATGTATGCGTGTCACCTGTTCGGTGTAGTATTACGGCTCATCAAAAATAATGGGACTTTCGGTTTTTCGTTCTTGTTACCTCTACATTTTTCTAAAACTTTATCCAACTCTTAAAATTTCTCCTGTATTGTGGCTGCGTTCACATACTTAACCAGCAACAACTAACCACAAATCTTTTTTAACCGTACAAATATTTGTTCACTTTGGGAATCGGACTCGTAACACACGACGCAGCAACCAATCGCTCATCCATTGCACTAATGGAGTCGGACAAACAAAGCAAACAAATGAAACAGTTATCTTATCACCTGGGTTGTGTACCTGGTGATGCAACTAAGCTCTCGTTGTGGATAATATCGGAAATGTATAGGTATTCACTCACTAGCTTTACAAGCCCGCAGCTTCGCCCGCGTACATAAAATATAGCCTATGGAATAATCTCACTCAGGAATAGAGCAGCTTTCTATTGATGTAAAAATTTTAGCAATCGGACCAGTACTTCCACAGATTACCTCATACAAACGAAAAAACAAACTTTACCTCTTTATTATAATTAGTATAGATAACTATATTTGATTCTACATTCTTAATCTAGAAATAATTAGAAGGCTTAACTAATTAATTATTTATTAATATAATTAATTGGGGTCTTTGATACATAGTGACGATGGACGCAGCGTTGGAAGACCGCCTACAAGGTGGACCGATGACCTGGTAAGGGTTGCAGGAATCCGATGGATGCGAGACCCGCAGAATCGTTTATTGTGGCGACACTTGGGGAATTGCCTATGTCCAACGCTTTTATGGCATTCTGTAATAACGTTATTTCAAGAATAATTAAGGAATTATTATTTTAATTTTTTTACTTGAATATTTCACAAAACTCGTTTCTGGAAATACCTTAGACGGGTTTTAGATAACTTTTGTAATTTAGAATTCCGGTTAAATGTGCAAGGTTAACTCCTTCAAACGTTCCTGCCATACTTACGTGCTTACGTTATAGTACAGTTTCAATTTAAGCACAAATAAAATGCGCAAATTTTTTGTATCGCGCAAAACTCTAACAGGCAAAAAGTCAATGCCGACACCGACGACGGGTACAAACCGTTATTCATTTGTAGCTAGGCAATCCTAAATGAACGCTTTTACAATATTCTTTTTTATCCGATTCAAAATATCTCTGCTGACTGCTCCATTAATATCTGACAAGAGACAGACTCGACTGCGCGACGCTTGAGACCGTTTTCACATTATCCGATCCGATATCGGTATCGGACGCCGATACGATATCGGGGTAAGTAAAATGTATGAAATATGTACCTGTCTTTCATATTGTCCGGCCCGATATCGGATATCGGAGCACGGCATTTCATACATTTTACTTACTCCGATATCGTATCGGCGTCCGACACCGATATCGGTTCGGATAATGTGGAAACGGTCTGACACTGAACACTTCATTATATTCAATGAAGACGCGAATTTCGAATTTCATCTTTACAAATGGTAAATGATATTTATTTTGCAAATAGGTTTAAAATAAAATATTTTTATACGTTAATTATTTCATCAGTTAAAAATAGATTAGGCCAGTTTTTCTTAGCTGTCCACGATGACAAGAAACACCGAAACCAACTCAGGTGTCAAAGTCCATAAAGAAAAAATATAATGTGCAAATCACACGAGAACCATGCAGATTATTGTCTAAGTGTTTTGAAGAAAGAACCATAGGGATTGATAGAGTAGACTTGTTGTAGCCAGTGCAAGCATTTGTCAGTACTCGTAAAGATCAATCTAGAATTACTAAAGAGCTCAATTTTTTTTTGTTTTCTTAACGAATTGTAGACGTGGAATCTTTCGTATAAATACTAGATGACTAGTTAAATCTGGTAGTCATGACTTTTAAATTATCTTATACTCTAGATCTTTATGAGGCCATATTTTTTATAGCATCGTCAAATAAGCTTTTTATTAATACTAGAAAAGTTTGATCATTAATACTTTTATGAACCTATTGAATATGAAATGATTTGTAGATTTGATTTCATAATAAGTTTAGTGGATTGTGTCAGTTTTGGGCATTGAGCTATTTCAGTTGATTTTGAGTGAAAGGCCACACCGCCAGCTGGCAACGAGCTGTCAACTTCTGGCATGGTCCTCATACGGCGTCGCTCCGCCCAAGCGAAGTATACTTCCGCCGTATGCTCTACCGCATTTCCCGTTCGACTTACATAATGGTGACACAAAGGGTTTTTCCCATCAAATTCGAGACTGGGTACTTCCCGATTTTCGGAAATACCATGTTCGGTAAGGAACTGCGTCGGGTGGAAAGTGCGACAGTTATTTACCATATTATGTAAGTATCTATATCCAAAGTAAACTGGGATATTTTGCACAAGTTCAAGCATTTTCATAATATAATTTGTCTTTTTCAAGCTCGAGGGGAATTTAATTTGATGTCATTTATCAAAGCGGCTTATAGGTTACGAGAAAATGGCAAATTATGTTATGAGGAATAATTTATAACATGTTATAGGGTCATTGTAAGTAGTTCATTCGATATCGGTGTTAGATATATTTCAACACTATCGTAATATTTAACGTGCTTTTTTTAAAAACACTTTCATAAAATAAGCTTAAAACTACCGCAGCATGTAAAAGTGTAAACAAAACAAGAACTCAACACAGTTTTATTTTTATTTCGTGCAGGTTTCCGCAACTCCATGACTAAAGTGCGTACTTTGCGTATCCAAAACAGTATTAAAATAAGAACTCAAAATAGTTTCAATACAAAAACTCAAAACAGTATTAGAACCAGAACTAAAACGAATTCAATAAAAGAGTTGCTGTTCAAACTGCGAGTATCATATTATATCCTCGCAGTATGTATTTCCGGAAATCTAATAGTTTTTTTAAATACCTACTATAAATTGATTCCATTTCGTGATAACCCAAAACTTAGTAGGAAAGTTGTCCCCTCTCGATATATATACTCTAAATGACCCTCGTTATTTAATTTATACCAGTAAGTATGTAGGTAGATACCGTAGTACATGTAAATTGCAATACCAAAAATATTGCAACAGTGCACAGCACATAGTCCAGTCAAAATAGACTAAATTATTATTCAAGTTTGCATTAATTCCCAACAAGCTGGATTTTTGTGCAGGCCTTGAATACGTCATTACGAATGATATGTCAAAAGTCCCCATCGATCCCGCTTGTGCGTTGTTTTTTATTCGAGGTCAAGGTCACAAATTAGCGTTTTTTGCGTATATCTCTGAAACAACAAGAGCTATCGAAAAATGGTTCAGGCAAAGTTTGTAGATCGTAAAATTGTCTTCCAAAAAGATCTCGACACTTTTCTTCTATAAAGCATCGCTTTCGAGATATCGTGACTTTAGACCGCAGGAAAGTCGTATTTTAAATGTAACAATCACTGTAGTACCACAGATTACTAAATAGTTACTACGTAACAGATACTTCACTCAGTAGAAAAATTACAATACCTACTACTATAATAGCCTACTCTATCGCGTCGGCAACCACTGCATGCTAAAATGTGCCTTAATGCTCAAGCGTACAGTTGTGATTGCTTCGCACCGCGCGATCCCGCAGCAATCGCAGGGTTGCCTCTTCGATAAAATTAAATTAACATGACTTTTTGGGTTTATGTTATTGAGAACTGTGAATGCTCTGACTTGTAGTTACAATTTAGTTATAATTAAATACAGTTTAAAATTGTATCGTTTATAAAATATTTCTTTTATAAATTTCGTCGTACTTTCGTCATTGTCAGGTAAATGGAAAAATGTTAGGTGTTTATCCCTTCTTTTACTTGATTTGCACCCATCTAAAGTAAGCAAGGCATCATAGGTACGCGTACGAACGAACAGCTCTATTAAAATTGAACGGCGTGCGCGCGCTTCGCTTGCGAAATCCGCACTGAATTTGATCCGCAAGCGGACCGAGACCGCTCGGCTGGGCGGTAGGCACTTATAGCGCGCAAGTACATGGAGTGACGGAGGCCTGGTAGTACTTAGCCTCAGCAGCAACTAAGTCATATTCATACTGAATGCGGGCAATGACAATACTTGCTAGCTCAAGAGAACGAGTCTGACCTTCCTTAAAGATGGTTTTCTTGAAGTCAAGGGTTGAAAGTTGAGGACACTCTTGGTCGAAGATGCTGCGCTTTTCTTTTTATTTCAGCCGTTTTCTCTGCGTCATTGCCACAGAACAAACAGTATTTCGTCAAAAAGACGATTAATTACCTCGTGCTAGTACGAGGAGGACTAATCCCAGATGTGGTAGCTATCTCCGCCTCACGCTGTCTTTTAGCTGCAGCGATGCTGCTCTTCCGGGTAACGATACACTGCTTATGTATCGTTACAGATGGTTTGTCCTTCAAATATTCATCGAACCCATCATCTCTTAGTATGAGTGCATATTCGTATTTCTATGTTTAGAATAGCCATAATTCGAGAACAGTGCACCGTAGAGGAAAAAGTTTCGAATCTTTTTTGTAGACAATTTTACGATCTACAAACTTTGCCTGAACCATTTTTCGATAGCTCTCCTTGTTTCAGAGATATACGCAAAAAACGCTAATTTGTGACCTTTGACCTCGAATAAAAAACAACGCACAAGCGGGATCGATGGGGACCTTTGACATATCATTCGTAATGACGTGTTCAAGGCCTGCACAAAAATCCAGCTTGTTGGGAATTAATGCAAACTGGAATGTCTATTTTGACTGGACTAACAGTGTTTTGAAGTGTTATTTAAAAGGGCTACGCGCTTGCTACGACGTAGCACTCGTGACGTTATCGCTACGCCTGCTACGCTCTCCAAACTTGAAAACGTATTTATTTTTTTCCGTGGGGAAAACATAAAATTTTATGGTAGTGAATTATGATCCTTTTTCGTTTTAAGCGAAAGATTTTGATATTGAACGGCTTGTTTAATCCTATTTTTGGAAAAAAATCTCCTTTCCTTTTTTAAAAATCAGTGGAGAAATTTCCAGAACCAATATTTTTGTTTCTATGATAACTGTACGTGAGCGTAACTTGTATAAATGTATGATGTATTTGATATTGAGTATTCCTTTTGCGTTAACGTTTTCATGAGCTCTCTAGACGGGTATCGAAAACGAAATACAATTTAATATGTATTGAAGGCACTTTTATTGGTTGTGGAATTATTCGAAAGAGGCACTTCTGGGACGCAAAGGAAGATTGAAGGAAAAGATAGATATACTCTTTATTGTACACCAAAAATAAAATTACAATAAGAACTTACAGTGAATAGTGTGTCATAATGCCTTATCTTATCTGTAATCTGTGTCTTTTGTCTTATCGCTAAAAATTAAATTTTACAGACAATCTTTGGATAGATTCGACAAAGAAGGAGAATTGCGAAGGAACGCGGAGACGTTCAGTCATTAAAACTCTGAAATTCCCTCTGTATCCTCCCAAACCCGTTTGTTATTTGATTTCTTACCCCAAAAAAGACACTTATGCGTGATACTTGACCTTAGTACGGTATAATTTGGCCTTAACGAGAACTTATGAGAAAACGGGAACCCAATACTATTATACTATTACAATCGCTATCTTATCTAAATGTTATCACAATTACTTTGTTGTAGTACTTATAATAAAAGTAAAGTGGTCTTTGAGCGTCTTCTGATTGGTCTTTATGTGACCCGTTTTCTTCTGTTTTTTCCTCTAAATGTGGGTATAAAAGGACCTCCCACTTAACTGATCAATAGACACAACATTTATTTATTTGCAGACAATTACGTTTATATTATAATAATTTAGTTTTGTTTTTTTTGGAGATACTTAGCTACAACTATTATAGGTAGGTAACAATGTAGAGCAAAGGATCGTTACTTATGTAATGTATTTTTATTATAATTTTGTTTAATTGTTTCAAGTAAGAGACAACAGAATAGTGTATATACGGAGATTCAGAGCTAAGTGGGAAGGTCAGAAACACTTGGTCTACCTAGTTATCAAAATTATGGTTCCCTGTGAATTATTCTATAAACTATAAGATAGGTTTATAGGATCTCTGCAGGCCAATAGCTTTTGAAAGAGCTTCGAACGTCTCTTGCTGTTCTACTAACCCCGAGAATGACATAGAACAAACCAGCTTCTACATCGCTCTGAGAGTTTTATGAAGGGTGAAACATGTAGATTGTAGACCTTGGGAACAGACGGACGTCTGCTGGAGTCACTCCAACAACCGTAAACTGTATGTATTGTGGTCTGCGAGGGGTCTGTCTGACCTATATTAACAGAAACCAATACGTAATATACATTTGCAACGCCGTTTTGTCAAAAAAAGATTGACATGTATCCCTAGTAAATAAAACTTTTTTACATAATACAATTATCTTTTCGAATTCCTCTAACAAATTTATTTTTTTATTTTTCTCCACCACACAAAAACACCACGCAAAAATATATTTTTTTTAAATTAGAACATTGTTACAGTACAGAGTACATTAATGTTGTGGAGGCTGAAGCCGACAAAAAAAAACTTAATTCCAATCGACCTAAGTTTTCTCGAGATTTGTGCTTATTAAAAAAGTCACTCACCAATATATACCAAACAGGGACAGCCTTCGGACAGTTGAAACATTTTTAGTTCACCATCCACAGATGGACATAGGCCTCCCTTAAGCGTCAGCCAAGTTTTAACGACCAGTTTTACGCATCTCGCATCCAACGGATTCCCGCGACACTCACTAGGAAAATGAGATGCATATTTAGGGGATTTTTAGGCAAAATTATAATAATTCTGGTAAGATCCGTGGTAGCCACCACGCTTGCAGAAAACAAACTTGCCTTTTTCGACTGTCGTTGATTTCTAAACACTCTTTTATTTAAATGAGCTCGATCGCTCATCGCTTTCAAAGTGTAATCTGTCTTGATAAAATGGTGAAGCTTATCCCTTCTCTCAAAGAACCTCTTAGGTGATTAGTTCTATAAAAGCCGCAATATAAAATGTAGTGTTTTCACAATTTTTGCCGTGTCTTATGCTGCGGCCAGACTATGCTCCTCGCGCTGCTCATCGCTCTGCTCCTCGCGCTGCCGTGATTTGCCGCGATGTTGCTCTCTCTCTCTCGCGCGCAAAGACCGACAAGATAGGGAGCAGTGGGCAGGACGAGGAGCATGACGAGTGGCATGACGAGTAACGTGGCCACACTATGTCTCTGCCTCCTTTCCTCGTTACTTCCCATGCTACTCGTCGAGTGTGTGGCCGCGGCATTAGAGACCTCCTTCCGTCTTTGGCAAATGGCCAATGTCTTGGGGGCAATAGTATAAACAGTGGCGGTGGTGTGTAGATAACAAACAATTATCTTTTGTTTTTTAGCTATGTTAAACAATTCTAAATTATGGTTTATTTACTTTTAAAAATAAATATGAAGGTATTAGTGCACCCGAGACCCCGGAATGAAGGCAAAGAAGGAACGGAGTAGGTTTTAGTCAGTAGAAGTCTGACAGCGAAGCGGCGAAGAGCGGAAGAAGTAATTCTGATGATTTTCATACTAAAAAAAAGGTTTTAGTGTCTTTTACTTAGTTTTGGAAACGAAACTTTTAGGAAATTGAAACCGGCACAGCTTTTAAGCTTAAGAAGGAAAAGGAAATATCTCTTACTGTTTCTATTATTTTAACTTCCTAGTACTGTAATCAATTTCTCCAACAAGGTTTTCATTTCAATAATACTGTTATTTTCATTATCTTCAAGCTAGTTTTCGGATTTTAATGGCTAACATATTTGTCACCAAGTAGTCCCTCATCTCTTTTAATAATCTCGTAATGTAGTTCAGCAGCAGCTAACGAGACCTCACTAATGGAAGGACTCGCAATACTCGTAAATATCTGAATAACACTTATAGTTAGGAATGTCTAAATGGTTCAGGACTTGAGGACAACCCTGCGGTCTGTACCAGCTATTATGTCTCCTTCAAACTAAAGGGTCAGCTAGAAATTCGTTTTATGGTGGTCAGCAATTTAAACTTTGATTCATTGTTAATCCCACAATTTTGTGGGAGGGTCGCGCGTTTATGGTTGATTTAGGTATCTTATTTCTGTTTACAAAATGTAAAGTTACATCTTTTACATCCACTCTGGGTTGAGCGAGAGAGTGTCTGATTTTTACTCACTAAAACCTACGTGTGTCCCTTCAGTTTCCCTGTTTATCTGGAATATAAAAGGAAACCTGAAGGAACACGGGAAGCCATGGTAACTTACATCTATCTGACAGTAATTTTTTCTGATATCTCTTTGAGGCCCGGGTGGAAAATTATCGCGCCGAAAGTTATACATACCCTCACCAAATTTTCACCTTTGTATCGAGTCTTTGGATTTTCTTTATACCTGAAGGTCTACGGTCAGATTTAATCTTTATTAAATCAACTAACAAAGCGACATTTATATTAATCTTCACACTGTGATCTCGGTTAATTCTCCTGAATTGCTTCCAGCACAAAGGTCTGTGAACAATATTTGATTGTAGATGGTTATCGTCACTTGAACGATGCTTTTAAAACTGACCCTTTTCTTGTTCATGTTAATAAGGTCAACTTTCTATGCAAAACAGTTGGAAAACACTGCTGGAGTACAATTAAAATTACTAAATGGGTTTGTTTTGTCTCTGGGGTTTTTGATTATTTGCGTATTTTTCAGCCAAAAGCGTAGGGATCTTTTTTATTACCCTGTTTTGTGTCCTACTATTGGGTAAACGCCGCCCCTTTTTCCTTCCAAATCTCTGTCTAAGGGCAATCTCTGGCCAAGTTTGCCCCGCGAACTTCGGATCGACACGTCAATTTCGCCGCGGTCGACCTCAAGACCTCAAGAGTCGGCCTCGCTCAGGCGTCCAGTGAGTAACAATCCTCAATCATCTTTTTGGGAGCATTTGTATGACATGGCCAGCCCACTTTCATGCTTTAGCCTGGCTGTATTTTCCCTAACATCTGCTACTTGAGTTATGGAGCGCAGCATGGTGTTTCGGTGTTTCTTTTTTCGTAATAGAAATACCACATAAACGAACGAAATAACGAAAGAACTCCACAAAAGGGATATATCTATTGATAATAAAATAGTAACTAGTGTAAATTAAAGTAAAGTTTTATCAAAATCAACTCAACCACTTTCAAAAGCACTTTCCTTTTGAATTTCAGGTTTTACGAGGTTATTCATTAATGTTTCCACATATAGAGTAATAGCAGTCGTTTTAAAGTTTATCACTTTGCGGTCAATTTTTAATTAACTTAATAGTTGAGTACCCTAAACAAACAACAATTTGGGTTACACGAGTGCCCATGGTTAGTTAATGGGTGAACTATGAACTTTAATACGGAATAGCTAAATTGTGCAATGGAAATGTTTGTTAGTTAAGTATTAGTTTACTTTGATTTTTCTCATTTATTTTATTAATCGAATTATTTCCACAAGGAGCTCTGGATAACTTCGTGATAAATAAATCCCGAACCTGTGTGGCTGTTACTAGAAAACACAAGCCAAACACTTTTATTACGCAACTTTATTTGACAAGTCACAAATATTGACAGCGTTAGTTGTTGACGTGAACACGCTGAGACGAATTGTTTCCAATATGCCATATCATATTATCCATTGCGTGAACACCAAAATAGCTGTTTGATCATTATCAAGCTCAAGATCGATCATGAATGGAGTATGACTGTCGTCTCTGGGACAAGAAATGAGCAACGAAGATCATCTGCACTGATGTATGTAGAGTGGAAGCTTCAAAACCTTGAGCATCGACATCAAGTTGCAAGTCGGTCGGTTTTTTATCGCGGTCCCAAAAATTAAGAGCAAGTGAAGGATCATAGGTGGAGGTAATAGTCAGTAAAAGTCTGACACCTGCTTGGGTGTGTGGTGAAGCGAAAGATGAGAGGCTTCCCTTGCTTTGCCCTAGAGAGGAAGAAGTCATAAGATCATGTACTAATTAAAAAAAAACATCGGGCCACGACCGGTGATACGTCGATGCGCCACCGGTAAATGCATGGTAAACATCCCATCCATATGCAGAAAATGTTTTGTCAACACTTTCATTGCGTGCGCACAGCTACGGCGTAGAATTCCCTGCCGGAATCTGCTACGTGGTGGTCTACCACGAGCGTTTCCATAATAAAAACAGAATACATTTCAGTGTTTTCTGAACTTTATTGCGTTTCGGCCAGAGTGGTTCAAAAACATATTTATTGTAGGATGATACTTTCCTAATGTCGTTCTAAATGTACGAGGGTAAAAGTTACCCCTAAACGATTAAACTGTTTGATACTACTACCAACCAAGGAGATTGATTGTCACATGAAGGAATGTACAATATAATGATGATGGTTTCTATAACATACTAATAGAAGTAAAAACTTAACTTTTAAAATATGCGATTGATTTTAATGTAGTTTTATTTGCAAAAGTAACGACATAAACATATTAAAATTTTGTTCGACGTTGTACTAACCAATGAAAAAATTCTAAATGCAGTAAGTGAAAATGACTAAAAACTTTGGACCTACTAACAAAAAAGAACAAAACTAGATTTTTTATTGGAAACAGCCCGAATGATCAATGACATAAAATACCAAAACGTCTCGATAAAGTTACTTATAAGCTAAGCTGGCAAGGATGAGTCGGTCACTGACCTAAGACCGTTTTCACATTTTCCGATCCGATATCGGTATCGGACGCCGATACGATATCGGGGTAAGTTAAATGTATGAAAAATGTACCTGTCTTTCATATTATCCGATCCGATATCGGATATCGGAGCACGGCATTTCAAACATTTTACTTATTCCGATATCGTATCGGCGTCCGACACCGATATCGGATCGGATAATGTGAAACAATACTAAGCCTTAGTTTCGCTGCGAAATAAGACGCTTCGTTGAACTACGAAACAGATTTAGAAAGACTTTGTCCATTTCTCGTAAAGTTGTGTCGTAAACACTGAGACGGTCATTCTTTGCAATAGTTGCATTGTTGGGTTCCGTAGCTGCAATACATTATTAGACGTTATGGGGACTATAAACTGATGAGATATAGTCAGGAGGATTTGTAGAATGCTGCTTCTTGTGGAGTCTGCCCTTTCTGTAGTCGCAGAAAAGTCTAGCGTGGCTGGTAGGGCCGCCGATTTCCTCTCTTTTTTTTCTGGTAGGGGAATCATCAGAATGACTTCTCCCGCTCTTGGGCGGAGCGGGAGGGCATGTCAGACTCTTACTGACTAAACCTCTACCCAGTTCCTTCGTTGCCTATGATCTGGGGGGGACTCGGTGTCAACCTTTCGGAATACTACGTGTTCCCCAGAGGCTTCGGCCCTGCCGGGCCCCTACAGTTTGCTGACATCTCCTTGAGGCGCGCGTGGAACAAAACGCGCCGTTGACGACTGGGCTCGATCCAGATTATTTCCAGACTGCCGGACGGCGAGCTACCCAGTGCTCGCCGTCCGCGAACCCGCGCCTACGGTGGTTGGAAATCGGGATCGGGATCTCGGCGGCGGCGGCGTGAGCGGGACACACCTCTACCGTGTGCTCCACCGTTTCCTCCGGGCGGTCCACACAGTGGCGACACCTGGACGTCCTCTCCTGCTTGATCCGATGCAGGAACTTCCCGAACTTACCGTGTCTGGTGAGGATCTGCGTCATACGGAACGAGAGGACGCCATGACTTCTTTCCAACCACTCCTCAAAGAGGGGATTTACCGCCTCAAACCCGCATTAAATAGGTGACTTAATAATAGGTACTTACTTACATTTAACTAAAGTGGTATATTATTAACTTTTTTTTAAATTGCTTATGAAACTCTGTTGATAAAAAGTTGTATAACAGCGGAGTAAAAAGTTGCGACACATTGACCCGTTTCCGCCGCTACAATAAACCACAACGGTATTGACCTCCCACTTCACTTGATTACCGCAACTTGTGTATAAGTGGTGATTAATTACGTTACGTGGGTGGACCACTGGACCCAGACATAACATGTGCGTCACTGCGGGGTGCCCGCTGAAAACCAGCGCTGTGTGTCTGACGCCCAGCATTTGCTGAGTTGGCGACCCTTTCGGTTCGGACACGCTCAGTGCAACTGTATTGTGTTTCTGTAATCTCTTTTTTATTAGTTTTTGTTGTTGTCATTGTATTGTATTGTTTCATCAATCCTTTAAGAAGGAATGAGATCGTAAGCGTCAGAATATGTAGAATAAACTTTATCTTACAACAGAAAACCATGATTGCGGCGGTATTTGTTGAGGAGTGGCTAGAGTGACCCCATGACACAGTACCTCGGCGGACGTAGTAAGTTAGGAAAGGACCTGATAATCTGGATAAATAACGAACAATGGGTAGCTCGCCGTCCGCTCGTCTTCTATGGACCTAACCCGAGTTGTCGACGGCGCGTAGTGCGTAGGCACGTGTGGAAACGCGTCTCTTAAAGATGTGAACAAAACCGTAGGGACCCAGAAGGACCAATGCCTGCTAGGGTCATTGGCAAGAAAATGAAACTCGTTATCCAAAGAGCAACTGAAAAAACGTACGTGTGGCTTTAGCCAATAAAAGACTAACATGCTCTCCCACTCCACTCTAGATTGAGAGAAGTCATTAGGCGGTTACTCATCTAAAAAAGACATGCGATAGTTTGCATATTTTGCAGGAAAGGGTTTTTAAAAAACTGCTTTAATATCTTTTTAGGGTTCCGTAGCCAATTGGCAAAAACGGAACCCTTATGGTTTCGCCATGTCTGTCCGTCCGTCCTGGCTTAATCTCTGTGACCGTTAGCTCTAGAAAGCTGAAATTTGGTACCAACATGTATGTCAATCACGCCGACAAAGTGCAAAAATAAAAATTGGAAAAAAATGTTTTATTAGGTTAGCCCCCCTACATGTAAAGTAAAAAGCGTTTTTTTTTTATTTCAACCCTAACGTGTGGTATATTTACTAGAATCATTTTTTGATAATATCAATAATTTCAGAAATAATCGCTCCCAAAGGAAAAAACAATGCGACAAGAGGGGGGGCCTCTAACTTTTGAACCATAAGTTTAGAAAATATGAAAAAAATCTGGAAAGTAGAGCTTTATAAAGACTTTCTAGGAAAATTATTTTGAGCTTGATGGGACGAACAGTTTTTAAAAAGTTGGGGACACTTATTTTGACGGACGGGAAACTACGGAACCCTACACTGGGCGTGGCCCGACACGCCGGGCCGGTTTTTTAAAATACGACTTGCTATTGTGAATAGCACTACTGATCTATTAGAATCGTTTCAATAAACACACTTTAATAAATACTTATTAATCAGGAAAAGAAAATTTCGTCCTAAATTCTGTACGAGTACATAAATCTACCGGATACTATAAAGATAAAACAAAAAGCAATCACAGCGTGATTATACCTTTGGCAATTTTGAATCTGTGGACACAATAAACCTGGTGAAAATATCAGCTTATAGCTCGGCGCCCGCTAACTGGAACGTGACTACGAACTAGCTTTACAAGCTATACATTTCAAAACACAAACATCGCTTATCTATAGCCTGAGTTGCTAATCTATATACTCGTTATTTATTATAGTTTATTCAACAACGCAGGTCGTGCCCGTCACACGGGACATCTCCTCTCAAGTGGCTAGAGCCTTTATAAACATCCCTTTACTTAAAATTTATTTCACGCCCTCTCCGTCGTAAGGAAAAAGTACTTTACAAAAACGAGTCCGCAATTTGTTCAAGCGCCGTAATTCCTGAATTTTTCACGAGATTTCCTTGGCTTTGAGAAGTAAATGAAGATGTTTATTTACTTGAGGCGCAGCTTCAAAGAATGTTTTACGGATTTACAGTCAGTTCTCATGCGATTAGCGCTTATTTGATAAAGTAAACGAACCTCAGTTATACCTAGCTGCACCGCAGAAAACGCCCTGGAGGTCGAAAGTCACCGAGTGATTCTCCGATCTTGTAGGTGCGGGTTTGAGGATGGTGAGCGATTTGTAACTCGCCATTCGATAAGGATCAGGCCTGGTTCGACAGCGCGTTATGAGAGCCTCAAAAAAATGACAGCATAAGTGACAGGAGTCGCCAAGGCTGATGCCTGTTATGGTTATTGGAAAACAAAAAGCGACAGAAGAAACGCGGGTGAGTTTTAGTGAGTAAATGTCTTCTGGTTCTTCCTCGACTATAAGGCTTCGACGAAAATTGTACCAAGCGAACATACTCTCGGGATAAAGAGCACACTATGTATTATACCAGGTCACGTCTACCTATATACCCATCCGTTCGAGTTACCGTTCAATTGTGAAGAAATAACAAACATATACACACACACTCTCACAAACTTTCGCCCTTATAATATTAAGTGTGATTAGTGTGATATCTCATCTCAAAAAAGTAATATCTAGCTAAATGTTTTATTGTTAGAAATCAGTCAGGCTTTACTTTCAAATACAACTTCAGTTAGAGTTATAATGAGTATCATCAAACTTAGATTTGCAAAAGTACTTCAATCTTTTCCTGAAAAATTGCGTCTAAAAAAATGTTTCATATTAATAAAAAGTTTTTTGTTCCATAAATCAGCCTTGATGAAAAGAGAAAAATTATGGTTTCGTATCGGTCCCAATTAGTAGCAGCTGATATTATCAGGGTTCGGTCAGCACGTTCATGAAATTGAAAGACAAGTATATTTAAGTGTTTGTAAGTATATTTTGTACGTTTTTGCGTTTTATGACAATTTTAATGTCATTCATAAAACTCGCGAACCATTCATATGCTTAGTTTTAATGAAGAACAGGTACTGATTACAAAAAAACTTCTAAAAACTGATTACACGTATATAATTTTATTATTACTGGAGAATAAATAGAATTGTTCCCATTTCATAGCATTAGTTCGCAACACAAACTAGTTTCGTGATCACCAGCGGAATAACAACCGGTAAAAGTTTCTGAATTTATAATTAAAATATTCAGCTTCAGTTGAATTTCTACATTTCCCAACAAAACGTTTCCGGAATTATTCGTTTACAACAATATTAATAAAAACTTCGCTAAGACTGTAATGGGTGGCTTGATACTCGTAGTTATATAATACATATTATAATAGTAGGTAACTATAGTCTATTCGCCGGAGCATGAGCCAAAAGGTAAACAAAGAAATCATTTTTTCAAAATGGCGGGTATAACCCGACCGATGACAAAACGTCACATTTTAATGTAAAATGTTCACAGTATCTGTGGTCTACAATTTAGTAGTATTAAAATGTCTTTTTAAGTTCTTTTACATGTAAACTATTTAATGCATAATTAATAAAAATTAAGAAAATAATTAAAGGCATTTATAATGTTTGATTTCAAATAAATCTGAAAAGATAACATAAGTTCCAGAGACATCATTCTAAAATATAATTTCTAATGTTGTCAGTGTATTAATACCGTAGTTATTTTTATAAAATATGTTCACTACATCAATCGTGACATATAAAGAACCCTTTTTATGGTTTGTTTACCTTTTGGCTCATGGCTCGGCGAATAGACTATAGATATTATTTTTCCTTTTAATCGTGGAAACAGCGAATTCGCGAAATCGTCCCGAACGCCCGCCATTCACTTGGATTTTGACGGCTGCCACTATAAATTCTAACTGACCGACTGACATTTCAACGCACATCCGAAATTACTGCAGCTGAGAAGACTTCAAATTTTGCATAAAGATTTGTTTTGATGTAGGCGAGTACTAAACAGGGTATTTGGGAAATTCTACTTGTAAGGG
The DNA here is from genome assembly GCA_030763345.1 of Mythimna separata. Classification (NCBI taxonomy): domain Eukaryota; kingdom Metazoa; phylum Arthropoda; class Insecta; order Lepidoptera; family Noctuidae; genus Mythimna; species Mythimna separata. Next base: position 1,063,031 of record JAKKIA010000036.1, on the reverse strand, counting down.
AGTAAAAGGTCAAGTATGGATTAATTCATGAATCCCCGACCGGTCTCATAGGACCGCGCTGTTATTGTCTTACTATTGTGTCTCGTTTCGCGGGTATTGATAGGTTAAAATTGTTTCATATTGTCAGCGATACCGCAGTCAGAAATATTGTTAGCGTGTTGGTGTCATATCTATATGTAAATAAAATGGAAACTGACATATCGACGCACAGCTGAAACCACTGGGACTAGGAGTGTGAAATTTTGCACAAAGTTTCCTTTTATTTCTTCATTTGCCCCCTAACGGCTAAACCCAATAACCTATGTATCTCCTGTTTTGGCATATTCTTCACTATAGTAAAACAAATTATACAATATAAAAATTATACATGTTTTCTGTTGTTTCATTTGTTTTTCTATCTCCGATATGTGGTAGTAGGTTATTGGGTTCGGTTGTAAGAGAATGAAACGTAGCCCAAAGTTTGTATGGAGAACCTACGTTCACGCGGGCGAAACCTCTGGCAGAAGCTTGTTGGCACTTAAAAGCAATTAACTATGTATAATATCGCAAGCCATATACCGCACGCCCATACCGTGAACATTAGTCTCCGCATTTTACACACTTAGATAGCGGAACACTAGTTCTAACAAAGTGCATCTGAAACATGTTTAGTCATATTCGAAATCTTTGCTCTAGAAGCGTGCTTCTTTCCGCGTTTAGAATTTTAATGTGGTAACCGTGAAATAAGTACGTGAAAAGTATGAACTTTATACAAACTAGGGAATAATAATAGATTAAGAGGCTAATTTTCTTTGTATTGATTTAATATTGTTTTATCAGAAAGCAAAACCTCCGTTACTCTATATAAATAAATCCATAAAATGAGACTACAATTAGCTTCGCAACGTTACGCATCTAAATTGTAATTTCACATCACACTATCTACAAGAAATCAATTTGCGAATAGTTAAAACAGCCACTGAACTTCACTTGAAAAAGTCCGGCCAAAAAACCCGATTCATTTATTGATTACACCTTGACTAACTGTGAAGGCTAAAGGTCAGCTCACATCGAGACGCGCTTTTAGAGATAGCGATACAATATTTTTGGGGTGGATTTTAATCAAAAACTTTTGTGCTTTGAATCTCAGTATTTGCTATCTTCTTCTTCTTTTCGAATCGAAGGTAAACTCTTCAAATTGTTTGGGCCCAGTAGGTAGCCACGCTAATTGCAGCATCGGTGACACTCATCAAATCCTCCAAAGTGCAGGTGTTTGGGCACTTAGGGCACTCCAACGTGTGGCTCATGTTTTGTACAGAAGCACCGCACTCACATTGGGTATCCGACGGGTCTTTGAAACCCCATTTGGCCAAATTGTGTTTGCAGCGACCTACCTGGGTGCGCAACCGATTTAGTGCTTTCCACACAGGCCACTGCAATTCATGTCCAGGCGGGAGATGTTCCTGGGGTTTCAAAAAGTCGGGTGGTGGTAGATAATGTTCTTCCCAAAGCCTTAACCTTTCTTTGGGAGGAGGGTCAAGAATGGCTTCTGTTCCACGTAGAAAGCTCTTTCGACTCTTGAGCCTACCTGGGACTGTTTTGTGTTCGAAGAGGGGATGTCCGGAATCGGATTCTTGGTTTTTCTTTTCAAGCGCGCATGCGACATCCCTACGAACAGATGGTGGAGCAATACCTACCAACGGGTAGAGCTTATTTATTATTTGCTATAAAAGTCCACCTGCCTAAAGGCTGTCTTCTAACACTTTATTTGACTTAAAATAATCGTAATTCCTTTCTTAAATCAAATTAATTAACCTATCACATACCCACAAAACGAGACACAATTGTAAAACAATAACACCGCGGACTCATAGGACCGGTCGGGGGATTCATGAATTAAAAAAGGTATTCCATATAATTATCTATAATCTTTAAAAAGCAGTGTACGTGTAGACATTACTGTTTACGAGTACGTAATTTAATAGAATTTATTTCTCATGCGATATCTTTTGATATCACTTTATAATAAAGGTTTATTTTCAATGCGTTTCATTGTGGGTTTTGCCGACGTCGGCATCGTTTGGCATCTTTAAGCATCGTTACGTTTCATCGCTTCACGTTTTGGTGTGAACTTAACCTAACCGTGCACCGAAGAATTCGTCTGAAATTGAATTTATTCGGTCTTTGGTATCGGTGTTTCGTTTTTTTTTCAAGTGGGGAATCATCAGAATGACTTCTCCCGCTGTTATCTGGCATCGGTGTATGATTTCTTATTTTAATTGTACCGTAGAGTGGTTTAATGGCACCCCCCTTTTTTTAGGTGTGAAATCATCTAATTACTTGTGGGCAATGGGCGTATCCAACTTTTACGGATTAAAACTTACTCCTGTTCTTTGCCTTCATTGCAGGGCCTCGGGGTCTATTTTCACATAACTCATTCCTCCTATGATCAAAACAGTTTGCATAGAAACAAAGAACCGTTGAGTGGTTTAATGGCATCCCTACGAATTTGATACGGTACAGAAATATAATCTCCATTCTACAGCGAATATTAATGTTATGATAGCAAAATTTACCTTCATTTAAGATACGACATTAGAGACGTGGGGTATGTTCTCAAATAAATATTACCTCTGCATACATTAGGTACATTAAACATAATTCTCTCGCGTTTATGTTATCTACCTTGGTCATTTACATTACGTATCTCTTTAGAAAAAGGATTTCATTCTGAAATTGAAACTTGATGTTAAGGCGTATAGTCCCTTGAACATCTGGCCGGAGTTAAATGGACCCATATTCCATCCTAGGGGCTGCAGTACGATTACCTGTGCATTTATATACGGCCTGCAGCGCTCTGAAATAGCGCCACTGACCTTTTAATGCGCCTGCGCCTCGCCTGAAACACAGGTTGTCCTAGTTCAGGCATGTAACACTTGTGAACTTTACATAGAATTAAGAAAAATGTGTTTATTGTATAACTTTATTTTTTGAATAAATTTTATTATTATTATTTATTAATGCTTTTACTTTGCGAATTATTAATGGAATTAAATATGCTTATGCCGTTTCAGTAAGACTTAACCAGTATTTTTTTTTTGTGGAAACATATTTCTATAGTTCAAAGCTGTTTGAAAGGAGTAGGGACAACAAGTGAAAAAATATCATGTTGTTAAATTTGTTTTTTGGCAAAAGTATAAGGGCCTCGTTTACCATCTCCGAGTAAAGTGTTGATTAGTTACATCCCTAATAAACTTATCTGGCACGTAAAGGTTATGAGTATCCTCTATCAATTTCACAAGCGAACATAAAGCTTCGAGTAACTACTCATTGGTTAAGCGAATGACGTAATAAATCATTCGCCACATTCATTCACGTCAATTACGTCGATGGCTTAGAGTGAAAACCTCGTAACTGCAAAATACGTAACTTGTCAGGAGGCCCAAAAAGCTAAATTCGATCTTTATTATCAATGAATTCTAATATACATCTACGTGTAGGATCCAAATGTTTTAAAATATTTATGTATTTCAAACACTTATTACCCTTGTTATTCATTTTTTCCAACCAGTTTTTACGCACTATGGCGATGTTGTCACACTAAATTGACTTGAGAAGGATATGCCGTCTACAGTGCTAAATGCACCGTAGACGGCGTTACAAACAACCAATCAAAAATTTTCTTTCTTTATGATTAGTGCTACTCGAACATGGTGAAACGCGAAATGAAGTTACGAGTGACTTTATCTGACGATTAGCCTACTCAGCACTTTACTTGATGGTGGTGAAAGAGGCCCTTAGACATACGAAAAATCATATGTTGCAAATGTTATATATGAGTTTATAATAAACATATATTTTTTCAAACCTATTTACCCAGCCCTTACCGAAGAGACGGCTTTAGAAAGTCACTGTTTTATGACACTGATCGAGCGCTAGGGCTTTAAACCACAAGTTTAGATTGCGTCTTGAAGCAGATCTCTTTATTATACAAGTCGTACCGCAGTGTGTGAGCTGATAGTACAATTTCCTTGCAATATGCGAGAAGCTGACGATGTGTGACGTCACATAGCAATATACTGAATTGCTGTATTTGCACGTTGGAATAACTATTCTGTTTTCGGAATTTAAAAAGCGATTGGTAACTCAAAGGTAGTGATTTTTTTTTAAAGAAAGACTGGATTTTATAGAAAATTTATATCAAATTTACGTCTTCATAAATCTGTGAAATGGTGATCAAAAGTATCTTATAGCTTTCTCTAGGTCTAAGGCTATAATAATATATATCTATGTTAATTTAGATCGGTTTTGCGGCTAAGACATTTAGATATCGCTTTTGAAACAAATACAATAAAAAATGTACAAGTATTGATAGTGTAGCTTGCCTGATGCGGAAAGTTTCAAGCAATCTTATGTAAAAAAAATGAGAATTCACTTTTTGGCTTTCGATATTTCGAATAATGCCCTATTCGGTCGAGTTTAAAAGTGTTGCAAGAGTCACAACTACACAAATGGCTCCTGGTACAATCTTAATCGATATGTAAAATAAGTGACGTCTACCGGAAAATGATTGGCACGCTTCATAAAGTCGTCGATCGCTGCGAAGCGAAGGTTCACATTTGCATTTAAAGTAGTTTGCCCACAATACCGTATCATTCCATGACCGTATTAGGCAAGTATTAAGCGCGGAAAGAAATTTGAGTAGGACTATCGCGTATCGGCACCTGAATAATACTATTGATCGATATGTTCCGAGCATGGCATACTACAATGACATTTGGTGGGTGACGGAACGATATAGTGTCATAGATTTCAATGTCTTTATAAACACCGTGTGCCAGACATCGACGTACAGTCGAATACCGTGGATCCAGTACATGGTTCTGGACCTCTAGTAGTGGAATTTTTCATCGACTTTATTCTTGGCAAACATTGGTAGCGCATTGGCGTTGGTATCTATGCACACACACAATTATGCTAGTGATACAATCAAAATTTATCAAAATAAGTATTAAAACAATCTTTAAAAAAATTTGAATATTTTACAACTAAAAATTGTCTATTTTCAAAATACTTGAAATACTTTGAAGATATTATGTGTATTTATAGACGCATAACTTTATGCCTCCCTCAGGTGTCGCCATAACGACCGTTCCTGTGCGTCTCGCATCCCTCACCAGGTTATCGGTCGCCAGTCTAGAACTTTCATCGACTAACTGTTCTGCGAGCGATATGCCATTGGTGATTCTACAACCTTGATAGTTGTAGAAGTTCTTGCTGATTGTACCTTAATCTAAACGTGTTTAAAGTTTCAGGTGTAATCTCGTGGGCACCAGAACTGTTGATCTATTAGTTACTAAAGTTAAGCTCACGTTTCAATCTATAACTTCGGTCTCTTATGGTTCACGTAAAAAATTATGTAAATAATATCACTATGTATGACTAATAAATTTACATCTACATTTATATTGCAGGTAGGTAGATCTTTGTGCTGAGATGAAAACAGTAAAAATAAATAATATAAATAAAGATAAATAATAATGAAAAAAAGAAATTGCAATTCACGGGGCTTTCATATTTAAATTAGTTTTCAAAAGATATCATAGATGGCGCTAGTTGTTTAGAGTGACGTGTTCACGTGCCTGCCACACGAAAGGTCGAGGTTATGTTCGATCAACAATAGATTGAAGTTACAGATTCGATTGACGTTGCTCAAAATCCTTGACATTTATTTGACAAAACACAAGGCACACGACCACTAAAAGGATCTAAGCGATACAAAAAAGAAGCATAAGAATAAAATAGTGTCTTGATGTAGCTGCCCGGTGAATAAAAATAGGTCCGGGTCAGTATAATTTACTGAACCTAAGATTGTGACGCAACAGCTGGCAGGTTATCGACCCCGATTTCCTGACATCAATGAGTAGCTCGCCGTCCGGTCTTCCGCTAACCGTCCGGACCGAGCCCAAGTTATTGACGACACCTAGTGTTCCACGCGCGCCTCAAGGAGATGTCAGCAAATCCGTAGGTACTAACTTAGCAGGGTAGCAAGAGAGAAGCCACGGATTTGCTTATTTATTTATTCTGAAAGGAAAACCCGGGCTCCTGAAACGCAAGCCAAGAGGAAACATAGAAGTGGGTTTTTATCAGTAAAAGTCTGTTGGGGGCCTCCCATTGCACCCTATAGCGGTAAAAGTCATTGAACTATCTTTTAAAGGTAGTGTTTGTGTGTATTGGAATTAGGGCTTTCAATACCGGTATTACGGGATCCCGTAATACCGTGATCACGGATATATTTTGGTCTTTTTTCAATCACGGTATTGACTAGCCAATACCGTGATTACGGTATTACAATCTATAATATGCAGGGTGTTTGGGTGCGGCGCGTCAGAACGGCTGATTGTATGTGGCGTTGGTCTATGAGAGTTGATTCACAAATTGCTACATAAATATAATAAATAATTGATCTGAATCATCATCTGCCATCATCTGCCTAGCCTTTTCCCAACTATATTGGGGTCGGCTTCCAGTCAAGCCGGATTTAGCTAAATACCAGTATTTTACGAGGAGCGGCTGCCTACCAGACCTCCACAACCCATTAACTGGGGTAACACGGTACTTCATGGCAAGACTGGAGTCAGATTTACTGGCTTCTGACTATCCGTAACGACTGCCAAAGATCTCCAAATGACAGCCGGGACCAACGGCTTAACGTGCTTTCCGAGGCACGGAGGAAACTCGTTATTTTAAGATGGTCACCCATCCACAGACCAACCTAGGCAAGCGTGGCTTAACCTTGAAGATCGACCTGTGCGGCTGTTATTATCTAGCCACGAGCTCCTCCGAGCGAGCGAGCTCCCACGAGCTATCTGAATAACATTGTTTATTTAACATACGTTTGAAGTTACAACTAAATTAGACAAATGAAGTAAATATGTAGCAATTATTGACTCAATACTTTTCGGGAAACTCTACATGCTTGACTTAAAACAAGGAGGTGACCAGCCAACCAAACGTCAGGATTGCTGATCAAAAAAAAATATTTTGTTTCTAAATACATATCCTATGTAGCAATTATTTATTATATATGTAGCAAATATAAGCAATTATGTAGCGATTATCGAATCAACTCTCATAGACCAACGCCACAGACAACCAGCCATTCTAACGCACACATGTTTAGTGAATCGTGTACCAAATTAAAATGGTCTACTGGAAGGGTCATCTGCTATTTTTTCAGGCCCCTAAACACTTCCCATGCCTTGTGGAATATTTTCATCGACATTTTAGTGTTTTTTTTTGAAAAATAGACCAAAATTTTACATTTAATTTTATAATATTAGAAAATGTATAAAGCCTAGACTCGGAATTTTAATTTTATTTAGACGTGTATAAAAGTACTTTTAAATCCAAAAATAATTACATTAGCCATCTAGATTTTTTAAATTTATTTATTTTACTGCTACAAAATAAAAAGAACCAAAAGAAGACTGGGATCTTCAAACTCTCTCAAAAATTCTCTACTCTATCCTCTTGCTAGTGATGTGCCACATGCTACAAAAATATTTTACAACTTTGTGGATTCGCTAGTTTTGTGAATCGAGTTACATAAATTTTATATTCAAAATTATGATTTCAACAATTATTTTTGCTTAATTGGTACCTACAACACCTATTTAATCTGTTATATCACTCTTATAAGGTAAAATCTTTCTCGTATCTCTCTTTTCCCAGGTTTTATTGGAACCCAAAAAAATAAAATTGTGTTTTTAACCAATAATTTTATTATTTATTTAAATATTATTATAATTCGAAGAAGAAGCTCTAGTTTAAAAATAAAAAAAAAAAAACAAAAAACTTTAATTCAATACCACGTTACACGATAGTTCAATAACGTGATCACGTGATCACGGTATTGAACTATTCCAATAACGGTATTGACAGCAAAACAGCGATATTGGCGAAGCAGCTACAAATGGTAGCACGGCAATGTGCATCGTATCACTTGACTCGATTCCCTATAATTCCGTTCACGACCACACTCGACGCGATATGCAACAGTAACCATGTTATTGGCACTTCGACATCGTCGCACCGCGCTGTGTGTCTATGTGGAGTTAGATAAGGACGAAATTACATCGTTAGTGTTGCTCGCTGATTTGCTTGTATGGTTGTTGTTGAAGTTTTTGATCGCAAATTCACAACAAATCTTTATTTAGTTGTTTAATGTGATTTGGTCCATCAACTCGTTGATAATTGCGAATGTTTGTGTATAAAATGAATTTTCGTTACTTTTTCGCGCAAAAACTAGTCATGGATTTCGATGTAACTTGGCATACAGGTAGCCCATGTCCTGACATTGATTCCCTGATTTTTTTCTGTTTTGGGATCATAAAAATACGATGTCTGATTTGTCTGCTATGGTCTTCTCGTCCGAATGTAATTCAGGTGTCTTCAAGGCTACAGTGAATACTTAGGCTCCTAATAAACTAGCGCGCCTCACTATCAACGATTGCATCACTGCTGCCAGGCGGGAACGCAATCATGCACTAGTTTATTATAATCTATAGGGAACGGAAGGTTCTGGAGTGGTGGGTCGATGACCTAGTGAGGCTTGCGGGAATCCGATGATTGCGTGACGCACAGCTTTTGTTTTGGCGAAACTTGCGGGGGGTATCCACTGTTGGGCAAAGCCTAACAGTGGATGATAACTATTATACATCAATTAAAAAAAAACTAAGAACTTACCTCTACATTCAGTGCAACAAATTTTAATAATAAAAGACATATTATCCTGTACGTATGTATCAACTGTAGCTTTTGTGGTCCGATTTATTGTGCAAGTATAATGAGCTGATTCAATCCGACCGTAATCACAACGTTGTCACAATGATTTCTCTGTTTGATCGTATATTGTTGGAATGGGAGCTGAAAGCCAAATAAATTAAGTCGAAAATAATAATGTTCCTAGCGTAGGGCTGCCACAGAGCCCGTTGTGAATGTTTTGACTGAATTATTCCTAGAACTGTAATGACTGAATATCGTAATGAAAAAACAACGAATGCTTGAATGTTATATTGTAATGGAAAAGCAGCATTTCATTACATTAAAATAGAAAAGAGTTCATATTAATTTAATCTAGTAACTAAAATTAAAAAAATAATCATTTTATACGTTGTTTTTTAATTGTAATTACAATAAAGCTTTATTATATTGCTTACTTTTATACATTTAGAATTGGACTTTAATGGCATTCTAATGAAGCTGACCCGGCAAACATTGTTCTGCCATTAAAATTATTAAAGAAAAAAAGAGGGTGAGAATGAGAGTGTAAAAGTCAAAATATATACAAAAATAAAACCCAGTTAAGCTGTTTCGCAAGAGTTAGATATCACGAGATTTTAATGTAATTAAATAATACATAAGGACAATATCGAAAACATTAAGAAATTGCAAATTAATCAAGTGAAAGATAACTTTATATGATTACTGTAAGTTTATCAGCCCTTCAATGTGTTACAAACAGCAAAACAATTTCGTGTCTTGTATACAGTAAATTAGTTAACACACATAATTGAATTATATTAAATACGGTCAGAGCGCGCACCAAATTATAACTAGAGATGCGCCGAGTAACACTTTTGCCGAGTAACGAATACCGAGTTTTACTCGGTTCATTTTTTTTTCAACCGAGTACTCGGCCGGGTAACTCGGTTCAATCAAAGTCCCATTTCGTGCGCGGTTCAAGTACAAACAGGTTCGCACCGGTCAAGACGTCGGCGTCGGCTCGCATTGATTGGCGCAGAGAGCCTTGTGTTCCTGCATCATAACTTACCTTTACTAAATTTTAAATATTATTTTTTTTTATTACTGTTCTCGTAATTTTGTCTCATTACTGCTCATTCATTAGCATAATTTTGATTTTATTACTTGAGATGTTCAAAGATTTCCTAAATTACTAATAAATACTTTTTGATTATCACTATTGTTTTAATTGTATCTTCCTAAATATTTTTTTCTTAAACAAAGGATACTCGGCATCCTAACCGAGTTATTCGGCCGAGTACGAGTATCAAAAAACCTGCCGAGTACGCCGAGTACCGAGTATCAACCGAGTACTCGGCCCATCTCTAATTATAACTAATGTTTACTATTTAGCTAGTTATTGTTTACGAAATTAGTGAGTCCATTAATACTTCCGTAATACTATATTATAGATTGCGTAATTAAGAAATAATATTTAAATTTATTACACAATTAAAATTATTAATTTTACTTCTATGAACCCATTGCAGGATTGCCACATTTTCTTCTTTATCTCTTTTTCAGTTTTGTACCCAAAGAGTAAAACGGTATCCTATTACTAGAAGACGCTTTCAGCCAGATAATTTTCACATAATATATGATATATTTCTGTTAGGAGGAGCTCGTGGCTAGATAATAACAGCCGCACAGGTCGATCTTCAAGGTTAACGTTTGAATCCCCGACCGGTCTCATGAGACCGCGCTGTCATTGTCTTACTATTGTGTCTCGTTTCGCGGGTAGGAGAAGAGTTAAGCCACGCTTGCCTAGGTTGGTCTGTGGATGGGTGACCATCTTAACATAACGAGTTTCCTCCGTGCCTCGGAAAGCACGTTAAGCCGTTGGTCCCGGCTGTCATTTGGGGATCTTTGGCAGTCGTTACGGATAGTCAGAAGCCAGTACATCTGACTCTAGTCTTGCAATGAAGTAACGTGTTACCGCAGTTAATGGGTTGTGGAGGTCTGGTAGGCAGCCGCTCCTCGTAAAATACTGGTATTCAGCTAAATCCGGCTTGACTGGAAGCCGACCCCAATATAGTTGGGAAAAGGCTAGGCAGATGATGATATGATATATTTCTGTTGCCACTAACAACAAATAAAAACAGAATAAAATAAATATTCAAGTTGAGCTCCCATACAACTAACGTCAATCACATAAACCAAGGGAGGTTTATGTGATTGACGTTTTGTCGTTTTTTTTTTGCACAGAAACCTTCGTGCACGCACTTGCACTCTAGCCTAGTTGTATATCAGAAATAATAGCTACTAAAATGAGGAAAATAGTTTATTAAAGAATAACCCAGATTACGCTTAAACTAAGCACTGATAATAGGATATTACCACTGAGCAAGATTAGCATATCAAAAGCCGCATTGCCTAGTCTCAGGACAAAGCGAAAGAGAGCGGGTAAACGGTGACGCAACGCTGTGACGTCATAGACAGTGGCTCAAGTGCGACTGTGAAGGAAGACAAGCTTAAGGCCGCTTGTACACGCTAAGAAATTTTACTGTGCCTGCTACAGATAGGACAATTTATCATGTATACAATACATTTAAACTGAATTGAATTTTGTCGGATCTAGGCACCAAAATTTTTCATAGTACCCCTTCGCTCACCCCGCTCGCTATTGCACCGTAGCCACTTCGCGCATCGTGTATAAGGCCTTTATATCGAGTCATTACCGCCGACTTAGCGTAACCGACAAAAACTAAATTTTACAGGAGAAGGTTTTTTTTAAATATTACTGTTAATACAGTAGAATCCGTTTATTATGACTCCGCTTATAATGACCCACCGCTTATTATGACGTAATTTACAGCGATGTTTGGTTTTCATATATGTAACACAATTAAGACATTGTTTATTTTCTACAAAATGCTTTGTATGACGTCCGCTTAGTATGACGTGTTTGTTATTTCCCTTCGATGTCATTATAAGCGGATTCCACTGTAATTGCAAAATTAAAGTGAAACTTATAATAATTATTTATGAAGTCTTAGATAATTATATACACAGTTCGTCTGTAGAAACGACATGAACAACATAGACCCGGCGACTTTTCATTACGTGTACAAGCGGCCTTACGCTCACTTCGACCACAGACACAAAGCATAGAAATATAAATCTCTTAACACTAGACTAGATTAAAGAGATTCTCCGTTTTGCGAAGATTCAACGTTTTTATATACAAACATTGTGTTTGTTGGTTGTGTGGTTTTCACTTTGTTAGCTGTTTCCTTTAGTTTTTTTTAGAAAAAAAGGAATAAAATACTTAATTAAAACAAACAACAATACAATACAAATAATATGTATATCGTCCCCGTAGAGTGAAAATTAACTAAGTGACATTTTTAGGTAAAATGAGTTATGAATGCCATGCTTATCACGATTTTTTGCTTTATTTTTCTATCTAACCGCCGTAGCTCTATTGTTCGTTATCAGAAAGTTAGGTTGTGTGAAAAATAACTAACATGCAATAACATACAATAAGTATGAGGGGAATATTAAATAAAATATGTTAGTGATTTCTAATATGAACTATGCTTGTCCAGAAAAATACGTAAGCGTACATAGTTATTTATACTCTGACATATTAAAAACGAATTGCTTTGATATTGAGATCGAAAATTCACTAAGTGATCTTAGTTAGTCAATGTAGGATAAAGTCAATAGAGTGACAACTAATTAAGTCGTTTTAGTGATAATTTGAATTAAAATTTCAGAGTAAGAAATAATTATTGTCTTTTAGTGAGTTTACACTCGTAGTAACTTGCTAAATCCATTAGCTTTGGCATCACCAAAATCTTTTAGTTATTTATAATTTACTTAATTACTCAGATACCCGCGAAATGAGACACAATAGTAAAACAATAACAGCGCGGTCTCATAGGACCGGTTGGGGATTCAAACGTTAAATTGAATCAACTTGCCAAAAAAATGTTGACTCACGCATCTTGGGTAGTTGTTACTCACGCCTCCATACCGCAGCGAAGTACAACTATTATGGACTCTCCGGGTGTTGATCAGTACTCTATCATCATCATCATCTGCCTAGCCTTTTCCCAACTATATTGGGGTCGGCTTCCAGTCAAGCCGGATTTAGCTGAATACTAGTATTTTACGAGGAGCGGCTGCCTACCAGACCTCCACAACCCATTAACTGGGGTAACACGGTACTTCATGGCAAGACTGGAGTCAGATTAGTATTAGTATTTTCACCAATACTGATCAGTACTCTATGTAATCTCAAATTAACCAGGACTAAGAAACAACCTAAACGTTGGAAAAAAGTAATCCAAGCCAATGGAAGAAGAACATTATCAAAAGGAAGATGCGCAGCTCGTCGCTCTGGGAGACTTTAACGCCTACCTACCATCAAGATTGGATTTTCCCATACCAGAGGACCCTTCACGCTCGGAGAGAAACACAAAACATCGCTGTAGCGCCAACGCCTTTCCCAGCTGGTTAAGCAAGGGGTGCCTAATGTAGTTCGTCATACCGCCAATTGACTGGATCTTCTGCTGACCACCGACCTGGATGTATTGTAACAGTCTCCTCACCAATAAGACCTTCAGATCACTGTCTGTTGTTCTCCCCACTGTGACACACGCAGTGAACTGAGAATATGGCGATACAAATCAGCAGATTGAGATGAGGTACAACAGGAGTATTCTATCCCCTGTAGTAATGTACCCATCGGTTGCTCAGTTTGCCCTCGCTTCAACGCCAACTGCGCTGAAGCTGGTTTCTCACCTGGGTGGATTCTCGTAACCACAAAACTCTGGATCTGAGCTCAAAGAAGAGCTCCTTTAACCATGCTGCCAAGTCTTACAAAAAGCACCAAGTACAGCTCTCTTCAATAGCATTACATATATTGACAAAAAAGTCTCTGCGCAACTATCTGGCAATAGAGCATTCTGGTCTTTTGCCAAATTGTCGAGGCAAACTTCTGTCGATCCACACTGCCTCCACTGGTTAGGCCAGACGGAACACTGGCTCATACAGCGACAGGCAGGTCTCTTTACATCTCTTTTCACCAATAATTCACGTCTAGTGCTACCCCAATGATTTTACCTCATTGCTTCACTTCAATGCCCGAGGTCCGCATAAGGAATAAAGAGATTCTGAGAGCGCTGAGTCGAAATATAAAGTATAGCTAGTGAACCAGATGGTATACCAGCGATTGTTCTCAAGACGCCGCCACAGTGGTCACCTGTATTGACACGCTTGTATCGCCTCTCATTTAGAACTAGTATAGTGCTCAAGACCTGGAAATTTGCCAATGTGCAACCCGGTCCCAAAAAAGGCAGCCGTGCCGACCCTGCTAACTATCGGCCGATTCCAGTAACCGGTAATTAATCGGTCTACCAGGGACCTACTAGTGTATATCGCTCACTTGTAGGCCGAGGCCCTTGAGAAGATTGGGGAAGGACTAGCAGTTTCCTTAGACATCTCGAAGACCTTCGGCAGGGTATGGCACGCTAGCCTCTTGAGTAAGCTTCCAGCGTACGGCATTTCTCCTGGTCTGATTGCCTGGGTCAAAGAGTCCCTGAGTAAACGGTCTCGCCGAGTTATTGATGCTCATCCGAACCCATGACGAGTCATATCTGTTCTCTCTTTCTGCTGCATATCAACGACCTGCTGATGCCCAGTATGTATGGGTATATGTAGATGACAGCACAGTTATAAAGAGATACATGTCGGGCAGGCAGGGAGCTAATCCAGCCCGAAAGAGAGGCTATGGTAGGGCCTGCAAATGTTACACTTCAAGCAGCGTCTCCAAATTGGACTAAGCTAAAAAAAACAAAACACATGCGTGTCTGTTCACTGCGAAACAGAGCCCGTTCATTTTGGCGACTATATTCCGAAATGTATCCCTGGAGTGCACCGACCGACTTCAGCTCTTAGGACTTGAAGTTTCCTCAGACCTAAAACGAGTTTTGATTTTACTTTTTTTTTTTAAAAGGATTTTTTTGTTATATGACATTTGTGACCAAATATATTATAATAGACTCAATAGATAATATATCTATGTACATGAGTCTATATGTGGTTAATAACTGGCAAAAAACACATAATTATAATTTTGATACAAATTAATTAATAACTAACTTGCCTAAATATTACTCTCAACGAAATTTTTTCAAGTAATATTTAACTAAGGGATGTTAAGTTAGCACCAAAATCGAAACGAATAAAGCGAAAAATAACTAACTTGAATTTTACCTAATAACTCATTACACATAGAAATTATATAAAACATATAATAAATAATAGAAAACTATATACAAATTCAATTGAAATTAAGTCAAAAGATTTTTCTATCACGTTAATTTTTGAAGTTATGATTTTTTTTATTTTTTCCAAACTTCAGACGGCGATATCTCAAAACTAGCATGTTGCAAGTTGGTTAATTTTCGCTCTACGGGGACGATATGTTTAGAAATATATAAGTACCTATGTTTATCAGTCGTCCAGTATACATAGCACAAGCTCTGCTTAATTTGGGACTAAATGGCATTGTGTTAAAGTTGTGGAATATTATTATTAATAATACTTCACCCGTATTGCTTATCAGATCGTTAAATTGAACGGCTTTGTGAAACAGGACATTATTGACGTTCGGGTAATACTTGCCTGTGATTTTAGATTTTCCTCTTCCATTTCTATTTGGCTTCGCACGGTTTGCAGTTTTGCACATACCATTTACATTTGTTTAGAATAAAGAAACGTTTTATTTAAAACTGGAACACAGAAATAGTATACAAAGCGTTTCATTTAAAAATAGAATACTTTTGTATTCTAGTGACTACAACAGTTCTATATATAAAATTATTTTAATAAAGCAATCCCTGATTTTTGTATATCTACGTTACTTGTTTCTATTTCTGTGCTGAGGTTTTAATTAAATCCGAAATGAGATCAACGTTGTTCGTTTTTATGTTAAAAAATAAAAGTATTTTTAGAAGTATTAATATTTTAATTTTTTGTGGAACTTAGTAGATTTTATTAAACTTCTATCCGTGATTTTTAGTTATAGTTTTCAATAAGCTTGGAGAATTCAGAGTTATAGTTATATCTTACCATTCCATCATTGAACAACTGCACTGGTACGAGGTGGATATTTTATCCATACTTACGCACAAAACGTTTTGGGAATACATTTGCTGTGTGTAACAGATTATACCTAAGTTTGTAGTTGTGAGCGTGTAAACTAATGTAATATTTCATTTTGTTTCAGGTACGTATTATTTTCTATCAAAATGGAGTTTTAACAATTAAGAGGTAAGGATAATCGGAGGAAGATGTGACGCCCCTCTTGCCACTCCTCAAAGCCTATTCTGTCCCACTTATGGGCAAAGGCTTCCCTCTACTCCTTCCATCTTTCGCGGATCTGCGCTTCCTCTTGCCAATTCTAGCGGAATCTGTCCAATTCATCGCGCCATCTCCTTCGTGATCTTTGTTGGGGCCTGGCAGGGTCGACACCTACCTGGGGCCCTGGTTTGAACCAAAGAGAACCCTGGGACCCTGGAATTAAGATAAAGAAGGAACTAGAGTGGGTTTTTGTCAGTAGAAATCTGACAGGAAAACCGGGAGAAGTCATATTGATCATGATTTCCCACCTTAAAAAATCTCATTCTTGGTCTGCCGCGATACTGTCACACTATTTCAGGGCACTAATTAAGTAGTGGCATGTACTGTTCCCTGAAAGTTCATCTATGGGAACTTTATCAACTGTGACCCGAAGCCGCTTCTCGTAAAGGAGATGTCCGCTTTTTGTATGGACGTTGGTTTTTTATTATTTAATAATTCTAACCAGAGTAAGTTAAATAATTAAATATATTTGGATAGACATCTCAAAACCTAGTGCTTCTGACTATATCATGCATTTTTAAAGCCCTCCGATTTTGAGAAAAATCGTTTTGTATTTTAGTGAGAATTTACTTCTAAAACGAACGAACCTTTCTATTTATCTATGTTAGTAAAGTGAACGCACCCAAAAAAAAGTAAACTTGACACAAGATAACTGTCAATGTCAATCGATATTTGATCTACGTCAATGTAAACAAACCAAAAAACTACAATAGCATCGGAAACTACAATCGGCATCAAATATATCTGCACCTGTTCAGTTTCTCGACAATACATATTTTAAGAATTCTCATAATTGTACCAGCTATGGTTTCGATCGAACATTCTTATTCATCATCTTCAGCGTATAATAAACAAAACCAGGTCTAGCGGAATAAGTTTACCTGTAAGTACTTTTTAATGCCCTTATCCTCTAAAGACAGTGGTGAAGCCGTACGAGGAGCCAGTCAACCTGCCACATCGCTGGATGTCCTAGTGAGATGTCCCCACTGTTCCCAAGCACGCTTTTTTAAGGGTGAACATGGCTTGAAGGTACATTTGGGAAAGAAGCATAAACCCCACAATGTACCTTCAACGTGTCCACCTATACACACACCCTTTACCCCTGATCCTTCTCCTCAGCCCTTTTGGAAAACTCTCTCAAAATTAAAATCATCAACTCCTGTTCTAAAAAGAGTTCCCCGTGGTGCGAGAGCAACCGTTGCTTTAAGCCTAGCACGATGTGTCCGCCTCGCCGCCCGGGAGAACTCTCTTAGTGCTTGGGAACAACTACTCACCTTCCCGTTTAGGATTCTACATGTGCAAAAAAATTTGGCAACAAAAAGAACTTTAACAGCTCAAATTAAAGATAACTGTAATATTTCGGCCCTAAGTTTCGAATCTAAATAAACATCGCACTTCCCCCAAAGAGGGTTATTGCATCATGTAGAGTCTAAACTAGGCGAGGGTGACATCCGAGGTGCTGCTAGGATTATCTTTAGCAGCGATGTAGTTGCGCCGGACTCTCCAGAGACACTTACGGCTCTGGAAAGCAAACACCCGACCCCGGCGGATGACCTCATCTTCCCTGATCCTCCCAATTCAGAAACCAATTCCCTCCAAATTTCAACCCAACAGGTATATGCGGCCGTGTGCTCCTTTCGGAGTGGCTCTGCCGGCGGTCTCGACGGCCTGACGCCTCAACACCTCAAGGACCTAATGTGGGCAGGCGCCGGGGAAGCTGGCGAGTCACTTCTGAAGGAACTGACGGCCCTCATAAATCTCATGCTCTGCGGCAATGTGAACGAAGCCGTCATTGATGTCCTTTACGGCGCAAACCTGTGTGCTTTGCGCAAAAAGGATGGCGGCATTCGTCCCATTGCCGTAGGGTCTACCTACCGACGTATCGCAGCCAAAATTTGCTGTGCATTTTATAGAGACGAACTTGCCAGTAAATTCCAGCCCCTACAGCTGGGTTTCGGATCCAAAGGGGGCTGCGGTACACGCCCTTTCCACCTACCTCAACAGCAACGAAGGTGAGGTCATTCTTAAGGTTGACATTAAGAATGCCTTTAATTCCGTGAATAGGGACACCTTGTTGACAGAAACTCAAAAAGAAATACCCAAAATTTACCGTTTTCTCTACCAATGTTACAGGCACCCCTCTAAATTACTTTATAAGGAAAACCTATTAGAATCAGCAGTCGGTTGTCAACAGGGTGATCCTCTTGGGCCAGTCATTTTCAGTTTGGCAATAAATCCAATCATTCGGCAACTAAATTCTAAATTCAATGTCTGGTATTTGGATGACGGAACCCTAGGAGGTGATGTAGACATGGTCTTAAAAGATTTAACTTTTTTGAAAAATAAATTTGATTCTATTAGTAGGGGAGCCCCAGAAGGGATTTCGGGATTTACTAAAGCGCGGCAGATTAATATACAGGGGGATACCTTGCACCCAGTTAAGTACCTCCACCAAATATGAGGCCCATATATAAAGCCGCCCGTGAAGGATACAGGATCAGATTAGTAAAAAAAAAATGACCCTCAGACATTCTCGAGCGCGTCAGATTAAGGTAGGGTGAGTTAATTACATCTTAAAAAGTGTGTATTCCACTAATCTGACAATTTGAGAGAGACGTAAAGAAAGGGGAGGGCAGCAAAGTTGTAAAAAAAAAACGTCATCTCGACATTCTCGAGCGTAGCTAATTTTTTTTTTATTTTGTAGGAAATAATTCAAGAATAATGAAAAATATATAATCTGACGATTTCCGCAAGCCGAAATAACAAAAAATCGTCGATAAAGTTAAATGCGTGCAGTTGTGTGATGGCTACATTTCCTTCTCCGGTTTTCTAAAGAGTTCCCTCAAAATTAGATTTCGTGGGAATTTGAACTGATTCGGACCGTTAGATTTTGATAAATTTTGAAAAATCTCAAAAAAATAAGTTTTATATTTTGAAAGTGGTTTTATTTAAATAACTTTTAAACGGCTTTATCGATCAACTTCAAAAACTAATCCGCTTTTGAGCTTGAAAAACCACGTCGATCGCTACCAAGCTGGTCAAAATCGGTTGATTCGTTCGAGAGATATCGTGAACGAAAGAAACCCGAAAAAGTGATTTTTCGGGATTACTCCGAAATTTTTGGTTCGATAAATTAAAACTAGAAAATAACTTATGAGGATGATAAAACTGCGTTGAATGCCGCAAACTGCGTGAAAATTACTTGATCCGTTCAAAAGTTATTGCGGTTTGAAGATTCCAAAAATAGTGTTCCATGAAACTTTTATCAGACGTTCGAGCTGGAAGAGCTCAAATATTATCTCTTTGAACTCAGCGAGCTTAAAATATCATATAAAATATATTTTGAGCTCAAAAATGATATAAGTACAATTTTAAGCGCCCAGGAATGGAATTAGCTGGAAGTTGCAGGGGTTTTTTTGTCAGATCAGGCGAATCCCTCTAGATAATCGTCAGATTATGAGACAGTACGTTTAGAACATAAAGATGAACCATATATATCTTAATCTGACGCGCTTGAGTATTTCACTATGGCGAATTTTTTTTGCACTTTATGAAAGTGGCCACGAGTTTGCGTCCCATCGAAATGGTCAGATTAGTGAATGAGATCTTTTTTTTTGGTGCACTTAACACTCCCTTAGAAAATCTGACGCGCTCGATTAAATTATTTTTTTTTCCATTTTCAACCCTTCCATACAACCACCCCCATCATGCAAACGATCAGATTAACATACGTACATTATTAAAAATACGTAGGGCATTGATGCTATCAATATCTGACGCGCTCGAGGATGTCCACGCAACAGTTTTTTTTTACATATTTAAAAATCTATAGCCGCTTCCCCCACCGATGAAAAGGTATAATCATAGAACATTTTTTTCTTCTTATCATCTAAGCTTTGCAACCCAATAGGTTTCTACGACGCTCGAGTAAATCCCCATTTAGCATCGTGGCCTCCCCTACTATATTGGTTTACAACTCAACCTCTCAAAATGCGAAATTTACCTCACCCAATCGACTGACAGACAGACGACTTTAGCAAAATTTGACTCAATAGCACCAAATATCCAAATTACTGATAAAAATTCTCTTCACCTCCTGGGCTCCCCAATTTTCGATGAATCTTTTCCAACTTTCATTGAACAGAAAATACAAAATTTTAATGATGTCTCGGAAAGACTTTTTAAAATTAACATGCATTCGGCTTTCACACTCATTCGATACTGTTGTTTTGGGCCAAAATTTACATATACCCTCCGCTCCTCCCATCTTTGGAAACATCCACAACTTTTGGAAAAAGTCGATCAAATTATTAGAAACACTCTTTCTTCGATTCTAAATGTGGCTTTGGACGACCGAGCATGGCAGCAAGCCACGCTTCCCATTCGGCTGGGTGGCCTCGGCGTCCGCAAAATTTCGAGTATAAGTTTACCAGCATTCCTTTCCTCGGTGCACGGTACTGAAACTTTAACCAGGAATATTTTATCTTTCTCACTGGTTAATGATGAGGTACCGTGCTTGTCCGATGCATTGAATGCTTGGAAAATGGCTTGTCCCAACACGGATTTGCCCGACAACCTATCCTCGCAGAGACTGTGGGACGTGCCGCTCTGCAGTACTGTACGTAAAAACCTATTAAATACATCGTCAAGTACTGCTGAGCGTGCGCGTCTGCTGGCTGTGGGGGAATGGGAGTCGGGTTTGTGGCTTCAGGCACTCCCGTCATCCACCGTAGGCACTATGATGGATGACGCCTCGTTTCGGCTCGCTATCTGTTTACGCTTAGGCGCCCCTTGTGTTGCTCCACATCGGTGCCACTGTGGCGAAGCTGTCGACAGCCTCGGACACCATGGCCTGTCCTGCTGTAGGAGCGCAGGCCGCATAGCACGACACGCTAGCATCAACGACATTATTTGTCGAGCTCTTGTCACCGCTGGGGTACCTGCTGTACTAGAACCTAACGGCTTGGTACGTGACGATGGGAAGAGACCAGATGGTATGACGTTGGTGCCATGGAAGGTGGGTAGGCCTCTGGTGTGGGACGCAACCTGCGTCGACACCCTTGCGCCATCCAATGTTCCTAGTTCGGCGGGCTGTGCCGGCGCTGCCGCCGCGGCTGCTGAGTCCCTCAAACGGCGCAAATACTGTAATCTTATTGGTAATTACAGTTTTGAGCCGTTTGGGATTGAAACTCTTGGGTCATGGGGTCCGAGTGCGCGTGTGTGTGTGTTTTCTTTTTAAAGATATTTCACGCCGTCTGATCGACACTTTGCGGGACCAGAGGGCTGGTTCGTTCTTCGCCCAAAGAATTAGCATTGCCATACAACGTGGCAATGCCGCCAGCCTTCTGGGCACATTTCCAGATGACAGCGATGTGGAGGAGTATAGTTGTTTTATCTCACGAAAGCGGGTGAGCCATACTTGTAGTTGTGATGTGTATAGACACTCGCTCTTGTGTGCGTAACTACAGGTAGCGTTAGCAAGCTCATCACTATTGAACAAAATAATAAAGTTGCCACTTGTTGCCCAATTTATTTAATAACTTACGCAGCGTTACGAGACATCCATCGAAACCAACTTTTTCATCCAAAACTGACCTAAGTTTTGCCAATGTTATAGAATTAAGGGAAGGAACGAAATAACCCCAACACAAATATTAAAAAGGTTGGTCTGTGGATGGGTGACCATCTTAACATAACGAGTTTCCTCCGTGCCTCGGAAAGCACGTTAAGCCGTTGGTCCCGGCTGTCATTTGGAGATCTTTGGCAGTTGTTACGGATAGTCAGAAGCCAGTAAATCTGACTCCAGTCTCGCCACGAAGTACCATGTTACCCCAGTTAATGGGTTGTGGAGGTCTGGTAGGCAGCCGCTTCGCGTAAAATACTGGTATTCAGCTAAATCCGGCTTGACTGGAAGCCGACCCCAATATAGTTGGGAAAAGGCTAGGCAGATGATGATATGAAAATTTTGTATTGTGCTCCGTACGTCACCTGTAAATCCAAGGTGGATATTTTCTCTCTTTCTTCGGTTTTTCATGGGTGACATAAAATTCGAAGATTCGTACTTGCGACATCTCTTCCTTCTTTTATTAGTTTTTTGCACTGTTCTTTCACTTACCCCCGTCGCTGCTGCAGTGCGTTTTGTAATATTACGCAAATATGATAAATCACAATTTGGTTCTCGATGAAGTTCCGTGAATTAATATTCTTCTTTGACAAATTATAAATATTTGCAATCATTTGACGAGCCTAAAATAAACAAAACAGTTATAAAATCGTTTAACATGTTGATGTGTTGTGGTGGTGGAACACAATCAAACGGACCAGATACTTTTTCAATAGTTTATTCTCACCAATATGTAGTTAACACAGCAAAAGTAGGAGCGTGGCGTCTGTCATCTGTGAGCGAAGCGGACTGACAGGCGCTGGTGCGCGCGTCGATGCTCCTTTGATGGTTTTTGTGGTTATCTTGGTTACGCCACATAAATAATCTGCTGAACGCTCTGATTGCTCAGGAACCGAAATTCGTTTTTTTTTTATATAGCAGTAAAGAAATGATCAATATCTGTGTATAATAAAATCTCTAGTTTGTAAGTTATTGGCTAGCTATACGCTTTGGTGCGTACTGTAAGTATAGCTAGTAATTGAAATAAATAAATACATTCATATATTACACACAACAAACATTAAGTTGCCTTATCGCACTGCGAACAACTTTCCTCCGTTTCTTCGTACCTCGCATGCTGACGGTACTCGCTAAATTATTTTGACGCGAACCAAGAAGCACTACTGACTCAGCCGGCGACCCGGCCGCGACTGAGCGCTCCCGAGCTTACGCACACAAAGACAGTGTGCATGTACACTTACACACACAAGTATGGGTTACCCGCTTTCGTGAGATAAAACATCTATACTTCGACGCCTGAGTGTATATTTTATATTTGTATTATATGTACGTAGCTAGGTTTAACTTAAGTTTTTTATTTAAATTGTTAGTATTTGTATATAATTTATAATTGAAAATAAATAAATTGAATTTGTATGATAAAAAAAAAAACAAACCAGGTCTTAGTCAAATATTGTAATTAATACGTTTACATTGAGTGAAGTCCCCATAGCGTGGTCTAAGTTCTTGATGGATAATGCTAGACATTTTTACTAAAAATAATGTAAAAGCTATTGTAATTGACTGCTATTATTGCAGATTTTTGTTTTGTTTACATTGACTTAGATCAAATATCGATTGACATTGACAGTTATCTTGTGTCAAGTTTACTTTTTTTTGGGTGCGTTCACTTTACTAATATAGATAAATAGAAAGGTTCGTTCGTTTTAGAAGTAAATTCTCACTAAAATACAAAACGATTTTTCTCAAAATTGGAGGGCTTTAAAAATGCCTGATATAGTCAGAAGCACTAGGTTTTGAGATGTCTATCTAAATATATTTAACTTACTCTGGTTAGAATTATTAAATAATAAAAAACCATTTCCGGACATGTCCTTTACTTTGTGTTTGAGTTTCTATTGAGAGTGATTAATGACGGGGTACAACAACACGCAAGTATTGTACAATAAATATTTATTGTGAACTTATTTTGAGGGTATTATTTCTGTAATTTTTGTTCCTGGAACCAGTAGCGTTCTACTGTTACTGTACTAGGAACAAAAAGTCTGTTTTTGACTTTGTTATAAAGCTAATAGCGTTATGCCAAAATTAAACGAATTTAGCTTGTAATGGAATATTTTTATTAACGATAAACCGAGCAGAGTTAGCACCAGAGGCTATACCATGAACTCTTGACGCGATCCATTTTACGACTTAATTCATGAATCCCCGACCGGTCTCATTGGACCGCGCTGTTATTGTTTTACTATAGTGTGGCCATTAGTGCTGTGCACTGCCTGAGGTATGCGCGGCGAGGTGGGAGGCGAAGAAAAAAGTGCATGAGTTCACATGAGATCGATACATGTCGGACAGATCTTACGATTTCAGTGTGCATTTCTAAAGCAAGACTTGGAGCGGGACGACGGTCGGAGGCTATCTGTAATATATTATACTTACTTAGTTGATTAAAATATAACCCAAATATACTCCTATTTTATTAAAAATGTGCAGGTGACAAATAAGAACTAAACTTATAATTCAAAGCAGGACTTTTTTATATTAACAAACAATTATATATTCTAACGAAAGTTATTCTGACATAGATTCCGTTTCAACTTCATCTTCGATTTCGTCATCATCTTCATCTTCCACTTCGCCACCGGAACTTGAATCAGAGTCTTGCAAATTTATTATGAATGAATCGATAACATTATCGAACCTACTATCGCGACTCCAGTAATCGTTTTCATTTTTCTGGACATGATCGTCGCATCTCTGCCATTTTTCCGCCGTGAATTCCGAAAACAATTTATCCAATAAGATTATTTTTTCGTCTAGAGAAGAATTAATATAGTTTTGGGCTATGTTGTTTTCAATATCAGCCCAGACCAACTCAATTGGATTTAAATCCGGATGGTACGGAGGTAAACGCAGAACAGTGTATCCACTGGCTTTCAGGAGTTCGTCAATTCTATACACGGGTTCTTTTTGTGTATTTTTGATAAGAAGTAGCAGTTGAGCCTTTGTCATGGTTCCTGAAAATTCTACATTATGGCGTAGCAACCAGTTCTGCATTTCACTTTTGAGGCTTGATATAGTTGGTTTCTTCTCAACCTGAACGCTGTGGTAAGACGCGTTGTCCATTACAACTACAGAATTCGGCAGCAACTTATCTTTTAACTTTTCATCTACCCACTTATAAAAAGTAGGTCCGCTCATATCTCCATGATAGTCACCGGTTCTAGCATCTGATTTGAATATAGTCAATGCATCATCCAATAAGCCATTTCGACAACCAGCGTGAAGAATTACCAATCGCCGTCCTTTCCCAATATCAGCATGAATTCCGGGTTCTGACGATGATTGCCAACATTTGCTGGCATGGTGACCGGCGTTGATGTATGTTTCATCAAGAAAATATATGTTGCGGTTTTGCGTTCTGTAATTTCTGATTTGTGTTAGATATGTTTTCCGCCACACTGTAATATTAGGCTGCTCTATAAGAAGAAGTCTCTTTGATTTGCATTTTTTGAAACGGTAGCCCATTTTGTGTAAAAGCTGTCTTAAATATTCCCGTCCACAAGTCAATATGCCATCCTTTCTCAAACTTGATAGTAACTTACGGACACTTGGTATTTTTTTGTCAACTTCGTAAAACTGATGAATTTTTCTTCTGATAACTCCAAGGTCAAAATCATCCACAACGTGTTTTTTCTTTAGAACTTTTGGTTTTTTTGGAAATTGAAATTTTAATTGGCTTGAATTTTCAATTGATAAATAACCCGCAGAAATCACATTATGCACGGTTCTTTTGCTGTACCCCGTAGCCTCCGCAACGATTTTGGCAATATTCACATCATTTTTAAATTCAAAGCTTTCTTTGTCTGCTTTTCTTTTCATAAAATATTCAGCCACCTTAAAAATGGCAGTCTTTATATCACGAGATAACGCACGACCCATCTTTGAATATTTATCCCATGTGCGTCTGACATAGACAGTCCGATACAGATAACACTACCTGCCGCCACGAGCGTTGACGGCGCACTGACAGAGCGCAGGCCTCAGTAGAGAGAGAGTACCTCAGGGAGTGCACAGCACTAATGGCCACACTATATTGTTTCTCGTTTCGCGGGTACTGATAGGTTAAATTGAATTGTTAAAGGGATGGAGCTATATACCAATTAATACAGATAGGTTTGTGTTAGAAAAAGTCTGATACGTCCTCTTTCTCCATCCAGATCGGCAGGAGTCATTTGATTATTTGAGACCACACAAAAAAGATACTATACAGAAAGCAACAATTAATACAATAACGAACATCTCTATTTTAATGTATTTTTATTTTTGCGCCATTAATATACCAAAAAGCGGTGCAAATGGAAATATCAAACACCTTTTCACATTTTTCCCTAGAACTCTAAACATAAATCTCGGTGACATGTCGACAAAAAACTCGCTTAAAGAATTTCACAATCGTAACACCGCCTTGGTTTTAATAATTCTAGGATCACAGAACACTATTATTTAAGTTGTGATTAATTTGACCAGTGAATTTTGTAACTATTGATAGCTGATTGAGAACCGTTAAATTGGATTAAATTGAACTAGTTAAACTTTGGCAGTTGGTGTTGTATAAACAATAAACAAAGTTTGTGCCAGAAATACATAATTAACTATCATCAGTTTAACACATTTGTGGGCACCTTGGAATCACTGTAATTACACTGGGTACCTTTGTCTATAAATAGCAAGTGCGAAATAACGCAGAGTTCTGACAAATGTCTCTTTTTATTATGCATAGGCTCGCGTTTGACTATTATCGCACTTGATGGTAAGCGATGATGTGGCCGATGATGGAGCACGCTTGTCTAGAAGTAACCTATTCACCCTTAACTTAATTACTCAGAGAACTCAGATTAATTAAACGAGACACAATAGTAAAACAATAACAGCGCGGTCTCATAGGACCGGTTGGGGATTCAAACGTTAAAGATCCGCTGAGTTCAATAGACCGAGAAATTAATACATACTAATCATTATAATAAGCGTCTCATAGAATATGTCATGTTCCGCAACGTTTATGAGATCGGAATAACAAATTACCTCACCTTATAATACCTATCATCCTTCACTAAGTCGGATGATTAGTTTGTTGTACGCGAGTCACGATAGTGACTATGTGACACATCTGTCATACCAGACATTTATTTAATCTGCGCGTGATTTATGGAATCACTAACTGCTGTTAAGGGGGATGTTCCAGCTTAGCCCGTGAAATTCAAATTTTCTTACGTTTTTTGCTATTTCAAAGCCAGTGATATGTTGTATAAAGTTAAAAATACTTAAGCGGCTGTAAAACGTAACTATTTACATAATTATAAACATAAAAATCATTAATACAAGCCTCCAAGCCCACCTAAATGCAGGAACGATTTTTTCGAGGTCAAAATCGTTCCTGCAACTTGAAACTGAGCGAGGGCCTTAAGCCTCGCTCACGGCGACTTTTTGGAGCGATGTAGTCAAGCGGGTTCGCCTCGATACAGTCGCGATGAGGTCAATAGCTGCAGCTGTTTGCCATCGCCCACATCACGGTTATCAGTCGCGGTGAAACGCGTTACTGTTGTGTTTCTGTCGTATTGAAAACCTCATACTGTCGCGCTTCTATATGTATGTAAACGTGATTGAGTAACGTGACAACACGGTCGTGCGTTAGCATCGATACAGGCTCGATGCTGTCGTGCATTAGTAGCGATTTGGCTTAGCTTTTTTAGCGCGTGGCAATCGCGTTTACGAAACGCGCGACAGCATTGCTACAAAAAGTCGCCGTGGGTGAGTCTTCGCCTGCGTGATAGTAGAGAATTATACAAAGAGAAAATTTAGAATATGCAAATGCAATAATGCATATACCTTACGTAGCTAATAACGTACATTGATCAAATTAAAAGTGTTCGTATAATTTTCATAATTTACACGTTGTCGGGAAACTTTTTAATGAAAATTAAAAGTTTTAGCTTCGACGACGACGGTAGATATTTGCAATAACGAAAAGCCTTGCAATGAGGTTAAAAGGCGAGCTTGATATTGAATTCCACAGAGTTCTAATTAGCTATTGCGATTCATTTTGCGGTAACACATAATTGCTTGATTAAAATTTAATTGATTGGTTCACGTTACTCTGTACGTTTGTGAGCCTTGTTGTATGTAGTATTTAATAATATGTAGATAACTGCACATTCTTCGTATAAATCTACAAGGTTTCAACCTCAAGATATATACAGGTTGTCCCAAAACTCAACGATAATCAGGGACCGGATGAAAGGCCAAGCTATACCAGTTCTGGGAAAAATAAAAAATAAAATCCATATCACTCAGTTCAGCGATAATAGACATTTTTTTTAAAAAGTTGAAATTCGACACCCTTGGTCGCATTTTCAAGGATTGTGATCACTAATGTCACAATTTCACTGTGATTTTTTTAATTTCGTGATCTTCATTAACGATGTTATTAATCGCAACTACAAATTATTGCAAAAAACATTGTTAATTTAATAAAATAAGTTAAGTTTTAGTGAGTCATGGTTCACAAAAATATTGTTCGTTAACTTTAACACTTCATTTTGAAAAAAAATTGTACTACCCTACCCTTGGCAAGTCATTTCAAAAGATGGCGCATTTAATCAAGATTTCAAAATGGTGCAACACTTGCCACTTTTCTTGCAATAAAAAAAATATTTCTTATTTTTTTCAATTTGAGCTCAATTTTGAACAACTCAACATTAGGAATTTTTGTTTCTAAAAGGAGATTGACAGGGTGTGGACCAAGTGCATTTTGTTCCTCAGCCGAATACTAACTAACTCTTCAAAATCTGCTCCAGGAGTCAAGAGAAAAAAAGAGTTTTTCCAACCTTACCTAACCTCGTTTCGTCGTCATCGTTTTAAGGAAGTTTGACCAAGTGCTGCCCAGAATGAACACCTAGTGCATTTTGTTCCTCAGGTCAATACTAAGAAGCAAACCGAAGCGCTTTGAAATCTGCTCCAGGAATCAAGAAAAAAAAAGACTTTTTCCAACCTAACCTAACCTAAGTTAGAAATCTTTTTAAGGAATTTTGACCAAATGCTGCCTAGAATGAACACCTATTGCATTTTGTTCCTCAGGCCAGTACTAATCAGCAAACCGAAGCATTTCGAAATCTGTTCCAGGAGTCAAGAAAAAAAAAGAGTTTTTGCAACCTAAGCTAACCTAAGTTAGAAATTGTTTTAAGGAATTTTGACCAAGTGCTGCCCAAAATGAAGATCTCGTGCATTTCATACCTCAGACCAATACTAAACAGCAAACGAAAGCGTTTTAAAATCTGCTCCAGGAGTCAAGAGAAAAAAAGAGTTTTTGCAACCTAACCTAGGCCAATACTAATCAGTAAAACACTAATTAGTGTTGGCCTGAGGAACAAAATGCATTAGGTGTTTTTGTTCATTCTGGGAAGCACTTGGTCAAACTTCTCAAAAAGTTTTTTAACAGGTTAGGTTAGGTTGCAAAAAATTCTTTTTTTCTCTTGACTCCTGGAGCAGATTTTGAAGCGCTTCGGTTTGCTGATTATTATTGGTCTGAGGTATGAAATGCACTAGATGTTCATTCTGGGTAGCACTTGGACAAACTTCTTAAAAAAGGATTTCTAACTTAGGTTAGGTTGAAAAAACTCTTTTTCTCTTGACTTCTGGAGCAGATTTTGAAGCGCTTTGGTTTGCTGTTTAGTATTGGTCTGAGGTATGAAATGCACTAGATCTTCATTTAGGCAGCACTTGGTCAAAATTCCTTAAAACAATTTCTAACTTAGGTTAGGTTAGGTTAGGTTGGAAAAAGTCTTTTTTTTTTCCTTGACTCTTGGAGCAGATTTCGAAGCGCTTCGGGTGCTTATTAGTATTGGCCTGAGGAACAAATGCACTTGGTGTTCATTCTGAGCACCATTTGGTCAAAATTCCTTAAACCAAATTCTAACTTAGGTTAGGTTAGGTTGCAAAAACTCTTTTTTTCTCTTGACTCCTGGAGCAGATTTTGAAACGCTTTCGTTTGCTGTTTAGTATTGGTCTGAGCTATGAAATGCACAAGATCTTCATTTTAGGCAGCTCTTGGTCAAAATTCCTTAAAACAATTTCTAACTTAGGTTAGGTTAGGTTGCAAAAACTCTTTTTTTCTCTCGACTCCTGGAACAGATTTCGAAGTGCTTCGGTTTGCTGATTAGTACTGGCCTGAGGAACAAAATGCAATAGGTGTTCATTCTAGGCAGCATTTGGTCAAAATTCCTTAAAAAGATTTCTAACTTAGGTTAGGTTAGGTTGGAAAAAGTCTTTTTTTTTCTTGATTCCTGGAGCAGATTTCAAAGCGCTTCGGTTTGCTTCTTAGTATTGACCTGAGGAACAAAATGCACTAGGTGTTCATTCTGGGCAGCACTTGGTCAAACTTCCTTAAAACGATTTCTACTTAGGTTAGGTAAGGTTGGAAAAACTCTTTTTTTCTCTTGACTCCTGGAGCAGATTTTGAAGAGTTAGTTAGTATTCGGCTGAGGAACAAAATGCACTTGGTCCACACCCTGTCAATCTTCTTTTAGAAACAAAAATTCCTAATGTTGAGTTGATCAAAATTGAGCTCAAATTGAAAAAAATAAGAAATATTTTTTTTATGGCAAGAAAAGTGGCAAGTGTTGCACCATTTTGAAATCTTGATTAAATGC
This sequence comes from Mythimna separata, assembly GCA_030763345.1. Classification (NCBI taxonomy): domain Eukaryota; kingdom Metazoa; phylum Arthropoda; class Insecta; order Lepidoptera; family Noctuidae; genus Mythimna; species Mythimna separata. The sequence goes on along the minus strand of JAKKIA010000036.1, from coordinate 1,032,548 downwards.
ACCATCTTTTGAAATGACTTGCCAAGGGTAGGGTAGTACAATTTTTTTTCAAAATGAAGTGTTAAAGTTAACGAACAATATTTTTGTGAACCATGACTCACTAAAACTTAACTTATTTTATTAAATTAACAATGTTTTTTGCAATAATTTGTAGTTGCGATTAATAGCATCGTTAATGAAGATCACGAAATTAAAAAAATCACAGTGAAATTGTGACGTTGGTGATCACAATCCTTGAAAATGCGACCAAGGGTGTCGAATTTCACGTTTTTTTTAAAAATGTCTATTATCGCTGAACTGAGTGATATGGATTTTATTTTTTATTTTTCCCAGAACTGGTATAGCTTGGCCTTTCATCCGGTCCCTGATTATCGTTGAGTTTTGGGACACCCTGTATATATATTTTTTAGGTGGGGAATCATCAAAATGACTTCTCCCGCTCTGGGTGGAGCGGGAGGGCGTGTCAGACTTTTACTGACTAAAACCCACTCCTGTTCCTTCTTTGCCTTAATTCCAGGGCACCGGGGCTCTCTTTAGTCAACCCAGGCCCCAGAAGGCTTCAGCCCTACCGGGCCCCTACAGTTTGCTGACATCTCCTTGAGGCGTGCGTGGAACAATACGCGCCATCGACGACATGGGCTTACCGCCGCAATGACGGCGTGCCCAGCACTGGGTTGCGACAGTCGCAGTCGCCATGCCAACCTGAGATCTCGCCGGAACTCTGTCCGCCATGCCGCGATTTGTCGCGGCAGCAGTCTTTCACCCCGGCGTTGCATCTCCACGCGCAAATCGTGCATGCGTGCAAGGACTGTTGCCTCCAGATCCCAAGGTGACAGGCCAGCTAGGAGGCTCCCTGCTTCCCGGGAGACCGTGCGGTATCCCCGAACCATCCGGATGGCCTTGACCCTCTGGCAGGCGTTCAGCTTGGCCGCCGGTCGCATGCTTAATAGGGGTAGGTAGATAACTGTGTAAATTTGCAAGATTTGACCCAACCAGCATACATAAAATATTGCAAGTTAAATAAAAACATGTTAAAAAAAACGGAGGCATAACAGCATTAACCTTTCCCAAGTCATTCCGCGTCATTACCGCGAGCTACTTTACGCATCTCGTTACCAACAGAATAGGCTGGAACTTTTTAAAGAAACGCCAACTGCCGCCTGAAGTCGATATAACGAGAATTAAGTATTGATACGTGACCGAGCTTGGAGTGCCTATACAAGATTTGTGTGCGTAACTGCCAGTATAAAAGATTCACGAGGCGGTCTTGAGAGTTCGGTGTAATGCTGTGTTACCGAACATTTTACGTATGATGACGCACGCACGTTAAAAGCAATGTACTGGTTTTAGTCCGTAAAAGTTTGACACCTCCTGCTGCACCCTAGAGCGACAGAAGTCGTTAAATGATTTCACACCTAAAAAAACCCTTACATATCGCTATTTTAAAATGTTACGGGTCAATGCTTTCACCCATAGCCATATGCCAATGCCTTAAATATCCGGAGGTATAATTTAGAAGCGGGCTCTAACGGTTTTTGTAGAGCCCGCAGTTTTTCTTTTCATGTGAATTATTATAAAAAAAAAACCCACCGTAGTAGACGAACTGCCGGAAGCTTATTGTGCTGCATCCCGTCGAGCGATGCCATCCGCCACACATAGTAACTTTCAAGTTAGTGGGTAGTAGACCTAAATTATTTTGTACAAAATATAGTTTTAGTTAGTAACGTTAAAGTGGTTTTTGATTTTGCTTGTCTGTATTGTCCCACTGCTGGGCAATGCCCTAATCCTTGCATCAATTTCTACGATCACGGTTACTCGCTTTCTCATTCCAATTTTTGAGTAAGACATCCAGATCGTTACACCATTTACTTCATGGTTGTTACTTCTGGGCACCAATCTTGTGTTTTATGGGTGCACAACTCGTTAGACATGCGGTAGACATGTGTTGCCTATTCCCATTTAAGTTGGAGAGAGATTTATCTAAGCAAATTTGTTTCCTTTAAACATATTATGCTTTAAAAAAATTATAAGCCGGTACCTCTTGCACTTACCAATGCCAATGGCCTTACTGTCAAGGATGTAGAAGACCGGGCAAAGTGGAGCAAGCTAAGCCGGAAGGCGGACCCTGGCAAAAGCCGGGACTAACGCCTAGTAGAAGAAGACCTCCTGCACTTACCAAGTTCCGTGAGGACCCGTGAGGTTTTATGGGGAAGGTGAGTATGAGACATTTTTACAGCCACTTCTCAAAGAGGGGACTTATCGCCGTGGTTATGGCATTCCCAACCTAGAAGTGAGATGAGAGAGTGGATGCATGATTGAATGTCCACAAAAAAAAATAACAGTAGACCAGAAACACATTGAGAGAGCCGGGGTAGACTGATGAAGAAAAAAATGCCATAAGATACCTGGTGTTGTGATTTTAATCCCTTTCAAAAAGAGAAAAAAACAATACTACAAGATACTGGAAACCTCGTTTTGCTAACATATAAAGTTATTGGAGTGTAAGCATCTCGTACTAAATCCTCCAGAGATCAGATAGAAGTAGAATGGATCACTTTATTGCTCGGGGGATGTGAAACACAGAGAAAAGGTGTACAGCCTAGCAGTAATGTTAGAACATTACGTATGTATGGCACGAACAATAGAAACAGATTTTTTAAACGAAACCTGTACTTATGTTTTATGAACGTACGTGGAGTTTTTGTGTTTTATTTTCGAAATCAAGGATTGGAACTAAAAGCGACATAACGCCTGCTAAAAATATTATTAAAACTTTAATCACGCTGCGCTGCATTCAGGTAGACAATGTCCAGGAGTAGCATATAACACACTTTTTACCCTAGGAATATGTTCCCTAGTGACAAGTTTCTACTATCAGCTGGCAGCGGCTAATAGGTAATAAACTGTTGAAAAGAAAAATAATAACTTTTAAAGTTAAAGTTTAACACTTAAAGTTTCTAAGATGATAATAATTATAATCGTAAATCGATTCTTCGAATCGATAATTATAATCTATAAAGTTCTGTTACTTTTATGTTATATTACTGTATCCTAACAATGATCATGTTGGGGTGCAGCATACCCATTTATTTTAATTACTTAATTACAACCAACAAGAAGTAAGTAAATAAAAACGATTAAAATTAAAAACAACAAAAGTACATCAATCCCTCTCACAATACTTCTGACATGTCAATAAAATCATCTTCCATTCATCCGCAAAGTTCATTGTACAAAATAAGTAAAGTACCCACAGTACACAACTGTTACATCGTACTTCCAATGCTTTTATCATGTTAACAATCGAGTTCTGTATTATCTCACAGATTCAATTTGCTCATCATCTCGATTTATGTACAAGATGGAGTCCGAGGGATCGTATATTTTTATTGGTTAAGGAAAAATGGGCTCCACAATCAATTGTGTTTGTCTGTGAAGTGGATTGAGCTAAGAATAATAATATAGTCTAAATTGTTTTTACAAGCCTTAGATATATTAACTTGCTTTGTTTGTAAATGTAGCGTGGGTAATTGCGTGATGTTTTAACAATCGAAAGAATCGGAGTCGTTAAAGTAAACCATAGTTGACTAAATATCGATTCGCCATTGTACAAAATAATCGAGATGTTGTTTGATTGTATCGTGTCAACGGAATCGACCGCTAGTTTTCGGTTGTTCAAATCAGTCACTCCCGCTCAAAACTCCATCAAAGAACTACCCGCGAATGAACGTGCCATGCGCAATAACAGACTGGATCTGACTCGAGTTAAAGTCGCAATAATCAGAAACCATCGAGATGTTCGAATAATCAAACAATCGAATAAAACCTCTCGTCATCGCACATCGCTATTTAAGAGTGTTCCAGTTATAGCGTTAACACACGCTCAAACTTTCTAAGGAACTCGTGCCTGTATTCAAGTTTATGGATTATGTAAAGTCCTCCAACAAAATCGAAGAGTCAAGATATTAAATTGTAAATTCTTGTATAACTTTATCTTTATATATATTTATAATTATAATCAACGACATCGTAATCATGACTGAGACTACGCAAGAGCTCAGCATAATGCTTGATGAACGCGGTAGAGCTTTCGAAAGAGTATGTCTTAAAATAAAAATGGGCAAACATAACTATTTAGATATCATCCACTCCTATCAAGATCACAGAATTTAAACTCGAAGTAGTGAATAATGACGTTTTTCTCGAACAGACAGTTCAGTATAAATTAGATCTACTACCCAAGATCTAATTTCGGGAAAGAGGTCAATCAAAGGAAAAAGGAAAAACAAAGAAGGAAAATAAGGTTTGAATAATTTGCATCTTTAAAAAAAATAGGCAACGTCATTTTCATTTAAAGAATTGCGTGAGCTGAAAATCGATTTCAAGCCATCGATTTTCGAAAGATAGCATAAAATATAACAGTTTTAATTATTTTTTATTTTGAGTTGTTGATCAAGGACCCTACAAAAGCGAGGCCCAGCTCGCGACCCCTAAGGCCGCCACAGACTGTGAGACAGCTTCTGAAGGTTGATAAAATATAGAAAACCCTAATAAGTAATAACGAAAGGGTATCCTCTCATAAATCTCTCCTTTGGGAATGGAGGTGTTTCTTTTGTTTCGTTTCTCTAAAATAAGTCTTCTTACTTCTTATGATCTTATCGGTCTCTTCCTGTTACTTACTAGCCTTCAGTTAGTTATCTCTGTAGATTGTTTCTTGTAGATCATTGTTTCCTCTTTACTAATATTCTTACTGAAAAAGATTATAAAGCAAAAAGTGTGCCAGCTTCTCACAACAAGGATAAGAGTTAAGAACAATAGGAACCTACCTAGCTTACACAACAAAAAGGATCTCGGAATAAGGAATATTATTATTTTGTCCCTGTAATTACGAGAATATTGTGTTGCGTTTTAGCTGTAGGTACTAATTGTAGTCGTCATATTATTTTCTTACCTATTAGTGTCATAGTATGGATGTATTTACTTTAATTTTAGCTTTATTTTTTCACTTATTTGAAAGTTTGATGAATTTTAACTTAATACCCCCTCGCATTCCTGAGAAAAAGGACTTTGACTGATGAACAGACAGACAACTAAATGATCCTACCTATAAGGGTTCCGTTTTTGCTAACTAAGATACGAAGTCTTCCAAATGACAGAATAGCATTATATTTTTGATACATTTTAGTAAGTTCCTAAATCGATATAAAAACATCATAAGGCGCTATATTCCGTAAGGGAACCACTTTCAGCGCGAATCTCTAACACAATATTGTCCAAGAAATAATAAAGTTATGAAGGTGAGGGACAACTCTCATAAAACTTGTACTGTTACGTTTTCAGCCAATCTAACATCGCTCCACGGACCTCTGGACTTCGTCACGTTTGTCAAATTAATTTTATACGAACATTTTCTTTGTTATCTTGTAAGTAAGAGCTTACTTAAAGCTTCATGATCGGATATAAATCGATTAAACTTAGTAGCTAAGAGCAATGACAAGGGTCAGTAGTTTTGATTTAAAGGACTTTAATAGATAAATGGGGCAGGCATTAACCACAAAGTAGGCAGTTAGAGTTACGCACGGCATATTTATTTTTTTAATGATAGGTTCGCGCTTAACCACTATCTCACCTGATGGTGAGCGATTATGTTATCGACGATAGAAGACGCTCACTTACAATTAATAACCTATTGACTCTTGACTTAATTAAAGAGCTCCAGGCTGTAGGTATCAGGAAACACAGACACCGGGAATTCCTTTTCTTGGTTGTACGCATATCACGCACAACAAACGAAATCTTTCAAACAATTCTGCAGTCTTAGAGGTAAATATACCTAACAAAAGATGGCAATAGAAGATTGGTGAAGTCTTATGATCAAGAATCCTTGAAGTGTTCGAACAAAATGGACAGTATTTCGAATGTCAGAGCTAAACGTTTTTTTCTTCTTTTCCAGGCTGGTGTCGTGGCGCCTGCTCGGCCTCGCGCTGCTCAGCGTGTGCGCCGAGCGTGCGCACGCGCAGCAGCGCCACAGCGAGCACCAGGGACCACAGACCTGCGGCGGACACCTGACGCGACACGTGGGCACGATCACCACGCCAAACTTCCCCAACCCTTTCCCCGTCCCCATCAAGTGCAAATGGATAATAGAACACGACATAGTGAACGGGACTATATCGGTATACTTCACGCAGCAGTACACCACCACTGGGCTGACGTTCACTGAGTACATGTATTATGACGAGTCTTACAAGTTGGGCGAGAGGAGAGCGCTCACTGTCACTGATGACAACATCACCAGGATTAAGTGGCTACAGGTGAGTTTCATTAAACCACTTCAAGATTTTTACACACCTTTTTTTGCTTAAACAATATGGCCGTAAACATGAGATTAATTAACTTTTTTGGTACGTTTTAAACCATTTGTTTTTGAAGACACATCTCTTGCCCTTGGAGCACTTACAGAATAAATAGACACGTCACTCATGAAACAAAGTAGCTTGATTGCGTCGATTAAAGTAGTAGCCTTGTGAAGCAATCTGCGTAATTGTTGCGTAGAGTCACGTGTTCAGAGACCAACTCTTAATTATTGATAGATTCATTCCTATTTGTGATGACAAAAGAAATCGAAACAGTGTTACTTTTTAGGGTTCCGTACCTCAAAAGGAAAAAACGGAACCTTTATAGGATCACTTTGTTGTCCGTCTGCCTGTCTGTCTGTCAAGACCCTTTATCTCGAAAACACGTAAAGGTATCAAGTTGAAATTAAAACTATATGCTCAAGTCCGCGGTCCCTTGAAACTATGCAAAAATCAAACTTGCAAGATGACGGGAAAAAAAGATACGCCCGTTTATGTTGCAAAAAGCGTACATTTCGACACTGTCAAAGGAATCAAAATTCATAGGGTACTTCCCGTCAACCTAGAATCTTAAAATTTGGCACAAAGCAAGGCATATTATAGCACAAATATAGGGAAAAGTCTGAAAACTAAAAAATTGTAGCTACATCGCAAGATTTTTTTTTTTTTTAATTATCTTCAAGACTCGATTCGAGAATTGAATTTTTTCATATTATGTAAGTTGTTACGGAACCCTCAGTGCGCGAGTCCGACTCGCACTTCCCCGGTTTTTTATAAAATTAAATAACTACTTTATACTCGTACAAATAACTAGTTACGTGTAGTAACTGCATAAGTCTCGTGGTTGCAAGCCAATCCACTGAAGGGTGATGATGATGATGATGGCCGGGTTGGGCAAAAAGGGTTATTTGGTTTTTCTATTAAGAATTTAATAATATTAATTTGGAAATGGGTCGTACTTTCTATCTGCTAGACAAAGGCCTCCCACAAAGTCTTCTAGGTAATATTTTTACGCTTCGGTTTAGGCATTGTCCACGCTCAGGCACCAACTTAATGGTTAACTCTTGTCCAGCGGTCAATGTGAATGCGGTTGATGTGACCCACTCAATCCTGACCTGCTCAATTTAGGCTAGTCTCGACGGTAAGATTGATGCAATGGTTGAACGATTGGCTGCTATACTGCGTGTTGTGGATTACATTCCCGCATGGGACAAATATTTGTATGGCCTACAGATAGATGTTGCGTAAATTTAAATGTTCGTGAACGCACTTACGATACAGGAGTAATTCCTAGTGGAGAGCAACGTTTTTTCCTTGCAATTACACATTAAACCAAAATAGTTATTTGTGCAACAAGAGAGCAAAGTTGGTTTTTGCCGCGAGTGTTGATTTTGAATCCCGAGTAAGCGAAGGATTCTAGGTTAGAATCCTGAGTGCAGCGAGGGATTCAAAGACACGAGATGTAAATAACTTTGGTCTTGTGTAGCACATACAACTTTTCACTTCAGCAGCGAGAACAAATAATGTAAAGGTAATAAAAAATACAACTTGGTAATATTTAAACCACATGTATATCTGTAAAAATTAAAAGTAAAATTATTGCAGTTTTGCAACAGCGAACAGAAGAAGAAAACAATAAAAAATTAAAGCCCGCTATTTTTTAAATATGCGTTCGAAATTTCACTATTACTAAATTATTCTATCACAAAAATGATTGTTAAAACTTTAAATAATTATGTAGATACATGATAAACTTCGTATTTTTTAATTCAACATCTCTTTATTTGATCATAAAAAAAATATAATTCGATTATTAAGAAAAAAGTATAATAATTACATTTAAACCTTGATTTGAAATTTTATAGGTGACGTGTTTCCGAACGTTTTATTGTTGGTTTCTTTTTTGAGCCTATTATATATGGAATTTATTTATTTATTCTTTATGCAACGCATTGTACAAAGGCGGACTTAATGCCATAGGCATTCTTTACCAGTCAACCTAGGGTGGTGAAGAGACAATATGGTAGGTGCATAAAAAGTCAATGTAATCTAGAAGACAAAAGTAAGTATAAAGGGTATAATAATAGAGTTAAAATAAACATACATATATATTCAATATAATAAATACCAATATATATATATATATATAAATATATACATATTAATATGAAGTTAGGAAATGATAATTCTGAGACGATTCAGCTATCAGTGTAGGAAATAATTCCGCAATTTCCGCTTGAATGCATATCGACTTTCGGCCGTTCTGATATCGAGAGGAAGCGCATTCCACAGAAGGATGGACTGTATATAGAAGAAAGAATGGACAAAATCAGAAGTATGAGAAGGACAGAGCAGTAGGAGATTGTTGGAAGAACGCAGATTCTTTGCGTGTGAAGAACATAGATATTGAAAGTGAGTAATGAGATAGGATGGAGGAGTGGGAGAGTGGAGTAGAGAGAAAAGTGTAGTCAGAGCGCGCAAACTTCTTCTCTGGCGAATAGGTAACCATTTGAGTTCAGACCTGAAGTTCGACACATGATCATATTTCTTCAGGTTAAATATGAACCGGATGCAGTTGTTAAGGAGTCTATCAAGCTTATCCAGCAAAACTGCGTTCAGGTCAAAGTAACACACATCACCATAGTCGATAATAGGGAAAATCAGAGTCTGCACAAGCATTATCTTCGTCTTAGCAGGTAAAAAGTTTCTCAGACGATACAGACATCGCAAAGTCCCGTTGACTTTTTGACAGACACTAGAAACTTGACTTTGCCAGCCAAGCGTCGAGTCAAGATGCAAACCGAGATCCTTTACACTAGGGCTAATTGGAATGACGGTACCATTAAAAATAATAGAAGGTAGAGAGCCAACCGCTATTCTACCCATCATGCGTGAGCTACCAATAACAATGGCCTGACATTTTGAGGGGTTCACAGACACCCCAAACCTATCAGACCAGCTACTGATAGCTTCCAGATCCCGGTTTAGATCGTCTATAGCGTCTGACAAACCTTCCACCCGCGCAGCTGTATACAACTGAAGGTCATCGGCATAAAGATGATACGAACACCGAAGATAGTGAGTTATAAAATTTATGAAGATGGAAAATAACAATAGAGAAAGAATACCGCCTTGTGGAACGCCAGCACCAAGATCACGCCAACTCGACGAGCTCTCATCAACGCAAACCGACTGCCGACGTCCCCGAAGATAAGATGAGAACCATTCCAGCGCCTCGGGAGAAACCATAAGATGGGAAAGGATCGATAGGAGTATATCATGACTGACGGCATTAAAGGCATTGGAGAAATCAATCAGTACTAACACACATATCTTGGTATCCTCCATCGCCTCTCTAACGTCGCCAGTCACTTTAAGGAGAGCGGAAGTTGTACTGTGGCCAGGTCTAAATCCAGACTGGAATGAGCTTATAAGGCTATGTCGGTGAACAAAGCCCGAAAACTGCTTATGAACGCTAGCCTCCAGTACTTTAGATAGGAAAGGGGGAATAGAAATGGGTCGAAAATGGTTGGGCAGGGAAGGATTTGGGATTTTAGGAAGTGGTCGGACATAGGCCATACGCCACAGGGATGGGAATTGTCCAGAGTCGAGAGAAAAGTTAATTATGTGAGTAATCGGTGGGAGAAGATGGTCAAGGATAAGGGTGACCATTTGACGACTAATGTCGTCGTGGCCTACAGCCTTGGATTTTATAGACAGGATAATCTTTTTGATTTCATCCAAGGTGGCTGGAGTAAAGCAAAATGGTTCTATGGTGGGAGCAGGTAGGCCAGAGATGAAATCAACCGTCTGAGATAAAATGTGTGTGTCTAAATGACAAGTGGTTGTAAAGTGACGGTTGATATCATCCAGGCCAATAGTTTTAGGGAAATCCACATTACGTGCCCTACCGATACCAAGAGTTCCTAAGAATTTACAGGTGTCAGCAGGGGAAGAAGATGAAATATTGTCAAGAATGTGGCGGCGTTTGGCATTGCGTATCACCTGATTTCACCGATTTCTTGCAGTTTTGAAGAGATTTTTATTCACTTCGCAGCGATCCCTTTTATATTTCTTAAAGGCCCGATCCCGATGCTTCATCGCCACACGAACAGCTGTTGTCATCCAAGGAGCAGGAGGACGCCTGAGTTTAACTTTCTTTACAGGTGCATGTTTGTCGTAGAGACCGAGAACAGTTTGGTTAAATATGTAAAGTTTGTCATCTACGGTCATTGCCTTAGCTAGATCCTCCCAATCCAGTTCTGACGCATCTTGACGTAAAACTTCAACATCGATACGGGCAAAACAACGCATGTGCAGAACTCTAGGAGGAGGTGCATTTGAAAATCGAACTTTGAATCGACTTGTTTCTATCTCTCGCTCTTTTCGTATCGAAGTGAAAGTGACAGAACAAAGTGAAGTTCAAATCTTTCGAATGTTGTGAGTAGACCCAACACTGACTCGGCATCAAAAAAAAATAATTAAAAAGTTACTTTGTCTCAAGCTCGCAGCAAAATCGAATTTCGCTCACTGTCTTTAAACTGCAAAACATACTTGTTTGAGATGCTGAGGTGAAAAATATATTACCTAGAACTCAATCTATTTCTAACTTAAATAACCTCGTTTTTATAGATACAGGAAAAAAAACTGATTACAACCTGTTTAATAGGCACTTAAAGATCATTTTCAGGAAAAAATACTCTTCAACAAGAGGACAGTAAAATATGTTTCAGAGTAAAACGTTCACGTAATAAATAAAGTTTCTCAGTATATTTATTGTAACAACGTGATACGAACAATGAGTGTTACGAATTGTTTCCTTTATATTATAAGAGCTCGAGCCGGAATTTATTTTACCTCCGTTAAGTAGATCTCGCTTTTGTGCTTTACAGAACGGTTATGCTCATTTATATATTTTTTTTAGTTTTCTTAGAAAAAAATATCTTGGCAAGTAACATAATACTTATTAACCCAGCTTCGACTTTCGATTCGAATTTCTTGACTTTTTTTCTATTATTAATAATTTTAGATAATTATGAACATTTCAAGTTTTCTTACAAGTCACATAATACTTATTAACTAGCGACCTGCCTAACTTGAATTTTTTCTACTATGTTTATCTACTGTGAACAGACGGACAGACTTATTGCGAGATTTTTTTTATTACTACGTCTATTTACTTATTTAATAAAAACTGTCGAACTTATGAAGAAATATTACTAATACGTTTATGAAACTTAGCTCACAACCATTTTTCTTGCTCACATTTTGAAACAATATATGAGTGAACTTCAAACCGCTTGACTAATTGCCTCTGTACGGAACTCTTCTGCAGTAAACTTCACCTGTTCAGTTGCTTTGTTGCTAACAAGCGAGCCTGAGAACAACAAAATGTTGGCGAACTTCGTGGACTGGCCTGTCGGTTCGCTGTTAGACGCTCCGGAAATGAGTTTACAAATTTACTTCGGACGTAACTGTTTGGAAAACACATATTATCTTCTAACGGCTAGTTTTTTCATCAATAACTAAAACTATCAGTAAAAGCATTAACATTTACTTGACCATAGCTGTCATAATGGCAAATGTGTTTCTTCATCCAAATAACAACTAAACTAAAAGTCAATAGAGTTGCCACTACGCAAACGTCGTAATTACCCCAAAAATACGTGGGGAGCTTTTTTTACTCATGACAACATCGCAACATCACCGTCCAGTAATGCCATATGTCAAATGTCATTTGATGTTTAGGGTAAAGGCGGGATATATATTGCTAGCTAATTTAATCCTTTAAATATTTTTGGACCTATTGTTAAAATTCTAAAATAATTTGTGATTTTAGAATTTTAACCCCCCATGGTATGTCTGTCCATTTCCTCAAAAGCTGACTGTAATTGCTTTGTATTCCGTACTCTAACTCGAACATACTCTCATCCACCAGTCCACCCCTGGCCCACGTCCACCTGGTGGATTATGGCCCATCCCTCTCCTAGAGAGCAGACTTGAGTCCCAATAGTAGGATTATTATAAGGCTGATAATGCTAATGCTACACGAACTCGCGCACCTTCCTTTCTTTTATATTTTCGTGGCACGGTTCTGCTACAATCGTACAAATTAAAAATAAAAAAAAACCGGGCAAGTGTGAGTCGGACTCGCGCACTGAGAGTTCCGTTTCCGTTGGTCATTTTTTGATAACGAGGCATCTATGCCACCGGGGCATTTATTCCCGCCTTTACCCTATTTCTTAAAAAAAAAATATTATTTTTTAAATAAAATCAGTTTGAACGCATCCATAATGAACGCAGTGAAGTCAATACAATTTTGTCAAAATGACAGTGACTATAGCTATAACAGCCCCTCAATGAGCAGTAAAGGTTAAGGGCTAAAGAAACAGTCAAACCAACGGTTAAAATTGTGAAGAAACGAATTTAGCCGTTATTATTACTTTATGTCGTTACTTTGGCTGTTACCTTTGATGAAAAAACTGGCCGTTAGAGATGTGAAAAACTAAAGTGAAAATCACTCTGCCTACCTAGTTGGGAAAAAATAGCCTGCTCTGGAACTAATTAACTTACTGATATGAAAGTCTGTTTGGATGTGTGTATATTATTGTTTTTAGTGGGTGTGAAATCATTGAATATCGTCTTCCACTCTGAGTGGAGCTAGGGGGAGAATCAGATATACTGACAAAAACCCACCCTTGAACCTTTCTGCTAGGGCTGCAGGTGCGGTATCATGTGAAAGAGTGACCGTGACCCTAAAACGTAAAGGGTCTTGTGTCCTTCAGTTAAGGACATAAGACAAGTTACTCTTTCAAACTATCTCGCATCCGTAAAAAATCACAGTTTCTGAGCCTTGTTCGGGTGAATGTCGCCTAACTAACTAACTAATGTAGTGATCTTGATTTAACTCATCATAATTATTTGAGAATACGTAAAAAAAAATTGATAGGCTTGATTATTATCTTACTTAGGGCCGGCGCCCATTATCGGCATCGGCAAGGAAAAGGATCCTTCGGCAGCATGCTATGGCGTAGTTTCCGACCGTGTGCGCTTGCATGTAGGGATACCGAAAGATTCTTTTCCTTGCCGATGCCGATAATGGGCGCCAGGCCTTAGTGGTGACGATGTGGCCTTCGATGTAGCACATTTAAGGGGTTACTCATAGCACTGATGAAATATAAACATTGTTGCATCCTCAGTTGGGGGGGTGATCACATCTGTTCTGTGTAACTATGTTATTAGCATCTTAATTTATTTCGTAATTTTTTAAAGTTTACTCGACGTTGCTTAGTATTTTGTGCCTTTCAAGCGTCGTATGTATATTTCTGTTAAGTCTTTCCAATTTTTTTATGATAGAAAATAAAATATGAACAAAACTGAATACGAAAAATCCACAGATTGTATTGGAATGGGAGAAAATAATATAAATCCATCGTTTTTATTTATTTAATCGTTCCATAAATGGAAGCTAAAGCTGCGCCGAGCGTTAGAGGATGAAATGGACAATTTGTGCGCACATAACGTTGCACAGCCACACTCGTCGACATGTTACTGGAATATTCTATGTGGGCTGAATGGGAAAGGAATATTTATTTCAATTGAAGGTAGTTTCAAACTCGATAAAATTCTGTTTGGTATTTGGAAAACTAAAAATTCTATGCAACACAACCACTATTGCTTATTGAATTTTGATGTTGAACTTGTTTTAACCGATTTCAATAAAAGGAAGCCATGCTCACTCAATTTGACTGACTTTTTTTTGTAACTTGTTCAAAGATAAAGACATCAATTAATGTTTTCCGATTTTAATGTATCAAATTTGAAATTTTTGCCCTGGTGTTCTCATTTAAATTTCGTGAAGATGTGATGAAGAACTTTGGAGATAAAATATGGAACTTCTCAGTAAAAGACAACTGTAATCACATATCTGTTTGCTGCTATCCCTTCGAGAGGCCATCAACCACCAAACACTCCATCATCATCTCCATCATCCATACACTGACAGAAAAACATCCCTTACTACACTTCATTCCAAAACCAAAATATAAGTAAACTCTCATAAACTCGATTGAATAATGTAAAACACAAAGCCTTTAGAGCCTGCGCGCACTAGCGATTTATTTATTATATTCGACAAGTGGTATGTTTCCACTTCCACGAAACTTGTTATATTGCTGTCGATCAAAATATCTGACAATCGAATTCACAATGAAACGTGTGGAGGGTTACAGCTCTGCATTGATTATTTCCAGTAGGTACTATGTATTTTGAAGTAACAAAATAGTTTAATTATTTACTGTATGGTTAAAACTAAAAGCATGATTTTTTAAATTAAAAGTAGGGCTGACCATTGTATTTGGTCTCATTAAATAAAGTTTACTCGATTTTGGCTTCCTTTTATTTATATTATTTTTTTGTTGTTATATTGAGTTTGAGTCTGCGAAGAGGTTCTTATGTTTTTAACTTAAATATTTTTTTAAATACTGATAATGCACGCTTAAACATTCTTTAGCATTTGATAGTCTATTAATAGCACTTGTCATTGGCAAAATTGTGGTGTCTCTTCCACAACCGCCATAATACAGAATGATGAAGAGTTAAAGTTGACTAATATTATAAAGGTGAAATTTTGTGAGTGTGTCTGTTAGGACGGATTTAGGTTTAGGAGTAGACTTCCTTGGTATAATTTTTACTTTCAGCATAGGCAGCAGCTAGTTTATTATAATAGTGTGAGTAATTTTATAAGAATTATTCTTTTTTTTTATTATTGATAGGCTTGCGCTTGACCACATTTCACCTGATGGTAAGCGATCATGTGGTCGACGATGGAGCACGCTTGCCTAGAAGCAACCTATTAACTCTTGACTTAAAGACCCCTAGGTGGTAGCTATCAGGAAACACAGACCCCGGCAGGGAATTCCACTCTTTAGCTGTGCGCATAATAAATGTACTCCCAAAACGCTTTGTACGTATGGGTGGGATGTTCACCATGTACCGGTGGCGCATTGCCGTACGTCTAGTGGTCCGATGATGAAACGGGCTTGAAGGAATCAAATACGATGTAGAACATGTAAAACGCGATGTAGAACACTATAAGTCCTTTGTACTACCTCCGATCCCTGCAGTATCTACCTACATTAATAAAACGGCTGTCTTGTATTGTTACTGTGTTGAATTAACAAAACGTGTGCCTAACGTATCCGCAATGTTTTGCGATGCCAGGTACCTACTCTGTAATAATAACAGAGAGAGCCCTTCAAATTAACTGCTCATTGTTGTTGATATAGCATTTTCGGTATTTGTAAAAGGGTAAATTAAGCTCTGAGAGAGGTATGTATATTAATGTAGACGGTTGAAATTGGATGATGAAATTGGAGAATATTTTCTTTTTTTAGGTGGGAAATTGGTCCGTTTAATGTTCAGACTACCGGACGTCAAGCTACCCATTGCTCGTCGTCCGCAAGCCCGCACCAACGATGGTTGGAAATCGGGATCAGGATCCCGGCGGCTGGGGCCTGAGGGCCCTGCTCTCTCCCGTGCGTCTGCCTCCTTCGCCAGCATTACTGCTTCGAAGAAGGAGGCAACCACCTTTTCTTACTATAACTAGTTGGTAAATTTTAGGTTTTACCAGTAAACCTTAGGATTTACCATAGTCCGAGTTTTTCAGTAACAAATACGTCTAACTCGACGTTGAGTCAAAAATATTATTCATAGTAGCAACATTCTAGGAGCCTTCTGTTGTAGAAACGCAAAAATCTTCATGTACCTATCGTATATAAAGTTGATATATTCGATCTCCGAAAGGGTTGTGGAGAAGCCTGTCAATATGTGTTTGGGATTTTTTAGGGTATAAGATACATTGAGAGATATATCGGGCCTTATCAGGGCAGACATCGTTACTGACTGTTTTTGCTTTTCGCTGGAGGGGGAATTTTCTTTCTTAAGTTAAAATTATTTATGATAGATATGTTAATAAAAATGTTAAGAGTTGTTATTAAACTTGAAAGTATAAACTCATATTTATTTTTATAAATTTGTACTTTAAAGTACAATCAAATAAAGGATATTTGTATTTATACCGATGGGAGATAGACAGTAAGTCAAAACTTTTCCCTTTGTGTAATTGTTATTTTGAGAGAACTTAAGAAACATTCAACCTCAACAATCGTATTAACTATTTAAGCTTCATCTGATCCCTTCCGTCAGATGAAGTCGAGATACTCGCGATCTGTTAATTATGATAAACAGAACGTTTTGAGGTCACGACTAGACTAAAGATTGTACTTATAATATGTGTGTTATTTCTACATTGTGTGTATCTATGTATGTATGCCAAATAAATATTTTTCTTTTTTTCTTTATAATGGCAACAAAAATTTACTAAATAGAGGAAATAATACTCATAGTTAACTTTGATCGAGAAAAGGTCTAATATAGGCAGCTCTTATGAGTTTATGTAGTAGACCTTTTTGTTACTTAAGAAATCATCAAATGACTTCCCCCATGCAGAGAATATGAAAGATTATATGTATAATGTAGCTCGCAAAGGGTGAGAGAACGAATCC
The DNA here is from genome assembly GCA_030763345.1 of Mythimna separata. NCBI lineage: Eukaryota > Metazoa > Arthropoda > Insecta > Lepidoptera > Noctuidae > Mythimna > Mythimna separata. Next base: position 1,015,627 of record JAKKIA010000036.1, on the reverse strand, counting down.
CAATTCTAAAGCTTGTATGGAGAAAGTGGGCTGAGCCGCTAGCAGAACCTAGTACTAATCATTACACAATTCTAAATGCTTTCTATTCAGGCTCACAATAACTAAAACAAAAGGTTCTTGTGAGGTTAAGAATAATCCACGATTGACTGCTTTCTACCTCCACGAGGACCTTTTCGGAGGGACCGTTGTCTTTAGAAAAGGGTAATATATTCGTACACATACATTTCCCTACGGATGTAACCGCAACACGAATTTATATTTTTAGCTGCTGGCCTTAGTGGCTGGCTTTTTTTTAGAGGGTAGCTATTTGTACTCTGCATTAAATCATACGTATAAAGTTATGACATTTTAGAATATAAGAGTCTAAATCATATTTTTTGTGAGGTGGAAATCCAATAACTTACTTCTCTTGCTCTAGGGTGGAGCGAGATGTCAGACTTTTAAGTACAGTAGGCTTGGGCCCTGCAGAAACACCGTGAGAAATAAACGCTTTGAAAAGACCTTGTTCAGAACAAGGTTATTGTAATGTAATATGACAATTGATTGATCATATCAGCAATTCCTTCGATTGGCAATTGGTTCAATGCAGAGCATGCTCATAGTAAACGATTTGTAAGCAATAGAATGGGCAACGCTACAAACCGCTACGACGTGCTATGAACCGAAGTTGAATTTTGCTACGAAATGCTACGAGCGGCTACGTCGATAATCGCCCGAGCGATTCTGAATTCTACGAGCCAGAAATACTGAAATGTCTGTTGAGGAACATTGGCCAATAGAGTAAAGGATTTTAACGTAATTGTATTTGGTTGTTATTTATTACATGGATTTTTCAATAGTTCTTAATACTTTCGTTTTGAACTTACAATATACATACATGTAAATACGTCGTAGAAGAATGGAAGTAAGTGGTAGGGAGTACAAAGAACTATAAACGAATGGTTTTTGTTCGCATTTAATATTATTTTCTCGATAGTAGTCACGAATAATACATTTATGGGCTTGAAGATAATTTCTGAAAAGAAAACCAGGCTATTAAAGAAAGAGTTAGTAAAAGTTTGTCTTGCTGTCCCGCTCCACTTTAGAGCGGGAGAAGTCATTAAATAATTTTCCACCGCCCAAAAAAAGTACTGTTTTTTTTTTCATAGACTCTAGTTCACATTTCATTCAACATACAACGAGGTAAGTGTTTTATCTAGCTCACAGTCACAAACTAAACAGATACAGTCTCAAGTGTTGTGTGAAGCGACAGACAAACAGATTGCGGCTCGCCATCTCTAATCTGAATGTCAAAACAGAGTAATCGAGTACACTAGACTCGATGAATATAGAGATCGAGTTACAAACGATTATCTACTGAATACGAGAGTAGATTTTAAGTCGAGAGCAAAAGAAAATAGCGCGGTAATTGAGCTATTAATTCAGTGGGGACGGTGTTGTGTGGTAGTGTTGTGTGTAGCGTGTAAGCAGAGATAACAAGCTTTGGGAAGACTGTGTGAAGCTTTGTATAAACTGCAAGTTTGTGTCAGAGGCCTCGTCTTCGTGAAAAATTTGTTACTAAGTGATAATGTAACATACTAGCTTCTGCCAGCCGCTTCGTCCGCATATAAGTTGCTGCATACAAACTTTGGACTTCCGTTTCATCCCCTTCGAGAGAGAATTTTGGAAAATCCTCTCGCTCGCCTACGTCAAGAAAAATAACCTTCAGCAAAATTTCTTTTTGCTTTTCCAAACCTACCATTACCTACTACTAAAAAAAAACTTTGCGCGTGTCAGAACAGCAGAGAGAAATGTTTCACAATTACGTGTTTCAATAATCATGAGAAAAATAGGACCAATCAAGATTTCATTTGTATTGAGTGATTTAAAATAGTGACCTATTTGATAAGACCTATTTGAAATAGTGACCTAGTTTTTGGTGTACTGGCGTGTTATACAGACACACTTTGTAAGTGCTGACAAGTTTGAAAATGATCTATCTGATTGGATTATTATAACTTTAAATATGGATAACAGTCCCTTCAATCGGAGCGGGATAACGCGACGCAGCCCTCCTCCAACACCTACACCGACGCAGCCCCAGCAACATAGTTGTCAACGTGCCCAGGAAGATGAAAAATTGGAGGTTGTTTCGACTCCAGACATTCAGATCTGGCTGAGCTCTATTGAGCAGCACCTGCATGAGGTATGCAATATTTCTTCTGATGGAAAATTAAACTCAGATCAGAAGCTAAAAATAAGCAGTTTATGCCGAAAAGTTGGTTATGGCGTTTCTCAACTAGCAGTCCAATACCAATCGCTAAAGAAAAATGCCCTGATGACCCATAACTCCTTAAAAATTTTGAGGGAAGAACGAGACCTAAAGGATTGTGTGCTAGAAGTGAACCGGACGATTAAAGAATCGTATGGAAAGCAGATAACCGCTACGTCTTCTTTTGCAGACATGGTAAAGAAAGGGTCCAACAGTTTTGTTCGTCCTAATTCTTTTAGCTCTGTGGCGATCTATCCTCGCGACAACACAAAGACCAGTGATGAAACGAAGAACATCGTCCAGAAAATCGTTTGCCCTAGTGACATGAAGCTAAAAGTTAGAGGCGTCCGTAAAATAGCAAAAGGAGGACTGATTATAAGTACCGAGACGAAAGAAGATTTAGAAAAACTGAAGAAAACAGTCCAACTAGCGTCTTCAGGCCTCACCGTCGATGATCCCCACAAGCGCAAACCTCGCATCATAGTTATAGGAGTCCCTGCTTTAATGGCTGAAAATGAGGTTTTTAATTGTATTTATGACCAAAACTTGGCCGACAAATTGCCAAATATGACCAAAGATGCATTTTTGACCTCAATAAAGCTTAGCCATAAATCTGGGAGGAAAGATTCAAAGAACTGTAACTATATTATAGAGGTTACAGCTTCAATTCGGAAGGCACTCATCACGCAGGATAGACTATTTGTCAATTGGACGTCCTGTCCGGTACGAGACTTCACTCTGGTAACGAGGTGTTACAAGTGCCAGCAGTACGGTCATGCAGCCAAGACGTGCAGAGTCGCTGCCCCTACATGTGGACATTGCGGTGAAGAAGGGCACACAACCCAAGACTGCACAAAGAAAGCCGACACACCAAAATGCGCAACATGTTTGCGCTTTAAAAAACCTGCCAACCACAAGACAGGAGATCCAGAGTGTCCTGCTAAGAAATCGGCCGAAAACAGGTACATCAATTCGATCGATTATGAGGGCGCCTAAGAGCGTCACATATATACATATAACTTAGACTTAATTTACTGTTTATATTTTTCTTAGTTTTATGGATAGTAATTTAATAACTGATATAGATAATACATTTGTAACAGTTTTAAAGCAATGTAAGGTGGAGGAGTGCAGTCAACATTTTTCCGACACTCATAAGTCATTAACCATACTAACCCAAAATATTCGTAGCATTTATAAGAATATGGATGGCTTTAACATTCTTCTTCATAGACTAAACTTTGAATGTGATATATTGGTACTAACCGAGTGCTGGCTATGTGATCGTCAGGCCTACCTCCCCGAAATACCGGGGTATAACTTATTTTATACCACAATAAACAACAACCAAAATGATGGTGTGGTTGTTTACTCCAAAGAAACACTAGAGGTCACAGTCGAAGAATCAACTCTAAAGGACTGTATGAGTAACTGCTTGATCATCAAACTAGGTACTACCACAGCAATAATCGCTATGTATAGATCACCTTCTATCAGAAACTTGGAAAGTTTTCACGCTTCCTTAAACCAAATATTTCAAAGTTTGTGTTCGTATAAGAATGTTATACTAACGGGTGATATTAATATAAACATAAACGCTGATAACTGCGATGCAGGGACCCAAGACTATCTTAATATCTGCTCATTCCATGGTTTTCTTCCCGCTCACTCTTTGCCTACTCATCAAAGCGGTTCCTGTCTTGATCATATGATGATTAAATCCAGTTTATCGTATATTACACTTGTTGCTAATTCGTCAATTACAGACCATCACGCTGTCCTACTGAACCTAAACCTAATGCTGCCTAAGCATAATCGACCTCGGACCAAAACGCAATTAAACACAAATAAACTCGAATATGATTTACGCAATCTTGACTTTAACCCAGTTTACAATATTGCTGACGCTAATTTTGCTTTATCGTACTTAGTAAAACATGTTCAATATGCAATATTACGTAACACTTCTATTTCTTCCGTAAACAAAAAACTGTATAATATTAAACCTTGGATTACTCCGGGCTTGATTCGATGTATTAGACAAAAAGATAAACTTCATCAGAAAGCCAAGAAAAACCCTGACAATTCTGTCATTCAAATCACCTATAAAAGATACAGGAATTTTTGCAATAACCTCCTAAAGAAGATAAAATATGACTACGATAAAAATGAATTAAATAGAGCAGGAAACAATAGTAAACAACTTTGGAAACATATTAAAAATGTTACTTATATGTCAAAAAAGCGTGAATCTAATTCGAGTTTACTGCTTATTAATCCCTCACCTCTTTCTTCAGCTAACCATGTTAATAACTTTTTTGTAAACGTTGGGAAATCTCTTGCTGAAAAGATTCCATCACAAGACTGTGTTCGAAGACCCTCGCTTGATTTAAGAAACAGGTGTGCCCTTAATTCTTTTGTTTTACTGGATACTGACGAAAACGAAGTTAGTCGAATCATTTGTGGACTAAAAGATGACTCTGCAGTAGGTTGGGACAATATTAGTAATAAGATCCTGAAACTTTGTAACCATATCCTTGTTCCACCTTTGACGCATATATTTCGTATTTGTCTTTCGGAAGGTATTTTCCCGACATTTCTAAAAAAAGCAGTTGTAATCCCTGTTTTCAAATCCGGAAACAAAGACTTAGTAAATAATTATAGGCCAATATCGATACTTCCATCTATTTCCAAAATACTGGAAAAAATAATAAACAATAGACTAGTTAACTATTTAGAAAAAAATAAACTCCTATCATCTGCACAATTTGGGTTTAGAGCCAAATTATCTACAGCTGATGCAGTGCACAGCTTGACAGATTACATCTCTGAAGAACTCGGCAAAGGGCAACAAACCCTAGGGGTGTTCCTTGATCTAGCGAAGGCCTTCGACACGGTGTCGCTTCCTTTACTAATAAACAAATTAGAGGCTATAGGAATAAGAGGAACGCCGCTTAAACTATTAGCCGACTACTTAGATGATCGATATCAATCTGTCAAAATAGATAACATCACGAGTGATGAGCAAGTAAGTTCTGGATATGGCGTTCCCCAGGGAAGTATCCTGGCCCCTACCCTTTTCTTGATCTATATAAACGATCTATGCAACCTAGATATTAAACAAGGCAAAATTGTCTCATATGCTGACGACACGGCCATAATATTTACCGCTAAAAATTGCAGCGAACTGTACGAATTCGCTCAATTGGGTCTTAACACTGTGACTAATTGGCTTCAAAGCAATTTACTAACATTAAATGCTGACAAGACAAAATATATTCACTTTTGCATGCGCAATGCTCAATCTAACACTGTTAACTCTCATTTGTTTGCCCATAAATGTGGATTCCGTTCACCCAGTATGTGTGATTGTCCTCGTATCTATAAAACTGGCGACATCAAAGATCTCGGGGTTATATTAGATGACACCCTCTCTTTTAGACCACACATTGAAAGTCTAGTAAAAAGAGTGCGCAAATTAATCTTTGTTTTTAAGAAGTTGCGAGCGATCGCAGATTCAAAATTGGTGACACAGATTTATTTTGCCCTAGGTCAATCTGTCATCCAATACTGTATCACTTGCTGGGGTGGAGCACTTAAATCTCATTTACTGCCTCTTGAAAGAGCTCAGAGAGCCATTTTAAAAGTTGCCAATTTCCTTCCCTTTCTCTATCCTACAAATCAGCTGTACAAATCCTGTAACGTGCTTACTGTTCGCCAGCTTTTCATAATGCACTTAGTAATAAAACAGCACACCATGCTTTCCTACAGCGCCAAAATCATAAATAAGAGACGGAATGATATTGTTTGCCACTCCGCATTCTCAAAATTTGTATTCGTAAAAAGATTTTTTAATTTTTTAGGCCCATTTCTGTACAATAAATTAAATAGAAAATTAAGTATCTACCAATTAAATAAGTACAACTGTAAAAAGATGATTCTCCAGTATTTACTTAGCATATCTTATGCAGAAACAGAAGACTTACTTATTGTTTGTAAATAAAACACGCCGGATATTTAAATATATATTTTTTTTTAATTTTGTTAAATTTTAAATTTTAATAATAGTCATATTTAGTGTTAATTTATTATTTTGTATTTAAGCTCTCTCTAGCCTGAAGCACAGGTTTATCCTAGTTCAGGCAAATGAGTAACTGTGTCTTTTTATTCTTTAATATACCTTATTTTAAATGTGTCCTATGCTATAAATAAACGATTTTTATTTATTTATTTAGGCTCACAGCATTTTTTATTTATTCAGAGTAATGGAAAGAATGATGCATGGTTAATACATAACTTACTTGAATTGTAATCTAAAGAAAGAATTAGTGTAAGCAAATACTACATATAATAGTATAGAATTCCATATGAAGAACCTTTTGCATATTTGATTAGCTTAGGGTTTCGGCGTTCGCTACAACAGCAAATCATGTTTTATCTTACCCATTTCCGTTCGGGATATCAGATATGTTCCTTCATTTTATATAACATCTGTATCTGGTGTTGTGCCTACCTACAAACATAACACATGGAACACTGTTGGGACACATTCATTACACAGATTGGGAGCATGACCGCAAATATACGAAACTTTGATACTTGTTGGAAGTTTTCTTGTGAGAAGGTTTTGGTCCTTTGAGGGAATGAATTGCTCTTTGGAAAGGAAACGATTCGCGTAGCTTTAGCTTATTTACATATGTAATCGTATGACTTCTCAACACATAGAATGCTCATTTTATCGCACATGAGAATTTGTAATTGGCTTACTGTTGACTATGATTGTCTACCTCACACCCATTTTTTTCTTTATGAACTTGTATATTTACTAGCTGCTGCCAACGACTTTGCCCTCGTGATAGAAGAAAATTATCCTAAGGGAACATACTGCCACGATAACAAAGTATTCTAAGCTATTCCAAGTCGTGGTCTACCCATATACCAAGTTACATTTTACATACATTATGAAGGTAGCAACAAAACAGAAGAGTCTGCCAATGCTCTTGCAAAATAGTAAAAATTTACATAGTACTAAAATGTTTCTCACAAAATATGGGATGTGAACTAGAATAAAAATACAAACACAAGTTTATGAGTGAAAAAACGGGTGATACACACGAAGTATACAACCGCGGTTTGAATAAGAATGTTCGTTTTACCGAGCAACAGCGAGGAGTGGCAACAAATGAAGAATGCTGTGAGAGATACACGACAGAGGGCGGTGATGAATGACCAACCTTTTTGTATTTTATTAGCATTATCGGCCTTGTAATGTTCCCACTGTAGGGACTCAGGCCTCCTCTCTGGGAGAGGGAATGGGCCCTTATCCACCACGCGGACATAGTGCGTATTAGTGGATGTCACATGTTGTCGAATTTTTGGTTCTAGGACATGCTGATTTCCTCATGAGGTTTTCTTTCACTGTTTTGAGAGTAGAGTTGAAATTAATTACACAAAGTAAAGTTGTGATATCTAAACTTTTTCCAGGACATATTTTTTTGGATGGGAGTTTACTATAATTCTTTGAATGGGTTAATATAATTCTTTGAATTCATTCATTCATTCATTTTTCACTTTCATGAATGAATGCGACGGAGTAATTTAGACTTCAAATATGTTAAACTGTGCACTTTATTGAACTACTAGCAGCCGGTCCCGGCTTCGCACGGGGTAGACAATTATTTATTTTTGGAAATTTGGATATAAAACACCTTCGGTTACATTGTTAAAATTTTACCAAGAATCCCTATTTTTTCAAAATGAAATGTAGCCTATGTCAAATTGGAAGAACGTAGCATTCTATTGGTGAAGAATTTTTTAAATCGGCCCAGTACTTTATGAGCCATGAGTATTCATTACAAACATACAAAAATAGGTACAAATCTTTCCTCTTTATAATATTAGTGTAGATTTGCTAGACGATTCCAATCGTCACATCAACTATACAAGGCGCCAGATAAGCTTGGACTAAAGTACATTACCTTTTCCTAGTATCTCTTCGAAGGAAAAACAAACAATAAACTATACCTAGAAAATGTAAAGGATCGCGGGAGATACGTCAGTAACTGTGGGAGGGTCAATGACTCGTTTGTTATTCCATGTTTATCTGGCGCCTACCTTAGCCAAGATGTGCCGGAAAATAAAGGTTAAATTGCACATTTGCCTACGAGTATTTTGTACAGCCGTAAGACACACAATGTGTCAGTGTTCAATTTTAATCTTAAGCTTCTAAACGTTGTTTCTACACTGTATGTGCCAAAGAAAATATTTTTATTCCTTTCTTTCTCATTTCTCTATTTAGACCAAATGTAAGTACAGCTAATGAGTGAATTTCTCTGCCAGAGTCTGTGTTTCCTGATAGCTACAACTTGAGGATTTTTAAGTCAAGAGTGAATAGGTAATAGGGAAGTGTATTCCATCGTCGCCCACGTCACCACTTTCCATCAGGTGAAATAGTAGTCTTCTAGCACACGCTAGAAGACTACTATGAATAATAAAAGAAAAACTGAAATTATGTTTTCTCTAGACGTAGGCCTGTTCGATTTATTTCTCTTATTTATTCAGGTAGGCTTGATTAATATTCTCAACTTAATTTTAGCCACAGGACAAAATGTTAAAAGTATTTTACGATAGCAAAACAACGCTTATACCTAGGGACGCGTTGTTATCATACAAAAGCTAATAAACACATTTATAATGCCACTGAGGTTATCTAAAACTTTTTATAGCAAAATGGCGTAAAGTTGCCAAATGGAACCGTTAGGTTTCTTATACACGATACGTTTTTCGCCGTGTGTAGGCACGGTTAATAAAACGTACCGTGTACAAGAGGCCGTAGACTACGATACAACACTGATGAAACACGACGGTGGTGCCGTGCTGTAGCGCCACCGTTTATGTCAACAAGCTCCCTCAGTGATCTATACAATTCTGACAACTGTTCTTACGCATGGCGAATTAACCGTGTCGACACACGACGAAAAACGGGCCGTGTACAAGAGTCCTTATAGCTACCGACTGCTAAATTAACCGCTCCACTTTATCCGAGTCAACAAGAAGTCTCTCAGAACAGTGACTTGGCACAGACAAAAGACAAGCGCTCTGTCTTGAATTTACAAAAAGTTTTCGTTGTCTATATCTAGAAAAATCTTTGTTCATTTTTCTTACAATATAGGTCGAGCTTCAAACTTCATTTTTATTAGGGTTCCTCACGGAAATGGTAAAACAGGACCCTATTGCTAAGACTCCACTGTCCACCTGTCTGTCTGTCCATCTGTCACCAGGCTGTATCTAATAAGTCGTAATAGCTAGATAGTTAAGTTTCCCAAATTATGTATTTCTGTTGCGGCTATAAAAACAAATTTTAATACAAAAAACTGAATAAAATAAAAATTTAAATGTTTTTTCGTATTGACGGACCGAAACCCTTTGTGCGCGAATTCAACTCGTACTTGGCCGGATTATTCTCATTCAATTTGCTCTGATTTCATTATTAATATTCTCCGCTGCCAAGCAGTACGTTCTTCATTTTGTATTTCCGGATGCCGTGTCTGGTGTAGTAGGTAATTAGACTGTCCATATTTACAGAGTTAGTTGAGGGTTCTAAGCTAATATACTTTGGTCTCTCGTCTGCACGTGGCTGTGAGGTGCACTTAACTAACTGTAGGTACTCAACGCTGCCTCTTAATAGAGTTTTCTTTTAATTTTTTGTTTTTTAAATATTCTCTTGTCTGTGTACATAATTTTAAGCGTCTTAAAGATAATGAAAGCTTTTTTAAGTGATAAGAAAATACTTCAATGATGTGTAGGTTTTGTAGAACCATCTATAGATGGTTCTACGTCTTCTGTGGCTATAGCCACAATGGAAATTAATTTCAAAATCCTGCATCGCAGTATCAGAGTCTTATATAGTTTAAAGACCTCTTGACGACGATCACGACAAGGTCGAACTAAAGGTATCTCGTAAAATAGAACCAACCTATAAAGTAAAAGAAAAGTTTTATTACCAATCAAACGGTCCCTGTTTAAGGGTCTATTTTAGTCAGTGGAAGTCTGAAGTCCCGCTCCACCAGAAAAAGGAGAAGTCATTTTGAAGATCTACCACCTTAAAAAAAGTCCGCTCATGATATGATACGGTGTATTGGTCAGACTTCTTTGTTGTTTCAGCTTTCATTCGTTCTCCGTTTCATTTATTGTCATCTGACATCCATTTATTGGACAGTACGATGTCCACGCGCGACCGAGCGCCGTAAACACGTTTTATTTCCTGACACGGAAAGTGAATCCTGACAAAGTAACTTTGCGAAAAGAAAAGAAAACTTACAGAATTTGGCCATGCAATATTCCACCTTCTTACTATAAACATAAAGGTGCTGTAAGTCAATATAAAATAAAGGGCGAGATGAAACACGGGTTGGTGAAATGATCCAAATTGAGACTATCAAGTCTATCGGCAATTCGGTGTTATTGTGAACGTTGACAAATTGTTTAAACACCTTTTGATTTATTGCGGATCGACATTTAAATTTATTCAATTGGAAATACCTGATTTATCAGTTATACCTATAAAAGTATACAACATTTAAAGGCCATTATCTATGCTTTTGGTGTCTGTTCTAATACAAAGAACAGATGAAGCGGTCGAAAAGTTGTGACAGCCACGTATTGGAACACCCAGCGTTAGTAGGTCTTCCACAAGGTGAACTGACGACCTGGTGAGAGTCACGGGAATCATGGATGCGGGACACACAAGACTATTCGTTATGAGGGCGAGGAAGACCTACATCAGCAATTATAAAACGTTAGAACTTTTGTACCTACTTTTAATCGGTCCTTTCCTAAGGAGAAGAAAAAAAAACTCTATGGTTACATTGTTGACACAGTAAAACTTACGGAGGAAGCCTACCCCGCTTGGATGAAGGTCCTTGTGGAGGCCATCGGTGGCAGTGACTACTCACGACCGGCCCTGGTTCAGACCATGGTTCAGAGCAAGGGTCCGCTACCCATAGCTTACTCTTAGAAAAAGGGATTGATGTACAATATTTCCATAATACAATATTAAACCAACTTTCCTTTATCAGCAATAGATAAAATACAAATTACTTTCTCGTACTCAGACGATGTTCAAGTAGAATTAGAAAGCTAATATTGTTACTTCCACGTTAGCGCCGCTCATTACCGTACGATCGCTCGTATTTACGCAACAATTTCTCTGTTTATTCGAAATTACTTCCATTAATTATGTTTACAGTTCACGCTCTTTCTTAATAAAATGAGGAGCTAAACGAAATTCTGTTATTAGAATTAATGTTAATTTATTTTCATGCTTAGTAAATTTAATAACGTATAGACATTAGGAGCCTGCTAAGATCGAAGTTTTGTGATACCGCTTTTTAGTTTTGTGAGGTTGCATACCTACGAGTATGTATAAAAGTTAGATAAAAAAAACCTTTTACTCATTTTCATCAAAAATAAAGTTTAAATATTCCTGTATAAAATAAAAAACAAAAAAAAAACAAAGCTAAACCGACAACTCATGACTCAGACAACAGACTTTCAGAACACAACATAAACCGCTTCAAAAAATGATCGTTATAAACCAACAAATTACAAAGTAACATCACGGCGTAGTGTCGGCGAGTAAGTTATGACATCGTAAATTAGTCGGATGTCAGCGTAGTCCAGGCATACCGTCAGCATAGCCCTACTATTGCAGGCTATCACGGTATCTATAGTCAGGAGGTAGGAGATTACAAGCGAGAGCTTGATGAATGGCTCGCACTTGACGGAGAAACAATTGATGAGGTGGCAATGAGTCAGGGTATACTTTGTTGTATGGATTACACTTAGAGGATTGGGGCGAAAAATAAAACAATAGAGATTGTGGGTAATGGTTATTTGCGCAGTGATTGGGTACCTACTTGCCTATTTTTTTTCATTATTTTTTGTATCATAATACTCGTAAAATGTAGTGTAATATTTCACAGTTTTTCGTGTGCAAACACTAACGTGTGAAAAAAACGTGACAAGAGTCAATAGTAAAGCCTCTCTACAAACAAGACGGGTTCCTCGAATTCGCGCTCCATTTTTCCCCGTAGTTGCCCCGGGGCAAATACTCAGCATTACAGAGCAATCACTGGCGATCAGTGATGTGCAATAATGCCTCACGACTCATTGAGTATCGATTGTAACTTTTTATTGTCTTGATCAAAGACAGCAAGAGGTTTTTAAAACTTATTACTGCTTTTATTAAAACCTTTTTGGTTTGAAGAAAGGTCTTTTTGGCTCGTTTTTGAATTATAAGAGGTGTCTCAACTATGGTTTCTTTACTTTTATTGAATAAAAAAAAACTAAGCAAAGCAAATGATTGCTAGAGAGCCTTTGAAGAGCAGAGTAGGAAATTCTTTTAGCCGCGGTTTAGTGAAGAATTTTGTAGTAAGATTATTTACTTAATTAAGCTATTAGTAACTTTTTAGTTTAGCTTTGTGGCTTATCCACATTTTAGCTTTTTAAATATAACACAAATAAAACATACCGGAGTTTCAAATGAAAATCGGCAATCCATAATTAGTAGAAATAATAAACTAAGTATGTTGTATAAAATTCGTTTCTGATTATGATGGCATAAAAAAAAATATTTATACTTAACAACATTTTATCTTGCGGGAAGCAACGTAGTTAATACTTTACTTTTTAACTTGAACATAAAACGATATAAAATAAAATACGGCTGGAATATTTTCAGTTTCATACGACATTGCGAAAATCATGAAAGCCGTGGAACAATATGCGGCGCATTATATCTAGTGTGGCGAGCACAAAGGCAGCGGCTATCGGACGTGAGGCTCCAGTGCCACACTGTGGGGTGTGTGTGTGTGATACAGATGAATACGAGTATAAACTGTACGTGCCACATGTGGTCGGGGTCGTTTTGTAACTTCATTTGTCATGAATATCTGATGATAATACTGTTACCAACACGCAGGGATATCTCTCGTTGGATAACAAACTCCAAACCATTATCATCATCATTTCACTGTCGGACATAGGCCTTTCCTACATTCGTTCGTCAAAACTAAAGGTTGTGGTTGGTGTGTGTGGTTGTGTGATATCCGTTCTACAATGTGCCCTGCCCATAAACTACCTATAATGTAAACCTATAATGTAATTCTTAAAACTATTTGGATAAGGTATCCAGATTCCTTTTGGGTTACTAGTACTAACAATATTGCTTGAGAACGATGAAATCCATGAGTACTTAAGTACAACAACAGTGGCCTCAGAAATGAGCACTGTAAAAAGTACTTAACATACAGTGAGTCTTTCAACTACCAGACCATAATGCGTTTTTCTCTGTATTGCAGAATTACAGAATAAAGGGTGTTGTCCCCCGTTTCTGCCAATAACAATAGTGCACACAACACATTTGCCACTTATAAATCGAACAAAAAAAAACAACATGCACGGACCCGCATGGTAAATTACGGCACCATTCCTTCCCATAAACAGGAGGTTTAAGTCTCAGCTTTAAGAATATTATAAAGCAGTTAATTCTATGCTATGATTTTATCTGCCAGAAATTGTCGTGTTTTGATATTTGTGTCGTCTTTGGCAAATAGTCATTTGTGAATGTAATGTTCCCACTCTGTAGGTTCCTACAAATAAACCTTCAAGTCGAATATGTTTTACGTTATGGCTACGAACCAAACAACACTAATTTAACTTGTAACGAACAAACCCACTTCCAACTACACGCAAACAAATGAATGATTTAAATTCCTCTCTCGCCTTTTCCGAACGTTTTAAATATTTCTACATTTATTTATTTCGTGTATTTTCTTCTTTAACTGTTTGTAAAACAAAAAGCAAATTGTGAATAAGACTTAGTATTGTGTAATTAAACATCGCGCAGTCTGAGACTGAATGTTGATTACAAAGTTCGACAGAGTTAGTATTCAAGAGCATTTCAGCGTGAAGGAATTTTTTCAAGTCAACGGAGGATGAAATCAGAAACTGAAGATGTTTTGAAATTATAATGGAATTTGTTAATTTTAATTAATTTTACTTTAACTTGAAATAACAGAATGGGATATTAAAACAGTCTTTGCAGAGAAAAATGGATTCACTTGAACAATGTGGTTTTGAAACTAAACATTTTTTTAAGGAATTTGCATTCTGGGCACACCAAATGGTGCCGTAAGTTTCCTCTGGTGAGTGGTAAGTGAGGCACTGCGTCTTTACTTTCTGTTTGACGCAGGTCCTCACCGGACATATGTTTTAAGGGAAGTTCCTGTTTCTTTATTATATAAGTGTATTCAGACAATTAAGAACGTGTTCTGGGCACCATACTTATCAATAATGGAATACTGGAGCTCTGTTCTGTTATTCGTAGTATACTTTGCAAATACATCATGCTGGTTGACAATCGAACTCGGCAATGTTAGGTCATCCATTACTTCCTATCCGCTACAGTTGGTCATCTATTTTCACCTGTTGTGGTTCTGTCGTTTAACACTGAACACGAATGCATTGAACTTGGATGATTAAATTTTGATACACGAGAGAAGTTGGTATTCATGCCAACTAAACTTAACCTATTTGAATTGGACCTATTATATTTTTATTTAACTATTGTGTATGTTGTGCTTAATTATCGTAGGTTTAATTATTAATTTCTTAATAATAATTCTATTTAGCATACGTAATGTGTCGCAGCTAAGTAGGCTATCGCCAAACTTAAATGGCGGGACATTGCTCGTAGAACAGATGGTCTATGGGGTGGAAAGGTTCTGGAGTGGCGAACACGCACCGAAATAGGCGGCGTAGGAAGGTCTCCCACAAAGTGGACCGATGACACGGTGAAAGTCGCGGTAATGTGATGGATGCGATATGCACAGGACCGTTTGTTGTGGTGACAGTTGAGGGTGTCTTATAGTGGACGTCTTTCGGAAGAAATTATGATGATGATGATGGCTATCAAATATTGCAGTTTTTTGTCGTTAAAACCGCAAAGATAAAAACCTCCTATCATATTCTGGAGGGAACGAATGTTTGTGCTAATAGAATTTCAGACTGAATGTAATGGAGCATTTATTTCAGTCATTATCTGGTGTGTGACGCATCGCCGACCTTTCCACTCAGTCGACTCCCCCGGCGCGCGGCGGCGAGTGTGAACACATAGATTTACAATTAGTACACTCGCTAATCGGGGAATGAAAGATAATGTGGAAACTAATGACCGGGAGAACTCGAGATTATTAAAGCCTTTCTACTAGAAAAGAAAATGTTAAAGTCAAAACCTATCTAAGAATTAAATATGTAATAGTAAACAGTGTTGTTACGAGTATTACACGCATATTTCTTGCGTGGCAAATTGCGTGTGTGCCGCCTGACGTAAGTCTTCACCGGAAAAACCAAAGGGGCCAGAAGGGTCGAACTATGGAACGTTAAAGACTACTGAAAAAATACAGGTGGATTTTAGGTGTATAATAATAGCTTTGTCCTCAAAATAGTAGATCTGTCGCCAAAATGTAGTCATCAAACAATGTAAAATCAATTCCCCAATAAATCACCTAAAATCATGGAGATATAGGGTCTAGTACCAAATAATTGTTTTTGTATGTATTATAATAGGTTTGTCCTAATAAGCATTTAAGCAAATTAATTGAAAGAGATCACCAATAAACCATATATTGTGTTTCTAGAAACATAAAGATCCACAAAAATTAATTGTTGTCGTCATCATCGTTTCACCCAAAAGAGTCTACTACTTAGTATAGTATAACGGGCTGGTATTTTATTTTATTTTATATATCCGCAACTCCACGACTAAAGCGCGTATTTTGCGTATGGGTGGTACAAAAGTGTTATTCGATCCACCCCCGCTCCTCAAGAAAGGCCAGCAGCGCCTTGGTGCTACTGACCATATCACGGAGAGTATCTAGGTTTCCGAAGTGCTTTGTCCTATAACCTGCGACTACTGGGCAGCTTAGCAGCAGATGAGCTGCAGTCTCGTCCTCCTCCATGCAAGCTCTGCAGAGTGGGCTATCTGTAACTCCCGAGTCTACTACTTAATTGGACATAAGCCTCCCCCAAGGATCTTAATTTCCAGAACCATAACCCAACAGGTTTTTTTTTTGGAAGGGGAATCATCAGCATGACTTCTCCCGCTCTTGGGTGGAGCGGAAGGGCGTGTCAGTCTCTTACTGACTAAACCTCACCCTGTTCCTTCGTTGCCTTCGATCCGGGGGACACGGTGACAACCTTTCGGATTTTCCGTGTTCCCCAGAGGCTTCGGTCCTACCGGGCCCCTACAGTTTGCTGACATCTCGTGGCATCGTATGATCATCGTAGATAGTTACGAGTACCTACGACACATCGTTGAGGATGGAAAGCGCGCCAATTTGTCTCCGCCTGCGCCTCTTTGAACATATTTTCAACAAAATTCTAAATTGATGTATTAAATTGGTAAGGAATACTATTATTTTAATAACCGAACGAAATAAAATGTAACTAATGTTTTGGTGACAAAATAACAAATAAAAAGGAGTTGCACTCAGGGATTGATAATCGATTTATTTGGCGACAGATCTACCATTTTGGCGACAGATCTACCATTCTGAGTACAAAACTATTAATTTTGTAATAAAACTATTATTATAAGAACAAAGTTAATATTCCTCTAATGCACAACTATTTTATTGGTGATCCATCTCTTATTTTTTGATAATTCATACCTGGAAACACGTTTTGTTTATCTGAGAACGAAAATATTTCTTGGCGATAGATCTATTTATTAAGTGATACAATTTGATGACAAATATAAAGTTTGGCGACAGAAAATATAATCCCCTTTCGTCACGATGTTTTTTCTTCACCGTTTTGAGAGCAATCGGTATGAAATAAATTATATTAATTTATACAAACAAGACAAATTTTGTCTCGGTCTCGGTTTGAACCTGCAATGTACAACTCATAAGTTGGAGCCCCTATAACTAAGCTATCACAATTCTCAGGAGGTATGTATGGAAAGCTAAGTGACTTATGCGTTTAACCGAGCTTAAACTTCGTACGTCAAGAAACTGTATGCAAAACTAAACAGTGGCTTCCTTGTAAACTGTTATTAGAACCAAAATTAGTTGCACAAATCGAGTATAATCATGCATCACAGCACTAACTTGCAATATTAGTTTTAACATTGTTATGGCTGGGAGAACTAACCGAGCGGAAAGTCATTTATAGTAAACTAATTTACTGCGACATAAGTTAGTCTAGGTTATAACTATTGGAACAATCAAATTGCATTTGCTCGGCCGGTGGCCATTATTGTTTGTTAATTTTATGTAGCTATACGTACCTACATAAAATTCAATCTTCTTTTACTATAAGCAATGGAAAGTTCCACAGATATTATGTCAGCATGAATAACGGCCCTTTTAAAGCCGATGCCTGCCAGGCCTGTTGAATTGATCGAATGAGTTACCCAGACTCTGAATCGTAATGACCCCAGTAAACTCCTGCTGGGCCCCTACAGTTTTGCTGACATGTCTTTGAGGCACACGTGGAACACTACGCCGCGTGGGTGACTCGGGTTTGGTCCGGACGAGACGGTTAGCTACCCGTTGCTCGTTCTCCGCAAACCCACGCCTGCGGTGGCTGGAAGTCGAGGTCAGGGTTCTGGCGACTGGGGCGTTAGTATGTTGTGACGTATCTCCAGCTACTCCTCAAACTAATAAATTAAGTATCTACTTGGTAACTAAATTTGAGAATGAATTGAGATGACAGCTAAACTCATTAGGTTATGTGGTTTCAATTGCTATAATACTCTTTTTCTTAAATAAAAAAGCATTAACGTTACTTTATTTTTGTATTCAAGTAACAGCAAAATTACAATAAAGAAGACAATACAAAGTAAATTACTGATTCATTCTCCGGCCATTACAGAACAATTTTACCATAAGTACTACTGTTGAATTCAAATTCATTTTTTCGGTTCTGTAGAACTCTCAGATATATACAAAATAATTAGTGAAAGGAAACGTTTTTTTTTATGATATTAATTTATGAGGAAAATAATGTTTTTTTTTTTAATGAGAACTTTTAAGATTAAAATTACGTTATTAAAATCTTTTGACATAATCGAAAATAACACTTGTAGTTCAGAATGTATTTCATTACTTTTTCTTTCAAAACGGAGAAGGAAAATGTCATGAGGAAACTGGCATGTCCTAGAACTACAATTTCGAAGACATGTCTTATTGTGAAATCTGCCAACTGGGAAAGTCTCCTAGAGAAGAAGCTTTTTCGACCTGTTTCCAAAAAAAAACTTTACATACCTTACTTACGTTGTAAAAGGAAGCATCGTTAAAAATGTCATTTTCCCAGTGCCAGTCGTTTCGTCTGTGCTTTGGTACGGTGGTTAGTTAGTCTCGTCTTTTATTTATATAGCTGAAAGAAACATTTTAAAACTTTTAAAATGTAAAATTGTCAAAAGCTTTTAATCCGCTCACAAAGAAGATTTCGTTTCAATGCTTTGTAGGTCTGCAGTGCGATAAACTACCTCGCCTTTGAAAAAGAAAAATCCTTTGCATTTCTATCAATCCTGAGCCACACTGAGAAGGCTTTGTCGCCTCTCCCGTTTTCTTGGGATATGTCCATCAAAGCGAGCAGTAGAATACATTTTTGTTCCAAATACCTACAATGTATAAACCAATTTAATAGATACTAAAAGACATCGGCCTATTAACCTAGAAAATATAAATATTTGAGTGTAAAGAAGTAACAAACACACATTTACAAAGTAATCCTGTATAATATTAGTGTGATATTTGAAAAATCGGAGTGTTTTACACCCTACGTATCACCTTCATCACTTGAAAGTCTAGGAGCAATGCGACCTTGTACTATACGATATCCTTTCGTGGCTGTGGGCATGTTTCCGGACGGCCGCGCTGTTCGGGATAGACAATTAACATAAACCATTCATGTTTAGTTTAAGGAAACATTCGAGACTTCATGAGACACTACGAGTGATTTAATGACTGTGTTCACTTTAAGTTTCGATTTTCTATGTATCTAAAGTTCAATAGATGGAAGTTCAAGTAGTGCGGCTATGAAATGCTTTCCCTGTGTCAATAACGTAAGCACAAACATTATCATATCATCAAAGTATGGTATACAATCACTTTATCTCTTTCCTTAAATGTCATTACAGAATGTCTTCAGTAGGGCCGGAGCCTACTACGTAAACCCGGGGTCCTGGAACCTAAGACAAAGAAGGAACATAGAAGTTGGTTATAATCAGCAAAGTTTTCCCTCCCGCTAGCTATTAGACAATTTCCCACCTAAAAAAACCGGTTAAAAAGACGACGGCGAAGCCGATAAAGAAGTTTAGTTTGCAATAAAGTTTCTCCAACCATGTGACAATGTAATACGATCAAGTTTTTGGTGACACGATTTATCGGAGAGCTCACTTGGACATGATCCTATTTCAACGTTTGAATTTATAGCATTCACTTGGGCTTCGTCCATACTGAGCCAATTACAACTAGCTTAATCAAAAACTCGATCCTAATACGAAGTTTACCGAATCGTTAAACTATTGTAATTAGGGGTGATTCAGATATGTGTAATCTAAATTGGATCATCAAAATGCAGTAGTACCTAAATACAATCCAATTTAACAATCAGATTCTAACAATATTCTGCTGAATTGTCAATATTTAGATATTGCAAATAATGCAAAAGCAATGTTGTTTATTGTTTGTAGTCTGTTTGTATAATACTCGTATGAACGGCAAAGTCCTGACTCAGTCATTGTCTCATCGACGCCCAGCCCAAACCCTTGAATCTAGAACGGTAGAATTTAGCACAAAGCTTCCTTTTATTATGGTTACAAAGGGTAAGAAACAACTTTTTAAAATTCTTCCATTAAAGGAATGAAACGAGGCCAAAGGGGAGATAGAGATGGAAAATTTGTATAAAGAAACCTACTTTCACGCGGGTGAAGTCACTGGCAGAAGAAGTTATAAGTATATATATAGTATTAAGTTATTAGTTAAGACATTAAGCCCGCCTCTGTAGTTTTGTGTGCATAAAGCATTTAATAAATAATATATCGCCTGTAATTATATTAGGTAACTTTGTTTGAACACCTGGATAATTTACACATCACGAGCAAATGCCTAAATGACTGGTGCAATGCTAATTAACTAGTTTTGTAAAGCCGTCACGCTTTGAACTGGCGCCAAATTTATACTAGCGAGATCAACCGCGTTATGCTGAACTCAATCAACTTAATGAAAAGCTTTTTGGAATGAAATTCGAAGCCGGATTTATTGCAATCAAATCTACATATCGAAAACAAAGTCTCTTACTGCCAATTTTTATAAACATATAATTTTCACCAGTAGACAGAGTGATATATAATTATATAACAAGACTAAAAACTTAATTACCGACAAACATAAAACTAATCTCACTATTATTTAAAGCATAGTCAGCTTTATAATGTCCCCATTGCTGGGACTCAGGCCTCTTCTAATGTCCTCATCACGAAGGTGATGGCGGGACGGCTAAGAGTCTTCCTTAAGAATGGAAAGGAGTGACTCAAAGCCGAGAACAATAGAAGGAATCGAGGGAGGTCTTTGCTCAGTTCAAGACAGTATAGGCTAGAAATAATACACTTAATACTAATCCTTAATAACATGTATTACAACATTTCAACGCAGAGATATTTTATCGAGGTAATAATAATACTTACTAAACTGCTGCGCAACAAATTACTTCTCTTTTTAGGAATTATGTTCACCATGGAAGCCAGAATTATTGTTAAAATTTTATTGCACTTTATTACAATCGTGTGAAATATAAAAGTTTAGAAACATAAAAGTTAAACAGTTAATGGCAGTCGAAAAAAACAATGTATCACTTTTATTTTCTGCTCGTGAATTTGCGAAATTTATTCTTATTGTTATTTCTAACGACAAAAACCCTTTTGTTTTTATGTATATATTGTTATTGTTAACGGCCTCTCAAGCCCTAATAAAAACTAGGGAACGATTGTATCTTTTTCATTGTTATTGATAGGCTCGTGCCTGACCACTATCTCACCTAGTGGTAAGCGATGATGTAGTCGAAAAAAGAGTACGCTTGCTTTGCAGTAGTCGACAGTGAATAATGTTCCGTAGAAATACATAGGAACAAAACCTATAAGCGCCCAGCAGGCCCGATGCGCGATAAGGTCGCGGGGAAATTCTGAAAAGGAAACCTGTGGTCCTAGAATGCCAGTGCCTGGTGTATTTTTAGTTATAAAAATTTTGACACGCCTTTCCGCTTGGCCACAATAAAAAAGAAACCTGTCAATCATCATTCCTAATTTCCGAAAATCGAACTCAAGGTTAGGTTAGGTTAAAAGGTTTAAAGACCTTTATTCAGTTCTCCATCAAACAGTGTAGTTTTAAAACCAATTACATGAGATCTAAAAAATCTATGGTAAATTATCAATAAAAGCGTTTCAGTAACCTTGTTAAAAATCGCTTACAAATGGCCTTCGTTTCGCGCGATGAAACGTTCTGAACAGACGAGATTTTTAAAACGGGTTTAGGCCGTGAAAAGATTTCGGTTTTAAGTTATCGGGTTCGCTTTAATGGATTTCTTTATTCTTCACGTCACGTTCGCCAATATTAAACTTTTTAGTTGTCAATTTTCAGTTGATGATAATTTTCGTTTACGTAACTGTGGTAGCCCCTTTCTTTAATCTAGTTTATAAACACTAATTAAAAAGAACTTAATTATTTTTTAGCGCCAATGGTAAAGTAGCATTCAACTGGTAAAAGAATTTTTCAGAATCAGTTTAGTAATTTTAGAGATATATGCAAAATCACAAATTTTACCTCTTAATAATATTAATATAGATAATAAATCTTTTAGAGTTACTTAAGTGGCAATTGGCAGAGCACATTGCTCGCAGAATAGATTGCCTTTGGGGCTGTAAGGTTCTGAAGTAGCAACCAAGTTTTACTATCTTAATAGATTTTTTTGTAATGCACCTACCATGCTTTCTCTTTACCACCTTTGGTTGACTGGTAGAGAATGCCCAAGGCATTAAGTCCGCCTTTGAACCATTTTGTTGAATGATGTTTAAATAAATAAACAAACCATGAACCGAAAAATGCAGCGCTAGATAGCCTCCCGCAATATGGACCGATGACCTGGTGAGAGTTGCGGGAATCTGATGTCTTCTAGCCGCACAATACCGTTTATTGTGGCAACACTTAGAAGAAGCCTATGTCCAACAGTGGTCGTCTTTCGATTGAAATGATGATGATAATGTAGAAATTGCAAGTCTGTTCTTAAAGGAAAACCCGGGGCCCTGGAACGAAAGGCAAAGAACATAGGAGTGGGTTTTAATCAGTAAAAGTCTGAAACACCCTCTTGCTCCGCTAAAGGGCGGCAGAAGTCATTAGATCATTTACCACCTTAGAAATAAAGCCTGCTCTTAAGAAATCTTTTTCTAAAATAAAACATTGCAGAAAAGAAACAGCTTACCAAGACTCAGGAAGGCATTAGTGAGTGAAGAGATTGTTGTGTTAAATAAACTAGATGTTGCATAATACATGTCTTGAGACTCTAAGGGCCAGTTTCACCGGTTACGGATAAAGTCTCTGATAGCCTATTAGGAACTTACTTAACAGATAAACTAACATTTTTGGTTTCACAGGTGTCGGATAGCGATATCTGGTAGATAAACTAATGGTTAAATTATCAGCCGGATCAAGTGGCTGTTAAGGAAGTTATCATCTACATTATAGTATATTTCAAGTGGGAAAAGTTTGTTATTGCATTTTAGGCGGTTCCATGCACTCGTGTATTGTACGTCGTTTGCAGTTACAAGTGTTACAAATATTCAAACATGGACTTATTTGAATTTTTAGAAGACGAATTTGATGAATATTTCGAACGTATAATGCGACCTCGTAGGAATCGAGTGATTAACCCTAGACCTAATTATTTTGAATCAATTCGTACTTTTTTCGCGCTTAGATGACCCACTGACCTTCTTTTCGTTTTCCATTTTAAAAAGGTAAAAATACAAAAACGAAACTTTAATAAACTTTCACAGCATATTCGAAACAAACAAAAGCGTTCAAAACAAACTACCAAACACAAAACAATTGACACTTGCGTTTCGTTCCTTTAAGCACATTTGGAATTAAAACATACCTATGATTAATCATAGGTATCTTACTAATTTCGGTCTATAATGATAAAATTATAGTACAAAATGTAAAAAAAGGTTGATTTTGATTATTTTTAACAAAAACATATTTCATTAATTAAGTTTTCAAAATTATTTTCAATTGAAAATATTTTACGTAGTTGTATCGAAACGCAAAGAAGCGACGTTGCCATTCCGCTTGTTATTAAGTGACCGGTAACTTATCTACCAAATAATTTATCAGGAAGTTCGACGGTGAAACAGAAAAAAGTTACAACCAGCCTTTAAGTGGTAGATATTAATAACTACCAAATAACTAATCGACGCTTTATCCGTAACCGGTGAAACTGGCCCTAAGAGTTTTATCTGGATTTAAAAACGAACAGTGCTCTGGGAATTACCAGCGCAGCACTCGACCGGCGGCTACGAAATGGAAAAATGTTTGCAAGCTTTTAAAAAGCTGGTTTTAGGAAAATGTTTTTATCAAATCTTTTAAAAATTGATACTATATAAAAACTAAATACATTGAGAGCTAGAATGAGAACCGAAATGTTGAGTGGCTTTTGGCTACGAAGTATTAATATATAATGGTTTTGCTACGACAGCGTAGCTCACGTAGCGGTGGCGTAGGCCTACTACGCTGTAGCAGTGGTACCGAAAATACATTTTAGTTCACATAATATTAAGCATTTTAAGTCAATAATAATGTTATTTAATATCAGTCAGTCTTCAAGTACTCTTCAAGTAACATATCCAGCTATCATAGTAACTTGAAGTCAAAAACAAGCACATATTATAAAGACTTTTCCGAAGCAAGTGTAGTCTATTTGATCACGCCGTCTCGAGCGAGATAAAGCCGCTCAGAGGCGCGACACACACCATACTGGGTGATAAAGTGAAGATACAACATGTAACTGGAATAATGCACACTCTTATACTTATTTTAGAAAATTTAGTTACAGTCATAATACAAGCATTGAAGTTTTACTTAAATGCATTAAAATTTGTATAGTGTTTTTTAAGAAATTAGTTATCCTAATATAGGCAAAATAATATAGAAATCGAAGCACTATGTTGGTAGCGCATCGGTAATGGTACTTATGCACGCTGATAAAAACACGCTAGTTATGCAATCAAGATTTGTTAAAATAGGTATTTTTTTTTACCTGAAATATTTCTTGATAATTTAAAGGTAAAAAACTATCGATTTTAAAATAGCTGCATTTGATTTTAAAGGTTGTTACAGGTTGTGTGTTTATTATTTTAAATGTTGTAGAAGGTATAAACTTCGATCCCATTAACCGTCGTCCATGATACCTGGAGCCTCGGTAACCAACAGATGGCGAGTAAATTTCCTTCCCGAGTAGCCTCTGAATTAATTCAATAAGATTTGGGTCACTTTTAATGCAATTAAATACCCCAAAAGTACTTCCCTACAATTTCCGTCGTAATGCGATTTTAAAAGGCGTTGACAATATTGTGTCATAATGTTTCTTGTTAAGGAAATAGAATTTTGGTAAATAAAGTTTTACAGTTAGAAAAAATTGAATCAAAAATTTGTATTTTGTAAGAGGAAAACTCTGTGAAGGTAAGGGTTACTAGAATGGCGGTTTGATGTATACCTCTGTAGATTTATGAGTTTTGATCATGCTTTTTTAAGGTGTAAAATCATTAAAGAACTTGTCGCGCTCTGGGTGTATGGTGATGGTGGAAAGGGTCTTGACTGATGGACAAACGGCCAAAAAAGTGATGAGTTCCAAAAGATTTTTGTCAACTTAGGTACGGAACTCTAAACAAAGTCAATAATCTATAATAATCTGTGGAGAAGAACTACATAAAAAATACGTAGTCAGCATCTACCATTATTAGCTACGCAATATTGCTTAGTTGGCATTCAGTGGGCTAAAATAAAGATTACGATTGGATGAATTGCTTTGAAGTCCGTGCTCTCCAACAATCCGCCCTCATGATCTCGCGCGCTCTCAGCAGTTCTCAGCTTATCTGTAATTACGACTGGAAGGTCTCTGTTGCTGGGTAATCTCTATTCCATCTCGTGTCATTAGTACCTCGTAGTTTGCAGGACATTATGTGTTTGCCGATTTACGGCGATGTTTATTTACCTGTAATAAACATGGCGGTCCTAGCGTATTTAAATTGGTTTTCGAAAGATGTAACGTTTGACGTGTGTAACGTGTGTCACGCGACTGGCACACGATACTGAGGCAACACCTAGTATGATATTACCAGGTCAACGAAAAGGTCTCTAGAGGTTTTGATTTTCTTGTGAATATCAAAATATGCTTTTTAAATGGGCTTGACTTTAGATACGTTGATTTTTTACTGCTCTAAGGAGTAGCAAACCTGAAATTGGATTTTAATTTTAGTTTAATACCTTGTGTCATTTCTGAGAAAAAGAATCTAGACAAACTTACAGAGGAACAATATAGTGATCCTGTAAGGGTTCCATTTTTGCCAGCTGAGGTTATGATGAGCCCTAACAAACAATCTTTTCACTGAAACACTATGTACATATTGTACATGTATATATGAAAAATCTTACGTGAATTTATAATACAACGTAACCAAGCCTCCATACTATCTTTTATAACAAGGAAAAACCAAAATTCTTGTTCAAAAAGGCAACATAAACTGTAAATCCTATCGCTTTTGGACTTTTAAGGTTCTTCTCATGAATACTAATCTAGGAACGTACACGTTTAGTAGTATAAGCAGTAGCAAGCTTTTGACGCGTATAAAATTTCATATTTATTTCATAGCTCGTATACTCGTAACGTGTTGTTGCTGCTAAAAATCTAGTGTTTGCCATGCGTTATTTTTTGTGAAGTTTCCGTACGTTGTTTTCTGTGCATGCTTTGAATAATTTGAACTGGAGTTTATATGCAAGTAGATTTTACTGCCTATAACTCTGTAGCATTTTGGCCTTTTACTGCTAAAGCTGGTAAATTATAGTGACCAGTTTTGTAGTTCGTTTTTAAATGAACCATTTATCTATTATCGTCACCATCATTATTATTTCGAGAACAGTTGTGGTCTACCGAGTGTCGTAATCATTTTAACTTGAACTTTACTCACAAATATGAACCAAATACTCTATTATTTTAAGTTACAAAGATTCAAACTTCCGCTACGTTATTTCTGTATACAAGAATATATATTATTTACAAAATCCATGTATTAAAACACGTGTAGCAACCGCACCACGTGTTACCTATTTAACGTTTGAATCCCCAACCGGTCCTATGAGACCGCGCTGTTATTGTTTTACTATTGTGTCTCGTTTCGCGGGTATCTGAGTAAATAAAACGTAATCTGAGACCACAAATACAAAATATAACATTTATGTATTCCCTAGAGTTATATCACTTTCCTACCAAATTACAAATGAAACGAGGTCACGTAAGAAAATTGTGTTCGTACCGAGCCAGGTATTTAGCAAGCAAAACTTACTTAGAGCTTTAAGCTTAGTATTTACAGAGGAATAGCTCTGACCTTTCTTTTATGGTGACCTTTTGTCCTGAATTCGTTTGAAACAAAGCACAGTTATATCTACCTACCTACAACATAATTTGTAATTAAAAAAAGAAACAAGATATTATTACATGCCTCATTATACTTTGGATAATGAGCAGCAGAATTCCATTAAAAAAGTCCGATATACAATAAACCTTTCGTATTGGCTCGGGAGGGTCGAAGCCTACTGGGTTGAATGAAAAAGATTCCCAGGACCCTGGAATTAAGGTAAAGAGGGAACAGGAGTGGGTTTTAGTCAGAAGAAGCCCGACACGCACTCCCGCTCCACCTAAGACGGGAGAAGTGATTTTGATGATTTCCCAGCTTAAAAATATAGCTAAACGTTCTTCCGCTATAATCGGTTATCATGACGTACTTGCGTATCCCCAGGATCTAGCCTAGCCTAGATTGCAGATCACCGTAGGCGTTATTTCACGGACGGTGAGCCATGGGTAACTTGCCGTCCAGCTAGGACCAAGCCCGGGTCGATTGTGCTGTGTTCCACGCACGCGCCCGCCTCATAGAGATGTCATTTGAATGGTGGGGCTAGTTAGAGTCAACGCCTTCCAGGGTTACGAAGAAAAGAAGAAGTTACGAAGGCTACTCGTAAAAAAGGTCAACTAAAGGAACACTGTGGGTTGTAGTCAGTAAAAGTCTGGCACTCCTTCCCGCTTCACTGAACGAAGTTATTTCATGATTTTTTACGTAAATAAATACTTTAGGACAAACATTATTGTTTTGACCAGAACTTCAAATAAAGTGGGTCAATATTTTGTGTGTTCAATACAAATTGCGTCCATAAATAAAACATGTGCTTAATATTATGTTCTTGTAATATTTAACGGTTTACGTTTGGGTCATTATGCGGTTCGTCCAAACGTTTAGCTTTATAATTAAAATATGTGTTTGCTTACACCGCATAACTTTACTTAATTTAGTTCCTTGGAAAATGATTCCTCATTTACTAACCGTACACAAAATACACGCTTCAGTCGTGGAGTTGCAAATTCCTAAAGTTGACAAAAACAAAACGCCTGTTATGACATTTAAGGAAGACTTTATATTGTACATAACTTGGAACGAACTAAAAGAAACAATAAAATAATATTTAATTAACAAATGTACGCGATATGAAATGCTTTCAAAAGAATAGTATTACAACAATAACAAGAGAACTCAACAATTCTTTGAGTTCCAACCCTTGTAATTAGAATCCAATTTTAAATGTAGGAAGCACTGGAAGGAGGAGTTCATTTAGTTTGGATTCTTACTAATGAAATGAAAAAGTTTCCTTCGACTTAGAAATGAAGTCCCATTTTAATTGGTTACGAGATAAATTCAGCGGACGATAACTATAGTTCTGTGTTAAACTTATTAGTTGAATTAATTGGTTGCTTTACTGAAACAACTGTCGAGTTAAACTTTTTATTCAAAACTATGTAGTTTTCTGCCATATGTTGACATTGTTCTGCTATATAAGGCAGGTAGGAGGGTAAAAATAGTGACAGAAGTCTTTACCAATGCGATTTTGTTCACAGGTTCAAAGTCCAGTGCTGGTGGTAGAGCTGACCCTGGATAGAATCGAAGGCACTCAGCTCAGGGCGTTAGGACTGCTGTCGGTGTACGGGTTCAACGTGACGTACGAGGTGCGAGCAGCAGCGCAGACGCCGGGAGCCACGTCATGCAGCGCCGTCGAGTGCCGGCTGCTGGGGCACTGCCTAGCCAGGCATGATTACCAGTGAGTAGTGGTACAGAAAATGTTCTAGATTGATGTATATGGTGGTAGTATTACTACCTAGTTTAGAACCTAGTGTAGGGACCACCATCCAAAAATATAAATAAAACCTAAATTAGTTACAAACAACATCAATGATTATGTAATAGTTTATGCTTCTTATATAACTTACCTATCGAGTCGATGGGCAAAGCATGAAGTGTAGTTCTACAGAGTCCTATAATTATAATACTAATTTTTTACTTTATTTACATTGTTCTCACATAAAAGAGGTGGAAAAAAATATATAACCAAGATACGAGTATTTGTAGTAGATACATAACATGATTTTAAAGAATACCCATGGAGTTTCTTGCACATTCTTTTCCTTAAAAATAGCTGTTCATAGAATGTAGCTTTGGATGCAATTAACATTCTTTTTCTGATCGACTTTTTTATTTGAAAGGAATGATTCTTCCTTAATTCTTTTTGGTGAATGTTTCCACGTGATTATAACATAATACACCTGACTGTACAAATAGTTTTGCATCACAGGGAGTTCTACTGTTCGTGTTTCGAGGGTTACTCTGGAGCGGACTGCGGAGAGGGTCCTCTGTGCCCGAGGACCTCCAATATGTGTAAAAACGGCGGCACCTGCAGGCGAGTGAATCTTTGTTTGCCATAGTAGCCATATTGTTTTTGAAAACAAATAAAGATAGTAGTTTTCTATTTCTTAGTACAGGGCATAGCATAGCATAATCATTCTATAAGAGGGAGTTTCTTAATACATTTATCTCTTGAATTTTCACAATAATTACATTTACATGTTATGTTCATAAGTTTATGTTCATATGTATTTTCCTGTTTTACTACATCGAAAAACTCACACAAACAAACAGGAAATACAATTTTATTCATTTTCCTAAGACTGAGTCACATCTGTGTATAAATCCTTCAAGCTTCTTACTTTTTTCTTTTGGAACAAGTATGGGAGCAAAAGAAGCATAAACTAAGGCTATTTCAATGAATTTTTGGAAGCATTTAGACTGTGGACAGATGGTTTTGTACATTAGTATTTTTAATTATTGATTTACTTTCGATTCGATTGACCGCTTGCACTTGACCACTATCTCACTGGATGGTAGGTAGTGATTGTGGTGATGTTAGTGGTAAGTTATGATGTGGTCAACAATAGAACAGTTATAACTTATTTGCTTTTCTTGGCTCTAAAGTCCTAGCTGTCAGGAAACACAGGCAGGGAATTCAATTAATCATCGACTATAAAAAACCACGAGTAAATACATAGCTCGAGTCAACGGGAAGTACCCTATCGATTCTGAGTGAGAGAGTCAAAAAGCTAGCCTTAAACGAGAAGCTTACGCGTATTTTCCTTCCTTAAATGTTTGATTTTTATATAATTTCATTTTATGTATAAATTGTATAACTTTTTGTTGTAAAAATAAGTCTTATTCATTCAGTTCATTCAGTCCTTAAACCTAATTTCTGGGAACAAGGATCTTGACAAACAGAAAGACGGACAACAAAGTTGTGTACTGATGGAGTAATTAATATACATAGACTGACTGCCATTTTGTACGTATTATCAGACAGCTGGGTGCGGCGGCCGTCAGCTGTATCTGCGCGCCGGGCTTCACGGGGGACCTGTGCGAGGCGCACGTAGCACCGCCCGGTGAGACATTACTTATACTGAAATTAGCACTACTGCTGCGCAAGTTGATTCTTAAGTACGCACGGACGAACATTGCTTTGCATGCTACGCAACAATTTGGTTCGCCCATGCGTTCTATTAACGAACATTGAACACTATGAACAACAAACATGTTTGCGGCCATCCTATCCTGTTCTGTATGGACGGTGTTTTTGACGGTTGACGGTTAATCACTGCGAAAATCCAAAATCGATCCGCTGCTTTACAGTCGACAACTTTCAACGGCGCCGTCATAACTAGATAGAGTTCACAAATATTGTACGCGAACTAGATTGACAGTTGTAGACTAACAGTTGATTTTAGTGTACGTTATTTTTTAGAATTGTATAGTAACTACTATACTAATATATTGTATTAGTACTAACTATAATGTATCTTTATTTTATTGTGCGTCCATTTAGGGCGGAATAAACGTGTTTTCTTTCTTTCTTCTTATCGTTAGATTCAAACTATGTTCGCATTCGTGTTCGAATATGCCGTCCATATGAACGAACCAAACGTTCAAGTTTGATTTTTGTGTTTGCTATGTTCGTGTTCGCACATGCGGACATGGCTTATCGGTGTTAATTTTGTTACAGAATGTGGTATTGAAGAATGTGCAGAATTTTGTAAGAAAGGAACGGCTTGTGACTGCAACCCAAAGGATACAGACGTCTGTGAGTATATAATTAGTCGATTGTGCCAAGAAGCGGCAGATCAATATACAGTGGGTGGCCAAATTATTAGGGACAGTACCTGAATTCCATACATTAGTATCAACTTTGATTGCATTTTGCAGGCAAATGGTTGGTTGTAGGTCCGGCTAATATTTTTTATTTGAAGACTTTATTGATTGAGTTAATAAAAACATAAAATTTGAAATCAAATTCTTTTATATATATTTGAAAAAAAAAAGACACTTAATACGATGATTTCGAAAAAAGTCAACAAAGTTATTAATCTCACTTTTTAAGCTAACCAACGGATTTATATAAGATTTTTTTATTTGGTATTATTACTGGCATCAGTATTATTATTTTTGATATAAAGCTACATTGTGAGATAGCGCCATTTTTTTTAAGTGACATTTTTTAACTTTGTTGATTTTTGTCAACATTTGGTGAATATTTGGATCCTCTTGCTGATTGTAGCCCTCATTAAAGAGTGGCCATTATACCAGAAACCTGCTACAGAAAGCCAGAACTTGCATAGAGAGCATACCACGATAAATGGATGCTATCACAAAATACTAGCAATATTCATCCATCTTATTACGTATCTTTTTTTTTTCAAAAATATATAAATAATTTTGACTTCAAATTTGATGTTTTATTATCTCAATCAATCAAGTCTATAAATAAAAAATATTTGCCGAACCTACATCCAACCATTTACCTGCAAAATGCAATTAAAGTTGATAATAATATAAGAAATCTAGGTACTGTCCCTAATAATATGGCCACCCATGGTAAGTACATAATATCCGATTCTACTTCGACATAATACCTATCTCAACGCTGTATGTTTATAGCTTCAGCACTATTTGAAACCAGACTGGAAGTGGTGGATCAAGCAAGTGTAAACATATCTCAAGAAGTCGTGAAACAGGTATTCACTAAGAAATAAGATGATAAAACTATTATATTTCAGACGTAAAAATTGTAAAAGCTATTTAATGACATTTATTTTCAGTTAACCGGCTATTTAACGGCATCAAACATAACATTGGAAGATAAAGTAGAAATTCTAAACATGAGGTAAGTATTTTTCCTGAATAGTCTGTGTACATAGGTACTTACCAGATTAAAATAATGATTGCAAGAGTCAAAATTCAAAAGTTTATGAATTTGAATATGAATATGAAAATTGCATATACATATATCCTATTTATCAGTGTTGGCAGCATATACACAGCTCACATGTGTGCATAGAGCTTATACATATACCTATTAAATAGCCTTCCTATTGCCTGATGTTGATTGGGTGTTTCTTTGTTAGAAAATAATCCAATGACACGTGCCTGTGTGTGTAACAGTGCAGTAGGAGAGAATGGCGTGCGCGAGGTGTGGGCACGCATGTGGGGCCCGCGCAATGAGGCGGGCGCATTGCGCGCGGCACTAGCGCGGATGCGCACTATCCGCCATGACACCACTCACTTCCACATGCAACCCGCGCTCAGTTTGCAAGTGAGTATCTGAAGCTGTAATGTAACATGCAATATTTCAACTTATAAATATTCCTTTCATGTTACGTTACAGCAGTCTGTACCCGATTCAATACTTCTTTACTCTGCCATTGTAATGCTATCGCAGCGTGGATGGCTTTTGTGGGATAATGAATATGACACCAATATTCAGATAGAATAGACATAATTTGTAAGTGCGTATTATCAAAATCCTCTAAGTAAGTACCTTAGAATATCAATCACGACGATTTTAATAAATGATTGACGTCCACGGATTATGACAATATTTTGCTAAACGTGAGGGAATCTCAGTAGTAATACGTGTTATTTTATTTTATCTTTCTATTTGTTCAACTTGTATCTACACTTCTACAGTTCATAAAATTTTTATTCCGTAGTCTGTTTTTAGCAAAGACATTTTGTAAATTCCTATGTGGGAAATTAGGGTTGAGCTAAATCTGGCCCCACTAAATCCAGTTTTCCTATGCTATCTTTTTCTGTCACTAAAAATCGTCATTTACTTAAACGAGGAAGATAGAGTTTAATCACAAGCGACTATTTAACGAGGCGATCGGCAACACGGGCTAAAAAGTGGCCGTGGATAATCAGGCGAATATCGCAGATTTATGCGGATATCAGACTGGCATTTTTCCCGGTGTTTTTTTCCGTACTATAAAAGCAAAAAAGTAGCATCAAAGTATCGTACAACGTACAAGTATTTTAACATTCTTGAGATTTCGTAGCGTGCGAGGTAAGCTTAATTGAAAAAGTTTCAGAGACTTACATACTGTAATTACCATAAAGTATTTTTTGAGAAGAGCTGAAAGCTGGTGTATTTCTTTCCAGTGTAGTGTGTACCGGAATATTATAGTGAATTCTTTTTATTTGTATTTGTACAAATTTTCACTTTGTGAGTTTGTTTGGTTGTGAATAATATAAAAAATATACTTACCTATGTTGTTTAAAATGAAAAAAAAGTACAGATTTTAAAAAAGGAACTATCGAGGATTCAAACTACATTATGATCCCGATCCCTATTTCCGACTACCGTAGGCGCAGGCTCGCGGACGGTGAGCTACCCAGTGCTCGTCGTCCGCAATAATGCAGCGGCAGTCCGGTAATAACCCGGGCCGAGCGTATTCGTCAACGGCGCGTTCTGTTCCACGCGCGCCTCAAAGAGATGAAAGCAAACTGTAGGGGCCCGGCAGGGCCGAAGCCTCCGGGGAACACGGAAGTTCCAAAAGGTGCTTACCGTGTCCCCCAGATCGAAGGCAACGAAGTAACGGGGTGGGGTTTAGTCAGTATGAGTCTGACACGGCCTCCCACTCTGCCCAAGAGCGGGAGAAGTCATTCTGATGATTCCCCACTCGAAAAAAAAGCCTTTTGGAAAATAAAATGAGCAAAGAAATAATATTTTTTACTTAATATTTACATTATTCATATATTTTTATTGCATTTATTTCCATATCCTTTATCATTACGGCATAATCATTATTTTAACGCTTGCTGGAACGTAATTAACAAGAAATCCTGTTGCAGACTCTGGTAGTGAACCACCGTCCAGAAATATGGGAGGGGTCAGAGTTTATACTGACATGTATGGCGTATGGATCTCCGAACATCGCCTTCACGTGGTACAAAGACGGTGTCAAGATAAACTTCAACGGTACTACGAGGTAAGTAAATCGAACATACTACTTTATGACTTTTTTTTCGAGAGAAGATAAATCATTTAATGATCTCCCGCTCTAGAATGGAGTAAGGGCATGTCAGACTTCCAAAACCCGGCTATGTTCCTTAAGTTACACTTTGCATTCGAGGACCATGAGTTTCCTTTTCAACAATTCGGGCATTGGCCCTATTAGGCCTTTACGGTTTTGCTGATATTTTTTTTAAAGCACGCGTAGGACGTTATGCGCCTTCGACGACTAAGCTCAGTTCTGACCGGATGACCGGACAGCGAGTTGCCTATTGTTCGTCGTCCGCAAACCCGCACCAACGCGCGATTCTGTGTGACTGTTTAAGATTTTTGACAAGTTTAAATAAAAACCAATCTGGTTATGAAACTAACCAGCCAAGTAAATCGTTGGGATGTTAAGAATTGAGAGCGGACGTTAGCTAATAGCCTGCCGTCGACGGACGAGTGCGCGCGTGTGCAGTCCCGCCACCGAATGAGCTTCCATCCAATTACCGGCGACTGTTATTTAACCGCACCGATTAATCCGCTCACTTCCCATACGCTGCTGCCTTTTTTATGGTTTCGTACCTCAAAAGGAAAAAATAAACCCTTATAGGATCACTTTGTTTAACTGTTTTTATAGGTAAGCTTGTACTGAACCCTTTAGTGCACATGCCCGGTTTTTTTTTGTGAGAGCCATAAAAGAAGTTCTTTCGCTTTAAATGGAGTGACCCAAAAACCCGTAAAATTCTCAACCCTGGGTTGAGAATTTTAATAATTAAAAGTCACACATGTTCCTCCAATTTTGCTTTGCGTTCCAGGGAACTCAGTAACCCTTTTGAATAATCTCTCTGGTGGATTTATTTTCGTTCCGTTTTTACTATGAAAACAAGTTTCGGCATCGGAACAATCTGGTCTGATATCCGCTTTTCGCAAAACACCGTTTTTTTTTTAAAAAAAAGCTCTTTTGGAATATTGCAAAAATAGATATCGGACGAAATTGAATGTCGGATGTCGAGAAGTGTACCTATTCAAAAGAAATCAAAACTATCGTTATATCATATTCTTAAATTCAGATGCAGACCTGCTTTTAAGTAAAAAAATAAATGCATAATACGTAGCGTCAGAAAGTAGGCATAACCATTGCAAGGCATTCTATTTTTAGAGACATTTGGACGCGCACAGTGTCAGAAGACGCGCTCGGTCGTCGCATGTCAGTGTTAGGCATATCAGAAGCGAAGAGGCCCGACAGCGGCAAGTGGTCCTGTGCAGCAGATGATGCTGGCAGGAGACGATGCAGAGCTCTGAGGCTGATGGTGCTGAGACCGCCCGATATACGACTAGTGCCTTCCACTATCACCGTCAATAAGGTCAGTCAATCTAGATCGGTGGTGAAAGTTGATGATGGCATAAACTATTTAATTTTTTAGGCTGTAGTGATTTAAACAGTTGATATATGTATATAATGTGTCAGGGTGACAACGTGAGTATAACATGTCTGGCGGGAGCGGGGAGGGTGCACGGTCCTCTCGGGTTCAGCTGGGCGAGAGAGAGGACGCTGCTTCCAATGGCACCGGGCAGAGAGGTCTGGGAAGATCTGTTCCCCGCGGGAAGCGTGCTCAAACTTTATAACGTGCAGGTATGCTATGTATTGCGTTAAATATTCGTCTTCCAAGAAAATACTCCAATTTTGTACTAATTTTTTGTGACTTTTAAACAGAAATCCAGCGAATTTCGGTGCCAAGTATCGTCGATGGCTGGCACCAACGCCAAGGGAGTGACCATGTGGGCTCTAGGAGCTGATGACGTAGCGTGTGAGAGCGACGTCTCTCACGGCTTGCATTGGCCGAAGACTGCTCCTGGAGCACACGCCACAGCCTCCTGTCCACCTGGGTACAGTGGGGAGACTACCAGGCGAGTATGAGAAGTTGAATGAAGATAAATCTGGAGATTTTAAATCAGTGAGAGATGTGTGTGTGTGCTGTGCTTCATGGAGTAATTTTTTTAAATAGGTATATATTTTTCAGGTTTTGTGAGCCAAAAACCGGACAACATGGTATAAAATGGATGCTGCCAGATTTCTCTGGCTGTGTAGCAGACTCTCTCAGAAATATTTATGAACAGGTAACGAAAACCAAATCATGCTGAGATGATTTTGTTTGTTCATTATTACTATAAAACATTTATGTGGCTTGTTAGTTCAGTCTGATATCGCTGGGCTACTCGTGGCACTCGGTGTCGCTCGTGTCGCGGCAGTACGGGACAGTGCTGCGCTCTCTGTCCACACACCCGGGCGAAGGCGAGCCTCCCCTCACACATGCAGTACACATGCTACACTACCTCATGTCTGCTGCCGCTCAGCCAGCCGACAGGTTCCACAGCGCAGAACATCTCCTGCACATCTATGATCACCTGCTCACACATCCGGATACTTTCCTGGATGAGGAGGTAAATGTTAATGAAAAAGCTTACCATTTTGTTAACCATGCCAATATTTCTTGCTGACATTCAGGTTACAAAGTTCTTTTCTTTTCTATCAGAAAATTTTTGAACTGCAAAATGCGGTGGTGGATACAGCGAGACTGCGCAGTAGCTTCGACAAGCGCTTCCACGAGTTCACAGTCATAACTGCACCAGTACAGTTGGACAACGCGGCACATTTTGCACCTCAGCCAGTTCCAGTGGTTCGCGAGGAGTGGCTCCTAGTGTCAGCATCAGTGGAGCTTGTGGATACAACTGGCAATGCTTCCGTGGTCACCGTGCTGTATCATGACTTGGGAGCAAGGTTGCCGTCTTTGAGAAGATACGTCGATTATATGTAAGCCCCTCTTTGTGTTAGTGTATTTTTGATTTTATTATCTCTGTATTATTCAATCTTATATTTGCTTTTACTTAAAATTGTAGATCTTAAATTTTTACTGTTCTTTCCAACGTGGTAGATATAATAAGCAACTCTTCCAGGTCTGGCCACACGACAAAGCACACACTAGCATCACAACAAGTGCAAGTTTCTGTCAGCGGCGTGGGAGTTGATGCAGCGCTCCCTCACACTGTGACACTGCTGTTCACGCACTCTAAGAATTACAGCGCTGTTGGTGAGTAGATACTGCATAGCACACAGTTCCATTGTCTGTAAGAATGTGATGAATTGATGTAGTTGTTGTGGTCAGCATCGCAGCTCGCGTGTGGAGGTCGGTCGCGGGCGTCACCGCGCGTGTGGAGCACGCAGGCGTGTGAGCTACGCATGCCGCAGCGGACGCACGTCACGTGCCGCTGTCGGGGAATCGCAACCTTCGCACTCTTCACTGTGGACAAAGATACATTCGTGAGTGTGTTTGTACGTGAAGTAATCTGAATGAGGTTACATCATACAATAATCACTAAAAATTGTGTTCTTCAGACAGGTACAGATGATGACTTGCGAGGCATAGTGAAGATCACAGTTGGCCTGGGAGCCGCGATGTGTATTATGGTGGCATTACTGCAGGTGCTCAGCCTGTTAGCTGGCAGTAAGATCAGGCTGCCAGTGCTGCTTAAAGCAGCCACCGCGGGCTTTCACTCAGCGGCGTTGTTGGCTCTGCTAGAATGTGATACGGGGCAGGTCAGTTAGGCTTACCTATGTAGATGGTGCTAGTTAAGAATAACAATGATGAGACTATGGTGTTGGTGTGATTGGCAGGACGTGGCCTGCGCGGGGGCCGCGGGCTGGGTGGCGGCGCTGAGCTGGATGGCCGGCTGCGCCTCGCTGTGTGCGGCTCCGCTGCTGCTGCACGCTGAGGTGGCGACCACAGCCACGCGCGTGCCCTCTGTCGGACTACTGTGTGGTACGTGTAAAAGTAGGGTCATAGATGGGACAGTGTGGATGCAGGAGAGCCAGGCTTGTTATTATACTCACGAGTTTTGTTTGCAGGCGTGTGCACACTGTGCTGGCTGACAGCTCGACTGTGGGGCGGCGCGCCACTGCAACTAGGCGTGGCTGCCAACGTCGTCTGCATTGCAGGCCAAGCACTACTAGCCATACTAGCCTTTATACTCGCGCTCGCACTCAGAGCACGAGCACGAGATCTCGAGCACAAGCCGAGATACGAACTTGCGCGCGAGCGAGCACGGGTTATACGGCACACGCTAGTGCTGCTGCTCACTACGTGCGCCACGCAAGCGGCCGGCGTGGCGTACGTGCAGCCCGCGGAGAGTCACGCCACGCGAGGCGTGCTGATAGCTGTGGCCGCTTGTGTCCAGGGCGTAGCGATGCTGGTGTGCTACGTGCTCACAGACTTGGAGTGTCTGCAGGCAGCGCGGCGCCTGCTGACGCTCTCATCACATAGCGAGTGGCAGGGGCCACCGGGGGGAGACGCTTCACATAGTCGTGAGTGAGATTCTTTTGATATACCAACATATTTTGTTGCCAATCCGAGCCTAAACAAAAAACAACACCACAATGAATACCAAGTATTTAATAGCATGGTTAGCCAATTTAAAAGAAATCTTTCTGCTGTCCCCTTCCTTTTCAATATTCTAGATCTTTACTTTGAATAAACCTACTAATATTGTTTTGTTAACCTAATGCATGATTTAATTTCTTAGCAACAACAACGTTAAATATTAAAAGACAACCTCGGTAGTTGTGCCAAGTTGCCTTCTTTCCAATTGTATATCGAGTATATCGCAAATTCTACTTTGTCCAGGAAACCTATGAAAATTTGACTATGATTTTGGGTTTGAGACGTTTTCAACA
Source organism: Mythimna separata (assembly GCA_030763345.1). Classification (NCBI taxonomy): domain Eukaryota; kingdom Metazoa; phylum Arthropoda; class Insecta; order Lepidoptera; family Noctuidae; genus Mythimna; species Mythimna separata. The sequence goes on along the minus strand of JAKKIA010000036.1, from coordinate 976,611 downwards.
CATATCTACCTAATACTAAACTCAGAAACTTATTCTTAATCTCTTATTAATCAACATTCTTTCTGATTTGTTTCTCATCAAAGTTCTGAGCAATTATCATCTCAATGTTGTAGTGTACATAAAGCAAGGTCGTGAGGTGGAGTGCTCCTCATCACACGTGTCTCCCGCTAACACCTACTGGCAAGCGCCGTCGTTGGAGAGCCCGAACACCATGTACAGGTGAGGACTAAGACTCTAAAGTCTCTGTTATTCAGTAAAGATGTGCAATTTAGCAGTTCAACTAAGCGCCAAATAAACGTGGAATAACTTTTGTTGACTCTCCAAATTTTTTTGACATTTTTAATTTAAAATACGGAAATAAAGACATAAAGCTATCTAGAATTAGCGTCTATCGCCATTCTATAAAATTGCTAGTATTGAATAACAGTTCATTGCTCCCACATTTATCTGGCGCCGTGTATAGTAAAGTCAAGTTCACCAGTTCTAACAAGGTCGGTTGTTGTACAGGCGGCAGTCGAGCGGTGCGTGCGTGGCGGACATAGTGCGGGGCGTTCAGCACGAGCGCAGACTGATGTCACCGCGCACGCATTCGCGAACACTCTGCGATCTAATACCCCCAGGTACACCGATTTGAACAAGCAATGTATACAGACCATTTCCAGTAGCCTGATTCACTTAAAATTAAACAAGTCAAATATCGTTGAAGTTTTATGGTCGTTCGATCGAAGTCTTACCCAAAATCGATACTCATATGTTACTTGAACGGGGTTCAAAAGAACGACAATTCAATTAATTTGAAACTAAATGGCTTATTGCCAGTCGGACGACTTTCAGGCTCAATAATTTATGGATGTGAATACGATAATGGATAAACGGCTAAGTCGCTACAATATCGTTACAGTTTTAATTATGTGAATCGGGTTACTGATCTTTTACGTTACCTGATTCCATACTGCACATATAAATGTATCTAACGGGTTGTGTCTCTTGACAGACGGTGAAAGTGTGCACACGTGCACACAGCCGCAAGTATCGCACTTGTGTGTGGAGCTCCGCGTGTTGCCACACGACACAGACACGCGCGCGCGCTCCTACAGGGACAGCTCCGACACGCCTAAGGTAGACGTCTTCTTCTTTTTCCTGTCCCATATTAATTAGGTTCGGCGCAACACGTCTTTCTCTTCCATCCTGTCCTGTCACCCTTCAAGGACAGGATGTTCTAATTTCGATACCAGAAGTATGAATGAACGTAAGGGACATTTACAAAAACTGTAAAAGTGTCTCTTACGACTATGGACACAAGGGCCTTTTACTCAAAACGTAACAATGTCCTTTACGTTAATTCATACTTCTGGTATCGATATCATAACGAATGCTGATAGAAATTCACTTAAGGTTAAGTTAAGACACGTACCACAACCACACACGCAGCGACAAGAAGTAGGTGAACGTGTGAAGTGTTGCTGCAGCTTCTTCTATTTGCGTTGTTAGAATTGATATGTTGAAGTGCTTACGTTATAGCCAGTGATTGCAAACAGACTAATTAATTCTGATGGTTGCATAGTGGTAGTGGTTTAGTTGACATTACCCATACGGTTGCGTTCAACGACCTAGTGGACGAAGGCAAAAACTTGTAGTCTAATCTTTATCATCGTTCCCCAGGATAGCTGCACGCTCTGTACCGCGTCTAGCCCGGACGTGTCGGCGCGTCCTTTCAAGAGCTGTCTCAAACAGCGCCCGACGCAGTTGTCGAGTAGCAGCTCATTGCCGTCCATCAACCGCGAGTGTAGCTCCGAGCAAGCTAACTCACACATAGAACTAGACACCATACACACAAACGATACGTCAACTCCTCTCAGCACGTTCACACACACTGACAAAGTGCTGCACAAGATCTCACATGACCTGGACTTCCTACTCAATAGGACGCCGAGCCGAGCTGCCGACCACTGCTCACAACACATAGAAGAAGCGCCCACTTAGTAGTCAATACATCAGTGTACTAGTGTAAGTTAACTAGCGAGTAGTGACAGAGAAACAGGGTGTGATCTGAAAAACTTAGAGATAATAATGTACCAATAAAATGTACTTATAAGAGATTGTATAAATGTACATTCATAACTACTTTGTACCTTAGTATAATAGGAAATTTATAATTTTATTACTTGATTTATAAAAAACAACGAACAATTTATACGAGAACAATTTGTAAGAGTTGTAAATAAATGAGAAGTGAAATATTGTAAGATAATAATTGTAATAAAAAATAATTATATTTTTGTATATTTCGAATATGTTGTTTTTTTTTTCAATCTTCGATCATGATGCAGGAAATGAATAAGTGGTAAAAAATCCTTTATCCAAAATAACCTCGTAGCAGATAACTTAACTCTCGTAGAATATAATATGGTCAATGGGGACGAAAGGTTCTGGAGTGGCGACCACGTACCGAAAAACGCAGCTTTGGAGGGTCCCCCACAAGGTTGACCGATGTCCCGGTGAGAGTCGTAAGAATCCGATGGATGCGAGACTTGCCTATGTCCGGTAATAGATTTCGTTCTGCTGAAGTGATGATGAGTGAACTTAAACCTTATGTACGTAGAATAAGGGTTAAGTTAGCTTGTATGGTACATTGGGGCCTGAGAAGTTAAGGGTTTATGAAACAATGACGACTACCGCCTACACTAACGACTTGTTCAATATTGAAGCGATTGACGCGCTCCGATAAAGTTGAAGAGAAATAATGATGTGCAAACACAATCATTTTTATTCTTTGTTGTGCACATTGTCTTTAGGGAACCATGCTGTGTGATTTGATTGATGTTTATCATAGGTTATAAGTACTTACAGTAGGTATCAAGTGTTTTGAAAGTTTTCTTGTAGGATAGATGATAATAATTGTCTAAATCCTACCAGGAACGTTCAAAATGAATAATGTCGTGTGTTGTTGAATATAGTCGCCTGTATAGTTCTATGACTAAAACCCACCTATATTACTGTGGTTCTAAAACACAAAAGGCGAACCAAGCCTCTTTGCGTTTTAGGGTCACAGTAGCTCTTTCAAACGTTCTTGCAATGAATAACACGGTGGCTTGGTGATCACGTGTAGCTTTGCACAGAGTGAGGAGAATACTTTTACAGGTTTTTTCAGGAATGTACCCTAACAACAACATGGGGGTTCTGGAGTAGTATTTTAAGAGGTAACAGGGTATAGCATATTGTGTAACAGATTTCAGTGTGGTAAAAAAAATCGACGGTGGATCTAGTGACGGTGGGGACATGGCAGGTGATGGGCGAAGAGGCACTTGTGCCGGTCGGTATATTTTTTTTTCGTCGGTCGGTACTGCGTCTCCGATCGATTAGATTCGAAACTATGGCGGAGAATGACATCGCGATCGTTACTATAATTGCAACGTACCCATATTCGTAATGTTTGGTACTTCCTGTGATAAGTTATTTAACGTAGTTCCGTCATTTAAAATACACAAAAAAAATCTACTCGACACCCATACTTCTTGCACTAACTAAAACTCTGACCAAACTTTGAACGTTTCCCCCGTAACTCAAATAAATACCTAAAAAGTAAGTATTATTATAATAGCGTTGACTTTTAATGCAGATATTGGCTGTTAACTTCATTTGATAAGCCTAAAAGTCTTCATGATAATATAGTCTAGACTTACTACGACTACAGCGCAAAGAATTTCAAAAGGTGCACGTTTCACCCCGATTCGTTCCATGAAAGTTTTAAAGCGGTATCCTTTGAATTCAGGCTCAGGTTAAAACGAGGTTTTAAGGCCTGTTTACTGGGTCAAGTTATGTCTATTAATGCTGTGGACAGGATACACACAGATACAGGATGCAACGAGGCTTACTTTTTTAGAGACTTGCTACTGAACGTCAGCTATTTAAAGATTGGTTGGTATTAACGTTTGAATCCCCAACCGGTCCAATTAGACCGCGCTGTTATTGTTTTACTATTGTGTCTCGTTTCGCGGGTATCTGAGTAATTAAGGCTTTTAAGGCTTAAAAGCCTTTTGAAACTGTCAAACAGACTAGCTTTTTGTGAGGAAAGATAGAAGGTGGTTAGCAGTGTCCTCATCTTTCTTGGGTTTGTGCAACCAATTACATTAGAGACGCCAGAAATTAGTTTCAATCATAATATGTAAATGGAAATATAAGAATTAGATGTTCTAAAATCATGCCACAAAACAATTTACGAACATTTAGAATATTACGATTACGCGCAATTTAAAGGAAAGAGTGAATCGTTTATATTCTAAGAGGCATTCCTCTTCGGTACGGTAACGGTACGTGGTCACTTTAGATAAAATATTTGAATGCGGTTCGGTTTTCAAGCGAATTTCTAGCGATTTAGTAATATCAATTGTTCCTTTATGTATTTTGATTTTACTCCCAAATAGATGTAAAATGCATAATGAAAAGGTAAATAATATTGGCATTTTATATTATTATTTTTTAAATTTCTTTTGTAGCCACTACACAACGCTTTTAGTTCCATTTTCGAAAATAAAATGGTTTTCTTTTTTATAAACCCAAATAGCCTAAATACGTCAAGTTTTTATTCATGATTATTCTACATAGGATAAAAACTTTTTCATTTTTTTAGACTCAGTAATAACAGATAAAAAATAAAACCGTTTTTCCTTGAGCTAAATAATTATGCTATTTTATCTCCGCTCTGGTAACCTAAGTACAATGACGGACTTTTTAAGCAAGAGACGTGGAAAAATATTTTAACATTTGCCCATACAATTTATTTCTTTCAAAAGCGTAGTGGGCGTACACATAAATTAAATGTGAATAAAATTCTTGCTTGATCTTTTATGTAGATGTGATTAATAGCTCTTCTGCGTGTTATAAAACTGTAAAAGATTTTTGAGCGGTTACTTAACATTTCTCACCCCTTCATATTACATTCGCGTGATGTAGAATTATCTTTGTTACAAAAATGTCTGGTGAGAATGGTTGCTAGACTGATTAATGCATCCCATTGTATGAAATAATTTATGCGTTTCATGAGGGGTGAAAAGGGGAAACACATGATCACAATAGTGGTTTTTAATGATTTTTTTTTGGTATATTTTATGAAAATAAAAATTAAATGGATACGAAAAATAAACTCCTAGATAAAAGATCCTTAGGTTGTAGCTATCAGAAAATAAATATTTCGTCAGGACTCCGCCAGGGAATCCCATTAGCTGTACGAATACGCATAATAAATGTGTTCCCAAAACGTATGCCTCCGACCCCAAAAATGGGTTTGCCTTTTGGATGTTTAGTAATGTTTTTAGTATGATTGCATTCCTGTCCTGGAAACCTCAATTGAAAAGGGAGAGTAGTCTGACCTGACGAGTGTTTTGTCTGGTCCGGGCAACTGCCCAATAGATGGTTTCGAGCTATGCACGCAACGCAGGATTTTGAACAAAGTTAGAGATATCGCTAATTTTTCTCAATCTCTATCGTATCAAAACATGGATAACAAATAGATTGGGTAGTCATATTATATGATCTTTCTCAAACTCATAAAACTATTTAAACCTTGAATCATTTTATTTTTATTTTATGCACTTTTATCTTTAGTTTAGCATATACTTTAGTTAAATAAAATGTAAAAATGAATAAAGCGTATTTAAGCATAAAAATTAAAAAGAAACGCTTCTGAAAAAAGAAACACTTTTTGCCTCATGACTTTATGCGTGGGAGGTGTCCAAATGTTCTTGTGTAGGTAGTAATGGTACGTAACACAAGCAGGTATAGTGTGGGTGATTTATGTAGTTAGCATCCTGTAGCAGTTAAAACAACGCCCACTTACATTAGTACCGTAACGATGAACACAACTAAAAGGTATTATTGTTACCTTGAGACCATCTTTGTCTAAGTATTTGTGTACTTTGATGTTGTTTATACTAACAAGTTAGGCTTATCCAATCGTTTATTTTGGGCTTAAAGTGACGTCATCTTTTCACTACATTGTAGATCAACACATTAAATTCTTCTTAGCGTGTCGACAGCAAAACTAGTTTTTTTTTTTTCAAGTAGTCTAGGAATGTGAAGCTTGCTCAGTAAGGAATCTTGATGACGCTTTTGAACACAAAAGATGTCACAATGTGTCTTGCGAGCGTGTGATTACGCAAGAATTTCTGCTTTATTCTTGAATCTGGGAGCACCCTTCGAAGTGGATCGAGACTACATATTTATAAGGCACTTGCCTCTCTCTTCAGTGGACTACTTGACCCTAAAGGTAGCCTTTCGAACTAAGCGTCTCAGACGCAGCGTCTATAGCGTCATTAACGCCGCGTTACTGACGCCGCGACAGAGACGCTGTGATGACTTTGGATACCCACGACAGACGCACAGTCGCATCACAGTTTTGCCGCGCGCCGCTCCAACCGGATTGATCTATTAAGCAGTCTTATCATAAAACATTATGGATTTACAACTTGTTTTGCTAGAAAATGAAGAAGATGATGACTTTGACTGACTTTTACTTTTGTTAAAAAGTAACCTCAAAATACAGTACATTGCAAGCGCGACCAAGCGACTGTCGCGGGCGTCTGACAACGCGGTTACAGCGTCACTGTGACGTCATTGACGCCGCGTTAGTGTCGCTGGGCTCGAATGTCGTTCCCTAGAATTTCATACATTTGCATAGAACATCTATCTTTAGCTCAGTCGCGGCGTCACAGTCGCGGCGTCACTGACGCTATAGACGCTCGCTTCGAAAGGCTACCTTTAGAAGGGCCTGTTAAGTTTATATTTGCCGTCATGGTCAACGGATTTGCCAATCGCTAAAATTCGATTGCCCAGGGTGCATCGCCCAAGAGTGGGAGAAGTCATTGGATGATATCCAACATTAAAAAAAAACATGAATACTGGGCTTGTAATCTTCCATGAGAATTTTCTTTTAACACATATACATACTCCATTCTAAGATACACTTTGCGGATGCCTTATTCTTTTCACTCTATTAATAGCATCTAAAGTAATAATTAGATACATAAGAACAGCTAAGGAATGTTGAAGAACAAAGTTCAGGTAAATGTCTTTCCAATATGTGTTAGTTTTACGATTGTTTACCAGTAATGAGGAAAGTTCCGCAGTTGAAGATGATCTGACTTTGTTAATGTTATTTGTTTTTGTTCGAGATTGTGTGCTTGTGTGGACACGAGTGTCACGCCATTATTAGCTTTGAGAATATATTGAAATGTCAGCAGAATTATTGGGTTCCGTTAGGGCTGTGATCGTTATATCTCAAAAACGGTGGCTCTTAGGAAAAAAGTATTTAGACATTTTTATAGATAATTGTCTGATCTACAATTTTTGTCTGAGCTAATTTTATGATAAAACTTACCATTTTGCTGAAAATCGCGAAAAACCCATTTTTGTGACCTTTGACCACGTGTAATTTTTTTTGCACGTGCCGGATCGATGAGGACTTTTCACATTTCCTTAATAATAGTGTATTGAACAATCCTACCAATTTTCAGCTAAGTGCGAATTATTGTAACCTTGGATGTCTAAATTGACCGGACTATTATTGTACAATATTGAAAGTAGCGTTTACTTTGGTATTCAATCTCATACAAACATAATTATATGAGAGATGTAACTCAGTATTTCTATCACATTAATTCAACAAATGACGCGACAGCGTTTTCAAATCCCGTTGGATTAAGTAGAACCAGAATTGCTGTTTGTTTAGGAATCCATTATTGAAATCTCTATGTTTGTTTTCACATTCAGCCGATGTTGTTTAGTCAGCAAAACAAATGAATTGGTCTGGATACCAAATATGAGTGGAATTGTGAGATTGTAAGCTTTGCAAATTTGCAATCAGTGTGCTAAGTGATATTTATATTCGAGTAATATGGCTATTTTATGAAAGGGAAATAATAATGGTTCCGAAAAACAAATTAATCTCCAGCGATCTGTGGCCGACTATTATTCTAATTAATTACCGACAAAAAACCTAAAAAATTAACGAAAAAAAATACCTAATTTAACAACAAATTAGAGCATGTTCAAATTTCTTTTTCTCGTACTATAAAAAATGAGTCTTCGAATAATAAAACTAAACTTCCGAATGGAATACTGAACCTCCGACAAAATTACTAAGTTACCGACAACAGAGGTTTTGTCAAAATAATCATATTTTTACAACTTGCATGAACTGTTTTAATTTCTATTGTTGGTTATCAAATTTATTTTTTAACTCTCAATAAGAATGAAAATACCTTAACTGTTCGGCCCGTGAGATCGGGTTTAGACATTTTTTACTTACTATTAAAACTACATTTTCATAATAAACTGAGTTTTGTAACAAAGACCCCGCCACCTCCTTCGAGGTTATTTTTTTTAAACCACCCAGAAGTAGGAGCCGCAGCGGGGCTCCGTCGACTACGCCTGTTATTCAATTTTTCGAATCGTAAATATTCTAGGAAACCAAAGTCTACGTGGTTTTACATTAAAGCATAAATACGACTGTTCTAAATTTTTAACGCCTGAAATAGGTACTACTTACCGATACCCAAGCATACCCGTAGTAAGTAAAATTAATGATATACGATGCAAGCAAAAGTTATTGTACAAGTACATTTTTATATTTTTTATAAGTTTCTGTATAACCAATCAGAATAATATTTTTAGTATAGTGTTACAGTTAAAATAGCACTGCAGTCTATGAAATCTGAAAGGTAATTTATGAATTAATAGTTGGCAAATATAGATAAAAATTACAAAGCATAGTTTTCGGTAGAACGTAATTTATGCCGGTAGAAAAGTATTATATCAAAAAACAATCAAGTTTATTTTTCGAAGATTTCAGTATCTCATTCGGTCGTTTCGTCATTTTTATTCGGACAAAAGTAGTCGGAAAGTTAGTATTTTAGGCAGTAGATTTAATATTTTCAGTAAGGGTAATTCTTCTTTTTTTGTCGGAGCTTTTATTACTACCCTTTATGAAAAAGTCATTAAATTGGGTAAGACGCATCGAGAGGGGTGCACCCCTCCCTGATGCGAAATAAACACAGTATAACAAAAACCAATAAATACATTATGCCCGCCAATCATATCTTAATCAATATACAATTTCCGCTGATCTGAGTGGAAAAACCTAAAAAAATGCATTTGATTCTCTTGTTGGTTAAGCGCTTGGAGCGGGCTATTCGAAACGCCAGCAACTAGGCACTTTGCACAAAACAACTAATACTATTATTAAATTTTGTAAGTAAGATAGCGGTGAAGACGCTTTTAATTAGTATATGACTAAAAACATTCGTTTAGTTTACTGAAAGGTGCTCCGTCAAGAGCCCCACTCCCTAAGGCCGCTACTAACAAGGAAGCCTGAGTCCCAGCAGTGCGAACATTATAAGGCTGAAGATGCTTATGCTATGCTATTAAACGTTAAACACTACACTGTCGTTTAATTATAACTCCTGACAGATTTTGTGTCAGAATTTCAGACAGTGTTCAGATAACCATGGTGTTATTACTTAGTGTGCTGTGAGTGGAACACGTTGATACTTTGGGAAAGCCCTCGGGAGAAGTGTTAGTTTAGGTACGTAGGTAATGCTTTAAACAGTTCACGAGGTTCCCAACTGTTAGACATAATATGTACTTATGATAAATGATAAATGATATTTATTTTGCAAATAGGTTTCACGAAACACTTTTACACGTCAATTTTTTTTTTTTTGTCAAAATTATTAATCTAGATGAGGCCGGTGTTTCCTAACTGACTACCCTGAGAAGAAACACCGAAACAAACTCAGGGGTCACAGTCTCTTTTAAAAAAAAAATATCCTTACAAAATGTATTGGTCAAATCATATGCGAACTATGCAGATTGGTGTCTGAGATGGCCTTTTAAAGAAAGAACCATGCAGATTTGAGCGGACCTGTCCAGTCAGTGCAAGCATTTGTCATTTTCCTCGTAAAGCTCAACTCGGGGCTACTAAGGAGCTCAACGACTTGACGAACAATGCAAAGGAAAGGACATTTGGTTAGGCCGTAGAAAATACTCAAATTGCCAGACATAAGTTAAAGTGACTGAAACGAAAGGAAAAAGCAAGCTATCCACATAGTCCTCACATTCACAAAAAAAATAAATAAAAAAGATATAAATAAAATTTACAAAAAGTAATACTTAACAAAGTAAATATTGTTGTCAAAAAAAAATTAAAGAATAAAAAGAAATTAGTCGAATTGTATATAAAAAAAAAATGTCGGATTGTAAAAAAAAAGAGAATATCAATGTCAAATTGAAACATAAGTTAAAAGAATAAACGACAGTACAGCGAGTACTGGAGCAGGTCAATCCCAAGCCTTATTGTCCTCAACATAGTCCTTTATAGTATAAAAAGCCTTTTGGCAAAGTTTACGCTTTACAAATGATTTAAATTTATTGAGGCTTAGTTCTTGAATATGACTGGGAAGTTTATTATAGAAGTGTACACATTGACATCTAAATGAGCCCCCTATTTTTTTGAGCCTAGTTGCAGGAACTACAAATTTGTGTTTATTTCTAGTATTAAAATTATGTATATCACTGTATTTTTTAAACATGTTTTTGTTCTTATGGGCATACAGGATATTCTCATAAATATACTGTGAAGGCACAGTCATTACCTTGATCTCCTTAAATTTATCTCTGAGGGAGTATCTAGGACTTAAATTATAAATGGAACGAATAGCCCTTTTCTGTAAAATGAAAATTGTTTGGATATCGGCGGCATTTCCCCACAGTAGGATACCGTACGACATGACACTATGAAAATAGCTAAAATAAACTAAACGGGCTGTTTCTAAATCAGTTAAATTTCGAATTTTTCTTACAGCATATGCTGCAGAGCTAAGTTTTTTAGATAATTTGTCTATATGTGGGCCCCACTGAAGCTTAGCATCTAAAGTTATGCCCAAAAACACTGTAGTATCTTCAGGACTCAACTCCTTTCCCTTTATTAGCACACTAGTTTCTACTTGCCTAACATGGGGCATCGTAAACTTTATGCATTTAGTTTTCTTTTCATTCAGATGTAGGTTATTTACATTAAACCAGTGTACTATTTTAGAGATAACTATATTTATATCGTCAGTAACCGACTGCTGACGTTTCAGTTTAAACAAAAGTGAAGTGTCGTCTGCAAACAACACTATATTATCGTTATCCTTCATGAGGTAAGGTAAATCGTTAATATAAATAAGAAACAAAAATGGACCAAGAATTGAGCCCTGAGGGACACCCATTTTTACTACAGACCCAGGAGATCTTTTTCCGTTTACATCAACTCTCTGAATCCTATCGCCCAGATATGATGCAAGAAGATCCAGGGAGGAGTTCCGGATTCCGTAATGGTGTAGTTTCCTGATTAATGTTTCATGGGGAACACAATCGAAGGCCTTAGACAAATCGCAAAAAATACCCAGGACATCGCATTTGTCTTCCCATGCATCAAAAATATGTCCTAAAAGTTCAACACCAGCATCGGTTGTTGAACGACCCCTTGTAAAACCGAACTGTTTGGTATGCAATAATTTATGTCTATTAAAAAACTTTTGTAGTTGCTTTAAAATGAGTTTTTCATATATTTTACTAAAAGTGGGTAGCACTGAAATAGGTCTGTAATTCGTGGGGTCAGATGTACTACCCGTTTTGAACAAAGGTATAATTTTACTATTCTTCATTAAATCAGGAAACTCACCGCGATCGATACAAATATTAAAAATAAAGGCTAATGAAGGAGCCACAATATGGATTATAGACTTAACAACGTCCACAGAATTACCCCAATTAAATTATATTTTACCAAATTTACCAAATTATTATTTGTTTTTATTTGGAATAAAAGTGAAATCTGTAGCGTTATTTTCATTAACAACTAAACAAAACTACACTAATACTACTATTAATAACTTACTTCAATGAATGGTAACTTAAAAGAAATAATTAAAATAATTCGCAATAGAATTACATTGATCGTATTTGGAATGAAAATATCAACGGGAAAACTAAGTTATTAACATAATTTGAAAATTACCAAAAAATGCAGTGGGCAGGGCACTTTACGAACACACTGAACGAATATTCCACTAAAGTCTTAAATTCAACAAATAATATCAACCTGGTGCATCAAAATATTCAAGGTCTTATGAACAAAGATTTAGAAGTAGAACTTTTCTTAAATTGTAATAATATTGATATTCTTTGTTTAACAGAACATTGGCTTAAAAGCCAACAGTTAATGTTCAATTTTAGTAATCACCAGATTGGTAGTTCGTTCAGCAGAATTAATGCTATACGTGGTGGCTCAATGATAATTGTAAATAACCACTTGAAATATAAAGAACGGCAGGACATTGTGAGCTTATCTGTTGAGCGGTCAGTTGAAATAGCTTGCGTTGAACTGGATCAATTTATTATATTAAGTGTTTACAAACCCCCTTCCGGATTGTATGACTGCTTCGAAAAGGTAATGGATGAAGTGTTCCACAAGATTTGCCATTCAAATAAGTACATAATCACTTGTGGTGATTTTAATATCAATCTACTAGAAAACTCAAGTTTATGTAGTAAAATTTTAAGTCTATTTAAGTCCTACAATCTGGTTAACCAATTTTTGGAGCCCACTAGAATAACTCCTAATAGTGCCACATGTATAGATAATATTTATACGGATGTTGTACCCAGTCGCAAAGAAGTCATTAATTTATTAGATTCTGATCATTGTGGGCAATTAATTACTTTTCAAAACAAATGCAACATAGAGGCTAAAAAGAATATCATTGTTAACCCTAAAACTGCAAGTCGTTTAGAAAGTTTTAAAACAAAACTTATTAATAATTTACCCGACTTGTCTACATATGATGATCTCAATCATCAATATGAAGGTTTCTTTAACATGTACTGTAATCAATTTAATTCTACTTTCATACCTAAGTCTCTCTCGGTTAACAGTAATGTGTCGTTCAGTGAATGGGCTACCACTGGTATTCATAAAAGTAGAACTAGGCTTTACGAATTGTATGACGAAAGAATTCTTGTTAATACTGCTGAATTTAATTTATATGTTCGAAATTATTCGAAATTATTTAAAAAAGTTTGTTTTCTAGCGAAATCACGTTATTTGAGTTCCAAAATTAAAAACAGTAAAAATATAATTAAGACTACTTGGAATGTTATAAATAGTGAAACTGGAAGGTCTACGAGACCATCTAGTGACTATAAACTCATAATTGATGACAATGTGATCACATCAGACTCACAGGTTGCTGCGGCTTTTGAGAACTTCTTTTCAGAGATCCCTATATCAACAACAAAATCTCTGAACTCATCACCCACAGCTGCAGATTCTCTGCTTAAAGAAAACGTTAAAGTTTGCAATTCTGTTTTTAATTTCGAACATGTTACTTGTGCAGATATTGTTAAGACCTTTAAGTCCTTAAATGTAAAAAAGACTGCTGATTTATGGGGTAATTCTGTGGACGTTGTTAAGTCTATAATCCATATTGTAGCTCCTTCTTTAGCGTTTATTTTTAATAATTGTATCGATCGCGGTGAGTTTCCTGATTTAATGAAGAATAGTAAAATTATACCTTTGTTCAAAACGGGTAGTACATCTGACCCCACGAATTACAGACCTATTTCAGTGCTACCCACTTTTAGTAAAATATTTGAAAAACTCATTTTAGAGCAATTGCAAAAGTTTTTTAATAAACATAAATTGTTGCATACCAAACAGTTCGGTTTTACAAGGGGTCGTTCAACAACCGATGCTGGTGTTGAACTTTTAGGACATATTTTTGATGCATGGGAAGACAAATGCGATGTCCTGGGTATTTTTTGCGATTTGTCTAAGGCCTTCGATTGTGTTCCCCATGAAACATTAATCAGGAAACTACACCATTACGGAATCCGGAACTCCTCCCTGGATCTTCTTGCATCATATCTGGGCGATAGGATTCAGAGACAGATTCACTTTTGTTTAAATTGAAACGTCAGCAGTCGGTTACTGACGATATAAATATAGTTATCTCTAAAATAGTACACTGGTTTAATGTAAATAACCTACATTTGAATGAAAAGAAAACTAAATGCATAAAGTTTACCATGCCCCATGTTAGGCATGTTGAAACTAGTGTGCTAATAAAAGGAAAGGAGTTGAGTCCTGAAGATACTACAGTGTTTTTGGGCATAACTTTAGATGCCAAGCTTCAGTGGGGCCCACACATAGACAAATTATCTAAAAAACTTAGCTCTGCAGCATATGCTGTAAGAAAAATTCGAAATGTAACTGATTTAGAAACAGCCCGTTTAGTTTATTTTAGCTACTTTCATAGTGTGATGTCGTACGGTATTCTACTGTGGGGAAATGCCGCCGATATCCAAACAATTTTCGTTTTACAGAAAAGGGCTATTCGTTCCATTTATAATTTAAGTCCCAGATACTCCCTCAGAGATAAATTTAAGGAGATCAAGGTAATGACTGTGCCTTCACAATATATTTATGAGAATATCTTATATGCCCATAAGAACAAAAACATGTTTAAAAAATATAGTGACATACATAATTTTAATACTAGAAATAAGCACAAATTTGTAGTTCCTGCAACTAGGCTCAAAAAAATAGGGGGCTCATTTAGATGTCAATGTGTACACTTCTATAATAAACTTCCCAGTCATATTCAAGAACTAAGCCTCAATAAATTTAAATCATTTGTAAAGCGTAAACTTTGCCAAAAGGCTTTTTATACTATAAAGGACTATGTTGAGGACAATAAGGCTTGGGATTGACCTGCTCCAGTACTCACTGTACTGTCGTTTATTCTTTTGGATTTTTGTTTTTGATTGCATTTTTCCATTGTAAATTTAATGGAGTAGTACACAATTTATATTTCAATTTGACATTAATATTCATTTTTTTTACAATCTGACATATTATTTTTACAATTTTTGTAAATTTTATTTATATCTTTTTTTTTTTTGTGAATGTGAGGACTATGTGGATAGCTTTCTTTTTCCTTTCTTTTCAGTAATTGTAACTTATGTCTGGCAATTTGAGTATTTTTGCGGCCTAACCAAATGTCCTTTCCTTTGTATTGTTCGTCAAGACGTTGAGCTCCTTAGTAGTCCTGAGTTGAGCTTTACGACGAATGACAAATGCTTGCACTGACTGGACAGGTCCACTCAAATCTGCATGGTTCTTTCTTTAAAAGGCCATTTCAGACCCTAATCTGCATAGTTTGCATATGATTTGACCAATACATTTTGTATGGATTTTTTTTTAAAAGAGACTGTGACCCCTGAGTTTGTTTCGGTGTTTCTTCTCAGGGTAGTCAGATAGGAAACACCGGCCTCATCTAGATTAATAATTATGACAAAAAAAATTGACGTGTAAAAGTGTTTCGTGAAACCTATTTGCAAAATTAATATCATTTATCATTTATCATTTATCACTTTGCTTTCAGAACGTAATTATGGTCGATGGACCGAAAGATTCTGGAGTGACGACCACGTACTGGGAGACGCTGCATCAGAAGGCGTCTCACAAGGTAGACCGATGACCAGGGGCCTTAGTCTGTTATTATAATTGTGTCAGAATGGTCGATCATTGAGCAGTGCAAGAGGGAAGAAGCTATGTAAGTTGTATAGTTCCGTCCCTCTTGCACTGTTCAATGATCGACCATTCGTACACAATTGTGATAACAGACTAAGACCCCTGGTGAGGGCCGCGGGAATCGCAGGACGCACAGGACTGGTCGGTGTGGCAACTGTTAGGGCAGGTTACCAACACTGGACATCTTTCGGCTGAAATAATGATGATGATAATAGAATACAACTGATTACAAAAGAATAAAAAAAAAACTAGAATAATATATTAGAATAAATAACCAAAAAAAAACAACAAATTATTACAATTAGAAAATACCATGAAAGTATCACCATAATCGAATATAATACGATTAGGTACTGTCACAAACCACAAAGGCTGTCAAAACACGTGTGTTGCAGTTGTTGTTTATAAGCAGGGCCGCAGGCGAGGTGTAACATTTGATCATTACTATACTTTATCTTATTTAAATAAAAACATAATTTAAAAAATTTAAATAAATCGGCAAAGATTTAGCCGGATTGGCGCAGGTAGGGTTTCGTACCTTTTGTAGCAAAAAATCACGTTTGTTGTATGGGAGGAAATATTTATTTTATTCTGTTTTTACTGTGTGTCTCTGTATTTGTTGTTATAACGACAATAGAAACACATTATTTGTGAAAATTTCAACTGTCTGTAATCTATAAGTATATATTATATAACGGAGAAACTGACTGATATATCAACGCTGCCGAAACTGATAGAAATAGGAGTGTGAAATTTTCATCAAGGTTTCCTTTTATGCACTAAGTGTTTTCTAAAATTCACCCTTAAGGGGATGTTGTATTGGAGAACCAAAGTTTGTATTGGAGAAACCTACTTTCACTGGCCGAAATAGAAAAACGTTACTTTCAAATAGACAATTTACAGGCACTTTTGAATTGTCAAAATGTCGGTCAGTCATAAAAAAGTGAACCTAAATAGCACGTTCCAAGGCGTAGATCTCTATGGAGAAAAATCTATAAAATGTTGATAAAGTAAAGCTCTACGAAAGCATAAAGGTGTCTACCACATTTTCCCTGTGTTTGTAATGTACGTGCTTACCTAAAACCATTTGACCTCGACATCTATAAAAGACGTTAGGACGCCCCTATTTTCTCGAGTCACTGCGAACTAATTTTCTTAGAGCATTTTGATAAGACCGACTAAAGGTTAACTACGGTCTAGCTAGTCAGACTTACGTGGGATGCCAATAATGAATTAATAAGGTCAGACTTTCCTGACCTAGCCTCGTTTAGAAAATGTGCCTACCAGGGAGTTTCGTAGACAGAATATCTTAAGTAATGTAACGCTAACGATATTAAAACAAACAGTTTTGATACAGCCTTATAACAGTATAATTTCAGATAACTTTTAGTAGCATAATCCAACTTAAAATAAAGGTTATCAGTAGTTATCTTTAATGATATTGTACTGAGAATGGTTTCTGTTCCGTAAAGTCTATCCTGTTGAATCATGCAGTAATTAAATAAAGTTAAATGAACCAGTGAAGTTGCAACGTTAAAGGATATTGCTTTTATTAGCTCTGGAATGCTTTTAGTATGCTTCTGGAATATCGAGTTCGTTATTACACAGGTATTGGAATGAGATGTTTAGTTTTTTTTCTGTTTATTGGATGAGTTTCTATTAAATACCTGTTAGTTATTACTCTGTTGGTTTTGTTTTACCCTTGTAATATATTTACAAAGTTCTCCTGTACATCAAGTAGCGAGCAGTGCACTGAGTGTAATTATTGCGTTATTGTGTTGTTATTTATAAGAAAAAAAAAAACATAAATGTGGAAATGGGAGTCAAATTCAATATGAGGTGGTGTCGACAGGACAGATAAAAGAATTGAAGATCTGTAGACAAGTATCGATAACGTTGTCAGTTTACCGGTAAAAGTTAACGCTAGTATCGTTACCACGCATACCGTTACCTCTAGTAATAACGTTACCTTTTTATAAGGTTTTTAAGGGCCAAATTTTTCAGGTAGCAAGTAATAAAATCGAAGTATTTATATGAGTACATTGTTTACAATATTTAAGATCGTAAACATGGTTCGCATATTTTTGTCGAGGTAGTTCATTTTGACACGAAGTTATTTGTTTAATTTACAACAAGTAACTGGAAAACACTGAATTGTTTTATTAGGTAGGGTTTTTCAAGAAATTACTTACACTAATAGTCCGGTCAAATTAGACTAATTAATTGGGGTGAGGTTACAATAATTCGCACTTGGCTGAAAATTGGTAAGATTGTTCAATACACTCATCATCATCATCATCTGCCTAGCCTTTTCCCAACTATATAGGGGTCGGCTTCCAGTCAGGCCGGATTTAGCTGAATACCAGTATTTTACGAGGAGCGGCTGCCTACCAGACCTCCACAACCCATTAGCTGGGGTAATACGGTACTTCATGGCAAGACTGGAGTCAGATTTACTGGCTTCTGACTATCCGTAACGACTGCCAAAGATCTAAAAATGACAGCCGGGACCAACGGCTTAACGTGCTTTCCGAGGCACGGAGGAAACTCGTTATGTTAAGATGGTCACCCATTCACAGACCAACCTAGGCAAGCGTTGCTTAACCTTGAAGATCGACCTGTGCGGCTGTTATTATCTAGCCACGAGCTCCTCAAACTTACCATTTTGCTGAAAATCGCGAAAAACCCGTTTTTGTGACCTTTGACAGCGTGTATTTTTTTTTGCACGTGCCGGATCGATGAGGACTTTTCACATTTCCTTTATAATAGTGTATTGAACAATCTTACCAATTTTCAGCCAAGTGCGATTTATTGTAACCTTGGATGTCTAAATTGACCGGACTATAACTAACTATACGCAAATAATATGGAAATCAACGTAATATACAAATAGCGCATCAGTATTGGCATCTACGCACGCAAAAACTCTCTAGTGAAGCACTCTATATTTCAGAATTAACAAGAACTTACCGGAATAGGTAATATTTCTATCCTAAAGTAATCAAAAAACCCTGCCGGAGTCTGTTTCCTGATAGCTACAACCCGGAAATCTGTAAGTCAAGAGTGAGTAGGTTATTTCTAAGTAAGTGCGCTCCATTGTCGAGTGCATCATCGCTTTGAGATAGCGGTCAAGCGCGAACCTATCAACAATAAAAAAATAGTTATTTTATGATAAAAAATATTCCATCTTTAAAAATAATTGAAATCGATTCAGTAACTGATTCTGAACATGTTACTTTCAGGATATGCGTTTATTATGTTACACGTTGTAGGTATATGTAGGTCAACACAACCGTGGTTATGTATTTAAAAACTATAAGATGAGAAAATGAAGTTGTACCTTTTGTTTTATTCAGCTAGACATTATTATAATGAGACAAGTTGGCGTAAACAAGATGAACGTTATTACAATGTTTTTATGTTTGAGGTGTTTCATGAATTATTCTGGCCTAATTTGCATTGCCACCGGCTACAGAGCAGGTCATTGTTTGACAGATTTTTTATTATAACATCAGTGGTACCTTTATTTCTGCTAAAGGAATCAGTCATGTTTATAATTTTTTGGTGCATTTTTTAGGGTTCCGTAGCCAAATGGCAAAAACGGAACCCTTATAGTTTCGCCATGTCTGTCCGTCCGTCCTCGCTTAATTTCTGTGACGGTTAGCTCTAGAAAGCTGAAATTTGGTACCAGTATGTATGTCAATCACGCCGACAAAGTGCAAAAATAAAAATTGGAAAAAAATGTTTTATTTGGGTAGCCCCCCTACATGTAAAGTAAAACGCGATTTTTTTTAAAATTTCAACCCTAACGTGTGATATATTGTTGGATAGGTATTCAAAAATGAATAGGGGTTTACTACAATCATGTTTTGATAATACCAATATTTTCGGAAATAATCGCTCCAACAGTAAAAAACAATGTGTGTCTCCCCCTCTTACTTTTGAACCATAAGTTTATAAAATATGAAAAAAATCTGGAAAGTAGAACTTTATAAAGACTTTCTTGGAAAATTATTTTGAACTTGATGGGACGAACAGTTTTTGAAAAGTTGGGGACACTCATTGTGACGGACGGGAAACTACGGAACCCTACACTGAGCGTGGACAGACACGCTCTTGGCCGGTTTTTTCCAGAACGAAATTGCTGGCAAAGAGCTAGTTACAAAATTTTAATTCCTCTTTGGATCCAATTATGATGTCGACACAGAATTGTGTTCTACTTCGTGGAAATACGAACAGTTTTTAGCTAGTCTGCTATAAATTCTCCGTAATTCCGCGAAATGGAACTCATGTCTCACATTTTGTACTTTATATAAATGTATTATTATTATATTTAGTTACATAAGATTTTTTTTTAATAATATTGTGGACCGCCAGCAAAACTTTAGCATGGGCCAGATAGATGCAATCCAACGTCGACGTCACTTTGGCAGGTGCTAACTAAACCAACCATTGTGTTGATCGTTGATTTGGATTATATTTACTGTCTACACCGAATTGAAACTAGCAGGGCTGTTGGGCTGCTGGATTGCAATCATCTGGTCCATGCTTAAAGCATTCAAATACAGGTCACTTTGATGGGCACTAACCAAGCCAACCATTGTGTTGATTGTTGGTTTGGATAACATCTTCTGTCTCCCTCCTTCTTGCGTCATATTCCTCAATGCTTGCATAATACTCCTTTGTATATGTTTCTGTGTGAAGGGCATTGATATTTAATTCTCGAAGAGATTAGAGCAATGCGGATCTGGTCGGACCAACGTATTTGGTCACTTTACCACACCTTTCATCTGCTGTCTACACTATTGAAATTAACAAGTTCAATTCTGATTTGAAGCAGCTATGCATCCATCTGGCCTATGCTTTACATCCGTCTGGCGTAACAGTACTGAAATTCAAGGAACTGTACATTGTATGAGGAACCACACCTCCGTTAGGGAATGCAGTGTTCAGAATTTCCTACTTTGTACTGTGTTGTACAATTACAGTGAACCGGGACTCCGGGAGTCAGTACAAACCACGACTTAGTCAACCACAGCGGAACAGATTACTTCAAAACTGTATATTAATAGAGTTTAGATCTGTTATTCCTAGTTATGATTAAGGCTAACCATGTTAAACTGGATATTTGTAAATTAATGCGAGAAGTTGTGTCGTTCATTTGACACATTGCTTAAACTGTTTAGTTGTTAACGAATATTGTGAAATTTATTACAATTGCAAATTGGTATGTTTCTTCAATTAATGATAATTATTGTAACCTTGCTTCGGGAAGGTTCAAGGCATCTTCTCGTAAAACATATCACTATTTCTTATGATGAAAGTCTTGCTGAGGATGATATATATAATACTCGTATGTCTCTGAAACGTAATCGCTCACAATGTGCCTTATTAGAAGCCTTAAAGTCACGCAACGGATATTGTAAAGGGTTATTAATACTTTGAGTGTCCTTGTAATCGAATCACAACGGCAACGAAGTATGATGGTCACCCTTCCATATAAATATTCCCCTCGGCAAATGTTGTTTAACATTGGAGATCAACCAATGCGACTGTTTTTATTTGGCTGAATAATAGATGATTTGGAATAATTATGTTAGTCGCACTGACACAACTTGATTGTTGATGGAAAGACAATTTACTTATTTCTTTTCAAACCTTTTAGACTACAAGTGTCTATTGATAGTAGTGAATAAATACCACTTTATGGAATAGTGTAGAATTAATTTAAAGTAAGTACAATTTTCTGCCTCTAACGAAACGATATTGCTCCCCGCGGCAGGGGAACGTTCAGTGAAGAGCGAAGTTTAATCCACTGCGTCCGTTTGTTCATTAAAATTGCATTGATTTTACAGAACTTTACGGTAACTTGCAACTGTACGTAAACGATTTTTTAACAAACAAAAATGGGAAACTATAACCTCGTTGTAAAATAACTTAAAATAGTAATAAAATAATACATTTATTCGATGCAGGCATTAGCAACAACACAAAATAATAAAAAAAACGAGTGATAATATTATAAAAGAAAAGTTAATTCGATTCCCGAATCGAACCTCTAAGATTGTTTTAAGTCGCATTTTTTTTTAAATTTTTCCTTTACTTGTGCAGACCATAAGATATTCTATGTCTTGAAAATATCGGGATTCTAGGTCAACGAAAAGTGTCCTATACATTTTGATTTACTTGCGAATATCATAATTATGCATGTTGTATTAAATGGCCTCATAATAATTAAATTGCGTTAATTTAAAAGTTTTATATTTTCATTTTTCTAAGGAATAGCACACTTGGGCATTTGAGATTAATTTCAACTTGATAATTTGTTGCATTGCCGAAAAATGAATCATGTCAGACAGAATGACAGATAACAAACTGATCCTATAAGGGTTATTTTTTTACCGACTGAGATACGAAACCCTAAAAATCTATTGTCTACTTTTCGATTTTCTTTGCCGATAAAAATAAGCCCTTTTGCAACGGTTCTCATCTTATTCTGATGAGTTTCCTCTTCATTATCATTTAACAGAAGGATTATGCGCTCCCCGAGTTAAATTATAGAATGAGAAATGATTCCCACTGAGTATAGGATTAAATTGGTTCAACTTTAAAATCGAGTTAGTCATAAAATTATATTCAAATTTATTCCAAGTTAGATGATCATCTAGCTGGTAATAAGTCAGCTAGGGTTTGTTGAACGGTTTTATCCTAACTACATTAATATTATAAAGGCATGTGAATGAGTCTATGTTTGTTACTCCGCACGCGCTAAAACGGTTGATCAGATTTGGACAAAACTTAGCTCGCGGGTAGACTCTGTAGTCACTCACTCTGTTTTTTTTTTTTTTTTTTAATTTTATAAGCTAGTGTTTGACTACGATCCCACCTGATGGTAAGCAGTGATGCAATCTTAGATGGTGAGGCGCACTAGTTTATTAAGAGCCTATTCACTCTAGCCTTGAAGACACCCAAATTATAAGTGGACGGGAAGACCGCAGCAGGCAAACTATTCCAGTCCTTCGATGTACGCGGTATAAACGACGAAGCGAAGCGCTTAGTCCGGACCGTAGAGGTTTCAACAACAAAAGGATGGACATTCGCCGTACGACAGTTTGTCCGATGGAAAAAACGGGATGGTGGAATCAATTCGTGTAATTCCTGCGCACACTCTCCGAAATGCATCCTGTAGAATACCGAAAGGCTGGCTACCCTACGCCTGCGCGCAAGGCTTTGTAGGTTGGAGTTAACTAAATCTGGATCTCCAATTAGCCTCTTCGCACACCTTTCCACTGAGTCCAAAGTTGCCAGGTGGCAATTTGCAGCTCCAGCCCATATGTGGCTGCAGTACTCCACACACGATCGGACCTGTGCTTTGTATAACATAAGAAGCTGTCCCGGTGTGAAGTACTGCCGGACCTTTGCAAGAACGCCGAGTTTCCTAACAGCTCTGTAATGTAGGACATAATCTTTTATGTTTTAGATTATCTACGGACGTTTTATTCACCTAAGATGAACAAAATAAAAACAATTAGAATCAAACAATCCTCTATGAACCATAATTTAATTTGGATCTGAGTGTCTGAATTTACATATTATTTATAAATGCACCCAGAAAAAAAAACACGTGGCCTTAACAATCACGGTCACGGGTGATTTCAGACTAGCGCGACTGCTTCCCCATTTCGACCCCGACTTTTTTTGGTGGAAACGGGAACCGTTTTGCCGCCTAGAAAATTGCTCGATCCTTATTTTCGTTCCGTTCTATGTGAAAGCCCATTTTTTGCTCATCGAACTGAACGACCTAACTGATTTGAAGTTGATTTCACCAGGAAAAAACTCTACAAACTCCTATACAGTTAATTGAAGTCGACACTTGTTATTTGTCGAACAAAGAATTTTAAGATCTTCTGGGATTATAATTATTGAAGTTAACCCAGGATTATATTTAGCACTAGCTACTGTTAGGGGTTTCGCCCGCCTGATAGGAGAAAATGATCACAAGGGCTAACATTGCCGTCATCCGATGGATGCCAGACGCACAGGACCAGTCCGGATAAGCCTATATCTAGCAGTGGATGTCTTTCGGCTGAAATGATGGTAATGCTATTCTAGGGGGTCTCCCTTGTTTTACTAAAAAGAAATTGCCAAATTATCACTTCCCAAACAATTTTTCGCATAATTTCATTTGCCAAATTATTACTTAGCAAATAAACTCTTCACAAATAAATGTTACGCAAACCTAATGTTTGGCAAGTTAACGTTTCAGCAATAATTTGCTTACCAACTAGTTCTTTTCAGTTAGTCAAACATTTCAGTTGGTATAACATATTTTACCCAAAATAAAATTAGCTAAATGTTGGTATCTTCAGTTTACTGTTTCTGGGTTTTACATATAAAAATATGCTTCTGGCACTCGCCGGCCGCTACCGCGGCACCGCTCGCTTCGCTCGCTCGGCTCGTGCGTGGTTTGGTCACTACTCTAACCTAACCTAACCTATAGTTCTGGTAGCAGTTCGCTTTTCATTCGTCGTTTGTAACCGTCTTTATTTTTTTTCAAAGCAATTAATTTGATAAACTGTTTATTTTCTAAAGATTTTTTGCCGTAATAAATCATTTGATTTAAGACCAAATGCCTTAATGTTATTATTCTAGGTAATATTCTGCCGAAGTAAAAATTTGACCAAACAAAATTTTCGAACTAAAGTTTTTCCAAATATTGCATTGGTAAAATAAAAGGTTTCGAAAATTGCTTTGGATAATGAAAATTTGGCAAATTCTGTTCGGCAAAACGGCAGACTCCCTATTCTAGGACATGGTCTATATGTGCACTAAGTTTTATCTAAATTCGTTCAGCTATTCAGGCGCAAAGAAGTTATAAATATACCTACACATTTAGGTACAAACTTATAACATTAGTCTGATTATTTTTTCATTAATGTTCATAATAATGAATTTTTATGAACATTACTTTTATAATCAAGAGTTATAGCCATTTGCAACGCTTTGTTCAGCATATAAGTAAAACACAATTTGTCATCATTACATTCTCAGCGGTTTCCGTCTTCAGAGCTTCACACATTTCTGCGGAAAGAAAGGAAATCGACGTAAAATACCTTCAACGAGAATACTTACACAAGATAAATGGGCGAGTTGTTATATAATATTCTTGTTGTTTGCTAACTTCGAAGTTTTCTGATTTATTACTATCGCGTTATATAAATTGAAAATGTTTAATATCTCTGCTTACTAGTGTTGATGGTCAACCTATACCTTAAACTAAATAACTTGAGTGAAAAGGTTACTTCTAGACAAGCGTACTCCATTGTCAGCCACATCATTGCTGCAGGTGCGATAGTGGCCAAACGTGTAACAGAACATGATATAGTCAAGTGCCAAAATACACACAAATCCATTCCGCCGTTCGAACGTAAAGAAGTAACAAACACATACTCTTCAACTTTCACTTCATAATATTAGTATGAAGTATGATAGCCTCGTGCATAACCAAGATCTCACCTGATAGAAAGTAACAATGTAGTCCATAATGGAGCACACTTGCCTAGAAGTAACCTATTTACTCTTGATTAAAAGACACTAAGGTTCAAACCTATCAAGAAAAACAGACACCGGCAAGGAATTTCACAGTTAGAAGAAGACGTCACATCCGCCAGGATCAATCAGGAATTTCCTGTGTGTGCTAACGCTAATTAACACTGCTAAGTCTAATTAGTGCGTAAATCTGTCGCACTGCGTTTTAAGTGTCAACACAACACATTTGTGTCAGTTAACATCGTTAACCTAACAGTATGTAATTATCACGTAGTTACCAATATTCTAATTACTGCCTCACATCTGCATTTAGCAACGTGAACCCCTGCTAAGTTCAGTCACTCTTACATTACCTACTATTATATATTTATTACAGCTTGAAGGACTTAAAGCTAATAAAAAGAAAAACAATTATAGACGACAGCAAGTCAATAAGGGGTGTTCAGGAAAATTCACACCACCAGTTTAAACCACTTAGTCAAGAGGTACTCTTATTCTACATACTTATGAAAACGTATACATGACGTTGAAGAGTAACGTTTGATAGGCGCGCTACAGTCGCGATGCAGTAGCGCGTTAGTAGCGCTACTGACGCGCGTATCAAATGTGACTGTAGCGCGCTGGTAGCGCTGCTGAAGTTTGCGAAACGCGCGTCAGCAGCGCTGCAAAAAGTCGCTGAAAGCTAGGGCCCTTAAACGTCTTAACATCGCACGTCATAAACCTGGATATTATGTGGCTAAATTTGCATATAATAATATTTTATAACCGTTTTCTCGTCTCATTCGGCGTATCTCCCACGATATTCATAACATATGCGGAACCACGGGAGAGGCCGCATTGAAGATATGCTTCACTAATTAAAATACTGGCAATATGAATGTGGAACGAGACAAGTGAGGTCAGGTGATAAAGTATTTTAAGGATATTGAAAAGGCCCAACTATTTTTAACTGACGAAATGTAAACGGAGAAGGTTTTCATATTACCCCATATGTATTTTTTGGTTTAGATTTTTTATCACTCAGTACCATTTGTGCATTTAGCCAGTGTCAAGTTTAAAAAGTATTCAGTTTTCAGACACTTTGCGTAACGAGGTTCATGCATTAGAACGTGGATGCGATACATCCTGTTTTTGCAATATTTGGCAGCAAATGTATCATTATCGAGTCAATCATCTCGACAAGCTTCACTGTGGCAGTCAATACAACAACAATTCTTATTATAGCACTCGATTTTGTTTCTGTACACTCGTATGTAATAGAAATAAAACTCTATTAGGAAAAATAACGATGGATTAAAATCTCGATAAAAACAATTTTTTCGACTTTCTGAATGAAAGTTCTTCTTCACAAATGAGTCCTATAGAGCAGAACTTCACAATTAAGTCCTAGAAAAACGTAAACATTTAATGTAAAAAAATTGGAACTTTAGCTTACCGCAGTTTTCAAATTCCCCTCATTTCCTGTACCACGACCTCTGAGGCCGAGGGGGGGGGGGCGAGTTCGCGTCCTGAACTCAATCAACGGGAACCGCTTTCATTTGCATTCTTTGTACTTATGGTTACAGTTGGCGTTTCATCTCCTTCTTGGATTTTTTTGCATCAATTTTATGCTTTGATTAGGTTCCGATTAAAATGCCAGGAGCAGAAAACAAGTTTTATAGAGCGAATAGTTTTATTTGGATTCGTGGATTTGTTCCTTTATTTTTACTTAGTAATCTTACTTGCTTTCTTACTTCACACTTTTACGAGTATGTACAAACTAATATAATTATATTGGCAGCTCTGATTATAAATAATGATAATGATATATGGTAAAGGAATAAAATACGCTTTTTGTGACATATCGGTTTTTTTTTTTTTTTTTTTTTCCGGTAGGGGAATCATCAGAATGACTTCTCCCACTCTTGGGCGGAGCGGGAGGGCGTGTCAGACTCTTACTGACTAAACCCCTACCCCGTTCCTTCGTTACCATCGATCTGGGGGACACGGTGACAACCTTTCGGATACCGTGTTCCCTAGAGGCTTCGGCCCTTCCGGGCCCCTACAGTTTGCTGACATCTCCTTGAGGCGCGCGTGGAACAGAACGCGCCGTCGACGACTAGGCTCGGTCCAGATTATTACCAGACTGCCGGACGGCGAGCTACCCAGCGCTCGCTGTCCGCGAGCCCGCGCCTACGGTGGTCGGAAATCGGGATCGGGATCTCGGCGGCGGCGGCGTGAGTTCCGTTGCCTCACGCGGTCGGCAGCCTCCTTCGCTAACATTACTGCTTCGCAGAAGGAGGCGACTGCCTGCCACCCCTCCTCGCTCCGGACCATGGCCTCTACCAGGGCCCGGCGCGAGAGGTCACCGCCGCCGATAGCCTCCACAAGGACACGGCGGTGCTCCGCCCAAGCGGGGCACACCTCTACCGTGTGCTCCACCGTGTCTTGTGACATATCGGTAAACTTCTGTTCTTTTAATCCCCGCTTTACATAGTTGTTCTTCCGTACAGCGTCCGCAGGGTTAAAATTAGATCAATTCAGAATAAATAAAGATAGATTACATTGGGCCCACGTGGGCCACGTACGCCGATCTGGGAGCGTCGGTCTCCATACATTTTTAACTACTACACTTGTAGACAATTTGAGGCAACTAGACTTATAGAGCTACATTAGAACGCAGTCTACATATGGTATGGTAAATCAGGCTGGTATCCGTAACTCCACGACTAAAGTGCGTATTTTGCGTACCTACTCAGTTTCAGGGGTCGGTCAAAATATTAAACTGAACATCTGGCTAAGTTCAGCAACTTCGTACCTACCTATTTCTAATTAGGTTAATAGGCGTTAACCCTTTAGAAGCGGTATAAGAACAGTTATTATTTATACCCTTTATTAAATTGTAGGTATAAGCTAATAATAACAACAACTTTGAATTATATTTATTTGAAAATCTCTTTTGTTACGAAACAGAAAAATAGCTGGAAAAGTAATCTTACAATAAATAATAATAATCAGTTTTTATATATTTTCCCCAGGTCTACTTAACTAGTTTCAAAGGCAGTACTTTATGTAACGTTTTTCAAGAGTAAATATTTCAAAAAATCTTTAAAGACTCGTAAAGTTTCTTAGAATAATTTTTGGCCAACTTAATAACAACTTTAAGGCCTACTGTTCAGGGAGACGTAGTTTTATGCTGCTGTTTCGTCGACAAAGTTTTATAGTTTTTTATGTGAGCTTCACGCTGGTGTAAGTAAAGAGACAAAGAGCCTCGCCTCCACTAAGAGTAACGTACCTGTACCTGACGTAGATTTATACAGAGTTAATCCAATAAATTGAGCAACAGAAGAAGCCGCTAACACAGTTTGGAAAACTAACTTTGTTTCTAGATTACTTGAAAATTCGCCTTATTTATGAAGGCCTGACTTAAATGAGGGTTTTTACGTCAACGACCGCGAAAAATGGAAAAGTGGGTAACGCGCTGTTTGAAAATTATAGAATTAAAATGAATACATTTTGCCTATTTACTACAGTACTCGTATTATGGTACTTAATTATCCAGAAGTGAAGAAAAATTTAATTACGAAGTAAAATAAAATTGTGGTCTCATATTTCTATGAGGGAAGAGATATTCATACACACATTGCCTATCAAAATCATAACTCTGCTTAAGCTTTGCTGTAGTCGGGTAAATAATGTATTACTGTCAATATTTTATTCGAGTACAGGTTTTTTTTATTATTTACCTATATCATTAACAATGTAGAAAGACAGATTTTTACTAAGCCCACAAACTGTAGAACATCTGCAAGACATAGGCAAAAAAATCAATGTCAGTTGACAACGAGTAAAAATCGTCATTCGTTTGTAACGAGGCAATCCTGAAAGAAAGCATTAAAGTCTCCAAAACTTCTTTTTATTATCCACAACGGGTCAGCACGTCTCTGCTCCATTAACTACAGACAAGAGACAGCTCTTGAGTCGCGTCAGGAAATAGCGTGAACACTTCACTGTTTTCAATGAAGACGCGAATTTGATATTGTTATAATAATATATTATGATGTTCCAAAGCGAGTTATTTTAAAGGATTTTTAAGGACATAGGAACTAGATAATACAAAAAACCTGCATCCCGGTATCAGTTTTCCACATAATTAGAACATATACCAGTCTAAAATCAATCGAGCAGTTACACGGACTAGTCATAACACCCATCTGGTCAGAGGATCCACCCTATTTAAAAGAGGTTTGCAGGATCTGACAAGCTATTCTTCATATCTCTAAACTGGTTTTCGTTTTTACTTGTTGTAACCTTAATTTATTAACTACCAGTAAACTTCTTATTTTATGTGCCTCTATTGATATCATAGATTCAAGATATCTTTTACGAGACCTTAATTTTTTATAGCGTCTTATATAAAGTAAAGCCAGCCAGAATAGTTTGAATGGAAATCCTAACGATTACCTAATCGTTTTCATGATCAAGTTCATTTTGAGACGGCTTCTATGATTTCATTATGAAGGATTTTGTCAGTTTCGAATTGTACGAATGAGTTTGATTTAAAAGAAATGCTAATTATTATCATCAGCATTTTTTTTGTGTTCCATACCCACCGCATTTCCACTTTCACACAAGTGAAACTGATAAAAAATAAAAAAAAACTTGTAGGTACACGTAAATAACTCGTTTTACACTGTAATGTTATCACGTTTAGTTTTCAGAACTACCCACTTGTAATAAAAGTAAAGTGCTCTTTAAGCGTATTGTTATTGGACCTGTAAGTATATTGCTTTTCTTTCGACTTCTATCCTGAAAATGGGCCTAATGGGACTTACATATAAATGAGACGTAACATACTCGTATAATTATATTTTTATAGGATAAATGTTTCTTTGAGAGCGCTGGATTGCCCTCGCACGCAAAGGGCAACTGAAGAAAACAAGTCGGTCAGTGTTAGTCGTCATTTTTAGTATGTGTCATTCCTTTTCGCTCCACCCAGAGTCTTCTTCTTCTTCTTCTGCCTGGCGTTTAATCCCGGCCATTGCCAGGGTCCGCCTTCCGACTAAGTCTCCTCCACTTTGCCCGGTCGAAAACATCCTTCCCAGTAAGGCCATTGGCTCTCATGTCAGACTTGACGACGTCCAGCCAGCGCTTGCGGGGGCGACCACGGGATCTAGCCCCAAGGACAGCCATATCCATGCATCTCCGACCAACGTACTCCCTAGGACGGCGCATGATGTGGCCATACCATCGCAGACGACACTTTTGCAGTTTTTCCTCCACGTCACGGACACCAAGACTACCTCGGATGTATGAATTGCGTATGCGATCGGATCGCGTTACGCCGCTCATCCACCTCAGCATCTTCATCTCCGTGACGCGAAGCTCCTGGGTGTGTCTGCCCAGTGCTGGCCAACACTCGCCGCCGTAAAGAAGGACAGACCGTATGATGCATTTATATATCTGCCCCTTGAGCTTCGGAGGCATTTTGCGGTCGCATACAACGCCCGTAACCTCGCGCCACTTCGCCCAAGCCGCGCCTATGCGTGCTTGGACATCGTCGTCTACGTTGCCAGACTCGTGCAGCACGGATCCAAGGTACCTGAACTTATCGGACCTTGTAATCAGGTTCGAACCTATCCGGATGGTATTCGAATCCGTGCTGCCATAGGACATGTACTCAGTCTTCGCCACATTCAGTCTCAGACCACCGTTTTCCAGCGTGTCCTTCCAAACGTTGACTTTGCGCTCAAGTTGGGCTTTGTTCTGGTTAACGAGGGCTATGTCATCGGCATACATCATTAGCCACGGAGGCTGGTCTTGGATGTATGCCGTAACTACATCGAGCACAACGTTAAACAAGAACGGGCTAAGAGCCGAGCCTTGGTGAACGCCAACAGATATTGGAAAGACGTTGGATTCGCCAACCGCGGTCTGGACAGAGGACACGGAATCGCGGTACATGTCTCTGATAATGTCAATATAGGCCTCGGGCACACCCTTGAAGCGAAGTGCCCACCAGATGGACTGCCGAGGAATACAGTCGAAGGCCTTCTGCAGGTCTAAAAAGGCCATATGCAGAGCTCTCCTTCTCTCCCTGTACGCCTCAGTCAAAGTCCGCAAGGCGAACACTGCGTCCATGGTGCTGTTACCCGCCCGGAAGCCGTATTGACACTCAGAGACAGTACACTCGGTACGGAGCCTTGTGTCAATTATGCGCTCGAAGAGCTTCATGGTGTGGCACATGATCTTGATACCGCGGTAGTTACTACAATCCTGTACGCTACCTTTGCCTTTGTAGATTGGAATGATCAGGCTAGATCGCCACTGGTTCGGCATTTCCTTGGTGATCAGGATGCGGTTAAATAGATCCGTCAGAAGGTCCACACCATGTGAGCCCATCGCCTTCCACACTTCAATTGGCACGTTGTCAGGCCCGACCGATTTCCGATTCTTCATGTAGCGAAGAGCAATGCGGGTTTCGTCGGGGGAAATAGGGGAAATAAGTCCAAGGTTAGGAAGCGGTTCGGGAGGAAGGTTATGGGGATGCTGTTTGTTTGACAGCTCCGCAAAGTATGTACACCATCTCTCCTTAACAGAGGGGGCATCGTAGAGCAGCTTACCCTCGGCGTCCCTTACACAGAGACATTTGCTAATGTCCCGTGTAGCTTTTTCCCGGGCACGCGCCTGCTTAAAAATAAGCTTCTGCCCCTCCGCAGTTTCCAGCTTGTCGTACAAGGGCGACAAACTTTTGCTGCGGGCTCTGGCTACAGCTTTTTTGCAGGCGCGCTTAGCCGCTCCATATGCCTCCCTGTCCTCCGGAGAGTTGGACCCCTGCCACTTTTTAAATAAGGCCTTCTTCTTCCGGGTCGCCCCCTGAACCCCGTCATCCCACCACCACGTCTCCTTGTCTATGGTTCTACCACCACGAGAAGTGCCAAGGACGCGCTTACCCGCAGCGGTGATTGCAGAATGAATCCTACTCCATATCTCTTAAGCGGATTCATGCGGAGCACTGATCTCGAGATGCTCGACCTCCGCAATGAAATCCGACTGCTTAGGACCATTAAGCAACCACCACTTAGTGCGGGGTTTGCGTTTCTCGACCACTTTCTTCTTTGGTACAACTGCCAAGTCCAGGACAAGGAGGCGGTGTTGAGCCGTTAAGCTCTCCCCTGGGATAACTTTGCAGTTGGTAACCTTGCCAATATGGCACCGTCGCACCAGCAGGTAATCTATTTGGGTTGAGCAGGAACCACTACGATACGTAACAAGATGCTGGGGCTTCTTCTGAAAGAATGTGTTCGCGATGGCTAGGTCAGACACAGCGCAGGTCCTGAGTATACTAACTCCCTCTGCATTTACTTGACCATAACCAAAACCACCGTGAACACGTCCGTACTCTCCAGCAAACTGACCTACGTGACCGTTGAGGTCCCCCCCAACCAAAACTTCTTCGGAATTCGGAATAGCGCGCAATACGTCCTCGAACTCATCCCAGAAGGCCTCCTTTTCAGACTCACAGCAACCAGTTTGAGGAGCATAGGCGCTGACTAGGTTCGTTACCGACCCTTCGATCAGCACCTTAACTCGCATCAACCGGTCGCTGTATCGGTTTACTTCAAGGAGTCCATCCTGAACGTCCTTAGACAGCACTACGGCCACACCGTTCCTGCCCGATGGTGATCCGGCGTACACTAGCCGGTACCCCTGCCCGATGTCACGGGACTTATTCCCCTTCCAGCGCGTCTCCTGAAGGAAGGCGCACTGGACCCGACGCTTCGCAAGTACGTCCGCGAGTTCTCTGCAACGTCCAGTTAGAGAGCCAATGTTCCAGGTGGCAAAGCGGAACTTCCTTTTGGGTACTGACATCTTTAGCCGTGCCCGTACTTGACACGGTAGCCCTAGCCCACTTGTCGCAGGTTTAGGGCGATGTGCCTGCGCGTCGTTATGCGGCGACGCCCTAGCCCGAGTACCCATTCGCAACTTACTATCCATAATTATATGACTGATGTTGGTTTTACGTGGGGCGACCAGCCGTCTGACCCCCACAACCCTACGAGAGGGAAACCAGGATCGCCAGAGCCTCGTCCGTTGAACAGCAGGGTGCACCGCTAGCAGGTGAGGTTGGCTTGGGTCCTTAGAATGTAAACGGACCCCAATCACCCCAACGCAACGCTCCACCCAGAGTGGGAAGACTTATTTGATAATTCCTGCATGAAAACAAAGGGTTGCTTTAAGAGTAAGTTACGAATAATTTGTCGTAAGGATGCTTAACGACGTGTGACAAAAGATTACCATGTATTTTAATCACACTTTGGTCGGTTAATTTAATAGGCGCTATTGTCACAGGCAAGAATGAATGATTATAATTATTATAGAAAATTTGGAAAGATTTGGTGTCTACTAAAACACAAAAATAAGCTCTTAAAAAAGATTTTTAAAAAATCGTTTCAATCCGTAATTTCTGTTAAGATGCTAAAGAAATAGTCTTTGCCTCTCAAAAATCAGGTGATTAGTTAGCATACATTATCAGCCTTGTAACGTTCTCACTGTTGGGACTAAAGCCTGTCTAGGACAGAAAATAGGCCATAATCTACCACGCAGGCCCAGTGCGGATCGGTGGATTAGTTAGAGGCCGCAATAAAACGTGTAATGGCAGTCTTTGAGACCGGCTTCCGTATTTGGCGAGTGTCCAAAGTCGCCAGGGCAATAACACGATCAGTATCAGATACGTGGGTGCCGTTCTTAAAAGCAATTGTCTTAAGTAGCTTAGATGTTGTACCGGATTTTATTAAATAAAGAGTTTGATATTTTACATGATTCACAATATCCGAGTAGCCACTACTTTCTGGATTAATTCAAAAATGGGAGAATTTCTATGAAATTATCTGCCAAGTAAGATAACGGAAACTTAATCATAGGTGGTGAAACAGGTCCTTAATGTTGAAAAGTACTGGTCCTATTACTGTTTTGGTTCTGTCGTGTCGTAAGTGACATTGGCAGGGCGCATGCAGTACAGATGATTAGTGTTAAAGTGAAACTAAGAGTAAGCCTTACCACACATATTAGTTTGTCGTCCAATAAGGATCACATCCGGCTCAATGGCGTTAATTCTATGCGCGCCTGAAAGAGCTTAGCAAAATAGATGGAGTCAGCTAGGGTCGATGCCTGCCAGGGAGACGGTATTATTGGAAAGTGTTACCATGGACCTAGAAGGTTCAACGTAACTGAAGGCACACGGTGCGTCAGTCAGTAAAAGTCTGACACTACCTCTCACTCCAGCTGGGGACAAATTATTTAAGGACTTTCAATTAAAAAAAAATCATATATTATATCTTAATTGAATAATAACAAAGATGAATAAATAGATTTGCATGCTGATTATAAGGTGGAACATGAAGAAGCACAAACTCGTACCTATTGAATTTAAAGATCTATACCACCAAGTTTCACGAAAATAAATCATGACATGTAGTTTACCCTTTTAATTAGCTAACAACAATATTTGTTTTCAAAAAACCAAAGTAATATCAGTTTTTTGTGAACAGTAGGTACCAACCATTCTTGTGAAGGGTTTCAGGAAAAAACAAAATGGTTTCTTGCTCTTGTTGATTTACGAGTCACGATAATTCCTAGGGCGTGTCTGTTCGCAAGATATTTAGCTCACTACAAAAAATATGAGACTCGTGAATATAAATCTGAATGAGTTGGTAGCTGAGATATTGATTTATTTACGAGTTTTATATCGGTAGGGCGTAGTGTAAAGATACAAAAGAATCAATTGGAAGTTAGTAGTTGATTTTTTTTACGGAATAATTGTTATTTTATTTAAATTACCAGCTGCAGCTTTCCTCTCCTAGATAGGCGGTTTGAGTCCCAACAGTGGCAACATTACAAGACCGATTATAATGCTAAAAAAACCGGCCAAGAGCGTGTCGGGCCACGCTCAGTGCAGGGTTCCGTAGTTTCCCGTCCGTCACAATAAGTGTCCCCAATTTTTCAAAAACTGTTCGTCCCATCAAGTTCAAAATAATTTTCCTAGAAAGTCTTTATAAAACTCTACTTTCCAGATTTTTTTCATATTTTCTAAACTTATGCTTCAAAAGTTAGAGGGGGGGGGCACACATTCTTTTTTACTTTTGGAGCGATTATTTCCGAAATTATTGATATTATCAAAAAATTATTGTAATAAACTCCTATTCATTTTTGAATACCTATCCAACAATATATCACACATTAGGGTTGATATTAAAAAAAAAATCGCTTTTTACTTTACATGTAGGGGGGCTACCCTAATAAAACATTTTTTCCAATTTTTATTTTTGCACTTTGTCGGCGTGATTGACATACATATTGGTACCAAATTTCAGCTTTCTAGAGCTAACGGTCACAGAGATTAAGCGAGGACGGACGGACAGACATGGCGAAACTATAAGGGTTCCGTTTTTGCCAATTGGCTACGGAACCCTAAAAAACTAGCTGTTGCCAGCATTAAGAATAGGTTAAAAAAAATTCAACAATGCAAGAGAACGATACACTTGAAACTTTGGATAACTTAGCTTTTTTATGGCGCATTTTCACTGGTCGTTAACTCGTTTGGTATACCGCATGCGGGTAGTCCCCGCATGCGGGATAACAACCAATGAAAGTAACATGTTCGTTATACCGTCTGCGGTTCCCCGAATGCGGGCCATGTGACACGCGTTCCAGTAATCTCTCGCACCCGGCATGCGGGCCCTATCGACTAATGAAAACGGTTCCCCGAATACGGGCCCTGTGGCATGCGTTCCAGAAATCTCTCGCACCCCGCATGCGGGCCCTATCGACTAATGAAATTGCGCCATTATGGTGGGAAGTTATCTAATGACTTCTGTCGCTCAGGGTGGAGCGGGAGGGCGCGTCAGAATTTTTAGTTTTTAATTAAAACCACACCTACCTATTATCCTTATTTACCTTTGCATTCGATGATCATGGGTTTCCCTTTCGAAAGTAAACCCCAGTAGATTTCGGTACTCTATTATTGCCCTACAATTTTGCTGACTTCGGTTTGAGATATCTCAACCCAAGGCCATGCATGTGCATGGCCTTGGGTTGACTTGCTGGACTCTCTCCGGGCGGCGGTTGTTGTGTATAGCTTGAATTTTGTGTAATGGTAAACTATGATATTTTGTATAATCATAATCAGCTTGCTGGTAGATGGTAGGCTGACCTGTAACTGACATACTATTAATCTTCAACAGAGCACAGAAATAATAGACTTTACAAAAGGTCACACGTTTAATGTCATGCCCAGCACGTATGTGAGCGACTAACATGTTGAATAATCTAACTATGAATAACCAAATTAAACGATTTAGTGGAAACTAGTGTCTGCCAGCAGCTACACCCGCTTGAAAGTAGATTTTTCTATACAATAAGAACTTTGGGTGGGGTGAATTTTGGGAAATCCTCTCTTATTACTCGCCTACGTCATAAAAGAAAACCTTGTGAAAAATTTCATGCTCCTAGGGCCAGTACTTTTGGTTGTGTTGATACATATCAACACAACCGACCGATACCGATATATATACATATATATCGGTGTATCTATTATGATATATAGTATGTTTTGTCACAACAATTACAGGCATTCCAGGTTGCTGGGAAGAGATCGCAGAATGCAATAAGGCCGCCCATTGTACGTGTGTGTTTTAGTTTTCTTTTGTATGTGAATTGGTATACAATTAAGAATATAATAGATATGTCAGTCAGCCAGATTCTCCTTTTATCTCGTATATTCCTAGAATGATATATGATATGATATATGATACGATATCTAGATCACGTCATGAGCTAAACTGACAAGGATAAGTCGGCCATTATAAGCTAGATTCTATCATTTATTTTCTTCATAAATATAATGTTTCATTTATCTACAGAACAGATTTCTTCTTTGTTGAAACTTTGAAAGGATCAGCTTTTGTGTATGTTAACCTAACCAATAATAATTGTTTTTTTTTTAAGTGCACATTACGTGACATTTAATCGAGCAATAAAAATTGTATAAGATACGTTGCTAGCAGCATGGGGCATCAGTATCAGTGGCATTCTTAAAGTCCTCCAAAGTGCAGTTGTATGGGTACTTGGGGCCCTCCAAAGCCTGTCTTGTGTAT
Organism: Mythimna separata; assembly: GCA_030763345.1. Lineage (NCBI taxonomy): Eukaryota > Metazoa > Arthropoda > Insecta > Lepidoptera > Noctuidae > Mythimna > Mythimna separata. The sequence continues at coordinate 939,294 of JAKKIA010000036.1, read as the reverse complement.
ATGTATGTAAGTGCGCCTTACTGGTTAGTTTGAGAAGCCTGCAGTAGAATTGTAGTAGTACCATCTGATTTATGAGGTTTTACTTGAGTAAAACCCTTGACCTCAACTTTGACCTTGTTGACCTTGAGGTCAGGACTTATCCTTGATGACCTCTACCATAGGCGCGGGCGAGTAATGGGTAGCTGGTTGTCTGACCGCTGGATGAGGACCAACTCCAGGTCGACTGCACGTAATGTTCCACCCGCATTTCAATGAGATGTCAGTAAAATTGACGGGGCCAGTTATGCATGGCCGATTCTTGCCAGAGCGGCGAAGGCTGCGATTATTCGAAGAAGTTAGGAGATATTTAGTCAGTAATAGTCGGACTTTGACCTATCACTTCACCGCGTGCTTGCCCGTAATGTAAGTTGTCCATTGTGTTACCAGGCTGGACTGGGGGCTAGATATAATAATGCAGTACGATTAGCGCAGTGGTTAAGCGACTGGCTGTTGTACTACGTATCTATCACGGGTTCGATTCCCGGCTTGAAACAAATATTTTTATAGTCTGCAGATATAGGTACGGTTCGGGTTCTGGGTGTCTTGTGTATGTGTGTTTACCAGTTTACATGTTTCTAAAAGGGCTCACAATACAGGAGTAATTTCTCGTCAGGCACGTTTTAAAAAAAAAAATAGTAATGCCACTACCACATCTTTTACATAGTGTACGTATTTCATTGTGCTAAGTGACTGGCTTGGAGACCATAATATTATAATATGCCAGTATGTATAGAATACATTATAGCTGTTTAGGGATTGGCCTCTCGGTCTGTAGTCAGGAGTAATGCCTAGTAAAGGGCAACGTATTTAAAAAAAAGGGAAATTCAAAATATTATTCTGGAAAATAGAAAACTAAACGACAAAATGTTGTGGCATCTGTTACCGTATAAAATATTTGCCCGCTACAGCTCAGCGCCTGCCAACTAAAACGTGACCACTAACTAACAAGCCGTATAAACTATAAATTTCTAAACACAAACATTGTTCGCAGTGTATTTTTTTATTTATTTTGTACAGCCAATGAGTGCAATTACATGCTTCTCTGTGTTGACTGATAGCTCTAGAACCAAGTCCTTAAGTCAAGAGTGAACCGAGGTAAAACAATCAACCAATCAAAGAAGAAGAAAAATAGAATACGAGTAGAAATACTTTTATACGACACAGCGCAACGATTACAACAACAAAGTAATGACGGTCATATTATCGCATCACACCAGGTGAAATAGTGGTCAGACAAAAGACTATCAATAATATAGCTACAAAACGAAACTGGAATATTCCATGAAACAATAGTACAATAGTAGTAGTAGAGTAATGTAGTCGTCACACAGGAAATTAATCCCTTTTGAAGCAACAAGATGCTTAAACAATTCTTTTTAATAAAAATATTTCTCGCCCGTTCAATAAGAAAAACCAAAAACGCGTCAGCAATTTGTTCAAGCGTTGCAATGCCGGGGTTTTTCATGAGATTTTCTTGGCTTTGAAGAGTAAATAAAAATGTTTATTTACTTGGAGAGCGACTTGAGATTAAGATTCAAAGAATATTTTTCGACACACTTGCTCATAAAGTGGCTATTATTGCACTGCACTTAGGTATATAAAGGGGCTCGTTGCCATACTGTGACATTTTGATTATTATTATGCACATGTGCGGTAATGTAGTTAGAACCTTTTTGTTTAACCTCTTTTTTGTCAAAAAGACTTTCAAGACAAAAAAGAATAAAATTTGTTATTGCGTTCAATAGCATGAATTAGTGTTTTACTTAAAGTTTACTTACTTATTTCATGCAATTTCGTGTTTAAATAAACTGTTTTAAATTTTACATATTTAATTAATTAAATCTTTCATCAAATTTGTATTTTCTGTTTATATGCAACTTCATTCTTATTTTTTCTAAACCAAGAGCTAGAGTAACTAGTCTATGGCCGCCATTTTTCGCGCATGCGCGCGTTCAAGAAAAGTCATTTTTTTTGCCGCCATATTTAAAAACAAAATACAGATTTTACAAAAATGTCTACAACAACTATTTATGAGGAAAATGATTTATGCTGTACGCTTTCAAGTAGAAAATCTAAGTCATGGGACCACTATACAGTCAAAAATAGTTAATTATAACTTTACTGACTGCACATTTACGAACTGTTTCTTTAAATAGACTTTTCATATACCTACTAAATAAAGTTGATTTTTAATTTATTTTCTTCACAAGTGTGTCGAAAAATGTCGTATGATACACGTGAGTAATTGGTCATTATCGTTCTTGGTTCTCTTAAGACCCTCGCCATGGCTCGGGTCTTAATACCACCGCGACGATAATGACCCACATTACACACTTGTATCATAATGTACTATTACAGGCCCTGGAGGCATTTTCAACGTTTAACCGTGACTGATGTACATATTTTGTGTGGACTGAATAGTTTTCGCCATATATTCGTACAATGTGACCACATTTAGTTTAAATTGTTCTCAGTTTATCTGGTCGATGCATTTTATAGCAATTTTAATAGGTTTCCGATAACGCTGTGTCAACAACACTCGATGTTTATTGTGCTTATCTTTTTCACGGAACCTGCTGTACTATGTTTAAAGCTAAAGGTGAAAAGGTGAAAGTGTAAATTCCCAAATTAAATCATTAAAACAATTAGCGCTTACTAGACGTTACATTCTATAATGTACCGTATGTATGTGTATGTTGTGTAATGTATGTATTTGTATGTATATGTGAACAGGGTTTTCAAAGTCCGTAGGCGAGAACACCCAATGAAATGCACGCACTGTTTCAATCAAGATAATTTATTCATTAGATGTCGCTAGAAGTCACACTGTCATAAAAAAATACTAAAACTATATAAATAGTTTGTTAGGTAACGAAACCATAACGAGATGTATTTCAATACTAACACCATCTAGGGAAGTATTATGACAATTTTCGAACATATTAAAGACCAAACAATATGTGTGTATGTGACGCTGGCTCTTGCTTATGAAAAAGAAGAAGGATGCCAGGCTGGAAGGGACTTGGCGGGTCACGTCAACCGCATGCATACAAACGGGCTGGGAAAGCGTCGCCACGCAGTGGTTTCCTGCGGAAGGAAAGCGCAAAAAGAGGTAGTGGGATGAATTGGACGCGTACCGCTCGAACTGATTCGAGACGGTGCTGGAGAAGAAAGTGTGTAAAGTACTAGGGTGCGGCCTTTGCCCAGCAGAGGGATATTACGGGCTAGACAAAAAAAAAACAATTAGCAGCTTTACATTAAATACCAATGTAAACACTAGTGTATATTATTATAATATTTCACGCCTTAAGCCAGTTAGAGTTTATTCAATAACCGAGCTCCAATATTACGAGATATTAGGTGTCATTTGGAATTAATACAAAGCTTCCTTCATGCTGAACTTTGAAGAACAATTTCGTTTCGGTATTAATATTTTTTGTCCAATATTTTATCATTTTATAAAACTCCACTTACAGATAATGAGTATCATCAACTTCATTTTGTTCTCGTGTTTTTAAATCACATTAATCTCTTCCTGAAAAATTACGTCCCGAGAACAGTTTTATTCTTGTTCAGAAGTTTGTGTTTCACATAAATCAACTCGGTAGATAAAAGTTGGTATTATTATGTTTTCCTTTCACTCTCAATTAGTATTTTATCAAGTAGGGTTAAGGGCGAAAATGGTTTGGTGAAAACAAGAACGGGAATATTAAAATGAAAGTAGTATACGCGTTTGTATTTAGAATTTATTCTTACGTAATTACTGTTTTTACATTATTATAAAATTAGTTGGAATTATTATTGGCAATATTATTTAATTTGGAAACTTTAATTGGTACATCTTTACGTCTTACATTTATAATGTGCCAAAATAATGTGTGAATTATAAACTACCCTAAAACCTCTTGATGAAAGAGGTCTCCTTCTTGAGTAAGAGAAATTGCTATAATTCTTTCATCTCATCTTGTTAGTGACCATGGTGACTCAAATTTTCTTACATTTTTAGATTTTTAAACAGTAGCTATTAGAATTTACCGTAAAGCCTGTATAAGTGACTAAAATGGAAAATCAAATTAAACCTTTATTTTGTTTGAATCTACTTTTTTGATTACGAAAATCGCTTGCCGGAGACTATGTTTCCTGATAACTACAACTTAGGGGTCTTTAAGACAAAACTGAATCGGTCATTTTTAGTTAAACGAGCACCATCCGCTCCATCTACGAGCACATTATAGCTTACCATCAGGTATTTCATTGAGATAGTGGTCAAACCCGAGCCTATCCAATATCCATAATAAAAAAATTATCCGTGTGAAAGAATTTAATAACTTCACATGTAGATTTACAAAATTCTCTCTCATTACCAACCTACAGAAGTCACACTATTAGCTCTTGATTTGTTCAAACATGAGTACAATACATACATCACATAATCAATCTACAGCATGCAAAAGGTGTTACAAAATACAAAATAAATCGTCGTGTTTGCTTTGGTAAATGGCAAGCAAATATAACGCGTGTAACGCGCGTTTTTGCGTTGACTAGCGAAAAAACAATCGGGAAAAGTTTCAGTATTATTCTGTAGTTATAATATTATTCAGTTTTAGTTAGTTTCGCACGTGCCGCTGCTAAACTTTAGCAAAATTATCGTTTACAATAATTGAAACGGCGAACTTAGTTAAAGTTCGCTGTTACGGTAATGACTGGCCTGATATTTTTTAGCCTTCATTTACATTTATGCTGTGTTGTGAAAGAATATTATTACTGGTTTGACTTAAAAGTTTCAACATTCAAAAAAATAAAAACTAAGAAAGATTTTCTTTTCTTAGAAACTCATCTTCAACTCTTTCAAATTTCATAGTGATCTTCATCGGCTCATCTTTCACTTTTTTTTAATATTTTCATGTTATAAAGGAGAAAGTTTTTTTTTTTAAGAATACTAGTGCATATGTTTGTTACTTCTTCTCGCTCGAACAGCTTAACAGTTTCGGAATCAGGTTGCGTGGACCGTCGAGTGACATGGATCTAATATAGCTTTACAAGTTGTCATATAAATGTATGGAGACCGACGCGCCGGTATTGTTATTGTATTGTAACTCTACCTTTTATTTTCATATTCTGAATATTTCACTATTTATTAAATTGTTCAACTTCAGTTGGGTTTGCACGTTCCACGAGAGAGACAAACAAAACTAACTTCATTGTTATTAAAATGGCTAGCCAGATATTTTTGTCTAAGGCTAATATTAATTTATTCCTAGTTTGTGTTGTAAAAAATATAACATGATGTCCCAAAAACTAAAAAACTGACAATTAAAATTTTAAAACATTCTAGTACTATTATCGAGACTAACTTAAAAAAAAAAAACATTTAAAAGGGCTTACAATCAATTGAGTTAAACTTTAAAGTCGACTCAATGCATTGTGCTTTGAATAAGCTCCATTGCGCATCTCTTTAATTTTATTTGGCAAAGAAGTTTTCAAAACTTGAAATGGACCGGAGATCCTTGGGATTCTTTATTCGATCCTTGAGATCTAATTAAAGAATGAAGAATTAAGATCAACTCTTGAGTTTCACAAAGTTGTGCTGCCTGATTTACTTTGGAAAATAGAAAACTTGGTCGCCGGTTCTCTTTCCATTCAATTGTATTAATTAGGTAAAGAAAACTTTGTATTTAAATGGCATTTAAATACATCAAGGATTAGGCAATTTTAATTAATTGCACGCAGTGAGATCAAAGATGTATTTTATCACATCAAACCTCACCATAAAAGTGAACATTTGTATGTATGTAATATCATGGAATAGCCTATGGAATACCGTGAGCAAAACCAGTGGCAGACTTTAGTGTCATAGAAAAAGTTTTAAATGTTAAAAAAAGGCCGAGCCAACTACGGTTTTTTTTACTTTACAAATATGCTTTAAGTCCGGTTGTTCTGACCCAATGCTGGTAATATAGTTACAAAGGGTTCTTTGCAAGGAATTTTCTTCAGGAATTTAATGTAGGCAATTGCTGTTGTTCTGATTTACCTTAAGACCTTTTTAATATACGAACATTTTCATGTTCTATCTTGAAATGATTGATAACATTGGTATCAGGGCTTACAAAAATAAAGATCTGGTCTTAAATTATTAACGCGATTGTATTCTTAACCATCATTTCGTTCTTTTATGCACCTGCCACGTTTTTTCTTCACTACCCTTGATTGACAAGTAAGAATGCCAAAGGTATTAAGTCCGCCTGTGTACTTTTATGTTGCATAAAGTTTTAATAAATAAATAGATTAGGTAACCTACTTTACCTCAAATACCTTTACTATGCAAGATGTCTAGAATTTTAATCTTATTGAAGTTGTACCTTACTAAGTAACTTCCAATATCTCTGACATTTACAAACAGACACTTAGTTTCCAACTCTTGTCAAAGACACCGGACTGTCGCCTGAAGATAAGCTCTCCTGTCCAGTGTAGTCTGAACTGAAAACTGTCTACTATAAACCAACTTATTATCTAGATTCTCAATCAATTAACTAATGAAGTCATTAATTTGCCTGACGGACTTACCGAATGTATCAGATATTTACGACGTACGTACAACAATGTGGCCGAGATCCAATAGTTTCAATGTGCTTGTCCGATTTAGGTCAACCCTATAAATGAATATAATATTATGGTTGAGCATTATTAAATTATAATTGTGTCACGTTAATGAAGTGTATATTCAAAAATCATTTACGTGAGTGGTGTTAAATGATAATTAACCATAAATAATTAACCATATTTTGCACGAGTTAAAAAAAATAGTTATTTGTAATAACTATAATGATTTGTTATTCAAAATAAAATTGCTGTCAAAGACACACAGAGTATAGCAAAATTAAAGCGACTTGAGACGAACTCTAATTCTCTTTGAGGTGGCTTCATTAAAACCTGAATTCTTCGAATGACACTTGACCCAGATTTATAAGTGAACAATTCTTCAAACTAAGTATTGACTGAAGTGCAATTATTACTTTTGTAGGTATGTGTAAGCTGTCTGATTTAATTAGTAACAATTAGCATTTAAAGCTGTCCCTCACACTTTCCGCCACCTCCTTTGGTCGAATTTCTGCTTCACAAATAAGATGGTTGCTGCCTACGCCCTTTTCGCACCGTATCATAATGACATGTGGGTGCTTCTTCCCGCCCAATCCAAAATATTACACTTTATAATCCCTTGGAATTTACCTCAAAAGTTTTAACTCTGTTCACTACTAAGTGTTCCGTATGGTGTCTGGAACCCAAGAATTGCACCATCCCATCTCCTCCCGTGGGTGTCGTAAGAGGCGACTAAGGGACACTCCAGAGAATGGGCAGCAGCATTCTCTGTGCTTTTCTCGAACCACACTGCGATCGCCAACCCGCTTGCCAAGCGTGGCGATTATGGCAAAACCCCCCATAATGCAGACATACCCAAAGAAACGGCCCCTAGTACCCGGCAGCCCGTCTAACCTTGACTATGGTAGCGGTCAAGGCTACGGCGAGGCAAGGGGTGCGAAGAATCTCCGGAGGAGACTTGGCTACCCATACAAACGACTGGACCTGGCAACATACAACACGCGTACACTCCGGACCGACGAGAAGATCACCGAACTTGAAGAAGAGTTGAGCGGGTTACGATGGAGTATTGTGGGATTATCCGAAGTCCGAAGACAGGGGGAGGACACGATAATTCTCAAATCCGGTAACCTGCTCTATTTCCGGGAGGGCGACCAGCAGTCCCAGGGTGGTGTCGGGTTTTTCGTCCACAAGTCCCTTGTGAACAATGTGGTGAAGATCGAGAGTGTGTCGACCAGGGTGGCTTACCTTATACTCAGAATATCGTCAAGATATTCGCTGAAGGTCATACAGGTTTATGCCCCAACCTCGACACACTCCGACGACGAAGTAGAGACCATGTATGAGGATGTATCCAGAGCCATACATGGTTATAAGACTCACTTCACCGTGGTCATGTGGGACTTCAACGCTAAACTGGGCAAACGAGACGGTGATGAGCTGCGAGTGGGGCAATTTGGATTTGGACGTCGGAACCACCGGGGACACCTACTGGCTAGCTTTATGGAGAAGGAGGGCCTCTACATGATGAACTCCTTCTTCAAAAAGCGTGAGCATAGGAAGTGGACCTGGCAAAGCCCCGATGGTGCAACTAAAAATGAGATTGACTTCATCTTGTCGACGAAAAAGCAAATATTCAATGATGTCTCTGTGCTCAATGCGGTGAAAACTGGAAGTGAGCACCGCATGGTGAGAGGCACATTGAATATCAACATCAAGCTTGAAAGGTCTCGACTGGTGAAGTCTACGCTCCGTCCAGCACAAATCCAGGTCCAAAACCCCGAAAGCTTTCAGCTCGAACTCCACATTTCGTTTCGAGTGCCTGGGAAGCTCCGTGGATGAATCTAACGATGGGTTCGTAGAAACTGTCCATACGGTCGGGTCTAAGTTTTTCAAGACCCACCGTACAAATAAGAACAAGAGGCTCTCGAATCCGACTCTCGAGCTCATGAAGAAGAGGCGTGAGATGATTCTGCAGTCTTCAGACGATTCGTGCAGATACCGTCAGCTCAATAGACAGATTTCGAAGTCCTTAAAACGCGATCTTCGCCACTTTAATACCGAAAGGGTTAAGGACGCGATAGAGCGGAATAAGGGCTCCAAAGCTTTTGCGAGGGATCTGTCTATTGGGCAGAGCCAACTCACGAAACTGAAGACCGACGATGGCAGAGTCATATCCGTTAAATCGGAGCTCCTGGGAGAGATCGAGGCATTCTATGGACAGTTATACACGTCTATCTCTAAACCCACGGCAAATCTAGCGAACGATCCAAGAGCTAGATTGACCCGACACTATACCGAAAATATCCCGGACGTCAGCCTGTACGAGATTGGGATGGCTCTGAAACAACTTAAACACAATAAGGCGCCGGGTGAGGACGGAATTACGGCCGAACTTCTGAAGGCGGGTGGAAAACCGGTCCTTAAGGCCCTTCAGAAGCTATTTAATTCCGTCATACTCGAGAGCAAAACGCCACAGGCATTTGGGCAGAGGTGTGGTGGTACTTTTCTTTAAGAAGGGCGACAATGCCCTCCTTAAGAACTACAGGCCCATCTCACTTCTGAGCCATGTCTACAAGTTGTTTTCCAGAGTCATCACGAATCGTCTCGCGCGCAGGTTCGACGACTTCCAGCCTCCTGAACAAGCCGGATTCCGAAAAGGCTTCAGCACCGTAGACCACATACATACTGCCTGCTACGGAAAAACATACCATACATACTTGGCGCAAATTTATAGGTTGCAGTTAAGAATTTTAAAAGTTATCACGCCTAAATATATAAAAAAGAAATTTGAAGATAGTGACAGCGATCTGTTTAAACACTGTTGTGTGATGAGTGTGTACAATAAAGTCGAATTCTTCACACTCACGGAAGTTATAAGGCCCGAGCTACTATGTGAGACAACAAGACCTAACTTCCTGAGAAGTATAGCTTATAAAAATAAATACATTTTGCCTAAGTACAATAATGTTTACGGAACTAGGGTTTCCGAGTATGTAATACCCTACTTCATGAACAAACTCCCAGAGGAATTGCAAGTTAAATATAAGGAAAATTCGAAAAGTACGAAGTATAAGTGTAAACGTTTCTATACTAATAAATAGAAACGCTTACAGTTTGCTGCATCGTTCGTATCGTATTGCATTATATAATGTGGGTAGGTGTGTTACTGTATTCTCTCTTTTTATTTGATTCTGTTGCTAGTGAGGTATTCAAATAATAATGCGGCTCGCCAGCACACAGATAAGCCCTAAGAGGCTTTCGTGTATGGCAAAACCATTACTTATAATTGTAAAGTTTCTTGGATACTAAATAAATAAATAAATAAATAAATACGCTACGGCAGGTTATACAGAAGACTGAGGAGTATAACCTGCCTCTCTGCTTAGCGTTTGTGGACTACGAGAAAGCCTTCGATTCGATCGAGACTTGGGCTGTACTGCAGTCTCTCCAACGGTGCCAGATTGAGTATCGGTACATCGAAGTGCTGAAATGTTTGTACAAAAACGCCACCATGTCAGTCAGACTTCAGGACCGGACCTCGAAACCTATCCTCTTACAGCGAGGTGTGAGGCAGGGAGACGTTATCTCTCCGAAACTGTTCACGGCCGCATTGGAGGATGTTTTCAAGGTTCTGGAATGGAGAGGGCGAGGCATCAATGTCAACGGCGAGTACATCACTCACCTTCGGTTTGCCGACGATATAGTAGTCATGGCTGAGACTACGGAGGAGCTCAGTACAATGCTCGGTGATCTCAGTAGGGCTTCCGAAAGAGTGGGACTCAAAATGAACATGGACAAAACCAAAGTCATGGTAAACATCCATGTAGCTCCCACTCCTATCAAGATCGGAGACTCTACACTCGAAGTTGTGGACGACTACGTCTACCTGGGACAGACGGTCCAGTTGGGTAGATCTAACTTCGAGAAAGAGATCAATCGTCGAATCCGACTCGGCTGGGCAGCGTTCAGGAAGCTGCACGGTATCTTCTCGTCCAACCTACCGCAGTGTCTCTAGACAAAAGTCTATGACCAGTGTGTGTTGCCAGTGATGACATATGGCTCAGAAACGTGGTCGCTCACAATGGGCCTCATCAGAAGGCTTAAAGTCACCCAAAGAGCAATGGAAAGGGCTATGCTCGGAGTTTCCTTGGCGATCATATCAGGAATGAAGATATCCGCAAGAGAACTAAGGTTACCGACATAGCCCGAAGAATCGCCTAACTTAAGTGGCAGTGGGCTGGGCACATTGCTTGTAGAACAGATGGTCGATGGGGACGGAAGGTTCTTGAGTGGCGGCCACGTACCGGAAGACGCAGCGTCGGAAGGCCTCCCACAAGGTGGACCGACGACCTGGCGAGGGTCGCGGGAATCCGATGGATGCGAGACGCACAGGACCGGTCGCTGTGGCGGCGCTTGGGGGAGGCCTATGTCCAGCAGTGGACGTCTTTCGGCTGAGATGATGATGATGATGATGATGACTACTAAGTAACATGTTAAGTGTGTGTGAACGTTCACATCTGCTACCAAACACATTCATTTTTCCGGATATTTGAGCGTCCTAATAGAGTGGGTTCGACCCTTATTTGAATAATTTCCATTAGCACAAACTTTAGTTTAGCATCCCTGTGATTCACTTACAGTTCTGTGTGTTTAGGACCGCATGTAGGTTCAGTACACGATATCTGATCCTCGTAATTTTAAAACAAAACGAGATAAAGGTACTTATATAAATAATAGTTATAATCCTAATAAAGTTCTAATCTTTAGGAAGACTCCATTGATGCCAATTCTTTGTCTTCAACTATCCATGTAATCAATTAACGATCTTGCTGGAAAGTTAATTAAGGAAAGGTCTGATTCGTTCAAGATTCATCACTTGCTATGTTTCTCTACCGACATCCGCAATCCGTAAACTCTTCCTCCGTGCGGTCAAGCGCGTGTTCAATATCCGGCTAATTGTGTCCAAGTTGCGGGTAGTCGTAAAATATCAGATGAGGCTGTGTGTTCAGGGTCCCAGGTTTAATTTGAGTCTTTGTACAGATTCATTGTAGCCAAGTTAAGCTAATTGTTTACGGGTGCAATGGATTATTCATCATAATTATTTCAACCGAAGAACGTCCACTGTTGGACATAAGCCTTCCCGAAGTGTCACCAAATGTACAGCCCTGTGCGTCTCGCCTCCATCGGATTCTCACAACCCTTATCAGGTCATCGATCTTCCGTCGCCTTCCAACGCTGCGTCTTTCGACCCACGGTCGCCACTCCAGAACCTTCCGTCCCTATCAACCATCCGTTCTACGAGCAATGAGCCTGTGCTATGTCAGTAATTTAAGTTGTTCAGTGGAATATCATCATCGTTAAAATAACATGAATGAAAAACGGGAAAGGTAAACAGATTTACGTGTTTGGTTATTAAATATTTTGCGATATATATTTACGATTTTCAAATTAAATCAAAATGACTAGTAGGTATGTGTCGCTCCGAAAAGTAATTTAATTTACTGATCCATAGCAGTGGCGCTGTTTCAGTTTATATATAAAGACAAACCTATCAAAATCTTCATTACTTTTTCTGCTGCTGACAAAATTTATAAATTCAGTGTAATCTATTTCCACCCTATTTATGTATACCTACCTATATTTCTATATCCATATTTGTATTTTTGTTATAACGAATAAGCTCAAAAGCTATACATCTCAGGTGGTAAAAGTGACTTCAAGCACGGGGCATGAAGATGTACATATCCTCCGTGGCCGTCTCCTTAGCTAGCATTGCTGCATCGCAAAAGGAGGCGTATATCCTGTTCGCTTTTGTTTCAGACCATGGTCTGAAATAGGGCCCAGCGCGAGAGGATGAGGCAAGATGGGATGGCGCCAGAGTATCAATACAAGCATCGCACACAAAAGGCTTATCATCTTCTATGGAAATCAAGACCGAAAAGAAAGTTTTCCCGACTGAGGTTCAAAACCCTAAAAAAAAGATGTTGTTAAAATTAGTATGACTTCTGTAACATTTTGTAAGATTGTTTTTAATCATGCCTTATTCAAAGTGCTACAAAAATACAACGCAAAAAAAAGACTTAGGTAATCTTTTACTATAAAATGCAGTCCAAAAGCTTTATCATTCCGATTTCCCATACGAATATAGCGATTCAATCCAACCGTAACCGCAACGTTGTCACAGTGATTTCTCTGTTTAATCGTATATTGTTGGAATGAAAGCTGAAATGAGAATGAATTAAGCTGAAAATAAATATGTCCGTAGCGTAGGGCTGTCACACCGTGGTCGGAAAATGGTCATTTAGGTACTTGTGAGTTGATTCACATCACACATGAACCGATGCTATAGCGCACGAAATTGCATCGTAGGTTTCTGCGGTCGGGGTCGCATTACAATGCCTTGCAGTTTTGTGACGTGGCCATTAGAATTTCAATGCTACTGAATCGTAGCGTGAAAACTAGTGAACGTAAATCGTTTTATACGGATGTCATGTGTTAACAATACATGTTGTTATTTTTATATTTTTAATGGTATGATCTATGCTTGACGTACGCAAAACCCTTTTTCTTTCTTTCTTTTCTTTATAGAAATAATTTCTGTTATGCATTTTAAAATCCATTACAAATCTTAACGAGTGTATCTAATTGAAACATTATCACGCCACTTAAATGGGAAAGTTGAAAGAAGCTTCCCTGTTAATTTAATCTTAACTTTATAAGGATAAAGGGACCTTTTGTGGCCTCTCTGTGATTAAATTGTTTAACTTTATCATTATAGAAAATCGAATTAAAGAAATTAACCTTAGAGGTCCATTCTATTAACTTCAGTTGAAGATGTTTAATTAAAAGATGGGACGACTCATGGTTTCTTTACTAATTCATTCATTCCATGCATTTCATTCCATTTTTTTTGTGAAATATCATCAAACGGTGTCTCTTGCTATGAATTCAACGAAGTAGTGTCATTTTTTACCGCCTAAAACCCACCTAACATAGACTTTTAGTGGTTTTTTGGGTCCAAGGGTCCAAATAACTCTTTCGAACAATCCTGCAACTCTAGCAGGCAACAGAACGCTCTGTCGATTCGGGCTTGGGCCTCATCTGACGGTGAGCTATCCATTCCTCGCCATCCACTAGCCCGCGCTTACGTTGGCTGGCTGGGAATCGCTTTTTTGCTCCCAAAGCTTGGGGGGTACCTTGCAGCAGCGGTTGGAGCGTGAGATTGTTCCTTTCTGACAAGTGTCACCTCCTAAAATAATAATTTCATAGAAGATGGTAAGCTTGTCCATTCTAACTTGTGATATACGGAGTGAAAGAAAATTGAATGCTTCCGTTACAATTTTCAGTTATAGAAACACTCTCATGACGCAATTTACTTTGTGATTGTTTACTGTAGCCCAAGCACGAATATTTGCGAAAAGTTATTCGTATCGAAATCGAGTAACATTTGTATGAGAATTGTACAGCACCCCTATCGGGCGTAAAAGGAACCAAAATATGGCAGCACGAATGATTTTAGCGCGCTCTGGTAATCGAAATCGAAACGGCATGGTAAACGAAACTCGAAACTTATAAACAATTGTGAGATTTTTGATAGCACGAACATCGTTTTGACGTACGGTAACGTAAACTCTCGAAGGCTGGCTAACGAGTATACTCGAAACATTTTTCACTTGAAAATAGTCGGTGAGAAAGGTTTCGAAAAGTTTAAAACTAAAGTTTTAACCGCGTTTATGTTTTCTTTAGAATTAGTTTTGTGAATATAAGTGTTTTAAAATTATTGTTAAGTTATTCGAACAATTATTAATAGCCTCAACATAATTTAAAATGCAAAGACCGCCACTGTATGAACGTAGTACCATGTATTATTTTTTGGCGGCAAATTTACTAGAAAATTATGGATATCAATCACGATTTGCGTACCTATAGAACTAATGTGATTGAAAAAGATTTGAGTTGCTTATATGTTTTTTTTATCATTATAGATAAATTACGCGCAGAGCAAAACTTAGGAATAGAATTAACCCACTGGACATAAATGAAACCAAATTTAAAAATAGATATAAAAAATATAAGCTTTATTTGTTAATTAGAAGAATTTATTTGTTACTTCTTCCATTTAATTTAAAATTCCGACCTCGCGGGCCGCCTGAAGGTTTAGACAAATCTCCATTTTTGGAATAGAAATAGCATTGCACTTTAAAATACTTCACACTAAAGTTTATGCCACTCAACAGTTCTCATAATTAATTATTCACTTATAAGCACTTAATTATTTATAGAAAAATAAAACAGAAATACTTTTGTTGTGGACGTGTCATAAAACATAAACAAACTTAGCCTTCTTGGCGCCCTCACGCGTCGGATGTCAAAATCAAAAATGTCAAGAACCGAACGCACCCAGTTCGGTACCCGTAATTTTTTTTAAATAAAATCTCCGAAACTATGTTATATTGCTGAAGATAATGCTACTTTACCATGTCTAATAATTAACTTTGGATCTCTTCTTTATAAAACATTCAGTTTTTATTTAAATTTAATAATAATAAAACGTTTAATCAAAGGAGAAAAAAATATTAACAACTTGATTTAGTTTTCGAACGCAAAGATTCATTCAACAATCGTTCATTTTGCTCACTATGGCGCGTCTCTATTTACATTAGCATGACGTCACCTTAAAATTTGAATCGAGTGTTCGATAATGCTTCGAATGTGCTTCGTGCTGCCTACTATCGACAGACTCTGTTTTTGAATCGAGGCGTCGATACATTGTCGATTCGAATTCGTTAGATATTCGTGCTTGGCCTACTGGTCTGTTCTTGTTTTCCATAAATTGTTTTTAATTAAATTTTTTCAAAAGTAAATCAGGCGTGTACCGTCATAATCATTGTTCAACTAGTAAAATCAGTGATGGTCTCATTAAAACTTGACACATTATAAAACTAACGATAGTTACTTCATTTTACGCTGGTTTGAAACCAGCGTAAAATGAAGGAATCGCAAACATCTCATACTCCTTGTATTACAACATAACAAAAACCTGCATAACACTAAAATGTTTATCACAAAATATCAAATGTGAACTAGAACACACGAAATATACATCCGCGGGATGAGTAAGAATGTTCGCTTTCTCGGCTGGCGGCGAGGAGTGGAAACAAATGAAGATCGTTGTGAGAGATGCACGACAGCGGCCGCTGATGGATGTTCAGTCTTTTTTCTAAAATTAATGAAAGTAGAAGTGTTTCCTCGTTCATTAATGTGTCCGTATATTCCCTTTCGGAGCATGCATAAAAAAAACGTTTATTGTCGCTATGTGCTGACATAGACGAACTTTTCACTTTCAATTTTCATACAAAACTTTTAGTAGGAAATTATCAAATGCGAAATCATTATTACTCTGGTTGTAGTGAGAGGGCGTGTTAAACTTTTACTGACTAAAACCTACATTTTTTTTATTATTATTATACATAGGCTCGCGTTTGACCACTATCTCACCTGATGGTAAGCGATGATGTAGCCGACGATGGAGCCCGCTTGCCTAGAAGTAACCTCTTGACTTGAAGACATGAGTTTCTTCAGTTGCCCTTTACGCTAAAATGCCACGAGAACGCTATCAAAAAAATTTCCGTAGCTTCTTAAAAATTAGATACATAAATTATACTTACTTATTTTTTCGGGTGCTGTACCCAAAGTTAAAATAGGACTCTAGCACTCTGCTGTCCGTCTGTCTGTCACCAGACTCTTAAGCAGTGATTGTTGGACAGTTGATTATTTCACAGATTATGTTTTTCTTTTGCCACTATAACTACAAATACATACGCTATAACTAAAAACGAAATAAAATAAATATTTAAGAGGTTTTTTGCTACGGACGGTACGGAACCCTCCGTACGCGAGTACGACTTGTTACAATTTCCAAAAACCAAGAAGTTTGTTTCCCAAAACTCTTTCACAGTAGAACTGAACCAGTTTACCATTTTATCCGTATTTAACCCAATTATGTAGTATCTCGTACCCTCGTCATGGAAGCCACAACCGCACTTTATTTATGCTATAATTGACCTGACAGCTCGCCATTGTGTGACTAGCTGATAGAATAGGGAAAATGAATGAGGTTTTCCTCACGTGATAAATACGATTAGATTACTGTATGGAATGGGAAAGAAATGAGTTTAGGTAGTGTTACTCTTATTCTAGGTGTTGTTAATTTCATTTATTTACATAGAAAAAGGATGTTACAATGGGCTTAAAGCTAAGGTATTTGAGTATCTGAGAAAATAAAACACATTTTATAAGTACTTCATCATTTCATCCGATAGATGTCTAAGGCTGGACATAGGTCTTCCCCAAACGCCGCCACAGTAACCGGTCCTGTACGTCTTACATCCATTAGACTCCCACGTCCCTCACCAGGTCCACTTTGTGGGAGGCCTTCTAACGCTATGTCTTCCAGTACGCGAGTGCCACTGCGGAACCTTTCGGCCCCATAGCATATCTGTTCACCGAACATGTGCCACTGTTCTAAGTTCGGTAATTCTTTGGGCTATCTCGGTAACTTTGGGAACGCAAGGAACTCCGAGTATCAGCAATCTTTAAGTATAAAGCTTTTTCGACTCTTTTTGCTTTTATAATTTCAGACGAAATTTGGTTGTCTAAACATAATCATTTTAATTGGACAGGTAGTGAAATCAGCAAGGTTTTAGTCGACAATTTATATTTTTAACTCAATAATAATAATTTTGTTAATAATGACGATTTTACCCAACCTAATGATTAAAAAATTTCATTTAAAAGTATGATAAGTAAATGGAGATGTCCAAAGTTTTGACACGATGTCTTAATTTAATTGTTTAATTCAAAGTCTGCAAGAATAATTACGACATAAAATGTATCTATTTTTAATATCGAAATATATTTTTAACTTAATGAATTTGAAAGTGAATTGAATAATTATAACAAAATTACAATTAATTAAAATTTTGTCTGTCTATGAATCTGTTTGTCCCGTCTAATCTCCGATAAAGCTGGGTGGTGACAGCTGATGTGTGTAATGTTATTGTGCTTTTGATGAATCTGACGCAGACAAATTCGCGAGCACTAACTAGTTTAAATAAGACAAAAACGTGCTAAAATTAATTTTAGCAAGTAGGTATGTACCTATATTTAGTTTATTGCTCATATTTTTTCAGGCGGGCCTGATTAATATTCTGAACCAAATTAAAGTCACAGGACATATATACATATTGTCCTGTGACTTTGTTGGAAGGGTTTTTTTTTGTTTGTTGGAAGGTAATAAAACAGCGTTTATACCCAGAGTCGCATTATTACCATAGAAAAGCGATGAACTTTTGAAATGCTGTTGTGTTTCCTGTCGAAAAGTTTTTGCACAATGCTTGACGCATAGCATTATCGACCTTGTAGTGTTCCTACTGTTTGGTGTCAGGGGTCCAGGCAATGGGCGGTTTTCTATTGGTGGAATTACACAAAGTAAGCGCTTGGCTATGTTTGAACCCTTGACCTATAACTTATAAGTTAGGGCAGTTACCACTGGTTCACCGATCTTCATTCTTCACAGAAAATTTACCTCTTAAAACCCCCTAAAGTTCCCAAAAGGAACCGCTACAGCCCCTGACAGCTAAATTAACCACACTTTATCCAAGTCAACAATAAGTGTCTCAGAAAAGCTAGTTGACACAGACAAAAGGCTTGTCTTTTGTTAGCTTTATTCTTTGCTGTGTTTTGAATTCACAAGAAACTTTTCGCTCCCGCCTGGACATGAATTGTAGTGGCCTGTATGGAAAGCACTAAATCGGTTGCGCACCCAGGTAGGTTGCTGCAAATACAATTTGGCCAAATGGGGTTTCAAAGACCCGTCGGACACCCAATGTGAGTGCGGTGCTTCTGTACAAAACATGAGGCACACATTGGAGTGCCCCAAGTGCCCAAACACCTGCACTTTGTAGGATTTAATGAGTGCCACCGATGCTGCAGTTAACGTAGCTACCTACTGGGCCCAAACAATCTAAAGAGTTTACCTTCGATTCGAAAAGAAGAAGAAGCTGCCAAATTCTAAACAACTGTATTTCTGGTTTTCTGAACTTGCTATGATTTCATCAAACTATCCCTGACTGTGAGACAGTACTTCATTATACTTAGTCTGGCCATAAATACTAGAAGAAAGAATTTTGATTTTGTGTCGTCCTTTTATCGAGACATACATAGAAGAATCGAAGTCTCCATTCGCACAGACGCTTATATTTACTGTTCTAAATATCTGTGCTTGTAGTGTAGCTAACAGATGTAAGTGTAATCATTCATTATTACTGACACATGGCACTATTGTCCAGCAGTACTGTACCAGTTGTAACGGCCCCAACTTACGATTTAATCACCACTGCTCTCAAAACGGTGAAGAAAAACATTGTAAGGAAACCAGAATGTCCCAGACCCAAAAAATCCGAAGAAATGTGACGTCTATCAATCAGACTGGGTGGTGGATTATTCCTTTTCTTGGAGAGGAGGCTTAAGTTTGGCAATGGGAACATTATAAGGATTATGCTATGCTATGTCTATCTCACGTATGCTTATGTGTTGTCAACAGTCCTAGTTCTGATACCAACATTTAGTGGTCTATAACCATCTACTCATTATTTTCCGTAGGTTGGTAAATCATGAAGTATTTTCACATACTGAGAGGATGTTCATGTTGAATTAGAAAGCTAATATTGTTACTTCCACGTTAGCGCCGCTCATTACCGTACATTCGCTCGTATTTACGCAACAATTTCTCTGTTTATTCGAAATTACTTCCATTAATTATGTTTACACTTTACGCTCTTTCTTAATAAAATGAGGAGATAAACGAAATTCTGTTATTAAAATTAACGTTAATTTATTTTAATGAATAACGATATACATCAGGTATTCAATAAAGAGGGGAAGGGAAGATATGTGGAAAACCAAATAATAATCTACCTCTATGAACACTTTTTTCATGTTATGTATTACAAATATCTCGGTTACATGTTTATTTTCGCTACTATTGTGTACGTGAGAACAATATAAATAAAGTAAAGAAAAGCAAAGTTCTAAATATAGATATTAAATAAACCACTACTAAAAGAAGATTTATTATGAAGACTTAGTATTGTGTAATTAAACATCGCGCAGTCTGAGACTGAATGTTGATTACAAAGTTCGACAGAGTTAGTATTCAAGAGCATTTCAGCGTGAAGGAATTTTTTCAAGTCAACGGAGGATGAAATCAGAAACTGAAGATGTTTTGAAATTATAATGGAATTTGTTGATTTTAATTAATTTTTTGTTAGCCTACAAACTTTTTAAACCTTCAAACGGGTCTTAGTTACAAATAAACATTTTTCTATCACACTAAAATGTTTTTGATCGGCTTCACAAAAATAGAGAAGGTAGTCTATGTCTACACCAGTGTTCCGCAAAGGTGTGGTGAGGCACACTGGTGAAAAGTTAGTCACAGCAAGCAGAAAAACTCTGTTAGAAATGAAAACCGAGTAAACATTAAATTAAGATTTTAAGAAACTTTTTGTTTTGTTCATTAATATTTTAATTAGATTGTAATCTGTATGAAATGATTTTTCATTCATGGTATACTTCCAAAATTGTCCAATTTATTAGATATACCTTAAACACAAAGATTTTGTGGAACACTGGCCTACACAATGAGTTTTAATATTTTTAATAGTATTTACATGTGTGCCTTAAGTCCGTCGGTTCTCCAATCGTTTTACATAATTGCCAGCTCATCTCCTACGGGCCCCGCCGGCGCCAGCTGCTACAGGGTACAACATTAACAGGGCAGCAGCCGAAACCTATTA
This sequence comes from Mythimna separata, assembly GCA_030763345.1. Lineage (NCBI taxonomy): Eukaryota > Metazoa > Arthropoda > Insecta > Lepidoptera > Noctuidae > Mythimna > Mythimna separata. The sequence goes on along the minus strand of JAKKIA010000036.1, from coordinate 918,799 downwards.
TAATTCAGTCATAATTATTCCCTTTGTAGGAAAAAGGTAGCTTTGAGTTGGAAGCTTATTCATGCAAAATGCTGAATATATTTTTGGTTAACATTAGGTTTCACACAGCCTTCGCTGGTTCAAGACAGTACTAAGTACTCGTCTTCAAAGAATTACCATCTACTTTAGAATATTGCTTGGTGAATGTACAATACAGATATATTACTTAAACATTCATGCTCACTCTTTAGGCCAACTTTAAATTATAGTAAGATATCACGAAGTATCTACCTCCAAAGTGCAGATGTAAGGACACCTTGGACAATCTAATAATGGGGCCATGGTCTGGTCAGGAGCACCGCACTCACACAGGAGTCGGACGGGTCTAATAATCATCGCACCAGGTTGTGTCAAGATGATACAAGTGTGTTAGCAATGGCCTTGGGAGCGCAGAATATTGATCGCTTTCCATACACTACAGATTTCGGCACAATTGTGTTCTAAAAAAATAAAAAATCTCCATAGAAAGGTAAGGACTGAACAAATTGAAAGGAATGTGTGTGCAAACAGAAACTTCAGATAAAATGTAACGGAACATACGTATATTCCAATTTATTATCTGGTGTGTAACGCCTCGCCAATCCTTCCACTGAGTGGACTTCCTCAGGGCGCCGCCATCGGAGTGAATACTGATCGCATCGGTAGGCTTTGTGGCGTTCTCGGAGATGAAAAAAAGGAGAGAGTATTGTATAACAGGTATTATATAGTAATAGGAAATGACAATAGATGGAGAGAACAATAACGTAATTCTAATATTACTTAAGTAATTATTTGCATTTTGCAGGATAGTGTCAAGATGTATGTTGATTAAAATATGAGTGACGGACGTAGGACGTATTTACTCTGAGTTCTATTGATGATTTAAATTAGTACGATTCCGTAAAGCCACATTTGGTACCGCATTAATGCGTTGTGGAGGTTTGGTAGGCAGCCGGTCCCGGCCGGTCGTAAAATATTTGTATTCAGCTAAATCCGGCTTGACTGGAAGCCGATCCCAATATAGTTGGGAAAAGGCTAGTTAGATGATGATGATTATGATGAAAGCCACATACGAGCGCAAGTCATAGTTTAATGAAGAGGTTTACCTGACACTGATCTGAAAAATGTAAACAGTTTAAAAGAAATGAATCAGCGGATTACCCTGTAGCAAAAGGCCTGAGCGCAGTCGTACGATAAAGCGGGCAACAGCTGACTCTCCAGTCAGCTACGCCTATGACCTATGTGGTGATGACTTGAATGAATGAATTCGATTTCATAAATAATGTACTAAATTACAAATAAAGACGTAGGCGTGAAAGTCACGAACTTCCTGCCACGGAAGTAACTTACAAAGTAAAACTCACTCTACAAAATTCCGCGCGTAGGTAGTTATTTTCTGTAGCATTTTGCTAATCTCTCTCTCTCTTATTATTGACAGTTGAAGCTTCTTGCCAACTGTTGCCTGTGACGACACGTGTACGTTTTAAATCGTTTTCGTTGAATTAAATACTCAAATAGCCTAACACCCTGCTTTCTTATGTGCCTCGAAAAGCATCTAAAGCCGTTATTCTTAACAATCTTTCGTAGATCTTTAGAAATAAAAATGTGAGTCATAACTTTTGAAGGAAATAACTTTCAACTTCCTTTATCAAAACTTGTCTGAGTTGATACCAAGTTAGAGCCAGTAATGGGTAAGTTTCTAGATGTAATGTTCTTTTTATTTATTTATTTATTTAATGCTTTATGCACATAGAAGTACAAAGGCGGCGGCTTTCATCAGATGCATCATAAAGCGTGTAATTTCTTTAGACGGACTTTCTTCGTGCTGGAAACATTTCAGACAAGTTATTTTAAAATTATTTAAGGGAAAAGTTTGCGAGTGAAGATAAGTGTATTTATTATTTCTTCATGCTCAAACGGCTAAACGGATTTAGATGATATTTGAGAGACCATGTCTTGTATTAGCACATTGGATCGTTTTTATCCCATTTAATACAAAGAGTATCGTACTGATCGTACTGCATAAAAATAATCAAGAAGTAAAAAAAATCATGAAATATAATGTTATTTTTTGGTTCTGAAAGACGCCTAATGCTGGACTTAGACCTCCCCCAAGCTCCGCCACAATATGCAGTTCTGTGTGTCTCGCATCCATTGGATTCCCGCGACCCTCACATGGTTATCGGTCTACCTTGTGGGAGGCCTTCTAACACTGCATCTTCTGGTACGTGGCCGCCACTCTAGAACCTTCCGTCCCCATCGACCATCTGTTCTACGAGCAATGTGACCTGCCCACTGCTATTTAAGTTTGGCTATTCTTCCGGCTGTGTCGGTAATCTTGGTTCTCTTGCGGATATCTTCATTTCCGTGCGATAAAACGTACACCTGTTTTTATAAATGTCTGTTCTTATTTTATGAGCTGTACAATAAAGAATATAATAAATAAATAAAAACAATATTGTATGTTTAACAACTTTTTTCCTGTTTTCCTTTTGGCGCATTCGTGTTTTATGCGGCAATAAATCTAATTTTAATGCCATAACTTTAAGGGGAATGGATAGTAAACATATTTGTTGGTAAAACAGCAAAAATAAAAAAGGTATCTTTGTGGAGTACGATTAATACATTGTTGCAAATTAATAAACCAGACATTCTCTCAGATTTTGGTGCTACAAGAAATAAATTTATTTATGGAGCAGTGGTGGTAGAGTGGAAACACCATCAACTTACGAGTTGTAGGCCGTCTTTGTAGGCCATACCAGGTGCATTACTATGTGTAATTTATTCCATCATCACTACTCTCAAAACGGGAAGGAATATACTGTGAGGAAAATGCATGTCTTAGAACCAAAAAATCAAAGACAACACATCATATGAATTCGACGAATTCGCACTGATTGGGTATACGGCCCTTTCTCTCTCTTAGAGAAGAGGCTTAAGTCCCAACAGTGGGAACATTGCAAGGCCGAATGCCAATAATGCAGAATGTTCTTAAACCTACGAACTTTGTATGTGAAACTTATAAACAGTCATCATCTGCCTAGCCTTTTCCCAACTATATTGGGGTCGGCTTCCAGTCAAGCCGGATTTAGCTGAATACCAGTGTTTTACGAGGAGCGGTTGCCTACCAGACCTCCACAACCCATTAACTGGGGTAACACGGTACTTCATAGCAAGACTGGAGTCAGATTTACTGGCTTCTGACCATCCGTAACGACTGCCAAAGATCTCGAAATGTCAGCCGGGACCACCGGCTCAACGTGCTTTCCGAGGCACGGAGGAAACTCGTTATGTTAAGATGGTCACCCATCCACAGACCAACCTAGGCAAGCGTTGCTTAACCTTGAAGATCGACCTGTGCGGCTGTTATTATCTAGCCACGAGCTCCTCGGTCACTTATAAACAGTGTCTACCTTATAAACTGATAATTAAAGCTAATATTGGCGGAAGTTAGCTTATCTGCCGGTGTAGGAACGCATCATAGCACTAATTCGCAATTATTAGTTCACACTATCGCGGCTATGAGAGCTAACTTAGTGGAAAGTCATTTATGGGTAAGCAATTTACGAAGCCGAAAGTTAGTCTGTTCAAAACTTTCCAAAACCTAACAGAAATTGCTTGTGATAGCCGTTGTTACACAGTATGTACATATGTATAGTATAAAGTCATAACTTTTATTAACCCTTTTTATATGGAAGCAGTATCTACCCAAAGACGTTGGTGTAGGGGGCATAGCTAATGCATAAAATAGTACTAATAGCTGAAGAAAAATAGTACCTTTAATAGCTAAAATATAAAATAGTACCATTATGTCTCTCACCAAATTGTATTGACTAACAAATTTTACATTTAATTAGATACTATTACGCATAAATCAAATTAAAATAACATTCTCGATAGCAACGTTATTCCCGATCAGTTAGACTAGATGGGACCGTAAACTTTGACACTAACCGTGCTAAATCGAACGCCAATTATTATGCGAAATTGTCGAATAGAGTTGTCACAGAGAAGCAGATTTATGGAGAGATACTGACTGTAAATTAAACGGGAACGTACAGAAGTACTAATATAAAATAGATATTGTATGTAGGATCTACAATTTCGAAACTGTCAAATAGTTTAGATTGTTCACAAAGCTGTTTCTAAACGGATTCGTTTTAATCATTCGGTTTGCATCGGACCTTTGTTTAAAAATATAATTTGGTCTCGATTGAAGACACCTAAATTATAATCATACAGGAAGACCGCAGCATTACACATAATTATATACAAAACTTACAAATACTTCGTTATAATATGAGATAATATAGATTAAGAAAAAAATTAAAAAGAATAATAGCAACATCCTTGTGATATTTTTTGAATAACGTGCACAAAAATATCCCGTATTTATTTAACAGCGTGCGAAAACAATCCGTGTAGCGTGCAAATTTACATACAAACACAGTTGGTAAACAAGAGACAAAAATAGAACAAAAATATTTTTCATCAAAATTAAAATATTTAAAACAGCAAAAGTAAATACAACATACATAGGTATATAGGTAATCTATTAAAAGTAGAAAAATAAAAGAAAAACCATTTAAAGTTTAAAAACGTTTTTACCATGTTAAGTAATAACTAGCTTCTGCTAGTGACTACACTCCCGTGAAAGTAGGTTTCTCCATAAAATTTTTGGACCTCCTTTTCATCCCCTTAGAGGGTGAGTTTCGTAGCCTGACGAATAACCAAATTTAACTGGCAGAGGACAAGGCACATTGCTCGCAGAACAGATGTTCGATGGGACCGAAAGGTTCTGGAGTGGTAACCACGTACGGCAAGATGTAGCATTGGAAAGCCTTCCACGAGGTGCATGACCGATGACCTGGTGAGGGTCATGAGGATCTGATGGATGCGTGACGCACAAGCCCGGTCATAGGGTCGACACTCGGGGGAGAGTTGTCTCTTTCGTCTGAAATGATGATGATGAATCAAAATTGTAAATCAAAGACGCAATAGTGAGCGAACTGAACTCGTGGGTGCTTCAAACTTACTTTATAGCACGGAATTGACGCTCCCATTTATGAGACAAAAGATTTAACAAAGACATAAAGTTCAAGTGTTAATAGAACGTCTATGGATCTGAAGTTTTATAGATTTAACTAAAACTTTGTAAGCAGCCCTAAGTCATAAAATAAGATATTACTCAAGTTGTACCAAACTCGTTAATCTGGATAAAACACTCGATATTATAAGACATCTAAAATAGTTCAAACGATATAACATAACTGGCGATTTCCGGAATGACCCAGATATTCTCATTTCAGCACAATCTTAACGTTGCAGAGATAATAAAATATTCATGTTTCAAAATTGTCTTGCAACCTCTTTGGTTTTGATATTGCACATAGTAGCAATTTATGGTACAAAATTAAGATAGTATTGAGTTTTAGGCCATATTCTCACTGCTCCGCCCAAGAGCTGGAGAAGTCATTGGATGATATTCCATCTAAAAAAAAAGTTTTGTTAAATTTGATAATTCTCACTTATACAACACGAATTTACTTAGGCAAGTAGTTGATGATTCTAATAAAGAGGTTTAGCATTGAAGTAGCTGTACCAACTGGTTATGTAACACGAACAATTTTCAGAGAAGATTTATTGGAGAAGTCACTTACTTAACTTATTCTATTGAGCGTTTGGACACTGAACCATTAAGTATCGACAACTTCTGACAATAACTCGGTTATCCTTCATTTTACAAATTTACTTCTAGGTAAGCGTACTCGACAGTCAGTTACATCATCGCTTACTGTCAGGTTAGATAGTAGTCGAACGCGAGACTATATACTTAAAAAAAATTAAATCAGGGGCCATCCAATTGTTTAAATTAAATCTTTAGAATTCGACAGTAAATCCTACAAAATTGCCCATTCAATGTCATCAAAGTAAAACTGGAATTATTGCAAAATGACAATGATGGGGCACTTAGTAAAAGAATACTATCCATCATTCTGACAGTTGTTCGATAACACTCAAAGAAATAGTGCAGCAGTATAAAGCCTCACCATTTCAATAGAAGTCATCACTGCAATCAATTGTACAGCTGACCTAATTGACTCTCGAACTTTTATAGTAAAAACCGGGCAAGTGCGAGTCGGACTCGCGCACTGAGGGTTTCGTACCAACCTACCTATAAAAACAGTTTAATTCTCGAATCGAGTCTTGAAGACTTTTCATTTTTTTTTTCTTGTGACGTAACTAAAAATTTTCAGTTTTCAGACTTTTCCCGATATTAGTGCTATAATACCTTGCTTCGTGCCAAATTTCAAGATTCTAGGTCAACGGGAAGCACCCTATGAGTTTTGATTCCTTTGACAGTGTCGAAATGTACGTTTTTTGCAACATAAACGGGCGTATCTTTTTTTCCCGTCAACTTACAAGTTTGATTTTTGCACAACTTCAAGGGACTGCAGATTTCAATATATGGTTTTAATTTCAACTTGATACCTTCACGCGTTCCTGAGAAAAAGGGTCTTGACGGACGGACGGACAGACGGACAACAAAGTGATCCTATAAGGGTTCCGTTTTTTCCTTTTGAGGTACGGAACCCTAAAAAAGCTTTATTGGTCACCAATAAAGCACACTTTTCAATGAGCCAAGTAATATTGCCTACTGGCGGTCTGTTCAAGAATCTTTTCCCCTTTTTTATTACACACACAGAAGAAGCATTTTTACTTCACTGTTGTTAATTCAAAACTTTCAACGTTTATTTTGAAAAAATAACACAACTTTTGTTTTTGACGGCTTTGAGTAGTTTAGAGCAGCTTTTTTAATAATTTGCGATATAAGCCATTAAAAGAAAACTTTCCTCTGTAACAATACACTTGATTCCAACGCCGACTGTATACAAAGAGACACACTAACAAGCCGCAGAATGTTTGAAGCGAGACATTGTGACGAAAGTCACCGACTGAGTTTAGTAACTGACGTCGTTTGAATAATTTCTGCGCTGAAAGCGTTATACACATACTTTTAACTTACACAAAAGCATGCAAGTAGCAAGTACTGACTAGTGTAAGTCAGTATGTCATGCAAACTAGGTGCTTGTATACTTTACATATATTGAAAATTTACTCGTATTTTGATAAAAGTGTATATGAATTAATGGTTTACACTCCACAATGTTTATTATACGTAACCTGTTTGATGATTGAATAAAGTGCACCGACTTGAGCTTTTATAAAATGGCACTAGTTAATAACTTGGTTAGTAAAACCATTATCTTTTGTGAACGCTCTATGATAAAATATTTAAATAGAGATTTTAAGATTGCAAGTACATTAATTCTGCAACTCGAACTTATGATATTTGAGAACTTTATTATAATAGTGAGCCACTGGTTATAAAGAGCAAAGATATATTCGAACTAGCGCGTGACATGCATAACTGTCTCATTACTTATCACAAATAACAACCAATTCAACTTACTGGAACTCGCTAAAATACTGACGCGAAACTTCAGCACAAAAGATTAAATGCCTTGTTGCATTAAGAACACCTGCTTTACATGGAATTTAAATAAATAAATACGTTATTGTGTCTTTTTATTTTCTCCGATTTATGAGATATTTGCGATATGCATATTTAGACAAAGATCATATTCCGTTTAAAATTAGGTACTGGCGCCATAGCGGCCGTAACTAGAACCGAGGTAAAAAAGCTAAACTCCAGCTTTGGAAATACGAACATTTTATCAACTCATTAGGTATATTTTGGAATCCACGCTTTATGATCGCAAAAGACGTTTCGGTTTGCCGATATTTCGCTGAATGTAATATTCATTGCATTGCTCTTCTTGCGAAAAGATTCGATACTGAACTGAAACCTCTTAATTTTTAACCGGATTGGTATCATCGAAGGTTTATGGTTCGAAGAATTTGAAGTTAGCAATTTCTTATGATCCTTCGTTTTGTTTTTTACCTGGGGTTACATTTATGGCTCTTTTATTACTGACATGTCATGTTGAGATAAATAAATGTTAAGGAAAATGCCAAGATGACTGACCGGATAATTGTGAAGCTCGTCGCTAAAGTGCCTTTTATTCGACCATGAAGAGCCATAGCATTATGACACGCATTGCTGGTTTTTGACAAGGAAAAAATGCAAGATAAAATCATTGGTGTGACTAATGTGTCTGTAACAACATTATTATAAGACTCTGAAATAAAAATGTGCCTTTGTTGTCCCTAAACTTTCTCTTCAATACTGACATTGTGTTTTTCATAACAACACAATCAAATCATAAACCTGAAAAATTGCGAAGCAAATAGTTAATATCAAATTATGCAAAATATGAACCATAAAGCTGGCTTAATAATGAATGACAAGGGAAAAAAGCCAAGACATTAATAACGAAATAAAAATGTTACGTTCAAAGTAATGCGGGAAGACGTCGAGGTGGCAAATAATAAAGGCATTATTCATTTTTACGTCTCGCGACGGATTCCTTGAAAGCAAATAATGTGACTGATAATTTGAACATGAATCCAGCTATTTATATTTTGATTAAATTTCAAGAAATGGTGTAAATATTCTATCTCAGATGGCGATGTAAGAGTAGTGTCTGCGCCATTCGCATTATATTATCTGTACCTCATTATACTTGCAACATTATATTACACTTCACTCAATAACTCATTCGAGAAGGATTTCCTATCCAAAATCCATTCATTCCTTTCTCCCATTCCCCCTCTCTGTCCTGTGCGTTCTTACTGGTGACACGTATCTGCGTGGGCGCCCGCGCTAAAACTCTAAAAAAAAGTGAAAAATATCGGTGCTGTGTTGTGAACACCTCAAACCCTCGTCTCGCGTGAAGCTTGGAGGAAATATCGCCTGAACCGGCGCACTGTGAAGGCAGCTATCGAAGAACTACGCATTTTCCTGTAAGTCCTTTTCCTTCCAAGTTTTCTGGTCCTTCTCACCCAATAAAAAACGCAATATACTACACATCTACGCTACACTCATCACACACATCATATTTATCATTTATTCGCATAAAAACGCTAAAAACGCACAATTACGCATCCGCCATTACTCGTCTACGTGATACACGAGGCGCGCCCAATAGGGCACATTTCCCGCTCAATCTTATCAACGCTTAGTTGTTTCTACAAAAACGCATCATATTTCAATATAAACACGCATTATCTAAAGTATTATAATTATATTTTAGTCATCTCACGCATATTTTCGCATATTTTTCAAAATATAACGCACACGGGCGAGTCCATTTTTGCTCACGCACGCTCGCGTACATTCACTCACTCATCTATTTTATTACACGGTTAAAAACTCGAGTAGGTACTTCCTAACGCTAAAAATGACTTCTACGCGTAGTAAGGGTAGGGAATCTGATAAAGAATCCTATGAAGATCCCAAAGTTCTTCTATTAGAGTCTAAAAAAGAAAATTTATTTCATATGGTGCAATCCATTTACGATCTCGGCCTACAAGTTTCCGTGAATGGTTCATTAAAATCGCAATTTCTAGCTCGAATTGGCTCCCTTGAGCAAATTAGAACAAACTTTATGGAAACTCTTGATGCTTATAATTTAGCATTATTAGAAAGTGGTTCGACGACAAAACCGAATTACTCCTCACTATCCGCATTTGATGAAATCTATTGTGAAATAAAAGCAATAGAATCTAACATTCAGAAGTCACAAAATACGAGTAATGATAGCACTAGTAATAAATTCGAGTTTTTAAATCGTAAACTACCGCCTTTAAAACTTGCTTCATTTGATGGCACGCCCAGCAAATGGACAACTTTTCATGAAAACTTCAAAAGTCTTATTCATGATAATTCGCATCTTACTGACGCCGAAAAGGTTCAGTATTTAATAAGTTGTTTATCGGGCAAAGCATTAACTGTTTGCTCAGGTATCATACCTACCGCTAATAATTACCTACTCATTTGGAATGATTTAATAGAAAAATATCACGATACGCGCGTACAAGCTTCCATGTATTTACATCAAATGATTCAATTTAAACCTTATCAATCTATCGATTCGTTTCTCGAGCAATTTCATTCGGCACAAGCCGCTTTACGTCGCTTAGACATAAAAGATTTGTCAGATTTTATAATAACTGATATTGCACTCAGTAAGCTAGATAGGGAGGTCGTTAACCTTTTCGAACAATCGCATAGGCATATTGCAATACCTACTTTCGATCATCTTTCGCTATTTCTAAAAGAACAAAGTAAAATAATAACGCTTCGTAGTCACTCTAATCCCTCTAAAGTTCGTAATAATAACGAAAATAATAAATCCTCATTTAAACCTAGAAACAGTCAAGCCTTCGCGAGTACTAGCCAGAACACCCCAGTGCGTTCCTGCAAGGTATGTGGATCCCCTGATTCACATCCACTTTATAGATGTTCTCATTTTATGAATCAAAACGTAAAAGATAGATCAGATCTTGTAAACAAACATAAGTTTTGTCGTAACTGTTTAGGATTTCATAATATTAAAATGTGCAAGTCTTCAAATACGTGTTCGATTTGCCACCGTAAACATCATTCGCTATTACATCTAGACAACTTTAACTTTTCCAACAATCGGGTAGTTCAACAAGAACATAGCTTCGCTCCGCCGTCGGTAGAGGACGGCGCCGGCGCGCCCCGCGTGCCCGCCTCCGCGCCTTCGCCGACTGCCACTCCCGCGACACTCGACTCGCCACGCGTATCGACAGGTGATAACAATGCGCGCGAAAATTCAAACGCTCCTTATTTATCATTGACTTCGGCTACCTCGAGCGTTGAAAATAATACAACTGTTTTGTTGCCTACCGCTTCCGTATACGCTTATAATAATAATAAACCTCATACTCTCCGCGTTTTTCTTGATACAGGCTCAATGAGTCATTTATTACTAAGGCTTGCTGTAAACGTTTAAACTTAGAAATTACTCCTGACAAATCTTCTATTTTCGGTATAAGTCACGCAAAAATACCCACGTATGGTACTACAACATTTAAAATATTTTCTCGCTTTGATCACCGCTGTTGTTATACAATTCACGCTCGGGTTTTAGATCGTATTACTGACGACTTGCCCAACATATTAGTAGATATCACAAATCTCTCTCCATTACGTAATTTACCTATGGCTGATGACGCGTTCCATGTTCCCGGTGAGATTGATTGCCTCCTCGGCAATGAACTTTTCCCGCTTTTGTTGGGAAGTGGAAAGGTAACTTTACCTGGCTCCGCGGTCGTCGCTGTAGAAACCACTCTTGGTTACATAGCCATGGGTCGGGCTGATTGTCAACCTCGCATAACTTCGCGCTCTCGCCCCGCTCAAATAAATAAAAATAAAAGCGAGCAAACTTTTCTGTGCGCTACTAGCACGCTCAGCTTAGACACGCTAACGCAACGCTTTTGGGAGCTGGAAAGCGTACCTAATAAGGTTCACATGAGTCCTGATGATCAGGCGTGTGAACAAATATTTAATTCAACTTACTCTCGCGATGAAACAGGTAGATACACAGTGCAGCTACCATTTAAGGCTCCGTGTACCGACTTAGGAAATTCGTACTCAACGGCGATGCGTCGCCTCATTAATTTAGAAAAAAAGTTAGATTCTGATCCCGAGATCAGAACTAATTACAACGCTACGCTTCAAGATTATCTTGACAAAGGTTATTTAGCCAAGGTCAAAGATCCCTCTCTCAATATCCCGCATTATTATATTCCGCACCGTGCTGTTTACCGCCCGGATAAACAGTCCAGTAAAACTCGCATCGTGCTTGACGCTAGCTGTAAAACTAGCTCAGGTAAATCGTTAAATGATCTCCTTTACGTAGGTCCGAATCTACAAAGTAACATTTTTGATTTATTAATTAATCTTCGCATGTTTTCCGTTGCTGTAGTTGCAGACATCGAAAAAATGTATTTTCAACTTAATCTTCATTCAGATCATCACGCATTTCAACGCATTTTATACAAATTCGATAAAGATTCTGAGATTTCAACTTTTGAATTTAACCGCGTTTCTTTCGGTGTCTCAAGCTCACCTTATTTAGCTATGAGGATAGTTCGCCAACTCGCATCTGATAGTCGGGATAATTACCCGCTCGCGGCTTACGAGGCTGAAAACCATATGTATATGGATGACTACATATGTTCGCTAGATGGCGTTGACATAGCTGAGCTTACATATCTAGAAATGGTCGCCATGTTCAGGTCAGGCGGTTTCAACCTTGTAAAGTGGATCTCTAATAGTTCCGAACTCTTAAATAAAATTCCTTCAACTCATTTAAGTTCGCAAAATATTGAGTTTGACGCGGACGCCAATAATAATACTAAAATTGTAGGTATGCAGTGGAATCCTGTAGAGGACTCTTTTCAATTTAAAATAAATTATAATTCTCTTAAATGTACGAAACGTACCGTTTTATCCGCAACCGCACGGCTGTTTGACCCCTTAGGTCTTATAGGTCCAGTTACCGCGTTTATGAAAGTTTTAGTTCAGGAATGCTGGAAGCATGACCTTGATTGGGACGACGCTGTACCAGCTTACATTGAAAATAAATTTAATCAATTTCACAAAGAACTTTCCTATCTCGAACAAATAAAATTCCCGCGACATGTAGGTATCACCTCGGTTTCTCATGTCACTCTCCTCGGATTCGCAGACGCCAGTGAGCGCTGTTATGGTGCCGCTGTTTACATAAGGGTTAGTTCTAATGACGAAGATAACGGATCAGTCCTCTTACTTACTTCTAAATCACGCGTCGCTCCGCTTAAAAATACGCCCTTAGCTCGCCTCGAGTTATGTGCTGCTCTTCTCTTAGCAAATTTAATTAACTCAGTTGTAGAAGTTTTAAGTAAACGCTGCAAAATTAATAATATTTTTGCTTTTTCTGATTCAACAGTCACGCTCACCTGGATCCACTCGCCCTCGCATAGATTTCATACATTTGTTGCAAATCGCATTGTTGAAATTAATTCAAAATTACCTGCTAAACATTGGTTTCACATCGATGGAACTGAAAATCCTGCTGATATAGTTTCTCGTCCCGTAACGCCTAAACAATTATTAGATTTAACTCTTTGGTTTAACGCTCCGCATTGGTTTTCATTCCCCTTAAATCAGTGGCCAATCAAGCCATTTAAGGTCAATTTAAATAAAAATACTTCGGAAGTAATGGAAACTAAAAATATCGCTCTCGCAGTTAAAGTTACGCAAGAAATTTCTCAACCTATTCAATCTTTAATTGACCGCATTTCTAAATATTCTATTTTACTACGTAGCCTGGTTTTAATATTACGTTTCTGCAAAATATTAACTTCGCATGGTTCCATCACCGTTTCCGATTTAGAAGCCGCGGAAATACACCTTATACGTTACGTACAAGGTAGATATTTCTCTGAAGAAATGAACGCTTTGAAATCAAATAAAAAAATAAATAAAAGTCTCGCTAAACTCAACCCCTTTCTGGATTCAAATAATATTCTCAGAGTAGGTGGAAGGTTAACTCATTCTCAACTTGATTATGGTCAAAAGCACCCCATTCTAATTCCAACTAAATCACGTTTTACCCAACTCGTAATTGACTTTTATCATGTAACTAATTTACATACAGGTCCCGTTCTTTTATTATCTATCATTAGACAAAAATTTTGGATTTTATCCGCTCGTAATATTGTAAGACAACGCGTACATAGTTGCAACAAATGTTTTAAACTTAAACCTCAAAATACTTACCCTCCTATGGGTGATCTACCCGACTTTCGCGTTTCACAAGCGAAAGCGTTTGTTAATACCGCTGTGGACTATTGTGGCCCCTTTTACATTACTCATATCCGAAAACGCGGAATTAAGAGCCACAAAGCTTACATTTGTGTGTTCGTGTGTCTAACAACTAAGGCAGTACACTTAGAGTTAGTCACTGACCTTAGTTCAGATTTGTTTCTCGCCGCTTTTAAGCGTTTCATTTCTCGTAGAGGTCCTGTTGCTATGATTTATAGTGATGGAGGCACAAACTTCATTGGCGCAAAGCGCAAATTGAATGAAATTTACGCCCTAATTCAATCCAAATCCCATATAAATTACATAGGTGATCAACTAGCTGAAAATCGCATACAATTTAAACATAGCCCGCCATACGGTCCTCATTTTAATGGACTCAGCGAAGTTACTGTTCGTTGTGTCAAAACTCATCTTTTTAAAGTAATTGGTTCTCAGATATTAACTTACGAGGAGTTTAGTACCGTGCTTGTTCAAATTGAATGTCTTTTAAACAATCGACCTCTAAGCATTTTAAGCTCCGACCCGTCTGATATTAGTGCTTTAACGCCTAATCATTTTCTAAACGTAACTCCGCTTAAGTATTTACCTGCTGAAGACGTCACAGACATTTCAGACAATCGCTTATCACGTTATCAACTTCTTAATAAAATAACTCATTCCTTCTGGAATCGTTGGAGCCAGGAGTACCTCACTTCCTTGCAACAGCGTGAAAAGTGGAACACACCGTCAAAGCCTATTGAAGTAGGTACGATTGTTGTTATCAAAGACAACAACGCTCACCCGCTTTGCTGGCCTTTAGGTGTCATAGATGCGACTTATCCTGGAAAGGATAATATAGTTAGGACTGTGAAAGTTAGAACTGCTTCCGGTTCCTACATACGCCCGGTAGTGCGGCTTTGTCGTCTACCTACTCAATAATTACTTTACAATTGCGCTTAACTCTATTTTTAATTAAATTCGTTTTTTTTAATTTAAATTCTCATAAAATTGTAATTTAGAGGATAACCTCTAGGCCGGGGGAGTTGTCTGCGCCATTCGCATTATATTATCTGTACCTCATTATACTTGCAACATTATATTACTCTTCACTCAATAACTCATTCGAGAAGGATTTCCTATCCAAAATCCATTCATTCCTTTCTCCCATTCCCTCTCTCTGTCCTGTGCGTTCAAACTGGTGACACGTATATCTCGTGCGCCCGCGCTCCCTCTAAACAAAAACTCTAAAAGTGAAAAAATATCGGTGCTGTGTTGTGAACACCTCAAACCCTCGTCTCGCGTGAAGCTTGGAGGAAATATCGCCTGAACCGGCGCACTGTGAAGGCAGCTATCGAAGAACTACGCATTTTCCTGTAAGTCCTTTTCCTTCCAAGTAGGTTAACTTTTATCTTATAAAACCATTCGTCTGATTCCAGGAAAACAAGTAACAACAGGAAAGTACAGATAAAATTAAACATCGCGTTTATTGGTAAGTAAAACGAAACGTTTGATTGATTGATTGATTGTTTGGTCTCTTGTAGGAAGGTACCTAATAAGTAATATTGTATCTTGAAGATATACGCCGCAGGAGATACCGCAGGACATATCTCCTGCTCCGAGTACAAAGGTGATTCCATTCCAGGTTCGCTGTACGGTAAGGTACAAGTCTTAGTTAACTATGTAAGCAAAATGAATGGGGTTCACTAGCGCCAGTGCTTGCTAAGGCTGCGGGATTGCTTGAATGAGTTACTACAGCCCTGATACGCAAAAAGCGACCATAGGAATATAGGTGGGATTTAGTCAGTAAAAACCTTACACTCGCTAGTCTACTCTGTTTACGACAAAATTTTGTGTTTATCAAAACAAAATACAATTTATAAAAAAAAAAAATAACATCTGTTGAGATGTACAAAGACTATTTATAACCATCATCGTTACTTCCAAGACCTCATTCTAATTTTTTATTATTATTATTATTTATAGACTCCCGTTTAACCACTGCTTCACCTGATGGTAAGCGATGATGTGGTCGACAACGAATCACACTCTTTACTTGAAGACCACTACTTTACTACTGCCCTCAAATAAATTGAGGTCAGCAGAACCTTTTCATAATGTACACTAATAAAACCATAGCCCATTCTTTCTACTTACCATAAAACAAACACAAAAAGCCATCTCTCGTCACATCATTAACACCTCGCTATGCATAATTCTGCTCGCATTAGGTACATTTGTTTTTAGGAAGACATAATTTACTTCAGATCTTTCCGCTTGTAACATTCACTTCCTCACCAAGTTACTTTGTTTTGCAGTTTATTATTTATTTTCGGGAGCTTTAAAACGGAGATAAGAAAGATAAATTTATTGTTTAAAAGACTTTAGGTAAATCATAGACGTTTTATAAATTGTAATCGTTTTAAGTGTTTTACTATGTACTTAATATTATATTATTCATTAGGTATACCTGGCCGCTTGAGTTTCTTTATTATCTATTGTAATTCAATATCATCTATTTTATTTAAATAAAAAAAATGCGGGAAGGCAGCAATTTTAATTAACGGTGTCCCTAGTTGCTTAAAAATAAAATTAGTTTTACTCGATAAAAGTGATTCAGGAATGATGGTTTTTCTCTTTCTGTATAAAATTTATATTAGCCTCTCCAATCAGTGCCATTTCTACGTGATTTTATAGCTAGTGCTGGGATATGGCCTACCCGTGTGCCAAATTTCAACCAAATCCATCTAGTTATTTAAGTTTGAAGCAGTAACAAACATATAAACATAAACCGTCACTCATAAACTTATCACTAATATGGTAAGTCCAAATGAAATAATATGATAATTTTGCCTACTTTCAAGAAGGTCATGTTAAAACAGGAAATTACAAACAAAAATAAACATTCTTCCAGAACCAGGAAGGAAGCGAGTAAAAAGATTGTGTTTGTAAATAAAATTGTTGTTGCATAATGCATGTCTTGAGACTAAGAAATTTATCCGGATTTTCAAACAAATAGCGCTTTGGGAATTATTAGATGACAACGCAGCACTCGACTGGGAGACGAAGGAGTGGAAATATGTTAACAATCTTTTAAGAAAATGTTATTATGGAAATTGGATGTTAACGTTTGAATCCCCAACCGGTCCTATGAGACCGCGCTGTTATTGTTTTACTATTGTGTCTCGTTTCGCGGGTATAAGAACCGTTAACAAGCTCAATGTGATTTGCCCTTGGTTACGTTACGGATATTAAAGATGTGTTACGGTAGCATAGCTCACGTAGCAACTGCGTAGGCTTGCTACGCCGTAGCAACGTGTAAGCAAACACATTCAACTACCCACTTTATTTACATTATAGGCACAAATAGTTGCTAGTTCGATTACGAGAATTATCTGCTATGAGTATAGTCTCTCAACTGATTAAACGACTTGTTTATAAATTATCGGACTGTGCTTGCAAACAGTAATTCGTATTCAAGCCCTCGTCGAGTTAAATACTAAGTTTAAGAAGATTGTGAAATTATATTCACGATTGTGTTGAACAACAAAAGTATGAAATACACAATTTTTTTTTAAGGTGGTAAATTAACGACATGTCTTCTCGCGCTCTGGGCAGAGCGGAAGAGCGTGTTAGACTTCTATTGACTTAAACCCATTCCTAATTTTTTTGCTTTCATTCCAGAGTGTCGGGGTTCTCTTTCTCAGTAGGCTAGAAATACTCAAGTGAGTTGTTATTTCTTAACTGGTGCTAAAGGATTTTGAAGTTGGATTACAAACGGTTTAGAATGTAGAAGTTCTCACATAAATTAAATAAGTTATAAAATTAAACATAAGTACTAAAGGGCTTTATCACACTAGCGGACTACGAGCGTCCTCAAAGCGGACCGGGTGCGCAACGAACATGCCGCGTAAGCGCAGCGAATTTTTTGCGAACACATAACGAGACCGCCGCGTAAAATACTGGTATTCAGCTAAATCCGGCTTGACTGGAAGCCGACCCCAATATAGTTGGGAAAAGGCTAGGTAGATGATGACATAACGAGACCGCCGCGAATAGCAGCGTGGACGTCGATGTGTACTGTCTTGTGAAAACGCCAGCCCATTCCCCCCGCCAACAAAACACGCGACAAAAACGTTGTAAATTCGCCACGCGTCTACAACGTCTTCTTTGTGCAGCCACGGCATGTTCGCGACGCATTCGCTGCTCGTCCGCGTTGTCCCACAGCCACTCGTGTGTCACGGGCCTAAGGCAGCTTGTGTGATACGGGCCTAAAAGCGTGTGAGGCTATTAACTCGTCAGTACAAACCGTCGGCTCGTTACTTAATGTTTCAAATGTTCTCCCTTTAATTATGTACATAATACTGTGTATACTCTCCTGAGGGTACCTCTGTTATTAAATTACGTTCCACCGTTTCAGTAGAATGTTATTATGTCGTACATTATTAAGGGCATTAAAGAGTACCTATAAGCCGCTAAGAGGTTTACATACTTCGCTTGACTACAATAAAAAAACTGAAAAATGCGAATCTGACTCGTGCGTGAATTTCGTAAGAAACACTCGTTTTATTTTCCCCTAAAGTTATTTTTTCCATATAAACAAGCATTTAAGTTCACCATACATAAGTAGCTCAAAGTCAAAAACATGCAGTTATGGAAGCTATTTCGTGGCGAGCGACATCTCTTTGATCTCCGCCGCCTCGGGCAACTCAGGGCCGCTTATACTCGCTTCACTGAGTCGTGACACATACACATGAGAGTAATAAGCTTCAGTTATAGAAAGTACCTATAATAAGCTAGTGCTTACCATCAGGTTTTTTTGGGTGGGTTATCATCGAATGACTTTTCCTCTCTTGGGCGGAGCGGGAGCGAGTGTCAGACTTTTACTGCCTAAAATCCACTCCTGTTCCTTCTTTGCCTTTCGTTCCAGTCCCGGGTTTTCCTTCAAGAAGCGACAACTAATGAATGACCAAACATGATAAAACAGTGACCACAACGCTTTCATAAAAACACCATTATCTCCTAATTGCTCTGAAAGTATAAAAAAAAAACATACGGTCTTAGCGGACAACCGTAAATCATTATCGGCTCACATGCTCTGAAAATAATGAAGAAGCATTACTTTTTCCACACAAAGGTTTTTCCAGTTCCTGTGTTTCATGCTGCGCCATAGTTGTTATATAAGTAATTTATTCTGTGAGAACATGATTTATTATAACCAGCGGCAGATAACTTGGCAATGCGCAGAAATCGTTTTTTAGGTCTATTTGGTGGTTAAGCGGGACGCGGGGTACGAGGTAGCGCCGATCCGGCGCGCGATTGGTGCAGCATTATAATAGTAGTTTATGATTGGTGCGTTAGACGACTTTTGCCTCCGCACTGCGTTACGTCCTGTTCGCTCATTGGCTGTTTTGTGTACCATGCGCGAAACTTGCCAACATATTTGCTGGGTATTATACAATGTACTAAAGATAATCAGGAAATAACAAAATACATTCGAATCGACGACAAGTTTTGATCGCGCTACTCTGAATTTACATTATGATATAAGTGTGTAATATTTATTTAGACACGAGCTGAAGGTGAGAGAGAACTGAGGATAAGGTCAAGAATCATCAACAATGTGACACGTTTATCATACGACAATGTGAAATACACCTGTGAAGAAAAGCAACCAAATTATTATGAGTATTATTAAAACTGTTGGCATTTTCTTTGACATAGCTGCAAAATTAAAGTCAGTTTCTTTTGCGCGTGTGTTTAAAAATGGCAGCTATAGATTAGTTATATTGCTAGTTGTTATAGACTTCACAAAAATATGTTTAGTTTTCTTGGTTTTATTGAAGCCTTTTTAGTGGCAACTACTTTATAGAAACGTAAGGAGAGTAAGAAAATAAGTAACGAGAACTTACTCCACAAAATGCTTTTCAACTAACTCCTTAGACACCGATATTCTCAGAACAATATATTAAACGAGAAGTTTCATAAATCTGTTTAAAATAAGCTGTTTTCAGGTAGCTTCTTAGGTTTCATTCTGAATCGTACGTCCCTGAGGCAGAATTGTGGTTCAGCTAGAAACTCGCTTAAATCTTTCTCAGATACACGAGTACTTAAACTCTAGAGTTAGTTTCATTCTAAAGTTATTTCTTAATTTTTATCACTATAATAAAATCTGACACAAAGTGGCCAGTAAATACAAAACCACGTGCTGCATTTAAACAAAAAGCGAGTAGATTGCGAAACACCTTATTTGATTTTTTTTAACAATAAATTTTTTTTGATTGTTTATAATTTATTTGTATTTTAATTTATCTAAGACTATGTAATGAAAAAAAAACAACAAATATTCAAATTAACTTTCGCATTAGTTATATAACATAGATACATATACATCAGATTGCAATAACAAACAACAAACAAACGTCAGATTGCAATTCACAGGCAACCTACTGATCCATCGCTCCGATCTAAAAGCACTACCGAGTACCTACGTCTTATCCTTATGCTGATGCCATATCTACATATTACGTGCTGCATTGTCTCGTATCGTCTGGTATTTCCCAGAATACCGGACTATATTATACTAACCAGTTTCCTTGCAGAGAGAAACTGGTTATAGTCCGGTATTCATTGACACCAAATGCCAAACTGCCAATGCTGTGTAGCTAGTCAGATTTTAGAGACAATACATAAGTACAGCAATTAGTCAAACACGAGCACATTATCTATAGATTTACATATTTTACATAACACACACATACACATTGCTACATTAACTAATACTAATAAGTATAGACTACATTTATATTATAGCTTCTGTCAGTATATTCGCTTCATTCAAAGTTAGAAATTATACCAAGTAAGCAATACAAGGATAAAAGAAAACTGTGCCGTGGTTGAGATATATTTTGCCCGTGTGCCAAGTTTTTAGTAAGCTCCACTTACTACTCCCATACAACAAACACGACATTTTTGTCGTTTTTTGTTATGGACAGTATGAAACCCTTCGGACACGAGTCCAACTTGCAATTGACTGGTTACTTTTTTATTTTAAATTTTGTTATAGCTCTATAAAAACATGAGCTGGTCTTACTTAATCATCATTATCATCATTTCAGCTGAAAGACATCTACTGATGGACAAAATTCTTCCTCTAATTGTCGCCACAGTGACTGGCCTGTATGTTTCGCGTCCATTAGATACTCGCAACCTTCACGAGGTCACTTTATGCACCTTGTTCTGACCTCACAATAATTAGTCGTGTCCGCCATTGGGCCATTCACCTGCACACTTAAAGCCTCATAATTAAAGACAGAACTGACCCACGCGACACAATTCTAATGAATTTTGGATACGCTAAGTGCTCAGCGAATTATTTCTCATTCATTAACCTCAGGGGAAGGTCAGTGTATTCGTATATGCCTGTAAACAAGACAACTATTGCAATGAGGTAGATTCACGTTCACTAAATTAGCATCAATATTGAAGCATTGTATAATTAAAAATGAAACTTGTGAACACTCCATTTACTTACTACCCCGTACTGTGTGAGAATTACAACCATAATACTAGCAAATGTCGTGAGCCTAGTCACAGCGCAGAAAATCTTAACATCGCGGTTAGGAAATAGGCGCTCACCTAACAACGCCATCTATTGGTAAAAAAATAACCAATATTTCCAACAACTTGAATTATTTAGTAATTAGAGCCCAATCCTAAAGGAGAAACAAAAAGGAATATTAATTAGACTGGCCCATTTTAATTGATAACGTGATTAACTCGGTGGAAGAGGGATAGTTCTGTCTAAAACTTATTAGTTGAACTAATTTATTATACTAACTCAATCTACTTCTCGGACGCTGTTCGTGCGATCGTGACTGGTGTCCTAAATTGAAGGATAAATTTAGCTCTCGATTCCATCGAGCCTTTTACTAAAATAATAGTCAAGTTCTTATCTAAAATATGCACACTATTATAATTTACATCAACGGTAAATGAGGTTTTAATGTTTTCGGATAAATTAAAAAAAAACAACTGGCTGGTAAGAGTGCGTTATGGATAGCGCTTGTTCGATTTTCAAATGTTTATATTATTTTTTGTGTAGTCGTGGTAACGTCAACATATTTGGTTATCTAATGTAGGTATTGCTTAATTATGTACAGTGATTTAAAGTTAAAATGGTGACGGATCAATTGGTTTTGTAATAGGTAGGCACAATCATGTAATAAAGAAGTCGCTGGTAGATAAAGGTAGGTAGAATTTTCGTAATGATTTACTCGTAACTTGCATCAAAAAATCGTAATCAGTTTGTTTTTCCTATTTAATTATGTCCCTATGTTTATCACATTATTTCCCTTATATCATTACCAACTTTTCAGTTAAAAAGCAAGGAAATATTGTTCGTCGTATCGTTCGTCGTACGGCGGGTATTCATCCTTACGTTGTCGAAACCTCTACGGTCTGGACAAAGCGTTTCGCTTCGTCGTTTATACCGCGTACATCGAGGGACTGGAACAATCTGCCTGCTGCGGTTTTCCCGTCCGATTATAATTTAGGTGTCTTCAAGGCTACAGTGAATAGGCTCTTAATAAGCTAGTGCGCCTCACCATTAACGATTGCATCGCTGCTTACCATCAGGTGGGATCGCAGTCAAGCACTAGTTTATAACAATAAAAAAAAAAAAAAGTTTCCGTCTGGATATTTGCCAAGTTATCGTGTCTACTTTGTAATTCTCGTTCTTCTTGTGGACGCCTGCGCGGGTTCGCTGAAGAATGTCTTCATAAATAATTCTACAGGGTGTTTCTTTGTCTTCTTTGTTGTTCAATTGTGAATGAGTCTGCCAAATAAGCGAAAATTGTAACGCTTTCCTTTCAATAATGTGTGTTTTATTTGAATGTCTGCGCCTGAAATGGAAGGCAGCAAAATGTAAAGGATTTTTTCTAATGCTTTTGTATGTATTATTGTATATTGTGTGTGCAAAATGATTATTTAAATCCTATTAATAAATATCAGCCTTTTATACTAACTAATATCAGAATTTTTGAGTAGGCTTAGTGAAATAATTTGCATGATTTTTAAGTAAATTTTTTTTAGTAGTTTCGGGTTCATCCGAAAAAAATGGAAGTTCCACATATTTTGAAACATTAGTATTTAAAAATTAAGTTCGAAAATTAATAATAATAAAATGTTTTCGGACCTTGCCATATTTTGTTTTAACAATTTAAACTTAGAACTAGTATTAGTGACAGAAAAGGACAAAAACGTACTTATTGTAAGCAGAGTGAGACACGTCGAACCTGGGGAATGTCTATTTGACTGTGTCCACCGCTTCAAAATCGGTGAGTACCACCTGTCAGCCAGCGTTCTGAGAATTGTGTTGGCGCTAGCACGTACTCACTTCAGCATAGTAACGAGGCACACCTTAATTTGCGCATAATGCACGAACAACTGTCGACGTTTGCGTCGGCAACATTCCAGATGCACTACAAAATGGGCTAGTAACCTACGTCATGGTTTTAAAATTGGAAACCTCTATGCAACCGAACTGAAGTTCTGTACAAGAAAGGTAAATAATTAAATTCTTGCAATAGCGTTGGGACTGGTGAGCTTAATTGCTGAAGTTCGTGGAGATGCCTATATTTTCCTTTTTAATAAGCCCGCGTGTGCCGTAAAAGCTGGCTGCTATGGTCAGGTACAGTCTGTTTTTTTTTAACTTATAATTTTGAAAACATACTTCGCTAAAATTATCATATTTTTGAACAAACTCTGTCAGACGAACTATTATTACCTATCCTGTTTTATGGGCGCACAGCTGCTCTTTAGGTATGCGGCAAATATGTCTTGTCCAGTCCCATCTAAGTTGGGCACCTTTTTGAGCGACCTCAACAAGTTTTGAAAAAAATATGATCGGTTCCTTGAAAAAAGGATATTTAGTGAAAAAAATCAACTAGACTAGAAAACTAACGATTGAGAGCGGAAGGTAGCTAATAATAGCCTGTCGTCAGTCGACGAGTGCGCGCGTGTGCAGTCCCGGCACCGAACGAGCTTCCATCCAATTACCGGCGACTGTTATTTAACCGCACCGATTAATCCGCTCACTTCCTATAGACTTGCTTCCTGAAGGTTTTATTTCATATATTTTTTACTGACAAAATATGTGTATGAGTACCGTCAAATGGGGTGACTAAGAACGCAGGGGTAAATAGGGACAAAACTATGATTAGTATTTTCACTTTAGTACTGTCGATTTGTAACAAAGCATCGAATTTTCAACGGATTTGAATGAAATTAGACACACGGACGGGCTATGTTCTGGACACCATTATCCTGGAAGTCTGTTCCTTTGGGACAATTTTCAACTTTCACGTGGCTGAAGCTACTGACAGCTGTTAGTATAATATACAGGTCACCAAGAGATAACAAATATTGATAGGCCGATTCCGATTCAGTTGAATTGATTAATTTACCCACAATTACATTAGTCTGGCTCAGCTTTCACAGTTAGGATTGCCGCGTCGTGTGAACTCGAGTACCACAAACGATGATAATTGGATTTGTGAATATATTTGTGTTTACGTGCTAATGTGTGGTTGTACACGGAGTAATAAAAAAATGGAGTGCTAACATGAATAATGTAGCAATAAGCTTCTCTTTAGTCGGTCATGACTTACGTTTGTACATGACTTACAATTATGTACAAACATAAGACTAATTTGATAAAGTCGCGGAATTGTCGATTAGTGACTGCATCGAATTACTAGTAGCTCCGTCTGCAACGGTCAAAATCCATCGGTGTGTTATTCAGCTGTTATTTGTTTGAAACGTAGAAGAATCAATACAAGATAAGTTCCTTGTTTTGTTTTTGTCTAGCTGATCTATAAAAGACATTGATTTAGTTTAAATAAATATTTTGTTAAAAGTAAGAAGGTTATCATACCCATAAAGTTTTCTAAAATTTTGCAGTTTTCTACGCAATACTCATAAATTCATAATATTTATTTCCATAAAGTTGGTGATCTACTTATACTGCGGTTTTAAAGAACGTCAGTTTTACTTGTGGCTAGTTGGTGCTGATTGTGCTGATCGATGAGCGAATAAAACCGCAATCTTATGGCTCGTTAGACGAATAAGTGCAAAAGTATAGTTCATTATCATCTCAACCGAAAGACGTTTTGCTGGACTTATGCCTCCCTCAAGTTCGCCACAACAACCAGACCTGTGCGTTTCGCAATAATTATCTTGTTTTTAATATAAAAGAATAATAGGTAGGTATAATATTATATTATTGTCTTGGCAATCACAATTTAGAGATATTAGGTAGCTACCTAGTGATCTGATTTTTTCTTTATGCTATGTCCCACACCAAAGACCCAAGAATCAGTTTAAACAACCACTTATTTCAATAAAAACAGAACAGAGTACTGGAAACAGTATTATATGTACAAAATCTGTTAGCACTAGGTGTAATTAATGCCAGTCATTGTTAGCTGGTTATTGTGTATTAATAGGTGATTACAGCCGTGAATTGGTATTTATCTTTCATTATGACGCTATCATGACTTTGCGGCTTGGATTTATGTTAATCGAGACATATTGCTAAAACCAAATTACCTATTTCCATTGCATTTCAATCTACATTCAACGCATGCGCACAGAAAGGTAACATCTCCTTGGCCACAAGTAATTATGTATTGTAAGTAGCTTGCACAAGACTAGATTTGTTTAGCGGAATTCGGTCTGAAGCCTCAGGGGAAGCCTCAGGGGACGGTATATAGTGAGCACTGTTTTCGAGCAACTTCTTAGATCCTGTAACAATTGCAAGGGTTACATACGATACGTACACCCGTGATTGTAGTCACAATAACAAACCACTTTTATAAGATTTTGGCCAGTTAGTAGGCGAACAGAAATGTGCTGCACAGTAAATGTTTACGCTTTTTTTTATCTACATTTCGATATGAATTCGAAACTAAAAATAAACGCACTTTATAACATCAGCTGCAGCTGCAAATAGCGTGCGGGTGATTTTCGTTGTGTAAGTGTAACCACTGATGAGCGGTTGACTGCTCATTGCACTCGCGTCATTACCATATCTGCCGGCACTCGTAAAGCGAGATATGGCCGGATGTGTTGTGGAACTCACCATTTCGGTAGTATTAACACTTTGTGACTTTGAAAATTCACACTTTGTGTCACGGAAAGGAATGCAAATTCTTTCGTGTGTACTAGACCTAAAATACTTAAAAATAAAAGTCAAAAGAATAAAAAAAAAATCACCAAATAAGTAGGCTGAAGGGCTCTATAGACGGCCACATCATCGCTTCCTATCAGGTAAGATAGTGGTCAAAGGTAAACCTATCTATAATTCAAAAAAACTTCTCCCACTCAAGGTGAAGGTAGTGTCAGATTTTTACCGACTAAAACCTACCTTGTTCCTTCAGTAATTAATATCAAACAATATAAAAAAATATAATAGTTTTTAGATCTAGACTAAATACTGTGTGGTTAGACAGCGTTAGATAAAATAAATTTATATTCGAGTTACAAAATTTCCATAAAAGATTCATATCTCGGAGTAAGTTGGTACATAAAAATGCATCTACTGGAACGTAAATCAAACTAAGCGTAAAATCAGTCCGGCGGTCCCCACGGTGCGCCACAGGTTAAGTGCGATATATCGGTCTGATTCCACAAAAGTTAATATAACTTAACGTTTGAATCCCCAACCGGTCCTATGAGACCGCGCTGTTATTGTTTTACTATTGTGTCTCGTTTCGCGGGTATCTGAGTAATTAAGAGAACTTGGAAGACGATTTTGGTAAATTATTTCAGTGATATTTAAGAAGTACCCGTAATTTGAACATTTCTCCTGTAAAGTTATAAAGAGGAAATATACAGTTCAGTGAGTTCACTAACATAATAATTACGTATTCACAAAATTTTGAGTCATAAAATTATTGTATTCTACGTAGCTCTAATAATATCACACAGGACATTTACAGTTTATTTGACAAAACTTAAAAGCTTAAAAGAGATTTTAAAAAGATTTTGATATAATTAATATCTTTCATAGGAGTCCTAACTTATACGAGTAGAATATCGTCAATGACTAATATTTGTTAGAAAAGCACATGTGTTTTCAATGTAAATGTTGCAATATTAAATCTATTGAGATAATTATAGGTTTTTTCTTTGTTGAAAGTAGAAAACATCCAATGACATCTCCGGCTCTGGGTGGAACTGGAGGGCCGACTTTTACTGACTTAAAACACATCTTAGTTCTTCAGTTGCCCTTTGTGTTCTAGGACTGCGGGTTTCCTTTTCAGAAATTCCCCGCGGTTCTAACTAGCGGCATATGTCATGCTAAGCCCCTACGGTTTGGTGACATATGTATCTTTGAGGGAGATATAAGATTGTTAGAGGTTATTTGAGTGTGGGAATTATAGATATCACAATTCTATTCAAGAGTTAGAACTTACGAGTATATCGATTTCTGTTTTACAGACGCCATCATTATAAAGTTTGAAAGATTTCACTATTTACATAAGCTAACCATAACTCGGCGCGAACAGTGCTCACCAGATTAATCAAGGTGTTCAGGGTTTATTTGTTCTGTTCAACTCGACTACGGCATTCAGTTTAGTGCACCTCGAGATAAGTTTTGCTCACTCGCTTTAAACAGTACGCTTTGAGTCGGCTGCAATTTATTATTGTGTTTACATTCTAAGTCAAACGCTTAAGTACAAAAAAATTGATCAACATAAATTTAAAGGTGTATAAGAAGAAACTGACTGACTGACATACCAACGCACAGCCAAAACTACTGGGACTAGGAGCTTGAAATTTTGCACAAGGTTTCTTCCTTATTACTGAGTGATATTTTCTACTACCGACCTCATCTAGTAAAAAAAAGATCAAAAAAAAATCGACGTGTAAAAGAGTTTGGAACATACCTTTTTGCTAAATAAATACATTTATCATTTACTGTCACGCTGGCAGAAGCTAGTATTTTTGTCATTCGCAAGTTGCGATTGTGCAAAAAAAAATAGAGTAAAAGAAACTCCAAGTTCAATCATTAAAACGTAGTTCAATTCATTGCATCTATTAATTAATTAAAATAGCAAACCTTTTACAGAATTTTATCAAAATCTTGCATCAGTTTGTTATAAAATATGCGGAACCAGGACGGAGAGCGTTACCAAAGAAATGCTTCTCTAATTAAAATACTGGCAGAAAGAATGTAGAGCGAGACAAATGTCTTCGGGTGATAACGAACTAGTTAATGTATTAAAAGGTTATTCAAGTTTCTCAGAATTTCTTTTTCATATTTTTTATAAATTGTTCTAGAGCTTGACAGCGATCCCATCTGGTGGTAAGCTGTGATGCAATCGTTGATGGTGAGGCACACCATTTTTTTAAGACCCTATTATTCATCTGCCTGTGCCTGTTTTGCCTTTTTCCTTGAGTTATTTTTCTTAAATAACATCTGAAATTAGTTGATGGCTACTTTTGCATTACTAGCAGAACAAATAAGAAAATATTTAGAATAGTATTTAGTTAGTAATCTGTACATACTCGTAAATAAACAAAAAATATATTTAAAAGCACTTCAAATATAAGCAAACCAATTTCAATATAGAGTTCACAGAAAACGTCTACAATCAATGTTCAGCAAACTGAACCTCGAAGTCACCGCAAGCTTCCAATTTCCTTCCATTTCCATCAACACGGCGCCCGGAGGGAGTCGGCTTCGCATCCTGAACTCAACTAACGAGAACCGCTTTCATTTGCATTCTTTGTACTAATGGTTTCAATTGACGTTTCGTTTCGTTCTTGCATCTAGGGCCTTTATGTTATAGTTATAATTCAGGCGTGAAAACGTAAAAGCTATATACCTATATGAAAGGAGAAACTGACTGACTTATGAACACACATGGTTAATTTTTATGACATAGGCGAGCAGTAAGAGAAGATTTTCGGAATTCCATTCCCTAAAGTGATGAAATGGGAATTCAAAGTTTGAATGGAGAAACTTACATTTTCGAGAACGAAGCCGGTGACAGAAGCTAGTACCCCATATGTATAACTCCATTCCTTAAACGTCATCAAGTGAATCGTGTCAAGAGCTTCTGGTAGGGTCTCTGGTCCCAATACCTAACCTACCTTCATGACAGAAAAAATACTTCCTAGAGTTTGAAATTACTGGACACATCATCATCATCTGCCTAGCCTTTTCCCAACTATATTGGGGTCGGCTTCCAGTCAAGCCGGATTTAGCTGAATGCCAGTATTTTACGAGGAGCGGCTGCCTACCAGACCTCCACAACCCATTAACACTGAAAAAAGAACACAAAAAACAAAAATTACTGAACACAATATCCGGTAAAATATTTCGCTATTATTTATCTCTTTTTAGAACACCCAAACTCTGCAATACTCCATTGTAAAGCCTTTAAAACCTGCCAGCTTTGCATCGATCACTGAGAGCTTAAAAAAGGCTCCTTTTAGCAAAAGAAAGAATAGCGACTGCAGTAAAGAAAACAAAATTCATGAAAAATCTCAATATCTATTGGGATTTTTCATGGAGTACGACATCGAGACAAAAAGTTATCGCCCTTGAGTTTTTAGTGAAAACTATGACAATTTGCGTTGTCGAGTGTACTACTACAATTAACCCTCCCTATGAGTATGCCGTACAAAAGTTTGTTTTGCTTTTGGATTCACAGAGAGGATAACATGTTGAAGCGGGAAAAAAGTCGATTCCTGCTAAAAACGGGTACAAGTCGTCAGTCGTTTGAAGCGAGGCAGTACTAAAAAATCTCTTTCATAATTTTTTTTTTATCATTCAGAACGATTTAACACTTCTATGTACCATTAATAACTGACAAGGAACAGTTCCTGACTTCGCGACGGAACACTATTATTTTCAACTAGCTAAAGCCAGCGACTTCCTTTGCGTGATAGTAGAAACTTATCCTAAGGGAACATACTCCAAGGCTAAAAGTATTGTACTGTTCCTGGACATGGTCTAAGTTTCATCGAAACCCATTCAGTAGTTTGCGTGAAAGAGTAACAAACATCCATGCTTCCATACGATGTAGCGAATGTTCAATTTATCACATTCGCGACTACATAATGAAGCGAATATTCGTTACATCATTAATCCATACGTTCATACATAAAAACTTTCGCGTTTATAATATTAGTATAACGAAGAAGCGAATTTGAGTTTTTCTCATTTCTTCATTGAAAATGAATCTTTAGTAATAGATTTCAGACGAGGATTTCCTCTTCAAGTTGTTGGTATTTATATTATATACTTAATTATTGGTAATAGGAAGTTATTTATTTACCACTAACAATAAACTTCTTACCGTAATGACTATTTTATGTGCCTGTCCACTCTTGTTATCGCAGGGTTCAAGATATCTTTTATAAGACCATATTATTATATTTATAGCATCGTAATAAAGGCTTTGTCATGTTTCAAAACTCTATCGAAAATCTGATTAAGCACAAAACTGTGTATTTTATTTACTTTATACTTAAAAAAATAAATCCCTTTTCTGTGATTTCATCTAACTAGTAGTCCCTTACAAAAACTCAAGAAACTTTTGTAACTATAATATTTGTAATCAATACAGTTATGCAAATATTTTTTTTAATCAGTCGAGCAGCTGTTGAGTTGTAATATTTTACTTTAAATTATTACTAGATTAGGAATTGAAGTATTTAGAGTATGCTCCATAAGACCACAACTAAAATAACAAAGGATAAAAACGTGATAAAAACAGTACATTCAGACAAAATTAATTCCCGCAAGATTTTATCAGCACTAATTTATTTACTCTGGCATGTTAACATATCCTCAGACAAACAGAGGAGAAGCTAACGTAATCACTTCAATAACAAAGCTTAGCTTTTAGAAACAAAAAAACTTATTTACCTTAGGTATATCCAAACGCGAGCTAGAATTTTAAGACAAAGGGAATAGAATATTCATTATGTGGTCACCCACCCTACTCTATCGATTTTCATAGGATCAAACATAACATAATATTATTATCTCAGCTAAAAGATAAGAAATGTACGATTTTAAATGCGTATTAATAGTAGAAACTTTCTACTAAAAGATGGATACAGTAGACTTTCTGATAGATCTCTCGTCTAGCAGCTAGAATATGGCTTCCTATCCGTTAACCTACTTGTAAACTCATTTAGTAGTATGCGTTCATTCCTCCACTTCACGTTACCATATCAAGACAAACGAATTTCTTTCAACTTTTCAGTAATTGACGCTACTTTCAAACTTCCTCTTTTAATTTCTCACTTTATCCATTCTCGTCACACTACACATCCATCTCAACATTCTCATCTCCGCTACATGCAATCTTTTTTCATCAGTCTTTTTCACAGCCCAACATTTTGATGCATAGGTATAGGATGACAGTTCTTATCATGGACTTGTAAACTCCTGCCACGCTAATTGTCCCGACCTTTTCAGCGGATTTTTATTTTGTTAGGGCTCTGTTAAGAGTATGCGTCAGAGAGATGGGGATCCTTAAGTCGCGGGTGAATAGGTTAGTTTAGGCCAGTATAATCCAGCGTCACATTCCATCAGATAGAAATCAAGCGTGAACCTATGATCAGTTGAAAAAGTGATTATGGAATATTATTTTAAAGTCAACGCAGTTGCTCTGACGCTACAGAAGTGACGTCATCGCTACAGTTTTAAAACTTGAATCTAAAAATAATAATGTTGACTACTTTAGGAGAACCATGAATTAATTTTCCATTTAAACATTAAGGTTTGTTTATATAACCCAGTAGTTTATTTATAGAGTTTATTTAAACTTTTTTGTGTAAATCTCTATCGGAAATTGGAATTAAAATTCCCAGAACCAATCTGGAATAACGGTGAGTTTGATTCGTATTTATATTTATGACTTTGTTTTTTTTTTTAAGCACATCACTACGCTCCGTCAACGACTTTGGCTCGGTCCAGACTGTTACTAGACGGCAGGACAGCGAGTTACCAATTGCTCGCCACCACAAGCCCCTGATTATTCGTTTTTCTGTGGCTTCTATGTTTTCATATTTTATTTAGAAGAGTTCTCACACGAAATACTAAAATATTGTATTGAAGGGACCTCTAAAGGACTCGGTAAAATTTTTGGTACTAACTAAAAATACCATCACTACACTCGTTATTTCATCACATCTAGTTTTTCAAAAAGTGCTTGTAATAAAAAGCAAAGTGCACTTAAACTTATTATTATAGGAGCTTTGAACCTGTATATTAGTTTCTATTGTATTTTCTTTGAGAATGGGCTTAAGCAGACCTGAACTAGTATGTTTTTATTTTATCAAAATAAAAAGAGATTACAGTCTATAAAATAAGTTATATTAAAAAATAAAAGCTCATAACGCACACATTGACAACAAAATTACATCTAAAATAACCTAGCGGACAAATTGACAAGGCACTGCCTTTCGTCAATGGATAAATTCAATAGTTTTTCTTTTCAGCACAATAAATACCTAGATAGAAAGCCATGTAAAAATAGAAGGAGGAATAAAAGAAAGTAGTGCTACTTATTTACCGTGTTTTTATCACCGTCTCAGGTAAAACCTTACGATATACGCTTTAGTAGTTACGTAATATGGTACTTATATTAAATAGCAATTTAGACTAGAAGTCATTATTCACTTAAAAATAATTCTGATGCTATGAGCGGCATGTAAAGAATTATGTTCTTATTTTAAATCTGTTTTCTGTGCCATTAGAATTATATTCACTTGAACTTGTGATGACTCCGCTCGTGATATAATGCACGTATAAAAAAAGGTTTTGCACGGCTCTAACAGTTTTATGAAAAGCGGAAAATGTAATGTGTGTGCTTTGGCAGCCGACGGGTTTCTGCTGGAACAACTCCAGGTATATTTTATTTCTTTTTCAGAATTAGTTTTTAGATTATTGTGAGGGTTAGTGTGGTGCATGGGTTTAGGTATGTAGTTTCACAAAGTATTTATCACTCAAACTGGTTTTGGTCTAGATTTATTTCCTAAATTGTAAGATTTCTGTTGTCAACAACCATTTTTGAGTGTAATAATGTTTTGTATTTCCCGCTTTTGTTTCAGTTAGTTAAGGTCGACGCAACACAAAATTGAAACTGAATGACTAACGTATCTACAGCAGACACTATTTGGCCTAGGAGCGTAATATTTTCCACAAAGTTTACTTTTACGACTTAAGTGAGCAATAAGAGAGGATTTTCCAAAATTCATCCCTTAAAGTAATGAAATGGGTGTCAAAAAAAATTGTATGGAGAAATCTACTTTCAAGCGGGTGAAGCCGCTGGCACAAGCTAGTGTGCAATTATTTTCTTGTATATAATTTACTCGATCTCTTACCGCTAGCAAAGTGAAAATCTCTTTTAATCCTATTTTGTATTTCAAAGAACCTTTCAGGCGATTAGTTTTATTTTATAGAATCCAGATATAAAAAGTAATGTCACTCTTGAGACCGGTTTCCGTCTTTGGCAAGTGTCCAAAGTGGCCGAAGCAATAATACGGTCAGTGGCTGCAGTGTGTACCTAAGTGTTGTGTTATCATAAGTCTAAAATGGCTTAGCTACTTATTGTTTTTATGTGAAGCCAAATACTGAATTTCATTAGAAAAAGTTGGCTTCTTCGTCTAACTCTAATGAAATGCAGTTGCAGTGTTGGAAAGTTTCCCAGAAAGTGGACCAATAACTTGAAAAGGTTCATGGGAATCCGATGGATACGAGCCGCACAAGACCGGTGATTGTAGCGTACTTGATTCCTCAAGTACGCCCCAATCAGCGATCATGTTGGACGATGATGATAACTAGTAGGTACTTATAACACGAATTAACAAAAGGATTTCTTTTGTGATACAATTCCTTGTGTGACTTTAACATCACAAAGAATCTACTGAATATTTTAACAGACTTTTCCTATTCAAATACCTAATGAAATTCCCCAACCCTGGTATTTGTTTTGAACAATTCACGTTCATTATTTGAATATACATTTTTTTCTTTTTTCCACCACTACTTAACTCAAAATACGCAAAATATGCGCTTTGGTCGTGGACTTGCGAAAAGCAGCCTGAAATACAAATACAATAATATAGCTCAAAGGACAATGACATGTATTATTTGTGAGTGACGTAAGTGGACTCGCGCGTAAAACGCGTAATCTGGACAGTCTCTTACCGTGGCGCTGCATTTGAAGCGACTCACATCTGCATAATATATTGTCTATTCATAGCCTCTCCGTCGATTTGTGTGAAATATGAGCTACTAATACTGATAAATATGTGATAAATAGAACGTTTTTTGCTGAAATCTGTTTTAAGGCCGTATTTAATTTAATAGTTGTAAAGACATGATGCATGTAGGCCGTACTTAAGATTGCTGAAACTCATGATCCCTGTCATAAGAACTTATGATGTCGTTTGTACAATGGATTGCTAATGTTTGCAAATAAATATAACGTCTGTATTGTATTAAAAATAAACATTAGACTTATTTATAAAAAAAAAAAAAAATAGGCGAGTACGCTAAACAAACAACAATTTGGGTTACAGGAGTACTCATGGGTAGTTTAAATTGAACTGATCTACTTATGCAGCTGAAAGGTAGGCACCGGAACTCTGTAATAATTCAATATTGTTACGAACGTGAGTAATTAAATGCCGGTTTACTAGCAGAGAACTTTATTAACCACAAAACAATGACAAATTAGTCCAATCAACAAATAACCAATCACTATAAACACTCAGAGTTCCGTTTAGTATCGCTTAGGTCGCTAGGTATCACTTAAAGCACTTAGGTAGTTCGCTCTGTATCGCTGACGAAATCCAACTGAAACTGCTTCTAGCCGGGGACCCGTATTTATATGCGAAGTCATCGAAATTTCTCGATACCGACGTTTCAAGGACATTCTAGCACAAAATAGTCGCATCGGGAGGCCATAAATCATTATTATTACTCTCGTAAGTAGGTACTTATCTACCACCTTACATGCAAATTTCGACTCTATTGCTAACACCGGAAGGTACAAATTCCCTTATCCACCCACATAACTACCTACTGAATGTTATCTAATAATAATAGCGTATGTCGGACTTTTCTGGAATTTGCCAGGCCTGAGTATGTACTCCTATTCTCGAAGCTTCGCACAGCAATGCGTTTTAATTATTTGATGCTACTCTTGGTTTCGTCGAAGATATAGCGTACTCAAGTTTCACGGCGTAACAGTGCCCCCCTCTTAGTCATGCTCGTCCCGAGCATTATTAGATCCGTGATACGGCGCCAATCTATCCACGTGGACTACCTTAGGTTTCCCTCGTAACCCTTTCTTGATGCGGTAGGTAACGTCGTTGATCCTTTTTATCACGGTGTAGGGTCCCTCCCATCGAGCTTGAAGTTTCGGCGACTTCCCTTTTCGTCGAAGTGGGTTGTGGAGCCAAACCAGTGCACCTTCTTCAAATCCTTTGGCGTTGGCATTGCGGTCGTATCTAGTTTTCATTTTATCGCTGGTGTGCAGGCTATTCTCACGCACTCGTTTATGCACTTCATCCAATTGATCTTGGAGGTCACTTACGAAGTCCGTAACTGGCTTAGTCTTGTCAGGTGGCACGCCGGTTATGGTATCGACTGGAAGTCTCATCTCCCTGCCGAAATTCACTCTTGCTGGGGTATGGCCCGTGCTATCATGCACTGCTGATCGATAAGACATCAGAAATAGTGGAATATACCGGTCCCAATCTTTCTGATGGTCATCGACAACCTTAGCCAGGTGATTCTCCAGGGTCTGGTTAAACCTCTCCACCATTCCGTCCGACTGTGGGTGCGCAGGTGTTGTGCGTGTCTTGTAAATCCCCAGAAGAGTGCACATTTCCTGGAACAGCGCAGATTCGAAGTTGCGGCCTTGATCGGAATGGATCTCCAAAGGTGCGCCATACCGACATACTACTTCTTCGACCACCTTTTTCGCCACTGTCGTCGCTTCCTGATTGGGTATGGCGAAAACTTCAGGCCACTTTGTGAAATAGTCCTGTATCACCACTATGTATTTGTTTCCGTCATCTGTCACTGGGAAAGGTCCAGCAACGTCGATGGCAATGCGTTCCCATGGGGCTCCTACATTGTACAACTGAAGCTTGCCCCTGCTCCTAGTCTGTGGTCCTTTCACGGATGCGCACGCTGTACATTTCCGACACCATTGCTCTATGTCTTCTCTACAATTGAGCCAGTAATACCGCTGTCTCACTTTCAGTAGAGTTTTCTTGATTCCCAGGTGTCCACCAGAAGCGCCATCGTGTATCTCCTGAAGCAGGGGGACCACTTCACGTCGTGGTACTATCACTTGTGTGGTCACCTCCTTGCCATCGTTCGATTCCCATTTCCTACAAAGCACGTCATTTTCTAGGACTAAACTGTCCCACTGTGCCCAGTAGCTCTTTGTGACAGGACTATGTGACGATACTTCATTCCACTGAGGCCTAGTTCCACTACGCTTCCAGTCCAGTATAGGTCGAATATCGTCATCTTCTTCCTGGGACTTCTTAAAGTTGCCTTCAGCCCTAATTAAGTTCACGTGTTCCCGGGCTTCATTTTGCTGGCAATGTCTACAGTCCTCATTACATGGACGTCGCGACAGGGCGTCAGCATTGTTATGCCCTTTTCCACTACGATGTTCCGTCACAAAGTTGAACTCCTGTAGCTGCTCTAGCCATCGTGCAACTTGACCCTCAGGGTTTTTGAATTGTAGAAGCCATTTCAATGCAGCGTGGTCCGTCCTTAACGTAAACTGTCTCCCTATGAGGTACTTGTGGAAATGTTGCAAAGTTTTTACAACAGCCAGTAGTTCTCGTCGAGTCACGCAGTAGTTCCTTTCTGGTTTTGAAAGTGCCTTACTGAAGTAAGCGATCACGACTTGCCTATCTTCTTGCACCTGCGACAGCACTCCACCAATTCCTGTGTTGCTGGCGTCGGTATCGACGACAAATCTTCCATCTCTGCTCGGATACCCCAGTATAGGCGCTTCACATAGCCGTTGCTTTAGTTCGTTGAATGCTGACTCACAGTTCTTGTCCCAGATAAAATCTCGTTTATCCTCAGTCAGCTGATGTAAAGGTTTTGCAATGTCCGAAAAACTCATAACAAACCGTCTGTAGTATGTGCACAACCCTAGAAATGCACGTACTTCTGTTTTGTTCTTTGGAGCCGGCCACTGTTGGACAGCCTTTATCTTCTCAGGATCGGTTCTCACTCCATCGGCGCAGATGACATGTCCTAAGTAGCTGACCTCCTTCTTGAACAGGGCACACTTCTTTGGGCTTAGTTTTAGGTTAGCCCCCCGTATCCTGGTGAATTCTTTCTCCATATTCCTCAGGTGTTCCTTAAAAGTGCGACCCATTATAATGACGTCATCCAAATATACTAGACAGACGTCACCAAGAAGGCCCACCATGACTCTATCCATGAGGCGTTCAAACGTCGCTGGAGCATTGCACAACCCAAAAGGCATGACGTTAAATTGCCACAGGCCGTTGCCAATTCCTGTACTAAACGCTGTCTTTTCCTTATCTTTCTCGCTAATTTCCACTTGCCAGTAGCCACTTTTCAAGTCAATGGTTGAAAACCACTTCATACCACTGAGCATATCCAGTGTGTCGTCTATCCTAGGCAAGGGATAACTGTCCTTCTTCGTTACATCATTCAGCTTTCTGTAGTCTACACAGAATCTGGTACTGCCGTCCTTCTTCTTCACCAGAACGACAGGAGAAGACCATGGGCTCGTAGAAGGTTCAATTATTCCGCTATCAGCCATATCCTTTACCATTTCTGCTACCTCAGTTTCTTTAGCCCAGGGTATGCGGCGCGGTCCCTGTTTAATTGGTCTAGCATCACCTGTATCTATCTCATGCTTGACGAGACCTGTTCTTCCGCAATCTTTTCCCGTTGCAAAGATAGCCCGGAACCGTAGCAGAAATTCCTTGGCTTGCTGTAGTTCCGAAACTGATAAATTGCTCTTAGAATTTTCCAGAAGTTGCTGAATGTGATCAGGTTCACCTTTTATTGCGTCTTGTTTTACTGAAGATGTGTTGATTTGGCGGAGATACTTCACTTCTTCACATCTTCCAACAACACTGTTTTTCTTCAACTGGATCTCCTTTTTCCCAAGATTTACAATCCTGACCTTGGATCTTCCTTTCGTCATAACTAATGTCCTCGCGGTGATAAGTTCCGGGTGCCGGCCAATGTCTTCAACCATAACACATCTGCGTTGCCTAATTTTCTTAGGAAATTTAACTTCGACTAAGGTTTCCGTTCTTGGAGCCAATGTGGTATCCTTTAAACAATAGAGGTTGCATGTGTTAATTCCTTGCAGGAAGACTTCTTGGTCTGGGAATTTCAATACTCCTTTATCGATATCTAAAACACATCGGTAATTCCGCAGGAAGTCGAGACCCAGTATGCAATCGTCGGTAATATTCGCAATTAACGCTGAATGGGTGTACACTTGATCACCGATTTTAAACTCGATTTCTGTATCACCGAGGACGGAGACTGGCTGGCCGGTGGCTGTCTGAAGTCGGTAGGCTGGGGTTTCTGTTTGCCACAAGATGGTGCGTTTCAGCAACTCAGGTCTTATAATAGTCCGTGACGCCCCGGTGTCAACGGTGAAATTGCAAGCACGTTGATTCAGCGTTCCCTCGATGATCAAACTATTTCCGTTGTGGACTTGATTGATGGTGATGGTTGGGGCCTTCAGTTGACCAGCCAGCACCCGCCCCGCGGCCCTGGCGACATTTAGTTTAACGACTCCTCGTCAACTTGAGTTCCGGAGTCCACACTTCCCCTCTTCCTCTTGGGGCAATCGGTACGAATGTGCCCTTTTTCTCCACATCCATAACACGTCGGAATATAGCGGGACTTTGCCGACGAAGTCACTTCTCGGTGACGTGGTTGCACTGAAGGTGAGACCACCACTTCCCGAACTCTGTGCGTACGTGAGTCTTGTCGTACGGCTTCCACTTCCAAAGCGTGGGCCATCGCACTCTTCAGAGTTTGGTGGTGTCCGAGTCGCACCGTAGCCCTGACTTCAGTATCCCGTAGACCGTCGATGAATGCTTGCACCAGATTTACTTCCACCATCTCCGGTGTCATCGACATGTATGCCCGCCGGACCAGCCGTTCAACCTCTACTCCCCACTGCTGAAGGCTCTCGTTCGACCTCTGCGTTCTCTCGCGAAGTTGCGCGCGGAAAACATGTTCGAGGTGCTTGTCACCATAGCGAGTGTCTAGTCCCTCCATTAGACGCTCCAACGTCCTGCCGTCTGAAGGAAGGTTCTCTAGGACCAGCAGAGCGTCCCCTCGTAGGGCCAAAGTTAACGCCGCGAAAGACTGGTCGTCATCCCAGCGGTTCGTCTTGACCAGTGTTTGGAATTGGTACTTAAAAGCCGTCCAGGACGACGTGCCATCAAAACACGGCATATCAAATTTTGCGGCTGATGCACAGTGGGTGTGCGATGGTGCGCTAACAGCAACAGGTTCGCGTGCTTCGAGCTTGATCATTTTTTTGTTGATGTCCAGCAGGCGATCTTCGTGGCCATCAATTCTGGTTTCGAGGCTATCAGCTCGGGCGGAAACCTCCTTGACCTCTAAGGTGAGATTTTTTACTTTCTCGCCCAACGTGACGAGGCCGTGATCGATTTTTTCGAGGATCAGGTTCTGCTTAGCCTCTTGATCCCGGCGGGCTTCCTCCTGTTCGCGGCGGGCTGCTTCCTGTTCGCGGCGGGCAGCTTCCTGTTCTCGGCGGGCTTCTTCCTGGTTAGCCGCGATTAGGTCCTGGAGCTTACGTTGGTTAGCCTCTTGTTCGCGGCGGGCAGCTTCCTGTTCGCGGCGGGCAGCTTCCTGTTCGCGGCGGGCTTCTTCCTGGTTAGCCGCGATTAGATCCTGGAGCTTACGCTGGTTAGCCTCCATACTAGCTTGCATGGCGGCCAACACTGCGGCGAGGTTAATTTCCGAGGATGGCCCTGTTGGCGCCTCAGCAGCTGCCGTTGCTCCCATACCAGCCCGATCTTCCGCTTCCAGACGTTGACGTGCAGCATCCATCTCCACTTGCCTCCTTGTTCGTGGTCCCTGTTCGTCGTCCCTCTGTAGTAATGGCATCTCACTTCTGACACCAGTTGTTACGAACGTGAGTAATTAAATGCCGGTTTACTAGCAGAGAACTTTATTAACCACAAAACAATGACAAATTAGTCCAATCAACAAATAACCAATCACTATAAACACTCAGAGTTCCGTTTAGTATCGCTTAGGTCGCTAGGTATCACTTAAAGCACTTAGGTAGTTCGCTCTGTATCGCTGACGAAATCCAACTGAAACTGCTTCTAGCCGGGGACCCGTATTTATATGCGAAGTCATCGAAATTTCTCGATACCGACGTTTCAAGGACATTCTAGCACAAAATAGTCGCATCGGGAGGCCATAAATCATTATTATTACTCTCGTAAGTAGGTACTTATCTACCACCTTACATGCAAATTTCGACTCTATTGCTAACACCGGAAGGTACAAATTCCCTTATCCACCCACATAACTACCTACTGAATGTTATCTAATAATAATAGCGTATGTCGGACTTTTCTGGAATTTGCCAGGCCTGAGTATGTACTCCTATTCTCGAAGCTTCGCACAGCAATGCGTTTTAATTATTTGATGCTACTCTTGGTTTCGTCGAAGATATAGCGTACTCAAGTTTCACGGCGTAACAATATGTTCCATTTTCCTTTCGAATACCAGGGCTACTTAAAAATCCAGGAAAGTTTTTCAATACATTATATATAAGAAAATGATTGTAAACTAGCTTGTGCCATCGCTTTCACACGCTTGAAAGTATATAGATTTCTCCATACAATTTTTTAACCCCCATTTCATTACTTTAGGTAATGAATTTTGAAAAAGTCCTCTCTTCGTGCTCACCTATACGTCAGTCAGTCAATTTCTCGATTTATATTATTTATACGTCTCGATAGATAATAGTCCAGTCAAAATAGACATTCCAGTTTGCATTAATTCCCAACAAGCTGGATTTTTGCGCAGGCCTTGAATACGTCATTACGAATGTTATGTCAAAAGTCCCCATCGATCCCGCTTGTGCGTTGTTTTTTATTCGAGGTCAAAGGTCACAAATTAGCGTTTTTTGCGTATATCTCTGAAACTACGAGAGCTATCAAAAAATGGTTCAGGCAAAGTTTGTAGATCGTAAAATTGTCTACAAAAAAGATTTAGCACTTTTCCTTCTACGGTGCACTGTTCTCGAATTATGGCTATTTTAAACATAGAAAATACGAATATGCACTCATGCTAAGGGATGATGGGTTCGATGAATATTTGAAGGACAAACCATCTGTAACGATACATAAGCAGTGTCGTAAAGCATACACCCGGAAGAGCACCCTCGCTGCAGCAAAAAGACAGTGTGAGGCGGAGATAGCTACCACATCTGGGATTAGTCCTCCTCTTACTAGCACGAGGTAATGAATCGTCTTTTTGATGAAATACTGTTTGTTTTGTGGCAATGAAACAGATAAAACGGCTGAAATAAAAAAAAGCGCAGCATCTTCGACCAAGAGTGTCCTAAACTTTCAACCCTTGCCATCAAGAAAACCATCTTTAAGGAAGCTCAGACTCGTTCTCATGAGCTAGCAAGTAGTGTCATTGCCCGAATTCAGTATGAATATGACTTAGTTGCTGCCGAGGCTAAGAACTACAGTGATTGTTACACTTAAAATACGACTTTCCTGCGATCTAAAGTCACGATATCTC
The DNA here is from genome assembly GCA_030763345.1 of Mythimna separata. Lineage (NCBI taxonomy): Eukaryota > Metazoa > Arthropoda > Insecta > Lepidoptera > Noctuidae > Mythimna > Mythimna separata. The sequence goes on along the minus strand of JAKKIA010000036.1, from coordinate 877,130 downwards.
GAAAGCGATGCTTTATAGAAGAAAAGACTCTTGGTCGAAGATGCTGCGCTTTTTTTTATTTCAGCCGTTTTATCTGCTTCATTGCCACAGAACAAACAGTATTTCGTTAAAAAGACGATTCATTACCTCGTGCTAGTACGAGGAGGACTAATCCCAGATGTGGTAGCTATCTCCGCCTCACGCTGTCTTTTAGCTGCAGCGATGCTGCTCTTCCGGGTGTATGCTTTACGACACTGCTTATGTATCGTTACAGATGGTTTGTCCTTCAAATATTCATCGAACCCACCATCCCTTAGCATGAGTGCATATTCGTATTTTCTATGTTTAAAATAGCCATAATTCGAGAACAGTGCACCGTAGAAGGAAAAGTGCTAAATCTTTTTTGTAGACAATTTTACGATCTACAAACTTTGCCTGAACCATTTTTCGATAGCTCTCGTTGTTTCAGAGATATTCGCAAAAAACGCTAATTTGTGACCTTTGACCTCGAATAAAAAACAACGCACAAGCGGGATCGATGGGGACTTTTAACATATCATTCGTAATGACGTATTCAAGGCCTGCACAAAAATCCAGCTTGTTGGGAATTAATGCAAACTTGTATAATAATTTAGTCTATTTTGACTGGACTATAAACGTGTTGTATCGACCTTAAGTGACTGAAACAAACCTCTTTTGTTTCAGTCACTTAAGGTCGATGCAGATGATGATGAAAAGAAAACAAATTTTGAATGATAAATACTTTGGGAAACTGCTTATCTAAACTCACGGATAAGGATAAAGTTAGATTGTTTTGAGAAAATTACAAGATAATAACGCAACTGCCCCATTTTATATTAACTTCATTTCACTACGAAATGAAACTTAAAAGTCACTAAGTACTTTTACTTACTGACTTAATAGTAAGGGCCTGTTTCACCACCTATGATTAAGTTTCGAGTATCTTACTTGACAGATAATTTCATACGAATTCTGTCACATTTTTGAATTTATTCAGTGAGTAGTGCCTACTCGGACATTGTGAAACAGGCCCTAAGCCATATAAATGTGATGAAGATGGCGTTATTACAGCCATTACAGAACAAAGTAGTCACCTCATTACAGCTCACTCGTATACGGGGTTATCTGTTAAACACTAACAACCTTGCAGGACTGTATTACGGACATCATAAAAAACCACTTCTGTTCTATGATACATTTACCAAAAAGAAACCTTCAAAGTTTCGTAATTCTAACACATTTCAACTCTGTATGTTGCTGTACCTACTTACGTCTCGCGCACTATTCTCGCCCTCTGCTCCCCCCGATAGTATACTACCGCTTCCTTCACATAAACTTAGGAACATTTAGAACGTTTAATTTAAATATTTTTATTTTTGTATGAAAATATGATGAATTCAAATCTGATAATTGTTTTAAAGTGTTTTACTCTGAAATGTTTTTTATGATGATAGTAATGTAGTCTTGAGAGGTTGCCAGTATTTTACAAATAGCCCTGTATATCAAAAGCACAGAGCCGGTAAGTAGGTATTCCAAAAGGATCACCTAACAATGAATGTGCTTTATAACCAGTCTAGCAGAAACGCAATAAAGATCTGAGAACCCCCAAAAGTTTTCGTATATCAAACAAACGAGGCCATTATTAAAAGTTATTGTTTTATTCGCTGTATTTATTTTTAGTGGTATTGGGTTTTTTATGATTATGTTAAAGGCACAATAAAAAGCAAGGAGACTAGAAATTACGTCTATAGTTCTACTATGAATGCGTCTATAAACATGTACTTAAATTTACATACAAGGCACCCACATATCTGTCGGCCATACTTGTTCCGTGCGCAAATGGAATACGCTATAGGCAGCGCAAGCAGCGCTGTCACTGTGTGTGTATCGTCAAATTGAAAAAATAACATTTTTAATTGGGATTTCAATTAATTTAATTGAAACTGTATAACCAAAATCCGTCTGTCCGTTATCCAAAATTTATGTGCGAAGTGATTTTTTTTCCAGAACAAACCTAACAGAAAAAAAAAGAATCTAACAAATTCTTACTAGTCCATCTTCTACAAAATCTCGTTCGTTCAATAAATCAAGTTTCCGTTGCCAAGATGTTAAGAAAACTTTCGCATCGGTCAACATCTTGAAGATTAGACAAATAGCCCCGACGATCGTTGGAACTCCTCCGAGGGTTACTCTGACCAAATCACGGTAACACACTTAGAAATGGGATAAACGTTGCTTGTCTAAAAAGTTTTGGTGCTTCTGAACGATACGTTATATTTTATTTATAATGAGATAGACATAAATCTGGAGAGCTTGATGCCTGGTGAAGGTCGAAGGAATCCGAAGGATGCGACACGCACAGTAACGGTTGTTGTGGCGACGCTTGGGGAAGGCCTATGTCCAGCAGTGAACGTCTTTCGGCTGAAATGATGATGATGATAATGAAACATAAGCAACCCATCATGTTTCCATTGTTTGAACTCAGGCTTCCTGAGTTCAAGCAATGGAAACATGATGGCTGGCAGGCTCCACGTGGACTCAGTGTCCATGCCGATTTCTTTCCGATGTTTTCCTCAGTTGTTTTTTAAGAGCTTATGGATAATAAAATAAGTTTAAGTCAGACAGCCTTTTGAGTTAGTTATATTCCGAAATAAATTTAAGCAAAACTCACGCACAGAAGTAATTTTAGGTGTAAAAACGTACCTAACACAGATTTATAACCAACCATATTTTATTGTGAAACAATAATATTAACATAAAAACAAACTTAACAATTATAGTACATATCGAAATTAAAAAAAAAATTAAAACAAACTTAACAATTATAATACATATCCAAATTTAAAAAATAATATAAAAACATACTTAACAATTATAATACATATAAAAAATTAAAAAAAAACGTATCCAAAGATAAAAATGGCATATTTACGTACGTGTGATGTTCGCCACCGGTCTCACTTATCACTTACTCCTTTATCTTTCATAATTTTTACTCCTCATATAATCCATCCATTTTTTCTTTGGTCCCCTGCTTTCTCCATCCATCTACATACATGTGTATACTCACAACATGGCATTATGGCACCATCGGCATTGAATTATGTATCGCACGCCTTTACCAGTAAGAAAGGCACCGGGCGCATTACACATCTTGACAGTAAAAAATATATAAGCAGCAATTTATCTGAAGAAGTACCCAGAAGGCCAGTCAATTCTTGGTCTTAGTCTCGACATCACTAACTAGAGTGAATATATTCTCAGCTGTATTTCTACCGTGAATGTCTATGTAGTTTGCGCAATTCACACCACACTCCTGTGGAAGATAAGACACATGGATTAGTTAGTTGAAGTGGTAGATCAATAATTGGCTACGGTAAATAGTCTACTTGATAGTATCTGTCATCATCTCTCTAACCTTTTACCAACTACATAACTTGAGGTTGCCTTCCAGTCTAAATGGATGTGGCTAACTTCTTCTTCTGGCTAGACCTTATCCCATTTATTTAGGGTCGGTCCTCCTTGTCTTCATTTTTCATTGTGCATAGTTTAGTGCTATGTCGGTGTTGAGATGATCTTCTTTAAGGCCTCTTTGGACCGTCTTCAGCCAAGTGGAAGGTGGTCTTACACGCGTGCGCTTCGTCTTTGGCAGTTCAAGGGCAATGGATGTGGTGATTACCAGTGTTTTTTTTTTACATGAAGCGACTGCATAACAGACCTCCACAGCCTAGTTACTAGGGTAGACTCCTGTGATAGACCGATGGTCAGGCATTCTGGCGTCTAGGTAGTCAGACGTGTAACGACTCAAAAATCAACTAATAACAACCGGGATTTATTTTACAAATTAGTTTTAAAATTAATGGTTTTAATATGAAGCTACTCACTGCCCCAAAAAAAGTCTGCATCCAATTTTGATACATGACGCATAAACTCTTGTCGGCGACCAGGTTTTTTATGATTAGCCTGGCACCAGTCTGAAAAAAAATTGAATAAATATCAATAAAACAAACCATATTTTATGTAACGCAGTCTTATAAGTTCCCGAAACCATTTTGGGAACACATTCATTTTGGACAGCCTAAGGGGCGGAATTTTCGGAGTCTGTGTTCCCTGATAGCTACAACCTGAAGGTATTCAACTCGTCAAATTTCGTGTGAACGTCGGAGTTTGCGAATTTTTCGCAAATGTGATCAATAGCGAATAGATTACTTCTTAGCAAGCAAGTGTGCTTCATCGTCGACTACTCATCGCTTCCCATCTTCTTACAGCTTCTTACCAAACGGGGTGAGCATGACTGCAGATGTGTACTGTGAAGAACTAAACACAATGATGGAGAAGCTGGCACATCTCCAACTAGTATTGGTCAATCACTCGTCTCCGCTGCTCCTGCACGACAACTCGCGACCTCATACTGCACAGCAGACGGTCTCCAAGTTGTAAGAACTAGGGTTGGAAGCTCTCCGCCATCCGCCCTACTCACCAGACATTGCGCCTACAGACTACTACTTTTTCCAGAATTTGGATAACTTCTTGCCGGGAAAAAAATTCAATACCCGAGAGGCAGTACAAAATGCCTTTGAAGAATTTGTTGCCTCCCGTCCAGCTGATTTCTTAAAAAGGGCATCAATAAACTGCTACTGCGTTGGCAAAGATGCATTGATTGCATGGGTGATTACTTCGATTAACACAAATAAAACATATATGAAAAAAAATCGTTTAAATTTTTTCATACAAAACGGCAATTTCGTAGGTAAAGACCTATAATTAAACAGTACTCTACTAAAAGATGTACCTTCACAGGGCTTCCCAATCCTTCAAGTCTGTCACACGGCAGCAGAGGCATAGTCGTGAACCGACAGTTGCTATCCCTGATAGCGCTCAGTCGCAGAGGCATACGGTCCTTAGGCTCTGGCGCACCCGCTGGGGCGTACCGCACGTAGAGAGGTGGTGCCTGTGTATTCAGGTTAATTTATTATTATTTGCTACTCATCATCATCGTCTCAGCCAAAAGACGTCCACTGCTGGACATAGGCCTCTCCCAAGATTTTCGCCACAACGACCGGTCCTGAGCGTCTCGCATCCATCGGATTCCCGCAACCCTCGCCAGTCCAAGTGTCCTCTCTGTGGGAGGCCTTTCAACACTGCGTTATTTGCTACTGCTTTGAACAATCAATACCAAATTAGACCGGTCCAAAATATATAGTAAAGTCACTACATAGATGCCAAGTTACAGAGACATTCACATCCATGAAACAGAAAATAATGAAGAAACAGGGGTAATATAAATGTTTAATACTCTTTGGGTTAGCTTTCAACTCTTTAAAGGACGTTTGTACAACTTTGTTTGAATGACCTTGATGTTCAAACGGGTGTACGAAATTGATGCGGCCGAAAATTTTGGTCCCCGTATCTTTGTTTTTCCAAAGGCTGACCCAAACAATTTCTTTTCTTCCAAAAACGTTGTCATTTTTGGGATTTTAGTAAAAACGTGCAATGATGAATGTCGTAATAATATTACGTGAACAAGTACGAAGAGGACTTGTACATTAATTTCTTTAATGAAGGTAAACTTTAATTACTCCTTTACGTTCTAGCGTCCTGGTAACTCTTGCAAATCAATAAAACAATATCAATCATTAATTCATTATCAATTTAAAAATTACTCTTTAGCAAGTCAATTTCATGTAACCTTGGGATCTGCATAATTCTCAGCCTGCAGTAGGAATTCATCACCATATTTCAATTGATCACCACGTTTGTGGTCATCCCAGGCGCTGCAAGCAAATCAAATTGAATAATATTAGATCGATATGTCCTAGTGCAAAGTAAAAGCCATTTCTTTTCCGTTTTATGTCTTTTATTATGTTATTTGGTCAATGGCTTAGTTCTAAATCGTCCAGCCATCTTCTTCTGAGCCTACCAGGGTGACGCTGTCGGTCCCAAAAGCAAACCGAATGCTAATATTTTTATGCATTATAAATGGTATAGGTACGATTTTAGAACACCGTACAATGAGACAATTAAAATATTCCTAGTCTTAAGACGTCCTTGATAAAGTAGAATTTTTATCATCAAAATTATAAATGTGAAAATGGGAGCCAAGATCATCTTATGATAATGATATATAATGGTCGTCGACTTCACTGACAAAAAAATGAATATTAGGTATTGATTTTTTTATCAGTGAAGGATATCAAATTTTGAAGATAATCTTTAAACTTATTTATAAGACCTTTTTTCAAATAGATTTGGAGTTATTAAGGGGTCAAAAGTGGTGGTGTACGGTACACGGGCTGCATTGTTGCTCGCTAGTTCTCTTTTGGATTGACACGCTCCCGTGTATGTATACATCTGGATTGCAATCAAGCCAAAATATAGAAATTCAACACTTACATTCTATCGTGCTGACAACAGACCTGTTAATATTTCGACCTCGAAGATAATTGCCTGATCAGAAGCATAAGACTGCCTGTCTATCAATTACCGAAAGTAACTTTAGGTAATTCTTCTTTAGGTGATTTTTTTTTTGTTCTCAAAATTAAAGTTTTAAAAATAAGAAGCTTATCTGAGGCAGCAAACCTGACAATAAGGAATGAGTTCCGACAGCATGGCGTGAGGATGGGCGACAGGGTCATGAGACAGCCGTCGCTTATATTCTGCATGTAGTCTACCTGTCGCTCCCGCACCAGAATAGACATAGCCAAGCCGTATTTCTGCTTGGCACTCGCTACCTTCGGTTTTGCTAAAAATTGTATGATGATCAGCTTAACATTGAAGACGACGCAGGTTACAAATAATTTCATATGACAGAGTCTTCTTCTTCTTCCTGCCTTAATCCCATATTGATTGGGGTCAGTGCAACACGATTTTTTCTTCCATTCTGTCCTGTCATCCGCCAAATGACAGAGTAATTGTCAATAAATTGAAGGTTTAGCTTAATATTAACGGTACTGGTGAAATATCTACCTGGCATATCAGACGCTACTACTTGCACGTTGAATCCATATAGAACGTACGTTCCACTAATCAACAATGGTTCCTAGAATCAAAAGTAAAATTCAAAATAGAAATGGAGACTTAAGTTCTTGAAATAATTTAAATAGTGTAACGTCGACGCTACAATTTTGAATGTTTACGCGTAGAGCTGTGGTGGCTCAGTAGTAACGGTTCCAACTTCGAACTTACGATGAGTTGTAGATTTCGAGTTTGATCCCAGTCAGGCGTATTACTTCATGTAATTTAATACAACATGCTCTCAAAACGGTAAAAGAAAACATCGTGAGGAAACCGGCTTGTCCTGGAAATAACAATAGTTATTTTTGTTTCTAGCACAAGCCGGCTATTTTTTTGGACTAAATACACTGTACGTAGGACGATGGCGAATGGAATACTATTTCTTTTTTAGCAAACGGCCTCTGTCAATGTAAACATATTTTCGATTCTTAAGGATCATTAATTGTTATCTATAAAGTTTATTTCATTCAAATCAATTTTATTTTTTATTGTCAGTTTTTTGTCCACACTCATTCCTAACTAACACAAACATACATTACCTCTTTCAATAAATTGGAGAATAAAGTTCTAGACTTCTGGAGTAACAGTTCCCGTCTTTCACGTTTCCTTAAAAATAGTTTGAACTCATACTGCAACAAAGTAAATGAACCATTTAATCTAGTTTGTACTATGGCAACCTAATTATTTTTGTAAGTAAACAAAAAATGTTTCCATATGATCAAATGCAACATGCGAAACCTAGAAAATATTCTGACAACATCCATTATTACCGCTATCACAAAGTATAATAATATCTTTGCCCCGCAGAGTATTAAGTAACTTTTTGAGGAGCCTTTTCACTCTGGCCTTGAAGACATCCAAATTATAATCGAACGGGACGACTGCAGCAGGCAAGTCTATAAGTACTTACCATTGAGTTATAACTCAATGGTACTTACTGACTGCAATCGTACTATTTAAAAATTTACCTCATTTTTAAGTCTTTCTTCGGCCCAGTTTCCAACTAGAACTGAATTGTTGTATGTCATAGTATCTAATACGTATTTCAAAAAACAATTTGATTGTATCGGTAAATTAATTTCAATATTTTTATTAGGTTAAAAACTTCAGAAACGTACGTCACGTCGGTCTAGATTTTTTTAAATATTATGTGGCATCCATGTAATAAAATAATTAAACTATGGAATTAGTAGGTATACATACCCGTTACCGCTAGTTCAACTGGAGTCCTTTGGGCCAGTTTATAAACATAGGCTGCAGTATTATTTGAAATAGTTAACGTGGTTTTGAAACGCAAATAGCAATTGAAAAACAAAGGTGGGTAAGTAATAAATTACTGACGCGTTTTGTTGCTCCAGCCGGAGAGAAAGAAGTTATTTGGTGATATTCCTCCTCTTCAAACAAAGCCTTCGATCAAGAATCGACGCCACGCGACAAAGCATACATGTACTTTTTAAGGTAATACTGATAAAATATAGAACTTCATCATGCTTACGCTTTGCGTCTCGGTATAAGTAGATGCTATGTCCCGTAAATCATGGTTTTTTTTGGTAATAATATAGTTTTTGGGGAAGGTACGCTCTTGTAAATAATTATTGAAATAATTAAAAATAGTAGATCAGAAAATAAAAAAACGGGTATGGCTAGGTTAATGAGATAATTCCGATTCCACAACGCTGTATTTCAAAGCAAATTGCAATAAGGCAATCTTGAAAATAAAATTGTACCCAGGCCCAGGCGGTATCTTCAAGTTAAACGAAAACAACCAAAGGTCCATACATTCAAGACTGACTGACTGACTGATTGATCAATGTCTCTCCTCCAAACACACATGACGTCAGCAACGTCACAACTTTTCATCCCGTACTTCGGTACTAAGGAATCAATTGAGCGTTTTATATCCCTTAATTGTCTTTTTTCCCAACATATCATCATCATCATCATTTCAAAGGAAACACGTCCACTGCTGGACATAGGTTTCCTCTAAGCGTCTTCACAATGACTAGTCATGTGCATCTCGCACCCATCGGGTTCCCGCGACCCTCACCAAGTCATCGGTCCACCTTATAAGAGACCTTACAACGTTGCGTCTTTTGGCACGTGGTCGCCACTCTAGACCCTTTCGTCCTCATCAAACATCTTTTCTGCGAGCACTGCCCACTTAAGTTTGGTGAAATATACATTATACACAAAAACCTTTGAGAACAACCAGAAACAGGAAGGTTTCCAGAAATGATTTAAACTTTTGAATAAAAAAGAAAAGCCACGATGACGTTGAAACTAGGCATTAATAAAGGGATATCGTCGTCGAGCAAAATTTGCATTTCAAAAGCCGCATAGCCCGGTCTGAACAAAGCGAAAGAGAGCGGGAAAATGGTAACGCAACTCTGTGACGTCAAAGGCTGTGGCTTCAAGAAGTTGTTTAAAGAATGGAATACAAGTCGTTTACTCAGAGACTGCGGACACAGAACGCCACAGGATTTAAATCTCATAACACAATTAGATTCAAGAGATTCACTGTTTAGCTGAGATTCATTGTTTTTATGTCACTGTGAGTTTCAGCTCAAGATTTAACCGGAAAAATTTCAATTCGTCTGTTGCAATGTTTCGCTTTTTCTTCTTATATTTTTTTGCTATATGAACAAAACAGGTAATTCTTTTGCTCTCATATCGTCGCCCTAACTGTCGTATCTCACAAACTGACGTATCTGCACTAACATTACCTACGCGTTCTTAGCTATATTTCGAATAAGTTCTCTTTAATCGTCGTATCTGTATCGTTTACCGTTTAGGAGATAATCACGTATTTGGTTTTACGAGACGTATCTGCTTCAAATTAATATGAATAAATAAATAGATACCTTAGGGCTTTAGGGCGACTACTAACTTAAAGAATAAGCCAAGAGCTATATAAAAAACTTTTTAAATAATTGATAAAGCCACAACTATCGCAACTACAGTAATTTGACTGTAACGCCCGACCGAAAAACAGTTGCCCTGGAAAAACATCAATTGCTAGTTAGGACAGTTAGCCGGGAGGGTGACGATATATCTATATATATAAAAATGAAACCCGTTTTCCGTTGTCACGACATAACATGAAAACGGCTTGACCGATTTGGCTGATTTTTTTTTAAATGTTCCTTGAAGTTCAGTGATGGTTCTTACGGAGAGAAAAATTCTAAAAAAAAAAGTTAGGTAAAGTAGGGTAGGTAGGGTAGTGTAGGGTAGTCTAGGGTAGTGTAGGGTAGTGCAGGATAGTGTAGGGTAGTGTAGGGTAGTGTAGGGTAGTGTAGGGTAGTGTAGGGTAGTGTAGGGTAGTGTAGGGTAGTGTAGGGTAGTGTAGGGTAGTGTAGGGTAGTGTAGGGTAGTGTAGGGTTTTTTTTTTTTTTTTTAATATGTACGGTTTTTAGCCGGTAAGAGTCCGGCACTACCCAGACTGCCCCACTCGTAGGGCAGTCTGGGTAGTGCCGGACTCTTACCGGCTAAAAACCGCACTCCTGCCATGCGGAAGCCCCCTGCCTTATAGGTTTCGCAGAGTTGTTGTTATGGGCTGTGATCTATTTTTTTACGCATAATAAAATGTAATCTAATTAAAATATGAATATAAATATATTGTACAATTTTAAAAATTTTCAGTTTCATATTCAGCTTCTATAATCCACGTAGTAATGATTAAAATCTATAAAATACAAAATAAATAATAAAATTTAATAAATAATCTAAAACATTCTTGATAATTTCTATAGTTTGGTATACATCAGTCTCAATACTAATTTTACATTAGGTTAATTTCCAGTCCTTATAGCTAGGTAAAATATTCTTAAAAATACCATATAGAATTGTATAAGTCTCAAGGTAATTCAACGCTTTTTAATGGGAGTCTGCCGTTTTGCCGAAAAGAATTTGCCAAATTTTCATTACCCAAAGCAATTTTCGAAACCTTTTATTTTACCAATGCAATATTTGGAAAAACTTTAGTTTGAAAATTTTCATTTGGTCAAATTTTTACTTCGGCAGAATATTACCTAGAATAATTTCATTAACGCATTTGGTCTTAAATCAAATGATTTATTACGGCAAAAAATCTTTAGAAAATGAACAGTTTATCAAATTAATTGCTATTAAAAAAAAATAAAGTCGGTTACAGACGACGAATGAAAAACGAACTGCTACCAGAACTATAGGTTAGGCTAGGTTAGAGTAGTGACCAAACCACGCACGAGCCGAGCGAGCGTAGCGAGCGGTGCCGCGGCAGCGGCCGGCGAGTGCCAGAAGCATATTTTTATATGTAAAACCATAAACAGTAAACTGAAGATACCAAAATTTGGCTAATTTTATTTTGGGTAAAATATGTTATACCAACTGAAATGTTTGACTACATAAAAATTGGTAAAAGAACTAGTTGGTAAGCAAATTATTGCTGAAACGTTAACTTGCCAAACATTAGGTTTGCGTAACATTTATTTGTGAAGAGTTTATTTGCTAAGTAATAATTTGGCAAATGAAATTATGCGAAAAATTGTTTGGGAAGTGATAATTTGGCAATTTCTTTTTGGTAAAACAACCCTTTTTAATATATGGAATTATTATTTTTTTTTTTCTTTCTTTTCTTTTGTAACGTTTTTTTTTTTTTCGTTTACAATGTTTTGTTTCTGTTATTTACTGAGACTACTATTTCTGTTACATATTTTATAAAATCTATGCGGTACTTTTTCCCCTGTTCTCGCTTCAAAATTATATCTATGGGAGGCATAGACCGGGCAATCCACCAGGAGATGGACGACTGTTTCATGCGTGTCCGGGTCGCAAGCACACGCCGGGTTCTCCTTACACTTGAAGCGAGTCAGGTATTCGGAGAACCCGCCGTGGCCCGTTAGGGCTTGGGTCAGCTCCTTCGTTATCTCCATCTTTCGCACCGTCCTGTACGCAGCGATCGCGCAGGGGAAGAACTTCTTCGTGGTGGCCGCCGTTTCTCCAGCACAATATCTCCGGTTCCATTCGTCGAGCGTATCCATACGGATCATACGCTTGACGAATGAAACCGGGCATTTGTCGTAGTCGGGTTGCCGCTTTAACTTCAGGGCAGCCTCCTTCGCGAGCAAGTCGGCTCTCTCGTTACCCTCCAGCCCCGCATGAGCTTTTACCCAGAACAAGGAGACGCTCTTGTTCTGGGCACAGCTGCGGCGGATGGCGTCTTTTGTTTCAACTGCAAGGGCGTGGAGGGCTGCGGGGTTCACGACTGTTTGGAGAGCTGCCATGGAGTCGCTGTAGATGGCGAACGCCGTCTCGGACCTTCGGAGGGCTTCTTTCGCTGCTTTACAGAGGGCGAAAAGCTCGGCCTGGTAGACGGTACTGTAAGACGGCAGAGCAAGTTTGAGGGCTTTGACTTCCGTCTGGTCGGTCCACACTGATACCGCGGCACCGACTTTGCCCTCGATCTTGCTGCCGTCTGTGAAGATACGCACCGCATAATTCCGGTGCTCATTATATTGTTCCTCGTCTACCAGGCGTCGCAGTGCAATGCTCCTCTGCTCAGCCGGATGTGGCAGTTCCAGCGCCGATACAACGCGCTCGATCTCCCGGTCTCCCAGCGCTGGATGAGGTACCCCCTTCTTGGCCTCGTAGAGCGAGGCGGCCTCTTGGATTCGAAGGTCAAGAGGGAGCATCCCAGCCAGCACCAGTGCTGAGTTCAGGGAGACCGTACGGTAGGCTCGGCACAGTTTCTGCGCGAAGCTCCTCTGGACGGCGTTCAGCTTCTTCTGCAACCCGACTTTTTTAGCGGCTGGCGACCACGCGCTCGCTGCGTACAAGACGATAGGCTACACTGCAGCCGTATAGATGCAGCGGATAACCTCAGGATGGAGACCCCAACTGACCCTAGCGGCCCGCGACAGTCGCTTGTAGATGCCGACGGCTCGGGAACAGACGTTTGCGACGTGGGTGTTGAATGTCAACTTGTGGTCGATGGTGAGACCGAGTATTTTGATTTCCTCAGACATGCCAATGTCTACCCCGCCCATCCTGAGATGTGGGGTGTCATGCTTCAGTTTGCGCGTGATCAGCATTGCTTTTGTCTTATGCGGCGCAAACCGAAGTTTGTTCGTAACACCCCACGCTCGCACACACTTGAGGCCTTGAGAAAGGAGCAACACGAGAAATTTAAAGTGATGCAATGTAATTTAGATCAAATAAAGGTTCTAAACACGGAATCGAAAGATACGGTTCAGTACTTAAGTGGTAAATATGACGATCTCATGTGTAAACTGGCCCTTCTGGAAAAGGAAAAGAAGTCTACATTGGAGTATGTTGGATTTTTAGAAGATAAAGTCGAAATTATGGAACGTAATTCCAAATCATCAAGCCTAGAAATTCGCAATGTACCGAAAAAACCTAATGAGTCTAAAGATGATCTTATAGAAATTATTAAAAATCTGGGAACCACGATGAGCACCGATATACAAACAGTTGAACTCAGAGATGTTTATCGGCTTACCAGTAACAGAAAACCCCAAGCTGATGGGCCTATTACCGTTGAATTTACGTCCATCATAAAGAGGGATAAACTGCTAACAAACATTAAAAAGTACAATCGCGACCACAACACCAACCGACTGAACAGTTCACACATCAAAATGCCGGGAAATAGTCCTATATTCATTTCGGAGAGTCTTACCACTAAAGCCAGGAAGCTGTTCTATCAGGCAAGAGAGTTTGCAAAGTTAAATGGCTATGCGTATCATTGGATATCACATGGCAAAGTTTACGTAAAGAAGAAAGAGGGAGAGCCGGCAAAGAGAATAACACAGGAATCCGACTTTGAAGGTCTGAAACAACAAGGAAAATGACTAGATACACTGGTTAATATCCAACAACTTGAACTTCCTAAAACATTGATGTTTCGTCTGAAAATAGCGTGCCTTGTTAACTTTCTTATATTTAACTTAGTTTTAAGTATTTTTCATCTGTTTAGATTTTTCTACGTGTATGCCAACACACTAAATCCTAAGTACGTTAAAACTTTATTTACACTATACAATCAATCACCACACACAACAACAATCAACAAACACAATACATCTAATTCATTATATCAGTTTTACACAGTCACTGTCTCATTTTATTTTCTACATTACACTCACATATTCATCACTAGCTTTTTCCCATGGCTTCACCCGTGTGAAACCGAAATAAACAATAGCCCATGTGTTATTATAAGTTGTAGACTATCTGTGCGCCGAGTTCGTTTCGCATCTGACCAGTCATTTTTCCATGTAATATTGGCAATCATCGGTCCATCCATTCATCCACTGAACATTGCAAGCTTTCTCACTTGTAGTATTAAAAAGATACGCTGCCTTATTTGCGGGATTACCTTTTATTTATGTAAGCTCGTTATCGATATCTTGGAGGTATTATGTACAGAATACCTTATGACGCCCCAGCCTGGTTCACACATAAAAAAACAATTTAATAGTGGATAGTGTAACAGAAATTATTAGCAATATAGATCAGCTCTCAGTCTCTAGCACACTTAATTGTGACCCAGAACAATGCTCTAGCTATGTCACTAACCCTTTTAACCAATTAAAAATAATTACTCAGAATATTCGCTCTATTCATGCAAACTTTGACTCTTTTCTAACCCTTCTTCATAGAATAAATTTTGACTGTGAAATACTTGTACTGACTGAGTGCTGGTTGAAACGATACGATGATTTAATCCCAACTATCGATAACTACTCCTATTATGAAACAAAAAAACACTTAAACCAGAATGATGGTGTGGTTATTTATGTTAAAAATATAGAAAACTACACAGTCGAAGAACCTGACTTCTCAGATGGTAGTTGTCTAGTGCTAAAAATCGGCAACGATAAGGCAATAATATGCATCTATAGATCTCCATCTTTTAGAGACGTAAGTAACTTCTTGCAATCCCTGAACGCTCTTTTAACAAGCCTGTCTTCATTTAAAAACATTGTTATAGTTGGTGACATTAACCTTGACATTGCATGTACTATAGCCTCAAATCAAACCTCGGATTATCTCGATCTCGTAGCTTCCCATGGCTTGCTACCTGCTCACTCACTTCCCACTCGAGAAAGTGCATGTCTTGACCACATCATGCTTAAATCTAATTTAACTGCACTCACCTTAGTCTTACATGCCTCCGTCACTGACCATAATCCTGTAATGCTCTGCCTCAATATGAAACGATATGTAAATTCATGCCCACGTAACATTTTGAAGACAAATTACGAATCTCTTGATAATGATATGAAGACTGCTAATTTTCAAGTTGTGTATGAACATACCGATGCTAATGATGCGACAAAAAGTTTAGTTACCACACTAGCTAGACTTATAAATACTCACACCTCTATAGTGGAGATTCCAAATAAAAAACGCTTACTCAAACCATGGATGACAGTTGGCATGCTTCGCTGTATGCGTAATAAAGATGCAATGCACAAAAAACTCAAACTATCTCCAAACAATGACATATTAAGTATCATCTATAAAAGGTATAAGAACTTCTGCACAAAAATCTTAAAGAAACTAAAAAGAGATTTTGACAAGAAAGAATTGAGTGAGGCTTCAAAGGACAATAAAAAGATTTGGAGAGTGATAAAGAGAGTAACAAATACAGACAAGCCAATCATACCCAACACTGATTTATTGGCCTCTTCTAATTCACCTCAACTCTCAGTGGACAATGTAAACAAGTTCTTTGCTAATATCGGGAAGGAACTTGCTGATAACTTTTCCTGTCCACCTAGTAATCATAATATCCCACCAGACTTTGCTTCCACGTCTTCACCTTTGCATTCATTTGTTTTGTTAGATACTGACGAGGCAGAGGTTGGAGAGGTACTGATGTCTCTTAAATCTGATTCTGCTATAGGCTGGGACAATATTTCAACAAAGTTTTTAAAACGTTATTCATCGACAGTAGTTCCCCTACTTACACATATTTTTAATCTCTGTTTCCATACTGGTACTTTCCCTTTGTACTTCAAGAAGGCCATCATACACCCTATTCATAAAAGTGGCAGTAAAAAGCTTGTAAACAATTATCGACCTATTGCAGTATTACCTTCCATTTCTAAAGTTCTGGAACGCCTTATCAACAAAAGACTTGTCTCTTATATGGAAAATAAAAAACTTTTTTCTCCCAACCAATTCGGCTTTAGACGCAATAGATCTACTAGCAATGCCGTAATTGACCTAATCGATCATGTTACAAAAAACATTGACAAAAAAAAGAAAGTGTTGTCAATTTTTTTGGACTTAAAAAAGGCATTCGATACGGTTTCGATTTCTGATCTAATAATAAAGCTGGAGGAACTGGGTATTCGTGGCCAATCGCTTAACATCTTCAGGGACTATCTCCATAACCGAACTCAGTGTGTAAAAATACAAGATTATGTCAGTACAGAGGAACCAGTGACATGACAGTGGTTTTTTCCTGTGGCAACACTACAGCTAACAGCTGATTTAAATTGTCCCTTCTTATTTTAATGTTAATTATTAATTTTTAATGTTTTTAAAGCCTATTTCCAATTAGTCATTAAGTAAATAGAGTAATAAAGTGTATTCAGTGTGAAATTCGCGCAATTAAGTGCAAATAAGTGCAAAAAATTCATCAAACTGTGACAGTTAGAGGTTACCGGTAGGTACGAGTGATTTTTGCATTGTCATCTAGATATCTGGACAATAATTTACTTAAAACTTACTTTTATATTGTTTGCGTTCTATTAATTTAAGTATTCTTTCATTCTTAATTATTTTTATTCGGTAACAGATTGCTGTGAATGATATTTGAAACATAAACATAACCTTAGTTAGTTGGTGACAGAACTTAGACTTCTAAAGTTTATTTTCTTTTAACTATCTTTTAAACTTCTATCACAACTTACCTATTCTAGTCTATTCTATTTTCTGTTCAATTCTTTTAATCATGCCTATGACTCGTAGCGCCTATGCTCGTCAGGAGGAGTCCAAACTCAGTCTGGCTTTGAGCGAATTAAAGGCGTCGAGGGAGTACTGTGACCAACTGAACAAGGAAATAGATGACAATGAAAAGGTACTCTTTGAGGCACACGAGAACAATAAGAAGTTAAAAAATGAAATGGCGCAGTTATATATTCAATTCACTGAGGCCATAGAAGACCGTGATAGGCTCCAACTTGTTGTGGATGGGTTCAGCCAATGTAGCACAGAGTACGAACATGCTCTGAGTCATAAATACTTATTGCAACAACAGCTGCAAGAGGCAAAAACTCAAATAACAGCACTAGAGACAACAAATCATAACATCACTGCCTCGTTGAATCAAAGTCTATTCAGCGAGTTGGTGCCTATTGTCCCATCATTAGCTTCTCTAATAAACCCCTCTTTTACTATAGATTTGACTGGTGATGATGACTCGAAATCAAATAAATCAATGAGGGTAGTCACTAGTAAAAATAAACTAAAAAAATATATTAAAATTAATAAATATATTGTAAAAACAAAGAAAATGGTAAAAAAACAAAAGTTCTTCATAAAAAATGTCAAATTAAATAGGGAAAGATTACATCTACTGAAACAATTGGATATGTATTCTCTAAATCTAGAAAAATGCACTAGGAAACACCAAAATGAAACTAAAGACTTACAATGTCAGTTAAACCGCCTCCAAGAGAAACTGAATTCAGTAACTATTAAATATACTGCCTCCGAAAACCAAATGAGGGAGTACGTATTGGCAATGAATGAACTGGTGAGCTCACAAAAAAGCAATTGTGAGCGCTGTCAATTACCATCCATTGCTTCTGAGCCAGGGCATTCATTGCCAATATGTGATACCTCATTACTCCAGTCTAGTGTTAGTGTTCCATTTGAAATCACTAGCTGTCTGTAGCTGTGTGTGAATGACTGTGCCTTCACAATATATTTATGAGAATATCTTATATGCCCATAAGAACAAAAACATGTTTAAAAAATACAGTGACATACATAATTTTAATACTAGAAATAAGCACAAATTTGTAGTTCCTGCAACTAGGCTCAAAAAAATAGGGGGCTCATTTAGATGTCAATGTGTACACTTCTATAATAAACTTCCCAGTCATATTCAAGAACTAAGCCTCAATAAATTTAAATCATTTGTAAAGCGTAAACTTTGCCAAAAGGCTTTTTATACTATAAAGGACTATGTTGAGGACAATAAGGCTTGGGATTGACCTGCTCCAGTACTCACTGTACTGTCGTTTATTCTTTTGGATTTTTGTTTTTGATTGCATTTTTCCATTGTAAATTTAATGGAGTAGTACACAATTTATATTTCAATTTGACATTAATATTCATTTTTTTTACAATCTGACATATTATTTTTACAATTTTTGTAATTTTTATTTATATCTTTTTTT
Source organism: Mythimna separata (assembly GCA_030763345.1). Taxonomy (NCBI): domain Eukaryota; kingdom Metazoa; phylum Arthropoda; class Insecta; order Lepidoptera; family Noctuidae; genus Mythimna; species Mythimna separata. Next base: position 858,699 of record JAKKIA010000036.1, on the reverse strand, counting down.
TTTGTGAATGTGAGGACTATGTGGATAGCTTTCTTTTTCCTTTCTTTTCAGTAATTGTAACTTATGTCTGGCAATTTGAGTATTTTTGCGGCCTAACCAAATGTCCTTTCCTTTGTATTGTTCGTCAAGACGTTGAGCTCCTTAGTAGTCCTGAGTTGAGCTTTACGACGAATGACAAATGCTTGCACTGACTGGACAGGTCCACTCAAATCTGCATGGTTCTTTCTTTAAAAGGCCATTTCAGACCCTAATCTGCATAGTTCGCATATGATTTGACCAATACATTTTGTATGGATTTTTTTTTAAAAGAGACTGTGACCCCTGAGTTTGTTTCGGTGTTTCTTCTCAGGGTAGTCAGATAGGAAACACCGGCCTCATCTAGATTAATAATTATGGCAAAAAAAAATTGACGTGTAAAAGTGTTTCGTGAAACCTATTTAAAAAAAAAAAAAAAAAAAAAAAAATTCGGAGTTCCCCAAGGCAGTGTGCTTGGCCCCACCTTGTTTCTAATTTACGTCAACCAGCTTTGTAATCTGAGTCTGGAAAGTGGAAGAATAGTGGCGTTTGCTGATGACACCGTCCTTACCTTCTCTGGTGACACTTGGGATGACACCTTTGATTCCGCACAAAAAGGACTAAATAGTGTTCTTCAATGGCTCAAAAGACACATTCTCACCATAAATACAGAAAAAACTAAAATACTTACTTACAGCTTACGAAATTCCACTCAACCACCAAATTCATATGCTTTAGTAGCGCACTCATGCTTATTGTCTGCCACTGCGACATGTACATGTCCTGAGTTAGAACGTTGTCGAACCATTAAATATCTCGGTGTGACTCTTGATGATGGTCTGAGCTTTGCGCCCCATATAGAGTTACTGACAAAAAGAGTTAGAAAGCTGATTTTTGTCTTTAGTAATCTTCGCCACATTGCTGAAGCTCAAATTATTAGGTGTACATATTTTGCTCTGTGTCAGTCTCTCTTAACCTACTGTATTTGTGCCTGGGGTGGTGCACCCAAAACGGTACTTTTGAAGCTAGAACGAGCTCAGAGAGCTGTGTTGAAAGTTAGTACCTTTAGGCCCATCCTTTTCCCAACTACAGAACTATATAGGAACTGTAAAGTCCTTACAGTGAGACAATTATTTGTATTTCACATACATATATCAGCATCAAAAAACCTCCTATGCAGTTCTCACCACACGACGCAAAGACAAAGTATGCCAACCTTTCCGCTGTAATTACTCCTTTACTAGAAGATTTCCCTGTTTCCAAGGACCCCATCTCTACAATAGTCTTAATAAAATTCTGGACTTTTACTCACTTCCTGTATTGTCATTTAAAAAGAAACTAAATGATTGGCTACAAACACTTAATTATAGTGACACTGAAAGCTTATTGTTTACCCAATACACCTTCCGTTAAACACCATCCTATCATCACTTGCTCATTCGTTCACTACCATTCCTCGCAAGAAAACACATACATTGCTCACACACTAATACACACACAGACAAAATACACACCCAAACACATACACGCACCCCTACACACACATACCCTCACACACCCCTACACACCACACTACTCCACTCTTGAAATTGATTTTTGTTTTGTTTTATTTCCTTTCCAAAATAATTTATTTGTCCGTTTAGCTATGTCATAAATTCAATTACTCTTATTTCTGCAAAATGGCATGTGTGTACTTAAATGCAAATAAGATACATCCAATAAAGGGTTGGGCCCAGCATCTTTAACACAAGTTGTCTTGGCAACTTAGAAAGGGTGCTGGTGTCGCCACATCATTGTATATTTACGTTGACCAGTATGTACCTTGTATTTAAACCATTTTACCATGTATCTAATGTAAATGTAAACTTGATGCAAAAATAAATTATTATTATTATTATTATTATTATACTCGAGGGTGACATTGGCATCTCTCTGGACTTCAAGTGCAGTCTCCCCATCGAACACAAGGACGATATCGTCGGCAAACGCCTGACAATAGACCCCCATTGAATCCAAAGCCCTCAGAAGAGGATCCAGCACAAGGTTCCAAAAGATGGGACCACCGGTCGACCCCTGGACGCATCCCTTCTCGGTCCTGGTTTCGTGCTCTACTCCCGCGTACCTGACTTTCACCACCCTCTCGGAAAGGTAACTGTCTATTACCCGTCTCAAGTTCACTGGACACTTTTCCTCAGCCAAACGGACTCGTATAACCGGCCACCATGCGCTGTCGAAGGCTCCCTCTATATCCAGGGACACAACCGTGACAAGCCTTTTGGCATTAAGTCTGCCCCGGATGCGCCCCATTAGCGTATAGAGGGAGTCCTCGGTGCTTCGCTGGGGCATGAATCCGTACTGGCGAGTACTCATCCTGGGTAGCAGGTAGAACTTGAGTCGGGCAACGACCATCTTCTCATATATCTTCCCGAGAACAGGCAAAAGCCCAATCGGTCTGTATGCCTTTGGGGTGGTGTAGTCGTCTTTCGCGGGCTTGCGGAGCACGACGACGGTTGCCTCTTTCCAGGACCGCGGAAAGTATCCATGCGCCAGGCACTTGTTCATCAAGCGCAGAACTAAATCTGGGTCTTGACGGATCGTGTGGCCCCATATGTCCGCCGTCAGACCGTCGGACCCTGGGGCCTTTTTGGGGTTGAATGAGGAGACAGCGCGCTCTAGCTCGTCGAGGGTGAAGGGGGGGTCCCAGGGTTCACCTTGGTTGCCCCCGTTCACCTCTTCGGCTTGTTGCCGGACCTTTCTGTGCTCCTCGTTTTCCCCCTCCGAACGGTCTTCTGGGTAAAATGTTTGTGCTAGATACCTCGCGGAGGCCTCCGGGTCCAGGGTTTGGCCATCCCTCACCATCGGCAAATCCTCCTTCCTTTTCTCCGTCCTGCGGATCACCCGGTATATGCCCTCCCATAGGCCTTCCCTATCTTGCTTTTCGCAGAACCCCTTCCAGCTCTCAACCTGTGCCTGGACTACCGCGCGTTCGTACTGTTCTTTCTGTTTCAGGTACTCCTCGACAACTTTTGGTCTACGGACTGGCGCTGCGCAGCGAATCCTCCGCTTTTTGGTGACCACTTGTCTCTTTAGGCTGGCGAGTTCGTTAGACCACCACGGCACGGCTAGCTTCTCAACGTTCTTCTTCTGGGGTATCACGCATGTACAGGCGTCTCGCACTGCCGTTGTAAGCTCCTCGACTACCAGGTCTATTTTGTCTTTGCTGTCAACGAGGTCAACAGCAAGGACTTTCTGTTTCCCTTGCATAATTTGGCGCAGTTTCTTACGAAACTGCGCCCAATTTGCTTTCTGGGTGTTGTAGATCCTGGTAGTCCGGTTGACCGTGACACCCACAGATCTTTTGAGATGAACGTTGAACTCGATGCCGTTGTGGTCCGACCCCGTTAGGTTATCGACGACTCGCCAGCCGTCGGTCACCGTCAGCATATCCGCTGTGCAGGCTGTGACGTCGACGCAGCTCGTGTAACGCCTGTTACCACGAACTACGTCGAAAGTTGGAGTTTCCCCTCTGTTCAGTACCTGTAGTCCAAGCTGATCGAGAGCTCCCAGCATCTCGTCGCCTCTACTGTTTGTCTCACTGCTGCCCCACCAGACACTCCAGGCATTGGCGTCTCCACCTATAATGAGCTTATGCGGGCCGGTCTCGCTTTCCGCCTTCCTGAGGCTGTCCAGGTATGGCCCTAAGGGCTGATCTGGCTCGAAGTAGAACGAGACCAGAGTTAGTCTCCAGGCACCGGTCCGGAGCCCCACCACGACGATATTGTTCGTGGTGAGTTCTGGGTACTGTCTAACGGCAATATTTGGGTCAAAAACGGCTATTGCCGCTTTGACAGTCCCTTCTCCTTGCCCGGTGTTCTGGAATAGTCGGACGCCTCTGGTCCCGCCCATCCTCTTCGAGCTGCCCACGTAGGGCTCCTGGATCAGCGCTACAGTGGCTTTGCGCTGCTCGGCCTCAAGCATAAGCTCATGGGTTGCCAATTTTTTCCGTTGGAGATTCGCCTGGAGTATCTTGTAAGGCAGTGTGTTCACCGGGACCACCTTAGCAGTAGGCGACGGACGCACGTGCCAGCCTGTCCCACCTGACTCGAACAGGACACTCGGGGTTGAACGCGTTATGGTCGGATCTCTCCATCTTCGCCTTGACGCAGTTTAGACACTTCGGTGTTTCCGCCTTTAGCCACTGGGCACATTCTGCTCGTAGGTGTTGGCCTCCGCAGTGGCTACATGAGTCGGCCGGCTCTTTACAGAACCGCCGACTATGCCCATACCCCAAGCACCTAGTGCATTGCACCAGTGGCGACTGGTCGTCGACGAAGACGGTCTGGAGATCTATACGCGCTCTTCCCTTGTCGAGCATCCTGTTCCAGACAGCAGGGGACGTGCTGATAACCACGTTTTGGGTTTGGGGGTTCCGCGCATTCCTTTTAAACTTAACTGTCATTCGATCCTCCCCGTTGTCGAGGCCGCGGGGTAGTGTAGGGTAGTGTAGGGTAGTGTAGGGTAGTGTAGGGTAGTGTAGTGTAGTGTAGGGTAGTGTAGGGTAGTGTAGGGTAGTGTAGGGTAGTGTAGGGTAGTGTAGGGTAGTGTAGGGTAGTGTAGGGTAGTGTAGGGTAGTGTAGGGTAGTGTAGGGTAGTGTAGGGTAGTGTAGGGTAGTGTAGGGTAGTGTAGGGTAGTGTAGAGTAGTGTAGGGTAGTGTAGGGTAGTGTAGGGTAGGTAGTTGTTTTATAAATCTAGACTACTTTTATACCGATATTCATAAAATGATTATACTTACTGTTTAGATTTCCTGAACATTTCCTTTTAAAATTACTTTAAACAAACAAATGCAGCAATTAACTATCCAATCAACTACCAGTGTTAATTGCAAAATTAGCCTTTCTTTTGCTTTTTATGTTTGTGTGTGGTTTATGAGATACAGTTCGCTGACAGATATACAGATGGACGGACATCGGACGTTTAGTAATAGCGATAGGCGACTCCAATATGTTTTAAAAATCGAAGTCGTTAAAGTAAACCATCGACTTGTCGTTTGAAAAAAAAAATTTTTTTTCCTTCTGTAGGTATTGCAATCTATGTTTGAAAAAATATTCGAGTTGTTTTCAATGGTTCGACTCAATGGAATATATCACTAATTTTTGATTATTCAAATCGATCACTCTCACTCGAAACCATCAAACCATCGAGGAACAACTCATGCATAAACGCACCATGCGCCAGTCGGACACGAGTCAAATTCGAAACAATCGAGAATATCTATAGCCGCTTCCCCCACCGATGAAAAGGTATAATCATATCACATTTTTTTCTTCTTATCATTTAAGCTTTGCAACCCAATAGGTCTCTACGACGCTCGAGTAAATCCCCATTTAGCATCGTGGCCTCCCCTACTAGAATCATCGAGATGTTCAAACAATCGAAACCAAAAAAAAATCTCGCTATCGCGCATCGCACGCATCGTCCCGTATACACTTGTTGGGAACGAAACCCCAAAAAAGTCATCATCATCTGCCTAGCCTTTTCCCAACTATATATTGGGGTCGGCTTCCAGTCAAGCCGGATTTAGCTGAATACCAGTATTTTACGAGGAGCGGCTGCCTACCAGACCTCCACAACCCATTAACTGGGGTAACACGGTACTTCATGGCAAGACTGGAGTCAGATTTACTGGCTTCTGACTATCCGTAACGACTGCCAAAGATCTTCCAAATGACAGCCGGGACCAACGGCTTAACGTGCTTTCCGAGGCATGGAGGAAACTTGAAAGTAATTATGTGTAATTAATACTTAGATACGTCTTCTTATAAATGAAAGAGAAGACATTTGTAACACAAAGAGAACTTTCGTCCAAAATGTGTTGGTTCGAAAAATAAAATCCCATACTTTATATCAGATAATCCGTGTAATGTTCTTTCGGAACTAAATTTGCAAATTGTCAACACGATCGGGTTTCTTTTCAGGATCAGATAAAAACAAGATCGTTAATCCAAAACTTTTTAAAATTCATGGAGTTCTTTAAAACAAACAGCTTGATCCCAAAAGTGACCAAATATTCATATTTAGTTATAAAATTCATCCCTGTGTAAGTTTTAAAAGTTCATATGTGTACCGAATAAAAACAAAACCTACTTTCGAGGTTTACTGTGACAGATGGATAGACAAATAGAAGTACAAATGATACTAAAAGCGGGTTTTCATTCGTACGTACGGAACCGTAAAAAGAATAGAAAAATCATTCACTGTAATATTATTTTACTAGCTGTCCACTGCGGTTTCACCCGCATTTTTCGTTACTGCTCCGCTCCCGTGGGTCGTAGCGTGATGGTATATAACCTATAGCATTCCTCGATAAATGGGCTATCTAACACTGAAAGAATTTTTCAAATCGGACCAGTACTTCCAGAGATTACCCCCTACATACAAACTTACAAACTTACAAACTTACAAACATACAAACTTACAAATTTTACCTCTTTATAATATTAGTATAGATTAGAGTCACTAGCGCTGCTTCAGAGATGGACCACACTCACAATGCGGCGAAACAACAGACTGTCTTACATAATGGGCTTTATCTATCAAAAATTAAACCATAATATCCAATCTCTCTAATATTAAGCTATGTGGCACATCTGTCTTCACGTGATTTATGGCATCATTATAATAATGTAGTGTTGTTAATAACAAAGAAGTTTGAACGCTATCAGTGAGGTATAAGGTCGTCATTGATTTGTTGAATGTCTTATTAATTACGAGAACACAGAGTTTTCTATCAGACCTTGTGGTATTCTGCTACACAGAACCACATATTTTAGTTTACTTACGTTTTATAATACTATACAAAACTCACCTTCAAATCTTTTGATTTAGTATCAATTCATCTAACTCATTTTTGTATATTCTTTTTATCTTACATGTACCTGAAATGAATGTTTTCATTTAACTCCGATTGTTTTAACGCTCATGGCTTATTTTATACCGCTAATTTGTTAATTTGCTTTGAATATTTTTATAGTCTGACATTGTCATCTGAATTGACATGTGTCTTTGTAAATTTATTTTCTTATGCCATAGACATAATATTCGCCTCTTTGCTTCAATAATGTGATATCTTGAAAAGTGGAATTTTACAGGAGAGCGTTTTTAAATATTCAAAAAATAATTGTGTAGCACAGAATATTTTTTTACAGTAATTATATAATGTACTGTAAATTATGACTTATTAACTAAGTGAAAACTTATTAAAAAACTGATATTTTAGAAGTTTAGCAAGAAATTGGCTTTATTTAAAAAAAGGGGAAAACATGTCACATTGTTCTTGCAAATATCTAGTAAAATAAGTGTTTCAAACTAAATTGTCACGATTTTGATGATATTATTTTGGTTATGAAACTGAGTTATATTGTGAGGAAACATTGTTGAAACAAAATAATAATTAAAAAATCAGAATCAATCTTTATTGGAAACAGTACAATTGTAAAATGTACTTATAAAATTTCACAATGAAACATCTTACGACTAGTAATATCACAATTTTTATTGTTTATTACTTATACGAGAATCACATTTACTGGAGAAATTAAATTATTAGCTTAATATTTTGTCCTTATGATTAATCAGACTTTAATAATTGAATCACAGGTATACCTTATTATAACTTAAATTTATTTAGACTTGTAATAAAAGACAGAGATGTCCCCTTTGGGACACTGAAAAACTGCTTGAAGGTCATACACAGCAACATGAATGTCCTTATTCTTCTTATCGTTCTCCTTCTCGATACGTGAGAGAACTTTTTCATTTTGGTGCGTTTCGTAGCTTTCTTTTAATCGTTCTTTCTCTTCATTAGTGCTATTTTTGTAAGCTTCACATATTTCACAAAGATCTTTTTTGGGAATAAAGAATGAAATGTTGTAATCTTGTGTAAATATACGGTAAAACATTCAATAATTGGCAAAAGGTACATTTTTTGACTTACAATCTGCAACATAGTCTCTATGAAGATCGGTGATGGCTTTGCTGCCATCAATGTAATGTCTTCTAGAGTTGGCTCTAATGTAATGTGGTTCGATTTTTGGTATAGCTTCTATAAAACTTTTTACACCGTTCTTTATATTTTCATCTACTTTAAATCTATTTGCATGATGTCCCCGCTCATCTTTCATTGAAGAAATGTTGCAATCTCTATTTTTCTTCTATAACGCCGTCTCTATTGGCCGGTTAGTAATCGCCAAAGTGTTTTTAAAAATAGTTTGCACACTGTTGTCTTTATTCCAGAAACGGTAAAAAAAAGCATTGTTATTGTCGCGAATTGGTGCAACATTTCCATCTGAATCTATCTTCACATATCGATGTTTTAGGATGATTGCTTCGACACTATTTGCTATAAACGACCACTGTTTTCCAATGTCCCCCAAGTTCCAAATTTCTTTTAAAAGTAGTTGACGTTGTTCATGTGATATTTGATTGACATTTGAATGCGCAATTTTCTTTGCAATGCGATTTCAATTTACGTTCGGGATTTTTTTTTTGTTTTTACTGATTGATAAGACTTACTGCTATTTCTCAGTCTCTTCGCTACATTTTTCTTCCAGTTTCCTTCTTGTCTTCGTTTTCTTTTTCCTTTTTTGTTCGGACTACAGTCTTGGTTTTGTAGGTTCTGTTCAGTGGGCGTAACATTTTCAACAGCTGATGGTTCATTTACAATCGGGAGCACATCGGCTTCTTGTACTAGACTGTCAAGAACCATTTCGTGGTCTTCTGTAGGTGTATGAATAACAAATTCTTGTGAAACAACATCTTGGATTCTTCCGCTATTATTAGCTACTTCTTCGTCAGAGTCTGAACAATTTTGAGGCTCCATAACTTCATAGTTTGGGTCTTTAACTGAATCGTCGCTATCTGTATACAAAATATATAACGGTTGGAATATAATTATGATTAGACAAATTAAAAAAAAAACACAGTAATGAACTTTTCAACAAAAGACGTATTAGATGAGCTGCTTGCTTGATGATGAGTCGCTTGAAGAACTACTGCTACTGCTCGTCGAATCACAACGAAGGCGATGATTACATTTTGGCGAGGCCGCTTCTTTTTTTGTTGCGTCATCAACATTTAACGTTGCTTCTTCTATCTTTGATGGTGCATCCCCTGAGTTTAACGTTACGGCCTCATCTAAAAAAAACGTTATGTTTAATTGTAGTACGACAGAAAAAATGTTACTATAAACTTAGTGCTTAGAATAGAATACCGCGCACAGAACAGTTCAATATTACACGTATCTACCTACCGCGCGTTATAAAGTAGAAGGTGGGGACAAAATCACCCGCGTGGGGGGCGGCGCCGGAGTTTTAAAGATCATCGATAGTTAATATACAAATAAATACCTGCACTTGTCTCTGCAACAGGTGTGTTCGAGTTGTCCGTTATCAATGCAAGATTAACAAGTCTTTTAGATCGCGAATTCATCTGAAAAAATAAGTACAACTAGTTATTTGTTTTAGTATTAACATAGTAACATTTAGGAATATTACTGGTCAAATTCACACGTGTTTTGTTTAATAACGGAACATCAGCAGATAACTATTACTTAATTTTAGTATTAGAAAAAGTTTTGTCAAATACAATGTTGTATCTCATGATAACACAAAGCAAAATTGACATTCTTTCGGCAACAATGTGATATGACCAATTATAACAATGAACATAATATGACACACGTTTTTCAACAGCACTGTGTCAACCCTCACTATCACATTTTAGAATAAAAAATAATAATTGAAACGAAACGTACCTTTGCAACCACAAAGTGATAACTTCGTGATGTCACGTTTTTGCCGAAATATGAGAGCACCTTCCTCGCCGCGTGCGTAGTGACAACTGTTTTGTTTCGTTGTTGAAACAATTCTCCGCGCAGAAAGAGACATCGCGATCTGACACAGTTGTTCTTTCTCTTTCGCTCATAGATTCACTGCTAGATGTGCAAAAGATACCACGTTTTATGGAAAAATAAAATCGGCCACGGCGGTTTCAATAATCAAATAATAAAAAAAAAAAATTCGGACTTATCACGTTATTGAAGCAAAGAGGGATGGAGATGGTATATTATACCATAGAGTAGTTAGACCTCTTTTAAGCTCGTTCTACATTATAATTTTCATAATAAGGGCAGTGACAGACCGATTGTAAACCGTTTTATTTCGTTCTGCTCTTTATTTTTTAATCGAGATTTTGAATTTTAAATTCAGAAGAGATTTCAGAACGAAGGAAAACGGCCTTCACTGCTTTCTCAGTTTTTGTTTTGGTTGTGAACGCTGAAAGTCGATTTTCTTATCCTGGAGCTACCTTCTAAAAGTGTTCCTAAATTTAATAATCATGATCAGTTTGTTTAACCTACCAAGAGTATTTCTAACTATATTAACCTTGATCAGTTTGTTTACAAATTAACATAAATCTGAATACCCTTTACCTGAGCATTTTACTCTATATCATCCAAGGACCCTAAACAGTGTGTGTGTTGCCATAGCCAGCCTCCACGGTCCTGGTACCTGCATGCGGACTTACCGACCGTCGTAACGGCCTGCCTGTCAGTTGCCTGCCTACTATGTGTTTGTCCGACGAGTTGGCTGCCTAGACGTCGGGCTGCCCGTCGTGTTGCCTGCCTACTTCGTGCTTGTCCGACGTCGAGCTGCCGTTGTGTTCCTTGCCTACCACCGAGCATCCTGCGTCGTGTGAAGCCGACCCTTCCTTTTATATTTTTTAATCCTTTTTAGCTAATTTTCTATATTTTATATTAACGTGGCTTACGTCTAGCTTTCTTGAGCTTGACGTAACGTTACAACCTTAATTAAAGAACATAGTAATTAAAGTAAATTACTTACGTATTATAATAATAGAGATATTGCTTTTCATATTCCAGATACAAAATTATCTTCATTTCCACGGAACTAGAACTTAGATATTAAACCAGTAAAACTCTAAATATATAAAAAGAAAAAACCGGGCAAGTGCGAGTCGGACTCGCACACTGAGGGTTCCGTACCAATTTATCAAGATGAAAACAGTTCAATTCTCGAATCGAGTCTTAAAGATTTTACAAAAAAGAAAATCTTGTAATGTAACTAAAAATTTAAGGTTTTCGGAATTTTTCCTTTATGTGTGCTATAAAATGTTGCTTCATGCCAAATTTCAAGATTCTAGGTCGACTGGAAGTACCCTTTAGGTTTTGATTCCCTTGCGAGTACTTGCGAGTTTCAAAATATGCAGCTTAAATTGCTGTTTCTTTTGATTGCGTTGACATAGAAGTTTGATTTCGTTACAGCTTAAAGGTATTATAAACCTGAGTATTTGGTATGAATTTCAATTTAATACCTCTACGCGTTTATGAGGAAATGGGTAGTAAGTTTAAAATTATTAAAAAAAAAATATTATGTGATGTAACTAAAAATTTATAGTTTTCGTAATTTTTCCTTTATCTATGCTATAAGACGTTGCTTCGTACCAAATTTCAAGATTCTGAGTTCACGGGAAGCACCCTGTAGGTTTTGATTCCCTTGCAAGTTTCGAAAATTTGCGGCATAAACGGCTGTATCTTTTGATTGCGTTGGCTTAGAAGTTTGATTTTTTCACAGCTTCAAGGGACAGTAGACCTGAGTAATTGATATAAATTTCAGCTTTATACCTCCACGCGTTCCTGAGAAAAAGGGTCTTGACAGACGGACGGACAGACGGACAACAAAGTGATCCTATAAGGGTTCCGTTTTTTCCTTTTGAGGTACGGAACCCTAAAAACTGATTGCCAGACATATAAATGCACAGCTGAAACTACGAGGCCTCGGAATGTGAAATTTTGCACAGTTTTCTTTCGTGACATAGCAAGCAATAAGAGAGAATTTTCCAAAATAAAGCCCCTAAAGGGAGAGACGGGAATCGAAAGTTTTTATGGTAAACCTATTTTCACACGGGTGAAGCCGTTAACAGAAGTAAGCAGTTAGTAAGCCTAATTGCCCCACTGCTGGGCGAAGGCCACCCTCTCCCTTTGCGACACTTGACTGTCCTCAAATAAAAGTACAAGTACCGGAGTACTTGTACTTTTACTTGTGGTGTTTTTTTTTTTTTTTTTCGGTAGGGGAATCATCAGAATGACTTCTCCCACTCTTGGGCGGAGCGGGAGGGCGTGTCAGACTCTTACTGACTAAACCCCTACCCCGTTCCTTCGTTGCCATCAATCTGGGGGACACGGTGACAACCTTTCGGATACCGTGTTCCCCAGAGGCTTCGGCCCTGCCGGGCCCCTACAGTTTGCTGACATCTCCTTGAGGCGCGCGTGGAACAGAACGCGCCGTCGACGACTTGGCTCGGTCCAGATTATTACCAGACTGCCGGACGGCGAGCTACCCAGTGCTCGCTGTCCGCGAGCCCGCGCCTACGGTGGTCGGAAATCGGGATCGGGATCTCGGCGGCGACGGCGTGAGTTCCGTTGCCTCACGCTGTCGGCAGCCTCCTTCGCTAACATTACTGCTTCGCAGAAGGAGGCGACTGCCTGCCACCCCTCCTCGCTCCGGACCATGGCCTGTACCAGGGCCCGGCGCGAGAGGTCACCGCCGACGATAGCCTCCACAAGGACACGGCGGTGCTCCGCCCAGGCGGGGCACACCTCTACCGTGTGCTCCACCGTGTCCTCCGGGCGGTCCACACAGTGGCGACACCCGGGCGTCCTTTCCTCCTTGATCCGATGCAGGAACCTCCCGAACTTACCGTGTCCGGTGAGGACCTGCGTCATACGGAACGAGAGGACGCCGTGACCTCTTTCCAACCACTCCTCAAAGAGGGGACTTACCGCCGCAATGACGGCATGCCCAGCACTGGGTTGCAACAGTCGCAGTCGCCATGCCACCCTGAGATCCCGCCGGAACTCTGTCCACCATACCGCGACTTGTCGTGGCAGCGGAGTTTCGTCCCGGCGTTGCATCTCCACGCGCAAATCGTGCGTATATCATTTATATCGTCCAAATCATTTACGCATCATTACCATAAGTTAGCTAGTCTGCACGTTATGTCATCAACAAACGTTATGAACTTTTTTTTTAATGCGAAAGGTCTAATTAAGGCAAATCTATCTATATGCTTCAAGCTGAACTCTACCTCGACAAATTGTATACGGTTACAACTTGTTATCGACATGACAGTGATCGAGGATGTTTTCGGTTGTCAGGGTTTAGAATATATTATGAACCAAGTAAGAAGTCTAAATTTTATTACACACAAAAACGGTGACAGTGATTTCTACCAGACAGCATTTGGACCGAAAGATCTTAAAATAAAATAAGAAGTAATCTGCGGTGTGCTTCTAGTAAAAAGAACAAAATAGCTTCTACCAGCGGCTTCGCCCTCGTGATAGGTATCTCCATACAAACTTTGGACCCCCGATTCACAACCTTAGGGGGTGAAAATCTTCTTTTATATTATACAGATACAGCAAGCCACGCTTCCCATTCGGCTGGGTGGCCTCGGCGTCCGCAAAATTTCGAGTATAAGTTTACCACCATTCCTTTCCTCGGTGCACGGTACTGAAACTTTAACCAGGAATATTTTATCTTCCTCACTGGTTAATGATGAGGTACCGTGCTTGTCCGATGCATTGAATGCTTGGAAAATGGCTTGTCCCAACACGGATTTGCCCGACAACCTATCCTCGCAGAGACTGTGGGACGTGCCGCTCTGCAGTACTGTACGTAAAAACCTATTAAATACATCGTCAAGTACTGCTGAGCGTGCGCGTCTGCTGGCTGTGGGGGAATGGGAGTCGGGTTTGTGGCTTCAGGCACTCCCGTCATCCACCGTAGGCACTATGATGGATGACGCCTCGTTTCGGCTCGCTATCTGTTTACGCTTAGGCGCCCCTTGTGTTGCTCCACATCGGTGCCACTGTGGCGAAGCTGTCGACAGCCTCGGACACCATGGCCTGTCCTGCTGTAGGAGCGCAGGCCGCATAGCACGACACGCTAGCATCAACGACATTATTCGTCGAGCTCTTGTCACCGCTGGGGTACCTGCTGTACTAGAACCTAACGGCTTGGTACGTGACGATAGGAAGAGACCAGATGGTATGACGTTGGTGCCATAGAAGGTGGGTAGGCCTCTGGTGTGGGACGCAACCTGCGTCGACACCCTTGCGCCATCCCATGTTCCTAGTTCGGCGGGCTGTGCCGGCGCTGCCGCCGCGGCTGCTGAGTCCCTCAAACGGCGCAAATACTGTAATCTTATTGGTAATTACAGTTTTGAGCCGTTTGGGGTTGAAACTCTTGGGTCATGGGGTCCGAGTGCGCGTTTTCTTTTTAAAGATATTTCACGCCGTCTGATCGACACTTTGCGGGACCAGAGGGCTGGCTCGTTCTTCGCACAAAGAATTAGCATTGCCATACAACGTGGCAATGCCGCCAGCCTTCTGGGCACATTTCCAGATGACAGCGATGTGGAGGAGTACTTCAACGCCTGAGTGTATATTTTATATTTGTATTATATGTACATAGCTAGGTTTAACTTAAGTTTTTTATTTAAATTGTTAGTATTTGTATATAATTTATAATTGAAAATAAATAAATTGAATTTTAATACAGATACATAAAAGCGTGAATTGATTCTTGGAGTGCCTAATGAAGATTTCTGAGCAAATCTGCCAATAAAAAAGATTGCGATTCTGTCGCGCTTCTGTCGTGAAGCAAACGTGATCCAGTTATGAGACAACACGATCATGCATTTGCATCAATATCGCGATGCTGTAACGCATCTGTAGCGCGTGTTAAATGCCACTGAAACACATTTCGCAAACACACAACAGAATCGTTACAAAAATTCGCTGTGGGCGAGGGCTCTTAGGTACCCAGCCATATAAAACGCATAAAATAATATATCAGCGTATATTTCTTTAAAGAAAGCGGGCCTATGGCTTTTCCTCGGAACGTAGTTTTTTCCTTTTGTGTGTCATATAAAATCCAGCGCAGAAATTCTGCCATCGGATGCTCATTGTCGTACATCCCGTTGGGTGACGTCATCCGCCACATGCACTAGCTCGAGTTATAATGAGTCCAAGTGAGTAACATTAAAACATTCAGTAAGTGTCTTTTTTATACAGACTTGTTTTGAAAGTTTATATTATAATAGTAAAAAGTAAGATTGACAACTACTTCTTATCTTGACTTATCACACAGAGGTTAGATCACGGAGTTAGTATAAAGGGAGGAGGAGTTAGATTAAGTACCGCAAGTAGCATTCATAAATTACTTCATTCTAGACTCTTTGTCCAGTACCATTACTTTAAACACTGTTTTAGGCTATCACGGTTTGTTTCACAATTTAAAATGTCACTTACGGGATATCTTCCGTGATTGTTCATTGAAGATATCCCGTAAGCGACATTTTAAACCATTATTTTAGTACAAAATCAATACTTGCTTTGTTATAAATCGCTCAGTATCAGTAATCCGAGACATATTTTGAGATGGACAGATTTCAACCAAAGCTTGTTTTCGATCAATCAATCTAGAATACGACAATAGACTATTTTTTTTAGACTGCAACAACCACTCCAACATTCAACGAAAATTTCATGTAAAAAAATGGTATATTGTATCCAGTCTAACCGAAGACATTTTTTACAACTTGAAGCATCGTGCTTGATCAATAAATCACTTAATGAAAAGCGAGACATTCAGATAACACTATTTAAAATAAGCACTTCTAGAAGTGTAGGGTTGGTAAAGCAGTTTCAGAAAGCAGTGTAAGTATTTACTACCTAATGAAAATATTTATTTACCGGTGAACATAAAACCTAACAACACGACAGCATTTTTGGTTAATTTAGAATTTAATTAAAACCAGACAAATTTAAACAAAGTAAAAAATTTAAACAAAGTTAAGAGTACAAAGACAAGGGTTGTAATATTAGATGATTATTATGATAATAAAATGATTTTTAGGGTTCCGTAGCCAAATGGCAAAAACGGTACCAAATTTCAGCTTTCTAGTCCTAACGGTCACAGAGATTAAGCGAAGACGGACGGACAGACACGGCGAAACTATAAGGGTTTCGTTTTTGCCATTTGGCTACGGAACCCTAAAAAAACTCTGACTGACCTATTTTACAGAGCCATTAACTTATTTTATGACTAGTTTTTGTAAGACGCTTCGCTTGCATGAATATAGGCTTTTCTATACAAACTTTGGAACTCTGTTCCACTCCTTTAAAAGTTAAAATTCCAAATATCCCTTCTTAGTGCTTGCCTTCATAATAAAAGTAAATCTTGTGCAACATTTCACGCTCCTGGTCGCAGTAGTTTCAGTCAGTTTCTCCTTTTAAATTATGTAAATAGAGTAGTTTATGCAGCGTGTTATAATTAAAGTATTTACATTTGTGCAAAACGTAGCATTCCAATTGAACAAAGTTTAAAAAGTGACAAACGGAAAAAAAATCTGCAAAGCTATTTAAATCTCTGTGCATTGTGTATGCAGTCATAGTAAGCTCTTCATTCACAGCACTTGAACCACTATCTGTGACGTCACAGCATTGTATCATCGTTTTTTCGCACTCTTTCGCATTGGCCCGAGACCGGACATTTGATATGCTAATCTAGCTCGATGCTGTTAAGACGCTTTCTCTGTTAAGACGTTGTTGTACGCAAAACACAAAGTCTGGTTAGAAATTGAAGTTTTTAATAATTTTTCAGGTGATTTAGCTTCCATACCAACAATATGCGAGATAATATCACCTGAATAATATTTTGAATGCTCATAACAAAACTCATAATATTAAGGTGGGCGCGATGTTAGAATTATCCATACAAACGTAATACCAAAATCATTTGAAATTTAAGCATATTTACACCATAATATGATGTTATTCGGATTCAGACAATAATTATCTAGGTTCCTACATCGTCTTTTTGTTGAAAAACTTACCCCAAACGAAATTTAAGCGAATTTAAATTTGCACATTTTCACAGCGAAAATGTCATGTTTTTATTTGTTTTTTTCTATATTATAAACAACAATATTTCAAAATATCTTTCCGTAGGAACACAGATATTATTATCAAGTTATAAATACTCGAAACAATATTGGAAATACATTAATTTTTCATTCATTGTTTTTGGTATTACGGAACCTCTCCCAAATTTCCAATAGTTTGTATTGCTATCACAGCAAGCAACTGTCAGTGTGCGGATGATGACTGTACTCCAGTCGGTGTGTCCAAGAATTGTTTATACTATCTGGATTGCTTCCATCAACCTCAAAAACGTATTTTTTTGCGTCTCAACTCGAGATAGCGCGCGGTCTCCGCAGGCCTCTTAAACTTACAAAAATTCTTAATCAAAAAGGTTTTAATAAAACATTGAACCAACATCCTGGCCCATATACGACAAAAAAAATTAAAAAGCCATTTAATAAGACAGAAAAAAATAAATTAAAAGTAAAATTTAAGGGCATCTTTGTATTTTTAGAATAAGTGGTCAGTATGATTATATTGACAATCAAAAAAAGTTTTAATGTACTTGATAATAAATTCTTCATGTCTTTTTGAATTTCGTTTTTTTATTCGAATTTCGTTTTTAAAATTTAAACCAATAAACCTCAGACCAATAAAGAAGTATAGACAGAACATTGCCCTCCTAGAAGTGAAGCACGCAATATGAAGACGATTCGGCAATATGAAGACGGCCGCTCGGTAGTCTGCCGCTAGCAAGCGAGTGCGCGTGACGTTGTCTTGTAAAAGTAATAATTACGAAATTATGCCGTCCTGTGTAATAAACTGCTGCAAAAACAACTCCTGTTTCCAAAAAAAGGCTTCTGGGATTACTTTTCACAAGTAAGTAACGTTATTGCTGTATAAATTGAATTAAATCGTAAAAATATTTAAAATAATTTCTCGGAACACGCCATTGTGTCGGTGTTGCCAGTTAAGGACATTATTTTTCCCAAAAATAAGGGAAGTTGTCACTTTTTACGGACACTTTATAACAAAGTGGTTTTTTTTTATTTTACTATTGCATACAGTACATTAGGTAGGTTATTATGTATCGTAAGTACTTATAAAATAAAATCGAACAATAGTTATGTTTGATATGATATTTTTAGGTTCCCAGCTGAAAAAACGTGGAAAGAAAACTGGATTAAAACTATACGGGACAACAGAAATGATAACGAATGGCTCCCTTCAAAATTTAGTGTTGTTTGTTCGTCACATTTTGAGGAAGTTGATATGTACAACACCAAAGGTGGTTACCGTCGCATAAAAAAAAATGCTACGCCAAAAAAGGTTAGTTATTTATTATTTTTATTGTGGTTATTTTATTGGCATAAGACCTACTATTAATTTCAAAACACTGATATTGTATTTTTTAGATTCATCTAGTAAATTCCGAGTGGTGTCAGGGAATGGAAGCGTTAGGTAGTTCTATTGATTCTCAATCTACTACACTGGGACTCAATACAGAGGTTTGTGTCTATTATAATTATCACCAGTATGTCTGATTTTACCTAACATATTTATATATAAGTATTTTTATATAATTTAATTATTTTTTTTGCAGCTCTGTATTATTGAAGAGGAAGTTGACGCGGCTGGAATAGTTGGCGATATATCAGCTAAAGATGATGTCTCAAACCATCAACCTGAAATACGTGATTCCGAACTAGAATCCATATTTGACACTCCCAAAAAAAATAAACTAAGACAACAAGCTAGAAAGTATAGATTATGTTATCAAATACATACACGCAAAATCAAAACACTAAATCAGAAAATTAAACGACTTAAAAAGAAAAACGCGTCACTAAAAACAGTTCTAAAAGATATAAAAGATAAAAATTATATAGACACTGACGTATTCAATATGCTCGGTGAAAACATTGTTGCAGCAGAAATATGTCATAACATAAACAAAAAGAATGGAGGAAAGAAAAAAATCAAATATTCCTCAGCAATGAAAAAATTTTGTCTCACACTAAACTTTTATTCACCAAAAGCTTATGAATACGTGCGACAAACCTTTCAAACTTGTCTACCACACACTAAAACATTAGCGAAATGGTACGCCCATATTAACGGTGAACCTGGTTTTACTGAAGAAGCTTTTTCAGCAGTAAGACAAAAGGCTGAAACCTCAGAATACCGTCCTGTATGTGCCCTTGTTTTTGATGAGATGGCTTTAAGACAGCAAAAGATATGGGACGGAAAAAAATATCATGGGCTTGTAGATATGGGGACTGGTACAACTTCAGATTCTGTTGCATTAGCATCTCAAGCTTTTGTGTTCTTACTAGTAGCCATAAATCAGCGTTGGAAAATCCCGTTAGGTTATTTTTTAACAAATAGTCTCAGTGGAACACAAAAAGCAAATTTAATAAAAATGTGCCTTATTAAATGTTTTGAAGTAGGAGTTGATGTAGTGTCTATAACTTTTGACGGGCATGCAACAAATTTTGCTGCCATGGAATTACTGGACTGTAATGTTAAAGATGTATCAGTAATGAAGACCACTTTTAAACATCCATCAAATGATACGGAAGTAGCTTGTTTCTTAGACCCTTGTCATGTCATGAAATTGGTCAGAAACCAATTGCAATCCAATAAACAGTTCTTGGATATAAATGGCGACATTATAAAATGGGATTACTTGACTGAACTCAATACACTGCAAAACAACGAAGGGCTTCATTTAGCCAACAAATTATCAAAGAAGCACATTGAATACAAAAACCAGATAATGAAAGTAAAGCTAGCCACACAATTACTGAGCAGAAGTGTTGCGACCGCTTTAAAAATATGCAGAGAAGACCTCAATCTCAATCAATTTAAGCAATCTAAGCCTACCGAACACTTTATACAACTAATGAATGATTATTTTGATATTTACAATTCCAGAGGCATGAGAGAATTTGGATACAAAAAACCAATTAATATCAGAAATAAAGATGATATAATCACTTTCCTCGATGACTTAGCAAAATATATTGTAGATCTTAAATTGAAAATAAGTACAAAACGAAGTGTCATGAAAGATGGTAAAAAAACGGTGTTATTTACTCGATTTTACAAGCCAATCATTGAAACAAAATGCAAATCTGGATTTTTGGGTATTTTAATAAATATTAAAAGTATCAAACATTTGGTTCAACGTTTGATCGAAAATGAAAATCGATTGATTTATTTGCCCACTTACAAATTGAGTCAAGATCACCTAGAAATTTTTTTTGGATCAATTAGGATGCATGGTGGCCACAATGATAACCCTAATGTCAAGCAATTCAAGGGTATATACAGAAAATTATTAACACACCTTGAATTAAAGTGCTTAACTGGCAATTGCGTGCCATTGGAGAACATAGCCATACTTAATTGCTCTTCTGCCATACAAATTATTAATTCCACTTCAGCATCTTACCGCCATGAAGAGCATTATGAAGACCCCACTCTCAATTTCCTTAAACCAATTGAAAACGACGTTGGAGATTTGGCCAGCTATTTAGATGTACCAGATATAAATGATTTTCGGAAGTATGTAATCGGTTATATAGCTGGTGGGGTCGCTCATTACCTATCAAAAAAAATCAAATGCGAACCATGTATGTCCCGACTTCTGTCTTCAGAAAGACATGATTTCCATAAGTTAATAACCTTAAGAGATAAAGGTGGTTTAAGTTTTCCTTCTTCTGATACGTATAACATATGTTGTGCATGTGAGTTGGTGATAAGGAAAATTGTCAAAGAAGGAATAACTATAGTTTCAGTAAATCAGCACAATTACGTACTATCACAAATCCTGAAAAGATTTATTGGCAAAAAGGGCATATTTTTAAATTTAGAACATGAACATAACGTGTATGGCATAGAGCACCAAACCAGTTTAATTAGGTCTGTGATAAGTAAGTACATAAATATAAGATTCCATCATATTGCGAAACAAGAATCTTTACTCAAAAGTTGTGACTCAAAACGTCAAACATATAAAAAGCTGACACAACATAAGGGGCATTAGTTATCTAACACATATGCAACTTTATTTTTAGTAAACCGTAACTAAATTGGTACGGAACCCTTGGTGCGCGAGTCCGACTCGCACTTGCCCGGTTTTTTTTATATTTTTGAGAAAAAATACAGCATGGTGTAAAAATGATTGGAATTGATTATTTATTGATTCTGAACAAACTATATTCAGGGCAAATACTGAAAATAATGTTATATACTTTTTTATTTTTAGAGTTATTATGTTATTTTTCTATGTGACGTATTTTTGTCTTTCATTCCTACATTCATTTTAAAACAAACCACTATTAAAATTATGCACTCTTATAGAACAAAACCTTGTGTGTGTTTTTAAAATCAATATTTTTATCTAATAGGAAAATAAATGTTTTTCATTTTTCGAAATTATCTTTCATTTCATACAACCAAGATAAACACTATTCTACCTACATAATAATAAAACTTAACCAAAGTATATATCTCGAACTTGGGAGTCCCAGCGCAGTTGCGCTTGCAACATTTTTTCTCTAGCACACATGCGCAAATCGCCGACGTCATACACCTAGTTACGCACACAACGCCAAAATTGGTCTTCACTTATTTCGTCGATATTGTTTACGACGGCTCCGTCTATACTTCTTTATTGGTCTGAGCAATAAACTATGAAATCAGTTTATAGCGGGATTTTTTCAAGTGATGTTTAATTTTTATTTGATGCAAATTGATGCTCAGTGAATATTGTGTGTTGTGTTGTGATAAGTGTAGTTTTGCAATTTAACTGGACAAAAACTATTGCGATTTTGATAGAAATGAGCTTAAAGTTTTATTGTAGGATGTTCTTTCCGTTTCATGTAAAGAAATACGAGTAAGTTGATTATTCCTTTGTTTAGTAACTGTAGCATAATTATAGTTCTTACCGACCTTCGTAAGTGGTACCTACCCACTTTTTTACTAAATACTCCAACTGTCAGACTTTTAATAAAACGAAAATATCATAAAATAAAATGAAACTCATTTAAACTACCAATTATAGTAACTTTTGTCCCGAACCCTAATAACATCTACTACTAAATGAAACCGAGACGAAAACGTCTTTTTCATCCAAGTTGATTTATGTGACAGACAAACTTAAGAACAGAGATAAAACTGTTTTTCAGTTGCAATTTATCAGGAAGAGATTAAAGATATTTTAAAACATTTTGATCAAATGAAAGTTGATTAATCTCACTATTTGTAAATAGAGTTACATTTAAAAGTTAATGAAAAGGGATGACATTTTTTCGGTTGATTAGTACGTTAATTAAAACGTAAATTTACGAGTATTTAGTGGTTACGCAAAATAAAAGCTAAGTAAAGTTTTATTACTGATTTGAACTTTTTTACTCGAATACGCCTTTTCAATTATACCCTTATAAATTACTTAATTAATGAAAGAAAGAAAGAAAGAAAATGGTTTATTTGGCCAACAAGCGTACAGACAGTGTAGAAAAAAAAAAAAAAAAACATGTAGATAACATCTAAGCATAAAACTTAAAAATATAAGTACTTAAAAATAAACATGAGTAAAAGTAACAAATTGGTTGACACTGCATGCACACGGTTGCGCCAAATAGGTCCAGTTCAGCAATAATGCCAGGCAACTACGTGGTAGTTGCCTGACGCTGGTTTTCAACTGAACCTTAGAGTGAACGGAAAGGGATTAAATATAAGTGACCAATGTTAGATGTACCTAAGGCAGAAAAACACTCCAACCCCCTCATAGTATCTGCCGCCCGATACACCGCTTCTCGTATCAGCAAGATACGACGCCCTCGACTCACCCTCACTACCCCCGACGACCCCATAACTGTCCTCCAAGAGAGTAGTAGGGAAACAAGTACTATTAGGAAAATATACAAACACAGACGGCCGTCCTTCCGCACTCGCCGCCGAGGGCCCCGGAATCGCGGTAATTCACCCACCCCGACCCTTGCTCGACAAAGCCAGCCCGCGTGCTGAGCTAGTAGCTTTAAAATAGTCCCCAAAATATGATCCAGCTCTCCCTTGCTGTCTCAGCGACGCCCTAAGCCGAGGTTCGTACCCCACAGGGGGTGCCCTTAGCGTGTTCGCTTAATTTTATTTGCCCTGGCTGGAGGCTTAGAGTCACGCTCTCGGCAGCCACAGGATTGTCCGGTTAAGCAGTAAACAGCCGTAGCGAGCTGAACTGCGAGATGCCCTAGTCAAAAAAAAAAAAAAAAAAAAAAAAAAAAAAAAAAAAAAAAAAAAAAAAATGTACCTAAGGTAAATAAAAATAAATAAATGATAACGTGAGATAAATAATAAAATAAGTGTTCAGTGTACAAACTAATAAATATAAATATATTTGGACGACAGAAATGACAAAACATAAAACCGGTTTGTTTGCACCTCAACTGCATTAACTCTGAAGTGTAGCTGTAGGCACAATAAATATGTCTACACACCGCCATCACTGCGCGCGGTGCATCTATACACTTAGGTAATTACCTACCTAATATGCCTCGGGCAGCTAAGCGCAACGGACGAATTGCGAACAACACAAAAATAAAAGGTGAAAAAGTTATTATAAACTTCGGGTAGATGGTAAAAAAATAAATTAAAAATATTCAATTAAATAAAACGCGTATTGCTTGACACTAAACTTAGTGAATTATAATTATGTTATTGAAGAAAGTGAATATAGTGTGAAATTAGTATTTGTATGAAGGGAGATGGTGAGTATGGCTTCTTCAAGTAATTGTTTACCTACTTACTATTTAAATGCATTAGGTTATAAGTGTAAGCATTTTTTTTTTTCTAGTTGCATGCCACAATTGCCATGCCACCAGATTGAGTGGCGACGGCGACACAGAATACATAGTACCGGATGCAAGTGGGCCAGACATATGAGGCAAGTCATCACAAAAACATATTATGATATGCGGTGACGATATTATTCACATTAAAATTACATAAAATAAAAAATAATGTGTCTTTCGTCTCCCACAGGTCTCCCAAGTACGCGGGAACGTAATAGTGGTATTGAAAAAATCGCGACCCGTTGGCGGCTGCGCCGTGCTAGCCTGGTACCACGCGTGCATTGTCGCGGATGATTCACCACACCTCCAGGCTGCGGACTCGACGAAAAGAGCAGACATCGGAGCCCAAGGGACCTCCTCACTCATATGCCGTAGCTATAGTTAATATTAATTTTATTGCCAGCAATTGATGCGCAGCTGTGAACCTGCCACACGTTTCATTGAGTATTCAATTGTCAGTTCAATCGACAACAGGATTTAAATTTCGTGGAAACAAACAGCGAGTCGAAATAATTAATGCAGTGAATAATCTATATACACCGTGTGCCAGACATTGACGCACAAACGAATACCCTGAATCAAGTACATGATTTAGGAATTGTTATTCTGACATTATTAGAGAAAGATTTAATAAAATATCACAGGCGTTGATTAGAATAACGATTTTATACAGTTTAAATTACAAATAGGACATTTTTCACGAAAAGGTCAACGTAAAATTCCACCACTGTGGGGTTTAGAATCTAAAATGAACTGATTCCATGACATTCGTCTGTGCGTCAATATCTGACACATGGTGTATATAAAATGAGAAACTGACTGACATTCAACGCACAACCGAAATTACTGGGATTAGGATTATGAAACCTTGTGCAAGGTTTCCTTTTATGACGTAGGCGAACACAAAGAGAGGATTTTCGGTCACAGCTGCTGGCAGAAGCTAGTAAAATTATGGTTAGTGTTGTAGGTAAATGGTATGAAGCAATAGTCAGACAGAGAGTAGTAAATGAATTTAAATATTTTCAGTTCTTTTGTAAGCAGACACAGGTATTCTGTCTAGTTTAATATTTATTTTAATAAGACACTAACCGCAAATTAGTTTCTTATCAAATTCTATTAAAAATGTTTACTTCTAATTAAAGAATGACTCACAAAATATTTGCAAGTGTGGTTAGGTGTTACATAAAAATGAGAATATTACTACGCGGACGGAAAACAAAGGTGTACGAATGTAGCATACAATATTTGCTCTAAAAGATTTAGTATAACGTTGTTGAGTAGAAGCATCGCCTTTTCCTAGGTTTATTTATAAAAAATAGTGACCGGTCCCAAGGCTACCTATCGCTACAGTTGCCAAGTCGTCGAGGGACGAGGTTGACAAGGGTACTTTCACATAAATATGTTTCTTATTGTTTGACACTTAGCAATAAAACATATTGTTTTATCAAACAGGGGCGTGACAGAATGGACACACTAACTCGTGTAAACGAAACACGTTTCTGAAAAAAAAGCAATGCTAGATTTATAATACCTACAACTAGTTTCTGCGAGTGATTACGCTGCGTGAAATTAGGTTTATTTATAATCTACAAACTTTGGAACCCCTTTTCATCTTCTCGCCCTCATAAGGCGAATTATAGAAATTCTGTTTAATTCTCAATTTTTTTAACCCCCGACGCAAAAACGACGGGGTGTTATAAGTTTGACGTGTTTGTGTGTGTAAATGTATATGTGTCTGTCTGTGGCATCGTAACTCTCAAACGGATGATCCGATTTTAATAAGGTTTTTTTTTGTTTGAAAGGTATATAAGTCACGAGTGTTCTTAGCTATGTTTGGTGGAAATCGGTTCAGGTCTTCAAGGTCATCAAGACCTGAGAGATGGAGAGTAGTCGGGAGTTTTTTAACGAAGTAATTTACTTCAGGCAGCTTAACATCTGTCGGGACCGCTAATATTAGATAGATTTTATTGTTACTTTGGAATTTCATTTATACGTTAATGTAAAATCCGATAGATATACATAATTATATAGAGATGCGAGACGCACAGAACCGGTCAGTATGGCAGCACTTGGAGGAGGCCTCGATCCAACAATGGACGTCTTTTAGCTGACTTGATGATGATGGTGATGTAAATGGCTAAATTGGTGTACGTAAAATATTTGATTTAAAACATAACCCACATTCGATAATTTACACTGAAACAAAGTTATCATAGCATAATACTGCTATAAATCCTCTCAACATTATTGGAACAAAGTTTGATTAAGTAGTATAAGTTACTAACTTAGCAGAAAAGTAAGTACATGAAGCATGTTACATGTAGAACATACGAGTATATTCACGCTGTACTTATACGAGTTAAGTTCACAAATGTCGTTCCTTCTTACAATCAGACCTTCATAATATTCAAACCCAGAGCGACTATAACGTCTAAACTTCCTAAAACCTCTCCAAAGATGAATTGTTCTTAATCAAACAAACTTTTCGAGGCACACCATATTTGTGTTCGGAATGGATTGAATAGTTTTTAGTTTGCCAGTTAACAAATATGCGTGAGCTCTTTTCTTGATATGGGAAATCATTTATCCTTGCCACTGAGGTGTAGAATGAGAGAGCTTATCAAACATTTATTGACTAAAACCCATCTATTTATGTGATGCTAGTTTCCTTTTGCGTTCTAGGGCATTTTAAAAAATGGGAAATTATAATAACTACTCCCACTCTACGGCAATGCAGGAGAGTGATCAGACTTTTACAGACTAAAGCCACACCTATGTCCCTTAAGATGCCCTGTGCGTTCTAGGACTATGGGTAAACTTTTCGGAAGTCGACACGTGATCCCAGTAGGCTTCGGCACTGCTAAGCCTATATGATTATATCAAAATAAATTTTAATAACTTATGACCTTACAACTTAGGTACTGTTTATCATATTTATTTGTAATAGCCTTATGCTAAAGTTTTGTTTATTTCGGGATCACAATAAATCGGTTTATCTATGTTTGGGATCTCCAAAACTTCTTTGATAATGTAAATAATTGAAAATTTTAATCGCCAAAAACGATTGGTTGCTATTATTCGAGCTGAAAACTAGCTGAATAAACCCGTTCCATCATCAGCCCTTAGACGTACAGCGTACATCCATGGTGCATCCACGGATGTTTGTGCATCTCCGAACATACTCGTACGCACAATTTTTTTTGGAAAGACTTTCATTGTGCGAACAACTGGTTTTTATGATAGCTGACATGTGATGTTGAAATGTGAAAATGTCCTGAATGGCTTATAGAAAAGTATAATATGACTGTATTTTTTGCTCAACTTGGAAGGAGCCCTGCCATGCCGTGCTCTGCACTGCTTGCACTGTAAAGTCAATCTAAATAAATTAATAATTAAACGAGGAAATATTTGATTTTTTATGTTTTTAGGTTACGAGTTAACTCAACTTTTTAACAACTAACAACGTTCTAAAATTGGTCCAGTAGGACCAATTTTAGAAATTCTTACACCATTACGAAACTTCCCATGCAAAGCTAGTATGTCTATAACTTCATGCAGACATAGACATTCCGCATTCAAAATGATCTGAATGCTTTATGTCTATCTGTCCACACAGAATGCATTTGAAGCGAACACAATATTGACATACTCGTAGACAACATGATCGCATGATTGATCTAATTGATCTATACACAACATTCAATATGGTTGCCAGTAATCGTCTAATCAAAGGTACGAGAGTTGAATACAAAAAAATATACTAAATCCGCCCTGTAACTTGAGTCTAGCTTTACAATAACTTAAACTCTGAAAGGCTTTTGGGGTAAACTTTTTATATTCACAATCTTCTTTGGACCTTTTGAGGAGAGACGATTTCTTTAGAAAGTGGAAAAATACCATAACATGAATATACTTATACAATACTTTGCCCTGAATGACTGACGAATCAACGCACAGCCTAAACTGCCGATCGTAAACATTTGAAACTTAGAGGGTATGTTTTTTATATGACGTAGGCGTCCGGTAAGAAAGGATTTTTTTAAATTCCACCCCTAGGGGGTGAAAAAGTGGGCAAAGATTGGATGCGCCAATGTGACTCCGTTTTTTTAAACCAACTTCAAAAAGGAGGAGGTTTTTAATCATTTATTTGGTAGAATAACGTTTAATGGGACAGATTTTCGCCAATTACTCTACTAAATAAAAAACCAAGCATATTTAACTAATGGCATTTTGGAACAGGGCCTACTTCGTGCGTAATACAGATAAGGACACTTTACAGTGCCCATGGTTTGACCTAAACAATCAGTTTTCACAACCGAAATACGCCTGAGTTATGGAGAGACGGATGACATACAGCATCCGTTGATGGAGTGTGTCCGGTCAAAATACTGATGGACATCTTGATTGAGAATCCAAACGTTTCGAACATATTTTTAGTTGAAATATTTTTATTCGACTCGTTAGTTAGTTTTCATAATTATTTTTACTTGTCCGTCAACTCGCTACTGCAAAATTCGCGAGTTTACGCGAATAATGACAACTTCCGATTCTACCTACTTTTCCTGTCGGCAATTCGCTCGAACGTAATTTTATATACCGGTTTAAAATAAGGAGCATCTATATGTGTGTTTATGTTCCAGTCCGTTTTCTAGCCGTTTTGCATAATGAACGGCTAATCACCGGCGAATATTCCGGTTCACCTCCACCTCGCCTCACCGGCTCCTACTAGTTAGTTAACGTTAACAGGGAAATGCTGAAATGTTATAAATTATAATTTACCGGAAATATTCTGTTTGTAATAAGTATTTAGAAGTTTATCCATTTAAAATGTGAAATGAGGTTTAGATTTCATTACATCATTATTATTGAACAAAACTATAAAATACTTCATACATTTGTACTTCAATTTTTTTTTGTCGATGTAAATATTTTTAATCATGACAGTTTGTTATCGACAGTTTATTATCGGCAAACAAACCAATTCACGAAAAACATTCATTATTTCAGACGAAAGCCCTTCACTGTTTGTCGCCACAATAAACCGTCCTGTGCGTCTCGCATCCATCGGATTCCCGCAACCCTTACAAGGTCATTGGCCCACCTTGTAGGAGGCTATCTAAAGTCACGTGAAAAAGATTATAATATCCTTTTATAAAAACAAAAAAAGTCAAATATAAGTAAAGCCACTTTAGAATATTACTTTGTGAAAATATTAAATTTCTATAAATATTATTTTATATTTTAACACTATTGACTTTGAGAAAATATAAAAATTAAAGCAATTAACTAATGAAATTGTAAATTAGTCACTGTTTTAGCAATAAAAGGTTTTTCTTTCACTAATCAATAAATTAATTACGTTACAGTCACACAGAGTCATAGCAATGCACGGGATTCCTATTGACCACGTTTGACTGTGATTAAAAAATAAACTACATTTACAAAAATCTCTTTACTTGTGTTGCTCTCTCATGCGTGGCAATTTTCGCGAGCCGCCTACAAATCGCAAAACACAAAGCCGTGAGCGTCAAACAATCAAACGTCACAGGTAACAGTCGAAACCTCTGATACTCACGCTCTCAATCATTCTGGTCATATTAAATGTCCAGCGTACAATGCGGTCAGAGTGAAAAATAGACAACGTGAACAATGCAACCGTGTAGCTTGCAGCGATCACCGCGCGTCGCGGTCGTTCGTTACAGTAACAATAGCACGAGTCGTGTTATGTGGCACCCGCTGTATTGCCGCGAAACGCGTACACACGACTATTCATAATAGTAAAGAACTGCAGCAACAAGTTTGGTGTTTCCGTAAAAATCCATAACGTCGTTAGTAAAAAAATAGTTTAGCTTCTGCTTTACACTGTCAGAATAACCACTACAACTTGAATAAATCACTGATGTGTAGAGGTGTGCCCCGCTTTGGCGGAGCACCGCCGTGTCCTTGTGAGGTATTTGGCGGCTAACGAGATGTCAGCCACTTATAAGGGCGCAGCGGGGTCGAAACCTACTGGGGCAATGGGTTATGTAACCCCGGGGGAAAGTTAGATATGCTCTTCGGCTTTGCCCAGAGCGGGAGTTACAATAATTTCCTATCTAAAAAAACATACTTGGTCAAACAGGCCCAGCAATTTTTTATCTGTACACTGAAACCTGTGCTCTACTAGTTGAAAATAAGGCTCATAATACAATGAGAGTGCTACTGAAGTCTCGATTGAAGTCTAGATTAGGTCAGCTTAACAATGGGTTGCTCTGATGACAGCTATTGAAAGGGTAGGCTTTACACTGCCGCATTATTGATGAATGTAATCGAGCAACCGTCAGAATAAGGAATATCATTGGGTCGGTACTTTGCAATGAGAGCTAGATGCAAATCTCATTCCATTGTGACACTTCAATGATCCAATGAGCCCTGCGAAATTTTCTATCATAACTACCCGATTTTGGTGATACAATCTAGATTAGAAGCGTTAAAATAGCCTCAGATTACAATAGTTTAATAGTTAATTTATGGAAAGACGTTGATAGAATACTAGTAGCAGTCATTAACATTCAAGACCCTTTTTATAAAACTGTATAAAGAGTGACTTCTTACAATTCCTAGTTTTCAATTTGTGTTTTATTTTAGACCAAATCGAACTGCAGATATAAATTCAACTTGTTCAATAGTACCTATCAGAGACGTCCAAGTTCATTCGCCGATAAATCTTATTTCTTGCACTTATATAGACACGTTACGTTGTCACTTGGCACAGAAACCTCAATGCTAAACCTTTTTTTCTGCGTCGACTGTTTTCACATGATGGCGTTTGCGCGAAGAAACAATCGCTAGTTTTGTTTTATAGTTTACTACTATTTTTTTACTACTATTTTATAGTTAATATTAAAAGTTTATTATGTGGAACTGCCACTCAGTTTTAAGGTCCCACTTTGCGCGGGCTTGAACTCACTGGCGGGCGCGGCCATAAAGCACGCTGTCTCACTTGACATCGTGCCCGAAAGAGATAGTATCAGTGATGAGCGGTTAGACGCTAGTCCTCACGCACGACGCGACGTCTGCTTTGCACATAGCGCTCCGAACCATTCCGAATAAAAACGAAATTACACGATGCACACATGTCATACCGTTTCAGTTGTTGTCCGCTCGAATTCAAAAAACAAAAGATTTAAAATAATACCTAAGAGCGTTTTCACATTATCCAATCCGATATCGGTGACGGACGCCGATCCGATATCGGGGTAAGTAAAATGTATGAAATATGTACCTGTCTTTCATATTCTCCGGTCCGATATCGGATATCGGAGCACGGCATTTCATACATTTTACTTACCCCGATATCGGATCGGCGTCCGATACCGATATCGGATCGGATAATGTGAAAACGCTCTTACGTATGTACCTTTGTTCGTTTCTCGGCAGTGAAAAAAAAGACAAATTTTCATTTGTTTCGTGTACCTCACCTCACAGAGCGCTGTGGCGCCGCACTGAGTTCACCTTCCTATTGTCCGCGGACGCGGGCCACATGACCGGCGTGCTGTGCAGCAGCAGTTGCCCGGATCAGACACAACACCCGCCTCGCTCAATTGGGCAGTTGCCTGACCAGACAAAACATCTCTCTGGTCGGATGACGCACTCTAAAGACTAAACAAAAAAAACTAGGGCTGCTGCCCGGACCAGACACAACATCCATCTCGCTCAATTGGGCAGTTGCCTGAACCAGACACAACACCCGTTTCGTTCAATTGGGCAGTCGCTCGGACCAGACACAAAACTTGTCTCGCTCAATTGGGCAGTTGCTCGGTGCAGACACAACACCCGCCTCGCTCAATGGGCAGTTGCCTGGACGAGACACAACACTCTTCTCGTTCAATTGGGCAGTTGCCCGGACCAGACACAACATCCATCTCGCTCAATTGGGCAGTTGCCCGAACCAGACACAACACCCGTTTCGCTTAATTGGGCAGTTGCTCGGACCAGACACAAAACCCGTCTCGTTCAATTGGGCAGTTGCCCGACCAGACATAACATAGCCGATCGGAGTGGAGGGTGTTAGGTTTTTTCGTTACGGAATTTCTGGATTCGGTCCCCACGCTCAAGGCCCGCGATAGAAGCTATGCAATAGCTTAAAAAAATACAGTCGAATTGATAACCTACTTCTTTTTTTGAAGTCGGTTAATAAAGCGTAGATATTATAGGTAGTCAACATACACGTCATACGAACGATATAGGCCGCAGTAGACTGAACCAAACTCAGACAGCCGCGCGCGGCGCTGTGACACGTCGTCCCCCCGCACCGCAACCGGGGGTAACTTTATTCAGTGAGATGCACGATAGTTCTGAGTAAAAGGCGTGCGTGATAAAATACAAAAAGGCCTTTGGAAGAAGGGGTTTTACGAAAAAACCACTGCATCAATCAATTTCAAATTAAATTTATTAAATTCTTCGATACATTTGTGGTGTCGGTACGGGCTTCGTTTTTGAAATTTGATGCGTCTTTTATTTCTAATTTACGCTCAAAGTTGTGTTAAAATTATCCAAAAAAACGAAACTTTAGAAGCTCGTAACTTTTTATTGGCTTATTATTTTACAATTCTGCTTCCGTACAGACAAAATTAATAATGAGACAAAACGATATCATGTTTAACTTTGGATGTACATGGTCAAATAGTGGAGTAAAACCCCCCCGAAATTTGTATGGAAAAAATGTTGACTTGAGTCGCCTTAAGAGAAGTTTATAAGCAGAAGCTAGCATAATAAACCTTATTTAAAACATTGCCATTGTTAGGATTTAGGAATCATGCCTCTTTTCTAGGTAAAATCTATATATAACAAAAATCGCAAGAATGTCCCCTAAAACAATTTTTTTGTACGATTTCGTTATAGGTAAGTATCGAATATACTTCCTTCTAAATGCATTTAATAAATAAAAAATATTATTTTGAAAGAAGAACAGGCAAAAAAAACCCAGACCCGACTGAAAAGTAACATACCTCAGTTTTTTTGTTATTATTTATATAATCATATTATATAGTTTTTATATTCGAAATCACTGGCTAACACCAAAATATTGCCTTATGTTTTTGTTCAGGCTTTACACTAAAAAAGTACAAAATGCCTACGTATCTACACAATTCGTAAATATTATGTAACTAAATGACGTAGAAAAGTAAGTAGTTATGGGATGTATTAACTAATCACCGATATAAGCTCGAACCGGCGTCAACAAATTAGTGGAATAATCCGATCTGAATCATCGAATATGACGATTTTAATTAATCCTAAGTTGAGGGCGAATCCAGCATGCTCGGACCCCAGTACCAGAGGCAAAAAGGAACGGGGTGGAATTTTTTAGTCAGTAAGTCATTAGATGATTTTCATCTGCTTAGCCTTTTTCCCAACTATATTGGGGAAAAGGGAGTTGATGATAGCATGGCGGGTGATAGGGCAGAATGGAAGAAAAAAACATGTTGCGCCGACCCCAGGTAATATGGGATAAGGGCAGGAAGAAGAAGAAGATTGGGGTCGGCTTCCAGTCAAGCCGGATTTAGCTGAATACCAGTATTTTACGAGGAGCGGCTGCCTACCAGACCTCCACAACCCATTAACTGGGGTAACACGGTACTTCATGGCAAGACTGGAGTCAGATTTACTGGCTTCTGACTATCCGTAACGACTGCCAAAGATCTCCAAATGACAGCCGGGATCTACGGCTTAACGTGCTTTCCGAGGCACGGAGGAAACTCGTTATGTTAAGATGGTCACCCATCCATAGACCAACCTTGGCAAGCATTGCTTAACCTTGAAGATCGACCCATGCGGCTGTTATTATCTAGCCACGAGCTCCTCCATTAGATGATTTTAAACCACCTTAAAAAAAATCCTAAGTTGAATGTTGTACTAGGAGTTCAAAAATTATATAATACAGCTGTATCTCCAGGTCTCCTGGATACATCCCATAACTATTTATCGTCATTTAGTTACATACATTACGAATTGTGTAGATAAGTAGGCATTTTGTATTTTTTTAGTGTAAACCCTGAACAAAAACATAAGGCAATATTTTGGTGTTAGCCATTGATTTCGAATATAAAAACTATATACTATGATTATATAAATAACTAGCTTTTACCCGCGGCTTCGCTCCCGTCAAATGACTACCCTACATATCCTACGCTACCCTACCCTACACTACACTACACTACCCTACACTACCCTACACTACCCTACACTACACTACACTACCCTACACTACCCTACACTACCCTACACTGCCCTACACTACCCTACACTACCCTACACTACCCTGCACTACCCTACACTACCCTACACTACCCTACACTACCCTACACTACCCTACACTACCCTACACTACCCTACACTACCCTAAACTACCCTACACTACCCTACACTACCCTACACTACTCTACACTACCCTACACTACTCTACACTACCCTACACTACCCTACACTACCCTACACTACCCTACCTACCCTACTTTACTTAACTTTTTTTTTTTTAATTTTTCTCTCCGTAAGAACCATCACTGAACTTCAAGGAACATTTAAAAAAAAAATCAGCCAAATCGGTCAAGCCGTTTTCATGTGATGTCGTGACAACGAAAAACGGGTTTCATTTTTATATATATAGATAACAAAAAAACTGAGATATGTCACTTTTCTGTCGGGTCTGGGTTTTTTTTATATGGGACGTGACCGTTCTTCTTTGACAAGTTGTTTAGAGAAACTTCAATTTTATTTTTATGTAAGTATTATACCTGAAAATTATTATTTCAAAGATTTAAAACATCTTGAATGAGACAAACTTTTTATTGAGTTTATATGGCTGAATAAACGTGACATAGAAGTTGCTAAATAGTGTGAAAAGCATCTCCTTAAGGATCCAGCGGAGATCGCTCGCTACTTCGAGTTGAGATGAAAATAAAATACGTTCGCGGTATATTGCTATCTTTGTTTGGCAAAAACAAATGCGAAGTTGCATATGTGTGTGTACGTGTGAGTCGGACAATCTTCACAGCATAATAATATAGAACAGTTTTGAACTTGACAAAATAATTCCATCAAAAACACAGCTTGTAAAAAAACTCAAGTCTCGCAACACTACTCTTCTACCGTAAAAATATGTGAGATCCATGTTATTCCAAGTCAAGATATCTTGTATGTTTTAAATAAATGAATTTAGCTTTGTAATCACATGAAAACACAATGTATCTCAAAAGTAATTAAGTAAATCGTTTAGTGCGATTACCAAGTCAAATCTTAAAAATGTAACTTTGTAATCCTATACATTTATATGGGATTACTAAGTTATATATGCAGTTGGTGTATCTAGAAAACTAGGTCGAAATTGCAAAATATTTTAGTTTTCCCTTGGTTTGTACACTAAACACTAATTGTAATCAAAATTTGAAAACTTCTGTCTCTATTGCTGCTAAAAGTACCTTAGAATTTTTATGTTCGTTCAGTCAGTGAGTGACAAAATTTAGAAAATTTAATGAAATTTGAAATATATAGTCTTTTTATGAAGCCTGCTTGATCTAGTTTCGTCCACAACGGATTTATAAGAGGTTGAAAATGGCTCGAAATGTTTCGAGATAAGGATGGCACTTTTTTGCGCGACTTGGTGGGTGTGACACTACCGTGCCCTCAGATTACCTATGCTCCATTGAAGTAATAGGGGTGTCACTTTTAATGTTATCCTAAAAATAAATTTAATGCAAAAAAAGACAGTGTTCTGTAGTGATCAATCTATCGAATTGAAATCATATTTTTATTTTACGTGGGCCTACATGGACACTTATGAAACGTCAGAATCTAGTGCGTAGTTCCAATTCGTCGTTTCCTATGGAGAAGAACCGGCAAGAAACTTCATGGTTACTCTTTTCAAAAAAATATTGGGTTTACAATATTTCCATACTAGCTGTGTCCGCGACTTCGTTGCGTGTATGAAAAAACTTATCAATAAGTTTTTAGTGTAGTATCTACACATTCTACACTTATACAGGAAAAGTTTTAACCACTGCGTAAATTTTTTTTGGTGGCTCAGTGTAAGTAATAAAACACAGATCGATCTTCAAAGTTAAGCAACGGTTGCCAAGGTTGGTCTTTGGATGGGTTACCATCTTAACATAACGAGTTCCTCCGTGCCTCGGAAAGCATAGGCTGACTACCAGACCTCCACAACCCAATAACTGGGGTAACAGGGTACTTCATGGCAAGACTGGAGTCAGATTTACTGGCTTCTGACTATCCGTAACGACTGTTAATGACAGCCGGGACCTACGGCTTAGCGTGCTTTCCGAGGCACGGAGGAAACTTGTTATGTTAAAATGGTCACCCATCCACAGACCAACCTATTGGCAAGGGTTGCTTAACCTTGAAGTCGACTTGTGTTCTATTACTTACAGTGAGCCACCAAAAAAAATTTACGCAGTGGTTAAAAACTTTTCTTGTATGTATATCAATAAATAAGTAAAATCCCTAAAAACTAGTATCTATACGAATTACTAATCTTACCTAAGAGTACTAAAAATACCCTACACACTATCAAATATACTACCTATACTTGAAATTAAAATCTACACGGTCTGCGCCCTATAAAATTAAACCTAAGTATCTAACTAATTTTAAAAAAATGGGTTCGGTATCGGTTTCGTAACACCCCCTCTGCCATAATTTTTTTGATATTTTCAATATACAGAATTTTTACTTCTACAAATGTATTATAAGTATATATTACAATATTATATTAACAGACAGATTATTAAGATTGTACCCAAAAGTATAATAAAAATATTTTTTATCAAAAAACTGTCGAAATACTAGTAATCAAAATCGTAGTCTACGGTGTTCCCACATTCACACCATAAGAGAAAATGTAAATATAAGAAAAAAAATCAAACCTATCAACATGAGATGTTAACAAAAATAAATCACGACTTAATGAATTTAAGGTGATTAAGATCTAAATAATATAAGAAACAAACGCTCGCAAACCGCTTGTACAATATGACCAATACGCTAGTGTGAAAGCCTGTAGGAGGGGAACCGATTTTCTTAGTGGCGTAACTACAAATTTTCAGTTTTCAGACTTTTCCCATATTTGCTATAAGACCTTTTTTACCCTATAAATTTTGATTACCTAGAGAGTATCAAACGTACGTTTTTTGCGATATAAACGGCTGTATCTTTTTTTTTCGATAACTTATATATTTGATTTGTGCACAGCTTCAAGGGATCGCGGGCCTATTCTCGAACTCGATAACTCCACGCGTTTCCGATATAAAGGGTCTTGACAAACAGACCGACGGACAACAAAGTGATCCTATAAAGGTTTCGTTTTTCCCCTTTGCGGTACGGAATCCTTAAAACGAAACGATAATTGTTGAAAAGTTTTATAGGAAATGAAATTCGATCAAATATGAACCTATGATAGATAAGTAGGTAACCCTGTAGGAGCGACACACTCTTTTATTAAGGCGACTCAAGTCAACATTTTTTCCATACAAATTTCGGGGGGGTTTTACTCCACTATTTGACCATGTACATCCAAAGTTAAACATGATATCGTTTTGTCTCATTATTAATTTTGTCTGTACGGAAGCAGAATTGTAAAATAATAAGCCAATAAAAAGTTACGAGCTTCTAAAGTTTCGTTTTTTTGGCTAATTTTAACACAACTTTGAGCGTAAATTAGAAATAAAAGAAGCATCAAATTTCAAAAACGAAGCCTGTACCGACACCACAAATTTATCGAAGAATTTAATAAATTTTATTTGAAATTGATTGATGCAGTGGTTTTTTCGTAAAACCCCTTCTTCCAAAGGCCTTTTTGTATTTTATCACGCACGCCTTTTACTCAGAACTATCGTGCATCTCACTGAATAAAGTTACCCCCGGTTGCGGTGCGGGGGGACGATGTGTCACAGCGCCGCGCGCGGCTGTCTGAGTTTGGTTCAGTCTACTGCGGCCTATATCGTTCGTATGACGTGTATGTTGACTACCTATAATATCTACGCTTTATTAACCGACTTCAAAAAAAGAAGGAGGTTATCAATTCGACTGTATTTTTTTAAGCTATTGCATAGCTTCTATCGTGGGCCTTTAGCGTGGGGACCGAATCCAGAAATTCTGTAACGAAAAAACCTAACACCCTCCACTCCGACCGGCTATGTTATGTCTGGTCGGGCAATTGCCCAATTGAACGAGACGGGTTTTGTGTCTGGTCCGAGCAACTGCCCAATTGAGCGAAACGGGTGTTGTGTCTGGTTCGGGCAACTGCCCAATTGAGCGAGATGGATGTTGTGTCTGGTCCGGGCAACAGCCCAAGTTTTTTTTGTTTAGTCTTTAGAGTGCATCTTCCGACCAGAGAGTTGCTATGTCTGGTCGGGCAACTGCCCAATTGAACGAGACGAGTGTTGTGTCTGGTCCGAGCAACTGCCCAATTGAGCGAGACAGGTTTTGTGTCTGGTCCGAGCAACTGCCCAATTGAACGAAACGGGTGTTGTGTCTGGTTCAGGCAACTGCCCAATTGAGCGAGATGGATGTTGTGTCTGGTCCGGGCAACAGCCCAAGTTTTTTTTGTTTAGTCTTTAGAGTGCATCTTCCAACCAGAGAGTTGCTATGTCTGGTCGGGCAACTGCCCAATTGAACGAGACGGGTGTTGTGTCTCGTCCAGGCAACTGCCCAATTGAGCGAGGCGGGTGTTGTGTCTGGTCCGAGCAACTGCCCAATTGAGCGAGACAGGTTTTGTGTCTGGTCCGAGCAACTGCCCAATTGAACGAAACGGGTGTTGTGTCTGGTTCAGGCAACTGCCCAATTGAGCGAGATGGATGTTGTGTCTGGTCCGGGCAACAGCCCTAGTTTTTTTTGTTTAGTCTATAGAGTGCGTCATCCGACCAGAGAGATGTTTTGTCTGGTCAAGCAACTGCCCAATTGAGCGAGGCGGGTGTTGTGTCTGATCCGGGCAACTGCTGCTGCACAGCACGCCGGTCATGTGACCCGCGTCCGCGGACAATAGGAAGGTGAACTCAGTGCGGCGCCACAGCGCTCTGTGAGGTGAGGTACACGACGCGGCGCGCGACCAGACGGGCGTTGTGTCTGATCATTATTGTGCAGTAGAAGGGTCTCAAAATAAGAAAACAAATGAAAATTTGTCTTTTTTTTCATTGCCGAGAAACGAACAAAGGTACGTAAGAGCGTTTTCACATTATCCGATCCGATATCGGTATCGGACGCCGATCCGATATCGGGGTAAGTAAAATGTATGAAATGCTGTGCTCCGATATCCGATATCGGGCCGGACAATATGAAAGACAGATACATATTTCACACATTTTACTTACCCCGATATCGGATCGGCGTCCGACACCGATATCGGATTGGATAATGTGAAAACGCTCTTAGGTATTATTTTAAATCTTTTGTTTTTCGAATTCGAGCGGCACACACCGCAACAACCGAAACGGTATGACATGTGTGCATCGTGTAATTTCGTTTTTATTCGGAACGGTTCGGAGCGCTATGTGCAAAGCAGACGTCGCGTCGTGCGTGAGGACTAGCGTCTAACCGCTCATCACTGATACTATCTCTTTCGGGCACGATGTCAAGTGAGACAGCGTGCTTTATGACCGCGCCCGCCAGTGAGTTCAAGCCCGCGCAAAGTGGGACCTTAAGTTCATATTTTAAATTGACAAGCAAAAATGGAAAAAATGTACCCAGCAAGACGGAGCATACAAAGAGGTAGCGTGTCCCTTTCTTACTCGTCTATGGGCACCGTGGTAGAAAGAGACAACATACCCTTTTGTGGGTACGTTTTTGAGGTTGACGTAATCAATCCAGATAGTATAAACAATTCTTGGACACACTGACTGGAGATGTCATCACCCACGCACTGACATTTGCTTGCTGCGATAGCAATAAAAACTATTGAAAATTTGGGAGAAATTTGGATGTATTCCGTAATACCAAAAATGATGAATGAAAAATTAATGATTTTCCAATTTCTTTTCAATTCTTTATAACTTGATAATAATATCTGTGTTCCTGCGGGGAGATATCTTGAAATATTGATGTTTATAATATAGAAAAAACTATATAAAAACATGACATTTTCGCTGTGAAAATGTGCAAAATTAAATTCGCTTAAATTTCGTTTGGGGTAAGTTTTTCAACAAAAAGACGACGTAGGAACCTAGATAATTATTGTCTGAATCCGAATAACATCATATTATGGTGTAAATATGCTTAAACTGCAAATGATTTTGGTATTACGT
Source organism: Mythimna separata (assembly GCA_030763345.1). Classification (NCBI taxonomy): domain Eukaryota; kingdom Metazoa; phylum Arthropoda; class Insecta; order Lepidoptera; family Noctuidae; genus Mythimna; species Mythimna separata. The sequence continues at coordinate 818,535 of JAKKIA010000036.1, read as the reverse complement.
TTGTATGGAAAATTGACACTTCGCGCCAGCCTTTGGTCAAACTGTGCAACGTGATGCATCCGAAACATGACCCGGTTTATATTCTGATGTCTCGTACTCAAGTTAAATATTACATTGAGCTCTATCCTTCAGGATATAAAGTTTAATATTGCTTGATTTAACTATCGTATGCTTGGTATGGCGATATTTGCTGAACACTGCCAAATAGCGTTTTATTCAAACATTGACTGCGGCGTGAGCTTGTGCCTTATGCCTTGAATATTTATCCGGCTCTCGGAATCGTAAATTGATGAAGAGGTTTTGAACAATTTTAAAGCTTTCAAAAAATTCAGTACTTTTCTAGTGGAGTTTTTATTCAGAGTGTTGGAAAGAAATGGTTCAAATAAAGTAAATGTTACGGGCAGGATTTATTTGAAAAAAAATAATTGTGAACGATGAATATATTTGCATTTACTTTTTTCAAAAATTATAAGAAATTTGCTTCTGCCAGCGGCTTTGCCCACGAGAAAATCCTTTTCTTTACACGAATTTTGAATCTCCATGTCTTTAATCTAATTTCCTTATTACGTTTCTGTTGCCTACTTCATAAAAGGAGAACTTGTGCAAAATTTTACGCTTCTAATCCCAGTAGTTTTGGCTTTTCGTTGATATGTCAGTCAATTCCTCCTGTTATAATAATTATGTATATAGAGAATAATACATTGAGGATTTCAGGAGCCACTAATACACTATTTGAGCTCTATTATACTGTTTCACGTGCTATATTTGCGCTATTTTGTTCTGTGCTCAGTGCTCTGTCAGCATATTTATAGAAGCAGAATCGTAATAGGTTTATAGGTTCTATCACAACCATTCAACGTAAATAAATGCGTGGGTTATTAAGTTCAGACCGCCACGTGGGTGAAAGCACTGAACTATACATTAGGATACTTGAAATGAGCTTTAAAAGCTAATTTTATCTACTTTAGAACTGTTCAACATTTATAATTATTAATTTGAAATTACAAATTATATAGATTTCATTTCAATGTAGGTATGTATATTTTAATTACCTGATGTCTATCTCCTAAAAATTATATTACATAATCTCACTGGCACAAGCCTCAAACGTCGTCATAACCACCAGTCCTGTGCGTCACGCATCCAACGAATTTCCGCGACCCTCACCAGATCATAACAATTAATCTTATTTTTTATTTTCGGATAATCATAATTAAATTTAATCCTGTTAAAATTAATCAAATTTAGTTATCGATTAAAAAAGACAATCGATTACCGCCAGCACTGGTGGACCGCCATGATAAGGTATTTACCCTCGTCATGGAAGCCACGATCGCGTTTTATTAATTGACCGGACAGCTCGCCACTGTGTGACTGACAGGTTCAATAGTGGAAATGAATGAGGTTTTCCTCATGCAGTAAATGTGATTAGATTACTAGATAGAATGGCAAAGGAATTGCGTGTGGTGTTGACCTATTCGTGCGTATTCTTTTAATGTTTGGGAAGATTAAAATAATGCTATGTAACGTACATCCTTGCATTAGGTACTCGTAATAAAAACCTTTTTGTTTTTTTTTCCTTCCTCATAAAAAGTTCATTAGCAAAGGGTCTGATTATTGTATTTTATTAAGCTACTATGTTGACTGATAGTTTGCGATAAATAGAATCCAGATTTCATACCGTAGGCTAGGGCTTCCTGTTGGTGAGCAATTGGTAGTTTGCCATCCGGCCATCCGGTAATCGTCCGGACCAAAACCTAGCTGTCGACGGTGCACAATACAGAAGTAATTCCTAGTGTGAAGCAATGTTTTTTAAAACAAGAAAGGAAAAAAAAATGCTATTGCCATCAGGCGTCGACGCCAGTCTTTTATTTTAGCTAACTAAACAGCGCAGCGTCTCACATCTAGGTAAACTTTATTACCATAAAAAAGCGATGACATTAATTCATGAATCCCCGACCGGTCCTATGAGACCGTGCTGTTATTGTTTTACTATTGTGTCTCGTTTTGCGGGTATGTGATAGGTTAAAAATGCTGTTGAGGTTCTAAGAAAGATTTTGCTAAATAGCCACCAAAATTCAAGTTGTTACTTTAGGGAATTTAGCTTTTAAAATGCCTCTCAACCTTTAAAAGAAGCTGTTAAATAAAGCCAGTGGCTGTTAAATTGACCGCACCTTTTTATCAAAGCCAACAGAGACTTTCTCTCAGAAAATTGAGCAAGCGGAGAGACAAAAGAGAAAGCACTCTATCTTGAATGTACTGAACAATAACTTTTCACTGCCAATCTAGTAGTTATACCTGTTGATGTTGTATTAAAAAAAAGAACTTAATTCATGAATCCCCGACCGGTCCTATGAGACCGCGCTGTTATTGTTTTACTATTGTGTCTCGTTTTGCGGGTATGTGATAGGTTAAATAGGTATTTTGTATGGTAGTAACCAACTGTTCTGTGGTAGTAACCAATCCAAAATACATAATGTTGATCAAACGGGAATAGCTTAAGTGGGAAAAAATCATGGTGCCGAAACAGGAATAACTACTTCCGATTTTTACGTCACAGTACCATAATCTTGAAATCGACCTCGTGCCGCGTGGCAAGCTGACGTGACGTGGAGTTTTGGGTTAAAAATCCACGACGTAACAAGAAAAGAACAAAAAAAAACACACGTGATATAAGTACCAGTTCTAACACGTTAGGTAATATTTTTTAAAGGGTACGATGAGGCTGACGTACCTTTGTAAGGTAAAAGCCTCGAAATAAATAAAGATTGAAAAAAAAAAACACGTTAATAACGTGTGACTACGGCTTTTCTTTTTGTTCTGCTCTTGTTTCTCTAGTACCCTTATTTATGTATTTCATCATCCTAAAATCTTGTTTCATACTTTTCCAGCGCCCTTATTATAAACGCTCAGATTTTAGTTATTTTTGATTTTTTATTACATTTTCAGGATTATACTCGTATTACATGTTTTATCATCCTAGTAGGTATAGTCCTTTCAGCTTGATCTCTGAACCCAAATTTGCTCAACTCGCACTTAAAACAACTACTCCGCGAATTGAATTGCTTTTATGTCCACTCAAATATGAGGTCATTCGATTCATAACATCCATCAACAATTTATCTATCAATAATGTTACATTGTTCTGTTAATAATTGCATTTTGCGGTCACTATGTGGAATCCTAATTAATGTTATGAGTATTAAATTCAATCAACACTATTGGAATATTTGACTGATTCACAAATATAATAAAATTAATATTTGAATGTCTGCTATTTGTGTTAGCATTTAACTGTTTGCGTTAAATTCTAATTTTGCAATTAGTAGCAATGTGGCTTACCATTAGTGTGCTTGTTGGTATTTGAAAATTAAACATACCTACTTGGTTCAGTTTACTTTTAAAAACTTTACGAACTAAGAGGATTTAGTACTCTTGACTCTGACTCAAGTCTTTCCGTTCTTGAAAGTTTCCTGCAGCTTGCGATGCAACTAGTCGCAAGTTAAGATAAATTATATGGACTTCAAGTTACGCTACATAAAACTCCAAAAAAAGTTGGTAGTTAATAGTTTAACTTTTTTTGTTTGATCCCTTAATAACTAAACTAATTAGTGAACTTTGTGGACATTGAAGTATCGCGATAACCAATAACATATTTTGTTTTTGGTGACGTTACGATGTTGGACTCTACTCCTGTCATAAAGTAATTCACAGCTTGCTCAATACAATCTATAGTAGTATTGTAAAGCTGAAAAGTTTGTTTATTTGTTTGAACAAATTAATCTTAAGAAATACTGGTTCGATAGTCCAATTATTGAGGAAGGTTGTAGGTAAACGAATAGTAACCAAAGACATGGGTAAAACCACGAGAAAAGGCTAGTAGTCATCATCATCATCATTTCAGCCAAAAGACGTCCACTGTTGGACATAGGCATCGCATCCATTGGATTCCCACCACGACCCTAACAGATCGTTGGTCCACCTTGTGGGAGGCCTTCTAACGCTGCGTCTATCTAAAAACCTATATTTATTCTTAGTAGCATTTCCTAGAAAAACAAAAACAAACAAATCGAAAATAGGTACGATATACCTAGAATTGGGAAGGTATTAGCGAGTGAACATATTGTTTTGATAAAACAAACTTGCTGTTGTATAATGCAAGCCTTGAAACTTTTAGAGTTTCATCTGGATTTTCAAAAGCATAGCTAGTCCAGTCTGTAGTGCTCAGCGGATTTTAAAACGACACAGCTTTCGACCGGCCAACGATAGAATGGAAAAAGGTTTGCAAGCTTTTAAAAAGTTGACTGTTTTAAGCTGTTTTTCCGAGTCTTTTTATTATTTTTCAGATTTGATAACAACATAATAGTAATAGTAGAAGATAAGATAGTCCGCCTCTGTACTTCTATGTGCATAAAGCATTTAATAAATAAATAAAAAAGATGTCAGCAAACCGTATGGCGCCTGGCAGTGCTGATGCCCATTAGGGCCGCAAGGATTTTCTGAAAAGAAAACGCATAGACTTAAAGGCAAAGTGCAACTGGAGGACGTAGGTGTGGTTTTAGTCAGTAAAAGTATATGCCCTCCACGTATAAGCAAGTATATGCTGCATCCGGAGCGGAAGAAATCATTGGATAGTTTAAGCACTCATTCAAACAACATAAGTCACAATATTAATGTACAGGCTAAAGTAGCTTGTGAGGCTATTAAATCTTCAGTCGACCCGTAGCGTCGGCTCTTTTCTTAATGTGTCAAATATTGTCCTATTAATTATGTACATAGTAGTTACTGTATCTTATCCGGTGAAGGATACCCCTGTTATTAAATTACGGTTTACCGTTTTCGTAGTCCGTAATAAGTTCATATATTATTTAGGATGTCAATACGTAACCCGAGTCAAGGAGAACCGACGTCGGCGTCGCCGACATACCCCGAAGAATCGCTAAACTGAAGTGGCAGCTAACTACCCTTCGTTCTACGAGCAATTTGCCCGCACGTAGAACTAATTGTAGATGGGCCTAAAAGGTTCTAGAGTGGCAACCGCGTTCTGGAAGATGCAGCAGTGATAGGGCTCCGCAAGGTGAACCGATGACTTAGAGTAGCAGGAACGCGATGGATGCGAGACGCACAGGAACGTTTAATTTTGTTAACTTTTGGGTGTGGTCTATGTCCAACAGCGGACGTCCTTTGGATAGGACGATGAAGATGAAGATACCCCATATCACGTCTTATAATTATATTCATTCTATTTTCTCTTTGCACTGTGCACTGACGTCAAGTGTTAATTTGTTAAAATTTATGTTTACCTTATTTAAGTTGCTCAAAGTTACAAACATGTAGTTTTGAATTTCTCTATTCCGCAGCGGGTGTCATCTCTTTGATCTCCGCTACCTCGAGCAACTCGGAGCCATTCACACTCGCAGCATTGACACGTGACACACATTGCACCAAGTGAATGTTTGAAATTACTATAAATAAAGTTACAATATTACTCGTATATATTACAATTCACTCAATTTTGCATAAAACTACTTATGTTGTCTTACTATGAGTTTTTTTTACAATGGATAAGTTTGCGCTTAATGGCTACTTTACTTGATGGAAAGCGACGATGCGGTCGAAGAAGGTAAGCGCGCTCCGCTTATCTAGTAGTAACCTATTCACTCTTAACTTAAAGATCCCCGGGTTGTAAACATCAGGATACACAAACTCTGGCAGGGAATTCCACTCCTTAGCTGTAGGTACGTTTTAAAATACATATGTATACATAAATGTACGGAAATGCGTCATACAGTTATATGTTGACACTTTCCTTATAAGCGCGTTTGGTATCCACGCCTTCTACCTTCCTAATGTTATTAGTTTCACGCTATTTTTCCGTATTATGATGAAAGCAGAGTTTGTAAGACGAATTGATTTGTAAAGCCAAATATGTACCTTTGCTGATTTTTAAAGTTCAACGCAGAAGTTTGTATTTAAAAAATATCTAAAATTTATGAATATTTCCATCAAAGTTTATTCAGTGTTTGCGAGCGTCGCCGAAATCTATATGCATTATTCACGTGTGCTGCATCAACTTTCTTCTGTAACCTCTTAGAGCCGTATCACACAAGCGGTTTGCAAGCGGCTGCAAAACGGGCTGCAAGAACGGGACGGGCAAACAGTGAATGCGTCGCGAACACACCGCGGCAGCACAACGAGGATGTGGCGGGCGCGTGGCGAATTCGTAACGTTTTCGTCGCGTGTTTTTAGGTGGAGTAACGGACTGGCGTTTTTACGAAACAGTAGACAATGGCGTCCACACTGGTTTTCGCGGCAGTCTCGTTACGCGCCTGCAAAAATTCGCTGCGCTTGCGCAGCGTGTTAGTTGCTCGCCCGTAATGTATTCATTGCGCACCGATCCGCTTTCCCAAAACACCCAATCCGCTAGTGTGATAAAGCCCTTATAGCTTACTTGAATTTGCTCAAACTTCGTCCACAAAATAGACGTTTATTTATTGAGTTTCATTTTTACCTTCCCAATTGAATCGAATCAAAATTGGAATCTGATGTGTTCCAATCCAATTAACTCTCAACGTACTAAATGTTAGTAGCAAGAATATCTGTACCTACCTACCTGAAAGTGCTGAAATAATAAACTATAGGTAGTCTGCCCGCGAAAAATTAAAAGAAAACCCACCTTTGAAATCTATTAATTAAAATAGGTAGTACCACTATTACTTTAACTGGGGCAACTCGTATCAGTCAGTTAAAATCTGACACACCATCTCGCTTCACTCAGAACAGGAGAGGTTATTTGATGATTTCCCTTATAAAAGGGGACCTTTGTTTTTTTTCCCCAAGCCCGTGGGTCTCCTAACTACGCCAATGATGACTGACATCGCATAATTATTTACTTTTCTATTTTATCAAAAATATTTTATTGTCAAAAACCAAGTATTAAATATGTAATTTAAGCAAGCTTTGAATATCATAATCCGAAATACCGTGTGGATAAAAGGTTTCTATATAATAGAAGCGACAAGAATTATGTAACCAAGATTTATGTAACTCATGTGGTTACATAATCATATCAATATGATTTAAAAAAGTGTCCATGGAGTTTCTTGCACGTTCTTCTCCATAGAGATCTACGCTTTGAATCGTGCAATTTCGCTTCACTTTTTTTTTGACTGATCGTCGTTTTGGTAATTTAAAAGTGCCTGTAAATGGTCTATTTGAAATAAACGTGTTTCTATTTCTGTTTTATTAACCTACTAGTATCACAAATTCTGCCTCATTTAATACGCTTTTGTATAGTGGAAACGATAAATGCAGGTCCAAAGAGAAAATAAAATATTATTATATCCAGTCACTAACTGGATCATGCGTAGATTGTTTTTTTTGTCCCACAAAAAAACAATGTAAAAAGCAGATAGCTGCAAAAATAAATACTGTGGCACTACTCCACGTTAAGTTCCTTGTGAGAGTGATTGTTACCAGATTAACGCACAATGATTTATTTGAAAAATATAATAAGTAATTAAAATTATACAAGTGTACAAAAAATAACATAATTACTTAACCAATTAGTTGTGTATTCTTGAGTACCATTTTTCTTGCTTGTTACAGAGAAGGAAAGAATAAATCTTAATGATAACTTTAAGTAGCTACTATATACATATTTAGTAATCTACTTTATTAATAATTTTTATAAGCTCTTACTCCGAAGCTCTGAACAACTAACTCCCCAGACACAGATATTCTCGAAATAACATGTTGAAAATTCACACGAGAAGTTGTATGAAACAGTTTCGAATAAGCAATTTTCTGATAGAACAGCATCGTAAGTCCCTGTGGATACACTGTTGTTTAGTTGCAAACTTTACCTTAATCAATTTTTACTTATCCAAAAATACTCGCGGTGGGTAAGGTAAAAGTTTCTGTTATTAAAAGAAAACTTGAAAGCGGTACTCATTTTTGTATTAGGTATTTCCTGTTTTGCGATTTAACACCTCGTTTGAAAACTATCATTATGAAGTTATGGAGCTTATTAAACTCTCACTCGTAATTTATGAACTCTTTATATTTTAGTTCATTAAAAATATTATCATCAATGTAATTGATCAGAAAAGTACTTTTAATAGGAAAACATTGATCTTTATACACGTACTAGCTGTTAAGAGAAATGGTTTGCAATCCGTACTTAACCTCTATCTTGATCAGTGTAGGTATCCTTAAGCCGTACCTGCATCTTGCTACGTCTATTTGTACCACCGTCTGGAATTTCAGAGAATACCGCTCTATACTCCATTTGTGCCCGTTTCCTTACTCAAATGCATAAGACTACAGCATTTGTATGCTGGTGCAAGATTTTATACGCCATGAGCATACAAGACTTGCTCTAGCATTTGTACAAAACACAAACACGTTTACTACAGGTAGTCTCCTGCAGTAAATGTTTTAAGAATGTGGAAAACATTAATAGAATTTTATTATTTTTCTTGTTCATATTTTGATTCGACGAAATCATCAAGGATTACAATATTTTCTTGAATCAAATAATCAGTTCTTGTATTTCACGAAGGTAAAACTCTGAAACATGATCCAACACATATACACAACCAACCAGTTTTGGATATGTTTGTGTTGTGTCCCTATAGAAACAACTAACGCAAATAGATATATGTACATTGTAAGTGCTCCAGGGATATTGAACACTTTCTAGGAAAAAATGTAATCGAAAACCTCATGTACAAAATATAACAGTTATTCTCGCTACAGTTTCTTTACTTTCCTATCAAATTGCCAACAAAATGAGGTCACGTAGAAAAATAGCTTCTACAGCGGAAGATCTCCTTTACGTTGACTGTCGCAGGGCCACTGTAGGCGCAGTTGTGGACAGCGAGCACTTGAGAGCTCGACGTCCAGCAAAGGGCAAACCTGGCTTGACGGCACAATGTGTTCCACACACGCTTTCAAAGAGATATCAACAAGATGAAAAGTTAAGCCTAATGACTGCCAGGATTGCGGTATGCTCGAAAGAGTTCACGTAAGAAAAGTATTTAGTACCTACCAACAAAACCTACTCCAAATTTAAAGCTTAGTGTTCACAAAACAATAGCTAATCCTTTTTTATGACGGCTTTCTCTCTTGTATTAGTGTGTAACAAAGCATAGTCTGTCTAAAATGTCAACCGACTTCGGTAATTACAATGGTACACTGAAATCTGATATAGGAATTAGGCGATACTGGATGAATAATCAAGGTTGATTAAACGGTCTTGATCATTGTTTACTAATAGGATTTTATGTGGCCAACATTGGTTGAATAATCAATATTCACTAGTGTTGCCTACATCAGATTTTTCAGTGTACCCTAATAATTGTCTAAGACTAAGCTGACTTTTTAGATAGACTAAACTCACAGCACTTTTTTTTTGTTTATATAAATTATTAGCGCTTGACTGCGATCTCACCTGATCGTAAGCAGTGATGCAATCGTTGATGGTGTGGCGCGCTAGTTTATTTAGAATTCATTTCTATGTATGTTTCGTAATAATAGAAAGGAAACAAGTAACATGCGATAAAACACTCTTGCAAAATAGCATTAGAATTCTTATATCAAAAAGTCCGACACATAAATCTTCACCGCCTATGTGCGGTCACCGTAATGTACTCGTCGCGGGGCCGCCGCGCGCTGCTCCGGTTTACCCCCGGGCCGCAATACATCCGTAGACTCATACCGGGGCTAGAGGCTTTCCGCTTCAACTGCATCAAATTCAAGTCGGGGGTAAACTTAGTTATTGGCTTGGTTATATTTTAAATATACAACGTATAATATAGTAAGAACATATCTTCAAAAGTAGTATATTTAGAACCTGTCTTAACGTTTGAATCCCCAACCGGTCCTATGAGACCGCGCTGTTATTGTTTTACTATTGTGTCTCGTTTCGCGGGTATCTGAGTAACTACTTTGATAAAACTAATCTAAATTATCACTAAAGTGTTTGTGTAGATCCCACGTAAATGCCAATACCAAAGTGCCTCATAGTACTTATAGTGTGTTGATTGTGCAATTTGTATAAACAATTTCTCTATAAAACACTATCTTACTCCAGTTTCATGTTGTATAAATAATATAGGTCAAAAACACTTTTGTCGTTCTATAATAATGGGATATGTATTATAATTATCTGTTACAAATTATTTACAAATTATACTATATAAAATAAAAAAAAACCCTAACGAACTAACTAAAAATTAACCTAAAGAATGGCGTCGAAAAACTCCTCCCCATCGCTGTCGACTGGTAAAGTACCCAAAAGGCTGGCAGCATTGCCACGCTGTATGGCAATGCTTATTCTCTGACCAAGATAAAAGTCTATAATAATTAAGTCTAACTATTCGTTCATGCCCTGAGCCTAAAATGTTCTTGTAACAATTAACTAAACGGGTTCACCTCTTGTTTATTATTCTGGCCGTTCGCCCGCACACTTAAAGCCTCATAATTAAAGACAATGTTTGCGCACACCACACGTTACCTAACTCTACTGAATATTCTATGTTTTGAGTGTTTAGCGAATTATTCCTCATTCACTAACCTCAGGGGAAAGTTGTATGTACATAACTAAGTATATACATTTACTACGTGAACTTGTTCTAACAAAGTTAGTCAGCATTCAGTATTAACAAGAGAACTCAACTGAAATTCCTTGAGTTCCTACGTAATTAGAATCCAATCTAAATGTTGACAAGAGCGCTAATCTATATCTATACTAATATTATAAAGAGGAAAGTTTTGTACCTATTTTTGTATGTTTGTAATGAATAGCCTCAAAAAGTACTGGGCCGATTTAAAAAATTCTTTCACCAATAGAATGCTACATTCTTCCAATTTGACACATTTCATTTTGAAAAAAATTAGGGATCCTTGGTAAAATTTGAACAATGTAACCGAAGGTGTAGAAAAATGAGTCTTAAAATGTCTTTCGTCACTAAAAAAAGTGTTTTATATCCAAATTTCCAAAAATAAATAATTGTCTACCCCGTGCGAAGCCGGGACGGGCTGCTAGTTCCTTTATATAGTTAGGATTCTCAGTAATGAAAACGTAAGCAACGCAGAAGTTTACCACTAAATAAAATATTTCCGTGTAAAACATCGTCATCATCTCAGCCGAAAGACGTCCACAGCTGGACGTAGGCCTCCCCCAAGCGTGTGCGCGCTGTGCGTCTCGCATCTATCGGAATTATTATAATTCAGTTTACTGCTCGGACGCAGTTCTTGACTGTCGAGTTTAAAATTGAATCCAAAAGTACCATGAAAAATGTTGTCACACGAACGAGGTACATTTATGAGGTTTTAATATTATCTTCGCACAAAAAAACTGGCTGGATAGAGAGAAATGTCAACTACGTGCGTTCGTTTTTCAAATATTTAAAATACCTAAATGTTTTGTTTATAATTGGTGTAGTAGACGTAATTGTTTTGATATTGTTAATTTATTATGTGTTAATGCTAAAAGATTCACTGAAAAAAAATTAATAAGAAGCCTGTAAATTGATTTTATAAAAATGATATTATAGAAATAAGTACCAGTACTGGAAACGTTCTGCGACAAAGGTAATTCTACCAATGTTCTTTAGATGAATTTTCAAGAAATCTGAGACTTGTGTGATTATATTTTCTTGATGTATTGACCAGTATGGGTGGACACATATTTGCGTTACCTTGATATCTCAACTTTTGTTACTTCTTCAGATTGAGATACATTCGTCTGGCAGCTAGCCAATCTGCGATTTTTTAAAAGCTATTTGCAGAAGTAGTAGGTATTAATAATTGAAGCCCATGGAGAATTTCTGAAACAGAAACCTGTGGTTGGCCTCTCTAGGATACATAGTTTTAGTCAGTAAAAGTTTGTCATGTCACTTTGCCCCATAGGCAGAAGTCATGAATGATTTCTCACTTAAAAAAATATTTTAACAGAAATGCTAACTTGAGAATTTTGTAGAGAACTACGTAAAGTGGATATATTTTGTGCGTACTCGCTACGCTACTAAATAATATTGTGTAATTGACCAGTAGTGTACAGAGTTCACGGAGTAACTTACAATAAATGCTCTGTAGATTTATTGTGAAGAAAGTAAGTACTAAATCTTCCGATGGATGCGAGACGCACAGGATCAGTCGTTATGGCGGTCCTTGGGGTAGGCCAACAGTGGAAATCTTTCAGCTTAAATGATTATGATGATGGTAGTTAGTAAGTATTGAAGAGATTTAATACGTCTAACATTGTCTCAGACGGATAGGCCGTAATTATGAGTTAGTAAAAAAAAAATCTTGATCACCAAAAACAGTCAAATCCTATTACGCAGTTTTAAATAGCACCTAAAATTTAGAATAGAATAGAATAAACTTTTATTTTTTTAAATTTTGATGGAAACTGGTTTCGCCCGAAAGCTACATTATAACAAAATTCATTTGAAAGTGCTGTGGAAATTGCTCGCCTCCGAAAACTCGTAAATATCGCAACGCACCCGTTTATAAAACTCATCCACCGCAATAAGTGACTTTTATTGCTCTCAAATAAAATGCAAGAATATCAACACAAGCTTTTTGAAATTTAAATATAAATGTCACTCCTGGGAGACATTCTGTAGAATATAAAATGAAACATTGCTTCTAGAAATTTTAACTACTTTATTTCTTTTTAAGTGTTGACACATTTTACATCATTAAAAAGCTTTCTTCTCTGTAGAAGAATTATAATATACTAATTATTACAATAATAATTATAATATTTTTCGACAGACAAAATTGTTAAAAACAAAAACGTTTACAAAATCAACCTTTACATTTATTCATTCATTTATTCGTGATGTGGGTACCTATTTAAGTTATATTCACCCTATGATATAAACTTCAAATCGTTTCTTCGTCTTTATGGCGACTTTTGGAAGGCCTATGACCAACAGTAGACATCTTTCAAGTGAAATGATGATGATTATCAAGAATAGGTATTACTGTGAAATAAATTGTTTGCATCAAAATCCTTGAGGCATATAACGTAACAAACCTATTAAGACAATCCTCAAATTTTCCAACCAAAACTGACAACCCTAACAACACTACCAATCTTAACTTGGTGAAATCAACAAATCATGAGCGCTTCGGGGACTTGGGGAAATCTTAGCCTGATTAATTTCTGAGTATCCAACCACAGTTAACAAAAACAATGGTTACCAAAACTCTTTCCTGTTGCTCTCACTAAACGTTTAGGGAATTGCAAATAATATGTTGGAACAAATTATGTCTGCTCTATTTGTTCATAATGACATGGTTTCACTGAAATGATATTCAAACCAACCGATTGGTTGGTTTGAATAATTCTGAGTCCCCAGTTCGGCACACCGTACGGGGATACTGTGCGCCGAATACAAACAATCAAAAGAATGACCTGTATCAATAATAATAATTGTATTTGGCTTCGCGTATGGTCAATAAGTAATTAAAAGGTACACTTGAATCTAAATAAAAAGCAAGATATTAACTATTATTTTTTATACTCTAAAATAAATAAATTAACACAACTAGAACAACATTTAATGTCATAATAATTCTTTATATACCGTAACTACTTACGGATTACAGTTGATAACGGGCTTACATAACAAAAAGTTCAACAGAGTATTTAACCTGTGTCCACATGTACTTAACTCTAGCGGCCAGTACAGCGAATGGAAAGTTAAACAACATCCATTACTTATTGTTTTGAAAGTTCAACATTCTATATTTAGGCATTCCGTTTAAAATTCAACGCTTGTGTCCCTAGAGAGAACAGAAAACTAGTTGAAATTTAAAAGCATAATTATGAAAAAGCTGAACTCTCATGTTATAGAAACGTGATATATTTTCAAGCCGTAATAGATTTTTCATTTGCAATTCACACATGAAAGCTCAGTTTGTTTTAACTAAATAAACAAACGAACAAATAAACTAAACCTAAGGAGTGGAATTCCCTGTCTGCATCAGGTAAGATAATGGTCAAAAACGCGCCTAAAAGCAAATAAAAAAAACTGTTTTGGTATTTTTTAAATAATTACAAGTTTTATTATTATAAAAAAATATCGCAGTAAAACATTAAATGGGCTTTATATGTATAATAGTACATTACGATATTAGTGCGTAATGATGGTTATAACATGCGAGGCGGAATTTCAGCCCGAGCCGAAGGCGAGGGCGTAACTGAGCCGAGCATGTTATAACCAATACGCACGTATATCGTACGACGTTTTTTAACACATTTGCGAGGAAACAGAAAAAAAAACATTTAACCTCACACACACACAGCACACTCACAGCAATGTTTGCTGCGCACTTATTGTGTGAGGAACATCTTAGTGTTTAGCGCCAAAGAAATCGAACGCAAATATTGTTTGGTAAAATGACAAAATTACAAAAAATTACTGAAATGACAAAGAGTGACAAAAAATGACAAAAAGTGACAAAAAATTACAAAAAATGACAAAAAGTGACAAAAATGACAAAAAATGACAAAGTGACAAAAATGACAAAAAATTACAAAAAATTACAAAAAGTGACAAAAAATTACAAAAAGTGACAAAAAATTACAAAAAGTGACAAAAAATTACAAAAAGTGACAAAAAATTACAAAAAGTGACAAAAAATGACAAAAAGTAACAAAAAATGACAAAAAATTACAGAAAATCACAACAAATCACAAAAAATGACAAAAGTTGACAAAAAATTACAAATATAAAAAAAAATGCCAAAAAAGACAAAAAGTGACAAGAAATGATAAAAGATGACAAATGATGAGGCTATTCAAATTTCGAACTAATCGCCGCGCGCGAAATGGCAAATAATGCTGTTATGGAATTTGTATGGACTATAACTTAACTATTTGCTTTGGTAACACACGCGTTTTTTATGACCCGCTTTACATATCTAAAACCGGTGGAATTACGTCAGCTTTACGAGCAACTGTGTTAAAAAAATTGTAATGTACCAACTATTGATATTCATGTAAATTCAGTGTATTTTGTTGTTCGCCCTTAGGGTGGGACTAGCTAATAACAGTATTATGGACACATTAATTTATGCAAAGTACTCTACGAGATTGCACCAAGTTTCCACAAAACTTGATAAAAGTACCCACATCGAGTACCTAGGTAGGTACTTTTTTCATCTCAGTTATAATTCACCGAGGTTCAGTCTACGAATGCCCAACCAAGGATATCCTTGGTTGGGCATTCGTAGACTAATAAATAATAATAATGCCTTTAGAGGTTACATGTGGAAAAGGAAGAATCCTCCAATCAGACGGGTGTTATGTTTGGTGTGGCAACTGCCTGATAAATGATTTCAGGCTGCTGTGTAAGCTGTAATCGTGAAGAATCTAATTGAGCAATGCAGGATTTTGTGGTTTCATATGTAGTACCATGAATGTTGCTACATATCTATCTATTATGTATATTGCCTCAGAAGGCAGAAATTTCCTACATTATTACAGTTAAATAATATTACGTTTAAACTATTTTGTTTGCTGTATTTCTGTCTATATAATAATACATGGGTACGATTAATTTAACTAGCTTACAATACAAGTTAGGATGCTAGCGACTTTGGAAGTAGTCAATCGTAGCATTCCGTAGAAAATCACGGCGTAGCAGTTCGTGGCACATAGTAGCGGGTCATCGAACGTCGTTTCCGATAGCATACAAATCAATTACAAGAAGCTTCTTTTGTAGTGAACCAATTTCCAATCGCAAGAATTTCCGACATTATCTGGCTATCGGTATTTTGAATTCCAGTATCCTGACACAAACGAGTAACATTATACACTTTGTACACCGGATCAATTATACAGTTTCTATGAATCCTCTTCAGGAAACTATACTAATGCTGAATTACATAGCATTATTATACTGAATATTCACTGTACTGAATTATCTAGTAAAATAATTTTACCAGGTACGGTAGAATCCTACACAAAGACAAACGGTTTTTTTTTTAATATTTACATAATTATGTAATCTGCAATCAGTCTAGTAAGCTATGATCAGATAGGTTGTAGTTGAAGAAGTTTTTGAGGGTAAAAGCTACTGCCTGAACTCGCCTTAGTAACTAAGGACAACTAAAAATATACATTTGTTATTTGATTTTAACCCTCAGGGAAATGTTGTAGCCGAATATAAATACCCTTTTCGAAGTAAATGGCCTTTGCTCAAAAGGTCTTTGTGGAATATGGATGTAGAAAGGTTACCCATGAATCACGCTTTACCTCAGAAATGCCTTCTACAATTTTAGTTTATGTCAGGCTAGACACGAACAAGACGAATTAAGATTATATATTTTTTATTTATTTAAGGATCATCATCACCGAGTGCTACCAAAATAATAAATCTTATAGAAAAAATAATATTTAGTACACCTAACCTTATTCTATAATTCTATAATACACACTCAAATATAGCTATATTTGAGTGTGTATTGTAGCTACCTAGCTACAGGTTATGCATAGGTATGCATGTCAACACGAAAAGTGAAACGCTCACGTGTATCATCGAGAAGACTCATGAAAATTGATTTCATCAACTGCACCCGACATTTACATATTACAAAGCAACCAGGAGTGACGACATGGGAAATGTAATATTGATACCTAAAGTCCTTTTTTAAATTTGTATTTATTTTTGGGCTGCGAAATCACACAATGACTTCTCCTGCCCTACAATGAAGCAGTACCAGGGTATTACTGACTACAGCACGCCTGTGTCATTCAATTGCTTTTGCTATTACTGCAACTCAATAAAAAAAACAATTCACACCAAGACTCCCATCACACTAGTATGAAAAGGGCAAAAGTTTGTATTTGTTTGGTACTTTTTCACGCTCGAACGGTTAAACAGATTTGAAAGAAACTTGGTATACGGGGACTATGTGCTGTAATTACTACATATCATATTGGTTTTTGCGAGAGTATGTTCCTTTAGGATAGTTTGTTTCTACCACGCGGGCAAAGTCACAGGCCGTAGCTAGTATTCAAATAATCTTCAAAAGGTCTTGTACATCGACAGCAATTCATCTTGGAAGGAACTTAGTAAGTTTATAGCGTTATAGCCCTTCTTAGTTTAAATGTTGAACGAATGGGAACGAAATATGTGAACTTAAGTTAAATGAGTTTCAGTCAGCATACGTTTCACATGTAATATGTTTAATGTACTCGTACTCCTCTGCTAAGTTAGTAACTTATACAGCTTATATAAACTTTGTCCTGATAATGTTGAAAGGACTTTGGGTCGTATTACTATATCGAAATTTATTCTGAAATACTCGTACATTGTTACATGAATTCTCATTTAGTACAGTAGTAGTAGTTAAAACTGTGTAGGGAAAAAGTTAAAATAATAATATGAATTTACTACATTTACGACTCACAATCTATCAAAATACAGGAAATAAAAATAAACGTTTGTTGTATGGGAGCCCCACTAAAATATTTATTTTACATCTGTTTTTTTTTTGTATTTGTTGTTAAAGCAGCAATAGCAATACATCGTCTGTGAAAATATCATGAAATGTAGCCTGGTGACAGAGGGACATCGGAGTCTTAATAATAGGGTCCTAGTTTACCCTTAATTACTCAGATACGAAACGAGACACAATAGTAAAACAATAACAGCGCGGTCTCATAGGACCGGTTGGGGATTCAAACGTTAAGGTACGGAAGTCCAAAGAAAACTGGTATAAAGTTAATCGGTTCAAAATATGATAATGTCATAAACTAAATGCGACACATACAGAACGTTGGTGTACCTCGCGCCTTCATTTAATTAAAAGATTTCGGAAGTCTGTGAACTAAAGTTTCAAAATTTCCTCTCTTGCTCGCGCCGTGTGTTAGATAGCAGGTTTGCATAATAATTGTTGAACTTCTTTATTTTATTACATAAAGAAGCCACTTGTAACCGGAGTTATTTGTTTTCAAGAAGTTAGTTATCTAATTTCATAATTAGTGGACTTTGTCTTTTACTGTATGATCCATTTCACAGAGGATTTATTCATAAAAAGCATGCATAAATTAAAAAAAAAACTCTTTTGTTTTTAAAATAAGAGTTCTAACTGGAAACAATACGTTTCAAACAGAATGTAACATAAATAGCGTGCATAAGCAGAACTGCTAGAGAATAATCCGAGTATTTTACCTCACAATTTTATTTCTTTTCGTAGCAGTTAAAAAATAGATAGCTATTTTTGTAAACATATTTACAAAAATAGCTATCTATACATAAATAAATATATTAGTACATAAACGCTATTGATAATGCAGGCGATTTGCTTCCACTTTGGAACTTATATTAAGAAAATCTATTTTTTTATATTCCGTGTTTTATTAATGTTTATGACGATATTATAAAAAAATATAGAAATTAATGCACTATGAATTAATGAAACTACTTATAATATTAAGAATAACGTACCCTAAATATAGAGTATTTTCTCAGTCAGATTTTTATATCAGTCTAAAGTTATAATGTTCACAGAGTAGTTTTACCCTTTCCATTTACCGAATTTCGTTTTCCATAATTATCGTAATTTTTTTCCTAACACGTGCATTATTTAATAATACGAGTTCAACTTAAGGATGATCACTAATTTTTTCCAAATTAGGAAGCCTCTTTGAGTCTCTTTACAAATCACCGAAAACTCTGTATCAACATAAATTACCATTTTAATTCAAAAGGATTTATTTCCTTATTATTATATCAAATTACGTGGAATTTTGAAATATCATACATTAAAGACACGGATGTCTATTCGACTCTGAAATAATACAAAACAGGTCGTTGAATAACAAAAGATACGTAATACCGATGTGGAAAGACGAGCTTATTTTGATGTCAAATACAAACAAAACGTTGATTATATAATGAAAGGAAAAATCTGCTTGTATATCAGAGTCAAATCATCTATAATAATAAATAACTGACTACTACTAAAAAAATTAGTGGCATGTTCGTCAACTCGCTACTGCAAAACTCGCGAGCGCTCGCGAGTTGGCACCTTCCAATTTTGCCTTTGTACGTCAGACCACGAACCTGATTGCCATAGTCACCATGTATCTTGAAAATTGTATCCGTATCTTCTTCGATTTAGTCAAAGCTTTCGACATCATCTCAATTTTTTTTCTTATAGACAAACTAGAATAGATTGGTATTTGGAGGAAAAATCCGTAAATTATTTTACGGATTTTTTAAAAATTGACCCAACGACGCAGAGAGTATAAATTTGGGAACACGTAACCTCAGCCATGCTTGCCTTGTCTTTCATATCAATTCTCATATAATCCAGCCATCGTTTCCTTACCCCCCTCTTCCTCTCCATCCATCCGTGAATACTCATAACTCTTTTATTAAAATTTATTGTATCCTTCCTCTTCACATGACCATGCCCGGATATACGATTCCTTTTCAACTGTTCACTGATGCCGGTTTCAAACCAGACTAGCTACAAATCCGATCAGAAAACCGGTAAATTGGATCGTCAGTGCCGATTTTGGCATCATTTTCGTTCATTGTGTGCAGTGCCAGATTAACCATGTAGCAAGAGTAGTAAATGCTACGACATTAGGTCCCGCTTGGAAGTACAAAACCAAGTCATGATTACCTCTATGCATTCAAACAACTTCCGGATTTTTTCACAAAGACAAGGTAGGCAACTTACGGTCGATTCGTAAATAAATTTAAATAAAGAAAATATAACATGTTTTGCTCACCCTACCTATTCTATAACGCGTAGTACTTCGATTCAGCAATTTTTAAATTATACCTATATCGTTTTAAAAACTTCGCATCCAATACGTGTATGCAAAAAGTATAATACTCGTACAATGCCATATTCGTATCTACTAGTTGTGTAAGAGTTTGTCAATTGAGATTTCTATTCCCATCGTGTATCTGAGACTTGCATCCGAAGCAGGTGAAAAGAATGAAGCTGAATTTACAGACGGCCTGCATAAACCCTAATTTTATAAATTCAAAATGATAAATGGTATTTATTTCGCAAATAGGTTTTATAAAACTCTTTTACACGTCTATTAAAACTGAATGAGGCCGGTGCTACCTAACTGAATACCATGAAGAAACTCTGAAAAAAAAACAGGGACATATCAGATATCATTGAAACTGTTTATTTCTGATTAGTATCATCAATCGCATCGATCGTATGTATGCGTGTGTCTAACTGTGTACGCACCTCTCTGTCACTCTTTTAAGGTGTTAGATGGGAGATCATCAAAATTACTTCTACTGGATCTTGGAGTTCTCCTTCGTCAACCGAGGGCCCCAGTAGGCTTCGACCCTGTCGGACACGCACCTCTAAGTATAGATGTATATAAACGTCAGTGCGTAGGTACTAGCAAGCCACCATTACTAGTTTGGCACTTAGAGAAATGTCTCCAGTTGTCTTAGATTCTGAATATATCACAGAAAAAATAGCGAAGAAGAAAACCATATTAACAAACACGTCATATCCACTTCCATCCTTTCCTGTGAAAAGGTCAAAATTCTGTGGAAATTAATGGATATTAATGATGAAAGTTCAGCTGTTTGTTTAAGTGTTAAGCTGGTAATTAATGGAAAGGTTTTGCAGCTATATTTTAGTTTTAAGTGCACTATAAAATTATTAAACCAATTTAAATGAATTACATATAACGAAAAAATTTTAGTGCCTT
This sequence comes from Mythimna separata, assembly GCA_030763345.1. Lineage (NCBI taxonomy): Eukaryota > Metazoa > Arthropoda > Insecta > Lepidoptera > Noctuidae > Mythimna > Mythimna separata. Next base: position 797,807 of record JAKKIA010000036.1, on the reverse strand, counting down.
TTGGAGTAGGTAGTATTTTAAATATAAAAAGACATCAAATTATTAAAAACGTTAATTTAATTTTAACTGTTTATCTGTTAAACGGCTATTAAGAAAGTCATTGATTATGACTGTTAGGGAACTGTCTTAGGATTAAACTCAAAGAATTTTTTTAGTAAGATTTTTTTTATATGGGAAGTCATCAATATGATTTCTCTTGCTCTGGACGAAGCAGGAAGGCGTATCAGACTTTTACTAAATAAAATCCACACTTGTTCCTTCTTTGCCTTCGTTCCAGGGTTCCGGAGTTCTATTTCGTGCAACGCAGAGAAACTCAGACAGTGGACGGTAATTAGAAATGAATATAATCGGAAGTAAGTATACAATAGAGTAACGAATTGTAGTAGTCACAAATCATTACTTAGATATTAAGCCATTGAAAATTTAAACCTGTTTAATACTGTTTGGGATCCAACCGTTTGTAAAATTGGGAACATTGCTAGCGGCTACTGGAAGATTCTAATAAAAAAGCGATCATTTCTTTTGCAAAAAAGGTAATGGGAAAAGGACAGCGAGTACAATGAAGTCATTTATTAGATGACCCGTGCGTTACTTTAACTGTCCACTTTGTGATTAATGTTCGGATCATATGTCTTTCTACAATCCTCCAATTCAAATCATTGACCCCAGTCATTGTTTTGGTGTTAAGTTTAACACTTTAGCGCATCGTGATACTTTTAGGTAAACCGCAACAAACCAGATTCTAGAATGAATATTTCATATCAAATTATTTTTGCAATATAATTTAAAGAAATTAGTAGAATTAGAATTCGTTACTTACTAGCAATGTAGATAGATGCTGGTTTTAGATGGTACAGAAAGAGATCCACGGAGCACAGAACATATAAGATTTACTGATTTCTTTACCATTACATACATTCTTTTTTGTCTTCTTAAACAGTATTTTATATGATTTTTCTACGATTCCTTTTTTCAGATATTGCAAATAATAAATTGTAAAACTATAACATAATTTGATATATTCTTTGCCGGTACATACTGGTGAGTTTTAGCCTGAAAAAGTCTGAAAATCCTTGCTACACCCATAGTTTTTTTTTGCAAGGGGCATCAGACAATCATCAGAATGACTTCTCTCGCTCAGAGTGAGAGACGTTTTTTGATGAGTGACTCACCTGAACAAAATACTCTATATTTATTCTTTTTTTGTAGATTTTGGGAAATGATAAAGCATGATCAAAATATTGTGCACACTTTTATTTGATTTATGAGTTGGATCAAGTTTAAGAATTGTATTCATGCGATTAATTAACCGTTTATAAATTCCAAAACGGAGCTACAAAGTATTTCCGTGTCTAATTTTTGAATTAAACATATCATTTGCACACAACTCCTTTGTGCAAAAGAGATATAAAAATGCGCAGTCTGTTAAACACGTCCGTAATATATTGCAGCGTAGCGTTGACTCCGCTGCTGCGGTGAACATAAAATATTTTCAACTAATGTGACAGACGGAAAATTCAATTTCAACTCTTGAATTCAACGAAGCCATAACTTGACGTTAATTTAAAGGAAGCTTGATCGTATCTAGGTAATAAGCTTGGTATATATATGTTTAGTATATGTTTGATTATGCGAAGACAAGACAGGATCCGTTTTTGATACTTTCTAGACAAATAATACGGTTTTCTTTTAAGGTAAAGGCACGAGAGTTCATTCACAATAAGTTGATAGAATCATCATAGCACTGATTGGCTGGATTTGTTCTTTCACGATACCATGGGTTGTTTATGTATCTAACTATGTATTTCTGTTTGTCTATTAATAAAGTTGCACTTACTATGTTCTGTTTCTGAACCACCCTAAAGTTGACTGTTAAGAAATGCCTAAAGCATTAAGTACACCAGTGTAACTTACTTGCGCGTATATATTGAATGAATAAATAAAACGGTGTGTTCAATAAATAAATACCTAGAAGTTCAAATAATACAAAATAAACAATGTAAATTTTGTACAATCTTAAAAGTATTTTGTTTCTGTATTTACGAGTAGGTACATAGAAAAAGTAGAACAGTTTTTACCAATATCTCATTCTTTAGAGATAATCCGTTTATACGATTAGGAAAATAAAAAGAAGACAAAGCTCGACGCTCTAAAAACTTCGGAAAAAATAGCCAAAAGAAAACCTAAAGTCTCGAAGGACAGGTTTACGAGACAGACCCTTCCGTTATTAAAGCTTTTTACATTTTATCAACATTCTAAAACAGTCCCAGAGATGTACAGACTCATTCAATGGCAGTTGGCTGCACATTTGTCTCGACGATGTTACCCGAATAAACTCGAAATATCCAAGTGAATGGAACAGAAAAACTGCTTGGAGGAAAAAAGTTTTTTTAGTGTAGCCATCTGCAGTTTGCGATGTCTTGTCTTTATTTTAATCCCCGATATAAAAAAAGGATTTTATAAATTTGACCGCTGCGCTGTGTATGTTCCTATTGAGATATAATCTTTTGATATACTCGCGTGTCGTACCATCTTGTCATTGCCACTTCGTCGATATTATTTCATTGTACATAAGCTTAATACGAATACGCGTCTTTGAAGCTACGCATCCGTGGACAGTACGCCTAATTTAACTAGTTTTCAACTCTTCGCTTCACAAGTTTTATCTCACGTCCGTTAACAACACACACGTTGACTAATATAAACATGAACGTGATGTTTGCACACATACTACATTATCTGGATTAGAGTACAGAAAATAAGGCACACAGTCACCTGACAACCGAAAATAACATATACACGATGTATAAAATGACAATCCGTGCAGAAACTCCAAATCGTGTTTGACATAAAAATAAAGATAAGTCCAACTAGGTCGTTGCACCTAGATAGGTTGTAGGCACAACCTGGCAAAACAGGGGATTACATACCCCTCTGACAACAGTGCGAACTCGGTGCTCCTGACCAGAAGATGGCCCACTAATTGGAGTGCCCTGCATCTACATCTGCATTTTGCAGGACTTAAAAAATGTCACTGACGCCGCCATAAACGTGACGTCCTACTTGGACCTAAAACTTTGAGGGAAAGAAAACCATCGACTCGTGAAGAAGAAGCGAACAGTCATTAAATAACACGAGATTTGATGTTCTCATTATCAAGTTAGACAATGCATTTTTTTTTTATAGTTTATGTAATTTAAATATTTAGATCCTGCTGATTGAAAATCTAATTTATTGCAACGTAGTTACTCAGATACCCGCGAAACGAGACACAATAGTAAAACAATAACAGCGCGGTCTCATAGGACCGGTTGGGGATTCAAACGTTAAATAAAACATTACCCAAATAATCCGTGAATTCGATACTACTCAATAAAGTTCGATGCAGTAAATGAATACCTATTTAAAATTTAATCACATCACTTCGATTGATTAATTATTTACCTACCATTCCGATAAATCATTTAGATACAATTAAATTAAATCAGTCACCTAAATGTGTACGTAATGCGTAAATAATTTGCTCCCTCAATTTGATTTTCAGTATACGACGAATTGTTTTAAAATGTTCAATGAGTATCTACGCTCCAGCGTTTTTTAATAACTGGATAATATTAACGAAGCTACAGTAATAATCATGTTAAGCCTGAGCTTTGACCTTATAACATAATAATATTACTTACAAAAGACTTTGATAATACAGAAGACCTTTGAAGTCAAAAGTTCAAATAACATAGGCATACCTATGTTATTTCTTTGTTTTTAGTAGAACAATTCTATTTTCTTCGATACTAACAATTCTATTGTTTCTAGAAAATCTATACCATGAAGATCCACTTCTTACAAAATAAACTACCATTTATTCACATCTTGAACATCTTGAGAATATTATCCGCACAAAGGGTGTGTTAAGTACACATGTGAATGCGGCGAGATACCCGACGTGGGATAGCGACAACTGATCCGTTTATTTATTTAACACCAAAGCGACAGACGTCACCTGAGTTTTACTGGCAGATACGTGAACGACAAATATTTGAGTCAATTGGACTTAAGCATCATTTACATAGGTCAAATTCTGATTGCAAAATATAAGCCAACGAAAATACCTATTATAACGATACGAAACGTGATAGGGATCTTTACAGATTATAATATAATATTCTTTGTTTGTAACATAAAGGAAACCGATGATCTAGATATCCATGTCTTGTTCTGTACCAGAGCTTTAATACCTTCAAAAGTAAAGCTTTGAACTAGAATGCTACAACACTTCAAAGGATTTCTCCTATCGTTATTTTCCATGCAGAGGAAAATGTAAAATGTCAAAGATCGTCAAAGCTCTCTCAGAGTAACGTGTGGACGTATCTAACACTTTCATGCTTCTTTGGAAATATCATCCGGAGTGAGGACGAGAGTAAACTTATGTAAATGTTACTGAAACGTCATTCTGCATTTCGACGGATGCATAAACAAAGTCGTACACGAAAAATTATTGATTTACGATATGAAAGTTCTGTAAATAAGTAATAAAATGCATTGAGTCTTATTTTTCGATAAGATTATCTTCTTGGGACCCGTCGATTCGTATATAATAGGCTCTTTGTGTGCATTGTGCAGCAAAATGAATTTAAAATTGACTACTCAGATGTATTAATAGCCTTTTATCTACTGGTTTCTTTTCAGCAATTCAGGTTAGTACTATTATTTACATACAAATATTTTAAATCTATGTTGACAAAAAAATTACATAACTTGGGCTGATATTAAATAGACGCACAGAACCGATCATCGTGGCGTTAAAGCCTTTTTTCAGCAATGAACGATGACGAAGGTACAATGACGATTGACATTTTATAAAGTTCATCACAATTATTATCTTTAATCCTACTCGCGAATACCCCGAAAAAGGTGCGTTATTGGCAGTCATATAATATAGTTGGAAATTGAAACCAAAAGCTTTGTATTACAAGTAAATTCCTTGTTTTCTGCAGTTTGACTATAAAAGCTTTGTTTCGCTACAGACAGCTGCTAACAGGTCAATCTCGAGAGACTGACGTGTTTGCCAACTTAACGCTTGAGTTCACAGAGATAAACTTTAGCTCACTGATCCACAACGTATAAAACTACATATTGATGCTGCATCGTGATGAGAGTTTCAATTATGCAGAGAGGACAAATGGAATAGGCGTATGATGCCTGAGACAGAAGTTTTCTCTGCAGTAAATTAAGAATGACTACTCACCAATACTTAAATTAAGAAATAATGACTTAGAGTCAAAAGTTAAGCAGACACAATACATTTATACGATTCAGAACAGTATTGTTACGCTGCCAAAGTTTAGCGCCAAAGCCTGCTAGGGCCACGGGATTTGTTCAAAAAAGTTAAGGTGGTCCTGGGATGCAAAGACTAACTGAAAGAACATGAGTAATAATCTGATACTGCTTCGCGCTCTCTGGCTAAAATAAAAGAATCTATTTCAAGATTTCCACTCCAAAAAAAACACATTTATAACGTTGTTCTCGTAGCTTTCATGTCTTCTATTTTCTGAATCCGTTGAGATTCAATAAAACATCGTTCAGTTTGCGTTCGCATGATTTAACTCATCCACAATGGTTGCTTTTGTCCTCGGACACATGTGGGAATCCCCTCGGAATACATTTATACAGCTCCATACAAATCTTTCCATTTTCCCGACACCGGTAAAATGCTTTCATCCTTTTTATTTTGATGGTAAATAAATTTTTAAAGCTCAAAATAAATAAAAAGGCTGCTCATTGTCTATTCTTACGTTACCTGCATAGTAAAAAATTGTGAAACTATACCACAATACGCATTTGGCTGAAAGGTCACTCCACTAGATTTTTACTACACAAAAGGAAAAAACTACGTTTCCAGAAAAAAGCCATAGCGCCCGACTTTTCAATTATCTGCAGGTTTTTATGGCATTTTATATGGCTGTGGGTGAAAGCATTGACCCACAGTATAATAAATTTGCAGCGTCATATTAGGGTAAAATCTAAACTCATGGGCACGTACAAGTCGGTTATAATAATAGGGTGTCCAAACCGGATGTGGCGGAATTGAGTTTTTCAAAACGACTTGCCAACTATAAGTTCAAATATGTTACCTAGATATTACCGTAAGTTTTGTTCAGACGTGTTTTGTATATACTCGTAGTAGGTAAGTAACCTTGGGTCATCCAAAAGTTACTTTAGTCGAAATTAACAAAAACTTGAACAGATTAATGATGTTAAAATCGAAATATATGAAAGGAGATTTAGAAAGAAACCTACTCACACACGGGCAAAACCCCTGGCAGAAGCTAGTTCCTCATAAATAACTTTCAAATGACTATATTATTTTTAACATCACATAATAACGATGTCATAGATCATGTGAAGATCACAAAACTGTCTGATGTGACTAACATGTCACATAGCCATGACAAATCAATATTTTCAGCAAAAACGAAGTTATAAAGCTTTAAAGCTGCTACTATGAAAGAAAAGTCTGATACGATCCTGACGTCTAAGACCCATATGGCCACCATAAAGAAACGGCGATATAAACAGATCTTTAAAATTGTTATATCTCGTTTGTAACATTTTTTTTTAAAACTTGACAATCTTGTTATTGTTGTTACTGGTATTACATTTTTGCATATTTATTGATATTTATGTAAATGAAAGAATTTATAACAAAAGACGTCCACAAATGAAGAATTTTGTTGAGAATTACCTTTTAGAATTACTTTATTAAGTCCGCCTTTGTACATTGCGTTGTATAAATACTAAACAAATAAATAGTTCATTAGTAGATCTATCTTTTTTATCAAATTAAATCGTTGAAGTTTCTGATCACATAGCAACTCGCAATGTGTGCAAGATACGAAGTTTTGTATAAGTATCGTAATTACGCGAGACGTATAGTTAAGCAACTAGTTTGAAAGTTAGATGGAAATGAACATACTATAGTTTTAAGCCACTTAGATCACATGATACTGGAGGCAGCAGGCTTCTTAGAACTTTGAAAACATATTATAGATAAATAACACCCAGACACAAAACAAATGATCGTGCTCATCACACAAACATTTTTCTTGGGTGGGAATCGAACCCACGACCTCCGGCATAGCATTCAGGGTCACTAACCACTAGACCAACAGGAAGACATTAAACAAAATGGTTTAATGATTGTGTTTTATTAATTTCTATCTATTAGTTATTTCTCTATTTTATAGCTTGGTAGAAAAAATCAGCAGTCGTCTGTGTTATCACCGAACGTGAACCGAATTCGAAAATCTCAACAGCAGCTGCAAAATATTCAAAGTGAATTGTTCAGGTTTGCTTTGCATATGAATTGAAAGCAATACCGCCGGGATAGATCAGAAAATTAAATTATATTCATAGCACTTTGTATTTCAGCTTTTTTATTTATTCGGTAAACCAGATGCTCGTATACAGCCCAATATGCGATCGGAAAGTGCTATGAGTACGATTAGAGTCAATTCCATTTTTGAAAACTATTTGCGACCACGCTTTGCTCGCCCGCCAAACTTTATTCCGGGACTGATTAAGTAACTTTCATCCAGGGTAACAGTGTACTTTTAATTGGTGTCAACACTTTTTTTTTCTACCCCTAATAAAATTAGATGTTTCTAAATTGGTACAGTGACCAAGAATCGTTTAATGTTATTCAGAGATAAACTTTCTTTCATTGAACACAATTGAATGCAAAGAGGACCAACGACCAAGTTGTCCCCCGCCCAAAGTTAATGAGGCAGCAAAACTTTGAGAAACTTAGGAGTACAACTTAAATCTCCACTCTCTAATTAGATCCCAAGAACGGCTACGGTCCATTTGTATTTAAAATACTGCTTTATAAATTAAATGTGTCAGTGGGTACTGTATTTTATATCTATCGTTTGTAAAGATCTTCAATTCAATGGAACTTCATTGAAAAGGCTGACTGGTACATTATATAGGTATCTTTAACTAAAATTAAGCAGTAATAATTATTTATTTTTTTTGTTTAAGTACAAAAGGTGCTAAGTTAGTCTTAAAAGTCAGGTCAGCCATTGTACGAACAGTGAAGTCAGTTTCGTCTGAATTATTGTGAATGACTAGTTTTCTCTAAGTTCTGTGAAGTAATGTGTGCAACTGAATTAAGCTGACTTTTTAATAGATCCGGTCCGTTTCTTAAATTCAAGTTACTTATTATTGTAGATATAGTATGAAGTAGGTATAATAATAATATTCCACAACAGGCATCACACGCTACAGCCAACACTAGTTACAAATTTTGTAGAAATTTCGTGAGCTTGTAGCCTTGAATTGTTCTGTATAGTAGATACCTCCGATAAAATAAAAATTGTACATGTTGGGTTTTGTTTAAAACTAAATTAATAAAAAATTCTGTAGCGTATACGCCTCAGAGTACCTTTTTTTTAAAGGCTTTCCTTTGTGCAATGCGTATACTATTTACAAAAACTCTAAAGCCAATTGCTAAGCTGCCATAGTTGACGACTTCCACAAAAGGTGTAGTTACGTGAGTGGTTTAGACAGGTCCTCTTTTATTCAACTGTATCATACATTCAAAGCTTTAAGGGGGAAAAGTAGATCGTTTGTTATCTGTCATCAGCAAAATGTATAGAGTTACTCCTATGCCTTTATCTCCGCTTTCCTTAAGTTTATCTGTATTTATATAATCTTTTACATTCAAACATTTTGTTGTGTGTCAGAACTAGTCTTAACAGTTTGCTTGTTATGGCCGAGCAAAACATTAAATCTTCTTTCTAAATTGTCGATGACAAAAAACGGTTACATTCTCTATTTTTGCCTGGTCTAGTATTGTAATATTTCTCGCCGTCCGCCAGCCTATGCCTACGATCGAACCGGCGGCTAAGACGCGAGGGACATGCTCTCGTTCGTGCGGCCACCTCCTTCTCTAGCATTAGGTACTGCTTCACAGAACGAGTCGACGGGCTGCCACTCCTAATCGCTCCAGACCATGGCCTGAACTAGGAATCTAGACTAACCCAATCGTTTAAATTGCTTTGAATTTTATTATCGGTAATTTTCCATCTCTCGTAATCTTTTTAGAAAATGTTGTGATATGAAATTCTTCTCAAGCGTGAAAAGAACATATTATTACTTTATGGAAATTTTTCTGGAATTTAATCTTAAAATTACACGGTTTCATAAATAAAAGTAAGGCAAATAAGTGTAACTTCAAGCTAAATTAAGTAATTACCTACTTGAGTTTTTACGCAAGTTTAGCTTCTACATACACAAAAGTTGAAGGCTCTGTTAACATATCTAAATATTAATCTGGACGAAATTTCCGTTTAAATTTATCACAGAAGAGTAATTATACATTAATTTTTATACTTTAAGTCTCGATGAGACCGAAGATTCTAGAGTGGCGACTGTGCACCAGAGAACAACAAGCCTTTCGTTATATCGACACTTGGGGGAGGCCGTCCATGTGTGGACGTCTTTTGGCTAAAATGATAATGGTTTTGGGTCTCGTGTTACCACATCAAGAGCAAATGCGAGAGAGATAAGAGTATGGAATAATCTATCTTTCATAGATAAAAAACTAATATCATTTCTACCGTAAAATGCATTTGTATTGAAAGTTTAGTTCTGTACTAATTTTTAGTGCTATACAGAAATAAAAAAGGGGCTTGGAGTTAGGAATACTTACAACATAAGTTAGTGCGGTTATGACTAACAAACATCGGTGTAGCGCTACGCAAGAGCGGCGCTCATTCGTATATTCGTATTCGTAACGACCTAGTTTATAGCCTGAACATGGTAAGTATATACCCAGTCACACAATTAACTGCCTGGTGGGTTGATTAGGTCCAGCTTATTGGAGTTTCGTTAATGACTTTGGACGACTTCTAACCTTAATACTAAAGGTTCATGAATTATTTATAATTACGGACTTATCTTGTTGTTAAGGAATAATAATCTGGTAGGTTTCATTTAAATAATTACCTATATAAATAGGTAATTTATAAGAAACTTATCACCATAAAATAAAATAAAACAATTCATGATAATTAAAAGATCATTACGGATTTAAATTTATTTACTTTTCACACTCTTAGGCTGGAACGGATATATTTGACATATTGGTTGACCATAACCTGGAATAGCACATATTTATTATAACACTTTTTATAATTATGTCTTTCTTTCATGCGGATTAAGTCACTGGCAGAAGCTAATACTAATGTAAGAAGCGTATACAATCAAATAGTATTTGGCGTTTTACTGTATGAAAACAGTCCTATACGATCCCATAATATTAACGTCTCATAAAAAGATCTAGATTTTCGATAGTAGGACAGACGACATAAATAGTTTTACGAGTATAAGTAAAATTTATTGGTAGTAAATAATTTTGTTTTCGGTAGTAAGGCAAAATAAGCATTATCAGCCTTTTTAATTTTTCCACTGCTGGATCTTCATGTCATCCTCTCTAGAAGAGAATGAGCCGTTATCCACCACGCTGGACCAGTGTGGATTGGTGTATGCCACAAATTTTCGAATTTTATTTCATAACCAGCAGTAAATATATCAGAAGATAAGTTTAAGAGGATGTCGTTGTTTACAAACTTTTTGAATAGCTTATTAAGTATGTTAAAAATATAAAAAATCTTTCATTAAAAATAATAAAGACTTCACCGTCCTCCATATGGTGTTTACGAGTTAGTCTTCTTATTTATGAAACGGAGACGTCCTGAATTGTTAAGCATAATAAAAGAACATTGTAAATGCCTTCTTTCAAGATTGTCTCTCTACAAACAAATGACAATTTGTACCCGTCGTTGGCAGGAGTTGAGTTTTTGCCCGTTTCAGCTTGTTACCCTCACTGTCGCTCTAAAAAAGGGACGCAATTTAGTTGTGCGCAAATTGTCACAGTTTAACTGAACAAATATTTGTGGAAAGGGATAAGGGAAAAGTCTGAAAACTGTTTGTTGATACGTCAAAAAAAAAAAAAAACCGGCCAAGAGCGTGTCGGGCCACGCTCAGCGTAGGGTTCCGTAGTTTCCCGTCCGTCACAATAAGTGTCCCCAACTTTCAAAAACTGTTTGTCCCATCAAGTTCAAAATAATTTTCCTAGAAAGTCTTTATAAAGCTCTACTTTCCAGGATTTTTTTTATATTTTCTAAACGTATGGTTCAAAAGTTAGAGGGGACACACACATTGTTTTTTACTTTTGGAGCGATTATTTCCGAAATTATTGATATTATCAAAAAATGATTTTAGTAAACCCCTATTCATTTTTGAATACCTATCCAACAATATGTCACACGTTAGGGTTGAAATAAAAAAAAAAACTCTTTCCACTTTACATGTAGGGAGGCTACCCTAATAAAACATTTTTTTCTAATTTTTATTTTAGCACTTTGTCGACGTGATTGATATACATATTGGTACCAAATTTCAGCTCTCTAGTGCTAACGGTCACAGAGATTAAGCGAGGACGGACGGACAGACATGGCGAAACTATAAGGGTTCCGTTTTTGCCATTTGGCTACGAAACCCTAAAAAGGGGAAGGGGGACTGGCTGAGAAACGTCAATAGCATTGCGGACAACAATCACAATAAAAGTAATGAGAAGAGTAGAGTCATAAAGATATCAACAGTTTTTTTATGCCAAGTAGAAAGGGTTAATGTACAAAAAAATTAGCTAGCATATATAAATACGTGGGTAACAAAAGAAAAAAATAACGTAAGAATCGAGTTTTCTGGCAACAAAACGAGAACCATGTAAAAAATCGGGGTCAAAATGGTTCAACGCGGCCGAGCTAGTCTGACATCACCTTTCCTTGCCCTTGATTGCCTACATCGCAGTTTTACGTAACCTGGCACATTAGCAAAAGGTATTGATCAAAATTGGGTACTTTGAAACTCAAAGAATTTTAAGAGTACATAACTTATTTACTTAGGTATTTTATTGTATTATCAAAACGAACTTTCAGGTTCAACCTTACCCTGAACATAACTTCTTCATGTCGGGATGCTCTAAGTATAATTATTAAAAGTAATTTATCATCACAATATGGTCCATGGAGGTTATATGAATGGCCTAACTAATTGATAAAATTTTAATGCACATGACATGTGACGTCCAGATCTTAGAATTGATCAATCAGCACCGCATGAGGTGAGCAATTCTAATTTTTCATGTTCAGTACCTGTACCGGCGGGCAATATAAAAATTTTAAAATATGTTCAGCTATGTTTAACCACATTATGGAATAATCGTACGTACTTGATTTGTTACGCCATTTTTTATTGACACCAGTGCCAAGTTGTCAAGTCCTTTTTTTGCGCGATTTCATCTTGATAACCAATCTTTCAGCGGCCAACTTTTATTGATTAAAGTTCTGTATAAACTACGCAATTTAGAACAAATTAGTGCAGTGATTTAAGCTTCGCTACTACTTTGGGAGCAATATTGTCTCGTTAAAGACACGGAATTGTACTTGCAATTTGTTTCATGCTACATTTTGGGTACTATTTATTTTCGCTTGCGTGATAGTTGAAAATTTTCCAACTGTTCTATCTATTCTATTGGTCTACCCGTGTATGGAGATTCACAAAATTCGTTTAGCCATTTGAGCGTGAAAAAGTAACAAACATACACATTCGCCCAAATTGTAATGGGTTTATAATAAAAATACTTTCCATACACATTTAAGCAAAGATTACAATTAATTATTATCTCAGTTTTACTTATACACTACAACAGTAATTACTTGTCACAAAGATCTATTAATTGGTAAATCCACGATAAATATAAAATGCGAACACGACACATTTTTGTTACTGATAGGAGACTGTGAAAGGAGACGATTTTCCAGGTGATTTGGTTTGACGACATTAAGGCGAGGCGCGTGTCAGTTGAGGCCTTAATTTTGTGTCAAGAAAATTAGTCACCTTCATGTAAAAATCGTGCAAGGTTTGGACATTCTGTACCGCAAAATGAAATAAAATAATGAAAGGCAGGTAAAAGAGCTTCTTTTTATTGGGTCTTTGTTTTACATTCGGTTTTTAAATATATGCAAATTGATAGTAGTTAACAGTAGAAATAGCCCGAAGAAGTGAGACAACAGATAGGTACTTCCAACTGGAGATTTAAGGCGACTCAAGTCAACATTTTTCCATACAAATTTCGGGGGGGTTTTACTCCACTATTTGACCATGTACATCCAAAGTTAAACATAATATCAGTAGGGTGTTATTGGGCATTCTACCCCACCTTTTGCTCTGTCGCTCGCTTCGCTCGCTCGTCGCGGTGGGGTAGAATGCCCAATAACACTTTTTTGAAAACACTGGTTCAAGGTGGAGTAGAATGCCCAATGACATTTTTTAAAAAACACTGGTTCAGGGGCTACTCCACTGTTCAAGTTAGCGATGACTTATAAATGTGTATGTAATACATTATTTGAATCATTAACAATATAACCCTTCTAAGCACTCGTCATGAAATTTGTAAAACAACCACAATCATTACAAGTAAAAGCACTTTGTGTGAATCCTCAGGAGACTGGTTTTCGCCATGGAGAATTGTTACCAAACTCGGTACGATGCATCATTTGTGGACCGTCAAATTGTGGAAAAACTAATTTATTAATTGGTCTTCTTATTCATGAGAACGGTTTAAGATTTCAAAATGTGTATGTTTATTCGAAAACCTTGCAACAACCAAAGTACGTTTTTTTGGAAAAAGTCTTACAACAAGTACCAGGCATTTCGTTTCAGAAATATCGTGAAAATGAGCAAGTACTGAGTGTTCAGAACGCAAAACCGAATTCTGTAATTGTATTTGATGATGTTGCTTGTGAAAATCAAAATAACATTCGCGATTATTTTGCTATGGGCAGGCACAAGTTCATCGATTGTTTTTATCTAAATCAGACTTATAGCAAAATCCCTAAGCAGTTAGTACGAGACAACGCTAATCTAATCGTTCTGTTTAAACAAGATAAAAGAAATATGAGACATGTTTATGAAGAACATGTCAACACTGACATGACATGGACTGAATTTCGTGAAATGTGTTCAAAAATATGGAGTATTCCTTTCAATTATGTTGTAATTAATAAAGATTGTTCCAAGAACAACGGATGTTATAGAAGTAAATTTGATACGTTTGTAGTCTTTGACTAAGAACACGAATACATATATATAAGAGTATTACCGGGCTGTCATTATTATTTGCCTTGCGACACTGATTCGATTACGACAAACTTACCAATATGGAAAAATCATTAAAACGACAAATTGTTGACGCAGCAGAAGCTGTAAAGGTAAAAGTACGTAAAATGAGAGATGCTGAGATGAATAATAGACAAGCACTGGAATCAGTTTTCAAACCTGTAACTGAGCCTCTCAACCTAATTGCTAATAAGCAAACTCCTCTCCTGCCAGCTAATGATAATTTTGCTGATGTTCCGTTTATTAAGAAAACTTTGGAGAAAGAAAGAACTGATAGCGCAGAAAGTAATGATAACAGCGGTGATGAGGACGAAAAATATGAATCCGATGTCAATAGTGACTCTTCCTATGAATCAGTAGTTGAAAGTAATCAAGATTGTAATACGTCATCTTGGTCAGTATCTTCGGAAGCATTGGTAGATATTCCATTTGGGGTTAGAGCAGAACGCGGGAAACTGATGTTAGGTTCTGCTGCCATAACCATCAACGATCAGTTCATCACTGTAGCGGGACATAAATATCGTAATACGCCTGGTTTAAAACAGTTGTTGCTCAAGAAGGATGTAAACTTAAACTTGGTGACAGATAGTGATTTGCAAAATTATAAGTCTATGTTACTTGATACAAATGCACATCGTCGTGACTATGAACCAAGTAAGCCAATAAAAAGTAATAAAGGACTAAAATATTTGCAAGTTATTAAACCTCTTTTTAAACTGAAGAATGCTGTTCACGGAAAGGGTTTACCGTTACTAAAAAAGTGGAGAAAAAACGTTGATTTAGTGTACTGGGATGATCCTAATGAATTAGTAGAAAGGTTGAAATTATTGATTGCGTCAAGAGATGCTGGCAACACAGGATTAGATAATGAAATTATATCTATTATTGAAGAATTGCGTGAAAGTAAAATTATAAATAAATAAATATTGTAAAACTTGGTTATTTCACTATTAACCTCTCGACACAATACACCTGAAATGAATGTAGACAAATTTGGACACTACATTCATAAAAGAATGCGTTTGTCAGAGCTATTTGAGTTTAAAGAGAATGCATTGCTAAAATCAGAAAACGGAGATTTCGATTTAAAAACATCAAGACTGAGAGGAATTAGATCTCCAGTAGAAGCAGATGATGCTGTGAACAAGGATTATGTAGACCAACTGAATGCTACCACATTACGAGAAGTAAATAATTTGATTGGTAAATTGCGTTCTCAAATTATAAAAGATGCAAAGGGCACAGTTCTAGCTACTTTAAAAGCAAAGATACCTGAGGTTTCAATTCATTTGCAAGATAACTTTTATACTAAAGCAGAAGTAGATAAATTACTTCAAAAACCTTCGTAATGGTAAAACAGCAAATTGTAAATGAAATACACAAAGCGGCACGAAGAAATTTCCTTCGACGTTCTGTTATTCTGAAAGGAATCCATGACTTATGGCAAGCAGACTTGATGGACATGCAAAACCTGAAAAAGTATAACAAAGGTTATACTTTCATCTTAGTGGTGATTGACTGCTTCTCAAAGTATGCCTGGGCTGAACCGTTAAAATCGAAAAATAAATTTGATGTTGCTCGTGCATTTGAACATATACTGCTTCGTAGTCATAATAATCCTGTTAACTTACAAACTGATATGGGGACAGAATTTTATAACATCACTTTTCAAACGCTTATGAAAAAGCACAACATTAATCATTACTCATCGTTTTCTACTAAAAAAGCATCAATTGTAGAGAGACTTATTAGAACTGTAAAAAATAAATTATATAAATATTTTAGTCTCAATGGAAACTATAAGTGGTTAGGTCTACCATTGGAAGATACATTGAACAGATATAACAACACGAAACATCGCACTATTCAATTTAAGCCGGTTGATGTGAATAAATCTAATGAACAAATAATCAAAGAAAATATTAAAAAAATAAACAAACATGATTTAGTTCAGTGGAGGCCTAAATTCAGAGTTGGTGATTGTGTTCGTATAAGTAAATACAAACATAATTTTGAGAAAGGTTACACTCCTAATTGGTCAACTGAATTATTTATTATAAAAAAGGTAAATAAAACCATACCAGTGACATATCACATAGAAGATCAAAGAAAACAAATCATATTAGGAGCTTTTTACGAACAAGAACTGCAAAGATCTAATTATCCTGATGTTTATTTGATAGAAAAGATTTTGAAAAAGAAAGGAAATAAATTGTATGTTAAGTGGTTAGGTCTAAATAGTGCAGAAAACAGTTGGATTGAAAAAGCTTCATTAATGGACTAAGATGATTATATAACCATTTTTTATTCGAAATCTTATCATTATAATTTGAGTAATGCAAGGGGGTGGACTAGTTAATAGCATAATTAATAATCTACCGTTCGAAGTTCATTTGCCAGGATACAATTATTGCGGACCAGGAACCAAACTTCACAAACGCTTAGCGCGAGGTGACCGAGGTGTAAATAAGCTAGACGAAGCTTGCATGCAACACGACATTGCGTATACAAACCATACAGACTTATCAAATCGTCACAAAGCCGATTTACAACTACTTAACATGGCTAAACAAAGACTTAAATCAAAAGATGCCGGGAAAGGTGAAAAACTAAGCTCTTGGTTAGTGAGCAAAGTTATGAAAGCGAAACTAAAGTCTGGATCAGGCATTAAAACATTTAAAACCTTAGTTTCAAAAATAAAATCAAAAATTAAGAAACTCAAATGCAAAGATAATAAGACTTTAATAAAAGCAGCTTACTTGACCGCAAAAAAGTTATTTCCAAACACTCATCATCGAATTCGAGTACCCCGAGTAATACCCATACCAAAGACTGGAGGAATTCTACCTTTAATTCCAATTTTCGCTGGTTTATCGGCTTTAGGAACTTTAGCTGGTGGTGCAGCTGGCATTGCAAAAACCGTCAATGATTACAAAGCAAGCAAACAAAATTTGCAAGAAACAGAACGACATAATAAAGCTATGGAGGGTTTAGTGTTGGGCAAGGGTTTATACATAAAGCCTTACAAAAACGGCAAAGGATTGTTCATAAAATCATCAAAAAACTGAACAAGAAGCTACCCAATCGCCCACTAACTAATGTAGACATCCAAAACTATGCAAGAGACATCCCATATTTCCGAGGAGTATATATGAAAGATCAATTACCAAGGAAGCCGAAACGTATGGAATGTGGTATCGTTAACTTAGACGATTCCAAGAATGAAGGAACGCATTGGGTAGCTTATACTAAAGTATACAATCACTGTGAATACTTTGATAGCTATGGGAATCTAAAACCTCCGATGGAATTGATGCAATATTTAAAAAATTGCAGTGTTTTTTATAACTACACAAGATATCAAAAATTCAACGCAGTTAATTGTGGTCATTTATGCTTAAACTATTTGCAGACTTTTTGGAATAAAAATGTAATATAAAATATACGCATCTCTTTCATTTCAATCATTTGCAAGATGTCCCTCACTTTGTCGATTACTGGAGACTCATCAGTGTTAACTACATACTATCCCAATACATTACAATTAGATGGAGAGTATGAGTGTGCTTTGTTACACTTTTCTACGTTTAATTCTATTCCAAACATTGATAAAAGTAATAATAAGTTCTATTATGGCTCTGATGAAGTTATTGAAATACCTGAAGGTACTTATGAATTGCAAGATATTAGCGATTACTTAAAATCAGAAATAAAAAATGCATCGATCAAATTACAGTGCAATAATAATACTTTAAAAACTACATTATTTTGTACAAAAGACATTAATTTTATCAAAGAAGACTCTTTTAGAAAACTATTAGGATTTGAGAAACAAATCTTGATGGCAAATAAATGGCATGTGTCGCCATCTCCAGTCAACATTCTACCTACGACCGTAGTCAGGGTTGAATGTGATATTGTAAGTGGTTCATATATAAACGGTGAACCAAGTCATATTATTCACGAATTTGCACTTAATGTGCCACCTGGATATAGGATCATAGAAATTCCAAAGAACGCTATATATTTCCCAATAAACCAAAACAACATAAGTTGCATACATATCAGGCTGCTAGATATAAACAATCGATTAATCAATTTACGTGGTGAAGAAGTGCAAGTATATTTGCATCTTAGAAGAAAAAATGATTGACTACAATAAAAATGTGTCTCAACAAGTAAAGAATATCAGTTCTACTCGAGCTACCTATCAAATAAGACCTCTCACTAAAAAGAAAACAAAATTAACTAAAGATAATAAAGCATTCCTTCGAGCCATCGGATTGTTAAAATGAATATCTTAGACGTTTTAGCCCCTCCGAATTATGATAATACTATAGAAGGTATCGAATTTCATTCCTACAAACCATATGTAACAAGTTTTAACAGGAACGATGAAATTCGTATACCTATCAACCAACAAGACTTGTACATATTACCATCGGCTAGTACCCTCTATTTGGAAGGAACTGTTATCGTTACCAAAAAAGATACGAAAGACAAAGCTACTAGCGTCCATTTTACGAATAATGCTCTACTCTATCTGTTCCAAGATATAAGATATGAGCTAAATGGAGTGGAAATTGATAAAATAAAAAATGCAGGTATAACAACAACCATGAAATCACTGATTTCAATGAATGAAAGTGAATCTAAAATGTCTAATGCCTGGGGATGGAATATTGATGGTGTAAAAAATATCGATGGAGGAAGATTTTCTGCTTCTATACCACTTCGTAACATTCTCGGCTTTGCTGAAGATTTTAATAAAGTCGTGATAAATAGTAGACATGAACTGATATTATTAAGAAGTAACACTAATTTGAACGCAGTTAAACTTAATACTGGCGAAGTAGTAGATGATATTCAGATTGACAAAATCATATGGCGCGTACCTCATGTTAAAGTATCTGACAAAGAAAAAATTGGGTTATTAAAATTATTAGAAAAAGATCGTCCACTTCAAATGATATACAGAAATTGGGATCTGTACGAATACCCCGCTTTACCTAAAACTACAAAACATACCTGGTCTATCAAGACTTCATCTCAGATAGAAAAACCAAGATACGTTATTATTGGTCTACAGACAAAAAGAAAAAACAATGCAAGTTCTGACATGTCTCAATTCGATCACTGCCATCTTCGAGACGTTAGAGTTTATTTAAATTCAACTTATTTTCCATATGAGAACTTAAATGTAAGTTTTTCTAATAACAGGATTGCTTTATTATACGAACAATACATCAGATTTCAACAGTCGTATTACGGTCGTCGCTCGGAGCCCATACTCAGTGAAAAACAATTTAGAGATTTAGCGCCGCTGTTTGTACTTGATTGCTCTAGACAAGCGGATAACTTAAAGACAGGTCCGGTCGTGGATGTGAGAGTAGAAATTGAGAGTGATTCAGAGATACCAGACCAAACTTCAGCATACTGTCTCATACTGAACGACTGCATTGTTGAATATAGACCACTAAGTAACATCGTTAAGAAGATATCATGAAGGCGGATACCCTTATAGTAGAGCTGCAAGGGTTTAAAGATAATATAAATAATTTTATCGTCAAAGAATTAGCCATTGTGAGTCAGGATCATACACAGACATTCTTGGTAAAGTCACCATATTCATTCCATTACCTAACACCAGAAGAAAAAAGGCAGGTGAGGTGGATAGAAAGAAATCGAGGAATTTACTGGAGCGAAGGCTACATAGACTACAAAGAGTTTCGTCGTGTTATTATACCCTATTTAGAAAACAAAAAAAATATTACAAAAGGCTTGGAAAAGATAAAATGGATTAATGAGTTATGTGCAAACTGTGAAGTGATCGATATAGGGGACAAAGGATGCCCTAATTTTGTGACATTAAAACAAAAGTTCTGTAAAAATAAAACTGATTTTAACTGTGTGAATCATAAAAAGAATTGTGCATTAAATAATGCAGTGTGTATTAGAAAATGGTATGATGATAATAATATGTCTGTGTTCAATATGTTTTAATTTTATCATGTAAAGTTAATAAAAATCTAAATGTACTTTTCGTTTTATTTATATGTGTTTAGGGTAAGTCAAACAACAACTTTATATTAGCTCTAATTAGATGAATTGCGATGAGTAAGTATTCTATTAATTTAAAAATATTCAAAACATATAACAAACAATGAGATAAATTTGAGCTAATTTAAAGTGTATGTTTATGTAACACCAATAAAACATAATTTTAATTAAAAATATATTATTTATTTAGTTTTCACATTATTTACAAAATACATAGTTATATACACTTATCCTTATTAATTATATTTTTATTTAAATATATGAGAGACAAAATCTTGATGGCCTAAGTAGATACATTTTAATACACTAGCAGGTTAGCAAAGTACAATAATTAATTATCAAAATGCAATAATAATAATACAGCCGCAGTCTTGCTAACATTAGATCATCTGAACAAATCACAATCTAATAGGTACAATAAGTTAAAAGTAAACAAATATAGAAACTACTTACTAATAACAATCGTCACCACAAAGTTTCTTCGAAATTTTGTTTATTAATGATTGTGTCTCTTCCATAACATAGTCCACCGGTTCACTAACTACATATTGTGCACTTAACACTACCACATCCTCATCTTCAATTGTATTAACCACTTTTTCTTGTCGCTCACTAATGTCCAACACTTGTATCTGGATCAGTCGTAAACCTTTTTTCTTTTCGTTGTTTAATACGTATGATTGACATAAAGGACGCTCTTCCGATGCTTTGCGTTTTAAGCCCTCCCGTCTTGTTCTGGATTTTTTAATGGCCGGTTCAGGTCGGTGTTGCTCTGGGATATGCCAGCTTAAACTTGGAGTCGGGAAGCCTTGGCCATATTGGGAGAACATGATGTCAGGAGAATCGCACATTATTGATGCTCTGAAAGAAAATATTATGATTAATACCAGTTACAACACTCTAAGATATTTCACATTATAAACTTAAGCTTTAGATGATAAATACTTACATTTTGTTTCGTTTTATTTAACGTAATGCGACCGCTTGAGCTGGCTGCCTTACGAAGTATGTACATATTTTAATCTTATTATTGTAACAAATTGAACATGTTTTGGTAATCTGACTCCATAAGTAATGAATTGTGAATCAAATTCGCCTTCAAACAAGTCGAGACATGATTTTGTAGCAAGTTGATTATGTTTTGGAAATCTGACTCCATAAGTAATGGACTGTTATGCAATTTTGTTTTCAAACAAGTTGAGACATGTTTTTGTAGCAAGTTGATGCTGTTTTGGCAATCTAACTCCTTAAATAATAAACTATGAATCATTTTCGTCTTCAATGATTTTGTCAGTACGCGGTATTAGACATAACCCCTGGAATAAGATAAAACCATCTCACTTTGCATGTCATTTTTATACTTCATAGGTAGGTACCAGATAGCGCAATGCGCTTTTTATCAAAAATGGAAATGAAACATATTTATTATTGAAAATAAAATATTATTTATTTCTTAGGTAGTAACTAAATACATTGCTTATTGTCATTTTATGCTTATCGTCGGTATTTAATCTATATCGAGCAGTAATTACTTACATAACATACAATTTATTTCGTAAGTAGTAACTAAAATACAATTCTCATTTTAGTAAGCATTTAATCTATGTAAAACAATAATTACTTACTTACATAACACACAATTTATTTCGTAAGTACAGTCACCTGCATAAAAATATTTATTTAATGCACTACTTAAATATATTTACATTACCCCACGCTAGAGTAGATACTTTATCACATAATAACAACCGCTTATCATCATTGCTTGAAAGTGCTATTTTATTTACATCTTGAGTAAATATTTCATGTTTTATTGACTTAAATAATACATTTTTTTTTCGAATTACATCACAATTATACAAAACATTTTTATAATCTATCATATTTAAGTTTTTCGTAACACATGTTTTTGTACCTTTTGCTTTTTTTATTGTTTTGTCTGTGGTCTTAATACAGTAAAGCTTTGAACGTAATCCTACAAATTCTTTAATGATTTTGCCACCCATTTCATCCTTGAATAATCCTGGAACCTTTTTGTTAATAATAGGCAAGTTAAATTCATTGTTAGGCTCATAGTTACTGGTATCAATATATTTCAGGAAATGAAGTCTTAAGTCTTTATAAACATCATTACTCCGGATATTATAAACTAGACTATCTGTGTCAGTATAACACAATTCAATTCGGTTGCCATAAAAAGGTTTTACGATAGTATAGTGAAAATCGTACATGTGAGCCTTAGATAATTCTAATACTGTAAACCCTATGTAAATTGGTTTATTAAGCATAACGCGCAAAGGTTTCATTTGGATTGCAACTAGATCTTCAGAAAATATTGAGGCACTATGAAAATACGGGCTGGATATTAATTTGTCAGCACAAGTGATCTTTTTCGTTTTATTGTTTGAATCACTCCACTTATTTACTAATTTAACATCTATTCGATGCTCATTATTTTCTAGAGTCTTTCCAAAAATACTGTTATTTAATAATTTAAAAAAATCCTGTTCAAATGTTGACTCTGCTTGTTGACGTAGATGAGTGTTAATATCGATATATTGCTTTAGATAGCAGCTTTGCTTAAATGTAATAGCGCGGTGGATCTTTCTCAAAACTAAACCATGCTGTAAACATTTTTTTAAATGCACATAATGAATAACATAATGATATTTATCGTACAAATTTGGAACCAGTTTTTTGCTCTTACTAGCAGGTGGCAAGCATTTTTCTGGACAAAATGGAAAATCATTGTGCTCCATGTGCAAATTTTCTGGATATATTAAATCTACTTCAAGAATGTAACCGTTTTCTGCAGTATCACTGATATTTTTCAAGTTCAATTGTAAAAAATCTAATTCCTGCTTACTCATAAATCTAAAATCGGAATAAGGTAGAGATTGACACATGCTATAGCCGTATAAATTGTTACAATCTAAATAAATAATAAAGGAATTTGGTTCAGTTGGATTGTAAGTATCTAAAAATTTATGATTGGCTTTGACATGTCTTTTGGAACACATGCAAACACCCCCTCTAATACCTTTTTGGATCATTCTAAAAATTTCGTGATCACTAATCAATTCTAATTTTACTCCTGTTTTTAAAAGCATTGCATCAAAAGATAGACTTGGTGCTGTAAGATAGAATGCAGGATCGAGATTGTAATGTCGCTTACAAGATTTACGAAAATTTTCAAATATATCAGTTAATAACAGAACATCTGTTTTAAGATATAAATCTGTGTACATACCCATGTTTTCAATATTAAATTCTGACCAAACAGATTGAGCGTGCTCATAGTCTTCGTCAGTAATGGATTCATTAGTCAAGGAGTTAAAAAAGTATTTTTTAGGAGGCAAACAGGTCTCTTCATAACGATCCCAATGAGACATATAGTCATATGGATATACTCCTTTACGACTTAGCAATTCAAATTGTTTTTTATTAGGGAAATAAGATTTTAATTGATTAAAGTCTTGTTTTTTCATTGTAGTAGCTAACTTTTCTAAACTGGTTCCTAAAAATTTAAAAGAATCGACAAACCGAACTTGCATACTCTCTTCTGTTGAAATTGGAACAAACTTTGTGAATGAAATATAGTTTTCTTTTGTCTTAGGTATGACGTTAATAGATCCAGGTGCTTCACCTAATTCTTTTATGAAGAGGTGACAATCGTAGCCCGACAAATTATGAAAAAACACGGGCAAAAATCGTGATACTTTGTACTGTAAGTTGCAATAATTGTGTGCTGCACCACGGTATTTACCAGTCAAGTGACAATGATCGCGAACCCTATCGCCAAATAAGAAGTGATTACAAATATGACATGTCAGAGCGTTTTCAAAGTCGTAAGCATTTTCTTTCGAATAAATCATAGGAACATTATTTTTTAAAATTTCGAATATATTTTTAGCCTCTTTATAAATAGACTTAACAAAATATGAAACACAATCCGAACCGCGATAAGAAACGTAACGATTGTAGCTTTTGTCTAGCGCACACGTGATATGATAAGCGAAAGCTACAGGTACATGACGATGTACTGTTACAGTGCTTGCCTTAGAGGGGTCAGGGTCGCAAGATGCATAACGTTCTAGCATTGTTTCAAAATCTGCATATATAACAAATGGTACAATTTGTTTTTTATTATAATTTTCAAATTGTATGAAAGAACCTATTGGTGGTAGTTCAGTTGCTATACCCCCACAACTATGCGAACTAAGATCGTCGCATGTATTAAAAAATATTAAACACGAATCACATAGGTACATTTTACCGTGGTGCTTTGTTAATTGAGTCCTAACGAGTCGCGGTAAGTCTTTAATGAGACAATAATGTGATAAATGACTATTTTCTAAACAAAGTAAATGAATCACTCTACCGTTCAAGGTTTTTGGTTTGTAAAGCGGTCCTATGACGGTATTTTTTTTTAAACCATAGATATAAATACAAATTTCTGGATTATTTACTTCAAACTGCGCAATATCTGAAAAACTTACAGGAAATGACATGTTCTCTATATTTAACACGTTACGAAAATCAGGATAAGACGATACCCTTTCAGGATGACTTTTAGCTGGGTATAGAGCAGCAACAATTGACCATAAAAAGCAATAGTCGTCGTTATTACGGATATTAACACATGCTTTTTTCGATTTTATTGCAGCAGGCAATTTGATAAAGCGTGAACCACCGCGCAAAGGTTGATATTTGTTAACATTGACTTCTAAATGAGAACTGCTCAAGAACGTCCATCCACTGTCACGATCCTGAAATTCTTCTATCTTTTTTGTTAAAGAGTTTTTAACTTCGGATAATAATGAGTCTAATTCATAATTCTGATGCAGAGTAACGTTTTTTGTTGCAAAAGATTTCATTTCCTGAGAATCATTTTTAATTAATAAAAATAATGCAAAATATTCGAAGTTAACTTTAAGACACGTATGTTTTTTAAGAGATAGGTCAATTAATATTTTAATTTGATCTCCAATATTATTTAAAAATGAATCTAGGTGACAATTTTCAGATGGAGCGGCAATTCTATAGGAAGCTATACGATTACGAAATGCCGAATGTATTACTTCCACACCTTCGCAAAAATACGAAACATTCTTATTTTTATGTTTAGTACTACGTAGGTGACCTGTCCAGTGACCGGTCTCTACAGAGGTGTTACAAACAGTACAAAAAGGCATTTTTGATTATTGTAACTAATACGAAATATGTACTTAGTAATAATTTTGATTTACTGTTAGATGGGCTGACTTCAATATTAATAGATACTTATTATGATTCTGATACGTGATCGCTATGATAAGTATCAATAGATAGGTACAGTTTATTAAAAAGACTGCTCAACAGTGGGACTGTGTACAGACTAATATACAATGATAGCATAAAATAACTTAGCTAATCTGTTAACTACTTTATATTTATGCTATCACTGTAAAAGACGGGCTCCGAATCATCAAATAACTCATGAGTCCGCCTCATAAAAATCTGAAGACCATCCCACTGCGGAGTATTCCGGTCTAATTGGACTTTTAGGGTCACCTCAGCTCTCTTCCACCGATCCTCTTTGGCGATGGATGCCACCTCCGCCTTGTTGTACACTTTTACTTCCACGTAAAAGTCCCCTGTTACGTCCGCCGTCCGTCGCACTTTGCCGTTTGCGACACGGCTAAGTAGACTTGAACAGAAGTCTGTACGGGAAGTTGTCCGCGGAGGTACCTCAGCTTCTAACCCGAAGAGGTCTGAGCGGCTGGAGCTGGGTTTTTTACTGTAAACAATTTAATTAATTTAATAACAATACTTCATGAATTAACGGTAATCCTGCAAAAGAAATGTCTAAAAACGTGTCTGTATAATATATCTTAATGCAAATATACAAGAAACACTCAAGATAACTTCTAACAATCTAGAGGCGACTATGAGTTTATTATTTGTTTGTAAATCTTTCGACGCATTGAAATATATCATGACTTGGAATAGGACATGAGATAGTTATATAACAATTACCTTGGTTTTGTTGTTGGCTCGGAGACCTTGCGCTTTACTGCCTTTTTTTTCCCCTTCGATGTCCCCGCAATGGCTGCCGACGGGTAAATTGTGCTGGCTTCGGAGTCAGACCTGAAATGATGCACATAATTTTATTAATAACATAGTCATGCAATAGACTGCGAGAGTTCTATTTTGTGAAAGACAGAACCTCAATAGTTAGTTAGTTAGAACAGAATTTAAACGAATGGTTATGTTTAATGGAATACAACAGGTAAATATGTTAGCCGGCAGGCAAAAACCAGGTCCGTAGCTAAGACATTCTGTCAAGTTAGTAATAAGTACTTACTCACATTTTATGATTTTCCGTGGCGGTTGTAGATTTGTAGATAATACTTAGTAGTGTTTACCACTAGAAAATACTGGAGCAAATGTAACGTATTGATCGAAATGGATTGGTTTTTATTCATAAAAAATACCAAATCAGCAGTATTTCTGTCATTACAAAATTCAACCTTAATTATAGGTTCTCAAAGTTGTATGATTAATTTGTGTTAGTTACGTCAAATTAAAGCGTAATGATGCCCAATTTTTCTGCCTAATTACAATTTTTGAAAGAGAAATATAAAACCATCGCTTTTCGCTCGCCGACAAAGATGAACCCGACACCTGGCTGTCGCTTATGAAGAAATACATTAGGGATTATAATTAAGTTTGTATGTTTGTTTAATGTACTTACTATTATATGATGATGAAAATGATGATTTCCACATAACATTGCAAAATTTAATAAATAATAAAAATATTTTTATACAAATGTAAATAAAAATAACAGCGCACTCTGAAATAATTAATTTTTATACAGAATAATTACCGGAGGCGAATCCGCATCAAAAAGTTAGTTTGCAAGTATGTTGCAGTAAAACTTAAAATTACTAGATAATATTATAAAACCATGAAATATCTAAAATGAATGTATGAGTTTAAAAATAACAACGTTCAAAAGTTTTAGGTAGAAAGCTACTGCTAAATTCATTTGTCATCGAAGATACATCCTTCTGATGATTTTAAATTGATACACCTACTATCTAGTTAGAGATATACATATCTTAGCAAAAGTGTGTATACGTGTTTTACAGTAAACCTATCAAAATGACATACAAACATAATCCATATTTTAATGAATCACATTAGTTATGGGAAATTTTGTATCATACAAATTTTAACTATGACTACAACATACACGTGGATCATAACGGATGCATTGTAATTGTAGAATACATGGGAACCACCCACACATAGACATATCAAACGCAGCAAATTGATATAATGCAACTTTGCAATCTTGGTGATTCTTAAGTGTCACTTACACTTATCATGTGAACGTTCAATGTGATCGCTTCTGTCGCCGTCGTCCGGCAAATAATACAATAATAAACGGACCGGTATGTGCGAATTATCCGTTTGACGGGGATTGTATCAGTGTACAACCTTCTTAACATAGCAGAAAGTGATGTGGTGGTATAAACGTATTTATTTAACAGTACAGTTTATGTTGGTAACGTGCAGAAAGATGTTGTCTGAAGGAATTAAACTAAAATTCAGACGTCCTTGGGATCCAAACTGGATCACAAAATACGGAATGACGTGTATCTACACACGTTATCTCTAATTTGTGAAGAGACGTGAGGCAAACTGCCCTGAATCTTAGTTTAATGATTATGGTATCCTAAAATTTAGATGTCCTTGGAATCCATTCTGGATCATAAAACACAGAGTGGCGTGTCAACACACGTTAACTCTTATTTTGTGAAGAGACATGAGACAATCAGTCCTAAATTTTAGCATACTGTGTTTAGATAGTTTGCTTAGTAAAATGTGAAGTGAAAATGTGAAGTTGTGGCTTAGTATGCAGTCGAGGTAAGCAAAGTGACGTGCAGGGGGTGATATCTATCTGAATGAATTAAACTAAAATTCAGACGTCCTTGGGATCCAACCTGGATCACAAAATACGGAATGGCGTGTCATCTACACACGTTATCTCTAATTTGTGAAGAGACGTGAGGCAAACTGCCCTGAATCTTAGTTTAATGATTATGGTATCCTAAAATTTAGATGTCCTTGGAATCCATTCTGGATCATAAAACACAGAGTGGCGTGTTAACACACGTTAACTCTTATTTTGTGAAGAGACATGAGACAATCAGTCCTAAATTTTAGCATACTGTGTTTAGATAGTTTGCTTAGTAAAATGTGAAGTTGTGGCTTAGTTACTCGCTTAGTATGCAGTTGAGGTAAGCAAAGTGACGTGCAGGGGGTGATATCTATCTGAATGAATTAAACTAAAATTCAGACGTTCTTGGGGTCCAACCTGGATCACAAAATACGGAATGGCGTGTCATCTACACACGTTATCTCTAATTTGTGAAGAGACGTGAGGCAAACTGCCCTGAATCTTAGTTTAATGATTATGGTATCCTAAAATTTAGATGTCCTTGGAATCCATTCTGGATCATAAAACACAGAGTGGCGTGTTAACACACGTTAACTCTTATTTTGTGAAGAGACATGAGACAATCAGTCCTAAATTTTAGCATACTGTGTTTAGATAGTTTGCTTAGTAAAATGTGAAGTGAAAATGTGAAGTTGTGGCTTAGTTACTCGCTTAGTATTATAGTGGCACGGTGGCATTGAGCAAGAATATAGTAAGCAGTCGAGGTAAGCGAAGTGATGTCTATCTGAATGAATTATACTATTATTCAGACGTCCTTGGGGTCCAATCTGGATCACAAAATACGGAATGGCGTGTCATCTACACACGTTATCTCTAATTTTGTGAAGAGACGTGAGGCAAACTGCCCTGAATCTTAGTTTAATGATTATGGTATCCTAAAATTTAGATGTCCTTGGAATCCATTCTGGATCACAAAACACGGAGTGGCGTGTCAACACGCGTTATCTCTAATTTTGTGAAGAGACATGAGACAATCGGTCCTAAATTTTAGCATACTGTGTTCAGATGCGCACATCAAAAAAAAGGCCCTTTTCAGGGCCACATATGATTCGAATATATTTCTTAAATGAAAATGTCTGAAAATGTACGTGAAGTTGTGACTTAGTTACTCGCTTAGTATTATACTCGTAGTATGCAGTCGAGGTAAGCAAAAATTATATTGGAGTAGCCCCTGAACCAGTGTTTTTTAAAAAATGTCATTGGGCATTCTACTCCACCTTGAACCAGTGTTTTCAAAAAAGTGTTATTGGGCATTCTACCCCACCGCGACGAGCGAGCGAAGCGAGCGACAGAGCAAAAGGTGGGGTAGAATGCCCAATAACACCCTACTAATATCGTTTTGTCTCATTATTAATTTTGTCTGTACGGAAGCAGAATTGTAAAATAATAAGCCAATAAAAAGTTACGAGCTTCTAAAGTTTCGTTTTTTTGGCTAATTTTAACACAACTTTGAGCGTAAATTAGAAATAAAAGAAGCATCAATATTTCAAAAACGAAGCCTGTACCGACACCACAAAGGAGACAATTTCTTTTGTTTGGGTAATAGGCCCTCTACAAATTGTGGCGTATAGCAATGAAATGCACGTTAGTTTATTCCTTATAATCTATAGATTACAGTGGTAATATTAGCAAAACTTTATGAAACCGGAATACTTGTGAAATACGACAGTCAAAACATGACTCTCATAATAACTTAAAATCTCACAAGAGCTATTATCTTATGAGTGGATAGGTCTCCTTGGTATTTTAAGTCAAAATAGTGCACTTTTCAATAATATATAGTATAAAACAAAGTCACGTCTGTACTACGTGACAGATTTTGATGTGATTTACACAATTTGATAGACTTATTCATGAAAATGGATTAGATGTAGGTATTCATTTCGAAATAGCGCGGTTTTTGCCGGCCAATACTGTAAATCTAAAATAATAAGGTGATGTGTCATAAGCTGGTTGGGAAAAAACACATTATAGGTACATCACAAGAAATATTATTACTGTTTATCTCTTAAAAGCAGTATTTCATCTAAAAAACCGGGCAAGTGCGAGTCGGACTCGCGCACTGAGGGTTCCGTACCAACTTACCTATGAAAACAATTCAATTCTCGAATCGAGTCTTGAAGATTTTTCAAAAAAAAAAAACTTGTGACGTAACTAAAAACTTTCAGTTTTCAGAATTTATTCTATATTTGTGCTAAAATTATCATGCTTTGTACCATAATTTGAAGATTCTAGGTCAACGGGAAGTACCTTATGAATTTTGATTTCTTTGACAGTGTCGAAATGTACGTTTTTTGCAACATAAACGGGCGTACCTATCTTCTTTTTCCGTCTACTTACAAGTTTGATATTTACACAGCTTCAAGGGACCACGGATTTGAGTATACAGTTTTAATTTCAACTTGATACCTTCACGCGTTCTCGAGATAAAGGGTCTTGACAGACAGACAGACAGACAGACGGACAACAAAGTGATCCTATAAGGATTCCGTATTTTCCTTTTGAGGTACGGAACCCTAAAAAGATGCAGGTGGCTTAACCTCACCTTGATGCCGTGCCCAAGATAAATACCACACTATACACATCACATGTGCACAGCAACCAACTGCGCGTCTGCCCACTTAAAAATTACAACAGTATCCAGCAAGAGCAGCTCTATTGTTAGTAATTGATGGAGTGGTGTAAACTAATATATAAATATAATGAGTTTCCTTACTTGTGTGCCTTGATTGTATCCTACCTTGTAGGAGATAATTATTTGGACCATAATCATGGACAGATACCTCGATTTTGAATTGTCCGGAGGCCCTGACATGCTCTCCATAGTATGAACGAGATTGTTTGATTTGATAAATTCCTAGAGAAAATAGAATTAGGTCCTGGAATGACAATTGAGGAAAATCATCCAGCTCTGGAAGGTTGAAGGTTGCTGCTGGGTGTGGAAACTGGAAGACAGAGTAT
Organism: Mythimna separata; assembly: GCA_030763345.1. Taxonomy (NCBI): domain Eukaryota; kingdom Metazoa; phylum Arthropoda; class Insecta; order Lepidoptera; family Noctuidae; genus Mythimna; species Mythimna separata. Next base: position 766,531 of record JAKKIA010000036.1, on the reverse strand, counting down.
CTGCAACGGGCTATTAATTATGTTTTGTTCCACGGTGATTTTGAAAATAAACCTAAAAACGCTCCTAACAAGCATTTTTTGCCGTAATAGTATTTTACTATTATTTCATTATTCCGGTTACGTATCGATATAATTTTTGGTCAGTTAATTATAACAAGATGATCACTTTTTTCATGTGCAATATCATTAATAAACATTACCGTTTAACAGTGGGCCGAAGAAAAATTGTCTCCTTTATCGAAGAATTTAATAACTCCGGACAATTCAAAATCGAGGACTCATCTGTCCATGATTATGGTCCAAATAATTATCTCCTACAAGGTAGGATACAATCAAGGCACACAAGTAAGAAAACTCATTATATTTATAAATATTAGTTGACACCACTCCATCAATTACTAACAATAGAGCTGCTCTTGCTGGATACTGTTGTAATTTTTAAGTGGGCAAACGCGCAGTTGGTTGCTGTGCACATGTGATGTGTATAGTGTGGTATTTATCTTGGGCACGGCATCAAGGTGAGGTTGAGCCACCTGCATCTTTTTAGGGTTCCGTACCTCAAAGGAAAATACGGAACCCTTATAGGATCACTTGGTTGTCCGTCTGTCTGTCTGTCTGTCTGTCTGTCAAGAACCTTTATCTCGAGAACGCGTGAAGGTATCAAGTTGAAATTAAAACTATATATTCAAGTCCGTGGTCCCTTGAAGCTGTGTAAATATCAAACTTGTAAGTTGACGGAAAAAGAAGATACGACCGTTTATGTTGCAAAAAACGTACATTTCGACACTGTCAAAGGAATCAAAATTCATAAGGTACTTCCCGTTGACCTAGAATCTTGAAATTATGGTACAAAGCATGGTAATTTTAGCACAAATATAGAATAAATTCTGAAAACTGAAAGTTTTAAGTTACGTCACAAGTTTTTTTTTTTAAATCTTTCAGACTCGATTCGAGAATTGAATTGTTTTCATAGGTAAGTTGGTACGGAACCCTCGGTTCGCGAGTCCGACTCGCACTTGCCCGGTTTTTTAGATGAAATACTGCTTTTAAGAGATAAACAGTAAAGGTGTAAGTTTCCTAGTCATATGCAAGAACTAAGCCTTAATAAGTTCAAATCTTTTGTTAAGCGAAAACTTTGCCAAAAGGCTTATTACACTGTAAAGGACTACGTTGAGGACGTAAAGGCTTGGGATTGACCCGCTCCAGTGCGCACTACAACTGTTGTCTTATCTTCTTATTTTATTTTGTTTTCGATTGTACTATTTTACAATTTGAAATTTATTTATTACAATTTGACATTGTAAAATAATTTTTACTTTACAATTTGACATTTTTTAATTATTATTTTTTTTATTTCTGTTTGACAAAAATGCTTAATTTGTTAAGTATTACACTTTGTATTATTTTGTTTTCTTTTTTGTGAATGTGAGGACTATGTGGATTGCTTTTTTATTTTTATTTTTTTTTTAGTCATTTTAACTTATGTCCGGCAATTCGAGTGTTTTCTGTGGCCTAACCATTATGTCCTCTCTTTGGTATTGTTCGTCAAGTCGTAGAGCTCCTTAGTAGTCCTGAGTTGAGCTTTGCGAATAATGACAAATGCTTGCACTGACTGGACAGGTCCACTCAAATTTGCATGGTTCTTTCTTCAAAAGGCCATCTCGGACACTAATCTGCATGGTTCGCATATGACTTACTTACATGTTGTATGGACTTTAAAAGAGACTGTGACCCCTGAGTTTGTTTCGGTGTTTCTTCTCAGGGTAGTCAGTTAGGAAACACCGGCCTCATCTAGTAACAAAAAAAAAAAAGTCCAAAAAAAAAAATTGACGTGTAAAAGAGTTTGAAAAAACCTATTTGCAGAATAAATATCATTTATCATTTATCATTTAATAATATTTCTTGTGATGTACCTAAAATGTGTTTTTTTTCCCAACCAGCTTATAACACATCACCTTATTATTTTAGATTTACAGTATTGGCCGGCAAAAACCGCGCTATTTCGAAATGAATACCTACATCTAATCCATTTTCATGAATAAGTCTATCAAATCGTGTAAATCACATCAAAATCTGTCACGTTGTACAGACGTGACTTTGTTTTATACTATATATTATTGAAAAGTGCACTATTTTGACTTAAAATACCAAGGAGACCTATCCACTCATAAGATAATAGCTCTTGTGAGATTTTAAGTTATTATGAGAGTCATGTTTTGACTGTCGTATTTCACAGTATTCCGGTTTCATAAAGTTTTGCTAATATTACCACTGTAATCTATAGATTGTAAGGAATAAACTAACGTGCATTTCATTGCTATACGCCACAATTTGTAGAGGGCCTATTCCCCGAACAAAAAAAATTGTCTCCTTTTATTTGAAATTGATTGATGCAGTGGTTTTTTCGTAAAACCCCTTCTTCCAAAGGCCTTTTTGTATTTTATCACGCACGCCTTTTACTCAGAACTATCGTGCATCTCACTGAATAAAGTTACCCCCGGTTGCGGTGCGGGGGGACGACGTGTCACAGCGCCGCGCGCGGCTGTCTGAGTTTGGTTCAGTCTATAACTGCGGCCTATATCGTTCGTATGACGTGTATGTTGACTACCTATAATATCTACGCTTTATTAACCGACTTCAAAAAAAGAAGGAGGTTATCAATTCGACTGTATTTTTTTCTATCGCGGGCCTTGAGCGTGGGAACCGAATCCAGAAATTCCGTAACGAAAAAACCTAACACCCTCCACTCCGACCGGCTATGTTATGTCTGGTCGGGCAACTGCCCAATTGAACGAGAAGGGTGTTGTGTCTCGTCCAGGCAACTGCCCAATTGAGCGAGGCGGGTATTGTGTCTGGTCCGAGCAACTGCCCAATTGAGCGAGACAGGTTTTGTGTATGGTCCGAGCAACTGCCCAATTGAACGAAACGGGTGTTGTGTCTGGTTCAGGCAACTGCCCAATTGAGCGAGATGGATGTTGTGTCTGGTCGTTTTTTTTTGTTTAGTCTTTAGAGTGCGTCATCCGACCAGAGAGATGTTTTGTCTGGTCAGGCAACTGCCCAATTGAGCGAGGCGGGTGTTGTGTCTGATCCGGGCAACTGCTGCTGCACAGCACGCCGGTCATGTGGCCCGCGTCCGCGGACAATAGGAAGGTGAACTCAGTGCGGCGCCACAGCGCTCTGTGAGGTGAGGTACACGACGCGGCGCGCGACCAGACGGGCGTTGTGTCTGATCATTATTGTGTAGTAGAAGGGTCTCAAAATAAGAAAACAAATGAAAATTTGTCTTTTTTTCATTGCCGAGAAACGAACAAAGGTACGTAAGAGCGTTTTCACACTATCCGATCCGATATCGCTATCGGACGCCGATCCGATATCGGGGTAAGTAAAATGTATGAAATGCCGTGCTCAGATATCCGATATCGGGCTTGACAATATGAAAGACAGATACATATTTCATACATTTTACTTACCCCGATATCGGATCGGCGTCCGACACCACACCGATATCGGATTGGATAATGTGAAAACGCTCTTAGGTATTATTTTAAATCTTTTGTTTTTCGAATTCGAGCGGCACACACCGCAACAACCGAAATGGTATGACATGTGTGCATCGTGTAATTTCGTTTTTATTCGGAATGGTTCGGAGCGCTATGTGCAAAGCAGACGTCGCGTCGCGTCGTGCGTGAGGACTAGCGTCTAACCGCTCATCACTGATACTATCTCTTTCGGGCACGATATCAAGTGAGACAGCGTGCTTTATGGCCCCGCCCGCCAGTGAGTTCAAGCCCGCGCAAAGTGGGACCTTATAAGGCGAACGGATTATTTGCAAAAATTAATTTGCCTTTAAAATAAAGTGGTTTTATTTTCAACGCATTCAAAAATTACCTACGCGGCCAAAAATAAATAATTAAAAAATTAAATATATCTCAGACATGTTTATATTCTGCGAGTCTACACCTGTAGTTGCTGATTTTGCATGTAAGTGTGTAAACACAACAATAAATGCAAGTAACGTTCAAAGCAAGCGCAACTAATCTTGGGGTGCACCAAATTGAATGCCGCAGTCGAGTAGAACAGAACAAATAAACTCTGAACACCTTGAGTGATCTCGTGGGAACGGTTCACGCTTCCGAATTTGGTTAACGTACATAGTGTCGCGAAGAGGTGAACTACGACGAGCTTAGCTACTAACTAAATAGTTCGAAGCAGAGTTTGGACGTGACAGTCTAATAGCATGTGGTGGAATTGATAAAAGGTTTTGTTTATTGTTTTAAACGAGTTTAGTTAAGATCAAATGTTACAAAAACTTGTAGGATTTCGTCATATCTGCTAAAGGATTTTAAAGCAAGAGTTAAAATTCACGAAAGGCAAGGGCGTTTGAGAGTTACTGTGACCCTTGTAAAGGGCAACTAAAGGAATTCTCTGTGAGGTTTTTTTAGTAAAAGCCTAATATTTCCTCTCACTCCACCCACAGTGGAAGAAATGATTCCACGTTTTCCGACGTTAATAAGAAGAATTTAAATGGACAGGGTTTATTGCATAGTTTTGACACTAATTGTGAGATATCGAACTTTAACCAACTTCTTTATATCAGCTACTTCAAAGCTCCCAGAGCGATTTAGTCTGATTCAGTTTTAAGTTAAATGTTTGCACCTAATTATAATTCAATATCAACTAACATTCCATTCATAATTTAGAAAATAACAAGAGCTGTAAAGTTTGCACATGGAATGGAAAGAATAAAACTAAATTGTCATTAGACGCGTCCTGTTTATAGCCGCACGATAGTCGAAAACGAGACAGCATCACCAGTGAAATGTACACATTCTGCTAATCCTGCAGTTAGTGAGCCAAACATTTAAAGTAAATTGATATTACGAGTATATTATGGCACCATGTGTCATTTGCAAACGTAGGTAGATAGTTAGCTATTATCAAAAAATGTTGACGAGCTTTTGAACGTAAAAACATAAATTGAGTTAATGTAATTTTGCAAGATAAACAATAAAAAAACAGTATATTATTGCATTATATATTTTTCATTCAATTTCTTAGTTAAAATTCAATAATAAATTAAACAGGATCAAAACTCCGTGCTCCGTTGTTAAAATTAGGTATAAACATGCCAAACAAAACATTTTGGAAACACTGTCATTGTGCGTTCAGCTAAGGAGCGGAATTTCATTCCAGAGTCTGATTCAGGTAAGAAGCAATAGCTTTTGTCTGAGTAAGCGTGCTCCATTGTCGCCATTACCTTATCATCGACCCATAAGTAATTAAAAAAAACAATATAACGCGCTTGGTACCTTTTCCGTCTGATAACAAATTGTTAAATAATGGTTTTAACTTTTTAAAAGTCAAGGCTGTGCAGAATTTCTTCAGCGATAATTTTCTGCTGTGTTGCGGCCAAAGCCACTGACAGTAGGTACCTAGCATCTAATAAGTTCTTACAAATAGGATCGATAGCCCAGCAGCGTCAAACTGAAGTTATTTCAAATTCTCGTCACGTCTACAGAGAGATGGCGAGCCGAGACAATCCTGCGTAATTACGGACTGACAAATAAATGTTATCACTATAGATAATGGTTCCTATGTTGTGCCGAATAAAAGAATTTATTATTATTATTTCTTTATTTTCAGTAAATTCATATAAATTATATTTTTAAATATTTGAATACAAAAAGATAATATTATTATTATTATTATAATGTAATCTGGTCCATAGAAATCTGCGTCGGGTTTTAATGAGCAATACGTGTAATGCGAACCGAATTTTCAATTTTTAGATAACCTTTTTGAAAATGTGAAAATAAATTTTCTCAGTGCAATCAGAAAGGACACCGTGTGGTTTTAGTAATCGGCTAAGATTACTACTAAAACCACACGAAGTCCTTTTTTCCAATGACTTCTCACACTCTAGGGCTAAATGGAAGGGTGCATCAGACATCTACTGACTAAAAACCTCTCCTGTTCGGCTTTAGTCAGTACAAGTCTGACAAGCCCTCCCGTTCAGCTCAGAGCAAGAGAAGTAATTTTGATGATCTCCCAACTTAAATTAAAAAATACCTAAATTCATTTACACATTACATAGGTGGTTCAAAGTAATGAGCTGCTTCAATAATGATACAATTTAATAGTTAAAGCCTTAAAAATATTACTAGAAAATCCGTGGCAATTTTCTACAGAGCCTTTTCCCTACTTACAAACACGACTAGACGGAACAGTAAAATTAACTTTATCTAGGTCTTACTCAGGCTTTTTGTCTGAAACCTTGATACTCTGTAGCGCTCTAATTAGAATATAAGAGTACTGGGTAATTTTCTCTCATTCCAAAGTTTTAGCTTAACATTATTAAAAACGATTATAAGGAGCATAGAACACTTGCAGTGAAATTTTATAGTCATTTAAATATCACTACCTTAATTACTCAGATACCCGCGAAACGAGACACAATAGTAAAACAATAACAGCGCGGTCTCATAGGACCGGTTGGGGATTCAAACGTTAACAAAAAATAACCTTGATGTGTAGTTTTGATATTCAATTAGTTTGTGTCTGTCATTTAATTGCTGTTTCCACATTAGACAATGATCACTAGCGTAAGTACCAAAATTCTAAGCTGGGCAGTGCTTCGGGGGCCCTCAAGCTTGTGTGGCCCCAGGAACCTGATCAGCTAACCTCTTTTTAAACTAGCGAAAATCCTTTTTTTTGCGTGGGTCAAAAGTGATGACTGCGGACTAGTGAACACTAGATCATCATCATCATCATCAACACTAGATAGTAGATACGTTAATAATATTAAGGTGTACGTGACCTTGCGAATGCGACTCAAAATAGGACGACGCAATTATGACATTGATTAAAGGAAATTGGATAAGAAAACATGCGACACTAACCTGCGGGTTCACCATCAGCCTGCCGAAGACTGGACCTCCTCCTTGCTTGATATTTCAGTAAAAATCACTCACACAAACACGCACTTTTCTTAAATTTTTAGTAAATAGTTCGCATACCACTCGCGTCGCCGTCGGGCTCGCATTTGAAAACTTAATTATTATAATTATATTTATTTATACAGTACGCTTTTCACACTACACACACTTTTCCTTTCCTTTTTTTTACTACTTTTTTTGCACATAATAATATTGTCTGTCATGTAAAAGGTATGTAAGTGACTCGCGGTTCGACTTGCTGTCGAAAAAGTAATAAAAAATAGTATAACACTCGGAATTCAGCTTGGTGGGTAGTGCAAAAAAAAATATAATAGGCCGAATTATAATCCTTAACCTATCAAAACCCGCGAAACGAGACACAATAGTAAGACAATAACAGCGCGGCCCTGTGAGACCGGTCGGGGATTAATGAATTAACCGTGTTTTTATAAGATTTAATAATATTGATGTTAAATGCGGCAGTCTAAGTGAATAGTAAAAGGAGTAAGTGCCTCCAAGGCATCCTAATTGAGCGCTAAGTTTGAACTGTCCAACTGCGACACGATAAGTACCTACTTCCACAAAGTTAGAAACTTGAATGGTGCAGTATAAAATGAGTATCCACATATACAGCTGATACATTTTTTTTTTGTTCAAAGTATTAATTTAAGGAAAACTCTCAGAAGGGTGAGATTTTTGATATAACCACAACCTTTCACATACAAAATGTACCCGACGGGTCTTACAGTTCAAATGGCGGACCGACACAGTGTTGTAACTTTCTGAAATGAGTCAATTCATGAGTCCATTTACAATTATGATTACCAATATCCTGGGTTAAGGATATCACTATTTGATAGATTTAGTTGAAAAACGTTCAGAAGGATGGGGTCCTTGATGTAAGCATAAACTTTCACAAAATATTTTTATTTTTACTCGCACTGCACAAAATTTACCCGACGGGAATTCGAATGGCAGACCGACACAGTGTTGCAACGTTCGGAAATGTGTCGATTCATGAGTCGATTTAAAATTATGATTAAGAACGTCTAAGATTAAGGATATCACTATTTGATAGATTCGTCAACGAATAGTCCTGTCAGACTTCAAATAACGCGAGTACCTAGACATTAACCTAATAATTAATGCCTTTCCTTTAACGGTTTACCGAAGGATACGTCACGGCTTGCCAAAAATAATTCGGTTTATCGAAAACGAAGATCTTCGCACTTCACTTTGATTTATTTTTATTCCTCCAACTTCGAGTAAAATTGAATTTGCATATCTTCGAAAAGAGCAAGCGTTAAATTAAGGATTTATTTGCTGCTTCCAACCGAATTGGTGCATATATTTTTAACGTTTTATTTAAAGTTGAATGATTTTATTTATTTATTATTTATTTAAACTCCAGCTTCAGTACAGTGGAGGTACATAGGCAGTCTTTCTTTTTGGCGTTGTTTTTAATTTTAGATTTCACATTTCTTTGGGAGTAAAATTTAAATATAATTTAATTGTTTATTGAATAGGTTACTTGTAGGCTCTGTTGTCGGTAACATCATTAATCACATAATAAAAAATATTAATAATTTTTTTTTTTACTGTTACCAACCTTATTACTTATGTGAGTGCGAAGAAAAGCTGGTGGTAAAATGCAATATTAATATGTGTCACCAATTGGACGCACACCAAGTACATCGCCTTATATCGAGGATCAAACAGCGAACGAAGTCAAAAAGAATTTAGATTTTTTTTCAGCAGCGATATCGAAGTGGTTTAATTCATGAATCCCCGACCGGTTCTATGAGACCGCGCTGTTATTGTTTTACTTTATCTATAATCATAATATACTATGTTATTACTATTAAAGTTTTTAGTAAGTTTAGATTTTCCTGCAAGGTAAACTAATAAGTCAAAAACCTTTTCCTGCAAAGATTCAAATCCGATTCGATTGTGAAGTCAAACGGAACTGCACAAGCAAATAGCGCGAGGAGTTGGAATAAGAAATGTAACGCGTCACTCCTTTGTAGAACTTTGTAGGCTTTAGCGGATTCAGATGAGCTATAAGAGTCTACAGATGGCGTTGGAGCGGCGCATGTGAATAATGCATGCTCTAAGCGACGGCGACGCTCTAAATTGTGACACAGTTTGAAAATTATCATTGTCTTATTCAGAACTTTAGGGATGGATGCATTGAAGCCTAACTTCTAGTTTGACATAGGTAAATGAGTTTAACATAGGCAAATACAGTAATATACTATTCCATTACCACTACTCTAAAAACAGTAAAGAAATATATCGTTAGAAAACCATCATGTCACAAAACCAAAAATTCGAAGGCATGTTAGTGGTCTATTCTTACTCCTAAAGAGGAGGCATCAGTACCAGCAGTGGAAACATAACAAGGCCAATAATGTTGTGCTACACGAAGTACATACGTTAAAGGTTATTTACATAAAGTAACGTTTACAAAACCACCAGTTACTATAGTCCGGTCAAAATAGACTAATTAATTGGGGTAAGGTTACAATAATTCGCACTTGGCTGAAAATTGGTAGGTTTGTTCAATACACTATTATAAAGGAAATGTGAAAAGTCCTCATCGATCCGGCACGTGCAAAAAAATATACACGCGGTCAAAGGTCACAAAAATGGGTTTTTCGCGTTATTAAGCAAAATGGTAAGTTTTATCATAAAATTAGCTCAGACAAAAATTATAGATCAGACAATTATCTATAAATATGTCTAAATACTTTTTTCCTAAGAGCCACCGTTTTTGAGATATAACGATTCAAAATATTGAAAGAGTTGTAATCGTCAAAATATGAATAAGTACCGGGTAAAACGGGGTGAATAGAAATGCAGGGGTGAATAGGAACAAAACTTTGATTACGATTTTTACTTTTTTTTATACAATTAATGAATAAATAAGAGTACTTAAATTCTGGAAAAACCGGTTAAATAACGAGAAAATCCACTTCAAATTTTCGTTTCTATTCACCCTTGAGTTTCTATTCACCCCATTTTACGGTACACCACGTATATACTCGTACATCACTGAAGCCGTAATACAAGCAAAAATATCGTTCTATCGGTCAGTGTGACTAACACATATAAAATATGAAAATTTGGGGTAAAAAAAGACCCATTCCCTTATCTTCTACGCCAGTGTAACCTTCAGCAACATCTGCCTCCCATTCAATTTTCTGCGTGGCTAGGGTCGTATACCTGCTTTATTTTACTATGCCGAATACATTCAATGTTATTAGAGTGCGTCTAATGATAGAACGACCTGGAGTTTTTGATTTAATGGGCCACATTATTCAGCCACAATTGTCCGAAATAAAAAAAGTTGTGAAGTGTCAAGACATGAAGAATCATGTCTTGACACTTCACAACTACTAGTTAGTAATACCACATACAATTTTTTTGGATTCAACCTCTTTTTCTCAGGTTGCGCTTGCTACTGTTTCAACTTTTTGAATCGTTATATCTCAAAAACGGTGGCTCTTAGGAAAAAAAGTAGTTAGACATTTTTATAGATAATTGTCCGATCTACAATTTTTGTCTGAGCTAATTTTATGATAAAACTTACCATTTTGCTGAAAATCGCGAAAAACCCATTTTCGTGACCTTTGACCACGTGTATTTTTTTTTGCACGTGCCGGATCGATGAGGACTTTTCACATTTCCTTTATAATAGTGTATTGAACAATCCTACCAATTTTCAGCCAAGTGCGAATTATTGTAACCTTGGATGTCTAAATTGACCGGACTACTATGTGAATAATAATAATAATGTGTCGAATGTAGAACATCGTGTATACGAGAATTTATACTAGGGCTATAAAATGAAATGAAGAGCTAATTTAACTGACACAGCACAGATTACACACGTACTGTCCCCGCAAATTATGTTCACCTACATTATATGAACTGTCTCGTTGATTGGAACGTATTACGCTATTTCATAATTATCTTTAATCTATTGTTACTGATGCTTGTAATATACCGTATTCTAAAACAATAATTATACATACCAGTACATACATATGTAGTGCGGAATACTCGAGATACCCATATGTATAAAAAATAAAGCTTACCTGTATATTTCCTCACGACATGAGCCAATAATTATAATCACAGAACAGTATGATTCACGATCGGTTCACTAACCCCAAGAGTTTGTTTTGCTTACAGATAAATTAAGACACAAAGGTTGTTTTTTTTTTGGCAACAAATGATTGTGTTCATCTTATTCATTATTATAATATAATTCGTTTTCTTAGGTGGGAATAGAACTAACGACGTCCGGCATACCAGTCAGGGAAACTAACCACTAGACCAACATATCAGTCAAATCTGCAACTTTTTTTTCCAAATAAATTAAACGAGTGCTTGACTGCGATATCGCCTGATAGTGACAATCGTTGACGGTAAGGCGCATTAGCTTATTAAGAGCTCATTTAGTCTAGCCTTGAAATCGCACCAATTAAAAAATGCTTAAAACAGTTTTCCGATAGAGCTTTCATCAACTCAAAGATCTGAACATAATGCTTCAATACGGAGCGAGGTCATGACCTCATTATAGGTACTGTAAGGCATTACCATTTTTCTTGACTAATTTAGAATTAGTATTCAGCGTAACGAGATGTGGCTAAATAACCGAGTTTTGTAAAGTTAATATTAAAATATTTCCCTACAGCCTACAGGCGACTAGCTATGTATATTTTAAAAGTTTTGGACAAAGAAATTTGAGTCATGCCAGCTTATTTCTTTAACTGACCTTTTTGTGCGTCATCGGATTTAGTAATGACACTTGCCATGTAATAGCTTCTGTTTTTGAGCTTCTTGAATATTGGTAGTTAATAAAAACTTTGAGACACGGCACGTAAAGCAGCAAGCACGGAGCTGGGCTGTGCCTATAAAAGTATGGTTTTCTACTAGAAATCAGGAAAAACCCTAGAGCAGCCAATATTCTGAACGTCATCTTTATTATTGTATCTTAAAGGAACATACTACCAGAACGGTAGAATATATTTTAATAACAGAGGTACTCTCAGGAGAGTACACACATGTTTGAAGATAAAACTTTTGAGACATTAAGTAACGAGCCAACGCGTTGGACTGACAAGTTAATAGCGTCACGAGCAGCCTTAGTGCTTATCTTAATTTTGTAGTTTAAATGAGAACATACACCTATTATGTTCTGAATCTTTGCCACACCGCAGTAAGCCTAAGCGGTTTTACGTGAGATATTTTAGAATATACGTACAGTTAAGGAGTAAAATTACCTACTGGGGTTTGTGTTGCCTATTAGTAATCTATTAAATCTTGAATTAAAGACCCCCAGGTTGTTACTATCAGGAAATGCAGACTTCAGCAGGGATTTCTACTCGACGTAGTTTAATAATCAAATAAATTTCATTTATACGTATAAGATCATAAGAAAGGGCTTTTAAGGTCTATATAAAAAATTGAATAAAAACGTTTTTGAAATCTTTTCATTTCTTGATCATCTGACAGAATAATAAAGTTCATAAAGGAATCCATTTAGACCCACCGGAATTACATTAAGAGAATCCTTTTATGCTGAAACCGTTTTAAAAACCCATTTGCTACAGAACGTTACATAAAGCGGAACTAATTTCATTTGTAAGCGATTTTCAACAACAATTATTAAAACTGCATTTCTGAATAAATCATGTACAGGGTGTCCGCCGGCAGATTTTACACTTTATAAAATAAAATAAGATACAAGCATTTACAAAATCTAAATTATTTATTTGTTTTCTTACAAAAGGATAGTGGGGTAATCACTTCTTAAAAATAACCCAAATTACGTCCTTCTAGTCGCAAACATTCCTGCAGTCGTTCCTTCATATCGGTGAAAATTCGTTTGCAAAGTGCTGGACTGATAGCTTGAACTTCGCGGCGGATATTTTCTTGTAAGGCGTTTATTGTTGAATGAGAATGAATATAAACGCGAGACTTGAGATAGCCCTACAGGAAAAAGTCGCACGGGGTCAGATCTGGAGATCTAGGGGGCCAGGCTACGTCGCCGAATCGACTTATTAACTTTCCAGGAAAAAGCTCTCTCACTTTAATTATTGACTCCCGGACGGTGTGTGCTGTGGCCCCATCCTGCTGAAAGTGAGTTCTGTTATTGTAAGCAACGTGACGATGCAGCTCGGGTCTAAATAAAATATCCAACATAGCGTGGTACCGCTTCGAATAGATTTGCGAGGATTTCGCAAAATTTCACTTCTCACAAGCTCTGTTTTCAGGCGTAGTTACAGACGTTGAAGGTCCAGGCCGAGGCTCGTTTATGGCTGATCTAGTTTCTCTGAACTTCTTGACCCACGCCCATATCAGTTGATTCGATGGACCATCCTTTAATCGGCGGATATCGAAGTTTCTTTAAAAGAACGTCTCGCTACATTGGTCGAATTCTTGTTTGCAAAATAGGCCTCGACAGTGAAAACGCGGTGCGCTCCCGTCTACTGACTCATAGCTATTAAATAATCCGCAACACTCCTGCGTCGAACGATACCCCGCAACCCCCGCCACCGCCTTGCTGCACGTTGTGAGCTTGATGCAAGGTGTAAAATCTGCCGGCGGACACCCTGTATTTGCAATACATTTATTTATTTGGTCGAGTTTATTAGGTTGAGTCGGGGGACAAAGTGGAGAAGGTGCCTTAAAATGAATATTTCCATGTTTTTTGACATCTAATAAATTTATGATTTATAATTTTAACCGAAAGATATCGACTGCTGAACACAGTGGTGTACTTTGTCCATAAAATTATTTCTCTCTTTACATCTCCTACCATCAAAATTGTGTGATATTTTTTTTGTATTTTTCTCCAAATAGTCACGACTATTCAGACAAATATTTATAATCATCGATTTATCGATAGTTCATTAACTATATATGGCGTGTTTTCGACCGGAGGCACCAGTTGACCTAAAGTGATGCTGTGACCGCGCGGTCTCTGCCCTATATCTCGAAAACAGTTCACCGTAGGAAAAAGTTTTCTGTACAAAAATTGTAGAAAATTTTATATTCTACAATATTGTTAAATATATAAATAGCAAAAAACCTACAGGAAATGAGATATTTACAAAAAAAGCGCAAAAAAACGATTTTTGGGCCCTCTGACCTTGAAATTTCTTAGTTGCGTACACCCTACCATATGTAGGCTTTGAGACAACTTTTAGGGTGTCAATATACAAGTATTTACAGATTTACAGCTGGGTATCTCGAATTCCGAGGTGAAAGTACTATAATGACTGGACTATATTATAAGCTATTTGTATATATGAGCAATTTGTACCAACTGATTGCTAACTTGTCTCATCTCTCTAGACTGTCATCATCTGCCTAGCCTTTTCCCAACTATATTGGGGTCGGCTTCCAGTCAAGCCGGATTTAGCTGAATACCAGTATTTTACGAGGAGCGGCTGCCTACCAGACCTCCACAACCCATTAACTGGGGTAACACGGTACTTCATGGCAAGACTGGAGTCAGATTTACTGGTTTCTGACTATCCGTAACGACTGCCAAAGATCTACAAATGACAGCCGGGACCTACGGCATAACGTGCTTTTCGAGGCACGGAGGAAACTCGTTATGTTAAGATGGTCACCCATCCACAGACCAACCTAGGCAAGCGTTGCTTAACCTTGAAGATCGACCTGTGCGGCTGTTATTATTTAGCCACGAGCTCCTCCATGCTTGCATGCTTTTGGTATTTGTATACTAAATAAATACACAAACTTTGCTTGTGATTTCTTCAGCGCGGCGACTATAATACGGAAGATAAAATTATTGGGTCTGGGTTAACACGATGGTTGGTGGATGGATATCTCATCTCTTTAGACTGTACATATGATTTATTTTGTATTATTTGAGGAATTGTTTCTGAAAGATACGTACCTGGTTATTTTGATGTTATTTCTTTTTTTTTTACATAACGTTAACGTTCATTTAACCTGATTGAAATAGTTTTAAACAACTTGTAGAGTATCTTGTATAATTTCTGCGGGACTTTTAAGTGCTATAAGCATTATTTATTAATGTTTGCAAAAGTAGTTTATTTGCATTGCATTAGTGGCATAAGCAAATGCTTGTGAAGCGGAAATTACACAGTTGTTCTAATAGTTCTGCTAGATAGAAAACAGTCGGTGCTTTTTTAATCAAACATTTTGATGTTTCATAGTGTGTATGCAAGAGAGAGGAGTCTGCCAGGAGGAATACAAGAGGTATGCGAGTTGGTGGTGATATAACCTCATTGTAAAGGGAAATGTACTTCTTGTGACTTGTATTGCAAACTATTACCAATCGGAACCATGCACTAGCTTCTGACGTTTTAAAAGTGTCAGGTTAAGGCCTAAGTGAAATATTTTGATTAATTTTGTTTTTAATTACAAAGCAAAAACAAAATAAAAAAAGTTAAAAGCTATAATTATAGTAAAGTTAAAAGCTAAATAAAAAATTGGAAGGCACTGCTTGAACTGAAAATGTGTCAAATGCTGCGTCAGATACTCATAAAACGAAGACGTCATTATGGTGGATAAAATCTACTAACAGGCTGCCAGTACCCAATATTGCAGCTTGACTCATTGAAATGTGAGCTCTATATGTGACAAATAAAGCTTATTTTACGATGGGAGAACCAGTGAAGTCCATTGGGATAACTGAACAATTGAAGCCTGCGATGACATTTATTGAAAAGGTAGGCTTTATACCGCCATGTAACGCACTAGTGATGAATTTTATCGGCAGAATATTATTTTTACAGTAACTACATCTTATTTTTAATGTGTATAAAATATTTATTTACGCGAAGAACGCGAATTCTCCATGCACCGCTTGAAGTTCATGAGCTTGTCTGTCTTAAGACGAGGCCATGCCATTACTAGTACGATGCTGTGTGAATAGGAAATTCTACGAATTGGACGTTCTGCGAATGGGACGTTCTGTGAATAGGACTTTGTGCCAAAGGCACATTCTGCGACATCCGTCTGCAAATGGCATTCTGCTTCAAATTCATGCTAATTAGTGCGTTTTACACAAAGATAACAGACCGCCTAAGTACCATATATCTCAATCTGGATTTTCATAGTCTTCCTACGAAGATCTAGATTGAGATATGTGGTACGGCTTTAAGTTTCTTCCACGAAATTCTAACAAAACCATCTTGCAAGGCAAATCAGATGACAATAATATTCTGGGTTAAAACCACAGAACCAAATTGAATACTATAAATTCAAGCGTTGTAATAGAATCAGTTATGTCGAAGTGAACTATTTGACAGTAAATCTTACGTCTGAAACTTGGTCGTAGCAAATCCATTGGCACAGCGTGGTTGCTGTGCCAATGGATTTGCTACGACCAAGTTTGTTAAGTCAGAGACAATTTGTTTTTTTTTTTAAGTTATCTTATCAGTGGTATTTATAACGAAAGAGTTTTATGTTTTTAAAATAAACAAAACAGAAATAAGTATAAATAAATAAACAACATCTTTTGAAAATAAAGTGCCATTAGCAAGCCAAAAAAATATTTATAGGAATACTAGCTTTTGCCCGCGGCTTCGCTCCCGTCAAATGACTACCCTACCTATCCTACCCTACCCTACCCTACACTACACTACACAACCTAACATTACCCTACACTACCCTACACTACCCTACCTACCCTATTTTACCTAACCTTTTTTTTTTACTTTTTCTCTCCGTAAGAACCATCATTGAACTTCAAGGAACATTAAAAAAAAAAAAATCAGCCAAATCGGTCAAGCCGTTTTCATGTTATGTCGTGACAACGGAAAACAGTTTCATTTTTATATATATATAACGGAGTCTCGTTATCAGAGGGGTCGTGATAAGTCAGGAAAGCAAAGCAAAGTCTTCGGTATCACTTTTGTTTATTTGCTTACACACAATATGGCTCGATCCAAGATCTAGGAACGCGGGAAGTTTAGCATGGAGTATTGGAGGTTGCCTATCCAGACCGCCAGACCGGTTCCAAAAATGCCTTTTTCAGTTTCCAAGCTTCCAGCACACCCGTGCCTAGCTCCAGTTCTAGGTTAATCCCAAAAACCATAAAAATTGACTGTCAACGTCGTGCACCTGTCAATGTCAAAAAGCCGGCTATCTTCCAGCCAGACCATCCACTCGGTGTCGCCAATACTCCACGCTAACCATCCCCAAGTTATTTACTTGGCGTTCCCAAACTAAGGTTTGGAAGATCAGGTTCAGTTTGGAAAATTTTCAGCTAAGGCTGTTGAATCTAATTACATAGTTTCTCCAGTGAGAGATAGATGGCGCTGATTCAAATTGAAATGAGTCGACGCTGCGACATATAGATAAAATGACATCTTATAGAATAGGTTTTAACCAAAGTCAAAGCCAGTATCTTTGGCATAATAAGGTAAAAAATGTATGAACCTATTTTGAAATTTGATTATTTTTATAGATAGACTAGTTTAATGGGTCGAAATAATGTTTGAGCTGAAATTAAATTACCTATCGAAACTCCAGAATATAATCGCCTGTTATCTTTTATTTCCTGGACACTTTCGATAAAATTGTTACAGTTAAAATTCACATTTAGTAAAGCTGTGGCATACAAAGAAAATAACCATTAAAAGCATTTACAGAATTTTTATTTGTAATTTTAACCGCGTAATATTTTCAAAATGAATGAAACATATTCATGCTGTGAGAGATTTTAAAAGCGTTTAGTCTTTTATGTTACCAACTGAGCTGGAATGTCAATTTGCGCGCTAAATGGGTTTCTATTTCACACGATATTTACATACGTGAAATAGAAATTTTGAATGTTGTTCAGAGTATTTGAAATTCTACATGCAGATATTGCCTTTATTTACTAGTTCTATTCTATTGTCGTCGGTGTGTTTCAGTATCAAGCTCGTTTTGTTTTATTCTGGTACTACCAGTGGCTTCGCTAGCGTTTTAGTAAAAAAATATCCCAAAGGAACATACTCCCGGAAAAAAGTATCCTTTGTGCTATTCCACAACATGGTCTATCCGTGTACCAAGTTTTAAAAAAAAACCGTCCCGTCAGAGCGCGTAGAGGTAACACACACTGCAGTACTAACACAAGCTCGTGATTCATTTTGTAAAAGGCATGGAGATATAAGAGGGTATAGCCTCATTCCTCTTTCTCGCTTGCAGGGCTAACATTTTAGTACATCATATTATATATAAGGCCCCTGAAATAGGCTATCTTCTGTCCCCGTAAATTAGTTTCCAATAAATAAATGACTTTCCGCTAATTAAGCTCACTCAGCCACTTCAGGGTTCATCATCTCAAGCGAAAAACGTCCACTGCTAGACATGGACATACGAGTAGGCCTCGTCCAAGCGTCACCACAATGACCGTTCTTGTGCTTCTCGCATTAATCGTATTCCCGCTACCCTCGCCAGGTCGTCGGTCCACCTCGTGGGAAGCCTTCTAACGCTGCATCTTCTGGTACGTGGCCACAACTCTAGAACCTTTAGTCCCCATCGATCATCTATTCTACGCGCAATGCTCCCACTGCCACTTAAGTTTGGCGATTCTTCGGGCTATTTCGGTAACATTGGTTCTCACTGGATCACGCAAGGGTTAGTACGAATAAATAATTGTTAGTGATACGGTGCGTATCTACACCGGCAGATTCTGATAAACTGACTCTACTCCCAATGTTTACATTAATTAACAGTTTGCTAGGAAACCCTTGTTTATTAGTTTCACACACACAGTTTGTTAACTTAGGAAGTTTGTGTAAGTACACACCTACATAGGATAGATTTCTCGAGCAACTAAAATCAAGTTATCAAGACATTGTTCAACTATGACTATCTTACAAATACAGACACTATTTACAATAAACATAACATACGATGATAAATTTAAGATAACTTTTATAAATTCATACGCAATATGCATCCTAATACGAAGATTCTAACAGGCAAACTACATTCTGAAATAAAACGCACTAAAACAACATACCATCATAATTTACCAACTTTAAACTAATGAGACCCATAACTAAAACATAGGTTTTAGTTATGGGTCTCATAACTAAAACCTGTTGACATAGGTCAACAGTTTTTTTAATGTTTTAAGGTGCACAACTGTTAAATAACCGGCCTAGTCAAATCGATAATCGTAAGCTGGTTAGTAAAATTTAAAAATTATTTAAAACTAGCTTCTGCTCGCGGCTTCGCTTTTCTTCGCCTTTTGGGAGGTACACAAATTATTATTTGCCAAAGACGACGAAAAAGAAAACCAAAACTACTTCTGGTAGATAACATCAGATTGTCATAACATATTTAACCACAAAGTGACCTCGACCACATGAGACAAATTCAGTTCGTACTCGAATTCATGTACATGTATTCACACACGCCGCAGGGTTGCTCTGAAGCCTCACTTCCGATAGCCACTGACGCCAAGCATTGTGCTCGCCACACTAGATACAAAGCAGCGCATATTGTTCCACGGTACTCATGATTTTCAGAATATGAAACTGAAAATGTTGCAGATATTTTTACTTATGGCATTCCATGTAAGTACAATATCTACTTAAGCAGGTAATGTTTTACTCTCTTACTCCGACTCTCCTCTAATTTATATGGCAAAACAATTTTTACCGAGTATGATAGAAAATAAAATAAAAACTGAACTGCACATCAAGATTAGATTGTCAACTACCTGTATGCACAAAGTACTAGAGTGTTTTGGCCACATACCCAGGAAAAATTGCCAAAACCTTGAATAGCTATTCAATAAGATGTGCAGATCAGGTCCGCCCATGACGCCAATAACCGTCACAAATGGCGAGACACCATCAGTAAGAAGCTAAACAATCTCCTGGAATATGACTCCAGGAGGAGGAGTAGAATCATTTCAGGTTTTAGGTTTCACATTGACTTATTATTTAGATTTCTGTGAATTCACAGAATCTGACACTATTATTGAAATATCATTATTTCTTTCATAGAATCTTCGATTCGTTCAACTAAAGTAAAACCCGATTCATTGCCACTTCATCAATTTCATGTTTCTCTGTCAAGTACTTAGCAATTCATCAAGCTCTCGATTCTAATATCCTAACGGCGTCTAACTGTCTACAGATATCATAATAGCTTTTTATTTTTGTTATAGAGCTGGAAATTGTTATTGAAAAAAACCAGTCTGTGTTCTATAAGTTAGCAAAGGGTAAATTATAGCAGCTTCAGGGTCGTAATATTTTGCAATGGTAGGATTATGCTGACAGTATGCTCGAATAGCACTGCTATTTATGATGTTGTAATTTGCTCAGCGGATATTACTTTTATTTATTTTTTGAGGTAGGAAACCGTCCAATGACTTTTCCCACTCTTGAGTGATGCGGGAGGGCGTTTCTTGCAGTAGTGGTTAACTGCAAGAAACGCCCTCCCACACGAACCCCGCACACACGAAAGTGTAGTACATTGCCGACTTCCGCCTTACCAGTTCTAACCCTACAACTACATTTAAGCTGATAAAGATAAAACTAGCAGTGACAGCATTATCAGGTTCTAGTCTATATTAACGCTTCTTAAGTTTTGAAACTATGATGATGCTGTCTTTCCGTGTTAAGAGACCTACGCAGAGGCTGTTGGCATAAAGTGCGCTTCATCATCAATGATTGCATCACTGCTTACCATCAGGTAGGATCGCTGTCAAGCACTAGTTTATGTTACATAAAAAAAGTTAAGTGGCATGCTGAAACGATGTAACACCATCCATCTATTCACCAACCATCGTATTAACCAAGACCCAATAATTTCATCTTCCGAATATGCGCTGCGCAGAAGAAATCACAAGCACAGTTCGTGTATTAAACATTTAGTATACAAATACCTACCCAAAAGTATGCACGTATTTGAGCAATAAATTGCTAAACTTAGTTGCAGCAGTGGCTCCCTCTTGAATAAATTTCTCATTTATTCCAAGAACGTCCTCAATGCCGACACTTCGGGACTATGAAAATTAAACTCGCGTTTTGATTAATGTTTTGACGCCTATGACAACGGACAAGTGGTGATATGTAGATACAGGAGTTTTTTTTTTATTATACATAGGCTCGCGTTTGACCACTATCTCACCTGATAGTAAGCGATGATGTGGCCGACGATGGAGCACGCTTGCCTAGAAGCAACCTATTCACTCTTGACTTGAAGACTCCTAAGTTGTAGCTATCAGGAAATACAGACTCCGGCAGGGAATTCCACTCCTTAGCTGTAGGCATAATAAATGTGTTTCCAAACCGCTTTGTGCGTATGGGTGGAATGTTCACCATATACCGGTGACGCATCGCCGTACGCCTAGTGGTCCGATGATGGAAAGGACTTGATGGAATTAAATTGTGCAATTCCTGTGCACACTCTCCGAAGTGCAAACGATAGAAAACCGACAGGCTAGCAACTCGGCGCCGATGTCCAAGATGAAGATGGAAAGAAGAGAATCCATTATTTTAATCTATACTATATAAGTCCACCGTAGGCGCAGGCTTGCGAGCTACCCATTGCTCGCCGTCCGAACATCCGGATCTAGCCCATGTCGTCGACGGCGCGTACAGTTCCACGTTCACCTAAAAGACAAGGGATAGCAAACCTGTAGGGGCCCGGTAGGAATGTAACTTACTAGGGCCCTGGATTGAACAACAGAGATCCCGTGACCCTAGAATGAAGGCAAAAAAGGAAGGAGTGGATTTTAGTCAGTAAAAGTCGGACACACCCTCCCGCTGCACCCAGAGTGGAAGAATCGTATCAATAATTTCTCACCCTAAAAAAACCTAACAGTTCATCTATAAAGCTCACATTTTGATAATTATCATGCATTCATAAATCAGTCACAATAATTCTTGTACAGTTTAAATTAAGCAATTAAAATTAAGACTATCAACGAGTCAAAAGTTTAGACATCTCGACTTATTTACTTTCAAATAAACTTCTTCATTACTTTGAGTGAAATCTCCGTTATCTACATAATTATTATTAATATTAATTGGTCTAAAGTTATTTCTAGCTATGAAATTGTCTACAATTTAACGTGTAAACCCCTGGCGACTTTACTAATAGCCAATTGAGAAGTGAATAGCATTAGACAACCCAATTTTGTCTACCATTTATGAATGTAAAGTGGTTCAGAAATATTTGAATTTTAGCTGTAAGTATTGCTGAAAATAATGTCGCACAGTTAGAGAAAGGAGGCTGCTTTCTTTGTTGAATTAGAAGGTCTATTCAGTGTTCATTGTGAGATCTGGATTTTGAATACCACAATAAATTAGCTAGTTATCACAGTGGCTATTTAGTTGAAACCTTGGTTTACTGAGAAAGGTCTTTTTTATTAAATTTTTAATTATATATGAGAAAGTAAGGTCCCGTGGTCGCCCTCGCAAGCGCTGACATGAGAGGTCTGTCTCTGTGGTCTAGGTCGTCAAGTCTGAAAATAATGTCGAAGATCAGGCAAAGTGAAGAAGGCTCAGATGGAAAGCCGACCCTGCCAATAGCCGGGATTAACGCACTTTGAATGAGGTGAAGAAGAACGAGAAGAAGATATGAGAAAATAAGGACAGAAGTTAAACAGAAGTAGAAGAGATCACACTTATACTACGAAAATAAATGTATAATACTCTAATAAGCTATTTTCGGTGACCAGAAACCGTTAACAGTATAAGTTAAATTTTCTTTACGAAAAGGAACATTTATCTCTATGGGTCTAAACTGCGCATAATAACCGTTTTAAGTAGTCGGCTCCTCCACGGTACCATTCTATGAATACGAGTTCTGTGTACTGGGCAGACTTCGTTAACTTTCAAACAACACTTCAAATTAATATGAATTTTGTCGCTTCCTTCTGTAATAGCTGCTTTGATAGCAGCAGTAAACAGAAAAGGAAGTTTCGTAAACAATCTTAAATGTTCAAGGAAAGACAAAGGCAAGGTGGAGTTTAATCTTTTGACATTGCACCATTACGAGTAATTGAAAAATATAGGAAAAATTCCGAATTTCCGTTTTAATGGACGGAATGGGCAATAACTTCATGTAATAAGTTTTATGATTATTGTGCCGAAATGTTTTTAGTGATTAGAGTTGAATCCAGTTTTAGTTAAAACGCTCGCTTTAAAAAGTAGGTCGAGGTCTGTCCTGTTTGGGCGGAGCACCGTCGTGTCTCCGTGGGGATGAACGGCGATGGTGAACTGAAGGAACACAACTCACTTGTGCTCCTTCACTTGTCTTTTTAAACAGTAAACATCTAGCACGCTTCTTCATGCCATCCAGAGTGGACAAATGATGAAAGGTAAAATTAGATATCAGTAGTAACATAATGTGATTTTATTTATAGTTTTTCCAAACTTCCAAACTCTTAGATTTACCGAAAAAATAAACGTTACTTACTGAATAAAATGTAAATGTTCAATGGGTGGGAGATATGACACTAAAATGCATGAAAGCATGATTGTGTGCAATATAAATCAAATTATTTATCAAATTCATCTGTCGGCCATTGTGCTGCATGCGTGTTGTTTGTACTCACATCACAAGCGCTTGTACCATAAACAACGTCACGTGATACGGACATGTCAGCAAAATACACTGAGTGAGAACAGTGACGTGTTCGTTTGATTTATTTAAATGGGTCTACAGCAGTAACATCTACGACTAGATAATGTTTTAATATCAACAGATAAAGTAATTTAGCGGGTCAGCATTACTCATTAGGCATGCTACAATCGCGGTGGTAAGTGGCTTCTTTGAAGAGCTCACCTTCCGCCAGACACGGACTCTGACGAACATGACCAGTTCTCCTGAACTGGCCATGTCCAGTGAGAATCTGCAGAACCAAAACGTTCTGATTTCTGTTTCGAATTCAGGTGGAAGAAACGCACGCAAGGACACAGTGGGGTAGAGGACACAGCGGTGCTCTGCTCAAGCGAGGCACAACTCCACCGTGTCCTCTGGGCGGTGCACACAATGGTGACACCCGGGTATTTCTTTTACACGAATCCGGTGCAGGGACGTTCCTAAATTACCATTTCCGGTGAGGGCCTGCGTCTTACAGAAGGTGAGGACAAGGTGACGTGTTTTCAACCACTTCTCGAAGCGGGAACTTACCACCATAATAATTGCATGCCCTAAAAGCCTAACCTAAAAGATCCTTGCTATTACTTTTACAAAATGAATGTTAAGTTTCCTCAGCCACTTCATGAATTTTAAATAAGACCCACAATAAAAATAAATCTTGGAGAAAATGGTTCCACGCTGTATTTGTTTATACCAAGTGTTAATCGAAAGGCTCTAGCGTACCACAAAGCCTCCCTATAACTTGTGTTCTCTGCCTACAAACACTAGCGCATGATACCGACTCTCACTAAATTACTAGCACAATATTTACTGCGCTTGTTGGCTCTCGATTTCAAAATCCACTTTCGTATTCAGTAGATAATCGTTTGTGTCTCGATCCCTGGTTTTATCTCGTTTAGTGTACCGGATAACACAGTTCTGTAATCAGATGTGAGATTCTTTTCCGCTATCTGGTTTTCTGTCGCCGACACAACAGTTAAGGCAACATCTACTCTGGTTAGTTTATAAAGTGTGAGCTTCTGAAAAGTGCACTTAATTTGATTTTAACTTAGTGTAACGTGTTGATACTATCAATTTAACTGGTTTGTAGAATTATATATTATGTAGTAAATGTCTATCACCGTAGCTTTTCGTAGCAAGTCGCCTCGTAGCGCTTCGTAGCGCATCGTAGCGGGTCGTAGCACATCACATCCGACTGCGTATGCAGTCGGATCGATTTCATTAGCTATGTCCACACTGTGCCCTTTCATCTTCAACTTTCGTCTTCATCTGTCTATTAAACCTTCGTTAGTTGCTTTCAACAATTGAATGCGTTATGGAACGTATTATCCATCTGACGTGGAATGAATGTATCACTGCGCGCGCAACACTTTCAACTGTCATTGCACTGGCGTCAAAGGCATGCCCGACTTGCGCTGTTGACTGCGCTATGACGCATGCCCTTGTTGAACAAAAAAGGGCACAGTGTGGACATAGCTATTGAGTTTTCGCATAGTAAAGGAATCGCCGTTCAGTGAAACTGCCGACGTTACCAAGCTGTTTTACATTTCAATATCCTGACGCAAAATAGTAACACACACTTTATCTGCTAATGGAAATAGCAATGGAAGTAAAATTTACAGTTAAAGTTTATGTATTTAGTCAATTTTAGTCTTCTTCTTTGTCCGTCCATCATCTGGGGTACGGTTTCCTCACAATTATTTTTGTTTTAACGTTTTCGCTTTTGGTAATTGGGCTTTCTTGAGGTCTTTTATGATATTAGACCACTTGGTTAATGGCGGACGGCCTGTCTTTAGTAAAGTTTTAATATTAAGAGTTTTATCGCTTATAATTTACCACTAATTTTGTATCTAAAAATTGATAACTTAAATATAAACTTTAACCACTTGTAGTTTGACCTAACAATGACACGTATGCTGCTTCACTCACGGGCGGTTCCTTGCCCAGTCAACTGACGAGGGTCTCACCCGCAAGACCTCTGTCACGCGTAGCTATAGAAAACTGAAATGGATAGCTAAGTAATAAAAGTCATCTCGTATGAAAACAACGATTCGGTGAAAAAATAATTAGTGTACCTACGAGAATTTCAAATCAATTTGATTTCCAAGAGTTTGAAGCACTTTGTCCTAAAGGACCCATTTTTGAGACAAAAGAAAGAAATCGCTTCAGGGAAAGAATAATTGGATTTCAAGATTTTGTTCTAATTTTTTATCATTTAAGGTGGCCGCGACGTTAGAATTATCTATACAAACGTAATACCAAAATCATTTGCAGTTTAAGCATATTTACACCATAATATGATGTTATTCCGATTCAGACAATATGTATCTAAGTTCTTACGTCGTCTTTTTTATTAAACTTACCCCAAACGAAATTTAAGCGAATTTAAATTGGCACATCTCCCAAATTTCCAATAATTTGTATTGCTATCACAGCAAGCAACTGTTAGTGTGTGGATGATGACTTCACTCCAGTCAGTGTGTCCAAGAATTGTTTATACTATCTGGATTGATTCCATCAACCTCAAAAACGTATTTTATTTCGTCTCAACTCGAGATTGCGCGCGGTGTACGCAGGCCTCTTAATTTTTTGTGTATTTTTACAACCAAAACAAAGTTCTCTGCCTCAATCTTATAGTTTTGTTTCCCGCAAATATTACGGATTCTGCCAAGAGCTGATAATAAATAAAATATTCAGCTGGTGGCTGAATAAACAATGCCCGCGAGATCAAGTGGGAGCTAGGAGCAGCTGATATTCAAAGCCGTGAACTAACAGAACAAAACGCAGCTAAACCTGGACAATTGTGTATCGCGTCGGTTGAGCTTAACTCTATTGTCATTAAGCTCTGAGTACGATGTTTTTATTTTATTTTTTATCACTTCATCACTACAAAGTATAAAACAAAGTCGCTTCTTATGTTGCATGTCTGTCTATCTGTAGTAAATTTATAAACTGATTTAAAAAAGGAGTAGTGCGAAGCTGGGAGGGTCGCTAGTATAGTATAAACTAGTGCTTGACTGCGATGCCACGTGATGGTAAGCAGTGATGCAATCGTTGATGATGAGGCGCACTAGTTTATTAAGAGCATATTCACTTTGAGAGCAAAAGTATGAGATGTTTGCTAATACTTTTACTCTCGAGAAATTAGAAGCTTTATAGATCGCGTCTGTATTTATATTCAGAGTTTACGATTTCTGCCTTCGGTGTTCGGTGAGATCCAGATGCGAGGGTTATAACTCTTACCTGTGTACAGACGTTTTATTACGAAAATATTAGTATTATATTAAATCAGATTTGTTTCAGGTAGGTTTCTTTTAACCTATCACATACCCGCAAAACAAGACACAATAGTAAAACAAGAACAGCGCGGTCTAATAGGACCGGTCGGGGATTCGTGAATTAAATGGAGAATAATCAAAAAGTTTTTCTTACTCTGGATAGAGTAGGAAGGAGTATCAAACTCTTACTGCAGTTACTCCTTTAGATAACAATCCGCAGCCCTAGCAGGTGTCTGGATATACATTCAGTCAAAAAAGTATCGGAAATGGATGATTTGTTTATGGGTCCAAATTCAAAATTTTGTTTTTTTGTAGTTGTTAGATTGGCACAACTGTTTTCCATTTTGGCGCGGAGTTTGAGTTGCATCTGTTATTTATATTAAATACAGTGCTGGTTTTAGTAATATCATATCTAGTGTGTATTGCTAATTTCATAATGGACAAAAATATCGAACAAAGAGTTTGTCTTAAATTTTGCATCGCCAATGGAATTTCGTGTTCGGAGTCACTGAAAATGTTACAGAAGGCTTACGGTGAATCGACTTTATCAAAAACTCGTGCTTATGAGTGGTTCAAAGCGTTCAAAAGCGGTCGAGATGTGATGGAAGATTTGCCTCGCTCTGGTAGGCCGTCAACGTCTGCAACTGAAGTTAACATCGCAAAAGTGAAGAAAAGAGTGACTGAAAATCCCCATTCAACTCTGAGAGAGATAGCCGCCGAACTTTCTGTATCTCACGAGTCGATCCGTACCATTTTAACTAATCATTTGGGTATGAAACGTGTTGCTGCTCGGCTAGTCCCAAAAGATCTGAATTTTCTCCAAAAACTCAATCGCATGAAAGTCGCTGAGGACATGCTAGAACGAGTCAGTTCGAACCCAACATTCATGAAACGCATTGTTACTGGTGACGAGTGGGTGAAACGTGGGTTTACGAGTTTGACATGCAAACTAGTCAACAAGCTTCGGAGTGGCGCCTTCCAACTGAACCGAAACCGAAAAAACCACGCCAAAGTCTATCAAAAGTCAAAGTCATGTTGACTGTTTTCTTTGACTATCGCGGTGTTGTGCACTCTGAATTCTTACAGGAAAACGGTAAATAAAGAATAATATTTGAGCGTTATGCGGCGTTTAAGAGAGCAAATTCAACGAAAAAGGCCAGATTTGTGGAAAGACAATTCTTGGATTTTGCACCACGACACACCTTCGCACAAAGCTATCATTGTGAACGAATTTTTGACCAAACACTCAACAAATACCATCCAGCAACCACCATATTCACCAGCTCCTGCTGACTTTTTTATTTTTTCTTAACTCAAATTTCCACTTCGTGGCACCCGTTTTCAATCGATAGAAGACATAAAGGAGAATTCGCGGCGAGAACTGAACTCAATTCCGGAAGCAGCGTTTAAAAAATGTTTTGATGAATGGATTATTCGTTGGCGCAAGTGTATCTATCGTTTCTAAAGGAGCATACTTCGAAGAAGGTGATAAAATAAATTTGGATGAATAACAGACATTTTGTGTATTATTGATCTTTTCCTGGTACTTTCTTGACAGAGTAGTACGTTTGTTAGTTTTGCTACTACTACTAATAGTCCAAGTCGCAGAGTCCAAGCTACTAGTAAGGATTCCAGAAACAGAAGCCTTCTCACAATGCAAGCCTTATCGGAGAGCCTTTTGTATTAAGGTCTTGATCAAACCTCGATGAAGCTGAAAATTCCCATGTCTCTTCAACATTTTTTCCAATCCCACCACTCGCGCGCCGATTCCACATTCTATACAACTTAAATGACCTTGAAAAATGCTTCAGCGTTGAACTGGTATGGTTACACAAAATTGATAGGCCGTAAATTTTGGGGTCTGTGTTTTCGTTTTTTCGAGGGTCTAGTTACATGAAACAACTGCTTTTTTACAACAAAAAAGTTGTCATTTTGGAGACTTTAGTAAAAAGAAACGCGTAATTACGTAAAAATAATACGCGTTAAAGCGATCAAGCATAATGTATCAATTTCACATGACCAAGGGCCAGATGTGTGGTTTGCACTTTAGTTTTTCTCATTACTTAGAAGAAGTTTGCAAAGTGTTGTGTTCTTTTTAAGTTTTCAAACTCATTTCCGGAGTCTCTAGCAGTTACCCGACAAGCTTGTTCACAAACTTCTAATTTTGTTTTTCTGACACAGGCTCGCCTGTTATAAAAAAAAACTAACTTTTTCTTTAAAATTTATACTAAATCTTTAATTATAATAATTTAGCTTTTACTTGAAATTTCAAGTTCAGATAACTGTATTTTTACGGCAAATTGTTTCTTTTCGAAATTCGTAATGACTCGTTATTTTTTTAATTTCCTCCTGTTTTTTTTCAACACCAATTTCATAGGAAATAAATGTCGTTTTTTTATGTATCGCTTGTCTTTGTACAACATGTGACAGCTGTAGCACAGATTGCAATTAATCAATTTCATTTTCCTAAGTTCTTCTATAAAAAACAAATGCGACTAAACTGACAGCGTTGTTTTTTCAACGTTTGCCTTTTATTCATGGGACACACGGTAAGTTCCCACGGTCATTTTTTCATTAGGCTTCAAACCGCGCGTCATGCGGCCATGTTTTTTAAAAGCATTACGTATTTGGTACGCCGAGCTCACAACCTATCCCAGGTGCACTTGATACGGAGCGGGTTCCTGTTTCGTATGTGAAAAAGTTAAAAGGCTGTGGAAATGGATGAATTTATGTTAAAAGTTACGCTGTTTGTTTTAGTGTAAAGCTGGTAATTAATGGAAATGTTTTGCTGCTACTATTTTTTAAATGCATAACAAATTGTTAAACCTATTTGATTACATTCGAATACATTTGTAATTGGAATATTTCAATGTTTACATTATTTATTATTCATTAAAACAGCTTTTAAATTACCAACTAATATTAAAATATTATGTAAGAAGATTAAAATATATTTTTTTTAATAATATTATAATGATGAAAGCAAAAGCAAAAAGTTTGTAAAACTTTTCTTTCAAATGAATTTTAAGTAAGTTTAACTCTTTAGGGACTATTAAAATTAATGTATTTTTTTAAATACACTCATTTATATTATTAGGTAAAACTACTATTTATATATATTATAACTATTATAGCAAGTATAAAATATTTACTTTATTCTTATAGATTCGCTAGCCTACGTATGAAAAAAGAATGATTAATTTATCGACCTTCTAGCCGTCTGATATTTCTTTCTCTGTCTTTTTTAACTTTAATGCGCTTTCCGCAAAATCACTAATGCTTTGTGCAAACTAGTTTGCAGTAGTACGGTTTTAAATAAACTGTTTAACTTTTATCAAGCACAAGTTCTACCGTGTATGGATTACTGCTCTCATTTTTGGGATGGGTCTGAGATACCAGCTTGATGCTTTGGAGTGAATTGGGAGGCGAGCCAAGAAAATGTAATGACGCACTTTTCGAGACAAAACTCCAAAGTCTAGAGCATCGACGCCAAGCTACTCGTACTAGTCTATCGGTTTTCTTTCGTTTACATTTCGGGGAATGTGCTTTGGAATTGCACTATGGTCAAGTCCGTTCCATCATCGGACCACTAGACGTACGGCGTTGACATTCCACCCATACGTACATAACATTTTCGGAATACATTCATTGTGCGTATGTACAGATACTGAGTGTAATTCGTCTGTTTCTTGATAGCAAACAACCTAGGAGTCTTTAAGTCAAAAGTGAATGGGTTGCTTATAGGCAAGCATGCTCCATGTTAAGACATCAGATGAGATATTGGATAAAAAAACCAAAAAAGAAATGGTTCGAAGGCCTGCGTCCTAGTCACCGCTACTCGTCGTCGTCTGATGTCACGACAGCAGCCCAGCCGAAGATTGCCGAGTCGCCGAAGACATCTAAACATGTTTAAAAAAAATAGTTTTAAAGAGCATTAAAGTATTTGTAACCTACTGAATGAATCCAACAAAATTGTATCATTACTTTTGTGATAAAGTAAATGAAAAAAGAACTGAAAGCAAAACGAAGTCGTTTGTTAGATGGGTTTTTTCACTTCGTGATTAATGTTCGCCTCGTTCGTCCTATTAAAATCCTTTAATCTTAATCATTGACTCTCGTTTTTGCTCGGAGGTGTTAAGTTTAATAAGCCCGTTTCGGTTCATCGTTTGTAAAGATTATAAACTTTTGAGTAAGCTCCAATTTACAAGATTACAAAGAGTTTTCGTATGAAATTAATTTTTGAAAACCTGACAAAGTTCAGAGACCCATGGAGCAATATTAGTTTAGTAATACGTAACAAAACAAATTTTATGGGAGTTGTTGCTTGCCTCAGTTTATTATTTCTTAGAAATTAATTGAGTTATGTAGAGATTTGTGTTGAAATTATTTTTCTTTTGAGAGTTCATTGTGATCGCATCAGCGTGCATTTGAACCATGGTGAGTGGTTGTATAGTTTGGTCACACAAGCGTTAGCCGCACTTCCATTTGTCCGAGCTTACGTACATAAAACTATATAAGCTAACTATATTACGTATTTAAGCCATGCATCACGAAGCATGGTTTGATAGTTCTGTAATGTATACAATTTTTGACTGAACCTGTCGCTTGCTCAAGACATCCAATTTGGTATGAAGGCTAAGTACTACAATTGTCTTTGTCCTGAAAAAACTTGTACAGTTACGCTGTAATATATTTTTTCCCGTACAAAGAAACTTGGGAAAACAAAACAAAAGAACTCCTAAAATCTCAAAGGACATATTTGTGAGGCAGACCCTTTCGTTATTAGGGTTTTTGTATTATATCAGCATTCAGAAACAGTCTTCAGTGGCAGTTTGATGCTGAAACTTGAGCACATTTGTCTCAGCGACGTTACCTGAATAAACTCGGCCTGTTCAAGAAAATGGAACAGAAATCTGTTTGGAGGATAGAACTTGTTTTAAAGGAGAGCAGCTGCAGCAGTTATAGGAGTTTTTCTTTTACTTTATTGAAATCTTGTTTAAGAAATTGGAATTTTTGTTTACTTCAGTAAACAAAGATTTTTTGGTTTTTGTTAAGATATTGTTATTTTTCATGAGTTACAGATTTAACAAATGCTCAAGCCTTCAAAGTGACGATGAATACTATCTTTATGTTCCTTACGGATAAAAACGTAAAATCACGTCGATTTAATTTCTCACACGCCCTACAATGTAGCTACATCAAGAACGTGAGTGACTTTCTGGACAATTAGGTACAAAGCGTTACTTAATTGTGATGTTACCCCGTAGTTTATGTGATACTTCGAGTTTTTATGTGACAAGCTCATTTATTTGATTTTGTAGCCTGCAGTAGTAAAATTTTAGTTCTTTTGTCTAGATTAGAAATCAACCAACCGCTCAAAAGTGTTAGATCTTTAGTGATTTAAACCTAAGTATTCATGTTTCTCCAGTGGCTGTGAGTATAGACTGGTTATATGAAAGTAACAACCTATTTAATTTAGTCGGATCATATTTTAACAACGCAAAGCGCTATCGTTTGTGTTTCTTGGTGCCGGAAAGCATCCGTCGCAGGGATTGTAAACTATCGGAACACTATTTTGAAATAAACGCGTCATGCGAGTTTCGAATGCGTACGAGTTTGTTTCATTGCTTTGTATATATCGCGGATCTGGTTGTTAGTGTTAATTTTGTTATTGTTTCGTTATCACTTTTTTTACATTGTAAAAAATAAAATATTTATTTTAATATTTATTTATTTTTATAATAATAAAATACAAATTTTAAATTTGACGAGGTAAAACAATTATTATAAGAGGGACTGCAGCAGATTACTTCGGAAAATTGGAAGCGTTGTGTAGAGCATGTTATCAAGGAAGATGATATTTTTTATTCCAAAATCGATGAGATGATTGATAAAACTGTAGACAGCTTTGTGATACATGTCACTGATTCTGAGACAGAAATGGAAACATCTGAAACTGACGAATAATTATTCTTAACTAAAATATATGTTAATTAATATTTGTTACTTAATAATTTATTAAATCTTAAACAAATTCATTTTTTTTAATGGTCCAAATGTTGTGAACTCCTGAACACTTGTTTACAAAATTTATAGCTTCTCATGACGGTTACTTTAAATATGGACATCTGTTCGAAATAAAAGTTATTAATATAAACATTTCAGCATAAGTACTTGATTAACAACAACTTATTCTCATTCATGACTTCAGCCGAATTTTTTTATTCATATTTTTGTTTTAGTTTATCTTCTCTACAACAATAAAATAATTATTCAATTCAGGTTAGCCTAATCCTCATAACTAACTTAGTGTCCCGTTGATTGAGTAAAACTTTATCTCGTACTTTCCCAAAGAAATTAAAACAAAAAGATCTTTGCGGTCATTTGCCGAAGAAATATCCAACATCTTGATTTATCTTCCCCAGGCATTGTTTAAAAGAACAACAAGAAAATATCTCAACAAGAATTTATTCTATTTGGAAATTATTGTTGTAATAAAGACAATAAAAGCTATTATCGGTTGAAGTTGGAAACAGCAGTTTATGAAACCTAATTCAGGTATCAAAAATAAATGGAGGAAAGGAAATATTTAACGATCTTTATGTAAAAGAAATAAAAAAAAAATCGTTAAAAATAAAACTTCGTCGTTTAGCAAGAGCCTGTACATAAGTAACAAGACCAAATTGGCAGTTAATAAAATAAAGACTGCTTGGAAATCTATAAATAGTAAAACTGGTAGGAATAAAGTATCCACCATGGATTTTTTACTGGAGACTTCACACAATTTCAAAAGCTTGAACATAGAAGTAGTCCAAGTGTGAATTTCACATCAATATACCCTACTAAGTTCCTCATTCGAACTGTTTCTTAATAAAATAAAAACTGCAAAATAGCTGTAAGTTCGGAAGTTGCTGTTTAAAAACAAAAAATTAATACCAAAAACGTGGTGGTATGTATTTTAGTGATGTATGTATGTATAGATTTTAATAACATCTTTTTAATTTACTTTTAAAGTAATTTTTATTTGTTTCACTCCTTACGACTGCTGGCAGACTAAAGCCTCTTGTAAACGACATGTTTTTCACCACGTAGGCACTGTTAATAAAATGTACAAATACAAATACAAATAATTTATTTGCTTGAGTATGGGTAAAACATGAGATGTTGAAAATAAAATAGTCGTTCTTTTGACCATACCCTACCATTAACGGTGTACAAATATTAACAGAATTAAAAAACTAAACATTTTATAAATAAATAATTACGCATGCATTTCATTATACAATTGATATTTTGAAATAGTATAAACACAAACGCACAAATTTTATTACACCATAATTGCATTATATTAATCACATTTTTCATTTATATAATCTTTAATTGAATAATAGGCTTTACTTACGAGATATATTCTAAATTTATTTTTAAATGAGATTAAATCATTAGCGTCCTTTACAAATTTGGGTATCTTATTATATATTCTAGGGCCCATAGAAAATGCACTTTTGTCGAACATAATAGTTTTGTGGCTTGCTGCACAAAGTGTGCTGGCATGTCTAGCACTTTTCAGTGTTCTATATTTGTGTAAATTTTTTCTTACGTCTAAAGCTAATTCAAATATGTACAATGAGGGGAATGTTAAAATTTTTAGATTTATGAAATGAGGTTTACAAGTATCAGTGGGTTTTAGTCCACAGATCGCCCGGATGCATTTCTTTTGGGCTTTAAAAACTGTTTCTCTCTCAGTCCCGTTACCCCAAAACATTATACCGTATCTTAATATTGAACCAACATAGGCATGGTAGGCGGATAGGAGTGCATTCTGATTGACAACTTTTCGAAGCATATACAAAGCATATGAACATTTACTTAATTTTGTACACACATGTTCCATATGTGTCCTCCATGTCATGTCAGAGTCTATGTGTAATCCTAAAAACTTTGTAGTATTTATTCTTTCTATGTTTACATTTTCATAATTTATCTGCAATGTATTACATCTTGATTTTTTGTTTTTGAAATTCATTATATATGTCTTGGATAGGTTTATTTTAAGTTCATTTAAATTCAGCCAATCAACTACAGACGATAACGCACAGTTTATATCATATTCATGTCTGTTAGGGTCTTCAGATACAAACATCGCTGTACTGTCGTCAGCATAAAGAACCATGGGATACTCGATGGACTTGGGAAGGTCATTTATATATATTATGAATAGCAAGGGACCCAAGATACTCCCTTGGGGTACACCCCGGGTAACTTTTATCGGTGTTGATAAGTATTTCTTTTCAACTTTAGTACTTATGTACCGTGTACAAAAGGCCCTAGACTGCTATACAACACTGATAAAACACGGCGGCGGCGGTCGTGCCGTGCCGTAGCTCCGCCGTGTATATGTCGCAGGGATATGATGAAAACAGGGAATTGATCAAATCTCTAAGCGATTTGATCAAATCACGGAGGATGTTAAAATAATAACACGTTTTTATCATTTCGCTAAGCAAATCTGGTGATTTGACAAATCCCAATAAAGAAATCTAGTGATTTGAACAAATCTCAAAATTGGTTCAGTGAAATGACAAAAATAACTTTTCTGTGGTAATTTAACACTGTGGTGGTGTTTATTCAGCACTGTGGCTTTTTTTTTTTTTTTTTTTTTTCCGGTAGGGGAATCATCAGAATGACTTCTCCCACTCTTGGGCGGAGCGGGAGGGCGTGTCAGACTCTTACTGACTAAACCCCTACCCCGTTCCTTCGTTACCATCGATCTGGGGGACACGGTGACAACCTTTCGGATACCGTGTTCCCTAGAGGCTTCGGCCCTACCGGGCCCCTACAGTTTGCTGACATCTCCTTGAGGCGCGCGTGGAACAGAACGCGCCGTCGACGACTAGGCTCGGTCCAGATTATTACCAGACTGCCGGACGGCGAGCTACCCAGCGCTCGCTGTCCGCGAGCCCGCGCCTACGGTGGTCGGAAATCGGGATCGGGATCTCGGCGGCGGCGGCGTGAGTTCCGTTGCCTCACGCGGTCGGCAGCCTCCTTCGCTAACATTACTGCTTCGCAGAAGGAGGCGACTGCCTGCCACCCCTCCTCGCTCCGGACCATGGCCTCTACCAGGGCCCGGCGCGAGAGGTCACCGCCGCCGATAGCCTCCACAAGGACACGGCGGTGCTCCGCCCAAGCGGGGCACACCTCTACCGTGTGCTCCACCGTGTCCTCCGGGCGGTCCACACAGTGGCGACACCCGGGCGTCCTTTCCTCCTTGATCCGATGCAGGAACCTCCCGAACTTACCGTGTCCGGTGAGGACCTGCGTCATACGGAACGAGAGGACGCCGTGACCTCTTTCCAACCACTCCTCAAAGAGGGGACTTACCGCCGCAATGACGGCATGCCCAGCACTGGGTTGCGACAGTCGCAGTCGCCATGCCACCCTGAGATCCCGCCGGAACTCTGTCCGCCATACCGCTATTCAGCACTGTGGCTGAGAGATACGTATCCGACGCACGTGCTAGTGGGTCACAGGTCCAGTCTCTCCGAGAGGCTATGGTTGAGCGCTTGAACTTGTCCTTGCAGGCGGTCTCCGATTGGGGCAATGCCAATCTGGTCAGATTCAATGCTGCTAAAACTCAGGCGTGTCTTTTCTCTGCTAAACGGAGCCTATTCCACCCAGCTCCATCTTTTCGGGATGTGACCGTACCGATTACCGACTATCTTGAGCTTCTTGGCGTAACGCTATCATCCACTCTCAATTTCGGTTGCTATATAGAGGCAAAAGCTCAACTGGCTGCCAAAAAACTGGGGATTCTGGCTAAGGTGAGACAGTACTTCACGCCGGAACAGTTGCTCAACCTCTATAAAGCACAAGTTCGATCATGTATGGAGTACTGCTCTCATCTTTGGGACGGATCTGCCAAGTACCAGCTTGAGGCGCTAGAGTCGATTGAGAAGCGGGCCAAGAAGATCATAGGTAATGATGCACTCTTCGAGTCGAAGCTTCAAAGTCTGGAGCATCGACAACGAGTTGCTAACCTGTCGGTTTTTTATCGTTTGCATTTCGGAGAGTGTGCACAGGATCATCATCGGACCACTAGACGTACGGCAATGCGCCACCGCCAATCTGTTCCCTGAGCGAGGGGAACATACTCCCCCGCTCATGGCTCCGCCACCTGCGGTACCCGTAGCGGACCACACCAGCGACGACGAGGACGACGCTCCAGAGGTGACCGAGGTAGAGATGAGGGCGGTGGTACGAAGACTCAGTTTCAAGAACACCGCCCCAGAACCCGACGGCGTGCACGGCAGGGTATGGGTCCTGGCCATGGAGGCTCTCGGGTCTCGATTGCGAGGGCTGTTTAACGCATGCATGGAGAGAGGACAGTTTCCCCGTCGCTGGAAGACCGGGAAACTGGTCCTCATTGCGAAGCCGGGGCGCCCCGCGGACTCTCCGTCCGCGTACCGGCCCATTGTGCTGCTCGACGAGGTGGGCAAACTCTTTGAAAGAGTAATTGCAGACCGCCTCGTCGGGCATCTTGCGCGGGTGGGGCCGGACCTTTCGGACGGCCAGTTCGGTTTTCGCAGGGGGCGTTCCACGGTGGACGCCATCATGCGCGTGAGGGCTCTCACGACGGGGGATGCGGTGTCTCGGGGCAGGGTCGTCTTGGCGGTGTCTTTGGACATCGCCAATGCCTTCAACTCCCTGCCCTGGAGTTGCATCGGGGCGGCACTTCGGTACCACGAGGTGCCCGCCTACCTCCGTCGTGTGATCGAGGCCTACCTGTCGGATAGGTTCATCATCTATCCCGGTCACCAGGGAGAGTGGAGACGGCGAGAGATGTCGTGCGGTGTTCCGCAGGGATCGGTACTAGGACCGCCCCTGTGGAACATCGGATACGACTACGTGCTGCGCGGCGACCTCCCCGACGGGGTCAGCGTGGTCTGCTACGCAGACGACACGCTGGTCCTGGCGCGGGGAGAGTCGTACCAGGCGGCGGCCGAAACAGCGACACGCGGGGTTGCGACAGTCGTGGAGAGGATCCAGCAACTGGGACTCAAGGTGGCATTGCACAAGTCCGAGGCCATGTGCTTTCATGGCCCTCGGTACGCGCCACCTCCGGGTTCCCAAATAACGGTAGGGGGGTCCACATCGGCGTCGGGTCGGCGATGAAGTACCTGGGACTCGTCTTCGACAGCCGGTGGACTTTCGAGGAGCATTTCCGACGTTTGGCCCCCAAACTGGACAGGTCTGGGGCCGCTCTGAAGCGGCTCCTGCCCAACCTAGGGGGTCCAGACGCCCCCTGCCGGAGGCTCTACGCGGAGATCGTTCGGTCCATGGCCCTTTACGGGGCGCCGGTTTGGGCGCCGTCGCTAGGTAAGCGACCGGCGGCCAAGCTGAACGCTTGCCAGAGGGTCATGGCCATCCGGATGGTGCGGGGATACCGCACGATCTCCGGCGAGCCTCCTCGCTGGCCTGCCACCGTGGGATCTGGAGGCAACAGTCCTTGCACGCATGCACGATTTGCGCGTGGAGATGCAACGCCGGGGCGAAACTCCGCTGCCGCGACAAGTCGCGGCATGGCGGACAGAGTTCCGGCGGGATCTTAGGGTGGCATGGCGACTGCGATTGTCGCAACCCAGTGCTGGGCACGCCGTCATTGAGGCGGTTAGGCCCCTCTTTGAGGAGTGGTTGGAAAGAGGTCACGGCGTCCTCTCTTTCCGTGTGACGCAGGTCCTCACCGGACACGGTAAGTTCGGGAGGTTCCTGCATCGAATCAAGCAGGAGAGGACGCCCGGGTGTCGCCACTGTGTGGACCGCCCGGAGGACACGGTGGAGCACACGGTAGAAGTGTGCCCCGCTTGGGCGGAGCACCGCCGTGTCCTCGTGGAGACTATCGGGAGCGGCGACCTCTCGCGCCGGGCCCTGGTTCAGGCCATGGTCCGGAGCGAGGAGGGTTGGCATGCGGTCGCCTCCTTCTGCGAAGCAGTGATGCTCGTGAAGGAGGCTGCTGACCGCGAGCGCGTGAGGGAACGGTCCTCACGCCGCCGCCGCCGAGATCCCGATCCCGATTTCCGACCACCGTAGGCGCGGGTTCGCGGACGGCGAGCACTGGGTAGCTCGCCGTCCGGCAGTCTGGAAATAATCTGGACCGAGCCCAGTCGTCAACGGCGCGTTCTGTTCCACGCGCGCCTCAAGGAGATGTCAGCAAACTGTAGGGGCCCGGTAGGACCGAAGCCTCTGGGGGGAACATGTGGTATTCCTAACGGTTGATACCGAGTCCCCCCCAGAACGAAGGCAACGAAGGAACGGGGTAGGGGTTTAGTCAGTAAGAGTCTGACTCGCCCTCCTGCTCCGCCCAAGAGCGGGGGAAGTCATTCTGATGATTCCCCTACCAGAAAAAAAAAAAAAAAAAAACCCATACGTACAAAGCGTTTTGGGAGTACATTTATTATGCGCACAGCTAAAGAGTGGAATTCCCTGCCGGGGTCAGTGTTTCCTGATAGCTACAACCTAGGGGACTTTAAGTCAAGAGTGAATAGGTTGCTTGTAGGCAGGCGTGCTCCATCGTCGACCACATGATCGCTTACCATCAGGTGAAATGTGGTCAAGCGCAAGCCTATCAATAATAATAAAAAAAAAAATTTGTTTCTCTTTTTCAAATAATTATGTTCTAGTTGTGATTTTTGAGATCTATATTACATTTTGTGTGCGAAGCCGGGGTGGGTTGCTAGTACAAAATAAACCTTTAAATTACCATAGAAAAGTTATTTTTGTCATTTCACTGAACCAATTTTGAGATTTGTTCAAATCACTAGATTTCTTTATTGGGATTTGTCAAATCACCAGATTTGCTTAGAGAAATGATAAAAACGTGTTATTATTTTAACATCCTCCGTGATTTGATCAAATCGCTTAGAGATTTGATCAATTCCCTGTTTTCATCATATCCCTGCGACATATATAAACAAGATTCCCCAATGATCCATAGAACACTGACAACCGTGCCGACACACGGCAAATTAACCGTGCCTAAGTACGTGCCGTGTCCAAGAGACCTTACAGTTTAATAGACACAGTATTCGTTTTTTTAAGCTGATGGTGTGCTATGCTATATGAAACAGCTTCAAGATTTAATTACTAACCCGTTGCATAGCCGCGTCAAGATCTTAATTAATCCAATAGTAAACCAAGATGGCGGCTGCATATTAATGTCTGCACCAACTTGCAACATCCACTACTATACTTCATTGATGTACCAAATTGGAGAACACTATTGTAATGATCATTAAATTGAATAACACGTTGAAACAGTTGGGCTATAGTTCGAAAAAATGCAATTTTTTTTTTAGGTGAGAAATCATCAGAGTTACTTCTCCCACTCTTGGGCGAAGCCAAAGGACATTTCAAACTTTTAATGGCTAAAAACTCAAAGGAAGGAAAAGGCTAGGCAGATGAATGGCTAAAAACTCCTTTGTTCCTTCTTTGCCATTTTAATTCCAGGACGACGGTAACTCTTTCAAAAGTTCTTGCTATATATGTTTATTGGTCCCACCGGGCCCTTTTTGTTTTGCTGAAGTCCATTTGAGACGTGCGAGGAACACAACATGCCGTCGACTTTGGCTTGGTCTTTACCAGACGGTCGGACAGCGTGTTACGACTCCTAATGCCAGGGGCATCTCCTGTGGCGTACCTCACATCCCTAATAAAGTTTTACGTTCCTGAACATTCTGTTACATTGATGACAGAAGCACAAGACCGATGTCTCGTGAACAGTAATAAAATTAAATGATCGCACTTAAATTTTACTAACGACGACGTGAAAATTACACTTGAGTAAGTACATTCAAGAACTAGAGTGGCGGCCACATGCCGCAAGACACAACGTTGGACTCCTCTCACGAGGTGGACAGGCAATGTTCATTCACTGTAGTGAATATTTCCGAAATTAATTATTTTTTTACCCGTTCACTCTTTTGTTTCTAGGTACTTATAATAAAACTGGAAATAAAGTTGTCTCACTTGTGTTGACAATTCGCAAACACTGTACTAAAAACACATTATACAGGTCTTATGTCATGTGGAAGGGTGAGAATCCTGTTTATCTTTTAAGTTCAAATAGCTTTGTATTGCTTTTTCCTCTTAGTTTGTAACGTTGCGATCAACAATCTATGAAGCTAGAACTGAGTTTTCTCATAGACATAACAGAGTTATTTATTAAATTTAAAAAGAATCTCGTTAATCCGCAGAAAGCTGCGATGCATGAATAAATTATAATGAACGATTTTTAATAAGCGCTGGCTCGTCTCAAAATTCTTTTACCTAAGGTTTTCTGTTAAAGCTTTAAGTAATTTTACTAATGGGGGTAGAGTGCTCTATTTTTGTCAAGGACACCTGTGGTCCTAGGAAAAAAAAGGTAAATGAAGTAATTTATATTGGTTTCAGTCAGTTAAAGTCCGACACGAATTCTTGCTTGAGTCTAGAGAGAGAAAAGTCATTTGATGTTTTCACTTCTAAAAAAAATCTCTTCCCATAAAAATTCATCAACATAACAGACGTTTGATGTAACGTTTTAATAATTATTATATCTCTTACTTAAAATTCAAAAACTTTTCTTTAAAATTAACTTTACAATGAATAATTCTAAGCCATAAGATCTGCGTGTGTTGTTGTTGTTCTCTGTCATAAATTACTCTGAGCCTTATTAATTACTCTCAGCAGAAACTCAAATGAAAAGTCAATATAACAAAAGTGGCTCTTGGTCACAGTTTATAAAGTTCTCGCTGATGAACTTTCAAAGGAGCTGTACATACTACTGACATTAAACTGTCTCATCTTCTTACTTAACATAATTAGTTCCTAAAGAATTATGTGATTTGAAACGTTGGTGAACTAAATCTTGAATTTCATTCAATTTATTATGCGTTGATTTTGATTCGTGACTGAAACTGAAGTAAAGAGCTGAGATGTCGCAAAAAGTTATTAGTTAAGTTGTTAGTCATTTTTATTTGAGGGAAATGACATGAATGAAATGACCTGATGTTGCACCTACCTCAATTTGTCTCTGCATCTCCCAAAGTTTGACTGGTAGAGAATGCCTCAAAGATGCGTATGAAGAATTTAATTCTTCTTCTTATCGTACGGTTAGTGGCCAACCAAGAATTTAATAAAATCAATAAATAAAAAAAACATTACACTCTCTCACACATCTCGTTTTTAGAAGTCTTTCCCTCGCACCCTTTGCTTACTAGACACGTTGCAGTTAGATCGGATGAAAGTGTGATGGAGAATACGAAGGAGAAGATAATAATTGGTGATGCGATAGGGTTTACTTCTCGGAACGAAGTACCTACTCAAAGCATTCATGAAGGTATTAAGCCACCTTAATCTGGCCCGAAACCCCGACACGTAAGCGATTTCTGCAGTCGCTCGCCTTTCTCTCATAATCAAAACCATTTTTCTTGCATAAATACGCATATTCATCATATTCAAAACTGTTTATTACAATCAAATGAAAATAATTGCTGACAACGGCCACTCAATTACTGTCTCAAAGAAACGCAATAAAATGCAAATGTGATTCCTCGCTGCGGAGCAATAAAAGTTTATTAAGTGAGACAAATTATTTCCAATCGACTTCAACGTATTGATTAAAGGTACGGTAATATTCGAAAGAGTCATCACGAAAAGCTGAAGGAACGTAAGTGAGTTTTAGTCAAGAAAAAGTCAGTAAAAAATAGTTTTTTAGTCAGTGAAAAATCAATCTTTTAGTCAATAAAACCTGAGTCTTCGTCTCGCTGCATCCACAGCAGGAAATAACATTTCCCAAAAAAGTATGTACGTAACAAAAAGCGACCCTACCAAACAGTCATTAACTCTGGCAAATACAAAGATTCAGTATATTATTATGTGACGTCACAGATCGTCGGATTCTCTTGTATATTGCAAGGAAATTGTATAATCAACTCATGTAAGCTACATATGTGTGTTATGGAATTTAGATATAATATTCCTGGAGAGGTATTAAACTACACTAGTTGTGTTAAAGTCGGGGCTTCAATCTCAGTATGAACTCTTATTGCTATAGAATATCTAATCTAAAATGGCTTTGATATCATAATAAGGCAATGTTCCAAGAAATGTTATCTAAATCTGTTCAGCTGTTTGTGAATGAAGGAGTAACAAACATATTTGTATGCAAATAAAATCTTTCACCTTTGTAATATTAATGTAATAGTTCTACGGTCCAGACTAGGCGTTTCGCCTCGTCGTTTATGCCTCGTGCATAGGACTGGAACAATTTGCCTGCTGTGGTATTCCCGACTGTTTATAATGTGTGTGTCTTCAAGGGTCCAATGAGGCGCTCATAGCCAGTTGCGCTCACTAATCGGTAAACGATTAGCGAGT
Source organism: Mythimna separata (assembly GCA_030763345.1). Lineage (NCBI taxonomy): Eukaryota > Metazoa > Arthropoda > Insecta > Lepidoptera > Noctuidae > Mythimna > Mythimna separata. Next base: position 723,285 of record JAKKIA010000036.1, on the reverse strand, counting down.
TAAGCAACCTTTGGCGCGGTCAGTCTATGGATGGGTGACCGTTTAGTGGTATTTCATCTGAGCGTCGCCGTGCTTCCGAGGGCACGTAAAAAGTCGGTCCCGGTTGTTGTCGACTGACAGCAGTCGTTAAGCCAAGTCAGAGACCTTCGGGCAGCTTGAAATCTCTGACATCAGGTTGGCCACTAACCGTACGATAAGAAGAAGAAGAAGAGTCCAGGACTTTTAATAAACTAGTGCGTTCAACCACAGTCACTGCTTACCATCAGCTGGGACCAGTTAAACATTAGTTTATACTATAAAAAAAAAACTTCATGTATCTAAAGATACTTCATGCCATCCTCAAACAATTAGCATCAGGAATGGATCTAAACAACGTCTGAAACTAAGCCTGTGACCGAGGCAAGTAATCTTTTCAACCATGACCCAGACAAACCCGCATTCAACGACTACCCACAACTGATAAACAATTAGTCGAAAATCAAATATGCGCTTGACCACACAGAAGCGTTTAGTAACACGGACTGCGAACGTCTGTAGAGAAACATACCAAGTCATTAATCTTGAATGAAGCATCCATCCTAAACATTACATTGTAGCTATGTATGTTGTTCCACTTAAGCAGAGTATTTCAAGGTCAGAAAGTCATTAAGGCTTATTAATATTATTAGGGCTTCAAAATGCACAAAAAACTAAAACTGTACAGTAAATATGTACAGTACACAATTAATAATCAGTTCTATTGTTAACAGAATAGAATTTATTTTATTTCGGACACAAAAAGATTCATACAGTTTTTAGTAACTTAATAAATAACCTACTATCTACTAGTAGTGTTAGTCGTAACTGAGACTACGCTTAGCGCAAAACAGCTACGTTTCAGCTAGAGTTGTCAATAACTCTAGCTGAAACGTAGCTGTTTATGCATAATTTAGGTGATTAAAGTGTTATACAGAATAGTAAACAATAGTAGCAAATACAAATATGATTAGATCCGTTCTGTTTGTTGTAAATCCAAGAACATTGATGTCTACGTAATAAACAGTTGATCTCGCTAATTTAACCACCTCAAAGCATTCCTTTGATGTGGTTAAATTATGTAATGGCACGAGCGTACAACTGTCTTTTTTTTAAATAGGTATAAACCAGTACCTACTTGACTACGATCACGCCAGATGACAAGTAGTAATACAATCGTTGGTAGCGAGGTCCGAGTAACAACAATAACTAAATAACAAATCTAAAAACTTTATGTTGTTGTTTAACTTGTGTAAAGAAAAATAAATATTAATGCGTGAACACTAATGAAGTCACAAAGAAAGTCGGTGCTAGTCTATATACTTAATTAATAAATGGAACTCGCTGTTTTCTTTGTAACGAATTTATGTTATATTCTTTTTAGTAAAAATGTAAGAGTAAACATTTGAGAATTTCAGTACGCCTTTAAAAGTGGGGTTCAAATATTTTAGGGTCTCAGTGGGTTTTGTGGCCAACGAAATCCAGCATGTGGGTAACTTTTGAAAAAGTGAAATGGACAAGTTGCTCGAAGCCCATTTTAAAAGTACTTTTTTGGGTTATTTCAGTCTATTCAATAAGTTTTGATCCCTTCTAACCTTTTCAACTGTTCCCAAGGAGACCTTTATACTAAATGTTATAAAGAATGTACGTTTTTCCACCTGTTACATTTAACACAAACTTCGAACCCCCAGGTAAGTAAGTAGCCAGTCGCCTTAAAACGGCTACTGACTTACCCTTTATTATTTAGAATTCTTATAAGAAATATAGGCAGCGTTTTCTTATGAATGACACAGATTTTTATTTACATTTTTATTTAACAACTTTTGCATTTTAATTTAAACCCCTAAACCCCTAAACACCCCCTCCTCCCCCTCCCCTTAACACTAAACCCCTGTTAGTAGTTTCTTATTCTTGATTTTATAGTAATTATTAGGTATATAACTAACAAATTTATTAGAAAAACGAACTTAATTACTCAGATACCCGCGAAACGAGACACAATAGTAAAACAATAACAGCGCGGTCTCATAGGACCGGTTGGGGATTCAAACGTTAATCAAAATAGAAAGAAGGGAAGAAAGAAAACACGTTTATGCCGCCCTAAATGGACGCACAATAAAATAAAAAAAACATTAAAACTACTATACAATTCTAAAATAACGTACACTAAAAATAACTGTCGAGCCTGTGTATACCATTAAACTCTATGGCATCATAGACACAGAACCTATTGTGAACACAGACAAACAATGAAACAAAACGTAAACATCAAAAGAAATAAGAGAAAAAATAAACAATAAATTAATCAAGTTGTGCGTCGCATAAGGGCAAAAATAGGTCGTTGCTCAGCGTATACCGTGACGCTAGGTAATTCCAGCAATCTACGGTGCTGATTTTCAGCAACCACCGTTGTATGTGACAATTTGGTGTCCGTTCCGTTAAACTACTTAACAAATACGGCAGGTTAGTATACGTAATATATAAATTAAATATACACGAACAATCATTATACAACAACATACTCTTTGAATTTGAACATAACACAATAGATACCAAGTACAAGATCTATAGGTACTCCTATAAAATATAATCTTAATATATATAAATCTCGTGTCCCAATGTTTGTCCTCAATGGACTCCTAAACCACTTAACCGATTATAATAAAATTCGCACACCATGTGCAGTTCGATCCAACTTGAGAGATAGGATAGTTTAAACCTAAAAAAAAAAAAAAAGTTGGGTAAAGTAGGGTAGTGTAGGGTAGTGTAGGGTAGTGTAGGGTAGTGTAGGGTAGTGTAGGGTAGTGTAGGGTAGTGTAGGGTAGTGTAGGGTAGTGTAGGGTAGTGTAGTGTAGGGTAGTGTAGGGTAGTGTAGGGTAGTGTAGTGTAGCGTAGTGTAGTGTAGGGTACTGTAGGGTAGTATAGGGTAGTGTAGGGTAGGTAGGGTAGTGTAGGGAAGGTAGGGTAGGGTAGCGTAGGATATGTAGGGTAGTCATTTGACGGGAAAAATTCCAAAAATTAATAATTGTCTACCCCGTGCGAAGCCGGGACGGGCTGCTAGTATATAATATTTCTCAAATACTAGTTTTGAACAAAATTAGTCTTACTTTTCGGATTAGTTTAGGTACCAGCTAAACTATATATCATTATTTTTGCAGGCATCTTATCTTAGGTTATTACGAAACTTTTCATATTTTGATACTTTATGAAATAACTTTTGATGTAAAAACAGAATGTAAAACCTATTTTGTGAACCTAATTACATTTTCAAACAAAAAATCCAGAAAAAGTTTCATATTATAACTTTTAACGTTGATCAGACACATGACAATTTGACCGCGGGTCTAAAGACTGATTTATGGATATTATGTCAAAGTGGAGTAGAAAAATAGCTTGCTGTCAGTCATTTGAAATCCTAAGCGGTTGGCGTAAACAAGCAGCAGAACAATAGTTTGATTTTTTTTATTGTGTTTATGTACGAGACTACGAGTATATATTCGTGGTAAACACCACCTGTACTCAGGTTTTAAGTCAAATTTAACTTTGTGTTACCTCAGCATGTTTATGTAGCCAATTATTATAATCGAAATATTTTCTTATTCGAAGGAGTTTTTTTTTTTTTAATCGTTATAAACTAGCGCTTGACTGCGATCCCACCTGATGGTAAGCAGTTTGCAGTTTGTTTTCAATATTCTCAAAGTAAGACAAAGGTATACCGCCTTACACTTTCAGAACTTACAAAAGGAATTCCGCCTTTTCAGATAATTTTTAGATGAATTATTTCTCACGGCAGGCTAATAAATCAGGGTAAGATGTCTGAGGCTGTCAACAAGTCACCTTAAGTTTGCTCTTTATTTTGTAAAATATTGCGATTTTATTAAGGAGAGTTATAGCTTTGACGAAGATCTTTTAAGGCCAAAACTTTATTATTTTAGATAAATAACTACTTCTGAATGTTAACATTAAAGGTGAATATTTTTCATCTCTATTTTATGATTTAAACTCATGTTTGATTTTATCTTAACTAATATTATAAAGAGGAAACATTTTTTTTGTTTTTATGTTCCAATTTAATTTATAAAGTACTGGACCGATTTCAACAATTATTTCTTTAATAGAAAGCTACATCTTCACTGAGTAAAATATTACACATCGGTCACTAGATTAATTAAGTACAGGATTGCTTACCAAACCTCTACTAATTACTTGAGAAGAGATGTACTGTGCGACGACGACAAACTGTCTTACAGAATATTCTGGAAACTCAAACGGCAAGCGATGTTTGTGTTTCAAAATTTATAGCTTCTACAGAGTGTTAGCTTCTGCCAACTACATAGAACATGACCACATTCTGTGTAGTTGGCAGTAGTTGAACTTTGGTGGTAAATATTTCATAGGTTTAAGCTGCCATAACATTCAAAATTGCCAAACCTGAAGGAATGGACTTAGGGTATGTTTTACTCAATCCAATGGGTGTTTGTACATTTCATTGATATTATGAACGGTTCTAACAACTAAGCACTTTTCCTTGTCGTTAATTTCTTGTTAGTTGTCTGACACTGATTATAAGACCATGACCAAGAACAGTTGCCACCATGTGATTTCTTTTATGACTCGGTAAATACGATACCCTAGAAACTATAGGTACCACCGTAAAGTGTTCGACGATCAAAGAATAATAAAAGCCATTACAGAACAAAATACCCCATTTACTGCTCATTCGTTCATTCTGAACCGCAAGTAGAAGACATTTCGAAAGAATCACTAAGACTAAATGTGTTTTTATAACTAGACTAGCTGAACGACTGTAAAGTGCTGAGGCCCTACCACAAGCTCTTCATACGATCCATTTGACGATGAAAACTAAACTATTAAAGCTTAGGGTGCATTTTTATATAGCTACATCGCTCTTTCTCACTCGCACGCCTGATTTTGTAACACGTCATGGTAAGGTCGCTGAACGCATAATAGGTTTCGTCTATGATAAAAATGCGGTCATTATTACAATATTATTATTGTTGGGTAAATAATTGGGAAGCCAAAATAATGAAAGGATAATGAAACTCAAGATATAAACCTAAAAGTCATAAACAGGAAGACAGTCATAAAAATATACCAAAAACTCGTGACTCTCCCGTAAAGTGGTGAAATTCACAATTTATCAAAGTTTTAATAGCTGACCACTGTAAAGCGAATTCCTAGATGACCCTAAAGTTTAAAACCGATATAATAGCTCGTGCAGGCCGCAGAATCGTCCTCTTGTCCTAAATATTCGCATTCTGAACTACAAGTGGTATTCAGTTATTTACGAGTATCCTGAATACTATTAGTAAGTTGAATGAAAATATTTTTTTTTTTTATAAAGCGTAGATTCGCGTTTGACCGCAACCTTACCGATGGTAAGCGATGATGTGGTTGGCGCTGGAGAACGCTTGCCTAGAAGTAACCTATTCACTCTTGATTTAAAGACCCCTAATTTGTATTTAGCTATCAAGAAACACAGACTCCAGCAGGGAATTCTACTCCTTAGCTATACCTATAATAAATGTGTTCCTAAATCGCTTTTGCTTGCTTGCAGAATTGGAAGGTCTCTCACAATACGGGCCGATGCAAGAATACTTTGGATGCAAAACGCACAGGACCGCTAGTTGTGGCGAAACTTGTGGAAGGGCTACGTACAACAGTAGACGTTTCTCGGCAGGAATGATAATGATTATGACTGCTTAATAAATTGATTGCCATTGGAAACCCCTTCTCTGTTGTAACGAAAAGCGAATACAAGATACTCACATGCGGTGGTCTACGTGATCAACCGCACGCGGGTGCGGTACGGCGATATTCAAGGCATAACGGTCGCATACAGTTAGTCAATATTTTCACACGAACTCTTGCGGTGTGGTGCGGTGATTTGTTTTAAATAAATGGCGCCTAAAGCGCGAAAAGTCCGCGCACATGTAGTACCTATAGTGCCGCAGCATTGCATTGAATTTTGGGTGAACTGCATCGGAACGCTTCGCTTTGAAAGAATTGTGCATTTCTGTGGTATTTTTTACACGTAGCACCTCCCGCCAGGTTAACTTTGTTGGTATACACGGTAACAAGCACTCGTAGTTATTTATATCGCTGTTACAGCTACGCACGTCTTGTTCCGATTCATTATTTACGAGACTCCTAGTTTTTGTATTGAGCTGAACATCTTCAGTCGGTATTAACAGACGCTCGGATTTATTGTGACTCGTAAATCAACTAGGGCACGAAAATGTTTCTTCTTTTCTGCAAATCCTTCACAATAATGACCTGTATTATAGATGTAGTAATTTTTTTGTTAAAGTGTTGTTATTTGTTTCTGTAGTTGTTATTTGTGTAAGTTACTCGTATTTGATAATTTGTTAAAAAAAATTGGTAAGTATAATATGAATTCTTTATAGGCTTTAAACTTTCTACCAAATCTAGATCAACATCTCTCAAGAGTCAATATTAATTTTATTTTTATTTATGATGTTCACGATTCAAGTATAATATTGTACTGTCTTTTCTTTCAAGTCATCATCATCATTTCAGCCTAAAGACCTAGGAGATAGACCTCCCCCAAGCGCCACCCCAACGAAAGCTCCTGTGATTCTCGCATCTATCGGAACCATTACCAGGTCATAGATACTCCTTATAGGAGGCCTTCTAATGCAACGTCTTCATATTATTTAATATGGGGGTTGTTCCCGTTCGTCCACACTGCGGACGACTGGGAATGATGCGTTTTGTTCGTCTACACTGTGGACGAACAGAACGCATTATTCCCAGTCGTCCACACCCCGTCATCTCACGTCTAGTCTAAGAGTTAATAAAAAGAAAATATGATGATAGTATTTCCTTATATAATAAACATACTTTTATTTTATTATAGAAGGGAATACTATTTTACACATTGCCAATGTGTAAAATTAAAATGTGAAACATTCACGAGGTGCGGACGACTGGGAATATGGAAATGTTGCGTTCTGTTCGTCTATACTGTGGACGAACAGAACGCATCATTCCCAGTCGTCCGCAGTGTGGACAACGGGGTGTGGACGAACGGGAACAACCCCAATAAGGTAATGAGAAAAAGTAATGTAAAAGAGTAGTTTTATATAGGTACTGGCCTGTTGGCCTATAGAAATGTTTGTGTGATGAGCATGATCATTTGTTCTGTGTTTGAGTTTAATAAAATTATAATGGAATATCCATAGTACAAGCTTGTTTAGTTTGGACCAGATGGCATTGTGTGAAAGTTGTAAAAATAAGTTCTACATATTAAAATAAACTTTGGTCTAAAGAACTGATGAAAACTTTAACGAAACATCAAAAATAAATAAAAAATATACACAAGTAACAACTATGTTCATTCCGTTCGAAGAAAAAATAAATTGATTCAAGGAATAACTCTGTTGAGTTTGAGTAAAGAATTATTTGGTACGAGTATCTACAAAAGTATTGGTAAAAATAAATTTCTCTATTAACATTTATATTGGAAACCCTTTAATAGTTTACGATAATGCTGATGGTAAAAATATAGATCATCAATGCATCGAAATCTTTTATATTGTATGTATGTTGCTTGATTACGCGAAAACGCTTTGACTGGTTTGAATTTTTTATGGGTTTTCCGCCAGCATGTTGATCAGATTAAAATCTGATGGGCACGAATCTCAATGTAAAAACTTATTACTAACCCGATGCTATAAATTACGTTAAAGTGATTTCTTTATGAGGTAATTTTTCATTTTTTCCTATCCCACCTTTCTTTTCTATCTGACAAATAACATTATGATATTAAATTCTCATAAACGTGATGAACCGAACAGATCAAACTATGTTTTTTTTAAATAATATAAACTACTACCTACCTACTTGACTGCGATCCCATCTGATGGTAAGCAATGATGCAATCGTCGATGTTGCGGCGCACTGATTTATTAAGAGCATAATTCACTATAGCCTTGCAGACACCCAAATTAAAATGAACCTGCCTGAATGTTGTATAGAATATACGAACACGCTAAGAGAAATAATTAAGGCAAGTTACTGTTTCTGAAAGCTAAGCTAAGTGTTTTTACTGTCTGGGTGACTACGCAGGCTCCCATCTGAATATCTGAAGCACTGTTAACATTTCTGAGTAAACATCAGTAGAGATGAAATCGTGCGGTTTAATTTTATCAGAAACGTTGTCCTATTTAAGTGAAACTGTGAAACATACTGTCACAATACATAAATTTGGAGTAAAGTACCTTTTTATAATATTTTACTTAAAAAAAATCTACGATTAGAAGTTTTATCATCATTTCAACGAAAGGACGTCAAGTGCTAGGAAGTAGGCCTACCCAAGTGTCGCCTCAACAAACGGTCCTGTGCGTCTCGCATCCATCGTATTTCCTCGACTCTCACCGAGTCACCTGTTCACCTTGTGGCAGGTCTTCCAATGCTACGTTGCACACACAGAACAGTTAAAAGAAGTTAGAATGGCCTTGTAGGCGGGGCAGGCGTGCCTTAATGTACGACAAATTGTCATAGTTCAATTTTGGTTCAACCGAAATTTGATTGACATCGGTCGTCAATCGCGATCTTACTGTTATTGTGTATGAAGCTCCGTAAAAAATATCAGTTATGCCGACTTGCGCTATCGCAACGTGTCGTAAAAAATACCAAGTGTGTAGTGTAGCCCCAGAAGGGATTTCTTTTCACCGGTTAGTCTAAAAACCTTTAAATACAATTGATATTTATAATTATACCTAATGATAATATTATGGAATTTGTACATTATAACGATAAAATCGCAATGACATGCAAAATTATACATTGTGTGCAATTCATTGGTACAATCTTGTACTGAGTAAACAAGCGCGCAATGTAATGTGTTCATTGCGATATCACGTGTGGAGAACTATATCTTGAATTTGACAACTTCACTCCATGGACATAGTGTTGTACCAAGTTGTAACTGTAACCATTATCGATCTATTAAAATAACTTGGTTTCTTGTAGCAGTTATTATTTTTTAAATATTTTTTTATGAGTGCTATAATGTAGTGTAGTTAAAACGGTTTTGTTTCACCTATTTGTCCTCGAACAGAGTTTTAACACTAATCAATAGGTTATTTTTCATTCAATAGTATAAATTAGTGTCTTATTTGCAATTTTTCATGCAATTTCGTCCAGTTTAATACAAATAAAATTTGTTTTACTTTGTGGTCTATGGCCGCCTTTTAAGAATGCCCGTGATTTTTGGCGTGATATATTTGAGCGAAGTTTGGCGGCTGTATTAATTAAATTGAATTATATACAACAAAAACATAGAAAATGTTACGATTTTATTCTATTGTCACTCTGAAAGACGTTAGGTATCATAAAAACCTTTTTACGCAAGTATAAACGTAAGACTAGGTAATATAATCAAAAGACTATAAGTATCTTAATTTTGATGTACGCATAAGAAAACAAATTTCATTTTTTACCGCTATGTTACGATTCTTTATGCTGGTTTTACTGTTGTGTAATGTAATAGTTAGATAAATTGTTTTTTCTCACAAATGTATTGAAAAACGTCGTATGATACATGTGAGTAATTAATTGGTGATGGCCGTTCTAGGCTCTCTTGTGGCAATCAACAGTATTGTATTCAACACACTTGTATTTTTAGCAAAAAATATGTTTATCTGTTAATATACTATAGGCTACAACTTGTTTGACATAAAAAGGCATGGTAATTGAGAGTTTGTTATGCTTACTCAAATGTCTCGGAAAGTGACTAGATCATTCCATTGCTTTAAAAAGGTTGAACAGAGTGTTCCTGAGCATGCGTCTTTTACTTTTTTTTAAATTATTTATTTACATAATAAAAACCACAAAAGAGAGTAACCGAGATTACGGAGATACGGAGTTTCTTGCACGTTCTTCTCCATAGAAATCTACGCTTTGGAATATGTAATTAGCATCACTTCTCTGACTGAACAATTTTTTGATAAATAATTCAAAAGTGCCTGTAAGAGGTTTTTCGGAACCAAATGTTTTAATTTTATAGTTTTTTTTTTATTTTATTTTTTGTTCTTAATATAACAATTATATTACTTTTTTTAAAATCCATCGTATTGGTACATCACCTTAAATTATAACGATAACTAGTCGACAATATTATCCGTTATTTTTAAATTTTATCGATATGAATTATCGACCTTTTAGTCGCCCTAAATTGATTTTTTGCATGTGTGATACAACCAATAGCAAACTTGCGATCTAAATGTGCATTGTCTACTAGTGTGCGTAATGCGCGTCCGTATAGGTGTCTTGCCTGTAGTGGAGTTAAAGAGTGGGAGACAAACGGCGACACGCGTTCCGATACAAATTACGAACTATTTCCTTTCTAACTTCCTTTATATGTTCTGTGGTTGCACAGTTCCGATGCAACCCTAACTTTCGACTCTATCGACCACCCGTTCTACGAGCAATCTGCCCTGGTCACTGTCACTAGAAATTTACTGATAGTAAACAAGTAAAATGCTAAAGAGAAGAAAAATAATATCGTCCACAATTGACAAAATACTTATGTTCATTGAAAATAATGAAGTGTTCACTATCGTCCGTCGCGCAGTGGAGTCTGCCTCTGGCTGTTATTAATGGAGCAGAGACGTGCTGAACCGTTATCTATACTAATATTATAAAGAGGAAAACTTTGTTTGTTTGATTGTAATGAATAGGCTCAAAAACTACCGGACCGTTTTTAAAAATAATTTCACGATTCGAAAGCTACATTATCCACGAGTAACATAGGCTAAATTTTATTCTGGAAAAAAATAGGGTTCCGTAAGATATTTTGGTTTAGGTGTAAAAAATCAACCAGAAAAGTTACTTATTTTGCGTACGCTGCCTAAACTGTAAAAGATAGAGCCATAAAATGTTCTAATTAATTGTAGATCTTACAAATATCTATACTAATATTATAAAGAGGAAAACTTTGTTTGTTTGATTGTAATGAATAGGCTCAAAAACTACCGGACCGTTTTTAAAAATAATTTCACGATTCGAAAGCTACATTATCCACGAGTAACATAGGCTAAATTTTATTCTGGAAAAAAATAGGGTTCCGTAAGATATTTTGGTTTAGGTGTAAAAAATCAACCAGAAAAGTTACTTATTTTGCGTACGCTGCCTAAACTGTAAAAGATAGAGCCATAAAATGTTCTAATTAATTGTAGATCTTATAAATATCTACAAAAAAGTCCGCAAAACACTATACCTATCTATGTCGAGTGAGGCACAACAACCATTTTTTTTATCTAAAAATCTTGATTTGTTTTTGGACTACATTTAAACGCATTTATTTTACTCATGCTATTAACCCTTATCAAAATAAATTATTTTATCACTAAGTACAGTTTATGTAGATAATATTTGGTGTTTAAATGATTAAAATTGGACGTTTGGTTTTGAAGTTATGGCGAAATTATATTACGATTCCTGTTGCACGGTCTGTTGCGAAGTCTCTTTCTTATGAATTGTGCTATCATAGTATAGGTAGATAGAATTGATTTGAGAAATTGTTCGCAAAGGGCATCTGAAGGAACATGGTGGGTTTTTTTACAGCTCTGCAAACTGTACCCGTTTAAAATCGCACCACAGGTTGCGTTTGACCATGTCTGACCATCAATAATGTGAAGTCTGCTGAGCAAAAATGCACGCACTCAAGAGTTAATTCAATTAATAAATTGTAAAGTTAACTCTCGGTAAAGTAGGTAGTACCCGCTGAAAAAAAACACCGTATGATTTATTAAAAGTCAAATATAACCCCAAGTAAAAAATCTACCTAAATGAACGGATAATTTAAATAACTAAAAACGTCGGAAATCGCTTTGTGACTAATGACACCTAAGAATGTCTAAACGTGAATAGGAGGCTTAAGGATGTCTTTTTCACGGTATTGTTATAGCAGGTTTATTCCGTTGGGAGGGCAAGAGGAGGTCTTGCCTCATACATTGACCCAATCTAAGGCAGTAGGATTCAGATTCTGACGACAAAACAGTATGGCGGTGCTCCGCCTAGCGGAGTAGACTTCGACCGTAACGTCTACCGTGTTTTCTGGGCGTCCCGCAGATTGGTGATACCTGGACTTTTCTTCCCACCGAATCCAAAATATCTACCTCTCGAAACACTCATGTTCGGTTAGTACTTGCATAATGCAGAAAGTGAGAACGCCATGACGCCTCTGGGGGGAACACGTGGTATTCCTAAAGGTTGACACCGAGTCCCCCCCAGATCGAAGACAACGAAGGAACGGGGTAGGGGTTTAGTCAGTAAGAGTTTGACACACCCTCTCGCTCCGCCCAAGAGCGGGAGAAGTCATTCTGATGATTCCCCTACCAGAAAAAAAAAACACCTCTGCCGTGTGCTCCACCGTGTCCTCCGGGCGGTCCACACAGTGGCGATACCCGGGCGTCCTTTCCTCCTTGATCCGATACAGGGACCTCCCGTACTTACCGTGTCTACTTAGTGGTGCTTGGAATTCATTCAAGGTTAATATGATTTTTTTGGTCAGCAAATAATTTTAAAATCGTACATCTTTGTTCAACCGTAATATAGACTAGAGACGGTGGTGTAGGTAAATATTTAGATTACCAACTGCTGCCACCCTCACTTATTATTTCTGCTTCGCTGATGTTCGTAAGCCAATCGGCGTTTTCATCTTCGTGGTGACCCATTATGTGGAACACCATTATGTGGAATGATGACCCTTTATGTGGATCGCCCTGAGAACACGGTGGAGCATACGGTGGCAAGGGTGTGCACCGTTTGAACGAGGTACCGCCGTGTTTTTGTGGGGGTCATCGGTTGCAGCGACCTCTCGCGCTGGCCTTGGTCCAGATCAGGGTGGAGTGGCAGGCGGTTGCCTCCTTCTGAGAAGCAGTAATCCAGCCAAGGTGGCAGCCGCATGGATGAGGAAATGGCCCTCACGCCCCAGCTTTGAGGAGATAAGATCCCGACCCCGATTTTCAGCGACCGTAGAAGTGGGCTTGCGGACGGCGACCAATGGGGCGCCGTCCGACCGTTCGGTAACCAAATATCTACACCGAGAACGAGTCGACGGCGGGTAGTGTTCCAAGCGTGCCTCATAGAGATGTCAGCAAAACTATAGAGACCCAGCGGGGTTGCCAAGCCTACTGGGGTCATGGGTTTGCTTCTGAAAGGCATTCCTGGGGCCCTGGAACGCAAGGCAAAGAAAGAACATAGGAGTGGGTTTTGGTCAGTAAAAGTCTGACACGCCCTGATGCGTCAGCTAAGAGCGGGAGAAGTCATTGGATTATTTCCAAACTAAAAAAAGCAATGAAGTTAAGCTATTTTATGTGAAAGTAAAATGAATGAATTCGATGCTTTATATTGGTTACTTTCGTGCAGTTTAACGAACTTAACGCGGACGAAGTCGCGGGCACAGCTAGTAAATAATATACATTTTCAACTAAAGAAAAACATGCTGAACTATTCCCAATTTACAAAACTGCCTGACACCGACCTAATTTTAGAGCTGCTTCCGTACAACTATGTAAAACAGAAATAAAAAGAACAGAGGAATTCCGATGTAGGTCACAAAAAGGCGAATATAAAAAAAAAATGTTAACCGCACACTAACATTCCGCAACCACGCTGATATATAAACTGAAAATGTTTTTCACTAGTACTCGTAACTCTGAGGGGCACAAAATGAGAAACTTTTTATTTTTAGGAATGAGCCAAAATACTCTTTCAGCAGATGGGGCCGAAAAGTTCTAGAGTCTCCTAAGTACCACGTACAGGAAGACGCATCTTTGGAAGATCTCCCACTAGGTAGATCAACTATTTGACGAGGAACGCGGGAATTTGGCGGATGCGAGACACACAGGATCGATTATTGTGGCGACACTTGGGGGTAGCCTATGACTTACGAGCAACAGTGGACGTCTTACCAAAATGATAATGATGATTCTTTCCTTGGATGCTATTGTCATAGAAAAAAAATTCAAGACAAAACATAGTGATGCAAACTATCTAATAATAAAAATATACATCAAATGTATAAGTAAAAAGAATACAAATGAAAGCAATTCTCGTTACTAGAGTTCAAGATGGGACCGAATCGAATGCGGCTTCCTCTGGCGCCATGTCGTAGGTAATTTCCCAAACAGAAGTTGTAGGTCGCGTATTCAAACCCAGCCAGGCGCAATACTTTGTGTAATTTATTTCATTATCGCCGCTCTCAAATTCGTGACGGGAAACATCGTGAGGAAACTGGCGTGTCATATTATAAAACCATAAATTCGAAGATGTCACAGATCCACCAATCCGCACTGAGTCTATGCGGTGGATTATAGCTTATATCTTCTCCTAAGGAGGAGGCCTGAGTCCCAGCAGTGGGAACGTTTCAAGGTCGATAAAGCTAATGCCAATACTTTAAAGACCTTGAGATTGACAATGAGAATTGAGATTATATTTTCCGACATCAGTTCAGCATCCATTTTGCAGTTCAACCTCTTAAATACAATTACTCAAACAATTTGTCACGAAGACCCATTTATTAGTAAATTCACGTTACATACTGTGACAAGCACACGACAAGGTTAATTTCATTTAGGTATTCATTAGTAGGAGACGTTTCTCCAGACGGTGCGGCTTGATGGCGACGCGAGGAAGCGCGTATTACAGCCTTAATTTTGTTTCGATAATATTAGATTTGGGCGAAAAGACCGCAACGTTTTAAAAGATAAGTAGTATTCATTTGTGAATTTATAATAGTATTTGGGACAATGTTTTCTTTTCATGAAACTAAATTAGGTAAGCGAAAAATTTGTATGTTATAGGAAGTTTAAACGTGGCACCCAGTGACTGAAAACTTGAAGGGGAATGGTTTATCTTGTTATGGTCATGAAAAGAGGGGGGGGTGAAACGCATGCTCATAAATGAGTCTTCAGTTTACATATGGATGGGTAGAGATTTAGTTTGTACTTTGACAAACTCGATTATACTAAGGGCCTGTTTCACAATGTCCGAGTAGGCACTACTCACTGAATAAATTCAAAAATGTGACAGAATTCGTATGAAATTATCTGTCAAGTAAGATACTCGAAACTTAATCATAGGTGGTGAAACAGGCCCTAAGGGCCTGTTTCACAATGTCCGAGTAAGCACTACTCACTGAATAAATTCAAAAATTTGACAGAATTTGTATGAAATTATCTGCCAAGTAAGATACTCGAAACTTAATCATAGGTGGTGAAACAGGCCCTAAGGGCCTGTTTCACAATGTCCGAGTAAGCACTACTCACTGAATAAATTCAAAAATTTGACAGAATTTGTATGAAATTATCTGCCAAGTAAGATACTCGAAACTTAATCATAGGTGGTGAAACAGGCCCTAAGTATTCTTTGCAGATACTTTCTGACGTTGATTGCAAACTAATAAATTAACCTACTAATAACCAATTGACAAAACAAAAGAGCGGAACTTACCTCATCATCATCTGCCTAGCCTTTTCCCAACTATATTGGGGTCGGCTTCCAGTCAAGCCGGATTTAGCTGAATACCAGTATTTTACGAGGAGCGGCTGCCTACCAGACCTCCACAACCCATTAATTGGGGTAACACGGTACTTCATGGCAAGACTGGAGTCAGATTTACTGGCTTCTTGACTATCCGTAACGACTGCCAAAGATCTCCAAATGACAGCCGGGACCAACGGCTTAACGTGCTTTCCGAGGCACGGAGGAAACTCGTTATGTTAAGATGGTCACCCATCCACAGACCAACCTAGGCAAGCGTTGCTTAACCTTGAAGATCGACCTGTGCGGCTGTTATTATTTAGCCACGAGCTCCTAAAAGAGCGGAACTTACCTAAATACACAAAAACGCACCAAATGGAATGATGTAATCAAGTCGAACAAAACAAATAAACCGTGAACACCTTAAGCAATCTAGTGGAAACTGTTCTCGCTGCCGAATCGTAGTTAAATAAATAGTGACGCAAAAAGGTGAAAATCTACGAATTTACAATTGAATAATAAGTCTGCAGTTTGGGTGTGACATTAAACATGACTTAAAATTAAGTTAAGTTTTTTCTTGTGCCACCACGGGTTTCTTTTAACTATGCATAGGGTCGCGTCCACTATCTCCTTTCAAAAGCAAACCCATGGCTCCAGCAGGCTTTGACACTGCTGAGGCCGGTTTTCTCACAACTTCTAGAGGTGCGTCGTTTGGTCGTGACGGTTACCAGACCACCGGATGGCAAGTTATCCATTTGTTGCCGTCCGCAAGCTTTCTTGGTTAAGTAATGGAAGCAAATAACTCTTTGGGCACGCCGTCATTGCGGTGGTAAGTCTCTTCTTTGAGGAGTGGTTGGAAAGAGGTCACGGCGTCCTCTCGTTCCGTATGACGCAAGTCCTCACGGACACAGTAGGTTCGGGAGGTTCCTGCATCGGATTAAGGAGGAAATGACGCCCGGGTGTCGCCACTGTATGGATCGCCCAGAGGGCACGGTGGTATTACACAGTAGAGGTGTGCCCCGCTTGGGCGGAGCACTTGGAGCCTAGTTCTGTTTCACGCACGCCTCAAGGAGAGGTCAGCAAACTGTAGGGGCCCGGTAGGGCCGAAGCCTCTGGGGAACACTGAAATTCCGAAAAGTAAGCCCGTGTCCCCCAGATCAAAGGCAACGCAGGAACGGGGTGTGGTTTAGTCAGTAAGAGTCTGACACGTCCTTCCGCTCCGCCTAAGATCGGGAGAAGTCATTCTGAAGATAACCCTTCCTAAAAAAAAACTCTTGGATTTTTATTATCACAAAGTGAAGTAACTCTTACAAATATTCCCTACTAACAATCTCACAATTTTACGTGTCGTGAAAGCGTAGTTATTGAAACTGGCACAAAACTTTCAGAATCAATAGTTATAAGTTCATGCCATGCAAAAACTTCTTCGGGCTAACTTTGTTGTGCATTTTATTATAGCCGTCACTTCATTGTACTCAAACGCCAATTAGTGTGTACGTCTGTACAATTTAATTAACCTCAAAAAACGTTTAAGGGCCGTTTATAACGTGGTTGTAACAAAATTGATTCTATATCCAATATTGATGTGTATCCGGTTGTATAAATTACTGGGAGCGTGAAAGCACAAACTTCCTTTTATTACATAGATGTGCATTAAGAGAAGATTTTCCAAAATTCACTCCTAAAGAGACGAAACGGAACCGGCGTTTCGTCTCTTCAGCTCCTAAAGGGTTTCTCCCTTTAGGCGGTGAATTTTGGAAAATCCTTGGGCGGCCAAAGTTTGTATGGAAATATGTACTTGCTAGTTAGAACATGAAAAACAAACAGGCTCTAAAAATATTTTCTACAACAGCGCTGTAGCCGTAGTGCCTTACAAAGTGAGTGTTTGTACAGGCTCCAGTAACAATGTTCATCAGAATAGTTCTCACGGCACATCGCAGAGAAACAAGTGTTTTGTAAGAGATGAAGTGAACGAGCACAATAGAGCCGGTGTTGAAGTTTGTCGTTCATTAACAAAACACTGGAGACATTAAGGAGAAGCGCTAAACAAAAGCGTTTTAACTGCTCGCTGACACTATCACAACTTTCTTGTGTGAAGTTCTTAATACTTCATTTTGTGCACTTTCAGAAATAATAATAATAAAGTTAATAATTTGTAAAATAATTTGTTTGTAAACTGTGAGACGCCATGTATTATAGTATAGGTACCTATAAACGCGAAGGTTTGTATGTATGGATGTTTGTTACATTTTTACACTAAAACTACTGAATGGTTTTTTTTTTTTATTATAATTTGGGTGTCTTCAAGGCTCTTAATAAACTAGTGCGCCTCATCATCAACGATTGCATCATTGCTTAACATCTGATGGGATTGCAGTCAAGCACTAGTTTATACTATACTAGCTGCGCCCCGCGGTTTCACCCGCGTAAGTTTCGATTCCGTGGAAATATCGGGATAAAAAGTAATAGCTGTTGACCGATTGCGATGAAACTTGATGGGTAGGTACATAGATGTTACCTTTTTAGGTGACAGTTGTGGGTAAAAAGGGTAAAAAAGAAAGAAAATAAAAATTTAATGAAAATACCTATAAAGAATCATTGCAAGGCTTCTCTGTAAACTATATTAGACGTGCTATTCGTCTGAAGCAAAATATATTGATTTTCCGGAGATCCCACGCGAGACAGGCTATCGTATAGTTGCCCATGAGAGAAGCACTCTTTTCTTAAGTCGATGCCGACCAGTGAAAATGTTTGTCCCTGGGACTTATTAATTGTTATAGCAAATGATACTTTAACCGGGAACTGAAGCCTCTTAAATGATATTGGCAAATCTGTCGGTATCATTGGAATACGCGGAATGTGTGCGAGCTGTCCGGCTGCGGGCCCGGTGATGATGGTGGCTACAATGATGTTGTCTCGAAGTTCTTTAATTAAAATTCTTGTACCATTACACAGGCTTGGAGGGTTTAAATTTCTTAATATCATTACGGGAATTCCAACTTTTAACTTTAGTACGTGTGGCGGCAGACCTGATGGATTTAATGAGTTTAAAAATTCTTGAGGGTAGTGTACAGTGTCTTCGATGTTGCACACTGTGTCGATGGACTTGTAGCATTTAATGTCTCCTGGTACTTTTTGTAGTATAATATCATTAATTTCATTAACTGAATCATTTCGTGGTGACACTATTGCTCTGGAACAAAGCCAATTGTAGTTCCTTGTAGGTAGATTGTCGATTTCGGGATAAACAGCATTAATAAGATCTTCTAAGCTGTGAACAATTTGACCTAGTCCATTATCTAATACTACTTGGTGGCAGTTTACATTTGTAGAAGGAAATTGTCCTTCTCCAAGTTTAAGCAACTTTTCTGGAAAGTTACTGTCATAATTGTTCGTTAGATGTGCTCTCATATTGGTGCGCAAATTGAGCCTTTGTATTAAATTCCATATAATAGACGATTTAAGGCAAGCCTTGACGATATCGGCACGTGTTCCCTTGGCGATAACAGGAAGTGTTTGCCTGAAATCTCCAGCAAAGACAAAAGTCACCCCGCCCATCACAGCACTTGAGTTACGAAGGTCTTTTAATGTCCGGTCTACTGCTTCAACATGAGCCCTATGACTCATGGTACATTCGTCCCATATTATGAGGGACGTATTTTGTATTAGGATTCCCAGAGGTCCATTTTTACGAATTGAGCATACTGACTGTTGCTCTAAAGATACAGTCAACGGTAATTTGAATGTTGAGTGGGCAGTTTTCCCGTTATGTAAAAGAGTTGCGGCAATTCCGGAAGAAGCAACTGCTAATGCTGTTTTTCCGGATTGCCGTACTTTAGCTAATATCATATTAGCAAGGAAAGTTTTACCTGTCCCACCAGGAGCGTCCAAAAAAAAATTTTTCCTCTATTATTTTCTACGCTATTAATTATCGCATCATAAGCAATTTTTTGGTCCGCTACCAATTTTGATATATTTGAATTGACAAATTCAGACAACTCGTTAACATCATAGCATTGTAATTGTATAGTATCTACAGCATTTTGTGAGCGATTGGGAGTAGGTAAACCAAAATCTTTGAGGTATTTATCGTTTAGTTCTAAAAGTTTGTTCTCTATTTGAATTAAGCCTTCATTATATACATCACAGTCTTCTTCTCGCTGTTGAGCTCTGTGTCTTATATCTTGGCACAAATCGTCTTTGAAAGTTTCCCATAACTTGAGAGGTTCTGAGGGAAAACAAAATAATAATAACACTACAAATAACTCTCTCAGTTTCAACGGGCATTGTGAAATTGATGCTTCTCTTAACGTGATTTCCCATTGATCATCATTTTCCAATAAACCGCGGTCTCGACATGCGGCTTGGTAAGTTTCTTTTACAACTCCATTCACAGTTTTCAAATCCTGGAATGAAGTTGGACCTCGGATATGGTGCAGCAGTATTCTTAAATAAAAGCACTCTGACTGAGAAGGATGAATACCGTACACTCTTCCCAATGCTGAATCTCTTTTTATACCAGGGTGTCCGTCCACATCTTGTCCCCGCCTTCTTCTCGAAAATTTGTTGTTCGACCATGTGTAATAGTGAGGTACTTCGTGATATAGTAAAGTTTTAGCGAATTCGTCATTATTACACAGGTAAAAAAATGCTGTTAGTGTTGTTTTTGGCGGGTTATCGACTATCCGTTGTACATTTTCAGCTGAAAAGTAGACACGTTGTCCATTTTCAAAATGAACTGCTAAATGTACGACGGTAGGATTTCTATCGTGTATAGGAAATTCTAATAACCTCCACACGGCCTCAGATGTGCTGATGTAGCGGCCGTTCACGTAATTCTCAACCTCATTATGATCATTTCGAACACTGAAAGTTGCTTGATCAGAGCCTTTATTAATGTATTTGCATATATATTTTATGGCTTGTACGGAATGACAATATTCAATGTTTATATGGGCGTTGAAAGATCGACATAATATTGGAGAATAAGGAACTACCCATCTGTTGTCTATTGTAACCGCCCTACCTCGAATGTTTATGGTCGCAACTTGTCCACCGTTATTAATATCACGTCGTCGATAAACGGGATATCCATCCTCACCGGTCTGTGTTTCACTGACGAATCGCCGCGGATATTTTTTGGAACATATGCCGTTTTTCATACACGGTGACGTGACGTTTTCTTCGCCGCATGGCCCATGTATCATATTTTTAGTGACTATTTCAAACAGCGTTGGATCCTCCTCTTTATTGGGTAGTTCGGCAACTATCACGTTATCAATTTCATCGGGCTGTATTTTCCTTTCTAACCAAAACAACATATGACAGTGCGGCAAACCTCTTTTTTGCCACTCTACACTGAGCATATGACATTTAACTGTACCAAAAATCTCGTCTTTTGTAATCAATTTTACGATTTTTTTCATTTTTAAATGAAAGACTCTCGCTATTATATCATGACGGTCGAAGGACCGCTGGCTGGGAAAGAGTTCTTCAAAGGTAAAGGTTACAAACAAATCAGGTCTGCCATAATTCCGGACATAGGTCATTGCATCTTGCGTTTTCTCGTGAAGGTATCTCGGAGAGCCGGTAAAAGATGACGGTAATATGACATGCTGTCCGATATTTGCAGCATTCACATTTGTGTCTTGGTTTAAAGCATCTCTTAAATGGATATAGTCATCCGCTCTAAGTTTCCCTTGGTTGTGAGATATAAAATTTAACCTTTCTGAAATCATTTTTGCCATCATATCAACGCAGTACTGATTAAATAAATTTCTGTAAAAATGCAAAGAATTAAAACAGTTAGCCCTAATCATTAATCTGTAGGCATAGAATTGCATGCATGAAACGGTCTTATTTCTTGCAGAATTTTGCTGAGGGATAGTCAGATAGTAGCCATCTTCTCCTGTTATAAACATTAAAGGATATTGTAATGGATCATAGGCGCGGTGTAATTCAGATACCCTTTTTAGTTGGCCGTCTCTGCCATGCAGCACAATATCTCTGGGACCTTTTTCTTCGTCAACTAAGAGAACAGCCACCTCGTTTACAGTTGGAGCATTATATTTTAAATTCTCCGAAGAGTTGCGTTCAAAGTTATTTTTAAAACTTCGTACGTATATGTTGTGGCTATTCAAAGCGGTTTGTAATTCGTTAATTAAATCAATTTTTAGCGTTGGGGACATAGTTGACCGCAACGATAGCTGGTCTGCCTCTGAAATAAAATATATTTGCAAGAATTGCGGAGTTTGGCCTCATGGCGGTAGAAGGCTACCTATGAGATGATATACTTGTCCTTCTACTTTAAATGTGGGCATAAAATTTCCTTCTCTGATTTCTTTTGCGCCAAAAGATGTCATTTGAAAGAGGCTGTTGTATCTACGTATGTTAGTTAAGAAATGTGCAGACAATGGATGATCATTCGTCAACAGATTTTTTATTGGTTGTGGTGGTTCTTGAATATTGGGTAGAATAACTTTCCCAGAAGCACAGCACATACCATTCGGTTCATCGGTCCACTTTTTGGCAGAGCAATGAGAGCAAGTTTTACTCATTGCTCCTAATTGAATGGTGGTTTGATGAGCATAATCAATCTGTGGATCGTAATTGAAAGCCGATCTACTACTGTGAGCTAAAATTGGATTACGCACTCTAGTCGTTGACACTTGCTGTCTTTGCATTTGTGATAGTAGTCGTTGTAGACGCTTAGTCCCCGATTGAAGAACGTGTGCCCGTGAGGTTCTAGCATTTTGTTCGATAAGTCGTTGTGAGCGTTCAGCGCTAGATTCCCTCGCGCGAGCTTGTGAGGTTCTGGCATTTTGTTCTTCACGACGCTGCAAGCGCTCGGCGCTAGATTCCCTCGCGCGAGCTTGTGAGGTTCTGGCATTTTGCTCTTCACGACGCTGCAAGCGCTCGGTGCTAGATTCCCTTGCGCGAGTTCTTGAGGTTCTGGCATTTTGTTCAGCAAGACGTTGTGAACGTTCGGTGCTCGATTCTCTAGCTCGCGATTGCGAAGCATACTCCCTTTGACTTGCAAGGCGATCGTCATTTTCTGATGAAGACTGTGTAATACGACGTATTTTGGCTGCCCTCGCCTTGGACGTATGTTTGGAAAGTTGTGATCTTCCTCTCTTAGGCATACTTACCGTATCAAAATAAAGATAAGTTTCAATGAAGTAATTTAGTTGAGAATAATTCAATGAGTTGTTTTAATTCAAATAAAGATACTTATGGTGTAAAAAGTATTCAATTTAGGTGTAATTCTAATGATATTTTTATGTTGTGTGTTCTATTAAAAACAATCGAGTGTAATTCTGAAAGAGCTTTTTAAATTTAAATCACGTGTAGTTCTAAAAATAACTTTAATAATAAATAATAAATAAATAGGGTGTACTCTGAAAAAGATTTTTTTCAATTAGACGTAACTTAAAAAAAAATATGTTTTGTAATAACTTCAAAAAATAAAGGAATAGGGTGTAGTTTGAAAAAGAACTTTTTCAATTAGGCGTAACTTTAAAAAGAACTGGTTTGTATTTCAAATCTTATAAAATGTTAAAATTTCAAGGCAATATCGCTCGCGTCCGTTACGTAGGGAGCCGACCGCGCGACTGAGCCGCGCGGTCGGCTCCCTACGTACTACCTTACTCATATACGTAGCCCCTCCCGCACCTCGGCAACGCCCACGCGTGGAACGGTTCGCGTGTATAATCTATGGGTTCGCGTATTGCATTTTTATACTTGTTATAACTTCGAAATTAAATGTCCGATTCGAATGAATTAAAAAGTATTTTACTGCTACATAAATGCCCTTGATTATAAAACTATTTATTTGAATAAGAATTAATACTACGATACGAATGTAATCAACTTTTGTTTCTACCGGCGATTTAATTAAATTTTAGAACACAAAAGCTGCTATTGTGACTTAACTATGGTAGTTAGATATATTCCATCGCGGACTTTTATGTAGATAATAATGAGTACTTTAATCATGTAGTACATAATTTTTATGTATCATCAATAGTTTTCTCAGCGCACGCCAAATAATGAATTTCATAGGTAAAATTTTGCTACTCTGGGATTCATTATTGCAATTTTCTTATAGATCTCTATTTTTTTTTAACATAAATTATAGCCTATGTTACTTCCTGACAATTTAGCTTTCTATTGGTGAAAAAATGGTTGAAATCGGTCCAGTAGTTTCGGAGCCTATTCGGTACAAACAAACAAACAAACAAAAAAATCTTTCCTCTTTATAATTAAATTAAGTATAGATAGTATAGATAGTATAGACTAGCTGTCCCCTGCGGTTTCACCCGCATTTTTCGTTACTGCTCCGCTCCCATGGGTCGTAGCGTGATGGTATATAGCCTATAGCATTTCTCGATAAATGGGCTATCTAACACTGAAAGAATTTTTCAAATCGGATCAGTAGTTCCAGAGATTACCCCCTACATACAAACTTACAAACTTACAAATTTTACCTCTTTATAATATTAGTATAGAAGTATAGATTATCTAAAAAATTTGGTATACGGTACGGTATTATGTCCTTTGGTATCATCATCTGCCTAGCCTTTTCCCAACAATATTGGGGTCGGCTTCCAGTCAAGCCGGATTTAGCTGAATACCAGTATTTTACGAGGAGCGGCTGCCTACCAGACCTCCACAACCCATTAACTGGGGTAACACGGTACTTCATGGCAAGACTGGAGTCAGATTTACTGGCTTCTGACTATCCGTAACCACTGCCAAAGATCTCCAAATGACAGCCGGGACCAACGGCTTAACGTGCTTTCCGAGGCACGGAGGAAACTCGTTGTGTTAAGATGGTCACCCATCCACAGACCAACCTAGTCAAGCGTTGCTTAACCTTGAAGATCGACCTGTGCGGCTGTTATTATCTAGCCACGAGCTCCTCAAGGTATTATGTCCTTTGGTATAATTTCCTAAATTGAATCAGCCACTGGCAGCAGCTAGTGTATAACAAATGAGCTCTCTATTTGCAGCCAGAAAATTTGTGATACGAATAATTTTCGTAAAACACAAACACTTAATTTAAACAATTTGGTTTCACGACCCAACTCCGACTTGTTCTCGAGCTAGCATATTTACAAACAAAGTCATGTGTGTGCACGGTATTTAATCTAAAGCCGGAAAATTCATCGTACCTTAATTAGGATTATGAAGGAACATAGGCTAACCTTTTCGGGTTGACGTAGTAAGGTGAAACGACCTGTAGTCATACACCAGACTCTCGTAAACTATGAAGAACTGACTTTGTGCATGTCATACATGTGCTGTGCGCTGAGTGCGAGTTGTTTTTACGTTAACGCGATCGAAACGTTTACAGCGCTCTTTGATTGGTTAAGGACTTGAAGCGGGTTAATTGAAGTGCCGAACGTCACAAACGTGTCCATCGCTTTATCGTAAAACTAACTCGCTCTAGCTACACGGATAAGTCACAAGACTCGCTTCTTAGTTAATAACTTGAACTGCGACAAATATTTTTTTTGTTGGCGTTCTCAAAAATGTGTGTGAATGGTAATGTGTGTGTGTGTGTGTTTGTGTCATTACCTGTTATTTGTCAAAGTCACGTAACAAGTATCTATTGATAATTATGACAATATTTCTTCAAAAATATTGGTATTTTTTTAGATTAACACAACACATAATATTCTACAACGGTACCTATTCAGCGTTGCGAACGTACATCTACTGTCTCATAAAGTACAGCAAGTTTGTTGATTACAAACAACCGCAAACCAAATGTCTCTAGATTGTGGTTACCGGATACAATCGGGGCAGAAATAGTAGACCCGTATTGGAGAAATGGATAGCAAACGTACAATAAGCCTGTTTGCTGATAAACTTGACTTGGTTTATATCGAAAGGTCCTCTTTTTAGTGTAGGATCGTAATATTATCCTTTTTTGTTTGGTAGTTAACCGAAAACAACCTTTTGTTATCTTAAAACCAATTAAGTTTGTAACTATTTTTTGTGTTTCTGAACGTCCGTTAACAGTCCGAACCAAGTCCATATCGTCGATGGCGCGTTTTGTTTCACGCGCGCTTCAAAAAGATGTCAGCAATATATACAATATTGTAGAGGCCCAGTAGGGCCGAAGCCTTTTGGGGCTCTAGGTTGAACGAAAGAGAACACTGGGACCCTGGTATAAAGGCAAAAAAGGAGCAGGAGTATGAGTTAAAAGTCTGACACGCCCTTCCGCTCCACCCAGAGAGAAAGAAGTTATATGGATAATTTGCCACTGTACAAAAAACTTATTGTTTGTGAGCTTGTGTTGTGAGCCAAATAAAAGCACACTTACTTAGGTGACTCGGTTACTTCGCAGCTTCAGTGCATCTGTGCAGTAAAGTTTAAAACCAAACTTTATGAGTGCGAATTCAGCAGTCCCAATGTAAAGTATGGAATGTTACCCTTATCGGTGATACTCTGAAAAGAAGCGCTGACGAAGGTAACAAACTTACACACAAAACAGACAGAGCAATAAAGATGATAATACTGTAGCAGTTTGGTTTTACTTTGTGCAATGTCGATAAGTTGTGAAGAGCTTACTGCTTGTAGCGTAATGACTGGGTGCATAAATCATTTTAAGAAGCATGCCACATTGTTGCATTGTCTATCACAATGCAACAAGGATAACTTATTAAAAGTAATGCGGTAATGCCCGCATTACGTTTAATGGCTGGGTTTAAACCCACAACCTATAACTAACTGTTTCAACCTACAACTTTTAAGTCACGGCAGTAGCTACGGGGCCACCACTGCCCTCTCTCACTAGTTTTTTAAAAAAAGTTATGTTTTTCGAAATTATACCCAATAAGTCACCTTAATATCAACAAGCTTAAGCCTAAGAAATTATGCAATTTATTTAAGGATATCAAGACCAAAATATTATATTCTTCTTCTTCTTATCGTGTCGATGTCTTAAACTAAATTTTTTCCGACCAGTATTTAGCAACCCGTACGGCTCTATCATTGGCCTCGCATAGATCCCGAAACGTACAGGTGGTTGTGCAGGATGGGCAGCTCAGCAAGTGCCGCATGTCCTGCGTAGCGGCTCCACACTGGCACTGTGTTAAGGATGGGTCGAGGAAGCCCCATTTGGCCAGATTGTTTGTTGTTGTTGTTGTGTTTTGTTGTTGTATTGTGTTGTTGTTGTTTTAATATTATATTTATATTGTTGCATAAACTAAATAAATTCACAGATAGGACCACGACCATTCATTACACACGGTTAGGTCAGAGAAGTCTGACCTTTATAAGTATTGGCACCTTACGTAATTTAGCCTGGACCGTAGTTAACCTTTGTGTTTTCGAGAGAAAATGTCCAAAGGTAAATAGTTTGCGGTGACTCGAGAAAATAAAAGTATCCTAACATCTCTACTCTACTACCTCGACATTTATACGGAGTAAATTGCTTAAGTAACCAAGGCCTACATAATTAGATTTGTGGAACATATAAAAGCAATGTTAATTATTTAAGCATTACGCTTTTAATTGAATATACTCGGAACAAATTTTAACTAACTATGAATAAATCATACCGGCCCATCGTGCTGCTCGACGAGGTGGACAAGCTCTTTGAAAGAGTAATTGCAGACCGCCTCATCGAGCATCTAGCACGCATCTTGCGGACAGCCAGTTTTTCAAGGGCCACGATGGACGCCATCAGGGGCGTGCGAGTTTTGGCGGTGTCTTTGGACATCGCCAACGCTTTCAATACTCTAATTTGGAGTAGCACTAGGTCAACTTTCGCAATTCCATGCATATCTGCTCCAATCGCAACCAAATTAATGTTTTGCTGAATGAAAAAAAGCGACTGAAATAAATATTAAACAGGGACAAATCGAATAAAAAATCGTGTTCAAATATAAATTCCTTTTCCAATTAAATGCGTTTTCATTTATTTGAAAACGCCATCGCTTCATTTTGCTGATTAAATTAGCGACAGACTCGGGTGTTGATTTTATTGTTGTAATACAACCTTTTATTCTAACGTGAAATATTTGGAGTGTATGTTTGTTTAGAGCAAATCTTGCTAATATTTTGAAACAGTTACCTTTAACTGATTGAACTGAAAAATAATATGCCGTTTCTTTTTTAGGAGGGTAATCATCAAGATGACTTCTTGCGTTCGTCCTAAAACCCCGGGCATCAATTCAGCTGAAGAATGTTCATTGTTGGACATAGGTTTTTCCAAGTGTCACCCCGATGATGGTTCTGTGCGTTTCCTATTAAATTTATTGTATTCCCGCAACTCTCACCAGGTCATTGGTCCACTTTGTAGGAGGCCTTCCAACGCTGTGTCTTCCAGTGCACGATGGTCACACTAGAACCATTTGCCTCAAAAGGAAAAAACCGGAACCCTTTAGATGAACGGATCGACGAACTGATCACTTTGTTGCCCGTCTGTCTGTCAAATGTTTGTTAAAATGAGTTCAGTAACCAATTAGCGCTTCACTCGTATTGCGCACACACATGATTGCACATAGTTAAATACGAATCTATTCACCCAATCCAATTATCGTCATGACACTCTTGATTAAACAACGTTCTGACTCTAACTGTGAGAGCTTAATTAGACTTATGCGATCGTAGGTGATCAATTTATCTAAATTGAAATTGGATTGTCAATGTTTGATTGTAGACATGTTAAGTCATATTAAATGTTGATTTCGCACAAGTACGTTTAACTTAGCTTATTGTCATCGTAGTCGGGGAATTTCTTATAGATACAATAAAGTGATTTAAATATTGGTTTTGTAGATTACGTAATTTCTGAAATTCCGTGTTTATTCAATGAGTGACTACTTTCCTCACTTTTCTATGAAGAAACTAAATTCTTGTTTACTTAGGCTTTTATTTTTAGCCCAAGTAGTCGACCATGCGTAGTGTTCCACGCGTGCCTCAAAGAGATGTCAGCAATATCGTGGGGGCCCAGCAGGGTCTATTCCCGCTAGGGCCACAGGGATTTTTTTATAAAAGAAATCAGGGCAACTAAAAGACACATGTGCGGTTTTAGTCAGTAAAAATCTTATACGCCTCACTCCACCCTAGAGTGGAAGTAAGTAAAGCCGTCAATATTGAGCTATAGTAAGCACTGATAAGTATTCAAGGATACAAATAAGCGACGAGTTAAGCAAATTGACGGCAACAAGAAAAAAACTGCCGCTTATTTAGAATTTCCATCTAATTAGGCAAACACGAAGATACATTTAACTAGAACAAATATTCGGTCGAAATACTTTCGTAACTTTAATGAAAATTAGGGTAAAGATAATGTCATTAAAAGGATTCTTTATAAGGACATGCCTCGTCAGGCTTCGTTTGAGGAAAGGCCTCAGTTTGCTTGTCGTAACAGAAGCTCTGTAGAAAATTGGGACAACATGCAACGAGATTTTCAGGAGATTATTACATTTTCTTTCCTTATTACTGATAATAGAAGCAAATTGCTCAGTGTTTTGTAATTTTAGTGTCCCTTGCTACGTATAAAATTCTTATATTTCCTTTAAGATTAAAATCAACGAAATACAAGTAATAGTCATCATCATCATTTCAGCCGAAAGTCGTCCACTGCTGGACATATTATGTGTCCCCCAAGCGTCACCGCAACGACCAGTCCTGAGCGTCTCGCATCCATCGGATTCTCGCGACCCTCACCAGGTCATCGGTCCACCTTGTGGGAGCAGCAAGATTGTCTAGCGTGTCGTCGGCTAACCACCATAGGCCCCAAGACTTAGATATTTTACAAAAGAAACATACTTTAGACAAAATGCTCTAGTTTGCGTACGTTTACTACCTTAGATATCTAACTGGTACAAGCCATTGTGTCTATTCAAGCCTTGATTGCCACTATTCAGGACGACGTCCACTAGTTAGTTCGGTATCGTGAGATGTTTGCAACACGTAAACAACAAACATTGTTATACAATAGCACATTGTTTCTTAGATTCGTCCAGAACCGTTCAATTTGAAATTTAGAACAACATCGATATCGGTAATTATATACTAACTTCGAAATGAAAGATCAGATTTCGAAAGCCTTAGAAGATAATAGGGATTTGAAGATACAAAGGAAACAGAGTATAAAGTTCCGTAAACTTCCATTGAAATGGGAGGATTCTTAGGCCAGACGGGTGTTGTATCTGGTCTGGGCAACTTCCCGATAGCTAATTACGGAAACTCTAATACCTCGAAATAGAATTTCGAATTTTATTTCGTGTGTGACATGTTCCCAAGACAGTGGTGGCCCTACCTTACGAGTAGGTTCAAACTCAGCCAGGCACGCATTACTTTGTAAAATTTATTTCATCATCACTGCTTTTAAAACGGTGGAAGAAACTTTCGTGAAGAAACCCTAAAACCCCTAAAACCAAAAATTTTAAGACATGTGACTTACACCAACCCGCACTGGGCCCAGTTGGTGGATTACGGTCAATTTCCTCTACTAAAGAGCAGGTCTGAGTCTCCGCATTTATGTTACGTGGTGTCATAGGCGTCGCTTCAGGAAAAATTCAACAGAAATCATTGTAGTAGTTAGACTAATATAGGTAAACTTTTATTTTTGAACCACCAAGTCATCAACCACCACTAGTTGCGATGAAAAAGCGTGAAAGCAAGTGTTGTTACGCAAACCAATCACGTCTGCCTTCAAAGCGGGATACGAGAACCAAGGTCTAATATTATTACCTGCTATCTCGAGACCTATGACTTATAAATTGCGCATATATCACACGTCCCTCTGATATGAGGGACTATCTCATATTCACGACAATCACATCGCGTATTACTGGAACATCAAAGAAAACACTTGACTGAAACTTAATAAGGATAATTATGGAGCATAATACTCGTAGGTAGTAACCTACGAAGAATCAAATAATAATAATAATAGAATCTAGTAAGATTAAAGCATATGCTTAAGTACTCGTATGCTATGAACGTGGACAGTGGTTGTGGGTGGTGGAAAAATTACACAATCAAAAAGTTTGGAACAATCAATCTATTCTCAGATATAACATTGTTTCATTAGCACTATAATTTATTCACACGGTCTTAAAAACTAATATCTGTACCTAATGATATTAGATACTTATACTATTGTAATTTAAAAAAAAATTACAAATTAACCACAAATGTATTTCTTCCTTTTACAAATTCTCTCAGGCGGTACCAAATTAACATTACCTAGGTCCTACTTGAGCTTTTTGCTTGAAACCCTGTCACTTTTCAGCGCTCTAATTAGAATTTATTTACTTGGCACTTATTACGCTTGCTGCAGTGCTTTCTCATTCCAAGGTTTGTAGTTTATGACATGAGTATAAAAATAATGCTCTTGGGTTTCAGTGTAGATCACTTTATGGTAATTTATTTCTTTCTCGTAAACGATGTTTAGCCCGGAAATATAGTGCTTGTAAGACCATGTACAACATTGGTCATTTTTTATTAATGTATAGTTATGTCAACCAGGCGTAGATGCCCCAGTTGATGACGTACCCCACATGCAAAACTACGACACGCATTTGAAATTTGGTGGTTATTTGAGCCAATCTGGTTAGTTTATAAGAAAATCGAAGATGTAAACTATACAACATCAGTGTAACTTGTGTTAACTAACTAATAGGTTTTTCTGTGAAGCTCTTCAAAATGTTTTATCCTACTTGACGTTACTCCCATTCTAAAGGATGGGTTCTAAAGGAAAGGCAGATGGTTATCAGCAACAATTCCATTATTTTATCTCATAGTATAAAATTTCTGCCGCATTAAATGAGCTATCCGTTGCTTGCATTTCTAACCCTTTTTGTTTTGCAGCTCAAATGTATACGTACCATAGCGTGGCCACTTCAAAACGAACCGCATAAACCACGTAGCCGCAGACCACTTTTACCGGTATTTATGCCAAAATATGCGATGTGAATAGGAAGATAGAAGAGAGAAGTTTAGCCAGTTCAAATGATTTAAAGCATGCCCTAATCGCTTTTAATTTAGGTTGGAAATCTCTAGAGCGAAGCAGGAGGGCGTGTCAGACTTTTACTGACTAAAACCTACTCCTTTGTTCCTTTTTTGTCTTCGTTCCAGGGTCCCGGGTTTTCCTTTCTGAAGCCAACCTATGGCCCAGAAGGCTTTTTTTTAACAGAGTGGAAGCTAGGACACGAACATAATAATATGGATTATATCTGAAACCGTAACCTGTTTTGTAATTTTCTAGAATTAGCATTCATGAGACAAACACTATAGACGACGGCTATAGAACTTTAGTACCACAATTTTACATCCTCTAAAGAATAAGATTTTTTTCCTGTTGTACGAGGGGTTGGTTAAGATGGCGCTTTTATTTTGATTGAATTTTTTTTGCACACTAGTTTTCTGGTAAGAAAGTTTTAGTATAAGTGTTATTTTTCCATTATTATTGACATTTTACCTCCATGACTAACTGATCTATTTAGTATGTAGTTCAGTGCCTGAGGATTTTGCCTAGAACTTTTTTACTGTATAAAATTTAAAAAGAAAATGTGATATGTGTTGCAGCTAGTGTTGAATGATTTCAATGCCCAAGGCACTGCCCTAATAATTCTAAAAAGTTTTTAACAAATATAATACTGAGATGGAAACCATAAAACCTCCTGTTATTTCGGGTGGATCGAGACTGAATGTAAAACTTTCACTGACTGAAACCCACCCGTATTCTAACAAAGACAACTTCTCAGTAATGATTACATAGATTAGCTGAGTGTATACAACATTATAACAGCGAGTTATATATTTTTTTGTTCTTGTACACTACATTAGTTTCTTGCATAATTTTTTACTTCAAAATATCAAAGTACAGATACTATGACCAGTAACTACATAGATAATACCCAAGAAGTTGTAAATTGGAGGTCACAGCTCTTTCTAGTAAGAAACCAAGTCCTGTCCACTTATAACTTCGCCGAGTTGCGACTGCTACAAAGTCAAACTTGCCATTCGATATTCCCTTTGCCGTAAAACATTTTCTATTACAGTAACAAGTTACAAAACACAGCATCGCCTTTTCAAATCGAATTTCAAGGGTATTTAATTACATTATAGTGACCCAAATCTTATTGAATTAATCGGAGGTTGCTCGGGAAGGAATTCCATTTACTCACCCTCTGTTGATTACCGAAGCTCCGGTAACGTAGAGGTCGATCAATGGGTATTAATTTACAAATACCGACCCGTGTCTGCTAACGGGACGGGTGTTAAATGATTGGATATACTCGTATGTATTTAGGTACAATTTAAGATCTTTCTTTTTTAAGTGGGAAGTTATGATTAAAACATATTTTAATCCTATTTAAAAATTTGTTTACTTATAATGCTATAGCGACACTGGCATTTTTGGTGCTGTAGAGCCTTCACGCAGACGACGTCGCGGGTAGCAGCTAGTAACGTATAGCTCTAAATTTTTTTTTTCAGAACTAAAAGGAGAAAATGCAGGGCTGCATAAGATAGAAGGAGTGGTAGGAGGAATAGGCTGACAAAAAAAATCACAAGACCACCAGTCACTATGTAAATAGTACCTATCCTAGTTTTGTTATGTTGTTGTATTGTCGCGTATACGAGAGTTCATAATAGGGCTATAAAATGAGATGAAAAGCTAATTAACGGACACAGTACACATTAAACTCGTGCT
This sequence comes from Mythimna separata, assembly GCA_030763345.1. Classification (NCBI taxonomy): domain Eukaryota; kingdom Metazoa; phylum Arthropoda; class Insecta; order Lepidoptera; family Noctuidae; genus Mythimna; species Mythimna separata. Next base: position 690,053 of record JAKKIA010000036.1, on the reverse strand, counting down.
ATTCCCGCACATTAAGTTCGTACAGTACCGTTTATAGAGCACCACTTTGATTAAAATGCATTTCGTCATTTCATGTTATCGTCAGTGCATTTTACGACATGTAATAAATCATGTTCTGTCAAAATTTTGTACCTATCTAATAAGCTAAGTCTAAAAAACCTAGTTAAAAGACTATTTTTTTTATGAAATTTTTTAAAGAAGTTTTACGTCGTACGTAATACAAATTAACTCTTAATACAAAGTGTGCAAGAAAATAAAGAAATGAAAATGTCATACTACAGAGTTGTGACAACTTATTCAAATTGTCCTTCAGATTCTGTAAATAAATTGAAGGTATTCAGTGCATCGTGTCTCATCTTCGTCAGACATAAGAAAAATGAACTAAAACTTGACTTAGATCGAGCTAAAAAAGGGAGTATTCACATTTTTTTTCATTACATTTTTTAAATATTATTTTTAAGTGTTTAATACTTTCACACTTCTCCCGTACTACGTGGTGAGTGATTATATTATAGACAAAACCCAGTTCTGTTCTTTGTCTTCGTTCCAGGTATCCAGAGTTCACTTTACGTCACAAAAACATACTTTTTTTGCGAATCACCCTAAGGGAAATATTTGTACCTATAGGTAAGTTTATACGGAATGCTCAGGTTTGTTTTATTATAACCAGAAGTCAATGTAAAATTTCACCTATAATACTTTTGCAAATATGTACATAACAAGTATAGAAACATTGGCAAATATCCACATATTTCGCGCCATCATATTCACACATCATATTTCCACTACCTTCCTCAAGTCCACACTTGAAAAAGGAAGTGGAACGATTCGAAATAGGTCATCAATAATACGGAAACAAATTGAAGGAAATTGATGTTCAACTTAATAGCTTTCGTTTCCAATAACTTGCGGGTACGTAATGTAACTAACATTACATTCTCTTGTCTATCAATCTATGTAAATGAGAAATATATATATGGATATGTATTGAATATTGAAGACGCAAGAGATCCAAGATTACCAACATCACTCGAAAAATAGCCTTATTTACATAAGTGACAGTAGGCAGAGCACATTGCTCGTAGAACAAATCGATGAAGACGAAATGTTCTGGAGTGGCCATCACGTATCAGAAGTTGCAGCATTTGAAAGCCTCCCACAAGATGGACCGATGAGCTGGTGAAGATTGCGAGATTCCAGATGCAAGATGCACAGGACCAGTCGCTATGGTATGCTTCGGGGAGGTCTTTGTCTAACAGTGGATGTCTTTCGGCTGAAATGATGAAGATGTTTATCAATTTATGTAGATTGGTAAAATAAATGGATATGTACTGAATACTATAAAAGAAGATTTATGAATGTGTCTTTGGTTCTTTAAATAGAATACTTATAATGTCTCATTATCTTGTCATTGTCTTAAAATATGGTGTCCCCGGCATTCTCATCTTTCGAGGAAGTTCGAATTATGTCCGTTAATTTCAGAACATAATTATCATACGTGCCAAAGTTTCCCGACCTCGTCATTTCTGCGAAATCATCCGTTGGTAGTGTCGATTAGTTCTCATCTATAAGACACACGCGCACACAACACATACCATATTAAACATGAGGAAGCGAGGGATACCGGAATATGTTACCCGGGTCATCGCGTTATTACATCGTCACTCATTTTTCCTGTTGATTTATGAAGGGAAACACAGGAAGGCCAATTATGCCTGGAGTAGGTCTTCCAATGTTGCGTTTTCCAGTACGTTCCGTTAAAATTCGGTTAAAATTATGCAAATTGTAAAATTCATTACAAATAGCTGCTTTAGTTTGCTTTTGTTAAGCTCATTAGGTTCACTATATAATAGCCACTTTTAAATGCGACTAGCATAAAGTTTGCAAAGTTAGTTAATCAATATCTTATACACATTAATTAAGACAAGTGCTGTTCCTTTAAGCTACAATTTTTAAATTTGATGACGATGTGATAGCGATGTAGTGGTTGTGGCACAAGTATCTCCTGATACTCATTTTAGGTTTACCAATGTACCAAAATTTGATTTATTTCGTTTGGCCATTTCGGTGTAAAGGAATAACAAAACGAGTTACTATAAATATTTATAAAATTATACCTTATTTTAAGACGAGAAATCATCTAATGACTTCTCTCGATCAAGATGAGGGGAGAGTGCGTATCAAACTATTACTGACTATGTTCCATAATTGCCCTTTGCATTCCAGAAGATATATCTTTTAAAAAGTCCCATGGCCATAGTGGCACCTACGATTTTACTGACATCTCTTTAAGGAGCGAACAATCTACTAGTGCTCGGTCTTTACTGGATGCCCGTACGGAACGTACGTGAACTACTCATTGCCCTTCGTCCACAACCCGCCTTCTGACTCTCAATACCCGAGGCATCTCTTGCAGCAGCATCTGTGGCATTAAATTGAGCTTAGTATGGCGTCAAACACTAAGTGCTTACATACTTGCCTAAACGAAGACATTGTATGAATTACGACTATAAACACTCTGCCAGGAGCCAATATAGCAGGATGAATACACACTGAAATGGGTGCTCGTAAAGTCGACTGATTGCTCTGATGACATCTATTGAAAGGGTAGGCTCTACACTGCCGCACTGTTGAATGTTATGGAACAACCGTCAGAATAATGGATATCCGTGAACTATTGCCCAAGTTAGATGCATGTACGTGCTTCACTGCGAAGCCTGCAGTAATGCAAGCATAAGGAAATGAATATCCTGACGCCCTAAATGCAGCCGAGTCGCAGGGTAATTTCCGTGGACTAAACTCGTGGGCTTGCAGATGACGAGCACTAGGTAACTTACCGTCCAGTTGTCAAGTAAGGGACGGGTCTGGGTCCTGGATGATGCCTAGTATTCCACGCACAACTCAAAGAGATTTAAAATAACAGTAGGGCCTCAGCAGAACCGATGCCCGCTAGGGCGTCAGGGAATTTCTGAAAGGAAAATTAGTCCTAAAACGTAAAGAGCAACTGACACGATAACGGACATAAATAGTTTTAGGGCCTGTTTCACAATGTCCGAGTAGGCACTACTCACTGAATAAATTCAAAAATTTGACAGAATTTGTATGAAATTATCTGTCAAGTAAGATACTCGAAACTTAATCATAGGTGGTGAAATAGGCCCTTAAACTATTAAGTCTTACGCCCTCTCGCTCCAATCTATAGTGAGACTACTCTCACTCTGGCTTGGAACTTATAAGATTTCGGAATACTCAATAAAAGACTTTAAAATGAAATAAGCTTGCATCCCATTTTATTAACCACAGTTTTAATGATTCAATAAATTGGATTTACAACATTTGCTACCCAATTTCGGTGATCCAATTTAGATTGGAACCACTAAATTGCCTCACATTTCAATAGTTTAACGATTCTAAAAAGGTCATTAGAATTCTATCAAGGTCTTTCCCGCGAAGTATTGTGATGGTTTAAAGTGACAAGACAGTCTAGTTTAAGTGACCTGTCTAGAAAGTATTAAGTTTTTAAACACTTTGTGTTACTTTGAGATCTGTTACAAAATGTATGTAAATACATTCTAATATTTTTTCTAGTATTTGTCAAAAATGTATCGAGACGGGCTCTCAGCAAACTTGGGTGCGGTAGACAATAAATTCTACAAAAATATCGAACGCACACAAGCCATTTTCTTGGCAGAAAAAAAAGTTATCTATACATATAATAAAATCGTAGGAAAGTCAAAACTGTACATTGAATATTTATTTAAAAGAATACTTGGGGCGTGATCTACAATCGATACCGAAGCCAAAAATATAGTTTTTAGAATTCATGTCTGTTTGTCTGTTTGTCTGTTTGTCTGTTTGTCTGTTTGTCTGTTTGTCTGTTTGTCTGTTTGTCTGTTTGTCTGTTTGTCTGTTTGTCTGTTTGTCTGTTTGTCTGTTTGTCTGTTTGTCTGTTTGTCTGTTTGTCTGTTTGTCTGTTTGTCTGTTTGTCTGTTTGTCTGTTTGTCTGTTTGTCTGTTTGTCTGTTTGTCTGTTTGTCTGTTTGTCTGTTTGTCTGTTTGTCTGTTTGTCTGTTTGTCTGTTTGTCTGTTTGTCTGTTTGTCTGTTTGTCTGTTTGTCTGTTTGTCTGTTTGTCTGTTTGTCTGTTTGTCTGTTTGTCTGTTTGTCTGTTTGTCTGTTTGTCTGTTTGTCTGTTTGTCTGTTTGTCTGTTTGTCTGTTTGTCTGTTTGTCTGTTTGTCTGTTTGTCTGTTTGTCTGTTTGTCTGTTTGTCTGTTTGTCTGTTTGTCTGTTTGTCTGTTTGTCTGTTTGTCTGTTTGTCTGTTTGTCTGTTTGTCTGTTTGTCTGTTTGTCTGTTTGTCTGTTTGTCTGTTTGTCTGTTTGTCTGTTTGTCTGTTTGTCTGTTTGTCTGTTTGTCTGTTTGTCTGTTTGTCTGTTTGTCTGTTTGTCTGTTTGTCTGTTTGTCTGTTTGTCTGTTTGTCTGTTTGTCTGTTTGTCTGTTTGTCTGTTTGTCTGTGTGTCTGTTTGTCTGTTTGTCTGTTTGTCTGTTTGTCTGTTTGTCTGTTTGTCTGTTTGTCTGTTTGTCTGTTTGTCTGTTTGTCTGTTTGTCTGTTTGTCTGTTTGTCTGTTTGTCTGTTTGTCTGTTTGTCTGTTTGTCTGTTTGTCTGTTTGTCTGTTTGTCTGTTTGTCTGTTTGTCTGTTTGTCTGTTTGTCTGTTTGTCTGTTTGTCTGTTTGTCTGTTTGTCTGTTTGTCTGTTTGTCTGTTTGTCTGTTTGTCTGTTTGTCTGTTTGTCTGTTTGTCTGTTTGTCTGTTTGTCTGTTTGTCTGTTTGTCTGTTTGTCTGTTTGTCTGTTTGTCTGTTTGTCTGTTTGTCTGTTTGTCTGTTTGTCTGTTTGTCTGTTTATCTGTATGTCCGGGCTAAACTCAAAAAGTACTACATGGATTTACTTCAAATTTTGCAAGAATATTACTGAGAGGTCGGGAAAACAAATAGGCTACATATTATCACGCTATCACCTACGGGGGAGGAGCTGTGAATCTTTATTTTTCTTACGCATTATGTGGCAGCGTGTAATCTGACGACGCATATATAAATGTTGTTTTTGAGTAAGCCATGCTATTATTTAGCTTTACAATATAAAAACTACGCCATTGAAGTAACTTGGGCAGAAAAACATAATTTAATGAATGTTAGTAGTATAAAGGAAATTTTAAAGCAGCGCCATCTATGACATTTCATAAAAATCAAATCAAGTTAGATATTAACACTTTTTGGAAATTTATAATTATTTTATCATGTTGGCGAGGTTAGTAGTTAGTTATTCTTAAAATTCATAGATGGCATTTTGCATTTTCTTCATAACAGTTGTATCGTATAGTTCGTTTGACAAATACAAGTTCCAAGAAAACCCTCAAAATCTTGAGCAGAGTTGAGGAAGACAATTAAAAAAAAATGCGGTGTTAAGTATTACAAAAAAGTGATGTTCACTGATGATGAAGTGACAATGAAGCTCATTTATCGCAAGAACGTGACAGAATCCAAGAGAACAGCGTGCGGCACAAATAGAATAAGATCGCCTGTGTCGTGACATAAATCAACTTTCGACATCTGATGATGAATCCACGGTTTACGATATCGAAGAGCAAACGGCTAAATAAAGAAGGAAGTGGATTTATCTACAATATCGTGATTAACTACGCCGCCCATGGAGATATGGTTGCCTTAGAAAAAGTTTGTACCCACTGCCAAGTCCGCAAATGGAAAAGGGCACTAAATGGCGAGCATTCGAAGTCCAGCTATTTTTTGAAATACATTCGAGCTTATAACAGCGCCTTCCAGATGACTTCGTTTGGTGAACAACAAGCAAGTGTTGAAATAGACACATCCTCAATTTGGTCTGGTCTGTTCAAAGGATTGCAAAGTATGTTGCATAACGTTAATCCGCAAATTAGCAACTTCAAAGCAGTCCTTGCGTCGGTGCCTGAGAACGAGCGCAACCACTTTAAGTTTGTCATCAGAGCAGATAAAAGGCCGATCACAGCCCATCCAGGGTGGTATAATGCTCCAACGATGAATGAGGTAGCTGTTGTGTTAGTCGATCAGGAGTGTGATAAAAGAGAAATCGTTTTACGCACGCATGATGACCGGCTTCGAAGGATCAGCGAGACTCACCGTGCGTACGATTCTCTTCAATATCCTCTCATTTCAGTTCTGTCGCGGAGAGGTTGGCTACCATTTTGCCCACTATAATGTAGACCCCCAGACAGGCACCCCAAATCATAAAAAATACCATCCACCATGCATTTCTACGGCTTCTTGATCCAGCTGAGGGTAAACAATGGTTCTTATTTCCGCCATTCTCGTACGCTCCTTACTCAGTTTCTTAGGACATGTACGCCAAAATTAAGACAGAGCGTTTGGTATTTATAAGGTCCAACCAAAGAAAGCTCAAAGCTGAGAACTACATCTATCTCTATACAGAATAATACAAATGCTCATTCATGGTCATTCTCCCCTCCACCTTCACAAAAGGTCCGTGGTACATGCACGAGAGGACCCAAGATGCATTTTGTTACGTGCGAAAGTTTGGTCGCCCGGACCTCTTCACTATCAACACTACCAACCTAAAGTAGCCTGAAATAACAGCTCAACTCCTTGCACGATTAGGCTTCGTACGACAGGCACGACTTGATCTCTCGCGTTTTCAACCTGAAGTTAAGTTCAATTAGAAATGCTAATTTTTAAGGCTCAGCTTGGAGACAATGCACGTATTCAGAAATTTTACGATGTCCTTCTAAGTCATGGCAAACGCACACAAGAAGAGAGAGGTGGACAGGTGGTGCTGCTAGAGTCTCTCGGTAGAGTGGTACACTCTCTTGGTAGAAGTACAGAAGCGTACTTAATGCTCTAGGCATTTTCTACCAGTCAACCTTTGGGTGATACAAAAAAAAAATAGTATCCAGCTTAGAAGAACTCATTCGCTGTATGTACGGGGATGTCAGTCGTATACTGCACCAGTAGAATTCTTGGGTGTGTGAGTAGGCCATTTAGATGCCCATAAATGATCAGGCTGCAGCAATTAACGAATGCATTCTTTGGGAAATTGAGGGGAATGATGTGGTTAGACACCTCGATAAACACAGTTGTCGAACAAGATAACGCTACACATTATCCCGTGGAATTTCTGAACACCCTGTCAGCAAGTGGACTTTCAGTGCATATCATCCAGCTGAAGGTCAGTGTCCCAATTGTGCTTCTTCGGAACCTATCTCCTCCAGAGCTGTGTAACGAGACTCGCCTTAAAGTCGTCTCACTGTACAGACACACCATTGGAGCAGAAATTCTTATAGTTGTGGCATTGGCGAGGCAGCATTTATACCACGCATTTCCCCCCTACCTTACAACTTCCCGTTCCAGTTCAAGCGCGTACAGTTCTCAGGACGAGTTGCTTCTCACAAAGGCAACTGTACGGTGCTTGCTCCTGCGTCACCAGTCCTGATTCTCTTTACATTTTGGCACCTGGCAACGTAATTTATTGGGAAGTGTTGTAAGGTACGATATCTTTGTACGTATTTTTACACTTTTGTGTCCTGGAATGGAATACATTCCACACATACATCACCATCATCATCTGCCTAGCCTTTTCTCAACTATATTGGGGTCGGCTTCCAGTCAAGCCGGATTTAGCTGAATACCAGTATTTTACGAGGAGCGGCTGCCTACCAGACCTCCACAACCCATTAACTGGGATAACACGGTACTTCTCTATTTCCTTCAGTCACAACTTATGACTGAACTCAGCAGGATTTCCATATAATTCTCTAAACTTGCTTCGCTTGCAAAAAAAACACGTATTTTAATGCTATTTTAAAAGTTGTTTACTTATAATGCTATAGCGACATCTTAAGTATTTTTGGTGCTGTAGAGCCTTAACGCAGACGACGTCGCGGGCAACAGCTAGTTAACTATAAAATTTTATGACATCTTAATTTTTTTTTATTTGTTAATTTTGGGGTTTTTATCCGACAAAATGTGCCAACTTAAACATAATTAATATTATGTTACCCAAAGTGGCTAGCATTTCTATTTTGAAACGAATCATAATGGCATAAGATTTATGCAAAGATGAGAATATTATCAGTTCTAGTAAAATCCGACACAGACTTGAATGTTATGTGTTCACTAAATCTCTTGTGTCTCGTGTAGGCTCGACTGAGAGCTGTCGTAACCGTAACATTTAGGATGGTTTATGTTAATCGCCTATTCCGTTCACGCAGTGCGGCCTTCCGAGATCATGTTCATAGTGATGAAAGGAGGGCCGTTACTGAGCCTTTTTCAATGGCTTGTTTATACAACAGTAAAATCTTTTCTTGCTGTGAGAAGGAATATATTATTATGTGGGAATATGAAACCCAAAGCATTATTTTAAGCTCCAATATAAAAAAAAACTTTTATAAATTCAGAAAAAAATAAAATATAAAAGTTCTCACATATAAATACTATTTGGGGAAAGTAGGAACTATCCCATTTATAATCCAAAAATAATGTTTTTAAAAAGGTTCTGCGTTTCTGAATTATACAGATACTGAATCATTTTCTACTCAATCATTTCATCAGTAATTATTATTACAATTTTCCTCTTTATTGTGATGCCGCTATTAATTTACTTAAAACAAAATAAAAGGCAAGAATACAAGAACCCTTATGAAAATCCTTTGTTTTCAAATAATGATACGGCCAACAGATACAAGAGAATTTAATTAGGTTAGTTGTTTGCTGTAGACAATTATTTTGCCTGAAATAGCCTTGGTTTAAAATGATTTACCAAGCTGTGGATAAATAACATCACTACGGCCTGCAATAATTGGCCTGCTATTTTCCGTCCGGTTATAATTTAGATGTGTACATAGCCAGAGTAAATACGTTCTTATTATAGTAGTGGGTCTCACCATCAATAATAATTGAATCCCCGCTTACTGTTAGATAGGATCGCAGTCAACCCCTAGTTTATATTGTTAAAAAAAAACAACTATGTATTTGTAAGCATATGGACATAACTTGGAATGAAAAACATAATTAACTAACAAACTTATACGAAACGAAGTTTAGCACTTGAGGGAATCTAACTCAGCCTGTTAGATTGCCATATATAAACCTTAATGTTAGTGTCATTCTCAATTATAATTTTCCTAATATTCAGTGCTTGTGTGCTTTGCGTTTTGCCAAATAGCCTTTGTTAGAACAAAAAACAGTCAAATGACTGTTTAAAAATTCTAAGAGGTATCTTAGATAGAAAGTTTATTATCACTAACAAATTCCATTATCATTTCCAAACATTTAATTCAACCTCCATCGACTTGGAAAAATCCGTTTACACTGAATCAAACTTCTAATCAACATTCTTACTTGAACGGGTCTCTATTTAATTACAATATACTAAGTCGAAGTACTCAAATTTTACTTTTCGTTTTACAAGCAGAATAAGTGTCCGCAACACGGAATAAGTAAATGAAAGAACTATTCGGGGATTGGGAGGAAGTTCTTGAAGGGGAGGGAAGAAGTTTAATCATTTTGTTTGTTTGTGCGCGTTTCGATGTGGTCTTACTCATCACAAGTTAGATTAGTGCGGTGAATGTTGGACAACTGTTGGTGACAATTTCCGCAATAGGGATGTTGCTATGAATTACGAATACATAAAAGTTATATTTATACCGTAAGAGAAAATATAAGAATACTGAACTTCACATTTTGTAACTGTAATTATACGTAAAGAATTAATTAAAAACTACGACAATTTATACTAAGAGAGCAAAAAATGCTCTTTTATACTCTATTTACAATAAGATTAGAAAACAAAAGAAACTTGTGTTAATGTCCGTTCAACCGATTTTGACTTCCATTCCGTAGACATAAGGATGACATTATAAGCAAAAAAAGTGGTTACAATACCAACTTTTTCTGCAGTCGTCATTTGTCATGTCATCAATGCAATATAAGTAAATCGAATGAACGGCCGGTAAAACATGCTTCTTTAAATTTCTAATCTTATAGTAAACGGAGTATAGTGCATCTGAATTGGCAACTTAGTAAGGGTGCTGGTGTCGCCACATCATTGTATATTTACGTTGAACAGTATGTACCTAGTATTTAAACCATTTTACCATGTATTTAATGTAAATGTAAAACTTGATGCAAATAAATTATTAATTCGTTTATTTATAAGCCCATGTCTGGCTCAATTATTAAAAAAATTAAACACATCAAATTATTACATGATGGTTTGAGCTTACACGTATATTCAGAAAATACTGCACAATATTTGTTAGAATGACGAATGGTGGATTCGGAAAAGTTATGCTTTTACTCGTACACGTTTGCATACTTATATTTTTCAGTTTCAGTTTTAAAACAATAGTCAATTCAATCTAAGCCACAAAATAAAGCTCTCGCTTCTGATTGCCAACCTCCGTCTAACTCTAGGTAAAGTTACATTGATATTAGGGAACAAAATGTGCCCAACATGAATAGCAATACTCAATCTACGTGAGGTTGTTACGTTGCCCAATGTCCCGCAAAAAGTGGAATGGCTAAAGCGTCTGTCACAACATAGTGCTGGGCACGCCATAACTATGCGGTAAGTTTCCGTTTTGAGGAGTGACTGGAAAGGCGTAAAGGCATTCTCACCCTGTCGCATGACGGAAGTCCTCTCCGGACATAGTAAGTTCGAGAGGTCGTCTCTGAGGTCCTAGAATGAAGGCAAAGAAGGAACATTAAAGTGGTATTCGGTTAGTAAAAGTCTGACACGCCCTAGAGCGGGAGAAGTCAGCGAATGCTTTACTAGTGCTTGACTGCAGTCCCACCTGATGATAAGCAGTGATGCAATCGTAGATGGAGAGGCGCACTAGTTTATTTTCCACCTAATAAAACCCTTAACATTTAATAACGCATTGACGTGACGCGGGACACGCTGTTGAATAATTTGACAACGTTGCGCGTCATGTTGGGACATATTATGTCTCCTAGTGTATCTAAAGTTTTAACCTACAAAGAATGGTAGTATAATGCTGACGGTTTACGGAATGTACATAATAACCGACTAATTTACGATGTCATAACTTACTCGACGACACTACGTTGTGATGTTCTTTTATTGGCGTACAACGAACATTTTTTGCAGCGTTTTAAAAAGTGTGGGAAGCAGTTCTGTATTTTAGTAGGTTGGCTGCAATACACGATGAAAAGTGGGCTGAATCACTATCTATTGCCAAACCTATGTAGGTATTGCCCTTTAAATATCAAAGTGTTGCAGAATAAATATTATAATAGAATTTTTGTCATATAATTATGTAGTAAAGGTTATTGGACATTTTATTTGATTTATCTTTTAGAATATTTACGGTAAACAAGAAACATTACATCGTTATAAAAAGTACCTACGCACGTAATTCAAGCATCTTGCAGATAATAAGCAGTGGTGCAATATTTAAGGGTAAGGTGCGCTATAAGTTTATTAAGATCCTATTCACACTAGCCTTAAATACGCCTAAATTATAATAGTACGGCAAGATCGCAGTAGGAACATTTTTCAAATCCTTGGAGGTTTACGGTATAAAGAACGAGGCAGTATAGTCCGGAGCAAGGAGGACGGAGCGGGATCCTGACCCCGATTTCCAGCTACCATAGGCAGGCAGCGAGGAATGGGTAGCTCGCCATCCGGATGTCCGGTAACAGACCGAACCACGCCCAAGTCGTCAACGGCGCATATTGTTTTACGAGTTAAACGAAAGAGAACCCCGGGTCCCTAGAACGAAGGCAAAGAACGAACAGGATTGGCTTTAGTCTCAGTAAGACGGAGGTTATTAAATTTATAATTATCCACCTCAGAAACCTTATCGAACTCCCTGTCTTGGGAGGTTTCTACATTATTTAGTGAATTAGTCTTTTCACACTTTAGCCTCTTAAGTTAATAGTTTGATAGAAAAGTTACGGGAATAACTTTACGGTCGTTTTCTATAACGGTTAATTCTGGTTAGTTAAATTTGCTGAGATGACTTTGAGGCACAGTTAACCATTCGGTAAAAAGTTTTGTGACCGCAACGACACTTTTCATTTCATCGCTTTAGTATGGTAATAAAGCGGCCTTTGATAAATAATAAACGCTGCTTTAGTGCCGTAATACCCGTCTAATATTTTGCTCGGTGACTAAAAATGGCTCTGAGAGTTGTATTATTAAATATTTATTTATTTATGTGATTGGGAGTAAAAAGTTTAAGTGACCTTTTTATTTTAGTAGAAAAATCATCCAATGACTTCTCCCGCTCTAAGGTGAAGCGAGAGGGCGTGTCTTTTACTGATTTTAACCCACTCTTATGTTCCTTCTTTGCCTTCGTTTCAGAATTCCAGGGTTTTCTTTCGCACAACCTATGGCCCTAGTAGGCTTCAACCCTGCTGGGCCTCAAAGGGCCATCTGCAGATAGGTACAAAAGCATTTGAAGACAACGAACATACTTTAATCATTTGTCTACAGAATTAATTAATGTCAACAAATATAAGAGAGCATTAGCAAATAACTCGTACTTAGTTTGGGTTTTGAGTTTTCTATTATTATATAATTCTAGCCAGCCTTGCCGAATAATGCGACCCAATTTAATCTACACTTTGAAAGGGTTTGGAAATGGTGGAACTAAGTATTGCTGAAATAATATCAACTAATTAGAGAAATAAAAGGGACCGCTGTATTTTCTGCTTTGTTAGAAGAACAGTAGGTATTCGACGTTGGTTCTGAAGCCGCAATATTTTAGTCTACAGAGACGCTCAATCTAATTAAGGCCATGAAAAGACCTTAATCTAGACTTACCTTTATATTTTTTAATAAGTTGGCTTTATTAACTAAGGGACTGAAAGGAGGGATGAAACGCATGTTACTAAAGCAGTTATGAATTTACATGTGGAGGGATGGAGAGGAAGAGGGAGACCAAAGAAAAGATGGATGGATTGTGTGAGGACTGATATGAAAGAAAAGGGAGTTGATGATAGCATGACGGGTGACAGGACAGAATGGAAGAAAAAAACATGTTGCGCCGTACCCAAATAATATCCCAGGAAGAAGAAAAGGAAGATTAACTAAGAGACTGACGTTAATTAAACCTGAGCTACTATCAGGTTTACAAGATATTAAAAAATACGTGGCGGAATCAGTTAAAGTAAGACATAATAACATTATCGTTATTCGCCTACAGTATAGACTTACGAGTGATTTATCATTTTTGTTCGGTTTTAATGGAATAACAAGACCACGCAACTCAATACGAATATGTAAACTATAATTTAAGCTGTGTGCTGCAGTGGAAACGCGGCCTTATTACATTTGTATTTCTGTGGTTATTCTAACAGACCGCAGAGCATAGAACACAAACTAAATGCCGTGAGCAGAGTTCTTGAAATAGTTCACAATAGAGCTTCACATTCACGTTGTACTGTATCACAAGATACGTGACTTGAATAATCTTATGATTAATATACATTTCTTTTATTATGCGGTAGAATCATAATTTTTGTTATGCAGGTCGTTTACTTATTACCTTCATTTTTGGCATATGATTAGAATGTGATATCAGTCACTTGATAACCTAATCCTTTTTTAAAGTCGGTTTAAGATGAAAAAATGCAAAAAGAAAGTTAACGATTTTCACCGAAATCTACTATGATGAAATGTTTACCCTTCACGCAAACGCGTATTATTATTTGTTTGGAGGCTTTTTTTATTAATTTATCGTACAAAAATGTCATACTGAGCACCCTCGGCTTGTTGTGCATCTCTCTCAACGATCTTCATTTGTTTTCACTCCTCTCCAGCAGCTGCTAAGCGAACATTCGTATCTAACTCGCGGTTTTATACTTTTTGCTTCGAAATTTGTATTTGTCTTCTTGTAATTTTCATCCAATATTTTTGATAGAAACATTTTAGTTCTTAAGTAACTGCATAGGGTTTTCGTTTTATCAGACATCGCTTTTTTTGGTGAAAATCATCCAATGACTTTTTTATTATGCGTAGGCTCGTGTTTGACCACCATCTCACCCTGTGATCTCACCTAATGGCAAGCGATAACATGGCCGATGATGAAGCAAGTTTGATATTTTTTGAGCATTGATATATTTACCGTGTTTAGCTCTCTTATTGGTTAAGAGCTTGGAGCGGAACAATTTTAACTTCAAATGTCATAAACGTCCGCGTTAGCGTAAAATAAATTCAGAAAAAGAATTGTCAAGAGAAAACTTCAGACAAGTATCAAACTTTCATGTATTTGCGAATCCGGCCCTAACTCTTTCAAATGCATGTGTCCCAACAACGAAACTTATGCTACGAGTATGTTTGTAGGTTATGAGATCGGCACAGATGCCTAGATGTAAAATGATATATTTACAAAAAGATTTCTGATATCACATAATATGCCAAATGGGTAATATAAAACTAGGGGGTGCATGGAAAACTATGCGCCGTTGCGGTCAACTTGGGTTCCCAAACAACGACCCATACTCGTCGTCACACCTGAGCGTTTTCTTCCGCCTGTATCCGGTGCAGGAATGTGGAAGGTTAGGACTTATCTGTTAAGTCTGATTTTACAGGCCCAGTAAAGTGCATGATAAACTAAACACGGGAATGTTTCACCTACAAAAGAACTGAAAATATTTTAGCTCACTTAAATAAAACTTCTAGCTTTCCCCGGCTTACCAACGCCCCATAAATAAAAATCTTGTTTCATCGACGTAACGCACCCTGTCGGGGAAGAGATTGGATTTCCGTATTGCGGTATAATAAGTTTCAAGTTAGTTGGGTTGAAATGTAAGATTGCGTAGGGTGCGGGGCATAAGGTTAGCATAATAAGCTTTACAATGTTCCCACTGCTGGGATTCCAACCTGGAGCCCTGATTTTGTCCTCGAAAGGATTATAGACAGATTGGCCTATAAACCAATACGCAGGCTCAGTGCGGGTTGGTGAATATCACAAAATAATATCTTCAAATGCTTGATGATTGGGTGTGTGATGATCTGGGACTTCATTTTAAAGTAATTATCTCAAGACAACTTGTAGCTCTACAAGTCTACTTGCCACATAAAATATATGGAGTCAGACGCGTCCTGATCAGTTGATTTTGACAAATTAACAATACCAAACTTGTCAAAATCAACCATTATGAAGCCTGATAAATGATCGACAATTCAGATACAACTAATAGCAGACTTTAGGCCCAATGTACGTATATTGTTATTCTACCTTGATACTCAAACAATAATAAATTGGTTCCTTACTAGGTAACTACCTATTTGTTATTGGTACCTAGTTAGGTACTGGGTTTACTTTGACTTTGATCTTTTGGTATAATGTTCATTGTTCTGGAAACAGGTTGTAGTCTTTGAAGTTAGTTATACCTACGCAAATGGTATCTACAATAGATACCATTTAATAAGTAGGTATTTTGATAAAGTTTTCTTTAGGCTATTAATCTGCTCGGTATATTATTGTGCTATTTATTATTTTGTAATTTATTTTGCTAATGATAGCATATTTAGTTCACAAATAAGACTTTCTTTTTACTTTTATAAAATGTCAATCTTAATTAAATTTAAAACAACATGTGATATTTTATTTAAATGCAAATCAAACAAAAACATCAAAAATGAAGAAAAGATAAAAAAAAAACAATATCAGAAATGAAAGTCCCCTTCACCTGCTCCCCGTCAATTTAACACCAGGAAATAGCCAACAATGTGTGTCAAAATTTAACCCATTTATGTTTCGTGTTCCTACTACATAAAACCGCCATCATCTAGCTAATTAATCGAATTACTACCAGTTCATTGATCAAAGCTAAGCACAATTGGAACGAAATTGATTTTGCCCGTAGTGCTATTGAATGATTAGGCAGGGTTAATTTTGAATTAAGTTTCATAATTAATAAGCAAGTACCATACCCAAACGTTCAATTCCGAAATAGGAGCAAGCTAGGATAGCACTCAAGTGGCTCCTATTCAATCTCCTTAGATTGGATAGCAGCATCTGAAGTCTGGACTCCTTGGCTCAGAGTTCAGATGCCTCCTGTAGAAGGCTCCATGTGGAGGTCATGCAATCCGTGGCACTATGGCCCGTGATGTAACGCCGAGATAAAACTCCGCCGGCGCAACAAGTCGCGCCGAGTTTCGCTGCAGCGAATGGAGAGAGATGGAGAGTCAGTCAAGATCTTATGGTGATATGGGTCGCAACCCAGTGCTAGGTACGCCATAACCATGACGGTAAATCCTCATTGAGGTATGCCTTAACAGACGTTATTGCATGCTTTCCAAGGCACGGGGTGTCAAACTTATAAAAATACAAAATAATTGATTAAATACACGCTGATACTTGCCGGGATTTGAACTGTTTTTAAAGAAATGATCTCAGCTAAAATAGTCCATGAGTTTGTAGAGTCACTCGTGAAAGATCCTTTATCTTGAAGAGTATTTTCACGTCGTTGACGCTCAAAAATTCACCTCTGAAAAACATCGAGGTTGAACTATAACAAGACAGATGGTAGTATCACTATACATAATTATATATTAATGAAACGGCTTATTTAGTTAAAAGCTTTGCAAAGCTTGGTTTAATAAGCCGCCAACGTTGTATATGGAGATCAATCGGGTCGTCTATCAAAGGAACAACACACACAATGGTTTCAATGGGGTCCACCTACATGGCCACGGTTTACGTTTGAATGCGAATGCCTAATACCATGGATACTGGTACGTCACAGATGAAGCGTCAATCTAATTGCAATACATGTAATTGCTATCACATCAACTATCCAATATCACAGTTGTGTAGATCACAGGTAGGTACCTAAACGAAGTCCAAAGTTAATATGGAGAAACGTACATTCATCAGGTTAGTAAAATTTATTAAATTATTAAATTCTGTTGTAGTAATTTAGGTGAAATTATTCAAACAATTCACATAAATTAATTACCGGATTACCGGGACACTCCAAATCATACCGTTATCTTCATCAACTACATACTCTAATCGCTCCACATTTCTACTATTTAAATAAAATTATGATCTTACTCGAAATTTGGAAAAACCCTGTTCGTAACAGATCAAAAGATATTATTTCAAAGTTCTTTGAATACTCGTACTGTATAATTAAATCTATTGTTTAAATAAGTGGGAAGTAAAATATCTTGTTACTAACTGAAATAGACCTTTGTCCACCTTTGTACACCTTTAAACACAAATATTGTTTTAACAAAATGAGATACCTTATTTCAAGTAGATCCGTGCTACGATGAGCGAGTGAAACGTTCGACAAACAAAGTTACGGAAAAGCAAACAGAAAGATTCAGATTATTGGAAAATTATATTATTTTAAATATTGAGAAAGATGCGTTTTTCTTTTTTGTAAATTGAAGAAGCACGTGTAAATCCGCGTTCCTATGTTGTCGTGACGATGAATAATTATGTAGTTTTAAATCTCGTGGCTTATATATTTGAATGGAAGGAATTTGAAATTTTGCACTTATTTTTTTGACGCCGGCCGTAAGTAGCTGAGCACTAAGAGAGGCTTTCTCAAATCACTCTCTAAGTGGAGAAACGTGGTTCCAAAGTTTGTACGTAGAAACCTACCTCTGCACGGGCATAGCCGCTGGCAGAAACTAGTCGCTCATAAGATACAGATATACTTCTTATGTATAAGTTCACATTCACAGTACAAAATGTTATCAACATCTCTTCAAACCTAAAATATTTGTTTGTAACTTCAGACCCACGTGTGTTTAATGTAACAATGTAATGTGTCCCATTTCAAACTGTCAAACTATAAGAAATATATTTAAATGGAAGTACCCTTTTCACCCGTGACATTTACCTACTGAATAATACGCCCACTTTGACATACCTTTTTTAGCGCTCAATTATCTTATCACTAGTAGCAAAAAAGCTACATCAACAAAATTAATTTTTGTATTTATAATTCAAAGTGCTCTATATTATTATTTCGCGGTCCTTAAATTGTGAAACATAACATTTAACACGCATGTACGACATATTTGAACCCCACCCCAACCATCCAACTAACCAACTAACCTTGTTCTATTTCAATCTTGAATCGACAAAGCACGTTTAAGAGTTCACAAGCTAGTAAGTGCTTCGAAATATGTTCATACATTATTGCAGTTAATGTATGCAATCATAATGAGAAGTAAGCTATAAGCGTGAAGGTTTAACAATCAACCTACTTCTGGCTCATCATGCAGTA
Organism: Mythimna separata; assembly: GCA_030763345.1. Classification (NCBI taxonomy): domain Eukaryota; kingdom Metazoa; phylum Arthropoda; class Insecta; order Lepidoptera; family Noctuidae; genus Mythimna; species Mythimna separata. Next base: position 671,769 of record JAKKIA010000036.1, on the reverse strand, counting down.
ATATATTCTGTTATGGGTTAATTCAATTTTCCGTCTATGTATCAAATACCAGTAATGTCTTAATACCACCGAGTAAATTCCAATAGTGGGATTGCTGTTAATGTTAATCTACACATTTGATAATGGATTACTCAGAACTGTTGGTTCACACGTCAAAATGTATCACAGTGTTTAATACTTATGTGAATGCTGACACGACATTTTAAGTCATCCAAGTTTTTTTTCCGACATTTTCCGCTTTAGAGTGAAGACTAAACTCAGACTTTGGTTTCTTCAGTCGCCTATTGCGTTCCAGGACCATGAGTTTCCTTTTCAGAACCAATCCCAAGGTCCTAGCTAGGATTGGCCTTGATATCTGTTTGAGACAATGAGGTCATTCAAATAATGTTCACGATAACAGAAATATAAAATCCGGGATTACAAACTTAATAAATATATATTACAGCATTCATTAATAAAATTGTAAATGGAATTTTCAAACCCGGCTAATATTTTCACTTGTTGTCGACTAGATCGAAATCTTGTTTGTTTCGTATCTGAGACGTGTCATAACTCTTAAGTCCTTTTCGTGTGAATGGAGCACGTTCGACGTCGGTACTAAGTACCGAAGTACCGAACGTACAGTATTCTCATTCAACGCAATAATTTATTTATCATGAACTAAGTGGCTCGTGGCTAGATAATAAAAGCCACAACGGTCGATCTTCAAGGTTAAGCAACGCTTGCCGAGGTTGGTCTGTGGATGGGTGACCATCTTAACATAACGAGTTTCCTCCGTGCCTCGGAAAGCACGTTAAGCCGTAGGTCCCGGCTGTCATTTGTAGATCTTTGGCAGTCGTTACGGATAGTCAGAAGCCAGTAAAATCTGACTCCAGTCTTGCCATGAAGTACCGTGTTACCCCAGTTAATGGGGTGTGGAGGTCTGGTAGGCAGCCGCTCCTCGTAAAATACTGGTATTCAGCTAAATCCGGCTTCACTGGAAGCCAACTCCAATATAGTTGGGAAAAGGCTAGGCGGATTATGAACTAAGCAAATACTGTATGCAGTTGTAAGGTGATATATGACGCCATGCAAATGAAAATACATTATTCCATGAAGTAGTTAATTTATCGCATGTGGCCGAATAAATCGGTACTATACTTGATCGGTATATTTATATTAAAAAAAAAACATTATAAATTCGCAGAAAATATTATATTTCAACCATTGCATAATTATTTTGAAACAGTATTCACACAATTCAATAAATTATAGCTGCGAATCTGTCTCACGTTTCAATGAATATTCAATCATCAGTTTCAACAAACTATAGCAGGAATAAAATTTAATTAAGGTTTTATAATTTTTTAGGAAAAATGTGATATCTCTATTATGTATTTGGCAGTAAGACGTAGTGGTATGGAATTTATTTCTATAATTATTTCATATTTTTTGTCTTAGCTAAAATCAGTCTTTATAACGTATTTATTTTATTCTTTAGAATACTATAATTATACAAAAATATTAAATTAAATGAACTTAAAAAACGTTTCTCTGCTCTGGCATCCGGCCTTGCAGATATGATCAACATTTATAAATTATGACCCATTTTGTCGTATTTTTACCGAATGCACTTTTTCAATTGAATAAAATCCCGATCCCTTTCCAGCACGCATAAAATATTTCAGCAGAATTGTCGACGAGTGTGGCTGTAAAATGTTATGCGCTCACAAATTGTCCATTTAGAACTCTAACGCTTGGCACAGCTAAATGGAATGATAAAATAAAGATAAACGATGATTTATACTGGTCGATTTTGAATAAATGGACTATGAATATGGATTCTTTTTGATACAATTTATGGAATCATTTTTAGCATGAACGTTACTAAAGTGCCAGTCAAGATCAATCAAACATAACTTGTGATATTACAAACTAAAATTGTGCTTGAAACTATTATTTAAAGCTATGGACTAACAGAACCAAAAGCAGTTAAACCTAAAAAATAGAGTTCTGCATCAGGTATACTTGACTCTATTGTCACCAGGCTCTGTATCAAAGTACTGTTTGTAAACTCTTTTCCCGATAAAGCAAAGAGGCTTATTATAAATTACGACTATCTTTACCGCCTCAACCCTAAAGGTTTACAACTTTTGTCCTTGATGTTACGATCAGAATGTACAAAAATAGAATAAGGACATCGTGGTGCCCAGAGATAAACATACAAACAGAACAACTGAAGCCTTTGAACGGACACTTATAAAGGGTCAAGTGGTTTGTAGTGTTTCTCTAGTTCTCCACAAAAACCGTTAATAATGCGAATCGTAGCTTTTGGTCTTATTTAGAAAAGTTGCGAAGAGAATGTTGTACGTGCCTGTATTTATGAACTGCCTTTTTAATTACACGTGAAGTCATCAAATAAGTTCTTGCGCTCTGAGTGAAGCGAAAAGGAGTATCAGAATTTTACTGGCTCAAACTCGCAGCGTTCCATTTTTGCTAGGGCTAAGGTTACTCCTTCGGACAATCCGCAGATCTAGCAGGCGTCAGCCCTAACTCGCCCTGTCAATTTTGCGCGCGATACACAACTCCCTGTGTGTCGACTCGTACCTAGTCTTTATTCACGGCCAGCTTGCGAGAAAGTGTCCAGTAGCTCCCAACGCTTAGAGAACTGCTGCTGCTAAGAAATGATGCCTGATAACTACATCATCATCATCTGCCTAACCTTTTCCCAACTATATTGGGGTCGGCTTCCAGCCAAGCCGGATTTAGCTGAATACCTGAAGCGGCTGCCTACCAGACCTCCACAAACCCATTAACTGGGGTAACACGGTACTTCCTGATGACTACATTTATAAATATTTACAGGATAAACATTAAGTTCTAATACAGCAGTTATATTTGCTCTAAAGCATAAAAGTATTCGTACAAATAAACAATCGAGATTCAGATCACATACGCGTCCTCTGTGCTACAAAGCCGACAGACTCACAGTCTACTATTAAGCCCACAAATTGGATGGCTAGTGCCGCCATCAATCCCGTTGGACATGTAGGTTTCGTGGTGTAGCGACTTTGTGCAACAAGATCTGATAGGAATGACCTACAAAGCCACAATAAGATGACTAGCTAAAAATTGGAACCAAAATTGGAATTGGAGGTGCAAAATCCGTCGGAAGTTCCGAACTATGAAAATCAGAATTTATCTTCCATAACGTACTTACCTGCTCGAAACGGCCAATTATATAGAGAGGCTACTTCAAATTCCATTGGTGCAATCAATATAATATTCTGTTTCAACAGTAAAAATAATATTTTATCGTTAAAACCGAATGTTATGTGTGCACAGATTATTTTTTGATTTAAAATTGCAGATAGTTTTACTGTTTACGAACATATTATGAAACTCATGGGCTGCTGTTGAAAATCAGCGTCAGATGGTGGCCTTTTGTAACCATTTAGTAATATGCCGAGCTAAGGCCCTTTTGGGCTTACTGGGTGTAATTTTGTTTAATTTATGATTATTAAAGTTATACAATATATGAGGAGCTCGTGGCTAAATAATAACAGCCGCACAGGTCGATCTTCAAGGTTAAGCAACGCTTGCCTAGGTTGGTCTGTGGATGGGTGACCATCTTAACATAACGAGTTTCCTCCATGCCTCGGAAAGCACGTTAAGCCGTTGGTCCCGGCTGTCATTTGGAGATCTTTGGCAGTCGTTACGGATAGTCAGAAGCCAGTAAAATCTGACTCCAGACTTGCCATGAAGTACCGTGTTACCCCAGTTAATGGGTTGTGGAGGTCTGGTAGGCAGCCGCTCCTCATAAAATACTGGTATTCAGCTAAATCCGGCTTGTCTGGAAGCCGACCCCAATATAGTTGGGAAAAGGCTAGGCAGATGATGATGAAAGTTATACAATATATAAAGTTTCGTGCATGTGACATACTGGGATATTCCCACGAGCAATGATATTTGATTTGATTTTCACTTTCTCGCGTCTATGTTTTTAGGCTCGCGGCTGAAAACACGCTCGCGACTCGCGGCTCGATGAGCCTCTATATTTCAGCAGCACTTGATACGGATTGAATTTTCGCTTCATATGTGGAAAAGCCAGCAAAAAAAATGAACGGTTATTTTGCTGTTTAAAGTTAAACTGTTGGTTTTGATGTTACCGGTAGTTAATTGAAAAGGTTTGAATTTTTATTTTTAATGCACTGTATTCAGGATATTTCGATCGACTTACCGCTTCCTTAAAATGCATAAGGCAACTTAGGCAGGTTTTAATCAGTAAAAATTTGACACTCCGACTCATTCCACCCAGAGTGAAAAGGGCTGTAATTATTGGTTTTACACCAAAAATAAGGTAATTTAAATAAAATTTGTTAAACCTATTTTAGTAAGCTTTGGCTACAACTAGACGTCGATAGTGCGTATACGTCTGTACAACTTGAACGATTTTGAAGAATGCTTAAGCTTCGTACTGTACACATGGGTTTACGAAAATGTTTGGCTGTTTTGCCATAATTATCTTATCGTTTTGCTGAAATAATGGCGATGAAAGATTTTTTATAATGCTATTGTGTTTTTCTTGTGTAAACATTAATCACGAAGGTATAAAAAGTTGCCTTGGTGACTTCAAGTATCAAGAAAATCAACGCAGCTTTTACAACTTTAATCCAGTAACTATTACACATTTGTACGGGTGAGTAAATGTCATCCGTGTTATATCGCAGCAACGCTATGACTCCGGTACTGGGATGTATCTGAAATATTTTCAACTAGTGTAAGAGACGAAGAAATGTGATTTTATCATTTGAAATCTACAAACCCGTATTTCGCGTGGTCAATATATTTTGCTTTTATTTTGCTATCTCTTTGGTTTCTGCTATCGTAATAAAAATCTGGCACAGTTACTAGTGTTTTCTTGTTAGCATAAAATAAAATGAGATTCTTCGAATATAAACTAAATATTCATAGAGAAAAATGAAGTATGACTTAAAGAGAATTTCAACAAATCTCAAAGAACGATTTATAAGATTTCTTCCTTCAAGGTTTAGCTTTCAAAAGCTGCTTTTACAAAAAAAAGGAGCGAAATCTATAGAGGTATATAAGAACTACAAAATTCTGCATCGCAAAATAATTATAGTTATCATACTGGTAATCAATTAGAAGAAATACGACAGCCCGAAGTCATCTTTAGGGCAGTTGCCTAAACCAGGCTAAATACCCATCTGGTTGGAGGATCCTCCCTTTTCAATGGAGGTTTGCGGTACTTTACATTCTGTTTCGCATACTTCGAATCTGTAATGTAGAACTAGATTCAAATTATACCTGAGTTCTAAATATCAACGTTTACCGCGGACGCCATAAATAAGATGTTTCCACGAAACCTGCCGCAAAATTGCCAGAAAGCCGGAATGCTTTCGAAATAGTTTATAAGTATTAGGGCAAGTCAGGTCAAAGCTCGTTCACGTAAAATTTTTCGGGTATATAAAATGAGCCTAGCGCCGATCATTCGGTTCGACTACGGTGAGATCAAGCGGCTTTAGTATAAAAAAAACCGAGCTTCAAGTATTATAGAAGATTTTTGAACTAAATATAACATTCAATTCAGTTTAAATATCTTTGGAAACCAAGTTTATTACAAGAGAAAAATGTTCATCATTATCATCACGCATACATCAGCCAAAAGACATCCACGGCTGGACAACCACCGCCACAACGCGACGGCCGGCAGTAGGCAGGGCACATTTCTCGCAGAACAAGTGATGGATAGTATGAACAGCATGGTTATTAAGAAAAAAAAACTAAATAAACATATTAAAATAAACCACTTAAATGCAAGAAGTGAAAAATAAACTTTCACATCTTCTATTATATACTGAAGTCACACTCTTGAACTTATCTGATTTACACGTCAAGTAAGCACCGCTTAACTTTGTGTTGGCTCATCTCACGCACGTCACGAACACGCGTGTAAATGAACATAAACATGAGCGTGATGTCTGCAGATACGCCTTACTACCACATTATCTGGAACTAGCGGTGGGCGATTCCGAGATGTCTTAACAATCGAAAGAATCGGAGTCGTCAAAATAAACCATCGAGTCAACCATGGATTCGCCGTTCTACAAATAAATCGAGATGATAATATTCGATGGTTTCGAGTCAACGAAATCACGAATCAGATGGATGCGAGACGCACAGGGCCGATCGTTGTGGCGACCCTTGGGGGAGTCCTATGTCCGACAATGGACGTCATTCAGCTGAACGGAATCAACCGCTAGTTTTCGATTGTTTGAATCATTCACTCTGACTCATCGGGTCTTGCTCGCTCACCAGGGTGAAGGGTCTGTCTGTCGATTGCATGCATCCAGCGGAGGTGCATGTTAATAATTAGAGGCCAAAACGGTCCAGATTCGTGTCAAGCGAGCCATGCGTAATTCTAAATCATCGAGAAACAACTCGCAAATGATCGCGCCACAGGGTAGTCACTATAACAGACCGAGTCGGTCTCGAGTCAAAGTCGAAACAATCGAGAACTACCGAAATGTTCAAAGAATCGAAACAAACGAATAAAACCCCTCACAATCGCGCATCGCTATCTGGAACACACAACAGAACACACGACGCACATACAAACATACATATGCATGTAGTACACACGACAACTGAAGATAACATACGCGGGGAACAGAATGACAATCGGTACTGAAACTCGGGACCGTGTTAGATATAAGAATAGAAGTTGATAAAGTTACACAAGATTTTATGTATTGACTGGAGACTGTTCGATTTTTGTTTGTAGATTTTATGAAATCTATATAATCAGATGGTCGATGGTAGGACAAGAAAAGATTCTTGTTCTGTCTGATTTCACGAGTTAGTGATAGTGTCATACGGGTGACAGGATAGAATAGAATAAAAAAACGTGCAGCGCAAACCCCAAGCAATATGTAGTCATACGAGTATATAGTTCAGTACCTTGAAGATGCAGCGTTGAAAGGCCTCCTGCAAGGTTGACCAATGATCTGGTGAGAGTTGCGGGAAGTTCGATAGATGTAGACGCACAGGAATGGTCGTTATGGTTATACTTGGGGGAGACCTATGTCCAATTGTCCAATAGTGGACCTTTTTTGGCTGAAATGATGATGATGATGAAGTCTAGTTGTTATCTAGATTTGTACTCGAATTTGAAACTTCAGGGTAAAGATTTCGGTGGTCTAACAAAGGAAAAAATACAAAAGTTTCTTAATATCAAATTATTATTTTTTTCAAATGATTGAATTACAATCATGACTTCAAGGAGTGCCGCGACAGAAAACCTCCACGCGTGCTCGCGGGCTGGAATTCCCTAACGGATTCTTCCGGAGTGAAGGCCAGTCCGCGGGACGGTGCCCCCCTGGGAGGCGGCCAACGACTCTCTTGGGTACTTCTGCCCAAGGAGCCTCGATGGCCGTCTGCGAATGTTCTGTCTGAAGGAGCGCTTCAACGCGTGTCCCTCTGCTTCAGCAGAGGGCACAGTGGCGAAGCAAGAGCGGGCTCGGTATGCACTTACCCTGCTACCGGGCAGGCACGAGGAAGACTCGCTCCTCCTCCTGCCACCGCTAGTCTCGTAGCCCCATTGATTGTCCAAGGTCATGTTTCTGACTTTTGGTGGGGGTCGAGGGTCCTAGCTTAACCGCCCGGGCCGCGAGGAAGACAACCTCTATAAAAAATTACCCCAAACCTCCAAGCGGCGGCGCACCGTGATGGAGGTTGTTAGCTTGACTAATGGGTAGCTAAATTAGTCTCTAGTGCGGACCACCCTTTTTGAGCAAGTACCCGAAGTTTTGACTCGTGGGAACAACTATGGATAAATCTTATAAAAAAACACCCAAGGACGAGAAGGCGAGGAGCGATGCGCGGTCGGAGTCCGACGCGGCGTCGCGGAAGGGCTCGGAGAGCTCGGGGGAGGAGATGGGGAGCGACTCCAGAAGCGTGCGCAGCTCCCGGAAACGCTCTCTAGGAAGAGAGGGGTCGGACGAGGAGTCCGACAGCCGAAGGGGCTCGGCTCGAAAGATCCCCATCGCTTGGCGGGGAGCGAGCCAAGCCCGCGGCAGAGGGAGGGTGCTGACCTCCAAGGAGGCTGCCGAGAGGGCTGGGAAGCTTGCCGCGGAGGGACGCCATCCCGGAGCACCCAGCCCCGGTCCCTCGGGGCCGCCTGGCGGTGAGATGGACGACGGGGGAGGCTCCGCCGACGAGGGTCACCAGGAGGTCTGCGACCTGGTCGTAGAATCCTTGCGGCTGGTCGCACGAAAGAGCACCCCGAAGGGTAGGACTTTTGCCGTCGCCGAGGTCGTGCCCCCTATCCTGGAGGCCTTCCAGAAGGCCCTGGACAAACGGGGTGCGAGGACCCGGAGGGAGGTCCTGGAAGCCGCCGCCCCTCCGAGGGAAGTCTGCTCCCAGCAGCCTCCAAAGGCGGGGAGCCCGCAGGGGCAGGGGTCGGCGCAGACCCAACCCCAGCACGAGCCAGAGGGACAGGCTCTGACCCTGCTGCGGCAGGAGCTAGCTGCCTTCCGGCAGCAAATGCTGCGGCAGCAGGAGCAGTTCCAGCGGCAATTGTCCCTGCTGGAGGGGATGGTGCTGCGTCCCCCACTCGCGGGCTCCGGTCGCAGACCGGCGGCGTCGTATGCCGCCGCAGCTGCGCCTACGGCAGCTACCGCGCCCAAGGCTGGCCCGTCAGGGCAAGCCGGGCGTGGGGCCGTGACGGCGGCGGCTGCGACCGCGAGGCAGGCCCCGGTGACAAAGCAGCAGGGGAGGGCAGCTCCTGCCCTTGCCCCTCCTGCGAAGGGCAAAGCGGCGCCCACCGCTAGGGCGGCGCCCACCGCCAATGCGGCGGGTGCTCCTGCCGCGGCGGTGGCGAACGGGCGGCCTCGGCTGCCCCCGCCTGCCGATTCTCCAGCTGGCGCCGAATGGTCGGTCGTCGGCGCCAAGAAGCAGGCGGGCAAGGCGGCCAGGGCCGCCAAAAAGAGGGAAAGGCGGCAGCAGCGCAAGAAGCGTGCCGTGGCGAACCGGCTTCGCGCCCCGGGCGCCGCAGCTGTAGTGATTACACTACAGCCGGGTGCGGAGAAGAGGGGCGTGACGTACGACGCCGTGATAGAAAAGGCCAAAAAGGCGGTACTCCCTCACCTGGACGAGTACGGGGCCTCGAAGGGCTTCCGCATGCGGCGCACCGTGACCGGTGCCTGGATGCTGGAGGTTCCCGGCGAGGACAGCGGTCCTGCCGCGAACGCCCTGGCTGACAAGGTCAGGGCGTCTGTGAACGAGGAGGACGCCCGAGTGTCCAGGCCCACAAAGTGCATCGATATGCGCATCATGGCCTGGACGACTCCGTCAAGGTGGAGGAAGTGGTGGCCGCCGTCGTTGAGGCGGGAGGGTGCACGACCGACCAAGTGCGGGCGGGCATCATCCGCCTTGACGGCACGGGTATGCGAGCCGTCACGGTGAGCTGCCCCGTGTCGGCGGTCAAGGCCATCACGGCGGAGGGCCGAAGGCTCTTGGTGGGCTGGGTGTCAGCCCAAGTCAAGGTGCTGGAGCCCAGACCGCTGCGGTGCTTCCGTTGCCACGTGGGGCACCACGTGGGAGCCCGTTGTGCCGCGGAGGTGGACCGCAGTGACCGCTGCTTCCAGTGCGGTCAGCCTGGTCACAGGGCCGTCGAATGCCGTGCGTCGCCGCACTGCTACGCATGTGCGGCGGCAGGCAAAGCTGCCGACCACCGGGCTGGGAGCAGGTCCTGCGACCCCCCCGCCAAAGCCAAGGGTAAGGTCCGGAAGGGCCCTCACCCCAACGCCAACACCGCCGCAGCCAAGGCTGACGCTGCTGCCGCCATCGCCGCGGCAGAGCCCTCAAGGGGGGCTCCAGAGGAGACCGTAATGGACTGTCAGTGATGGCCCCATTACGTCTCCTCCAGGCGAACATCAACCACTGCGCCCCCGCTCCGGATCTGTTGCTCCAGAGCATGGCGCAGTGGTCGATCAATATCACCGTGGTCTCCGAGCCGTACTTTGTCCTGCCCAGGGAAGACTGGGTCCAGGACCTGAGCGGCTCGGTGACCCTAATTTCGTCCGCCGCCGCCGGTACCCCCGCCTCTCGAGTCCATCACGAGAAGGCGGGGCTGCGTGGCAGCACGGGTCGGGGACATTGCAGTGGTAGGCGTCTACCTGTCCCCGAACCGAGATCTCGCCGATCTCCACAACTCCCTCATGGAGCTGAATGCCGTCGTCGCTGGGTTCGGATCCCTCCCCGTGGTCGTCTGCGGGGACTTCAATGCCTGGAATCTGGCTTGAGGTTCCCGGCTGACGAACCGACGGGGTCGGATGGTGGAGGACTGGGCTCTGGAGACAGGCCTGGTCGTCCTAAACCGGGGTTCTGTCCCCACGTGCGTGCGGATGCGGGGAGAGTCGGTGGTGGACCTCTCGTTCGCCAGCCCCGCTCTGTCGCCGCGCGTGGACTGGCGCGTAATGGAGGGGGTGGAGACGTATTCCGACCACCGGTACATCCGGTTTGACGTCTCCGCCCGGATCTCGACCGCGCCGGTCAGGGAGCAGACCCCGTGTGGTCCGCGGTGGGCGCTGAGGCAGATGGACCGGGACGTTCTCCTGGAAGCCGCAAGGGTACAGGCCTGGGTGCAAGCACCGGACAGGCCTGTCGAAATTGACCCGGAGGCAGAGTGGTTCCAGGAGGCCATGTCGCAAATCTGCGACGAGGCGATGCCCCGAGTCCATCCAGGACGTGCTCGGCGCCAGGTGTACTGGTGGTCACCGGGGATTGCGGCTCTGCGCGAGGCGTGCACCGCCGCGCGGCGCCGGTATGCCAGGTTCCGCAGGTGCCGCACCCGCCCGCCGGATGCGGAGGCCAGAGAGGCGGAGCTATACGAGGGGTACACAGCGGCAAGGCGCACCCTCCGAACAGAAGTAAAGCGGGCCAAGTTGGAGGCCCGCAATGTGTGGCTGGGGACTCTGAACAGGGACCCATGGGGATGCCCTTACCAGGTGGTGCGGGACAAACTCCGTCCATGGGCTCCCCCTCTGACTCAGAGTCTACGGCCCCAAGTTGTGGAGGGTGTGGTGGCCAATCTGTTCCCTGAGCGAGGGGAACACTCTCCCCCGCTCATGGCTCCACCACCTGCGGTACCCGTAGCGGACCACACCAGCGACGACGAGGACGACGCTCCAGAGGTGACCGAAGTAGAGATGAGGGCGGTGGTACGAAGACTCAGTGTCAAGAACACCGCCCCAGGACCTGACGGCGTGCACGGAAGGGTTTGGGTCCTGGCCATGGAGGCTCTCGGGTCTCGATTGCGAGGGCTCTTTAGCGCTTGTATGGAGAGAGGCTAATTCCCCCTTCGCTGGAAGACCGGGAAACTGGTCCTCATCGCGAAGCCGGGGCGCCCCGCGGACTCTCCGTCCGCGTACCGGCCCATCGTCCTGCTCGACGAGGTGGGCAAACTCTTTGAAAGAGTAATTGCAGACCGCCTCGTCGGGCATCTTGCGCGGGTGGGGCCGGATCTCTCGGACGGCCAGTTCGGCTTTCGCAGGGGGCGTTCCACGGTGGACGCCATCATGCGCGTGAGGGCTCTCACGACGGGGGATGCGGTGTCTCGGGGCAGGGTCGTCTTGGCGGTGTCTTTGGACATCGCCAATGCCTTCAACTCCCTGCCCTGGAGTTGCATCGGGGCGGCACTTCGGTACCACGAGGTGCCCGCCTACCTCCGTCGTGTGATCGAGGCCTACCTGTCGGATAGGTTCATCATCTATCCCGGTCACCAGGGAGAGTGGAGACGGCGAGAGATGTCGTGCGGTGTTCCGCAGGGATCGGTACTAGGACCGCCCCTGTGGAACATCGGATACGACTACGTGCTGCGCGGCGATCTCCCCGACGGGGTCAGCGTGGTCTGCTACGCAGACGACACGCTGGTCCTGGCGCGGGGAGAGTCGTACCAGGCGGCGGCCGAAACAGCGACACGCGGGGTTGCGACAGTCGTGGAGAGGATCCAGCAACTGGGACTCAAGGTGGTATTGCACAAGTCCGAGGCCATGTGCTTTCATGGCCCTTGGTACGCGCCACCACCGGGTTCCCAAATAACGGTAGGGGGGGTCCACATCGGCGTCGGGTCGGCGATGAAGTACCTGGGACTCGTCCTCGACAGCCGGTGGACTTTCGAGGAGCTTTCCGACGTTTGGCCCCCAAACTGTACAGGTCTGGGGCCGCTCTGAAGCGGCTCCTGCCCAACCTAGGGGGTCCAGACGCCCCCTGCCGGAGGCTCTACGCGGGGATCGTTCGGTCCATGGCCCTTTACGGGGCGCCGGTTTGGGCGCCGTCGCTAGGTAAGCGACCGGCGGCCAAGCTGAACGCTTGCCAGAGGGTCATGGCCATCCGGATGGTGCGGGGATACCGCACGATCTCCCGCGAAGCGGCGAGCCTCCTCGCTGGCCTGCCACCGTGGGATCTGGAGGCAACAGTCCTTGCACGCATGCACGATTTGCGCGTGGAGATGCAACGCCGGGGCGAAACTCCGCTGCCGCGACAAGTCGCGGCATGGCGGACAGAGTTCCGGCAGGATCTTAGGGTGGCATGGCGACTGCGACTGTCGCAACCCAGTGCTGGGCACGCCGTCATTGAGGCGGTTAGGCCCTTCTTTGAGGAGTGGTTGGAAAGAGGTCACGGCGTCCTCTCTTTCCGTGTGACGCAGGTCCTCACCGGACACGGTAAGTTCGGGAGGTTCCTGCATCGAATCAAGCAGGAGAGGACGCCCGGGTGTCGCCACTGTGTGGATCGCCCGGAGGACACGGTGGAGCACACGGTAGAAGTGTGCCCCGCTTGGGCGGAGCACCGCCGTGTCTGCGTGGAGACTATCGGGAGCGGCGACCTCTCGCGCCGGGCCCTGGTTCAGGCCATGGTCCGGAGCGAGAGGGTTGGCATGCGGTCGCCTCCTTCTGCGAAGCATTAATGCTCGTGAAGGAGGCTGCTGACCGCGAGCGCGTGAGGGAACGGTCCTCACGCCGCCGCCGCCGAGATCCCGATCCCGATTTCCGACCACCGTAGGCGCGGGTTCGCGGACGGCGAGCACTGGGTAGCTCGCTGTCCGGCAGTCTGGAAATAATCTGGACCGAGCCCAGTCGTCAACGGCGCGTTCTGTTCCACGCGCGCCTCAAGGAGATGTCAGCAAACTGTAGGGGCCCGGTAGGGCCGAAGCCTCTGGGGGGAACATGTGGTATTCCTAACGGTTGATACCGAGTCCCCCCCAGAACGAAGGCAACGAAGGAACGGGGTAGGGGTTTAGTCAATAAGAGTCTGACACGCCCTCCCGCTCCGCCCAAGAGCGGGGGAAGTCATTCTGATGATTCCCCTACCATAAAAAAAAAAAAAAATCATGACTTCAAGAAATTTAACCAAATTGATATAAGGAAAATTACTTGAATAAGTATGTTTGCCTAAATTATTCTTCTCTCATCTTGATTTTTTTGCAATAAGGAGGAATTATGCCGACTGCTTCCTTAAATTATAACTCAATAATATTAACGAATCCCGAGTTAATATTATGATTAGCTAGGAACCGTGACCTTATTCTCTTAAAATATTCCTAAACATTTTGTTCTTAATAAAGAACTTTGAAGTCAAAAGTTAAGGTTTCGGGTCTTTGTTGTTTGCCAAGGTTGTGAATTTTCAATGTGTTCTAATAAAAAAAAATTGCCTGCTACTTGGATAAAAATACCAGTTTATTAAAATTGCAAGAACTGTCGCGAATATTGGACTGTCTCAGCTGTCTTTTAATACAAACAATAATGGTTCAGAACAGCTTACTGTCAAAAGTTTGCCAGACACAAAACATTAGCTTTGTTTAAAGTTTTATTTACTATTCCTATTAGTATGTACTAAAATTATACCTATAGAGTAACAAGCAAACTTAAAACATTTCATTCAAACCCAATTTTATTAAAAAAAAATAACTTAATGCAATAAGGCTTTCTCTACCTTTCATCATTTGGTTTATAAAAAACTACACTCTGTTAGGGTATTCAACATTCATCATCATCATTTCAGCCAAACGACGTTCACTGCTGGATATCTAGGTCTCCCCCAAGCGCCCCTTAAACGAACAGTCCTGTGCGACTCTTACCACTTCGGCACAAGGGGGTGTGTTTCCATAAATTTATTTGTTTACTGTTAAAAAAGTTATCGAAGACAATTATCATTAAGATTTGGTATTTATAATAACATACAATTAGTGAAAAAAAAAAGAAAAAAAACGCGACATACGAATATATAAATAGCTAATAGGCTTGATCTTCTTTTCAAATCTATACATACAGGGTGGCCCAGAGAGAAATGCACTTTTAAAAATTCAATAAAAAAATCTGTATAATATTTTAGAACTTGTATTTAGTATAATTAAAAAGATTATTAAATGAAATTTGTTTTTTAAAAAAATATGTCGTCTAAATGGAGTCTTTGAAGGCTACAGCATTCTTCTAATCTGGCAGCAAAATTTTGAAAATTTTTTTTTAGGATTTTCCTTGAAATGGATTTCATTTCTTGCCGAATATTCAGCTTTAGTTGTTGCAAAGTTGTTAATGAATGTGGATTATTAGAGTACACTTTACTCTCTACTTAACCCCATAAAAATAAGTCTGCTGGGGTGAGATCGGGGCTTCTTGGTGGTCAGGAGATGTCACCCCTGCGTGAAATTAACTTTCGTGGGTGTCATGTCTCTCACCACGGCGATGCTCTGGTTTGAAGAGTGACATATAGCCCCATCCTGCTGGAACCAAGTGTTCCTGTTATAGCCTAGATATTTTTGCAGCTTTGAAATCAATAAACTTCTCAGCATGGCCGTATAGCGCTCTGAATTGACGGTCACAGCTTGACCACGATGGTTTTCGCAAAAAAAGCGGTCCGACGTTCCCCATCTTGCAATTGCGGCTGAAACTGTAAATTTCGGTGAGTATAGCGACTTCTGATGTTTCAATCGAAGATTTTCTGCTGCCCAATATCTACAGTTCTGCTTACTTACAAATCCGTTAAAGTAAAACTGGGTTTCATCCGAAAAAGGATGTTATTGAAATTCATTGCGCAATTCATTTGCACATCTCAATCTCGATTCGAAGTTTGCTGCCTTTAGTTTCTGCACTAGCTGCATCTTATAAGGATTTTATTTCAAGTGGAGCCACAAAATTTGCTGCAAGGTCGATCTAGAGATTCCCAAAACCGATGAACGTTCGCGCTCCGAGACTCGTGGATTCGCGCGTACAGATTCTCGAACATAGTAAATGTTTTCATCGGTCCGTCATACTGTTTGATGACCCCGAGGCAGCATTTTTTGCGTCGATCCAGTCCTTTCGAATCTTTTAATCCATTTCCTTATTAAATTAGTGCTTAGACACTCCCTGATGCGCCGCAACTCGTATTCAACATGGTAAAGCCGTCGTTCACCGTCCGCAAGCTTGCGCCTATGGTGGTCGGAAATCGGGGTCGTGATCCTGACGGCGGCGGGGACGTGAGGGTCGTTGCCTTTCGCGCTCGCGGTCGGCCGCCTCCTTGGCTAGCATTACTGCTTCGCAGAAGTAGACGATCACCATACCTCTACCGTGTGCTCCACCGTGACCTCCGTGCGTACCGCACACAGTGCGCCCGAGTCTGGCTGGGGCGCCCTTTTCGCCTGAATCCGATGCAGAAGCCTCCTGAACTTACCGTGTCTGGTGAGGACATGCGGCATACGGAACGTGAGGACGCCGTGACCTCTTTCCAACCACTCTTCAAAGAGGGAACTTACCGCCGCATTGACAGCGTGCCCAGGTTTCTTATTTAGGTGGAAAATCATCAGAATGACTTCTCAGAGGGTGAGTCAGACTTTTACTGACTAAACTTAAACTTTCGAAAGCTCACTCATGGCCCCAGAGGCTTCGAACCTGCTGGGCCCCTACAGTTTGCTGACATCTCTTTGAAGCACGCGTGGAACAATACCCACGGTTGACTGTTTGGATTATTACCGGACAGCCAGATGGTAAACTACCCATTGCTCGCCGTTCGCAAGCCACTCCTACGGTGGCTCTGAATCGGGGTCGGAATCCCAGCGACTGGGGCGTGAGGGGACTACTTGTCACTACTCCTCGCTCTGGACCATGGCCTGTACCAGTGCCCAGCGCGAGAGGTCGCTATCACCGATCGCCCCCACAAGGACACGGTGGTGCTCCGCCTAAGCGTGGCCCACCAGTACTTTATGCTCCAACGTGTCCTCCGGATGATCCATTCAATAGTAACACCCGGGTGTTTCTTCCGCACCACGTCAATTGCCTTAAAAACATCAACGAAACACAGAGCCGCAGAGTTCGCGTTCTAAATATTTGCCTACTCCATGGGTAAAGTCGTTAGTTTAGTTCATATTACCTACGATAAAACCAAAATTAAAATTCATTCTCAACATTATAGCTTATGGCCTGAACAGGGTAAACAGAAAAAAAAATGATAAAAACACCTATTACTTTGATCAGACATCGAAAAGAGCTGAACATACGTTGCACGAACTTTTATAATGTTGTATTCACGTCTTAATATCGTATATTCACTGAATCCGTTGAGTTTCAATAAAACAGCGGATCGCTTTCGCTTGGTTTAACTCATCCACATTGGTTCCCTTTGTTACCAACTACTTAGTCATGTGGAAATTACTTCAGAAAGCACTTTAATAAGCTCCATAATAATGTTTCATTTTCCTGTTGTTTTGCTTGGACCCATTTTCTTTCTATTGAAATGGCTATGCTTGGAGTTTTCTTGCATCATCGAATCAGAAATGAAGACACAGGAGAAACAAAGTAAACGTCTTTGCCCGAAAAAAATGAAAAGTTAATTAGCAGTTAGCAGGTTCATTGCTTCTAGAAAAGATGGTCAATGGGGTGGAAAGGCTCTGGAGTGACCTGATGTGGCTCTGAACCTGTACGTCGGAAGATATGATGGTGGGAGGCACCACACTAGATAGACTGAAGACTTGGTGAGAGTCCCGGTAATTTGATGCATGCATGACGTATAGGACCGATCGTTGTGATAATACTTGGTCTGTGCAGCTGTAGACGTCTTTCGGCTAATATAATGTTGAGAATGAATTTTGTGAATAATTTTTGATATTTGGCTATAAATTTTCGTGTTATCAAAATTAAAATCCGTGATTGTGAGGATCTTCCCAGTTTTATTTATCTTGTCAGCCATTCATAAACATTGCCTTGTAATATTAGTATGATGACTCCATAAATCAAGTGAAAACTAAATACGTGTCTAGTGCGACAGATGTATCATCTTGACATCATATTAGCTAAGTTTGTTACGCATAAGAAACTCAACAACTATTGGACTACATGTTAGATAATATTGCGTTAGGTTATTTATTATTCAGCTAGTATAAAATGCGCGTGGTTTGTGATATGCGGCCTAGAAGACGTGTATGGAGCAGTAGGCAGTTTTCTTTAATTTTCTGGCCTGTTGAACGCTACAGGATATTAAAGATTTTCTGAGAAATCCCAACACACTGTGCTAGTTTTTTCTTCTTACTTTTTTATATTTGTTGTTTCTACATTGTGTGTGCCTATGTGTGTCAAATAAATATTTTTCTTTCTTTCTTTAGAAATAGTTTTAGTTTAAAGTGAAGAATGACAATATCCTTAACTAGCTGTTGCCCGCACCTTCGTCTGCTCGTAAAACTGCTTTAATGAGACATGCTACGACCTACGGGCCGCATGATGCTACGGTCCACCCTAGAGAGGAAGCCTGAGTCCAAGCAGGGGAATTATTATAAAGCTGATTATTCTTTGCTTTTGAACAGGAAGACAGCAATCTACAAAATTAAATTAAAAAATAAGTATTTAATTAGTAGGTATTAAGTATATGAAGTAATTGGTATAAGGTGTGATGTGGCTAACATATCCGTTTTAGAAAAAGCCCCTAAATGTAATGTGGAAAAAAAGTATGTAGTATTTATTTAAAAAAAAAATACAGTTTCTAAAATTTTGCCCCGTAACACAAGCCACAATGCCAAACTAATACAGTAAAGTGCTGACAGTATGTTATGTAAGGACCACCTTGTAGAACAAATATGTAGATGTCGAGACGATGTAGACGAATGAATATTACCTCTGATAAATCTTCTTTGAATAAAATGGACTTACTTGGCTCGTCTATAATCTTATATGAGAACAAATAAACAGAGTAGCTTTTGTCAGAGATGTATGACTTAGGTATGATTAAGTAGGTTTGCTTATGGAAACTTATGGTCAATTATACGTACTCTTATAAAATAAATATTAAACGGTATTTTAAATTAAATTATTTACTTAATAAACTGCTAACTAAAATTTAAAATGTGGAATTTTCACTAAAGAATTAATTTTATATTCCGATAAAACTATACAGCGAAGAATATTTAAATTGGTTTTGGTAAAGTTTATGAATTAGAAAGTACAATCACTGCTATTAAACGGGCTAAAATTTATATTAATATTTAAATTAAAACTGTTTTTCAAAGAACACTGAGAAAAGAACTTTCCACTCTTTAGTGCAAGTAAAAAACTTAATTTGACTTTAATTACCCGTGTTTAAAGTGTTCTCATAATGTTTTTTGTGACAGCGAGTCACTTTGTTCATTAAAAAAAAGTAGTTTTTTTTTTTATATACTTAAGTTTTACAATTTTATTTTTTGCTGTGCCCTGCAGAGTCCAAAATTCTAGTTTAACTTTTTCACGCTTAGCAAAACCACCCAGAAGAGTCAAAGCCTCTAGGACCATGGGTTCGCTTCTAAAAGAAAAACTCAGGGTCCTGGGACGACAGGCAAAAACTTTAAAGTTTTAATCACCGAATATCTAGCTCGCCCTCCCGCTCCCCCCTAGAGCGGAAGAAGTTAGTAGATGATTTCCCACCTAAAAAAATTGAATAGAACTCTAATCTAAACTACCGCTACCACGCATACACTAAGAATCTACTTAACTAGATTAGATATCCATTGGGCCTCTCCCTCTCGTTGATATGATGAATTTCCTTAATACCACGTAATGTTTGCGTCGCACGCCGTATTATCTTGATCGTCTTTTTGTGAACGCTCCGACAATCTGATTGGCCCAGTTGAGTGACGTCATGAGACACGGACGTGCAGCTCGGTCGGCAGAGTTTTGGATAATTGAGGAAAATGTAAGATCGTCGATCGAACCAGATCCAATTAATTATGAAGAGACAGCGCACAATACTCTGTGTCAGTAATACATCACCGTAATATTTATTATATTCAGTAAGAATAATATAAAATATATCTTTTGCAGATGAGGAATTTGTCCATTCACTGCGGATAGCTTCGATAGTTTTTATATACATCGAGTTCGGTAAAGAATCACAGACGTATAAGGAGATGAAATCATTTCCCCATTCTTTCCCCCACAAATGCATGTAACACTATAACGATTGAGGCGAAACCTGTACTAGGTCACTAAGGAGTTCGTTACTCTCCAGGTATACCATGAGGCACAAGTTCAATACACGCTCCATAATCTTGCAGAGTATGGAGGTTTTAATTGAAATCGGTCGATAGTTTGATTAATTAATGTTTAAAAATAATTATTAGTGTTTCAACATCTTTCTACCTCGTCCCGGATTAGCACTTCGGACAGTTATTTCGTTGCATTTTACAAGAAATCATTAACTGAATAAAACATATACAGTAGGTACTGTTTCCCACCGCAAAATTACCGAGTGATCCATCCGCTAGACGCAACCTGCGCTACTCGCCGCTCCACAGCCTTCGTTGCCTTTACCCCATCCCGCATTTTACTTTCGAGCTACCTTAAACTTCTTCTTCTTTTTGAACTGAAGGCTACATTTACTGCAGCGTCGGTGGCACTCATTAGATCCTCCAAAGCGTAGGAATATGGGCACTTGGGGCCCTCTAACATGTGGCTCACTAATATTTCGCATACTTATTTGCGGTTTTGGTACCAAAATTTTAAATTATTGTGCCGTAATAGAACTCTGTTGGGGACATGCAGCTACATAATATATGTTTGTAGGTCATGGGGCGATACCGATGTTATGTGAATTAAAGGAATATTCCAAAGGGTATTTACCCATTTGGGCAAGATACAGAAACATGATTTGTAACGGTAAGTGACCCCTAATACCCATGCATTGTAAGATAAATATCCCTGTAAATATTCATCGAAGTTAATCAATGATAATATAAAGCCCAAAACCGACGATTTATTTAAGTTTTCCTACATACTATGACTTTAGTATTTGAAACATTAAATACCACTAATATTTTTTGAAAGCTTAAAATTGCTCGAAACATTTTCACCAATTTACGATTCCGAAAGCCGGATAAATATTCAAGGGATTAGGCACACGCTCCGGCCGCAGTCAATGTTTGGACAAAATGCTATTTGGCAGTTTTCAGTAAACATCACCGTATGCAACATACTAAACATAACGTAAGCAATATTAAACTTTATTTCCTGACACATAGGATTCAAAATAATTTGCAACTTACTGCATCAGGGTCCAAACTACACATGTTTCGGATTCATCTCATTGCCAAGTCTGACCAACACCACATTACAATTTAACAGATACTTTTTAAACTAAGCTGGTAGAAATATACGGTATTTACAGTGAATTCGAGCTGCTAGACTTATTGACTCGAACGATTAGAATAGTGTTCTGTAGTTGTATAACGATTATAAAAGAAACTTATACATCGTATTTGTTTCTGTTTCGCGGACGCGCTACCTATTACTTGCCGTTCGGTTTTCCGCTACGGACCAAGCCCGTGTGTTTGATGCGCGCTTCAAGAGATATCAGCAAACCAAATGTGCTCCGCAAGGCGATGCGCACTAGGGCTACTGGATTTTTTGAAAAAGTTTCCGTGGCCTTGAAACGTAGAAGGCAATAGAAACACAAATTGGTTTTGGGTAGTAAAAGTCAAGTTTGTTTGTTAATAGTTAACAAAAGTCCCTTTCCGTTGATACAAGCTCAGCGCAACTACATTCTATTTCTGAACTTTTTTTTATTTTTCTGTGTCGTTGCCTGCGTCTTTTATTATAATTATATCCGTTCTAATAGACACTTTCCCCATCTTTATTGTGGTTTGGTATAAATACTATAGCAATTTCAGTTTATACATTCAACTAACTTTAAATTTTTAAAGAACATCTTGTCGAAACAATCCAATTAAGTTTAACGCCAAAAATATTTATCGATTAAATAAAAATTAGTTATTTTAAAAGAGAATATCTCAAAGCGAAATGGGTCTATACTCCGTGTAACAACCGCTTTAACTTTCAAACGAGACTTAAATTCAATTTGATTTTTCGTACTTCCCTCGAATAGTCGTTAGCAGTAAAGTTTAGTAAACAATCTTAATAATGTTTAAGCAAAGACATCAGCGGGAACGAGTTTAATCTTGGAACACCGACCATTACGAGTAATTGAAAAACATTGGAAAACTTCTAAAATAACCATTTCCTAAAATATCACGTTACAAAAGAACTGTTGTAAACGAAAGACTTCGTATAATTGGTTCTTTTTACGATTATTGTCGAATGTTCTTATGGATTACTGGTGCACCAATGCGTTTTTCGCTCAATAAAACCCAGAAGGCGTACGAGGGTCGAAAACCTCACAGGCCACATAGACTGGGCACGCCATAATCAGGGTGGTAAGTATCCTATCAGAGGAGCGGCTGGAGAAGTATCACAGCATTCTCACCTTTAGCATGAGGCAGGCGCTCACTGCACTTGGTAAGTTCAGGAGGTTTCTGCACCAGGTTCAGGTGAAAGAAATGCTCGGTTGTCGCCATTATGTGGACCGCCGGTGAAACATACAATGGAGGTATCCCTGGAAGGGGTCCAGCGATGGCGAACCCACACTTCAGCAGCTGAAACCCCGACTCCTATTACCAACCACCGTAGACACGAGCTTGCGTACGACGAGCATTCACTGTCTGGCCGTCCGGTAACCATCAGAACCAAGCCCAAGGCGTCAACGTCACCTGATAGTTCACGTATGCCTCAATCAGATTTCAGCAAAATCGTAGAGACCCAGCAATGCTGCCTTAGCAAAGTAATGTATACGTTAGTTTAAGCATTTTCTGTTCCTGTGTTTATATTGTGTGTTTGTATTTATTTTAAATGAGTAAAATAAAATATAATATACATTTACTTGTATAAAAACTGCTTCTTACAAATAAAATCTTATTTTCACAAAACTAACATACCGTACCCAGAGCGAGATTGGATTTCCGTATTGCCGCCACATCAGGTTTCAGTACTTCAGTCGAGTCAATGTGGTTGTAGATGTAATTTTGCGATGCAGGCAGCGCGGCATGTTGTTGACATTTACTCGTATTTTGGACTGTCGACACTACAAATAAATGGATGAAAAACATACCTCTAATCATATAGGTTGATCACGCTCAAATCTAATTTTATGCAATAAAACTGGGCGAGTGCTAGTCAAACTCCCTTGAGTAAAATATAAGTTTTGTTGAGTGTTGTTTTTTTGTTTCTTAGAAGTTTGATTTTTTCACAGTTACATGAGACCTCATTCCTGAGTATAATATGACTTCAATTTTGACTTGATACTTCACAGTGTTTCCGAGATAAAGGATCCCGACAGGCAGATGGACAACAAAGTGATCCTATAAGGTACTGTTCTTTCATTTTGAGGGACGGAACCGTAAAAATCAAATCAATTTTATCACATTCAATTTCCAGCATGTATTCAAGAGCTTAAATTCACTTATAATTTACTACATCACGTGGCGTGACCTGTCAATACGTATATAGTCCAGTCAAAATAGACATACCAGTTTGCATTAATTCCCAACAAGCTGGATTTTTGTGCAGGCCTTGAATACGTCATTACGAATGATATGTCAAAAGTCCCCATCGATCCCGCTTGTGCGTTGTTTTTTATTCGAGGTCAAAGGTCACAAATTAGCGTTTTTTGTGTATATCTCTGAAACAACGAGAGCTATCGAAAAATGGTTCAGAAAAAGTTTGTAGATTGTAAAATTTTCTACAAAAAAGATGTAACACTTTTTCTTCTACGGTGCAGTGTTCTCGAATTATGGCTATTTTAAACATAGAAAATACGAATATGCACTCATACTAAGGGATGATAGGTTCGATGAATATTTGAAGGACAAACCATCGGTAACGATACATAAGCAGTGTCGTAAAGCATACACCCGGAAGAGCAGCATCGCTGCAGCTAAAAGACCGCGTGATACGGAGATAGCTACCACATCTGGGATTAGTCCTCCTCGTACTAGCACGAGGTAATGAATCGTCTTTTTGACGAAATACTGTTTGTTCTGTGGCAATGAAGCAGATAAAACGGCTGAAATAAAAAAAAAGCGCAGCATTTTCGACCAAGAGTGTCCTCAACTTTCAACCCTTGACTTCTAAAAAACTATATTTTTTATGGAAGCTCAGACTCGTTCTCATGAGCTAGCAAGTAGTATCATTGCCCGCATTCACTATGAATGTGACTTAGTTGCTGTTGAGGCTAAGTACTACAGTGATTGTTACACTTAAAATACGACTTTCCTGCGGTCTAAAGTCACGATATCTCGAAAGCGATGCTTTATAGAAGAAAAGTGTCCAGATCTTTTTTGTAGACAATTTTACGATCTACAAACTTTGCCTGAACCATTTTTCGATAGCTTTCGTTGTTTCAGAGATATACACAAAAAACGCTAATTTGTGACCTTTGACCTCGAATAAAAAACAACGCACAAGCGGGATCGATGGGGACTTTTGACATATCATTCGTAATGACGTATTCAAGGCCTGCACAAAAATCCAGCTTGTTGGGAATTAATGCAAACTTGAATAATTATTTAGTCTATTTTGACTGGACTATATAGTGAAATACGATCGTCGTTTGATTGGTTTTAAATTAAAAACGGTCGATCAAAAGTTTTTAATTAGAATATTTTCATTTATACATTGGCCTTAATTACAAACGTACAAATGAAAAAACAACAGTGACTCGGCATCAAAAGAATGATGGTAGTAGAAAAATTGCAAACTGTCGACACCACTGTGTCCTAGTGTCAACATAATGTAACTTAGCATTTGATTCGTTTTCACTGGTTTGGAACATTTTGTGTCTTTTTAGGAATGTTTTTCTTTACGCAAAGTTTATTTTAATAGAATTATTTTTCAAAAATAAACTTTTCATTTTAAAATATTTTAGATTCAAAATCGCAACCAAATCCTCATTTTTAATACGCCTAGCAAAATTTTTGGTAAACATAAGTTTACAAAAAATTTAGGATAGTTAGCAAAATTAACTGATTATCCTAAATTAGTTAATTTTTGTTTATAAAAAAGGTCATTGCTATATTTTACTTATAAAACATCAAAGCTAAGTTTTCTCCGCAACTTCATGAATTTTAAATGAGACACCCACAACAAAAATTAATCTTGAAGAAAATTGCTTTCAAGCAGTAATTGTTTACACCAAGCATTTTTTATACCGAGAGTCAAAACACTTTTGTATTATGTAGATAATCGTTTGTGACTCGACTGCTGAGCTATTAACACAATCCATTTAACAACCTAAATTGTTAAAGGGAAGCTATGTAGAATGTCTAAAAAAAAAGACGTAAGTCGTTTGTCGGTACCAAACGACTTACCATGACGTGTTAAAATGTAAGTGACATTTTCACAACTGCTATGGTAAGGCTCCTATTTTCTTGTCTTATAATGTACGTTCATTTTCTGAGATTTTTTTTGCATCAAATAAATGTTCTATCTGCCTATCTTGTCAACACGCTCAAAACAAATAAAGTTGACCGCTATTTAGATGCCCATAATTTCGATCACCGTGCAATGTGCATAAATAAAAATAGATGAATCAAGGACTAATTCTGCATAATTATGTTACGTGACTTGTACCAGCGTCCACCAGTACTGTTTCACTCGAACTACTTTATAAACCAATGGGAAGTCAGTGTTTTCCGCGAGACAAGGTAAACTGCGCTTTGAATTATTTTGTTATCGACTTAGTTCCCTCCTCTATTGGTTGAACGTACAGCAGTTTAGTTTAATACCGAACAAACTGTTTCTAACTTACAAGCTATGCATTCTTACAATCCGCTCTTATATTTTTAGAGAGTGTGTAATTATGTGTTTACGACTAATTCAACTGACTTGTAGAATAAGTATCGACTATCAATGAAGCTGTTTGTAGTATTTCGTAGCAAAATCGCGGCGTATCGGTTTGTAGCACATCGTCGTAGCCGGTCGTAGTAAATGGTAGCCGGTCATCGCAAATCGTAGCCAGTCGTAACCCATCACATTCGACTGAAATCTATTACTATAAGCTTCTTATGTATAGTAAACTAATTGCCATTTATCCGAATCACCGATATTATCAATTTATTACGTTTTTGGGCTTAAATATCTAAAAAAAAACAAGTCAATTAGTAAGCATTAAGACATACAAACTAAACAATAAGAAATTGTAAGAATTTGTTTTGCTTTAATTGATTAGGTTGATTTTGAAAATTACAGAGAAGGGGTTTAAGCATGTTTTGATGTTATAGCTGATCTAGTTTAAACATTAGAACACATTTGTAAACTTAACTTGAACGAGCTTCAGTGAGAATATGTTCTACTTGTAGTAACTTCTCTACTATTTACTAACTTACAGTGTTTAATCAAACTCGGTCCTAATAATGTTAATAGGACTTCACATCGTATTACTCTATTGTAACTTTGTTCTACATTACATTACCAAATGTGAATTTTGATTTAGCACAAAACTATGTCAGGGAATTATTGTAGGAATAAGGTTAATAATTACCAATATACGTGTATTAGATTCTGACATTTTATAAGTGCCCATGTAGGCATATGTAAAATAAAATAACTTGTATTGGAAGAAGACAAGGTGGACATATGACCTGGTGAAGGCCACGGGAATCCGATGAATGCAAGACACACAGGACCGGTCATTGTTGCGACACTTGGAGCAGACCTGTGTCCAACAGTGCAACACACAGGACCCATGGTTATGGCAGCATTAGGATATTTCTTTCTACTTCCATAGCAACTATAATAAAATTATTAGGCAATATTTTTGCTTACAGGATTTAAAAACATTTATTCTATTACAGGGGCCTTCTCATAAGCGTGCAAACGAGAAAAAGGGATGGAGCTATACACCTTACATAGCTTTGTCCCTTTAACAATTCAGTTTAGAAAGTCAAATGGATCAGGTCAAGGGCCTCAGGTAACTAGACACGATCGCGTTTGATAGAACAGTATGTTTTATTGCGAAGTGTCAAACAATAAAAAACATGTTTATGTGGAAGAACCCTCGTCATCCGCGTCCCTTGTCGATGAGCTGACAAATGGAGCGATAGTCTTGGGAGCAGTCAGTATGAAATATTAGCGTCTACTATCTGTATAAATAAAACCCTTTAGTTACGTTGATTCTGTGTCCTGATATTATTTTATACATTTTTTTTGTATATAATATAAACAAGTGCTTGACTGCGATCCCATCTGATAAGTAATCCCATCTGGTAAGCAGCTGTGATGCAATCGTTGATGATTGGGTGTACTAGTTTATTAGCCTATTCACTCTAGCCTTAAAGACACCCAAATTGTATATCTATCCTTTTTCTGCATCAATCAAGCAATATAAATTGAGCAGCCTACTTATTCCAATATGGGAAGACATTTCGTCGACATCCGCAGAAATCACGGTTTTTGGCTGACACTGTGCTCACCACGCTCCTCATTAAAATTAAAAAATCTAGTAAAATTTGATGTTTGTACTTCGAAAACCTGCCTGCCGTCGTGTGTGCTGCTCTACAGTGTGTAGGGGCACAATATTTAAGCAGAGTGTAAGCAGGGAAACCAGGATAACGTATACAATGAATTTTATTGTGTTATTCTGAGAACTGTTTATGATCAACTGACAACTATAAATATAAACAAACAATCCGTGGAACGGTTACTAGGTTTATATGAAATTGACATAGTTCTATCGATAGCCAGATAGGTACCACCTATTAAAATAGGTCCGTATATAATATCACATTAATTAACTATTTCAATACGCCCCCTTAATGCGCATATTAAATACAAACAGCAATACAAGAAAAAACACATACAAAAGAAAGTAATATCAAAGAACAATCATAACAAAATAAACAATTAACAAGCAATGCCTAAACCACGCATGCACGAATAGTGCTTTACTCTGGGCAAAGCTTTCGTTAATATGTCCGCGAGCATTGAGTCTGTCGATAAATACTTTAGCTCAATACTCGTATTGTTCTTCAATACACTTCTAATAAAGTGGTACCTGATGTGAATGTGCTTACTCCGAGAATGAAACATTGGATCACCGGCAAGGCAAATCGCCCCCTGATTATCTACATGTAAAGATAATGGTGCAAACTTACATAGCCCAATCTCAGTAAGCAAGCTGTTCAGGTAAATTGCCTCCTTCATAGATGACGCCAAACTTATATACTCGGCTTCGCAGCTCGAAGTCGATACACATTTCTGCTTTTGTGACTTCCAAGACACGCATCCACCTCCTAACATAAAAACATAACCGGAATAAGAACGTCTATCTATCAAACATCCACCCCAGTCGGCATCTGAATAACCATGCAATGTTTTACCTGTTTTCGTAAACATAAGTCCGTGATTTCTCGTATGTTTTAGGTAGCGCAGTACACGTTTTGCTGCATTCCAGCACTGTTGATTAGGACAATCCAAGAATTGGCTCAATACTGCCACAGTATTTGTAATATCCAATCTTGTGCCCGTAGATAAATACATTAAACAACCGACTAACTCTCGATACGGATACTGCCCCGTATCACATTGTTCCGTAGGTTTCGTAATCTTAGTTTTCGGATCCATGGGTGTAGAAATCGGATTACATCCACTTAATTCAAATTTATTTAACAAATCGTCAATATATTTTCGTTGTGACAATTTAATGCTCTTGTCACATCTGTCAAACTCTATGCCTAACATATACTTCGCAATGCCATAATCTTTCAATTCAAACTTCATGGCCAGTTCCCTTTTGAAAGTTTGTATACACTCACCTCTTTGCGATGCGACTAAAATGTCATCTACGTAAACTAGTACAAAGAGTTTCGTTTCTGAATCTACGGCCTTAAAATAAAGGCATGGCTCGTTTAAAGAGACTTGTAGCCCCATGGACTTCAGCTCCTCGTCCAGCCTGATGTTCCATTGACGACCTGACTGGCGTAAACCGTACAAAGATCTTTTCAGCAGGCACACCTCGCCCCCAGACTTCAGGTTGCATAACAACTTGCTGGCACGTTCATGTATAACTGAACCTGGCTGTTCTATCCGCATGAGGTCTTGCAGGCATTCTTCTAGGAGGTCTGGCACCTTCATATATATTTCCTCATCCAACAAACCGTTTAGGTAGGCCGTGTTTATGTCCAATTGATGAATCTCAAGGTCAAGTTCAACTGCAAGTGCAACTAGCAATCTTACTGTGTCAAGTCTAGCTACAGGCGCAAAGGTATCCTTATAGTCTATTCCATAAAGTTGACTAAAACCTCTTGCCACCAGCCTGGCCTTCTTCTTCTCAGTTTTATCCACATTTAACTTTGTCGTTAAAATATAACGGCAACCTACGACGTTCCGTCCCATAGGTTTGTTGACTATATCGAAGGTGTCATTCTTGATTAAACTCTTCACTTCTGAAAGTATTGCATCTTTCCATCCTTTTCTTTCATTACTGGATAAAGCTTCCTTTAAAGTAATTTCAACGACTCCGGCAAAATCCTGACAATCAACAAACTCTTCCGTTGATTCGACGCGTTCCTCCACGGGAATATCTGGCTCTACGTTAACCATATTGTATATTTTCCGTGGACGTCCGACGTGACCTCGTTCCAGTCGTGGTCGCCCTGGACCTCTCTTCATTGCCCTCCTTGTCGTTGCGCTGGTATCCATACTCTATAACCCTTTCGATCTCTAGGATAACCTACGAAGATTCCTTCGAAACTTCGTGGAGCAAACTTATCTTTAACGGGTGTCTTGTCCAACACGTGTACCTTAGACCCAAACTTTTGTAAGTAGTCTAATCTGACAGGTCGTTCAAACCATTTCTCAAACGGTATTTCACCTTCAAGACTTCTTGTTGGACAACGATTTCTTACGTGACATGCTGTCGCTACAGCATCAGCCCAGAAACCCGGAGATAATCCTGACGAGATGAGCATACACCTCGCCATTTCCACCAACGTCCTGTTCTTCCTCTCAGCAACAGCATTCTGTTGCGGGACGCCAGGAACTGTCAACATTCTTGCTATTCCTTCTTTCTTCAAAAAATCGTCGAAATCTCGATTACAGAATTCACCGCCGTTATCTGTATGAAGATATTTTATTTTATGTCCTAACAAATTCTCGACATGACTTTTGTATACTTTGAATGTCGTGAACACTTCACTTTTCTTGCTGAGAAAGTATACTTCACACCACCTAGTATGATCGTCAATAAAAGTGACGAAATATTTCGCGCCATTTATTGACGTATGTTGCATGGGTCCACAAACGTCAGAATGTATAATTCTTAACTTTTCATCGCATGGCCCATTTGAACTAGTAAACGGTAACATACACATTTTACCTTTCGCACAAATATCACAATTGTACAAGTCACTCACATCTGTCATCTTAACATTCATGCCAGATTTATTTAAAATTCGGACGAGATCCTTTGCATTTAAGTGTCCTAAACGTTCATGCCACATCCATACGTCAACCTTTTGCTCAGAAATGGCTGACACACTATCTAAATGTTCCTCAACGTAATATAAATTACCTCTACGATTCGCAACAAGTTTAGTGTTACCATAACTATCTTGAACACTAGCTATGTTATCCTTAAACGTAACGCTAAACCCCTGATCAGTAATTTTGCTTACTGAAATTAGGCTACATCGTAAATCCGGAACAAATAGAGTATTGGGCAATTGAACAATTGTTTTAGAACCATTATCACATGTAAGTAATCTGACTGTCCCCTTACCTTGTACGTTTGTGCTTGAATTCGTTGCTAAGTTTAGCTTACCGAACAAAGGCACAAGTGTTTTGTCGAATTTACTTGCATCATTGCACAAATGTGATGTACAGCCACTATCGATGATCCAATTTCCACTCCCGTTGCAAACAGCATTAACATCTGAAACACAATTAAATGTTACAAAATTGGAATCGATATCAGGTACTTCATAATCATTCGACACATACTTTACGGTATCACTACACTGTTCTTTGTTCTTCTTCGTACAATCAGAGGCTTTATGACCATACAGATGACATTTAAAACATTTGTATCTGAATTTCGAACTTGTCAGCTCAGTACCACTCTTTGGTTTAGAAGACTTCTTTCCCTTTACAAGAAATGCTCTATCTACACTTTCTTTTCGATTTCTGGAATGATCTTCTTCTAAAATCTTAATCTTGAGCGTATCTGGATCCGGCAATGAATCTCGAGATTCTATGGCACATCTAAAGTTGTCAAAGCTGGACGGCAGACTGTACAGGAGCATTATCGAGGTCAGATCATTATGCATTTCGATATCCATGTCAGCTAACTGGCTTTTCACATCGAAAAATCTCATAACATGTTCTCTTACATCACCACCTTCTTCCAATTTATGGAGCAACAGCTGTTTTAGTAATGTCGCCTTTTTTGCAGGTCCCTTCGACGCATGAATGTTCTGTAACTTTAACCATACGTCTCGCGAAGTCTTACATCCTCGTAGATGTCGTAATTCGCTCGGACTTATCGATAAAATGAGATCAGACTTAGCTTTCGAGTCTCCAATGTCCCACTTTACTGCTTCGGCTGGTTCTGCTGGGCGTGCGATACTTCCGTTCACGTATCCCCAGGCATCGTTCTTAACTAAAACGGCTTCCACTTGGATTTTCCAGGTCTCGTAGTTGCTCTGATGGAGTTGATCAATTTTGACAGAACTCATTTTCACTCCAATTTCTTCCTTTATCACGTTTAAATCTCTCCTGATTTATGCGTTCTGGGCCCATAACCACTGTAGGGGCACAATATTTAAGCAGAGTGTAAGCAGGGAAACCAGGATAACGTATACAATGAATTTTATTGTGTTATTCTGAGAACTGTTTATGATCAACTGACAACTATAAATATAAACAAACAATCCGTGGAACGGTTACTAGGTTTATATGAAATTGACATAGTTCTATCGATAGCCAGATAGGTACCACCTATTAAAATAGGTCCGTATATAATATCACATTAATTAACTATTTCAATACAGTGAACTATTCAGGTATTGTGAAAACTATTTCTATATGAGACGAATCTATTTTCCATACCGAAACTCATTTTCCGTGTAGCGAAAAGCCAAACTTCAAATAGCAAGCAATATTTTGCCTGAACCGTGTCCTTCTTCTAACCTTAACTTAACTTCCACCAGTCTAATTTAAACAAACCTTTTGTACTGAAAGTACCTATAATATATTTTAAAACTACGATTAATTAATATTGTTTGCAATACTCTGCTATTTTCATAAAGAGGCTCTACCGCGAGCTCTTAACGCGATCCTTTTGATGACCTGTACTGAAATCTTAAATTGATGGATCTATGTAAAGTGTATACCTCCATCTCTCTTTCTCGCTCGTCAGACATTTTAACACGTCATAGTAAAGCCCTAAGAATTTTTGATTGACGGTACACCCTTAATAAAAGACTTCATATAGGAGGCACTTAACCTGTTTACCGTAAGGTAAAGGTGTACCATATTGACAGGTTTCTCCGCACCCTTTTAGAGATTTATTTTATCGGCATTTTTATTCGACATACCTTCCTATTATAATGTTGGTTTTTGCATTCTAACTACATAAAGGTCTCAGTTTTTTTAATGAAAAGCGTTTCAATGTATGAAGTAAATCTTTTCCAAATATGTTAGTTAAATAAAAAGTAATGTGCTTATAAAAGATCATAGCTAAAATATCAACAGTAAGAGATCCGTGTACCTTTACGCCTCCCACTCTAGAACGAGCAAGAGGGAATGTCAACCTTTTATTGACTAAAGCCCACACGTGTTCCTTGAGTAGTTTTTTTGGGTGGTTACTCCTTCGAAGAACAATCCGCAACCTTGTCAGATACTAGCCTTAGCTATAGCCTCATCAATTTTGTTGACATCTTTTAGAAGCGCGCGTAGGACACCACACGCTGTCAACCTGGGCTTTTTTCTTATTGGGCGGCTGGACTTGTAAATCCATGAAGCTACCTATGGCTAACCATTCGCAAACCCGCACCTACGGTGGCGGCAATCCAGTACACGGCATCATTTTAAAAGAAATCGTGATATAGTAGAATAAGAGTATATGTAGTTTCTGAATTTCCTCTGCGCTGTGGGTAGATAGTAGGTTTGCATAATAACTGTGCAATTTATTTATCTTATGAGATAAAATGCCACCAGCAGGTGACCGAACTTAGTAATTGCAAATTAATTTATTTTAGTTTAGCCGTTTAGTTAACTATCAAGTTTTATGCTAAATTGACTTTGGTTTACCTTTTACCTTTATTTGATATACTATACACATAATAATATGGCATCTATTAGTAATTTATTAAAGATACACAAAGGCACTCTTACTAATTAAACGTTAATTATATATAGGAAAATTCTACTTACACATCAAAGACCAATGCACTACAATGTGGAATAACTATTTACGTATAAATATCGCGTTATATAAGATAGTTGTTTATATTAATCAAGTTCCCTCTAGTCACATATACTATATTATGTTCTGCTATCGGTTAAATTAATTTATTCCCACTATACATCAAAAGACGAGGTATATTCTAATAATAATGAGCGATGATCAGCTCTGGGTGAGCTGGTAATAATAAATTACACATTTGGTATGGAGTCTATCCATTAATTAATGAATCATAACAGTTAATTACATTATATCAAAATAGATCGTAGTGATAAATACCGCGAAACGACACACCACACGATTTAAATTCAACCGATGAGACGGTTAAGAGGTCCTCTTACATGTCTCACCAGTTCTCAAACCGTCTATCGTCAACTTGAGCATGGTTTAAAATGCTCCTTGTTTCATTAAACCCGATCCAATATAATTTTGGATGAATTGGAAATGCGGAAAAAGTTAATTAATACCTAAAAAGTCTATTGGCATTCGGTAATTTATAATTCTGCAATTTATTTATAGTTATTTCAGATAACTTATTCTCAAATGCTACTCATAAAAATTGTCACGACATTATCGCCTAGGAGACAGGTATTGGAATGACAACTAATATTTTCGTTGTTTCTATGAAAACAACATGTTTTCGTCTGCTGTACTTACGTCTCATCTCTATCACGTTTCGTCTTAAATCCAGTGTGAGTGAAGCACGTTCTTTTTCGATTTATTTGACACGCTTATTCCGAGAAATACACAGTAAACAAAATAATAGAATAAACTTTATTGTTCACCAAAATAAGATATAAACTTAAAGCTGGCACAGAGGCGGTCTTATCGTTGACAGCGATATCTTCCAGACCACCTTTAGATGGACAGTTAGAATTTTAAATTAAAGAAAACTGGTTTTACCGTGATATAGTGTCACTGTATCCAGTAATAATAATATATTATTATGAAAGTTAAGTTATGTACGTTTTTTTTTAATAATTTTGATTCAATAATATGTGTTAAGCCCTAAATTATGTTTGCGGTAAAGTAATTACATTACCACAAATATAATATTTTGTTCGATGAAAATTCAATAAATATACTTCGTGTTATAAAGCGTATTTATGCAATTACCGTCGAACACAATGTACGAGTATACAGTTTATATTATTATGAATCGAACTTGATCTTTTCAACTTTTAATTATTTTAAATTTGGAAAGCATATAATATATTATTCTTAAAAGTTCTGTCTATTCCAGATGTATCAACCGTATGTTCGTATGTCGTACTATCAACAGACACAACAACACTTCTTCTGTCAAAGACCATAAAAGATCGTGGGCCACCACGTGCGAAATTTTTTATGAAAAAAAAAATATGAGAGTGAAATAAATTTTACGGTATCAACAAAGGCTTCATTTATCCCTAAAGCAATGTGAATTATCACGTCATGCTTCAGTGATCAAGTGGCGTGTGGTTGACATGTTTCATGAGCGATATTTGATGAATATTTAATTGTATGTCTATTGGACTCGTAGGTCAGCTTACCCTGAGTTGGAATAAAACGGCTCTTTCAAATATTGGATTATTTGTTTGAGCCATTTTAATTATTATTACTAAGGCTATTCTGTTAGTCTAGTCGTCAGCGGCCCTACCTGCTTTAATGGAAGTCGTGGATTACATTCCCACCCGAGACAAAATGTTCGTGTAATATGCATGATTATTTGTTCTGAGTCTAGGTGTAATTTATCAATAATAGGTTACATAATATCTATTATTTATTAACAAATAAATATTTTCAAAAGTTTTATGTAGTAGTGGTCTTATCCGTATCATTACCTACAATTTTTTTAATTTTTTTATTACGTACTTGCGTACTCGTCTTTGACCTCTATCTCACCTGAATGTAAGCAATGATGTGACCGACAACCGAGCACGGTTGCTTAGAAGAAACCTATACACTCTTGACTTAAAGACCCTTAAGTTGTAATTATCTGGAACCCATATATCTAGTCGGGTCGTTCAACTTCAGGGTCGAATAATACAGTACAAAATAATAAATCGTATATTGTATTTCTAAAACAAATGTAATAGTAAGAAAAAATAACAAGAAGCAGAAAAGTACCGACACCCACGCAGTGAATTAGAGACCAGTCCAACAAATACATATTTGCTCATAACATAATAAAATTTGTTTCATTCGGAAAAGCGACGCGTGGGTGGTCAAAGGTTCCTTTCGGATTAACCGGGTTTTTTTAACGGAAGCTATAATCGAAAAATATATCGGAAAAAGTGTTAAACAATATGGGAACAGCAATACGAGTGTAAAAATACAGGAAATACGAGTATTTATAATTATAAACAAATGTTACAATGGCACGAAAAGCGGAAATAACAAAAAATTACGAAAACGATACAGTTAAAAACAATTAAAAGATAAAATATTCGCTAACAATGCCAGATTTTAGATAAAATTTCATTATAGTCTAAAAAAATAAAAAAAACATCCAATTTAGATTACACGACTGTCCGATTCCAATTAGTTTATCTGCACATAGTATGTAAATGTTGATAACTCGCAAATATATTATGTCGTATTAAAATTAATCTTCCTATTAAATCTACCTATAAGGTAGGTAGGTCATCATCATCTGCCTAGCCTTTTCCCAACTATATTGGGGTCGGCTTCCAGTCAAGCCGGATTTAGCTGAATACCAGTATTTTACGAGGAGCGGCTGCCTACCAGACCTCCACAACCCATTAACTGGGGTAACACGGTACTTCATGGCAAGACTGGAGTCAGATTTACTGGCTTCTGACTATCCGTAACGACTGCCAAAGATCTCCAAATGACAGCCGGGACCAACGGCTTAACGTGCTTTCCGAGGCACGGAGGAAACTCGTTATGTTAAGATGGTCACCCATCCACAGACCAACCTAGGCAAGCGTTGCTTAACCTTGAAGATCGACCTGTGCGGCTGTTATTATCTAGCCACGAGCTCCTATAAGGTAGGTAGGTATGTCTTATAAAATCTTTTGCAGTTATAAGTAAAATAAATAGAATATATCAAGTCATACACAAGTTCCTATCTGCATTCTACAGATCCATGACATATCGCTACCTTTGGGTAGAAAGGTCGTATAAACCATTTTGGCCAAATTGAGTTAAATATACCATTTTTCTCAGAATTTTTTTCTCTATCGATCTGTATATACGAAATGTAGAAATTCGCTCAAAAGTGGTTAATACGACCTAGAAATTTTCGGTCATAGCCTCTTAAAAAAGGTAAATTTTCAATGTAAAAGCCAAATATTATTTTTTTGTAATTTTGTTATGACGTAATGACCATAATTTATATTAACGGAGGGTGTAAAAATAGTCGTTAATTGTAAATGGTTTATACGCCCTAAAGTGTTAAATGCATTAATTGTAAATGGTTTATACGACCTATAGTATTAAATGCATTAATTGTAAATGGTTTATACGCCCTAAAGTGTTAAATGCATTAATTGTAAATGGTTTATACGCCCTAAAGTGTTAAATGCATTACTTAAACCCAGGTTAAAATCGACGTCGTAAATCCAAAGATAGTTCGCAACGTTTGGTGTATAAACCATGATCATTGCAAGTCGCACTTTACTTTAAGATGTTTGTCAAGTAAAATGTGTAAGGAATGAACCTGGACTGGTTCTAACAGATGATGAAAAAATCAAAGAGAGGTGGAAGAAATATTTTGAAAGACTAATGAATAAGGAAAATGATTGGAGTGGGATTTTAGAAAGTAAACGAGAAAATGTGGGGTTAGTGAGAATGGTTAGTATGGTTGAAGTCAGAATAGCAGTAAATGGAATGAAGAATGGTAAGGCCATTGGCCCAGTTTGGAATACTAGTTGAAGTGTGGAAGTTACTGCGAGTGGATGGACGGATGTGGTTAGCGATGTTCTTCAATAAGTTGTTGAAAGAAGAATTCATACCTGATGATTGGTGCAAAAGTTCTTTAGTGCCCATCTTTAAATCTTTTTCTTGAGTGCAAAAATTATAGAGGAATAAAGCTAATGTCACATACTATGAAAGTCTGGGAGGAAGAAGTATTGAAAGGCGGTTGAGATATAAGAGTGAAATTTCACAGAAGTAATTCGGTTTGATGCCTGGTCGGGGTACAACGGATGCTATTTTTGCTATACGCCAGCTGTACAAGAAATACAGAGGTGCACATAAAAACTTGCACATGGTTTTAATTGACCTCGGAAAGGTATACGACCAGGCACATCGTGAGGTTCTGTTGTGGGCCCTTAAGGAGAAAGGTGTGCCTGGGAAGTATGTGCAGTTGATCCGAGCGATGTACAGTCGGTGTAGTACCCAAGTCCGGTCTACAGTAGGCACCAGTGGCAGTTAGAATGAGGCGGTCGGCCTACATCAGGGGTCGGCTCTCAGCCCTTAACTTTCCCTGCTGATAATGGATGCTTTGACGTTAGATATTCAGGAAGAGGCCCCCTGGTGTATGCTGTTTGCCGATGATATTGTGCTGGTTGCCGAGAGTGACCTAGAGGTCCAGAGCAAATTGGAGGCGTGGCGGCATAGGCTGGTTAGTGTTGGCGTGAAATTGAGTAGAACCAAAACAGAGTAATTGTTCTGCGATTTCGGCGGTCCCTCCAATCCTTCGCCTTTAGCCCTCGCTACGACATTCATACCGATTTGTTCCGACTTTCGGTACCTCGAGTCGCTTGGCCAAGGAAATGGTGAGGTAGACCGGGACATAACACATCCAATCAACGCAGGATGGATGAAATGGCGACAGGTCACGGGAACAACTTGTGATCCACGGATGCCCCTCAAGTTGAAGGGTGCAATCTACAAGTCCGTGATAAGACCTGTCATACTGTATGGATCGGAATGTTGGGCTGTGAAAAAGATGAACGAAAAAAGATTGCATGTAGCGGAGATGAGAATGTTGAGATGGATGTGTGGTGTGACAAGAATGGACAAAGTGAGAAATAAGTGTATTAGGGGAAGTTTCAAAGTGGCGCCAGTGACTGAAAAGGTGGAAGGAAATCGTTTGTTTTGGTATGGTCATGTGAAGAGGAGGGATGAAACGCATGTTACTAAAAGAGTTCTGAATTTACATTTGGATGGATGGAGAGGGAGAGGGAGGCCAAAGAAAAGATGGATGGATTGCGTAAGGACCGATAAGAAAGAAAAGGAAGAAGAAGAAGAAAAGGAAGCACACTATCGGTTTAGGTAGTTAACTTAAGGTAAACAATCTTGGCATGTCTTTTTATCTAAAAGTTGTCTATAAATTGTATGTAAAAATCTTTGCAACTAGATATTTACCTAAATCGATGTTAGCTGATAAACTAAATTTAAATAATCTTTTTGTATATTATATACGACTTCTTAAATATAAAAAGACATACCAAGATTGTTTACCTTTAGTTAACTACCTAAACCGATAGTGTGACGGACGACAGGACAGAATGGAAGAAGAAAACGTGATGCACTGACCCCAAGTAAAATGGGATAAGGGCAAGAACAACTTTACGACCAACACACAAGGCTCGCATTTTGCGCGCAGCGACAAGCAGAAGAACGAGCGCGATAGACAGGTACCGGACTGATACCATTGATTAGAAGGTATTATAATACTTAATAAATGTTGGTTCAGGTAGTTTTATTTTATTTGAATCGACCATTATTGGATATTAGAATAATAATAATTGAGTTCCTACTAATTCTATGAGTAACAGGATTATTTATTAGTCAGAATTCAATTGATCTATGATTATAAATGGTTTTTAATCCAAAAAAAATACATAAATTTGGGTTATTACGATATTAAATGTGACCTTAAGCTTACCAAAAATGGATATACGACCCACACAGGTTTTTCAAAGCACATTTTCATGGGGTGTATAAACCAAGAATCGATTTTTTCTTAGACGTAAATGCAAGCTAACTTTGAAACTAAAGAAGATAGACAAGTTTTGATGATTTAACCTTTTTCATTTGCAAAATGTAAGAACCTTTCTCATAGATAGTTTTTTTATAACTTCAAAAGCAAAAAAGTTATGAATTTTTTTGTAAAAAAAAAATAGTTTTTCGGCTCTACTGA
This sequence comes from Mythimna separata, assembly GCA_030763345.1. Taxonomy (NCBI): domain Eukaryota; kingdom Metazoa; phylum Arthropoda; class Insecta; order Lepidoptera; family Noctuidae; genus Mythimna; species Mythimna separata. Next base: position 632,891 of record JAKKIA010000036.1, on the reverse strand, counting down.
AAAGTCGGGTTTTGGTTTATACGACCTTTCTACCCAAAGGTATCGATATAATAAAATTGCAAAGTCAACCACGGAAACTTTAACCGTTTTAATGTCGACCTCACTTTTGCCTGCCAACTATTCCTTTCACGGTCGCCTGCTTGCTCGGGCAATTGACGAAGGTCTCAACTACGCGACCCCTGTCACACTCACGCTACAATAGAAAAACTGAAACTGATGGCGATGTAATAAAAAACATCTTGTTTGAAAAAAAAGAACAATTCAGAGGAAATTCGTTATTTTATTTCAAGGTCAATTTAATTTGTAAAAGATTGTGACGGAATGTTCTACAGGATTCTTGAGATAGGATATTTTTTTCGCTTCAGCGAAAGAATAATTTGGTTTCAGAAATTCAAATGTCATTTTTTATTGTTTCATTTTGGGGAATAGGAATCATATTTTGTATTATATTTAGCTGAATAAAACAAAATTCTCATCCTCAACCTTATGAATACTTTAAATTGTCCGCTAATATCTCGTTGATGGTGGCACGTGTTGATGGGTCATTCAGTTCCCTTCAAAATAGTTATGTTTTCAGTCGTTCTCGTCGTTACTTCGTCTTTATTCCAATTTCTATTGTTTTAATTACTGTTTCTTCATTATTTATCTACATTGAGCTCATAATTATGTGGGCTCAAGAAATATGTAACCAAGATTGATTGTATGTAACGCATACCATGAATTCCCTATTCATGGATTTAGCTTGAATTTTTGTTTTTGACTGACCAATGTTTCTGATTTGCGAATACCTTAACTTCCTGGAATAAATAAAAAACAGGCGCGGAAATCAAGTGGGAGCTAACAGACGCAGATATTCAAAGCCATGAACTAACAAAACAAAAAACAGCTAACCCTTTACCATTGTGTTCCGCCGGTTGTACTTGAATCTATTGTCAGCGGTCTCTGTTTCCGAGTATTGTTTGGTAACACTTTTGGTCTCCGTAAAGCAAAGAGACTTTATAAATTGAGTCTGTGTATTTTCAGGGTTTTACAATTGTAGCTTTTGGTGTTACGGTCAAATATCATGAAAATAATATTCGCAAAAAAGAGATATTTTACCTCATTTTTCCTCCTCCTTTTTTTAGTATAGTTAGTAGTAACGTATAGGTGAGCAGTAGTATTTCGAAAGATGGAGCGTTCAAATGTCTCTCGATTGTTGACAGATGACCTGATAAGAGTCACATGAATCTAATGGTTTTGAGACGCGCAGAACCAGCCCTTATGGCGACTCTTAGGGGAGGCTTACATCCATCAGTGAACGTCTTTCAACTGAAATGATGATGAAGATGATTAGGCACAGTAAACTGGGACACCACAAGACCCTACCTCGAGCTCTTAACGTGATCCATTTCACGATTTAAACTGATTTATTAAATGAGTGGAAATATTATAGAATGTATAGCTCCATCCCTCTTTCTTCCTTGCACATCTGTAACTTTAACACGTCATGGTAAGACCCCAGGTCTCAGCTAGAAATAATATGGTGAATGTGTCTCAGTCTTCTGTCGTTTAATCATTTTCATCACATTATCGTCCTTATTTTGTATCCATATTTATGATACAGATATTTTCTCTTATTTTTAGAACATACAAAGCATTGTTATAAAGGGTAGCGTAGGTAGAAAGGTTTAGTTCTCTACAAACACAGCTAATAACGTCGATCGAAACTTTCTTGTTTTGTAGAGTTGCGCAGCGAAAGTTATGAGTGCTCGCTCTCATGCTGACGTCATCTGAGTTAGTAATATACGTATTGTTTTTAAAATAATCGTTAAAAACATTACCAGTTTATTGCCACAACGCTATGGGTAGTTTGCTGGTGAAATGATTTGGTTTTACTTTACTTGAGGTTTAGGTCATTTATTTTTTTTATTTTAACATTTCTCCCCACTGCATTACTTCTATATTGTGGATGCGATCTCAAACATACTCGTATTAATACCTACCATGTTCGAAAAAACTAACTTATAAATATTTGTTCCGTGCGGAAATCAAACTGCAACACGCAACGTAGCAGCTAATTGATTAACCACTAAGAAAACCCGGTTGTTAGTTGGTTCTAAGATTGAAAGTCATGATTTTCCTGTGTCCGTTTCTTCAGTCCCCTGAATCAAGTTTAGTTAAATTTTCCACTAACACCTCAGACATTGAGTGGTTTTTACTTTAGTTTTTATTTTTTTCTTGAACAGATTTAAAGTTATTTCCACATTAATCTCTTGCTCACCCAAGCTCGTTTGTTACCAATAAACCAACGCAACGTACTGGTGAAGTTCACATTGAAACAGTTTCGTGCGGGGGCAATTAATCCAGCGGTCTGCTATAGGTGCTTTTATTGTGTCAATGTTATATGAACTAACTGTTGTTTGTTTAGCTCAAAAGAAAACAGCTGTATGGTTGTGCTATAAGATTCTTTATTATTTATTTATTTATTACATACTTTATTGTACACTAAGATTTCTTTATTAGTCCTCTTCAATATTTTATTAAGAAGGAACGTCCAATACATTTTTCTTAATTTCTAGCCATGATTTACTTGTTTTTGTTACGCACAAAGGCTGAGTTTGATTTCTCAGTAAAATAATCCAGCTCGAAAAGTCTATCACGAAGGCGATGTGGGTGCGTCAAAGAAGCACTGCAGTTACACAAAAGGAGCCATCAAAGTGATTGAAAGTGTGATGTGGAGTACGAAGAAGAGAATTGATGGTGCGACAGGGTTTTCATTTTTGTTATTGTGACACATGACATGGACCTGTTTGATGACTCCAAGTTTTTCACGCGCCGATGTTTTCAACTAGCGTTAGGTATGAGCCTCCAGCCTGTTTCAGCTGCACTTGTTACCTACGTAGCGGATTTCTGGTTCATGAGTGGAAAAGCCAAATGGATGTAGAATTAATACGTTTTATTGACACGTTAAGCTGATAGCGGTTTTGGTGTTGAGCTGATAGTAAAATGGATTGAATATTTTTGAGTGCATTTGTTGTTAAAATATTTTGATCTTTGGATTAAAACATTGAACTAATATGTTAATCAGTGTATACAGGAAATTACTATTGCTCTATGCTTCTTTCTAAAATTATATATAAACAACAGCAAAATTATAAAACAACACAAATTCAGCAAATTTATTTTACAAATGAAATTCAATAGTTTTTTTTTATGTAGGAAATCTTACAATAACTTTACCCCTTCTAAGGCAGAGTGGGAAGGGAATGTCACATTTTCAGGCGGCAGAGAAGGAATATAGAGAAATGAAATGACATAGCAGGTTAGTGTCAAGCATAAGATGTTTATTTTCTGGAAACAAAACGACGGCGATGCCTAAAGTAAAACTTAACTATTTGTGTTTGCTGGCTTTTTCATCCACCGACTAAGTATTTAATGATCTGGAAACATTCTTAAGTATTCTGAGAAACATTTTCAACAACATTCACGTAGTTATTTGAATGGAATTCTCTCAATGCATTAAGCTACAAATATTTTGGGTTTTAAGTGAAATTAATTAAAGTTAAATTCTAATTTACTGTAGGCAACGTAAACCTCACTCTGCTAATGCTAGCGTAATTAGTTCACCAAAACAAAAGAACTTAAAACCTTGTTCATAAATTACTTTTACAAAATGAAATCCAATTTTCAAAACAATTTCATGAAACTGAAATGAGAAACCCATCAGAAAAATAAATCTTTAGTGGCCAGAAAAAAAAATAACTTTTACTCCCTAATAGTTTATTCTAAATGTTAATCAAAAACGCCTCCCCAGAGCTTGTTACCTCTGCTACCCACACTACGGCCATGCTTTACCGTTCGTCACTGATTTAATAGCCCGATTGCTAAGCTCTTTTATTTTGATCTCGGTATAAAATCAAAGGAATCTGATGGATGTGAGACGCAAAGAACCGATCCTTGTGGTAACGCTTGGAGGAGTTCTATGTCCAGCAGTGGACGTCTTTAGGCTGAGTGATGATGATAAAATCGCACTCTCATACTCAATAGATTTGTGACTCGATACCTATTTATATGTTTGCCTCAACATATATCTTGAAACTGCAGTATATTAATTTTGTGATTGTGAACTTTTGAACAGCGCATCTACTTCTATGTACGGTGAGAGAGACTAGGACTGGACTCGATGAATAAGAAACACTATAAATAAGCTTATTTAATGCTGCTAAAAAAAATACCATAATTATGTAGAAAATTAAACACGAATGGAATTCCATCCTATTATAGTTTTTTGAACTCCCAATTGAATGTTTACTTTTAATCTCTTACGACCTATGTTAATTTGAGTTCAAAACTCGTTATTGTTGAACAATTCTTTAGTAACTCAAATAGTTTTAGGAATTCTGAAATATCAAAGTAAATTACATTGAAAATATAATATTTTGAAAACTCTTGTATTTGTATCTCAAATTAACAAAGTTACGATCAACTTAATGGGATCGTAGACTTAAGTATTGTAGTAGCAAGTATTCAGGTCCAGAACAGAGATCGCCCAAGAGAGAGGTTAAAAAATACAAAGAGCTTATAACAAAAAAGTAGGACTATCAACGTAGTCGTTTGAAGCATTTTGCAGTAACGCATTTTATCACTGAAATGGTCTCAATTAATAGGCTTGTTGAAACCTCTACGGTCCGGACTAAGCGTTTCACCAAGTCATTTATACTAGAACTAGAACGGTTTTCCTGCAGCGGTTTTCCCGTTCGAGTAAAATTAAGGTGTTTTCAAAGCTAGAGTGAATGGGTTCTTAATAAACTAGTGCGCCTCACCCATCGATTGCATCATTGCTTACCTGATAGTAAGTGGGATCGAAGTCAAGCAATACTTTACTACGTTTACGTAATATGTTAGTTAGTAGTTGAATATTCTACAGATTCTAAGGCATGCATCAGGTCAAGTTCTTAAAATATCGTTAAAGTAACATAATTATAATATTCAAATAATCGATTAGATCTGTAGAAGTTGCTCACATCCCTTTCTTTATCCAATAGAAATCCTTTTTTTAATCATTTCAGCCAAAAGACGTGTGGACTTCTTTGCTGGACATAAACTCCTCGAAGTGTGTGCGTCTCGCATCTTTCAGATTTCCGCGAGCCTCACCAGGTCACCGATTTACCTTGTGGGGAGGCTTTCAAACGCTGCGTCTTCCGGTACATGATCGCCAATCCAGAACCTTCTATTCCTATCGACCATCTGTTCAACGAGCAACGTATTTTAAATCTTTCATATTATAAAATAATGTCTAAGTATAAAAACCTTGCTACGCGATAATAATATGTTCTTCTTATGAACACGATAAGTATCCTCTCTTCGTAAGATCGGACACACTAGGTAAAAGTATACGTGATAGTTTATCAGACGCAGCTATTTACAACTACAGAAAGAACGTTACGAAACGTTGCCACATTTATAATAATCAAGAAGCGTTTAATAATGCTTTTTCTTAGGGCCTATTTCACCACATATGATTAAATTTCGAGTATCTTACTTGGGAGATAATTTCATACAAATTTTGTTCCATTTTTGAATTTATTCAGTGAGTAGTGCCTACTCGGACATTGTGAAACAGGCCCTCAGTGTCACAAACTGGCCACAAAAAAAAAAACAAAAAACTCAGTCGTAATATGTTCCAACAAAAATAAATGATACATCTCATAAAAATGCTCATGTTGAGAAAAAGGTCGGTTACAAAGAAACGTGCTTATTTTATGAAAACTGTTACATTTATTGTGCTTAAAATAAAAAGCCCTGCGGGCGAGCGGTCAAAGGTTGCTTTCGGCAATCGTATTACCAGAAAATTTAATAGAAATAGGGGTCACGTAATTTGTAACACAATAATAGGGTAACATTATCTAAAATTGCTATAATTTGTAGACGAAGCTCTATAAGCGAGCTGGGTTATGTTTTGGAAAAAGAACATACCTACATATAAGAAAATCCTGTGAAAAACTTCACGCTCCTAGGCCCAGTATTTTTGAACTGTGCGTTTATATGTCAGTTAGGTTCTCTCTTTTTTAATTATAATGTATAGATAGTTAAGTTGTTTTATATTTTTCTGACATTTTCCCATCAAAACTTAAAAATAATAATTGAGTTTTAAGAATTTCCTTGTATCATTTCGTTACCATTATTCTTTAGAGGTACGTTGATCTTCGCATACCTCAGTAGATAAAGGAGGATCCCTGTCGGGACGGTGAGTTAGTCTCCACAACTTATTGTTAGTGGTTTTTGGATAGATAGATGAATGTGTTCGAATAACACGCAGAATTTTAATACTTACTGCGATGGTACATCAGGTACTTAACCTATCAATACCCGCGAAACGAGACACAATAGTAAAACAATAACAGCGCAGTCCAATGAGACCGGTCGTGGATTCATGAATTAATTCTTATATATCTGTTCATTGATTTTTATCTTTTATGTGAGAAACTGTTGTAATATAACTAAAGCTTCATCAGCTCTAGGTCGAATTTGAGTTTGAGTCATCGTGGTGAAAGGATTAATCAGCTAGACTCTGCGTTACCGAGTGCTAGCTGTCCAGGGTGCGCCGGGCGTATAGAATCGTAATACGATGTTTTTAACGCCGCTCGGGGAGGCTCCTTTCATGTACCCCACAGACCCTTTTTCCGAACAAACACTGGAACTTGGTGAGGAACTAATGCGTGAGGTGAGCGACAACCGCAGGAAGAAATGGATGTCACTAGTCACAGAAATAGATATGACTCACAACAGTAAAAAGGCATGGAACACGATCCAAAAACTGACTGACAATCCCCCACAGGCTCTGAATCCGGGCCTGGTAACTGCCAACCAGGTTGCCCACCAGCTTCTCCTTAACGGTAAACCGCCATATCGCTTACCTAAAATCAACTGGTCCCAAAAGTAATATATGATAATGCTTCCAACATAACTGCACCTTTTACACTATCCGACATCATATACGGGATTAAAAATTTAAAAAATGGTAAGGCTGCTGGTCTCGACGACATCACTGTCGAGCAATTGAAAAATCTTGGACCAGTAGCTATATCTTGGATACTATCCCTTTTCAACTCTTTTTGCCAAATTTGGAGGCGTGCTAAAGTAGTCGCTCTTCTAAAGCCAGGAAAATGCCCAAAAGATATTAAAAATTATAGACCTATTTCCCTTCTATGTCATACATTTAAATTATTTGAAAGGCTTATACTCAATCGCCTAATACCAGCGATTGAGCCCAACCTTATCCCTGAGCAAGCTGGCTTTAGGCCAGGAAAGTCGTGCACAAACCAGACCCTCAAACTCACACAGTTCATCAAAGATGGGTTTGAGGCGAACAATGTTACAGGTGTTGTGTTCGTAGATCTGTCAGCAGCCTATGATACGGTGAACATCAATCGGCTTTTATTAAAGTCAGTGAGCTCACCAAGGATATAGGTTTGGTGCGCATACTGGGCACTATTCTGAGCAATCGTCGCTTCCAAGTCCACATTAACAACACCAAAAGCAGGTGGCGCAGTCTAAAGAACGGCCTCCCTCAGGGTAGTGTGCTGGCCCCGACCCTATTTAATATTTATACTAATGACCAGCCTTGCTCTCCACAAACAAGCCGTTTCTTGTATGCAGACGACCTCGCATTAGCCGCCCAGACGCCTACTTTTGAAGAAGCCGAAGAAAAACTGGCAGAAGCTCTGGGAACACTTGGGAAATTCTATGACGAAAATGCCCTACGGTCAAACCAATCCAAGACCCAGTCCTGTGTCTTCCATCTTCGCAACCGTCAGTCAAACAGAGCTCTATGCATCTCGTGGCAAGGTGTAGATATAGAGCACTGCCCCCAACCTCGCTACCTGGGCATCACCTTAGATCGGGCTCTAACCTATAAGTCCCACTGCGTGAAAACGAAAAAGAAAATCGGGACAAGAAACAACGTTTTCCGTCGCCTGACATCCACTGACTGGGGAGCATCGCCACAGGTTCTGCGCACAACCAGTCTGTGTCTTTCATTCTCTGCGGGGGAGTTTGCATGCCCAGTGTGGCATCGTTCTGCCCACGCTAGAGAGATTGACACAGCGCTCAACGATACCTGCCGGATCATAACAGGTTGCCTAAAACCAACCCCACTTGTGATGTTGTATCCACTGGCTGGTATAGCCCCACCGGATGTTCGCCGTGAAGTAGCCAGCCAAATCGAAAAATCCAAGCAGGAGCGAGACAGCCGCCACCCCTTATACGGGCACCAAGTACCACATGCGCGCCTAAAGAGTCGTAAAAGTTTTTTAAGATTTACGACCTCTTTAAAGAACAGCGCTTCGGATGAAAGACGTAAACTGTGGAGGGAAAGACACCCCACTCCTCCTAACTTCATCTCCTCGGCAGAACATCTGCCACCGGGACTCGAACTGCAGTGGCCAACCTGGAAATCTTTGAACCGACTGCGGGCTCAGGTTGGTCGCTGCAGAGATAATCTGGCCAAATGGGGTTTCCTCGACCCATCGCAAGTATCATGCCAGTGTGGAGCCCCCTCACAGGATATGCGTCATTTCCTTTCTTGCCCAGCATGCCCAACTACCTGCACCTTCAACGACCTATGCGAGGCCAACGACAGAGCTGTCCAGGTGGCTAAATATTGGTCGGACAAAATTTGAGTTAATCGACACGACAAGAAGAAGAAGAATGAGCTCTGGGGTGAGTCGATGTCTACGCGTCGTCAATTTTGTTTACACCGGACGGCCGGATGCTAACCATTCCTAGCTTTTCTTAACGTTTGAATCCCCAACCGGTCCTATGAGACCGCGCTGTTATTGTTTTACTATTGTGTCTCGTTTCGCGGGTATCTGAGTAATTAAGACCAAAAAAATTTCAACTAATTCTATGTTTTTGTTTCTCGTAAGTATCACAGAATCTTCTAAGCGGAAGTGACAAATAAAATATTAAGCCGGTGCCTGAATAGACAATACCCGTGAGATCAAGTGGGAGCTAACATTATCTGATAATGAAAGCCTTGATCTTATAAAACAAAAAGCAGCTAAGCCTGGGCCATTTTGCTCTGCGTTGGTTGTACTTTATTCTATTGTCACCAGGCTCTCTGTCCAAATACTGTTTGCTAATACTTTTGGTCTCGGGAAAGCAAAGGGGTATTATAAACCGCTCTTGGATCTATTTTTACGATTTATGATTTTCATCTTCATTCTTTGAGTTAAATACCGGAAAAAAACAGATTTTTACGTAGCTTATTAAACTCTTTTGTAAACTCACTACAGCCTTCATTTACTTTATAGAGAGTCTACAGATGATTTGGCACAAAAAAATCTGGGTATATGTAAAAAATGTATTAATTTCGTTAAGTTTTTATGAGCTGGGTCAAATTCAATGTATCGGTCCTGTCTCTCTTACCTGAAAACTTACCTGTTCTTGTCCTAGAACTAAATAATATAACCAGGAGAACAATATAACATTAGAACGTAGTGCTGGAATTATTTGGTAGTAATTCCTGAAAGGTCTTAAATCAAATGTTTCAGATATTTATACGTATGTTTGTAACAATTGTATGTAATTAATATGTATTGATTTGAATAAATAGTTTTCTGTGTCTGAAGAGATGGGGTACTAAATCCGGTACCCACTTAGCTCTAGCAGTCAGTCAATGAGTGTGTGTAACAAGCAATTCAAGAAAATAAAAAGTGATTAGTGTGACCAAAGTATATTAAAGTAACCAACTAACAATAGAAACAGACTACTGGACCGTGGACCACAAAGCCTGTATCTCCAGACAATACGAGCTGCATCTATACCACAAAGCCGATCAGACAGATGAAGTAGTGTACAGCCGGCAAATTGGATGGTCGATGCCAATCTCGTCCTCATTCCCGTTGGTCTTAACCTCGTTTGGTTGCAATTTGAAATCTGATAGGAACAGCCTTCAAGTAAATTGTTTTGTTCAATACTACTTTACTTTACATTAACTATGAAGATTTAAAACTTATAAATAAACTCAGTGATAAAATACTCATTAGGTAGCAAGCTCGGCTACCAACTACATGTTTGGTACAAGATTTTACTTAAGAATAAAATATCTACTTTTCTCAGGTACGTAGTACGGCTTGCGGACAGCGAGCAATTGGTAGTTCACCGTCCCGCCGTCCGGTAATCGTCCGGACCGAGCCCAGCAGGGTCGAAGCCTACTGGGCACGTATCTATCCAAATCGCGAGAACTTTGCTTGCGGGATGCAGGATTTTTGTGACGTCATAGATGTCGCTACATGCCTGCCAGTCCGCCCAGAATGACAGCATTCATTGGGCGATTTCCCCCCAAAAAAAGGTTCGTAAGTACAACATTAAAACTAGGTATCGAGTAAATAAGAACAATGACTCTTATGTACTCGGTAGTTTAAATTGCCTAGGACCGTTTAATACACAAAGCAATCACCTGAATGCTGGAGTACTGATCCGTGTAAATGAAGCATTTAGGTTAACGACAAAATCGGATTCTAGGTGAAGCTAGCTCTGAAATTGTGCTATAACCCTTCCTTTTTATTTCCAAAAAAGGTTTGGTGTGCCTTTGGTGACACGAATGGTGGGAAGATTGTATATTAAGTATACTTAAGTGTTTTCATTTTACCTAGAAGAGATTTTTATTGCGAACAGTTATGTTCCTAGTGAGTTATTTTGTTCATTTTCTCTAGGGCTCGGTAGTGAACAAAGCAATGTCGCATGTACTGGGTTGTTTTTACACGTTACATGTTTATTAAAGTAAGTCCTCACATCAATGAAAGTCTGACTGTTCTTTCGCAATGTTTCACAATCAACATGCGAACAAAACTGAATGTTTGAAGTGGAGGAACTGGAGGGAATCTCCCTCCAGTTCTGGAGGGAAGTTCAAAATTATGATAAAACAATGAATGTGTCAAACTAATTCAAATGGATAAATTAATTTTACAGAGCTGTACAATTGCTCTAAATCATAACACAATACGCAAACGCATATTTTAAATTATCAATAACAATTTAATTCCAATTACAAGCAATTTCAACTATATCTAGAACCACAATGTTTAATTAGAATGCTAATAACTGCAATATATTATTACAGCTTGCGTTTACACAGTTTGTGGTTGTATGATTGTGTGTTTAAATAGTGAACACAGAAGCTACCATTTCACATAAGCACAAGTACATTATGGAACTGAAATTGAGGCTCTGTAACGTAACCCAATGTTACAGTAATCCACTCCTTCTATTGATAAAAAAAATGTTTATTTACTTTTATAGGAAGAGCAGTGGTAGCCAAGTGGTACCGGCCCCGACTTACAAGTGGTAGGAAGCGGGTTCAAACTCAGCCAAGCATTACTTTATGTAATTTATTTTAACACTACTGCTCTCAACACGGTGAAGGAAATCATCGTGAAGAAACCGGCATGCCCTAGAACCAAAATTTCATAGACATGTGACGTCTGCCAACAAGCACTGGGCCCGCGTGGTGGATTGCGGCCCATTCTCTCTCTTAGAGAGGTCTGAGTCTCAGCAGCGGGAACATTATAAGGCTCATGCTATGCTATGCTATTTTTTACGTACAAATCTACCTTCACGCGGGTGGAGCCACAGGCAGAAGCTAGCAGTACAATATAATATCAAATTATGGCAACAAAAATGATATTCTATTAACGTCTTGTACCGTTACAAATTATATTACGTACTTGTAAGCTACTGAACGAATCCAATAAAAAGGTATCATTTCTTTTGTGGTAGTGGAAAAGTAAATCCATAGAAAAAGGACTGAGAGATAAATTACATCGTCTGTTAGATGTTTTTTTTTCACTTCGTGATTAATGGTCGCCTCGTTCGTCTTTTTAAAATCCTTTAATCCCAATCATTGACCCTCGTCATTGCTCTGAGCTGTTAAGTTTAATAGGCTCGTTTTGGTCCATCTTTTGTAAACATTATAAACTTTTAATTAAGCTCAAATTCACAAGACTGCAAGGAGTTTTTAATATATAAATGGTATTTTTGGTAATATGACAAAATTCAGAGGTCCGTGGAGCGATATAAAATTAGCTGAAAACGTAACTGTATAAGTTTTGTAAGAGTTTTTCCTTACCTTCATGTCTTTATTATTTCAGAAGCAATAAATGTGTTTGAGATTCGCTCTGAAAGTGGTTTCCTTTTGAGAGCACCTTATGATGTTTTCATAAGGATTTCGCTATTATAATAACATCCAGTATATTATTATTACGTTCGTTTGTAAGGCACTATAGTGAAAAAGAAATTAATGTTAATGTTATTTTGTGTAATATAATTTTGCTAAGGGCCTGTTTCACAATGTCCGAGTAGGCACTACTCACTGAATAAATTCAAAAATGTGACAGATTTTGTATGAAATTATCTGCCAAGTAAGATACTCGAAACTTAATCATAGGTGGTGAAATAGGCCCTAAGAGATACATATCCAGCAAATAAACTGCAGTAGTGGGTCCTAAATCAAGTCTCTCCGAGAGGCTTTGGTTGATCTAAGTCTTGCAAGCAGTTTCTGAATGGAGCTATCAATGCCATTTTGGTTAGGTTCAATGCAGCTTAATTCATGAATCCCCGACCGGTCTCATAGGACCGCGCTGTTATTGTCTTACTATTGTGTCTCGTTTCGCGGGTATTGATAGGTTAAATCTTGTGTGTTTTTATTTCACTAAAAGGAAACAATTCCACCATACTTTAACTTTCTGTGGGTGATCTAGACATACATAAAAAAAGGTTCATTCATCTACCGAAACCTTAGGACAAACCCTGTAAACATCATCACACCTTTTTCTTGGTAGTCGTATAATAAATATTTTATTTCCAAGTCAACACCAAATTGATTAAACTGTAACGGCTGCAATATATTCTCTAGAGTGAATCACATCATTAAACAGTGTTAATAGCCTTGTGGACGTAAATTAACTTTGCGTCGTAATAAAACCACACATTATCAGGATGAAACTGGAAGTAATTAGTTTGCTCTGAATTTGTGGCAATATCACCAGATTTTCGGTAAACGATGTTCTGTCTCTATATTTGTTGTTTATACTAGTGAATTATGCAGTAAGTTGTTAAAAAGAAACACAACAATGTTTTTATTGATTTCATTTCTTTTTTGCTTCGTCCTATAGCGGGAGAAGTAATTAGATGATTTCCCATGTTAACTTTCAATGAAAGTTACCGTACTGTAGCAAAAACGTCGTATTTTTATAGGAACATCTAAACCAACACAACACAAACATAGGAATTCTTTCCAATTTCTTCTTCAAGAGAGATTATACACTTTACAAAAAGGTATTCTGTTTTGTATGGTATACGAACGACACTGTTTATTTTCTAACTATACATGAAAATGACGTTCACCAGGTGGCAGTATTCAGTCGTCAGGTCTAGGCATCTGTCAAAAAACTAAATTTGACATCAACGTCACGTTTACGTTCTCAAAAGAACCCCTCGCCTAACCAACTGGTAGCCATCTGGTCGTGTCCTGAAAACTCTCATTATGAATGACCAGACTGTTTTACTTCCTATTCGTTCTCCTGGAATAATAAAATTAAATGAAATCATTGACAAAAACTAAAGCATTTAAAAGTCTGAAGACACTTGTGTATACATAAGCATAGTATTGATTCCAGTTCAATGAACTTTGAACTTTCAACATTGGGTAGTTTCAGGTGCCTTTTAGCACAAACAATAATTCAGAACTGCTTACTGTCAGAAGTTTTGCAGATACAATAGATTTGTATTGTTTGAACTTTGTCTTACAATTCCCGATAGTACCGAAGAGATTGGAGACAGCAAAAAGGGTGCGCATGTATATGTATAGATTTAAAACTTTTAGTTATTGATTAATTACACTAATATTATAAAGTTTGTTTGTGTATTTGTTACTTCTTCACGCTTGAACGGCTAAACAAATTTGGCTGTTTTGTATACGGATCGTATCCTGGAATAGGAGTTTTTATCCTTGGAGTATGTTGTTGAGGGTTCGAAAGTGGTACTGACGAAGAAACATTTATAGTACTTATTACTCATCTAAAAATGTCTGATTTCCCATCTAAAAAATGTAGATATTTAATCTACGAAAACATTATTCGGATTGTTGATATTACGTATATTATTATTAGGGCTTTAACATCAACATGACCTACCAATATTTGTTGAGGCCACACTTTTTAGTAACAAATCAACCTCATACATAACAAAAATATTTTGAACCCGATCACTTTTCCCTGTGTTCATATTGTACTGCATCTCCCGAGATATAAAGTTATCCATTCTCTTTCCATCTGATACGAGATGTTAACGTTTCAATACCTTTACATACAATATGCAAACGAAGGTTCTAGAAAACTTGTGTTCAATCAATGTCTAGGTAGTCTATATAGGCAAACATTGTAAAGGTTTGATATGGGAGAATCCGATAAACTTAGTAGCGAAGTTGTTGTAGTTATACATTAGTAGCAGTAACGGAGGCTATACCAATGCAACGGTGGCTCTTAATCTATCACATACCCGCGAAGCGAGACACAATAGTAAAACAATAACAGCGTGGTCTCATAGGACCGGTCGGGGATTCAAACATTAAACTGAACTTTTAAAGGCTTTTTTTATTTTTTAGGAATTATAGCTCCATCCCTCTTTTTCGTTTGCACACCACAGTCCTTACACGCATCCACAATTTGCGTGTGGAGATATAACACTGGGTCGGAACTCTGCTGCCATGATTATGGGGCTAGAGGAGACCTCTTTGAAGAGTTGCGGGAAATACGTCAAAGCGTCCTTACCTGTTTCTGTCTATACCTCCGGTAACTTTCCGGACCGAGCCCGAAAAAAAGGCACAAAAAAAATTTCTAAAACGCTTATCATATCAAAACGTTATGGTCCGAAAAACAGCCCAAAATACCTGTCATATTAACAAGTAATGGTAAGGCCCCTGGTCTAAAATGCTCCAAATATTTCATTTTAAAACGTTGTTTATAACTTTAAGCCTCAATTTCCACTGTTCTGGGAATTCGTCGAGAACACGCGATTCAATAAAACACCGTTCAACTCACGTACGTTTGATTTAACTCTTCCACAATGGGCGCCTTTGTGCACCTGGACATGTGGAAATCCCCTCGGAATATATTTAGGTATAAGTGCTATAGAATTCCTGCTGCTTTTCTATTTCAGGAGAAATACCTTTTCTGATACTAAAAGCTGAAAATGGAAGAGAATTCGTTTATTGCGTACCCACATTAACATATCTACGTACTAGATATGCCCTAGATAGTACTGTAGGCACAATGTATTGACGTCAGTCGACAGGATGTACCATAATGAACATCCGTCTGGGATTTCATCGCTCAGATTTCTATATAGAAAATAGGGCTGTTTTGTAATTAAAGCCTACAATCTTTTTTTTTCATTACTCAGCCAGTAATAAAAAAAAATTGTTTCTTAATTCATGAATCCCCGACCGGTCTCATTGGACCGCGCTGTTATTGTTTTATTATTGTGTCTCGTTTCGCGGGTATTGATAGGTTAAGGAAATAATTATGGCTATAAGTGTTTGTGTTAACTTGATTCTTAGTTTAGTATTGTGATGTCAGTCTTAGACCACACTTGATCTTGAGTGTAATTTACTTTTAAAACTGAATAGCTAAAGTATCTTAAAAATAAAGCCGAAGCTTAACCGAATATGCAGAAGCTGCTAAAATTTCGATTCGCAAGTATCAAGAAGCCTTATAGGTATTTCTGTTAACATTCCAAACTTCACGCATCAATTCTTAATTCTCTTTTTATCATCGATTTCCTAATCTTTGCCTCGTTTTTGTAGTATACGGAATTTTATTCTTTACAAAAAAAATAGTTATATTTACTAGTATGTAAGTTGATCCCAGAAATAAATCTACAGCCTAAAATACATTAATCATTCACACAAATCCCCACAGTTTCACCCGCATTCTTGGTTGCTACTCCACTCCTATTAGTCGTAGCGTAATATTGTATAGCTTCTATCCTTCATTTGATCCTGAGCTACCTACTAATTGAATTATTGTAACAAGATCTTGAATAACAGGTTATATTTTTTTCATTTGTTATACTTTTTTCATTAACTACATATTTTTTTGTAAAAAAGTTCTAGGTAAAAATCCCCAGGCACTGGACTAAACACGAAACTCAATCTTCATAACTTGGATTCCACACGTAAGTTTCTAACTGTATGCTGAACATTGCCACATCAACCGTGGTTCGTCTGTTCTTGGGAATACTTGTGGATAACGAATGTTGCAGAATTATTAACATTGTGGTCGGAGCTACCCTCAAGTGTTCACTAGCTCTTAGTGGTATCTCGGTTATCATGAGTAACACCGAATATACACACATCAAAAGTGTCTAGGGATCAACATATATTTTTGCAATAACTTTTCTCCTGATTGATATTAATTAAAATTTTCTTTAAGGATTCATCAAATAAAGTGTTTTCGTTTGTCACAGTAACGATAAACCAAGTCACCTTTGCATTAATAAAGAAATTTGCCATTTTCCTAATAAAGAGATTTTTGACATTTGAACCACTAACATTAAAGTTCGAAAAAAGACTGAAATAACAGTTTTCTTTAAAATTAAACAATTAATAATCCGTGTTTCTACCGCGAACACTAACAACACAAGAACATCGGTTTGGCATACTCAAAATGAGTTCATCCAAATCACGCTGTGGAATGGCCGCCCATGTTCGTTGCAACAACAAAAACCGGCCAAGTGCGAGTCGGGCTCGCGCACAAAGGGTTCCGTAGCAGCAAATATTATATATTATATCATCGCGGATTTTTAAAGGTGTACAATACTGTAGTATATTTTTTGATCTATCTTATAAGGTTCAGCCATCGTTTTCAGTGTAAGCACAATAACTTAACCAAAATTACAGTTAAATCAACCTATCTCAAAAACTATAAGAGATACTTTGATCAAACCAAAAATCGTTGAAAGAGTTAATTAGCATGCATCACCTCTACTTTTTTTAGAATTTTATACCCCGTAGTTATAAAAATAGAGGGGGGGGGACATACTTTTTACGACTTTGAGAGCTGATATCTCAAAAACCGTTCACTTTAAGAAAAATGTTTTTTAGAAAACTTTATATCATTTTAAAAGACCTTTCCATTGATACCCCACACGGGTATGTACATCGAAAAAAAAATTTTCATCCCTCAGTTACATGTATGGGGGGCCCCACCCCCAATTCTTTTTTTTACTATTTAGTGTCATAATTTTGTAGCGGTTCATACAACACATATTCCCATCAAATTTCATCACTGTAGTACTTATAGTTTCCGAGTAAATCGGCTGTGACAGACGGACAGACGGACAGACGGACAGACGGACATGACGAAACTATAAGGGTTCCGTTTTTGCCATTTTGGCTACGGAACCCTAAAAAGGTCTTCTTGCGACTGGATACCCTCCATATTCGGCAGAGCTCTTCTCTGTAGCATATCCCATGCATGCTCAATCGGGTTCAGGCCAGGGCAGGACATTGATGTTAGCTGCGGCGAGAGTCTGTCTTACAACTCTTGCGGTGTGCGGTCGTGCATTATCATGCATTAACTGAAATAAGGGACCGATTTGCACTTGTAGAGGAACGATGACGTCTGATACAATCTTCTCAGCATAAATTTGAGCGTTGAGGTTGCCTCTGATCCAAATCAACTCAGTTCTTCCGCCGATCCAAATACCCGCCCATACCATGATGGTTCCACCACTATAAGGATGGACTTCCTGGCAGGATTTTAGTCGCTGTTGGCGTCCAGGGGTTCTCCAGGGTCGTATACGTCTTGTATCCGGTCTCATACCAAAACGAGACTCATCAGAAAAGCACACGAAACGCCATTGTTCTTCTGCCCAATTTCTGTGTTCAAGAGCCCATTGATATCGAATCCTACGATTGTGCATTGCTATAGGTGGTACCCGTAGCGGTCTTCGGGAATGAAGGTTCACTTCATGCAAGCGGTTTCTGACTGTTTGGTCGCTAATTAAGTTCCCTGAAGAGTGATGAAGCCTCACGGCTAACATCATGGCGGTTATTGTTGGAGCTCTTCGAGTTAAGATTTGAATGTATCGGTCTTGTCTCCGTGTGGTGCAGCGATACCGTCCTCCATGGCGCTCAGCCACGGTACCAGTGCTTCGGTAACGTGTCCAAAGTCGACTGATAACACTCTGACTTGTATTCAGAGCTAAAGCCACAGTACGTTGCCGGGAACCAGCTTCTATCATTCCCACGGCTCTGAGCATTTCTTCCCTGCTTAAATGACGTCGCCGCTCCATAATAACGTTGGTTTTAATCAGTAGTAGGGAAACAGTAGCACTAATAATGTCGTTGTATGTTTTATAGGGAAAATATTGACAGCTGATTTTCATCTTTTACTCGAATTTGATTCACAGTTCCTGATTCAAATTATGAAATGCACCAAAAAGGATCCATATAAATTTATAAAATCATAAATTTATTACAAAGTCACATCTCAATCTCAAGAAATCCGCATAAAAATGCTTGATCCCTAGACACTTTTGATGTGTGTATTACGCAAGAGGACGCTGAGCAGTTTGGTTTAGTTATACATTGAATATATTAGTGTTCTGCCTGAGATAGTAGCGCAGGTAAGTATAGTGCCTTGAGATAGGAATTTGTGGTGTTAGTGGCTGCTAACATCAGAGTGTGACCTCGCTTATTTTATACGTGAACGAGCGTTTATTGTGAGTAGCTTTAATAGCGACTTCGTTCGCGAAAATAAAAAAAATATTTTTTCTTTAATTCATGAATCCCCGACCGGTCTCATTGGACCGCGCTGTTATTGTTTTACTATTGTGTCTCGTTTCACGAGTATTGATAGGTTAAATCTTATTTTGAGAGTAGTTTTATAAAACTAATAATGATCGTCTTTATAATCATTTTGTTTAGAATTTGTGCTAAATTTCAAGTTTATTAACGCAAGGAATAAAATTCTCCCTAAGAGCGTTTCCGCATTATCCGATCCGATATCGGTATCGGACGCCGATACGATATCGGGGTAAGCAAAATGTATGAGATATGTACCTGTCTTTCATATTGTCCGACCCGATATCGGATATCGGAGCACGGAATTTCATACATTTTACTTACCCCGATATCGGATCGGAGTCCGATACCGATATCGGATCGGATAATGTGAAAACGGTCTTACAACCTTTATTCATGAATCCCCGACCGGTTCTATAAGACCGCGCTCTTTTGTTTTACTATTGTGTCTCGTTTTGCGGGTATGTGATAGGTTAAACAACACTAAACCGTTTTATGAAGCTACTTTTAAAAAACGAATAGTCAAAACCTTTTAATCTACTATGGGTTCCTGTTTATGCTTCAAGTATATGGGACTTGGAACTAGCAAATAATTGCTTTTCTACCTATCATACAAAACAACACAATACAAAAATTGTGTGATACAAATGATTAGACTTAATTTTCAATTTGACAACTTTTGAAAAATCATAACTGAAATACATAACCGTACTCTCACTGTTCATTCATCATAGTTAATCAGACCATCAACAGATCAATGAAGATCTTATAGACCAAGGATAGGGTTCAAACTTCAATGGAATACCTCCATAAATGATGATTCCATAAATCAAGTGAAAATTAAATGTCTGGTGTGACAGATGTGTCACGCAGCCACCGTGACTCTGGAACTTAGCTAATATCAGACAAATTTATGATATTAGACGAGGTAACAGACCTCATAAAGTTGGTAGGCCCAAATAAGTATTGAACAGGGTAGACGTGCTACCGACCTACATATTTCTGTGTTCCAGTCGATTGAATGTTGTGGAGTATCGAAGACAAGCTGCTACCAGCGGCTAGGTTCACGTAATACAAAAAATTAAATTAAATATTTTTGAGCATAATCCCTTATACTTTTACCAAAGAGGGTCGTCTCAAGTTCAATAAAGCAGGTCACCTGGCAAGTCGTAGGAATGGCCGCTTAACAAAGGTGTTAACCGAATAGTGTCCAAGGTTAAACCGGTAGTAAGGAAAGGCCTGATATTCCAGGAAGTTTAATTTAAATTGCTTAGCAATGTTTCCTGAATAGATTTTGATTGATGGAATAATCGGATAGTAGCGCTGAGTTAAATTGATTCAATGACTAATTGGATACAACAACAAGTAGAACGATCAACAATGAACCGATGATTATCTAAAATTAACGGAATTAATCTGACTAAGCTGCGGATATATGCGGGATGCATAATCATTAGCAGTAGCTCCATTTTAGAAAATACCAATTAACTGTTTCGGGAGTTTGTAAATCTGTATAATGCGTAGGTAAGGGGTATCTTAAACTTCAGATTTCATATAAAATGACGAGTTGGATTCAAAAGCAAAACGAACAACTCTCAGTTTTCATGTTTCCAGTACAACCAATAACAATGCGACAAAATAATTTTGCAATCAATATTAATTTAATGTATTAAGTTGTTGTGATCCGCCATTTATAACGCTCCGTAGAAACTCAACACAAAGTCACTTAAACTGAAACAACTCTAAGGGCCTGTTTCACAATGTTTGAGTAGGCACTACTCACTAAATAAATTAAAAAATGTGACAGAATTTATATGAAATTATCTGTCAAGTAAGATACTCGAAACTTAATCATAGGTGGTGAAATAGGCCCTAAGTCGCAATCGCATAATTATTAGCTAATAATTGTTTTGAAATTAAAATTATTATGGTACTTTTATATAGCTTTATAACATAAGTATAATCCTTACTTCTACGTTGATTTTCTTAACATATAAATTCAAGAAATTCTATTCTGATCCCTCTCAGAAAGCGTTGATTCTTTTATATTTCTTTTTTCCTAACACTCATAGAATAGATCACATACGCTTATCGCAATTCATTATTTAGGTAACAATTTCCTGTTTTATATATGAGCTGAATATTTTTTTGTAGATCCTAAAATAGGAACTCGGATTTGTTGTGACTGTTTTGTTGTTCTTCTGAAGTCTAGCTCAGAAATGGTTGTGCAACACGGCACCACTAGAATAGACGACTATGAACTTCTTTCATGTTACGAGCATAACATTCATTTTGAAAGCATTAAAAAAAACAACCAAAATCTCTAGAATTATTTGATTAAAAACACAGTACACATCTTTCCTTGCTAAATATTGCACCAACAGATTATTTTTTATGTTGGACCTAGAAAAATTACTTCCGCTTTTCTGTGGCACCGCTGAGAGCCATTTAAGGAAAAGCTCCTAAAAAGTTCGCTTATCCTAATAAAGTTTATGATACGTTGAATACCGAAGAGATACGATAACACTCTTATGAATTTTGTGTAATGTATCGTGAGAAACTTTTCTTTTCTGCATGAGATGAAATTTGTTAGGCTATAAACAGTAATAATAATTAAAATACAAAATACAGACATAGATGTAACGGAAACTTGTTCAAAATAATAATTCAACCATATTAACATTTTATCCAGGGAGCATATATTCCCTTGGGACAATTTCCTAGTGTCCTGCGGATGCAGCAACTGGCAGCAACAAGCCCATTCATAATTTAGCAAATTTAATTAACAGGTATTTTCCAGAGCCCAGTCATTGGCCAATTAGTTAGTCGTTTTATTAATGAAATGAGCCGGAACATGGTAGGTAACGGCATAAATTCCATTGAGACGATTTTCACGGATCACTTCCATTGAAAAGCGAGCGCATGCTATAACACTAAAGATTTTAAACCAGTCGAGAGTTATGACCACACACTACCTCATATTAATGCATTTTTTATGATTTAAAAAGAATGAAATCACGTATCTGAGTTTATTATCTCGGAACTTTCTGGAATAAAATGGATTTATTTCGAATCACAAAAAAAAAACAGTACGGTTGATTTTTAATAAATCCTGGCTGGTGAGAATGTGATATTTTCTCGCAACTTATTCTACCTAATCTCTTCTACTAAAATCTAATTTTATCTTAAAATTACCATTAGGCTTTCAGCCTACCTACCTGAGGAAAATAACGATTTCTAAAAGCTAAGCTAAGAATAATTACAGGCGCGATTACGTAAGCTTCACCTTCCTCAGAATGTTTGAGACTCAGTTAACATATCTGAGTAAACATTAATGAAGATGAAATCTTGCGGTTTAATTTTATCAGAAACTGCTGCCTATATTCTACATAATTATGTCAGTATAGCTACTGTAGAACATACTCTTACTAGTTTGTAACAACACACAACAATCTACAATTATTTTTTTGTGTTTTTTGATCTTGCAATCAGCCATTTCAGACTATAAGCAGAATATGTGGTTGGTGCTTTTTACTAGGTAAAAATTTATTTCAATTTGTACTCGTCATGATTTCAAGGACATCATTATTAGAGAGATAGAAAATGGTTTCGTGATAGTATCTGCTAACTACGTGTATAAAATGCAGAGTTAGATAAAAATAAGACTGCTATGCCAATAATTAAAATAAACGTGTTAAACAAAAAAATATTTTAAAGGGACTAAGATTTGGAACTTGGTGCTATACTACCTTCCATTCAGCTCTAAAACACCTATTAATGATGTAAATATTGCAATTGAAAGGTGGACCTAAGATTTGCATCCTCTTTTGCGACAAAAGAAATAAGAAAAGGGTTTCAACATAGAACTTACAACTAAAACTATTACCATTGTTACGTCGATATAACTCTACGCACGCGCGGCGTTCTCTTTGACAACCTACTTTATAGCCTAGAGCAGGCTCATATTTATAGCCAGTCACACATTTATTGCTCAATGCGATTGCTCGATTAGAACTATTGAGCCTTCATTAACGACTTAGAATGGCGGCTGTTTCTTGATTATCTACTTGTTTACTTCTTGTAGGTGCTTCTTTTTTGGTATAATTACTTGCATAATGGATTATCTCAAAATAGAAAAGCTTAGTACACAGTTAAAATTGCATTTTCATGTGATCCTAATACTAAGGCCTCCAAAATTCGTCCGTCTATCAGTATCTATCAGTGGCTTTATCTCATGAATCGTCAAAGTTGAATAGGTCAAACATTCACTGAGTGTGTTTCTATTGCCATTCCTTACAAGACTGAGAACTGATTGTATTCCATTATTTTCAATTTCGCACTAGAAGTATTGTATAAACGGAAATACAATTAAACGTTTAATTTTAGATTTACGTAGTGTTAATACTAACATATTACCTACTTCATAAAATAGAGATAGTGGCCAAGCGCGAGGCGATCAATATTAAAAAAAAAGTAATGCAACGGATTCACCACATTTTTTGACACTTGTAAAATACATAGTATCTTGAAATTTCGTAAAAAACAAACATGGATTCTCATAGGTACGGAACTCTATTCGGGCACAATAAACATATTGTGTTCTTTCTTCTTAGACGAGCTTCGTAGCTTTCTGATTCACACTTGACATGTTATTTTTTTCACTTCATCAGTATCCTAAATCTTATTATACGTAGCTGTAAAAAGTTTGGGTCTTAAAGCTAATCTCTGGAGTCGAAGTTTATTGATAGTAAATAAATGATATTGTTACCACCAGAAAATACCAATATCGAGATGAGAAAATCGTTGTCTACAAACCGTTAAAATAGCTTAATGTTATCGCTCCTAGGCCCAGTAGTTTCAGTTCTGTTGATGTGTCAGTCAGTTTCTCCTTTTATATAATTCACTGTCGTCTGCCACGCAGTCGAGTCTATCTCTTGTCTCGTTATTAATGGAACAGAGACGTCGTGAACCGTTATTAGACAATAAAAATATTATTGTTAAAACCTTTTTTATGAATGCCTCGCCACAAAGGAATGATGATTTGTAGCTGCCATCGTTGACAGGAGTCGCTTGTTTACCCGTTTCGAGTCTCGGTGTCACCCCAAAAATGACGTCTCTTTTCGCAATTTAGCGATGTTAACTTCACCTAAGTTATTATTACAGTTATTAAATACTAGCCTGCCATGGTTTACCGTTCTTCTCCATAGTATTATGCTACTTAAGCCTTACGACGAATAGACAACACATACTCTTTTTGTACCTACTTAATATTTTTAATGGTACGCTTGGCACAGGAGCTACTGTTCTGCTTCTCTTGAGTTCGATTCCTTGACGGAACAAAAATCTATTGAAAAGTAACTAAGACAAATCTTTGATCGACATTGAATGCAATGAACCTCGACTACGTAAACTCATTGTTTTCTGTCATGCTGCATTCAAGTTAGTTAGAAACTGTTCCAAACGGCTTTGTAAGTCTTTGAGAAATGTTTACTTTAGATTCTACTACGTGCATGCTTTTGGTGGCTTTAAAAACTTTACAAAGCCTTTGAAACTAGTTGGCTCGTACCCTGGGAAAACAACAGAGGATTACTTTGTTTGAGATTACTTTCAAAAGAAAAATACGTAACAAATATTGTTCATATCAAAGAAAAAATTTCACAAAGTAGAAAAATTTATTTAGAGCTTACTAGCTCTTGCTGTGATTTCGAACAAGAAAAGTTGAAGAAAGCCAGATAATATATAAAGTGTTCTATGTCGTTTTTTGGGATTAAAGCTTGCTCCTTACCAAGCAAGCAAATTGTTTTAGTCCTTCGATATACGCGGAATTAATGACGAGGCGAAACGCTTAGTCCGGACCGTGGAGCTGTTAACAATGAAATGGTGAACCTCCGCCATAAGTCGGGTCGTTTATTGGTAGAAAGGTGGTGGTAGAGTCAAGCCATGTAATTCCCGCGCACACTTTCCGAAGTCCATCCTGTACAACACCAATAGTCTGACTACACTACAACTATGCTCCAGGCTTTGTAGATCAGACTTAACCAAAACTGTATCACCAATTAGCCTCTTCGTACGCCTTTCCATTGAATACTAATGTAAGCTGTTCTCGTTAGTTGAGATCAAAATCTACACCCTGACGCGCTCTGGAGCGACATAGCAAATGGGGGACAATTAGATGCCTGCGGACACTTCAAACTTTTTCGTTGCACATTGAATGTGAACGTTTGACGACTCCTTTGAAGTCGGTTTACTTCTATTTGGAGTGTTGCTATCTATATAAAGAGCTAGAATGATAAGCTTGTAATAAAGTAAATTGATAATTTTCTAATATTTTTGTGAAGGTACCCGAAAAACAAACAATGAACTGTTTTTCATAAATAGAAAATGAAAAGGATCGCGATAGAGTCGACTCAAGACAACTTTGTCTTTGTTTCTGTTTTTGAAATTAAGAATGTCAATAAATATTTGGCGCCTACCTTAAGTAGAATTCTGTATTACTATTTTTAAATCTACCTACTTATTTTCAGTTTAGGAGCAATAAAGAAAAAATAAATTAACAGAAATGGCTGAGCGAGTTCACCATTGTAATACGGTAAACACTACGATTTCACCCGACCTCGCTCGCCTCGCTCCCGATCTTACTGACAGAATTTTAATTAGTGAAGTGTTTCTTCAGTGCAGCCTCTACCGTGGTTTCGCATAATTTGTGAATATCATGAGAGATGCGCTGAATAAGAGAAAGGAGCCAAATGGTATAAAAGATTGTGTACCATTGTGTATTCTTACAGACAAAGGTACATTAATAAAAGCTGCGGGATTCTTTTCAAAAGTAACTGTAGCCCTGAAATGCAAAGGGCAAGGGCTATATTACGACTTAAAAAATTCTCTGGAGGCGGCTAGGCGGCGGCGACCGCCTGCCACTTCTCCTATGGATCGCCCTAACGAGAACACGGGCGGTGCTACACCCAAGCGCAGCATACCTCCACCGTGACCTCCCGGCGATCCACGAATTCAGTGCAGGAACCTCCCGGACATACGATCTCTCCAGCCACTTCTCAAAGAGGGAACATACGTCATAACTATGGAGTGCCCAAGCACTTGGTGACTGGCGTCATGATCGAGTAAATTTGCATTAGTAGACAATTAGCATATTGTTACAAAACCGAATTTTGAATCATCTAATAACACCATCTGTCAATTGTCAACGTAACTGTCGTTGAAGTTGAGTTTTGTTTTAACAAAGAGACAGTAAAAAAAAACGCAAGTTGTATTCATGGTCATCATCATTTCAGCAAACAGACGTCCACTGTTGAAATAATTACAATTGCTCTAGAAAGCATAAATTATTAATAATGTCCCATTTTGTCACACTATAGCTCGATCCACCTCCTCTATATAATAGATACCGTATATGCTAACGATGCTCAACGCGCTCTTGGAGGCTAACCCTAGGTTGGATTTGTGTGCTAATGAATGGACGGCAACATTATAAGTAAAGTCTGCGGTTCTGTGAGCAGACAGAGTAAAAAGATTAACGTTTTTTATTGTTAATGGCTATTTTTTTACTACTAAAATAAATTAAATAAATAGTCCCCTAAGTGTTACCACAATGCGTCCTAAGCGTTTCGCATCTGTCAGATTCCCACAACCCTCACCAGTTGCTATATTGATACTTGCTAAAAATAGCAAGTATGATTTAATTTACACTATTAAATGCAATCTAAACCACGTGTACTCGAATACTGTCGCTATAAATATTGTGTACTTGGCATCAGTCCAATCTGCCATGTGACGCCACCTTGAATGAGAACCTCGATGAGATACCCGTACTCCGCTGTGCTTATGTAAGGCGGGACAAGATTGTGTAAGGTAACGATAAGAATAGAAAAAGAATACAAACATACTCATACGTACCTAGTAAGAAAGTTCATAATGTGGTAAGTTGAAAAAAATGAACACAACATTAACTCCATACCAAACTGAATGTACAATTTCTTTGAAGACTATATAACTACTATTAAAGATAAACAAGTCAGAAAATACAACGATAAAAAACGGTAATTCTCTGTTCGACTGTCAAAGATGCTAGTGCAGGGGCGATAAGACGCGGTGACAATATGGATGCGCTTTTTCATTGGCTTTTTAGTCTAACACTACTTATTAACCTATCACATACCCACAAAACGAGACACAATAGTAAAACAATAACAGCGCGGTCTAATAGGACCGGTCGGGGATTCATGAACTAAACAATCTCACGTTTTATGAAAACTGGCACAAAACTTTTTCAGAACCAATCATAATAAGTTTTGCCATTCAAAAACTTATTCGCGCCAACTTTGTTGTGCATTTCGCTACGGCCGTCATTTTGAAGGAGATTTGCATAAAGTTCTCAAGTAAAAGGAAAGACTGCAAAACCGTTGTAAGTAATTATTTCCTGTAGTATCATTTCCACGCTGCTTTACAGATTGAGTTTACAAACAAGCTCTAGTAACAACGTTTATCTGACTTTTTCTCTCGAAGCATCGTAGACAGCAAGACAAGTACTCTGTAAGAAGTTTTTTATTCTTAAAAAGCACTTGTTCGCTTATGAGAACGAGCACAATTCAGATGTTGTAAAAGTTTCTTGTTCATTAACACGTTGACAGATGCACTAATTTTGAAATAACTTTCAATCCTGCATTAGGAAGTATTTGAAATCTTTTAAAAAAACCAACATTATGACAGTAAAGGGCTTATTGACCCTGTAACGTATAAAAAACTAAACTTTTTGGCTAAATTCAATACGATGTCAAAGAGACACCGTATTTAAATAGATACATCATTGCATTCTGTTTTAATATGGCATCTTAGGTTCGTCACTTTTCTAAACTAAACGAAAAACCAAAAAGACGTGTACAAGGCGTATAAGATGTCGTTTCACAATAAAGGTGTTAACAAAACACTGAGGAGACATTAAGGAGTAGCATTAACGTTTGAATCCCCAACCGGTCCTATGAGACCGCGCTGTTATTGTTTTACTATTGTGTCTCGTTTCGCGGGTATCTGAGTAATTACACAAAAGCGCTTCAACTGTTTGCTGACACTATTACAACTATCTTACGTGAAATTGTCGACACTTCATTCTGTGAAAGATAATGCGTATAAATTGAATGTGCTCTCTATTTATGTCTGGAAAATGGAAAATGTGGTGTAAAAAAGTAGTGACGCGAATAATATCCGTACGCATGATATCCACTGGTGTGTTTTACCCAGCAGGGTTTTATGCACACAAGGGTTTGACCATATGTTCTGTGGGTTTGACGCTAGCTTCACAAATGTAATTAGCACCACCGTATTTAATTTAAAGCCGGTAAATTCATCATACCTTAATAAGGATTTTGTAGGAATATATTAAGTTAATCTTTTCAGGTTAACGTGTATACATAAAGCATTAACAGCGAGATAAGACAGGATTGAGCAATCTGTCACCAAATGTCAGGTTAAGTACGAGAAACTGTGTTAAGAGATCCCTACGATACGTCAGGTAAATTACAAGGAAATTCTTTCCTACCTTCTCAAGCACTCTATCGTACATCTGGGCATGTCTTGAAAGCTTAGTGGTTGTTCATCCAACGTTGTCCAACGTAATATTTGAAAAAATTACATTATACCTGAACATTGTTGGCATACGGTGATTCCGTCATTCACTCGAATAGTTCACTTTTTTGCTTCTTTTTACCTTGCTATTTTTTTTACTTTACCTTACACTTAGAATTAATTCTGTATAGTGCAGTCGCTCAACCACAGCGTAAATTGTGGCAAAGTAATAATGTTAAAATTATGAGGCAAGTAATTTAAACATTATCGTGGTGAGTAAGTATAATTCAGGACTTATAAAATATCTCATTTCTACTTAATAAATTGAAATGAAATACCATTGTGAATGAAGTAGACAACTTGAACTTAATTTGAAATAATTAACTAATTAATTTAATTTGGTTCTTAGTATACTCTTTATAATACGTTTTAAATTTAATTTTTGTACTTAGTACTTACAAATGAGATATCTATTTCCAAGAAAATTTGTGCTCAAAAGAGAGAGTAATATTGGAAAAACCGTTTTGCTGTTATCAATTTTCTTATTTATTTTTTAAAACTTTATGCACACAGGCGGACTGAATACCTTAGGTATTATCTACCAGTCAACCAA
Source organism: Mythimna separata (assembly GCA_030763345.1). Lineage (NCBI taxonomy): Eukaryota > Metazoa > Arthropoda > Insecta > Lepidoptera > Noctuidae > Mythimna > Mythimna separata. The sequence goes on along the minus strand of JAKKIA010000036.1, from coordinate 603,855 downwards.
GGGTGGTGAAGAGAAAGCATGGCAGGTGCATAAAAAAAAAGAAATTAACATTAAGATGTAAGGGTTATCATCATCATCATTTCAGCCAAATACAACTGCTGTACATAGGCCCCCAAGCGTCGCCATAACGAGCGGTCCTGTGCGTCTCGCATCCATTGGATTCCTGCGGCCCTTACTAGGTCATCATTACTCCTTGCGGAAGGGATTCGAACGTCGCGTATTCCCAATTCCGGTGCGTTGTTGCCACTCCAGATCCTTTCGTCCTCATTAACCATAATTTACACAAATAAATCTTTAATGTATTAACAAGGCAGTTAAAATCAAGTATTTACGATTTATTCAATCCTAACTGCATAGGTATAAACCTGAATTATTTGAAAGTAAAAAGCAATATCCCTTAACACTGCAAAGTCCTCGGCTTGTTTAAGTTTATTTAGTCACAGTTAGTTTGAACAGTAACTTAACATTAATAATAAGAGTAAAATTTCATTGTAACATTTGCATATGCTGCTAAAAGTATAAACCAAAAGTTTTCTAAAATGAAACTAATAATGTCTTATTTCGTTTATATTCTCTTCAAACTTGCATCAACAATGTTCATTTCGATAACTTAAGTAAGGTTATAATAAGATATCAAATTGGTCTCAAAAATTCCTAGATAGAAACAAGACTATTCATTAATTAATACAGTTAGGTTAGTGGGATTTGACCTTAATAATTAATTTATTAGCAGCCTTCGTAAGTCTGTCTAGACCATTATTAACCTTGGTGTATTAGCTTGAAAATATGTTTACGCCGACTTATGAAAAAAGAGTCTTGCCAACAATGCCAACGTCTTTAATAGATGTTAAGGTCAAATGGATTTAGAAAATTTTATACACTACGGAATTAATAAATTATATCTAACACATAAAGCATACGTGCTTTACCTACTTAACTAAACTGATTTCGATTTTTTTACTTAAATTGTTATATATTTCTCTCGGTGACACCAGACGTTACTTACATAAATATTATTTGTTTTTGCTTAAAGTTAACAATTTTGTATGAAACTATTATAATTAATTCTGATTTAAATGATAAAATGAAAAAAGTAGATTCGATCGCTTTACTTGTAACTTTACTTGTTAAACTTTAGGTGTATAAAACATGCATATTGTTGTAGAGAAAAGCCGAAAATTTCGAGAGTGAATAGGCTCTTAAAAAATAAACTAGTACGCCTCACTATCAACGATTGCATCACTGCTTCCCATCAGGTGGGATCGCAGTCAAGCACTAGTTTATGTTACATAAAAAAAATCCTCTACTATTAGAATACAGGAAAAGCCTTGCAGCAAAGACTACCAGCCTGAAAACAACAACGATCATTTCAAGTGTCAGCGCGTTAAGTTGCGAGCGCTTTTTGTCGGTACGTATGTGGGAGGGAAAACTCCCTGATTTACACTTTACAGCATCAAAGCTTCAGTACCCCGGCATCTGCCGTAGTGAGTGGACGTGACCCCCTTGTCGGATGTTCTCGTGATCTCAAGTACGAATGCGATGTCGAGTGTGTTAGTGTGTGTGAAAATGAAGTGTGAGTGAGTGTACCGATCACGCAATTGACAAAATTGAATCAAATATAGATAAATATTAAGTGCTTAGTTATGACATTTGGTCTTTTCGAGGTTTCGAGAGCACAATACTGTGTAACTAAAATCACAATTGTGGTGTGACATTCAAAATAGACTAGTTCAGACACAGTCACCATATTAGGTCTAACGACTACGCTATATATTGACAAGATTCCAGTCGTCATCGAAATATTGATCAGGCGCCAATTATGCAGGTATTCATACAGTACGTACATGTCTACTAATAAGTACATAGCTGCAGTTTTATTATTATGTAAGTTAAGGCCGTTTAAGGTTTACAATAATAACTATTTATTATCCTTTTCATTATACACTGGAAGAAGCATTTCACTGATATTTCTTGAGACGTAACGTGAGCAGTAGTTGCCCAAGGGTATACGCACAATGGTAAGTTTGTGTGTTTGGTAAGCCCATTGCGTAAGTTCAAACCTAGGAAGGCGTTTTTCTTTGTATAATTTAATTATTCATCACCACTGCTTTACAGTGAGGAAACCGGCATATCCTAAAACCAAAAATTCGTAGGCATGTGACATCCATCAATCTGGACTGGGCCCACGTCTTGGGTTACAGGCGTTACAGTGCCATTGCCTCTCCTAGAGAGTAGACTAAAGTCCCATCATTGGGAATATTATAAGGTTGATTACACTTGAGAAGTGTGGTTCCAAGAAATACTAAAGTAATCTAGCAATTGTAACCAAATTAGGGGTTACAGTGACAAGGGTGATCCGAGCAATCATTGGAGATTGGGAGGGCGTGTCAGACTATTACTGATTAAAACCAACTCCTGTTCCTTCTTTACCCTAATTCCGGGGTCCCGGGGATCTTTTTCGTCAACCCAGTCCCCAGAAAGCTTCGGCTCTACTGGGCCCCTACAGTTTGCTGAAATCTCTTTGAGGCGCGCGTGGAACAATACGCGCCTTCGACGACATGGGCTTGGTCCGGACTGTTACCAGACGTCCGGACGGCGAGCTACCCATTGCTCGCCGTCCACAAGCATGCGCCTACGGTGGCTGGAAATCGGGATCAGAATCCCGGTGGCGGGGGCGTGAGGGCCATGCCCTTCGCTAGCATTACTGCTTCGCAGAAGGATGCGACCGCCTGCCACTCCTCCTCGCTCCAGACCATGGCCTGTGCCATACCTCCACCGTGTGCTCCACCGTGTCCTCCGGGCGGTCATCACAATGGTGACCGCCCGATATCATTTAGTAGTTTTTGTGATGAAAAGTCAGCTTTTGGAAAGGAAAATGTCATTCGGGACCGCTAGTATAATGTTATATTATATTCATAATGCGAATTGTGTAGCTTCATTCCACCAAGCCGGTTCAACGGCGACACGCCAATAGTACATGGTAGTTAGACATCTGACAACAATTTCACTCGACCGGAATCCTTTGCTCGCGATACCTACTCACAGTTGACCGTGGCCGGCAGTTATTTTTTTATAAACCACCCAGAAGTAGGAGCCCCTACTTCCGGGGCTCCTACTTCTAGGACCAAGCCTACCCTCGACCATGCATAGAATATTTTAAGGTTTGGTTAAGTGCCATTTGAGTTAGGCTAGAACTGTGCCCATTAAACATTTTTAGGTCAAAAGAATATTAGGTCAAATGAACGTTATATTAAATGTTATTATGTTAAATGAATATTATATGATATGAAACATCAGGTCATACGAATTTATGTCATTTGATATTATGAATTATAACATATTATGAACGTTAGTTCAATGAAATTAGAGCATTTGTTATTATGCCAAACATTACACACCCATGTTCAACCGTTCAAGCAACGAATTTGGACGAAATTTTGCACACGAGTACACCATATTCTGGAATAGCGCATAGCACATATTTTATACTGGGGGTATGTTCCTTTGGGATTTTTTTTTAACTATCAAGCGTTATATTTTGTCTTCTTCTTCTTCAACTTGGCGTTAGTCCCGGCTTTTGCCAGGGTCCGCCTTCCGGCTTAGCTTGCTCCATTTTGCCCGATCTTCAACATCCTTGGCAGTAAGGCCATTGGCTCTCATGTCGGACTTGACGACGTCCAGCCAGCGCATGTGAGGGCGACCACGAGACCTAGCGCCAAGGACAGCCATATTCATGCATCTCCGGCCAACGTACTCCGTAGGGCGGCGCATGATGTGGCCATACCATCGCAGACGACATTCTTGCAGTTTTTCCCCCACGTCACGGACACCAAGACTACCTCGGATGAATGAGTTGCGTATGCGATCGGATCGCGTTACGCCGCTCATCCACCTCAGCATCTTCATCTCCGTGACGCGAAGCTCCTGGATGTGTCTGCTTAGTGCCGGCCAACACTCGCCGCCGTACAGGAGGACAGGACGTATGATGCATTTATATATCTGTCCCTTAAGCTTCGGAGGCATTTTGCGGTCGCATACAACGCCCGTAACCTCTCGCCATTTCGCCCAAGCCGCACCTATACGTGCTTGGACATCGTCGTCCACGTTGCCAGACTCGTGCAGCACGGATCCAAGGTACCTGAATGTATCGGAGCTTGTGATCCGGTCCGAGCCTATTTGGATGGTGTTTGAATCCGTGCTGCCACAGGACATGTACTCAGTCTTCGCCACATTTAGTCTCAGACCGCCGTTTTCCAGCGTGTCCTTCCAAATGTTGACCTTCCGCTCAAGTTGGGCTTTGTTCTGGCTAACGAGGGCGATGTCATCGGCATACATCATTAGCCATGGAGGCTGATCTTGGATGTATGCCGTAACTACATCGAGCACCACGTTAAACAAGAACGGGCTAAGAGCCGATCCTTGGTGAACGCCAACAGATATTGGAAAGACTTTGGATTCGCCAACAGCGGTCTGGACAGAGGACACGGAATCGCGGTACATGTCTCTGATAATGTCAATATAGGCCTCGGGCACACCCTTGAAGCGAAGTGCCCACCAGATGGACTGCCGAGGAATACAGTCGAAGGCCTTCTGCAGGTCTAAAAAGGCCATATGCAGAGCTCTCCTTCTCTCTCTGTAAGCCTCAGTCAGAGTCCGCAGGGCGAACACTGCGTCCATGGTGCTGTTGGGTAACAGCACCATGGACGCACTGTATCTGAGTGTCAATATGGCTTCCGGGCGGGTGCCCGGAAGCCATATTGACACTCAGATACAGTGCACTCGCTACGGAGCCGTGTGTCAATGATCCGCTCGAAGAGCTTCATGGTGTGGCACATGATCTTAATACCGCGGTAGTTACTACAATCCTGTACACTACCTTTGCCTTTATAGATAGGAATAATAAGGCTTGATCGCCACTGGTTCGGCATTTCCTTGGTGGTCAGGATGCGGTTAAAGAGATCCGTCAGAAGGGCCACACCATGTGAGCCCATCGCCTTCCACACTTCGATTGGCACACTGTCAGGCCCGACCGATTTCCGGTTCTTCATGTGGCGAAGAGCAATGCGAGTTTCGTCGGGGGAAATAGGGGAAATAAGTCCAAGGTTAGGAGGCGGTTCGGGAGGAAGGTTATGGGGATGCTGTTTGTTAGACAGCTCCTCGAAGTATGTGCACCATCTCTCCTTAACAGAGGGGGCATCATAGACAGCTTACCCTGGGCATCCCTTACACAGAGGCATTTGCTAATGTCCCGTGTAGCTTTTTCCCGGGCACGCGCCAGCTTAAAAATAAGCTTTTGCCCCTCCGCAGTTTCCAGCTTGTCGTACAAGGGCGCCAAACTTTTGCTGCGGGCTCTGGCTACTGCTTTTTTGCAAGCGCGCTTAGCCGCTCCATATGCCTCCCTGTCCTCCGGAGAGTTGGACCCCTGCCACTTTTTAAATAAAGCCTTCTTCTTCCGGGTCGCCTCCTGCACCCCGTCATCCCACCACCACGTCTCCCTGTCCATGGTGCGACCACCACGAGAAGTGCCAAGGACGCGCTTACCCGCGGCGGTGATTGCTGAATGAATCCTACTCCATATCTTTTGAGCGGACTCATGCGGAGAACTGATCTCGAGGTGCTCGACCTCCGCGATAAATTCCGACAGTTTAGGACCATTCAGCAACCACCACTTGGTGCGGGGATTGCGTTTCTGGGTCACTTTTTTCCTTGCTACGATCGCCAAGTCCATGACAAGGAGGCGGTGCTGGGCCGTTAAGCTTTCGCCTGGGATAACTTTACAGTTGGTAACCTTGCCAATGTTGCACCGTCGCACCAGCAGGTAATCAATTTGGGTTGAGTATGAACCACCACGGTACGTAATAAGATGCTGGGGCCTCTTCTGAAAGAACGTATTCGCGATGGCTAGGTCCGACACGGCGCAGGTCCTGAGTATGCTGACTCCCTCTGCATTTAGTTGGCCATAGCCAAAACCACCGTGAACACGTCCGAACTCTCCAGCACACTGTCCTACGTGACCGTTGAGATCCCCCCCAACCAAAATACCTTCAGAATTCGGAATACCGCGCAGTACGTCCTCGAACTCATCCCAGAAGGCCTCCTTTTCAGACTCACAGCAGCCAGTTTGAGGAGCATAGGCGCTGACTAGGTTCGTTACCGACCCTTCGATCAGCACCTTTACTCGCATCAACCGGTCGCTGTATCGGTCTACTTCAAGAAGTCCATCCTGAAGGTCCTTAGACAGTACTACGGCTACTCCGTTCCTGCCCGATGGTGATCCGGTGTACATTAGCCGGTACCCCTGCCCGATGTCACGGGACTTATTCCCCTTCCAGCGCGTCTCCTGAAGGAAGGCGCACTGGACTCGACGCTTCGCAAGTACGTCCGCGAGTTCTCTGCAACGTCCAGTTAGAGAGCCAATGTTCCAAGTGGCAAAGCGGAGCTTCTTTTTGGGTACTAACGTCTTTAGCCGTGCCCGTACTTGACACGGTAGCCCTAGCCCACTTATCGCAGGTTTAAGGCGATGTGCCTGCGCGTCGTTGTTCGGCGACGCCCTAGCCCGAGTACCCACTGTATTCTTTGCCATCCATGTTTATATGACTGTGACTTGGTTTTACGTGGGGCGACCAGCCGTCTGACCCCCACAACCCTATGAGAGGGAAACCAGGATCGCCAGAGCCTCGTCCGTTGAACAGCAGGGTGCACCGCTAGCAGGTGAGGTTGGCTTGGGTCCTTAGGATGTAAACGGACCCCAATCACCCCAAGCGTTATATTTTGTATTGTGTGGTAAATCATTCTTTAAGAAGATAACTTTTCTCATTCTGGGTGACTTAAACTTTTCCTGACTAAAATCTGTGTTTCTTCATCAATCCCGCAACTAATCCCATTTGACGTAAGTATATCCAATTTCAATTTAGATACCCACAATCACATTGGTCTAATTAAGCTCTCACAGTTAAGAGTTGCGGCGTCGTGTGAACACGACTGTCACGCGATGATAATTGGATTTGAGAATATCTTCGTGTAAACATGTGGGCGCGCCACAGAGTTGTAAGTAAATGAAGTGCGTATGAACTATGTAGATGCAACAAGCGTCATCTGCGGAGGTGGGCAGACTGGAGAGAAGCAGACTATAAATTGGCCAATCACAATGCTTGAAATGTCCAAGCCGCATTATTGTCAGTAAAGCTGAGTGGACTTTCAAATAAACCAAATGAGCACGTGGCCTTGAGCCAGACAGAACAGAGTCAATAAATTGAGCTAAGAGTACGAAGCGTATAGTAGCTCAAATCTACGCCATCCCGCTCCGCTCCAATGGAAACACTTGCCACTTGTCACTGCAGTTCTCTGCTTCACTTCACCCAGCCTAATTTATAGAATCATTTAGTGGTCGCACTCCATTGTTCATAGCTCCGTGTTCCACAGACACAATCTAACGCTGTTTTATTCAGCTGTGATTCGTTCGCAGGATTTAGGATTGTATTAATAATAGATAGCTAAGCCGTTCTTGCTGAGGTTTGGGTTAAGGTACATAAAAACCCTTTGTCAAAAATTCATAAAGCACAGAATTGCAAATAACGTTTACTTACTTAGGTACTCAAAACAGAATAATATAACCCGTAAAATTGTACAATGAATAAAATTTCTGTCGACTTGTGTTTGCGAGAATCAACAAATATTAAAAATTATTATTATGAGCCTTAATTTGTTCTCCCTACAGCAGGGCAAAAGTCTCTCTTCTACCTTTCCACTCTTCTCAGAAGGAAAAGGAGTGGGTTTGAGTCAGTAGAAGTTTGACACGCCCTCCCGCTCAGAGTGAGAGAAGTCATTTAGATGATCTCCTACAAGGGCAAAAGCCTTCTTTCTGTCCTTCTATTCTTCTCTGTCCTCAGCTACTTTTTTACCTAAACTACTACCTTAGCCAATTTGTCACACTACCTCCTTTGGCACAAATTGTAGACGTAGGCTACTCAGCCGTCAAACTAAAATGGAACTGTGCCGTATGTCGTAATAATAATAACTGGCTCAATCTCAAGCAGCAGGAGCCGGCGATGAAGTATGGGTTTCTTGTAGTACTCCTAATGTCTCTATGACAATTTAATCAAATGGATACTTGATACATTTGAAATATGGTTTTATGATCTTTTTGTTGATTGATTGATATACTCGTACTCTTTATTGCACACTATAAATAATATTGCAGAAAGAACTTTAAACTAAGAGAATGTCACAATGGGCGGTCTATAACAGCCATAACAACGTAAAGTTATGTTTATAACTTTTGTTTAGAGTTTCTTCGACTAAGCGTATACGGCTAATATTTTTATAATTCCTCATATTAGGAGACAAATGACTGCAATTACAGCGACCATCTTACTCTAGGAGGGCTACAGTCAGTGCCAGACGATATGGGTCAGATAGAGATCAGGTTACAATAGATGACCGCTTTATGTCCGTTCAACCGCGCGAAGAGAGCAAGCGTCCAAGGCACGAACCATGCAACTACGCCTTGGAATAAAACACAGAATTATTGAAAAATTGAAAACTCATTTATTTACTTCGCAGATGCTAAGCAAACGTGTTTTCTTTCTATCAATGAGAAACTTTGTTGCAGCCGCTAATTGCTACTGCACTGGCAGGTGTAATTAGTTCGCGAAACATTAATACACTGCGTTTTAGATGTCAACACAACGCATTTAGAAACATCAACTGTTGCCAAGTTCAACGACTCCTCCATTTAGCTACGAGTTTCGAGATCGCGATCTACTTCATTTGCAAACATTTTAAGATCTTAATAATTGACCCAGAGATTGTATGTGCCACAATGTCTATACAATCTTCTATGTCATCGTTTCCTCGTCTCTCACGATATTCATAAAATATGCGGAACCACGGGAGAGGCCGCATTGAAGAAATGCTTCACTAATTAAAATACTGGCGGTATGAATGTGGAGAGAGACAAGTGAGGTCGGCTGAAAGGGATGTGGAGCGAGTGCTACGTCTAATGATGTTGTTATTCTGTTTCTGTAAATTATTTTTTTTTTAATTATGTAAAAGGAGCTGCCAGCCTCGAACAATCCCACAGTCATCGCTTGTCAGGGGTGTGGGATTGTTCGAAAGAGTTACCGTGACCCTGGAATATATAAGGATAATGAAGGAACACAGTTGGTTTTTAATTGGGCACGCCATATTTATGGCAGTAGGTCCCCTTTTTGAGGAGTGGTTGGAGGAGGTCTTCGGCGTCCTTCCGCTTGACGCAGATTCTCACCGGAAATGGTAAGTTCGAGAGGTTCCTGCACATGTTATTTGATAAGACATATACACAGAGCACATGTTTCTTATTTAGTTTTCCTAGCGTATTTTTGCTTTTAAGTAAACCCAAAAAACTACTACTCCTTTCCCTACATTTCCCCAGAACACGAGCCAACTAGTTTCAAAGGCTTTGTAAAGTTTTTAAAGCCATCAAAAGTATGTACGCAGTAGAAACGAGACTTGTGAAGATTTCTCAAAGCCTCGCGAAGCCGCTTAGAACAGCTTCTAACTAGCTCAAGTGCAGCTCTGACAGAACAATCACGAACTTTGTGGAAACATTGCATTCGGTGTTGATCAAAGATTTATGTACGAAAATAACTTGATTATAGTGCCTTCGTTATGGCGACGCTTATGTCCAACAATTACGGCTGAAATGATGATGATGATGTTAATGCAGTTTAAAAATTGCATAGATATACCGGTGAGTAACTTCTACCCTACATGTTGTTTTTACCGGAAAAGAGAGCAGAAATTTTGTGTGCACACAAAATTTCTTTTTATTTTTTCGGAATATTTTTTACTTTTACTTGTTAGTTTAACAAGCCAATGGAAACTAGTGCCATGATTTAATATTTAAATGAAACTTAGGTTATATGCTAGACTTAGGGGACAAAACGAGGAATCAATAGCGAAAAGAATCATGTCTACCAACCGTCCAACCTTCATAGCACGAAGTTAGAGACTATTTAGTAGATTGCTATTGTTTTTTTATCAGGCGTTATTTTTCTTAAATATAAATACTCCTTAAATAACAATACGTTTGACATTTAAGGTTTTCCATTGTTATATATACTACACGGCAACTCAAACGAGTTATTCTGCGTCCCCCGCTTCCGCATATTTCTACGGGTGGCTTTATACATAATTTATTATTCTAACATAATTTATTCTTTTTTGCGTTGGCAACACTAGTGACAGGTTGTTTACGCCGTTATCCCATTTTTATTTAAATTCGCGCTTTTTAAGTGGAATATTATCCCTTCCTGTCCTTTTCCCACTCACACGCACCACCAAACGCCGAGCGAGAAGGAGACAGAAAGCGCGCGTTCACCGCGCGACTGCAGCGCCAGCAACGCATCTTTTCAAAAGGAAGAAAACGTTTTTAGTGTGTGAAAATCAGTGTCATGGCTGCGTGCACGTCTTAATCTTAACCGCAAAAAACCTTATAAAAAGGAACTTCCATGTAAAAATTACTAATCTAGTGTTTACATAGCCGGCCGGCAGTGAATTTATAATAAAATCATGTGAGAACTCTCTGTATATCGTGATACCTACGCTCGCGTTCTACTACGGGACGCTGATGCTGGAGAAGCAGGTCAGAAACGAGCTACAAGACTGGTGAGTCCTTCTTTTCCTTGATATATCTCCCGCTCCACCCGCTCCGCAAAATACAGTCCACACCATCCCGCTAATAACATATCATTGTCCAACCATTTTTTGGTCCTTCGAGCCGGATTACCTCCCTTTCGTTCTCATTTTAATTGGTGTTAATGTAAATTCAGATAGTTTACAGTTACACGTATTCAAACCGCTTAAATTCATATCGCATAGGTGCTAAGTTCCGATAGCTTAGCACGTAATCAAACCGCCATTTTATAATTACCTACACGTGTCGATCTCCCGCGCCGCTAAATATTATTACTAAATTGTCTTAGTTCGCTATTTAAGTAGTAACTCAAGTCAGTTATAACTAAATACTTACTTATTTTATTGTTTTCACACTACAATCGTGATAGAAAACGTAGAATTTCACCGCATTATATACAAAAGTAGGTACCTACCTAGGTACTTACCTAGCTTACGTCGTAATCTACCTACCATACTTACTCAGTAAATCGACCTACGTGTATTTACTCGAATATTCAGGTATTTACCTAGACAACCTAATACTTATCCGTATTATTAGGCATATTATAATATACGTCCTGCTAGTGTATAGGTACTTACCCACTAAATCAATCGCTCACTGACCGCTTGATAGGTACCTACCTAACCTAGGGAAAGGCATACTTATTTAACTATCTGTTCCTACCTACGCATCATTTGCTCACTATGGCAGCTAAAATAGCAGTATTACAGGCTAAAAACAATGCAATATTCGCTCGTTTAACTAGTCTCAATGACTTAGCGAAGAAAATAACTTTATCCACCGCAGATCTCCGTTCCTCGGAATCATTCATGGCGGAAACCGAAACATTACCGGTCATCCGTCAGGATTTCATTTCTAATCTAGACTCCATTAATGAGCTAGGCTTTGAAGTTAACTCTAAGTTTGCACCTAATTACGAACCTCTCAATGCATTTGAAGATGTTTATACTAGAATACAGAGGGTTCGTTCCAGTATTACTGAGAATTCGCCGCGTCAAAACTCGCACACGTGCGAAAATAAAGGTGGGTTTCCACCGATTAAATTACCACCGATTAACATTCCTTCGTTTGATGGAAAAATGGATAGTTGGCCAATATTTTATGAGTCGTTTAAAGCTAATATACATTTAAATGAGTCGTTAAATGATTCTCAAAGAATCCAATACTTAACAGGGAAATTGACTGGTCCTGCGTTGAAAATAATTGCGGGCATCATTCCATCAGGCGAAAATTATTCATCTATTTGGGAAAGTTTAGTCGAAAAATACCAAGATAAGAGAGCTTTAGGGTGTCATTACATGTCTATACTTTTTAATATCAAACCCGCGACGAATAATTCTTCGTCTTTAAATACATTCGTTGAAACTTTCGACGCCGCTGTTTCAGCATTGGAGCAATTAAAGCTCGACGATTTAAAAGATTTTATGTTATTAAGTATTGCAATGCGTAAAATTGATTCTGCCACCGCACATGCCTTTGAATCTTTTGTCAGAGACAAAGAAATTCCTTCTTATAAAAACTTCATAGAATTTACAAAGAGTCAAGTTAAAATACTAGATCGTACTTCATCGTCATCACAATCAAACCGCGGTCCTGCCTCGGCGGTGGAACCGCACCTTAATAATAACAATGCGAAACATCGCCCGCGCAATACCTACCAATCACAGACGTTTATTACGAGGGACGGCAAGGGTGTTGAGTCGTGTTTAATGTGTAACAAGTCTGATCATCAACAGTTATACAAATGTCCCGCATTTAAATTACTTCCCGCGAAAGGTCGTTTCGATTTCGTTAAATCCAAACGAGGATGTATAAACTGCCTAAGTCTATCGCATACTGCTTCGCATTGTAACTCCACTTACACATGCAAATCCTGTAAAAAGGCCCATCATACCTTGTTACATTTAGAAAATAATAGTAATAATAACGCGTCGTCATTGCAACAACCACCTAATCCGCCCGCCGCCGACGCCGCGATGTTGCCGTCCTGCTCGCACTCGCGGGCTTCGGATATGAACAACACCGCGCGCGCGAATGTTTCACTATGCGCTCGCTCTGATGATACTCCTTCGCTTCATAGTAATCATAGTACACATTCGCCTCGTAGTACTGTACTTCTTTCGACCGCTCAAGTAAACATTTTAAATAATGATAAACAAAATATTTCGGTTAGGTGTTTAATTGACAATGCTTCGCAAAATAATTTGATTACGTCCGCATGTTGTGAACAGCTCAAACTAAAACCTATTTCGCTTTCAAATTCGTTTATTAAAGGCATCGGGTCCGCTTCACAAACGGTTCATGGATACATCCCGCTGCTTGTAACCACGAGAGATAAAAAATATTCTTATAACGTTACCGCGTTGGTAGTTGATAACATTACCGACCGTATGCCTTCCGAATATGTTGACACTTCGGTAGTGCAACATTTGGTTGACTTACCGCTCGCTGATCCATATTGGCACATTCCGGGCGAGGTTGAGTTAATACTCGGCGCTCAGCTGTTTCCGCACTTGTTATTAGGTGGTAGGGTTGTCGCGCCCCCCGCACCGTCCGCTATTCAAACCGTGTTCGGCTATATTCTAATGGGGGATGCGCCTACTAGTAATTTTAACAAAAATAATACCGCTTGCACGTTGCAAAATATAAACACCGCTACCTTCTTCACGTGTTCTAGTGGCGTGAAGATGCGTGATAACTACGATGAACTTCATCTTGATAAAACATTGACCAAGTTTTGGGAAATGGAGGAAGTGCCTGTCAAGGGGTTTCTAAGTCCAGAGGATAGTCAATGTGAAGACATTTACACGTCTACCGTATCACGTGACGCGACTGGTCGTTACTGCACCGCTTTACCTTTTTGCCGAGATCCATCCGAGTTAGGGGACTCTCGCTCCGTCGCTGTTCGCCGATTGCTCTCATTGGAACGCAAGCTTCAGGATCCTGAGCTCCGAGCTAGTTATAATGAGGTAGTACAGGATTACATAGAAAACGATTATTTGTCCGAGGTCCCACCTGACAGCGAGGATTATTCGCAAGGATATTTCATTCCGCATCATGCCGTCGTTCGTCGCGATAAAGAGACTACTAAGGTCCGTATTGTTCTCGACGCTAGTGCTAAATGTCATAACAACATTTCACTCAATGATATTCTTCATACAGGACCGAATCTCCAGGCTGACATTTTTGTTTTGCTACTTAATTTCCGCTTGTTTGCAATAGCTCTAGCTGCAGACATAAAACAAATGTATCTCAGAATTCTTCTTCAACCTGAGCACCGCAAATATCAAAAGATTTTATTCCGCTTTGACCCCGCGCAACCTATACGCGAATTTCAGTTTAATCGAGTCGCGTTCGGTTTAAAATGCAGCCCTTTCTTAGCTATGCGCACTGTGCGACAGCTAGCGATCGACGAACGCGATCGTTTTCCGCGAGCCTCTGATGTGGCGTGTCAGGAGCTGTACATGGACGACTTAACCACTTCCGTCCCTACAGTGGATGAAGGAAAATCTCTTTCTCGCGAACTCATTGACTTATTTAAGTCTGGTGGGTTCCATTTGACTAAATGGGCCAGTAACTCACCTGAGTTATTAGACGCGGTGCCTCAGTCTAACCGCGCCGCAATAGAATTTTCAGATAATGAAAACCTGAAGGTGTTAGGCCTTAAATGGTTACCCGCGCAGGATATATTTACCTTTTCAACCGCTCCTATAAAGGAAACATATACCAAACGGACAATTCTGTCAAGCATAGCTCGCTTATGGGACGTACTTGGGTTCGCCGCTCCAGTAATATTATTCGCCAAACTCTTAATTAAAGAGCTGTGGCTACTTAAAGTCGATTGGGACGATCCCTTACCCGACGATATACTTTCTTTATTTATAAAGTTTAATGAGCAATTGCCGCTTCTTTCCGCGTGTAAAGTCCCACGTCATCTAGGTGTAACCATCGGTTGCTCTACCAACATCGTCGCGTTCGCGGACGCAAGTCTGAAGGCATACGGTTGCGTCGTGTATCTCCACGTCACTGACGGAGAGGGAAACGTGCATGTCAATTTAATATGCGCCAAATCCAAAGTCGCTCCTGTCAAAGTCGTTTCTTTGGCAAGATTAGAATTGTGCGCTGCAGTCCTTATGTCGAAACTAGTCCGTCTGATTAATGAAACGTACAGTGCTCGTACAAAAATTGATAATATATTCGCATTTTCAGACTCAAAAATAGCTCTTTCTTGGATTAATTCCTTACCGCATAGATGGGATATTTACGTTAGCAACCGCGTCGCGAAATGTCAAGAAAATCTTGACTCGCGTCATTTCTATCATGTCAGTGGGATAGAGAATCCCAGTGATTGTCTCTCTCGAGGTCTTTTGCCAGAGCAATTACTCGCTCATCCGCTGTGGTGGCAGGGCCCTCCTTGGCTTTGTGCTCCTGTATCAAGCTGGCCGATCACCCCTTTCCTTCCAGAGGCAAGTGAGACCTTACCTGAATATAAAAGTAAAACATTCGCCTGCTGGACTTCCAAGTCCGCTCCTGGGTTTCTCTATGACCTGACACAAAAGTTTTCATCGTGGAATAAAATTATACGTATTATCGCATATATTCTGATATTTGCTAAAATATTACCACGTAATAATCGAATATCCGCTTCTCAGCTCATAATAGCTGAAAGGTATTTAATGCGCGTTGTTCAGGGTTTTCACTTTACTCAATTAATTCATGACTTAAAAACTAATAAAGTTATTTCCTCACCGCTCAGAAAATTAGACTTATTCATCGATGAACACGGAACGGTACGTGTAGGAGGTAGACTTTCAAATAGTAACTTGCCATATGAAGCTCAACATCCCGCATTATTGCCTAAACATGACCATGTTACTCACCTTTTAATTGACTACTATCACCGCATGCATTGTCACACTGGTGCCAATGTTTTGAGTTCTTTATTGCGCCAAAAATATTGGATCTTAGCGTCAAGGAATGTGATTAGACAACGTGTTCACCTTTGTAATTTTTGTTTCAAAAATGCTCCATCTCACCTTAATACGAAAATGGCTGACTTACCAGCTTACCGCGTTCAAGAAACCAAAGCCTTCGTTCATACAGGCGTTGATTACGCCGGTCCCATAAATATTACTCTATGCAGACGCCGAGGTCAAAGAAGCCAGAAGGCTTACATTTGTTTGTTTATCTGCTTAGTAACCAAAGCAGTTCATATCGAACTAGCTTCCGATCTGTCATCTGAAGTTTTCATTTCCGCGTTTAAACGCTTCATTTCGAGGCGTGGCCCGGTTTCTCATATGTATTCCGATAATGGAACGAATTTTGTTGGTGCTAAGTCTCAGATAAACGAATTACTTACCGATCATCGCATCGAATGGCATATGATCCCTCCCCGCGCTCCTCACTTCGGAGGACTCTGGGAGTCTAATATTAAAAGCATGAAGCTTCATTTATACCGCGTCATTGGATCTCAGTTACTTACCTATGAAGAACTGTTAACTGTTTTGACTCAGGTCGAAACCATTTTAAATTCTAGACCGCTTTGTATTTTATCAGAGGACCCACATCCTGAGCCTCTTACCCCCGCTCATTTTATAATGGCTTCGCCCTTAACATACCTACCTGCCGCGCCTGTTTCTGAGGAAACTAAGACTCTGCGTCATCGGAAAGAACTGCTAGATCAAATGGTGCAGAGTTATTGGAAAAGATGGCGTTTAGAATATCTTAATTCATTACAAGTGAGACAAAAATGGCTTACTAATTCGGATAACGTTAAACCCGGTACTATTGTATTGATACATCAAGATGATGTTCCCGCGCTTCGCTGGCCTTTGGGCATTATACGGGAGGTTTACCCGGGTAAGGATGGTAGAGTACGCGTCGCCTTAGTTAAAACTCCTTCGGGCACATTTAAACGACCTATCGTCAAACTTTGTCCACTGCCCTCTCAATAGAATAATAATAATTCAATTTCATAGTTTAGGTAGGTAATTACACATTAGGTATTTCATAAAATTTGTCTTTTTAATTTTTGTCCGCTTTTTTTTCGATAATACTACGTATTATCAAAGCCGGGAGGATGTTTACGCCGTTATCCCATTTTTATTTAAATTCGCGCTCTTTAAGTGGAATATTATCCCTTCCTGTCCTTTTCCCACTCACACGCACCACCAAACGCCGAGCGAGAAGGAGACAGAAAGCGCGCGTTCACCGCGCGACTGCAGCGCCAGCAACGCATCTTTTCAAAAGGAAGAAAACGTTTTTAGTGTGTGAAAATCAGTGTCATGGCTGCGTGCACGTCTTAATCTTAACCGCAAAAAACCTTATAAAAAGGAACTTCCATGTAAAAATTACTAATCTAGTGTTTACATAGCCGGCCGGCAGTGAATTTATAATAAAATCATGTGAGAACTCTCTGTATATCGTGATACCTACGCTCGCGTTCTACTACGGGACGCTGATGCTGGAGAAGCAGGTCAGAAACGAGCTACAAGACTGGTGAGTCCTTCTTTTCCTTGATATATCTCCCGCTCCACCCGCTCCGCAAAATACAGTCCACACCATCCCGCTAATAACATATCATTGTCCAACCACAGGTCGTGAAAAAACGATCTCTTAGATAAATTATTTTAAATATTTAATTAATTGTGTATATTTAGTTTAAAATCTATTGTTTACCGTAGCATTTACGTATAAAGTGTATCACTCAGTGTTTTTGCCGTGTTTTATGTCGTAATAATTCGTCAAAAATCGATAATTCGATAACATCGACCGGCTGTCAGTTTGGACTGGATTGCTGATTTGAATTAATCAAACCCGGGGAGTACTTTGTTTTATTTTATTGCTTAGCTTAGTTATTGTTTTACACCATTCACCACCTGTAAACACTGCTCAGGTTTCTGAGCTACGTCCAGCACACACCGGCACCGTTTATGTCTCCTTTTGCTTGACAAATTGTGGAAGCAAAATCGACGACGAAAACATTAGCCCAGACACAACATTTACTACATTACTCTACACATTATCTAATCTATAATATCTTAATAACCTCTTCAAAACTTCGAACTATCCATTGTCTAACTGTCAAACTTATGTTTCCTCTAATTTAAATTACAAGTTTTTTTTAGTAATATTCTATATATAATTATTATTGCATTAAGTAGCCTTCTAATCAGTTATAGTTTTAAATTTTCTAGTAGTCGTACATTGTACTGAGTTTTTAATTAAACCTAGAATTTATTTTTATTTTCCTTTCACCTTCATAATTTTATTATCATTTCTGTACAATTCCATCTTTGTTTTCTTCTTGCTAACTGCTGTTTCCCTCTAACCTCAAGTTTTCAACTCACTAAGCATCTCCTCATATACTCAGTTGTTTCTTGTCTCATTTCAGGAGCAACATGATGACCCGCGGAGCAACAGTTCGTGACTTAAATGAGAAGCTGAATGCTGCACTGAAGGAGCTTGAGGTGTCAAGAAAGACCTGCAAAGACCTGCTGCGGGAAAGAGATGAAAATGAGGTGGAAGTCAAGGAGATAATTGACAAGAATACTGAACTGAAGAGACAGCTTGTTGAGCTGCACACCCAGCACGTGGACATCCTAGACCAGCATAACCATCTCCGTCAACTAGTGTCTGAATTTCAAGAATGCAGAGACACCCATGACCAGGCACTGGATCGCATATCAGGCCTTGAAGCGGAATTGTCTGTGGCGCACAGCACTTTATCTACCATCAACTCTTTAAGAGTTACAGAACAGGTTGCCAACACCAATAACCTCTTCGACAAGCTGGTTGGCAGTGCATCAGAGCAGGAGTGTAAGAATACTACCGTTACCATAGACCTAACTGGGGATGATACCTTAACAAAATGTCAAATTTTAAGTAGTCACAACAGAATTAAAAAATACATTAAAATCAATAAAAACATTAAAAAGTACAAGAAACTCCTAAAGTCACAGAATATTTATAAATATAATATTAACCTTAGAAAGCAACGTAGTAACTTACACAAACAACTGGTTGAGTGTAATTGCAATTTAGAAAAAAGTTAACTTATGTATGATAATGATATAGAGAACCTTCAAAAGGAACTCTTGAGTAGGGAAAATACAATAAAGGATATATTTTGTAAATATGAGTCTTGCCAACAGATGTTGAGTGAGCGCATGCAGGAGGCTTGTGAGTTGGTGGACTTGGTGAAGTTCAACGCAGAGAGATATGAGTCACTGACTAACAATCTCACCTGTAGTTGTGCTCCCACTCCGTCACCTCCCATGTCTCAATGTGAAATTCCTTCTGGTTCTGATTTTGTACCTCATCGTTCGGAATTATTAAACCCTAGTCAAGGTAACATTCTGGTGTACTCAGATAGATTAGGATCAGGTTTCGGGTCACTATTAAATAACTGTTGCAAACATACCATTGTGAGTCATTGTTACCATAACCTACATTTTAATGAGCTCGTTCATAAAATCAAAAATACTCAAATGAATGAGCAGACCACAGTGGTACTTTTGATTGGAAATAGTCATAACGTAACGAAAAGGGACATTGTTAATGGTATTGAAACCCTACTAAAATTAAAATTAGGTAAATTAATATTGTGTGCTCTGCCATACTCTAATACTTTAAATAATCACGAAAATGACTTAATTTTTAAGCTAAATAATGTGATGCATCTTCTGTCATGCCGTCATAGTGACCGTTTATTATACTTTGACACTAACAATTTTGTTAGAGATTTTATTTTAAATCGGGAACATAATATGTTTCTTCCCATGAAAAGTCGACGTTTATTGGCTACTTTGTTAGCTTTTAATATACATACAGTTATTGATGATTTAACTGGGATTAGGTTAAGAGACGAATCAGTATTATCTAGGATACCTAGTAATACTGATAATAATTCTTTAAACTAGTAGATACGACCAAAGGGAAGCCTAACAATAAACTTTTATTATTCCATCAAAATATAAATCGCTTCTCTGGTAAAATTCTAGACGTGGAAATGCTAATAGATAAATATCATATGGATATCTTATGTTTTTGTGAAACCTGGTTAAAACCAGATAGAATGCTTTTTAATGTTAATAATTTTTCAGTTGCCAGTGCGTACAACAGAGCATCAATAGGGGGTGGTACTTTGATTTTATGTAGTAATTCCTTCAGATATAAGGAAAGGAAAGATATCACTGCTTGCTCGGTTGATCGCATATGTGAGGTAGCATGTGCAGAGGTGGAAGGCCAAACTTTCTTATGTGTCTACAGACCACCTGCATCAAACTTGACATCCTTCTTGATAACTATGGAAGAAATACTAAATAAACTCATTAGAGATAACAAGTTAGTTTTTGTATGTGGGGATTTAAATATTGATCTATTATTGAATTCACCAGAAAAATGTAAACTTCTTTCGTTATTTAGTTCTTTTAATCTTAAATGTATATTTAATGAAGCCACAAGAATAACAGCTACTTCAGCTTCATGCATAGATAACATATTTACTAATTGTAATATAAAAGACTCATCCTTAATTAGTGGCGTGAGGTCTGACCATACTGGTCAGCTCGTATCTTTTGAGTTAGTCAAGAAGTTTCAATTAGATTCAACTGCAGAGTTTAGACCGCTTACTAAAAATAAATTAAATTCTTTTAATAACAATGTTCTTAGTAGTCTCTCAACAGCCAATTTTGATTCGCAAGACCCCAATGTAAATTATGATACATTATTTTCTACAGTATGCCAAGAATTTAATAAGTCCTGTCCAATTAAAAGAGTTAAAATAAATAATAAATCCAAATTTAATGAATGGGCAACTGCTGGTATTAGAAAAAGCAGAGATACTTTGTATCAGTTATACTATGAAAAATCATTGACGTCTGATCCTAACTTTCATAACCGCGTTAGACTTTATTCAAAGATATTCAAAAGAGTCTGCGCCCAAGCTAAATCTAAGTCAATAAGTAAGACAATAGGAAATTCTAATAATAAAATTAAAACTGTCTGGAAGGTAATAAACAAGGAAACTGGAAAGACAAATCAACGAGATCGGAATGATTTGTCACTAAAAATTGATAATAGGATCATCTCAGATAAGTCAGAAGTGGCGGAGACATTAGAAAACTTTTTCACCAACATCCCAATAGGAGTTACGAAATCTCTCCCTTCTTCATCTTTGCTAGCTGAATCTTTTTTGAAAGAAAATTTCACTAAGGATATACCAACCTTTGAATTCAAGCGTATATCTATTGATACAATCAAGAAAAAATTCCGAAGTCTTAACATAAAAAACACTGAGGACTTATGGGGTATATCCGTTAAGGTTCTTGGAGATATTATTGACACAATTGCTCCTATCCTAACAAGAATATTTAACCAATGTTTAGACAGTGGTACATTCCCTGATTTAATGAAACATAGTAAAGTAGTACCAATTTTCAAATCAGGAAGTAAGAGTGATCCCTCTAATTATAGACCGATATCTGTGCTTCCAGCATTGAGTAAAATCTATGAAAAAATCATGCTTGACCAGATGTTGTGTCATTTTAATTCTAATAGGATCTTGCATAGTCATCAGTTTGGTTTCACGAAAGGAAGGTCAACGACAGATGCAGGAGTGAACCTCATCAGTCACATTTTATTGGCTATTGGCATATTCTGTGACCTGTCAAAAGCATTTGACTGTGTTGATCATAATACTCTGATCTGTAAATTACATCATTACGGAATTCGTGGATGAGCTGCTGATCTTGTTTTTTCCTATTTATCTTACAGGCAGCAAAAAGTAACCATTAGTGGGGCGACGTCCTCGGGGTCTTTAGTAAAGATGGGCGTGCCCCAGGGTTCAATTCTTGGCCCTTTCCTTTTCCTGGTTTATATTAATGACCTTCCTTACATGATGGCTAGTTTATCTGATATAATTTTATTTGCTGATGACACTTCTCTTATTTTTAAAGTAGACAGAAAAGATGCGGATGTCTTGCATGTAAACGAAAGTCTGGCTGTTCTTTCGAAATGGTTCGCAGCTAATAACCTCTTACTAAATGCGAACAAAACTAAATGTATAAAGTTTTCGCTACCAAATGTTCCTCAAGTGGGCCTTAATTTAATGCTTGACGGCAAAAAACTTGATACTATTACGGACACTGTGTTCTTAGGTTTAACTATTGATTCTAAACTTCAGTGGGGCACTCATATTAGAACTCTTTCAGGTAGATTAAGCTCAGCTGCGTATGCAGTAAGAAAAATAAGGCAATTGACAGATGTAGCTACAGCTAGATTGGTGTACTATGCCTATTTCCACAGTATTATGTCGTACGGCGTCTTATTGTGGGGGTCTGCCGCTGATGTGGAATCAGTCTTCATACTGCAAAAGAGAGCAATCCGGGCTATTTATAAAATGGGTCCCCGTGAGTCCCTTAGAAATACATTCGGAGAAATTGATATAATAACTCTGCCCTCGCTTTATATTCTGCAAAGTATATTGTATGTACGCAAAAACCTAGGACTTTTTAAAATTAGAAGCGATTTACATGACAAAAATACGCGTAGCAAACACCAAATCGTATTACCTAAATGGAGACTAGCTAAGACCAGCAAGTCATTCCTTGTCAATAGTATACGCTTTTATAATAAGTTGCCCAAGTCGGTTATTGAACTTAGCGAGGGAAAGTTCAAAACCCATATTAAGCGTGTCCTGACCAAAAAAGCATATTACAAGGTTAGAGACTATATCGAAGACGCGCTTGTTTGGAAATAACTGCTTCTGCACATGTGGCCCCCTGGTAACATTATTGTGTAAATTTATCTATTAACTGCTCCATGTTTGTTTCATTTCATAAAAGATATTATTACTCATAAATTTATTTTTCATTCAAAACGTTGCTTTTGCAATATTTTTATATTATTTGGATATCACCTTAATTTCATTAAGTCGTGGTTTCATTTTGATAAAAACTAATTTGTTGATAGCTTTGATTTTTTTTTTTCTCTCATATTTATATAGCCTCTTTCTTAAAGTGTGAATGAGAGAACACTGTAGACTACGAATTTTAATTACTACTTAATTCAACCCAGTTTTTGATTGAATCTATTTTTATTTGGGTTACATTTTTGATTGGTCTACACTGTCCTCATATGCGAGGACATTGTAGACCAATCACAGACATGTCTGTTTTGTAATATGAAAGTATTGTAAACCCAATAATTTTTTTTTGAAAAGAGTAACCATGGAGTTTCTTGCCGGTTCTTCTCCATAGGAAACGACCAATTTGGAACCGTGCACTAGCTTCGACTTTTTATAAGTGCCCATGTAGGCCTATGTAAAATAAAAACATTTTTTATTTTTATTTATTTTATTTTTATTATTTTTATGACGCGGACAAAATTTCGGGTAACGGCTAGTGTGAAAATAGAATAAGGGCCTGTTTCACAATGTCCGAGTAGGCACTACTCACTGAATAAATTCAAAAATGAGACAGAATTCGTATGAAATTATCTGTCAAGATACAAGTTGTCTGGTAAGATACTCGAAACTTAATCATAGGTGGTGAAACAGATCCTAAATGAATTAGATTCTATCGGCTAGAATCGCAAGCACATAGTTATTAGTTACGTCTGGTCAAACTTTGGCGTTTGGCGTTTGCCTATAACGACTATCAAAAATATACTAATAACAACCGGGTTCAACGGGGCTTTACGTGCTTTCCGAGGCAGAGGAAGTTAGCAGGTAATGTCCTAGATAAACTTAGAAAAATACATAAATATGAATAGAAAAATTCACATTGGTACTTGCCCGGTTTCGAACCCGCAACTTTAACGGGCAATAGGTAACTAGTATTTCTAAATGGCCGCCTACTAAGTTATAACTGTTCTATGGACGAAACCACTCAAATAAGTTACTGGTTACAGTTATCTGTAACTATATCTATCAGTTTCTAGATACTAGTTAACCTACGTTCACCTATAAAGCCTCGTCTTAAACGAGGTCACAGAAGTTAGAAGCTGATAAACTAGGGAACACGCAGCAAGTAATGAAAAGCGAGGGTTTTCACGTCAACGACCGCGAAGCATATATACTGAGCGGGTAATGCACTGCTTGGCTTACTGAATGAAAATGTATGCGTGTTAACTGTTCGGTGTAGTATTACGCTTTATCAAAAATAATGGGGCTTTCGGTTTTTCGTTCTTGTTACCTACATATATATTTTTCCAAAACTTTACCTATACTAAGAATTTCTCCTGAATTGTGCCTGCGTTCACATACTTAACCAGCAACAATTAACTATAGGCCGTACAAATATTTGTTAACTTTGGGAATCGAAACCGTAACGCGCGGCGCAGCAAACAATCGCTCAGCCATTGCACTTATGGAGTCGGACAAACAAGGCAAACAAATAACGAGCAAGTTGTAAGTAAAACAGTTATCTTATCACGTGGGTTGTGTACCTGATGATGCAGTTAAGCTCACGTTGTGGATAATATCGGAAATTTAGACTTATTCACTCACAACAATATTTGATTCTACATTCTTAATCTAGAAATAATTAGAAGGTTTTGTATGAAAACCAACTAATTATTTTTAGTTTTTATTTTTTTTTGTCAAATTTTCATAAAGTTGTGACAACATTTTAATTGGGTAATTGGGGTCAATCAAATAATCATATCAAATACCAAATGACGATGGACGCAGCGTTGGAAGACTGCCTACATGGTAGATCGATGACCTGGCTAGGGTTGCAGGAATCCGATGGATGCGAGACCTACAGAATCGTACATTGTGGCAACACTAGGGGAATTGCCTTTGTCCAACAGTCGATGTCTTTCGGCTGAATTGATTATGATAATTGATAACAAAAAGTTGTGGATAAAAGGGCTCTTCTAGACCCGTCTATTATCAACATGAGCATAGTTTAAAAACTTCTTGTTTCATCTATCGCTGTCCAACGCAATCTATACTAATATTATAAAGAGGAAAGATTTGTACCTATTTTTGTATGTTTGTAATGAATAGGCTCAAAAAGCACTGGGCCGATTTAAAAAATTCTTTCACCAATAGAATGCTACATTCTTCCAAATTGACATAGGTTACATTTCATTTTGAAAAAAATTAGGGATCCTTGGTAAAATTTGAACAATGTAACCGAAGGTGTAGAAAAATCAGTAGTTATGTCACTACAACAACTTTTTTCAAAAATAAATAATTGTCTACCCCGTGCGAAGCCGGGACGGGCTGCTAGTATTTGATAAAAAGGCAACGCGAAAAAAGATATAACGCCACAACACTTTCTTTGTTGGCATTCCGTAACTACGTTATTTACTCGAATATTTCACAAAACTCGTTTCATGAAATACGGGATTTTTTTAACAACCTTAAACGGTTTTAGATAACTTTTTGTAATTTAGAATACCGATTAAACGTGCAAGGTTAACTCCTTCAAACGTTCCTGCCATACTTAAGTGCTTACGTTAGTACAGTTTCAATTTATGCACAAGTAAAATGCGCAAATTTTTTGTACCAGGCAAAACTGTAACAGGCAAAAAGTCAATGCCGACACGGACGACGGGTACAAACCGTTATTCATTTGTAGCTAGGCAATCCTAAATGAATGCTTTTACAATATTCTTTTTTATCCGATTTAAAATGTCTCTGCTGACTGCTCCATTAATAACTGACAAGAGACGATTCAATGAAGATGTGAATTTCGAATTTTTACAAATGGTAAATGATATTTATTTTGTAAATAGGTTTAAAAACCATTTTTATGCGTCAATTATTTCGTTGGTTTAAATTAGATGAGGCCGGTGTTTCCTAGCTAGAAAAAACACCGAAACAAACTCTGGTCAAAGTCTGGTCTTTTAAAGTCCACACATCAAAAAGTGAACGTTTTTATTTATGTAAACTTTGTGTACAATAAAGAATACGTGCATTATTTGGTAAGAAGATACACTAGCAGCTATTAACTTCTTCAACTTCTTCAACTTGGCGTTAGTCCCGGCTTTTGCCAGGGTCCGCCTTCCGGCTTAGCTTGCTCCATTTTGCCCGATCTTCAACATCCTTGGCAGTAAGGCCATTGGCTCTCATGTCGGACTTGACGACGTCCAGCCAGCGCATGTGAGGGCGACCACGAGACCTAGCGCCAAGGACAGCCATATTCATGCATCTCCGGCCAACGTACTCCGTAGGGCGGCGCATGATGTGGCCATACCATCGCAGACGACATTCTTGCAGTTTTTCCCCCACGTCACGGACACCAAGACTACCTCGGATGAATGAGTTGCGTATGCGATCGGATCGCGTTACGCCGCTCATCCACCTCAGCATCTTCATCTCCGTGACGCGAAGCTCCTGGGTGTGTCTGCTTAGTGCCGGCCAACACTCGCCGCCGTACAGGAGGACAGGACGTATGATGCATTTATATATCTGTCCCTTAAGCTTCGGAGGCATTTTGCGGTCGCATACAACGCCCGTAACCTCTCGCCATTTCGCCCAAGCCGCACCTATACGTGCTTGGACATCGTCGTCCACGTTGCCAGACTCGTGCAGCACGGATCCAAGGTACCTGAATGTATCGGAGCTTGTGATCCGGTCCGAGCCTATTTGGATGGTGTTTGAATCCGTGCTGCCACAGGACATGTACTCAGTCTTCGCCACATTTAGTCTCAGACCGCCGTTTTCCAGCGTGTCCTTCCAAATGTTGACCTTCCGCTCAAGTTGGGCTTTGTTCTGGCTAACGAGGGCGATGTCATCGGCATACATCATTAGCCATGGAGGCTGATCTTGGATGTATGCCGTAACTACATCGAGCACCACGTTAAACAAGAACGGGCTAAGAGCCGATCCTTGGTGAACGCCAACAGATATTGGAAAGACTTTGGATTCGCCAACAGCGGTCTGGACAGAGGACACGGAATCGCGGTACATGTCTCTGATAATGTCAATATAGGCCTCGGGCACACCCTTGAAGCGAAGTGCCCACCAGATGGACTGCCGAGGAATACAGTCGAAGGCCTTCTGCAGGTCTAAAAAGGCCATATGCAGAGCTCTCCTTCTCTCTCTGTAAGCCTCAGTCAGAGTCCGCAGGGCGAACACTGCGTCCATGGTGCTGTTACCCGCCCGGAAGCCATATTGACACTCAGAGACAGTGCACTCGCTACGGAGCCGTGTGTCAATGATCCGCTCGAAGAGCTTCATGGTGTGGCACATGATCTTAATACCGCGGTAGTTACTACAATCTTGTACACTACCTTTGCCTTTATAGATAGGAATAATAAGGCTTGATCGCCACTGGTTCGGCATTTCCTTGGTGGTCAGGATGCGGTTAAAGAGATCCGTCAGAAGGGCCACACCATGTGAGCCCATCGCCTTCCACACTTCGATTGGCACATTGTCAGGCCCGACCGATTTCCGGTTCTTCATGTGGCGAAGAGCAATGCGAGTTTCGTCGGGGGAAATAGGGGAAATAAGAGTAGTATAAGTACTAGCAGCTATTAACTGATGCGTATAATTCATTTAGTTTGGAGACGTTTAGTGTGTTAAATCGATTTTTTAAAGCAGTTCAATATATGCACTTAATAGTAAGTCACACGAAAACCATGCAGAATAGAGTCTGAGATGGTCTTTTGGAGAAAAAAACATACAGATATGAGTAGACTTCTCCAGTCAGTGCAAGCATTTGTCGCTATTGGTAAAGCTCAATTCAATACTACTAAGGAGCTCAATAACAATAAAATAATATATAAAGTATATAAATACCGTGTTACCCCAGTTAGTGGGTTGTGGAGGTCTGGTAGGCAGACGCTCCTCGTAAAATACTGGTACTCAGCTAAATCCGGCTTGACTGGAAGTCGACCCCAATATAGTTGGGAAAAGGCTAGGTAGATGATGACTAGAAACTACATAGTTAAATCTGGTAGTCATGACTTTTAAATTATCTTATACTCTAGATCTTTTATGAGCTCATCTTTTTTATAGCATCGTCAAATAAGGTTTTTAATATTCTATAAAAGTTTGATCATTAATACTTTTATGAACTTATTGAATATGAAATGAATCGTAGATTTTCATAAAGATTTTAGTATTTCTGCTCGGTGTCAATTTCTTATTGACTTTAACCTATCTACGGTCACTCTTTCGAGCAATCCCACAGCCAGGCAACAACGTTTACTGGACCCTGAGCTAACCATAGCATCATTAGCCTAAAAACATCGCACAAGGCATCTCCCGCGGCGGCGCGCGTCTGGAGCGTGCGTACTTTCTCTCGCGGTTTCAGCCAACTTCATCACTCTCATTACTGCTTCGTAGGAGGTAGTAACTGCTTCCCATTTTCACTTTCTCCGTAACATAGGCTTAATTAGGGTCGATTGCGAGCGATTGCATCAACGAGGACACGGCGGCACTATGCCCAATAGGGGCATATTTCCACTAGCATACGGTGGAAATACATATTGCCCGTGCGATCCACCCAATGGTGACATAAAGGGATTTTTACCCACAAAATTCGAGACTGGTACCTCCCGAAACACCATGTCCGGTAAGAATCTGCGTCAGGTCGAAAGTGAGACAGTTACTTATCATAATTATGTAAGTAAAGTATACTGTAATTCAGAAACAGTATCAAATGTAAACTGGGATATATTCCACAAGTTCAAGCATTTTTATAATATAATTTGTCTTTTTCACGCTTGAGGGGAATTTAATATGATATCACTTATCAAAGCGGCTTATAGGTTACGAGAAAATGGCAAATTACCTTATGAGGAATAATTTATAACATGTTATAGGTTTTTTGTAAGTAGTTCATTCGATATCGGTATTAGACTTTTATGATTTAACGTGCGATTTTAAAAATGCATTCATAAAATACTCTTTAAACTACCGTACCATAGCGTAACAAAAACAAGAACTTAAAACAGTTATTTTTGTGTTTTGTGCTTGTTTCCACAACTCTTCTACTAAAAACGTGTACATTTCGTCACTAAAACAGTTTTAATACAAGACCTCTAAATAATTTCAAATCACGAACACATTTTAAATGATTTTACGATAACTTCCAGAACTATGATTGTTAAAATTTTTGGTTTAAAGTTTTTGTAAATACCTACGCATCTCGCTAGCGGATAAATTGATTTCATTCGTGATAATCCATAATTTAGCAGGAAAGTAATTTACCCTGTTGATATAATAATTAATTAAATGATCCTCGTTATTTTGATACATACGAGTATGTAGGTGGATATCATTCACGTAAATTGCAATACCACAAATATTGCAATAGTGTTTTAATTTTTGAAGTGTTGTTTAAAGGGCTACGCGCTAGCTACGACGTAGCACTCGTGACGTTATCGCTACGCCTGCTACGCTCTCCAAACATGAAAACGTATTAATTTTTTTCCCGTGGAAATCATAAAATTTTATGATGCTGATTATAATACGTTTTCGTTTTTTTTTTCGTTTGGTTACGTCTTATTTGATCCTATTATTAGATTCCAACTGTTGACCCTTCCTTTTAAAAAAAACCCTGGAGTCCAGAACCAATATGTTACGAGCCACCCACGAGTGTAACTTGTGTATATTTATGATGTATTTGATATTGAGTATTCCTTTTGCGTTAACGTTTTCATGAGCTCTCTAGACGGGTATCGAAATCGAAATACAATTTAATATGTATTGAAGGCACTTTTATTGGTTTCGGAATTATTCGAAGGGGGCACTTCTGGGGCCCTAGAACGCAAAGGGCAACTGAATTAGTACAGATGTGTTTTTGTTAATAAAAGCCTGGCATTCTCTCTCGCTCTTCCCAAAGTGACAAAAGTCATTTGATAATGTCTTACCCCTAAAAAAGGTCACTATTGCTTGACTTTAATCTTGGTATTTTTTTAAAGACAATCATCAGAAGGACTTCTCCCACTCTTAGGCGGAGAGGGAGGGCGTGTCAGACTTTTACTGGCTAAAACTCGGGTTTTCCTTTCAGAAGCTAAACGTGGCCTCAGAGGCTTCGGTCCTACTGGGTCCCTACGGTTTTGCTGACTATAACCTTGGTACGATATATAATTTGATTCAATACGAGTACTCATAAGAAAACAGAAACCCAATACTACCTACTTATTACAATCGGTATCGAAATGTTGTCACAATTACTTTGTTGTAGTACTTATAATAAAAGTAAAGTGGTTTTCGAGCGTCTTGTGATTGGTCTATATGTGACTCGTTTTCTTTTGTTTTTTCCTCTAAATGTGGGTATAAAAGGACCTCCCAGTTAACTGATATAGACATAACATATTTATTTTCAGACAATTACGTTTACTTGCAGAGAGAGAAACGAATAATTCAGTTTTGGTTTTTTTGGAGATACTTAGCTACAACTATTATAGGTAGGTTATTAGTAGGCTAGGTAGGGTATTATAGGTAAGAAACAATGTAGAGCAATGGATCGTTATTTATGTAATGTATTTTTATTATAATGTCGTTTAATTGTTTCAAGTAAGAGACAACAGAATAGTGTATATACGGAGATTCAGGGATAAGTGGGACAGTCAGAAACACTTGGTCTACCTAGTTATCAAAATTATGGTTCCCTGCATCTCTGCAGGCCAATAGCTTTTGAAAGAGCTTCGAACGTCTCTTGTCACCCCGCGAATGAGACAGGACAAACCAACTTCTACATCACTCCAAGAGTTTTATGAAGGGTGAAACATGTAGATTGTAGACCTTGGCAACGGACGGACGTCTGCTGGAGTCACTCCAACAACCGTAGACTTTATGTATTGTGGTCTGCGAGGGGTCCGTCTGACCTATATTAACAGAAACGAATACGTAATATACATTTGCAATGCCGTTTTGTCAAAAAAAGATTGACAAGTATCCCTATTAATTATTTTTTTTACGGTTTTAAATACAATTCTTTTCGAATTCCTCTAACAAATTATTTTTTTTATTTTTCTCCACCACACAATGCAAAAATATTATTTATTAATTAGAACATTGTTACAGTGAGTACATTAATGTTGTGGAGGCTGAAGCCGACAAATAAAAACTTAATTCCAATCCAAGTTTTCTCGAGTTTTGTGCTTAATAAAAAAAGTCACTCACCAATACATACCAATCAGGGACAGCCTTCAGACAGTTGAAACATTTTTAGTTCATCATCCACAGATGGACAGGCCTCCCTTAAGCGTCAGCCAAGTTTCATCGACCAGTTTTCCGCGTTTCGCATCCATCGAATTCCCGCGACACTCACTAGGAAAATAAGATGCATATTTAGGGGATTTTTAGGCAAAATTATAATAATTCTGGTAAGATCCATGGTAGCTGCTGATAGAAAACAAATTTGCCTTTTTCGACTGCCGTTTATTTCTAAACACTCTTTTATTTAAATGAGCTCGATCACTCATCGCTTTCAAAGTGTAATCTGTCTTGATAAAATGGTGAAGCTTATCCTGTCTCTCAAAGGACCTCTTAGGCGATTAGTTCTATAAAAGCCGCAGTATAAAATGTAGTGCTGTCACAATTTTTGCCGTGTCTTAGAGACCTTCTTCCGTCTTTGGCAAATGGCCAATGTCTTGGGGGCAATAGTATAAACAGTGGCGGTGGTGTGTAGATAACAAACAATTGTGTTTGGTTTTATAGCAGCGCTTTAAAATTTTCCTAAATTATAGCTCATTTACTTAAAAAATAAGTTGTTAAGGTTTTAGTGTCTTTTACATACTTTGAAAACGTACCTTTGCAAATTAGTGGCCTTAGGAAATTGCTAAGCTTTCCTTAGGAAGCTAAAGCGAATATCTCTTAATAACTGTTCTATTATTTTTACTTCTTAGTAATGTTATTAATTTCTCAAACAAGGTTTTCATTTCATTATTACTGTTATTTTCATTATCTCCCAGCCGATTTCAGATTTCAATGGCTAACTTAATGGCACTATGTAGTCTCTCATCTCTTTTAATAATCTCGTAATGTAGTTCAGCAGCGGCTAACGAGACCTCACTAATGAAAAGTCGCTCGCAATACTCGTAAATAACTGAATAACACTTATAGTTAGGAATGCCTAAATGGTCAGGACTTGAGGACAACCCTGCGGTCTGTACCAGCTATTATGTCTCCTTCAAACTAAAGGGTCAGCTAGAAATTCGTTTTATGGTGGTCAGCAATTTAAACTTTGATTAATTGTTAATCCTACAATTTTGTGGGAAGGTCGCGCGTTTATGGTTGATTTAGGTTTCGTATTTCTATTTACGAAAGGTGTAGGTAAAGTTACATCGTTTTGTTTGCTTCCCCACTGGATGGAGCGAGAGAGTGTCAGACTTTTACTCACTAAAACCTAACTGTGTTTCTTCAGTTTCTCTTTGTATTCCAGGGCCATGGTAAGTCTTTCGAAGCAGCCTTAGCAAGCATCGGCCCTAATGGGTCTCATCAAGTTTTCTAATATAGCCGAAAGGTATACAGCCTGACCATTACTTCTCCATTGTGTCTTGTCTGTACATTTTTCTCTATACCTGATGGTCTACGGTCAGGTCTAATCTTTATTAAATTAACTAACAAAGCGACATTTATATTAATCTTCACACTGTGATCTCGGTTAATTCTCCTGAATTGCTTCCAGCACAAAGGTCTGTGAACAATATTTGATTGTAGATGGTTATCGTCACTTGAGCGACGCTTTTAAAACTGACCCTTTTCTTGTTCGTGTTAATAAGGTCAACTTCCTATGCAAAACAGTTGGAAAACACTGCTGGAGTACAATTAAAATTACAAAATGGGTTTGTTTTGTCTCTGGGGTTTTGGATTATTTGCGTATTCTTCAGCCAAAAGCGTAGGGATCTTTTTTATTACCCTGTTTGTGTCCCACTATAGAGTAAACCTTTCTTCCAAACCTCTCTGTCTAAGGGCAATCTGTAGCCAAGTTTGCCCCGCGAACTTGATCGGATCGACACGCCAATTTCGCCGCGGTCGACCTCAACAGCGTCGACCTCGCTCAGGCGTCCAGTGAGTGACAATCCTCACCCAACTCTTTGGCAGCATTTGTATGACATGGCCAGCCCACTTCCATGCTTTAGCCTGGTTGTATTTTCCCTAACATCTGCTACTTGAGTTATGGAGTGCAGCATGGTGTTTCGGTGTTTCTTTTTTCGTGAGAGAAACACCACATAAACGAACGAACTAATTAAAGAACTCCACAAAAGAGATATATCTATTGATAATAAAATAGTAACTAGGGTAAATTAAAGCACAGTTTTATCAAGATCGACTCAACCACTTTTGAAAGAACTTTCCTTTTGAATTTCAGGTTTTACGAGGTTATTCATTAATGGTCCCACATATAGGTAGAGTAATAGCAGTCGCTTTAAAGTTTATCACTTTGCGGTAAATTTTTAATTAACTTAATAGTTGTGTACCCTAAACAAACAACAATTTGGGTTACACGAGTGCCCATGGTTAGTTAATGGGTAAACTATGAACTTTCATACGGAATAGCTAAACTGTGCAATGGAATTCTTTGTTAGTCATTAGTTTACTCCGATTTTTCTCATTTATTTTATTAAACGCTTTACTTCCACAAGGAGCTCTGGATAACTTCGTGATAAATTAAACTCGAACCCGTTTGTGTGTTTGCTCAGAAACACAAGCCAAACACTTTTATTTCGTAACTTTATTTGACAAGTCACAATATTGACAGCGTGTTGGCGAGACAAGACGTCACTGTTTAGTTACATTGTAGACGTGAACACGTTGTGACGAATAGTTCCCAATGTGCCGTGTCACTTATACGAGTCATGTCATATTATCCAATTTGGCGTGAACACCAAAATAGCTGTTCGATCATTATCAAGCTCAAGATCGATCATGTATAGAGTAAACACTCTTATCTTTGGGACAAGAAATAAGCAAAGAAGATCTTCGAGGATGATGTACGTCGAGTGGAAACTCCAAAGTTTTGAGCATCGATATCGAGTTAGTTTGACAATTTTTTATCGTGGTCCTAGAACTTAAGGGCAACTGAAGGAACAGAGGTGTGTTTAGTCGCTAAAAGACTCACACACTTGGGTTGTGTGGCGCAGCGATGGGCGAGAAGTTTCTCTCGCTCCTCCCTAGAGAGGGAGAAGTCATAAGATAATGTCCCTGTTAAAAAAAGGACATCGGAGCACCAGTTATACGTCGATGCGCCACTGGTAGACGCATGGTAAACATCCCACTCATACGTAGAAAATGTTTTGTCAACACTTTCGCACAGCTATGTAATGGACAAGAATTCTCTGCTAGAATCTGCAACCAAGTGTTCTACCACGAGTCATTCAATAATAAAATCAGATTACATTTGGGTTTTTTCTGAATTTTAATGAGTTCCGGCTAGAGTGGTTAAAAACACATTCATTGGTCGTCGGTCTTAATGTACGAGAGAAAAAGTTACCTCGATTGAGCTGTTTGGTATGCCTATGTAACTTGAACGACAATGCATTAATTTGGTACTCAGGAGGTTGATTGTTATATAGATGTAGGAAAATACATGTGACTGTTTCGGTAACATTCAACATACAAATAAAAGCTTAATTAAGTTCTAATAAATGTGATGATTTTAATGAAGTTTTACTCGAAAAAGTAACAGCATATATATACATATTTTCGACGTTGTACAAACTAATAAAAAAATAACTAAACGTTTTAAGTAGGTGAAAAAGACAAAAAAATTTTGGACAACTAACAAAAATAAACCAAAGCAGATTTTTATTGGAAACGGCCCGAATGATCAATGATATCAAAAACATCTCTATATAAAGTCGCAAGCCAAGCTAACAAGGATGAGTCGGTCACTGACCTAAGCCTTAGTTTCGCTGCGAAATAAGACGCTTCGCTGAACTACGAAACAGATTTAGAAAGACTTTGTCCATTTCTCGTAAAGTTGTGTCGTAAACACTGAGACGGTCATTCTTTGCAATAGTTGCATTGTTGGGTTACGAAGCTGCAATACATTATTAGATGTTATGGGGACTATAAATTGACGAGATATGGTCAGGAAGATTTACAAGATGCTGCTCCTTGCGTGGAGCCAGATGTGCCCTTTCTGTTGTCGCTTATTTCTGTATTAGGCAACATTGGTTTAATGGTTATTATTTACATATCAACTAAAGGGTTAATAATACTTAAAAAACTTAACTGAGTATACACTTAACTCGAGTGATATACTTACTATTAAATTTTTTACCACATTGCTTATGAAACTACGTTGATAAAAAGTTTGTATAACAGCGGAGTAAAAAGTTGCGACACATTGACCCACTTCCGCGCTAAAATTAACCACAACGGTATTGACCTCCCACTTCACTTGGTTACCGCAACTTGTGTATAAGTGGTGATTCATTATGTTACGTGGGTGGACCACTGGACCCAGACATAATTTGCGCGTCACTGCGGGGTGCCAGCTGAAAACCAGCGCTGTGTGTCTGGCGCCCAGCATTTACTGAGTTGGCGACCCTTTTTTTTCGGGCACGGTCAGCGCAACTGTATTATATTTGTGTACTTATTCTGTTTTTTTTACCATTTTTTGTTTTCTTGTATCGACCCTTTATAGGAAGGAGGTCATAAGCGACTGAATAGAAAAAAATACTGTACACCAGCCTGCCACGATTGCGATTGTAAGTATTTTCATTGAGAAGTGGCTGGAGATGCGCCACTGTGACCTCACCTTCTGCATGACACAGGTTCTCACTGAACGTTATAAGATCGGGAGGGACGCTCATCTTATAAGGACATCGTCCGAGTTGTTGATGGCGCGTAGTGTTCCACGTGCGCCTCAATAAAATGTGAGCAAAACCGTAGAGGCTCAGAAGGACGAAAACCAGGGCCATGGGAAAACTTCTGAAAGGAAACTCGTTGTCCAAAGAGCAATTGTAAGAACGTACTTGTAGTTTCAGTCAGTATAAGTTTTACACGCTCTTCAACTCCACTCCTAGGTTGGTTGGCTGGTAATCCACCTAAAAAAACATGCGGCAGTTTGTATTTTTTTTGCAGGAAAGGGTTTTTTTCCTTCGTATTCAAATAAAAAGATGTTTTTTTTTTAAACACGACATGATATTCATAAAATTACTGATTTATTAAAATCCCTTCAATAATAAATAAAAATAAAAATAAAATAAAAAAAATAAAAAAAAAAATAAAATAAAAAAGCCTTATATTTCCAGTTTAACAAAATAACTTACATAATATTTTTTCTTACCTATACTTAATTAATATTGCTAATACAAAAAACCTTAGAATAGAAGAGTAGTATATAGGCAGTAGCATTTTACTGTACTGGAACCCCCCTCAGGTAAAGGCCTCCTCCAAAGCTTTCCACTTCTCTCGGTCTTGGGCTATTTGTTGCCATTCTGGTCCAGCAATTTTTTTAATATCGTCTTCCCACCTAGTAAACGGTCTTCCTCTATATCGTTTGCCCGGTGGGCCTTTCCATGACGTTACTGTTTTGGTCCATCTATGATCTTTAAGTCGTGCTGCATGACCGGCCCATTTCCACTTTAATTTTTGGCTGTATTTGAGAGCATCTATTGCTTTTGTTTTTGACCGTATTTTATTGTGATTTATTTTTTGTATTTTCTTTATGTTTAACATACTGCGTTCCATTCCTCGCTGACATGTGTTTATTTTATTCTTAACCTTGTTGGTATACTTCCATGTTTGACATGCATACGTTAGACAAGGAATGAGACACGAGTCCATGACTTTTTTCTTCAATGCGATAGGCATTTCGCTTTTAAATATTTCCTTGTAACTCCAATACTTTTTCCAAGTTTGTTTCACTCTTCTCTCTACTTCCAGTTCATTGCTATCTCTGTGGAAACCAATTTGTTTTCCTAGATAAATATACTGATCCACATAATCCAATGATTCATTTTCGATTGTGATTTTTGATTTTTTGAAGTTGGTCATGAGTTTGGTCTTTGTTATGTTCATTTCTAGTCCCACTTGTCTGCTTGCTGCGTGTAGAGTATCTAACATATATTGCAACTGTAGGCTCGATTCTGATAGTAAAACCAAGTCATCTGCAAATCGCAAGTGGTTTAAGTATTTACCCTGGATATATAAACCACAACTTCTCCAGTCTAATTTGCTTATGATAGATTCTAATATCGCAATGAAAATTTTCGGGGATAAAGGGTCTCCTTGCCTGACTCCTCTCTTGACTGGAAAGATTGGGCCAGTGGTTTCCAGTTTGACTCTACTTGAGCAATTACTATAAAGGCGTTTGAGTATTGTTATGTATTGTTGCTCTACATTTTGGGCTTTTAGCGTGTTCCATATAATTTCGTGTGAAATTGTGTCAAAAGCTTTTTGGTAATCAATGAATATAATATACAGCGGTCTTTGTTGTTCTTGATACTTTTCAATTATCAGTTCTAATGTGTGTATGTGGTCAATGGTAGAAAAATTTCTCCTGAATCCTGCTTGTTCAATAGGTTGACTTTCCTCTAGGGTTGTACTAATTCTTTGATTTATCATTGATGAGAAAAGTTTATAAATGCTAGGTAGAAGGCTTATCGGCCGGTAGTTGCTGATGTCTTTTGGGTCACCTTTCTTGTATAGCAGGATAATATCGGATTCAGACCATTGAGAAGGTGTGACACCCGTTTCAAAAATTAAATTAAATAATTTGGTTAGTGGAGCAGCTAGTATGAAGCACGCGGTTTTTATGGCGTCATTTGTGATATTATCTGATCCTGGACTTTTGTCTGATTTTAGTCTATTTATTGTTTCAATTATTTCTGTACACTCTATCGGTTTTATGTGGGACTGTGGCTTTTCAATATCGATGTGGTAATTTCCAATGTGGTTCACGTCTCTTACTATGTCCTGTGTACTATATAGTTTTTTATAAAAATTTGTGGCAATGTTAATTATGTCCTTTCGGTTATATGCAATGTCTCCCGACTCCTTCAAACAATCAATCCAAGTTTTTTCTATCCGCAGTTCTTTATATCCCTTTTTTAAACTTCCACTATTTTCTAAATGTTTTTGAAGGATATTGATCCTGTGGTTTTTATAATCTTTTTTTATATATTTGCTTAATAACTTGTAAAGTGCTTTAAGTTCATTTTTCATTGCTCGCGTTTTATTTTTAGTTCTTTGTAGCTCTTGTCTTCGTTTTAAAAGTCTTTCTGTTTTTTCTGTGAGTACACTGCGCACTTTTGTTGAATGTGAAGTTCGTGCGACTTGTAAACTGTCTGTTATATTATTTATTATTTTATCGTAGTAGTTCTGTACTGTAACCTTAGATTTGGTGTCGAGTAGAGCTATTATTTTAGTTTGCAAGTTTTCCTTATAAACTTGTATTTCTTCTTTGTTCTTGAGTAAACTGTTTTGTTTATTTACAAACCTGGTTCGAGTTTTCACAGGCTTTGTGAGTGATATTTTTGCTCTAAGTGGTCGGTGGTCGGATGTAAAGTTTATACTTAGTGTTTCGATGTTTTGAAATAAATGAGGATGATTTGACAGTATGAAATCTATTTCATTTTTATGACCATTCGGAGACTGCCATGTCCATTTTCTTTTATCTTTTTTCTTATAAAAGGTGTTGATGATAGCTAGCTGGTTTTCCATTGCAAAATCTATAAGTCTTTGACCTCGTGCGTTTCTTATTCCATATCCAAACTGTTTCATTACTAAGTATTCATCTTGTTGTGGTCTACCGATTTTGGCATTAAAATCACCCATCAAAATAATATCCTCGTATGCTTTTTCCATTGCCTCATAGATGGTGTCATAGAAAATATTTATTTGTTCTTCGTCTGCTGCTTCTGTTGGCGCGTATACTTGTATGACGGTGAGTTTCTTTCCTGGTATGTTCAGATTTAGCAGGGCTACACGTTCCGAGAACCCGATGTAACTTTCAACATATTGTTTCAGATATTTTTTTATTATGAAACCGACTCCATATTTACCCTGTGTTTGTCCTGTACTACAGAGAATAAATTCTTTGTATTCTTTTATGTTATTTCCAAGGCGCCGAACTTCAGATATACCTATTATGTCGTATTTTATACAAATTAATGCTTTTTCTAGTTCTATTATTCGTTCGTGTGAAAGCAGAGTTCTAACATTGTAGGTTGCTATATAGAGTTCTTTATTATTTCTTTTTGGTTTTCCTTCATGCTCTTTTTGTAATATCTTTGGAGGGTTGTGGTCATATTCTTCCACGGTGACCAGCCGGCTTGGAAGATGTTTCGATTTTGGCCTGTTTTCAATATAGTTCTGCGCGTGAGAGGGGGTATTTAATTGTTATATGTTATTAGTTTTGTTTTCTTGATTTTTCGATGTGTTAGTCGGGTGCTTATGGAAGAAGTTCAAAATGCCCGGCTTTATTGGGCCCTCCGATAGACTGGATGATCTTTGTATGGAAGTTCTTGTTTTATTTTTCTTATTGGCCTGCGTTTTGTGTTCATCTTTAGAGTTTGTGCATGTGGTAATATTTTCAGGGGAGTTAGAAAGCATTCTTTTATTATGATTTGATGTATTAGAGTTTTTATTCATAATTACTATTTTATCATATTTGATTCTAACTGAGTTTCCTTTTTCTTTTTCAATTCGCACTTGCTCTTGTAGCTCCTTCCTTTTATTTAGGACATACTCGGGATAGTCTTCTTTTATGTAGTAGGGGGTAGCCTCAAGTACTTTCTTCTGTTTAAATATGGCTATTTTCATACCAAGTGTTGAAACAGTGACAATTATTGGTCTTGGCTTTTCGCCTTTTTTCCCAATTCGTTTAGCCTCCTGTATGTCTCTCTGGTCTATATTTATAGAGAAGTGTTCATTTATGAAATTGATAATAATATTTTCTAGGTTGGTGTATGATGATTCGCTTTCCGCCAGACCAAATATAACTATATTTCTTTGTCTCGCCTGTTTTTCGAGGAAATATAGTCTTTTTTCCTGATTATCCACTTTGTCCTTGAGGTTTTCATACTTTTCTTCCAAGGTCTTGAATTTCTCGTCTAATATAAATTATTTATATTTTGCGTTACTTGCTCTGTTACGTTTTCTCCGCTTTTCTGGATAGTTATTTTTTGTTCATCTAGTTCTTTTTGGATTTTTTGCAGTGCTTTTAAAATTTCTTCCATGTTTAAAAAAACTTTTTGTTTGTTTTTGTTTTAGTAGCGCACTCTCGTGAGATCTTTCCGTACTATTAGTACTCGCAAACTATGTTCAAGCTATGAATCGATCAGTGATTAACCTATTCGTATCTTGTCCACGTAGTTCCTTTGGATTGCAAGAGATGGCGTTGTTGTCGTTTTTCTATTCAAGTTTGCTGATTCATGTGAATTGTTAGGTTATGATATTTATAATGTTCTTATAAAGCTTTCACCATTTGTTTTAACAACACTTCACGCAGTGAACAGGAGTCTAATCACTTAATTTTGCGCTTTGTTTCTAAAAAAGTCACTTAATATTGGCACAGCAACAGTTATTTAGCTTGGAACTATTTCACTGATTTATAGTTTTTTGCACTTATTTTTAACACTGTCCACAATGTATGTTGAAGGTCTTATGTTTGTTTATAACTTTTCTTCTTGTTAGTAGAAATTTTTGCACTTGTACTTTTTTAATCCGAAATTATTGCGGAGACGATGTAAACAGTAGCACCGTGGCGCCCTCTCTCCCTTCACCTTCTGCATGACACAGGTTCTCACTGAACGTTATAAGATCGGGAGGGACGCTCATCTTATAAGGACATCGTCCGAGTTGTTGATGGCGCGTAGTGTTCCACGTGCGCCTCAATAAAATGTGAGCAAAACCGTAGAGGCTCAGAAGGACGAAAACCAGGGCCATGGGAAAACTTCTGAAAGGAAACTCGTTGTCCAAAGAGCAATTGTAAGAACGTACTTGTAGTTTCAGTCAGTATAAGTTTTACACGCTCTTCAACTCCACTCCTAGGTTGGTTGGCTGGTAATCCACCTAAAAAAACATGCGGCAGTTTGTATTTTTTTTGCAGGAAAGGGTTTTTTTCCTTCGTATTCAAATAAAAAGATGTTTTTTTTTTAAACACGACATGATATTCATAAAATTACTGATTTATTAAAATCCCTTCAATAAACATACTTTAATAAATACTTATTAATCAGGAAAAGAACAGTTCGTCTTAAATCCTATACGAGTACATAAATCTACCGGATACTATAAAGATAAACCAAAAAGCAATCACAGCGTGATTATAACTTTGGCAATTTTGAATCTGTGGACACAATAAACCTTGTGAAAATATCAGCTTATAGCTCGGTACCGTTAACTGGAACGTGACTACGAACTAGCTTTACAAGCTATAAATTTCAAAACACAAACATTGGTTATCTCCCAGCATGAGTTTCCAATTTATTTACATAAAAGGAGAAACTGAGTGAATGACATATCAACGCACAGCAAAAAATACTTGAGTAAAATTTTGTACACGATTTTTCCAATATTCATCCCCTAAGGGTATGAAACAACTGGGTTTAAAGTTTGCATGGAGAAACATGTAGGCGAAGCCACTGGTAGCATCTAGTCTATATAATTATATAAAAGGAGAAACTGACTGACTAACAAATCAACGCACAACCTAAACTACGGGGCCTAGGAGCGTGAGATTTCACACAGAATTTTCTTTTATGACGTAGGCGAGAACTGAGAGAGGATTTTTCAAAATTCACCCCCTAAGGGGAAGAAATGGGGGTCCAAAGTTGTATGGAGAAACCTACTTTCTATTTCGAGTTCGACCCACTTTTTGTTATGGTTATTTTTATTATGCTTTTGGGTACAATATTTGCTGGTCTACACTGTCCTCACATATCTATAGTTAATATTGTAATATAGAAATATTGTAAACTCACGTCATTTTTTCTTCTCCATATGAAACGACCAATTGAAACCGTGCGCCAGCTTCTGACGTATGCCCATGTAGGCCTATGTGAAATAAAAGCATTTTTGATTTCGTGTCCGTCACACGAGACATCTCCTCTCAAGTGGCAAGAGCCTTAATAAACATCCCTTTACTTAAAATTTATTTCACGCCCTCTCCGTCGTAAGGAAAAAGTACTTTACAAAACGAGTCCGCAATTTGTTCAAGCGCCGTAATTCCTGAATTTTTCACGAGATTTCCTTGGCTTTGAGAAGTAAATAAAGATGTTTATTTACTTGAGGCGCGGCTTCAAAGAATGTTTTACGGATTTACAGTCAGTTCTCATGCGATTAGCACTTATTTGATAAAGTAAACGAACCTCAGTTATACCTAGCTGCCATCGTAGAAGACGCTCTGGGCGTCGGAAGTCGCAGAGTGGTTCTCTGTCATTATAGGTGCGTGGGCTCTGGACGGTAAGTAATTTGTAAATCGCTATTTGATAAGGATCAGGCCTAATTCGACGCGTTACGTTTAGGGCTTTCAATACCGGTATTACGGGATCCCGTAATACCGTGATTACGGTATTACAATCTTTAATATACAGGGTGTTTGGGTGTGCGTCAGAATGGCTGGTTGTATGTGGCTTTGGTCTATGAGAGTTGATTCGCAAATTGTTACATAGATATAATAAATATTTGCTCTAAATATCATCCTTTAATGTTAAATAAAGG
The DNA here is from genome assembly GCA_030763345.1 of Mythimna separata. NCBI lineage: Eukaryota > Metazoa > Arthropoda > Insecta > Lepidoptera > Noctuidae > Mythimna > Mythimna separata. The sequence goes on along the minus strand of JAKKIA010000036.1, from coordinate 561,589 downwards.
ATGTTATTTTATGTGTTTGAAGTTACAACTAAATTAGACTAATGAAGTAAATATGTAGCAATTATTATTATTATATTATTAACAAAAAATTGACGCAATACTTTTCGGGAAACTCTGTATGTTTGACTTAAAACAGGGAGGTAAACAGCCAACCAAACGTCAGGATTGCTGGTCAAAAAAAATATTTTGTTTCTAAATACATAGCCTATGTAGCAATTAAACCATTTATTATTAACCAAAACAAAAACAAATTAACAAAACGACCAAACTTACATAGTAATATTGTTCTGCACACTACATGGACAAGGTGTTTGGTTGTTTAGAACAGATTCACACTGTCCTCCGTACTAGTATGCACTGTATCACGGTAGGATAGTCTTCATCAACTCTCACAACACAACACCTGGTTATCATACTTAATAATATATTATCTAAGGTTTAACTCAGAACTTATCTTAAAAACTCAAAGCGTTATACATTTTAAATTGCGAGTTACCTTCCAGTTCAATAAGTGAGTACATATTTTTAGTTGCAATGTAGGTAGACCGAAATATATTTTAGTATATGCAAGAAATTCAGACAAAATCACTACTATACTATGATTACCTTGCCAATAGAGTGAAAAAATAATAATAATAAAAAATAATCGTTGCGCGGTTGGATCAAGGGCCTGATACAGAAGGCAGTACTCCTGGATACGGCTCGTATCGTGAGGAGGTTCCTGTCTCTGGAGCCCTAACCACCGGTAGCTTGGACCCTGCTCCCGCTAACGGTGGCATTCTATTTTTTATATTTTTAAATGTTTTTTTTAATTATTTTTGTAAGAAATATTTAAAAATAATATATTTTTTAAAATACATATTATTTAAAATTAATATGTATTTTAAAAATAAATAAAGAAATAATAAAAAACATCAATATTAAGAAAGCATGCTGAAATTATAATATATGTAGCAAATGCAATTTTGTAACGATTTTCGAATCAACTCTCATAGACCAACGCCACATACAACCCGCCATTCTGACGCACGCATGTTTGGTGCATCGTGTACCAAATTAAAATGGTTGACTGGAAGGGTCATCTCCTATCCTTTCATCGCCTATCATCGCCTTTGTGTACATTTTTTCATCGACATTTTAGTGTTTTTTGAAAAATAGACCTAAATTTTACATTTAAATTCAAATATTAGAAAATGTATAAGGCGTAGACTCTGAATTTTAATTTTATTTAGACGTGTATTGTATAAGAGTACTTTTAAATCTAAAATTAGTAACATTAGTCATCTAGATTTTTTAAAATTTACTCGCAAAGTTTCGGACTTAAAGCTGTTCATGTTCCAGCTATTTACATGGTTACAAAAAAAGAACTAAAAGTAACTGGAATCTTCAAACTCTCTCAAAAATTCTCTACTCTATCCTCTTGCTAGTGATGTGCCACATGCTAAAAAAATATATTTATAACTTGGTGGAATCGCTAGTTTTGTGAGTCGAGTTACATACATTGTATATTCAAAATTATGCCTCGAAAAAATATTTTTGCTTAAATGGTACCTGAAACACCTATTTAATCTGTTATATCACTCTTATAAGGTAAAATCTGTCTCGTATCTCTCTTTTCGTGGGTTTTATTGGAAACAAAAAAATAAAATTGGGTTTTTAACCAATAATTTCCTTATTTATATAAATAATATTATGATTCAAAGAAAAAGAAGCTCTAGTTTAAAAATAAAAAAAAAATACAAAAATCTTGAATTCAATACCGTGATCACGTGATCACGGTATTGAACTATTCCAATACCGGTATTGATACCGGTATTAAAAAAATCCGGTATTTGAAAGCCCTAGTTACGTTCCATGCGCACCTTAAAAAAATGTCATCATAACTGATAGGATCTGCCAGAGCTGATGCCATCTACGGGATTGTGTTGGAAAACAAAAGGCAACGGAAGAAACGCGGCTGGATTTAGTCAGTAAAAGTCTGACACTCCCTCTGGCTCCTCAGACTGGAAGGAGTTATTTGAAGAAAAGTTGTTATTGGCTTTGCCTGCGTGAAAGTAGAAAATGGTCCCAAGCGACACTCCCAGGACAAAAACTATCCTATGTACTATTCCAGGACACCGTCTTACCATATGCACATCCGTTCAGCAGTTTATTTATTAAATTCATCTATAATCATGAAGAAGTAACAAACACACACAAAGCTACACACTTTCCCCCTTACTAATGTAAATGTGTGATTAATGTAATATCCCATCTTAAAAAAAAAAAACCGGGCAAGTGCGAGTCGGACTCGCACACTGAGGGTTCCGTACCAATTTATCAAGATGAAAACAGTTCAATTCTCGAATTGAGTCTTAAAGATTTTACAAAAAAGAAAATCTTGTAATGTAACTAAAAATTTAAGGTTTTCGGAATTTTTCCTTTATGTGTGCTATAAAACGTTGCTTCATGCCAAATTTCAAGATTCTAGGTCGACTGGAATTACCCTTTAGGTTTTGATTCCCTTGCGAGTACTTGCGAGTTTCAAAATATGCAGCTTAAATTGCTGTTTCTTTTGATTGCGTTGACATAGAAGTTTGATTTTGTTACAGCTTAAAGGTATTATAGACTTGAGTATTTGGTATGAATTTCAATTTAATACCTGTACGCGTTTATGAGGAAATGGGTAGTAAGTTTAAAATTATTAAAAAAATATATATTATGTGATGTAACTAAAAATTTATGGTTTTCGTAATTTTTCCTTTATCTATGCTATAAGACGTTGCTTCGTACCAAATTTCAAGATTCTGAGTTCACGGGAAGCACCCTGTAGGTTTTGATTCCCTTGCAAGTGTCGAAAATTTGCGGCATAAACGGCTGTATCTTTTGATTGCGTTGGCTTAGAAGTTTGATTTTTTCACAGCTTCAAGGGACAGTAGACTTGAGTATTTGATATAAATTTCAGCTTCATACCTCCACGCGTTCCTGAGAAAAAGGGTCTTGACAGACGGACGGACAGACGGACAACAAAGTGATCCTATAAGGGTTCCGTTTTTTCCTTTTGAGGTACGGAACCCTAAAAAGTAATATCGTGCTACATGTTTTATTGTTAGAAATCAGTCAGGCTTTACTTTCAAATACAACTCCAGTTTCAGTTAGAGTATCATCAAACTTAGATTTGCAAAAGCACTTCAATCTTTTTCTGAAAAATTGCGTCTAAAAAAATGTTTCATATTTATAATATTAAGAAGTTTTTTGTTCCATAAATCAGCCTTGATGAAAAGAGAAAAATCATGTTTTCGTCTCGGTCCCAATTAGTAGCAGATATTATTGGGGTTCGGTCAGCAAGTTCATGAAATTCCAAAAGTAAAGTAGAAAAGACAAAAGTGAGTATGTATATTTTTTACGTTTTTGCGTTATATGACACTTTCATAAATGAATAGCAGATTCTAATTTTAAATTCTCTTTGAACACTTTTGAATTAGCTTACTAATCAATATTTAAACTTTTAACAATATTAAATCATTTGTTTTTCTCATATAAATATGGTTCATTATTTTGTTTGTCATTAGGTACCTAGTTACTTGTGCCTGATGTTCATGAATCATGACAAATTTCCACTTCTTAGGATCGTTTATATTTCTAGCCGACTTCAAAAAGGAAGGAGGTTCTCAATTAGGATGTATTTTTGTGTACTCTAAACGTTTATTAAAATTTACAAGAACATGCAATGTGGACAAAAAGCTTCTAAAAACTGATTACACGTAAGTATATCATTTTATTATTACTGTTGAATAAATAGAATTGTTCCCATTTCATAGCATTAGTTCGCAACACGAAGTAGTTTCGTGTTCACCAGCGGAATAACAACCGGTAAAAGTTTCTGTATTTATAATTAAAATATTCAGCTTCACTTGGATTTCTACGTTTCCCAACAAAACGTTCCCGGAATTGTTCGTTTACAACAATATTAATAAAAAACTTCGCTGTGACTACAATGACTGGCTTGATAGTTATACAGGGTGTCCCAAAACTCAACGATAATCTGGAACCGGATGAAAGGTCAAGCTATACCAGTTCTGGGAAAAATCTATACATATAATAAAACAGTAAAATTGTACATTGTTAGCATTAATTGGCGCAAAAACCACTGAACCGATCCTGTTCAAATTTTGCATACATAATCCTTATAGGACTCTTAATGATTTAAGCTTTATTTTATCACGCTATTTGCTATGGGGGGTGAGCAATATTGCATTTTGTCGGTTTTGAACGAGTTGCCCCGAGTTCGAATCCCACCTACAATTTATATTTCTGTCAATATTTTATCTTATTGTTTTTGGAAAAAAAAATACTTTTACCATTTTTTCATAAGAAAATCAACATTCCTATTTGATTTTTCCCAAATATTTTGTAAAAACTAATCAAAACACGTTATAAAATCCAAGCGTCCACGAAATTCACATACTACAATGTTACATCAGTCCATTTAGCTGCCAATTTATCTACTGAAATGAAAATCATCACGCTATCATCGACGAAGAGCTGGGCAGTCATTTATGACATTTATATGAGAACGTCTATTTTGCTCAATTCTCATCGAACACTGCAGCGCGATCGATTAATGACTAGACTGGGACGTAACACGGTGATGGTTCGAATCCCAAGAGGTGTTTTAGAAAAAGCTTTTTTTTTATTTTTGTAACATTTTTTTTCACATATTTTTGCATTCTCACAATTTTTTTAACAAAAATATTACCAAAAGATATTATTATTATTGTTGAACAAAAAAAAAACCCATGGAGACAAATTTTACAACTGCGGAGTTGCACCCCGTTTTCAAAATACAAACAATGACATCCTTCTTCTTCTTCCTGCCCTTATCCCATATTACTTGGGGTCGGTGCAACACGTTTTCTTCTTCCATTCTGTCCTGTCGTCCGTCACACTATCATCACACTATCATCTGCCCTTTTCTTTCATATCAATCCTTACACAATCCATCCATCTTTTCTTTGGCCTTCCTCTCCCTCTCCATTCTCAAGAACTCTTTTAGTAACGTGCTTTTAATTTCTCCTCTTCACATGACCACACTAAGACAAACGATTTCCTTTCAAAATACAAACATCCATTTAATTTTTTTTAACTAAAGGCTATTTATATTTTAGGTGATTTCTTACACTCTAGGAAGGAGCACGAGGGGATGTCAGACTTTCACTGACCAAAACCCACACCTTTGTATGTTCCTTCTTCGCTTTGCGTTCCAGGACTCCGGGTGGAGGTGATCAGCAGTAACGACCTCTCACGTCCGGTCCTGGTATAGAGAAAGAAGGTATGGAAAGCAGTCATCACTTCCTTCCGCAAATAAAGCGAAGAAGGTAGCAGAAAGCGCAAAGATGATGCCCTTGGCATTACGAGTCGCAGGGCGATTCCATGCTACCGTTAGCGCGGAGTTTTGGACGGTGCACTATTGGCATTTCGCTGTTGAATAAAGATTGGTTTTAGTCGACTGACGTTGCGTTATGTGCCACGCGCACCTAAAAGAGATACGCATAAGCGAACGGCCCTAACGGGCTTCGATAGCTGGAAAATTGTTCGTATAGGGCATCTAAAGGAACAAAGTGGGTATTTTTTACTGCTCTGCATGCTCTACCCGTAAAAATCGAGAGTTTACAGACTGCGTTTGATCATCAGCATGTGAAGTCGGCTAGGTGAAAATACTCGCACACATGAATTCGTTTATTATTCTCACTAAAGAAAAACATTTATTTGGTGTATTAGAGTGTCAGTCAAATACCGCACCAGAAAATTCCTGCCTCAATAAACAGGTCATATAAGTACAAAAAAATGATGGTGATCGGTAAACGCCCTATACATATGACACCTGGAAAGTGTCCAAGTGGCGATGGGAGGGGTCTAAGGATGTCCTGTTTCGCACGGTTTCAGCCACGTTGCTTCACTCTAGGAGGTGACTGCTTTCCATTCCTCCTCCCAGCTCATACCATGATCTGAACTAGGGCAGGAGGATTCTGATTTTGACCCGCAAACAGTAGGTACGGCGGTAATCCGCCCTAGCGGGATAACTTCGATCGTAAGGTCCACCGTGTCTTCCCGCCGAATCTAAAACATCTACCTCCCGAAACACTCATGTTCGGTTAGGACCTGCGTAAAGTGCAAGGTGAGGACGTCATGACTCTGTAGTCTCTCTTTAAAGAGTGAATTTATAATAGTAATAATCGTGGTGTGCCAAAATTAGTCGCCCTAGAATGTAAATTGAAACTAAAAGAACACTGTGGAATTTAGTTGGTAAAAGTCTGATACTCTCTCTCGGTCCACCTAGAGTGGGAGAAGGTATTTGGTTGTTACCCAACAAAAAAAGAGGCAAATACTAAAGGCGGTTATCTACCCTAATTTGGTTTTTTGAAGAACAAATCATTTTAATTTTGATTTTATCGCAATATGAACTAAACTAACGACTTTACCCATAGAGTAGGCAACTATGTATTTAGAATGCGAACTCTGCGGCTCTGTACTTCGTTGATGTTTCTAAGGCAATTGACGTCGTGCGGAAGAAAAACCCGGGTGTTACCATTGGGTGGATCGCCCGGAGGACACGTTAGAGCATTAAGTACTGGTGGGCCACGCTTAGGCGGAGCACCACCGTGTCCTTGTGGGGACGATCGGTGACAGCAACCTCTCGCGCTGGGCACTGGTACAGGCCATGATCCAGAGCGAGGAGTAGTGGCAAGTAGTCCCCTCACGCCCCAGTCGCTGGGATTCCGACCCCAATTAAGATCCACCGTAGGAGTGGCTTGCGAATGGCGAGCAATGGGTAGTTTACCATCTGGCTGTCCGGTAATAATCCAGACGGTCAACCGTGGGTATTGTTCCACGCGTGCTTCAAAGAGATTTTAGCAAACTATAGGTGCCCAGCAGGTTCGAAGCCTCTAGGGCCATGGGTGAGCTACCGAAAGGAAAACCCGGAACCCTGGAACGAAGGCAAAGAAGTAACGAGGTAAGGTTTAGTCAGTAAAAGTCTGACTCACCTTCTGAGAAGTCATTCTGATGATTTTCCACCTAAACAAGAAACCTGGGCACGCCGTCATTGCGGCAGTAAGTTTCCTCTTAGAGGAGTGGTTGGAAAGAGATCCTCACGTTCCGTATGCCGTAGGTCCTCACCAGACACGGTAAGTTCGGGAGGCTCCTGCATCGGATTCAGGGGAAAAGGGCGCCCCAGCCAGACTTGGGCGCACTGTCTGGACCGCCCGGAGGACACGGTGGAGCACACGGTAGAGGTATGGCGGTTGCCTTCTTCTGCGAAGCAGTAATGCTAGCCAAGGAGGCGGCCGACCGCGAGCGCGAAAGGGATTGACCCTCACGCCCCCGCCGCCGTCAGGATCACGAGAACGATTTCCGACCACCGTAGGTGCAAGCTTGCGGACGGCGAACACTGGGTAGCTTGCCGTCCAGCAGTCCGGTAATAACCCGGACCGAGTCAAGTCAACTGTTCCACGAGCGCCTCAAGGAGATGTCAGCAAACTGTAGGGCCCCGTGGCAGGGCCGAAGCCTCTGGGGACGTGGATCGGTATTCCGAAAGATAAGCTCGGTGTCCCATAATTGAAGGCAACACAGGAACGGGGGTGACGTTTAGTCAGTAAAAGTCTGACATGCCCTCCCGCTCCATTTGACAGCAGGAGAAGTCATTCTGATGTTTACCCATCTGAATTATAAAACCTAAACAAGAAACCTACTGGGGCTATGGTTTCGCTTCTGAAAGGGAGACCCTGGAACGTAAGGCAAGGAAGGAATATAGAAGTGAGTCTTAGCCAGTAATAATCTGACACGCACTTCCGCTTCACAGAAGAGCGAAAGTCATTAGATGATTTCCCAACTAAAAAAAGTACTAATTGGAGTTTTAACTTAAACAGTTTTGTGTAAAATTAATTAATCAGATGTTTTCGGAAGTATAGGATTAGTTATAAGTAACTTTTGTGCAGTTTTACGAACTTAACGCGGACGAAGTCGCGGGCAACAGCTAGTACAAAATAAAATCCATATCACTCAGTTCAGCGATAATAGACATTTTTTAAAAAAAGTTGAAATTCGACACCCTTGGTCGCATTTTTAAGGTTTGTGATCACCAATGTCACAATTTCGCTGTGATTTTTTTAATTTCGTGATCTTCATTAACGATGCTATTAATCGCATCTACAAATTATTGCAAAAAACATTGTTAATTTAATAAAATAAGTTGAGTTTTAGTGAGTCATGGTTCATAAAAATATTGTTCGTTAACTTTGGCACTTCATTTTGAAAAAAAATTGTACTACACTACCCTTGGCAAAACATTTGAAAAGATGGCGCATTTAATCAAGATTTCAAAATGGTGCAGCACTTGCCACTTTTCTTGCCATTAAAAAAAATATTTCTTATTTTTTTCAAATTGAGCTCATTTTGAACAACTCAACATAAGGAATTTTTGTTACTAAAAGGAGATTGACAGGGTGTGGACCAGGTGCATTTTGTTCCTCAGCCCAATACTAATCAGTAAACCGAAGTTCTTCAAAATCTGCTCCAGAAGTCAAGAGAAAAAAAGAATTTTTCCAACCTAGGTTAGGTTAGCCTAACCTAACCTAAGTTAGAAATCGTTTTAAGGAAGTTTGACCAAGCGCTGCCCAGAATGCACACCTAGTGCATTTCATACTTCAGACCAATACTAATCAGCAAACCAAAGCACTTAAAAATCTGCTCCAGGAGTCAAGAGAAAATAAAGTTTTTTCAACCTAACCTAACCTAAGTTAGGAATCGTTTTAATGAAGTTTCACCAAGTGCTGCCCAGAATGAACATCTAGCGCATTTTGTTCCTCAGGCCAATACTAATAAGCAAACCGAAGCGCTTTGAAATCTGCTTAAGGAGACAAGAATTTTTTTTTTTTTCCAACCTAACCTAACCTAAGTTAGAAATCGTTTTAAGGAATTTTGACCAAGTGCTGCCTAGAATGAACACCTCCCAGGGCCAGTACTAATTAGCAAACTGAAGCGCTTCGAAATCTGTTCCAGGAGTCAAGAGAAAAAAAGAGTTTTTGCAACCTAACCTAATCTAGGCCAATACTAATCAGCAAAATACTAATTAGTATTAGCCAGAGGAACAAATTGCATTAGGTGTTCATTCTGGGAAGCACTTGGTCAAACTTCCTAAAAAAGATTTCTAACTTAGGTTAGGTTAGGTTGGAAGTCTTTTTTTTTTCTTGACTCCTGGAGTAGATTTCAAAGCGCTTCGGTTTGCTTCTTAGTATTAGCCTGAGGAACAAAATGCACTTGGTGTTAATTCTGGGCAGCAGTTGGCCAAACCTCCTAAAAAAGATTTCTAACTTAGGTTAGGTTAGGTTGGAAAAACTCTTTTTTTCTCTTGACTCCTGGAGCAGATTTCGAAGCGTTTCGGTTTGCTGATTAGTACTGGCCTGAGGAACAAAATGCGTTAGGTGTTATTTCTAGGCAGCACTTGGTCAAAATTCCTTAAAACGATTTCTAACTTAGGCTAGGTTAGGTTGGAAAAAGTTTTTTTTTTTTAACCCTGGAGCAGATTTCAAAGCACTTCGGTTTGCTTATTAGTATTGGCCTGAGGAACAAAATGCACTAGGTGTTCATTCTGGGCAGCACTTGGTGAAACTTCCTTAAAACGATTTCTAACTTAGGTTAGGTTAGGTTGGAAGTCTTTTTTTTTTTCTTGACTCCTGGAGTAGATTTCAAAGCGCTTCGGTTTGCTTCTTAGTATTAGCCTGAGGAACAAAATGCACTTGGTGTTAATTCTGGGCAGCAGTTGGCCAAACCTCCTAAAAAAGATTTCTAACTTAGGTTAGGTTGGAAAAACTCTTTTTTTCTCTTGACTCCTGGAGCAGATTTCGAAGCGCTTCGGTTTGCTGATTAGTACTGGCCTGAGGAACAAAATGCGTTAGGTGTTATTTCTAGGCAGCACTTGGTCAAAATTCCTTAAAACGATTTCTAACTTAGGCTAGGTTAGGTTGGAAAAAGTTTTTTTTTTTTTTAACCCTGGAGCAGATTTCAAAGCACTTCGGTTTGCTTATTAGTATTGGCCTGAGGAACAAAATGCACTAGGTGTTCATTCTGGGCAGCACTTGGTGAAACTTCCTTAAAACGATTTCTAACTTAGGTTAGGTTAGGTTGGAAAAGCTCTTTTTTTCTCTTGACTCCTGGAGCAGATTTTTAAGTGCTTTGGGTTGCTGATTAGTATTGGTCTGAGGTATGAAATGCACTAGGTGTGCATTCTGGGCAGCGCTTGGTCAAACTTCCTTAAAACGATTTCTAACTTAGGTTAGGTTAGGCTAACCTAACCTAACCTAGGTTGGGAAAACTCTTTTTTTCTCTTGACTCCTGGAGCAGATTTTGAAGAGCTTCGGTTTACTGTTTAGTATTGGGCTGAGGAACAAAATGCACCTGGTCCACACCCTGTGAATCTCCTTTTAGTAACAAAAATTCCTTATGTTGAGTTGTTCAAAATGAGCTCAATTTGAAAAAAATAAGAAATATTTTTTTTAATGGCAAGAAAAGTGGCAAGTGCTGCACCATTTTGAAATCTTGATTAAATGCGCCATCTTTTCAAATGACTTGCCAAGGGTAGTGTAGTACAATTTTTTTTCAAAATGAAGTGCCAAAGTTAACGAACAATATTTTTATGAACCATGACTCACTAAAACTCAACTTATTTTATTAAATTAACAATGTTTTTTGCAATAATTTGTAGTCGCGATTAATAGCATCGTTAATGAAGATCACGAAATTAAAAAAATCACAGCGAAATCGTGACATTGGTGATCACAAACCTTAAAAATGCGACCAAGGGTGTCAAATTTCAACTTTTAAAAAAAATGTCTATTATCGCTGAACTGAGTGATATGGATTTTATTTTGTATTTTTCCCAGAACTGGTATAGCTTGACCTTTCATTCGGTCCCAGATTATCGTTGAGTTTTGGGACACCCTGTATATTACATAAATAATTGTATGTAAATATAACTTATTTTTACTTTTAATTGTTGAAATCGCGAATTCGTGAAATTCTACACAATAGCGTTCGATTGGGTGTACTATGCCAAATCGAATTACAAATAATCGAATATCAATTGATCGACCACTATAAATCGAACGTCTAAATACTCGAACGTTCATAATATCGAATGCTTATTAAATCGAACATTCAGTACATCGCACACTCAATACATCGAGTGTTCAAAATATCGAATGCTTGTTTGATCGAGGGTTCAACGCGTCGCATATTCATTTATAGAAAGATATTTTTTTAAGAATACAACAAAAACATTACTGATATTACTAATGAATCATATTTTAATCTTTAAATAAAAACAACGTGGATTTATTAGTTTCTCCGTGCAATTGCAATTCACACAAAATTTTAAAATGTACCTATAAAAGATAATAATTAAAGATTAAAATGTGATTTATTAGTAATATTTCTGTATTTGTTGTATTCTTAAAAAAATATCTTTCTATAAAATGAATATGCGACGCGTTGAACGCTCGATCAAACAAGCATTCGATGTTTTGAACACTCGATGTATTGAGTGTGCGATGTATTGAATGTTCGATTTAATAACCATTCGATATTACGAACGTTCGAGTATTTAGACGTTCGATTTATAGTGGTCGATCAATTGATATTCGATTTTATTTGTAATTCGATTTGGCATAGTACACCCCGTTCGATTGGAGTTTGCCCGAGTTACCACTATACATTATAACTGACCGACTGACATTTCAAGGCACATCCGAAACATTAGTGAACATTAGTCTCCTCACCTTACGCATGTTGATGGCGGAATACTATTTCTAACAAAGTGCAGCTGTTAATGCAATATTTAGTTATATTTGTATTGAACACGAGATCTTTGTCCTAGAAGCGTGCAACTTTCCGTGTTTAGAATTTTAATATGGGAGCCGTGAAAACGGCAAAATAATTACACAATTTTTATTTGAATTCTTAACGTCAGCTCAGACAGAGAGTCGACGTGTTCATTACTTATTTAGATCTACACTACAGCAATTACGCACTAATCATACAGCTGAGCTATATCGTACAGCTTAGGATTGGAATTCCCTGCCGGAGTCTGTGTTTCCTGATAGCTACAACTTAGGAGTCTTCAAGTCAAGGTGAATAGGTTACTTCTAGGCAAGTGTGCTCCATCGTCGTCGGCCACATCATCGCTTTCCATTAGGTGAGATAGTGGTGAAATGCTAGCCTATGTATTATATAAAATAAAACAGAATAGATATGTATAGTCTATTTTTGTGTGTATTATCTTAACCTATCAGAAAGCGATACGACACGAATTACGAATAGTTAAAACAGCCACTGAACTTTACTTGAAAAAGTCCGGCCAAAAAACCCGATTCGTTTATTGATTACACCTTGACTAACTGTGAAGGCTAAAGGTCAGCTCACATCAAGACGCGCGCTTTTAGAGATAGCGATACAATATCGTTGGGGGCGAAAGGTAATCAGAAACTTTTTCAGTGTTTACTACTTTAATGGATTTTTATCTAAAAATCAACCTGCCTATATATATAAAAGAAAGTCGTGTCAGTTACTTCACTTATAACTCAAGAACGGCTGAACCGATTTAGCTGAAAATTGTCAGGGAGGTAGTTTAGAGCCAGGAGAAGGACATAGGATACTTTTAATGCCGAAAAATTTGAAAAAAAAACATACAAAACTTTTGGTCTTCTATGTATCGATTAGTGTACGGTGGGTAGGGTAGGTAGGGTAGTGTAGGGTAGGTAGGATAGGTAGGGTAGTGTAGGGTAGTGTAGGGTAATGTAGGGTAGTGTAGGGTAGTGTTGGGTAGTGTAGGGTAGTGCAGGGTAGTGTAGGGTAGTGTAGTGTAGGGTAGTGTAGGGTAGTGTAGTGTAGTGTTGGGTAGTGTAGGGTAGTGCAGGGTAGTGCAGGGTAGTGTAGGGTAGTGTAGGTAGGTAGTGTAAGGTAGTGTAGAGTAGTGTAAGGTAGTGTAGTGTAGTGTTGGGTAGTGTAGGGTAGTGCAGGGTAGTGTAGGGTAGTGTAGTGTAGGGTAGGTAGGGTAGGTAAGGTAGTGTAGTAGGGTAGTGTAAGGTAGGTAGGGTAGTGTAGGGTAGTTTAGGGAAGGTAGGGTAGGATAGGTAGGGTAGTCCTTTGACGGGAGCGAAGCCGCGGGCAAAAGCTAGTTTGACATAAAATATTCGTAATTCCTTACTTTAATCAAATTAAAAAAAGTATTACATATTTGTATAATCTTTAAAAAGTACTTTAAGTGTAGGTATTACTGTTTAACGAGTACGTAATTAGTAGAATTTATTTCTCATGCGATATCTTTCACTTCATAATAAAAGTTTATCTACAATGCGTTTCATTGTGGGTTTTGCCGACGTCGGCATCGTTTAGCATCTTTAAGCATCGTTACGTTTCATCGCTTCACGTTTTGATGTGAACTTAACCTAACCGCGCACCGAAGAATTGGTCTGAAATTGAATTTATTCGGTCTTTGAGTATCTGGTATCGGTGTTTCGTTTTTTTTTTTCAAATGGGGAATCATCAGAATGACTTCTCCCGCTGTTATCTGGCATCGGTTTATGATTTCTTATTTTAGTTGTGCTCAGAAAAACTGTCGTGGATAAGTATACGATCAAAACAGGTTGCAACGAAACCAAGAACCGTAGAGTGGTTTAATGGCACCCTCCCTTTTTTAGGTGTGAAATCCTCTAATTACTTTTATGGGCGTATCCGACTTTTACGGATTAAAACTTTCTGTTCTTGCTTTGCCTTCGTTACAGGGCCCAAGGGTTCGTTTTCACATAACCCATGGCTTCTACGATCAGAACAGTTTGCATTGAAACAAAGAACCGTTGAGTGGTTTAATGGCACCCCTACGAATTTGATACGGTACAGAAATATTATCTCCATTCCACAGCGAATATTAATGTTATGATAGCAAAATTTACCTTCATTTAAGATACGACATTAGAGACGTGGGGGTATGTCCTCAAATAAATATTACCTCTGCATACATTAGGTACATTAAACATAATTCTCTCGTGTTTATGTTATCTACCTTCGTCATTTACATTACGTATCTGTTTAGTAAAAGGATTTCATTCTGAAATTGAAACTTGATGTTAAAGCGTATAGTCCCTTGAACATCTGGTTGGAGTTAAATGGACACATACTCTTAATAACGCTTAGGCGGCAGTACGAGTATTTCTGCATTTAACTCCGGTCAGCAGCGTGCGGATGGAGCCGCTGACCTTTTATTGCATTTTTTTTTGCAAAATATTGGTGGATTTAAATGCTATTTTAATGATATGTACGATCTGAAGAAGACTTAATCAGTATCTCTTTTGTGTAAACATATTTCTATAGTTCAAAGCTGTTTGAAAGGAGTAGGGATAACAAGTGAAAAAATATCATGTTGTTAAATTGGTTTTTTGGAAAAAGTATTAGGGCCTATTTCACCACCTATGATTAAGTTTCGAGTATCTTACTTGGCAGATAATTTCATACAAATTCTGTCACATTTTTGAATTTATTCAGTGAGTAGTACCTACTCAGACATTGTAAAACAGACCCTTAGTCATACGAAAAATCATAATTATGGTGCAAATGTTATATGAGTTTATAATAAACATGTATTTTTTCAAACCTATTCACCCAGCCCTTTCTGAAGAGACGGCTTTAGAAAGTCACTGTTTTATGACACTGATCGGGCGCTAGGCCCCTAACCACAAGTTTAGATTGCGTCTTGAAACAGATCTCTTTATTATACAAGACGTACCGCAGTGTGTGAGCTGATAGTACAATTTCCATGCAATATGCGAGAAGCTGACGATGTGCGACGTCACAGAGCAATGTACTGAATTGCTGTATTTGCGTATTAGCATAACTATTCTGTTCTTGGAATTCAAAAGCTTTAACTCAAAAATTGTGTGCTTCTGTTATTAATAGGAATTTTATAGTGAGAAAGAGTATCTTAAGTCTTTCTCTTGATCTAAGGCTATTTCTATGTTAAATATAATTATTTAGATCGGTTTAGCGGAAAACTTACTTCTACTACTTCTGAAAGATTAAATTTGCATTTACAAAATGAGTAAGTATGAATAGTGTTTTTTTTTTATCGTTGAAATACAATCACGGATTTTTCAACTAGCCTGTCTGATGCGGATAGTTAGAAGCTATTAATTGTAAAAAATAAAACAGTATTGTTGAAAATTTGGAGATACCGTTTTCTGCCTGCTGATTATTTGTTGGAAATCCAACTTCAAGTGCAAGTGTAAGTAGGAACACAAATATATTCTACTACAATCTTAATCGATATGTAATATAAGTGACATCTACCGGAAAATGATTGGCACGATTCATAAAGTCGTCGATCGCTCCGAAGCGAAGGTTCACATTAGCATTTAAAGTAGTTTGCCCACAATACCGTATCATGTCATGACCGTATTAGGAAAGTATTAAGCGCGGACAGAAATATGAGTAGGACTATCGCGTATCGGCACCTGAATAATACTACTGTCCGATATGTTCCGTGCATGGCATATAATACTACAATGACCTGTTAGTGAGTGACGGAACAATATAGTGGACACAATGTCATAGATTTCTATGTCTGTAAATACCGTGTGCTCCATCGACGCACAAGCGAATACCATGGATCCAGTACATGGTTCTGGAACACCCAGTGGTGGAATTTTTCGTCAGCTTTTTTCTTGGATAGCAAAGAAAACATTGGTAGCGCATCGGTTTTGGTATCTATGCATACACATAGTCAAAATTTATAAAAATACGTACAAAAAAATACCTTAAATAATTCTTGAATATTTCAGAACTAAATCTTGAGTATTTTTAAAATACTTACTTGAAATACTTTCAAGATAGGTATGTGTTTATGTAATTATAGACATAATTATAACTTCATGCCTCCCTCAAGTGTCGTCATAACGACCACTCCTGTGCGTCTCGCATCCCTTACCCAGGTTATCGCTCATTCTAGTACGTGGTCGACACTCCAGAACTTTCATCGACCAACTGTTCTGCGAGCAACGTGCCATTGGTGGCTCTACAACCTTGATAGTTGTAGAAGTTCTTGCTGATTGTACCTTAATCTAAACTTGTTTAAAGTTTCAGGTGTAATCTCGTGGGCGCCAGAACTGTTGATCAATTACTTAGTAAAGTTAAGCCCATGTTTCAACCTAAAACTTCGATCTCTTATGGTTCACGGACCTAATTATGTTATTGGAACGCACATTCAGTACCACTATGTATCACTAAATGAAAATTAAATGTTTACCTTTTTGATACCTACCTACCTGGTACCTGGTAGGTACCTATTTACATAGTCGTGAGATGAAAACAGTAAAACTAAATAAAATTGTTTTTTTTTTAAATATATATTTAAAAAAAATATTTTATAAAATTTAAATAAAGATAAATAATAATGAAAGAAAGAAATTGCATTTAACGAGCTTTCATGTTTAAATTTGTTTTCAAAAGATATCATAGATGGCGCTAGTTGTTTAGAGTGACGTATTTCACGTGCCAGCCACACAAAAGGTCGAGGTTAGAT
This sequence comes from Mythimna separata, assembly GCA_030763345.1. Taxonomy (NCBI): domain Eukaryota; kingdom Metazoa; phylum Arthropoda; class Insecta; order Lepidoptera; family Noctuidae; genus Mythimna; species Mythimna separata. The sequence goes on along the minus strand of JAKKIA010000036.1, from coordinate 544,983 downwards.
TTATCAGATTGAAACTTCGATCAACGTGACGCAATAACCGCCAGGTTGTCGACTCCGATTTCCGGATAACGCTGCACCGTACCGGTTTGCAAACAGCGAGCAATGAGTAGCTCGCTGTCCGGCCGTCCCGCGTCCGCTAACAGTTCAGGCCAAGAGCAAGTCTAGAAGGCGTGAAGGTTTCACGCGAGATTCAAAAAGATGTCAGAAAAACCGTAGGGGCCCAACAGTGTCGAAGCCTACTGGGACATGGATTCACTTCTGCAAGGAAAACCCGGGCTCCTGGAACGCAAGACAAGAAAGGAACATAGGAGTTGGTTTCAGTTAGTAAAAGGCTGACACACCTTCCTCCCACTACACCTTTGATTAGGAGAAATGATTGGATGATATCTTAGGCAAATATTTTTTATAGCAAGTGTGTGTATTCGGATACATTGCACACATAGTGAAACAGAATATAAACGAAGCAGCTACAAATGATAGCACGGCAATGTGCATCGTATCACTTGACGCGATTCCCTATAATTCCATTCATGACCACAATCGACGCGATATGCAACAGTAACCATGTTATTGGCACTTCGACATCGTCGCACCGCACTGTGTGTCTATGTGGAGTTAGATAAGGACAAAATTACGTCGTTGTGACCTAACCCAAGCGAACAACAACTCGCTGATTTGCTTGAAATGGTTCTTGTTGATCGCAAATTCACAACAAACCTTCATTGATCAAATTCATGGTAATTTGATTATCTAACATGATATGATCTATCATCTCAAAGTTTCTCCATAATATTTATCTTAAAAGTGTTTAGTAAGTTGGTCCGATTATAGTTCTGTGTGTCTTCATGGCTAGAGTGAATACTAGCAGTAGGGGAGCCCCAGAAGGGATTTCGGGATTTACTAAAGCGCGGCAGATTAATATATAGGGGGATACCTTGTACCCGGTTAAGTACCTCCACCAAATATGAGGCCCATATATAAAGCCGCCCGTGAAGGATATAGAATCAGATTAGTAAAAAAATAATGACCATCAGAAATTCTCGAGCGCGTCAGATTAAGGTAGGGTGAGTTAATTACATCTTAAAAAGTGTATATTCCACTAATCTGACAATTTAAGGGCCTGTTTCACAATGTCCGAGTAGGCACTACTCACTGAATAAATTCAAAAATGTGACAGAATTTGTGTGAAATTATCTGCCAAGTAAGATACTCGAAACTTAATCATAGGTGGTGAAATAGGCCCTAAGAGTGACGTAAAGAAAGGGGAGGGCAGCAAAGTTGTAAAAAAAAAACGTCATCTCTACATTCTCGAGCGTAGCTAATTCTTTTTTTTATTTTGAAGGAAATGATTCAAGAATAATGAAAAATATATAATCTGACGATTTCCGCAAGCCGAAATAACAAAAATTCGTCGATATAGTTAAATGCGTGCAGCTGCGTGATGCTTACATTTCATGCTTACATTTAAAAAGTTCCCTCAAAATTAGATTTCCTGGGAATTTGAACTGGTTGTTGATTCGGACCGTTATATTTTGAGAAATTTTGAAAAATCTCAAAAAAAAAAAATTTTTGAAAGTGGATTTTTGAAATAACTTTTAAACGGCTTTATCGAACAACTTCAAAAACTAATCCGCCTTTGAGCTTGAAAAACCACGTCGTTCGCTACCAAGCTGGTCAAAATCGGTTGATTCGTTCGAGAGAGTTAGAACGAAATAAACCCGAAAAAGTGTTTTTTCGAGATTACTCCGAAATTTTTGGTTTGATAAATTAAAACTAGAAAATAACTAATGAGGATGATAAAACTGCGTCGAATGCCGCCAACCGCGTGAAATTACTTGATCCATTCAAAAGTTATAGCGGTTTAAAAATTACAAAAATAGTGTTCTATGAAACTTCTATCAGACTTTCGAGCTGGGAGAGCTCAAATGCATAGAAATATTATTTCTTTGAACTCAGCGAGCTCAAAATATCACATAAATTATATTTTGAGCTCAAAAATGATATAAGTACAATTTTAAGCGCCTAGAAATGGCATTAGCAGAAAGTTGCAGGGTTTTTTTTTTGTCAGATCAGGCGAATCCCTCTAGATAATCGTCAGATTATGAGACAGTACGATTAGAACATAAAGATGAACCATATATATCTTAATCGAACGCTTGAGTATTTCAAAATGGCGAATTTTTTTTGCACTTTATGAAAATGGCCGCGAGTTTGCGTCCCATCGAAATCGTCAGATTAGTGAATGAGAGCTTTTTTTGGTGCACTTAACACTTCCTTAGAAAATCTGACGCGCTCGATTAAATTATTTTTTTTTCCATTTTCAACCCTTCCATACAACCACCCACATCATGCAAACGATCAGATTAACATACGTACATTATTAAAAATACGTAGGCCATTGATGCTATCAATATCTGACGCGCTCGAGGATGTCCATGCAACAGTTTTTTTTTTACATATTTAAAAATCTATAGCCGCTTGCCCCGATGAAAAGGTATAATCATATAACATTTTCTTCTTCTTATCATCTAAGCTTGGCAACCCAATAGGTCTCTACGACGCTCGAGTAAATCCCCATTTAGCATCGTGGCCTCCCCTACTATAGTGTGCCTCACTATCAGTGATTGTTTCACTGCTTACCAGGCGCGATCGTAACCGCGCACTAGTTTATTTATGTCAATAAAAACAAAATGTCCAAAACCTTACCTCTACGTTCAGTACAACGAATCATAAAATAATAAAGGACATATCCTGTACGTATGTATGAACTGCAGCTTTTGTGGTCCGATTTATTGTGTGAGTATAATGAGCAGATTCAATCCGACCGTAATCACAACGTTGTCACAATGATTTCTCTGTTTAATCGTATATTGTTGGAATGGGAGCTGAAAGCCAAATAAATTAAGTCGAAAATAATAATGTTCCTAGCGTAGGGCTGTCACACAGCCCGTTGTGAATGTTTTAACTGAAACATTCCTGGAACTGTAGTGACTAAATATCGTAATGAAAAAACAACGAATGCTTGAATATTATACATATATATACAACGGAAAGGAAGTCTTTCATTACATTGGAATAGAAAAGAATACATATTTTGTCATAATAAGTCAACACAGGTTATTTTTTATTAAATCGCAATTACGATAAAGCTTTATAAATATTGTTTACTTTTATTCAATTATAAGTTGGTTTTAATAGCTTTTTAATCTAGCTGTTGCGGCAAACGGTGTACCTACTGTCATATCAATTACGAGTATTAAAGAAAAAGATGAGGGTGGTAGGAACGTACAAAGTACCCTACGACCTACCAAAGACCTACCAAATATACACAAATAATTAAAACCGGTCAAGCCGTTTCGGAGGAGTTCTATAATCAATATTTAAATCATTAAAAAAAAACGCAATTCATCAAAGTAAAGGATGATAAGAGTTGTTTGCTGCAAGTTTGTCAGCCCTTCAATGTGTTACAAACAGCAAAACAATGTCGTGTCTTGTAAATAGTAAATTAGTAAACACACATAATTGAATACCTATTAAATACGGTCAAAGCGCGCACAAATTATAACTAATTTTTGCAATTTAGCTTGTTATTGTTTAGAAAATTAGTGAGTCCATTAATACTTTTGTAATACTGTATAGATTGCGTAATTACGAAATAATATGTATTAAAATTAACTACAAAATACAATAATTAATTTCATTTTGAATTTTAGGAACTACTCTACACTAATATAATAAAGAGGTAAAGTTATTGTTTTTTTGTTTGTATGAGGTAATCTGTGGAAGTACTGGTCCGATTGCTAAAATTTTTCACCAATAGAAAGCTGCTGTATTCCTGAGTGACATAGGCTATATTGTATGTACGCTGGCAAAGCTGCGGGCTAAAGCTAGTAGTTCATATATATTTATCTTTATTAATTTAAAAAAATAACTAGTGCTTCATTGCGATCTTACCTGATGGCAAGCAGTGATGCAATCGTTGATTGTGAAGCGTAATAGTTTATTATGAGCCTATTCGCTCGAGTTTTGAAGGCGACCAAATTATAATCGGGCGGGAAGACAGTAGCAGGTAAACCGTTCCAGTCCTTCGATGTACGATGTAAAGAAGACGACGAGGCGAAACGCAACGCTTAGTTTAAACCGTAGAGGTGTCCATGTAAGGGTGGACACTCGCCATACGTCGGGTTGTTCGATGGTAGAAAGGCGATAGTGGAATCAAGTCATGTCAAGTTTTTTTTTTTTAATGGTTATAAACTAGCGCTTGACTGCGATCCCACCTGATGGTAAGCAGTGATGCAATCATCGATGGTAAGGCGCACTAGTTTATTAAGAGCTTATTCACTCTAGCCTTGAAGACACCCAAATTATAATCGGATGGAATGGTTGTATTGTCGGTTGGTTGGATGGATGTTGGTGGAATGGTTCTTTTCAGTATAACTACATGTAGGTACTGGTAAAAGTTCGTGTGTTTTCAGCAATAATAGCTACTAAAATGAGGGCAATAGTTTATTAAAGAACAACCAAGATTACGCTTAAACTAAGCAATGATACCACGGAGCAAGATTAGCATATCAAAAGCCGCATTGCCCAGTCTCGGGATAAAGCGAAAGAGAGCGGGTAAACGGTGACGCAACGCTGTGACGTCATAGACAGTGGCTCAAGTGCGACTGTGAAGGAAGAAAAGCTTAAGGCCACTTGTACACGCTAAGGAATTTCACCGTGTCAGTTATAGATTCATGTATACAATACATTTAACTGAATTGAATTTTGTTGGATCTAGGCACGAACATTTTTCATAGTACCCCTTCGCCTACCCCACCCCCTATTGCACCTTAGCAACTTAGCGCGTCGTGTCTAACGCAGGCAAAATATTTTTCTTGGTCACCGCCGATGTTGTGTACACAGTTCGTGTGTAGAAACGACATGAATTCTTACCTAGACCCATCGACTTTTCATTACGTGTACAAGCGGCCTTACGCTCACTGCGACCACAGGCACAAAGCATAGAGATTTAAATCTCTTTACACTATTAGATTCAAGAGATTTTCTCTTTTGCGGAAATCCAACGTTTTTATTTGTAAACACAATCGTAGGTTGGTTGTGAGGTTTTCACTTTGTTAGCTGTTTCTGTTTCCTTTTGTTTCTTTCAAAGCAGAGGAGTAGGATACTCTTTAAAAACAAAGTCTACAACAAAACGGTGTATTTAATTACAATAAAAGTAATGTGTATGTAATTAGAAATATATGTATAAGTAGCTATATTTATCAATCATCTAGTACTCAAAGCACAAGCTTTGCTTAGTTTGGGACTAGATGTCGTTGTGTTAAAGTTGTGGAATACTATTATTAATTCATGAATCCCCGACCGGTCCTATGAGACCGCGCTGTTATTGTTTTACTATTGTGTCTCGTTTTGCAGCTATGTGATAGGTTATACTTCACTTGTGTTGCATAACAGATCGTTGAATTGAACGGCTTTGTGAAACAGGGCATTATTGACGTTCAGGTAATACTTACCTGTGATTTTAGATTTTCCGCTACCATTTCTGTTTGGCTTCGCACGGTTTGTACATACCATTAATATTTGTAGGTATATTTGTTTAGAATAAAGAAACGTTTTATTTAAAAATGGAACACAGAAAAAATAGAAAAAATTACACTTTTGTATTCTAGTGAATACAACACTGTTCTATATTTACAATTATTTTAATAAAGCAATCCCTGTTTTTTTTATATCTACGTTACTTGTTTCTATTTCTGTGCTGAGGTTTTAATTAAATCCGAAATGAGCTCAACGTTGTTCGTTTTTATGTTAAAAAGTATTTTAGAAGTATTCATATTTAAATTTTTTGTAGAACCAAGTAGATTTTATTAAACTTCTTTCCGTGATTTTCAGTTATAGTTTTCAATAAGCTTGGAGAATTCAGAGTTATAGTTATACCTTACTGTTCTATCATTGAACAACAGCACTGGTACGAGGTCGATATCTTATCCATACGTAAAACACCTTTTGGGAACACATTTGTTTTGTGTACTAAACACCTAAGTTTGTAGTTGTGAGCGTGTCAAACTAATGTAATATTTCATTTTGTTTCAGGTACGTATTATTTTCTATCAATATGGAGTTTTAACAATTCTTTATTGTTGGTAAGGATAGTCGGAGGAAGATGTGACGCCCTTCTTGCTACTTCCCAAAGGGGGGATTTACCGCCAAAATTATAGGGTGTCCATACAATGCTTTGAATCAAGTTATTATCCTGAAACTATTTTTTTTGTTAACCTATTCTGTCCCATTCATGGGCAAAGGCCTCTCTCTACTCCTTCCATCTTTCGCGGATCCGCGCTTCCTCTTGCCGATTCTAGCGTAATCTGTCCAATTCATCGTGCCATGTCCTTCGTGATCTCTGTAGAGGCCTGGCAGGGTCGACGCCTCGTCGAACCAAAGATAACCCCGGGACCCTGAAATTAAGGTAAAGAAGGAACAAGAGTGGGTTTTAGTTAGTAGAAATCTGACACGAAGAGCGGGAGATGTCAAATTGATGATTTCCTACCTTAAAAAAATCTCTTTCGTGATTTGCCACGACCTAGTCGCACTGTTTCAGGGGACTTATTTTGTTAATTAAAACCAATTAAGTGTTAGTGGTATGTACTGTTCCCTGAAAGTTCATCTCCGGGAACTTTATCAAGTGCGACCCGAAGCCGCTTCTCGTAAATTTACTTTATGTTTGAGTTTCTACTGAGAGTGATTAATGACGGGGAACAACAACACGCAAGTCATCATCTGCCTAGCCTTTTCCCAACTATATTGGGGTCGGCTTCCAGTCGAGCCGGATTTAGCTGAATACCAGTATTTTACGAGGAGCGGCTGCCTACCAGACCTCCACAACCCATTAACTGGGGTAACACGGTACTTCATGGCAAGACTGGCGTCAGATTTACTGGCTTCTGACTATCCATAACGACTGCCAAAGATCTCCAAATGACAGCCGGGACCAACGCCTTAACGTGCTTTCCGAGGCACGGAGGAAACTCGTTATGTTAAGATGGTCACCCATCCACAGACCAACCTAGGCAAGCGTTGCTTAACCTTGAAGATCGACCTGTGTGGCTGTTATTATCTAGCCACAAGCTCCTCAACAACAACACGCAAGTATTGTAGAATAAATATTCATTGAAAAGTTAGGTATTTTCAGAATATTATTTCTGTAATTTTTGTTCCTGGAACCAGTAGAACTACTCAGTTAGACTTTGATATGAATCTCAAAGTGTTATACCAAAATTAAATAAAGTACCTAAGCTAATAGCATAAGCTTGTGAAGAAATATTTTTCTAACGAGAAACCGAGCAGAGTTAACACCAGAGACTAAACCATGAACTCTTAAAGCGATCCATTTTAAGACGTAAATAAATTGTTAATAGGATGGAGCTATATAGAGTGAATACAAAGGGCAACTGAAGCAACACGGGCGGGTTTGTAGTAGAAGTCTGATATGTCCCCTAATACCACCCAGATCGGCATAAGTTATTTGATTATTTAACACCACACAAAAAGATTGTGTTACTGAAAGCAACCATTATTAAAATACAAATGGGATTATTTAAAAACGAACGGCTCTATTTAAATGTATATTTTATTTTTGCGCATGAAACATTTATAACAAGTATAATGTGTACTGAATACGATGAGGTAATATAATACAGTGCGGTGCAAATGGAAATTCCATTTCAAAAGAACTCTAAACATAAATCACGGTGACAAGTCGAGAAAAAACTTGCTGAAAGAATTTCACAAAAGTAACACCACGGTTTTGATAATTCTGGGATAATACCTTATACATAAATGACTTCAAAAGAAGGAGGAGTTCCTCAAGTCACCTGATTTTTTTTGCGGTTTTGGGTGTTGTATTATTGTGTAAAGTTCACACTGGTTAATCCTTATTTCTTTCAGAAATTAATGTTCAAAATTGGGGTTTTTAACTCACCCATAACTTTTTAGTTTATCTACCGATCTTGATGATTCTTTTTGTGTTCAGTTATCTATCAGGATCAGTATTATAATTCTACAAAGATCCCATTACTCAAAGATAAATATTCTTTAAATCAGTAAAAGTCTGACGCCGGGTCGCTGCCCTCTAAAGCAGGAGAAGTCATTACACCACAAATAGGTACTTTTGTGAAGAACTTGTTCAATAGTCAGTTTTAGCAGTGGAATTCTACACAAAAAAAGTGAAAAATAAAACCGACGTGTTTTTTATTCAGCGCATATTTTACAAAATTGTCACCATTTTGTGTATTTATTCGAATACCTATTGAATACATAGACAACAGACCACTGTTATTCAAGTTGTGATTAATTTGATCAGTGAATTTTGTAACTATTGATGCCTGTGTGTCGTCATGTGTACGAAAATGAAGATAAGCGTTAAATTGGATTAAATCGAACAAAACTTTGGCAGTTGGTGTTGTTAAAACAATAAACAAAGTTTGTGCCAGAAATACATAATTAAATATCATCAGTTTAACACATTTGTGGGCACCTTGGAATCACTGTTATAAGGTTGCGAAATAGTTTCCTCCAGCATAACGTAGAGTTCTGGCAAATGTCTTTTTTAGGGTTCCGTACATCAAAAGGAAAAAAAAGAAACCCTTATAGGATCACTTTGTTGTCCGTCTGGCTGTCTGTCAAGTCCCGTTATCTCGGGAACGCGTGAGTATCAAGTTGAAATTAAAACTAAACAAAACAACAAAGCAACTGTGCAATGATCAAACTTGTAAGTTGACGGAAAAAAAGATACGCCGTTTATGTTATATTCCAACACTATTAAAGGAATCAAAATTCGTAGGGTACTTCCCGTTGACCTAGAATCTTGAAATTTGGCATAAGGCAAGGTATTATAGCACAAATATAGGGAAATGTCTGAAAACAGAAAATTTTTAGTTAGGTCACAAGAAAAAAAAATGTAAAATCTTTCAAGACTCGATTTGAGAATTGAACTGCTTTCATAGGTAAGTTTGTACGGAACCTTCAGGGCGCGAGTCCGACTCGCACTTGCCCAGTTTTTTTTATTATGCGCAGGCTCGCGTTTGACCTATAACGCATATGATGGTAAGCGATGATGTGGCTGACGATGGAGCTCGCTTGTTTAGAAGTAACCTATTCACCCATGACTTAAAGACCCGGCGAGTTCAATACATCGGAAATAAATTTAAATTCAGAATACGCAAATGCAATGTTTCAAATACGTAACATAGCTAATAACGTACATTGATCAAATTATTAGTGTTCGTATAATTTTCATTATTTACACGTTGCCGGGAAACTTTTTAATGAAAATTAAAACTTTTACCTTTGACGACGACCGTAGATATAATAACAAAAAGCCTTCCAATGAGGTTAAAAGGCGAGCTTGCTATTGAATTCCACAGAGTTCTAATTAGTTATTGCGATTCATTTTGCGGTAACACATAATTGCTTGATTAAAATTTAATTGATTGGTTAACTCAGTACCTACATTTGTAAGCCATGTTGTAGATAGTATTTTTAACATGATTAACTGCACACTTTTCATTTAAATCCAAAAGGATTCAATATCAAGAGAACCTTTTACTATCTTATTAGCAGAATATGCCGAAAATAGATACAATTGATTAACAACGTAACTTTTTGGTGGTTTGCGATGTTTTTCATTGGATTTCTTGATTGGTTCGTAATCTAACCTACAGAGCAAGGTTTTTGCTCACTAGGGGTCACTATTTTAAAATCCATTTGTAAGATTTGACCTAAACACACACATAAAAATATTGCAAGTTAAATAAAAACGTGATAAAAACCGGAGGCATAACACCATTAACCTTTCCCAAGTAATTTCGCGTCATTACCGCGAGCTACTTTACGCATCTCGTTACCATCAGAATAGGCTGAAACTTTTTAAAGAAACGCCAAGTGCCGCCTGAAGTCGATATAACGAGAATTAAGTATTGATACGTGTAACGTGACCGAGCTTGGAGTGCCTATAGGAGATTTGTATGCGCAAGTGCCAGTAAAAAAAGATTCACGAGGTGGTGAGAGAAATTGTGTTCGGTGTAATGCTATGTTATCGAACACTTTACGTATGATGACGCACGCACGTTAAAAGCAATGTGCAGAGTGTCTCAGAACTTGGTTTTAGTCCGTAAAAGCTTGACACCTCCTGCTCCACCCTAGAGCGACAGAAGTCGTTAAATGATTTCACACCTAAAAAACCCTTACATATCGCTATTTTATAATTTCACCCATAGCCATATAAAATGCCATAAATATCCGGAGGTATAATTTAGAAGCGGGCTACAACGGTTTTTGTAGAGCCCGCAGTTTTTCTTTTCATGTGAATTATTATAAAAAAAACCCACCGTAGTAGACGAACTGCCGGAAGCTTATTGTGCTGCATCCCGTCGAGCGAAGCCATCCGCCACACACACTAACTTTCAAGCTAGTGGGTAGTAGACTTCATTATTTTGTACAAAATATAGTTTGAATTAGTAACATTTAAGTGTTTTTGATTTTGTTAGTCTGTATTGTCTCACTTCTGGGCAATGCCCTAATCCTTGCATCTATTTCACCGATCTTGGTTACTCGCTTTCTCATGCTAATTGTTAAATAAGACATCCAGATCGTTACACCATTTTCTTCATGGTTGTTATTTCTAGACACCAGTCTTGTGTTTTATGGGTGCATAGCTCGTTAGACATGCGGCAGACATGTCCTGCCTAGTCCCATTTTAGTTGGAGAGAGATTTGTCTAAGCGTTTCCTTTAAAAATATTATGCTTTAAAAAAAATTACAAGCAGGTACGAGAACCTCCCGCACTTACCACGTTCGGTGAGGACCTGCGTTATGCGGAAGGTGACTACGCCTTGACATTTTCCAGCCACTGCTCCGCACCGTGATTATAGCCTTCCCAACCTAGAGTGGATGCATTATTATTAATAATTGTTCCTAGTAGACCAGAACCACATTTCACACATATAGGTAGACTGATGGAGAAAAAGTGCCATACGATACCTCATGTTGTGATTTTAAACCCTTTGAAAAAAAACAATACTGCAAGATACTGGAAATCTTGTTTTGCGAACATATAAAGTTATTGGAGTGTAAGCATCTCGTACTAAATCCTCTAGAGATCAGATGGAAGTAGAATGGATCACTTTATTACTCGGGGGATGTTAACACAAAGAAAAGGTGTATAGGTCAGCTGTAATGTACAATTGTACATTATGTATGTGTAGCACGAACAATAGAAAGAGATTTTTTATACAAAACCTGTATGTTTTATGAACGTACGTGGAGATTTTTGTGTTTTATTTTCTAAATCAGGATTTGTAACTAAAAGCTACGCAACGAATATTTTATTTAAATACTAAAACTTGAATCCCACCGCGCCGTGCTGTATGTAGATCGACCATAACCTGGAGTAGCAAATAATATTTTTTATCCCGGAACTATCTTCCCTTTGGACAATTTCCTACTTTAACTTGGGCGAAAGCGCTGGTCAGTAGGCAATAAATTCAGTCTGTAAAAAAAGGTTCATGCCAAAAGTATAAATAACTACATAAGTGCCATTTATAGTTTCTAAGGTGATATTGTATTCTTGCCATAGAGCTATGAATTCTATTAATTTTATGTTAAACAGCTGCACCCTAACATGATCATGTAATCGTTAATTATTTATTTTAATTAATTATAACAGTTAAACCACCAATCTGTAATTGGTGGTTTGGGTAAAAATGGGCTCCACAATCAATTGTGTTTGTCTGTGAAGTGGATTGAGCTAAGAATAATAATATTGTCTAAATTGTGTTTACAAGCCTTAGATATTTTTATTTGTTTTGTTTGTAAAAGTAGCGTAGGTGATTCCGAGATGTTTTAACACTCGGAAAATCGGAGTCGTTAAAATAAATCATCGATTCAACCACCAACTCGTCGTTCTACTAAATAATCAAGATTACCGTTAGTTTTCGATTGTTCGAATCACTCAAAACTCTTAATCATCGAGGAACAACTCCTGAATGAACGCGCCACGCTTCAGTCTCAATAACAGACCGACTTGGCCTCGAGTCAGAGTCGAAACAATCGAGAGCAATCGAAATGTTCGAACAATCGAATAAAACCTTTCGCCATCATGCATCGCTAAGTAAAAGCACATACTCAAACTTTCTGAGCAACTCGTGTCTGTATTCAGGAATAGAGATTATATTAAATCCTCTAACAAATTTGAAGAGTCTAGATATTAGCCTATGTAAATTCTTGTCTAACTTTATCAACTTCTCTATATTCTTATGACAAACATGATTTCAAGTTTCTAGACAGATTCTATTCACCGTATGTGTTATCTTCAGTCATCGGTTGGTATACTTATCCTTATGTTCTGTACTCATTGTCAGACAAAATTTCAGTGGCGTTTCGGAAAGATTCAAATTAAAATGCCATCACCAAATTCGTTTTGGTTACTTCGGCCCTAAATTAATATATTTCCTTCGTGATTTCCACTTACGGAAGCGCCCTCACCTCTTGAAAGAATGGCCTTGGAACTTGGGCTCAAGTTACTCTTCTCGTCCTTATGCGAGGCCACGACATTGGTAAAATTCCCGGTAAATATTTTATTCTATAATAAAGGAAGTAAGGGTTTTATAATTCAAGAATAAAAAATCACAGATATAACACCAACCGGGTGAAAATCTAATAGTAAAGATTTTTTTAGAACTAACCGAATTCAGTCAGTAGATTCAGTAGATTTCTAAAGTTTGTCTTTGCAACCTAGCGCAGCAGACTAATGTAGGTCTTTAAGTCTGTACCGTGTAGACGCACCATTACACAAGCGTCCATGATGTGTGGGGGATGAGACAACGTAGCCAAATGGAGCTTATAATACGAAACGAATAGATTTAAGAATGTGCCTTTAGCATAGGATGTGAACAAGAAAATGGGATATATATCCTTCATAATTATATTTTAAAACAGATTATTAAATTTGGATTTCAAAATAGTCTACTGAAAGTAAGATTAGCGCTGTTGTTGAGTTATTGGCTGTTCCGCTTGGAATGGCTTTGATTACCGAGTTAAAACAATATATTTTATGGAATGCAGATATTTGTTCCGGGTTTGCGTGTCTTGTGGGTATGAGTAGATAGTTTTTAGCGTGGGTTAACATTTTTATACCTCTGTAGAAAAAAAATATAATACCCCACGGATTGTCTTGCCCTTCAAGTTAGTAATGGTCTCACGAACGTTCTGACTTTTTCACTATTTCACTGCATGTTTCATGAAGACACATTACTTATTGCCACCCGTCATGACTTTCCTCGGTAACCGTTTATCTTCGGGATTCAGGAACAATTTGTATTCAAATCTGAATTTTTCGTATTCCTCCTTTTGTTGTAGGTACTTTTCTAAGACATTATTGTATACTGTTCTCCGCACTACAATAACCATTAGGTATAGAATTATAGCAGCATACGATAAAAAGTTGTTAAGAAAATAACTAAATCACAATCTTGATTGCATTTCAACAAGTTCAAGATATGCAATCAAGTAAAAACATGCTCAAATTTTGCAAAATAAAAGTAATTTTCAAAACAATAAAATACAACAAACTGTTTCAACTGCTGATAGTCCTACCAAAAATAAACTTTAACTTCCAAATATATGTATTCTTTTCAGTCTGAGTTTATTTGGGTAATGTTACTGACACTAATGCGCTGAATTTTAGCACCAAACTGCTATTGAACGCTTCTGTACATTTCTGAATGGAGCTCCCATACACATTCAACATTTTTACCACTAATACTTGGCCGGTTTTGTTGTTGAGCAAGGCCCATATACTAGAGCGTGGTTTTGCTCGCCACTCCCTAAGGCCGCCGCTGTGAGACATCTTGTGAATGTTGATAAAATATAGAAAACCCTAATAACGAAAGGGTATCCTCTCATAAATCTCTCCTTTGGGAATGGAGGTGTTTCTTTTGTTTCGTTTCTCTAAAATAAGTCTTGTTCCTTCTTATGATCTTATCGCTCTCTTCCTGTTGCTTACTAGCCTTCAGTTAGTTATCTCTGTAGGTTATTTGTTGAGAATCATTGTTTCCTGTTTACTTGTATTCTTACTGAAAAAGATAATAAAGTAAAAAGTGTGCCAGCTTCTCACGATGAATATAAGAGTTAAGAACAATAGGTACCTTCGTAGCTTGTGTGCGTTACCCAGGCAAAATGTTTTGCTTTAGAGAGATGAGACTTAAACAAATAATTAGTGTATCATGAGGAGCAATTTGTTTACTAATAGCAAAATTTGTTTGAATTGTAGTTTTTAAGTTATTTAAGAAAAACAAATTTTGCTGGAGTAACGTTTGAAACGTTACCCAGGCAAAATCGTCTTTCAAAAATTAGTTTCAGCACGGAACCAAATACATGAATAGATAGCTTTTGTTGAGTAGTAAATGTTTATAAATAGCAAAATTTGTGTGTGGTATAGTTCTTTAGTTATTTAAGATTTTGCTGCGGTAACGTTTTGGGATTTCCCAGATCTCGAAAACGGCTCAACGCAGAAGTTTGAAAAAAATACTAATAAAAGACCTTAATTTGTTTAAATTTGTTTAATCATTAGTTTTTGATTTGGTTGACGTAAACCAATGTAATTAAATGGTTTCAAAAATCAGAAGAAGCGGGTTTACATGTAAACCAATACACTTATAACCAAATAAACAGCTGTAAAAAATACCCGTGGTTCGACGCTTGTTTACAGCAGACATTTTAGATTTCATACTTTACACGTTAAGAAGATAAAAACAAATTTGATTTATTTTAGACTGGTCGTACTTTAGCGATCGAATACGCAGTTCCCATAACATTAAGAAACATGGCATACTTTAAACAAATTAAAATGATTCATGAAAATTCTTTCCTGTTAATTTCAGCCTTGAATTACGGCTCTAATGAAAGTTATCTCAAAAACAAGAATATGTCAGCAATTCTCTAATAATAGTCCAGTCATTATAGTACTTTCACCTCGGAATTCGAGATACCCAGCTGTAAGTCTGTAAATACTTGTATATTGACACCCTAAAAGTTGTCTCAAAACCTACATATGGTAGGGTGTACGCAACTATGAAATTTCAAGGTTAAAGGGCCCAAAAATCGTTTTTTTTGCGCTTTTTTGGTAAATATCTCATTTCCTAAAGGTTTTTTGCTATTTGTATATTTAACAATATTGTAGAATACAAAAAACTCTACAAATTTTGTCTAAAAAACTTTTTCCTACGGTGAACCGTTTTCGAGATAGAGAGCGGAGACCGCACGGTCACAGCATCACTTCAGGTCAACTGGTTCCTCCGGTCGAAAACGCGCCATATAAGTTGATACTATCGATAAATCAATGATTATAAATATTTGTCAATTTTTATTATATTATATTTCATGATTTTTTTTTCTAACCTATCCACTTTTTATTCAGTATTCATTTATTTAACAACACTTACCTGGCGTGTCAGACGTTTACTGACTAAAGCCCACTCCTGTTCCTTCTTTGCCTTTGTTCTAGGGCCCCAGTCAGTGTACCCTTTCACATACCCCATGGCCCCAGTGGATTTCGACCCTGCTGGGCCCCTACGATTTTCTGAAATGTTCTTGAAGTACGCATAGATCATTACGCGTCGTCGACGACTTGAGCGCAATCCGGATGGTAATTGGACGACAGGACGGCGATCTACGCATTGCTCGTCGTCCGCCGTCGCCAGCATGGGCTTGTGAACGGATGTACGATGGAAAGGAGCAGTGCGTACTGAACTGAACTCACTTACTGAGAATAATTAGTTTCTCTTACTATGCTATGCTTTTTTTAACTTAAATATCTCTATCTTGCTTTAATTTTCAAAGTAAATAACTAGGGTGTGTCATTCATTAATAGAAATTGTAGCAAGAACCTATTTTGGGCACGTAGGAAAAGTGATTACTGTTAACAATAATTTAAGAAATTAGTTTCTTGTTTTGAACTTGTATGGATATTATTTTTTTGTGGCTGGTTTTAATAAAGTAGTATACCATTTTGGAATCTTGATTAGTTGCACCAATTTTTTAAAAAACTTGCCATGGTAGTGTTAATACTTTTTTTTACACCAGGACAAGCTAAAGTTGGCTAAAAGTAAAAATCTTCAATAAATTTGGGTAATCACATAAGTTTCATTCATTTTTGTGAAAAATCTAGAGGAATTCTGGATTTTTTAAGAGTAGCAGTAGATAGCAGTTTTATTCAGGTTGTCGCTACAAAAAAAAGAACAGCAATATTTAAACAACTGTGGTAATGGTAGAGGAAAATATCACAACAGATCTAAATTTTAAAAGAATTTATTTGTGTTATTTCACTTATTACTTAAAAAATGTTTGTGTGATATTTTTTTTTGTATTTTTCTCCGAATAGTCACGACTATTCAGACAAATATTTATAATCATTGATTTATCGATAGTTCATTAACTATAATATGGCGCGTTTTCGACCGGAGGCACCAGTTGACCTAAAGTGATGCTGTGACCGCGCGGTCTCCGCCCTATATCTCGAAAACGATTCACCGTAGGAAAAAGTTTTCTGAACAAAAATTGTAGAGAATTTTATATTCTACAATATTGTCAAATATAAAAATAGCAAAAAACCTATAGGAAATGAGATATTTACAAAAAAAGCGCAAAAACCCGATTTTTGTGACCCCCGACCATGAAATTTAATAGTTGCGTACACCCTACCATATGTAGGTTTTGAGACAACTTTTAGGGTGTCAATATACAACTATTTACAAACTTACAGCTGGGTATCTCGAATTCCGAGATTCTTACCTTAATTGAGCTAATTTGACTGGACTATAAGCCGACCAAATTGAAAAGGTCACGTAAAAGCGACTGCACCGTACGTACGGGTAATCTTCGCAAATTAGCAGCTTGGTAACCGATGTTTTGTACAGTTAAGCAGAAAAACGTTATTCGTGAAGCCGATTTTTTAATATTTTTTAAGTGCAGTACCATATTACACAATTTTTACTAGTTAATAAAAGTGTAATATCATAGTGTATAATTTATAGTGTGATTTAAAACAATACAAACATATATACATGTAGCTATATTTTTAGTACTTAATTTGTTGTTTCTGTTAAACCAAATGTTTTATTTTGATACCACAACGCAAAGCCACGCTAAAAACGTTTTAACGTTCTTGATGCTAGTCAGAGCAGCGCGCATCGCTGTGTGCATTGCAACGCAACAGCTATATGCCTTGTCTTACTTACTCTTTAGCTGTGAGTAGTTGAGTACGCTCTATCTATGGGTACGCTAGCTCCGACCGAACCAATGAAACAATCAGTCGTGAACCAAGTGTTTTGGAGAGAAGTGCTTGTGGTTTATGTGTGTGTGTACGACGACGTCTTTGAACGATGCGAGTATTAAATGTTTTTATTTTACAGTACAGTTGTGTTTCAGTATAAAATAGTCATTCAGCGTATATTAATGTACGCTTTTTGGTGTGAATCAGAATAAAGAAAACTCGTCAAATGTGACCCAAAACACAATTAGCCCCGGCACAAAAAAAAACTTTGCCATTTTCTTCATTACAATTAGGAAAATATAGTATATAGTTTTTTTATCATTTCAATGGCTATCATGGAAATATTGAACCAGAATATCGCGCAAAATATGAAATATTATTGTTTTACGACAGACTCATCTCTTTATTGCTTAAAACTGTGTGTGTGATTATTGGCTAAAATAACAACGTGGCGGTCTCAGTGGTAGGCTTTAACTTTTAATTATTCTATACCTACGCCATGCTAGGCAATCGCGTTGTGATATTGCTCTTAGACTTAACGTAAACAAAACAAAAAGGATACAGTTTTTATACGTTTAAGCTATACTGTCATAAAGTTTCAAGTGCTTTAACGAATCTAGTATTATTCTCAATTATATTGAAGTGTGTTTGACAAGTCCGGTGAGTATTCGGTAGAACGAAAACTCAACAATATGAATGTTACGATGATCTGTACTGTAAACTACAGAAATGCAAAAACTCCATAATGCCACATTTGATTATATATTCATTAGTGTAGGTAATTAAAACGTTAGAGACTGGAAGCATAAAACACATAATTTTGTACGGTCCCAATGACCACACAAATGCAAGAAATATAGGCAAGCCGATAATACATATTTTGTAAAAAAAAACATTAAATGTGCTTTGCACATTACACACACAACGCCGACTCAATTCCAACTCAAGTCACACTGTGGTATTGAAATATGAGCTTTATGTCGTATTACTTAGAGTGGATATTTCAACATTAAGTTAAAAGAAGGTTACGACGCTTTGACAATGATTGGTTCACGGGTTATCCACCTGTGGCAGTCACATGTAATGTTAAAATATTCACTCTAAGTAACACGTAACAAAACTCATATTAAAATGCCATACTGTGAGTCGAGGTGAAATGGAGTCCACCTATCAACCTACGTTATTAGTACCTCCTAAGGAAAATTGTACAAACTATTAATGTATCCAAATATTAAAATTAAGTAAGTAGGTTATAACTTATCTGTGATTTTTCTCTAAAAATGTTGATGCTAAGGCAAAGCAATACATATAATTTGTATGAGACTGATTTTTTAAATAAAAATAATGAATCTTAACCATTTTATTATTTTAACTAATCTGACCAGAAAACTTTTGTATTCAACTGTACTAACAAAACATCTATATTATCCTGTTCATTTCAGATGGTTGCGCTTATGTATGGTGCGGTCGCTTTTATGTGACCTTTTCAATTTGGTCGGCTCATTAGAGAATTGCTGACATAATCTTGTTTTTGAGATAACTTTCATTAGAGCCGTAATTCAAAGCTGCAATTAACAGGAAGGAATTTTCAGGAATCATTTTAATTTGTTTAAAGTATGCCATGTTTCTTAATGTTATGGGAACTGCGTATTTGATCGCTAAAGTACGACCAGTCTAAAATAAATCAAATTTGTTTTTATCTTCTTAATGTGTAAAGTATGAAATCTAATATTTCTGATGTTAACGAGCGTCGAACCACGGGTATTTTTTACAGCTGTTTATTTGGTTATAAGTGTATTGGTTTACTTGCAAACCCGTTTCTTCTGATTTTTGAAACCATTTAATTACATTGGTTTACGTCAACCAAATCAAAAACTAATGATTAAACAAATTGAGGTCTTTTATTGGTATTTTTTTCAAACTTCTGCGTTGAGCCGTTTTCGAGATCTGGGAAATCCCAAAACGTTACCGCAGCAAAATCTTAAATAACTAAAGAACTATACCACACACAAATTTTGCTATTTATAAACATTTACTACTCAACAAAAGCTATCTATTCATGTATTTGGTTCCGTGCTGAAACTAATTTTTGAAAGACGATTTTGCCTGGGTAACGTTTCAAACGTTACTCCAGCAAAATTTGTTTTTCTTAAATAACTTAAAAACTACAATTCAAACAAATTTTGCTATTAGTAAACAAATTGCTCCTCATGATACACTAATTATTTGTTTAAGTCTCATCTCTCTAAAGCAAAACATTTTGCCTGGGTAACGCACACTCGTAGCTTACAGAAGAAAAAGAATATCGGAGTAACGAATATTATTTGTCACTGCAATTATCAGAATGTTATGTTTCATAGCTATACTAATTGTAGGTAATCGTTAGGTAGGTACACATTTTATGTTAAGTATGTGCTTTGTTTTTCCAATAATTTAGAAGTTTTCATGTATTTGATATTAATTTAAGCTTAGTATTTCCTTGCTTTCCTGAGAAAATGGGTCTTGACCGATGTACAGAACGACAGATAGAGGACCAAGTGATCCTATTAGGGTTCCGCTTTTGCCAACGGAGATACGAAACCAACGGAATGGCATTATATTTTTGATACAATTCTGTATATTCCTAAATTCTTATAAAATCATCATAAGGCGCTATCTTCCGAAAGGGAACCACTTTCAGCGCGAATCTCTAACACAATATTGTCCAAGAAATAATAAAGTTACGAAGGTGAGGGAAAACTCTCATAAAACTTGTGCTGTTACGTTTTCAGCCAATCTAATATCGCTCCACGGACCTCTGGACTTCGTCACGTTTGTCAAATTAATTTGTTGACAAATAATATACAAATTAATTGACGAACATTTTCTTTGTTTTCTTGTAAGTAAGAGCTTACTTAAAGCTTCATAGTAGGATATAAATCGATTAAACTTAGCAGCTAAGAGCAATGGCAAGAGTCAATAGTTTTGGCTTTAATGAGATGGGATAGAATAGAATAAACTTTTTTGTTTTCCAACATAGTAATTTCAGTCACCTTTGGTATACAAAGGCAGCGGCGACTCTTTTAAACAATTCTGATGAAAGTAAATAGTTAGTGTTTTGAATATAAAAGATAAACGTATTTTCTTCTTTCCCAGGCTGGTGTCGTGGCGCCTGCTCGGCCTCGCGCTGCTCAGCGTGTGCGCCGAGCGCGCGCACGCGCAGCAGCGCCACAGCGAGCACCAGGGACCACAGACCTGCGGCGGACACCTGACGCGACACGTGGGCACCATCACCACGCCGAACTTCCCCAACCCTTTCCCCGTCCCCATCAAGTGCAAGTGGATAATAGAACACGACATAGTGAACGGGACTATATCGGTATACTTCACGCAGCAGTACACTACCACTGGGCTGACGTTCACTGAGTACATGTACTATGACGAGTCTTACAAGTTGGGCGAGAGGAGAGCGCTCACCGTCACTGATGACAACATCACCAGGATTAAGTGGCTACAGGTGAGTTTCACTAGACCACTTCAAGATTTTTTATACACTTTTCTTTACTTAAACAATATGACGGTAAACATGACATTAATTTACTATTTTTGGTTCATTTTAATCATTTTTTTTGAAGACACATCTCTTGCCCTTGGAGCACTTTCAGAATGAATAGACACATCAGATGAAACAGAATAGCTTGATTGCGTCGATTAAATCAGTAGCCTTGAGAAGCAATCTGCGTAATTGTTGCGTAGTCACATGTTCAGAGACCCGAGCTCTTAATTATTGATAGATTCATTCCCATTTGTGATGCTAAAAGATATCTAGAAGTCAAAACAGCATGCTTTCTTTAAAATCAAATAACTATTATTGTAGTACAAATAACTACGTGTAGTAACTGCTTGTTGAAACGTTGGTCTTATGATATCAAGCGCTACTGTTGGTTGTGAGGTCCTGAGTTCCCGTTTCGGGCAAAAACTGTTATTAGGTTTTCTATTAAGAATTTAATAATATTAATTTATTTATAATATTAATAATAAGGCTGATTTTGCTATGCTATGCCTTGTTAATTAACTATTTATCGGAATATTTAAAAAAATAGGAATGGCGTGACCCTCTCAATCCCATTTTAGACTAGCAGCTTTTTTTCATGCCAGTAGCCTTACCATGAGTTTGTAAAAACGTTCTCGCTATCGAAAACTATCGCTTTGTCCCTGTCATTGTGGTGCACGTGAAAGAGACAAAGCTATAGTTTTCGATAGCGAGAACGTTTTTTCAAACTCATGGTAAGGCCACTGAGAAGCTAATCTATTTCTAATATAAGTAAATAACCTTCTTTTTCTGGAAATAGGAAAAACCTGATTACAACCTGTTTAATAGGTACTTAAAGTCCATTTTCAGAAAAAAATACACTTCAACAAGAGGATAGTAAAATATGTTTCGGAGTAAAACGTTCACGTAATAAATAAAGTTTCTCAGTATATTTATTGTAACAACGTGATACGAACAATGAGTGTTACGAATCGTTTCCTTTGTATTATACGCCGGAATTTATTTTACCTCAGTTAAGTAGATCTCGCTTTTGTGCTTTACAAAAACGGTTTTTACTAATTTATTAATATTATGATTTTTTCCAGTTTTCTTAGAAAAAAATCTTAGAAAGTCACAATTATACGTTATGTATTAACCTGTCCCAGTTTCGACTTTCGATTCGAAATTCTTGACTTTTTTCTATTAGTACTAGTAAGTACTAGTAGAACAAAATTTCGCAAAAAAGAAAAAAGGGCCTTTAAAGTTAAAGTTCTGCTATGACGTGTTTGATATCGAATTAACCCTGGAACGAAGGCAAAGAAGGAATGTGGTGGGGTTTAGTCAGTTAAAGTCTGACACGCCCTCCCGTTCTGCCCAAGAGCGGGAGAAGTCATTCTGGTGATTCCCCACCTAAAAAAAATATTTGGTAATTTATTTCTTAGCTTAGTATTTACTAATACGTTAATGAAATATAAATATGGCCACACAAACATTTTTCTTGCGCACATTTTGAAACAATATAATAATGAGTGAACTTCAAACCGCTTGACTAATTGCCTCTGTACGGAACTCTTCTGCAGTAAACTTCACCTGTACAGTTGCTTTGTTGTAACAAGCGAGGCTGAGAACAACAAAATGTTGGCGAACTTCGTGGACTGGCCTGTCGGTTCACTGTTAGAGGCTCCGGAAATGAGTTTACGAACTTACTTCGGACGTAACTGTTTGGAAAACACATATTATCTTCTTAGTGATGAGAAAAACTAAAGTGTAAATCACAGTACTAGTGGAAACGACCCTACGTATTCCTCAGAAACTAATTAACTTACTGATATGAAAGTCTGTCTGAACGTGTATTTTTTTTTTGAGGGTGCGAAATTATCAAACAATTCTAACGCTCTGGGTTGAGCGAAAGAGTGTCCGATTTCGCAGCTGTAAAAAATCACAGAATCTGAGCCTTGTACGTGTGAATGTACCAATGATTTTAATTTAGCTCATCTGATTTGGGATCACTTAAAAAAGAATGATAAGCTTGATGTAGCACGTTTAAGTGGCTATTTAGTTACAACACTGATAAGATATAAACATCGTCGCCCTCCTAGTTCGGGGGGGTATTCACATCTGTTCTGTGTCTATTTAACTTTACCCAAGACATAAACCCGCCCTCTCTCGTTATTTACGTCTTCTTTAACAATGTTAAAAACTGTTGCCATGTTGTTGTTACACACTTTGTGACCCATTTTTCGATTAAACTTGCTGGTAAAAAGATAGTTCGTTTAATCCATGAGCACCCTTAAACCGTTTACCCCTAGCGTGTTTTTTGTTTTTATTTTGAGCACAGTGTTTTAGGTAGCCATTTTCTCAGCGCAATTAGCAAAGATATAAATGGATGTTATTAGCATCTTAATCCAACTATGTCGTATTTTTAATATAAAAAAATCTAGTAATAATTACTTTAAATCACTGTCCTATAAAGTTTACTCAATGTCGCGTAGCAATTTTTCCTTTCCAAAATTCAATAATGATGTATCTTTTTGTTAAGTCTTTCCAATTTTTTATGGTAGTAAATAAAAATGAACAAAACTGGAAACAAAAAATCTACAGATTGTATTGGAAAGGCAGGAATATAAATCCATCGTTTTTATTTATTTAATCGTTCCATAAATGGAAGCTAAAGCTGTGCCGAGCGTTAGAGGATGAAATGGACAATTTGTGCGCACATAACGTTGCACAGCCACACTCGTCGACATGTTACTGGAATATTCTATGTGGGCTCAATGGGAAAGGAATATTTATTTCAATTGAAAAGATAGTTTCAAATTCGATAAAATTCTGTTTGGTATTAATAATAATATAATAATAATATTCCACAACTTTCACACAACATCATCTAGTCCCAAGCTAAGCAGAGCTTGTATTATGGGTACTAGACAACTGATAAACATACTTATATATTTCTAAATACATACATATTATAGATAAATTACACCCAGACATAGAACAAATGATCGTGCTCATCACACAAACATTTGTTCTGGGTGGGAATCGAACCCACGACCTCCGGCATAGCAGTCAGGGTCACTAACCACTAGACCAACAGGTCAGTCAACAGAGTGCTATTTGGAAAACTAAAAATTCTACGCAACACAACCTCTATTGCTTATTGAATTTTGATGTTCAACTCTTTTAACCGATTTCAATAAAAGGAAGCCCACTCAATTTGACTGACTTTTTTTTGTATCTTATTCAAAGATAAACTTCAAATGTTTTCCGATATTGATTTTTTTCAAATTTAAATTTTTTCCCAACTATATTGGGGTCGGCTTCCAGTCAAGCCGGATTTAGCTGAATACCAGTATTTTGATAGTCTATTAGTAGCACTTGTCATTGGCAAAATTGTGGTGTCTCTTCCACAACCGCCATAATACAGAATGATGAAGAATTATAGTTGACAAATATTATAACATTGAAATTTTGTGAGTAGGTATGTCTGCTAGGACGGACTTAGGTTTAGGAGTAGACTTCCTTGGTATAATTTTTACTATCACCGCAGGCAGCAGCTAGTTTATTATAATAGTGTGAGTAATTTATACTAAAACGCGATGTAGAACACGATAAGTCCTTTATACTACCTTCGATCCCTGCAGTATCTACCTACATTAATAAAACGGCTGTCTTGTATTGTTACTGTGTTGAATTAACAAAACGTGTGCCTAATGTACCCGCAATGTTTTGCGATGCCAGGTACTCTAATAATAACAGAGAGAGCCCTTCAAATTAACTGCTCATTGTTGTTGATATAGCATTTTCGGTATTTGTAAAAGGGTAAATTAAGCTCAGAGAGAGGTATGTATATTAAAGTAGACGGTTGAAATTTGATGATAAAATTATTAGAGAATGTTTTCTTTTTAGGTGGCAAATAGTTTTAGCGATTAAAACCCACTCCTATGTTCCTTTTTTGCCTTCGTTCCAGGGCCCCGGGTTGTCTTTCGCAAAACCCACGGGCGCAGGAGGCTTCGACCCGGCTGGGCCCCTGTGATTTGGCTGGCATTTTCTGGAGGCGCGCGTGATGACGTCGACGCCTTGAGCTCGGTCTGGATGATTATCAGACTGCTGGACGGCAAGCAACCCGTTGCTCACCGTCCGCTAGCCTGCAACTGCAGTGGTTGGAAATCGCAATCCCGACAGCAGGACGCCCCTGGCCAGGGTCATGCCGTCTCGCATACGGCTGCCTAATTCGCTAGCATTACTGCGTCGCAGAATGAGACAACCGCCTACAATTCTTTACCATAACTAGTGCTAACTGCTTTACTAATAAATCTTAAGTCTATATCGTAGTTCGAGCTTTTACAGTAACACATACGCTTTATACTCCTTTGGGTCAAAATATTATTCATGGTAGAAACCATCTGCTGTAGAAACACCAAAACCTTCATGTATTGAATACAAAGAAAAAATAAAATGATAAATTTGATCTCCGAAAGGGTATGGAAAAGCTTGTTAATATGTGTTTGTGATTTTTCCAGGTATAAGATACACTGAGAGATATTTCGGGCCTTATCGGGGCAAACATCGTAACCGACTGTTTGTGCTTTTTGCTGGAGGGCATTTTTTTCCTGAAGTTGAAAGTATTTATGATAGATATGTTTGTAAAAATTTTAAGACTTTTTAAGGCACAAACTTATAATCATAAATTTGTTTCTTATATTTAAACTGTAAAGTACAAAATTATATTTAATTTTATAACTCTATTCTTTAAGATAAATTATATTTGTATTTATACAGATGGGGATGGAGAGTAAGTCAAAAGTTTTCCCTTTGTGGATTTGTTATTATGAGAGAACTTAAGAAACATTCAACCTCAACAATCCTATTAACTATTTAAGCTTCATCTGATCCCTTCCGTCAGACGAAGTCGAGATACTCGCGATCTATTAATTATGATAAACAGAACGTTTTGAGGTCACGACTAGACTAAAGATTATACTCACAAAGGAAACGAAAATTTACAAAATGGAGGAAATATAGCTCTTACACGTAGTTGTATCTTTACTTCGACATACCAGAGAATTTTAAAGATATCTATAACGTAGCTCGCAAGTGGTGAGAAAACGAATCTTAATTATAAAGTTTGTCTTAATTATTATTATACAATTCTAAATGCGTTCTATTCATCCTCACAATAACTAAAACAAAATGTTCTTCTGAGGTTAAGAATAATCCACGATTGACTGCTTCCTACCTCCACGAGGACCTTTTCGGAGGGAGCGTTGTCTTTAGAAAAGGGTAATATATTCGGTTACATTTCCCTACGGATGTAACCGCAACACGAATTTATATTTTTAGCTGCTGGTCTTAGTGGCTGGCTTTATACGGTAGCTATTTGTACTCTGCATTAAATCATACACATACGAGTACGTATACTACTCACGTAGTGGAGAATTCAATAATAAAGTCGTGACATTTTAGGACATTTACTTCTTCAAACATACACATCTAATGACTTCTCCCGCTCTAGGACGGAGTAAGTTATTAGACTTTTACTTACTAAAACCACACCTACGTTTCTTCTTCGCCTTGCGTTAAGAACCCCGAGTTTCCTTTTCGGAAATCAATCCATGCCCAGTATACTTCAGCCCTGCTGAAACAACGTGAGGAATAAACGCTCTTAAAACAACCTTGTTCATAACAAGATTATTGTAATACAAAATGACTATAGATTGATCGCATCGGCAATTCCTTCGATTGGCAATTGGTTCACTGCAGAGTACTGCAGAGTATGCTCATTGTAATCGATTTGTAAGCAATCGAATGGGCAACGCTACAAACCGCTACGACGTGCTACGAACCGAAGTTGAATTTTGCTACGAAATGCTACGAGCGCCTACGTCGATAGTCGCCAGAGCGATACTGAATTCTACGAGCCAGTAAATACTGATGTCTGTCTGTTGATGAACATTGGCCAAGAGAGTAAAGGATTTTAACATAATTGTATTTGATTGTTATTTATTTTTCGACACACTTGCTCATAAAGTGGCTGTTATTGCACTGCACTTAGGTATGTAAAGGGGCTCGTTACCGAACTGTGACATTTTGATTACTATTATGCACATGTTCGGTAATGTAGTTAGAACCTTTTTGTTTAACCTCTTTTTTGTCAAAAAGAGTTTTAAGACACAAAAAAATAAAATTTGTTATTGCGTTCAATAGCATAAATTAGTGTTTTACTTACTTATTTCATGCAATTTCGTGTTTAAATAAACTATTTAAAATTTTACATATTTAATTAATTAAATCTTTTATCAAATTTGTATTTTCTGTTTATATGTAACCTCATTCTTATTTTTTCTAACCAACAGCTAGAGTAGCTAGTCTATGGCCGCCATTTTTCGCGCATGCGCGCGTTTAAGAAATAGTAGATTATGTGACTAGGGACTAGGGAGTAAAGCAGTGTCTTTAAGGCGAGGGCGGCATGTTGAATTCCGAACAAAACGAAGGTTGCTAAGTTTTAATCCCGAACGTCAGTGAGGGATTTATAAAATTAACTCCCGAGCATTGCGAGGGAGTTAATAGAGAAACCTGAGTGAAGTGAGGAATTCAAGCCGCCCAAGACAAAGACAGCTTTATTCCCGTGTTGGATACTCTACTTTTTACACCATCTGTGAGATAATTACAAGTCTACTACGATTAATTAACTAGGTACTATATAATTATAGTATTAAACAAATTATAAATAAATTAAAAAATATACAGCATTATTTACAAGTTAATCTCAACTCGAAATTAGAAACAAACAAAATTCACTTCTTCAATATTAATTAACTCTATAACTTTACTCTTTTTTAGAACCTCCTTAACCTTTTCCTCAGTATGTAACCACATTTATTATTCTTTTTTTTTTGTTAGTGGCCAGTTTCATTTTTGAATAAATTTGTTTGATGCACGTACATTTAAAATTACTGAAAGCGTATTTGACGTTCTAAATTAAAAAAAAACCATTATTCCCTAGAGATCGGCCATACTGTATTATCTCCCTAGGTGATAACGAGTTGCTTTAGGTGCAGGTTACATGACACATAATACGGCCATTATCGAGCAGGTGGTGTAAAAAGTATATTTTTTAGCCGCCATATTTCCAAATAAAATACAGATTTTACAAAAATGTCTACAACAACCATTTATGAGGAAAATGATTTGTGCTGTACGCAAGAAAATCTTTGCATGGGACCACTTTACAGTCAAAATAGTTAATTATAACTTTACTGATTGCACATTTACGAACTGTTTCTTTAGATAAACTTTTCATATAGGTACCTACTGAATAAAGTTGATTTTTAATTTATTTTCTTCACAAGTGTGTCGAAAAACGTCGTATGATACACGAGAGTAATTGGTCATTATCGTTCTTGGTTCTCTTAAGACCCTCGCCATGGCTCGGGTCTTAATACCACCGCGACGATAATGACCCACATTACACACTTGTATCATAATGTACTATTATGGAGTTTCCGATAGTTACTGTATTTTTTTAATTTGTTATAAGCCTTGACCGCGATCCCACCCGATGGCAAGCAGTAATGCAATCTTTGATGGTGAGACGCACTAGCTGTTCTTAATTCTTTAGTTGAACTTAAAATAAACACTTAAATACGTCGTAGAAGATTGGAAGTAAACATTCATATATGAGTTCAAACAATTTAAAGAACTATTAACGTATGGTTTTTGTTCGCATTTAATATTATTTTCTCGACAGTAGGTACGAATAATAAAGGAAAAGGAGACTACTGGGCCTAGAAGCACACCAGCAGTCAACTGGTTGAAATGTATATTAAAAAATTCGGTATAATTTTCTAAACAAAATCACAAAATATGGTGCCGTGTTTCTTCTTTGTAAGCGAGAAAACTTAAATTAATTTATGAAACTCAATAATCGATTAAAATAGTACCTGAATTGCTAGTAATCGATTATGAATAAATCGGTATGAAAATCGAGTGACAAGATTATCAAGTGAATAGCATTCCTTTAATTCGATTCCGAGTGAAAAGGATTCCTTTAATTTTTCTTCCGGCAACACTTGTGCCTGACATCAGTCAGTCACCGACTGACAGATGCACTCGTTCATTTTCTTAATTTCTTTCGTTTTCCTTGTTTTATTGTTTAACTTCACAACCGACGGCTTTGCATACTATAAAGAACTATTTGCTGAATCTGGCTACTCCAAATTACCTGGCTCTCTATTTTGGAAACTGTTTGTCGCCTATCGATCGAATATTGACAACATGGATCGCTGTGTTATACGATTGCGACTGGTCGCAGTATCTCTATTGGCAGAAGAGTCTCGGAAGTTTAGGGGTTTTTATCAGTTATTCGTCAGTGGCGTGCGTCTCAGGTTGTAATTTTTACCGATTCAAATCCAGCTTTTAGATATCAAGCCATGTGTTAGTTACCTACGTCTGTCTTTTTATTACGTATACCTCCTGCACATTTTTTCTCATAATGATTGAGATATTTATACATATATTGGTGATTTATTTTACTTCCGTTTCTCATTTTTTTTTTAGTTTTTTAAACGTAAGTGCCTACTGCTTCTAAGTACAGGATATTGAATATAGAAACTTGTCTTCGATTGTAGCGATTGTTCAGGGTGCGGAACAGTTTAAAATGACAAATCTTCAACTCATCACACATGCTCTATGCATAAAACCATTACATAACCGAATCCATTGAATAGTCATCATCATCTGCCTAGCCTTTTTCCCAACTAAATTGGGGTCGGCTTCCAGTCAAGCCGGATTTATGTGGTTAACTGGGGTAACACGGTACTTCATGGCAAGACTGGAGTCAGATTTACTGGCTTCTGACTATCCGTAACGACTGCCAAAGATCTCCAAATGACAGCCGGGACCAACGGCTTAACGTGCTTTCCGAGGCACGGAGGAAACTCGTTATGTTAAGATGGTCACCCATCCACAGACCAACCTAGGCAAGCGTTGCTTAACCTTGAAGATCGACCTGTGCGGCTGTTATTATCTAATCCATTGAATAGTATTTTTGTAAATAACATGCAAAACTGCAAATTGTGATATAACTCACTTTTAAAAAATCACTTTTATTATTCTTCATATAACATGGTTCTTGGATAGCCTAAATTCACCATTTTTAGGGTTCCGTAGCCAAATGGCAAAAACAGAACCCTTATAGTTTCGCCATGTCTGTCCGTCCGTCCTCGCTTAATCTCTGTGACCGTTAGCACTAGAAAGCTGAAATTTGGTACCAAATTATGTATATCAATCACGCCGACAAAAAAATATATATTAGGGTAGCCCCCCTACATGTAAAGTGGAAAGTGATTTTTTTTAATTTCAACCCTTACGTGTGATATATTGTTGGATAGTTATTAAAAAATGAATAGGGGTTTACTTAAATAATTTTTTGATAATATCAATAATTTCGGAAATGATCGCTCCAAAAGTAAAAAACAATAAGTTTAGAAAATATGAAGAAAATCTGGAAAGTAGAGCTTTATAAAGATTTTTTAGGAAAATTATTTTAAACTTGATGGGACGAACAGTTTTTGAAAAATTGGGGACACTTATTGTGACGGACGGGAAACTACGGAACCCTACACTGAGCGTGGCCCGACACACTTTTGGCCGGTTTTTTAGTAAGGTTTTATTATTATATTCTATTACAAACCTGACTTGTTTTATTTAGTTAACTCCATTCATTGTAGGGCCCAGGAATGAATGGAGTCATCCTCTTCTCCTTTATGTGCACAAAGGTAAATTCTGAAAAGAAAATCAAGGAAATCAAGAAAGACAAGTATGTTTTATGCTGTAAAAGTAAAAGTTTTACATAGACTCTAGTAATTCATGTTTCATTCCAAGTACATCGAAGTAAGTGCGCTATCTAGCAGCTCAATATCACAAACTAATCAGATATAGTCTCAAGTGTTGTGTGAAGCGACCGACAAACAGATTGCCGCTCGCCATCTCCAATCTGAATGTCAAAACAGAGTAATCGAGTACACTAGACTCGATGAATTCAGGGATCGAGTCACAAATGATTATCTACTGAATATGAGAGTCGATTTTAAATCGAGAGCAAAAGAAAAGAGCGCGGTAATTGAGCTATTAATTCAGTGGGGACGTTGTTATGCGGTAGTGTTGTATGTAGCGTGTAAGCAGAGATAACATACTATGGGGAAACTATGTGTGAATTTTGACTGTAGCTTGGTGTATACTACTAGTTTCTGTCAACGGTTTTGCCTCCACATATATATATGATACGTAGCAAATGTAATGCCTATCTTAGTCTAATAGGCAGTTGCTCCATATAAAATACGTGTATTCAGCTGCATTCAATTAGACCGGAAGCAGACCCCAAGTTAAGTAGTTGGGAAAAGACTAGGCAGGTGATGACTGTGAATAGATATTAGAGGGATAACGGAAAAATCATATTAATTGGACCATTGTTGGCGTCGAGTATAGATTTTTTTCGCTTTATGAATGCTTTTTCTTTTATAATGTGACCTACTTACTTCTGCCAGCGGCTTCGTCTGCATGAAATTAGGTTTCTCCTTACATAGTTTGGACCCCGGTTTCATCCCCTTAGGAAGTGAATTTTTGAAAATTCTCTCTTAGTACTCGTCTACGTCATGAAAAGAAACCTTAAGTAAAATTTTACGCACTTCTTCCCAGTAGTTTCAGCTGTGTGAAACTACCGAGGTAGTTTATGAGGTAGTTTATTACTGAAAAAAATATAGCTATACAAAAACCCGACTACATGCGTGTCGAGACAGTACAGAGGTAGGTAGGTTGTACGTGTCCCAAAAACTATGACAAAAATAGGACCTCATACAAATGATTAAGTTTTCATTTGTATCGAGTGATTTAAGCACACACAATTTTTATTTATTCAGTCTAATAGAAAGAATTAGTTTAAGCAAATACTGTATTATTGAATTCCATATGAAGAACCTTTTGCATATTAGATTAGCTCAAGGTTTCGGGGTTCGCTACAGCAGCAAATCATGTTTTATCCTGCCCATTTCCGTTCGGGATATCAGATATGTTCCTTCATTTTGTATAACATCTGTATCTGGTGCGATGACCTACAAACACAACACATGGAACACTGTTGGGACACATTCATTACAGAGATTTGGGAGCAGGACCGCAAATATACGAAACTTTGATACTTGTTGGAAGTTTTCTTCTGAGAAGGTTTTGGTCCTTTGTGGGAATGAATCGCTCTTTGGAAAGGAAACGATTCGCGTAGCTTTAGCTTATTTAAGTAATCGTATGACTTCTCAGCACATAGCTAGCTCATTTTAGCACACGTGAGGATTTGTAATTGGCTTGCTGTTCACTATGATTGCCTACCTCCAAGATTTCTGTGCCTACCTCACTCCCCATTTTTACTTTATTTAAGTACTAAGAACAAGTTCCCTAAGGGAACATACTCTCGTGATAAAAAAGTATTCTCTGCTATTCCAAAACATGGTCATCCCATTTACTGAGTTTCACCGCAATCCATTCAGTAATTTTTGCAAATACAAACTTGCACATTTAAGAAGGATTATGTTAGGTAAGTATATGAAACTGGTAGGGGCAGTAAATAAAGCTGTAAACATTATGAAGATAGCATAAAACAGAAGAGTCTGCCAATGCTCTTGCAAAATAGTAAAAATTTACATAGTACTAAAATGTTTCTCACAAAATATGTGATGTGGACTAGAATAAAAATACAAACACAAGTATACGAGTGAAAAAACGGTATACACTCGAAGTATACAACCGCGGTTTGAATAAGAATGTTCGTTTTACCGTACAACAGCGAGGAGTGGAAACAAATGAAGAATGCTGTGAGATACACGACAGAGGGCGGTGATGGATGACCAGCCTTTTTGTATTTTATTAGCATTATCGGCCTTGTAATGTTCCCACTGTAGGGACTCAGGCCTCCTCTCTGGGAGAGAGAATGGGTCCTTGTCCACCACGCGGACATAGAGCGTATTAGTAGATGTTAAATGTCGGATTTTTGGTTCTAGGACATGCTGATTTCCTCACGACTTTCACGGTTTTGAGAGCAGCAGAGCTGAAATTAATTACACAAAGTAAAGTTGTGATATCTTAACTTTTGCTACGACATTTTTTTTGGATGGGAGTTTGCCTAATAAGTTTTCTCGCTCTTTGCTGGGAGTGCTAGACTTTGACTGAATAAAACCCACCCATGTTTGCTCAGTTGCTCTTTGCGTTCAAGGGCCGCGGTAACTCTTTCGAACAAATCCGCAAAACATTTGACACGCTGAAAATGTTAATATAATTCTTTGAATAATAACTTTTCACTTTCATCAGAATGACGGAGTAATTGAGACTCAAATATGTTAAAATGAGCACTTAATTGACATATTTGCTAGACGATTCCAATCGTCACATCAACTATACAAGGCGCCAGATATGCTTGGAATAAAGTACATTACCTTTTCCCAGTACCTCTGCGAAGGCAAAACAAACAATAAACTATACCTAGAAAATGTAAAGGATCGCGGGAGATACGTCAGTAAATGTAGGAGGGTCAATGACTCGTTTGTTATTCCATATTTATCTGGCGCCAACTTTAGATAAGATATGCCGAAAATTAAAGGTTAAATCGCACATTAAATAGGTATCTGCTCATTTGTCTATTTGGCGCAGCCGTGAGACACATAATGTCAGAAATGTAGAAAATATTTTTATTCCTTTCTTTCTCAGTTCTCTATTTAAACCAAATGTAAGTACAGCTAAGGAGTGGAATTCCCTGCCAGAGTCTGTGTTTCCTGTTAGCTACAACCTGAGGATTTTTAAGTCAAGAGTGAATAGGTAATAGGGAAGTCTGCTCCATCGTCGCCCACATCACTTTCCATCAAGAGAAATAGTAGTCAAGCGTGAGCCTACTATGAATAATAAAAGAAAAACTGAAATTATGTTTTCTCTTGTCGTAGGCCTGTTCAATTTATTGCTCTTATTTATTCAGGTAGGCTTGATTAATATTCTCAACTTAATTTTAGCCACAGGACAAAATGTTAAAAGTATTTTATGATACTAAAACAACGTTAATACCTAGGGACGCATTATTACCATACAAAAGCCACTAAACAAATTTAAAATGCCACTGAGGTTACCTAAAACTTTTTATAGCAAAATGGTGGGTACTTAAATGCCTCTAAAGTTGCCAAAAGGAATCGTTACACCTCTTGTACACGGCACGTTTCTCGCCGTGTGTAGGCACGGTTAATAAAACGTACCGTGTACTGAGATCGTAGACTGCAATACAACACTGATGAAACACGGCGGCGGCGCGGCGCTGTGCTGTAGCGCCGTCGTTTATGTCAACAAGCTCCATCACAGATCCATACGACTCTGACAACCGTGCTTAAGCACGGCGAATTAACCGTCCGACTGCTAAATTGACTTCTTCACTTTATTCAAGTCAACAAGAAGTCTCTCAGAACAGTGACTTGGCACAGACAAGAGACAGGCGCTTTGTCTTGTATTTACAAAAAGTTTTCGTTGTCTATATCTAGATAAATATTTGTTCATTTTTCTTACAATATAGGTCGAGCTTCAAACTTCATTTTTATTTGGGTTCCGTACCCAAAGAGTAGAACGAGACCCTGTTACTCTGACTCTGCTATCCGTCCGTTTGTCTGTCTGTTACCAGGCTGTATCTTATGAACCGTGATAGCTAGAGAGTTGAAATTTTCACAGATGATATATTTTTGTTGCCTGTCATACGAGTAAAAGAAATAGAAATATATCAATATACAAACATTAAAAACAGAATAAAATCACAGATCATGCAGATCGTGGGATAGCAGTGAAGCACTAGTTTATAGTAATTAAAAAAAAGGGGGCGATAATCTATACTAATATTATAAAGAGGTATAATTTGTAAGTTGGTAGGTTTGTAAGTTTGTATGTAGGGGGTAATCTCTGGTACTACTGGTCCGATTTAAATGAAATTTGGTACAGGTATAGGACCCGAGAAAGGACATAGGATAGTTTTCATCCCGGAAATCCCCCGGGAACGGGAACTATTATTTCACGCGGACGAAGTCGCGGGCAAAAGCTAGTATACAATATATGCAACAGGGGGTATATACTCTTTGCGTTGTAAAACACACGTGGTTTCTATGCCGTTTTTGTAGATAATAGTATGAAACCCTTCGTGCGCGAGTCCGACTCACACTTGGTCGCTTTATTCTCATTTAATTTGCTCCGATTTCATTATTAAGATTCTCCGCTGCCGAGGAGTACTTCATTTTGAATTTCCGCATGCCGTGTCTGGTGTAGTAGGTAATTAGACTGTTCATACTTACAGAGCTAGTTGAGGGTCCTAAGCTAATATACTTTGGTCTCTCGTCTGCACGTGTCCGAGGGGTGCACTTAACTAACTGTAGGTACACACCGCTGCCTCTTTAATAGAGTTTTCTTTTCAAAATTTCTAAAAAAACCTTTTCCTTTTCTGTGTGAATAGCTTTTTAAAATATAAGCTTTTTTGAGTGATAAGAAAGTATTTCAATGATATAACAGGTTTTAATTTGTAGCACCATCTATGTCACAAAGAAAATTAAAAATCCTGTTTTAGTATCAGAGTCTTATATCGATTAATGATATACATCTTGGAGACGATCACGTCAAGGTCGAGCTAAAGGTATCTCGTAAAAAAGAACAAACCGATGATACGGTGTATTGGTCGGACTAGTTTGTTGTTTCAGCTTTTATTTGTTCTCTGTTTCATTTATTGTCATCTGATATCCATTTATTGGACAGTACGATGTCCACGCGCGACCGAGCGCCGTAAACACGTTTTATTTCCTGACACGGAAAGTGAATCCTGGCAAAGTAACTTTGCGAAAAGCAAAGAAAACTTACAGAGTACGCCATTCAATAACCCACCTTATAGCAGTAAAAATAAAGGTGATGTAAGAAAACATAAAATAAAGGGTGAGATGAAACTCGGATTTGTGAAATGATCCAAATTGAGACTATCAAGTCTATCGGCAATTCGGTGTTATTGTGAACGTTGACAAATTGTTTAAACACCTTTTGATTTATTGCGGATGGAAATTTAAGTTTATTCTATTGGAAATACCTGAATTATCAGGTATACCTATAGACATTTAGAACATTTAAATGCGTAATGGCGCATTTTCATTAGTCGATAGGGCCCGCATGCGGGGTGCGAGAGATTTCTGGAACGCATGCCACAGCGCCCGCATTCGGGGAACCGTTTTCATTAGTCGATAGGGCCCGCATACCGAGTGTGCGAGAGATTACTGGAACGCGTGTCACATTGCCCGCATTCGGGGAACCGCAGACGGTATAACGAACATGTTACGACGACTAATGAAAATGCGCCATTAACGTTTGAATCCCCGACCGGTCCTATGAGACCGCGCTGTTATTGTTTTACTATTGTGTCTCGTTTCGCGGGTATCTGAGTAATTAAGAACATTTATTGCCATTATATAATTATGCTTTTGGTTGTATTAGAACAGATGAAGGGGTCGAAAAGTTGTGGCAACCACGTATTGGAACACCCAGCGTTGGTAGGTCTTCCACAAGGTGGACTGACGACCTGGTGAGAGGCACGGGA
Organism: Mythimna separata; assembly: GCA_030763345.1. NCBI lineage: Eukaryota > Metazoa > Arthropoda > Insecta > Lepidoptera > Noctuidae > Mythimna > Mythimna separata. The sequence goes on along the minus strand of JAKKIA010000036.1, from coordinate 508,504 downwards.
ATCACGGATGCGAGACACAGGACAGGTCATAGTGGGGACGAGTTAGACCTACATGAAATTATAACGGTCAGTGGGTAGCCTGAGGGGCGGATTTTTAGGAGTTGGAGTATATCCTTAGGGACGCTATGAGAAGCAAAGAAAAGGAAATAAAAATTATTTTGGTTAAAAAAATTTTTAGGACAATATTTTTCGAAATTTTTTCGAAAAAAAATTTTTTTTTTCGAGTTGCTACCATGCGCTTATAGGCACCATGAGCAGTGCAGAAAACAAAAAAAAAATAGGTTAAATTTTTTTTTGGCAAATTTCTCAAATTTTTTTTTTTCGTTTTCTTTGCTTCTCATAGCTGCATATGGCATCAACTTCCAAAAAACTTTTTTTGAAAAATTTTCTAAGTGTTTGCCCCAAACCATACTCAAGGTGAAAAGTAAGGAGAAAAATCGGTCGATTCCTAAGGAGAAACACCGGCAAAAACTCTATGGTTACATTGTTGACACAGTAAAACTTACGGAGGAAGCCTACCCCGCTTGGATGAAGGTCCTTGTGGAGGCTATCGGTGGCAGTGACTACTCGCGAGCGGCCCTGGTTCAGACCATGGTTCAGAGCAAGGGTCCGCTACCCATAGCTTACTCTTAGAAAAAGGGATTGATTGTAATTTCCATAATACAATATTAATCCAACTTTCCTTTATCAGCAATAGGTAAAATACAAATTACTTTCTCGTACTCAGACGATGTTCAAGGTGAATTAGAAAGCTAATATTGTTACTTCCACGTTAGCGCTGCTCATTACCGTACATTCGCTCGTATTTACGCAACAATTTCTCTGTTTATTCGAAATTACTCCCATTAATTATGTTTACACTTAATGCTCTTTCTTAATAAAATGAGGAGATAAACCAAATCCTGTTATTAGAATTAATGTTAATTTATTTTAATGCTTAGTAAATTTAATAACGTATAGACATTAGGAGCCTGCTAATATCGAAGTTTTGTGATACCGCTTTTTAGTTTTGTGAGGTTGCATACCTATGTATAAAAGTTGGATAAAAAAACCTTTTACTCATTTTCATCAAAAATAAAGTTTAAATATTCCTGTATAAAATAAAAAACAAAGCAAAACCGACAACTCATGACTCGGTCAACAGACTTTCAGAACACAACATAAACCGCTCCAAAAAATGATTGTTATAAACCAACAAATTACAAGGTAACATCACGGCGTAGTGTCGGCGAGTAAGTTATGACATCATAAATTAGTCGGATGTCAGTGTAGTCCAGGCATACCGTCAGCATAACCCTACTATTGCAGGCTATTACGGTATCTATTGTAATATCTATAGTCAGGAGGTAAGAGATTACAAGCGAGAGCTTGATGAATGGCTCGCACTTGACGGAGAAACAATTGATGAGGTGGCAATGAGTCAGAGTATACTTTGTTGTATGGATTACACTTAAGAGGATTGGGGCGAAAAATAAAACAATGGAGATTGTAGGTAATGGTTATTTGCGCAATGATTAGGAACTTACTTTTTTTTTTCCTTATTTTTTGTATTTTTTTTCCTTATACTTGTAAAATGTAATGTAATATTTTACAGCTTTTTGTATGCAAACACTAACGTATGAGAAAAACGTGATAAGAGTCAATAGTAAAGCCTCTCTGCAAACAAGACGGGTTCCTCGAATTCGCGCTCCATATTTCCCCCGCAGTTGCCCCGGGGCAAATACTCAGCATTACACAGCAATCACTGGCGGTCAGTGATGTGCAATAATGCCTCACGACTCATTGAGTATCGATTGTATCTTTTCCCGTCTTGATAAAAGATAAAAAGTGGTTTTTAATACTTTTAGAGTTTTGAATTATTGCTTTTATTAAATTAGGACTGCTCACCTTTAAGCTCACAACTCTATTTTGGTTTAAAAAAATTGGTCTGTTAGTGCGTTTTTCAAATTATAAAGGGTAACCCAATTTCAGTTTCTTCATATTCAATTAATAAAAAAGCTAAGCCAATTAAGTTATTACTACAAAGCCTTTAAAGTGTAGAGAGTAAGAAATTCTTTTAGCTGTTTAGTGAAGAATTTTGTGTTACTTAAATGTTTAGATAAAAGTCCTCAGTAACTTGTTAGGTTAGCTTTGTGGTTTACAAACATACTGGAGATTAAAATGAAAATCGATAAATACCTAAGGTAGTAGAAATATATTTAGAATTCGTTTCTGACAATTGACTGAATTGTGTTTAATAAAGTCTATCTATTATATTCTATGGTGGCATCAAAATCGACCAAATTTCAGATAACAGCATTTTAACTTACAGACGGTAGCGTAGTCCATATTTTATTTTAAAATGAGTCGCATATAGAACGATATAAAATAAGATACGGCTGAAATATTTTCAGTTTCATATTGCGAAAATCATGAAAGCCGACGAACAATATGCGGCGCATTATATTATGTAGTGTGGCGAGCATAAAGGCAGCGGCTATCGGAAGTGAGGCTCCAATGCCACACTGTGGGGTGTGTGTGTGTGTGTGTGATACTGATGAATACGAGTATAAACTGTACGTGCCACATGTGGTCTGGCTCGTTTTGTTACTTCATTTATTACGACGATCTGATGATAATATTATTACTAACACGCAAGGATAACTCTTGCAGGATAACAAACTCTTAATTATATCAAATCACTGCTGGAAATAGGCCTCCACCAAGTATCGCCAACGAAAGGTCTTATGTGACTCTCAACCATCGCATTGCCGCGACTCTTACTAGCCGGGTTACGCTATGCTATGATTTTATCTACCAGAAAATATTGTGGTTTGTTTTTTGTGTCACTTCTGGCAAATAGTCATTTGTGAATGTTATGTTCCAACTCAGTACATAGTAGAAAATGTAATATGTGACCATCTTCAAACCAGCTTTGGTTTATACACAACACTAATTTAACTTGTAACGAGCGAACCCATTTCCAACTACACGCAAACAAATAAACGATTTAAATTCCTCTCTCGTCTTTCCCGACCGTTTTAAATATTTCCACATTTATTTATTCCTTGTATTTTCTTCCTTAACTGTTTGTAAAACAAAAAGAAAATCGTGAATAAGACTAAGGGCCTGTTTCACCACCTATGATTAAGTTTCGAGTATCTTACTTACCAGATAATTTCATACAAATTCTGTCAAATTTTTGAATTTATTCAGTGAGTAGTGCTTACTCGGACATTGTGAAACAGGCGCTTAGTATTGTGTAATTAAACATCGCGCAGTCTGAGACTGAATGTTGATAACAAAGTTCGACAGAGTTAGTATTCAAGAGCATTTCAGCGTGAAAGATTTTTCTTAAGTCAACGGAGGATGAAATCAGAAACTGAAGATGTTTTGAAATTATAATGGAATTTGTTGATTTTAATTAATTTTACTTTAACTTGAAATAACAGAATGGGATATTAAAACAGACTTTGCAGAGAAAAATGGATTCACTTAAACAATTTGGTTTTGAAACTAAAAAAAAATTACGGAACTTGCATTCTGGGCACACCAAATGGTGCCGTAAGTTTCCTCTGGTGAGTGGTAAGTAGGGCTTTCAAATACCGGATTTTTTAAATACCGGTATCAATACCGGTATTGGAATAGTTCAATACCGTGATCACGTGATCACGGTATTGAATTCAAGATTTTTGTAATTTTTTTTAAATTTTTAAACTAGAGCTTCTTCTTCTTCGAATTTATTTATTTATTTATTTATTTATTTGAACTTCATGCAACAGTTAAGGTACACAGGCGGACTTAATGCCGTAGGCATTCTCTCCCAGTCAACCTAGGGTGGTGAAGAGAGAAGGTGGCAGGTGCATAAAAAAAAAAGAAATGTATAATTAGAAATCGAGGGTACATAATTATATATACAAATAAAATATACTTACATATATATCCAATATAGTATATACCTACATATATATATCTATATAAAATGAAGGAAAGAGGATATTGAAACGACTCCGCTACTTGTGTAGAAAATAATTCCTCAACTTCCGCTTAAATGCATAGTGACTGGTGGCCGTCCTGATGTCGAGAGGAAGCGCATTCCACAGAAGTATGGACTGTATGTGAAAGGAAGAATGAACAAAATCAGAAGTATGAGAAGGACAAAGCAGTAGAAGATTGTTAGAAGAACGAAGACTTTTAGCATGGGAAGAACATAAATATTGAAAATGTGATATAAGATAAGAAGGGGGGTTCGAATCAAGATAATATTTAAATAAATAATTAAAGTATTGGTTAAAAACATTATATTAATATTTTTTTGTTTCCAATAGAACCCACTAAAAGAGAGATACGAGACAGATTTTACCTTATAAGAGTGATACAGATTAATCTATCACATACGCGCGAAACGAAACACAATAATAAAACAACAACAGCGCGGTCTCATAGGATCGGTCGGGGATTCAAACATTAAATAAGTGTTTCAGGTACCATTAAAGCAAAAATATTTTTTCAAGTCATAATTTTGAATATAAAATTTATGTACTTAACTCGATTCACAAAACTAGCAAATCCACAAAGTTGTAAATATATTTTTGTAGCATGTGGCACATCACTAGCAGGAGGATAGACTAGAGAATGATTAACGCCCGTTTTCAATAAGCTATCTACCTCCGGTTTTGGCATACTGGAGACAGTAAAACAAAAGATACAGTACAAAAATTTGACATGTTTCTGTTGTTTCATTTGTTTTTCTATCTCCGATATATGATAGATAGCTTATTGAAAACGGGCGTAAGTCAGTTTGAAGATTCCAGTCGCTTTTGGTTCTTTTTTTGTAACCATGTAAATAGCTGTAACATGAACAGCTTGAATTTAAGTACGAAACTTTGCGAGTAAATTTAAAAAAATCTAGATGTTACTAGTTTTGGATTTAAAAGTACTCTTATACAATACACGCCTAAATAAAATTAAAATTCAGAGTCTACGCCTTATACGTTTTCTAATATTTGAATTTAAATGTAAAATTTCGTCTATTTTTCAAAAAAACACTAAAATGTCGATGAAAAAAAATCCACAAGGCATGTGTAGTGTTTAGGCGGCCTGAAAGGATAGGAGATGACCCTTCCAGTCAACCATTTTAATTTGGTACACGATGCACCAAACATGCGTGAGTCAGAATGGCTGGTGTTTCTAAATACATATCATATGTAGCAATTATTTATTATAATGTAGCGATTTTCGAATCAACTCCCATAGACCAACGCCACATACAACCAGCCATTCTGACGCACACCCAAACATCCTGTACATATATTAAAGATTGTAATACCGTAATCACGGTATTGGCTAGTCAATACCGGTATTGAAAAAAGACCAAAATATATCCGTGATCACGGTATTACGGGATCCCGTAATACCGGTATTGAAAGCCCTAGTGGTAAGTGAAGCACTGCATCTTTACTTTCTGTTTGACGCAGGACCTCACTGGTCATAAGTTTTACGCGAGGTTCCTGTTTCTTTATTATAATTATAAGTGTATTCAGACAATTAACAACGTGTTCTGGGCACCATACTTATCAATAATGGAATACTGGAGCTCTTTCGTCTGTTATTCGTAGAATACTTTGCAAATACATCATGCTGGGTGACAATCGAACTCCGCAATGTTAGGTCATCCATTACTTCCTATCCACTACAGTTGGTCATCTATTTTCCCCTGTTGTGGTTCTGTCGTTTAACACTGAACAAGAATGCATTGAACTGGGATGATTTAATTTTGATACATGAGAGAAGTTGGTATTCATACCAACTAAACTTGACCTATTTGAATTGGACCTATTATATTTTTACTTAACTATTGTGTATGTTGTGCTAAATTATCGTAGGTTATTTTATTAATTTCTTTATAATAATTCTATTTAGCATACGTAATGTGTCGCAGCTAAGTAGGCTATCGCCAAACTTAAATGGCAGTGGGGACATTGCTCGTAGAACAGATGGTCTATGGGGTGGAAAGGTTCTGGAGTGGCGAACACGCACCGAAATAGGCGGCGTAGGAAGGCCTCCCACAAAGTGAACCGATGACATGGTGAAAGTCGCGGTAATGTGATGGATGCGATATAAACAGGACCGTTTGTTGTGGTGACAGTTGAGGGAAGCTTATGTCTTATAGTGGACGTCTTTCGGAAGAAATTATGATGATGATGATGATGGCTATCAAATATTTCAGTTTTTTGTCGTTAAAACCGCAAAGATAAAAACCTCCTATCATATTCTATAGGAAACGAATGTGTGTACAAATAGAATATCAGACTGAATGTAATGGAGCATTTATTCCAGTCATTATCTGGTGTGTGACGCATCGCCGACCTTTCCACTCAGTCGAGTCCCCCGGCGCGCGGCGGCGAGTGTGAACACATAGATTTACAATTAGTACACTCGCTAATCGGGGAATGAAAGAGAATGTGGAAACTAATGACTGCGAGAACTCGAGATTATTAAAGCTTTTCTACTAGAGAAGAAAATGATAAAGTCAAAACCTATCTAAGAATTAAATATGTAATAGTAAACAGTGTTGTTACGAGTATTTCACGCATATTTCTTGCGTGGCAAATTGCGTGTGTACCGCCTGACGCAAGTCTTCACCGGAAATACCAAAGGGGCCAGCAGGGTCGAACTCTGGAACGTTAAAGACTACTGAAAAAATACAGGTGGATTTTAGCCAGCAAAAGTCTGGTATTCCCGGTCGCTGCACCTAGATCGTGTTATTTGAAGGTTTACATTACAAACAAACACTTCGACTAGGTCACTCGGATGTCACAACTTTTTGCTGTACTTGTGTTACTTGTACTACCACTCGGACGAAGCTGTTGGCAGCTGCTAAAAATATATATTTAAACCAGTTCGTCTTTTCTCAAGCCACGCATAAAGTATCGACACAATGTTAGGAAGTGTTACGTAAACACGAGCCTGATTGTATGTTTTTTTACCGCATTTTCCTGTTTTTTGTATTACGCAATCATAATCGTCATATCGTTTAATTTATTTACTTGAAACGTGATTAATTTGTTAATCTGCGTATTGAGTTATTGCACTAACTCCATTCATTAACTCATTAACGTCAATCAAGTTAAATGATCCGTGAGCTAACCTGCCAATCACAAACTAATAACCGCAGTAGCAGCTGATATATCTATAATATGGTTCAAGCTGCAACAGGTAACATAAGCCATAGTATAGTTAGCTCTATGTCTATGTATGGAAGCATAACTTATCATAATCAGGCTGGTCAATCAATCGAGGCTTGCTTTTTTCTAGGGCAGGGGTTTTTGGTTCTGGAACATGCCCGTTTCGTCATGATGTTTTTTTTTTTATTGTTTTGAGAGCAATGGGTATGAAATAAATTACATTAGTATTTGCTTCGGTTTGAATCTACAATATACAACTCATAAGTCGAAACGATGTCACTGGGCTACCACAACTCTCTGGTAGTATGTATGGAAAGCTAAGTGAATTACGCGTTTAACCGAGCTTGAACTTCCTACGTCAAGAAACTGTATGCAAAACTAATAAACAGTGGCTTCCTTGTAAACTGTTATTAGAACCAAAATTAGTAGCACAAATCGAATACAATCATGCATCACAGCACTAACTTGCAATACCTATTAGTTTTAACATTGTTATGGCTGGGAGAACTAACCGAGCGGAAAGTCATTTATAGTAAACTAATTTACTGCGACACAAGTTAGTCTAGGTTATAACTATTGGAACAATCGAATTGCTTTTGCTTGGCCGGTGGCCATTATTGCTTGTGAATTTTATGTAGATACGTAAGTCTTCCTTAACCGCAAGCAATGGTAAGTGCCGCAGATATGTCAGCATGAATAACCTGCCTTGTTAATACCGATGCCTGCCAGGCTTGCCGGATTGATCTAAAGTTACCCAGGCCCTGAAACATAAGGGCCCCGCAGGCTTCGGCCCTACAGAGCCCCTAGGGTTATGCTAACATATCCTTGAAACGCACGTCGAACACTACGTCGCGCGTCGCGTGGATGACCCAGGTTTGGTCCGGATGGCGGGACTATTTGCTACCTATTGCTCGTAGTCCACAAGTCCACACCTACGGTGGCTGAAAATTGAAGTCGGGGTCTCGGTGACTGGGGCGTGAGGATGCCGCGACATCTTTCCAGCCACTCCTCAAATAATTTATCTACTTGGTAACTGAATTTGAGAACCTAATTCATTTTAGGCAAATAATCATGAATTCAGATGACAGCTAACCTAATTTTGTTCCGTTGTTTCAATTGCTATTATATTTGTTTTTCTTAGATGACAAAAGAGTAGAAATTCTGTATTTTTGTTTACAAGTAACAGCAAAATTACTACAATAAAAAGGACAATACAAAGTAGATTACTGATTCATTCTCCGGCCATTACAGAATAGTTTTCCTGTAGCTACTACTGTGGAATTCTAATATTCGTTTATTTGGTTCTGCAGAACTGTCAGATATACAAAACGATTGGCAGAAACATTCTTTTTATGAGCATAATTTTTGAGGTAAATAAGGATTTTTTTTGTGAGAAGTTGTAGTTTTCCAGTTAAGTCATTAAACCTTTTGACATATTCTTTTTTCATCATTATATTGCTTTTAATTCATGAATCCCCGACCGGTCCTATGAGACCGCGCTTTTATTGTGTTACTATTGTGTCTCGTTTTGTGGGTATGTGATAGGTTAAAAAGGAAAATATCACGTGGAAACTGTTATGTCATAGAAACATAACTTCGAAGACATGTGATATCTATCTATCCGTACTATAAGAGTCTCCTACAGAGGAATATTGCACTTCTAAAAGTTTTCTTTTTTAATTTGGAAATTCAAGATATTGCCAAAAAAACCTTCTTAATTCAGTGCTCAGTACAAAATGTCTCCTTCCCATTGCCAATAGTTACGGCTGTGCATTGAAATGGTGGTCAACCAATGTCCCCTTTTATATAATTATATAGCTGAAATAAACCATTTTAGGTAAACTTTTAAAATTGTCAAAAGCCTTTGCCACAAAGATTTCGTTTCAATGTTTTGTAGGTCTGCATTGCGATAAACTATCTCGCCTTTCAAAAGAAAAATCCTTTGCATTTCTATCAATTCTGAGCCACACTGAGAAGGCTTTGTCGCTTCTCCCGTTTTCTTGGGATATGTCCATCAAAGCGAGCAGCAGAACACATTTTTGTTCCAAATACCTACAATGTATAAACCAATTTAATAGATACTCAAAGACATTGGCCTATCAACCTAGAAAATATAAATATTCGAGCATAAAGAAGTAACCAACACACGTTCACAAAGTAATCCTGTTATAATATTAGTGTGATATTCGAAAAATCGGGGCGTTTTACACCCTACGTATCACCTTTTAAATAGACTATGCCCGAACTGCCTTGAAAATAAGATTACATTAATTGAAGTGGCTACCAGGTCTATAATTCGTAAATGACTAAAATACCTACTAATTTTGCTACACAACCCTGTACAATGGTCATAAAATTTTGCATTCACACTTGAAAGTCTAGGAGCAATGCGACTTTGTTCCATAACGATATCCTTTCGTGGCTATGGACATGTTTCCGGACCGCCGCACTGTCCGGGATAGACAATTAACATAAACCATTCTGAATGTTTAGTTTAGGGAAACATTTGAGTCTTCATGAGACACTACGAGTGATTTAGTGACTGTGTTCACTTTAAGTTTCAAATTTCTATGTATCTAAAGTTCAATAGATGGAAGTTCAAGTAGTGCGGCTATGAAATGCTTTCCCTGTGTCAATAACGTAAGCACAGACATTATCATATCATCAAAATATAGTATACAATCACTATATCTCTTTCCTTAAAGGTCATTACATAATGTCTTCAGCAGGGCCGGAGCTTACTGCGTAAACCCGGGGTCCTGGAACCTAAGACAAAGAAGGAACATAGGAGTTGGTTATAGTCAGCAAAGTTTGCCCTCCCGCTAGCTATTAGACGATTTCCCATCTAAAAAAACTGGTTAGAAAGACGACGGCGAAGCCGATAAAGAAGTTTAGTTTGCATCAAAGTTTCTATACCATGTGACAATGTTTTACGGTCAAGTTTTGGAGACACAATTCATCGAAGAGTTCACTTGGACATAATCCATTTGCAACGTTTGAATTTATAGCATTCACTTTGGCTTCGTCTATATTGAGCCAATTACAACCAGCTTAACCAAAAACTCGATCCTAATACGAAGTTTACCGAATCGTTAAACTATTGTAATTAGGGGTGATTCGGATATGTGTAATCTAAATTGGATCATCAAAATGCAGTAGTACCTAAATACAATCCAATTTTACAATTAGATTCAAACAATATTCTGTGGGGTTATCAATATTTAGGTATTGTCAATGTAAAATTTGTATAGAATTTATTAGTGTGAAATTGTAATTGGATATGTAAAATTTACAAATTCGTTTATATAATTATTTGTAGTCTGTTTATAAAAACGGCAAAGATATAAAAACAGCATAAAGTAGGCGTTGATGAGTCAGTAATTCAGGACAACTTACTCACTGACCTAGAACGCAAAAATTTTGCTCAGACATTCCTTTAATGATGTAAAAAATAAAAAAGTATTTATAGAAATTCATCTTCTAAGGAGATGAAACGGGGTCAAAGTTTGTTTGGAGCAGAAGTTAGTTACATAGATATAAATTAATACTATTTATTTCTCTGACGGTTGTTCGATACCATTCATCGATAGGATGACATTGAAAGTGTAACCCTTACAACAAAAGTTATATAGAAGAAGATTTCACTGAAACTTTCATAGAAAAACGAACTTTTTTTAGTGTACTTTTAGTTAATTCTTTAGGATTTTTTATTTTATTTAGTGTAAATATCTGACTTAATAAAATTTTAACGAATTAATACTTTATGGGACGCACTTAGAGTATAAATCTCAAAGAGGTGCTCAATATAGGCTACTGGTAGCTTGTACAAAGATCTTATCCAACGCAATGACGTCTTCGTTTTGTGCCGGTACTTCGTATTTGACGCAGTACTGGACATGTCTTTATGCAAACCTATGTTGTTTTCAATCATTTATTTTGTTTTTAACAGTTTTCAGAACTACAGATATGACATGATATGAAGAATGATAATTATGGTCCATTTTGATTCAAGAGGAGAAAGAGTGCCATTGCAACCGAGCCACAGGTCGAGTGCTGCAGCGACACTACGTATATCAAACGACATTTTTCAATATACCTACAAAAAAATCATTAACGGAGGTTGACCGGCGGCGAATCGCTAAGCGAATAACCTGAGACAATTATGATGGGGGTATAAAAGGAGAAATTGATTGACTGACATATCAACACAGCCGAAACTCTTGGGACTAGAAGTGTGAAATTTTGTACTAGGCTTACTTTTATGATGTAGGTGAGCACTAAGAGAAGAATTTCTAAAGTGCACCCTTAAAGGGGATGAAAAGGGGGTCCTAAATTTGTATGGAGGAACTTACGAGTATATCAAGCTAGTGAAAATGCTGGCAGATAATATTCCACAACTATTTCACACAACGCCATCTAGTCCCAAGCTAAGCAGAGCTTGTGTTATGGGTACTAGATTACTGATAAACATACTTATATATTTCTAAATACATACATATTATAGATAAATTACACCCAGACACAGAACAAATGATCGTGCTCATCACACAAACATTTGTCCTGGGTGGGAATCGAACCCACGACCTCTGGCATAGCAGTCAGGGCCACTAACCACTAGACCAACAGGCCAGTCAACCAGATGCCAGTAACTTCCAAAGCATTTGCCTGAATAACAAGTGCAATGCTAATTAACTAGTTTGGTAAACATAAAGCCGGTAACGCTTTGAAATGGCGAATTTATACAAGCGAGATCAACTGCGTTATGCTGAACTCAATCAACTTAATGAAAGGCTTTTTGGAATGAATTCCGAAGCCGGATTTATTGCAATCAAATCTACATACGAGTATATCCAAAACAAATCCCTGTCTATTTGTGTATACGCGATAATCTTGAAAACCACTGAACAGAATTTTATGTAATTTTCACCAGTAGAAAGAATGATATATAAAAAAGTACTAACCAGAGAGTGTCCTGTCGGTTCTTCTCCATAGAAAATTTCCAATTCAAATCGTGCACTAGCTTCTGGCGTTTTATAAGTGCATGTAGGCCTATGTGCAAAGAAAACATTTTGATTTTGATTTTTCTTCTTAATGGAACTCATTTTATTTTAGCTTCATGTTCTTTTTATAGTATATAAGTATGTTTATCAGTTGTCTAGTACCCATAATACAAGCTCTGCTTAGTTTGGGACTAGATGATGTTGTGTGAAAGTTGTGGAATATATTATTATTTCCTTTATTAACTTTTTTTACATGCCTTTTTCATTTTTAAATATTTCTGTACAAAACTAATAGGTAAAAAAAAAACATTTAAAAATATAAAAAACAGTGTCCCACCGGTATCGGGAACAGGGTCCAAGCTACCGGCGGTCAGGGCTTCAGGGAAAGGAACCTCCTGACAATGCGAGCCGTGTCCAGGAGTACCGCTTTCTGAATCAAGCCCTTGATCCAGTCGCCTAACGAGAGCCTCCTGAGATGTTGGTCGAGGCTCTTGGCTATTAAGCCATTAACGGACACGACTATCGGTACAATGATCGCCGAGTCCACTTCCCACATGTCGACAACCTCGCGAGCCAAGTCAATATACTTGATTTCTTTATCTTTTTCGGCTTTCACGAGGTTCTCGTCATGCGGAACGGTTATATCAACAATCATTGCACGCCTCTCGATTCGGTCCACCACCACTATATCAGGCTTGTTGGCCACAACAGTCCTGTCAGTGATGATTGACCGATCCCAGTACAATATGACATGGCCATTATCGAGAACTGGGTCGGGCACGTACCTGTAATATGGCACTTCCGATTCTACAAGAGAGTATTTCAAAGCAAGTTGCTGATGGATAATCCTGGCTACAAGGTTGTGCCTATGCAAGTATTCCCCGTTAGCAAGACGAGAACAACCAGAGATAATGTGGCGGATTGATTCACCCGGACAGTGACATGCCCGACAAATGTCAACCGTACCGTCCTTCACAATAAATCTCCGGTAGTTATTCGTCAGTACAACTTCGTCCATAATTGCACAGACAAAACCTTCGGTTTCCCCAAAGAGGTCACCGGCACGTAGCCAGGCTACGGACGCTAATTGGTCTACATCGGGCCCATGGAGGGCCCGGTAGAAGCGTCCGTGAAGTTCCTTACTCTGCCATACTTCCTTGCGATCGTTAGTGTCAAGCACTACAGGTTTGCGCCAGTTCCCTTTTGCCAAGGAGAGCGGAGTGAGTCTTTGGTCCACTGCCACTACATCTCGATGCATACCCACGTCGGCGGCTAGGAAATATTCCCTGAGACTGCATAACTCACGATTGTGCAGGGTCTTAGCATTTAAAATGCCTCGACCCCCACACTTTCGCGGGATATACAGCCTCATCACCGACGAGCGTGGGTGATGCATTCGGTATGCAGTCAGCAGTGTGCGGACTCGCCTATCCAGGGCGTCAAGTTCTGTTTGAGTCCATTTAAGTATGCCGAAAGAGTACATCAATACCGGCATGACCCAACCGTTGAAGGCACGCACCTTGTTTCCACCTGAAAGAAGGCTATTGAATACCTTCTTCAGGCGTCCAAAGAAGCGCTCCTTCAACGATTGCTTCACGTCAGTGGCATTGATACCTAAAGCTTCCGACATACCCAAATACTTATAGGTTTCAGTTGGAGAGAGGGATCTCAGGTTTATGGAGTCCGAGAGTTGAATACCCACAGACTCCACAACCTCCCCTCGCTTTACATGCATGACCGCACATTTGTCCACACCAAACTCCATCCTGATGGCACTACTGAAGGTTTCAGTTACCTTCAGTAGCTCCATCAGCTGCAGATTGTTGGGGGCAAAGAGCTTCAAGTCATCCATGTAAAGGAGGTGAGATATAACCTGACCACCTCTCTTCAACTGATAGCCTAGGCCTGAATTCTCCAGCAGTGTGCTTAGAGGATTCAGAGCTAGGCAAAACCAAAGGGGACTCAAACTATCACCCTGGAAAATACCCCGCTCGATCCTTACCGGTTCGCTATTCCTCTGGATATATCGACATCCTGGATAGCGAAGGACCGTCCTCCATTGCCTCATACACGACATCAGGAAGGTGCGTAGAGTTGCATCAATTTTGTACAATTCTAGCACCCTCATGAGCCATGTATGAGGAACCGAGTCGTAGGCCTTCTTATAGTCTATCCAACATGTCGACAGATCCTTTCGAGAGCGCCGAACCTGTTGGCTAATGGCCATATCTATAAGGAGCAGCTCCTTAGTACCGTGAGACCCATTCCTACATCCATTCTGAGAAGCAGACATGATGGAGTTACTGTCCACGTGGTGGTTAATCTTAGCTCTCAAAATGGATGTAAGAACCTTATAGACCGTCGGTAGACACGTGATCGGCCTATAATTTTTGGGTTCCGCGGTACTTCCTGATTTGTGGAGCAGGTGGGTAACTCCTGTTGTGCAGAACTCTGGTAGCGAACCAGACTCCAAGGCAGCCTGATACTGAGATGCCAAACGAGCGTGCGATCTTTGTAACCATTTAATCCAAAAATTGTGCAGTCCGTCCGGCCCTGGAGATTTCCAATTAGGCAACAGACGAACTGCACGTGCTACGTCTTGGGGGCTGATTGTAATTGCCCCCATTTCTGGTATTGAATCGCACGTTCGTTCGACCTCCCGAGTCCAGCTACCTTCGGTGTGACTAACAGGAACCGACCAGATGTTGCGCCAGAATGAACACATGGCGTCATCATCCGGCAGGCGCGTGTCAGTCACACCTTGGTCCGGTCGCTCCCAAGCTCTATATACCCACCTTTCATTACTCCGGAATGTGCAATTCTGGGTATACCGCTCCACCCGCCGCTTGTACCTGCGGATACGGTTTGCCCATGCATAAACCTTCTGCTTCAGGAAGTCGATGCGCTCTGTGACACGGGACAAATAATCTTGGGGGCTTATACTAGTCCCTGAAAACGCCCGCCCGCCTCACAAAGCGCATCACTCTTGGGCGAGTATTGCCCTCCCTGAAGCAGATTAGCTTGCCGATGAGTACTCTGGCCCCACCAATACGACGCTCGATTCTGCACTGCCAGGCCGGTACAGCTGATTGCGGTCGTCTAGCTACGTCATTATTTGGAAACTTAACGTTAGCTAGACGACATGCCGCTACAGCCGCGCAGTACAGCATCGAGTGTGTATCGGTGAGATCTTCGCAGTCGTTAAAATAGTTTAACAACTGCGAATCCAGAGTAGCCACCAGCGCCTTATTCTTATTATGCATGGGCAAACGAGGTAAGCGCGGCCTCAGTTCGGGCGGCATGTCTCGATACTCCCGAATAGCACACTCCAAAGCACTCCTTAGTTCGATATTGCACTGGGTACTTACGTAAGTAATCGTGTCCGTATTCCCCTCATCAGCGTGGCTGGGAATGTGGTTGCCCGGTGGTGTCTCATCTGATACCACAGACTGCGACGGGGGAGTAATGACACGGTCACTCATTTCCGTTCGGAGGCGATCAAGTACAGTATCATCCAACATGTGATTACGCTGGATGACCCGCACCTGATCCGAAAGTCGTTGGTCCGAAACGTTGACGGCTGGCTCAAGCACCTGAAACAAAGAGAGCATCCGAACACGGTACGCGGTCAGGTTGTTTCCTCCCTCTGCAGCCCCATAGTATGCGCGCATGACGTTCTCGTTCATCGATTGTGTCCATCGCATGCGCTGCACACTTCCACCGGTAGCTGGGACCCTGTCAGAGGCCGGTGGGCCTCGAGGTCCTAAGCCTGCCGGTGGCCGGCGTCCTCCCCGTCGACGCGCAGGTGGTGGTGTCGTCGGCGGCGAGTAGTACTCGTCGCTCGAGCTCGACGCAGCTGCCGCGGCCGGTGTCACAGCACTCACGCTGGGGCTGGGTTCCGGCGGCGGCGAGGCGGAGCTGAGCGGCGAGGCCGGAGGTGGTGGGCGTGCTCTACGAGCTGCAGCTCTTGTCAACATATCTCTTCTTAATTAATAATAATATTATTATGGTTTTTAAGTGACATTTTCTCAGGTACAAAACCTGGTGTTTTAGAATCTCACGGGTGTGAACCAAGGTGAGATCCTAGTTATTAATTAGTTTAAGATGGTAAAGCGCTTTGTACTGCATTTAAATTATTATCTAAATCTAGTTGTAAAAACTTTCTAACTATACGGCAAGTGTTCAAAATAGCGGCTTTTTGTAGTGTTAGATAAGTGTATTTCGACAAATTTAGAACATTGAAACTATTAAATATTTGTTTTGGAATAACACCTGTTGTTGATATTACTATGGGAACTATTGTAACTCTATTCATTTTCCAAACTCTGGTGATTTCCTCTTGCAGTTCTGTGTACTTCCTAATTTTTTCCGTGATAGTTTTTTGTATGTTATTTGTGTTTGGGACTGCTATGTCTATTATATATGTATGTTTGTTTTCTTTGTCAATAAGTGTTATGTCGGGTCTGTTGTTATAAATAGTGTGATCTGTAATTATTGTGCGGTCATAATATATTTTGTAGAATTGGTTTTCTAAAACCGCTCTTGGCGAATATTTGTAATATGGGGTGTATGGATCCTGTGTGAGTTTACATTTTGTTGCGAGTTTTTGATGTATGATGTTAACCCGTGAGAAGGCGCGCCTCTGTTTGTTACATGGAGAGGCGCGCGCGAGCAACTTGCTCACACTACTTTAAATGCTCATATTTCTGGTTTTGAAGTACTTAATTACTAATAATAGCTTTATATGAATAAAACAAGGTTTAATATGTAAGAAAATAAGTATTTTTGTTAAAAATATAAAATATAAATGCAACTTCTGAAACCAATAACAAAACAACTAATTTTTATTTTCTAATTTTGTCAGTTTTCATATAAATCACGATAAAAAAACTTTCATATCAAAAACTTAAAAAATGACTCTTTCATGGTGATCTGGACAAGTGTGCCTCTCGAAACACAATAAACACATATATGTGATATGTTCGGTGCAGAGTAATTACTTGCACTAAGTGCAAGCTTTTTTTGACCGTCTATTTCTACGTCTAAAACATATGTATAGAACAGAATCCGCTTGGCTCAGACTCTGAAATAGGTCTAGGACCCTTCGATTACAAGAAAGAAGAAAGAAAAGAAGAATATTCGCATCTAATGCCACCATCATCACCAGAATCCTCTTCCAGCCACGAACAAATTTGTGCTTGACGTCGGTCGGCCATTTTCCATGTGTTTTGTAGCTAAAAACAATTTTTATAATTATTAAAATATTACTATAGAGTATTTACGTAATATTAACCCATTTAATATAAATAAATAACATAATATAATCTAGATAATACAATTATACTTTTTTAATTGGAAAAATAAATACTTACACGGACGGGCGCGTGATGAGCAAATTACCGCACAATGGTACGCGGCCTCCACAAACACTTAATTGCGTGATCGCAACAGCACTGATCGGCACGAAATTTGCGTCACAGGGAAGGGGATGAATAGTTAGGAAGGTACCTAGGAGCTTGAGACGTTAGGGCGTCGGTATCACCAAAAAATTTTGCTTTAAATTTTTGTGTGAGCCAATTGCTCATAGCGCGCCTTCTCACGGGTTAACGAGTTGGTTATGTCGATGAGTGTAATCGTTCTGCGTCAATGTCATACAGGCACCTGTAATGTGTTGTATTGTTTCAGGTTTACTGTGACATTTTCTGCATAAATCATTCCTAACTGTTCTGTCTTTTATTATGAATTTCCTATAATTTTTGGTATTAATGACTTGGTCTTGAATGGCCAACATAAAACCTTCTGTTTCAGGGAACAGCCCACTTAGTTCCAGCTACTTATTGGAAGCCTCTTTATCTATATGTGTTTGTTGTAAATCATTCGGGTGTCTTCCGTGTAGTTCTTTTTGCTTCCATTTTTTATTTATGTCTTCTATATGTCTCGCTTTATCTACTATTTCACTATTATTATCATCGCTAAGGTTCAAAGGTGTATACTGTTTATCTATCTCCATAATTGTTTTGTGTAAATTACTACTACTTTTCTTTCTCTGGAAAAATTGTTTTAGATTTATGACTTGTCTATTGTGAAGGTGTGAAATTTCGATCAAACCTCTCCCTCCTTCCTTTCTAGGCATTATAATCCTTTCTATCGCAGATTTGGGGTGGTGATATCTATGTTGTGTCAGCATAGTTCTTGTTTTGACTTCGAGACTGTGTAGTTCTGTGTTAGACCATTTTATTATACCGAAAGAATAAGTGAGTATTGGTATCGCGTAAGTGTTTATGGATTTGAATAAGTGTTTACTAGATAGATGCATTTTGCATAACGAATGTATTCTACTATTGTATTCTTTTTAGGGTTCCGTACCTCAAAAGGAAAAAACGGAACCCTTATAGGATCACTTTGTTGTCCGTCTGTCCGTCCGTCTGTCAAGACCCTTTTTCTCAGGAACGCGTGAAGGTATGAAGCTGAAATTTATATCAATTACTCAGGTCTACTGTCCCTTGAAGCTGTGAAAAAATCAAACTTCTAAGCCAACGCAATCAAAAGATACAGCCGTTTATGTCGCAAATTTTCGACACTTGCAAGGGAATCAAAACCTACAGGGTACTTCCCGAGAACTCAGAATCTTGAAATTTGGTACGAAACAACGTCTTATAGCATAGATAAAGGAAAAATTACGAAAACCATAAATTTTTAGTTACATCACATAATATATTTTTTTTAATAATTTTAAACTTACTACCCATTTCCTCATAAACGCGTAGAGGTATTAAATTGAAATTCATACCAAATACTCAGGTCTATAATACCTTTAAGCTGTAACAAAATCAAACTTCAATGTCAACGCAATCAAAAGAAACAGCAATTTAAGCTGCATATTTTGAAACTCGCAAGTACTCGCAAGGGAATCAAAACCTAAAGGGTACTTCCAGTCGACCTAGAATCTTGAAATTTGGCATGAAGCAACGTTTTATAGCACTCATATAGGGAAAAGTCTGAAAACTGAAAATTTGTTGTTACGTCACAAGAATTATTTTTTTGAAAAATCTTCAACGCTCGATTCGAGAATAGAACTTTATTCATAGGTAAGTTAGAGGTATTGAGTTGAAATTAACACCATATAATTGGGTCCGTGGTCCCTTGAAGCTGTGCAAAAATCAATTTTCAATTCAATTGGTAAAGTGACGGGACAAAAAGATTCTTCCGTTTATACTGCAAAAAACGTACATTTCGAGACTGTCGAATTGTTCGATTGAACTGTTTTTATAGGTAAGTTACTACGGAACCCTCAGTGCGCGAGTCCGACTCGCACTTGCCTGGTTTTTTAGTTTATCTTTAATGGCCCTATGTTCTAAAAGTCTAGCTTGATTATACCCTAAATATTTATACAGTTCTTGATCTTTAATTGCTTCTATTGTTTCATCGGTATCTGTCACGTAGTTTCCGCTTACAATCTTACCTTTCTCTATATTCACTGTTCGGCATTTGTCTAGTCCAAAATCCATTCTTATGTCTTTCGAAAACGTACTTGTAATATTTAGTAAATCGTGTAAATCTGGACTTTTGTTAGCATATATTTTTAAATCATCCATATAAAGCAAATGTGTAATCTGATGTAATATTGACCGACCATTTTTAATATCAAAACCTAACTTAGAATCTATTAATGACCGAGAAAGTGGATTAAGGGCTAAACAAAACCATAAGGGGCTTAGTGAGTCTCCTTGAAAAATACCTTTTTTAATCGCTATTTCATCTACTGTTATATTTTCTGTTTTAGTTTGTAATTTAAGTGTAGTCCTCCAAGATCCCATTGTACTCTTAAGAAAATTTATTATTAAAGGATTAATTTTATAAATGTTTAATATTTCGATCAACCATGAGTGCGGAACGCTATCGAATGCTTTTTTATAGTCTATGTATGCTACGTATAAGTTTTTCCTAGATCTCTGAACATGTTTTAAAATAGTGGAGTCGATTATTAATTGTTCTTTACATCCCATGTGCCCGCGCCTACACCCTTTCTGTTCTTCTGTTAGGATATTATATTTTTCAGTGTGTTTAATAATTCTATGTGTAATACAAGATGTTATGATTTTATAT
Source organism: Mythimna separata (assembly GCA_030763345.1). Classification (NCBI taxonomy): domain Eukaryota; kingdom Metazoa; phylum Arthropoda; class Insecta; order Lepidoptera; family Noctuidae; genus Mythimna; species Mythimna separata. The sequence goes on along the minus strand of JAKKIA010000036.1, from coordinate 488,232 downwards.
AAAGTTGGTAAGCAAGTAATAGGTCTGTACTGTGAAGGGTCCTGGGTTCTACTGGATTTTGGGAGCATATCGAGGGTATAGTGCTCAAACCCAATAAGTACGAAATTGACACTTTTGAGATATTCAATATTTAAGTTTTATGGGCAAAAATACCTATGTTATTCAAATAATATCATTATAATGAGTATTTATGGTAAAAGTGGATACGTTGAATTAATGTAAAACAGTATTATTAAGTTTCTGAGGTAGTCCATTTTGTCGTAATAAAAATATAAGTTACAAAGGGTACCGACTTATTGGGTTTTAGATCTAGAGAAATTAAACATGTTATGTACTTTACCTATTTCGAGGAGCTCGTGGCTAGATAATAACAGCCGTACGGATCAATCTTCAAGGTTAAGCAACGCTTGCCAAGGTTGGTCTGTGGATGGATGACCATTTTAACACAGCGAGTTTCCTTCATGCCTCGGAAAACACGTTAAGCCGTAGGTCCCGGCTGCCATTTGTAGATCTTTGGCAGTCGTTACGGATAGTCAGAAGCCAGTAAATCTGACTCCAGTCTTGCCATGAAGTACCGTGTTACCCCAGTTAATGGGTTGTGGAGGTCTGGTCTGGTAGGCAGCCGCTCCTCGTAAAACACTGGTATTCAGCTAAATCCGGCTTGACTGGAAGCCGACCCCAATATAGTTGGGAAAAGTCTAGGTAGATGATGATGTACTTTACCTATTTCGCCGAAATTCATTTTTAATAGTTGGACATACTTCATACTTTACACGTCAGGCAAATATACACCAAAAATACTGGGTAAATGAACAAGGAATTTAAACGACAAAAACGTACAATTAATGTAAGCATGCTCTCGCAAATTTTTTATGAGTGCTGTTGTAAACAAATACGTTTAGTTTGTAGTTTTTGAATTCGTCTACGATCTTGCGCTATCAGTACACGTTATCCAGCTGAAGGTTGGTGTCCCGATTTTTTTCTTTTATTGTCTCCTGCCAAAATTGTGTAGTTAACTCTGCAGAGAAATGTTATCGGAGTTAATTTTCTTATGGAAAGTAATTCTGTCAAAAGTCTCGCAGTCCTAGCAGACATCGGCCGTAGAGGGCCTTATCATTTGCTGACTTCACTTGGAGTCACGCCGTTGACTTGGGCTTGCTTTCACTCGACGGCTCGATGGCACCATCACAAGCCCGTGCTTGCGTGCTTTAGAATCTCCCTAAAGCTTGACACCCGGAGCATCACGAAGCGAGTGGATATCCTATCCCTTCATATTTACAGCTACCTCCTTCGATCGCATTAGTGATTCATTGAATGAGACGACAGGATGACATTTTCTCCGCCTTTGTTCCAGGGTCCCAGGTTTCAGGTCAGGGTCCCAGGTCAGGACTTGGGCTCGGTTCGGATTATTACCGGACTGCCGGACGGCTAGCTACCCATTGCTCGCCGTCCGCAAGCCCGCTATGCTGATTGGAAATCGGGATTGGAATTCTGGCGGCGGGGGCAGGAGGGCCACTCGCGTGCGGCTGCCTTCTTCACCAGCATTACGGCTTCGCAGAAGGAGGCGACCGCCTGCTACTCCTTCTCGCTCCGGGACATGGCCTGTACCAGAAAACCAGTGAGAGAAGTAGCTGCCGCCGATCGCCTTTACGAGGATGCGGCGGTGCTCCACCCAAGCAGTTCCACCGTGTCCTCCGGGCGATCCACACGGTGGTGACACCCAGATGTTTCTTCCGCTTAAATCTGATGCAGAAACCTTCCGAACTTACCATGCCCGGTAAGGACTTGCGTCATAAGGAAGGTGAGGACGCCATGACGTCTTTCCAACCACTCTTCAAAGCGGGGACTTACCGCCATAATGATGGCATGCCCAATTATATTAACCTAACCTTTCACTAGGGTTAAGCAGAAACGCCAACTGCTACGGCCCTTGCAAAATACTCCTCGCAAAATGCTCATTGACGTTCGTACATCTGGTCGTAATACATTACGAGTACACAACATGTTTCCTCTTGGTCATTTGTGTTTTTTCTTTTAAATGGTTTTTATGAAAGTTAAATAAAAAATTTCGATGCTTTCGGAATTAATTACAAGCACAGATTGATAGTATCTACTCTTTTCGAACTTAACGCGGACAAAGTCGCGGGTAACAGCTAGTACCGTACCATATAACTAAACATAACTTATTACTTTTTAAATATAATCGAACAATAAAACCCGACAAATACATTTGTTTTAATTTAGCTTTTGGTTTTTGTTGTTTTTTTTTATCTACGTATTTAAAGGTAAAACCCGATAAATACAGATAGTGACTGTTGCGTCGAAGCCGTTGACTGATTTTTGTTGAAATTATTGAACACTCAATGCCAATAATAGGCTTTATGTGGTTTAAGCGTGAAATAAAAATATGATGTAACAAGATAACACGCTTTATAGGGTACCAGTTTTTAAGTATTGGCTAAACACGTTGAATTTATTTTATTTTATTTTATTTTATTTTATTTCAAACGGAAAACAAACAGTATTAACAAACAAACAAAACAACAAATTATGCAACTATTAACCAATTATATGTTTTCACATTTAAATATTTATTGGGTTGTTACCTAACGTAATTTTGTTTCTATTGCGAATTCCACTTATTGGATTAGACCATTGGAAAGAGCGTCAAAAATGCATTAAGATGCACTAATAAAACGATTTTTGATTTTTCGACACTTATTGGGTTTGAACACTATACCCTCGATATATGTGATTCCTTTAGTTAAAAAATCTGGAATATTTTGATTACCTTTTAGAATATCACTTATTTGTTCTGCTAAAGTTTTATGAAGCGAATGGAGTCTTTTTATCCAAAAATTGTGTATGCCATCTATTCCTGCTGCTTTCCAGTTATGTGTTTTATTTATAATTGTATTCATTTCAAGTGCATCTGTGTCTTCAAACGGCATTTCGTCAATAGCTTCTGATCTACAAACCTCTTCTTGTATCCATTTAGCGCCTTTATTATGTTCCGTACCGTCTGACCAGATTCCTTGCCAGAACTCTTTTAAAGCCTCTTGAGACGGAGGGTTTAGGATTGTTGTTTCGTTACCTTTAAGTTTTCTATAAAATTGTTTTTCGCTTGTTTTAAACAGTATATTATTATCTTTTCTTAATTTTGCTTTTTTGTATCGTGCTAGCCTATGGCTCTTAACAAGAAGTTTTTGTTTTAATGTATCTAAGTGATCTTCTATTCGTTTGTTAAAGTTTTCATGTGAACTGTGTTGTTTAGTGTTATTAATAATCTGTTTGACTTTATTTACAAGTTTACTAGATGTGTTACCATTTTTATATTGTGTTAGTCTATTTATATCTTTTCTTAATTGCTCTACATCTGATTCTAACCTTTTCTGCCAAGGTGGATCATTTTTTATTTTATTACGATTAGTACATCTATCTATATTTATTTTTAGTTTAAAGTAATTAACAATTGAAAAAGCTATGCAATAAATTAAAGAATGTGTGTCACTTAGATATTCTAGAGATGTAATTTTTGAAGGTATAATTCTTTGATTAAAAATATTAATTATATCGGATAATTTGCGGGAAGGTCTTATTTTTGGTAATAACGGTCTACAGGTAGGATCAATTCCATTGTATTTTAGCATATTTGTTTCTAATTCGTTACTTAAGATGTCAACTAATGAGGAATCATAATCAGTATTATTTTGTGTCTCAATTAATATGGAATTATCTGAAATAAATTGTGTGATGTTTTGTGTAGATACAATAGGATCAGTAACAAGATGTTCAGCCACGGAACTCGTGTCGGGTTCTAGGGAGGTGTTAGTGTAGATGTCTATTGATTGTGTAATGTTTATTCTTTCCTCTTCATCTTTCTTTAGTTGTTCTGCTATTTCAAATAATATTATTATTATTATTATACCGCCTATTCATTCTACTAATTAATTGGCTTTACAGCAAATCTTTCGTGATACATTTAAATTAATAATGTGTTTATTATGTGCTTCCTCAACGCCTCCCTTTGTGACTTTAAAGTGTTTTTTTTTTTCAGTTAAATGTTTTAGCATATTGTCCTGTTTTTATTTCCCGTGTCGGAATTGTGTTAATTTTCTGTTTAGCATAATTTGATATCAAACATTTGCTTGGCATTTAATTAGGTTGCCTTACCTATGTCATTTACTTTGACATTAAATGAAAATTTGAATAACATTAATAAAAATTTGATGTAAGAAATAGAAATTCCTACATGTAATTTTTTAAATCTTAACTTAAAATACAACACTATAATCTTTGAGGCGTCATCATTATTATCATTTTAGTCGAAAAACGTCCACCAGTGTTGCTATAATATCCTGTCTTGTGCATCTCGCATTCATCTGATTTCCGTGACCCTCGCAAGGTCATCGGCTCAACTTGTGTGAGGCCTTCCATCGCTAATAAGTATTGTTCTGAAAATTGTTTACACTGAGACTTTTCATTATCCATAATGTTCCCTAATAAAACCATAGCCCATTCGTCCTACTTATCATAAAACAAACACAAAAAGCCATCATTTCGTCACATCTTTAACACCTCGCTTTGAATAAATTTCCTCCCTTAGCTGACTGTTTTTTGTAGGAAAGACATAACTCACCGGCAGGACTTTCCGACTTCTCGCTTGTAAAATTTACAATCCCATGAAGTTACCTACTTTGTTTTCAGTTTTTAATGTTGAGGAACATTTTATGGAGGTTTTCAAAGTAATCTTCGATTAAATTCACGATGTCTGCCTGATCTCATTACATTCAATGCATAATAACAATAATAAATATTTATATGATAAAAAAATGAAGCTCTTATTCACTAATAAATATAAAATTAACTACAATATTATAAATCAAGTATAGTCAGCTTTATAATTTTCTCACTGCTGGAACCTCTTCTTATCTCCTCATCGCGAGGGAGATGACTTGACGACTTAGAATATCTGTCATAAGAATTGAAATACATAGCCTAAATCTTGGAACAATGTAAGGTAAGGATGGCCTTTGCTTTGTTCAAAACAGTACTTCTAGAAATAATAACTTTATACAATAACTTAACATGCATTACAACATTTCGACGCAGAGATGTTTTATTGAGGTAATAATACGTACCTACTAAACTGCTGCTCAGCAAATTACTTCTCTTTTTATGAATTTATGTTCACCATTGAAACCAGAATTGTTAAAATGTTATTGGACTTTATTACAATCATGTGAAACATAAAAGTTTAGAAACATAAAAGTTAAACAGTTAATGGCAGTCGAAAAAAACAATGTATCACTTTTATTTCCTGCTCGTGAATTTGCGAAATTTATGCTTATTGTTATATCTAACGACAAAAACCTTTTTGTTTTCATGAATATATTGTTGTTGTTAACGACCTCTCAAGCCCTATTAAAAATAGGGCGTAATAATATGTTTTTATTGTTATTGATAGGCTTGTGCCTGACCACTACCTCACTTAGCATTAAGCGATGATGTAGTCGACGGTGGAGTATACTTGCCTTGCAGTAACCTAATCACACTTGACTTAAGACGCCTAGGTTTTAGGTTATTAGGAAGCATAGTAATCTAACCCGTGGAGTCAACGGTGCGTAAAAGTAGGTATAATACCCTAGGGGCCTAATAGAGTCGATGTCAGGTAGGGCCACGGAGAATTTTTGAAAACGAAACCTGTGGTTCTAGAACGCAAAAGGCAACTGAAAAAAGTATAGTTTTAGTTAGTAAGCGACTTAAATGCCTTCCCGCTTCACCCTGGAAGAAGTCATTGGATAATCTCCCTTCTCCAAAAATAAGATCTGTCAATCATCATTTATGAAAATCGAACTCAAGTTTAGATAGATTTAAAGACACTTAATCAGTTCTCTATCAAACAGTTTTTTTTTTTAAACCAATTACATGAAATCTAAAAAATCTATGGTAAAATATTAATTTATGAAAGCGTTTTAGAATCCTTGTTAAAAATCGCTTACAAATGGCCTTCGTTTCGCTCCATGAAACGTTCTGAGCAGACGACGTTTTTAAAACGGGTTTAGGCCGTAAAAAGATTCCGGTTTTAAGACTTTTTAGAGTTTTTTTAAAGGACAATTTTCAGTTTCATTGACGTAATCGTTTCTTTAATATTGACCTTTGGGTAGAAAGGTCGTATAAACCAAAACCCGACTTTTCAGTAGAGCAAAAAAACTATTTTTTTTTTACAAAAAAATTCATAACTTTTTTGCTTTTTAAGTTATAAAAAAATGATCTATGAGAAAGGTTCTTACATTTTGCAGATGAAAAAGGTTAAATCATCAAAATCTAGCTATCTTCTTTAGTTTTAAAGTTAGCTTGCATTTACGCCTAAGAAAAAATCAATGCTTGGTTTATACACCCCATGAAAATGTGCTTTGAAAAAACTGTGTGGGTCGTATATCCATTTTTGGTAAGCTTAAGGTCACATTTTAATGTCGTAAAAACCCAAATTTATGTAATTTTTTGTATTAAAAACCATTTATAATCATAGATCAATTGAATTCTGACTAATAAATAATCCTGTTACTCATAGAATTAGTAGAAACTCAATTATTATTATTCTAATACCCAATAATGGTCGATTCAAATAAAATAAAACAACCTGGACCAACATTTATTACGTATTATAATACCTTCTAATCAATGGTATCTGTCCGGTATCTGTCTATCACGCTCGTTCTTCTGCTTGTCGCTGCGCGCAAAATGCGAGCCTTGTGTGTTGATCGTAAAGTTCTTCCTGGCCTTATCCCATATTACTTGGGGTCGGCGCAACACGTTTTCTTCTTCCATTCTGTCCTGTCGTCCGTCACACTATCACTAACTTCCTTTTCTTTCTTTTCGGTCCTTACGCAATCCATCCATCTTTTCTATGGCCTCCCTCTCCCTCTCATCCATCCACGTCATGTAAATTCAGAACTCTTTTAGTACATGTGTTTTATCTCTCCTCTTCACATGACCATACCAAGACAAAACGATATCCTTCCAACTTTTCAGTCACTGGCGCCACTTTCAAACTTTCTCTAATACACTTATTTCTCACTTTGTCCATTCTTGTCACACCACACACCCATCTCAACATTCTCATCTCCACTAGATGTTCAATCTTTTTTCATCCATCTTTTTCACAGCCCAACATTCTAATCCATACAGTATGACAGGTCTTATCACGGACTTGTAGATTGCACCCTTCAATTTGAGGGGCATCCGTGGATCACAAGTTGTTCCCGTCACCTGTCGCCATTTCATCCAACTTGCGTTGATCCGATGTGTTATGTCCCGGTCTACCTCACTATTTCCTTGGACAAGCGACCCGACGTACGGAAAGTCGGAACAAATCGATATGAATGTCCTAGCGAGAGCTAAAGGCGAAGGATTGGAGGGACCGCTGAAATCGCAGAACAAGTACTCTGTTTTGGTTCTACTCAATTTCACGCTAACACTCTCCAGTCTATGCCACCACACCTCCAATATGCTCTGGACCTCTAGGTCACTCTCGGCAACCAGCACAATATCATCGGCAAACATCATACACCAGGGGGCCTCTTCCTGAATGTCTATCAGCAGGAAGAGTTAAGGGCTGAGAGCCGATCGCCACATTCAAACTGCCACTGGTGCCTACTGTAGACTGAACTTGGGTACTACACCGACTGTACATCGCTCGGATCAACTGCACATACTTCACAGGCACACCTTTCTCCTTAAGGGCCCACCACAGAACCTCACGATGTACCCGGTTGTATGCCTTTTCGAGGTCAACTAATACCATTTGCAAGTTTTTATGTGCACCTCTGAATTTCTCGCACAGCTGGCGTATAGCGAAAATGGCATCCGTTGTATCCCGACCAGGCATAAAACCGAATTGGGTCTGTGAAATTTCACTCTCTTCTCTCAACCGCCTTTCAATACTTCTTCCTGCCAGACTTTCATACTATGTGACATTAGCTTTATTCCTCTATAATTGTTGCACTTAAGAACATCACCTTTGTTTTTAAAGATGGGCACCAAAGAACTTTTGCACCAATCATCAGGTATGAATTCTTCTTTCAACAACTTATTGAAGAACATAGCTTACCACATCCGTCCATCCACTCGCAGTAACTTCCACACTTCAACTGGTATTCCAAACTGGGCCAATGGCCTTACCATTCTTCATTCCATTTACTGCTATTCTGACTTCAACCATACTAACCATTCTCACTAACACCACATTTTCTGGTTTACATTCTAAAATCCCACTCCAATCATTTTCCTTATTCATTAGTCTTTCAAAATATTCCTTCCACCTCTCTTTGATTTTTTCATCATCTGATAGAACCAGTCCAGGTTCATTCCTTACACATTTTACTTGACAAACATCCTAAAGTAAAGTGCGACTTGCAATGAACATGGCTTATACACCAATGTTGCGAACTATCTTTGGATTTACGACGTCGATTTTAACCTGGGTCTAAGTAATGCATTTAACACTTTAGGGCGTATAAACCATTTACAATTAATGCATTTAACACTTTAAGGCGTATAAACCATTTAAAATTAATGCATTTAACACTTTAGGGCGTATAAACCATTTACAATTAACGACTATTTTTACACCCTCCGTTAATATAAATTATGGTCATTACGCCATAACAAAATGACAAAAAAATAATATTTGGCTTTTACATTGAAAATTTACCTTTTTTAAGAGGCCATGACCGAAAATTTCTGGGTCGTAATAACCATTTTTGAGCGAATTTCCACATTTCGTATATACAGATCGATAGAGAAAAAAAATCTGAGAAAAATGGTATATTTAACTCAATTTGGCCAAAATGGTTTATACGACCTTTCTACCCAAAGGTAGCGATATAGTTAAGAATCACTAATTAAAAAGTTTTAAAGTATAGGGGGAGGCCTAAGTGCTACAGTGAACGTCTTTCGGCGGAAATGATGATGATGACATCATGCACTAATTGCTTTTGATGCTTCTGAAAGGAAAATCGCCCTGGGAAAAAAGGCAAAAAAGAAGTGGGTTTAGGTTTGACACGCTCTCCCGCACCGAATAAAGAGCAGGAAAAGTCATTAGATCATTTACCACCTAAGAAAAAAAGTCTACTCTTAATAAAGCTTTTTCTAAAACAAATCATTGTAGAATAGAAACAGCTTACCAAGACTCAGGAGGGCATTAGTAAGTGAAGAGATTGTTGTGTTAAATAAACTAGATCTTGCATAATACATGTCTTGAGACTCTTAGAGTTTTATCTGGATTTAAACCCGAAAAGTGCTCTGGGAATTACTAGCGCAGCACTCGACCGGCGGCTATGAAATGAAAAATGTTTGCAAGCTTCTAAAAAGCTGTTTTAGTAAAATGTTTTATCAAATCTTTTAAAAATTGATACTATCTAAAAACTAAATACATTGAGAGCTGGAATGATAACCGAAATGTTGAGTGGCTTTTGGCTACGAAGTATTAATTTATAATGGTTATGCTACGACAGCGTAGCTCACGTAGCGGTGGCGTAGGCCTACTACGCCGTAGCAGTGGTACCGAAAATACATTTTAGTTCATATAATATTAAGCATTTTAAGTTAATAATAATGTTATTTTAATATCAGCAAGTCATCAAGTAACATATTCATCTATCATAGTAACTTGAAGTCAAATGCACATATTATGAAGACTTTTCAGAAGCGAGTGTAGTCTATTTGATCTCGCCGTCTCGAGCGAGATAAAGCCGCTCAGAGGCGCGACACACACCATACATGGAAGTGAAGATACAACATGTAACTGGAATAATGCACACAATTATACTTATTTTTTAAAATTTAGTTACAATATACAAACATAATACAAGCATTGAAGTTTTACTTAAATGCATTAATTGTAGTGTTTTTTAAGAAATTAGTTATCCTAATTATAGGCAAAATAATATGGAAATTGAATCAATATGTTCATAGCGCATCGGTAATGGTAGCTATGCACGCTGATAAAAACACGCTAGTCACGCTATCAAGATTAGTCAAATTGGGTATTTTTTTTAACCTGAAATAATTTTTGATAATTTAAGGGTAAATAACTATTGATTTTAAAAATAGCTGAAATCGATTTTTAAGGTTGTTACAGGTTGTGCGTTTATTATTTTAAATGTTGTAGGTATAAACTTGTATCAGGAGTGACAGTCAGTTAGTCTACAAGTAAGTATAGACTAAATTACTTTTTAAAAAACTTTTGAAATCAAGCAACAATTCTAGAGGGAATATTTTAATATCACAGCTGGAATTTTAACAAAATTCTGACAATTAGCCGCATTTCGTTACGCTGAATGCTAATTCTAACTTTGTTAAGAAAAATATTTAAACCATATAAATAATGAGGTCACAGTGTCCCTCGGTATTGAAGCATCACCGTCAAGTTTTCTAAGATAATGAAAAGTTCTGCGAAGCGAAGTGACTGTTCTGTGGAGTCCGCGTGTGTTTAAATTATAAGAGTTGTTCTGCCCGAAAACAATTACATTAATATTGAAGAAACGAAAGTTTGTGAGGTTGTATGTTTGTTACTTCGTCACGCTCGAACAGATGAACGGATTTGGATGCAATTTGACAAACGGGTAGTTCATTCAACACAAAAGTACAAAGTCGTACTTAATACCTTAGGCATTCTCTACCAGTCAACCAAAGGTGGTGAAGAGAGAACATGGTAGAATATTATAGATTATATCCCGAAATATTACATAGGGTACTTTCATATCCCGTCAGTAACTTCGGACAATTTTCTGCTTTTACGCCGGTTACAGATCAGTAAAATTTTCATATACGAAAGTAAATCGATATTTCCAATGACAAAATATCCTTAAAATATGTGCCAACATTTAATACCGGCCTGGTTACCGGCACGGGTCTCCATTTCTCCATTAATAACCCATTAACAATCGTCCATGATACCTGAAGCCTCGGTAATCAACAGATGGCGAGAAAATTTCCTTCCCAAGCAGCCTTTGAATTAATTCAATAAGATTTGGGTCACTTTTAATACAATTAAATACCCCAAAAGTACTTCCCTACAATTACCCTGTCGCAATGCGATTTTAAAAGGCGTTGACAATATTGTGTCATTATGTTTCTTATTAAGGAAATAGAATTTTGGAAAATAAAGTTTTAAAGCTGGAGAAAATTGAATGAAAAGTTCGTGTTTTGTAAGAGGAAAACTCGATAAAGATACAGGTTACTAGAATAATATAATAACAATAATATAATAATGCTAGAGTATCAAACTTTTACTAGCTAAAAGTCACCAGTGTCCTTTTTTAAAGGCAACAATTATTTTGTTTCTTTTGTAACTACAATTTTTGTTTCAGCCTTTTTCTTATACTTGGTCTATAAGACCTGGCTTCATGTCAAAGTTCAAAATTCTATTGTAGGTCAACGGGAGTGTCCTTCGGGAAGTGCTCTCATAGGCTCTGATTTCCTAGCGAGTGTCTTAACGGAAGACGCCCGAACGGAGCATAAACATTCTTACCTTTTTGAGATTGCGTTAACTTAGAAAGGAGACTGAAACGATTACATACAATTTTGGGCCTAGGTGTAAGAAGATGAAAGTGGTGTCAATTAATAGCTTATATATTATCAACCTTTCACTGACAATTCTGCGGATTTTGTCAATCTGAGAACAGATATATAAGAGATTAACGTTTGAATCCCCAACCGGTCCTATGAGACCGCGCTGTTATTGTTTTACTATTGTGTCCTGTTTCGCGGGTATCTGAGTAACTACGTAAAAGTGAAGTTATGTGACAATCTTTCACTAACAGCTGATTCCTGAAGTGCAAAATATGTTGTTTTACACTAATATTATATTTACTAGAAAATATTTGAAAAATCATAATTATATAAATGAACATCAACGACTTCAAGCGTTAGGTAGGAAACAGGTAAGGAAAGGATGTCGAAAATAATCTACATGTGCACTTTGAGCCAAGTTCCAGCACGCTTGACAAACACAATCACTACTGCTTACCTAAAAATGGAACATTTTTATCAATCTTCAGTTACATAAACACTACCTAATTAACTATTGTGTATGAGGGTATTATGACATTGTTTTATAAATAAATAATTCTTTGCCGTAGTTACTCAGATACCCGCAAAACGAGACACAATAGTAAAACAATAACAGCGCGGTCTCATAGGACCGGTTGGGGATTCAAACGATAACTGTAAACAATCTCTCTAGGCCTTCTAACTACATGTATTTTAAACCTGCCAGGATGGTAGCTGGTTAGATGAGGTTATATTTACTTACAGACTGAGGTGCAAGCCATTGCCGAATCACTGACAGAATTGTTTCATCGTGTAAGGGTCGTCGGCCCAGTGTATTGCAGTGACCAGTGGATATCCCACAATTCACACAGCAATCCATATATTCAATAATATCCAATCCACAAGCCGGCGGTTTAGCGAAGGAGGCTGCCGACCGCGTGAGGCAACGGAACTCACGCCGCCGCCGCCGAGATCCCGATCCCGATTTCCGACCACCGTAGGCGCGGGCTCGCGGATAGCGAGCGCTGGGTAGCTCGCCGTCCGGCAGTCTGGTAATAATCTGGACCGAGCCTAGTCGTCGACGGCGCGTTCTGTTCCACGCGCGCCTCAAGGAGATGTCAGCAAACTGTAGGGGCCCGGTAGGGCCGAAGCCTCTAGGGAACACGGTATCCGAAAGGTTGTCACCGTGTCCCCCAGATCGATGGTAACGAAGGAACGGGGTAGGGGTTTAGTCAGTAAGAGTCTGACACGCCCTCCCGCTCCGCCCAAGAGTGGGAGAAGTCATTCTGATGATTCCCTTACCGGAAAAAAAAAAAAAAAAAAAACAAGCCGGCGGTAAAATCCAAAATAACAATTCCAAGTCAAACGTGTGAGCAAGGTAGGCAGGGTCAGAATCCGTAAAATACAAAGCAGTGGTCGTAAAAAATGTTGAATAATTGGGAAAGCACTCAAAACGCATCGGAAAACACGAAACGAGTGAGCAAACAATAACAGTCGGCAACTGTCAGTGACATAGACTAAAAATAAAAGAGATTTGAATCGATAAAATCATTAATATTGGTTTTTCAGTAAGTAATTAATTGATATTTGATTTATTAACGTTTGAATCCCCAACCGGTCCTATGAGACCGCGCTGTTATTGTTTTACTATTGTGTCTCGTTTCGCGGGTATGTGAGTAAATAATATGTACATAGTTGATCGAAGACTATATTGCATATAACTATATACATACAATGCATTTAATCACTTTGAGTTAATTTTTTAGTGCAAAAGTTTTATTTTCGTAACTGTGTAATCGATTACTGAATCGATTATTTTACGAAAACTATCTTTCTCATATTTCTCTGCTTCTAGAATGTGAATCGAAGTGATTTTTTTATATTCTTAGGTAAAGAAATATGACTAATTTTTTGGATCATATCTCAACTTCGTACTTTTGGGCCTACCGTTTTCCATCTCCTTTGAGTTTTTTTTGGTAGGTAGTAAGTAAGCCTTGAGTATTTGATATTAATTTCAGCCTCATGCCACACGTTCCTGAGAAAAACTCTTGACAGACGGACAACAAAGTGATGAGTTCCAAAAATTATTTCCGACTTAGGTAGGGAACCTTAAAAAAAGTCAATAATAAAATCTGTAGTGTGACCAACATAAAAATATGTAGTCAACATCTACTATTATTACTAGCTAAGTAATATTGCATAGTTGGCATTCGTGGGCTAAAATAAAGATTACGATGGAAATTATAGCTGTGAACTCCGTGCTCTCCAACCACCCGCCTTCATGATCTCGCGCGCTCTCAGCAGTTCTCAGCTTATCTGTAATTACGACTGAACGCTCTCTGTTGCTAGATAATCTCTATCCCATCTCATGTCATTAGTACCTCGTAGTTTGCAGGACATTATGCGTTTGCCAATTAACGTCGATGTTTATTTTCCTGTAATAAACATGTGATGGAACAGCAGTATTTGCGTATTTAAATTAGCCTTCAAAAGACGCTAGAGATGGCGCTAGTGGTTAAGAGTGTCATTGACACTGACGTAGTCCAGTGCCTAGGGCGTTAAAATCGTCCAAACCTAGAACTTGGTTGACTGTGGATGGATTTAAAAAATTAAAACTGATATGTCAAGCTAAGAACAAGCATAACAAAAATTTACCACTTTAAAAATTGTGCTCTTGATTAAAAAAAAATGATGATTACAATAGTTTAACTAATATCTCGGGAACTACTGGTTCGAATTGAAAAATCCTTTTTGTGGTAGATAGCCCATACATCAAGGAAGGCTGCAAGCTATATAACATCAAGTTACGACCAATAGGAGTGGAGTAGTAACCTAAGACGCGGTCGATACCGCAGGGGGAAGCGATCAATATAATAATATATCCTGTAAACCTTTCAGGATTTTAGGTCAATGGAAAAGTTTATATGGGGTCGAAATTAGTGCCATAAATGATTTCAACTTTAGATTACGTTGATTTTTTACTGCTCTAAAGGGTAACAAAATTAAATATTTAATTTTTAAATTCAGCTTAAAACCTTGTCGCAATTCAGAGAAAAATAATATTGACACGGACGACAAACTGATCTAAGAAGGTGTCACGTCGCGTCTCGGTGTAAACTGACCATAAAAAACGACTTTTTCACAGAAACAATGTACAAGTTAAATGGAAAATTCTACGTGAATTTATAAGACAATATAACCAAGCATTCATACTGTCTTTTATAACAAGGAAAACCAAATTCTTGTTCAAAAAGGCAACGTAAACTGTAAATCCTATCGCGTTTGGGCCTTTAATGTTCTTCTCATGAATACTAATCTAGGAACGTATACATTTAGTAGTATAAGCAGTCTCTTGGCGCAGATAAAATTCATATTTATTTCATAGTTCGTATAACATGTCGTTGCTGCTAAAAATCTAGTGTTTGCCATAGGTACGTTTTTTTTAGGGTTCCGTACCTCAAAAGAAAAAAAAGGAACCCTTATAGGATAACTTTTTTGTCCGTCTGTCTGTCTGTCTGGCAAGACCCTTTATCTCGGGAACGCGAGAACGTATCAAGTTGAAATTAAAATTATATACTTAAGTCCGTGGTCTCTTGAAACTGTGCAGAAATCAAACTTGTAAGTTGACGGGAAAAGAAGATACGCCCGTTTATGTTGCGAAAAACGTACATTTCGACACTGTCAAAGGAATAAAAATTCATAGGGTACTTCCCGTTAACGTTAACTCCATACGTTATTTTTTGTGCAAGCTTTGAATAATCTGAACTGGAGTTTATATGCAAGTAGATTTTACTGCCTAAAACCCAAAAAAAAGGCCATTTTGAAAGGTCAAAATGGCCTTTTACTGCTAAAGCTGGTAAACTATTATATACCTAGTGGCTAGTTTTGTACTTCGTTTTTAAATGAACCACTTATCTATTATCATCACCATTATTATTATTTCGAGAACAGCGGTGGTCTACCGAGTCTCGTAATCATTTTAACTTGAACTTTGCTCACAAAAATGAACCAAATACTCTATTATTTCTAGTTACAAAGATTCAAGCTTCCGTTACGTTATTTCTGTATACAAGAATATATATTATTTACAAAATCCATGTATTAAAACACGTGTAGCAACCGCACCACGTGTTATCAATATAAAACGTAATCTGAGACCACAAATACAAAATATAACATTTATGTATTCCCTAGAGTTATATCACTTTCCTACCAAATTACAAATGAAACGGGGTCACGTAAGAAAATTGCGCTCGTACCGAGCCAGGTATTTAGCAAACAAAACTTACTTAGAGCTGTAAGCTTAGTTGTCATGACGTTCACTGGGACCTTAAGGTTGTGTGAGGAAGTTAGTCTTTGTTTTTGTCAACTTTCATAAGTAATCGCGTAGTCGAATGGTTAACTCTGTTGCGCCGTTGTAACATAAACGGGGAGTCTTGAGTTCGATTCCGAGTCGCACATGATCTTTTTGTTAATTTGTAGTTTTCAATTTTGATATTAAATTAAACTGCTTCTATTTCGAAAAGATATTCATCGTGTGTGGGTACGGTGGGACACTTGCGACATTTCTCTGGTATTGATCGGACGTATGTTCATAAATCGTAAGGTCATTCATTGTGAGCCATTATCTACCGACATAGTGGAGATATTATTAATAAAATCTTAATAGTCATAGTGATTGTGCACCGTGTATCATCCAAATAGGGGTAAGTTTTAGTTTTAAGGAATGGTAACTTTTATACTATTGAGCATTTCTATTAGATAGTTACCAACGTATTGTTGTCATTGTTATTTACTCAGATACCCGCGAAACGAGACACAATAGTAAAACAATAACAGCGCGGTCTCATTGGACCGGTTGGGGATTCAAACGTTATAGCTTCAAGCAACGCCCTTTTAAGTTGGACATTTATTGTGCGAGACGTATAATAAAAACAAAGTCCTTGAGATACGAGCTAGCGGGCTGAGGTGTTGGCAGAGTTCACCGGAAAACACAACTCTCCTGGCGTCCAAATTAGATTAGGTTTAGGTTAAGACTAGATAGGGTTTAAGTTTAGTTACCATTTACTTTAAGCAGTGTGAATTTAAAATATATGGCTATAGATCATTAATTTACTTCGTTTCATTTAATGTATGTTGAACCCGTAACATAGTATTTATAGAGGAATAGCTCTGACCTTTCTTTTATGGCGACCTTTTGTCCTAAATTCGTCTGAAACAAAGCAAAGGTATTCCTTTCCTACCTACAACATAATTTGTAATTAAAAAAAGAAACCAGATATTATTACATGCTTCATTACACTTTGGATAATGAGCAGCAGATTCCATTAAAAACTCGGGAGAGTCGAAACCTACTGGGTTGAATGAAAGAGAACCCCGGGACCTTGGAATTAAGGTAAAGAAGGAATAGGAATGGGTTTTAGTCAGAAGAAGTCCGACATGCACTCCCGCTCCACCCAAGAGCGGGAGAAGTGATTTTGATGATTTTCCAGCTTAAAAATATAGCTGAACGTTCTTCCGCTATGATTGGTTATCGTGACGTACTTGCGTATCCCTAGGTCCTAGCCTAACGAATATTTCAGGTCACCGTAGGCGCCATTTCTCGGACGGTGAACCATGGGTAACATGCCAGGGGCCAGTTAGGGTCAACGCCTTCCAGGGTTGCATTATTCGAAGAAGTTACGAAGGCTACTCGTAAGAAAGCGCCACTAAAGGATCACTGTGGGTTGTAGTCAGTAAAAGTCTGGCACTCCTTCCCCCTTCACTGAACGAAGTTATTTCATGATTTTCTACGTAAATAGATACTTTAGGACAAATAAATTATTGTTTTGACCAGACGTTCAAATAAAGTGGGTCAACATTTTGTGTTTTGATTCAATACAAATTGCGTCCATAAATAAAACTTGTGCTTAATATTATGTTCTTGTAATATTAAACTGGTTCACGTTTGGGTCATTCTGCGGTCCGTCCGAACGTTTAGCCTTATAATTAAAATAAGTGTTTGCTTACACCAAACAACTCTGCTCAATTTCGCATGTGCTAAGTTCTTGGAAAATGATTCCTCATTTACTAACCGTACACAAAATACACGCTTTAGTCGTGGAGTTGCAAATTCCTAAAGTTAACAAAAAACAAAACGCCTGTTTTGTCATTTAAGGAAGACGTTATATTGTAACTTGAATCGAACTGAAAGAATCAATAAAATAATATTTAATTAACAAATGTACACGATATGAAATTCATCCAAAAGAATAGTATTACAACAATAACAAGAGAACTCAACAATTCTTTGAGTTTCAACCCTTGTAATTAGAATCCAATTTAAATGTAGGAAGCACTAGAAGGAGGAGTTCATTTAGTTTGCATTCTTACTAATGAAATGAAACTTTCCTTCGGCTTATAAAATTAAATGAAGCCACATTTTAACTGGTTACGAGATAAACATAGCGTTCTCTGACAAGTTATTAGTTGAATTAATTGGTTAATTTACTACAAAAACTGTCGAGTTTAAGTTTATATTCCAAAACTATGTAGTTTACTGCCATGTATTGACGTTGTTCTGCCATATAAGGCGGACAGGGGGGTAAAAATAGTGACCAATTCTTAGACCTACCAAATATACACAAATGATTTCATAAAAATCAGAGTTTCTATAGCAAACACTGTAACACGAAATTTTTATCGTATCGTTTATATCGACAAGGCTTTAAATGAACGATAATGAATTCACGTGAAGAAGAAACTGGCTGGATAGAGTGCAATGTAGTTTGCGCGTGTTCGATATTCAAATTTTTTAAATGTGTTTGTTTAGGTACAGCTGTGGTCCCCTCGACATGTTTATTCATGTCATTGTTAATTGATTGAGTGTTAATACAACATGATTAAATATTCAGTGATATAATTTTAAAATAGTAACTGGAAATGTATTTTATAAAAGCAAATAGGAATAAATAACGAGGGAGGAGTCCGAATATATAATTCATTCATCATGTTATGAATTAGTGCTTGGCAGCTTCCAAAAGTACGGCTTTATTTAAATCAGTAGTTGAATTGGCAACATAAAGAGGTTCGTGACTGAACTACAAAATGTGTCCAATTGTCAAATTTTTAAATAATAGGGTTGTGGGGGTATTTGACTTTTAAAGACCCTGCAGAAGTACTCATAATGTGACACACACTTATAACAGGCGTACTGTTGTCCTTTCAGTATTTCTTCTATACTTTTACACGATATTTTTAGTGGCTAGGCTTCCAAGTCTGGTCACGACAGCATACACATTAGTATCACAATATATGTCTTCATTAATAAAGCCTACAATTGGCAAAGCCGCTTAAAGAAATACTTTTTGATTCTTTATTGAACACCAAACAACATTGTTGACATACTAAAATTAATCTTAAATATTCAAAAGTATAAAATACGAGTACTTTTGGCTTTCATGCTTTGGAAGATCTATGATACCCAAAGTTTTTTTGAAATGGGAACAGAGAATATGGGTAGAGTAAGTTTGTTCTATTTTTCATCCTCACAAAATTTGACACATGTCATTTTGTTCACAGGTGCAAAGTCCAGTGCTGGTAGTAGAACTGACCCTGGACAGAATCGAGGGCACTCAGCTGAGGGCGTTAGGACTGCTGTCGGTGTACGGGTTCAACGTGACGTACGAGGTGCGAGCAGCAGCGCAGACGCCGGGAGCCACGTCATGCAGCGCCGTCGAGTGCCGGCTGCTGGGGCACTGTCTAGCCAGGCATGATTACCAGTGAGTAGTGGTACAAAATATATTTTAGATTGACTTACATGTTAGGATGTAACTTGCCTATCGAGCCTATGAAAAGTATGTATACAGAAGAGAGCGACAGTCAGTCACTACTAGAACAAATTCTATAAATGACAGACTCTCGGTCTCAAAACCAAAATAAAACTGAGACGGTGTTGGATCATTTTTTTCCCTTCAAATGTTGAGCTAAGTGATGCTGAGTTAAGTCATGCACGAACATGACGCGTATACGTCATGTTCGTGAACGGCCGCTGACAGTTAAGACTGGTCATCTCTTCTCTGGTCGTCTCATTTAGTTTCTATACTCGTATTTACTTTTAACTTATTACTAGTTATGTCTTACTTTACAATATGTACGTTTTGCATCGCAGGGAGTTTTACTGTTCGTGTTTTGAGGGTTACTCCGGAGTGGACTGCGGAGAGGGTCCGCTGTGCCCGAGGACCTCCAACATGTGTAAGAACGGCGGAACTTGCAGGTGAGTGAACTTTTTTATTGACTGACTGACATTTTGATTATTCAAAATGCCTGTAAATGGTCTTCTGAATTTGAGCGAATTTTTGTTTGCTATTATAGTAGAGATATCATTTTGAAAACGGATTAATATGTCAGTCGTTTTCTATTTCTAGTACATAGCATAGCATATTCAGTTTTTAAGAGAGAGACTTTCTTAGTCCGTTTTCCTCGAATTATTACAATAATTATTACATTTATGTTCATACATACCGAAAAAGAAATAAAGAAATGAAACAATATGCAGAAAAGAAAATGGTCCTGTATGTTTTTACAGGAAATTCCTGTTTCACTACATCAAAAAAACTTACACAAACACAGGAAACACATTTTCATTAATTTTCCTGAGACTGAGTCACATCTGCGTTCAAAAGCTTCTCATTTTTTGTTTTGGAACAAATATGGAAGCAAAAGTGGAGTAAAGTTACGGTATTTTTAAGTAATTTAGGAGCGTTAAAACTGTGGACAGATGTTTTTTAAATTAGTATTTTTTTATAAATTCAAATATAATTATTTACAAAAATAATACAAATAAAGTAGCAAATATTTTTTTTAATATTTTCATTATTGATAGGCTCGCGCTTAATCAATGTCTCTCTATCTGTAATGATGTGCGTGCTACTAAGCAAATGTGCTCCATGGTAACATGGAGCACGTTTGCTTAGTTGTAATTATCATAAAACACAGACCCCGGTAGGGAATTCCATAGTTCGATTTCCGATAGGATGAGTTTAGGGATTGATGATTTCCTTGCAAGTGTCAAAAAATTCGTCATCAGCTATGCTTTTAGATTGCGCTATCTGTGAAATTTTATTTTTTCTTTGAAAAAGGATCTTGATAGAAGAAAAGACGGACAACAAAGTCCTGTACTGGTAGAATACTGAGTACCTTATTAAATATATGTATTAACAGACAGCTGGGGCCGGCCGCCGTCAGCTGTATCTGCGCACCGGGCTTTACGGGAGACCTGTGCGAGGCGCACGTAGCACCGCCCGGTGAGACACTACTTATACTGAAATTAGCACTACTGTCCGGATATAAAACATTCGAATAATGCCGTCCATACGAACGAACCAAATGTTCGAGTATGATGTTCGTGTTCGCACGTGTGTACACGACTTATTGGTGTAAATTTTGTTACAGAATGTGGCATTGAAGAATGTGCAGAAGTTTGTAAGAAGGGAACAGCTTGTGACTGCAACCCAAAGGATACAGACGTGTGTGAGTATTTGTGTATTGTGTGTGCCAAGAAGGGTCTGGTCAATTCAAATACATACTATCTGATTTTACTTTGTCATATCTAGTAAGTGTACATATCTAAACGCTGTATGTTTATAGCCTCAGCACTGTTTGAAACAAGACTGGAAGTGGTGGATCAAGCAGGTGTTAACATATCTCAAGAAGTCGTGAAACAGGTATTCACTGATAGATAAAATAATAATAATAATAATGTTTTTATATTATTTTTTGTAAGAAATATTTAAAAATATAATTTATATGTATTTAAAAGAAAATAAAGAGATAATAATAATAATAATAATAATAATAACCTCGTGAAAGCCGAAAAAGATAAAGAAATCAAGTATATTGACTTGGCTCGCGAGGTTGTCGACATGTGGGAAGTGGACTCTGCGATCATTGTACCGATAGTCGTGTCCGTTAATGGCTTAATAGCCAAGAGCCTCGACCAACATCTTAGGAGGCTCTCGTTAGGCGACTGGATCAAGGGCTTGATTCAGAAAGCGGTACTCCTGGACACGGCTCGCATTGTCAGGAGGTTCCTTTCCCTGAAGCCCTGACCACCGGTAGCTTGGACCTTGTTCCCGATACCGGTGGGACGCTGTTTTTTGTATTTTTAAATGTTTTTTTTTTTTACTTATTTGTTTTGTAAAGAAATATTTAAAAATGAAAAAGACATGTAAAAAAGTTAATAAAGGAAATAATAATAATATTCCACAACTTTCACACAACATCATCTAGTCCCAAACTAAGCAGAGCTTGTATTATGGGTACTAGACAACTGATAAACATACTTATATATTTGTAAATACATACATATTATAGATAAATTACACCCAGACACAGAACAAATGACAGAACAACTCTATTTTACACGGAAAAATTATAAATAACTATAAATCTTTTTTCAGTTAAGCAGTTATTTAAAGGCTTCAAACATAACTTTGGAGGATGAAGTAGAAATCGCAAACATAAGGTAAGTATTTTGGCAGAGGAGGCTGATGTATTTTCTATCAGTTGGCTGTGTTATTAGGATGCGAGACGCACAGGACCGGTTATTGTAACGACGCTTGGGGGAGGCCTATGTCCAGCAATGGACGTCTTTCGGATGAAATAATATTGTGTACGTATTTACCGGATTATTGCAAATTTCGTGAGATTATAGAACATTTTGAAAGATTATAAAGTATCGAATAATTGCAAACTGAACATTTCTTCTGCTGTTGTAACAAGATTAAAAATTTTAATCTCTTCTTCATCATCAACATTTCAGACAAAGCGTCCACTGTTGGCCATAAGTCTTCTCCGAGAATCGCCAATCTCACCTTATCTTGTCATGACATGGTATGCTGACATGAACTAGCTACCAATCAGTCAGAAAAACTGCATACATGTCCCTAATCGTCAGTGTTCGTGGAAATACACAGCTCACATGTATGCATAGAGCTTATATATTAAATAGCCCGCCCACTTCCTGCTGCCTATTCTTAATTCTTTATTGTACACAAAAATAAACATTACAAGACATGGTGATTAAATAGTTAATGTACAAAGGCGAGCTTAACTCAGCAATGAGTTTTCTTCCAGCAAACCTTTGAGTTACAAAGAGAAAACATATTCGAGGGTAGGATCCAGTGCACAATTTAAACTTGCTGCCCGTTGCTGCCCGTTGTTGGTTAGGTTTTTCTTCGTCGTGTCGAATGACACGTGCATGTGTATGTAACAGTGCGGCGGGAGAGAATGGCGTGCGCGAGGTGTGGGCGCGCATGTGGGGCCCGCGCAACGAGGCGAGTGCACTGCGCGCGGCACTGGCGCGCATGCGCACACTCCGCCATGACACCACGCACTTCCACATGCAACCCGCGCTCAGCCTGCAAGTGAGTATCTGATACTTCATTACTCTGTATTTATAGTACTATCACAGCCTGGACGGCTTTTGTGATATGATACTAATGTTTAGGTTAAACTAAAAAAAAATGCAACAACATAATTCGTAAGCAAAATCCTTAAGTCTCTCAGAATATCAGTTACGACCACGGATTATGACGTCAACGTCATACATCGTCAGACGTTGACGTTATAATCCGTGAACGTGAACGTGAACGTCACGATGTCATGAATCAACGTGATGAAATTAATTTAATAGCAATCATGAGCATTTCAGAGATTTGTGGAAATCTCAGTTGTAATACGTTTATTTTACCTTTCTATGTGCTGAACTTGTGGTGTTCGTAAGATTTCTAAACCGACAAGGGTTAAAATAGACTACTAATTGGCCGCCAATTGTATGTTTTTTTACAATAAGGATTCCTTATTATTATTGTAATCTTGGTGTACGATAAAGTATATAATAAATAAATAAATAAATACTATTTTTATAAAAGGCACCTATTTACCTACTCAGTAAATTCCTATGTGAAAAATTAGGCTTCAGATACATCTGGCCGTACGAAATCCGACTTTCCTAGGCATCTATCCTTTTCTGTCACTTAGGGCCTGTTTCACAATGTCCGAGTAGCCACTACTTTCTGAATAAATTCAAAAATGGAACAGAATTTGTATGAAATTATCTGCCAAGTAAGATACTCGAAACTTAATCATAGGTGGTGAAATAGGCCCTTAGAATCGTCACTTAATAGAAAGATAGAATTTGATCACACGCGGCTAGAATAACACGAGCTAAAAGTGGCCATGGATAATTACGGATATTGGTGATTTTTTATTATAACAAAAGCTAAAAAGTATTATCAAAGTATCGTACAACGTACAAGTATTCTAACATTCTCGAGATTTCGTAGCGTGCGAGGTAAGCTTAATTGTAAAAGTTTTAGAGATAGCCTACATTACGTTAAAGAGGTATTTACCATAAACTATTTTTCGAGAAGAGCTGAAAGCTCGTGCATTTGTTTTCAGTGTAGTGTGTACCGGAATATTATAGTAAATATTATAGTAATATTATTTTTTTATTTGCATTTTGCACAAATTTTCATTTTGTGAGTTTGGTTGTGAATAATACTAAAATATACCTATTTTGTTTAAAATGAAAAAAGTAAATTCAGATTTTAAAAAAGGAATCCTGGATAATTCCAAATACATTATGATCCGGATCCCGATTTCCAACCACCGTAGGCGCGGGTTCGCGGACGGCGAGCACTGGGTAGCTCGCCGTCCGGCGGTCCGGTAATAACCCGGACCGAGCGTAGTCGTCAACGGCGCGTTCTGTTCCACGCGCGCCTCAAGGACATGTCAGCAAACTGTAGGGGCCCGGCATGGCCGAAGCCTCTAGGGAACACGGAAATTCCGAAAGGTGCTAACCGTGTCCCTCCGATCGAAGGCAAAGAAGTAACACAACAAAGGGGTAGGGTTTAGTCAGTAAGTGTCTGATAAGCCCTCCCACTCCGCCCAAAAACGGGAGACGTCATTCTGATGATTCCCCATTTGAAAAAAAAAGACATTTGGAAAATAAAATGAGCAAAGAAATAATATTTTTAACTTAATATTTATATTATTAATGTATTTTGATTGCTTTATTTATTTCCCTATCCTTTATCGTTACGACATAATCATTATTTTAACGCTTACGGGAACGTATTTAACAAGATATCCTGTTGCAGACTCTGGTAGTGAACCATCGTCCAGAAATATGGGAGGGCTCAGAGTTCATACTGACTTGTATGGCGTATGGATCTCCGAATATCGCCTTCACGTGGTACAAAGACGGTGTCAAGATAAACTTTAACGGTACTACGAGGTAAGTAAATTGAACATTGTCTGTTTGTGACTTTTTTTTTGAGAGAAGAGCAATCATTTAATGACTACTCCCGCTCTAGAATGGAGTAAGACACATAAGAGACATGTCAGACTTCCAAAACGAGGACCATGAATTTCCTTTTAATCAATTCGGGCATTTGCCCTATTGGGCCTTTACGGTTTTGCTAATATTTTTTTTTTAAGGCGCGCGTAGAACGCTATGCGCCTTCGACGACTAAGCTTGGTTCTGACCAGATGACCGGACAGCGAGTTACCTATTGTTCGTAGTCCGCGAGCTCGCACCAACGCGTGATTCTGTGTGACTGTTTTTTTAGAATTTTTGACAAGTTTAAATTAAAACCAGTCTGGTTATGAAACTAACCAGCCTAGTAAATCGTTAAGATGTTAAGAGTAGAGAGCGGACGTTAGCTAATAGCCTGCCGTCGACGGACATCGACGAGTGCGCGCGTGTGCAGTCCCGCCATCGAACGAGCTCCCATCCAATTACCGGCGACTGTTATTTAACCGCACCGATTAATCCGCTCACTTCCCATACTCTTGCTGCCTTTTTATGGTTCTGTACCTACCTCAAAAGGGAAAAACGGGAACCCATATAGGATCACTTTGTTTAATTGTTTTCATAGATAAGTTTGTACAGAACCCTTTGTGTGCGAGTCCGACTTGCACTTGCCCGACTTGAGAGCCATAAAATAACTTCTCCTGCTTTAAGTGGAGTGCAATGAGATGGGAGTATCAGAATTTTATTAACTAAAACCCACACATGTTCCTCCAATTTCCTTTTGCATTTCAGGGAACTCAGTAACCCTTTTGAATAATCTCTCTGCTGGATTTATTTTCGTTTCGTTTTTACTATGGAAACAAGTCTGATGGCCATCAGAACAATCTGATCCTATATGGTTTTCGCAAAACACGGGTTTAAAAAAATACCTCTTATAGAAAATTGCGGAAATGGATATCGGACGGAATTGAATGTCGAGAAGTGTATTTAAAAGAAATCATAACTTCACATATTCTAAAATAGGATCAGTAATATGGGATTCTGCTTTTTTTTGCAAAAAAACTACGATACTATGCGTAATTAGTACCGTCAGAAAGAAGACAAAACCATTGCAAGAGCTTTCTATTTTTAGAGACATTTGGACGCGCACAGTGTCAGAAGACGCGCTCGGTCGTCGCATGTCAGTGTTAGGCATATCAGAAGCGAAGAGGCCTGACAGCGGCAAGTGGTCCTGTGCAGCAGACGATGCTGGCAGGAGACGATGCAGAGCACTGAGGCTGATGGTGCTGAGACCGCCCGATATACGACTAGTGCCTTCTACTATCACTGTCAATAAGGTCAGTCAATCTAGATCGCTGGTAAAAGTTGATGATGGAATAAATTATTACAGGCAGTAGTGATTTAAGCAGTTGATAATATAAAAATTATGTGTCAGGGCGACAACGTGAGTATAACATGTCTGGCGGGAGCGGGGAGGGTGCATGGTCCTCTCGGATTCAGTTGGGCAAGAGAGAGGACGCTGCTTCCGATGGCACCGGGCAGAGAGGTCTGGGAGGATCTGTTCCCCGCGGGAAGCGTGCTCAAGCTTTATAATGTACAGGTAACTAATGTATTTCCTTAAATACATACGTTTACCAAAATATAAGAAGATCTTTCGATTTTGTAACACATGTCATACTTTTCGTGATTTTTAAACAGAAATCTAGCGAATTTCGGTGTCAAGTATCGTCGATGGCTGGCACTAACGCCAAGGGAGTGACCATGTGGGCTCTAGGAGCTGACGACGTAGCGTGTGAGAGCGACGTCTCCCATGGTTTGCATTGGCCGAAGACTGCTCCTGGAGCACACGCCACTGCCTCCTGTCCACCTGGGTTTAGTGGGGAGACTACCAGGCAAGTATGAGAAGTTGAATGAAGATAAATCTGGAGATATTAAATCAGTGAGAGATTGTAATATTAACACATCTACTTCATGGAGTAAATTTTTTACATAGGTAATATTTTTCAGGTTTTGTGAGCCAAAAACCGGACAACATGGTATAAAATGGATGCTGCCAGATTTCTCTGGCTGTGTAGCAGACTCTCTCAGAAATATTTATGAACAGGTAACGTAACAAACCATGCTGAGATGATTTTGTTTATTAATTTACTACTATAAAACATTTATGTGGCTTGTTAGTTCAGTTTGATATCGCTGGGCTACTCGTGGCACTCGGTGTCGCTCGTGTCGCGGCAGTACGGGGCAGTACTGCGCTCTCTGACCACACACCCGGGCGAGGGCGAGCCCCCCCTCACACATGCAGTACACATGCTGCACTACCTCATGTCTGCTGCAGCTCAGCCAGCCGACAGGTTCCACAGCGCGGAACATCTCCTGCACATCTATGATCACCTGCTTACACATCCTGATACTTTCCTGGATGAGGAGGTAAATGCTAATGAACTAATATAGCTTCTATAAGTTGACCATATCAAAATTACTTACTGACATCCAGGTTACAATGTTAATTTCTTTTCTAACAGAAAATCTTTGAACTCCAAAACGCAGTGGTGGATACAGCGGGACTGCGCAGCAGCTTCGACAAGCGCTTCCACGAGTTCACAGTCATAACTGCACCAGTACAGTTGGACAACGCGGCACATTTTGCACCTCAGGCAGTTCCAGTGGCTCGCGAGGAGTGGCTCCTAGTGTCAGCATCAGTGGAGCTTGTGGATACAACTGGCAATGCTTCCGTGGTCACCGTGCTGTATCATGACTTGGGAGCAAGGTTGCCGTCTTTGAGAAGATACGTCGATTATATGTAAGCCCCTCTTTGTGTTAGTGTATTTTTGATTTTATTATCTCTGTATTATTTAATCTTATATTTGCTTTTACTTAAAATTGTAGATCTTAAATTTTTACTGTTCTTTCCAATGTGGTAGATATAATAAGCAACTCTTCCAGGTCTGGCCACACGACAAAGTACACAGTAGCATCACAACAAGTGCAAGTTTCTGTCAGCGGCGTGGGAGTTGATGCAGCGCTCCCTCACACTGTCACATTACTGTTCACGCACTCTAAGAATTACAGCGCTGTTGGTGAGTAGATACTGCAAAGCACACAGTTCCATTGTCCGTAAGAATGTGATGAATTGATGTAGTTGTTGTGGTCAGCATCTCAGCTCGCGTGTGGGGGTCGGTCGCGGTCGTCGCCGCGCGTGTGGAGCACGCAGGCGTGTGAGCTACGCATGCCGCAGCGCACTCACGTCACGTGCCGATGTCGGGGAATCGCGACCTTCGCACTCTTCACTGTGGACAAAGATACATTCGTGAGTGTGTTTGTACGTGAAGTAATCTGAATGAGGTTACATCATACAATAATCACTTAAAATTGTGTTCTTCAGACAGGTACAGATGATGACTTGCGAGGCATAGTGAAGATCACAGTGGGCCTGGGAGCCGCGATGTGTATTATGGTGGCATTACTGCAGGTGCTCAGCCTGTTAGCTGGCAGTAAGATCAGGCTGCCAGTGTTGCTTAAAGCAGCCACCGCGGGCTTTCACTCAGCGGCGTTGTTGGCTCTGCTAGAGTGTGATACGGGGCAGGTCAGTTAGGCTTACCTGTGTAGATGGTGCTAGTTAAGAATAACAATGATGAGACTATGGTGTTGGTGTGACTGGCAGAACGTGGCCTGCGCGGGGGCCGCGGGCTGGGTGGCGGCGCTGAGCTGGATGGCGGGCTGCGCCTCGCTGTGTGCGGCGCCGCTGCTGCTGCACGCTGAGGTGGCGGCCACAGCCACGCGCGTGCCCTCTGTCGGACTACTGTGTGGTACGTGTAAAAGTAGGGTCATAGATGGGACAGTGTGGATGCAGGAGAGCCAGGTTTGTTATTATACTCACGAGTTTTGTTTGCAGGCGTGTGCACACTATGCTGGCTGACAGCTCGACTGTGGGGCGGCGCGCCACTGCAGCTAGGCGTAGCTGCCAACGCCGTCTGCATTGCAGGCCAAGCACTACTAGCCATACTAGCCTTTATACTCGCGCTCGCACTCAGAGCACGAGCACGAGATCTCGAGCACAAGCCGAGATACGAGCTTGCTCGTGAGCGAGCACGAGTCATACGGCACACGCTAGTGCTGCTGCTCACTACGTGCGCCACGCAAGCGGCCGGCGTGGCGTACGTGCAGCCCGCAGAGAGTCACGCCACGCGAGGCGTGCTGATAGCTGTGGCCGCTTGTGTCCAGGGCGTAGCGATGCTGGTGTGCTACGTGCTCACAGACTTGGAGTGTCTGCAGGCAGCGCGGCGCCTGCTGACGCTCTCATCACATAGCGAGTGGCAGGGGCCACCGGGGGGAGACGCTTCACATAGTCGTGAGTGAGATTCTTTTGATATACC
The DNA here is from genome assembly GCA_030763345.1 of Mythimna separata. Taxonomy (NCBI): domain Eukaryota; kingdom Metazoa; phylum Arthropoda; class Insecta; order Lepidoptera; family Noctuidae; genus Mythimna; species Mythimna separata. The sequence goes on along the minus strand of JAKKIA010000036.1, from coordinate 459,006 downwards.
AACATATTTTGTTGCCAATCCGAGCCTAAACAAAAAACAACACCACAATGAATACCAAGTATTTAATAGCATGGTTAGCCAATTTAAAAAAAATCTTTCTGCTGTCCCCTTCCTTTTCAATATTCTAGATCTTTACTTTGAATAAACCTACTAATGTTGTTGTGTTAACCTAATGCATGATTTAATTTCTTAGCAACAACAACGTTAAATATTAAAAGACAACCTCGGTAGTTGTGCCAAGTTGCCTTCTTTCCAATTGTATATCGAGTATATCGCAAATTCTACTTTGTCCAGGAAACCTATGAAAATTTGACTATGAGTTTGGGTTTGAGACGTTTTCAACACATATCTACCTAATACTAAACTCAGAAACTTATTCTTAATCATTTTTTAATCAACATTCTTTCTGATTTGTTTTTCATCAAAGTTCTGAGCAATTGTCATCTCAATGTTGTAGTGTACATAAAGCAAGGTCGTGAGGTGGAATGCTCCTCATCACACGTGTCTCCTGCTAACACCTACTGGCAAGCGCCGTCGTTGGAGAGCCCGAACACCATGTACAGGTGAGGACTAAGACTCTAAAGTCTCTGTTATTCGGTAAAGATGTGCAATTTAGCAGTTCAACTAAGCGCCAAATAAACGTGGAATAACTTTTATTGACTCTCCAAATTTTTTTGACATTTTTAATTTAAAAGACGGAAATAAAGACATAAAGCTATCTAGAATTAGCGTCTATCGCCATTCTATAAAATTGCTAGTATTGAATAACAGTTCATTGCTCCCACATTTATCTGGCGCCGTGTATAGTAAAGTCATCTTCACCAGTTCTAACATAGTCGGTTGTTGTGCAGGCGACAGTCAAGCGGTGCGTGCGTGGCGGACATAGTGCGGGGCGTTCAGCACGAGCACAGACTGATGTCACCGCGCACGCATTCGCGAACGCTCTGCGATCTCATACCCCCAGGTACACCGGTTTGAACAAGCAATGTACATAGACTACGTCTTCCAGTAGCCTGATTCACGTAGAATCAAACAAGTCAAATATCGTTGAAGCTTTATGGTCGTTCGATCGAAGTCTTAGCCAAAATTAGTATTCATAATTATGTTACTTGAACGGGAACCCCGTTCCGACCCCCGAAAAGAACGACAATTCAATTAACTTGAAACTAAATGGCTTATTGCCAGTCGGACGACTTTCAGCCTCAATTGATGGATGTGATTACGATAATGGATAAACGGCTAAGTCGCAACTATATCGTTACGTTTTAATTATGTGAATTGGGCTACAGATCTCTTACGTTACTTGATTCCAGATTACATACGAGTCTGTAAATGTACATAACGAATGTGTCTCTTGACAGACGGTGAAGGAGTGCACACGTGCACACAGCCGCAAGTATCTCACTTGTGTGTGGAGCTCCGCGTGTTGCCGCACGACACAGACACGCGCGCGCGTTCCTACAGGGACAGCACCGACACGCCTAAGGTAGAACAACGTCTTCTTCTTCTTCCTGTCCAATATTAATTAGGTTTGGCGCAACACGTCTTTATCTTCCATCCTGTCCTGTTACCCTTCAAGGTAGAACAAGTAACAGCCATAAAAAATTGCTTCTCACTTTACCTCTAGTTTATTTTTTTTAAAACGAGAGCACTGCCGACAAACTGTACTACAGTTTGGCAAAAGAATATGTAAAAATATTTACCGTTTTTTTTTTAAATAAACCAAAAATAAAGTTCCAATATCAGTAGCAAATGCAGATAGAAATTCACTTAAGGTTCTATAGACACGTACCACAACCACACACGCAGCAACAAGAAGTAGATAAACGTGTGAATAGTGTTGCTGTAGCTTCTTCTAGTTGCGTTGTTAGTATTAATATGTTGAAGTGGTTACGTTGTAGCCAGTGATTGCAGACAGACTAATTCACCGATGGTTGCATAGTGATAGTGGTTTAGTCAATATTACCCATACAGTTGCATTCGACGACCAAGTGGACGAAGGTAACAACTTGTAGTCTAATCCTTATCATCATTCCCCAGAATAGCTGCACGCTCTGTACCGCGTCTAGCCCAGACGTGTCGGCGCGTCCTTTCAAGAGCTGTCTCAAACAGCGCCCGACACAGTTGTCTTCTAGCAGCTCATTGCCGTCCATCAACCGCGAGTGTAGCACCGAGCAAGCTGACTCACACATAGAACTAGACACCATACACACAAACGATACGTCAACTCCTCACAGCACGTTCACACACACTGACAAAGTGCTGCACAAGATCTCACATGACCTGGACTTTCTACTCAATAGGACGCCGAGCCGAGCTGCCGACCACTGCTCACAACACATAGAAGAAGCGCCCACTTAGTAGTCAATACATCAGTGTACTAGTGTAAGTTAACTAGCTAGTAGCGACAGAGAAACAGGGTGTGATCTGAAAAACTTAGAGATAATAATGTACCAATAAAATGTACTTAAAAGAGATTGTATAAATGTACATTCATAACTACTTTGTACCTTAGTATAATAGGAAATTTATAATTTTATTATTTGATTTATAAAAAACAACGATTTATACGTATTTGAAGAGTTGTAAATAAATGAGAAGTGAAATATTGTAAGATAATCATTGTAATAAAAAATAATTATATTTTTGTATATTTCGAAAATGTTGTTTTTTTTTTCAATCAAGACCTTGCCTTGAAAAAGCCTTTATCCAAAATAACCTCGTAGCAGCTAATTTAACTCATTGCTCGTAGAACAGATGGTCAATGGGGATGAAAGGTTCTGAAGTGGTGACCACGTACCGAAAGACGCAGCCTTGGAAGGCCCCTCACAAGGTTGACCGATGTCCTGGTGAGAGTTGTGAGAATCCGATGGATGCGAGACTTGCCTATGTCCGGTAATGGAATTCGTTCGGCTGAAGTGCTTATGATGATGAGCTAACTTAAACCTTATATACGTACAATAAGGGTCAAGCTAGCTTGTATCGTATACTGGGGCCTGAGAGGTTAAGGGTTTATGAAACAATGACGACTACCGCCTACACTAACGACTTGTTCAATATTGAAGCGATTGACGCGCTCCAATAAAGTTGAAGAGAAATAATGATGTGCAAACACAATCAATTTTATTCTTTGTTGTGTATATTGTCCTTGGCAAACCGTGCAGTAATTTGATTGATAAACATCATAGGTAGGTACTACAGGCTTCAGGAGTTTGGAAGGCTATCGTGTAGGATAGCTGATGAGTTATTTATTTAAACCTTATAATAATAATAATATAATAATAATAATCATCTATCAACTTCATTCGAGCAGTGTTAAAGTAGTTTAAAAACTGTAACGAATTTTAAAAGGTGCACGTTTCACCCCGATTCTTTTCATGAAAGTTAAGCGGTATCTTTTGAAGTCAGGCTTAGGTTAAAACGAGGTTTTAAGGTCTGTTTACTGGGTCAAGTTATGTCTATTAATGTTGTGGACAGGACACTGCTACGAGGCCTAGTTTCTTAGAGGCTTGCTGCTAAACGTCAGCTATCTAAAGATTTGTTGGTATTAAGGCTTTTGAGGTAATCAAAAGCCTTTTGCAACTGTATATAACAATAATATGTTAATGGATATTATACCTACAGGAAAAGTTTTTAACCACTGCGTAAATTAATTTTGGTGGCTCAATGTAAGTAATAGAACACAGGTCGATCTTCAAGGTTAAGCAACGCTTGCCAACGTTGGTCTGTGGATGTACGCACGCACGGAGGAAACTCGTTATGTTAAGATGGTCACCCATCAATTGTTTTTTATGTATTCTGATTTTACTCCCAGATGGTGTAAAATGCGGAATAAGAAGGTAAATAGGCAATATTTTTCTTTTGTAGCCACTACACAACGCACTCATTCTACCAAAATAATCACCGCTTTTAGTTCCATTTTCAAAAATAAATTGTTCTTCTTTTTTATAAAACAGTAGTAATACATCAAGTTTTTATTTATGATTATTCTACATAGGAATATATAAAAACTTTTTCACTTTTGTAGGCTCGGTGGCAATAGATAAAAAATAAAACCTTTTTTCCTTAGCTAAATAATTATGCTATTTTATCTCCGCTCTGGTAGACTAGGTACAATGACGGACTTTTTGAGCAAGAGAAGTAAAAAAATATTTTAGCATTTGCCCATACAATATATTTCTATAAAAAGCGTAGTGCGAGTATACATAAATTAAATGTGAATAAAATTCTTGCTTGATCTTTTATGTAGATGTGATTAATAGCTCTTCTGCGTGTTATAAAACTGTAAAAGATTTTTGAGCGGTTACTTAACATTTCTCACCCCTTCATATTACATTCGCGTGATGTAGAATTATCTTTGTTACAAAAATGTCTGGTGAGAATGGTTGCTAGATTGATTAATGCATTTCATTGTATCAAAAAATCTATGCGTTTCATGAGGGGGTAAAAGGAAAATTTAAAAGATATTATCAAAATGGTGCTCTTATGTTTTTTTTTTCGGTAGGTATATTGGATGAAAAAAACAAATTATATGGTTAAGAAAAATCAACATCAATGTATTTTGTACTTGGGTTCTTTCTATCTTGCCCGGGTTTATTTTCAGAATGACTCCGGTCCGGGCAACTGCAAATACATATTTTCGAGGTATGCACGCTACGCAGGATTTTAAACAAAGTTCTTACGTGACATCATAGATATTGTAAATATTTTTGTATCAAAACGTGGCTATCACAAATTGGATAGTCATTTTATACGATCTTTCTCTAACGCATAAAACTATTTAAACCTTAAATCCTTTTTACTTTAGGTATATGGGTTTATAAATACGTTTATTTTTAGCCTGTATAGCATAACTAGTTAAATATTTGTAAAAATATATTGTTTAATTATGTAAAATAATACTTAAGCGTAAAAAAAATAATTACAAAAATGCTTCTCCTGAAAAAAAACCGGGCAAGTGCGAGTCGGACTCGCGCACTGAGGGTTCCGTAGTAACTTACCTATAAAAACAGTTCAATCGAACAATTCGACAGTCTCGAAATGTACGTTTTTTGCAGTATAAACGTACGAATCTTTTTTTCCCGTCACTTTACCAATTGAATTGAAAATTGATTTTTGCACAGCTTCAAGGGACCACGGACCCAATTATATGGTGTTAATTTCAACTCAATACCTCTAACGTACCTATGAATAAAGTTCAATTCTCGAATCGAGCGTTGAAGATTTTTCAAAAAAATAATTCTTGTGACGTAACAACAAATTTTCAGTTTTTAGACTTTTCCCTATATGAGTGCTATAAAACGTTGCTTCATGCCAAATTTCAAGATTCTAGGTCGACTGGAAGTACCCTTTAGGTTTTGATTCCCTTGCGAGTACTTGCGAGTTTCAAAATATGCAGCTTAAATTGCTGTTTCTTTTGATTGCGTTGACATAGAAGTTTGATTTTGTTACAGCTTAAAGGTATTATAGACCTGAGTATTTGGTATGAATTTCAATTTAATACCTCTACGCGTTTATGAGGAAATGGGTAGTAAGTTTAAAATTATTAAAAAAATATATATTATGTGATGTAACTAAAAATTTATGGTTTTCGTAATTTTTCCTTTGTCTATGCTATAAGACGTTGCTTCGTACCAAATTTCAAGATTCTGAGTTCACGGGAAGCACCCTGTAGGTTTTGATTCCCTTGCAAGTGTCGAAAATTTGCGGCATAAACGGCTGTATCTTTTGATTGCGTTGGCTTAGAAGTTTGATTTTTTCACAGCTTCAAGGGACAGTAGACCTGAGTAATTGATATAAATTTCAGCTTCATACCTCCACGCGTTCCTGAGAAAAAGGGTCTTGACAGACGGACGGACAGACGGACAACAAAGTGATCCTATAAGGGTTCCGTTTTTTCCTTTTGAGGTACGGAACCCTAAAAAAACACTTTCTGCCTTGCGTGGGAGGTGTCGAAATGTTCTTGTGTAGTAACGGATACCTACGTAACAGACGCAGGTTTATTGCGGGTGATTTATGTAGCTAGCATCCTGTAGCAGTTGATACAACGCCCACCTACATTAGTACCGTACTGATAAACACAACTAAAAGGTATTACTGTTACCTTGAGACCATCTTTGTCTGAGTAAATTGTGTACATTGTTGATGTTGTTTATGCTAACAAGTTAGGCTTGTCTAATCGTTTATTTTGGGCTTAAATTGACGTCATACTTTCACTGCATTATAGCATAGATGATCAATACATTGAATGATATTTTGATATTGTCATTCAAGAAACTCAAGTATGTATATCGGGCATATTATTCTTTATTCATTATCTGCCTAGCCTTTTCCCAACTATATTGGGGTCGGCTTCTAGTCAAGCCGGATTTAGCTGAATACCAGTATTTTACGAGGAGCGGCTCAGCGGCTGCCTACCAGACCTCCACAACCCATTAACTGGGGTAACACGGTACTTCATGGCAAGACTGGAGTCAGATTTACTGGCTTCTGACTAACCGTAACGACTGCCAAAGATCTCCAAATGACAGCCGGGACCAACGGCTTAACGTGCTTTCCGAGGCACGGAGGAAACTCGTTATGTGAAGATGGTCACCCATCCACAGACCAACCTAGGCAAGCGTTGCTTAACCTTGAAGATCTACCTGTGCGGCTGTTATTATTTAGCCACGAGCTTTATTATATTGGTTAAATTGACGTGTAAAAATGTAATTAATAAACAGTCTTATAAAACCATTTATATACCATGGTATCTCATGTATGACTGTAATAGTCTTATATGAGAATTTCTTATAAATACATTCTAAGGTACATTCTGTGGATACATTATCCTTTCTCATTCTATTTATAACATCTGAAGTAATAAGTAAATACATAAGAATAGCTAAGGAATGTTAAAGAACAAAGTTCAGGTAAATGTCTTTCCAATATGTGTTTGTTTTACGATTGTTTACCAGTAATGAGGAAAGTTCCGCAGTTGAAGATGATCAGACTTTGTTAATGTTATTTGTTTTTGTTCGAGATTGTGTGCTTGTGTGGACAGTGTGTGCAGCATGAGTGTCTCACCATTATTAGCTTTGAGTGTATATTGAAATGTCAGCACAATAAAATTATTGGCCCGTAGAGATTAATCGAAAGTGTGATTTTTAGTACCTAACTGAAAGTTTTACTACCTACTGCAGAGAGAAAGCGCTGTCGAGGCCGCCTAAGAAAGGGCAGGTTTAAAAGGGTGCCGAAGAACAGTGTCTGGATGAACATGGGGGATTCCTTGGGCCAGCAGTGGGACAGTACCACACTAAATATTAATAAAGACGAGAAATCGCGAGCGGGCGAATTCATGTCCGCAAGCCATGCGCCCGTGGGGCAATGTGCTAGGCAACGGCCGTCACATAATACAAGTTATTATGTGATCGTGACGAAATCCTGCTAATACATTGCTCCTTAATTCATGAATCCCCGACCGGTCTCATTGGACCGCGGTGTTATTGTTTTACTATTGTGTGTGTGTATTGATAGGTTAACCACTACGTAATTTTGGCGCTCAGCAACTGAACAAGCAATGTAAAAATAACATCACGATACTTCTATCAATGCGGTGTATTCAATAATACGGCCGCTGCTGGTTGCGGCGAATTAGCCCGGGATACATATGTAAACGTGCTAATACATTTCTCCTTAACTATCACGTTATTTTGACGCTCAGCAACAGGACCAGTAAAAGTAACATAACGATACTTTATCAATGCGGTGTACTTTATAATACGGCCGCTTGTGGAGACACATGTTCCGATACATTTTTAACAACATAACATAATTATCTCCTTCTTTCTGATGTCTATGGACAGTACAGTTGAAAAAATTTACATTCTCTCTCGCTGCAATTAGAGAGTGGGAGAAGTCGTTTGATGATTTTCTACCTAAAATGTAAACAAAATAAAAAGTGTGTGCTGATTTGCGGCTGACCTATGCAGTAGCATCATGCTCTTTCTCTTATGATTCGTTAAGAATCTTCTCCGGACATATGGCTTTGTCTAAACTCGTAGAATACTTTAGTGGTGGCACTCCAACATTAATGGCTTCATGTTCCACAGACACAACATAATTTAACGCTATTTTATTCAGCTGCGGTTCGTTTGCAAGATTTAAGGATTGCATAAATACTAGATAGTTAAGACGTTTTTTTTGGAGTTGGCATAGTGAATTCAAAATTCATAAAGCTTACAATTGAAAGAAGCGTTTACTTTGGTATCAAGTCTTATAACGGGTGATTTTTTAAGAGGTATGGATTTGATTTTCAAAAAAAAACACAAAAAAATTGAAAAATTTGATGAAATCTTTGTTGGAATTGATAGAACGATCAATATAATATAATGTTTGAAGGTGATTTCATGCAAATGTTGGCCGCGGCTCCGGTTTAGATGGCCCATTCGCATGGCCCAATTTCGGCACACTCTCTCCAACATATCAGCCGATATATCACGAATAAATGCTTCAATATTGGCTCCCAGTGCATCAATCGTTCCCTGTAGACATGAGCCTTAACATGGCCCCACAAGAAATAATAATAATTTTTTTGAAAATCAAATCCTATACCTCTTAAAAAATCACCCGTTATATACCTACATATGATGATAACTCAGTATTTCTATCATATTAATTCAACAAATGACGCGACAGCGTTTTCAAATCCTGTTGGATTAGAACCAGATTGCTGTTTGTTTAGGAATCCATTATTGAAATCTCTACGTTTGTTTTCACATTCAGCCGATGTTGTTTAGTCAGCAAAACAAATGAATTGGTTTTGATACCAAATATGAGTGGAATTGTGAGATTGTAAGCTTTGCAAATTTACAATCAGTGCGCTAAGTGCTATTCATGAAAAACTCATTCAATTTTGGTAAGACGAACCGAGAGGGTTGCATTGATGCGTAAAGTGTGTTAAAAATTTATAAAAATTAACAGTCATAAACACGTTAAAGATCTAATGAATAACTAGATACTATGGATTTCAAAATGATGTTTACTACAATTCAATAATCTAGTAAATGGACTACCTTATTCTTATTTCAAGAATAGTAAAAGCTGCAAACCTATCACGTGTTATTTAATTTTAGAAATATCCTACTAAGTATCCTACTAATAATATAAACTTTACTATGAAAGTTAAAGGTAGGAAACAATAAGTTTCTCGTCCCTACAAGAGCGAGGCGTCCGTGATTGCCCTGCTTGCCACTCCCTAAGGCCGCTACTAACAAGGAAGCCTGAGTCCCAGCATGGCAGTGTGAACATTATAAGGCTGAATACGGTTATGCTATGCTATTAAACGTTAAACACTACACTGTCGTTTAATTATAAGTCCTGACAGATTTAGTAGCAGAATTTCAGACAGTGTTCAGTTAACCATGGTGTTATTACTAAGTAGGTATGCTGTGAACTAATGCTAATGCTGTGAGTGAAATACATTGGTATTTTCCGAAAGCCCTGGGGAGAAGCTTATATACATAGTGTCAGTTTAGTTACGCAGGTAATGCTTTAACTAGTTAACAAGGCTCGAAGATTGTGTAAGGCATACTTTGTATTTTTTTTTACTCGAAAAAACAATTAAATTTAATATATTATGAACGATTATGTAATCAATAGCGTTATTCAGTTAGTCAGTACATATCAATTACGTGCTTCAATGATAACTTAAAAGTAAAAATATATAATTTTGCCAAAAATTGAGACTGGCAGTGGACAAGGCTCCCAAGTGGGCAAGGTTCGCAGAACAGGATGGTTGATGAGGCCAAAAGATTCTGGAGAGGATCGCGTACCGGAAGACAGTACAAGATGGACTGATGACAGTGAGTGACGTAGTGAAGGTCGCGAGATTCCGATGAATGCGAGATGCACAGGAGACCAGTCGCTGATGCGACACTTGGGATTGGCCTATGTCCAATAATGAACATCTTTCGGTTGAAATAATGAAGATGACAACATTTGTAATAATGATTTCATTTATTGTAAAAAAAACATTCGGATATAATAAAATAAAATAAATCCAACAAATTATGTCCATTATAAAAAAAAAAAACATTAAGTATCACAATAGTAAAATTGAATATGATACTGTCTAACACCACAAAGGCTGTCAAAATATGTGTGCATTGCAGTTACCTACTTAAATGCAGTTGTTTATTAGAAGAGCCGCAGGGCAGTTTTATAATATTAACATCACTGCTTTACCTAATGTCATTAAAATAAATTTTCATAAATAAGGCAGCTGCAAAATCCAACATTTTCAGTTTTACGAACAATAATAACCCATCAGCTGGTAATGATGTGCCGCCATTTTCCATAGGCTGTGTACTGTGTAGCCACAGATAACATAGAAGCAGAGCTTATCCAAATCTAGTGTGTATCAATTCAATAGTTTTGATTTTGATCGTAGTAATATCGAAAGAACATGTTATGTATTTTTTTTGTTTCAATCGTGTATTTATTGTTTTAATAATCTATTTAAATCACATTGCAAAGCAAGTTGAATGTTTTTAATCGAAAACATTATTTTTAAATGGTCTGCGTATAAAAGAAGTTAGAAATAAGAGAACATGTTCCTACTTACTTTATAAATATTATTATGATGCCTTTTAAATGTATGTATCTTATACAAAAAAGGTATTCTACAAATACAGCAGAAGCTGGTACACCTACTCGTATATAATGTTTATAAAGAAAGGTTCTATTAAAGCATAAAGGTGTCTACAACATTTTCCTGTGTTTGTAATGTACGTGCTTACCTAAAACCATTTGACCTCGACATCTATAAAAAGACGTTAGGACGCGCCTATTTTCTCGAGTCACTGCGAACTAATTTTCTTAGAGCATTTTCACACGACCGACTGAAGGTTAACTACGGTCTAGCTAGTCAGACTTACGTGGGATGCCAATAATGAATTAATAAGGTCAGACTTTACTAGCCTGGCCTCGTTTAGAAAATGTATCTACCAGGAACTTTCGTAGACAGATTATCTAAAGTAATGTTACGCTAAAGATATTAAAACAAACAGTTTTGATACAGCTTTATAACAGTAAAATTTCAGATAGCTTTTAGTAGCATAATCCAATCCATTAAAATAAAGGATATCAGCAGTTATCTTTAATGATATTGTACTGAGAATGGTTTCTGTTCCGTAAAGTCTATCCTGTTTAATCATGCAGTAATTAAATAAAGTTAAATGAACCATTGAAGTTGCAGCGTAAAGGATCTTGCTTTTCTTAGCTCTGGAATGCTTTTAGTATGCTTCTGGAATATCGAGTTCGTTATATTATACAGGTAATGGAATGAGATTTTTTTTGTTTTTATGGGTGAGTTTCTATTAAATACCTGTTAGTAATTACTCGTCAGTTTACCGGTAAAAGTTAACGCTAGTTAGTATCGCTACCACGCTAGTGTTTACTCCAGTAATAATGTTATGTTTGAACGATGAAGGTATATCAAATTTTTAACATTACTCTGTGCTCAAAGCCCTGGTAGCAAGTAATAAACTCAAAATATTTATACGAGAGCATTGTTTGCAACATTTAAGATCGTAAACATGTTTCGCATATTTGTGGAGGCAGTTCATTTAGACATGAAGTTATTTGTTTAATATACAAAAAGTAACTGGAAAAATGCACACCCTTATACACTCCATTTAGAAAATTCAGTTACAATCATAATTAAAACACTGAAATTTTATTTAAAAACACTTAGGTAGTGGTTTTTTCAAGAAAGTAGTGACACTAATTATACGCAAATAACATGTGAATCAACTCAATATACTGGAAGCGCACCAGAGTAGGTAATTTTCCTATCCTAAAATAATCAAAAATCCCTGCCGGAGTCTGTTTCCTGATAGTTACAACCCGGGAGTCTGTAAGTCTAAGTAAGTGCGCTCCATTATCGCCTGCATCGTCTCTTTGAGATAGCGGTCAAGCGCGAACGTATCAACAACAAAAAAAAAACTATGTTATCATAAAAAATATTCCATCTTTAACAATAATTGAAATCGATTCAGTAACTGATTCTGAACATGTTACTTTCAGGATATGCGTTTATTATATTACATGTTATACAATTATGTGCGCCAAAACCACAGAACAGTTGAATGGTCAAAACAACCGTGATTATGTAGGTATTTAGAAAACTATAGGATAAGAAAATGAAGGTGTGCCTTTTGTTTTATTCAGCGAGACATTATTATAATGGAACAAGTTGGCTACAGGAAAGGTCATTGGTTGACAGATTTTTGATTATAACATCAGTAGTACCTTTATTTCTGCTAAAGGAATCAGTCATGTTTATAATTTTTTGGTGCATTTTTTTCATTAACGAAATTGCTGGCAAAGTGCTAGTTACAAAATTTTAATTCCTCTCTGGATCCAATTATGATGTCGACACAGAATTGTGTTCTACTTCGTGGAAATACGAACAGGTTTTAGCTAGTCTGCTATAAATTCTTCGTAATTCCGCGAAATGGAACTCATGTCTCACATTTTGTACTTTATATAAATGTATTATTATTACATGTGGTTACACAAGAGATAATGATGTGGACCGCCAACAAAACTTTAGCATGGGCCAGATAGATGCAATCCAATTCCGACGTCACTTTGGCAGGAGCTAACTAAACCAACCATTGTATTGATCGTTGATTTGGATTATATTTACTGTCTACCCAGAATTGAAACTAGCAAGGCCTGTTGGGATGCTGTATTGCAATCATCTGCTCCATGCTTAAAGCATTCAAATACAGCTCACCTTCGTGGGCACTAACTAATCCAACTATTGTGTTGATTTTTGGTTTGGATAACATCTTCTGTCTCCCTTCTTCTTGCGTCATATTCTTCAATGCTTGCACGATACTCCTTTATATGTTTCTTTGTGAAGGGCATTGATAATAAATTCCCGTAGAGAAAAGAGCGATGCGGATCTGGTCAGACCAACGTATTTGGGCACTTTACCACACCTTTCATCAGCTGTGTACACTATTGAAACTAGAAAGTTCAATTCTGATTGGAAGCTGCATTGCATCCATCTGGCCTATGCTTTACATCCGTCTGGCGTAACAGTACTGAACTTCAAGGAACTGTACATTGTATGAGGAACCACAACTCCTTTGAATGCAGTGTTCAGAATTTCCTACTTTGTACTGTGTTGTACAATTACAGTGGACCGGGATTCTGGGAGTCAGTACAGACCACGGCTTAGTCGACCACAACGGAACAGATTACTTCAAAACTGTATAATATTAATACAGTTTAGATCTGTTATTCCTAGTTATGATTAAGGTTAACCATGTTTAACTGGATATTTGTGAATTAATGCGAGAAGTTGTGTCGTTTATTTGACACATTGCTCAAACTGTTTAGTTGTTAACGAATATTGTGAAAGTTATTACAATCGCAAATTGGTGTATTTCTTCAATTAATGATATTATGACTTTGCTTCGGGAACCACAGACGGTGACAATGTTGTCTTTTTTAACCTGAATTTTGACTGTCACGTTGCATTAAGTCCGATATACCACAACTTTACATGAAGTTTAAATAAATAAATGCCAGTCTCATGACGAAAGTCTTGCCGGAGATAATTAATGGTTCTGAAACGTGGTCGCTCAAAATTGGCCTCAGCAGAAGGCTAGGCAAGACATGAAAAGGGTAATCTAAAGGTTTATTAATACTCCGAGTTTCTTTGTGATTGAATCATAATGACAACGAAGTCAAGACAGTAACCCATCTACAAATTAACCTCGGCAAGTGTTGCTTAACTTTGTAAACTGAACTTGTGATGCTGTCATAACTCGGCTGAATAATCATTTTGGAATAATTGAATAATCAATCGCTACGTGATTCTGGATCGAAAGAGAATTACATATTTCCATTCAAAACAATAAGAACAAAAGTGTCTATTGATAGTAAATAAATACCACTTTAATTTAAGAACTAGTGTAGAATGAATTTAAAGTAAATGCAATTTTCTGTCTCTAACGAAACGGTATTGCTCCTCGAGGCAGAGGAACGTTCAGTAAAGAGCGAAGTTTAATCCACTGCGTCCATTTGTTCATTAAAATTGCATTGATTTTACAGAACTTTTACTGTAACCTGCAAGTGTACGTAAACTATTGTTTAGCAAACAAAGGTGGCATATTGTAGCTTCTGCCAACGGTTTCTAAAAGTAGGTTTCTCTATATGAAATAGGTTTCATAAATGGGGTTCAAAGTCAGGTCAGTTCCACTCAATAATCATGGTTTTCTTTAAAACTATGGCAAAAGATAACATGCTGGCAACTTCTGATCAATATAGATAAAACATAAAAAAGTAGTCAATTGCGAGCCAGACTTACATACCAAGGCGAGGGTTCCGTGAAGAGTTCGAATCTCGAATCGAATTTCGAAGCTTTTTCCGAATTGCAAAAAATATAGTATTTTATGACGTGAATAAGTACTTTACAGTTTTTAGCCTTTTTGTTTATTTAGTTGCTATAAGACAGTAACTTCTTGAAAAATTTCAGGATTTTAGGTCAACGGAACGGAAAGTGTCTTATACATTTTGATTAACTTGCGATCATCATGTCATGTCATTTTGCATTTAGCATAAACGGCCTTATTTATCTTTAAATTGCGTTAGCTTGAAAGTTTGAATTTTTTTGGGTTTTCCAAGGGCATTTGAAAATAATTTCAGCTTAATAACTTCTTGCCGAGAAAACAATCGTGTCAGACAGAATTACGGATATTACGGATAACAAAATGATCCTATAAGCGTTCTTTCTTAGCCGACTGCGATATGAAACCCTAAAAATCAAATGGTTGTCTACTTTTCGATTTTCTTTGCCGATAAAAAATAAGCCTTTTTGCAACGGTCCTCATATTATTCTGATGAGTTTCCTCTTCATTATCATTTAACAGAAGGATTATGCCCTCCCCGAATTAAATTATAGAATGAGAAATGGTTCCCAGTGAGTATCGGATTGGTTCAAGTTTAAAATTGAGTTAGACATAAAATTATATTCAAGTTTATTCCAAGTTAGATGATCGTCTATTTTCAGCTGGCAGTAAATCAGTTTGGTTTTGCTGAACGGTTTCAACCTAACTACATTAATATTCTACAGGCAAGGAATGAGTCTATGTTTTGTTACTTCTTCAAGCTAAAACGGTTTATTAGATTTGGATAAAACTTAGCACGCAGGCTAGCCATGTCCTGGAATAGAACTTACTTGTAAATCATTTATTTTTCCAGAGATATGTTAAAACTAAATACTTTTTTTTAACACTCACGTGTTAAAAAAAGTATTGCTAAGTACACGTCTACCTGTAGGAAGCATACCAAAATGTACTGTTCGTTACAGTTAAAATATAATACAATAGTTCACAAATAGAATACACATATTGCAATGCAAGTTTAAACTAATCACCTAAGGTTATAAAACAGTCCTCTATGAACCATAATTTAATTTGGGTCTGTGGGTCTGGGTGTCTGTATGTGAGTTTACATGTTTATAAATGCACAAATGTCAGATTTTTTCAAGAAAAAAAAAGCACGCGACCTTAGCAATCACAGTCACGGGTGATTTCAGACCAGCGCAGCGTGGCTGCATTTTCCCATTTCGACGCCGATTTTTTTTTGCTTGAAACGAGAACCGTTTTGCCGCCTAGAAAATTGCTTCACCCTTATTTTCGTACCGTTCTATGTGAAAGCCCATTTTTTGCTCGTCGAACCGAACGACTTAACTGATTTGAAATTGATTTCACTTGGAAAAGATTCTACAAACTCCTGTACAGTTCATTGAAGACGACACTTGTTAGTTGTTGAACAGACCATTTTAAGAGCTTTTGGGATTAAATTGAAGTTTGCCCGCGTGATAATAGAAAATCTATCAAGAGAATATACTGTCGGACTAAAAAGAATCCTATATGCATTCGATGAATGCGAGACGCACCGGACCGTGCGTTGTAGCGACGCGTGGGGGAGGCCTATGTCCAGCAGTGGATGTATTTCGGCTGAAATGATGATGATGATGCTATTCTAAGACATGGTCTACTCGTGTACTGAATTTTATCGAAATTCGTTGAGCCTTTTCGTTCTCGAGCGCTAAAAAGTTACAAATACACACATTTAGGTACAAACTTATAATATTGATCTTAATAATATTTTTACGAACATTATTTTTATAATCAAGAGTTACAGCGTCTCGAAAACTTACTGAAGCGCTATTCTCAGCATATAAGTATATGATTAAAATACAATTTGTCATCATTACATTCGCAGCGGTTTCTGTCTTCAGAGCTTCACACATTTCTGCAATAATTAAAATAATAATGGAACGACAAAAAAGAAATCGACGTAAAATATCGTCGACGCGAAATACACAAGATAAATGGCAGAGTTAGTAATATCCTTGTTGTTTGCAAACTTTGACGTCTTCTGATTTATTACTATCGCGTAATATAAATTGAAAATGTTTAATATCTTTGCTTGCTAGTATTGATGGTCAACCTATACCTTAAACTAAATAACCTGCGTGAATAGGTTACTTCTGAGACGTGCAAAGCATACTCCATTGTCAGCCACATCATTGCTGCAGCTCCGAAACTGCCCAAACAAGTAACAGAACATGGTATAGCCAAGTGCTAAAATACATACAAATCCATCGTTCGAGCGTAAAGAAGTAACAAACACATACTCTCAAACTTTGACTTCCATAATATTAGTATGAACTATGATAGCCTCGCGCGTAACCAATATCTCACGTGATAGAAAGCAACAATGTAGTCCACGATGGAGCACACTTGCCTAGAAGTAACCTGTTCACTCTTGATTAAAAGACACTGAGGTGCAAACCTATCAAGAAAAACAGACACCGGCAAGGAATTTCACTTCACAGATAAAAGAAGACGTCACAACCGCTAGTACCAATCAGGAATTTCCTCTGTTGCTAACGCTAATTAACACTGCTAAGTCTAATTAGTGCGTAAATTTGTCGCACTGCGTTTTAGGTGTCAACACAACACATTTGTGTCAGTTAACATCGTTAACCTAACAGTATGTAATTATCACGTAGTTACCCATATTCTAATTACTGCCTCACACTGCATTTAGCAACGTGAACCCCTGCTAAGTTCAGTGACTCATACATTACTATTATTAAACACTGTTTTAGGCTATCACGGTTTGTTTCACAATTTAAATTGAAAAATCACGGAAGATATCCCGTAAGTGACAATTTAAATTACTATTACTAATTTATTACAGCTTGCAGGACTTTAAACTAATAAAAAGAAAAACAATTATAGACGACAGCAAGCCAATAAGGGGTTTGCAGGAAAATTCACACCACCAGTTTAAAACACTTAGTCAAGAGGTACTCGTATTCTACTTTTGAAAACGTATACATGACGTTGAAGAATAACATTTGACGATTAGCGTTTTAACAGGTGCCTGGTCCTGACGACTCAATCGCGCGTTAGCAGCGCCACAGTCACGATACAGTAGCGCGTTAGTAGCGCTAAGCAGCGCTGCAAAAAGTCGCTGTGGGCGAGGGCCCTTAAATGTCTAAACGTCGCACGTCATAAACCTGGTTATTATATGTGGCTCAATATGCATATAATAACATTTTATAACACCGTTTTCTCGTCTCATTCAGCGTATCTCTCACGAAATTCATAAAATATGCGGAACCACGGGAGAGGCCGCAGTGAAGAAATGCTTCACTAATTAAAATACTGCCAGTATGAATGTGGAGGGAGACAAGTGAGGTCGGGTGATAAAGTATTTTGAGGATATTGAAAAGGACTATTTTTAACCGACGAAATGAAAACGGAGAAGGGTTTTCAAATTAACCCATATGTATTTTTTGGTTTAGTTTTTTTTTTTATCACTCAGTACCATTTGTACATTTAGCCAGTGTCAAGTTTAAAAATATTCAGTTTTCAGACACTTTCCGTAACGAGGTCCATGTATTAGAACGTGGATGCGATACATCCCGTTTTTGCAAAATTTGGCAGCAAATATATCAGTATCGAGTCAACCATCTCGGCAAGCTTCGCTGTGGTAGTCAATACAACAATAATTCTTATTAATCTCGCACTCTTTTTTTAAAGTAATTTTTGTTTCTGCACACTCGTATGTAATAAAAATAAAACTCTGTTGGGAAAAATAATGATAGATTAAAATCTCGATAAAAACAATTATTGTCGACTTTCTAAAAGAAAGTAAGTAAGTAGAAAAACGTAAACATTTAACGTAAAAAAAATATAACTTTAGCATACCGCAGGTTTCCAATTCCCCCCATTTCCTGCACCACGGCCTTTGAGGCCGAGGGGGGGGGGGCGAGTTCGCGTCCTGAACTCAATCAACGGGAACCGCTTTCATTTGCATTCTTTGTACTTATGGTTACAGTTGGCGTTTCATCTCGTTCTTGGATTTTTTGCATCAATTTTATGCTTTGATTAGTTTCCGATTAAAATGCCAGGAGTAGAAAACACGTTTTATAGAGCGAATAGTTTTATTTGGATTCGTGGATTTGTTCTTATATTTTTACTTAGTAATGTTAACTTACTTCTCACTTTTATGTAGAAAATATTATAATTATATTTGCAGCTCTCGAATACAACCTTACGATATATCTACTTACATACGTACAGAAACAAAAGGCAATTCGTTGGTTAGTATGCATGATTAATTGATTACGGAATGTTAGTTTACATTTCACATTAAAAATACTCTTTTTTTGACATATCGGTAAACTTTTGTTCTTTTTACCCCAGCTTTACATAGTTGTACTTCCGTACTGCGCCCGTAGGCTTAAAATTAGGTCAATTCAGAATAAGTAACGATAGATTACATTGGGCCCACGTGGGCCATGTCCGCCGATCTGGGTGCGCTGGTCTCCATATATTTTATATGGCAACTAGACTTGTAGAGCTACATTAGACCCACGCCATGCAACGTAGTCTACATGGTATGGTAAATCGGGCTGGTATCCGTAACTTCACGACTAAAGCGCGTTTTTTGCGTACTCAGTTCTACATACAACTCAGGGGTCGCCCACGTGAGCCTTGGTCTATTGAAGTTTAGCTTAAGTTAGTACTTTGTTAACGTACGCGTAAGAGTCCGTACTCATCTGGCATGGTTCCAGACTGCTCAAAATATTAAATTGAACGTCTGGCTAAGTTCAGCCACTTCGTACCTACCTATTTCTAATTAGGTTAATAGGCATTAACCCTCTAGAAGCGGTATAACAACAGTTATTATTTATACCCTTTATAAAATTTGAGGTATAAGCAAATAATAACAACAACTTTGAATTATATTCATACATATAGGTTTTATGACGACACAGATACTTAATGAAACTGCGGAAACCCAATTAGTAAAACCATCTTTTACTGTATGATAAACTAGTATTTGACTGCGATCCGCACCTTATTGTGAGAAGTGATGCAATCGTTGATGATGAGGCGCACTAGTTTATCAGGTTTAGTGATGTAACTGAACTCACTAGCGAATAAAACTATGTATTACTGTCAATATTTTATTCTAGTAGAGTTGGTTCTAATGCATCTATTAATATTGACAATGTTTTACATTGTACCGCGATCCCACCTGATGGTAAGCAGTGATGCAATCGTTAATGGTAAGGTGCACTAGTTTATAAAGAGCCTATTCACTTTAGCTTAGAGGACACCAACATTTTAAACGGACGGTAAAACCGCAGCAGGCAAGTTTGTTCCAGTTGACAACGAGTACAATGCGTCCTTCGTTTGTAACTTGGCAATCCTGAAAGAAGACATTTAATACCTTCAAATTTCTTTTTATTATCCGCAACGAGTCAACACGTCTCTGAAGTCTCTGCTCCATTAATATCAGGCAAGAGACAGCTCTACAAGCGACAGGCGATAACGTGAACACTTCACTATTTTCAATGAAGACGCGAATTTGATATTGTTATATTTTGATGTTCCAATTTGAGTTATTCCTAAGGTGGACAAGGATTTTTAAGGACACATAGAAACTAGACAATTCCAAAACCTGCATCGCGGTATCAAAGCTTTCCACATAATTGGAACACATACTACACCAGTCTAAAACCAATCGGGCAGTTACCCGGATCACAAGTCACAACACCCGTCTGTTCAGAGGATCCTCCCTATTTAAAAGAGGTTTCACTCTCACAATCTATTCTTCATATTTCTAAGCTTGTTTTCCTATTTACTTGTTGTAACCTTAATTTACTTACTACCAGTAAACTTCTTATTTTATGTGCCTCTGTTTTACTGTTGATATCATAGATTCAAGATATATTTTACGAGACCTTAATTTTTTATAGCGTCTATATAAAGTTACGCCTGAATGGTTTGAATGGAAATCCTAACAGTTACCTAATCATTTTCATGATCAAGTTCGTTTTGGGACGGCTTTATAAGATTTGGAATTATACCCATGAGTTTGTTTTTTTTTTAAATATTATGCCAATATTATCATCAGCATTTTTTTAATGTTCGTTACTCGCCACCTTTTCCACTTTTACACAAGCGAAGCTACTATAGTTGATACTAGTAACGAACAAGACAAAACCTGTACACGTTTTCCATCGTAATGTTATCACATTTAGTTTTCACTTATAATAAAAGTAAAGTGCTCTATAAGCGTGTTGTTATTGGACCTCTAAGTATATTGCTTTTCTTTCGACTTCCATCCTGAAAATGGGCCTAATGGGACTTACCTAAATGAGACGTAAAATAAGTACTCGTATATATTTTTATAGGATAAATGTTTCTTTCAGAGCACTGGATTGCCCTTACGCAAAGGGCAACTGAAGAAAACAAGTTGGTCAGTTTTAGTCGTCATTTTTAGTATGTGTAATTCCTTTTCGCTCCACCCAGAGCGGGAGGACATATTTGATAATTTCCCGCCTGAAAACAAAGGGTTGCTTTATATTCATTGCTTATAATTTGTCGTAATGGTGCGTAACGAGCGAGGTGTGACAAAAGATTAGGTTAATGAACTTACTATGAATGAAAATACTATGTATTTTAATCACACTTTAGTCGGTTAATTTAATAGGCGCTCGTGTCACAGTCAAGAATGGATTATTATTCTAGAAAATTTGGTAAGATTGATGTCTACCCATTATCATCTACCTAACCTTTTCCCAACTGTATTGGGGTCGGCATCCAGTCAAGCGGATTTAGCTGAATACCAGTATTTTACGAGAAGCTGCTGCCTACCAGACCTCCACAACCCATTACCTGGGGAAACACGGTACTTCATGGCAAGACTGGAGTCAGATTTACTGGCTTCTGACTATCCGTAACGACTGCCAAAGATCTACAAATGACAGCCGGGACCTACGGCTTAGGGACTACACACACTTATTCAGCTCTATTCGCATTTCGCTGAACGATTTTGGTCACACTTATACAGCTTTACTTCTATCAGCCGCGTACAGCAGCGTAAGAGTGTTATCTTCACTAAAATGATTCTATCTACTACGTACGACGCTGAATATTCAGCGAAGACGGTCAGCTACTCAATCCTCAACATGGACAGTTCTATGTGCGATATTTTTGTCGTTTCGCTACTTACAGAAGAAATACAAAAAAAAATCGTATGAAATTAAAACTCGAACAACAGTGGGTTGACCCACTTAGGGTAAATAGAAATTTGGTTGGAGAATATGCGAGATTGGTAGGTGGGGTACCTACCAATCTCGCATATTCTAATTAAAACAAAATATAATTAAATTTTAAGAGCATTTTCGGATAAATCTAATCTATCCAGAAACTATGCAGGTCGCAACTTGTCGACAAGGAGTTGAGAACCATACGTGTGCAGCGCTATTTCGCCGCATTCAACGTCGAACGCGGCGGAACAACGCTGATCGCGGCAGAACAGAGCTGAACTCTATCTAAAGCACTCGCATGATAAAAACACATTTGTTCTCATTTTATACTTGTTTGCCGCGAAAGCTGAATAAACGCGGAAAGCTGAAGGGATGCGTACGCATCTTCATACAAAATCGTCGTTTTCTATGGACATAAGCTGAATAGAGCTGAATAAGTGTGCGTAGTCCCTTAATGTGCTTTCCGAGACACGTTAGATTGATGTCTACTAAAACAAGCTCTTTAAATAAAGATTAAAAAAAATCGTTTTAAACCGTAATTTCTGTTAAGATGCTAAAGAGATCATCTTTGCCTCTCAAAGATCAGGCGATTAGTTAGCTTACATTATTAGCCTTGTAATGTTCCCACTGTTGAGACTTATGCCTCCTGTCTAGGACAGAGAATGGGCCATAATCCACCACGCAGGCCCAGTGCAGATCGGTGGATTAGTTAGAGGCCGCAGTAAAACGTGTAATGGCACTCTTTAAGACCGGCTTCCGTATTTGGCGAGAGTCCAAAGTCGCGAGGGCAATAACACGATCAGTATCAGATACGTGGGTGTCGTTCTGAAAAGCAATTGTCTTAAATAGCTTAGGTTGTGTACTCGATTTTATTAAGTACAGAGTTCGATATTTTTCATGATATGCAGATTTTAATGTTGAAAAGCACTTGTCTCGCTACTGTTTTAACGTTGTCATGTCTTAAGTGGCAGTAGGCAGAGCACATTGCTCGCAGACAGATTCTGTCAAAGCGGTGTGACGTATCCGCTGACGTCCTGTTGTCTAGCTGGCTTCCGTACTAATGGGTAACCGACACTACCGACTTTTCCGAAAAATATAAAGGTTACATCCAGCATAGATTTTTGAAAAAAATACCAAATTATACATAAAAAATACAGTAAAATAATATTAGCTTTCACAAACCGTACAAACCATTACTGTGAAGGGTTTTAGGATAAAACAAATTGTTTTCTTGCCTTTCTTGATTCACAATCACGATAATTCCTTGGGCATGTCTGTTCGCAGGATATATTTTAGCTCACTACAAAAATTATGAGACTTGTAAATATTAGTAGGAATGAATTGGTAGCGGAGATAATGATAATATATTTAAGAGTTTTTGTATCGGTAGGGCGTAATTTAAGGATACAATAGAATTGGAAGCATCAGGTTGTCTTATTTGAGTAATAATCGATAAATTTTCATGTATTTCTTCTAATCAAATTTTCTTGGAAAAGAAAGAAAATTTGATTAGAAGAAAAGTTTGCTGAACAACTCTCACTAATACTCTTCTTCTCTTCACTCCTAATTTGTGTTAATATTTTCTCCAACAAGGTTTTTGTTTTGAGAAAACAATAGGTAGAATATTTGTTATCTTGCAAATTATTACGAATTTCAATGACAATTATGATACTAACTAAAGTAGGGACTGGTTTTTTACTGATATCAGTGAAAAGTACCTAAATGTATCGAATAATATAATAATTCAGTTATAATAGCGTCATATGTATGATATACGAATTGTTTAGAGCATTTTCGACATTAATTTTTAGGTGATCCTGTCGTAATGTCTGCTGTGTGGTTCAGAATAATTATACGAATGAGTAGTAATGAGATACTTTGTACCAGTCGTTGTACAGTTTATGGGGTTTGTTTAATTATTACGACCGTGCTTGGCAAAAAAACTATTATACATAGACATTGAACGGATTGACATAATTATCAACACATAGCCGAATTAGCACAAGGCTTCTTTATGTAGGCAAGCACTAAGAATGGGTTTTTGAAAATTTGACTTGTAAGGGAGTGAAAGGGAACGATACTAGCACTTGAAACTTAGGATAACTTAGCTTTTTTATGGTGGGAAATTATGTAATGATTTCTGTCGCTCTAGGGTGGAGTGGGAGGGCGTATCAGACTTTTTCGTTTTATACTAAAACCACACCTATTTTCCTTGTATGCCTTTGCATTTCAGGACCATTCTGAATTTCAGAATCAACTGGGGTTTCCCTTTCGGAAGTAAACCCCAATTGATTTTGGCTCTTCTAAGCCTCTACGGTTTTGCTGACTTCGCTTTGAGACGTACGTGACCTTGGGTCAACTTGCTGTAATCTGTCCGGACGGCGAGCTTTCAATTGCTGTATACCAATATAGCTCGTAGTTTGTATAATGGAAAACTATGTTATTCGTATAATAGGCCTGCTGGTAGCCGGTTGGCTGACCTATTGTTACTGACATACTATTAATCTTCAACAGAGTACAGATGTAATATACCTTACAAAAGGTCACACGTTTAATGTCATGCCCAGCACGTAAGTGAGTGACTAACATGTTGAATAATCTAACTACGAATAGCAAAATTAAACGATTTAGTGTAAGCTAGCTTCTACCAGCAGCGTCGCTCGCATAAAAGTAGGTTTTTCCATACAACCGTTCCCCAAATTGAAATCTGTTTCATCGCTATAGCGGATGAGTTTTGGAAAATCCACTCCTATTGCTCGTTACGACATAAAAGGAAACTTTTACAAAATTTCACGCTCCTAGTCCCAGTAATTTCGGGTGTGTGTGGATAAGTATAAATCTGTGCGTCTATTGTAATGAACTTATAAATATAATACTGGTATTGTCACACCAAAGACAGGCCCATTTCTTGTATAGGCAATTATTGTCCAGACCAGGTTGCCGGGAAGTCATCCCGGAATGCAATAAGACTACCCGTTGTGTGTAAATGTTTTAGTTTTCTTTTCTATGTGTAATAGTGTACAATAAAGAATATAATAGATATATCAGTCAGCCAGATTCTCCTTTTATCTCGTGTATTCCTCGAATGATAAATGATACGATATCTAGATTACGTCATGAGCTAAGCTGACAAGGATAAGTCGGCCATTATAAGCTAGATTCTATCATTTATTTCCTTTTGAAATATAATGTTTCATTTATCTACAGAACAGATTTCTTCTTTGTTGAAAGGATCAGCTTTTTGTATGTTGACGTAACCAATAATTTAATAAAATAATTTCTTTTCAAAAAGTATGTACTTAAAAGCTATAAAATTTGTATAAGATACCTTGTCAGTAGCTTGGAGTATCAGTGGCGTTCATTAAATTCCCCAAAGTGCAATTGTATGGTCCCTTAGGGCTCTCTACGTATGGTTGATGTACTGTAGAGAGACACCGTACTCACAGTTAGTTATAATCACGGTTAGTTTATGTGTTCTGTATAACAATATGTCTGTAAGTGTACCTGGCTGGTTATGGTGTCAAAAGTCTAACACTCTCTCTTGCTCCATCCAGGGGAAGCGGGAGAAGACATCTGATCATTTTCACGTTAAAAAAAAAACAGTTTAATTTTACAGACATTGCTAGGACTTAGGCCTTACGTCACCGGCCTCTGCTTGGAATGCCGTTGTGAACGTCGCAGAGTGATTTTCAACCGTCGTAGACACGCTTAGTGGGATACAAAGCGCGCGCCTCAAACAGAATATATCAGAAAAAAATACAGCGGCAATTATGGCCAATATCTGACAGGACGGCGAGGGCTGCGATTGTTCGAAGGAGTCATGAGAGATTTAATCAGTAAAAGTCTGACACGGGGATTGTTGGACTCGGTCCACCCAGAGCAGAAGAACTCATTTAATGATTTCCCAAATAAAAAGAACCGTGTTTTATCACAGATACATTTAATCCATGACTAGAAATTCACTGGTGTTCGCACCAGCAACAAATTTTAATTATTTAGGGTCGCATCACGCTCCATATTTTGTAACAAATTGCTTACGGAGTACCTGAACAAAAAGTTTAAAGTGAACGGAGTGAAAAGTTGCTAGCTTATCACACTGCCCTGTTAACGTCACTACACTAGGACAGTGATCTGTTACTTCACTTGGTTACTGCAACTTGTCCATAATGTTAGTGGATCTTTGTGTTACAAGGCTGGACTGGGGGCTATATAACAATGCAGCACGATTTGCTTAGTCGTTGAAGGCTGGCTGCTGTGCTAAGTGTCGCGAGTTCGATTCTCGGAATGAAAAAAAAATTGTAAATCCTACAGATAGTGGTTCAGTTCTGGTTTCGGTGTCTTGTGTATGTGTGTTAACATGTTTTTAAAAGGACTCATAATACAGGAGTCATTCGTCGTCGGGGACGTTTTTCTTAAACAAAATTGTTATCTGACTAACACAACTTTTACATAGTGTACGTATTTCACTGCGCTAAGTGACTGGATTGCAAACCATAATTAAAATATGCCAGTATGGTGAGCGCAGTAGTAATAGAATACATTATACCTGTTCAGGGTTTGGGTGTCTGGTCTGTGGTCAGGAGTAATTCCTAGTAAAGGGTAATGTATCTAAATAAAATATAATTATGGAATTCAAAATATACTGATAAATAGAAAACAAAACGACAAAAAACCTTTTACTCAATTTTGAATCTTGTGGCATCTGTTACCGTATAACATATTAGCTAGCTACAGTTCAGCGCTTGCCAACGAAAACGTGACCACTAACTAACTAGCCGTACAAGCTATAAATTTCTAAACACAAACATTGCTCGCAGCGTATTTTTTTATTTATTTTGTACAGCCAATGAGTGCAATTACATGCTTCTCTGTGTTGACTGATAGCCACAACCAAGTCCTTAAGTCAAGAGTGAACCGAGGTAAAGCAAGAGGTAAGCAATTAACCATGCATAGAACACCAACGCGCAACGGTTACAACAACAAAAAAGGACAAAATAATGACGTTCATATTTATTATTGCTTCACACCAGGTGAAATAGTGGTCAAACGAAAGACTATCACTAATATAGCTACAAAAAGAAACTGGAATATTCCATGAAACAATAGTACAATAGTAGTAGTAATGTACGAGTGGTCGTCACACAGGACATTAATCCCTTTTCATGCAACAAGATGCTTAACCAAGTGTTTAAATAAAAATATTTCCCACCCGTTCAATAAGAAAAACCAAAAACGCGTTAGCAATTTGTTCCAGCGTTGCAATGCTGGGATTTTTCACGAGATTTTCTTGGCTTTGAAGAGTAAATAAAAATGTTTATTTACTCCAGAGCTACTTGAGATTAAGATTTAAAGAATATTTTACGATTTTACAGGCACTGGAGGCATTTTCAACGTTTAACCGTGACTCATGTACATATTTTGTGTGGACAGAATAGTTTTCGCCATATATTCGTACAATGTGACCACATTTAGTTTAAATTGTTCTCAGTTTATCTGGTCGATGCATTTTATAGCTATTTTAATAGGTTTTCGATAACATGCACAACTGTGTCAACAACTCTCGGTGTTTATTGTGTTTATCTTTTTCATGGAACCTGCTGTACTATGTTTAAAGCTAAATGTGAAAAGGTAAATTCCCAAATTAAATCATTAAAACAATTAGCGCTTACCTACTAGGCGTTTCATTCTATAATATACCGTATGTATGTGTATGTTGTGTAATGTATGTATTTGTATACTAGCTTTTGCCCGTGGCTTCGCTCCCGTCAAAGGACTACCCTACCTATCCTACCCTACCCTACACTACCCTACTACACTACTCTACCTACCCTACCTACCATACACTACCCTACACTACCCTACACTACCCTACACTACCCTACAACCCTACACTACCCTACACTACCTTACACAACTCTACACTACCCTACACTACACTACCCTACACTACCCGGCACTACCCTACACTACCCAATACTACCCTACACTACCCAACACTACCCTTCACTACCCTACATTACCCTACACTACCCTACACTACCCTACCTACCCTACCCACCGTATACTAATCGATAAATAGAAGACCCAAAGTTTTGAATAATTATTTTTTTTCGATTTTTTCGGGATAAAAGTATCCTATGTCCTTCTCCTGGCTCTAAACTACCTCCCTGACAATTTTCAGCTAAATCGGTTCAGCCGTTCTTGAGTTATAAATGGAGTAACTAACACGACTTTCTTTTATGTATTATAGATGTGTACAGGGTCTTCAAAGTCCGTAGGCGAGAACACCCAATGAAACGCACGCACTGTTTCAATCAAGATAATTTATTCACTACATGTTTGCTTGTTTTCATTGGTATTTAATAAAAAAATAAATACCAATGAAAACACAAGTGAATATTATAGCTAGTTTCGCGTCCTAAGCCAGTTAGAGTTTATTCAATAACCGAGCTCCAATATTACGATATTGGGTGACATTGGGGATCAATACAAAGCTTCCTTCATGCTGAATTTTGAAGAACAATTTCGTTTCGGTATTAATATTTTTTTATCCAATATTTTATCATTTTACAAAACTCCACTTACAGATAATGAGTATCATCATCTTTCATTTTGTTCTCGTGTTTTTAAAGCGCATTAATCTCTCCCTGAAAAATTACGTCCCGAGAACAGTTTTATTCTTGTTCAAAAGTTTGTGTTTCACATAAATCAACTCGGTAGATAATAGTACGTATTATTATGTTTTCCTTTCACTCTCAATTAGTATTTTATCAAGTAGGGTTAAGGGCGAAAATGTTCTGGTGAAACAATAAAGGGAAGTAATAAAATAGGAAGTAGTATGCGCGTTTGGATTTAGAATTGATTCCTGTGCAGTTATTCTTTTTACATTATTATAAAATCATTTGGCCCTTTCAGTATGACAGCCATCCTAAAATGTTAATCTATTTTAAAATTAGGATTAGGATTTATATCTTCTATTAATAATGATTTTGATTGCATCACTACTCACCATCAGGTGGGATGGCAGTCAAGCACTAGTTTAAATTATAAAAGAAATGTGCCAAGAGTTCTAAACCCTCTAAAACAGCCTCATTAAAGTGTTTCTACAGTTTTAATTTTGTTAATGACCGTAGTTACAAAACTTTGTTTTATTTTTGAGTTGTTTATTTTTGAGTCAAGTTGAAGTTTGAGTCAAGTCAAAACGTGAGCCTATCAATAATAAAAAAGTTATCCTCGTTACACGCGGAGTAACTAATTTCTATCTCATCGCATTAATTGAATTTTTTGATTATTAATTAATTGATTGCAATCTAAAGAAATTACACGTTATGATAAGATTATCACTTAATTGCTCAAACATAAATACAATACATACATAACACAAAATAAATTTACAACATGCAAGAGATTTTAAAATACAAAATAAATCGTCATGTTTGCTTTGGTAAATGGTATGCAAATATAACGCGTGTTACGCGCGTTTTTGCGTTGACTAGCGGGAAAACAATCGGGAAAAGTTTCAGTATTATTCTGTAGTTATAATATTATTCCGTTTTAGTTTGTTTCGCACGTGCCGCTGCTCAACTTTAGTAAAATTATCGTTTGTAATAATTGAAACGGCGAACTTAGTTAAAGTTCGCTGTTACGTTAATGACTGTCCCGATATTTTTAGCCTTCATTTGCATTTATTCTTTGTTATGTATGAATATTGTACCTGGTTTCATTTAAAAGGTTTACTATTTAAAAAAAAAAATTAAAATTTTTTTAGAAACTCACCTTCAACTCTTTCACACTTCATAGTAATGTCGTAAAGACGAAAGATTGTGAGAATGTGTCTGTATGTTTGTTACTTCTTCATGCTCGAACAGCTAAACAGTTTGGGAACCAGGTTGTGTGGTGTCGCGTGGCGTGGATCTAATGTAGCTCTACAAGTCTAGCTGCCATATAAAATGTATGGAGACTGACGCGCCCAGATAGGGGTACCTACGAGTACGTGACCCACGTGTACGCAATGTAGCTACAAATAGTAGCTACCTTTAATTTTCATTTTCTAAATGTTTCACTATTTATAATTAAATTGTTCAACTTCAGTTGGGTTTTAACGTTCAACGAGTTTTGTTAAAACTATTCGTTCACAATAATTGAAACGAAACTAACTTCGTTTTTATTAAAATGGCTGGCCAGCTGTTTTTGTGTAAGGCTTAATAATTAATTCCTAGTTTGTATTATAAAAAATATCGCAACGAAAGTGTAGAATCTACATAAAAGGTATTATTTGACGCTCCCACGCCTGCTTCAAGAATTCTTCTAAATTGTTGTTATATAAATTGAAGCCTATTTATATAACAGCTAGAATCAATTAGTAATTGTTACTTCTTACCATAGGCTTACTGACTGGGAGCAATTGGTTTGCCGGTAAACGCCCGGAATGCGCCCAAGTCGTTGCCGGTGCGTAATGTTCCAAGCGCGCCTCAAAGAGATATCAGCAAAGCGTAGGGGCCCGGCAGGGTTGAAGCCTACTGGGGCCATGGGTTATGCGAAAGAGAGCCGCGAGGTGCTGGAATAAAGCCAGAAAAAGAAACAGCAGTGAGTTTCAGTCCATAAAAGTCTAACACGCCCTCTCGCTCCACTCTAGAGTGGAAAAAGCCATTGGATGACGTCTCAACAAAAAAAACTTATTAGGTATTAAAAGTTTTAAACTTTCTAGTGCTATTTTTGAATCTAACTTAAAATAAATGGGTTTGCAGTCAATTGAGTTCAAACTTTAAGTCGGTAAAGTACACTGTGCTTTGAATAAGTTCCATGGCGCCTAACTTTCTTTTACTTTATTTGCGAAGAAGGTTTTTTAAACTGACAATGGACCGGAGATCCTTGGGATTCCTTATTCGATCCTTGAGATCTAATTAGAAAATGAAGAATTAAGATCAACTGTTGAGTTTCTCAAAGTTGTGCTGCCTGATTTACTTTGGAAAATGGAAAACTTGGGCACCGCGCCGGTCCTCTTTCCACTCAATTGTATCAATTAGGGAAAGAAACTTTTTATTTTAATGACATTTAAATACATCAAAGATTAGGCAACTGTAATTAATTGTATGCATTGATATCAAAGATGTTTTTTATCACATAAAACTTCACCATAAAAGTGAACATTTTTGTATGTATGTAATGTCATGGAATAGCTTATGGAATACTTTTTCATTCTGGGAATACATAATTTATTAATAATAATTTTCTTTCACGTGGGCTAAACCAGTGGCAGACTTTAGTGTCATAGAAGAAGTTTTAAATATAAAAAAAGTGAAGAAACTAACGCAGATACTCATAAGTTATGGTAATTTCGGGAGATTCCTCCATATAATTTAGGTGGAAAATACAGACTGACAGGAGGAAAGGGTGGAGGTGTGATCTTGAGCGGCTTTGTCCTCATAGGGGTAATCAGCGGCAGTGAACTCGCACCGGACCCTGGTATAGGCCATGGTCTAGAGGCAGGTGTAATGGGTGGCGGTGGCCTCCTTTTGCGCAGCAGTACCTAATGCTAGCAAAGGAAACTGACATCCTAACGCCCCAGCCGCCAAGTCCCCGACCCCAGCTACCTGCGACCGTAGGCGTGCGGACGATTAGCAATTACCCATTGCTCGCCGTCTAGCCGTAAAGTAACCGTCCGGACTGAGGTCGAGCCAACTACGGCGCGTAGTTTTCCACGTGTGCCCCACAGTGTGGGTCATCACGATTCACAACAAATTCTTCGAAAAACAATTTCATCGAATATCTCAAATCAAAATCTATTTGTTTTAAACAAACAAGTTTCCGTTGACATGGTGGACAAACTTTAGCATCGGTCAATATTTTGAGGATTATACAAATAGTCGGACACAAACGGCCGTAATCCTGACAATTGTTGGAACTCCCCTGAGGGATGCGAACAAGGGTCGTGATCTTTACAAATATGCTTTAAGTCCGGTTGTTCTGACCCAATGGTGGTAATAAAGTTACAAAGGGTTCTTTGCAAGGGATTTTCTTCAGGAATTGAATGTAGGTAATTGCTGTTGCTCTGATTTACCTTGATACCTTTTTAATATACGAAAATTTTCATGTTCTATCTTGAAAGCATTGATAACATTGGTATCAGGGCTTAAAAAAATAAAGATCTGGTCTTAAATTATTTACACGATTGTATTCTTAACCACCATTTCGTTCTTTTATGCACCTGCCACGTTTTCTCTTCACTACCCTTGATTGACACGTAAGAATGCCAAAGGCATTAATTCCGCCTGTATGCCTTTATGTTGCATAAAGTTTTAATAAATAAATAGATTAGGTATCCTACTTTACCGCAAGTACCTTTTAGTATTCAAGATGTCTAAACTTTAATCTTATTAAGGTTCCTCAATAAGTAACTTCCAATATCTCTGACATTTACAAACAGAGAGTTAGTTAACAACTGTTGTCAAAGACACTGGACTGTCGTCTGAAGATAAGCTCCTCGCCGCTGTCCAGTGTAGTCTGAACTGAAAGCTGTCTGCTATAAACCAACTTATTATCTTAAATATTATTATTTCAATTAGCTAATGAAGTCATCAAGTCGCCCGGCGGACTTACCAAACGTATCAGATATTTACGTACGACAATGTGATCGAGATCCCAAGTAACGCGATTTATTGCTTAAGAGTCTATACGTACCACAACCACAACACATCGCAGCGAAAAATGTTGTAACGTGTGAATAGTGTCGTTGCAGGTTCTTGCAGTTTTTTTTTATAAGGTTGGTGCGGGTTAGTAATTAGAAATATCGAAGTGGTTGCGTTGTGGTTACACTGTAGCCAGTGTTGGCAGACAAATTTATTCACGCTGTCACCGATGGTTGCTTTGTAGTTGCGATGTGGTAGCGATTTCCTTATTTTATACATCTTTGACATTTGATTTTGGAGCTACATGTACTATGCAATTACGTGCTTTACTAGCGTAGAACTAGATTATATAGTTATAATAGTATAAATAGATATAATAGTGCTTTTGTGGAACTTTGATAAGCTGTAGATCATGATTCAGTGTGCTTGCCCAATTTAGGTCAACCCTATAAACAAATGTAATATAGTTGACTGTTTTTAAATATTTAACGAAATTATCGTCACGTTAGTGAAGTGGTTTTATTTGTGAGCACAAATCCGAGGTATATTGTAAATTTACTTACGTGTGTGGTGTTAATTGATAATTAATCATAAAAATATCTTGTTTGAGTTGATGAAGTAGTTATTTATAATTTTGATAATTCATCATAAAAATAAAATTGCTGTCAAAGACACAAAGAGTATGCTTATTTCTACGAGAAAAATTAAGGTGACTTCAGTCGAACTCTAATTCTCTTTGAGGTGGCTTCATTAAACCCCGAATTCCTTAGATGACATTTGACCCAGAGTTATAGGCGAACAATTCTTCAAACTAAGTATTGACTGAAGTGCAATTTTTACTTTTGTAGGTGAGTATAAGCTGGCTGATTTCATTAGTAACATTTAGCATTTAAAGCTGTCCCTAACACTTTCCGCCACCTCCTTTGGTCGAATTTCTGCTTCACACAAGAAGATGATTGCTGCCCGCGCCCTTTTTGCACCGTATCATAATGACATTTGGGTGCTTCCTTCCGTCGAATCCAAAATATTACACTTTATAATCCCTTGGAATTTACCTCAAAATTTTCCAGCTGTGTTAACAACTAAGTAACACGTTAAGTGTGTGTGAATGTACACATCTGCTGCCAAACACATTCATTTTTCTGGATATTTGAGCGTCCTAATAGAGTGGGATTCGACCCTTATTTGAATAATTTCCATTAGCACAAACTTTAGTTTAGCATCCCAGTGATTCACTTACGGTTCTGTGTGTTTAGGACCGCATGTACCTGGTCCAGCATACTGTATTTGGTCCTCGTAAGTTTAAAACAAAACGAGGTATAAAAGTAGTGACCTACACTGAACTGTTGAAGGGATGGCGATGTATAGGGAGTATAGCTCCCTTCTCTCTTTCTCGCTCGCACGACTGACATTTTAACACGTCATAGTAAGGGTCCTGTTATTGTAAGTGAGCGAGGTACTCAAAGGTTAGATTTAGGTACTTCAAGTGCCTAAACTACCCTCAATTCTTTGGCTTCAACAACTTAGACTAATGTACACAATTAACGATCTTCCCGAAAAGTGAATAAAGGACAGGTCTGATTCATTCAAGATTCATCACGTGGTTATGCAATGTTTCTCTTCCGACATCCGTAACTCCGTAGTCCGTATTAATAAACTCTTCCTCTGTGTGGTCAAGCGCGTGTTCAATATCCGGCTAATTATGTCCAAGTTGCGGGTAGTCGTAAAATATCAGATCTGAGTAATGAATGATGAGGCTGTGTGTTCGGGTCCCAGGTTTAATTTGGGGTTTTGTGTAGAGCCTAAGGTAATTGTTTGTGGGCACAATGAAACAGTGATCATTTCAGCGGAAAGACGTGTCACTATTAGCCATAGGTCTCCCCAAGTGTCGCAAAATGAACGGTTCTGTGAGTCTCATATCCATCCACCTTGTCTCTTTACACATGGTGCACTGATCTTCCTTCGCCTACCAACGCTGCGTCTTCTGATACGCGGTCACCAATCCAGAACTCTTCGGCCGGTTCTGTGAGTAATGTGCCCTGTCCATTGCCACTTAAGTTTGGCGATTCTTCGTGCAATGAAATGAATTCATGAATCCCCAACCGGTCTCATTGGACCGCGCTGTTATTGTTTTACTATTGTGTCTCGTTTCGCGGGTATTGATAGGTTAATCGGGAAAGGTAAACAGATTTACGTATTTGTTTATTAAAATATATTTTGTGATATATATTTACAATTTCAAAATTAAATCAAATTGGCTAATATGTTTGCGCTCCAAAAAGTAATTTAGTTTATCGGCCTATGCCAGTGATGTTGTTTCAGTAAATATTTAAAAACCAAACCGATCAAATTTTTTTACCTGCTGATGATAAGATTCATAAATTCAGTATAACTGACTGACTGACATATCAACGCGCAACCAATATTAATAGGACTAGATCCATGAAACGTTCCACGCGGTTTCCTTGTAAGGCGTAGGTGCGCACTAAGACAAGATTTTCCAAAATTCAATCCGCAAAGGAATGAAACGAGCGTCGAGTTTGTATGAAGTGGTATAAAGAAATCAAATCGCTGGCATATTCTAGTATTTAAATATTATAACCTGTACTAATCTATAGATCAAAAGAGGAAAGATTTGTACTTTAATTTGTAACGAATTAACTCAAAAACTACCGTACCGATTTAAAGAATTACGTTAAGGTATACATTTTAACTGGGACATCATATATTGCCGGAGGACGTATGTTCCCATACTCTTTTGGACGTCACCTTCGCTAACATAACTGCTTCTCAGAAGGAGGCGACCGCTTAGGACCATGGCCTGAACCAGGGCCCGGTGTGAGAGGTAGCCGCATTTTTTTAACGATGACATTATAAATGATTCGTTCACTAACATTTATTAATTTATACTATTTTATGATATACAATTAATCAACATTCATCAACAAAGAAGTTTTTAACGTCATTTTTTAGTAGCGTTGATATTTTAATGCCTGTAACTTTTTTAAAACGTGCTTTTTCAATTTATAGCTAAAGATCATGGGTCTTTTATTTTAAAAAGCAGTAATGCAGCTTTATTATTCCAATTTCGAATACGAAATATAATGAGCTGATTCAATCTAACCGTAACCACAACGTTGTCACAGTGATTTCTCTGTTTAATCGTATATTGTTGGAATGAAAGCTGAAATGCGAATGAATTAAGCTGAAAATAAACATGTCCGTAGCGTAGGGCTGTCACACCGTGGTCGGAAAATGGTCATACGAGAACTTGCGAGTTGATTCGTATCGCACATTTTATGGTCACATGAACTGCTGCTTTGCCGCACGAAATTGCATTGCAAGTTTCTGTGATCGGTGACACATCGCAGTTTTATGAGGTAGCCCTTAGTAATACGGAACCGTATCGTAAAAACTAGTGAACGTAAACTTTGTCTTAATTGTTGCTTATTCGCTAATTGTGTTTGTGTTTTTATAGGTTAAATAATTCTTGTACCTCTTGGTAATGGTTTAATGTTATTTATTTCTTTGATGTGTTTGTTTAATAAGCTAGCCGAAGGTCCTGGCTATCATTTGTAGATCTTTGCGAATCGTTACGGATAGTCAAAAGCCAGTAAATCTATCTCCAGGGTTACCACGAAATACCGTGTTACCCTAGTTAATGAAAGCTCCACAAGTCTGGTAGGCAACCGCTCTTCGTAAAATACTGGTATTCAGCTAAATCCGCCTTGACTGGAAGCCGACCCCAATACAGTTGGGAAAATGTTAGGTATATGATGATGATGTGTTTATTTAATATTTTTAAGTACATCTTTGCTAGCCAATCAAGGTCTTACTGTCGACGACGGTTGACGCTGAAAATCAGTGCTGTGGCTCTGTCTTATGCAAGAGCCCCAGCAAATTGATGAGCGCCGGCCGTTTTACGCGAATGTGACGCATACCTTCCCAATTTATTATAATAGTGTTGTTATTTTTATTTCTATACGTTTTTATGATGAGCACCATGTTTAACGAAACTTAATTCTTTTTCTTTCTTTTTATTCTATTGTTTATTTTAAAATACGTTATAAAATTTCACAAACCTGACATCTTATTGAAACATTATGACGCTACTTAAATGGGAAAGTTTTAATGAAGCTTCCCTGTTAATTTAATCTTACCTTTATAAGGACAAACGGACGTTTTGTGGCCTCTCTCTAATTAAAGTGTTTAACTTTATCATTATAGAAAATCGAATTACAACAATTAACGTTAATGGTCCATTCTATTAATTTCAGTTAAGATATTTAATTAAAGAGTGTGACTCATGATTTGTTAGCTAAAAGCTATTGAGCTCATTTTTTTGGCAAAAAAATCATCAATTGGAGTCTCTTGCTATGACATAAGCGAGAGGGTGTGAGATTTGTACTGCTTTAAACCCACCTGTTGTTGTGTATTCGTTTAGGTGCCCTTTGCACTCCAGAGTTACCGCAAAACTCTTTCGACCAGTCCCGCAACTCAAGTAGGCCACACAAAGTGCTGTCGACCCGGACTTGGCCCTACTCGTGAACTACACAATGTTCGCCTTCCGCAAACCCACGCCAACTTTGGCTGGGAATCGCTTTTCTGCTTGGAGGCGCAAAAAGGAAAGGCGCAAAAGGGAAAGGCGCAAAAGGTGAGGGAGCAGAAAAGCGATTCTGAGAAAAGGAACGCCCCAGCGTTCCTTGCAGTAACGGCTGGAGCGTGAACATTGTGACACTTCCTTTGCTAGAATTACTGTTTCACAGCAGGAGTAGTTTTAAATTTTAAATTACGTATTTTCAACAGGAAATCACCCGTGTATCGCAGTAATCATTGTTCATCTAATAAAATCAGTGATGGTGTAATTAAAGCTCAAACCATTGTCAAAGTAAACTATAGCCTGAAATAGCTTAAAATAAAGGAGCCGCAAATATCTCATGCTTCTTCTAAAAAAACAAAAACCTAACACTAAAAATGTTTCTCACAAAACATCAAATGTGAACTAGAACACACGAGATATACAGCCGCGGGATGAATAAGAATGTTTGCTTTCCCAGCTGGCGGCGAGGAGTGGAAACAAATGAAGATCGTTGTGAGAGATGCGCGACAGCAGCCGCTGATGGATGATCAGGCTTTTTTCTAAAATTAATGAAAGTAGAAGTGTTCTGCGTCCCTTGTTCATTAAATGTGTCCGTATATTCGCTTTTAGAGCATGCGCAAAACTGATTGTGCTGACATAGGGGAAGTTTCCACACAGTTTTCAAAAAACACTTTCAGTAGGAAATTGATAAATGACTTCTCATACTCTGGGTGTAGGGAGAGGGCGTGTTAAACTTTTACAGACTAAAACCTACCTGTGTTCCTTCAGTCTGTTGCCCTTTACGCTAAAAGGTCACGAGAAGGCTTTCGAACCTTCCTGTAGCTTCTTAAAAATTTGATACTTAGGTATACCCTGCGGGTACACCCGGTGGGTATACCTATGTAATAGAGACCTACCTACTCATTTCTTTTGGGTTCTGTACCCAAAAGTAAAAAATGAGTCCCTATTGCTAGGACCCCGCTGTCCGTCTATCTGTCATCAGACTCTTAAACAGTGATTGTTGGACAGTTGATTATTTCACAGATTATGTTTTTCTTTTGCCGTTATAACTACAAATACATACGCTATAACTAAAAACGGAATAAAATGAATATTTAAGAGGTTTTTTGCTACGGACGGTGCGGAACTCTTCGTGCGCGAGTTCGACTTGTTTCAATTTCCAAAAACCAATACATTTGTGTCCCAAAACTCTTTCACAGTAGAACTAAATCAGTTTACCATTTTGTCCGTATGTAACCCAATTATGTAGTATCTCGTACCCTCGTCATGGAAGCCACAATTGCGCTTTATTTATGCTGTAATTGACCTGACAGCTCGCCATTGCGTGACTAGCAGATAGAATAGGGGAAATGAATGAGGTTTTCCTCACGTGATAAATACGATTAGATTATGGTATGGAATGAGAAAGAAATGAGTTTAGGTAGTGTTACACTTATTCTACGTTTTATTTTGATGTCTGAGAAAGTAATTTATATTAAAAATTTAATTTATCATTTCAGGCGAAATTGGTCCACGGCTGGACATAGGCCTTTCCCGATAAAATTAAGCATAGATTCCCCTCATTTCGATATGTGCACATTATAAAGACTCACACTGTATTAACATCCTCCATCTTTACTTAGACAAAAAAAATCATGACAGATTTTCACATACTGAGAGGATGTTCAAGTAGAATTAGAAAGCTAATATTGTTGTACTTCCACGTTAGCGCCGCTCATTACCGTACATTCGCTCGTATTTACGCAACAATTTCTCTGTTTATTCGAAATTACTTCCATTAATTATGTTTACACTTCTTAATAAAATGAGGAGCT
This sequence comes from Mythimna separata, assembly GCA_030763345.1. Lineage (NCBI taxonomy): Eukaryota > Metazoa > Arthropoda > Insecta > Lepidoptera > Noctuidae > Mythimna > Mythimna separata. Next base: position 420,321 of record JAKKIA010000036.1, on the reverse strand, counting down.
AAACGAAATTCTGTTATTAAAATTAATGTTAATTTATTTTAATGAATAACAATATACATCAGGTATTCGATAAAGAGTAAAGTAGGGAAGATATGTGGAAAACCAAATATTAATATTTGCAATGAAGATGAGTCCATTTATCAACAAGTAGAAATTTCACTTTTTTTTGCAAATTGTTTACAAACGTAGCGGGTTCCTCAAATTCATAATATGTAAGTATTTACGGTTTCAAACCGGTATTCCTTTGGAGAAAATATTCCGCATTACACAGCAATCGCTGGGATTGGACCTTGGTGCATGCTCTATGAACACTCTTTTCATGTTATTATTACATATATCTCGGTTACATCTTTATTTTCGGTACTATTACGTGAGAACAATATGAATAAAGTAAAAAAACAAAACAAAGTTCTAAATACAGATATTAAAATAAACCACTTCTAAAAGAAGATTTATTATGAAGAATTAGTATTGTGTAATATTAAACATCGTGGAGTCTGAGACTGAATGTTGATTACAAAGTTCGACAGAGTTAGTATTCCAGAGCATTTGTGCGTGAAAGACTTTTGTCAAGTCAAAGGAGGATGAAATCAGAAACTGAAGATGTTTTGAAATTATAATGGAATATATCGACTTTAATTAACTTTTTGTTACCCTACAAACTTTTTAAACATTTAAAACTGTCTTAGTTACAATTAAACATTGTCCTTTCACACATTTTTTTTACAGACTTCACAAAAATAGAGGAGGTTGCCTATGTCTGCACCAGTGTTCCGCAAAGGTGTGGGGAGGTACACCGGTGAAAAGTTAGTCACAGCAAGCAGAAAAACACTGTTAGAAATGAAAACCGAGTAAACATTAAATTAAGATTTTAAGAAACTTTTTTGTTTTGTTCATTAATATTGTAATTAAATTGTAATCTGTATAAAACGATTTTTCATTCATGGTACATCTCCAAAATTTTTCAATTTTTTAGATATTCTCTTACCTTGAACACAAAGAGTTTGAGGAACACTGGTATATAAAACACAATGAGTTTTAATATTTTTAATATTTTTAATAGCATTTACACATGTGCGTTAAGTCCGTCCGTCCTCCGATCGTTTTACATAATTACCAGCTCATCTGCTGCGGACCCCGCTGGTGCCGGCTGCTACAGGGTATAACATTAACAGGGCAGCAGCCGAAACCTATTATAATTCAGTCGTAATTATTCCCTTTGTAAGAGAAGGTAGCTTTGAGTTGGAAGCTTATTCATGCAAAATGCAGAATACATTTTTGGTTAACATTAGGTTTCACACAGTATTCGCTGGATCAAGCAGTGGTATATGTATACTCGTCTTCAAAGAATACCAGTTGAAAAGTCATTTACATAAACTGCACATTCAAAGACTATTTTAGAACATTATTTTATGAATGAATAATAGGTATAAATATATATTATGTTTTTACTATACGCTCACAGTTTAGCCCAACCTTATATTATAGATCTCACGTGGTACTAGGTCTGGCTCAAATTCTGAGGGAAAAGATTGTGTCAACTTCCTGTCTGTTGACAATTATAGTCAGCAGACAGTAAGTTGATACGTTTATAGTGGCGTTAGTGGCATTTCTCAGAATTTTGGCGGTCCTGCAAAGTGCAAATGTAGGGACACCTTGGACACAGTCATCGTCCGGTCAGCAGCACCGCACTCGCCCTGGGTATTGGAGGGATCTATAATAATTAATATCTCATCTTTCCAAGTTATGTTTGCAATGGCCTACTAGGGTGAGTAGTCTATTGATCGCTTTCCATGTATGCCACTACAGACCTCGTCACAATTGTGTTCTGAAAAAATAAAACATCTCAGGTAAGAACTGAACAAATTGAAAAGAATGATTGTGTGTGCAAACAGAAACCTCAGATAAAATGTAACGGAACATACATATTTCAATGATTATCTGGTGTGTAACGCCTCGCCAACCCTTCCACTGAGTGGACTCCCTCGGGACGCCGCCATCGGAGTGGATACTGATCGCATCGGTAGGCATTGTGGGGTTCTTGGAGATGAAGAAAAGGAGAGAGGATTGTATAACAGATATTATAAGGTAGTAATAGGAAATGACAATAGATGGAGAAACAATAACGTAATTCTAATATTACTTAAGCAATTATTTGCATTTTGCAGGATAGTGTCAAGTTGTATGTTGATTAAAGAGTGACGGACGTATATAATACGTACTATTTGCTCTCAGTTGTATTGATGATTTAAATTATTACGATTCCGTAAAGCCACATTTGGTACCGCATTAATGCGTTGTGGAGGTTTGGTAGGCAGCCGGTCCCGGCCGGTCGTAAAATATTGGTATTCAGCTAAATCCGGCTTGACTGGAAGCCGATCCCAATATAGTTGGGAAAGGGCTAGTTAGATGATGATGATTATGATGAAAGCCACATACGAGCGCAAGTCATAGTTTAATGAAGAGGTTTACCTGACACTGATCTGCAAAATGTAAACAGTTTAAAAAAAATGAATCAGTGAACTACCCTGTAGCAAAAGGCCTGGGCGCAGTCGTACGATAAAGCGGGCAACAGCTGACTCTACAGTCAGCTACGCCTATGACCTATGTGGTGATGACTTGAATGAATGAATTCGATTTCATAAATAATGTACTAAATTACAAATAAAGACGTAGGCGTGAAAGTCACGAACTTCCTGACACGGAAGTAACTTACAAAGTATAACTCACTCTACAAAATTCCGCGCGTAGGTAGTTATTTTCTCTAGCATTTTGCTAATCTCTAAATACTTAAAATTGTGAAGATTCCTTATTATTGACAGTTGAAACTTCTTGCCAACTGTTGCCTGTGACGACACGTGTACGATTTAAATCGTTTTCGTTGAATTAAATACTCAAATAGCCCAACATCGTGCTGTCTATGTACCTACCGCAAAAAGCACGTAAAACCGTTATTCTTAACTATCGTTCGTAGATCTTTGACAGTCAATAGATGGAGTTAATCGCCTGAAAGTCTGTCCGCCACTATCGTCTTGCCAGTAACTGGGTTGTGGAAGTCTAATAGGCAGTCGTTCCATGCAAAAAAAAGTATTCAGCCGCATTTGGTCAGTCTGGAAGCCAAGTCTAAACAAATTGGAAAAAAGTCTACGGAGATAACCTTGAAATGTATAAAATAAAAATGTGAGTCATAACTTTTGAAGGAAATAACTTTCAACTTCCTCTATCAAAAGTTGTCTAAGTTGATACCAAGTTAGAGCCAGTAATGGGTAAGTTTCTAGACGTAATGTTCTTTTTATTGTTAGTTCTTTCACCAGATGCATCATAAAGCGGGTAATTTCTTTAGACGGACTTTTTTCGTGCTGGAAACATTTCAGACAAGTTATTTTAAAATTATTTAAGGGAAAAGTTTGCAAGTGAAGATAAGTGTATTTATTATTTCTTCATGTTCAAACGGCTAAACGGATGTAGATGATATTTGAGAGACTTTCGGCCGAACGCATAGTCTAGCTAATGGTTCATTAGCGTCCATTAAAGTTAAGTATTGTCAAACCTTCACTGAAAAACTGTGTAAAACTGTCAATGTGACAATTTCTTAAGTGATGATTAACGTTAATGAATGTCCCTGAGTCGGGCCGTATGTCTTGTATTAGCACATTGGATCGTTTTTATCCCATTTAATACAAAAGTATCGTACTGCATAAAAATAATCAAGAAGTAAAAAAATCATGAAATTTAATTTTATTTTTTAGTTCTGAAAGACGCCCACAGCTGCTGTACTTAGACCTCCACAAGCTCCGCCACAATATCCAGTCCTGTGTGTCTCGCATCCATTGGATTCCCGCGACCCTCACATGGTTATCGGTCTCCCTTGTGGGAGGCCTTCTAACACTGCATCTTCTGGTACGTGGCCGCCACTCTAGAACCTTCCGTCTCCATCGACCATCTGTTCTACGAGCAATGTGACCTGCCCACTGCTACTTAATTCATGAATCCCTGACTGGTCCTATGAGACCCCGCTGTTATTGTTTTACTATTGTGTCTCGTTTTGTGGGTATGTGATAGGTTAAGTTTGGCTATTCTTCGGGCTGTGTCGGTAATCTTGGTTCTCTTGCGGATATCTTCATTTCCGTGCGATAAAACGTAGACTTGTTTTTATAAATGTCTGTTCTTATTTTATGAACTGTACAATAAAGAATATAATAAATAAATAAAAACAATATTGTATGTTTAAAACTTTTTTCCTGTTTTCCTTTTCGCGCATTCGTATTTTATGTGGCAATAAATCTAATTTTAATGCCATAACTTTAAGGGGAATGGATAGTAAACATAATTGGTAGTATAACAGCAGAAATAAAAGTTATCTTTCTGGAGTACAATTAATATATTGTTGCAAATTAATAAATCAGGTATTGTCCCAGATTGTATCGAAAAAAATGCATTTAATTAAGGAGGTGGCGGTCCAGTGGAAATAACCATAACTCTCAAGTTCATCTGTAGGTATCATAAATCTATACTAATATTATAAAGAGGAAAACTTTGTTGAATAGGCTCAATAACTACTGGACCGTTTTCAAAAATTCTTTCACCATTCGAAAGCTACATTATCCACGAGTAACATAGGCTACATTTTATTTTGGAAAAAAATAGGGTTCCGTAAGATATTTAGGTTTAGGTGTAAAAAATCTACCAGAAAAGTTACTTATTTTGCGTACGCTGCCTAAACTGTAAAAGATAGAACCATAAAATGTTCTAATTAATTGTAGATCTTATAAATATCTACAAAAAAGTCCGCGAAGCACTATACCTATCTATGTCGAGTGAGGCACAACAACCATTTTTTTAATCTAAAAATCTTGATTTTTTTTGGACTACATTTAAACGCATTTATTAGGGTTCCGTAGCCAAAATGGCAAAAACGGAACCCTTATAGTTTCGTCATGTCCGTCTGTCCGTCTGTCCGTCTGTCCGTCTGTCACAGCCGATTTACTCGGAAACTATAAGTACTACAGTGATGAAATTTGATGGGAATATGTGTTGTATGAACCGCTACAAAATTATGACACTAAATAGTAAAAAAAAGAATTGGGGGTGGGGCCCCCCATACATGTAACTGAGGGATGAAAATTTTTTTTTCGATGTACATACCCGTGTGGGGTATCAATGGAAAGGTCTTTTAAAATGATATAAAGTTTTCTAAAAAACATTTTTCTTAAAGTGAACGGTTTTTGAGATATCAGCTCTCAAAGTCGTAAAAAGTATGTCCCCCCCCCTCTATTTTTATAACTACGGGGTATAAAATTCTAAAAAAAATAGAGGTGATGCATGCTAATTAACTCTTTCAACGATTTTTGGTTTGATCAAAGTATCTCTTATAGTTTTTGAGATAGGTTGATTTAACTGTAATTTTGGTTAAGTTATTGTGCTTACACTGAAAACGATGGCTGAACCTTATAAGTTTTATTTGCTGCTACGGAACCCTTTGTGCGCGAGCCCGACTCGCACTTGGCCGGTTTTTTTTACTCATGCTATTAACCCTTATCAAAATAAATTATTTTATCACTAAGTACAGTTTATGTAGATAATATTTGGTCTTTGAATGATTAAAATTGGACGTTTGGTTTTGAAGTTATGGCGAAATTAAAATATTACGATTCCTGCTGCACGGTCTGTTGCGAAGTCTCTTTCTTATGAATTGTGCTATCATATTATAGGTAGATAGAATTGATTTGAGAAATTGTTCGCAAAGGGCATCTGAAGGAGCAAGGTGGGTCTTTTTACAACTCTGCAAACTGTACCCGTTTAAAATCGCACCACAGGTTGCGTTTGACCATCAATAATGTGAAGTCTGCTGAGTAAAAATGCACGCACTCAAGAGATAATTTAATTAATAAATTGCAAAGTTAACTCTCGGTAAAGAAGGTAGTATCCGCTGAAAAAAACACCGTGTGATTTATTAAGGCGTCAGTCAAATATCACCCCAAGTAAAAAATCTGCCTAAATAAACGGATAATTTAAATAACTAAAAACGTCGGGAATCGCTTTGTGACTAATGACACCTAAGAAATGTCTAATCCGACAATAGGAGGCTTAAGGATGTCTTTCTCATGGTATTGTTATAGCAGGTTTATTCCATTGGCAGGGCAAGAGGAGGTCTTGCCCCATACATTGACCCAAAATAGGGCAGTATGATTCAAATTCTGACGCCAAAACAGTATGGTGGTACTCCGCCTAGCGGAGTAGACTTCGACCGTAACGTCTGCTGTGTTTTCTGGGCGTTCCGCAGAATGGTGACACCCGGACTTTTCTTCCTGCCGAATCCAAAATATCTGCCTCTCGAAACACTCATGTTCGGTTAGTACTTGCATAATGCAGAAAGTGAGAACGCCATGACGCCTCTGTAGTTACTCTTTAAAGAGAGAATATACCGAAGTACCTGTACTGAGTACTGAGGCGTGCAAAAGTTAGTGGCCCTGATACGTAAATGGCAACTGAAGGAACAACATGGAATTTAGTCCGCAAAAGACCACTTGCTTCACCTAGACCTGGATAACTACCTCGAATAAAAAAGAGGCAAATACTAAACCTTCTATAGACTTCAGGATCAGCTTTGTGCTGACCATTCATATATTTTAACAACTAAAAACTACTTTATGCACCTTTTTTCAGCCTACATAAGTAAGTGCTATTTACACTTACTTAGTGGTGTTTTTTTTTGGAAGGAGAATCATCAGAATGATTTCTCACGCTCTTGAGCGGAGCGGGAGGGCATGTCAGACTCTTACTGACTAAACCCCACCCCGTTCCCCTTCGTTCCTTCGATCTGGGGGACACGGTGAGAACCTTTCGGATTTTCCGTGTTCCCCAGGGGTTTTGGCCCTACCGGGCCCTTACAGTTTGCTGACATCTCCTTGAGGCGCGCGTGGAACAGAACGCACTGTTGACGACTAGGCTTGGTTCAGGTTATTACCAGACTGCCGGACGGCGTGCTGCTCGCCGTCCGCGAGCCCGCGCCTACGGTGGTCAGAAATCGGGATCGGGATCACGGCGGCGGCGCTCGCGGTCGGCAACCTCCTTCGCTAGCATTACTGCTTCGCAGAAGGAGGCTACCGCCCACCACCCCTCCTCGCTCTGGACCATGGCCTGTACCAGGGCCCGGAGCGAGAGGTTGCCGCCGCCGATAGATTCTACAAGGACACGGCGGCGCTCCGCCCAAGCAGGGCACACCTCTACCGTGTGCTCCACCGTGTCCTTCGGGCGGTCCACACAGTGGCGACACCCGGGCGTCCTTTCCTCCTTGATCCGATGCCGGAACCTCCCGAACTTACCGTGTCTACTTAGTGGTGCTTGGAATTCATTCAAGGGTCAAGGGTCATTAATATGTCTTTTTTGATCAACAAATAATTTTAAAATCGTACATCTTTGTTAAACCGTAATATAGACTAGAGAAACGCCTTTATCCATGGGGTAGGTAAATATTCAGATCAACTGCTGCAACCCTCACTTATTATTTCTGCTTCGTTGATGTTCGTAAGCCAATCGGCGTCTTCATCTTCATAGTGGCCCATTATGTGGATCACCATTATGTGGAATGGTGACCCTTTATGTGGATCGCCCTGAGAACACGGTGGAACATACGGTAAGGATGTGCATCGTTTAAACGAGGCACCGCACACGCCGTATTTTTGTGGGGGTCATCGGTTGCAGCGACCTTTCGCGCCGGGCCCTGGTCCGGAGCAGGATGGAGTGGCAGGCGGTTGCGTCCTTCTGAGAAGCAGTAATCCAGCCAAGGTGGCGGCCACATGGATGAGGAAATGGCCCTAAAATTCCGACCTCGATTTCCAGCCACCGAAGAAGTGGGCTTGCGGACAGCGAGAAATGGGGCGCCGTCCGACCGTTCGGTAACCAAATATCTACACCGAGACCGAGTCGACGGCGGGTAGTGTTCCAAGCGTGCCTCATGGAGATTTCAGCAAAACCATAGAGACCCAGCAGGGTTGCCAAGCCTACTGGGGTCATCGGTTCGCTTCTAAAAGACATGCAGGCAGGCAAGGAGTGGGTTTTGGTCAGTAAAAGTCTGTCACGCCCTGATGCGTCAGCTAAGACCGGGAGAAGTCATTGGATTATTTCCCAACTAAAAAAAGCAATGAAGTTAAACTGTTTTATGTGAATGTAAAATGAATGAATTGGATGCTTTCGGAATTATTTGCAAGTGTAGAATTATTGGTTACTTTTGTGCAGTTTAACGAACTTAGCGCGGACGAAGTCGCGGGCAACAGCTAGTCTATTGTATATTTTGTAAACTTTCCAAATCAACAAACTTTATGTGAAACTAATAAGTAGTTTCTTAAAGCTAATATTGGCGGAAGTTAGTTTATCTGCCGGTATATGAACGCATCATAGCACTAATTCGCAATTATTAGTTCCAACACTGTCGCTGCTATGAGAGCCAACTTAGCGGAAAGTCATTTATGGGTAAGCAATTTACGAAGCCGAAAGTTAGTCTGTTCAAAACTTTCCAAAACCGAACAGAAATTACTTGTGATAGTCGTTGTTATACATTTATGTATGTAAGTCATAAATTTTTTAATCCTTTTTTTATTGAAGAAGCAACCAAAGACATTGATGCAATTGCAGGGGGCTTAAATAAATTTATAAAATAGTACTAATAGCTGAATATAAATCTCTGTCACAAAAAAGTATTGACAAACAAAATTTTTACATTTCATTAGTTACTATTAGGCATAAATCAAATTATAATAACACTCTCGATATATAGCAATTTTATTCCCGATCAGTTAGACTAGATTGGAACGTAAACTTTGACACAAATTAAATCGACTAATCGTGGTAAACCGAGCGCCAATTATGCGAAATTGTCGAATAGAGTTGTCACAGAAAAACAGATTTATTACTGTAAATTAAACGGGAACGTACTTGCTAATATAAAATAGATATAGTATGTAGGATCTACAATTTAGAAACTGTCAAATGGTTTAGATTGTTCACAAAGCTGTTTCTAAACGGATTCGTTTTAATCATTCGGTTTGCATCGGACTTTTGTTTAAAAAATTATAATTGGGTCTCGATTGAAGACACCTAAATTATAATCAGACAGGAAGACCGCAGCATTATACATAATTATATACAAAACTTACAAATACTTCGTTATAATATGAGGTAAAATAGATTAAAAATAAAATTAAAAAGAGTTAGAACAACATCCTTGTGATATTTTTTGAATAACCTGCACAAAAATATCCCGTATTTATTTAACAGCGTGCGAAAACAATCCGTGTAGCGTGCAAACATACAAACACAGTTAGTAAACAAGAGACAAAAACAGAACAAAAATATTTTTCATCTAAATTAAAATATTTAAAACAGCAAAAGTAAGTACAATATACATAGGTATATAGGTAATCTATTAAAAGTAGAAAAAAAAAGAAAAACTATTTAAAGTTTAAAAACGTTTTTACCATGTAATAACTAGCTTCTGCTAGTGACTTCACTCCCGTGAGAGTAGGTTTCTCCATAAAATGTTTGGACCTCCTTTTCATCTCCTTAGAGGATGAGTTTCGTAGCCTGACGAATAGCCAAACTTAACTGGCAGAAGACAAGGCACATTGCTCGCAGAACAGATGTTCGATGGGACCGAAAGGTTCTGGAGTGGTAACCACGTACCGGAAGATGCATTGTTGGAAAGCCTTCCACGAGGTGCATGACCGATGACCTGGTGAGGGTCTTGAGGATCCAATGGATAAGAGACGCACAAGCCCGGTCATAGGGGCGACACTCGGGGGAGAGTTATGTCTCTTTCGTCTCAAATGATGATGATGAATCAAAACTTTAATACCATGTATCGTGAAGGATTGATTTTCATTATGTATTTTGAACAGATAGTTTTTATTTCGATTTAAAAATAAAAAATTGTGAATCAAAGACGCAATAGTGAGCAAACTTATTTTGCTTTAAACCTACTTTGTAGCATAGCATCGATGCCCCCGTTTATGAGACAAGAGATTTAATAAAGACATAACATTCAAGTATTAATGGAACGTCTATGGAACTAAAGTTTTATAGATTTAACTAAAACTATGTCAGCAGCCCCAAGTCATAAATAAGATATTGCTCATGTTGTACCGAACTCGTTAATCTCGATGAAACAATCGATATTATAAGATATCTATGTATTAAAATAGTTCAAACGATAAAAGATAACCGGCGATTATTCTGGAATGACGCAAATACAAGTATATTCTCATCTCAACACAAACTTAACGTTGCATAGATAATAACATATTTAAAATTGTCTTGTAATGCCAGTACCTCCACGACGGACGATACGATTACTGTCATCTGCGACTTTTTTGCGGTGACAACAGAATGTCATGACAGTGGGAACGGTTAGCATGACAGTTGTAAAACGACAAAAATACGTCAAATGTGTTGTCTTTGTGACTAGGTATCTGTTATGGAAACGATCAATTATCGTTTTATAGGAACTGCTAAAATCGGCAGTCGTCCGACGGTAAAATAACCGTTACGACACAGTGGAAATGCGATCTTAAAAAGAGGTTTAGCTTTGAAGTATCTGTACCAACTGGTTATGTAAAACGCCCATGCGCTCAAGCTTCAGAGAAGATTTATTGGAGAAGTCACTTAGACATAACCAATTCTATTGAGCGCTTGAATTTAGAGAATTCACTTTAGTTTGGTCTATACTGAAACATTAAGTTACTTCTGACAAGAACTCGGTTATGCGCCATTATATAAATTTATTTCCACATTATCGCTAACTATCGGGTGAGATAGTAATCAAACGCGATTCATACATAAAAAATGATAAAAAAGTAAGGAACTCTATTTAACCGTTTTCATTCAATGGTCATCCAATTGTCTAAAGTAATTTATAATTTTAAAATTCGATAGTAAATACAGTTAATCCTACAAAATTGCCCTTTCAATGTCATGAAAGTAAAACTGGGTTATTGCAAAATGACAATGATGTCACTTAATAAAAGAATAAGTACTATCCATTATTCTGACAATTGCTCGATAACACTCAGGGCCTCGTTCACCATCTCCGAGTAGGCACTACTCACTGAATAAATTCAAAAATGTGACAGATTTTGTATGAAATTATCTGCCAAGTAAGATACTCGAAACTTAATCATAGGTGGTGAAATAGGCCCTCAAAGAAATAGTGCAGCAGTATAAAGCCTCACCATTTCAATAGAAGTCTTCACTGCAATCAATTGTAGAGCTGACCTAATAGACTCTCGAACTTTCATAGTAAAATAAGCTTTATAGGTCACCAATAAAGCACACTTTTTAATGAACCAAGCAATATTGCCTACTGGCGGTCTGTCCAAGAATCTTTTTCCCTATTTCACACACAGAAGAAGCATTTTTACTTCACTGTTGTTGATTCAAAACTCTCAACGTTTATTTGGAAAAATACCACTGAACTTTTGTTCTTGACGGCTTTGAGTAGCTTAGAGCATCTTTCTTAATAGTTTCCAATACTAGCCATTAAGAGAAAACTTTTCTCTGTAACAATACACTTGATTTCAGCGCCGAATGTACACAAAGAGACACACTAACAAGCCGCAGAATTTTTGAAGCGAGACATTGTGACGAAAGGCACCGACTGAGTTTAGTCTGACGTCGTTTGAACGGCCTGAATAATTTCTGCACTGAAAGCGTTATACACAAGCTTTTAACTTACACTGAAAGCATGCGAGTAGCTTGCATACCGATGTGTGTGTGACATAACAAGTACTGACTAGTGTAAGTCACTGTTGCATGCAAACAAGTTAGGTACTTGTATACTTACAATTACATGTAATGAAAATTGGCTCGTAAATTGACAAAAGCTCGTATGAATTACACTCGCACACCTACTCTCCACAAATACAGGACCTGTGTGATGACTAAGGGCCTATTTCACCACCTATGATTAAGTTTTGAGTATCTTACTTGGCAGATGATTTCATACAAATTCTGTTCCATTTTTTAATTTATTCAGCGAGTAGTGGCTACTCATACATTGTGAAACAGGCCCTTAGTAAAGTGTACCGACATAATAAACAAATGAATCCACAAAACCGATTATCGTCTGTTTTTTATTCCCTGAGGCTAAATTGACACAAGTAATGTCAAATTTACTATAGAAAAGATGCCAGTTCTTTTGTGTTGAAATGTCATTGTAGTCTCAGGGTTTAAAAAACAGATGATAGTTCCGAATAACTTTCGTGTAAAAGAACTCAACAGGATCTCGCATTTCTATTATAAAGGTGAAGCTGTACAACTTGTAACATAATTAACGCACATCCTCTTAGGGGAAAAATAATCAGCTGTTCCATACATTTTGACGAAATAAGCGATCATAAATGTAGGGAACAGCTGATAATTTTTTCTCGATTAGCTTTGGTTCCATAGTAAAATTTGTTCATAATGATGAGTACAATGACACCCCAAGAGGATGTGCGTTAATGATGTACATGTTTTTTTTAAACATTTTGTATAAAAAAAGGAGGAGAAAAACAAAGAAAAGGCCTCCCTTCCATTTTTCCACATTTCTCTGTCTTGAGCCACTCCCGCCCAATCCTTTAGGAAGGGGCCAAGTCGTCACGCCATTTCCTTCTGGGCCTACCGCGTCGCCGGTTCCTGCTGTTCAGAACCCAGTCCGTTGTCGCCTTCGCCCAATTTTGTGGCGACATGCGGCAGATATGGCCTGCCCAGTCCCATTTTAGTTTAGCGGCTGAGTAACCTACGTCTGCGATTTTTGTTTTGGAACGAAGTATACTGTTTCTTATGCGGTCCGTTCTTTTGACCCCCAGAATACTTCGTTCCATGGTTCGCTGGCAGATATTAACAAAAATAAATCAATACTAAATGCTTTATTCTAAAATCTTGTATTTTATATATTCCGTTTAAAATGCAGTATTTCCCACAGCGAGTGGTTGTAACTAGAACCGAAGTGAAATAGACTTAGCCGAAGTCTATTTCACTTCAGTTGAAAGAAAATACGAACATTTCTTTCAACTCATTAAGTATGTTTGGAATCCACGCTTTATGATCGCAAAACACGTTTCGGTTTGCCTATATTTCGCTGAATTTAAAATTCATTGCTCTTCCTGCGAAAAGATCGAACTGAAACGCCTTTAATTTTTAACCGGATTTGTATCATCGAAGCTTTATTGCTCGACAAATTCGAGGTTAGCAATTTCTTATGATCCTTCGTTTTGTTTTTAATCTGGTGTGACATTTATGTTTTTTTTTGTTACTAACATGTCATGTTAAGATATAGTGTTAAGGAAAATGTCAAGATACTGGCCGGAAAATTGTGAAGCTCATCGCTAAAGTGCCTTTTATTCGACCATGAAGAGCCATAGTATTATGACACGCATTGCTGGTTTTTGACATGGAAAAAATGCAAGATAAAATCATTGGTGTGACCAATGTGTACACACACATTGGTCACATCAATGATATATATAACATTATTATAAGACTCTGAAATAAAAAGGTATTGTTTCTATCTCTAAATTTTCTCTTCAATTCTGAAATTGTGTTTTTCATAACGATAAAATCAAACCGTAAGCCGGAAAATTCGCGACACAAATAGTTAATATCAAATTATGCAAAATATGAACCAGGAAGCTGGCTTAATAATGAATGACAAGGGAAAAAAGCCAAGACATTAATAACGAAATAAAAATGTTACATTCAAAGTAATGCGGAAAGACGTCGAGGTGGCAAATAATAAAGGCATTATTCATTTTTACGTTTCGCGACGGATTCCTTGAAAGCAAATAATATAACAGGTGGTGACTGGTAATTTGAACATGAATCCAGCAATTGTAATTTTAATTCAATTTCCAGAGTTGGAAATATTCTGTCTCGGATGGAAATGTAGGTTAATTTTTATTTTATAAAATCATTTAGGTTCCAGGAAAACCGATAACAACAGGAAAACGTGTTTATTAGAAAGTAAAACGAAACGTTTGGTTTCTTGTAGGTCGGTACCTATTACGTACGTAATATTATATCTTGAAGATATACACCGCAGGACATATCTCCTGCTCAACTTCCGAGTACCAAGGTGATTCCATTCCAGGGTCGCTGTACGGTAAGGAACAAGTCTTAGTTAACAATGTAAGCAAAATGGATGGGGTTCACTAGCTCCAATGCTTGCTAAGGCTGCGGGATTGTTGAATGTGTTAAATTGAGGTCTGCAGAAGCTTTTCATAATGTACTCTAATAAAACCATAGCCCATTCGTCCTACTTACCATAAAACAAACATAAAAAGCCATCTCTCGTCACATCGTTTACACCTCGCTATGGATAATTCTGCTGCCATCAGGTACATAAATTGTTTCTAGGAAGACATAATTTACATCAGAACTTTCCGGTTGTAACATTCACTTCCTCACGAAGTTACTTTGTTTTGCAGTTTATTATTTATTTTTGGGAGCTTATAAAGGGAGACCAGTGATAATTTTATCATTTAACTTGTCTAGTTTAGTAAATTATAGAAATTATAATTGCATTTAGTGTTTAACTATGCACTTACCTAATATTATATTATTTATTAGGTATACCACTTGAGTATCTTTGTATCTATTGTAATTTAATGTTATCGATCTTATTAAAATTTAAAAAAATTGCGGTGAAGGCAGTAATTTTAATTAATTGTGTTCTAAATTGCTTACAAAATAAATTAGTTTTACTCGATGAAAATGATTCAGGTATGATGGTTTTCCTCATTCTGCATTAATTTTATATTAGCCATGCCAAACGGTGCTATTCTACGTGCTATTTCAGGATATGGTCTATCCGTGTGCCAAATTTCATCCAAATCCATTTAGTTATTTGAGTGTGAAGCAGCAACAATCATAGAAACACAAACCATTACTCACAAACTTATCACTGTTGTGGTAAATCTAAATGAATTATGATAATTTGCCTACCTCCAAGAAAACCATGTTAAATGAGGAACAAACAAGCACAAATAAACATTTTTCCAGAACCAGGAAGAAAGCGAGCAAAAAGATTGTTTATATTATTTATATTAAAATCATTGTTGCATAATGCATTATATTAAAATCATTGTTGCATATTGTTTATATTAAAATCATTGTTGCATAATGCATGTCTTGAAACTAAGATTTATCCGGATTTTCAAACAAATAGCGTTTTGGGAATTATCAGATGACAACGCAGCACTCGACCGGAACCGGGACTCGAAGGAGTGGAAAAATGTTAACAATCTTTTAAGGAATGGTTATTATGGAGATTGGATGTTATGTATAAGAACCGATAACAAGCTCAATTTGAGTTGCCCTTGGTTACGATATATATTTATCGACGTGCTACGGCAGCGTAGCTCACGTAGTAACTGCGAAGCCTTGCTACGCCGTAGCAACGTACATAACTACCTACTCTATTCACATTATAGGCATAAATAGTTGCTAGTTTGATTACACAAGTAAACGATAGTTTGCTTACATATCTGCTATGAAAATAGTTTCTCAACTGATTAAAGGTCATGTTTGTGAATTCTGAGACTATGAGAGAATACTATATATAAGAAAATTATGTGTATAAAACTTTTATAATTGTATTCATAATTGTGTTAAACAATAACTAAGACATATTCAAGCTTCTTATTATTTTAAAACTGGAACGAATAAAGGATTTTGTAGTTGGATTACAAACAGTTTAGAACGTAGAAGTCCTCACATAAATAACATAATTTATAAACTAATTTATAAATAAATAAAAAAACATAAGCACTAAGGACTTTATCACACTCGCATTGCAAGCATTCTCAATGTGGAGTGAGTGCGCAACGAATACGCTGCGCAAGTGCAGTGAATTTAATGCGGACGCGCAACGAGACTGCCGCAATTAGCCATGTGGAGGCCATTGTGTACTGTCCCGTAAAAATACCAACCCTCTCCCCCCACCTAAAAAACACGCGACGACAATGTTGCGAATACACAAAGTTTCCACAAAGTCTTCGCTGCGCAGCCGCGGCGTGTTCGCGACGCTTTCGCTGCTCACCCGCCGTGCCCCACAGGCGCCTGTGTGATACGGGCCTAAGGCTCCGTCAAGACTCGTCAGTGCAAACCGTCGGCTCGTTACTTAATGTTTCAAATGTTCTCTCTTTAATTATGTACATAGTACTGTATGTACTCTCCTGAGGGTACCTCTGTTATTAAATTACGTTCCACCGTTTCAGTAGAATGTTATTATGTGATACATTATTAAGGGCATTAAAGAGTATAAGCCGCTAGGAGGTTTACTTACCTCGCTTTACTACAAAAAAAAATCTTGGCAAGTGCGAATTTGACGCTCTATTTTTTCACAGTTGCAAGGGACCGTAGATCTTAGTATATGGTTTTAATTTAAACTCAATATAATATAATACTCACGTACCCGAGATAAAGGGTCTTGACAGCCAGAGAGACGGCCAACAAAGTGATCGTATAAGAGTTCTGTTTTTCGTTTGAGGTACGGAACATTATCGCTTTAAAAAAAGTATTGAGGAATGACGTGACAAACACTCATTCTACCCTGTTCACAACCTAAAGTGCATATAAACTAGCGGTTAAGTTTACCATACATAAGTAGCTCGAAGTCAAAAACATGCAGTTATAGAAGCTTTTTCGTGGCGAGCGAAATCTCTTTGATCTCCGCCGCCTCGGGCAACTCAGGGCCGCTTATACTCGCTTCACTGAGTCGTGACATGCACGCACACAAACACAGGAGTAATAAGCTTCAGTTATAGAAAGTACCCATAATAAGCTAGTGCGCTTCATCAACAACGATTGCATCGCTGCTTATCATCAGGTGAGCTAGCAGTGAAGCTTTTGTTTATATCAATTAAAAAGTAATAGCAATAATAGCCCAGAGCCTCGACCAACACTTTAAGAGACTCGCGTTTGGCGGCCAACTTGATTTAGAAAGCGGCTCGTCGAGTATTTAGGACCCTATTTCCGATACAGGTGGTAATTTAAAAAAAAAAAAAAATTAAGAAATATTTGAAAATGTAGGTAACATTTAAAAAATAATAAATGGATAATCTAAATAACTTCTTCGAAAAAACTTATGATAACATTACAAGCCTGTATATAGTGTAATAATAGTACATTATGATACAAGTGTGTAATGTGCGTCATTATCGTCGCGGTGGTATTAAGACCCGAGCCATGGCGAGGGTCTTAAGAGAGCCAAGAACGATAATGACTAATTACTCACGTGTATCATACGACGTTTTTCGACACACTTGCGAAGAAAATAAAAAAAAATCAACTTTATTTAGTAGGTATATGAAAAGTTTATCTAAAGAAACAGTTCGTAAATGTGCAGTCAGTAAAGTTATAATTAACTATTTTGACTGTATAGTGGTCCCATGACATAGATTTTCTTGCGTACAGCACAAATCATTTTCCTCATAAATAGTTGATGTAGACATATTTATAAAATCTGTATTTTGTTTTTAAATATGGCGGCAAAAAAAATGACTTTTCTTAAACGCGCGCATGCGCGAAAAATGGCGGCCATAGACTAGCTACTCTAGCTGTTGGTTTAGAAAAAATAAGAATGAGGTTGCATATAAACAGAAAATACAAATTCGATAAAAGATTTAATTAATTAAATATGTAAAATTTTAAATAGTTTATTTAAACACGAAATTGCATGAAATAAGTAAGTAAAACACTAATTTATGTTATTAAACGCAATAACAAATTTTATTCTTTTTTGTCTTAAAACTCTTTTTGACAAAAAAGAGGTTAAACAAAAAGGTTCTAACTACATTACCGCACATGTGCATAATAGTAATCAAAATGTCACAGTTTGGTAACGAGCCCCTTTATATACCTAAGTACAGTGCAATAACAGCCACTTTATGAGCAAGTGTGTCGAAAAATTATTAACAACACTGAAAACATTTGGCCTCATCTCGTTGTGTTGAATGCAAAGACTTTTGTTAAGAAAAATGTTGAACAGTATAATGAGGTCAGGGCTAAGAAAGACCTGACGCACAGACGCAAAAAATCTGTTATTTGAGTCAATGAAAGCCATTATGGAACGTTCGTCCCTTGATTGGTAAAACTTTTTAAAATACAGTTTATATGAATGACTAGCTTCTGCCAGCGGCTTTGCCCTCGTGAAAGTAGGTTAAAATTATACACCCTTAACCCTAAACATCCCCAAACCTTTGAATCCTCTTATTGCTTGCCTTGTTTCCCTACGTTATGTCTATTTAATAATATAACGTTGACTAACGACATATTTCAACCACAACACGATAAAACAATGTTACTATCAACGCGTTCATAAAAACACCATTATCTCCTAATTGTTCTGAAATTATGAAAAAACAAACACGCGGTCATAGACGGCAATCTTAAACCATTATCGGCCTACATGTTGAGAAAATAATGAAGAAGCGTTACTTTTTTCCACACAAGGGTGTTTCCAGTTCCCGTGTACCATGCTGCGGTATATTCGCTACATAGATATAATTATTCTTTCAGAATACGATTTATTACAAGCAACCACATATTAGAATAAGCTATAAAAATAATCAAGAAATAACGAAATACATCTACTAAAGCTTAACAAAAAAAAACAAAACATTTGAATTAACTTTTGCATTAGTTATGGTATAACATAGAAATACATAAACACAACGCCAGATTGCAATTCACAGGCAACCTACTGATATATTGCTCTGATCTAAAAGCACTACCGTGTACGGCTTATCCTTAAGGCATATCTGCATATTACGTACCTGCATTCTCATTCATTCGTCTGGTATTTCTTGGAATATTACCAGACTACCACCAGTTTCCTTGCTTAACTAACAAGGAAACTGGTGGTAGCAAATTGGTTATACTCGTAGTCAACAACGAAAACAACTGCCCGTGCAGTAGTCATACATGTGCACACAGTCTAGAGAATATTTATTTTAGCAACTAAAATTCCTTTTTTTTGCATTAATTAGATTAATATAATAGCTTCTGTCAGTAAATTCGCTTAATTCAAAGTTAGAAATAATCCCACGTAATTAGGTAATACAGGGATAAAAGTAAACTGTGTTTTGATCATAACGATGTTTTACCCGTGTGCACATTGTCCATTGGATTCTTGCAACCTTCACCTAGTCACCGGTCAACCTTGTGGGCATTGTTTTATTTTCACAATAATTAAACGTGTTCGCCAACAATTAATTATACGGGCCATTCGCCTGACCACCTAAAACCTCATAATTAAAGACAGTGTTGGCCCACACGACACAATTCTAATGACTTTTGGATACGCTAAGTGCTGGCAAATAATTTCTCATTCATTAACCTCAGGGGAAGGTCAGCATTAACATTATCGGCCTTGTAAAGATCCCACTACTGTGACTCAGACCTCTACTCTAGGAGAGGGAATGGGCCGTAATTCACCACGTGAGCTCAGTGCGGATTGGTGGATGTCGCATGTCTTCGAAGTTTTGGTCCTAGAAGGTCAGTGTGTTCGTATAAACCTGTAAACAAGATAACTATTGCAAAGAGGTAGATACACGTCGGTTGAATTGGCACCAATATTATAAAGCACTAGCTGTCCCCTGCGGTTTCACCCGCATTTTTCGTTACTGCTCCGCTCCCGTGAGCTGTAGCGTGATGGTATATAGCCTATAGCATTCCTCGATAAATGGGCTATCAAACACTGAAAGATTTTTTAAAATCGGACCAGTAGTTCCAGAGATTACCCCCTACATACAAACTTACAAACCTACAAACTTACAAAGGACCATGGGAAGAAACGTCCCCACCAACCAACAGATTCGAAACACGTGTCATTTGAAAGATCTACTAGAATAGAGAACTTTTTACTATAGTGACATATGTCAAATCCGTGGGGTTTAGGTTTTATAGGGTTTTATAATAAATTGTTTTTTATATATTTTTTTGTCTTTTATCTACACTATTATATAGTAGGATTGGCCTGAGGAATAAAATGCACTAGGTTTTCATTCTGGGCAGCACTCGGTCAGACTTCCTCAAAAGGTTTCTTACTTAGGTTAGGTTAGGTTAGGTTGGAAAAATTCTTTTTTTCTATTGACTCCTGAAGGAGATATTGAAACGCTTCGGTTTTCTGATTAGTATTGGCCTGAGGAACAAAATGCACCAGGTGTTCATTCTGGCCAGCACTTGGTCCACACCCTGCCAATCTCCTTTGAAAGATCTAGCTAACTACGAGTACCTACGACCTTTGCTTGTTTACCGGACTGTGAGAATATCTTTGCGATTGACCTTTGCACGTTAAAGGACTTTGATTTTGATAACGTTTTGGCACAATTATGGATATAGGACGCCGATGTGTTGTGTCCGCGTTCTGTCCTAAGACAGAGAAGACACATTTTGGATGATAGTTTGCCTCAAAGGTCACCAACGGTGGCTGACTATATTTCACAAAATGGTATAATAGAGGTGAGTAAATAATCTTTTTTTTCTAAGTCTAATACGACGACTTACAATAA
This sequence comes from Mythimna separata, assembly GCA_030763345.1. Taxonomy (NCBI): domain Eukaryota; kingdom Metazoa; phylum Arthropoda; class Insecta; order Lepidoptera; family Noctuidae; genus Mythimna; species Mythimna separata. The sequence goes on along the minus strand of JAKKIA010000036.1, from coordinate 399,775 downwards.
TCAATGTAAACATTTTTTATATTTTAATATACCGCGATTTGGCTGACAGACGTGCTATTGCTTATTGGTACTGCCCTTGCCTTACAGGCAGTCGCACTGTGGGAAGTTGTGCGCACATTATATCCATTGTATGGTATATGGGGTTAGGGGGACATAAGTATTTTAATAGATGAACTCGCAATATAAAAATCAGAACTTAACTTAAGTTCTGATGTTCTGATAGTAGAGTACCGTTTGATATGCTTTTAGTTGCACTTACTAATAAGTTAAAATGTATATTAATTAACTAAATACTGTTTATACTTGGTTCTCAAAGGAAAATCTTTGAGTAATCTCAAAGATTTTCCGTTTGAGAACCAAGTATTTTTTTTTGTATAGAATCGTCATTTTTTTATGTGAAAATATGCTTTTTGTTTGTAGAAAAAAATGATTTTAGTTGAAAAATAAAATATATTTTTTGGTGTTTTTTTTTTAAATAAACCCAATTGATTTTGAAACTAACACAGGTACTTTAGACTTTTCTGGATCCCAGTGAACAAATCAAGACACATCCCATGACTGTTGAAGGGTGGGGACGGGTTTCATACAAAATCCCCCATGGTCCTTTTACCTCTTCTCGAGAGCAATAAAATCGCACATCATGACTTGTTATGTTAAGGCAGATTTTGTCATGAATATGAAAAGATTTTGAAAGAAATGCATACACAAGTTTAAAGACCATTTCATTATCTTTCTAATGATATGAAATACAGTGTAAAAAAATACCCTTGAAAAGTTTTAGAGAACAATATCCAACATAAGGGTAAAATTAACAAATTTTACTTAAGAGAGAATGAGAGTTAAACTTAAAATTCTTGGTTAACCAGTTTATTAATAAAGTGTATTCCCTCTCTTAGCCTTAAATACAGCTGTTAATACCTGTACCCCCGACCGTATTAATTTTACCATGAAGTTGTATGGTATAACCTCCCACTCCTCGTCAATGATAAATTGACGCTATTGGAGTCGCGAAGAAACGAGTTTTTTGCCGTAACTCTTCTTTTAAGATCATTTCAGATGTGTTCAATTGGATTAAGACCAGAACTACGCACAGACCTTACTATCGCGATGATTTCAAAGTTTTTCATGTAGTGAAAAACTGTCCTAGCGACATGCGATCTGGTATTGTGGTGCGTTAAGAAATTTTTTTTTACCAATAAGATACACCAGCAGCTTCACAGATTCTCCCAGCATTTTTTTGACGTAACGTGAAGCCATCAACCCTCTAGATATCGGGCAGGTATTAGCTTTAGTGTATGAATACAAGTCAGTTTTACTGTATAACATTATGCCACCCCTAAACGCCGCGAAAAGCAACATGATTTCTTATGTAGAATTGATAAAATTAGCCTGATGACTTTCTGTAGATCCTAAGGCGTCCATCATGGTCATGTAAGTCATTCTGCACTTATCAGAAAACACCACAGCCGGTCAATAGTCATACACGTAATTTATGTGATCCGTGATAAATTTTCGCCGGGCTTGTCGGGAAGCTATGGTCAGTTTGGTACCAATTGCTGGATGATATGCAGTCAGACCTGCTTCATCCAGTCCTTTTCTAATTGTCCACTGATTTATACTGACATTGCAAACTTCTAAAAGCTTTTGTCTCAGTTCAATCGCGTTCGATAGCCAATTTCTCAAAGTACTTGTTAAAACAAAGCGATCATCACACCCTGATCCTATGCACCACCGGCCAGTTCCTGGTCGCCGAATGTACCCACTGGTCTCTTGAAACCTTTGGTATACCCGAAGATCAGGGAAAGGGCCCAATTTTGACTGTCGAGCAACTTCATTTGTTTTATGGCCTGTTTTGTGCAAGGTAATAACTGGAACAGCTTCTGCGGGCGTGGTATCCATGTTTTTCCAGTAAATTCGTCTGTTTCCAATTGAGACATTATCGCGTTGACGGAAACGAAGTAAAAATTTTAATTAATACCCTTTTTGTAGCTTTGGGTAAAGGTGAAAGTTGTGAAAAGCGAATGAGTAAATTTGGGGAATTGGGTGTACGGTTGGTTTTTGTGAATTACGTGAAGGTCAATGATCTTAATTTTGTGTTTTTGTAAAGTTAACCTTGTATGCTTTAATTTTGCTTAATAATTAATACTCCATTTCTTTAGATTTAAGGAGATATCTGCATTAAACCAAATTACAAGCCATGTGCGATTTTTTTGCTCTTAAGTGTAGTATAGATTAAATAATAACTTAAGTTATTTATGTTCTTCAGTAATAAAATTCCAATCTCAAAGGAGAAACCGGTGCCTACTGACGAAAAGGAATATTAATTAGACTAACAAATAAAGGCCCATTTTAATTGATAACGTGATTAACTCAGTACAAGAGGGATAGTTCTGTATAAAACTTATTAGTTGAACTAATTTATTATAGTTACTAAGGGCCTGTTTCACAATGTCCGAGTAGGCACTACTCACTGAATAAATTCAAAAATTTGACAGAATTTGTATGAAATTATCTGTCAAGTAAGATACTCGAAACTTAATTATAGGTGGTGAAATAGGCCCTAACTCAATCTACTTCTCGGACGCTGTTCGTGCGATCGTGACTGGTGTCCTAAATTGAAGGATAACATTGAGCTCTCGATTCCATCGATCCTTTTACTAAAATAATAGTCAAGTTCTTATCTAATATATGCACACTATTATAATTTACATCAAAGGAAAATGAAGTTTTAATGTTTTCAGATGAATTAAAAAAAAAACAACTGGTGGTAAGAGTGCATTGTGAACAGCGCTTGTTCGATTTTCAAATATTTAAATTATCTTCGGATTAGTCCTGATGACGTCAACATGTTTGGTAATCTAATGTAGGTATTGCTTAATCATGCGCAGTGATATAGTTTAAATGGCGACGGATCAATTGATTTTGTAATAGGAAAGTAAGATTATTATAATAAAGAAGGCGCTGGAAGATAAAGGTAGGTCAAAATTTCCGTCATAATTTACTAGTAACTTATCGTAATCAGTTTGTTTTTCCTATTTAATTCAAGTACTTCTGTTTAGTCTCGTCACATTATTTCCCTTATATCATTACCGACCTTTCGGTTAGAAAAAGCAAGAAAATATTGTCTCCGTCTGGAGATTTGCCAAGTTATCGGTTCTACTTTGTAATTCTCGTTCTTCTTGTGGACGCCTGCGCGGGTTCGCTGACCAATGTTTTCATAAATAATTCTACAGGGTGTTTCTTTGACGTATGTCTTCTTTGTTGTTCAATTGTGAATGAGTCTGCTAAATAAGCGAAAATTGTTACGCTTTCCTTTCAACTCATCATCATCTGCCTAGCCTTTTCCCAACTATATTGGGGTCGGCTTCCAGTCAAACCGGATTTAGCTGAATACCAGTATTTTACGAGGAGCGGCTGCCTACCAGACCTCCACAACCCATTAACTGGGGTAACACGGTACTTCATGGCAAGACTGGAGTCAGATTTACTGGCTTCTGACTATCCGTAACGACTGCCAAAGATCTACAAATGACAGCCGGGACCAACGGCTTAACGTGCTTTCCGAGGCACGGAGGAAACTCGTTATGTTAAGATGGTCACCCATCCACAGACCAACCTTGGCAAGCGTGGCTTAACCTTGAAGATCGACCTGTGCGGCTGTTATTATTTAGCCACGAGCTCCTCACGTTATGTTACGCTTTCCTTTCAACTATGCGTGTTTTATTTAAATGTCTGTCCTGAAATGGAAGGCAGAAAAATGTACAGGATTTTTTAAATGCTAAATACATATGTATGTATTATTGTATAATATGCATTATGAATGCTTGTATTGAGTGTGTGTACACGAATCACCAGATTGTATAGACAGGCGCCACCATATACGGTGGACGCACAAAGTACGGATAGGCAAACGCGCTCCATCAATGACAGTTTTGTCCCTTTCCATCGGGTGAGATAGTGGTCAAGCGTCAATGACACACGGTGGAACATACGGTAGAGGTGTGCCCCGCTTGGGCTTTTAGTTACTTACATTGTTTTAAAAATGAAATCTTATATGCCGAAGCGAATTGAAGTTCAGTACAAGAAGGGTAAGTAATTAAATTCTTGTAAGATATGCAGGTCGTCACATCATTTCTTCCATGGTTTGCCGTTGTCCTGTGTCACTGTATGTGCCTGGGTACCTATCCTGTTTTATGGACTCGTTAGGCGTGCGGCAAACAGGTGCCCAACTGAGATGGGACTAGGCAAGACATGCTCAGTCTCATCACGATTTTTGAGCCACATCAACTATTTTTGAAAAAAAAAAGAATGGTTCCTTGAAATAGGATATTTAGTGACAAAATCAACTAGACTAGAAAACTAAAAAACGATTGAGAGCGGAAGGTAGCTAATAATAGCCTGTCGTCGACTGACGAGTGCGCGCAGTCCCGGCACCGAACGAGCTTCCATCCAATTACCGACGACTGTTATTTAACCGCACCGATTAATCCACTCACTTCCTATAGACTTGCTTCCTGATGGATAAATTTTTGATTTACTTTTTACTGGCAAAATGTGAGTATTCCAAAGAATACTGACATTTTTTACCAGATAACGTGTTGATTTGGTACAAGGATAGGTCATGTCCTAGGAGAGCACACCGAATAATAATTATATTCCAGGAGTATAGTAAAAATATTTTTATTCCAGGAGTATGTTTCTTTGGATAATTTTCTACATTCACGTGGGTGAAGCCATTGACAGCAGTTAGTATAATAATCTAGGTAATGAAGGAATAACAAACATTGACATTCCGATTCAGTTGAATTGATTAATTTACCCACAATTACATTAGTCCCCATTAGTCTGGCTCAGCTTTCACAGTTAGAATTGCCGCGTCGTGTGAACTCGAGTACCGCAAACGATGATAATTGGATTTGTGAATATATTTGTGTTTACGTGCTAATGGATGAGTACGCACAGAGTAATAAACAAATGGAGTGCTATCGTGAAAAACCTTGTCATACCAATAAGCTTATTTGTGGTCGGAATTCATCATGACCTTTCTTTTTTATTGTTATAAACTAGTGCTTGACTGCGATCCCACCTGACTTGTTTACAATCTTCTGCAAACATGGACTAGTTTGATAAAGTCGCAGAATTGTTGATCAGTAACTGCACCACATTACTAGTAGCTTCATCTGCACCGGTCAAAATCAATCGGTGTTTTATTCAGTTGCTATTCGTTTGAAGCTCAAAAGTTTGGTTCAATATAGATAACTTTCTTGTTTTATCTTTGCCTTGCTGACCTAAAAGACATTGTTTTGTCTTATCTATAAATATTTTTACAAAGGTAAGAAGGTTATTTAAAACTATGCTATTTTCTGCGCAATCCCCATAATTTTTCTTTTTGTAAAGTTGATCGAGCACGTCTACCTCGGTTTTAAAGAACGTCGGTTTAACTCGTAGCTTGTTGGTGCTGATCGACAAGCGACTAAACCGCAATCTTATGGCTCGTCAAATAAATAAGTGTACTAACAAAAAGAAAAGCGATGGTCCAAAAAAAACCCAGAGTCGATTCAGACAAATTAGGTATCGATAGCTTTATTAAAATGCACAATATACCCCACCGAAAAAAATTGCCCATATCCATGGGGTATATGAGTTATAGACGAACAAAGTATATATGGAAAAATCGTGAATAACTTGTTATTTTTGCCAGTTTTTTCAACATCATTATATTAATAATAATAATCATAGGACAATAATAAATATAACTAGCGATCATATGCAACTATCAAGTTCAAAGTCCTTTATTAATGAGATTACGTCGGGACAAGTAGTCCAGTCAAAATAGACATTCCAGTTTGCATTAATTCCCAACAAGCTGGATTTTTGTGCAGGCCTTGAATACGTCATTACGAATGATATGTCAAAAGTCCCCATCGATCCCGCTTGTGCGTTGTTTTTTATTCGAGGTCAAAGGTCACAAATTAGCGTTTTTTGCGTATATCTCTGAAACAACGAGAGCTATCGAAAAATGGTTCAGGCAAAGTTTGTAGATCGTAAAATTGTCTACAAAAAAGATGTACACTTTTTCTTCTACGGTGCACTGTTCTCGAATTATGGCTATTTTAAACATAGAAAATACGAATATGCACTCATACTAAGGGATGATGGGTTCGATGAATATTTGAAGGACAAACCATCTGTAACGATACATAAGCAGTGTCGTAAAGCATACACCCGGAAGAGCAGCATCGCTGCAGCTAAAAGACAGCGTGAGGCGGAGATAGCTACTACGTCTGGGATTAGTCCTCCTCGTACTAGCACGAGGTAATGAATCGTCTTTTTGACGAAATACTGTTTCTTCAGCGTTAGGCAACTGCTACGTAGTTGCCTGGCATTATGCTGAACTGTCCAGTCCATTTGGCGAAGCCGTGAGACCAATTATATCTATTGTTAATATTTCTTCATGTTTTGATTTTTTATTTTTCATTTTAGTTTTATTTACATTTAGTTTTATGTACATTATTCATGTAATGGTGCGCCAAATAAATGTATTTTCTTTCTTTCTTTCTTTCTTCTTTCTTTTTCTGTGGCAATGAAGCAGATAAAACGGCTGAAATAAAAAAAAGCGCAGCATCTTCGACCAAGAGTGTCCTCAACTTTCAACCCTTGACTTCAAGAAAACCTGCATCTTTAAGGAAGCTCAGACTCGTTCTCATGAGCTAGCAAGTAGTGTCATTGCCCGCACTCAGTATGAATATGACTTAGTTGCTGCTGAGGCTAATTACTACAGTGATTGTTACACTTAAAATACGACTTTCCTGCGGTCTAAAGTCACGATATCTCGAAAGCGATGCTTTATAGAAGAAAAGTGTCGAGATCTTTTTTGTAGACAATTTTACGATCTACAAACTTTGCCTGAACCATTTTTCGATAGCTCTCGTTGTTTCAGAGATATACGCAAAAAACGCTAATTTGTGACCTTTGACCTCGAATAAAAAACAACGCACAAGCGGGATCGATGGGGACTTTTGACATATCATTCGTCATGACGTATTCAAGGCCTGCACAAAAATCCAGCTTGTTGGGAGTTAATGCAAACTTGAATAATAATTTAGTCTATTTTGACTGGACTAAAGAACATATTACTGTTATGTTTTATGAACACGTGATATTCCGAAAGGTTGACACCGAGTCCCCCCCAGATTATAGGCAACGAAGGAACGGGGTAGGGGTTTAGTCAGTAAGAGTCTGACACGCCCTCCCGCTCCGCCCAAGAGCGGGAGAAGTCATTCTGATGATACCAGAAAAAAAACTGTTATGTTTTATATAACACGAATAGGATTTCGGAATACTGTTGCAGCTGTATTCAGTGTCGCCGCACATTGGGCAGTTGTGCCCACATAATAAGCATTATACATTATCTGGCCTGGGCCAGGTACCAAGACGACCTTATGCAACCTGCTGGGTTCTTAGATGATATATTAATAGACATTGAAAATAATTGAAATAAATATTTTTCCATTTGTTTTTTTTTTAAATAATTGACTGAAAAAATAAATAATCTGAGACAAAATGGGCACATTCAACTGTAAAAAGATTTCACGACAAAGGTATCTTGACATATGATTTACAAGCTGTGAAATATAAGATTTCAACTTGATAGGTTCATATAATCGCTACTTATATTTATTATTGTCCTATGATTATTATTATTAAGATATTGCTGTTGAAAAAACTGATAAATATAACAAATTATTCATTATTAACATACTGCTGTTGCAAAAACTGGTAAAAATAACCAGTTATTCATGATTTTTCCATATATACTTTGTTCGTCTATAACTCATATACCCCATGGTTATGGGCAATTTTTTTTTCAGTGGGGTAAATTGTGCATTTTAATAAAGCTATTGATACCTAATTTGTCTAAATCGACTCTGGGTTTTTGGTCCATACATTTTTGGACCATCACTTTTACTTGATAGTAAAGATTTTCATCATTTGTCCATAAGCTGTGTCGCACATCAAGACCCAAGAATCCGTTTAAATAATGACTTATTTCAACACACTTCAAAAGAACCAGAGCATTTCAAAAAGTATAACCAAAATCTGTTAGCACTAGGTGTAATTAATGCCAGCCATCGTTAGTTGGTTATTGTGTATTAATAGGTGATTACAATCGTGATAGGGTATTTATCTTTCATTATGGCGCTATTATGACTTTGCGGCTTGCATTTGTGTAAATTAGGACATATTGTCAAAACTAAATGTTACCTATTTCAACTGTATTTAAATCTACATTCTATGTATGCTCACAGAAAGAAATCATCTCCTCGTCCACAAGTAGGTAACTATGTACAAGGTTCGATTGTTTCGGTGGAATTTGTTCTCAAGACTTTCAGGCAATGGAATACATTATACAGTGAGTACTGTTATCGAGCAGTGAAGCTTTTTAGAACCTACATACAAAAAAATATTTATCTTGAGATGAATTTTAAGTCTCGTTAAATTAACATACTGTTATTTCATCACATTACAATCACTTACACTAAAAATATCTGGCTATTTTTCTTTAGATAAAGTAAATAATTCGATCTAATACAATTTATAATTTATGAAAATATATACTTTTATGATCAGATTTTAAATATCCATTCGTTTTTAAAAGTAAACGTGTACATTCAGTAAGTTTCTTTTTAAAATTTACTTTTAGATATAAAATCGAAAATAAAAATAAAAGCACTTTAGTACGTCAGTTGCATTCAGTGCAGAAATCGAAGAGGGAGACACAATAGTGCAGAAATAGCGTGCAGGTGATTTTCGTTATGTAAGTGTAATCACTGATGAGCGGTTGACTGCTCATCGCACTCGCGTCATTACCATATCTGCCCGCACTCGTAAAGCGAGATATGGCCGGATGTGTTGTGGAACTCACCATTTCGGCAGCATTAACACACTGAAAATTCACACTTTATGTCACGGAAAGGAATGCAAATTCTTTCGTGTGTCCTAGACCTGAAATACTTAAAAATAAAAGTCATAAGAATAAATCACCACATAACTAGACTGAAGTGCTCTATAGACGGCCACATTATCGCATCCTGTCAGGTAAAGTGGTCAAAGGTGAACCTATCTATAATTCAAAAATAATTCTCCCACTCAAGGCGAAGGGAGTATCAGATTTACCGAATCAAACCTACCGTGTTCCTTCAGTAATTAATATCAAACAATATAAAAAAAATATTATAGTTTTTAGATCTAAACTAATAATGTGTGCTTAGACAACGTTACATAAAATACATAAATTTATATACGAGTTACAAAATTTCCATAAAGATTCATATCTAAGAGTAAGTTGGTACATAAAAATGAGTCTACTGGAATGCAAATTAAACTAAGCGTTAAATCAGTTCAAGTGCGATTTGTCAGTCTGATTCCACAAAAGTAAAAAAAAAACAGTATACTTAAGAGAACTTGCAAGACGATTTTGGTAAATTATTTCAGTGGTATTTAAGAAGTACCCATAATTCCCACAATTCTCCTGTAAAGTTAGAAAGAGTAAATAATACAGTTCAGTGAGTTCACTAAAATAATAATTACGTATTCACCAAATTTTGAGGCATAAAATAATTGTATCCTACGTTGCTCTAATAATATCATACAGGACATTTACAGTTTATTTGACAAAACTTAAAAGCTTAAAAGAGACTTTAAAAAGATTTTGGTATTAGGAAAGACCTAAGAATCCTAACTTATGCGAGTAGAATATCGTCTCGTAGGTTTTTTTTTATTGAGGGTGGAAAACATCCAATGACATCTCCGGCTCTGGGCGGAACTGGAGGGCCAACTTTTACTGACTAAAAACACATCTGCGTCCTTCAGTTACCCTTTGCGTTCTAGGACTGTGGGTTTCCCCTACGGTTTGCTGACATATCTTTGAGGGAGAAATAAGATTGTTAGAGGTTATTTGAGTGTGAGTATTATAGATTTCACAATTTTATTCAAGGGGTAGAACTTACGAGTATATCGATTTCTGTTTTACAGACGCCATCATTATAAAGTTTGAAAGATTTCACTATTTACATAAGCCAACAACAACTAGGCGTGAACAGTGCTCACTGCATTAATCAAGGTGTTCTGGGTTTATTTGTCTTGTTTAACTGGACTCAGGCATTCAGTTTAGTGCACCTCGAGATAAGTTTTGCGCACTTGCTTTAAACAGTATGCTTAGAGTCGGCTGCAATTTATTAGTGTGGTAACATTCTAAACCAAACTTTTAATACTGGCAGAAATAATGTAGAGCGAGACAATTAGTAACGTCGGGTGATAACGTATTAAAGTGTTATTCAAATCGCTCAGTATTTTTCTTTGTTTTATTATTTGCATTTTTTTTTGATAACTTCAACTAGAGCTTGACTGCGATCCCACCTGAAGGTAAGCAGTGATGCAATCTAAATGGTGAGGCGTACTAGTTTATTAAAAAACTATTCACTTGCCTGTACCTTTCTTTTGTATGTTTATTTCGTTGAGATATTTATTACTAGCAGAACATACTCGTATAAGAAAGTATTTTGGATAGTTTCTTAACATAGTAAATCTGTACATAAATTAAAAAAAAAACTGTGCAAAAGCCCTTCAAATAAAAGCTAACCAATTTCAATACGTAGTACTTAGAAAACGTCTACATTTAATGTTCAGCAAATTGAAGCTCGAAGTCACCGCAAGCTTCCAATTTCCTTCCATTTCCATCAACGCGGCGCCCGGGGGGAGTCAGATTCGCATCCTGAACTCAACTAACGAGAACCGCTTTCATTTGCATTCTTTGTACTTATGGTTTCAATTGACGTTTCGTTTCATTCTTGCATCTAGGGCCTGCACTATGTTATAGTTATAATGTCAGGCGTGAAAGCGAGAAAAAGGGGTGAAGCTATATATGAAAGAAAAAACTAACTGATTTATCAAAACACAAGGTTTATTTTCATGACATAGGCGAGCATTAAGAGAGGGTTTTCGAAAATCCATCCCTAAAGTGATGAAACGGGAATTCAAAATTTGAATGGAGAAACCTACATTTACGAGAGCGAAGCCGCTGATAGAAGTTAGTACCCCATATGTATAACTCCATCCCTTAAACGTCATCAAGTGGATCGTGTCAAGAGCTCCTGGCAGGGCCTCTGGTCCCAATACCTAACCTACCTTCCTAACAGAAAAAATACTCCCTACAGTTCGAAATTACTGAACACAATATCCGGTAAAATATTTCGCTATTATTTATCTCTTTTTAGAACACCCAAACTCTGCAATACTCCACTGTAAACCTGCCAGCTTTTCATCGATCACTGAGAGCTTAAAAAAGGCCCCTTTTAACAAAAGAAAGAATAGCGACTGCAGTAAAGAAAACAAAATTCATGAAAAATCTCAATATCTATTGGGATTTTTCATGGAGTATCCACTCGTATACTAAATCGAGAAACAAAGTTATCGCCCTCGAATTTTTTGGAAAAACTATGACAATTTACGTTGTCGAGTGTTCTACTACAATTTTAGAGGTTTTAGAATTTTTTGGGCCTGTTTTTTACATAGATTTCTAATGCCAACAACAACGTTTCTAAAAATTTTCATCATCATTTATCACACTGAAAAGCAAAGGTTTTCACGTCAACGATCGCGACGTAAACTAAGTGGATGATGCACTAATTGCCCTACAGAATGATAGTTTTTTTATTGTGGACTAAATGGCTAAAGATAGGCGTGTGTGGAAAAGGGAGAGGGAGGCCTTCGCCCAGCAGTGGGACACAACGGGCTACTAACTAACTAACTAACTGTGGACTAATATGTTTTTTTTTATAAAGTAAATATTTAGGAAAGCATTGTTTCAAAGTTAAACAATCACAATACGAGGACAATCCATCTTTTTTGTACCATCGTCGGAGATGACTTAAAAGTTGTGTCATTTTATTACGGTTTTTTATGAATAGTTCTCTCATCCGATGTATGCGAGACGTACAGGACCGGACGTTGTGGCGACGCTTGGGGGACTATGTCCAGTAGTGGACGTCTTTTGGCTGAGATGATGATGAATTAAATAGCTCTCGTATTCTTATTTAATATTAATCTTGTAAGCATTACAACTAGATTTTTTTAAGCAGAACTAATGGAAAAGGTTACGTCGAGGCTGACATATCCCGAAAAAAGCCCTGAAATAAAAATAGATTAAAAAACAAGTTATACTTTGTGATTGACATTCCCACAAGTTTCAAAACAATCGGCAACAAAGCCGTTGATTAAGTTATGAAACGTAATTTAAATTTGGTTCTGGCAGGTTTTATCATGTTGTGGTTAATTTTTCATCAGATAATTAATTACTAGCTTTATTTTTAGGGTTCCGTACCTCAGTCTGCAAAAACAGAACCGGTATAAGATCAGTTCTTTGTCCGTCTATCCGTCTGAGTATCTGTCAGTAAATCAAAACCCTTTTCCTTAAGAACTCGTGTAGAAAATTAATATTAAACACTAAAGGAGACTGAAACGATTACATACAATTTTGGGCCTAGGTGTAAGAAGATGAAAGTGGTGTCAATTAATAGCTTATATATTATCAACCTTTCACTGACAATTCTGCGGATTTTGTCAATCTGAGAACAGATATATAAGAGATTAACGTTTGAATCCCCAACCGGTCCTATGAGACCGCGCTGTTATTGTTTTACTATTGTGTCCTGTTTCGCGGGTATCTGAGTAACTACGTAAAAGTGAAGTTATGTGACAATCTTTCACTAACAGCTGATTCCTGAAGTGCAAAATATGTTGTTTTACACTAATATTATATTTACTAGAAAATATTTGAAAAATCATAATTATATAAATGAACATCAACGACTTCAAGCGTTAGGTAGGAAACAGGTAAGGAAAGGATGTCGAAAATAATCTACATGTGCACTTTGAGCCAAGTTCCAGCACGCTTGACAAACACAATCACTACTGCTTACCTAAAAATGGAACATTTTTATCAATCTTCAGTTACATAAACACTACCTAATTAACTATTGTGTATGAGGGTATTATGACATTGTTTTATAAATAAATAATTCTTTGCCGTAGTTACTCAGATACCCGCAAAACGAGACACAATAGTAAAACAATAACAGCGCGGTCTCATAGGACCGGTTGGGGATTCAAACGATAACTGTAAACAATCTCTCTAGGCCTTCTAACTACATGTATTTTAAACCTGCCAGGATGGTAGCTGGTTAGATGAGGTTATATTTACTTACAGACTGAGGTGCAAGCCATTGCCGAATCACTGACAGAATTGTTTCATCGTGTAAGGGTCGTCGGCCCAGTGTATTGCAGTGACCAGTGGATATCCCACAATTCACACAGCAATCCATATATTCAATAATATCCAATCCACAAGCCGGCGGTTTAGCGAAGGAGGCTGCCGACCGCGTGAGGCAACGGAACTCACGCCGCCGCCGCCGAGATCCCGATCCCGATTTCCGACCACCGTAGGCGCGGGCTCGCGGATAGCGAGCGCTGGGTAGCTCGCCGTCCGGCAGTCTGGTAATAATCTGGACCGAGCCTAGTCGTCGACGGCGCGTTCTGTTCCACGCGCGCCTCAAGGAGATGTCAGCAAACTGTAGGGGCCCGGTAGGGCCGAAGCCTCTAGGGAACACGGTATCCGAAAGGTTGTCACCGTGTCCCCCAGATCGATGGTAACGAAGGAACGGGGTAGGGGTTTAGTCAGTAAGAGTCTGACACGCCCTCCCGCTCCGCCCAAGAGTGGGAGAAGTCATTCTGATGATTCCCTTACCGGAAAAAAAAAAAAAAAAAAAACAAGCCGGCGGTAAAATCCAAAATAACAATTCCAAGTCAAACGTGTGAGCAAGGTAGGCAGGGTCAGAATCCGTAAAATACAAAGCAGTGGTCGTAAAAAATGTTGAATAATTGGGAAAGCACTCAAAACGCATCGGAAAACACGAAACGAGTGAGCAAACAATAACAGTCGGCAACTGTCAGTGACATAGACTAAAAATAAAAGAGATTTGAATCGATAAAATCATTAATATTGGTTTTTCAGTAAGTAATTAATTGATATTTGATTTATTAACGTTTGAATCCCCAACCGGTCCTATGAGACCGCGCTGTTATTGTTTTACTATTGTGTCTCGTTTCGCGGGTATGTGAGTAAATAATATGTACATAGTTGATCGAAGACTATATTGCATATAACTATATACATACAATGCATTTAATCACTTTGAGTTAATTTTTTAGTGCAAAAGTTTTATTTTCGTAACTGTGTAATCGATTACTGAATCGATTATTTTACGAAAACTATCTTTCTCATATTTCTCTGCTTCTAGAATGTGAATCGAAGTGATTTTTTTATATTCTTAGGTAAAGAAATATGACTAATTTTTTGGATCATATCTCAACTTCGTACTTTTGGGCCTACCGTTTTCCATCTCCTTTGCTAACCCTTGAATCAGGGAAAAATCAAACTATTAATTCAACACAATATAAAGATGAGGTATGGGAGGATGTTAGGTAAGGTGTATATTTTGACATTCGCAAAGAAATTTGATCTAACGTTACGTCCCGTTGAATTAGAATCCTAGAATTCGCGGCAAGAAGCAAGGTCTCATCTATATTATTATCTATACTAATATTATAAAGCGTAAGAGTTTGTTTGTTTGTTTGTTTAATTTCAGGATCTACTGGTACGATCTTCGAAAATTCTTTCACTGTTAGATAGCCCATTTATTCAGGAAGGTTATAGGCTATATAAAATCACGCGAGGACTAATAGGAGCGGATCAGTAACCAAAAATGCGGGTGAAACCGCTGCACGCTGGGTTCAGCTAGTTAATATTATAAAGCTAAAGAGTTTGTTTGAACGCGCTAATCTCAGGAACTACTGGTCCGATTTGAAAACTTCTTTCAGTGTTAGATAGCCCATTTATTGTGGAAGGCTGTAGGCTATATATCATCGCGGACGAAATCGCTTGCGGAAGCTAGTGTAGTATAAATAAAAGAAAAAGTCTGTAAACCGTTTTGTAGTTATATCACAAAATGACAACTTTTTTGAGATTCGGAAAAGTCTGATGTAGAAGGAACTCTTGATGCACGAGTTCGATTCCTACTTGACCAGTTTTTCAACATGATAGCAAAAATGTTTTAAATTAATTAACCCTCCCTATTAGTATACCGTACAAAAATATGTTTCGCTTTTGGATTCACAGAGAGGATAACATGTTGAAGCGGGCAAAAAGTGGATTCCTGCTAAAGACGTGTACAAATCGTCTGTCGTATGAAGCGAGGCAGTACTAAAAAATCTCTTTCACAATTTTCTTTTTATCATTCAGAACGATTCAACACTTCTATGTACCATTAATAACAGACAAGAAACAGTTCCTGACTTCGCGACGGAAGATAGTGAACACTTCATTATTTTCAACTAGCTAACGCCAGCGACTTCGTATGCGTGATAGTAGAAACTTATCCTAAGGGAACATATCTCCAGGGATAAAAATATTGGGATGTTCCAGGATATGGCCTAAATTTCATCGAAATCCATTCAGTAGTATGCGTGAAAGACTAACAAACACCTATACATCCATACTAGTGATGTAGCGAATGTTGAATTTATCACATTCGCGAATACATAGTGATGCGAATATTTGTTACATCATTAATCCCATAGAGCCATACTTTCATACATAAAAACTTTCGCGTGTATAATATTAGTAGAACGAAGAAGCGAATTTGAGTTTTTCTCATCTTCGATGAAAATTAATGTTTTCTGATAGATTTCAGACGAGGATTATTTCCTCTTCAAGTTATTAGTATTTATTTGGGATAGTAAGTTATTTATTTACTATCAGTAAACTTCTTATCGTAATGACTATTTTATGTGCCTATCCCAATGTTATTATCGCGGACTTCAGATATCTTTTATGAGACCCTATATTTATGGCATCGTAATAACGACTTTGTCATGCTCCAAAACAGAATCGGAGATTAGCATGATGATAAGCTGATATTCCGAATAATGTGCGCCTCGCCATCTACGATTGCATCACTGCTTACCATCAGGTGGGATCGCAGTCAGGCACTAGTTTATATAAACTTTAAAAAAAATCGACTGTACGTTCAGTTTGTCAGTTAGTCTCTTGTTATACAATGTGTTTATGACAATACGACAATAAATGAAAAGACTGGCAATACTCATCATTATGAATTACTTTTAGTATGGGACCAACCCTGAAATCGCGAAAAAAAATTCATACTAAAAGTAATTCATAATGATGAGTATTTCGAGTGTTTTCATTTATTGTCGTATTGTCATAGACACATTGTATATCTATAGATTCACAGCCGGTAACGAAGCTCCAATAAGGATACAGAACTAATCATCTCACCAAACAATAAAGAGTGTGGCTGCCTATACTAATAATAATCTAAGTCTAGGCCATAAAATAAAATAGGTCGTCATTAGTGAACGACACAACCCAACAACGTTCATTACTCACTGCCGCATACTCTTTTATTGTATTCCTATCCACCAAACCTATCCTGAAATCTCTCCCTCGCCAAAACTCGGGTGAATTTCGCCGTGATCTTCATGACAATTTTTCTCCACTTATATCAAAATGTACTATTTAAAAAGCAGTGGTTGGTGCTATTATTTTGTCTGTAGACTTGAAAAAAAACTGAGACAGTAAAATAACAAAGGATAAAGGGAGCAAAATGAGTCAAAATGAATTCCTGCAAGATTTTATCAGCACTAATATTTACTCTGGCATGTTAACAGATCCTCAGTCAGACTGAGAGGAGAAGCTTACGTAATCACTTCAATATTAAAGCTTAGCTTTTAGAAACAATTATTTGCCTTAGCTTAGGTATATCTAAAAGCAAGCTAGAATTTTAAGACAAAGGGAATAGAATATTCATTATGTGGTCACACTACTCTATTTTCATAGGATCAAAAAAATAATATTATCTCAGCAAAGAGGTAAAAAATGTATAAGTTTAGATGCTTATTATTTAGTAGAAAAAGTGATGGTCCAAAAATGTATGGACCAAAAACCCTGAGTCGATTTAGACAAATTAGGTATCAATAGCTTTATTAAAATGCACAATTTACCCCACCGAAAACAAATTGCCCATATCCATGGGGTATATGAGTTATAGACGAACAAAGTATTTATGGAGAAATCATGAATAACTGGTTATTTTTACCAGTTTTTGCAACAGCAATATATTAATAATGAATAACTTGTTATTTTTATCAGTTTTTTCAACAGCAATATATTACAATTTAAATTGTCACTTACGGGATATCTTCCCGTAAGTGACAGTTCCGTTCGTGTTCCGTTTTATATTAATAATAATAATCATAGGACAATAATAAATATAAGTAGCGATTATATAAACCTATCAAGTTGAAATCTTATATTTAACAGCTTGTAAATCATATTATGTCAAGATACTTTTGTCGTGAAATCTTTTTACAGTTGAATGTGCCTATTTTGTCTCAGATTATTTATTTTTTCAGTCACTTATTTAAAAAAAAAACAAATGGAAAAATATTTATTTCAATTATTTTCAATGTCTATTAATATATCATCTAAGAACCCAGCAGGTTGCATAAGGTCGTCTTGGTACCTGGCCCAGGCCAGATAATATATAATGCTTATTATGTGGGCACAACTGCCCAATGTGCGGCGACAATGAATACAGCTGCAACAGTATTCCGAAATCCTATTCGTGTTATATAAAACATAACAGTTTTTTTTTCTGGTAATCATCAGAATGACTTCTCCCGTTCTTGGGCGGAGCGGGAGGGCGTGTCAGACTCTTACTGACTAAACCCCTACCCCGTCCCTTCGTTGCCTATAATCTGGGGGGGACTCGGTGTCAACCTTTCGGAATACCACGTGTTCATAAAACATAACAGTAATATGTTCTTGTCCCGACGTAATCTCATTAATAAAGGACTTTGAACTTGATAGTTGCATATTATGATCGCTAATTATATTTTTTATTGTCCTATGATTATTATTATTAATATAATGCTGTTGAAAAAACTGGTAAAAATAACAAGTTATTCACGATTTTTTCATATATACTTTGTTCGTCTATAACTCATATACCCCATGGATATGGGCCATTTTTTTCTCGGTGGGGTAAATTGTGCATTTTAATAAAGCTATTGATACCTAATTTGTCTGAATCGACTCTGGGTTTTTTTTGGACCATCGCTTTTCTACTAAAAAATTGTTGTTTTTTTGGAAGACATGTTCAGCGGATTTTTATTTTGTTAAGTCTTTATTAAGTTTATGCGTCAGAGGGGCACCTAAGGATCTTTAAGTCGAGAGTCAATCAGTCAGTATTATGCAAGAAAGAAAGAAACACGTGTATTCGTAGGTCACACAATCGTACACAATACAATAAAAATAACATTAAAATTTGAGTGAGGCCAAAGGCTCCTAACTCATACAGCATGCTTTGCACCGTTGACCACAGTGTCACTTTATATCAGGTGATACAAAGGTCAACGTGAATTTGTTAACACAAAAAAATAATAATTGAATCATCATCTGCTTTTACTATTACTTTAAAAGTCTACGCATTTGCCCTGACGTGGGAGAAGTGTCGTCATCACCACACTGTTGAAACTTTAATAAAAAATATCTATTTTGACTTTAGCAGAAATATGAAGTAATTTTCTATTTAAACATCAAGGATTGTTTATATAACCCAGTACATTTTATTTCTAGAGTTTATTTTATCTTGTTTGTATAAATCTCTATCGGAAATTGGAATTAAAATGCCCAGAACCAATCTGGAATAAGCTGTACGTCAGTTTGATTCGTTTATAAATGATTTTGTTTTTTTTTTTTGGTGGGAAGTCATCCAATGACTGCGCTTGCTCATAGGCGAAGCGGGAGGGCGTGTCAGACTTTTACTGACTTAAACCCACTTCTACGTTCTTTGTCTTTCGTTTCAGGGCCCCGGGTTTCCCCAGTAGGCTTCAAACCTGCCAGGCCCAGGCTACGGTTTTGCTGATATCTCCGTAAGAAGCGCGTGGCTGAACTACGGCTTTACTATTAAACAGATAGTCGCATCGCTCTAACAGTTTTATGAAGAGCGGAAAATTTAATGTGTGTGCTTTGGCAGCAGACGGGACTCTGCTGGAATAACTCCAAGAATCTTTTATTTCTTTTTCAGGATCAGTTTTTAGATTATCGTGAGGGTTAGGGTGTGGTGTAGTTTCTTGAAGTATTTATCATTCAAAATGTTTTTGTTATTTCCTATATTATTATATAATTATAGGTACCTAGCCTATATTGTCCCACTGCTGGGCAAAGGGATCCCTCCATTCCTTCCATCGTTCGCGGCTTTGAGCCACTTCTTGCCATTTCTTAAGGAAGGCATCCAAGTCGTACCGCCATCTCCTTCTTGGTCTGCCACGACCCCGTCGTGCGATTTATAACAAAGGTGAGGACTAAGAGAGGATTTCCCTTAAATTCATCCCCTAAGGTGATGAAAGGGGGTTCAAAGTTTGTATGGAAAAATCTACATGTAAGCGGGGATGTCACTGGCAGAAGCTAGTATGCAATTATTTTTATAATTTACTTGATCTCACTAGCAAAGTAAAATAATTCGTCATTTCAATATTATTTTGGATTTCAAAGAACCTTTCAGGCGATTAGTTTTATATAGAATCCAGATACAAAAAGTAATGTCATTCTCGAGACCGGTTTCCGTCTTTGGCAAGTATCCAAAGTGGTTGAAGCAATAATACGGTCAGTGGCTGCAGTGTGTACCTAAGTGTTGTTATCATAAGTCTAAAATGGCTTAGCTACTTATTGTTTTTATGTGAAGCCAAATACTGAATTTCATTAGAAAAAGTTGGCTTCTTCTTCTACTCTAATGAAATGCAGTTGCAGTGTTGGAAAGTTTCCCAGAAAGTGGACCAATAACTTGAAAAGGTTCATGGGAATCCGATGGATACGAGCCGCACAAGACCGGTGATTGTAGCGTACTTGATTCCTTAAGTACGCCCCAATCAGCGATCATGTTGGACGATGATGATAACTAGTAGGTATCACGAATTAACAAAAGGATTTCCCTTTGTGACACAAATCCTTGTGTGACCTTAACATCACAAAGAATAACAGAATCTACTGAATAATTTAACACATTTTTCCCATTCAAATACCTAATGAAATTCCCCAACCCTGGTATTATTTTGAACAATACACGTTCATTATTTGTTTTTTTTTTCTTTTTTCTATTCCTTTATTTAAATTGCGGAATTGTGAACATATAGACTTAATAAAAAGATAGAAAGAAAATTGGAACGAACTGTTTCTTTTATATCAAATGATGAGAGGGAAAATTTTGTACTTGATGTTTATTAGTATAGTAAAAAGCTTATATTTTTCATTTATTACAGATGAAATTATTTATGATTTTTCAGCTATCAGGCAGTATGGGCACGCCATATTTTAACGCTCTCTTTGAGGAGTGGCTGGAAGGATGTCATGGCGTCCTCACCATCCGCATGACGTAGATCCTCACCGGAAATGGTAAGTTCGGGACGTTTCTGCATCGGGTTCGTGTGGATCGGCGGCAACGCCTTCCCCGTCGGACCTTAGTATAGGCCATGCTCCGAGGAGCTAAGAGCTGCGAAGAGGAATGGCAAGCGGTCACCACCTTCTGCGAAGCAGTACTGCTATCGAAAGAAACCGCTTGCGTAAGCGAACGGTCCTCGTTTGTATGTACTTATCACGCATATCAAATTCCACTAGCACTAATTCTACTGAGGAATGTTAGTATGTATGTGTATTCACATTCCTCTGTAGAATTAGTGCTAGTGCCACAGCATCGTGTACCTATAAGTTTCGTCATGATATTTTAAATGTTTTTCTCAAAGCATACGAGTATTTACGTAGTCTCTTATGAACTGAACTTATCAAAATCTAACGAAAAAAATGTTACGCTCGCTTTTCGTCGCTAGTGATCCGTACAAATCGCGTAAATGGAATTGGCGCCATGTTCCGATCCGATTCAATAAATGAACGGTAATTGAAAGCATTTGGGCGTTATTAGTGGCAAGGCGATTTCCAGCTTCAGTAGATGCAGGTTTATGGACTCGCCGCAATGGGCAGTTTGTCGTCCGGTAAAGAACTGGACCGGAGCGATGACATCAGTAAGATGGACGGAGCCCATTAAAGCCTGATGCTGCAGCTTTGTTTAAAAGAGCTACCGTGGTCCTGCAAAGGAAAACTTAAAGTATACATGTGGGTTTTAGTCAGTAAAAATCTGACCCTCACATTCACTCGAGAGCTGGAAAAATCGTTCAGTACTGTAAGCAACACTATCGAAACGATTGCGATTGCTTACATTTATAAAAGTGGTTACTATTACCAAGGCGCTGCATTTGAAGCGAGTCATATCTGCATAATATTTATATTGTCTATTTATAGCTTCTCCGTCGATATGTGTGAAATACGAGCTACTAATACTGATAAATATGTGACAAATTGAACGCTTTTTGCTGACATCTGTTAAATTAAGGCCGTATTTAATTTTATATTTATAGACAGATGATGTATGTAACTATATTTACGATTCCTGAAACTTATGATCCCTGTCATAAGAACTTATGATGTCGTTTGTACTAACATTGACAAAGCTGCATGGCAGACCTTAGGTCGACATTTGACTGTGAGGTTTTGCAAAACCTTTCATGACTTTCATGAGACGGCTAGATGGCGCTGTTCAAACATTTAAAAAACACAGCATAGCTTAAAAATCTTATTACGCAGTGGCACTTAATATGGTTTTTAATACCTAAAATAATTACTAAGTAATAATAATATAATAAAAAACAAACATAAATGATTTTATTTTCTTATTTCCGAGTACTTAATACAGCGCCATCCATACTAAAGCAAAAAAGCCAATTGGTATATTATTTAATTCGACAACAGATGGCGTAGATCATAAATAATAAAATCCCTACATTCACAAAGTAGCTCTCATTTTCGCATATTCTAATAATTAGATCGGTAGCTCAGGTGGATTAGCATGGCAGAATATCATAGCTAGTTCCTCAGGGCACAGGTTCAAATCCCAGTTCTAAGTCGACTTTTTTAAAATGTAATTATTGTATAATATAATGTATATTCTCTTCTTTATATTTTTAAACGTTTTTTATTTTATTTTTTGTTATAAATAATATAAAAATATGAGGTATAAGATGTAATAAAGGCATAATACACAAGTATACATATACTACTATAATTATATTAACACTATATAAATATATATACATAAATTACTTTCATAAATAGTGGTAAGTATTAGCATTATTAGTAATAGTTTTCTTACAGATTAAGATTTACTAAGTTACGAGAATTAGTAAAGGATAAGAAATGAAACTATTTTAGTGATATTATAGTTTAAGACATTTAATTCTCAAAGAAGAATACAATTTTTACTTCTTTCTTATTTATACAGTGTATAACCTAACTTAACAGTTTTACACCCAATTAACAATTATTTAATTCACTTGTTATGAGAAATACAAGCAAAATTTATAACTGAATAACTCTATTACAAAATGGAAGACATTAAAAAAATAAAACTAGTAGTAGATATTATAAGTATTCTAAATGAAAACTGTATTGTGCCATTCTCCTATTATTTAGTTTGATTCATAATGTTACAATACCCTTCCCTATAAATATGCCTTATCGTCTGTTGTTTATACCCTGAGACTAAATTGACACATTAGTGTCAAACTTACTATAGGAATGATGCCAGTTCTTTTGTGTTGTAATGTCATTAGACGGTAGTTCTGTAAATATTTTACCCACTCATAAATTATAAAAATATTACGTTTTGCATGATTATGGTTAGTGGTATTGACTATAATGATTGATTTGTGCATTATGTTATGACTAAGGTTCATAGCTTAAGTATTCGTTCCAGAACGAGGAAGAAATTGAAGCTTGACCTCAAATCAATAACAATAATAAATTGTAAGACCGGGTTATAGCTGTAATTTTGGGATCGAGTAGTTTATAATAATATCATTATTTCACCCACAAAAACAAGACTTACATGATTAAAATTAACTAACATAACAAAACAAATTCAGTTGTGCGGAGCTGGTGTCTATTATAGGTGTAAACCTGTATTACAGATCACCAGGTCCTCACCCCACGGAATCAGGTATAACATAACGAGGAATATAAATAACATGTATTTAAAAACAAAAAAATTGTTGTGGCAAGATATTAATTTAGTATCTAAACGCTAATTTGCCTCTTAGCGCGAAGGTTTGTGCATTAAAAGTATGGTGTGCATAATAATTTATGTATAGTGTATGCGTGGTGTGTGCGTGCCTGTGTATTTAACTAGTTTTCTACTTACGGTTAAGGTATTTATTTCCCAAAAATAAGAAGGTAGGTTTCACACAAGGAACCGCAAAACAATTTGACTTATGAGGGTAGGATGCAATTGAATGATTACTGCGTGCCTATAAGGCCTACGCCACAGTGCAGAATATAAGCGATTTAATACAATTGTTTCGGTTTATTATTTGTGCATATAATTTTGATTTTGTTTTGTTTAATAATTTGATTTATTTCATATTTATTGTTGTTTGAGTAGACTTTCTTTATTATTAATTTAACTTGTTTTTTTATTTGATTTGTATAATATATAAAATATATTTTTAATAAATATTTTTTTTTATATTGGAAAGGAATACAATATAAATATAGATTATATTGTTTTTATTTTAATTTCTTATATTATATAAGAAATCAAAATCATTAGTGTAATAACATTTTGTTGTTATAAAGTAGTGATTAAAATCCCACTTACACTAAGTTTGATGACTGTAATTTATCAAATAAATTATAGCTACCCCGGTCTTTGTTATTACTCAATCCAATAGTCAACACTTTATATTCTCTTTTTAATATTTCGTGTGTCCGCCGTTTATTAATTATTCATACAGGGTGTAAAAAGACCGATCACAAAGCCGATAACTACACATTCTGTACATGTAATTAAGTAACTTAGACCAAAAAATATTGCTGGGAAAAAACTTTTTTTTTTCATCTATAAAAAATAATTAATTAATAATAACTTCGATCAGCTGAGCGTTCGGCCGCTCGCGCTTGGTCATTGAACCAACCGTACGCTTGTGTGTGTGTGGCGCTCGTTGTGTTCAGTTTTCGTTGCATTTTTCTAACTTCAAATGCGTAATTTGGTATGAAAAAATGATAATTTTGATAATGTTTGTTCGGAAGAAAGTTTACTAATGATACTTGGAATACGATTTTGAAATAAAAACGATCAAAAAATTTTGACTTTGACCTTCAATATCTCCAGAACCAGTGAATTCCCAGGTATGTCCTAGAAGAAAAAAAGTATTCCAGTGATGAATAGAATATGGGGTTTTCGTTTTCGTTAAGGGTCTTTTTACACCCTTTATAAGCTTTGACCCCGTAAAGTCAGTGATTCCTAAGTCCTTTCGTTCCTATTGTCCCACCTTTGAACTATAACGCCCCATAAACTTTCAATGAGGTTTAAGGGTCTGTTGACACAGACCGGCTCGGAGAGGAGAGCAGATTTTTTATCACGTTGAAAACTGAGTTTTAACTATTTGTAGTAAGGTTTATTTTTGCATGTGCACTGTTTTGTCATAAAGAATGCTTGAACGCGCAGTGCACATGCAAAAATAAACCTTACTACAAATACTTAAAACTTTATTTTCAACTTGACAAAAAATCTGCTCTCGTCTCCGAGCCGGTCTGTGTGAACGGACCCTAAATCTGGTAATCTCACAGGCCAAGGAATGATCCGTATATCCGATTGCTGGCTAAACAGATTTGATGTCCGTCTGTCAAACTAGTCATCGTCATAATCGCCGCAGTTATAACGGAGCGATTGGTTTCGAGGCACAGCCGGTGGTCTGGCGGACACATGCCGCTGGTTCGATCCGGACTCATACGGACATAACCTTTTTGTTACAAGAATTGCGCTTCTTTGTTTATTTTATGCGGATTGATTGTTAAACTTAATCTAGTTGAGAGTTTGTGCATAAATGGTTGTACTGACCGTGTTCGTCTTTTATTCGGTTTAACAGGAACCCTGAACATTACACACTCTTGCACAATTATGGAACGGTGTATAGGACAATTTTATGGTCTTGCACGAACGTTATCACTACAGGCATTTCTTCTACAGGAAAAAAAAATCCGCACGGTTGGCAGCATGACGTCATTCAGCACATCTATGTAGTTTGCACTATTTGCACGACTGAGTATTACAGTAAGTTCTCCTGGTCAGCACTCATCCATTTTCCACATGTTCACTGTTACACGACCGGATCCAGAGGTAGGCACAACGTGATCACTGTCATAACGCGTATTATTCCTACGCCACAACCTAACTTGCCCGTGCTGGATTTGAAAGTATTTCATCACTGAAGATGACGTTGCTCTAGTCGAAATTTCTGTATTTAGCGAACTCCAATCGTGCTCTTTTATGAGCTTCGGTTAGCAATGGCTTAGTAGCATGTCGATGATAATGCAGCCCTTCACTATAAAGAGCACGATACACCGTCCACAAAGATGTATCAAACAACTCTGCGTAATATCTGGTTGGTGTAAAGCCATTTCCCTCATAACCTTGCACCATAACCTGACGCTGGTCTGAGTCAATATGGCGTCTTCTACCAGATCTACTACGATGTTCCAACGAACCCTCTTCTTGAAACCGCTTTATCCAAAAGTGACAGTCTTTACCTATAAAGGAAATAATAATATATTATTTATTATTTTCGTGTATCGTTAATCGTGGATAATAAAATAAATAACGAACCGTGACTTTAAAATATTACTTACGTTTAAGTCTTGATTATGCAATGGTATTATTTGGGCCCTCGTAGCCATATCAATATTTGATCGCGAACTCATGATAAAATAAATGTTAAAAACTTGTTAAACGCAATCGTAACTAAACTCACTCAAAGATTGTAATGAACGTTATGATTAAACAAAAAGATTTAATTTTTATACAGTTAATATTAAACTACCCTCAATTCTTTTGAGATTTATGATACGGGTTAAAGTCGCTAAACAACTTCAATATAATAAAGAGTAGGATAATTTCAACTCATTGCGTAATGACTCGATGGTCTAGTGGCTAATGGAATCGGTAAATTTTATGCCACCGAGTTCGAATCCCAGTTATTACGTGCTTTGCTTTATAAGGTTTGTAATGTCGTAGGAGACTTTGTGTTAAGATTAAGTAATTTTGTAAATAGCAAAAAACAAAGTAATGTTCTTTAAAGAGATATGTATATTTTCCAATCCTACTACTATACTAGCGCCATCTATGTCATAAAAGACATATTATTAAGGCCACAGAACAGTTGACATTATTGTGTCTCGTTTTGCGGGTATGTGATAGGTTAAGACGATGAAACCCTGTGCAAACGATTTTGGTTTAGAATCTTCCATGCAATTCCGTCACAATTAGTACAATGGATTGTTGATGTTTGCAGACTGATAATAAACTTAATATTCTATCAAAAATAAACATCGACATATTTCTTAAAAATGCTTTCTAACAGTGTAGTTTAAACATTAATTGGATTAGATTAGTCACTAACCTAACTATGAAAAGCACTTTCCTTTTGATTTTCATGTTCTTATTAATTGAACATTCCCACACGAAGAGTAAACATAGCTAGTCGTTTTAAAGTTTGTCACTTTGCGGTCAATTTTTAATTAACTTAATAGTTGAATACCCTAAGCAAAAGACAATTTGGGTTACACGAGTACCCTTGGTTAGTTAATGGGTGAACTATCAACTTTCATACGGAATAGTTAAACTGTACAATGGAATGGTTTGGTAGTCATTAGATTACTTCAAATTCACATTGATTCTTGTAACTGACAAATACGAGCAAGCGAAAACAGTAAATCCCGCTTTAAGTTAGTAGAGGTAGCAATATCAGGTGTATGGACATATGATACCAATCCATATAGGTAAATAAAATTTTATTGCGGCATGTATCCGTACACAAACGCATCACTTCAGAACGACTGCATCTATTTATATGTATATACCGCAAAACAAATTTGCACCTAGTGACAAATATTTTACTACCCGAACCCAACAAACCAAACACTTTTTTTCAAAACTTTAACGAATCACAAATAATAATGGTGAAACATATAGGTATATCAATTAATAAAATCAGTTTTGATAGACATTTAGAGTGTCAAGACATGATAATCTCTATTTACTCTTCATGCAGCCCCAATGCAATGTCTGCAAATGATTTATTTAATGATGATGAATGCATTTCTTACAGCCATGCCAAGAAGGCCAAAAGAATAGAAAAGTGTTTTTCTTTTTGGAGTGACGACTTTTCCTGCTCTAGGCTGGAGTGAGAGGGTCTGTCAGACTTTTACTTACTAAAACCACCTGTGCCTATTAGTTTCTTTATGCGTTCCAGGACCACCGCAACAACAAAATGAAGCATTAATGCAACTATAAGCATTTATCTACTGACGTAATAGTTGAAGCCGCATAAATGTAATGAAGATGGCGGTATTATTACAAAACCAAGTATCCAGCTCGTTACTCCTTACTCGTATACATGAAAACCACAGAGCCGGTAAGTAGGTATTACAAAAGGATCACCTAAAAATGAATGCGCTTTATAACCAGTCTAGCAGAAACGCAATAAAGAGCTGAGAACCCCCAAAAGTTTTCGTATATCATACAAAAGAGGCCATTATTAAAAGTTATTGTTGTTTTCGCTGTATTTATTTTTAGTGGTATCAGATTTTTTATGACTGTGTAAAAAAAGACACAAAAAAGCAAGGAGACTAGAAATTACGTCTATATTTCTACCATGGATGCGTTTATAAGCATGCAAATTTACATACAAGGCATTTAGACCCACAACTATCTGTCGGCCATACATATTTGGTCCGTGCGCAAACGGAATACGCTATAGGCAGTGCAAGCCTGCAGCGCTCACACTGCGCGTGTATCGTTAAATTGAAAACTTGACATTTTTTAATGGGTTTTCAATTAATTTAATTGAAACTTTATAACCAAACTGACCGGTACATTATCCAAAATTTATTTGCGTAGTGATTTTTTTGCAGAACAGACCTAACTGTAAAAAAACAACCTAACAAATTCTTAATACTTCATCTTTTCTAAAATCTCGTTCGTCCAATAAATCCAGTTTTTGTTGCCAAGATGTTAAGAAAACTTTCATATCGGTCAACGTCTTGAAGATTAGACAAATAGCTCCGACGATCGTTGGAACTCCTCCGAGGGTTGCGGATGAGGAGGTAATCTTTACAAATATGCTAAAGTTCAACAACTCTGACCCAATCACGGTAACACACTTAGAAATGGGATAAAGGTTGCCTGTCTACAAAGTTTTAATGCTTCTGAACGATACGTTAAATTTCTTTTATAATGAGATAAGTTTATCTGGAGAGCCTGATGACTGGTGAAGATCGAAGGAATCCGAAGGATGCGACACGCACAGTAACAGTCGTTGTGGCGACGCTTGGGGAAAGCCTATGTCTAGCAGTGGACGTCTTTCGGCTGAAATGATGATGATGATAATGAAGCATTTGCAAGCCATCATGTTTCCATTGCTTGAACTCAAGCTTCCTGAGTTCAAGCAATGGAAACATGATGGCTGCCAGGCTCCACGTGAGCTCAGTGTTTATGCCGATGTTTTCCTCAGTTGTTTTTTAAGAGCTTATGGATGATGAAATAAGTTTAAGTAGGACAGCCTTTTGAGTTAGTTATATTTCGAAATAAATTTAAGCAAAACTCACGCACAGAAGTAATTTTACGTGTAAAAACGTACCTAACACCTAACACAGATTTATAACCAACCATATTTTATTGTGAAACAACAATATTAATATAAAAACAAACTTAACAATTATAGTATATATCCAAATTAAAAAAATAAAAAGAAACTTAACAATTAAAATACATATACAAATTTTAAAAAAATATAAAAACATACTTAACAATTATAATACACTAGCTGTTGCCCGCGACTTCGTCCGCGTTAAGTTCGTAAAACTGCACAAAAGTAATCTAAGTATCTAATCCTATACTTCCGAAAAGATCTGATTAATTAATTTTACATAAAACTGTTTAAGTTAAAACTCCAATTAGTACTTTTTTTAGTTGGGAAATCATCTAATGACTTTTGCTCTTGTGTGAAGCGGAAGTGCGTGTCAGATTATTACTGCCTAAGACTCACTTCTATATTCCTTCCTTGCCTTACGTTCCAGGGTCTCCCTTTCAGAAGCGAAACCATTGCCCCAGTAGGTTTCTTGTTTAGGTTTTTTTATTCAGATGGGTAATCATCAGAATGACTTCTCCCGCTCTTAAATGGAGCGGGAGGGCATGTCAGACTTTTACTGACTAAACGCCACCCCCGTTCCTGTGTTGCCTTCAATTTTGGGACACCGAGCTTATCTTTCGGAATACAGATCCACGTGCTCAGAGGCTTCGGCCCTGCCGCGCCCTACAGTTTGCTGACATCTCCTTGAGGCGCTCGTGGAACAGTTGACGACTTGACTCGGTCCGGGTTATTACCGAACTGCTGGACGGCAAGCTACCCAGTGTTCGCCGTCCGCAAGCTTGCGCCTACGGTGGTCGGAAATCGTTCTCGTGATCCTAACGGCGGGGGCGTGAGGGTCGTTCCCTTTCGCGCTCGCGGCCGGCCGCCTCCTTGGCTAGCATTACTGCTTCGCAGAAGAAGGCGAAAAATTAATACCTCTACCGTGTGCTCCACCGTGTCCTCCGGGCGGTCCAGACAGTGCGCCCAAGTCTGGCTGGGGCACCCTTAACCCCTGAATCCGATGCAGGAGCCTCCCGAACTTACCGTGTCTATTGAGGACCTGCGGCATACGGAACGTGAGGACCTCTTTCCAACTACTTCTCAAAGAGGGAACTTACCGCCGCAATGACGGCGTGCCCAGGTTTCTTGTTTAGGTGGAAAATCATCAGAATGACTTCTCAGAGGGTGTGTTAGACTTTTACTGAATAAACCTCACCCCGTTCCTTCTTTGCCTTCGGTTCCAGGGTCCCGGATTTTCCTTTCGGAAGCTCACCCATGGCCCCAGAGGCTTCGGACCTGCTGGGCACCTACAGTTTGCTGACATCTCTTTGAAGCACGCGTGGAACAATACCCACGGTTGACCGTCTGGATCATTACCGGACAGCCAGATGGTAAACTACCCATTGCTCGCCATTCGCAAGCCACTCCTACGGTGGCTCTAAATCGGGGTCGGAATCCCAGCGACTGGGGCGTGAGGGGACTATTTGCGACTACTCCTCGCTCTGGATCATGGCCTGTACCAGTGCCCAGCGCGAGAGGTTGCTGTCACCGATCGTCCCCACAAGGACACGGTGGTGCTCCGCCTAAGCGTGGCCCACCAGTGCTTTATGATCTAACGTGTACTCCGGGCGATCCACCCAATGGTAACACCCGGGTTTTTCTTCCGCACGACGTCAATTGCCTTAAAAACATCAACGAAGCACAGAGCCGCAGAGTTCACGTTCTAAATAGTTAATTGCCTACTCTATGGGTAAAGTCGTTAGTTTACTTCATATTGCGATAAAACCAAAATGAAAATGATTTGTTCTTCAAAAAACCAAATTAGGGCCGATAATCGCCTTTAGTATTTGCCTCTTTTTTTGTTGGGTAACCACCAAATACCTTCTCCCACTCTAGGTGGACCGAGAGAGAGTATCAGACTTTTACCAACTAAATTCCACAGTGTTCTTTTAGTTGCAATTTACATTCTAGGGCGACTAATATTGGCACACCATGATTATTACTATGATATATTCACTCTAAGCCAAGCGCTTTACGCAGGTCCTAACCGAACATGAGTGTTTCGGGAGGTAGATGTTTTGGATTCAGCGGGAAGACACGGTGGACCTTACGATCGAAGTTACCCCGCTAGTGCGGATTACCGCCGTACTGTTTGCGGGTCAAAATCAGAATCCTCCTACCCTAGTTCAGATCATGGTATGAGCTGGGAGGAGGAATGGAAAGCAGTCACCTCCTAGAGTGAAGCAACGTGGCTGAAACCATGCGAAACAGAACATCCTTAGACCCCTCCCATCGCCACTTGGACACTTCCCAGGTGTCATATGTATAGGGCGTTTACCGATCACCATAATTTTTTTGTGTTCATATAACCTGTTTATTCAGGCAGGAATTTTCTGGTGCGGTATTTGACTGACACCCTAATATACCAAATAAATGTTTTTCTTTAGTAAGAATAATAAACGAATTCTTGTGTGCGAGTATTTTCACCTAGTCGACTTCACATGCTGATGATCGAACGCAGTCTGTAAACTCTCGATTTTTACGGGTAGAGCATGCAGAGCAGTAAAAAATACCCACTTTGTTCCTTTAGAATACGAACAATTTTCCAGCTATCGAAGCCCGTTAGGGCCGTTCTCTTATGCGTATCTCTTTTAGGTGCGCGTGGCACATAACGCAACGTCAGTCGACTAAGACCAGTCTTTATTCAACAACGAAATGCCAATAGTGCACCGTCCAAAACTCCGCGCTAACGGTATCATGGAATCGCCCTGCGACTCGTAATGCCAAGGGCATCATCTTTGCGCTTTCTGCTACCTTCTTCGCTTCGTTTGCGGAAGGAAGTGATGACTGCTTTCCATACCTTCTCTCTCTGTACCAGGACCGGACGTGAGAGGTCGTTACTGCTGATCACCTCCACCCGGAGTCCTGGAATGCAAGGCGAAGAAGGAACATACAAAGGTGTGGGTTTTGGTCAGTGAAAGTCTGACATCCCCTCGTGCTCCTTCCTAGAGTGGAAGAAATCACCTAAAATATAAATCGCCTTTAGTTAAAAAAAAATTAAATGGATGTTTGTATTTTGAAAGGAAATCGTTTGTCTTAGTATGGTCATGTGAAGAGGAGGGATTAAAAGCACGTTACCAAAAGAGTTCTGAATTTACATGTGGATGAATGGAGAAGGAGAGGAAGGCCAAAGAAAAGATGGATGGATTGTGTAAGGACTGATATGAAAGAAAAGGGCAGATGATAGTGTGACGGACGACAGGACAGAATGGAAGAAGAAAACGTGTTGCGCCGACCCCAAGTAAGTAATACGGGATAAGAGCAGGAAGAAGAAGAAGGATGTCATTGTTTGTATTTTGAAAACGGGGTGCAACTCCGCAGTTGTAAAATTTGTCACCATGGTTTTTTTTTTGGTTAAACAATAATAATAATATTTTTAGGTAATATTTTTGTTAAAAAAATTGTGAGAATGCAAAAATATGTGAAAAAAAAATATACAAAAATTAAAAAAATCTAAAACACCTCCTGGGATTCGAACCACCACCGTGTTACGTCCCAGTCTAGTCATTAATCAATCACGCTGCAGTGTTCGATGAAAACCAAGCAAAATAGACGTTCTCATATAAATGTCATAAATGACTGCCCCGCTCTTCGTCGATGATAGCGTGATGATTTTCATTTCAGTAGATAAATTTGCAGCTAAATGGACTAATGTAACATTGTAGTATGTGAATTTCGTGGACGTTTGGATTTTATAACGTGTTTTGATTAGTTTTTACAAAATATTTGGGAAAAATCAAATAGGAATGTTGATTTTTTAATGAAAAAATGGTAAAAGTATTTTTTTTTCCAAAAACAATAAGATAAAACATTGACAGAAATATAAATTGTAGGTGGGATTCGAACTCGGGGCAACTCGTTCAAAACCGACAAAATGCAATATTGCTCACCCCCCATAGCAAATAGCGTGATAAAATATAGCCTAAAGCAAAAAAGGTCCTATAAGGATTATGTATGCAAAATTTGAACAGGATCGGTTCAGTAGTTTTGGCGCCATTTGCGGCAAACGATGCACAATTTTACTGTTTTATTATATGTATTATCTATACATAAAAAAAAAAAAACGTATCCAAAGATAAATGTTTACGTACGTGTGATGTTCGCCACCGGTCTCACTTATCACTTACTCCTTTATCTTTCATAATTTTTACTCCACATATAATCCATCCATTTTTTCTTTGGCCCCCCGCTTTTTCCATCCGTCTACATACATGTGTATACTCACAACTTGGCATTATGGCACTATCGGCATTGAATTATGTATCGCACGGCTTTACCAGTAAGAAAGGCACCGGGCGCATTACACATCTTGACAGTAAAAAATATATAAGCAGTAATTTATCTGAAGAAGTATCCAGAAGGCGAGTCAATTCTTGGTCTTAGTCTCGACATCACTAACTAGAGTGAATATATTCTCAGCTGTATTTCTACCGTGAATGTCTATGTAGTTTGCGCAATTCACACCACACTCCTGTGGAAGATAAGACACATGGATTAGTTAGTTGAAGTGGTAGATCAATAATTGGCTACGGTAAATAGTCTACTTGATAGTATCTGTCATCATCTCTCTAACCTTTTACCAACTACATAACTTGAGGTTGCCTTCCAGTCTAAATGGATGTGGCTAACTTCTTCTTCTGGCTAGACCTTATCCCATTTATTTAGGGTCGGTCCTCCTTGTCTTCATTTTTCATTGTGCATAGTTTAGTGCTATGTCGGTGTTGAGATGATCTTCTTTAAGGCCTCTTTGGACCGTCGTCAGCCAAGTGGAAGGTGGTCATACACGCGTGCGCTTCGTCTTTGGCAGTTCAAGGGCAATGGATGTGGTGATTACCAGTGTTTTTTTTTTTACATGAAGCGACTGCATAACAGACCTCCACAGCCTAGTTACTAGGGTAGACTCCTGTGATAGACCGATGGTCAGGCATTCTGGCGTCTAGGTAGTCAGACGCGTAACCACTGTCAAAAATCGACGAATGACAACCGGGATTCATTTTACAAATAAGTTTTAAAATTAATGATTTTAATGTGAAGGTACTCACTGCCCCAAAAAAAGTTTGCATCCAATTTTGATACATGACACATAAACTCTTGTCGGCGACCAGGTTTTTTATGATTAGCCTGGCACCAGTCTGAAAAAAAATTGAATAAAATCAATAAAACAAACCATATTTTAAGTAACACAGTCCTATAATATGTTCCCGAAACCATTTTGGAAACACATTCATTTTGGACAGCCTAAGGGGCGGAATAGCTGATAACTACAACCTGGAGGTATTCAACTCGTCAAATTTCGTGTGAACGTCGGAGTTTGCGATTTTTTCGCAAAAGTGATCAATAGCGAATAGATATTACTTCTTAGCAAGCAAGTGTGCTTCATCGTCGACTACTCATCGCTTCCCATCAGATGAAATAGTGGTCAAGGGCGAGCCTATCGGTAGTAATTAATAAACAGTTCACAATACGACTACTATGTGGATTCTTAAAAAAATCTATTAAACAGTACTCTAAAAAGATGTACCTTCACTGGGCTTCCCAATCCCTCAAGTCTGTCACACGGCAGCAGAGGCATAGTCGTGAACCGACAGTTGCTGTCCCTGACAGCGCTCAGTCGCAGAGGCATACGGTCCTTAGGCTCTGGCGCACCCGCTGGGGCGTACCGCACGTAGAGAGGTGGTGCCTGTGTATTCAGGTTAATTTATTATTATTTGGTACTCATCATTATCATCGTCTCAGCCAAAAGACGTCCACTGCTGCACATAGGCCTCCCCCAAGATTTTCGCCACAACGACCGGTCCTGCGCATCTCGCATCCATCGGATTCACGCAACCCTCGCCAGTCCAACTGTCCTCTCTGTGGGAGGCCTTTCAACACTGCGTTATTTGCTACTGCTTTGAACAATCAATATCAAATTAGACAGGTCCAAAATATATAGTAAAGTCACTGCAGAGATGCCAAGTTACAGAGACTTTCACATCCATGAAACAGAAAATAATGAAGAAATGGGGGGACAATAATTTATAATATAAATAAATAAATACTGTTTGGATTAGCTTTCAACTCTTTAAACGACGTTTGTACGACTTTGTTTAAATGACCTTGATGTTCAAACGGGTGTACGAAATTGATGCGGCCGAAATTTTTGGTCTACGTATCTTTGTTTTTCCAAAGGCTTACCCAAACAATTTATTTTCTTCCAAAAACGTTGTCATTTTTGGGATTTTAGTAAAAACGTGCAATGATGAATGTCGTAATAAGAATACGTGAACAAGTACGAAGAGGACTTGTAAATTAATTTCTTTAATGAAGGTAAACTTTAATAACCCCTTTACGTTCTAGCGTCCTGGTAACTCTTGCAAATCAATAAAAAAATATCAATCATTGATTCATTATCTGTTTAAAAATTGCTTTTTAGCAAGTAAATTTCATGTAACCTTGGGATCTGCATAATTTTCAGCCTGTAGCAGGAATTCATCACCATATTTCAATTGATCACCACGTTTGTGGTCATCCCAGGCGCTGCAAGCAAATCAAATTGAATAATATTAGATCGATATGTCCTAGTGCAAAGTAAAGGCAATTTATTATCCGTTTCGTGTCTTTTATTATGTTATTTGGTCAATGGCTTAGTTCCAAATCGTCCAGCCATCTTCTTCTGAGCCTACCAGGGTGACGCAGTCGGTCCCAAAAGCAAACCGAATGCTAATATTTTTATGCATTATAAATGGTATAGGTACGATTTTAGAACACAGTACAATGAGACAATTACAATATTCCTAGTCTTAAGACGTCCTTGATAAAGTAGAATTTTTACCATCAAAATTATAAATGTGAAAATGGGAGCCAAGATCATCTTATGATAATGATATATAATGGTCGTCGACTTCACTGACAAAAAAATGAATATTAAGTATTAATTTTTTGTCTGTGAAGGATATTTTTGTGTGCGTGTGGTGTGGTGTCCTTGGGAGTGTGTACGGAGAGAAATTAAATCACTTTTTACTTGAACATGTGTTTACTTTGGAAACGAATTACATTACAGATTGAACTTATTGTTAAGCGCGTCTATAGGTGGTCGTTGTTACGGGCAGACTGGCCCAGGCGCTGCGCACCTCAAGGAACACAATATTGCTTGCGTCAGTGCCGCTACATCATTCCTCCCCCTTTTTTTAAAAAAAAAAAATATTGATATTGTTTTTTACAAAAATGATTGAAATCTAAAAATAGTAAAGAACACTTATTTGTGTGGCTGACTGTACTTTATGTTACAATGAATTTGCTTATACATCACTTAGGTACTTTAAACAATGTTGTAATCAGACATCTGTGCGCGCCTGCGTCACTTATGTTAACAAAGCGCGACTTATGCTATTTATACAATGCTTAAGTTTAGCTTTAATAAGTTCTGAACTGAATTGCTATGGAATAACTATTTCGTATATAATCATTTTACATTTTACGTAATTAAACGATTGTTTTACACAAAGTTTTATACAATTATAATTTAGTATGTAAATACAGTAGTATTTAGATTATTTTTGAACAGTTACAATATTAATGACACATATATTTTTTCTTATGCTACTAGGTCCTTAATTCTATGTGAATATCTCACCTCTCTTTCACAATAATGCGGTAACCTTCTATTGAGGCACCGTCTTGAAATTCGTAAGTACATATATATCGTAGGAAGATATATGTATATTTAAAATATAATAAAATTAAGGGTAGTCACCATGATGACCTACTCTGCTATAAAAAATTGGCACCCCTTAGAGTCCACAGTATTCATCATGGTGACGCCAGTGAAAAACACATTCATACATTTGGTACACATAACACACATTACACAAGTCTAATTCACTTACACATACTTATATATTTCAAATAACTTGACTTGGATGGACGAAGAATGCCGATTTTTGAGCTTGTTATCTTAGTAAACAACTTTAGGAGTAGTTGAGGCTTGTGGTGGTTGCATAGTTTCCACCTTAATGCTTGGTAAGGCTATAGAACTGGCCAGCATTTCTTTCTTTAACCATTTCCGTATACCTCTGACGCATTTTCGTTTTCCCGTGTAAATTATAACTACGGCCAATAACGATATCGTGACTATCATTATGATACCGATAATATTTAATTTACTTTCCACTTGTGTTACGTTTGCCAAATTCTCGTTTACGATCACGTTTTCTTTTGTCTGGTTGGAACCCATTTTTTATCTTTAATTTTAATGTAAAATGTACTTTCTCGAGAAGTGTCAACTATGTATTGGCTAATATTTTTCTATACATTGAACGTGCGTTTGTTTGACCTCAATTACTATATTGCTAATTTAACGATATTTTATTGGTTTTTTGCTTATCCGTCCTGTTCGCGTTGTATATGCATTGTTACTGGGTTTGCTTGTTTGAAACGTTACTTTCTTTTGGATATTTTTGCCCTTTAAACTATCGGTTTTATCCTCTATTTGTTGGTCATTTTCTTTTGATGTCGATTTGCTATCTATTAATAAGTATGCTGGTTTTAAACGATCTATGGACACATTAGTTTGTCTGTCTGGCAACTGTACACGATATACTTTATCCTTTCTGCTGATGACGCGGTATGGTCCATCGTATGGAGGTTGTAATGGTTTCCGTACTGCGTCATTCCTAATGAATACGTAATCACTTGTATGTAAATCTTTGTGTACAAAAATCTTACGGGGTGACTTGTTTTCTCGACAAGACGGTTTTAATCCGTCTATTACGTCCTTTAGTTTCTGTACAAAACTGTTTTCATCGTACGACTTTATATTACTAGCGTCGTAAAAATCACCTGGTACTCTAATGTTGCTGCCATACAGCATTTGGGCTGCAGTTACGCCAGTGTCAGACCTAACTGTAGTGCGTAATCCTAGCAAGACTGTTGACAATTCGTCTACCCAGTTTTTGGTATCTAAACGTGCTTTTAACGCGGTTTTTAACGATCTGTGCATGCGCTCCACGGACCCATTACATTGCGGATGATATGGGGTGGTCCGCATTTTATGAATTCCCATTAATGACATTAATTCTTTAAATAAACTACTTTCAAATTGTCTTCCCTGATCAGTTGTGAGTTTGACTGGACACCCGTAACGACTAATCCAGCCGTCATATAATGTTTTGGCTACTGTTTCTGCCGTTATTTCTTTTATGGGGAACGCCTCTGGCCAACGCGTGAACCTATCTACTATAGTCAAACAATATCTATATCCTTCTGGGGTAGTATTTAATGGACCAATAATATCTGTATGAATTACTTCGAATCGTTTGCTGCTGTCGAAAGTCCCTAGATCAGAAAATGTATGCTTCTGAATTTTCGCTTTCTGACATCTAATACAAGTTTTGGCCCAGTTACCAACGTCTTTATTCATATTTGGCCAAAAATATCTTTCGCTGACTAATTTCCTACTCGTTCTTATACCTGGGTGGCTCAAGTTATGTATCGCGTCGAATGCTTGACGTCGGAATTTTTCAGTTAAATACGGACGTGCGATATCGGATGACATTTCACACACTACGTGTTTGTTCGTTCCGAATAAAAGAACACGTTTCAATAACAATGTGTTATTGTTATGTGCTTCACCTTGTAATCTTGCTAACTCGGCGTCCGTTTCTTGCGCGGTTGCTAGTTCAGAGAAATCTAGCGCCGTGGGACACGATATAGTTGCTACTCTGGATAAACAATCAGCTACTATGTTATCGTTTCCGCTGAAATGCCTTATGTCTGTACTGAATTCACTGATGAACATAATTTGCCTAGCTCGTCGTGAGGTTTCCCTATTTGTGCCTGTTTTATTAAACGCAAAAGATAAAGGCTTATGATCTGTGTAAATAATCAATTCTTGCCCTTCTACCATGTTACGAAAGTGAATTACAGCTAAATAAATTGCTAAAAGTTCTCTATCATACGTACTATATTTCATTTGAGCTTCTGTTAACTTTTTTGAATAATAACCTAAAGGTTTCCACGTGTTGTTAACGTTTTGTTGTAATACTGCGCCTACACATTTGTCTGACGCGTCGGTCATCAATGCTAAAGGAGTATCTGTCGATGGATACGATAATAAAGCTGCGTTTTTTAGGTCTTCTTTACATTGCTTAAAATTGCGTTCTGCGAGCTCTGTCCATTTAATTTCTGTTTTATCTTTACGTTTAGAATTTCCCAAGTACTTATTTAATTCTGCTTGGTGATCAGCTGAGCGAGGTATGCTAGCTCTATAAAAATTCAACATTCCCAAAAACCTTCTTAGTTCCTCTACGGTTCGTGGTTTGGGGTAATTTAATATAGCTGAAACTTTATCTTCTAAGGGTCTAATACCTTCTGCAGATACTTCATAACCTAAAAAATCTAATTTTTCTTTACCGAAACTACATTTAGCGAAATTAATTGTTATACCGTATTCATTGAATCGCTCAAAAACTTTTTCTAAGTGTTGCTTATGCTGCGTTTCGTTTTCTGATGCTATTATCACGTCATCAATATAGTTAAATAAGAAATCTAAATCTTTTAATACATTTTGTTGCATGAAGCGCTGAAAAGTTTGAGCTGCATTACGTAATCCAAAGGGCATGCGCATGAATTCAAATAACCCGAAAGGTGTTATGACAGCAGTTTTTTCAATGTCATTCTCCGCGACCGGTATGCAGTTGTATGCACGATTAATATCTAATTTCGTAAAAATCTTCTTATTAGCCAAAATATACGTAAAATCGTGAAGACGGGGCACGGGGTAACGATCCGGTTTGGTGATCGTGTTTAAACGTCTGTAATCTCCACATGGCCTAATATTACCGTCCTTCTTGGGTACGACATGCAGGGGACTTGCCCAAGCACTATGGCTCGGCCTGCAGATCCCAAGCTCTTGCATAACCCTAAATTCATTTTTGGCTTTTACGTACCTGTCCGGTGGGAGCTGTCTGGCTCGTGCGTACAGTGGAGGGCCTGTTGTCTCTATATGATGACATACGCTGTGTCTAGGTGTCTCCTTATATGAAATGGGTTTAGTTAAATCTGGGAACTTACACAATAAGTCGTAATAGTGGCAATTATCAACAATAGTTTTTACAGTGGGCTCAGTTGAACTGGAGAGATTTCCTCTCGTACTTAAATTAGTTACCTGATCCACTAGCCTTCGTCCGTTCAAGTCAATTAACAACTTATGATTAGCTAAGAAGTCAGCACCTAATATTGGTTGCTGAACGTCCGCTATCGTAAATAACCAACGGAACGATCTTCTAAGATCTAAGTCTAGTTCTAAAATATGTGTACCGTACGTAGTAATCTCGGTACCGTTCGCTGCGTACAACTTATAACTAGCACTACTTGCGTTATCACGTTTAAGTACGGCCTTTCGAGGTAGAACTGACACATTTGCACCACTATCTACTAAAAAGTTCAAACCTGATTTCTTGTCCTGGACACATAGACGGTGATTTACATGCGCGCGGTCACAGCCTCCCGTCGCTGACTGCGCCGACTCTAGTTTTCCGACGGCTTGGAGTCTTTCTTCTTCCAGTTGCACGGCGGAACACACTTTCTTGCCCTGTTGCGGTATCTGAAGTGAAATTTACACAACCAGTTGGGGTCCTCTATGGGTGCGGTCGCCTTCCTTGACCTTGAGCTTGATCTCGAGCTTGATCGAAGTCTTCTGGATCCGTAATTTCTTGATCGACCTCTGGAATCTGTCTCGATCTTGCTTAGTCTGTCACTTAGCTTGTTTATTGCCGCTACCATGTCATCGTTCGCTGGTCCCCTTTCTTCCTTCACGGTTGAGACGCTGTGTATTGGCGTGATGGTCTCTGCTACTTTGTCTGCGATTGACGCCAATTTTTCCATGTCTTCCTCGTCTGTCACTGCCAAGACGCCACGTACCGATGGTGGCAAATGATTTTTCCACATCACCTTGAGCGTTTCATCGGTAACTTTCCCTCTGGCCAGGTCGCGCATTTTTCTTAATAGGTACGATGGTCGCTGATCGCCTAATTCCATTTCTCCGATGAGCTTTTTGATTTGACGTTCCGCTGACTCTTTATATACCGAAATTAATTTTTGTTTCAAGGTCTCGTATTTTTTTTCTTTAGGCGGATTTAGTAAAATATCCGCGACTTGTTCGGTGACCTCGAGGTTCAATTTAGACAATATTATCCGATACTTGGATTCGTCGGACATCTTCTGCGGATTGATGATCGCTTCCGCTTTTACGAACCATAATTCCGGTGACCTCGGCCAAAAATCTTCTATTTTGTCAGTGATGGAGACGGGTGAGAGAACATATTCGTCGGTAGTCGCTTTGTCTTCCATCTTACGTATCGGGGAATATATACGAAAGTTTCACACACTATAGAACGCGAGAAGTTGAGTCGCCCGGTCTCAATCGACGTACACACTCTATGTCACGGCACAGTATTTTTGAATCACGTCGGGGTCACCAATTTTGTGTGCGTGTGGTGTGGTGTCCTTGGGAGTGTGTACGGAGAGAAATTAAATCACTTTTTACTTGAACATGTGTTTACTTTGGAAACGAATTACATTACAGATTGAACTTATTGTTAAGCGCGTCTATAGGTGGTCGTTGTTACGGGCAGACTGGCCCAGGCGCTGCGCACCTCAAGGAACACAATATTGCTTGCGTCAGTGCCGCTACAATATCAAATTTTGAAGATAATCTTGAAACTTATTTCTAAGACCTTTTTACAAATAGATTTCGAATTATTTAGGGGTCAAAAGTGGTGGTGCACGGTACACGGGCTGCGTTGTTGCTCGCCAGTTCTCTTTTGGATTGACACGCTCCCGTGTATCTGAATTGCAATCAAGCCAAAATATAGAAATTCAACACTAACATTCTATCGTGCTGACAACAGACCTGTAAATATTTCGACCACGAAGATAATTGCCTCATCAGACGCATAGGATTGCCTGTCTATCAATTACCTAATAAGTAATTCTTCTTTAGGTGATTTTATTTCGTTCTCAAAATTATTACTTATATAATAAGAAGCTTATCTGAGGCAACAAACCTGACAATAAGGAATGAGTTCCGACAGCATGGCGTGAGGATGGGCGACAGGGTCATGAGACAGCCGTCGCTTATATTCTGCATGTAGTCTACCTGTCGCTCCCGCACCAGAATAGACATAGCCAAGCCGTATTTCTGCTTGGCAGCCGCTACCTTCGGTTTTGCTAAAAATTGTATGATAATCAGCAACATTGAAGACGACGCAGGTTACAAATAATTTCAAATGACAGAGTCTTCTTCTTCTTCCTGCCCTAATTCCATATTGATTGTGGTCAGTGCAATACGCTTTTTTCTTCCATTCTGTCCTGTCATCCGCCAAATGACAGAGTAGTCTGAAGGCTTAGCTTTATTATTAACGGTACTGGTGAAATATCTACCTGGCATATCAGACGCTACTACTTGCACGTTGAATCCATATAGAACGTACGTTCCACTAATCAACAATGGTTCCTAGAATCAAAAGTAAGATTCAAAATAGAAATGGAGACGACTTTAAATAATTAAAATAGTGTAACGACGACGCTACAATTTTGAATGTTTACGCGTAGAGCTGTGCTGCTTGCTCAGTGGTAACGGTTCCAACCACAGAACATATAAAGGAAGTTAGAAAGGCCTTGTGGGCGTGGCACGCGCGCCGCGGTTATGAGCGAACGCTCATAATCAACCGAAATTTACTTTACCGGTCAGCAATCGCGCTTTTGTTTTGACAACGTACGTAAGCTCCGCAAAAATATTAAATTATGCCGTTTTGCGCTATTGTAACGTGTCGGAAAAGAAGCCAGGTGTGTAGTGTAGCACGAGATGTGATTTCTTTCCACCGGTAAGTCCAAAAACATTAAAATATTTGTGATATTTGTAATTATAACATTAGCATTATGAAGTTTGTAGACAAAAACGATATAATCGCAATCAGACCAATAGTAATAATATATTGCTTGCAATAGATTTGCACGTCGTGCAAAATGTTACCCCATTTTGCACGACGTAAGCGATCGCGCAATGTATTACGTTCACTGCGAAAGAACCAAAAGTACAATTCCACGAAATCTAGGCATATCGATAGTGCTGTGCCATTTTGTAAACAATGTCGATAATTACTATGATACAAATGATTATTATCAATAGTACACTTTATAACTAAAATAACATTATTTATTACGATTAATAGATTTTGAGTAAGGTTTTTTTGTATTTAAATTTATGATTTTTTTAATTGAAACTGACATAATTATGATTTAATATGTTTAAGGTTTCCAATAGATCCAGTTATAAGAAAACTATGAATTGAGACAACTGGTATAAATGACTGGATCCTTACTAAATGTAACACAATTAGTTCGCAACATTTCGATGATGATAATTACATAACAACAAAATCAGGGAAAAGAAAATCAAATGCTTATCCGCACAGATATATCGTTAAACACATAACGAGTTCAGTAAGTAAAGCTATTGAATTAAAAGTAATTAAAACCATTAAATTTATAGTAGCAAAAGATAAAGGTGGTCTTTTGTACCCTTCGAAAGAATTGCTACTAATCTGCAAAACATCTGAAGCAATTATAAAAAAGTACACCGAAAATATTAAATTAAAAGAGAGCAAGCGTATGCTTCTTAATAAATACGTATTTATTTATTGCATTCATGACGTATAAAACTTCCTTTACATGTTCTGTGGTTCCAACTTCCAACTTACGATGAGTTGTAGATTTCGAGTTTGAACCCAGTCAGGCGTATTACTTCATGTAATTTAATTCAACATGCTCTCAAAACGGTAAAAGAAAACATCGTGAGGAAACCGGCTTGTCCTGGAAATAACAAGAGTTATTTTTGGTTCTAGGACAAGCCGACTACTTTTTTGGACTAAATACACTGTACGTAGGACGATGGCGAAGGGAATACTATTTCTTTTTAGCAAACGGCCTCTGTCAATAAAAACATATTTTCGATTCTTAAGGATCATTAATTGTTATCTATAGAGTTTATTTCATTCAAATCAATTTTAGTTTTCATTGTCAGTTTTTTATCCACACTCATTCCTAACTAACACAAACATACATTACCTCTTTCAATAAATTGGAGAATAAAGTTCTAGACTTCTGGAGTAACAGTTCCCGTCTTTCACGTTTCCTTAAAAATAGTTTGAACTCATACTGCAACAAAGTAAATGAACCATTTAATCTAGTTTGTACTATGGCAACCTAATTATTTTTGTAAGTAGGAACCAAGTAACAAAAAATGTTCCCATCTGATCAAAAGCGACATGCGAAACCTGGAAAATATTCTGACAACATCCATTATTACCGCTATCACAAAGTATAATGATGAATACCTTTGCCCCGCAGAGTATTAACTTTTTGAGGAGCCTATTCACTCTGGCCTTGAAGACATCCAAATTATATAATCGAACGGGACGACTGCAGCAGGCAAGTCTATATGTACTTACCGACTGAAATCGTACTATTTAAAAATTTACCTCATTTCTAAGTCTTTCTTCGGACCAGTTTCCAACAAGAACCGAATTGTTGTATGTCATAGTATCTAATATTTCAAAAAACAATTTAATTGTATCGAAAATTAAATTCAATATTTTTATTAGGTTAAAAACTTCAGAAACGTACGTCACGTCGGACTAGATTTTTTAAAATATTATGTGGCATCCAATTGTAATAAAATATTTAAACTATGGAATAAGTAGGTATACATA
This sequence comes from Mythimna separata, assembly GCA_030763345.1. Taxonomy (NCBI): domain Eukaryota; kingdom Metazoa; phylum Arthropoda; class Insecta; order Lepidoptera; family Noctuidae; genus Mythimna; species Mythimna separata. The sequence goes on along the minus strand of JAKKIA010000036.1, from coordinate 355,034 downwards.
CCCGTTACCCCTAGTTCAACTGGAGTCCTTTGGGCCAGTTTATAAGCATAGGCTGCAGGATTATTTGAAATAGTAAACGTGGTTTTGAAACGCAAATGGCAACTGAAAAACAAAGGTGGGTAATAAATTACTGACGCGTTTTGCTGCTCCAGCCGCAGAGAAAGTAGTTATTTGGTGATATTCCTTCTCTTGAAAACAAAGCCTTCGATCAACAATCGACGCCACGCGACAAAGCATGTACTTTTAAAGGTAATACTGATAAAACATAGAACTATGTTTATTCGATTTTTCTTTACTTCGCGAAACCACTATAGTCTCTTCAAACTTCATCATGCTTACGCTTTGCGTCTCGGTATAAGTGGACGCTATGTCTCGTAAATCATGGTTATTTTTTGGTAATAATATAGTTTTTGGGGAAGGTACGCTCTTGTAAATAATTATTGAAATAATCAAAAATAGCGGATCAAAGAATAAAAAAAAAAAACAATTCCGATTCCACAACGGTGTATTTCAGAGCAAATTGGAATAAGGCAATCTTGAAAATAAAAATGTACCCAGGCGGTATCTTCAAGTTAAACGAAAACAACCAAAGGTCTGCCGACAAGTGTATAAGACTATATCCTAATCCGAGAGAACCAATAAATTGAAGACTGACTGATTCGTCAATGTATCTCCTCCAAACACACATGACGTCAGCAACGTCACAAGTTTTCATCCGGTACTTCGGTGCTAAGGAATCATTTGAGCGTTTTATTATCTCTAAATTGTCTTATTTCCCAACATATCATTATCATCATTTCAACCGAAAAACGTCCACTGCTGGACATAGGCTTCCTCTAAGCATCGTCACAATGACTAGTCATGTGCATCTCGCACCCATCGGGTTCACGCAACCCTCACCAAGTCATCGGTCCACCTTATAAGAGACCTTCCAACGTTGCGTCTTTTGGCACGTGGTCCTTTCGTCCTCATCAAACATCTTTTCTGCGAGCAATGTGCCCTGCCCATTTAAGTTTGGCGACATATGCATTATACCCAAAACTTTAAGAGAACAACCAGAAACGGGAATGTTTCCAGAAATTATTTAAACTTTTGGATAAAAAAAGAAAAGCCACGATTACGTTGAAACTAGGCATTAATAAAGGGATATCGTCGTCGAGCAAAATTTGCATATCAAAAGCCGCATAGCCCGGTCTGAACAAAGCGAAAGAGAGCGGGAAAATGGTGACGCAACTCTGTGACGTCAAAGGCTGTGGCTTCAAGAAGTTCTTTAAAGAATGGAATACAAGTCGTTTACTCAGAGACTGCGGACACAGAACGCCACAGGATTTAAATCTCTTAACACAATTAGATTCAAGAGATTCACTGTTTAGCTGAGATTCATTGTTTTTAGGTCACTGTGAGTTTCAGCTCAAGATTTAACCGGCAATGTTTCGTTTTTTCTTCTTATATTTTTCTGTTATGTGAACAAAACAGGTAATTGTTTTGCTCTCAGATATTTTATAAATCTAGACTACTTTTATACCGATATTCATAAAATGATTATACTTACTGTTTAGATTTCCTGGAGTTTTCCTTTTAAAATTACTTTAAACAAACAAATGCAGCAATTAACTATCCACTGTTACTTGCAAAATTAGCCTTTCTTTTGCATTTTATGTTTGTGTGTGGTTTATGAGATACAGTTCGCTGACAGATAAACAGATGGACGGACATCGGACGTTTAGTAATAGTGATAGGCGACTCCAATATGTTTTAAAAATCGAAGTCGTTAAAGTAAACCATCGACTTGTCGTTTAAAAAAATATTCGAGATGTTTTTGATGGTTCGACTCAATGGAATCCATCACTAATTTTTAATTATTCGAATCGAACACTCTCCCTCGAAACTCTAAACCATCAAACCATCGAGGAACAACTCGTGCATAAACGTACCATGCGCCAGTCACATTAACATACAGAGTCGGACACGAGTCAAAATCGAAACAATCGAGAACCACCGCGATGTTCGAACAATCGAAATAAAAAAAAAACTCGACATCGCGCATCGCGGGCCCGTAGACACTTGTTGGGAACGAAACCCCAAAAAAGTAATTATGTGTAATTAATACTTAGATATGTCTTCTTATAAATGAAGACATTTGTAACATAAAGAGAACTTCCATCCAAAATGTGTTGGTTCGAAAAATAAAATCCCATACTTTACATCAGATAATCCGTGTAATGTTCTTTCGGAACTAAATTTGCAAATTGTCAACACGATCGGGTTTATTTTCAGGATCAGATAAAAACAAGATCGTTAGGTAATCCAAAACTTTAAAATTCATGGAGTTCTTAAACGGATCTTTTAAAACAAACATCTTTAACCCAAAAGTGACCAAATATTCATATCTATATCTATACATATAATAAAACAGTAAAATTGTGCATCGTTTGCCGCAAATGGCGCCAAAACTACTGAACCGATCCTGTTCAAATTTTGCATACATAATCCTTATAGGACCTTTTTTGCTTTAGGCTATATTTTATCACGCTATTTGCTATGGGGGGTGAGCAATATTGCATTTTGTCGGTTTTGAACGAGTTGCCCCGAGTTCGAATCCCACCTACAATTTATATTTCTGTCAATGTTTTATCTTATTGTTTTTGGAAAAAAAAATACTTTTACCATTTTTTCATTAAAAAATCAACATTCCTATTTGATTTTTCCCAAATATTTTGTAAAAACTAATCAAAACACGTTATAAAATCCAAACGTCCACGAAATTCACATACTACAATGTTACATTAGTCCATTTAGCTGCAAATTTATCTACTGAAATGAAAATCATCACGCTATCATCGACGAAGAGCGGGGCAGTCATTTATGACATTTATATGAGAACGTCTATTTTGCTTGGTTTTCATCGAACACTGCAGCGTGATTGATTAATGACTAGACTGGGACGTAACACGGTGGTGGTTCGAATCCCAGGAGGTGTTTTAGATTTTTTTAATTTTTGTATATTTTTTTTTCACATATTTTTGCATTCTCACAATTTTTTTAACAAAAATATTACCTAAAAATATTATTATTATTGTTTAACCAAAAAAAAACCATGGTGACAAATTTTACAACTGCGGAGTTGCACCCCGTTTTCAAAATACAAACAATGACATCCTTCTTCTTCTTCCTGCTCTTATCCCGTATTACTTACTTGGGGTCGGCGCAACACGTTTTCTTCTTCCATTCTGTCCTGTCGTCCGTCACACTATCATCTGCCCTTTTCTTTCATATCAGTCCTTACACAATCCATCCATCTTTTCTTTGGCCTTCCTCTCCTTCTCCATTCATCCACATGTAAATTCAGAACTCTTTTGGTAACGTGCTTTTAATCCCTCCTCTTCACATGACCATACTAAGACAAACGATTTCCTTTCAAAATACAAACATCCATTTAATTTTTTTTTAACTAAAGGCGATTTATATTTTAGGTGATTTCTTCCACTCTAGGAAGGAGCACGAGGGGATGTCAGACTTTCACTGACCAAAACCCACACCTTTGTATGTTCCTTCTTCGCCTTGCATTCCAGGACTCCGGGTGGAGGTGATCAGCAGTAACGACCTCTCACGTCCGGTCCTGGTACAGAGAGAGAAGGTATGGAAAGCAGTCATCACTTCCTTCCGCAAACGAAGCGAAGAAGGTAGCAGAAAGCGCAAAGATGATGCCCTTGGCATTACGAGTCGCAGGGCGATTCCATGATACCGTTAGCGCGGAGTTTTGGACGGTGCACTATTGGCATTTCGTTGTTGAATAAAGACTGGTCTTAGTCGACTGACGTTGCGTTATGTGCCACGCGCACCTAAAAGAGATACGCATAAGAGAACGGCCCTAACGGGCTTCGATAGCTGGAAAATTGTTCGTATTCTAAAGGAACAAAGTGGGTATTTTTTACTGCTCTGCATGCTCTACCCGTAAAAATCGAGAGTTTACAGACTGCGTTCGATCATCAGCATGTGAAGTCGACTAGGTGAAAATACTCGCACACAAGAATTCGTTTATTATTCTTACTAAAGAAAAACATTTATTTGGTATATTAGGGTGTCAGTCAAATACCGCACCAGAAAATTCCTGCCTGAATAAACAGGTTATATGAACACAAAAAAATTATGGTGATCGGTAAACGCCCTATACATATGACACCTGGGAAGTGTCCAAGTGGCGATGGGAGGGGTCTAAGGATGTTCTGTTTCGCATGGTTTCAGCCACGTTGCTTCACTCTAGGAGGTGACTGCTTTCCATTCCTCCTCCCAGCTCATACCATGATCTGAACTAGGGTAGGAGGATTCTGATTTTGACCCGCAAACAGTACGGCGGTAATCCGCACTAGCGGGGTAACTTCGATCGTAAGGTCCACCGTGTCTTCCCGCCGAATCCAAAACATCTACCTCCCGAAACACTCATGTTCGGTTAGGACCTGCGTAAAGCGCTTGGCTTAGAGTGAATATATCATAGTAATAATCATGGTGTGCCAATATTAGTCGCCCTAGAATGTAAATTGCAACTAAAAGAACACTGTGGAATTTAGTTGGTAAAAGTCTGATACTCTCTCTCGGTCCACCTAGAGTGGGAGAAGGTATTTGGTGGTTACCCAACAAAAAAAGAGGCAAATACTAAAGGCGATTATCGGCCCTAATTTGGTTTTTTGAAGAACAAATCATTTTCATTTTGGTTTTATCGCAATATGAAGTAAACTAACGACTTTACCCATAGAGTAGGCAATTAACTATTTAGAACGTGAACTCTGCGGCTCTGTGCTTCGTTGATGTTTTTAAGGCAATTGACGTCGTGCGGAAGAAAAACCCGGGTGTTACCATTGGGTGGATCGCCCGGAGGACACGTTAGATCATAAAGCACTGGTGGGCCACGCTTAGGCGGAGCACCACCGTGTCCTTGTGGGGACGATCGGTGACAGCAACCTCTCGCGCTGGGCACTGGTACAGGCCATGATCCAGAGCGAGGAGTAGTCGCAAATAGTCCCCTCACGCCCCAGTCGCTGGGATTCCGACCCCGATTTAGAGCCACCGTAGGAGTGGCTTGCGAATGGCGAGCAATGGGTAGTTTACCATCTGGCTGTCCGGTAATGATCCAGACGGTCAACCGTGGGTATTGTTCCACGCGTGCTTCAAAGAGATGTCAGCAAACTGTAGGTGCCCAGCAGGTTCGAAGCCTCTGGGGCCATGGGTGAGCTTCCGAAAGGAAAACCCGGGACCCTGGAACCGAAGGCAAAGAAGGAACGGGGTGAGGTTTATTCAGTAAAAGTCTAACACACCCTCTGAGAAGTCATTCTGATGATTTTCCACCTAAACAAGAAACCTGGGCACGCCGTCATTGCGGCGGTAAGTTCCCTCTTTGAGAAGTAGTTGGAAAGAGGTCCTCACGTTCCGTATGCCGCAGGTCCTCAATAGACACGGTAAGTTCGGGAGGCTCCTGCATCGGATTCAGGGGTTAAGGGTGCCCCAGCCAGACTTGGGCGCACTGTCTGGACCGCCCGGAGGACACGGTGGAGCACACGGTAGAGGTATTAATTTTTCGCCTTCTTCTGCGAAGCAGTAATGCTAGCCAAGGAGGCGGCCGGCCGCGAGCGCGAAAGGGAACGACCCTCACGCCCCCGCCGTTAGGATCACGAGAACGATTTCCGACCACCGTAGGCGCAAGCTTGCGGACGGCGAACACTGGGTAGCTTGCCGTCCAGCAGTTCGGTAATAACCCGGACCGAGTCAAGTCGTCAACTGTTCCACGAGCGCCTCAAGGAGATGTCAGCAAACTGTAGGGCGCGGCAGGGCCGAAGCCTCTGAGCACGTGGATCTGTATTCCGAAAGATAAGCTCGGTGTCCCAAAATTGAAGGCAACACAGGAACGGGGGTGGCGTTTAGTCAGTAAAAGTCTGACATGCCCTCCCGCTCCATTTAAGAGCGGGAGAAGTCATTCTGATGATTACCCATCTGAATAAAAAAACCTAAACAAGAAACCTACTGGGGCTATGGTTTCGCTTCTGAAAGGGAGACCCTGGAACGTAAGGCAAGGAAGGAATATAGAAGTGAGTCTTAGGCAGTAATAATCTGACACGCACTTCCGCTTCACACAAGAGCAAAAGTCATTAGATGATTTCCCAACTAAAAAAAGTACTAATTGGAGTTTTAACTTAAACAGTTTTATGTAAAATTAATTAATCAGATCTTTTCGGAAGTATAGGATTAGATACTTAGATTACTTTTGTGCAGTTTTACGAACTTAACGCGGACGAAGTCGCGGGCAACAGCTAGTAATAAAATAATAATTAAAAAATGTCAAATTGTAAAGTAAAATTAATCTACAATGTCAAATTGTAATAAATAAATATCAAATTGTAAAAAGTACAATCGAAAACCAAATAAATTAGAAGATAAGACAACATTTGTAGTGCGCACTGGAGCGGGTCAATCCCAAGCCTTTACGTCGTACGTAGTAAGAATTGATACAACAGCAACTTCATGAAAATTAAATACATTCAGAACGACTGTTGGGGGATCCTTATTAACGACGATCATCGGATAGTGTAATACAGCAGTGTATGCAATAGTGTATTTTCTCAAAATGTATTTTTAGTTTTCATCAAGATGGAGGCCAATACTCCTTTGGGAAATTTTTGCTGTTCCTCAGAGGATAAGATTTTTCATCCACACCTACTTGAAAAGTTAACCCTGAATCTACATCTTCCTTTTTTTATGGGAAATCATCAAAAACTGTCTCTAGCTCTGAATGGGGACTTCATTATTTTTTTTTTTCAGTTACCCTTTGGGTTCCACCTCATGGTCACGGTAAGTCTTTCGATCAATACGGCAGCCACATAAGTCAATACCTATATCTGCAAGACATGGCACTCTCCCTAGTAAGTCATCGTCAAGTGGCTATGAAACAGGAATATAAGATTGGCCTACATAGTCAATTAAAAAAATAATAAACCTTACCTTTACAAGAGCCCAATGTCATTAGAATTTTATAATATGGATTCCCAATTGCAACTACTTTTCTGCTAAATCTGAACTCTTTAGAATTTTGGACAAAAAATAATGCCAAAATAAGGTTTAGAATAATCCTTTTGACGAACATATTGATGAGAAAATTGATTATCAAGTGACACAGGCTGGTGCTTAATTAAGTAAGAACAGGCTCGGGTATGGTGGGTGTACTTAGGGTTGCCAACTTTTTTTGACGAAATAAAAGTATAAAATGACTTGCATAGGAAAAAAAAGAGTATTTGAAAGAAAAAAAAAAGTATTTTCCAAATTTTGTTAAAAACGTATTTTTTGTGTTAGCTTAAGCTAACAATTAAAAAAAAATGCTTCATAACTTGTTATTGTCAAACATTTCAATTCAAACGTTCTATTTCTCTCTTTTCGCCACTTCAGATTCATTTTTGAATGATACCCTCTCAGTGAAATATGAAGTAGCGGGAAGCGAGAACCGAAACTATTTAAGAAATAATTTTGTTTTACATTTGGTAAGCTTAGCTCATTTTAGCTTTTTAGTCACTGTTGGACTTGGAGTACCACTATCAGAAATCACCATTTTTAAGCATTAATTTTAACTGTAAAATGGATTCTGTAATAAAATTTAAAACAAAAATAACTTACAATTTCGTCGATAGTGACATTAACATAACAGTAATTATTATAAATAATTCCCATCATTTGTTGTAACTTATTAACCGTTATAGTTAAAAGTACTTATCTATAAATCCCGTAATAAGTGTTCATCGTATTGTATGCATTGCAGTAAAGGTTGAGAATAAAGTATTTTACATACTTTATTTGTATGTAAAAGTATAAAGTATAATTACCAAAAATAAAGTAGGATACTTTATTATAAAGTATGGTTGGCAACCCTAGGTGTACTATCTAGTGTGCATAGTGTTATGAAAACAAGATCCCATAAATCTATTGTTTGGTTCCAAGAAACTGACTCGATGAGAAGGTAACATAGAGCAAAAGTAGACCGTACTTTTAGCTGACTTAAAAAAAAAAATGTGTAAAGAAAACCTACGAAAAAAGACTTTGAAAACGAAAAATCAGTTATACAAAAATTGCTTTAAAAAAAGTACTTATGGAATTAAGAAAATATTTTTACATATACGAGTATACCCGGTGAATATGATGTTTCGAGGGTAGCCGTGGTCGTAGGTGTGCCACCATTCCGTAAACATTGTTAAAAATGACATGTAGATATAAAGGTAGAATACTACTACTATTGATGCGTGAACAACTCGTGGGTGGTAAATATTTTATTTGAATTGGTTTTGGGGTTGTTTTTTATAAGAAGTAGTATTTATATAGAATACTAGCTGTCCCCTGCGGTTTCACCCGCATTTTTCGTTATTGCTCCGCTCCCGTGGGTCGTAGCGTAATGGTATATAGCCTATAGCATTCCTCGATAAATGGGCTATCTAACACTGAAAGAATTTTTTAAATCGGACCAGTAGTTCCAGAGATTACCCCCTACATACAAACATACAAACTTACAAATTTTACCTCTTTATATATTTATAAAGAGGTAAAAATTTTTCTCTCTATATATATATATATATATATATATATATATATATATATATATATATTATATATATTATATATAATAAAATCGTAGGAAAGTCAAAACTGTACATAGAATATTTTTTTAAAAGAATACTTGGGGCGTGATCTACAATCGATAAGGAAGCCAAAAATATAGTTTTTAGAATTCATGTCTGTTTGTCTGTTTATCTGTTTATCTGTTTATTTGTTTGTCTGTTTGTCTGTTTATCTGTATGTCCGGGCTAATCTCATAAAGTACTGCATGGATTTACTTCAAATTTTGCATGAATATTACTGAGAGGTCGGGAAAACAAATAGGCTACATATTATCACGCTATCACCTACGGGGGAGGAGCTGTGAATCTTAATTTTTCTTACGCATTATATGACAGCGTTTAATGTAACGACGCATATTTAAATGTTGTTTTTGAGTAAGCCATGCGTATTTAGCTTTACAATATAAAAACTACGTCATTGAAGTAACTTGGGCAGAAAAACATAATTTAATGAATGTTAGTAGTATAAAGACAATTTTAAAGTAGCGCCATCTATGACGTTTCATAAAAACCAAATCAAGTTACATATTAACACTTTTTGGAAATTTATAATTTAAATTTGATCATGTTGGCGAGGTTAGTAGTTAGTTATTCTTAAAATTCATAGATGGCATTGTGCATTTTCTTCATAACAGTTGTATCGTATAGTTCGTTTGACAAATACAAGTTCCAACAAAATCCTCAAAATCTTGAGCAGAGTTTAGGAAGACAATTTAAAAAAAATGCGGTATTTAAGTATTACAAAAAAGTAATGTTCATTGATGATGAAGTGACATTGAAGCTCATTTATTGCAAGAACGTGACAGAATCCAAGAGATTCGGGGAATTGGTGGGGCGAACAGCGTGCGGCACAAATAGAATAAGATAACCTGTGTCGTGTACTAAATCAACTTTCGACATCTGATGATGAATCCACGGTTTACGATATCGAAGAGCAACCGTGGCTGAATAAAGAAGGAAGTGGATTTATCTACAATATCGTGATTAACTACGCCGCCCACGGAGATATGGTTGCCTTAGAAGAAGTTTGTACCCATTGCCAAGTCCGCAAATGGAAAGGGGGACTAAATGGCGAGCATCCGAAGTCCAGCCATTTTTTGAAATACATCCAAGCTTATAACAGCGCCTTCCAGATGACTTCGTTTGGTGAACAACAAGCAAGTGTTGAAGTAGACACATCCCCAATTTGGACTCTGGTCCGGTCAAAGGATTGCAAAGTATGTTACATAACGTTAATCCGCAAATTAGCCACTTCAAAGCAGCCCTCGCGTCGGTGCCTGAGAACGAGCGCAACCACTTTAAGTTTGTCATCAGAGCAGATAGAAGGCCGATCACAGCCCACCCAGGGTGGTATAATGCGCCAACGACGAATGAGGTAGCTGTTGTGTTAGTCGATCAGGAGTGTGATAAAAGAGACATCGTTTTACGCACGCATGATGACCGGCTTCAAAGGATAAGCGAGACTCACCGTGCGTACGATTCTCTTCAATATCCTCTCATTTCAGTTCTGTCGCGGAGAGGTTGGCTGCCATTTTGGCCCACTATAATGTAGACCCCCAGACAGGCACCCCAAATCATAAAAAAACCGTCCACCATGCATTTCTACAGCTTTCAGCTGAGGGTAAACAATGGTTCTTATCTCCGCCACTATCGTACGCTTTTTACTCAGTTTCTTAGGACATGTACGCCAGAATTGACACAGAGCGTTTGGTATTTATAAGGTCCAACCAAAGAAAGCTCAAAGCTGAGAAGTATCGCTATCTCTATGCAGAATAATACAAATGCTCATTCATGTTCATTCTCCCCTCCACCTTCACAAAAGGTCTGTGGTACATGCACGAGAGGACCCAAGAGGCCTTTTGTTACGTGCGAAAGTTTGGTCGCCCGGACCTCTTCACTACCAACACAAAGTAGCCTGAAATAACAGCTCAACTCCTTGCAGGATAGGCTTTGTACGACAGGCACGACTTAATCTCTCGCGTATTCCACCTGAAGTTAATTTCAATTAGAAATGCTAATTTTTAATGCTCGGCTTGGAGACAATGCGCGTGTTCAGGAATTTTACGATGTCCTTCTAAGTCATGGCAAACGCACACTAGAAGAGAGAGGTGGACAGGTGGTACTGCTAGAGTCTCTCCGTAGAGTGGTATTTATTAATTAATTAAATACTTTATGCACATAGAACTACAAAAGCGGATTTAATGCCTTAAACATTTTCTACCAGTCAACCTTTGGGTGATGCAAAAAAATCTCTATGTGTACGGGGATGTCAGTTGTGTACTGCCCCAGCAGAATTCTTGGGTGTGTGTGCAGGCCATTTAGATGCCCATAAATGATCAGGCTGCAGCAATTAACGAATGCATTCTCTGGAAAATTGAGGGGAATGAAGTGGTCTACACCTCGATAAACACTGTTGTCGAGCAAGATGACGCCATACATTATCCCGTGGAATTTCTGAACACCCTGTCAGCAAGTGGACTTTCAGCGCATACCATCGAGCTGAAGGTCAGTGTCCCAATTATGCTTCTTCGGAACCTATCTCCTCCAAAGTTGTGTAACTAGACTCGCCTTAAAGTCGTCTCACTCCACAGACACACCATTGGAGCGGAAATTTTTATGGTTGTGGCGTCGGCGAGGCAGCATTTATACCACGCATTTTCCCCATACCTTATAACTTCCCGTTCCAGTTCAAGCGCGTACAGTTCTCAGGACGAGTTGCTTCTCACAAAGGCAACTGTACGGTGCTTGCTCCGACGTCACTATTCCTGATTCACTTTACATTTTGGCACCTGGTGTAACTACCAATGTAATTTATAGGGAAGTGTTGTAAGGTACGATATCTTTGTACGTATTTTTACACTTTTATGTCCTGGAATGGAATACATTCCTCATATAACTTTCTAAACTTGCTTCGCTTGCAAAAAAAAACATATAAACAACACAAAACAAAACCAATAAAACATAATATAAACTGTTTTTCTTTCTTTCATTCTTTCTTATATATTTTAATGCTATTGTTAAAGTTGTTTACTTATAATGCTATAGCGACATCTTAAGTATTTTTGGTGCTGTAGAGCCTTCACGCAGACGACGTCGCGGGCAGCAGCTAGTTTAGTTATAAAATTCATCCCTGCGTAAGTCATATAAGTTCATTATGTGTACCGAATAAAAACAAAACCTACTTTCGAGGTTTACTGTGATAGATAGACGGACAAATAGAAGCACGAATGATCCTAACAGCGGGTTTTCATTCGTACGTATGGAACCGTCAAAAGAATAGAAAAATCATTCACTGTAATATTATTTTATTAGAGTCACTAGCGCTGCTTCAGAGATGTACCACACTCACGATGCGGCGAAACAACAGACTGTCTTACATAATGGGCGCTATCTATAAAAAATTAAACCATAATATCCAATCTCTCTGATATTAAGCTATGTGGCACATCTGTCTTCACGTGATTTATGGCATCATTTAATAATGTGGTGTTATTAATAACATAGAAGATTGAACGCTATCAGTGAGGTATAAGGTCGTCATTGACTTTTTGAATGTCTTATTAATTACGAGAACACAGAGTTTTCTATCAGACCTTAATTAAAGAACATTGCAAGTAGAGTAAATTACTTACCTACTATAATAATAGAGATATTGCTTTTCATCTTCCAGATACAAAATTATTTTCATTTCCACTAGCAGCGTACCTCGATTAGGTGCAGGATGCATGCAGCTGAAGTTACAAGTCTCTACAGATATTAATATGCAGCAGCAATCTCGGTTAATATCAGATTAATTTAGCTCTTGACGCGGCTCTGCAAAGGGCAATTAGCAATTTAATCGAGAAGGTATTTCATACGAGAGAATTTCATTTTCATAAAAAATAGCGCGGGTTTATTAAAAATGCCTAGTTTTTAGCGGACATCGGTGTCATAAAAACGTCGCATACTCGTATATCATTTATATCGTCCAAATCATTTACGCATTATTACCATAAGTTAGCTAGTCTGCACGTTATGGCATCATCAAACGTTATGAACTTTTTTTTGAATGCGAAAGGTCTAATTAAGGCAAATCTATACTAATATTATAAAGCGGAAGAGTTTGTTTGTTTGTTTGAACGCGCTAATCTCAGGATCTACTGGTCCGATCTGAAAAATTCTTTCACTGTTAGATAGCCCATTTATTCAGGAAGGCTTTATAGGCTATATAACATCACGCGAGGACTAATAGGAGCGAAGCAGTAACCAAAAATGCGGGTGAAACCGCGTGGTTCAGCTAGTCTATCTATATGCTCCAAGCTGAACTCTCTCGACAAATTTTATACGGTTACAACTTGTAATCGACATGACAGTGATCGAGGATGTTTTCGGTTGTCAGGGCTTAGAATATATTATGAACCAAGTAAGAAGTCTAAATTTTATTATACACAAAAACAGTGACAGTGATATCTACCAGACAACATTTGGACCGTAAGATCTTAAAATAAGAAGTAGTCTGCGGTGTGCTTCTAGTAAAAAGTAAAAATTAGCTTCTACCAGCGGCTTCGCCCGCGTGATAGGTATCTCTATACAAATTTTGGACCCCCGTTTCACAACCTTAGGGGGTGAATATCTTCTTTTATATTATACAGATACATAAAAGCGTGAATTGAATCTTGGAGTGCCTGATGAAGATTTCTGAGCAAAGCTGCCAATAAAAAAGATTTACGAGGATTCTTGAGACGAGCTGAGTAGTCAGCAGGATGCCCTGTCGTCTCGTGAATCGGAACTTCATCTGAAGAACTTTGGATATAAAGTTTTATAAGCAGTTTACGCGCTCTTTACTTGGGCTAAACTCTAACGTCACGTTTCTATTCACGGCGACTTTTTGACGCGATACTATCGTTTTTCTGTCGTGTTGTAAACGTGATTCAGTTATGAGCCAACACGATCGTGCGGTTGCATCGATACAGTCGCGATGCTGTAGCGCGTGGTAAATGCCACTGAAGCACATTTCGTAAATGCATGACAGAATCGTTACAAAAAGACACAACATATACTCGTAAAATGCAAAAAATATCAGCGTATATTTTTTAAAGAAAGCAGGCTCTATGGTTTTTCCTCGGAACGTAGTTTTTTCCTTTTGTGTGTCATATAAAACCCAGCGCAGAAATCCTACCAACGGATGCTCATTGTCGTACATCCCGTTGGGTGACGTCATCCGCCACATGCACTAGCTCGAGTTATAATGAGTCCAAGTGAGTAGCATTCAAACTTTCAGTGAGTGTCTTTTTATACAGACTTTTTTGGAAGTTCATATAATAGTAAAAATTAAGATTGACAACTACTTCTTATCTTAACTTATTACACAGATGTTAGACCACGAAGTTAGTATAAAAGAAGGAGGACTTATATTAAGGGCCTGTTTCACAATGTCCGAGTAGGCACTACTCACTGAATAAATTCAAAAATGGAACAGAATTTGTATGAAATTATCTGCCAAGTAAGATACTCGAAACTTAATCATAGGTGGTGAAAGAGGCCCTGAGTACCGCAAGTAGCATTCATAAATTACTTCATTTTAGACTCTTTTTCCAGTACCATTACTTTAGTACAAAATCAATACTTGCTTTGTTATAAATCGCTCAGTAATCGTTTAACAAGTTAAATCTAATCCGAGACATATTTGGAGATGAACAGATTGCAACGAAAGTTTGTTTTCGATCTATCAATCTAGAATACGACAATAAGCTATTTTTTTTAGACTGCAACAACCAGACCAAAATTTTACGAAATTTTCACGTAAAAAAAATGGTATATTGTATCCAGTCTAACCGATGACTTTTTTATTTAAACTTGATGCCTCGTGCTTGATCAGTATCTCACTCAATTAAAAGCGGGACATTCAGATGTTTAAAATAAGCACTTCTTCACACTAGAAGTGTAGGGTTGATAAAGCAATTTCAGAAAGCAGTGTAAGTATCTACTACTTAATGAAAATATTTATTTACCGGTGTACATAACCTGTAATATGTAACCTAACAACACGACAGCATTTGGTTAATTTAGCATTTAATTAAAACCAGACATATTTAAACAAAGTAACTTTGACAGTACAAAGACATGGGTTGTAATATTAGATGATTGTTATGATAATGAAATCATTTTTAGGGTTCCGTAGCCAAATGGCAAAAATGGAACCCTTTTAGTTTCGCTATATCTGTCCGTACGTCTCGTGTAATCTCTGTGACCGCTGTGACAATTTGGTACCAATATGTATATCAATTATGCCGGCAAAGTAGTAAAATAAAAATTGGAAAAAATGTTTCATTAGGGATCAAAAAAATCACTTTACATGTAGGGGGGCTCTACTTGTTAAGTGGAAAGTGACTTATTTTAATTACATCCCTTACGTATGTATAGTATTGTACAAATTCGTACCAAATTTCAGCTTTCTAGTGCTAACGGTCACAGAGATTAAGCGAAGACGGTCGGACGGACGGACGGACGGACAGAAGTGACGAAGCTATAAGGGTTTCGTTTTTGGAATTTGGCTACGAAACCCTAAAAAAACTCTGATGACCTATTTTACAGAGCCATTAACTTACGACTAGTTTTTGTGAGACGCTTCGCTTGCATGAATATAGGCTTTTCTATACAAACTTTGGAACTCTGTTCCACTCCCTTAAAAGTTGAATTTCCAAATATCCCTTTTTAGTGCTTGCCTTCGTCATAAAAGTAAATCTTGTGCAACATTTCACGCTCCTGGTCTCAGTAATTTCAGTCAGTTTCTCATTTTAAATTATGTAATTTATGCAGCGTGTTATAATTTGTTAAAGTACTTACGTACATTTGTGCAAAACGTAGCATTCCGATTGAACGTACATAGTTTATAAAAGTGACAAACGGAGAAAAATACTGCAAAGCTATTTAAATGTCTGTGCATTGTGTATGCAGTCATACTAAAGCTCTTCATTCACAGCACTTGAACCACTATCTGTGACGTCACAGCGTTGCGTCATCGTTTTTCCGCACTCTTTCGCTTTGTCCCGAGACCGGACATTTGATATGCTAATCTAGCTCGACGCTGTAAGAAGCTTTCTCTAGTCTGTTAGGACGTTGTTGTACGCAAAACACAAAATCTGGTTGGAAGTTGGATTTTTAATTATTTTTCAGCTGATTTAGCTTCCATTCCAACAATATGCGAGACAATATCAACTGAATAATATCATATAGCGTCACTAAACTGAAGAACATCATGTGCAAACAATTTTTCAATGTTCATTGAACATGATAAACAGTCCTTGCTCCGAGCGCCTTCATTTCTTTCTTTCTTTTTATCCGTCTACCGTCTCTTGTTCTACTCTAAAACTATCTGTGAAAACTTATAATTGGCCTTCTTTCAATATTTTTCAACTATCTGTATCCTAGCTGTAAGTTTTCCGAAAACAATAAAATAAAATAAAAATAAAATATTTTGAATACCCATAACAAAACATAAACTTACAAAAATTCTTAATCAAAAAGGTTTTAATAAAACATAGAACCAACATCCTGACCTACGACGAAAAAACTTGAAATGCCATTTAATAAGAGAGAAAAAATAAATTAAAAGTTAAACATAATGGCATCTTTGTATTTTTAGAATAAGTGGTCAGTATGATTATTGTCAATCTAAAAAGGTTTTAGTGTATTTGATAATAATTTTTCATGTCTTTTTGAATTTTCTTTTTTTATTCGAATTTCATTTTAAAAAATTTAAACCGATAAACTATGAAATCAGTTTATAGCGGGATTTTTTCAAGTCATGTTTAATTTTGATTTGAAGCAAATTGACGCTCAGTGGATATTGTGTGTTGTGTTGTGTGTTGTGATAAGTGTAGTTTTGCAATTTAACTGGACAATAACTATTGTGATTTTGATAGAAATGTGCTTAAAGTTTTATTGTAGGATGTTCTTTCCGTTTCATGTAAAGAAATACGAGTAAGTTGACCTTTCCTTTTTTAGTTTAATTGTAGCAAAATTATAGTTGTTTCTCGACTTTGGTATGATAACAGTTACTGTTACCATACTTAGTGTAAATGTGGTACCTTTTATCTTTTTTTTGTAACCTCGTTATGTTTTAGTAAGTACTATGTATATAGACATTCGTCCAGGACTCCAACTGTTAGTCTTAACAAAACGAAAAGTATCATAAAATGAAACTCACTTAAAACTCCCAATTACAGCAACTTTTGTCCCGAACCCTACTAACATCTAAGTACTACTAATTAGGAGCGAGGCGAAAACGTCTTTTTCATCCAAGTTGATTTATGTGACAGACAAACTTAAGAACAGAGATAAAACTGTTTTTCAGTTGCAATTAACCAGGAAGAGATTAAAGAGCTTTTAAAATATTTTGATTAAATGAAAGTTGATTAATCTAAGTATCTGTAAATAGAATTCATTATTGGTTAATACAGTTGCGTTTAAAAGTTAATGAAAAGCAATGTAATTTTTTTGGATGATTCAAAGGGAAACTGATTGGTATGTTAATTAAAACGGAACTATTTGACTGTAAAATAGATTTATTTATTGGTTACATTAGTACAAAATAAAAGTTTAAAAAGTTTACTAATTTGAAATGTTTACTAGAATACGCTTTATTAAAGCAAATAAAGTGTATTCGTGTCATATCATACTGTGAAAGCTTGACGCTGACGTTGACCAAACTTACAATGACGAACACGCGTCTATAAAGGTACTCGTCCGTGTACAGTAAGCGTAAGCGTAACGTCCGTGTACCGTGTACAGTAAGTACAGTAAGCCATAGTGTTTGTATCTGTAACATATTGCCAGGAACGACTTACACACACATGTACTCATATGTATTTTATTTATTAGCAAATTACGTCGTTATAGGTTATTTTTTCTTCAATGTGTACATTTTAATTACTCAGATACCCGCGAAACGAGACACAATAGTAAAACAATAACAGCGCGGTCTCATAGGACCGGTTGGGGATTCAAACGTTAATTGGGTTATTATGGTTATATTAAACGCATTTTTAGTTTGTAAGTTACATTGTACAGCACCTGGGACATGCTCTGTAATATTGTAAAATAATAAATAAATAGTAAAATGAACCAGTAGTTCACAAGCTGCAGTATTCAAGTGCTGTGATAGGTCAATATCGTGATGCTCAAGTGCAGCGACCTAAATGGGTTAATGTGGTAAGCTGGCCGCTTTTCACGTTGTTTTAACGCCTATAAACTTATTATTTATGCATTTCAGTAGCGGTTTATTATTATTTATGGTTTGTACGAAAGCGACTGAAGGTTATCGACATACCCCGAAGAATCACCAAACTTAAGTGGTAGTGTTAAGGGCACAATTCTCGAAAAACAGATGGTCGATGGGTACTTAAGGTTCTTGAGTGGTGACTGCGTACCAGAAGACGCATTGAAAGGCCTCCCATAAGGTAGACCGATGACCTGGTGAGGGTCGTAGAAATTCGATAGATGCGAGACACTCAAGATCGATCATTGTAGCGACGCTTAAGAGGCCTGCGGAGACCGCGCGCTATCTCGAGTTGAGACGAAATAAAACACGTTTTTGAGGTTGATGGAAGCAATCCAAATAGTATAAACAATTCTTGGACACACCGACTGGAGTAAAGTCATCATCCGCACACTGACAGTTGCTTGCTGTGATAGCAATTCAAACTATTGGAAATTTGGGAGAGGTTCCGTAATACCAAAAATGATGTATGAAAAATTAATGTATTTCCATTATTGTTTCGAGTATTTATAACTTGATAATAATATCTGTGTTCCTACGAAAAGATGAAATATTGTTGTTTATAATATAGAAAAAAAAAAAAAAAAAACATGACATTTTCGCTGTGAAAATGTGCAAATTTAAATTCGCTTAAATTTCGTTTGGGGTAAGTTTTTCAACAAAAAGACGATGTAGGAACCTAGATAATTATTGTCTGAATCCGAATAACATCATATTATGGGGTAAATATGCTTAAATTGCAAATGATTTTGGTATTACGTTTGTATGGATAATTCTAACGTCGCGCCCGCCTTAACAGCGGCCTTTGAATATAGGCCTCCCCGCCCTCCTTTTTCGGCTGAAATGACGACGATTTTTTTTAATGTAGGATTTATCATCACAATGACTTTTCCTGCTCTTGAGCAGAGCGGGAGGGCGTGTCAGACTTTTACTGTTTTGATAATTTATTATTTATGGCTTGTACGAAACCACCAATTAAGATGACTTTACTCCAGTCGGTGTGTCCAAGAATTGTTTAAACTATGTGGATTGCTTCCATCAACCTCAAAAACGTATTTTATTTCGTTTCAACTCGAGATAGCGCGCGGTCTCCGCAGGCCTCTTAATCACATGGCAAATGGTAACTTTAGTCAAGGATTGATAAATTAATATTCCCTGCATCTCATAATATATTGCAGCTATCAATTCAACCACAACTATCCCAAATAATGACCGTCTAAAGTCTCGCTTAATCTGTTCTGTGAGACACTATTCCATAATTAATTATATTTAGTTTACAATGACCAAATTCAGCTTTGCTTACGACTTGATCTAAATGTTGATATTATAATTTATCTTTTGGAAAATTTCTACTTGTGTATTTACTTGTGTTGTTATATTGTTAAAGTTGATTGTTTTTAACCATACAAGGCATCGTATTTAATACAGTTTCTTTTTGATAAGGTATGTGTCTATAATTTGCTTAAAAATAATAGTAGGTGTATCAGTTACGCGGGTGTCTCCACTGTGCGGACCACCTGGGGGATTGTGTGGAGTATATGGTGGAGGTATACACGCTTTCAGTCCGTCTTTTACCAACATTAGAGAAATTGATGACTAGAACTTTTGTAAAGATTTGTCTTACTTAGTCACAGTTCATAAACTAAAAGTATATCTACATACTACGTAAGTAAACTGTGAAACTGTTCAAGGATAAAAAAATAATACCTAAAAACAAATGTGCTTTTATAACCAGTCTAGCAGAAACGTGGTTAAGTGCTGAAAAAGCCTAAAAGTCTTCGTATATCATACAAACGAGGCCATTGTATAAAAAATTATTGTAATTTCCGAAACATTTATTTTTTCTGATGCCTTTGGTAAAATAGCAGTCTCACATTTCGCTGAGTTGATTGAGTGGTCATTGAAAAAATAAATACGGGATACAGCTAAAGAACAAATATGAGAAATCTATACTAATATTATAAAGAGGTAAAATTTGTAAGTTTGTATGTTTGTAAGTTTGTATGTAGGGGGTAATCTCTGGAACTACTGGTCCGATTTGAAAAATTCTTTCAGTGTTAGATAGCCCATTTATCGAGGAATGCTATAGGCTATATAACATCACGCTACGACCTACGGGGGCGGAGCAGTAACGAAAAATGCGGGTGAAACCGCGGGGATCAGCTAGTGATTTATAAAATGAAAACTGTTCACGATGATCGAGTATCATCGTCATAGCCGTAAATAAAGTAAATTACATGAAAAAAGATTTTTTCTGTAACATAGTCAGCCTTTTAATATTCCACTGCTGTTGCTGCTGGAACAGAAGACTCCTCTCTAGGAGAGTAAATGGGCCGTAAACCGGGTCCATTGCGGTTAGTGTCACATATCTTCAAATATTTTTAGTTTTGGGAATAGTAGTGTCGATATAAATTACACAAAGCAGGCTGGCTGAGTTTGAACTCAGGACCCGTAAGTCGAGGCAATTACCACAAGGCCACCACTTCCTCTCACCAGTCAGAGCTGATGGCAGCCAGGGTTGGGAATCGTTGGAATGGGTTACCTACTGTGGCCCTTGTAAAGGGTAACAGAAGGAGGACAGAAGAATTATTTGATGATTTCCAACGTTTAAAAAAAGGTTTGTCTCCAACCCCAAAATATCCAGAAATACCAACGTTAAGTGTATTACGAGTACGTTACTAACCGCTGCCAATCTTCACCCGCATGAAAGTAGAAAATAATTTTAAATAGCCTATGTTACTCAATGAAGATGTAGCTTTCTAATAATGGAAGATTTTATGAAATCCGTCAAGTAGTTTTTGAATTAAATCAAACAAAAAATCATTTTTTTTCTCTTTATAATATTAGTTTAGATAAGTATTACGAGTATGGTGAGAGCCCTTCCATTAGTGAAGACGTGTTAGCCGCTGATAAACAAAATCAAGAGCTTATTAAAGAAGACAAGACAAGCTACTACTTTGTGGAATCCATTCAAATCTGTAATGAGTTGGAAGATAACAAAGTTTTTATAGCTTTACTGAAATGAAAACCTTGTTGAAGAAAATATTTACCCAAATGAAGAGCGAAGATAATATGAACCATTTGAAGGAGGCCTTCGACGCTATAAGAAAATCTTGGAGCAGTATGAAACATTGTCATGGTTTTTTTTAGATCTTCTGATAAATATAATAAATTTTCTTTTGTTTTAACTAAAATACAAACTCGGATTTTTCTGAAACAAGACGAAATGTTACTTTTGTTTTTTTCATGGAATATATTTTTTTTTCTTGTGGTACACAGGTAGAAATACCGGTCTTTTGGTGTACAATAATTTAAAAGGCTGTGGTAAAATTGTCTTACTAAAAAGAGACTTGCCTATCCAAAGCGATGTGTTTTATTTACTATTTTTTTCTGACACATTCGCACTTTTTCCTTCCAGTTCTGGTGAAATCTGTCACCGGTTCA
Source organism: Mythimna separata (assembly GCA_030763345.1). Lineage (NCBI taxonomy): Eukaryota > Metazoa > Arthropoda > Insecta > Lepidoptera > Noctuidae > Mythimna > Mythimna separata. The sequence goes on along the minus strand of JAKKIA010000036.1, from coordinate 333,683 downwards.
TCCCGCCATGTCTTTCGTGGCCAGCTACATCCTGTTTCACTGGCTCAGGTATGTAAACCGTTTGCTAACTTTCATCCATAATTTGTCGGATATGCAGAAAATATTTCTTGCCCAGTCGCATTAAGGTTGGCCAGCTTTATGAAGTACAATCTAATCAAAACTAGAATGTGTTACGTCTCAAAAATATATACTAGAAAACAATTTTATTTACCTCCTAAAGATACTTTCAACATAAATAAGGAAGGTATGGTTTACAAAAGCCTCTAAGGCCGAAAATAAGGAGAACCGTTTAGTACTCGTACAATTTTTACTTAGAATTTCCATAATCTCAGCAATTAACCGTGTTGACAAGTACGGGGAAGACCTTTGTAAACAAAGTGTTTGATGGCCCATTTTCATAAAATTAATTGCTCTGAAAACACTCAAAAGTTATGTACAAGCTATTAAGTTTATTAGATGTTTTCACGAAAAAATGCTTTGTTACGGTCTTTGAATTAATTCTTCTTTTTTCGTTTCTCACGTTATATCCGTGTGCCGTGAGGTGTATTCGAGCTCGAGTGAATAGGCTATTAACAAACAAATGCGTGATACTGAAAATCAACGATTGTATCACTATCAGTTAGCATCGCAGTCAAGTAATCGTTGATAACGTTAAAAAACCGGCCAAGAGCGTGTCGGGCCACGCTCCGTAGTTTCCCATCCGTCACAATAAGTGTCCCCAACTTTTCAAAAACTGTTCGTCCCATCAATTCAAAATAATTTTCCTAGAAAGTCTTTATAAAGCTCTACTTTCCAGATTTTTTTCATATTTTCTGAACTCGTGGTTCAAAAGTTAGAGGGGGGGGGGGGACACATTGTTTTTTACTTTTGGAGCGATTATTTCCGAAATTATTGAAATTATCAAAAAATTATATCAGTAAACCCCTATTCATTTTTGAAAACCTATCCAACAATATATCACACGTCAAGGTTGAAATTAAAAAAAAAATCGCTTTTTACTTTAGGTACATGTAGAGGGGCTACCCTAATAAAACATTTTTTTCCAATTTTTATTTTTGCACTTTGTCGGCGTGATTGATATACATATTGGTATCAAATTTCAGCTTTCTAGAGCTAACGGTCACTGAGATTAAGCGAGGACGGACTGACAGACATGGCGAAACTATAAGGGTTCGGTTTTTGCCAATTGGCTACGGAACCCTAAAAATGGGTTGGCTTCTGAAAGGAAAACCCGGGACCCTGGAACGAAGGCAAAGAAAGAAGAAAGGAGTGGGTTTTAGTCAGTAAAAGTCTGACACGCCCTCCCTCTACACCCAATAGCGTGAGAAATTATTCTGATAATTTCATACCTAAAAAAAATCGTTAAAAACCCTTATGCCAGCCCATTTATACCAAAACCATTTGATATTAATGGGTTATAGAAAACCTATACCATTCAAGCCTTGGTGCTGAAGATTCACTTCCCTGAAAATACCCATGGCAATGGCTAGGACGAGATTAGACAACAAAAGACGTATAGTCAGTTCCTATGAAAATAAAAAAATAGAATCTCGTGACCTACCTCCATGACAAACGTTTGATTGAATCGGTTGAGCATGAAGAAGTAACAAACATAATTATTATACACTCACAAAATTGCTTCTTTATAAGATTAGTGTGATTAAATCAGATCAATCTTACAAGTTCGAGACGGTTAAAACTCAATAAAATATCTGCCTCGACGCCGTGCCTTAAATTAATTACTTCAGTGATTCAGTTTAAACATTATTAACTTTATTTTATTAAAACCGCATTTTCAAAGTAACCGCTAAAATGATTTATTAGATTTATATGAAAGTTTATAATTTACATACATTAGTCATGATTTGAAGCGGAAAATCGTGTAGTTACTTCTCTCTAATCTATATCTATTTATACATAGCTTTGATTTTGGTGAATGGGCTTTAGTCAGTAAAAGTCTGACACTCCCTAATTTCCCACCTTAAAAACAAACTTTGATTTTATAAGAAAATTTTTTCATGTTTCGTAACATTTACATTAAATTATATACATACCTACATGTATTATATTTTCAGTCATGCGACCGGTACAGAGTCCCTAACGTCTGTACATAAATGCCTTGCTACATACTCGTATATCTCTTTTTATGAACACGTAAAGTATCCTCTCTCAGTAAGACCGGACACACTTGATACATGTCATATACCTACGCGACAGTTTATCACACGTAGCCGTTTACAACCACTGAACGTAATTTACGAGCCACTATTACGGAATAAGAGGCAGAGAAACGGTGTGATGGACCACAAGACCTTTTTGTTTGGTCTGAAGTGACAGAGAAATATTAACTTTGGCAGGTGTTTCCGTACCTGTTGCTATTATGTATGTAAATCGAAATTGAAAACTGGCCAAGTGCAAAGTCGGACGCGGTAAAAATTACGCTTTATGGAAGCTTTTCAGCAACAAAAATAAATCATCTGTGAAAATTTAAATTTTCTATACTTGTTCACGAAATACAGACGGACACACAGACAGAGGGACGGACAGCTGAGTCTTAGTAATAGGGTCTCGTTTTACGTTTGGGTATGTCCTATACCCAATTCAACCCTTAAAAAAGTAACTAAGTGTAGAATTTAAGTATATTCGCTTTATAGGGGTTATTCAGAACCCAGTCATTAGCCATTTTTTTAGCCATTCATTTCATGCTCGAGTCTGAACACGGTTTATCGATGCAGATTTAATCAAGGTAATTGTCACGGATCGACGGCCGAAAAATGAGCGCAATCTATATGACTGAAGATTTCAGAGCGATCGACCGTGAGTATATACAAAGGATGCCTGGCAGCGTCTGTATCCGTTTATAATCTAAAGAAATACATTCATTCAGCCCATTACATTGCGCACAGTTCATCATCATGATGATGCTTGACGACTGGGTATGTGCGTCTCCTATCTATCGGATTGTCACGACCCTTACCAGGTCATCGATCTACAGTTATAACCCAACATTGTGGAAGAATATTTTCAAAACTATGACGATTGAATTTCCTTCCTAAATAGGACAGTGTGTGTTTCTCATTTTTCCGTCGTGTTGGTGCAAGATACACGGCAACTAAACCATTATGCACTCAAAATGATTGAGTATCAATTTTCCTTAACGCGTTCCGAAGTTTCTCTTTAACGGTATGTTACAGCAACATCGGCAGCACATATTTTTTATGTAACTAAAGATTTATTTAATCGAGAAACTTTGCAGACAAAGTTTTATTGACTTTTTGCGCAAATTTCCAAGAATATTGTCTGACATTATTGATTAATTTAACATCGCCGGAATGTCAATTTATGTTAAAATTTCTACAAATGAAGTATGTGGCTATTTGGTAATTTATACTTCAACTGTAACGAGACACGTTTAAATATTTGATGTTCAAATACAAAATTGCATTTCCTTCATTTTCAGTTGAAATAAAAGAATAGCCTGCTTTAATTTCCTTTTCATATAAACCAGCGTTTCTACAATTCAATAACTGAAATGTCAGAATAAAATTGATCCATCTCTCCAATTTCACATTTTTTTTCACTCGAAGCGTTCGGATGGATGACGTGATTCCACAAAAGCATTTTTGTTCAAATTAACGTGTATTGTCTTCAATAAACCCGATTGAATGAACTCCATTGTCGAAAATTGAAAAATCTGTTAAATTGTTTAGCTGGTTCTATTTTTAACCGATTCCAAAATTGAGGTTTTTTTGTGTATGTTCACTGATGCCTCGGTCAGTTTTGGACCGATTTTTTACATTTTTTTATTGGAATGTTTTACTTCCGAATTGGTCCCATACTTTTGTTGTGATAACTTTCGAACCTATGGAACGTAACTCCTCATAGGACCATAGCAGAAAATTCGTAACAAATAAAAATTCTTTGTTTATTCGTGTAGTCGATGACAGACTGTAGGAAAAAGGGGGGAGGAAGAGAAAGGGTAGCCCCCCAACTAAAAAGTGTTAAATAAAAACAGATTTACAAAACAAAACAACCGACTTCAATGTTAAAAAAAAAACACTAAAACTACAAAAAAACTTCAATTTCGGAAGTTGGTGTTAAATAACGTAGGCACAAAACTATTCAAAAAACACCGATTTCCGAATTTGGTTTCAATTTGGCCCAGTAGGTGCAAAGCATACTAGGGCTATTGGTTATGTGAATGTGAACCCCGGGGCCTTGGAACGAAGGCAAAGAAGGAACATTACGCCTAAAAGCGGAAAAAATAAATGGACGACATTTCTACCTCAAAAAAATGCTATTATTAAAGAAGGAAATAAAACTGTTGTGTAATAAATTACCTAATTGTCAAATTGTTACCTATCTAAAAAGTAAAAGCCAGTCTTTCGGTACCCACTCTAGAGCTGTAGACTACTGCTATCGATATCGACACACACCTACTACAATCACCACACCATAATATTATTGCATAGTTGCTAAATAAACTAGTCTCTAAGATTTATGTTTATTTATGTATTTAATAGATACTAATCGTCTAAAAGGTTCTACTTAGGGCCTCGTTCACCATCTCCGAGTAGGCACTACTCACTGAATAAATTCAAAAATGTGACAGAATTCGTATGAAATTATCTGTCAAGTAAGATACTCGAAACTTAATCATAGGTGGTGAAACAGGCCCTTAGCAAGATATTTTTTTGTATTTTATCAAGACTGTAGTCAGTCTTATTATTCAATTTAAATTATTAACATACAGTGCAGAGATAGGGATAACACGGGTTTATCTCTGTTTATTATGACCGGTTCGGGGTTTGCAAGCGATGAGGTCACTTAAATGGTTTTCACGATAACAGAAATGTTAAGTTAATCAGTGAAACCCTTTTAAACCAGAAATATGAAGGTGCAGAACATACATTTAAATTAAACAATAACTTACTGACGATTAAGTTTGTAGGATTTTTTTTGGATGGGAAATTATCCAATGATTTCTTCTGTTTTATTGGGACGACAAGGTGACTCAGACTTTTCTTATTAATAAATTCCACCTGTGTTATTCAGGTACCTTTGCGTTTTAGTACTACGGCTCTTACAATCATACCTGCAGTCCTAGCAGGTATCGGCTTGGAGCCCTTCGATTTTACTAACATCTCTTTGAGATGCACGTGGAACAGCATCCAGGCCAAGCTCGAGTCATCATTCCACGAACGCCTCGAAGAGATGACAGCAAAATCGTAAATAGGCCCAACTGACCGAAGCCTACTGCGACCATGAGTCGACTTCTGAAAGGTTTACTGGTGGTCCCGGGACGCAAAGGACTGTGTCAAAGTCTGGCACGTCTCCCAGCGTCAACCAGAGCGGAAGAAGTCATAAGATGATTTCCCACCACGAAGAAGAAAGAAAGGCATTAAGTCTGCCTGTGTACCATTATGTTGCATAAAGTTTAAATAAATAAAAAAGAAAAACCTTAATAATATCTAGCTAGTAACATTGAAGACAGTGCTTGACAGACTGATGATAGAAAAAGGCGAATTACCGATGTAAAAGAATTAATCAACAGGAATGAGTAATTATTATTATTGAACTGAAATTAATTTAAAAGCTGATATATATAATTTTATTGCTAGCAATTGATGCGCAGCTGTGAACCTGCCACACGTTTCATTGAGTATTCAATTGTCAGTTCAATCGACAGCAGGATTTAAATTTCGTGGAAACAAACAGCGAGTCGAAATAATTAATGCAGTGAATAATCTATATATATTATGTATACCGCGTGTCAGATATTGACGCACAAACGAATACTATGAATCAAGTACATGATTTAGAAATTGTTATTCTGACATTCTTAGAGGAAAAGTTTAATAAGATATCACAGGGGTTGATTAGAATAACAATTTTATACAGTTTAAATTACAAATAGGATGTTTGTCACAAAAAGTCAACGTAAAATTCCATCACTGGAGGGTGTAGAATCTAAAATAAACTGATTCCATGACATTCGTCTGTGCATCGATGTCAGACAAACGAAGTATATAAAAGGAAAAACTGACTGACTGACATTCAACGCACGATTCAGCCGAAATTACTGGGATTAGGATAGTGAAACTTTGTGCAAAGTTTCCTTTTATGACGTAGGCGAGCACAAAGAGACGATTTTCGGACACAGCTGCTGGCTGAAGCTAGTAAAATTGTGATAACCGTTAAATACGTAACTAGTACGTAGCAATAGTTAAATGAGATAAAATATTTTCAATTATTTTGTAGGCGAAACACTGTTTAGTTTAACATTAACTTTAGTAAGAAATTAACTGCAAATACTCTCTAACTCTATTTATAAATGTTTACTTCTAATTAAAGAATGAATGAATGTCCTGGCGCAGAATTGTAAGGGGACCCGATTCCAGATGATGGGAGCAGGGACGGACGAAGAAGAGAAAACAGAATGACAGATAAAATACACACATCAAAAGTGTCTAGGGATCAAGCATTTTTATGTGGATTTCTTGAGATTGAGATGTGGCTTTGTAATAAATTTATGATTTTATAAATTTATATGGATCCTTTTTGGTGCATTTCATAATTTGAATCAGGAACTGTGAATCAAATTCGAGTAAAAGATGAAAATCAGCTGTCAATATTTTCCCTATAAAAACATACAACGCATTGAAGACATTATTAGTGCTACTGTTTCCCTACTACTGATTAAAACCAACGTTATTATGGAGCGGCGACGTCATTTAAGCAGGGAAGAAATGCTCAGAGCCGTGGGAATGATAGAAGCTGGTTCCCGGCAACGTACTGTGGCTTTAGCTCTGAATACAAGTCAGAGTGTTATCAGTCGACTTTGGACACGTTACCGAAGCACTGGTACCGTGGCTGAGGGCCATGGAGGACGGTATCGCTGCACCACACGGAGACAAGACCGATACATTCAAATCTTAACTCGAAGAGCTCCAACAATAACCGCCATGATGTTAGCCGTGAGGCTTCATCACTCTTCAGGGAACTTAATTAGCGACCAAACAGTCAGAAACCGCTTGCATGAAGTGAACCTTCATTCCCGAAGACCGCTACGGGCACCACCTATAGCAATGCACAATCGTAGGATTCGATATCAATGGGCTCTTGAACACAGAAATTGGGCAGAATAACAATGGCGTTTCGTGTGCTTTTCTGATGAGTCTCGTTTTGGTATGAGACCGGATACAAGACGTATACGACACTGGAGAACCCCTGGACGCCAACAGCGATTAAAATCCTGCCAGGAAGTCCATCCTTATAGTGGTGGAACCATCATGGTATGGGCGGGTATTTGGATCGGCGGAAGAACTGAGTTGATTTGGATCAGAGGCAACCTCAACGCTCAAATTTATGCTGAGACGATTGTATCAGACGTCATCGTTCCTCTACAAGTGCAAATCGGTCCCTTATTTCAGTTAATGCATGATAATGCACGACCGCACACCGCAAGAGTTGTAAGACAGACTCTCGCCGCAGCTAACATCAATGTCCTGCCTGCTCAGTCGCCAGACTTGAACCCGATTGAGCATGCATGGGATATGCTACAGAGAAGAGCTCTGCCGAATATGGAGGGTATCCAGTCGCAAGAAGACCTTTTTTTGTTGTTGCAACGAACATGGGCGGCCATTCCACAGCGTGATTTGGATGAACTCATTTTGAGTATGCCAAACCGATGTTCTTGTGTTGTTAGTGTTCGCGGTAGAAACACGGATTATTAATTGTTTAAGTTACCCAATAAAATAAAGAAAACTGTTATTTCAGTCTTTTTTTCGAACTTTAATGTTAGTGGTTCAAATGTCAAAAATCCCTTTATTAGGAAAATGGCAAATTTCTTTATTAATGCAAAGGTGACTTGGTTTATCGTTACTGTGACAAACGAAAACACTTTATTTGATGAATCCTTAAAGAAAATTTTAATTAATATCAATCAGGAGAAAAGTTATTGCAAAAATATATATTGATCCCTAGACACTTTTGATGTGTGTATTTGCAAAAGTGGTTAGGTGTTACACAAAAAACTAAAGACGTATCTACGTGGACGGAAAGCAAAGGTTTTTATATAAATATAGCATGGAATTAGGAACACATTTGCTCTAAAAGTTTTAGTATAATATCGTTGAGCAGAAACGTCGCATTTTCGTAGTTTTATTTATAAAAGTAGTGACCGGTCCCAAGGCTACCTATCGCTACAGTTGCCAAGTCGTCGAGGGACGAGGTTGACGAGGGTACTTTCACATAAATATGTTTCTTATTGTTTGACACTTAGCAATAAAACATATTGTTTTATCAAACAGGGTCGTGACAGAATGGACACACTAGCCCGTGTAAACGAAACACGTATTTCTAAAAAAAAAAAAAACTGAAAAAGGTTTATTTATACCAAACTTTGGAACACCTTTTCATCTTGTCCTCCACATAGGGCAAATTATAGAAATTCTGTTTATTCTCAAAATTTTTTTAACGAAATACTTTACTTCAGGCAGCTTAACATCTTTCGGGACGGCTACTATTAGATAGATTTTATTGATAATTTGGTATTTTACTTATACGTTAATGTAAAATCCGATAGATGCGAGACGCACAGGACCGGTCAGAATGGCAGCACTTGGGCGAGGCCTGTATCCAACAGTGGACGACTTTCAGCTGACTTGATGATAATGATGATGTAAATAGCTGAATTGGTGTACGTAAAATATTTCCCTCACAAATTTTTAAGTTAAAACAGAACCCACATTCGATAATTTACACTGAAACAAATTTTCCAAACGGCTTTAAATCCTCTCAACATTATTGGAACAAAGTTTGATTAAGTAGCATAAGTTACTAAATTAGCAGAGAAGTAAGTACATGAAGCATGTTGAATGTAGAACATACGAGTATATCCTCACTGAAACTTATTCGAGTTAATTTAACAAATGTCGTTCCTTCTTACATTCAGACCTTCATAATATTCAAACCCAGAACGACTGTAACGCCTAAACTTACTAAAACCTCTCCAAAGATGAATTGTTCTTAATCAAACAAACTTTTCGAGGCACAACCATATTTGTGTTCGGGATGGATTGATTTTTTTTTTAGTTTGCCAGTTAACAATATGCGTGAGCTCTTTTTTTGATATGGGAAATCATTTACCCTTGCCACTGAGGTGTAGAATGAGAGAGCTCATCAAACATTTATTGACTAAAACCCACTTATTTGTGTGATGTTAATAGTCTTTTGCGTTCTAGGGCATTTTTAAAAATGGGAAATTATATAATAACTACTCCCACTCTACGGCAATGCGGGAGAGTGTTCAGACTTTTACAGACTAAAGCCACACCTATGTCCCTTAAGATGGCCTGTGCGTTTTAGGACTATGGGTAAACGTTTCGGAAGTCGACACGTGATCCCAGTAGGCTTCGGCACTGCTGAGCCTATATGATTATATCAACATAAATAACTTATGACCTTACAACTTAGGTACTGTTTATCATAATAAATTATTTGTAATAGCCTTATGCTAAAGTTTTGTTTATTTAGGGATCACAATAAATCGGTTTATCTATGTTTGGGATCTCCAAAACTTCTTTGATAATGTAAATAATTGTAAATTTTAATCGCCAAAAAAGATTGGTTGCTATTATTCGAGCTGAAAACTAGCTGAATAAACCCGTTCCATCATCAGCAATTAGACGTACAGCGTATATCCATGGTGTATCCACGGATGTATGTGCATCTCCGAACATACGCACAAAATTTTTTGGAAAGACTTTCATTGTGCGAACAACTGGTTTTTATGATAGCTGACATGTGATGTTGAAATGTGAAAATGTCCTGAATGGCTTATAGAAAAGTATAGGTAATATGACTGTATTTTTTGCTCAACTTGGAAGGAGCCCTGCTATGCCGTGCTCTGCACTGCTTGCACTGCAAAGTCAATCTAAATAAATTAATAATTAAACGAGGAAATATTTGATTTTTTATGTTTTTAGGTTACGAGTTAACTCAACTACTGGACCAATTTTAGAAATTCTTACACCATTACGAAACTTCCCATGCAAAGCTAGTATGTCTATAACTTCATGCAGACATAGACATTCTGCATTCAAAATGATCTGAATTCTTTATGTCTATCTGTCTACACAGAATGTATTTGAAGCGAACTCACTATTGGCATACTCGTAGACAACATGCTCGCATGATTGATCTTATTGATCTATACACAACATTCAATATGGTTGCCAGTAATCGTCTAATCAAAGGTACGAGAGTTGAATACAAATATACTAAATCCGTCTTGTAACTTGAGTCCAGCTTTACAATAAGTTAATTCATGAATCCCCGACCGGTCCTATGAGACCGCGCTGTTATTGTTTTACTATTGTGTCTCGTTTTGTGGGTATGTGATAGGTTAAACTCTGGAAGGCTTTTCTGAGATAAAGAGTGACTCTTGGGGTAACCTTTTTAAATCCACAATCTTCTGTGGACGTTTTGAGGAGAGACAATTTCTTTAGAAAGAGGAAACAAAAACCATAACATGAATAATTGAATATATTTATACAATATTTTGTCCTGAATGACTAACGAATCAACGCACAGCCTAAACAGCCGATCGTAAAAATTTGAAACTTAGAGGGTAGGTATATTGTTTGTATGACGTAGGCGTCCGGTAAGAAAGGATTTTTTAAAATTCTACCCCTAGGGGGTGAAAAAGTGGGCAAAGATTAAATAAATAAATAAATAATAAATAAATAAATAAAAAATGTTTTTATTTTACATAGGCCTACATGGGCACTTATAAAAAGTCGAAGCTAGTGCACGGTTCCAAATTGGTCGTTTCCTATGGAGAAGAACCGGCAAGAAACTCCATGGTTACTCTTTTCAAAAAAAAATGATTGGGTTTACAATATTTTCACATTACAAAACAGACACATATGCGAGGACAGTGTAGACCAATCAAAATTGTAACCCAAATAAAAATAGATTCAATCAAAAACTGGGTTGAATTAAGTAGTAATTAAAATTCGTAGTCTACAGTGTTCTCTCATTCACACTTTAAGAGAGGCTATATAAATATGAGAGAAAAGAAATCAAACCTATCAACAAATTAGTTTTTATCAAAATGAAATCACGACTTAATGAAATTAAGGTGATTAATATCCAAATAATATAAAAATATTGCAAAAGCAACGTGTTGTGTAAAAAATAAATTTATGAGTAATATTTTATGAAATAAAACAAACATGGAGCAGTCAATAGACAAATTTACACAATAATGTTACCAGGGGGTCACATGTGCAGAAGCAGTTAATTCCAAACAAGCGCGTCTTCGACATAGTCTCTAACCTTGTAATATGCTTTTTTGGTTAGGACACGCTTAATATGGGTTTTGAACTTTCCCTCGCTAAGTTCAATAACCGACTTGGGCAACTTATTATAAAAGCGTATACTATTGACAAGGAATGACTTACTGGTCTTAGCTAGTCTCCATTTTGGTAATACGATTTGGTGTTTGCTACGCGTATTTTTGTCATGTAAATCGCTTCTAATTTTAAAAAGTCCTAGGTTTTTGCGTACATACAATATACTTTCCAGAATATAAAGCGAGGGCAGAGTTAGTATATCAATTTCTCCGAACGTATTTCTAAGGGACTCACGGGGACCCATTTTATAGATAGCCCGGATTGCTCTCTTTTGCAGTATGAAGACTGATTCCACATCAGCGGCAGACCCCCACAATAAGACGCCGTACGACATAATACTGTGGAAATAGGCATAGTATACTAATCTAGCTGTAGCTACATCTGTCAATTGCCTTATTTTTCTTACTGCATACGCAGCTGAGCTTAATCTACCTGAAAGAGTTCTAATATGAGTGCCCCACTGAAGTTTAGAATCAATAGTTAAACCTAAGAACACAGTGTCCGTAATAGTATCAAGTTTTTTGCCGTCAAGCATTAAATTAAGGCCCACTTGAGGAACATTTGGTAGTGAAAACTTTATACATTTAGTTTTGTTCGCATTTAGTAAGAGGTTATTAGCTGCGAACCATTTCGAAAGAACAGCCAGACTTTCGTTTACATGCAAGACATCCGCATCTTTTCTGTCTACTTTAAAAATAAGAGAAGTGTCGTCAGCAAATAAAATTATATCAGCTAAACTAGCCATCATGTAAGGAAGGTCATTAATATAAATCAGGAAAAGGAAAGGGCCAAGAATTGACCCCTGGGGCACGCCCATCTTTACTAAAGACCCCGAGGACGTCGCCCCATTAATGGTTACTTTCTGCTGCCTGTAAGATAAATAGGAAAAAACAAGATCAGCAGCTCGTCCACGAATTCCGTAATGATGTAATTTACAGATCAGAGTATTATGATCAACACAGTCAAATGCTTTTGACAGGTCACAGAATATGCCAATAGCATCCTGGGACTTCTCCCAGGATTCCAAAATGTGACTGATGAGTTTCACTCCTGCATCTGTCGTTGACCTTCCTTTCGTGAAACCAAACTGATGACTATGCAAGATCCTATTAGAATTAAAATGACACAACATCTGGTCAAGCATGATTTTTTCATAGATTTTACTCAATGCTGGAAGCACAGATATCGGTCTATAATTAGAGGGATCACTCTTACTTCCTGATTTGAAAATTGGTACTACTTTACTATGTTTCATTAAATCAGGGAATGTACCACTGTCTAAACATTGGTTAAATATTCCTGTTAGGATAGGAGCAATTGTGTCAATAATATCTCCAAGAACCTTAACGGATATACCCCATAAGTCCTCAGTGTTTTTTACGTTAAGACTTTGGAATGTTTTCTTGATTGTATCAATAGATATACGCTTGAATTCAAAGGTTGGTATATCCTTAGTGAAATTTTCTTTCAAAAAAGATTCAGCTAGCAAAGATGAAGAAGGGAGAGATTTCGTAACTTCTATTGGGATGTTGGTGAAAAAGTTTTCTAATGTCTCCGCCACTTCTGACTTATCTGAGATGATCCTATTATCAATTTTTAGTGACAAATCATTCCGATCTCGTTGATTTGTCTTTCCAGTTTCCTTGTTTATTACCTTCCAAACAGTTTTAATTTTATTATTGGAATTTCCTATTGTCTTACTTATTGACTTAGATTTAGCTTGGGCGCAGACTCTTTTGAATATCTTTGAATAAAGTCTAACGCGGTTATGCAAGTTAGGATCAGACGTCAATGATTTTTCATAGTATAACTGATATAAAGTATCTCTGCTTTTTCTAATACCAGCAGTTGCCCATTCATTAAATTTGGATTTATTATTTATTTTAACTTTTTTAATTGGACAGGACTTATTAAATTCTTGGCATACTGTAGAGAATAATGTATCATAATTTACATTGGGGTCTTGCGAATCAAAATTGGCTGTTGAGAGACTACTGAGAACATTGTTATTAAAAGAATTTAATTTATTTTTAGTAAGCGGTCTAAACTCTGCAGTTGAATCTAATTGAAACTTCTTGACTAACTCAAAAGATACGAGCTGACCAGTATGGTCAGACCTCACGCCACTAATTAAGAATGAGTCTTTTATATTACAATTAGTAAATATGTTATCTATGCATGAAGCTGAAGTAGCTGTTATTCTTGTAGCTTCATTAAATATACATTTAAGATTAAAAGAACTAAATAACGAAAGAAGTTTACATTTTTCTGGTGAATTCAATAATAGATCAATATTTAAATCCCCACAAACAAAAACTAACTTGTTATCTCTAATGAGTTTATTTAGTATTTCTTCCATAGTGATCAAAAAGGATGTCAAGTTTGATGCAGGTGGTCTGTAAACACATAAGAAAGTTTGGCCTTCCACCTCTGCACATGCTACCTCACATATGCGATCAACAGAGCAAGCAGTGATATCTTTTCTTTCCTTATATCTGAAGGAATTACTACATAAAATCAAAGTACCACCCCCTATTGATGATCTGTTGTACGCACTGGCAACTGAAAAATTATTAACATTAAAAAGCATTCTATCTGGTTTTAACCACGTTTCACAAAAACATAAGATATCCATATTGGTTATATTGATTGGATGCACCAACGTGACTCCGTCTTTTTAAACCAACTTCAAAAATGAGGAGGTCTTTAATTATTTATTTGGCAGAATAACGTTTACTGGGACAGATTTTCGCCAAGATTTTGACAATTTTATTACATTATTAAATAAAAAACCAAGATATTTAAACTAATGGCATTTTGGAACAGGACCTACTTCGTGCGTAATACAGATAAGGACACTTTACAGTGCCTATGGTTTGACCTATCTATACAATCAATTTTCACAACCGAAATACGCCTGAGTTATGGAGAGACGAATGACATACAGCATCCGTTGATGGAGTGTGTCCGGTCAAAAATCTGATGGACAACTTGATTGAGGATCCAAACGTTTTGGACATTTTTCTGACTGAAACATGTTTATGAGACCCGTCAGACTTTTGAGCCATTACATGCAGTTTGATAAATTAGAGAAAGTTAGTTTTCATAGTTATTTTGACTTGTCTGTAACTCCCTACAGTAAAATTCGCGAATGCACGCGAGTTGGTGTCTTCCGATTTTACCTACCACACCTGTAGTCAATTCGGTCGAACGTAATTTTATACACCAGTCTAAAATAAGGAGCGTCTATGTGTGTTTATGTTCCAGTCTGTTCTCTAGCCGTTATGCATAATTAACGGCTTATCACCGACGAGTATTCCGGTTCACCTCCACCTCGCCTCACCAGCTGTTACTAGTTAGTTAACGTTAACAGGGAAATGCTGAAATGTATTATAATTTACCGGATATATTCTCTTTGTAATTTTAGAAGTATATCCGTTCAAAATGTGAAATAAAGTTTAGGATTTCTATACATAGTCGCCAAAACTATATTATAAAGTTCTCTATAAATTTTTAGATAAAAAATATGTTTTCTCTAAGAATAGTGACACGTTTTTAACCGTGATAATTACCATCAGCTAACAAACCATTGCACTGTTGAATATAGGCCTCCCCCAAATGTCGCTACGTCACGCATCCATCGGATTCCTACAACGTTTACTAGGTCATAGGTCAGTCCACCTTGTAGGAGGCTTTTCAAAGTTGCGTGAAAAAGATTATAATCCCTTTTTATAAAAATAAAAAAACTCAAATAAATAAGTAACTCCACTTTAGAATATTACTTTGTGAAAATATAAAACAAAAATGACACTACGACTTTCGTGGTCTTTCTCGTAGCTTTAATAATGTAGTATCATAATAATATTATAAGCATAAAGAGTCGACTTTATTTTTCTCTCTATATATTTAAAAGTAGCCAAAGATAAAGCTGTCTGACTTCTACGATTATATAAAAATGTTCACGACTCTGTGTCAAAGAACTAACCCATAAAACCGCTCTTACGCTATTGTGACGTTATTACGCATCGTTCTTCAGATATTTTGGAAACAAAAGTATCTTGAGGATGACATTTAAGGATGACAGTTCATTTATACATAGTAGTCGAGATTCTGAATTGAGATTGAAATATTTTGTTTAAAAACTTTTTTCCTGATATCTGGAACGAGTTTTGTAAAATATGCAGATAAATAATAGAATTACCGAATGCCAACAGAGTTTTCAGGCGTTCTCTCTTTTTTCGCGTTACCTCTTCATCAAACATTGTTGCGTAAGATTGATTGATGAATAGCGTTGGTTGAAACAACAAACTGTTAAACCATGCTCACGTTGATGATAGACAAGTGGAAAAAGGCTCTCTTAATAATAATGAACTAAAAGTTTATACGATGTGAGAGTTACTAAGCTGTTAACTGAAACGTGTCAGCAGTGGATGTTACAGGTGTGACACATTATAACGTATGAAATCATATCGATGTCGCCATTATGTTGCTTATTATATGACGATACGTATAAAAGTCCAGTTTTAGTGAAAAAGTTTGAAAATCATTATAAACTACTGCATGACCAAGGTCAATGAAATTTGTTGACGGCATTTACTTTCCTGAATAACTAAAACATAAATATTGTTTTTGTTTTTAATTTGGGCATGCAAGCTGAATGGGTATATATGTAGAATCACTATGGAAATTGTGAGTATTTCTAATATGGGAATCTAGTAAGAACCTAAAAACCCTTTCTAGCTTTTGACTGAATACAGCTTGCAAATTAATAAAATATATTCCACGCATCACGTTCACCATTTGATGTCAAACACAATAATTCAATACTGGAGCTCATTCACCTGACAGTCTAAATGTGGAGGCAGATGCATCATGTTGATTGCCAGACGTACTCTGTAATATTGAGTCATCTATAACGTGTGTCTCATCTATTATATCCATCCAATTTCTCCTGATATACTGGGTACCTTACACATTACGTTACATTAAACGTGTGCAACTATAATCAAAATGATTAATTAATATTTTTCTATTTTATGACAGTTACATTTCAGATAAAAAATCGAAATTTAAACGAACTTCTAGATAAATTAATACACTGAGTTGTCAGTTAGAAAACACCGGCCTCATCTATAGTATACTAATATAATAAAGAGGTAAAGTTTGTTTTTTTGTTTGTAGGGGGTAATCTCTCAAGATCCTCGTCAGACAACAAAAATGTAGGTATTGATAGAAAGCTGCTTTCCTCCTGAGTGCTATAGGCTATATTTTATTCGACCCACTTACGATATTATTATTTTGAATTTACTTGGTTATCCGATTTCCACGCGGGCGAAGCCGCGGGCAAAAGCTAGTTTAGTATAAAATGACAAACAAAAGGCCGTGTAAAAGTGTTTGTGAAAACCTACTTACAAAATAGACCAGGGTCAAAGCCTACAAAAATGGTAAAAAATGAAAAAAAATTACAGTAGGATGAAACCCATTAGAAAAGCAAGGGAATATGATCAAAATGAAAGGAAAAATAAATTACGGTCGATCCGAGTTCGGGAAGTGGGAGGGGGTGGGTTTTTAAGGGTAAAAAATGGTTTATCTTGATTTCCGGCAAAACTACAAGTCCTATGGAAAAAAGTTAAATGGCAAAGTTGTAGGCAATAAAAAGATCTACAACTTTTTTATTTGCAGATTTTTCACATAACCTCAAAATTTAGGTAAAAAATTCAAAAAACCAAGTTTTTGGTTTTTTATTTATATCTTTTTCAAAAAAAAATCTTTTTCTACGAAATTTGGTGAAAACTTACCTTATTATGTCCCAAATACACTGTAATTTATTTGATTAAAAATATTTATTTTTTCGCTTCATTTTAATTTAATATCAAAAAAGCACCCTAATTTTTAATCAAAAATTCTGACGTCAAAATATCAGCTTTTTTCAAAAAATTTGGGGGCTTTTTGTTCGTTGAAATATCTACTTTCTGATGGTGTAAAGAAAAATATACATTACTATAGGAAATATTCTTAGAAAATGCAAAAAATTGAAAAAACCTCAAATTCGAAAAAAATGTTGTAATCATTATGTACAATTTTGAGGTATTTATTAAAATTTACACTTTAATTACTCAAAAAACGTAAGATTTCATGTTTTATTGATAAACGAAAAAATTACAAATTAAAATATACTTCTATAATTAACAAACAAATAAGTTAATAAAGTTAATATTTAATAAGACATCTACAATATTTTGAAAAAGTTGTAGAATCTTCTTTAAATAATATTTGTAGATGCCTATTTATTGCTGTTTTAAAAATAATTTATATACCTGAGTGACCTTCGGTGAATTTAACGTTTGAATCCCCAACCGGTCCTATGAGACCGCGGTCCTATGAGATCTGAGTAATTAAGCCCATTGTAAGTTATTTCATTGAGAAGTGGGGACGGACCTAGGAGGGTCTGGGCCTAACTACATACCTGCTATTTCGTAGCAGCTGTAAAGACCGTTACTCAGTATTCGAGATACAGAGTAGTGTACAAAATCGTTTTTAAAAATACACGTGCAGGCTGAGTTACTCTAAGTGATTTGTGAGAAATTTACTTCATTGAAAGAATCGTTTGGAATCTGCATAGCAAGGTAAATACTATCTGTATTTTAATCTATATTAATCAGCTTCAAAATAAAAATAGTAATATTTTCTTTTATAAATAGTGTGGTTAACGTAACATAACCTAAAAAATTGAAATTGAATGATATTTCAGTACAAGAATAAAAAAATAGTAACTTCGTTAATTTTATACAAACAGATTTAGTTATACTCATGATAAAACTTTGAAGGCATTATTAATTTGATTTGAGTGTGGTTAACGTAACATAACCTAAAAAATTGAAATTGAATGATATTTCAGTACAAGAATAAAAAAATATTAACTTCGAAATCATTAATTGTGTTTTGTTTTTTAATATGCTGTAATATATTTTCTCTTGTATCGTTATTTTGAACTGATGAGATTTTATCTTTAGAAATATTACCGAAAAACCCACCGCAGAGAAAGCAATGAGATTGAAAATTAAATATAAGAGCGTCCTTATTTATTTGTTTTCCTTCCTGTGTTTCTTACGTCTTGAGCTACAGAATGTAGCTATTGCAGTCTCATCATTATAATGACTTTGACAAGTTCGATGAATAAGAGCTGATGTTAAAGTTTCAAATTTTTTGTATCTATTGTCGATTCCCTTCTTGCTAGACGCCACTAAACGATTCAAAGCTGTTTTTTTTATTTCATACACTTGCTTGTCGTCAGACTTATTGCAGATTATACAAACAGATTCTTCCATACTGGTAATCTGAAAAGACAAAATCAAATTAATAATGCCTTCAAAGTTTTATCATGAGTATAACTAAATCTGTTTGTATAAAATTAACGAAGTTACTATTTTTTTATTCTTGTACTGAAATATCATTCAATTTCAATTTTTTAGGTTGTGTTATGTTAAACATACTATTTATAAAAGAAAATATTACTATTTTTATTTTGAAGCTGATTAATATAGATTGTGTATTTTTAAAAACGATGTTGTACACTACTCTGTATCTCGAATACTGACTAACGGTCTTTACAGCTGCTACGAAATAGCAGGTATGTAGTAAGGCCCAGACCCTCCTAGGTCCGTCCCCACTTCTCAATGAAATAACTTACAATAGGCTTAAATTCACCGGAGGTCACTCAGGTATATAAATTATTTTTAAAACAGCAATAAATAGGCATCTACAAATATTATTTAAAGATGATTCTACAACTTTTTCAAAATATTGTAGATGTCTTATTAAATATTAACTTATTTGTTTGTTAATTATAGAAGTGTATTTTAATTTTTAATTTTTTCGTTTATCAATAAAACATGAAATCTTACGTTTTTTGAGTAATTAAAGTGTAAATTTTAATAAATACCTCAAAATTGTACATAATGATTAAAAATTTTTTTTCGAATTTGAGGTTTTTTCAATTTTTTGCATTTTCTAAGAATATTTCCTATAGTAATGTATATTTTTCTTTACATCATCAGAAAGTAGATATTTCAACGAACAAAAAGCCCCCAAACTTTTTGAAAAAAGCTGATTTTTTGACGTCAGAATTTTTGATTGAAAATTAGGGTGCTTTTTTGATATTAAATTAAAATGAAGCGAAAAAATAAATATTTTTAATCAAATAAATTACAGTGTATTTGGGACATAATAAGGTAAGTTTTCACCAAATTTCGTAGAAAAAGATTTTTTTTTGAAAAAGATATAAATAAAAAACCAAAAACTTGGTTTTTTGAATTTTTCACCTAAATTTTGAGGTTATGTGAAAAATCTGCAAATACAAAAGTTGTAGATCTTTTTATTGCCTACAACTTTGCCATTTAACTTTTTTCCATAGGACTTGTAGTTTTGCCGGAAATCAAGATAAACCATTTTTTACCCTTAAAAACTCACCCCCTCCCACTTCCCGAACTCGGATCGACCGTAATTTATTTTTTCTTTCAATTTGATCATATTCCCCTCCTTTTCTAATGGGTTTCATCCTACTGTAATTTTTTTTGGTTTCAAAAATTATCTACCCTGGTCTAAAACTAAATATCATCACCATTACATATATTTGCCAATGGACTGAACGAAACTAAATGAATGTACGTGCAATCAGAAACCAGATAAAATTTAATGGGTTAAATAATAAAAAAAATATCTGTGTTCCTACAGAACTACCATTAGTAATACTATTGTTGATTTAACAATAACAGGTAAGTGAGAAAGTAAAAATTATGAAAATGAAAGTTTAGTTATTCGTTCTAAACTTCATCTTCTGAAAGATTAAGAGAGAAAACAATCCGATCAAAAAAAAACAACGTTTACAAGAACTCTTTACTTGTTTTACTCTCTCATGTAGTTATGACAATTTTCACGAGCCACCTACAAATCGCAAAACACAAAGCCGTGAACGTCAAACAATCAAACGTCACAGGTAACAGTCGAGACCTCTGATACACGCGCTTTCAATCATTCTGGGCATATTAATCTGTCCAGCGTACAACACGGTCACATTTAAAAATAGACAATTTGAACAATGCAACCGTGCTTGCAGCGATCACCGCGCGTCGTTCGTTACAGTAACAATAGCACGATCCGTGTTATGTGGCACACGCGGTATTGCCGCGAAGCGTACACAACATTATTCATAACAGTAAAGAACAGCAACAAGTTTGGTGTTTCCGTAAAAATCAATCCTTCGTTTGTTAAAAAATTGTTTAGTTTCTCACAATGTCACAATACCACTACTTTTTGAAATAAAAAATAAAAATGAAATATAATTTTTATGCAATTATCTGTCATGTTGGTCTACGGAAACTTAGTCATACTAGGTAGGTTCCTGCACTGGATTTATGCGGTAGAAAAGCCCGGGCGTTTTCATCACTGAGTGACTAGCTCTGAGGACACGATAGAAGTAAACCCGCTTGGGCGGGCAAATCGGAAGGGTGCAGTAGGGTCAAAGCTTACTGGGGCCATGGGTTATGTGAAAGTGGATCTCGGTGCCTAAGAATTAAGGCAAAGAAGGAAAAGGAGTGGGTTTAGACAATAAAAATTAGACACGCCCTCCGGGGCTTCGCCCACAGCAGGAGTCGTTATATAATTTCCCACTAAAAAAAAACACGTGGTAACACGTGTTGTTTCAGTGTATAGATAAATAATGGAATGAGGACCTCATTCAATTATTTATCTATACACTGAAATGTATGCTCTACGTACGCCACATAAAGCTTATCTTACGATAAGAGTGCCAGTGAGATCTCGATAGAAGTCTAGATTAGGTCAGCTGAACAACGGGTTGCTCTGATGACAGCTATTGAAAGGGTAGGCTTTACGTTGCCGCATTATTGATGAATGTAATCGAGCAACCGTCAGAATAAGGAATATCATTGGATCGGTAGTTTGCAATGTAAGAGAGCTAGATGCAAATATCTTGCCGTTTTATCAACCAAACTTGTTAGTTTCATTGACCTAATGAGTCCTACGAAATTTACAGTTACACACACAACAAAACAAACAAACAGTATAAAAGGTGACTTGTTAAAAAAGTTTTAAATTTGTAAACCAAATTGAACTGCAATATTATAATTTTAACTTATCCAATAGAATCAGAAACGTCCCAGTTAATTCTCCGATAAATCTTATTTCTGACATTTATAGACACGCTACATTGCTACTTGGTACAGAAACCTCAAGGCTAATCTTTTTATTTGCGTCGACTGTTATCTATATAATGATGACGTTTGCGTGAAAAAATCAATCGCTAATTGGACCTAGTTCTGCAGAAAGCAGCCAAGTGGCACTTTTTCGAAAATAGAGTTATGAACACAGCCATACTAAATTCGACATGCCGGTTGTTTTGCAAAGACAACCAGCTCGATATCTCTTCTTACGGCTGAGATATGAATCGTTAAATGCAGCCATTCAATAAAAAATATTTTGTAAAAAACAGTCATCATGGTGTAAAATGCAGCCAATTTTGAGGCAAACTGCCTAACCTATATTGCACAAGTCAGCCTGCTATCTGGCTGTTTTGTACAAATTTCAAAATTTTTGAAGTTATCGGGGATTGACTTTCGTAAAAAGCAGCCAGTGTACGTTGGCTGTTTTCTGTATACTGTATATGTGTTACGAGTCCATACTTGGCTTTTTCTGACGTCATCATTATGACACGTCTATGCGAATAAGGACGATTTTTAAACTTGTTTATTATTAATATTAGCTTATGACATCTCTGAGCGTAGTCATATAATGTTTACTTCTTTAATTTAGTAATTGTGAAGGAGGTTAGAAGCGGATAACCTACAAGAAGGAAACAGTTTCTTCGAAAATATAAAATGGAAACGTTTCTTTTTTGCTTGGGCTCGCGTTTGACCACTATCTCAAGTAACCTATTCACTCTTGACTTGTTGAACTCCTAAGTTGTATCAGGAAACACAGACTCTAGCAGGGAATTCCACTCCTTACCTGTACTCATAATAAATGTGTTTCCAAACCGCTTTGAGCGTATAGGCGGAATGTTCACCATATATCGGTGGCGCTTCGCCGTACGTCTAGTGGTCCGATAGTGGAAAGGACTTGACGGAATCATGCAATTCCTGAGCACACTGCCCGAAGTGTAAACGATAGAAAACCGACAGGCTAGCAAGTCGGCGCCGATGTCCAAGACTTTAAAGTTTCGACTCAAGTGCATCATTACTGATGATCCTCTTGGCTCGCTTCTCAATTGACTCAAGTGCATCAAGTTGGTATTTGGGAGACCCATCCCAAAGATGAGAGCAGTACTCCATACACGATCGAACTTGCGCTTTTTAAAGGTTGAGCAGCCGTTCCGGCATAAAGTATCGTGTCACTTTTTCTAAGATCCCCAATTTATTAGCAGCCCGCTGGGCTTTTGCCTCGATGTACGAGCCGAAATTTAGGGTAGACGAGAATGTTACTCCAAGAAGCCCAAGGAACGGTTACACCGCGAAAAGATGGAGCCGGGTGGAATTGACTCCGTTTAGCGAAAAAAAGATACGCCTAGGTTTTAGCAGCATTGAACTTGACCAGATTGGCATCGCCCCAATCGTAGACCGCCTTCAAGGACGAGTTAAAGCGTTCAATCATAGCCTCTCAGAAAGACTGGATCTGTGACCCACTAGTGCGTGCGTCGGACACGTACCTGTCAGCAACAGTGCCGTCGTCTGCTTGCCCAAAGGTACCGGGCTTACATAAGCAAATCGTTTATGTGCAGCAAAAACAATGTTACCGAGAGTACCGACTCCTGAGGGACCCCGGCATTAATAGACATTTGACCGAAAGAGCAACCATCAATAACTACGCGGATGGATCAATCCCTCAAAGAATTTGGCGATCCAATCATACAGGTAGGTAGATAGACCGAAGGAAGGAAGCTTAGTAATAAGGCTTTCTTGCCATACCCTGTCGAAAACCTTCGAGATATCAAGGGAGACGGCAAGCGCTTCCCCATGCTTCTCGATGGCCTCGCTCTAGATGTGAATGGCATACTCTAGATCCCCAGTATACCGATTTTGTTGAAAACGGTATTGCCGGTCACTGAGTATATCATTCACTTCTAGGTGTGCCAGGAGCTTCCTGTTGAGCACCTTTTCTATACTCTTACAGAAGATGAACGTGATGGATACAGGACGGTAGTTTGCTGGGTCAGCTCGGCTACCCTTCTTGGGCACAGGCTGCACGTTAGCATGCTTTCAAGCAACCAGCACTTTTTCAGTCTCATATGAGAGGCGAAATAGGCGTGTAAAAATTGTGTGAGACAAGTTAGAGCGGAAAAATTGTATTGTATTTATTAGATTTTTTTATTTGAAATGTCAATAAATGATTCACTAGTCATTTTGACATTTTGTTACGTTTTTAAAGACTTCTAAAACGATTTTTTAGTTTTCACTATTAAGAAGTAAACAGTAAATACAACATTTTATTTATTATCTTGTCTGTCTTTTACATACTTTTATTCCATTTTGAATTAATGCAGAACCCAGCCAACTTATGTGGCTGGTTTATGCTTTATTGTAATTCCGACGAAATAAGCTATTTTGCATAAAACAGCCACGTCAAAAACGCTAATATTGGTATTATGCTAAATGATACGAAATACTGAATAGGATATAAATAACTGCTATACTTTTCCTAATAATTCTCAAATATCAAATAAACAGAAAAGTAAAAAATGGCCGAAAAGTAACAAAAGGCAACTTTCGATAGAAAAACGCTCATAACTCTGTTTGTACTTTTCCTCATATGGCTGCTTTCTGCAGAACTAGGTCCAATTATGTTTTATAGTTACAACTGTTTTATAGTTTTAACTGTTTTATAGTTGTTTTACGTCACAAAGCCGGATTAGTTCTGGATACGTGTGAACTAACAGGGATCAGTGTTATAGAAAGTAGCTAACTGCTACACAAAAACAACATATACGTAAACCTACACATATGCGGGAGGCCTATGTCCAACAGTGAACGTATTTTGGCTTAAATGATGATGATCTATAAAACAGATACTGTTTTAAAAGTGATTTTTTCATTCGTATCAACGATTACGGAACTTTAAGAATACCTCATTATTCGGAGCTGATGAGATAGTTTTTGTTACATCTTTATCATTCTAAACTTCTTGAATTTCACTTGCTTGAGCCTCATGACTTATGCTCTAAAACTCGTACCATTGAGGATGGTTTATGTTATTTGCCGATTCGACTCACTACACAGGGTGGTTTTCTGGTTTAAGGATAATTCATATTTACAACAATAAGAAATAAAGAATTTATTATTGTTATTTCCTTTATTCTTTTTAACCTTTTAAACACTCACAAAAGGTACACGTTAATTCAGCCATATATGTGATATGGCTGAATGAACGTGACACTGAAGTTGCTACTTACTCGTAGTGTGAAAAGCAACTCCTTAATCGTAATGTAGTGTTAGTCAAACTGGGCAACGTGATGCATTCGAAACATGACCCGGTTTGTATTCTGATGTCTCGTACCCAAGTTTAATATTATTTTGAGCTCTATATTTCAAGAAGTAAATTTTAATATTCCTTGATTTAACTGCTGTATGCTTCGTACAGCGATATTTGCTGAACACTGACAAATACGTTTTATTCAAACATTGACTGCGGCGTGAGCTTGTGCCTTCTGCCTTGAATATTTATCCGACTCTCGGAATCGTAAATTGATGAAGAGGTTTCGAATAACTTTTTTTTTTTAAATTTTTAAAAAATTCAGTACTTTTCTAGTGGAGGTTTTATTCAGAGTGTTGGAAAGAAATGGTTCAAATAAAGTGTCACTGACAGATTTCATTTGAAAAAGTTGATATCGAAACGATAAAAAAGTTATAGATTTTTTTTGTTAAAAAATTATAATCTACTTACAGCGGCTTCTGCAGCGCCTGAGTGAAAAAAGGTTTCTCCATACAAACTTTGTACCCTCTTTTCATCACCTTAGGGGGTGGAATTTTTAAGTTTCTTAGCATTCGCCTACCCAGTGATTTCGGCTGTGTATTGATGTCAGTTTCTCCGTTTATTTATCTAGATAATAATACACTGAGGATTTCAGAAGTAACCTCTCGAACCTCAAGCCTACTTCATAGGTAAAAAGAGCTACCAATACGCTTTTCGAGCTCTATTATACTGTTTCACATGCTATATTTTCACTACTTAGTCTGTACTACGTGCTCTGTCAATATATTTATAGAAGCATAAACGTACTAGGTTTATAGGTATCGCAATCCATATATATCCTATCGCAACCATTGATCGTAAACGCGATCGCGTGGGTTATTAAGTTCAGACTGCCACGTGGGTGAAAGCACTGAACTATACATATACTCGTATTTGGATTCTGAAATGAGTTTTGAAAACTAATAATATCTACTTTAGAACTGTTCGACATTTAAATATGAAAGTTTAAATTACAGATTAAAGAGATTTCATTTAAACGTGCATTTTACCTGACGTAGATAGATGTCAGATAAAATGCACGTTGAAATGAAATCTAAAATATCTTGTTATAAGTAATCGAATTTTTGTAATAACGATTATTAGTCATTAACCACGATTTAAAAAATAAGTGGCTGTCGTATAAACCAATTTAAGAAAAAATAAAACTTATTGAGCATAAAAACTAATTAAGCATGTATTATAATTGTATTAAAAAAAAGCAGAAATTAGAATGATTGTAGGTAATAAAGGTTTGTAAATTTTTAACGTTTGGTAGATTTCATGATTAAGTAAAACTCTTTTTTCAAATACATCTACAACGTTTGGTGCGTTTTGAATAATAGTCCAGTCAAATTAGCTCAATTAAGGTAAGAATCTCGGAATTCGAGATACCCAGCTGTAAGTTTGTAAATAGTTGTATATTGACACCCTAAAAGTTGTCTCAAAACCTACATATGGTAGGGTGTACGCAACTATTAAATTTCATGGTCGGGGGTCACAAAAATCGGGTTTTTGCGCTTTTTTTGTAAATATCTCATTTCCTATAGGTTGTTTGCTATTTGTATATTTAACAATATTGTAGAATATAAAATTCTCTACAATTTTTGTACAGAAAACTTTTTCCTACGGTGAACCGTTTTCGAGATATAGGGCGGAGACCGCGCGGTCACAGCATCACTTTAGGTCAACTGGTGCCTCCGGTCGAAAACGCGCCATTTATTATAGTTAATGAACTATCGATAAATCAATGATTGTAAATATTTGTCTAAATAGTCGTGACTATTCGGAGAAAAATACAAAAAAAAATATCACACAAATATTTTTTAAGTAATAAGTGAAATAACACAAATAAATTCTTTTAAAATTTAGATCTGTTGTGATATTTTCCTCTACCATTACCACAGTTGTTTAAATATTGCTGTTCTTTTTTTTGTAGCGACAACCTGAATAAAACTGCTATCTACTGCTATTCTTAAAAAATCCAGAATTCTTCTAGATTTTTCACAAAAATTAATGAAACTTATGTGATTACCCAAATTTATTAAAGATTTTTATTTAGCCAACTTTAGCTTGTCCTGGTGTAAAAAAAAGTATGAACACTACTATGGCAAGTTTTTTTAAAAATTGGTGCAACTAATCAAAATTCCAAAATGGTATACTACTTTATTAAATCCAGCCACAAAAAAAATAATATCCATACAAGTTCAAAACAAGAAACTAATTTCTTAAATTATTGTTAACAGTAATCACTTTTCCTACGTGCCCAAAATAGGTTCTTGCTACAATTTCTATTAATGAATGACATACCCTAGTTATTTACTTTGAAAATTAAAGCAAGATAGAGATATTTAAGTTAAAAAAAGCATAGCATAGTAAGAGAAACTAATTATTCTCAGTAAGTGAGTTCAGTTCAGTACGCACTGCTCCTTTCCATCGTAAATCCGTTCACAAGCCCATGCTGGCGACGGCGGACGACGAGCAATGCGTAGATCGCCGTCCTATCGTCCAATTACCATCCGGATTGCGCTCAAGTCGTCGACGACGCGTAATGATCTATGCGTACTTCAAGAACATTTCAGAAAATCGTAGGGGCCCAGCAGGGTCGAAATCCACTGGGGCCATGGGGTATGTGAAAGGGTACACTGACTGGCGCCCTAGAACAAAGGAAAAGAAGGAACAGGAGTGGGTTTTAATCAGTAAACGTCTGACACGCCAGGTAAGTGTTGTTAAATAAATGAATACTGAATAAAAAGTGGATAGGTTAGAAAAAAAATCATGAAATATAATATAATAGTTAATGAAAATTGACAAATATTTATAATCATTGATTTATCGATAGTATCAACTTATATGGCGCGTTTTCGATCGGAGGAACCAGTTGACCTGAAGTGATGCTGTGACCGTGCGCTCTCCGCTCTCTATCTCGAAAACGGTTCACCGTAGGAAAAAGTTTTATAAACAAAATTTGTAGAGAATTTTGTATTCTACAATATTGTTAAATATACAAATAGCAAAAAACCTTTAGGAAATGAGATATTTACCAAAAAAGCGCAAAAAAACGATTTTTGGGCCCTTTAACCTTGAAATTTCATAGTTGCGTACACCCTACCATATGTAGGTTTTGAGACAACTTTTAGGGTGTCAATATACAAGTATTTACAGACTTACAGCTGGGTATCTCGAATTCCGAGGTGAAAGTACTATAATGACTGGACTATAAAGTTATGGTTGCATACTTAACCAAAAGCAAATCTATTTAAACAAACTAACGATTAATTATTTATTTAATCATACTTACATTTAACCTCAATAATTTAAATTAATCAAATTCGGTTTTCGATTAAAAAAGACAATCGATTACCGCCAGCACTAGTGGACTACCATGATAAGGTATTTACCCTCGTCATGGAAGCCACGATCGCGTTTTATTAATTGACCGGACAGCTCGCCATTGTGTGGCTGACAGATTCAATAGTCGAAATGAATGAGGTGTTCCTCACGCAGTAAATGTGATTAGATTACTAGATAGAATGGCAAAGAAATTGCGTGTGTTGTTGACCTAATTCTGCGTATTCTTTTAATGATTGGGAAGATCAATATAATGCTATGTAACGTAGCGTAGATCCCTAGATTAATAAAAACTTTTTGTTTATGTTTTACTTTTTCACAATAGAAAAGTTAAAAAAAAATGGTGTGATTTTTTGTTTTTAAATAGATTGTGTTAAAGGTAGCCTTTCGAACCGAGCGTCTATAGCGTCAGTGACGCCGCGACTGTGACGCCGCGACAGAGCGACAGATAGATGTTCTATGCAAATGTATGAAATTGTAGGGAACGACTTTCGAACCCAGCGACACTGACGCGGCGTCAATGAAGTCACTGACGCTCGGTTCGAAAGGCTACCTTTACTTTGTAGACTCGTATTTTGCGGTAAATAGAATCCAGATCTTATGCTTAACCCAACATAGACGTAGTCACGTAGGCTTGCGATCGATGAGCAAAGAGCTTACCATCTGGCCGGCAATCGTCCGTACCGAGACCAAACCGTTGATGCCTTACAGCGCAACGTTTTCAAAAGAAAAGAAAGAAAGAAAAAACTATTGCCATCTGACACCGACGCCATATTTGGGTGTCTTATTATAAGTACCTAAACAGCATTTCACATCCAGGAAAACTTTATTACCATAAAAAGCGATAGCATTAAAAATGCTGTTGAGGTTCTAAAAACTTTTTACTAAATGGCCACCAAAGTTCAAGTTACTTTACGGAATTTAGCTTTTAAAAGCCTCTCAACCTCTAAAAGAAGCTGTTAAATAAAGCCAGTGGCTGTTAAATTGACCGCACCATTTTATCAAAATCAACAGAGACTTTCTCTCAGAAAAGTGAGCAAGCGGAGAGACAAAAGAGAAAGCACTCTATCTTGAAAGAACTGAACAATAACTTTTCGCTGCCAAGATGTCTAGTAGTTGTACCTGTTGATGTTGTATTAAAAAAGAACCTAAACCTAAATAGGTGTTTTGTATGGTAGTAACTAATCCAAAATACCTATTGGTGCTCAAACGGGAATAGCTTGGGTGCTAAAAAACTTGGTGCTGAAACAGGAATACCGACTTCCGATTTTTACGTCACAGTACCGTAATCCTGAAATCGACCTCGTGCCGCGTGGCAAGTTGACGTGATGTCGTAACAAGAAAAGAACAAAAAAAAACCGGCCAAGAGCGTGTCTGGCCACGCTCAGTGTAGGGTTCCGTAGTTTCCCGTCCGTCACAATAAGTGTCTCAAACTTTTCAAAAACTGTTCGTCCCATTAAGTTCTAAATAATTTTCCTAGAAAGTCTTTATAAAGCTCTACTTTCCAAATTTTTTTCATATTTTCTAAACTTATGGTTCAAAAGTTAGAGGGGGACACATTGTTTTTTACTTTTGGAGCGATTATTTCCGAAATTATTGATATTATCAAAAATGATTTTAGTAAACCCCTATTCATTTTTGAATACCTATCCAACAATATATCACACGTTAGGAATAGAAATTTAAAAAAAAATCGCGTTTTACTTTACATGTTGGGGGGCTACCCTAAAAAAACATATTTTTCCAATTTATATTTTTGCACTTTGTCGGCGTGATTGACATACATATTGGTACCAAATTTCACCTTTCTAGAGCTAACGGTCACAGAGATTAAGTGAGGACGGACGGACAGACATGGCGAAACTATAAGGGTTCCGTTTTTGCCATTTGGCTACGGAACCCTAAAAACACACGTGATATAAGTACCAGTTCTAACACTTAAATAACGCGTGACTACGGCTTTTCTTTATGTTCTGCTCTTGTTTGTCTAGTAATCTTATTTATTTCATCATCTTAAAATCTTGTTTCATACTTTTCCAGCGCCCTTATTATAAGCGCTCGGATTTTAATTATTTTTGACTTTTTATTACATTTTCAGGATTATACTCGAATTACATGTTTTATCATCCTAGTATAGTCCTTTCAGCCTAATCACCGAACCCGAATTTGCTCAATTCGCACTTAAAACAACTACTCCGCGTAATAAATTACGTAGCATCATGTTATGTCCACTCAAATATGAGGTCATTCGATTCATAACATCCTCCATCATAATTGATCTATCAATAATGTTACATTATTCTGTTAATAATTGCATTTTGTGGTCACTATTTGGAGTCCTAATTAATGTTATGCTATGAGTATTAAATTAAATCAACACTATTTGAGTATTTGACTGATTCGCAAATATAATAAAATTAATATTTGAATGCCTGCTATTTGGGTCAGCATTTAACTGTTTGAATTAGATTCTAATTTTGCAATAAGTAGGAATGTGGTTAAAGTAAAATTTGTGTATTTACCATTAGTGTGTCTATTAGAGTGATTTGAAAATGAAATACGGTTTGTTCAGTTTACTTTTAAAAACTTTACAAACTAAGAGGATTTAGTACTCTCGACTCTGGTTCAAGTCTAGTTTCCTGCAGCGGGCGTCGCAACTAGTCGCAAGCTTAGATAAATTATATGAACTTCAAGTTACACTACCCAAACTTAAAAAAAAATAAGTTTGTGGTAAATTAATAGTGCCACTTTTGTTGTTCGATTCTCTCTTAATAACCAAAGTAATAAGTGAATAACTTTTTGATCATTGAAATGTTGTGATAACCAATTGGTATTTTATTATTGGTGACGTTACTATATTGGTTTCCACTCCTGTCATAATTCATTTAAAGTATGCACAATAAGATCTACCTATGGAACAGGAGCTCGTGGTTAGCCGCACAGGTCGATCTTCAAGGTTAAGCAACGCTTGCCAAGGTGATCAGGCAATCTTAACGTAACGAGTTTCCTCCGTGCCTCGGAAAGCACGTAAAGCTGCCTACAGCTACAGCTACAGCCAGGACCTATCCTGGCTGTCGTTTGTAGATCTTTGGCAGTCGTTACAGATCAGTCAGAACAGAAGCCAGTAAATTTGACTCCAGTCTTGCCATGAAGTACCGTGTTACTCCAGTTAATGGGTTGTGGAGGTCTGGTAGGCAGCCACTCCTCGTAAAATACTGGTATTCAGCTAAATCCGGCTTGACTGGAAGCCGGCCCCAATATAGATGGGAAAAGGCTAGGCAGATGATGATGATGATGCCAATAAGATCTACCTATACTAATATAGTAAAAAATATTTATTTGTTTGAAGAGGTCAATCTTCAGAACAACTATCTCTATAGTTGTTGTAGGCTATGTAACATAATGCTACGATAATAAAAGCAGTAGCAAAAGATGTTGGTAAAACTACGAGAAATAGTTAGTAGTAATCGTCATCATAATTTCAGGCGAAAGACAGTCCGTTGTTGGACATAAAACTTTCGCAAGTGTCGCCATAATGACCGGTCCTGTGCATCTTGCAACTATTAGATTCCCACAACCCTCACCAGGTCATCGGTCCACATTGTGAGAGGCATTCCAATGCAGCGTTTATCTAATAAAAATCTGTATTTACTCCTATTAGAGGTTTATCTAAATCTATATTTACTCATAAAAGCATTTTGTAAAACAGAAACTTATAAATAGGAAATAGTTACGCGTACCAGGAATCGGGAAGGTATTAAAGAGTGAACAGATTGTTTTGCTTAAACAAACTTGCTGTTGTATAATGCAAGCCTTGAAACTTTGAGCGTTTCATTTGGATTTTCAGAAGCATAGCTAGTCCAGTCTGTAGTGCTCTGGGGATTTTAAAACGACACAGCTCTCGACCGGCCAACGATAGAACGGAAAAAGGTTTGCAGGCTTTTTAAAAGTTGACTGTTTTAAGCTGTTTTTCCGAGTCTTTTTAATATTTGTACAGATTATATAACAACAAATTAGTAACAATAGAAGTATATATATATATACTTTAATATATAATACAATCTCATCAAAAACATTACACAGATAAATTGTACGATGTCGAGCAATGGTTAGCTCACCATCCGGCCGTCCGGTGTTCGAACAGACCGAGCACCATGCACTCAAGAGATGTTAGCAAATCGTAGGGGCCTACTAGCGCCGATGCCTATTAGGGCCGCAAGGATTTTCTGAAAAGGAAACGCATAGACTTAGAACACAAACGGCAACTGAAGGACGTAGATGTGGTTTTAGTCAGTAAAAGTATATCCCGCTGCACCCGGAGCGGAAGAAATCGTTGGATAGTTTAAGCATTCTCTCAAATCATTCAAAAAACTTATGTTACAATATTAATGTAATCACATTAATATTGTAATGTACAGGCTAAGATAGTTTGCGAGGCTATTAAACCATCAGTCGACCCGTCGGCTCCTTTCTTAATGTGTCAAATATTCTCCCATTTATTATGTACATAGTAGGTACTGTGTCTTATCCTTTGAGGGATACCCCTATTATTAAATTATGGTTTACCGTTTTAGTAGTACGTTATAATTTCATACAATATTTTGGATGTCAATACGTAACCCGAACCAAAGAGAACTAAGGTCGCCAATACAAACCATGTCGTATACATTCACTTTATCTTCCTCTTACACTGTGCACTGACGTCAAGTATTAATTATCTAAAATATATGTTTACCTTATTTAAGTTGCTCAAAGTTACAAACTTCTAGTTTTGAATGCTATTCCGCAACGAATGTCATCTCTTGGATCTCTGCTACCTCGAGCAACTCGGAGCCATTCACACTCGCAGCATCAACACGCGACACACATTGCACCAAATAAATGTTATTACTATAAATAAAGTTACATTATATACTCGTATATATTACAATTCACTCACTTTTGTATAAAACTGCATTTGTTAGCATAATATACATTTTTTTATTGTTAATAGGTTTGCTTATCAACCTCTCCTGATGGAAAGCCACGATGCGGCCGACAATGGTGCGCGTTGACCTAGAATTAACCTATACAATCTTTGCTTCCTAATGTTATTGTAAGACAAATTGATTTGTAAATCCAAATCTTATGTATGAGCTGATGTATGTTATTTACCTTTGCAGATTTTAGAAGTTCACCGCAGAAGTTTAGATTAAATATATCTAAAATGTATGAATATATCCATTGAAGTTTATTCAGTGTTCGCCAGCGTCATCGAGATCTACGAGTATATGCATTATTCACGTGTGCTGCATCAACTTTCCTCTGAAGCCTCTTATAGCTCACCTGCTCAAAGGACATCACCTGCGGTTATTACATTTTTGGTCCATTTTTGACTTCTCAATTGAACCAAGTGTTCCAATCTGATTAACTCTCAACATACTAAATGTTAGAGCAGGAATACCCGTTATGAAACAACGAACGGGATTAATACTTCCGACCAATATAATCGACTGTAAGTTAGAAAAAATTTCACAGTCAAACTTCTTCTTTACTTTTCCAAAAGTACATCAAAACACTGAAATAATAAACAATAGGTAGTCTAGCACGCGAAAAAATTCCCACCTTTAAAAATAAAATAGGTTGCAACAATACGTTAATTATGGCAACTACTTCACAACAACACAACATTAACTATAGTCTGACACTCCCCCCTCTCGCTCCACCCAGAGCAGTACCTAGAGGTTATTTGATGATTTCCCATGTAAACCATGGGGACCTTAGATTTTTTTTTTGCCCCAGGGCCGTTGGTCCTCTATCCACGCCACTGACGATTCACATCGCATAATTTACTACTAATCTATTTTGTCAAAAATATTTTATTGTCAAAAACCAAGTATTAAATATGTAATTTAAGCAACCTTTGAATATTATAATCCGAAATACCGTTGCAGAGACAAGGGAAACTTTAGCATATTTTAGCTTTTTACTGGCAAAATGTGGTCTGCGGTCATGTGGTCTGCGGTCGGTTCCTTTAAAGAGAGCCGCTTATCTATTTAAACCATGTCGATAAAAGGTTTCTATATAATAGAAGCGACAAGAATTATGTAACTCATGATATGATTTAAAAAAGTGCCCATGGAGTTTCTTGCACGTTCTTCTTGATAGAGATCTACGCTTTGGAACGTGCAATTTCGCTTCACTTTTTTTTTTGACTGATCGTCGTTTTGTTAATTTAAAAGTGCCTGTAAATGGTCTATTTGAAATAAACGTGTTTCTATTTCTGTTTTATTAACCTACTAGTATCATAAATCCTGCCTCATTTAATACGCTTTTGTATAGTGGAAACGATAAATGCAAGTCCAAAGAGAAAATAAAATGTTATTATATCCAGTCACTAACTGGATCATGCGTAGATTGTTTTTTCTCTCACAAAAAACAATGTAAAAAGCAGATAGCTGCAAAAATAAATACTGTGGCACTACTCCACGTTAACCCTACATTACTACTCATGTTGCGACGTACAAAGAAACTACTCATACGCCCGCGAGGCGCATCATATTGACTAATGATTTATTCAAAACCTATAAGTATAATTGCTAATGTTTTATCTGTTTATATATTTGTGTATATTACTAAAAAGGAAAAACCCCAATTTTAAATAATATTTATATATTTTTATTATAAAATCATGAATCAAATAAATGTTAGGGACAAATTTAAGGAACTTAGGCAATTAAACAGTCTTCTCATTAAAAATAAAAAAAAACATCTTTAAGTTTACACTTCTCTTAAAAAATAGTAAATAATGAAGTAATTAACTAAAAAAAAAATAAGAAAGTAACAAAAAAATATTTTGGATGCATTCGATACAAACATGAACTTGATGTTCGCTGCAAATAGATTTTTGACACTTTAGATGTACAATAAGAGCAATTTTTCTTTTTTTTGGCGGTGGTGGACCCTCATTTTCTACAGCAGAGTAATCGAAAGGTTTTTCAGGATGACGTCGATATAATTCCGGAAATTGCGTTTCAACGTAGGTGCTTCTAGTCTTTTTTGTAGTTTTATCAGCAGTTTATCTTAGTTTTATCTTCTGTGACTCTTCTATTACTAGTCAAGATGTTGAAATTTCAAAACGTACCTAAAAAAGATAAAACACACCGGTAGTAACTAAAATTACAAAAAAAAACACTAACAAAACAATTTAGTGTATAGCGCAAAACTTACATACAAGCTACTCATACGTCTTTGGAGCGCCAATGGTAGTAATATCAAAAAAACTAGCAGACTTACCGTAACGCAACCACCGTCATGTGACACGTGCTGGCGATGACTGAGATGTCCTTGAACGTCAATACCGTACGCGCGAAGGATAAAAAGAGAGAGCAATATATCAAAAACGTGGGCGCCTCTGCGACGTAGAGTAGTAATCTAGGGTTAAGTTCTTTGTGAGAGTGATGGTAACCAGATTTAATCACATTGATTTATTTGAAAAATATAATAAGTAATTAAAATTATACAAGTGTACAAAAAATAACATAATTACTTAACTAATTAGTTGCGTATTCTTAAGTACCATTTTTCTTGCTTGTTACAGAGAAGGAACGAATAAATCTTAATGACAACTTTAAGTAGCTACTACATACATATTTAGTAATCTACTTTGTAAAATAAGCTCTTACTCCGAAGCTCTGAACAACTAACTCCCCAGACACAGATATTCTCGAAATAACATGTTGAAAATTCACACGAGAAAGTACGAGTACATGAAACAGTTTCGAATAAGCAATTTTCTGATAGAACAGCATCGTAAGTCCCTGTGGACACACTGTTGTTTAGTTGCAAACTTTTACCTTACTTATTTTTTACTTATCCAAAAATACTCTCGGTAACGGTAAAAGTTTCCATAATTTAAAAACTCAACAGAGGTATACATTTTTATATTGCTTCCTTTTCTGCAGTACGGGGCTTTTAATACCTCGTTTGAAAACTACCATTATAACGAAAAGGGCTTACTACATAATATTTTATTAGACTACAAGCTTTGTTTGGTTAAGTTTATTAGCGGTCAAAGTGACCCCGTATTTAAGTAAATACACCACTGCATTCTGTTTTAGTTAATAGGGTTTCTTAGATAAGTACATATTCATTCCTTTTCCCATAAACCATATTGAAGTTATGACGGCCGCACGACGGAAAAGACTTTTTCCAAGCCGCACCACAAGGAAGAGACGCTAGAGTTGTATTCAGTAGACCTCATTCCACATTGAAATTCTTAAAAAGATTAAAATTTTACCTACCAACTTCGATAAAATAAATGATTTAGTTCATCCAAATTGGTTAGGGCATAATTGTATTGCCGTATTTTCTTAATGTAAGTGTTTATTTACAGTTTTCTTGCAATATGCTGTGTCTTAACACATTAAATCTAATAAAGATTTTTATTGAAGTGTTAAAATATTGACATCAACAATACTATCATTAATGTAATCGATAGAAAAGTTACTTTTTGAAAAAAAAACATTGTCCATTAGAAATACGTGTTCGACTTTAAATTCTCATACTACCTGCTAAGAGATATTGCTTTAATCCGTACTTGTCCGTACTTAACCTTTATCTTGTTCGGTGTAGGTATCCTTAGGTATGTCTACATTCACCGTCGTCTGGAATTTCAGAGAATACCGCTCCATACACCATTGGTGCCCGTTTCCTTACTCAAATGCATGAGACTACGTATGCTGGAACAAGATTTTAACGCCAGAGCATAATAAGATCTTGCTGTAGCATTTGTACAAAACAAAAACATTTACTGCAGGCCTGTAGTAAATGTTTTAAGAATGTGGAAAACATTTATAGAATTTTATTATTATTTTTCCTGTAAGTATATACATATTATAAATTATTTTGATTCTATGAAATCATCAAAGAAAAAATATTTTCTTGAATTAAATTATGATAAGTTCTTCTTTTTCACGAAGGTGAAACTCTGATACATGAACCAACATGATATCCAATACCAGCCGGTTTTGAATATGTATTGGTTCACGTCCCTATAGTAACAGCAAACAGAAACATTGTAAGTGCTCCAGGGACACTGAACACTTTCAAGGACAAAAATGTAATCGAAAACCACACGTACAAAATATAACAGTGTTGTTCTCGCTATAGTATCATTGCTTTCCTATCAAATCTATATATATAAAAATGAAACCCGTTTTCCGTTGTCACGACATAACATGAAAACGGCTTGACCGATTTGGCTGATTTTTTTTTTAAATATTCCTTGAAGTTCAATGATGGTTCTTACGGAGAGAAAAATTCTAAAAAAAAAAAGTTAGGTAAAGTAGGGTAGGTAGGGTAGTGTAGGGTAGTGTAGGGTAGGGTAGGTAGGGTAGGGTAGCGTAGGATATGTAGGGTAGTCATTTGACGGGAGCGAAGCCGCGGGTAAAAGCTAGTTGCCAATAAAATGAGGTCAGAAAAAGTTAGAAAAATTGCTTGTACAACGGAATATCTCCTTGTCGTCAAGAGTCGCAGGGCAATTTCCAGCTACTGTAGGCGCGATTGTGGACAGCGATCAATGGAAAGCTCGCCGTCTGACCATCCAATAAGGAGCAAACTCGGGTTGACGGTACAATGTTTTCCACGCGCGCCTCGTCGAGTTTTCAACAAGGCCAGTTAAGGCGAATGACTGCCAGAGTTGCGCATTGCTCGAAAGATCTCTCGTAAAAAAAGTATTTAGAACAGACAAAATCTACTCCGAGTTTAAGTCTTAGTATTCACAAAGGAATAGCTGACCTTTTTTATAGCGACTCTCTGTCTGCTATTAGTGTGTTACAAAGCATAGTCTGTCTAAAGTGTAAACAGACTTCGGTAATTACAATGGTACAATGAATTCTTATATTGGCAATACTGGTTGAATAATCAAGGTCGACTCAAAGGTCATGATCATTGTTTACTAATAGAATCGGATGTAGGCCACACTGATTCAATTATAATTAATATTCAACCAGTGTTGGCAACATCAATCTTCATTCTACCCTAATAATTATTTAAGTAGGTAGACTTTTTAGACAGACTATACCTCTACTACCTGCTACCTGATGGTAAGCAGTGATACAATCGTTGATGGTGAGACGTACAAGTTTATTAAGAGTTTATTCAATTATATTATGTATGTTTCGTAGTAATATGAAAGAAATGGAGTTACGTGCGGTAAAATACTCTTGCAAAAGAGCATTAGAATTTTTATATTAAGAAGTCCGGCACATAAATCTTCGCCCGCTATGTGCGGTCACCGTAACGTACTCGTCGCGGGGCCGCCGCGCGCCGCTCCGGGTTACCCCCGGGCCGCAATACATCCGTGGACTTATATCGGAGCTAGATGCCTTCCGCTTCAACTGTATCAAAGTCAGGGCTAAACTTAGTTATTGGTTTGGTTACACACTAGTTTCTGCAAGCGGGTTCGCTCACGTGAACGTAGTTTTCTCTATACTAACTGTTTACTTTGGACCTCATTTTATCCTCTTCGTAGACGAATTTTTAGAATACATTCTTTTAGTGCATATCTACCTAATAAAAGGAAGCTTTGTGCAAATTATTTTTGGGTTTCTGAGTTGTCTGTACAGCAGTTTCTTCTTTTATAATATAGATGTAACATAGTAAGCACACATCTTGAAAGTAGTATGTTTAGAATCGATCACCGAGTCGATTTCAGGGACGTCATTTTAATTTACTAATTGGAATGTGTACTATTACAGTAACGTGTTGTATAAGTAATACTTGTACGTAATATAAATTTTAACCTATCAATAGCCGCGAAACGAGACAATAACAGCGCGGTCCAATGAGACCGGTCGGGGATTCATGAATTAATTACTCAGATACTCGCGAAACGAGACACAATAGTAAAACAATAACAGCGCGGTCTCATAGGACCGGTTGGGGATTCAAACGTTAATAACAAATTGTTACAAAAACCTTAGTTTTTCGTCGTTTTCTAATAATTAAGTCTTATTTTTCCTAGTAAATTTCTAACTACTCATTCATGTTCTGAGCCTAAAATGTTCTTGTAACAATTAACTAGACGGGTTCACCTCTTGTTTATTATTCTGGCCGTTCGCCCGCACACTTAAAGCCTCATAATTAAAGACAATGTTTACGCACACCACACGTTACCTAACTCTACTGAATATTCTATGTTTTGAGTGTTTAGCGAGTTATTCCTCATTAACTAACCTCAGGGGAAAGTTGTAAGTACATAATTATGTACATACGCCATGTGAACTTGTTCTAACAACGTTAGTTAGCATTCAATATTAAAAAGAGAACTCAACCGGAGTTCTTTGCGTTCCTACGTTATTAGAATCCTGGCTAAATGTTGGCAACAGCGCCATTTCCTTCATATAGAGGATTTTTACTAAAACGTGAGCAACGCAGTGGTTTTCCACTAATTATAAATTATTCTGTGTAATACGTATTAGTTGAATTGATTAAATATTCTGATTCTGTCTACTGGTTGGATGCGTTTCTTGCCTGTTGTCACAAGTTGAAAAGAAAAAACTGAAAAAATCTAAAACAATTTTTTCGAATTCAAATTATCGAATTTCTTCGCATAAAAAAAAACTGGCTGGATAAAGAGAAATATGAACTGCGTGCATTCGTATTTCAAATATTTAAAATGAATATTATTTTGTTGTTGTGGTGTGATCACTTCAACGAGATTGTTTTGGTCTTGTTAATTTGTTGTGTTTATGTTTTATGATTATTAAAGAGTAACTGATATAGTTTTAAAATTAGTAAGTAATAACGGAAACGTTCTACGACGAAGGTAATTCTCCCAATTTTTTTTATATGATTATTCGCTTTACGTTTATTTTTTCAAGAAATCTGAGATAAGTGTGATTATTTCTTAATGTATTGGCCCTAGTAATCTGAACTTTTGTATATTTTTTGGATGATAGTACATTCGTCTGGCAGCTAGCCAATCAACGATCTTAGACAAATGATTTGCTGTTGTAGTATTAACGTTTGAATCCCCAACCGGTACTATGAGACCGCGCTGTTATTGTTTTACTATTGTGTCTCGTTTCGCGGGTATCTGAGTAATTAATTGCTGGGCATAAGGAATTTTTAAATTGCACCTAATATTTTAATGGAAACTGGTATCGCCAGAAAGTTACATTATAACATAACACATTCGAAAGTGCTGTGGAAATTGCTCGCCTCCGAAAACTCGTAAATATCGCAACGCACCCGTTTATAAAACTCATCCACCGCAATAAGTGACTTTTATTGCTCTCAAATAAAATGCAAGAATATCAACACGAACATTTTGAAATTTAAATATAAATGTCACTCCTGGGAGAAATTCTGTAGAATATAAAACGAAACATTGCTTCTACAAATTTTAACTCCTATGTTACTGTTTAAGTGTTGACACATTTTATATCATTAAAAAGCTTTCTTCTCTGAAAAAGAATTGCCAAGTCATCATGTCCAGTACATTTTTTTGTATTCTTATTGTAAGTATATTTGCAGACTTGTACTCCAGCGTGGCTGACAAGTATTTTCATGCTGAATTCGACGGAGGATTTCTTTGCGTAAGTTATATCTTGGTATATTATGGTATGGTATATAGTATGATAATCTTATTTTGGTATCTTATGGGAAAAAATACTAGTTCATTCGTAAGTACTTTAGTGAAATAAATAATTATTATAATATTATTGTGAATTAATTTTTGCATAGGTGCACATTTTATTGTTTGCTTTGAAACTAACAAATTTTAAATTGTCTTTCATATTGTTATAAGTGGTGAAAAGAACTGTTTTTTCGCTATAGTAGGTACACAGCAAAATGCCTCGCTTTCATAATCAATACTGTCACGGAATTTTCGCACGGTTATTTACAAAACTTATGGCTCACTTCACAAAGTGTTCCGCATCGCAAGGAGTTCTACTGTTCATGTTTTGAGGGTTACTCTAGAGAGGGATAAGCAAAGGGTCCGCAGTGCCCGAGGACCTCCTTTACCTACTTGTAAGAACGCTGGCACCTGCAGGTAAGCGAATTTATTACCTCTTGTTTGTTTTCATATATTTTATTATTTTGCCAGGTTAGGCGAAGCTAAAAATAAAAACTATGTATGTATTTCCGACTCCAGGATCAGACCTCGAAACCTATCCTCTTACAGCGGGGTGTGAGGCAGGGAGATGTTATCTCTCCGAAACTGTTCACGGCCGCATTGGAGGATGTCTTCAAGGTTCTGGAATGGAGAGGGCGAGGCATTAATGTCAACGGCGAGTACATCACTCACCTTCGGTTTGCCGACGACATAGTAGTCATGGCTGAGACTACGGAGGAGCTCAGTACAATGCTCGGTGATCTCAGTAGGGCTTCCGAAAGAGTGGGACTCAAAATGAACATGGACAAAACCAAAGTCATGGTAAACATCCATGTAGCTCCCACTCCTATCAAGATCGGAGACTCTACACTCAAAGTTGTGGACGACTACGTCTACCTGGGACAGACGGTCCAGTTGGGTAGATCTAACTTCGAGAAAGAGATCAATCGTCGAATCCGACTCGGCTGGGCAGCGTTCAGGAAGCTGCACGGTATCTTCTCGTCCAACCTACCACAGTGTCTCAAGACAAAAGTCTATGACCAGTGTGTGTTGCCAGCGATGACATATGACTCGGAATCGTGGTCGCTCACAATGGGCCTCATCAGAAGGCCTAAAGTCACCCAAAGAGCAATGGAAAGGGCTATGCTCGGACTTTCCTTGCGCGATCACATTAGGAATGAAGAGATCCGCAAGAGAACTAAGGTTACCGACATAGCCCGAAGAATCGCCAAACTTAAGTGGCAGTGGGCAGGGCACATTGCTCGTAGAACAGATGGTCGATGGGGACGGAAGGTTCTAGAGTGGCAGCCATGTACCGGAAGACGTAGCGTCGGAAGGCCTCCCACAAGGTGGACCGACGACCTGGCGAAGGTCGCGGGAATTCGATGGATGCGAGACGCGCAGGACCGGTCGCTGTGGCGACGCTTGGGGGAGGCCTATGTCCAGCAGTGGACGTCTTTCGGCTGAGATGATGATGATGTATGTATTTATGAAGATTTTATAGTGACGTTTAAACTACTGAGCCATATTTTGGGGGATTGAGGTGACAACCAACATTACTATGGTCTAGGAGACAGACTGTGACGGCTACAATTAATTATACGAAAACATAAAACAGCTGGTGATATACCAAGAATACTTAAGACAGTGAAGAAAGTTCGAAGTTCAAAAATATAAGTTTGTTTTTAACAATAAACACATTGAACCAACTAGTAAAATTCCTGTGTCACGCTCCGGAAAACAAAATTTCATTTCAAATTTTATGACTACTAGTTAAAAACAAAAAAAACTAATTACTTACTAATTAAAAAAAAAAAGTTCTAGTAAGTACCTATACTTACTAGAACTTTTTTTTTTAATTTTTATGAACTAGTGCATGACTGCGATCCCACCTGATGGTAAGCAGCGATGCAATCATTGCTTACTTGTTTGGTTCTCTAGTTGATTTTGTTGTTTTAAGTACAATATCCCCAGATGTCAGCGACAGCAAAAAGTGTAAGTAAAAAGGTTTTTGAAGTTGTAAAACAAAAAACAAAATTGTACAAGACACATTTTCTGAGACGGAGCCACATCTGTATGTAAGTTTCCCATTTAGCTTTTGAAACAATTCCCGTTTTTCCGTCGTGTTACCTCAATGTCGTCAGTTTATTTTCCGAAACAAAAAGGGTTTGAATTAAAATCCTTAAATGGGCCGACTTCATTTTACGAAAGAACAAAAAAACAACGACATAATCAACCTTTAGATTTATTCATTCATTTATTTGTGAAGTGGGTACTTATTTAGATTATATTCGCCCCATGACACAAACTTTAAGTCGTTTGTGACAACCTTCCACAAAGTGGACCGATGACCTGGTGAGGGTCGCGGGCATCCGATAGATGCGAGACGTATAAAACTAGTCGCTATGGCGACTCTTGAGGGAGGCCTATGACCAACAGTAGACGTCTTTCAAGTGAAATGATGATGATGATGATGATTATCAAGAATAGTTATAATACTTTCTTGTCCTTGAGGCATATAACGTAACCAACCAACTAAAGTAATCCTCTAATTCTCCAACCAAATCTCGCAACCATAACGACACCATCAATCGTAACCTGGCGAAATCAACTCACCTGCAATCATGAACGCTTCGGGGACTTGGGGAAATCTCAGCCTAATTAATTTCTGAGTATCCAACCACAGTTAACAAAGAGAATGGTTCCCGAAACTCTTTCCTGTTGCTCTCACTAAATGTTCGGGGAATTGCAAACATTATATATTGGAACAAATTATGTCTGCTCTATTTGTTCGCATTGACATGATTTCACTGAAATGAAATAGCTCTGTTTGAATAATTCGAAGTGTGTCGTAAACTGTGCCGGGATACAAGCAATCAAAAGATGCTTCGCGTATGGTTAGTA
This sequence comes from Mythimna separata, assembly GCA_030763345.1. Taxonomy (NCBI): domain Eukaryota; kingdom Metazoa; phylum Arthropoda; class Insecta; order Lepidoptera; family Noctuidae; genus Mythimna; species Mythimna separata. The sequence goes on along the minus strand of JAKKIA010000036.1, from coordinate 289,889 downwards.
AGTAATTAAAATGCACATCTGAATGATAACAATGATGCTACGGTTTTCCCGTTTGATTTTAATTTAGGTATCTTAAAGACTCGAGTGAACAGGTACATAATAAATATATGCATAATTCCCAGCAGGGTCGAAGCCTACTGCGACCCATGGTAAAATGAAACTTAAGGGCCCTGGAACGAAGGCAAAGAAGGAACAGGAGTAAGTTTTAGTTAGTAAAAGTCTGACACGAACTCTCGCCCTACCCAAAGCGGGAAAAGTAATTAAGTACGATGATTTAAAAAAAATAAAAAAGTAATGACATGCATAACTGTCGACATTTTTATAATTAAAGGGAAGAGTAAAATTTCAGTTGATAGCGGGCTTACATAACTAAAAGTTCAACAGAGTATTTAACCTGTGTCCATAATTATGTACTCTAGCGACCAGTAAAGCGAATGAAAAGTTAAAAAACATTCATTACTTTGTTTTGAAAGTTCAACATAGGTACTGTATTTAGGTATTCCGCATAAAATTCAACTAATGCTCCCTAGAGTGAACAAAAAAGTTGTTGTAATTAAAAAGGATTCGAAAAAGCTTAATTTTTAATTCTAGATAAAAAAACGTGATATTTTTTCAACCCGTAATGGAATTTTCATTTGCAATTCACACATTCAACTAAATAAACTAACGTAATAATAAACGAACGAACACATTTGTGCGTTTAGCTTAGGAGTGGAATTCCTTGCCTGTCTTTAAGTGAGTAGCGATTAGGTTACTTCTAAGCAAACGTACTCCATTGTCGGCCACATAATCGCTTACTATCAGGTGAGATAGTGGTCAAACGTGTGCCTATGCATAATAATAAAATAAAATTCTACATGTGTTTATGACACAATACGACAATAAATGAAAACACTGGCTATACTCATCATCATCATCTACGTCCTAGCCTTTTTCCCAACTATGTTGCGGTCGGATTCCAGTCAAGCTGGATTTAGCTGAATACCAGTATTTTACGAGGAGCGGCTGCCTACCAGATCTCCACAACCCATTAACTGGGGTAACACGGTACTTCATGGCAACACTGGAGTCAGATTTACTGACTTCTGACCATCCATAACGACTGGCTATACTCATCATTATGAATAACTTTTAGTATGGGACCAACCCTAAAATCGCGAAAAATATTACAGGTGTCCGACGTTTGCGTAAGTCAATATATTGTCTGTCACGATGCAAACGCGATACAGTAACACAAAAATTAAGATTTTGTATGTAGATTGCTTTTGTTTTTCATTCACGTGCCATCGTTCGTCCATCCATCGTCATCCTCTCCCCGATGCACGATGTCGTCTGATAAGGTCGCGCGTTTGCAGCACACTACAGTCGCGATGCTATAGCGCATGATTAGGGCGTTAGCATTGCTTCTGTAGTTTGTTGCAAATGTGACCAACGCGGGTTAGTAGCGATGCTGACGTACGTTTACGAAACGCTCGTCAGCAGCGCTACAAAAAGTCGCCATGGACGAGGGTCCTAAATCGCAAGCTGCAGTTCGTAGTTTAGTTCGTAGCACATAATAGCGGTTCATCGGAACGTCGTTTCCGATAGCATACAAATCAATTACAAGAAGCTTCCTTTGTAGTGAACCAATATCCAATCGCAGGAATTGCAGACATTATCTGGCTATCGGTATTTTGAATTCCACTGATACAAACAAGTAACATGATACACTTTGTGAGTCGGATCAATTAAACAGTTTTTATGAATCCGCTCCAGGGAACTGAACTAATGCTGAATTACATACCATTATATACTGAATATTTCCTGTACTGAATTGTCTAGTGTCAAAGTGATATTAACAGGCATTGTGGAACAAAGACCAACAGCTATGTACCTGTATTTTTAGGGTTCCGTACCTCAAAAGGAAAAAACGGAACCCTTATAGGATCACTTTGTTGTCCGTCTGTCCGTCCGTCTGTCAAGACCCTTTTTCTCAGGAACGCGTGAAGGTATCAAGTTGAAATTAAAACCATATATTGAAATCCGCGGTCCCTTGAAGTTGTGCAAAAATCAAACTTGTAAGTTGACGGGAAAAAAAGATACGCCCGTTTATGTTGCAAAAAACGTACATTTCGACACTGTCAAAGGAATCAAAACTCATAGGGTGCTTCCCGTTGACCTAGAATCTTGAAATTTGGCACGAAGCAAGGTATTATAGCACTAATATCGGGAAAAGTCTGAAAACTGAAAATTTTTAGTTACGTCACAAGAAAAAAAAATTGAAAAGTCTTCAAGACTCGATTCGAGAATTAAACTTTTTTCATAGGTAAGTAAGAGGTATCGAGTTGAAATTAAAACCATATAATTAAATCTGCAGTCCCTTGAAACTGTGCAAAAATCAAACTTGTAAGTTGACGGGAAAAAAAGATACGCCCGTTTATGTTGCAAAAAACGTACATTTCGACACTGTCAAAGGAATCAAAACTCATAGGGTGCTTCCCGTTGACCTAGAATCTTGAAATTTGGCACAAAGCAAGGTATTATAGCACTAATATCGGGAAAAGTCTGAAAACTGAAAATTTTTAGTTACGTCACAAGAAAAAAAAATTGAAAAGTCTTCAAGACTCGATTCGAGAATTAAACTGTTTTTATAGGTAGGTTGGTACGAAACCCTCAGTGCGCGAGTCCGACTCGCACTTGCCCGGTTTTTATATACATAATATGCAATCTGTGATCCGGCTTGACTGAAGCCGACCCTTATATTGTTGGGAAAAGGCTAAGCAGATAATCTGCGATCAGACTAGTAACAATCAGAATTTTAGAGGACTAAAGCCCAACTCGCTTTAGTAACTAAGCACAGCTAAAAATATACATTTGTTATTTGGTTTTAACCCTCAGGGAAATGTTGTAGCCGAATATAAATAAACCCTTTCGTAGGAAATGACCTTCGAAAATTTTAGTTTTTGTCAGGCTAGACACGAACAAGACGAATTAAGATTATATATTTTTCATTTATTTAAGGATCACCACCGAGTGCTACCAAAACAATAAATATTATACAAAAAATAATAATTAGTATGTACACTTAGGGCCTGTTTCACCACCTATGATTAAGTATATCTTACTTAGCAGATAATTTCATAGAAATTCTGTTCCATTTTTTAATTTATTCAGAAAGTAGTGGCTACTCGGACATTGTGAAACAGGCCCTTAACCTTATTCTATAACGCACTTAAATATAGGTAACCACAGCTTAATGCATATGCATGTCAACACGAAAAGTGAAACGCTCACGTGTATCAGCGAGGAGACACATGAAAATTGATTTAAATTCAACTGCACCCGACATTTACATATTACAATGCAACCAGGAGTGACGATATGGGAAATGCAATATTGATACCTCAAGTATTGACGAAATTTATATTTATTTATTTTTGGGGTGGGAAATCACACAATGACTTTTCTTTCCTTGCAGTGAAGGAGTATCAGGGTTTTACTGACTACACCACACCTGTGTCATTCAGATGCTTTGTCTATAACTGCAACTCAATAAAAAAAAAACAATTCACACCAAAACTCCCATCACACTAGTATGATAAAGGCAAAAGTTTGTGTTTGTCACTCCTTCACGCTAGAACGGCTTAATGTATTTGAATGAAACTTGGTATACGGGTAGAAATAGTCCCGGAATACTACATAGCATGTTATTATCGCGAGAAAATGTTCCTTTACGATAGTTGCCTTCTATTATACGGGCGAAGTCACAGGCTGCAGCTAGTATTAATATAATCTTCTAAAGGTCTGGTACATCGACAGCAATTCATCTTGGAAGGAGTTTAGCAAGTGTATAGCATTATAGTCCTTCTCAGTTTAAATGTAAGACAAATGGGAACGAAATTTTTGAACTTAAATGAGTTTCAGTCAGCATACGTTCCACATGTAATATGTTTAATGTACTACCCTGCTAAGTTAGTAACTTATACAGCTTATATAAACTTTGTCCTGATAATGTTGAAAGGACTTCGGATCGTATTACTATATAGAAAATTTATTCTGAAATAAATTGTTACGTAAATTCTGATTTAGTGATTTAGCTTAAAACTGTGTAGGGAAAAAGTTAAAATAATATCATGAATTTACTACATTTACGACTCATAATCTATCAAAATACGGCAAATAAAAAAAACACGTTTGTTGTATGGGGGCTTCCTACTACTAAAATATTTATTTCAAATCTGTTTTTTTTTTTGTATTTCGTCCCTTAGCTAACAACACCGCTCAAGTCGAAAATTGGCGGTTTTTACATTTTAATGCCATTGGATGAAGCTGCGCATTGCGCGTCGAACCATTGGTCTCATGAAATAGATTTCGGCCAATCAGAAGCCGTAATTCAAAAAATAGTGACAGCGCTCAAGTCGGTTGGCGTCGCAACACCGCACAAGTCGTTAGTCTGTCATAATTTTCGCGGAAAATACTTCGCGCTCTGTGTTTTTTCTATTTTTAAGTGAATTTTATCGCTGGAACGTTCTTGCAAGTAGTTTTAATAGAAGATTAAGAGGTAAGCTATAGAATAAAGTAATGTTTATTGATGTACGCGTATTAATTTAGAAATAAATGATCAAATAATATCCTTACTTACTTAGGCGGTGTTTACTAACAATTTTTTCTTAACTTAGGCGGTGTTTCAAAATTTGTTATTTTTTACCTGACTGCCAAAGAGGAGGGTAATGTGTTTAGGATTCCACAAATATGGGTATCAAATGAAAGCTTGTGATGTGTGTTACACAAAATTGAAAGTTTTATCAAAATCGGTTCAGTAGTTTTTAGATTCTTGGTCGGGGGTTTTACGACTTTCTGTCGACTCAGTTAATAATAATATAAGCTTGTTATGAAATCCTATGATTGAAATGGTGTTTCAAATTTGTTATTTTTTTAGGAAACTCAATAATTGAAAGGCGCTATGGATGGAGAAGAAATTGATTCCTGGAGTGATCTGGGTTCAGGTGATGAATGGTTATGTGCCCAACTACAAAAATCAGGACTGATGTCAAAACATAAACGGCGTAAACAAAGTTGCAAAGAAGATAATAAAATAATTAAACTAGGTAAGTACTATGGGTTTGTTTTGAGGTCCGAATTTTATTTTTGTTATTTATGTTTTTAATAATTCCTATTATTTATTTTAGATGTGAATCAAAAAGATCCTCCTAAAAATGAAACTATTGCAACACCAATAAATGATCAAAACTTCGGGGAGTCCATAAAAGGTATTATAAGTAGCCAGGATAATGTAAACGCAATATTTGACCAGAACATAGACTTGGATAATATTGAAAACATTGACATTCACAATCTACAAGTTGTAGAAAAAGTTGGTAATGACTTCTTTGATCTGCAACATATACCACCCGAATTTGCTACAGTGACCATCGAGTATCCTCAGCCTTCTGCATTGAATGTAGCCAATATTTCGGTAGAAAGTGAGAACGTTGTACAAGAACTAGAAAATATTCACATTGAAGCTTTCCCTACTCAAGACCCAGTTTCGGATATAGTAATTAACACAGATACAGATATAATAGATGAAAATAAAACAACCCAAACCAATATACAGCAATCCAGTGTCTCTGCTACTCCATCATGTTCTTCAAAAGTGGTCATACTCAGCAATATTCCTTATCACGGGGATTTGTTAAGTAATAAAAAAAGACAGAACAAGGCGTCAAAAGATCCAAATAAATATAAACGCAATATAAATAAAGAATTACGGATGAAAGGTGAAAGTTATTTAGGATACAGAAGAGACAGAAAAGCAAAGACTAATGAAAAATTTAAAGTGAAACAAGACGTATTTAAGCCTGCAAGATCCATGAAACCACCCTGCACTTCTGCGTTTTGCAAGAAATCCAAACTCAGGTCATGTGACAACATAAACGAGGAACAGCGAAAATATTTGTTTGACAATTTCTGGAAGAACATGAACTGGGAGCAGCGAAGATCATTTATAACTTCTCACGTTAACAAAGTATCAAAGAAAGTTACAAAAAATCCAGAATCATCCAAAAGAACTGATAGTCGAACTTACGTTTTGACGATTGATAATGTACGTCACCAAGTCTGCAAAAAAATGTTCTTGGCCACTCTTGGAATTAAAGATTGGTTTATAAGATATTGGTTGACAAAAACCGATTGTGCTATGCCTCCCGATGTGTCTTCTTCAACCAGTAATCGCAGAAATCCAGAGAAAATTGAAGACCACAAACATGTTGAAAAGTTTTTAGGAGATCTTCCAAAGATGCCGTCACATTACTGTCGTGCTAAAACATCACGAGAATATTTAGAACCAATTTTCTCGAACATGACACAGCTCTATCACGCATATAAAGATAATTGTGAATTAGAGGGTAGAGAATGCCTTGGGCGTAAATTATTTGACAAATTATTTTTGAAACTCAATTTGAGCCTATTCCACCCAAAGAAGGATCAATGCGACGTTTGTTGCAGTCATAAAACTGGAAACATTACTGATGAAGAATACGCTCAACATGTTCTGAAGAAAGATCGAGCCAGGAAAGAAAAAGATACTGACAAAGGAATTGCACAGTCCGGAGCTTGTCACGTATTCACACAGGATGTTGAATCGGTAAAATTGGCCCCGTATCTTCAAGCTAGTGCAATTTATTATAAAACTAAATTATGCGTCCATAATTTTACATTATACAATATAGCAACTAAGGAAGTAATGTGTTATTGGTTCGATGAGTCAAATAGTACGCTTGAAGCCTCTGTTTTTGCTTCATGCTTAGTAGACCATCTAGAGAAGGTTTTGAGTCTGAAATTATTGCCTGTGGTTTTATATTCCGATGGTTGTTGTGCTCAAAATCGCAATGTTACCTTAAGCAATGCTTTATTACGTTTAGCGATTGAAAAAAATATTGTGATTACTCAAAAGTACCTGGAAAAAGGCCATACTCACATGGAATGTGATTCGGTACATAGTGCCATAGAGTGTAAATTAAAAGGTAAAGAAATTTACCTTCCACAACAATACATGGCTATAAGTAAAACTGCTAGGAGTGATCCTATGCCTTACCAAGCTTGTTATTTAGATTATACCTTTTTCACAGACTTTTCGAAAGAATTGATTTATAAATCTATAAGGCCTGGTAAAAAAGTAGGTGACCCTGTCGTCACAGATTTACGTATGCTAGAATACAGACCAAATGGCACAATTTGGTATAAAGTTAGTTTTGATGACGAGCTTCACCCGTTACCACATCGTCCCACGGCAATTAACAGCATTAAACAAATAAATAGCTTGCAAAAATTGTACGCAGCTAGAATACCAATTACAAAGCGGAAGTATCAAGATTTGCAAGACCTAAAAAGTGTATTGCCATCTAGTTGCCATTCTTTTTATGATGACCTTCCGCACAGCAATCACTAAAGACTGCAACTAAACTAAAGACTAGAGATTTTGAGTTTTCTTTATTATTTTATTAATAGATACTATTATATATTATTTCTTTGGAGTTTATTAAAGACTAAGTAAACTAAGATTAGTATTTGAAACATTTACCTATTAAAAGATAAAAATATTAGGTACTTCATTTAAGTTCTAACTAGAGGTTTGTGTATTACCAAATTACTTTAAGCAATTGATCTCAACATGTGATTCTTAAGATTTAAGTAAAGATACCTATCTATGTTATAAAGAATGTTAATTTTCTTTTCTTAATAAAAGCTTTTATTTGCAAATCATCTTTTAATACCTTCTTAATCCCTAACATTTTCACAAACAACACCGCCTAAATCTAATAAAATATCAGTCAACACCGCTCAAGTCATAAAATAAAAGTTAAAATAAAGTAAATCGTCAAAATAAGTATAAATAATTATTTCTTAATCGTTAACTAGGATATGTATTATGAAGCAATAGAAAAAAAACACAGATTTTTTAAAATAGACAGTTTTTTTCGTCTCCTGTAAAGTTGGCATAAACGACTTAAGCGGTGTTGTAAGCTAAGGGACGATTTGTTGTTAAAGTAGCAATAGCAATAAATCGTCCGTGAAAATATCAATTTTCTAGCTAACACACTTCATGAAATATAGCCTGGTGATAGACGGACATCGAAGTCTTAATAATAGGGACCTGGTTTACCACTTGGCACTTGGAACTTATTATTAAGAATTTTTTTTTTTTATTTTTCGTGTTTATGACGATATTACAAAAAGAAATATAGAAATGCATTATAACTGAACGAAACCACTTATAATATTAAGAATAACGTGCCCTAAATATAGAGTTTTTTTCTCATTCAGATTTTTATATAATGTTCACAGAGTAGTTTTACCCCTTCCATTCACCGAATTTCTTAATTCGTAATTATCGTAATAGTTTTCCCAACACGTGCAGATATACGAATTCAACCCAAGGACGTTTACTGAATTGTCTGTATTATGACGTCTCGTTTAGTCTCTTTTCAAATTACCGAAGTTGCTGTATCAACATAAATTACCATTTTAATTCAAAAGGATTTCCCTATTATTACATCAAATTACGTGGAATTGTGAAACATCGTACATTAAAGACACGAGTATCTATCCAACTCTGAAATAATACAAAACAGGTCGTTGAATAACAAAAAGTACGTAATACTTATGTGGAAAGATGAGTTCATTTGATGGAAAAATACCAATAAAACGTTGATCGCTCTTATTAATCAAAGGGAAAATATGCTTGTATATCAGAGTCAAATCATCTACGATAAGGAATAACCAAATACCCATAAAATTAGTGACTTGTTCGTCAACCGTATTATTAATTGTTTTCATGCCGTACAATTAATAAAACGTACCATGTTCCTACAAGAGGCCATAGAATGCGATACAACTGTGATGAAAAACGACGGCGGTGTCGTAGCGCCACCGTTTATGTGAACGAACTCCTCCAGTGATCCATACAACACTAAAAACTATGAAATAACCGTACACACGGCGAAAAAACGTGCCGTGTAAGAGGTCGAGTGTAGATGCGAATAAACGTCAGTGCGTACTAGCAAGCCGCCACTACGAGATTCCGGTTACCTTAAATACCGGATATGTCACAAAAAAATAGTGATGGAGAAATTACAAACGTCATATCCACTTCCATCCTTTCCTGTGAAAAGGTCAAAATTCTGTGGAAATTAATGAATATTAATGATGAAAGTTCAGCTGTTTGTTTGAATGTTAAGCTTGTTATTAAGGCGCGGATAGACGAGGTGGGCCCAAATTTTAGTTTTTTAAAACAATCTGAGACAAAAACTACAGTGTTTTAAATTTAAAAAAAAATATATGTTTTAGTTAAGGATCTTATCTAGTTAAAATCGCATTCAGTTGCAAGACCTGATGAACTTCACTCGATAGAAAAAAATCGCAAAGTTACCCCTTTTTAAAACGTTTTTTCAATATTATGACTATATTACTGATTTGTTACGTTTCATTTTTGTACTATAATAAAGAAACTAATTAGTTACAAACAAATTCGCAGAGTTTGAATTGATAAAATGATTTTCTTAATTACTATGTTTTAATAAGAATTAAAAGCGGTCGCGGCGGCTCAGACAGGTCCGTTCAGTCGCGCGCTGGCGCTTGTCGACGACGGACCTGTGTCAATTTCTTCAGCGACAACTACGCGCACCAAATCATCTCTTTTTGAGAATTTGTTGCTTTTCAGTTATAAATTATAATGGGCAATAAACAACGCAGGCGAAAAAAGTCGCGTAAAGTGATAAAAGACACAAACAGAAAGAATGCACTCCAAAGATATGTGAAGAATAGGGCTGCCATCCGTCCGGGTTTCCCCGGATTTGTCCTAGATTAGAGGGCGTCCGGGGAGCGTCCGGGCGGGGTTCTCAAAAAGTGTCCGGGTAAAACCCGGACGCTTTTAGTGTCAGGGGCATTCCTGATTAATTAAAAGATAAGCGATAAATCTAAAAACCAAAAATTATAATTATATTTTTTTAATTACCTCAGAAATAGAAGAGTGTAAAATGTTGACTGTTTTATTTGTTAAACTGTAGTTAAAGTTGATTATGTCTAACATTGTTAAATAACAAGCAAAGAAGCTGTTTACTAATATGAACACTGCTGCAGCAACAAATCTGATACTTGAGGATTCAAACGAAAATAGGTACATATACCTTTTTTTTCTCGGGTGTTAAAATCATCAAATGAGCCCTGCCGCTCTGAATGGAGCAGAAGGGACTTTCAAACTTGTACTGACTTAAGGGGCAGATTTATGACTTTTGATGATATAAAACGCAAGATCACGTCTAAACGGCTCATCCATATGTTTTGAAAAAAATATATGTTAAATACTTGTTTATTAATTTGATAACAGCATATAGATTGGGTATAGATGAAGCTATCAAAGAAAAAAAAAAATATTTTATACAAAAATGCCTGATGGTAATTATATACCGAAGATATCCCGGACGTCAGCCTGTACGAGATTAGGGTGGCTCTGAAACAACTTAAACACAATAAGGCGCCGGGTGAGGACGGAATTACGGCCGAACTTCTGAAGGCGGGTGGAAAACCGGTCCTTAAGGCCCTTCAGAAGCTATTTAATTCCGTCATACTCGAGGGCAAAACGCCACAGGCATGGGGCAGAGGTGTGGTGGTACTTTTCTTTAAGAAGGGCGACAATGCCCTCCTTAAGAACTACAGGCCCATCTCACTTCTGAGCCATGTCTACAAGTTGTTTTCCAGAGTCATCACGAATCGTCTCGCACGCAGGTTCGACGACTTCCAGCCTCCTGAACAAGCCGGATTCCGAAAAGGCTTTAGCACCGTAGACCACATACATACGCTACGGCAGGTTATACAGAAGACTGAGGAGTATAACTTGCCTCTCTGCTTAGCGTTTGTGGATTACGAGAAAGCCTTCGATTCGATCGAGACTTGGGCTGTACTGCAGTCTCTCCAACGGTGCCAGATTGACTATCGGTACATCGAAGTGCTGAAATGTTTGTACAAAAACGCCACCATGTCAGTCCGACTCCAGGATCAGACCTCGAAACCTATCCTTTTACAGCGGGGTGTGAGACAGGGAGACGTTATCTCTCCGAAACTGTTCACGGCCGCATTGGAGGATGTCTTCAAGGTTCTGGAATGGAGAGGGCGAGGCATCAATATCAACGGCGAGTACATCACTCACCTTCGGTTTGCCGACGACATAGTAGTCATGGCTGAGACTACGGAGGAGCTCAGTACAATGCTCGGCGATCTCAGTAGGGCTTCCGAAAGAGTGGGACTCAAAATGAACATGGACAAAACCAAAGTCATGGTAAACATCCATGTAGCTCCCACTCCTATCAAGATCGGAGACTCTACACTCGAAGTTGTGGACGACTACGTCTACCTGGGACAGACGGTCCAGTTGGGTAGATCTAACTTCGAGAAAGAGATCAATCGTCGAATCCGACTCGGCTGGGCAGCGTTCAGGAAGCTGCACGGTATCTTCTCGTCCAACCTACCGCAGTGTCTCAAGACAAAAGTCTATGACCAGTGTGTGTTGCCAGTGATGACATATGGCTCGGAAACGTGGTCGCTCACAATGGGCCTCATCAGAAGGCTTAAAGTCACCCAAAGAGCAATGGAAAGGGCTATGCTCGGAGTTTCCTTGCGCGATCACATCAGGAATGAAGAGATCCGCAAGAGAACTAAGGTTACCGACATAGCCCGAAGAATCGCCAAACTTAAGTGGCAGTGGGCAGGGCACATTGCTCGTAGAACAGATGGTCGATGGGGACGGAAGGTTCTAGAGTGGCGGCCACGTACCGGAAGACGCAGCGTCGGAAGGCCTCCCACAAGGTGGACCGACGACCTGGCGAGGGTCGCGGGAATCCGATGGATGCGAGACGCGCAGGACCGGTCGCTGTGGCGACGCTTGGGGGAGGCCTATGTCCAGCAGTGGACGTCTTTCGGCTGAGATGATGATGATGATGATGATGATGATGGTAATTGCGTAATTAATAAACAACTTAATTGGTGGTATCAAATTCAAGGTCAGCTGCATATAACGGGAAAGTTTAAATGCATACTCGGCATTTGGTCTGGAGAAAATTTTTCTGTAAAAACTGAATTGATTTTTAAAGACGACGAATTTTGGGACACAAAAATGAAAAATAAGCTGGTTCAATTTTATATAGATTGCATGCTTCCCGAGTTAGTTGATCCAAGACATACAAGAAACATGCCAATAAGGGACCCTTCTTACGTTATTATCGCTATACAGGAACGCAAAAATAAAAAGGAACAGAAAAAAGAGAATGAAAAAAAGAAAACAAAAAGACGAGCAACATCATCAGAAGTCACACAAGAACTTCCAAAAAAGCAAAAACCACTTTGCGATAACAATCAAGAGACACCACACCAATCAAATGATTCTGTGTGTGTGACAGTGCTCAATTTTAAGGATTTTTAAATACACAGTAGTTTGAACAAAAGCCGTGTTATTTACAGAAAATGGCTATTAATTCAATTTATAAATTAAGTCCCGGATACTCCCTCAGAGATAAATTTAAGGTAATTAATGTGATTTGACCATTAGGTACATTTTGTATGGACTTTATAAGAGACTGTGACCCCTTAGTTTGTTTCGGTGTTCCTTCTCAGGGTAGTTAGCTAGGAAACACCGGCCTGATCTAGTACATAATATATAAACTGACAAAAAACAATGACGTGAAAAGTGGAAAAACCAACTTGCAAAATAAATATCATTTATCAGTAGTAGAAAATTAGTTTATGACTCTGATTATATGTTATTTAAAAAAAAACAATAGGGTTCCGTACAAAAGCTGTAATAAGATAAAGTGTAAATAAATTACCTTTAAATCTCCTTACATCGTGTGATAAAAATATTGTTGATAGAAAAAAATAATATACTATAACTTTGCATAACATTTTTTTATGTCACAATAACTATTTTTTGTCTAAAACCTGAATCTAAGCAAAAGTCATTTAGCCTCTAGATTAAGCCTTTTTTTGTACCTTTATACTCTTAACAAAATAAATTATTTCATATTGAAGTCTGTTTCACTGCCTGTATATGCTGCAAACGTGTGAACGGCACTCACGCTACCGACGCCTAGATCCCGATTCCGATTTCCAACCAGGATACCAGGGACCAGGTAGACGCGGGCTAACGGACGGTGAGCACTAGGTAGCTCGCCATCCGGCAGTCTGGTAATAACCTGGACCGAGCCTTGTCGTCAACAGCGCGTTTTGTTCCACGCGCGCCTCAAGGAGATGTCATCAAATTGTAGGGGCACGTAGGGCCAAAAGCGTCTGGGGAATACGGTAATTCCGGAAGGTGAGCTCGTGTCCCCCAGATCAAAGGCAACGAAGGAACGGGGTGCGTTTTAGTCGATAAGAGTCCGACACGCCCTCCCGCTCCGCCCAAGAGTGGGGAAGTCATTCTGATGATTAATCACTTGAAAAAAAAAACTCTTATTCCTTCTTTGCCTTCGATCCAGGGCTCCGGGGTTCATTTTAACATAACCCCAGTAAACTTCGACCCTGCTGGGCAACTACGGTTTTGTGGTCCAACAGTGGACGTCTGTTGGGTGAAATGATGATGAATAATTATGATGATAATGATTCTTAGTAGCAGTCTGGAGTATGGATGTTGGGAATGTGACATCCCATGGGGTTTTAACGAGGCATGCTTTGTAAAGCTATAAGTGGTATATAAAATGAACTTTATCCCGATAACACTGCTACTACTTATTTTGGTGTAAGTACAATAAAGTTTATTCTATTCTATTTTAACACTGCGAATATTTCGTCAAGTCAAGTTCCAGCATTACGATGCTTACGTACCTACTAATTTTACTTCTTTTAAGTAATTGCACTTGAAACACACAATGTTGGTTTTAAACTACTCCGTATTTTAGAGGTAAATAATAAAATATAATTATGTATATATTTTTAGGTTTTAACTTATTATTATGAGATATTATTTACTTGTAAAAATATGTAACTAAGAAAATAAGTAGATTATAAAAAAATGTTAGGTAGCTATAAAAAATCCGGCAGTAAATTCCTTTCTATTTGAAACGGATGGTTACCCTACGAAACTGACGAAACGAGCGTACGAAGAGGGGTGCATGCGCGGTCGCGGGACGCGGGTGCTAGCTACGGCCCGATCGCGCAAGGTCGCTGGCAAATAGTATCGCCTTAATGGAAAGGTTTTGCAGCTATATTTTAGTTTTAAGTGCATTATTACATTATCAAACCAATTTAAATAAATTAAAGAAAACTTTTAAGTGCTCTAGTAGTTTTTAAAATTCAAAAAGACGTCAAGTTATTCAAAACGGTATTTATTTTAATTAATTGATCGCAGCAAGAGTAAAAACTTAGTAAATTATTTAGGTATCTTATAGTTTATCTGTTAAACGGTTATTACGAAAGTCATTGATCTATGACTGTTAGGGAACTATCTGAGGATTAAACTCAAAGACAGTTTTTTTTTAGGTTTTTTTTTTTTTTTTTCCTGTAGGAGGGAATCATCAGAATGAGTTCTCCCACTCTTGGGCGGAGCGGGAGGGCGTGTCAGACTCTTACTGACTAAACCCCTACCCCGTCGTTGCCATCGATCTGGGGGACACGGTGACAACCTTTCGGATACCGTGTTCCCCAGAGGCTTCGGCCCTACCGGGCCCCTACAGTTTGCTGACATCTCCTTGAGGCGCGCGTGGAACAGAACGCGCCGTCGACGACTAGGCTCGGTCCAGATTATTACTAGACTGCCGGACGGTGAGCTACCCAGTGCTCGCTATCCGCGAGCCCGCGCCTACGGTGGTCGGAAATCGGGATCGGGATCGCGGCGGCGGCGGCGTGAGTTCCGTTGCCTCACACGGTCGGCAGCCTCCTTCGCTAACATTACTGCTTCGCAGAAGGAGGCGATTGCCTGCCACCCCTCCTCGCTCCGGACCATGGCCTGTACCAGGGCCCAGCGCGATAGGTCACCGCCGCCGATAGCCTCCACAAGGACACGGCGGTGCTCCGCCCAAGCGGGGCACACCTCTACCGTGTGCTCCACCGTGTCCTCCGGGCGGTCCACACAGTGGCGACACCCGGGCGTCCTTTCCTCCTTGATCCGATGCAGGAACCTCCCGAACTTACCGTGTCCGGTGAGGACCTGCGTCATACGGAACGAGAGGACGCCATGACCTCTTTCCAACCACTCCTCAAAGAGGGGACTTACCGCCGCAATGACAAAAATCCACTCTTGTTCCGTCTTTGCCTTCGTTCGAGGGCCACAGGGTTCTCTTTCGAGCAAACCAGGAAAATTCAAAGAGTAGACTTTAATTTGTAATTAATGTAATCTATACATATAATAAAACGGTAAAATTGTAAATTGTTAGCATCAATTGGCGCAAAAACCACTGAACCGATCCCGTTCAAATTTTGCATACATAATACTTATAGGGCCCTTCTTGCGATAGGCTATATTTTATCACGCTATTTGCTATGGGGTTGAGCAATATTGCATTTTGTCAGTTTTGAACGAGTTGCCCCGAGTTCGAATCACACCTACAATTTATATTTCTGTCAATGTTTTATCTAATTCTTTTTGGAAAAAGAATACTTTTACCATTTTTTCATAAGAAAATCAACATTCCTATTTCATTTTTCCCAAATATTTTGTAAAAACTAATCAAAACACGTTATATAATCCAAGCGTCCACGAAATTCACATACTGCAATGTTACATTAGTCTATTTAGCTGCAAATTTATCTACTGAAATGAAAATCATCACGCTATCATCGACGAAGAGCTGGGCAGTCAACTATGACATTTATATCAGAACGTGTATTTTGCTTGATTTTCATCGAACACTGCAGTGCAATGGATAAACGACTAGACTGGGACGTAACACGGTGGTGGTTTTTTTTTTATATTGTATAAGCTAGTGCTTGACTGCGTTTAGTGCTTGGTTCGAATCCCAGAAGGTGTTTTAGAAAAAGCTTTTTTTTATTTCTGTAACATTTTTTTCACATATTTTTGCATTCTCACAATTTTTTTACATAGTAATATTACCAAAAATATTATTACTATTGTTTAATAAAAAAAAAAACCTTGGAGAACAATTTTACAACTGCGGAGTTGCACCCTATTCTCAAAATAAAAACATCCTTCTTCTTCTTCCTGCCCTTATCCCATATTACTTAGGGTCGGCGCAACACGTTTTCTTCTTCATTCTGTCCTGTCATCCGTCACACTATCATCTGCCCTTTTCTTTCATATCAGTCCTTACACAAACCATCCATCTTTTCTTTGGCCTTCCTCTCCCTCTCCATTCATCCACATGTAAATTCAGAACTCTTTTAGTAACGTGCTTTTCATCCCTCCTCTTCACATTAAGACAAACGATTTCCTTTCAAAATACAAACATCCACTTAAATTCATTTTAACTAAAGGCGATTTATATTTTAGGTGATTTCTTCCACTCTAGGAAGGAGCACGAGGGGGTGTCAGACCCACACCTTTGTATGTTCCTTCTTCGCCTTGCGTTCCAGGAGATACCATAAGCGATCGGCCCTAACGGGCTTCGATGGCTGGATACAAAATTGTTCGTATAGGGTACAAAGTAGGTATTTTTTACAGCTCTGCATGCTCTACCCGTAAAAATCGAAAGTTTACAGACTGCGTTTGATCATCAACATGTGAAGTCGGCTAGGTGAAAATACTCGCACACAAGAATTCGTTTATTATTCTCACTAACGAAAAACATTCATTTGGTGTATTAGGGTGTCAGTCAAATACCGCACCAGAAAATTCCTGCCTGAATAAACGGGTAAACACAAAAAAATGATCAATAGTGATTGGTAAACGCCCTGTACATATGACCCCTGGGAAGTGCCCAAGTGGTCATGGGAAGTAGGGCAGGAGGATTTTGATTTTGACCCGCAAACAGTACGGCGGTAATCCGCCCTAGCGGGGTAACTTCGATCGTAAGGTCCACAGTGTCTTCCCGCCGAATCCAAAACATCTACCTCCCGAAACACTCATGTTCGGTTAGGACCTGCGTAAAGCGCAAGGTGAGGACGTCATGACTCTGTAGTTACTCTTTAAAGAGTGAATTTAATAGTAATAATTGTGGTGTGCCAAATCTAGTCGCCTAGAATGTAAATTGCAACTAAAAGATCACTGTGGAAATTAGTTGGTAAAAGTCTGATACTCTCTCTCGGTCCACCTAGAGCGGGAGAAGGTTTTTGATGGTTACCCTACAAACAAAGAGACAAATACTATATGCGGTTATCGACACTAATTTAGTTTTTTTGAAGAACAAATCATTTTAATTTTGGTTTTATCGTAATATTAACTAAACTAACGACGTTACCCATGGAGTAGGCAAATATTTAGAACGCGAACTCTGCGGCTCTGTGTTTCGTTGATGTTTTTGAGGCAATTGACGAGGTGCGGAAGAAACACCCGGGTGTTACCATTGGGTGGATCGTCCGGAGGAAACGTTGGAGCATAAAATACTGGTGGGCCACGCTTAGGCGGAGCACCAACGTGTCCTTGTGGGGACGATCGGTGACAGCGACCTCTCGCGCTGGGCACTGGTACAGGCTATATTCCAGAGCGAGGAGTAGTGGCAAGTAGTTCCCTCACGCCCCAGTCGCTGGGATTCCGACCCCGATTTAGAGCCACCGTAGGAGTGGCTTGCGAACGGCGAGCAATGGGTAGTTTACTATCTGGCTGTCCGGTAATAATCCAGACAGTCAACCGTGGGTGTTGTTTCACGCGTGCTTCAGAGAGATGTCAGCAAACTGTAGGGGCCCAGCAGGTTCGAAGCCTCTGGGGCCATGGGTGAGCTTCCGAAAGTTTAAGTTTAGTCAGTAAAAGTCTGACTCACCCTCTGAGAAGTCATTCTGATGATTTTCCACCTAAACAAGAAACCACGCCGTCATTTCGGCGGTAAGTTCCCTCTTTGAGGAGTGGTTGGAAAGAGGTCACGGCGTCCTCACGTTCCGTATGCCGTATGTCCTCACCAGACACGGTAAGTTCGGGAGGCTCCTGCATCGGATTCAGGCGAAAAGGGCGCCCCAGCCAGACTCGGGTGCACTGTCTGGACCGCACGGAGGTCACGGTAGAGCACACGGTAGAGGTATGGCGGTCGCCTACTTCTGCGAAGCAGTAATGCTAGCCAAAGAGGCGGCCGACCGCGAGTGCGAAAGGGAACGACCATCACATCCCCGCCGCCGTCAGGATCACGATCCCGATTTCCGACCACCGTAGGCGCAAGCTTGCGGACGGTGAACACTGGGTAACTTGCCGTCCAGCAGTCCGGTAATAACCCGGACCGAGTCAAGTCGTCAACTGTTCCACGCGCGCCTCAAGGAGATGTCAGCAAACTGGGCCCGTGGCAGGGCCGAAGCTTCTGGGGACGTGGATCGGTATTCCGAAAGATAAGCTCGGTGTCCCAAAATTGAAGGCAACAGAGGAACGGGGTTGGTTTAGTCAGTAAAAGTCTGACATCCCTCCCGCTCCAGTCAAGAGCGGGAGAAGTCATTCTGATGATTACCCATCTGAATAAAAAAACCTAAACAAGAAACCTACTGGGGCCATGGTTTCGCTTTTGAAAGGGAGACCCTGGAAGGTGAGGCAAGGAAGGAATATAGAAGTGAGTTTTAGCCAGTAATAATCTGACACGCACTTCCGCTCCACACGAGAGCGAAGTTCATTAGATGATTTCCCAACTAAAAAAAGTACTAATTGGAGTTTTAACTTTAACAGTTTTATATAAAATTAATGAATCAGAGTTTTTGGGAAGTATAGGATTATATATGAGTTACTTTTGTGCAGTTGTACGAACTTAACGCGGACGAAGTCGCGGGCAACAGCTAGTCCAAAATAAATACAATAGTGCTCGATATTGCTCACGAAAATGGTTGGCCAAAGCAGACTTACTTATATAATACGACCGTCATGACATGACATAATTTCACGTGTATTTCATTTAAAAATGAAGAAATTCATCAAATTATTTGTCAAAGAACAGATATTCGGTAAAGTAAAACGTTAATGGCAAATGTGGAGTGGCAAAAACGCGGTTTACCTCATTGTTATTTGCCTTTCTGGCTAGAAACTAAAATACAACCAGATGAGATCGACAGTGTCATAGTTGCGGAGCTACCCAATCAAGAAATTAATCCGGTATTACACGACATTATTACTAAAAATATGGTACATGGACCCTGCGGGGAACCACCACCACCACCTCCACTTCCACCACATGGAAAAGGCGATAACTAAGCGAAAATCTCAAATTCTGCCGGAAGTCATTATTCCGCGCGGACGAAGTCGTGGGCGAAAGGTAGTATAATATGAAATTATTAATGTAATGAATTTTACTAGTCCCAAATCATTGCTTACTATCTTCTATTGAAAACTTAAAACATCTGTAAGACTGTTAGGGATCATCGCTAGCGTCTACTGGAAGACTTATAAAAAAGTGATCATTTCTTTCGCAAAAAAAGGTAATGGGAAAAGGACAGTGAGTAAAATGAAGTCATTTATTAGATGTCCCGTGCCTTACTTATCTGTCCACTTCGTGATTAATGTTCGGCTCATTTGTCTTTCTACAATCCTCCAATTCAAATCATTGACCCTCGTCATTGTTTTAGTGTTTAGTTTATCACTTCAGCGCATACTTTATACTTTTAGGTAAACCGCAACAAACAAGATTCTAGAACATATATTTCATATCAAATTAGTTTTGCAATATAATAATAATTGAAAGAAATTAGTAGAATTAGGATTCGTTACTTGCTAGCAATGTAGGTGCTGGTTTTAGATGGTACAGAAAGAGATCAACGGAGCACGGTACTTAAGATTTATTGATTTCTTTACCATTGTAACCACAGAACATATAAAGGAAGTTAGAAAGGAAATAGTTCCTGATTTGTATCGGAACGCGTGTCGCCGTTTGTCTCCCACTCTTTAACTCCACTACAGGCAAGAAACCTATACGGACGCGCATTACGCACACTAGTAGACAACGCACACTTAGATCGCAACTTTGCTATTGGTTGTATCACACATGCAAAAAAGCAATTTAGGGCGACTAAAAGGTCGATAATTCATATCGATGAAATTCAAAAATAACGGATAATATTGTCGACTAGTTATCGTTATAATTTAAGGTGGTGTACCAATACGATGGATTTATTGGTACACCTGGTTATATAAAAAAGTAATATAAATGTTATATTAAGAATAAAAAATAAAATAAAACAAAACTATAAAATTAGCCTGTCTCGCGTGGGATCTCCGGAAAATCAATATATTTTGCTTCAGACGAATAGCACGTCTAATATAGTTTACAGAGAAGCCTTGCAATGATTCTTTATAGGTATTTACATTAAATTTTTATTTTCTTTCTTTTTTACCCTTTTTACCCACAACTGTCACTTAATTACTCAGATACCTGCGAAACGAGACACAATAGTATAACAATAACAGCGCGGTCTCATAGGACCGGTTGGGGATTCAAACGTTAAAACATTTGGTTCCGAAAAACCTCTTACGCCTACTTTTGAATTATTTATCAAAAAATTGTTCAGTCAGAGAAGTGATGCTAATTACATATTCCAAAGCGTAGATTTCTATGGAGAAGAACGTGCAAGACTCCGTATCTCCGTAATCTCGGTTACTCTTTTTTATGGTTTTTATTATGTAAATAAATAATTAAAAAAAAGTAAAAGACGCATGCTCAGGCACACTCTGTTCAACCTTTTTAAAGCAATGGAATGATCCAGTCACTCTCCGAGACATTTGAGTGAGCATAACAAACTCTCAATTACCATTCCTTTTTTATGTCAAACAAGTTATAGCCTATAGGTAGTATATTAACAGATAAACATATTTTTTACTAAAAAGACAAGTGTGTTGAATACAATACTGTTGAATACCACAAGAGAGCCAAGAACGGCCATCACCAATTACTCACATGTATCATACGACGTTTTTCAACACATTTGTGAGAAAAAACAATTTAGCTAACTATTACATTACACAACAGTAAAACTAGTATAAAGAATTGTAACATAGCGGTAAAAAATTAAATTTGTTTTCTTATGCGTACATCAAAATTAAGATATAGTCTTTTGATTATATTACCTAGTCTTATGTTTATACTTGCGTAAAAAGTTTTTATGATACCTAACGTCTTTCAGAGTGACAATAGAATAAAATTCATTTTCTATGTATTTTTTTTTTACATACCATAAACTAGTGCTTGACTGCAATCTCACCTGATGGTAAGCAGTGATGCAATCGTTGATGGTGAGGCGCACTAGTTTTTTGTTGTATATAATTCAATTTAATTAATACAGCCGCCAAACTTCGCTCAAATATATCACGCCAAAAATCACGGGCATTCTTAAATGGCGGCCATAGACCACAAAGTAAAACAAATTTTATTTGTATTAAACTGGACGAAATTGCGTGAAAAATTACAAATAAGACACTAATTTATACTATTGAATGAAAAATACTTAACCTATTGATTAGTATTAAAACTCTGTTCGAGGACGAATACAAACAAAACCGTTTTAACTACACTACATTATAGCACTAATAATAAAATATTTAAAAAATAATAACTGCTACAAGAAACCAAGTTATTTTAATAGATCGATAATGGTTACAGTTACAACTTGGTACAACACTATGTCCATGGAGTGAAGTTGTCAAATTCAAGACATAGTTCTCCACACGTGATATCGCAATGAACACATTACATTGCGCGCTTGTTTACTCAGTACAAGATTGTACCAATGAATTGCACACAATGTATAATTTTGCATGTCATTGCGATTTTATCGTTATAATGTACAAATTCCATAATATTATCATTATAATTATAAATATCAATTGTATTTAAAGGTTTTTAGACTAATCGGTGAAAAGAAATCCCTTCTTGGGCTACACTACACACTTGGTATTTTTTACGACACGTTGCGATAGCGCAAGTCGGCATAACTGATATTTTTCACGGAGCTTCATACACAATAACAGTAAGATCGCGATTGACGACCGGTGTCAATCAAATTTCGGTTGAACCAAAATTGAACTATGACAATTTGGCGTACATTGAGGCACGCCTGCCCCGCCTACAAGGCCATTCTAACTTCTTTCAACTGTTCTGTGATTGTAACCTTCTTTTTCTCTTCTTGTACAGTATTTTATATGATTATTCTATGATTCCTTTTTTCAGATATTGCAAATAATAAATTGTAAAATTATAACATACTTTGATATATTCTTTGCCGGTACCAGTGGCTCTGAAATAAAGGCTACTAGAGAAATAGTGGCGAGTTTTAGCCAGTCAAAGTCTGAAAATCCTTGCTCCACCCAGAGTGAGAGACGTTATTTGATGAGTGACTCACCTGAACAAAATACACTATATTCCTTTCTTGCAGATTTTGGGAGTTAATAAAGCACGATCAAAATATATACACTTTTATTTGATTTATGATTTAATCAAATTTAAGAATTGTATTCTTGCGATTAATTTAAAACCGTTTATAAATTTCAACACGGAGCTACAAAGTATTTCCGTGTCTAATTTTTGAATTAAACATATCATTTGCACACAACTCGTATGTGCAAAAGAGATATAAAACTGCTTAGTCTGTGAAACACGTCCGTAATATATTGCAGCGTAGCGTTGACTCCGCTGCTGCGGTGAACATAAAATATTTTCAACTAATGTGACAGACGGAAAATTCAATTTCAAACAGCTCTTGAAGTCGACGAAGTCATAACTTGACGTTAATTTAAAGGAAGCTTGTCGTATCTAGAGAGCTTGGTTTATATGTATCTAGTTAATTATGGTTATGCGTAGTCGAAACTGGATCCGTTGTTAATGCTTTCTAGACAAATGTGTGTAGACAATATGTTTTCTATGTGCATACATGGGAGCACATATATACAATTATAAACCAATAAAGATATTACCAATGTTTCTAGTTTAGAAATAATCTAATAAATACCTGTCTATATAACTAAGAAAATAGAAATGAGAAAAAGCAACGGACGCGCTAAAAACTTTGGAATAAATAACCTAAAGAAAACCTACAATCTCGAAGGACAGGTTTATGAGGCAGACCCCTCCGTTATTAAGGCTTTTTGCATTTTATCAGCATTCTAAAACAGTCCCTGAGATGTACAGACTCATTCAATGGCAGTTGGCTGCACATTTGTCTCGACGATGCTACCCGAATAAACTCGAATGTCCAAGTAAATCAAAAGAGTCGTAAAGTTACATGAGATTTTTTGTTCTTATTTAGAATATGTCAATTTTTTTATAGAATTCATTTGTTTTATTATTAATATTAAAATTAATATTAAAATTCTATAAAATCCTTTGACAAAATCGCATAGTAAATATTTATTTGGATCCAAACTCTAATGTTTATAATATATTTTTTATATTTTACAGATAGACCAGTCTATTTGTTTCAATTAAAAAAAAACATTACCCAAATAATTCGTAAATTCGATATACTCAATGAAGTTCGGTGCAGTAAATGAATACCTATTTAAAATTTAATCACATCACTTCAATTGATTAATTATTTACCTACCATTCAGATAAATCATTTAGGTACATTTGAATTAAATTCAGTCACCTAAATGTGTACGTAAAGCGTAAATAATGTGCTCCCTCAATTTGATTTTCAGTATACGACAAATTGTTTTAAAATGTTCAATGAGTATCTATGCTCCAGCGTTTTTTAATAACTGGTTAATATTAACGAAGCTACAGTAATATTCATGTTAAGTCTGAGCTTTGACCTTATAAAATAATAATATTACTTACAAAAGACTTTGATAATACAGAAGACCTTTGAAGTCAAAAGTTCAAATAACATAGGCATACCTATATTATTTCTTTGTTTTTAGTAGAACAATTCTATTTTCTTCGATACTAACAATTCTATTGTTTCTAGAAAATCTACAGGGTGATTGGAAGATCGATGCAAAGCTTTAAAGCGAAGATAGTACAGACCATTTAGAACCATTTAAGCCATGATTATGTTCGGCGAAGTTTTATAATTTTTTTTTTAAAATACTTTTAAGATTATTTTCAAAAATTCCCATAATTTTATGTAAACTGCATATTTTTAGCCAAATTAAATGATAAATGAATTAACTTTTATTTTATTTAATTAAAGTAATGTCTAAGCAACCCGAAAAGACATGTTTTAGGCTTTTATGTCATAAGACAATTTTTTTATGGACATTTAAAGTTCAGCAGAAATTTAGAAAAAATTAACAGTACGTTTTTTAAACCTTATTAAAAAAATAACGAAGGGTGCTCTTTTTGTTCAAACCTTTTTGAATACATGTTTGATAAGCGTTCTTTCTTTTGAGGTATCATTTACGCGGATATCTTACAAATTATTGAAGTTAGGACCTAGAAACCAATTAGAGGGAGACTTTTTAAAATTTCGGCAGACTACCTAAAACAACATTTGAATTAAAATTATTTATTTTTCATACATAAAGCTTTAAGGTGAAGATAGTACAGATAATTTAGAACCATGTAAGATATGATTGCCTAAGACAAAGTCTTACCAATTTTTTTTTAACTTACTTTTGTATTATTTTTCAAATATTCTCAAAATTTTAAGTAAAATGCTTATTTATGACCAAATTAAATGATAAATGAGTTCATTTTTATTTCATTTATTACGGTAATGTGTAAGCAACTCAGTAAAGTATGTCTTAGGTTTTTCTAACATTGGACATTTTTTTACATACTTTTAAAGTTCAATAGATTTTTTTTTTTATCAATACGACAGAAAAACCTAAGACATACTTTGCTAGGTTGCTTACACATTACTGTAATAAATAAAATAAACATGAACTCATTTATCATTTAATTTGGCCATAAATAAGCAGTTTACTTAAAATTTTGAGAATATTTGAAAAAAAATACAAAAGTAGGGTAAAAAAAAATTGGTAAGACTTTGTCTTAGGCAATCATGTCTTACATGGTTCTAAATTGTCTGTACTATCTTCGCCTTAAAGCTTTATGTATGAAAAATAAATAATTTTAATTCAAATGTTGTTTTAGGTAGTCTGCCGAAATTTTAAAACGTCTCCCTCTAATTGGTTTCTAGGTCCTAACTTCAATAATTTGTAAGATATCCGCGTAAATGATACCTCAAAAGAAAGAACGCTTATCAAACATGTATTCAAAAAGGTTTGAACAAAAAGAGCACCCTTCGTTATTTTTTTAATAAGGTTAAAAAAACGTACTGTTAATTTTTTCTAAATTTCTGCTGAACTTTAAATGTCCGTAAAAAAATTGACTTATGACAGAAAAGCCTAAAACATGTTTTTTCGGGTTGCTTAGACGTTACTTTAATTAAATTAAATAAAAGTTAATTCATTTATCATTTAATTTGGCTAAAAATATGCAGTTTACATAAAATTTTGCAAATTTTTGAAAAAAATCTTAAAAGTAGGTTTAAAAAAAAATGATAAAACTTCGCCGAACATAATCATGGTTTAAATGGTTTTAAATGGTCTGTACTATCTTCGCTTTAAAGCTTTGCATCGATCTTCCAATCACCCTGTATATCATAAAGATGCACTTCTTACAAAATAAACTACCATTTATTCACATCTTGAACATCTTGAGAATATTATTCGCACAAAGGGTGTGTTAAGTCCACATGTGAATGCGGCGAGATACCCGACGTGGGGTAGCGACAACTGATCCGTTTATTTATTTGACACCAAAGCGACTAACGTCACCTGACCGTTGTACTGGCAGATACGTGAACGACGAATATTTGAGTCAATTGGACTTAAGCATCATTTACATAGGTCAAATTCTGATTGCAAAATATAAGCCAACGAAAATACCTATAATAACGATACGAAACGTGATAGAGATCTTTATAGATTACGATATACTATTTTTTGTTTGTACCATAAAGGAAACCGATGATCTAGATACTCACGTCTTGTTCTGTACCAGAGCTTTAATATTTCAAAAGTAAAGCTTTGAACTAGAATGCTACAACACTTTAAAGGATTTCTCCCATCGTTATTTTCCTTGCAGAGGAAAATGTGAAATGTCAAAGATCGTCAAAGCTCTCTCGAAGTAATATGTGGACGTATCTAACATTTTCACGCGTCTTTGGAAATATCATCCGCAGTGAGGACGAGAGTAAACACATATGTAAATGTGACAGTTTGCGCCACGGTACTGTCACGTCATTCTGCATTTCGTTTGTCCCAAAAACAAAGTCATTTATGATTTACCATAAAAGGTTTTAGAGTTCTGTAAATAAGTAATAAAATACATTGTGTCTAATTTATTCTTCGATAACATTTTGTCCTTAGGATTCGTCTTCTTCGTTTTGTTGTATATGACAGGCTCATTGCGTGTATTATGTAGCATACTGAATTTATAATTGACCACGCAGATGTATTAATAGCCTTTTATCTACTAGATTATTTTCAGTAATTCAGTTGCCATTATTTACTTAATAATATTTTAAATCTATTTTGACAAAAAAATTGCATAACTCAGGCTGTTATTAAATAGACGCACAGAATCGTAATTGTGGTGGTAAAGCCTATTTCCAGGAATGATCGATGACGAAGGGACGATGACAGTCGACATTTTATAAAGTCATCATCAAAGTAATCATTTTGCCTGAAGTTAACTTAACTCGTGAATACCCAAAAAAAGGCGTGTTATTATATAACATGAAAAGACTCATTTTTTATGTGCTGTCATATAAAAATACAGTTGGAAATAGAAACTCTACGCTTTGTTGTATAAAATAAATTTGATGTTTTCTGCAGTTTGATTGTAAGAGCTTTGTTTCTCTACAGTCGGCTGCTAACAGGTCAGTCTCGAGAGACTGACGTGTTTACTTAACTTAACGCTTGAGTTCACAAAGCTAAACTTAGCTCACTGTTCCACAACGTATTAAACTGTATATAGATGCTGCATCGTGATAAGAGTTTCCATTATGTGAAGAAGATTAATTAAATAGATGTAGAATGCCTGAGACAGATGTCTTCTGTATAACAAATTAAGAAATAAAAATATGACAAAAGTTAAGCAGACGCAATACAATATTATTACAATTCCGAATAGTATTGTTACGTCGTAAAATTTTAGGACCAAAGTCTGCTAGGGTAACGGGATTTGTTCAAAAAAAGTTAAGGTAGTCCTAACTAAGATGCAAAGACTAACTGAAAGAACATGAGTGGGAATTAGTAAAAATTTGATACTCCCTCTTGCTCTCTGGCTAGAACGAGAGAAGCTTTTTCAAGAATTTCGCCCAAAAAAAACACATTTTATAACGTTGTTCTCGTAGCTTTCATGTCCTCTATTTTCTGAATCCGTTGAGATTCAATAAAACATCGTTCAGTTCGCGTTCGCATGATTTAACTCGTCCACAATGGTTGCTTTTGTTCCCGGACACATGTGGAAATCCCCCTCGGAATTATATTTATACAGCTCCATACAAATCTTTCCATGTTCCCGTTACCGGTAAAATATTTTCATCCTTTTTATTTTAACAGTAAATTTTTAAAGCTCAAAATAAATAAAAAATTTGCTCATTGTTTACGTTACCTGCATAATAAAAATGGTGAAACTATACCACAATACGCATTCGGCTGAAAGGTGACTCCACTAGATTTTTACTACACAAAAGGAAAAAACTACGTTTCCAGAAAAAAGCCATATAGCCCGACTTTTCAATTATCTGCAGATTTTTATGGCATTTTATATGGCTATGGGTGAAAGCATTGACCCAGAGTATAATAAATTTGTAGCGTCATATTAGGGTAAAATCTAAACTCATGGGCACGTACAAGTCGGTTATAATATAAGGAGGCCAAATCGGATGTGGCAAAATTGAGTTTTTTCAAAACGATTTGGAAATATAAGTTTAAATATGTTTTGTTTTCGTTGTAATACATACCTAGATTTTACTAGAAGTTTCGTTCACGAATTTTTTAAAGTAACCTATGGTCCACCGTAACTTATTTTAGTCGAAATCAACAAAAGCTTGAACAATATATTGACGTTATAATCGAAATATTAAAAGGAGAAACTGACTGATTGACATACCAACGTACAGTCGAAATAAATTACATTGGGACTTGGAACGTGAAACTTTGCGCAAGATTTTTGTGACCACTTAGAAAGGAATTAGCAAAATTCACCCTCTAAGGGGCTGATCGAGGTTCCAAAATTATTATGGAGAATTCTTTCTACTTTCACGTGGGTAAAGCGGCTGGCAGAAGCTAGTTCCTCATAAATAGCCTTCAAACGTCTATATTATTTTTAACATCACGTACCTAATAATGATGTCATAGATCATGACGTGAAAATCGCAAAACTGCCTGATGTGACTAGCTATGTCACATCAGATAGTTTTGTGTCACATAGCCATGACAAATCGGAAATAATGGTTAGAATTTTTTATGAAGAAAGACGATTGAGTAAAGTTTTTATTAAAGCTTCACAGAGGATCTGGGTTATGAAAGAGGCCCAAATATTGATAGAACAATATGTAGATACTCATTTCTTCATTTTCCGCTCTAACAAAAAATGTGTAAGGTTGACTGGTAGAAAAAGCAATTATTCATTAGCATTAAGTCCGCCTCTGTACTGCTATGTGCATAAAGCATTTAATAAATAAATAAATAAATAGATGTGATCTTTTTAAATAAACATAATTATGTTTTTTAGGAAGTAGTTTCAAGATCTTAACACTCGTACCAGAGCCACAACTACAAAAAATAGTTAGGAGTGAATAGAGTCGCTGTAGCATCTTGCAGTTGCGATGTAGTATTTAAAAATGTCGAAGTGGTTACGTTGCCGATGTAGCCAGTGTTTGCAGGCAGACGAATTCGTGATGTCACTGGTGGTTGTATTTTGGTTGCAATTTGTTACTGGTGTAGTCGATATCAACCGCACAGTTGCGTTCAACGGCAAAATAGGAAATAAATAGTAAACTATTCAGAGCAAATAGAGCATTTTATGAAACAGATCTAATAAAATTTCAAACATCAAAGTAAAGTCAAAGAAATATCTTACATTTTTCTATTTACGACAATTCGATCGTTCATTCAGTTAGCATATTTCACAATCAGTCGCCATCCATCTTCGGCGTTTTCCGCTGAAACCAAGCTGTAATGCATCACGGTTTGTAGCGGTTTAAACTGTTCTAACAAGGAAAAATGCTTGCAATTCGTTTACTTGCGTAAATACTTTCTAGTTCCAGTAAATAAATATAATTACTAAGCTTTAAAGCTGCTACTGTGAAAGAAAAGTTTAACATGGTCTTCGAAGTCAAAGACCCCTATGGTCACCATAGAAAAATGCGAGATATGTATATATCAAAAGATATTATATTTGTTTAAAATTATGTTATATCTCGTCTGCAACATTTTTTTAAAAAACTTGACAATTTTGTTATTGTTTTTACTAGTACTACATTTTTGCATATTTATTGATGTTGATGATTTATGTAAATGTAAGAATTAATATCAAAAGACGTTCACAAATGAAGAATTTATTAATGTCAGAAAAAAATAGTTGAGAATGCCTATGGCATTAAGTCCGCCTTTGTACATTGCGTTGCATAAATACTAAATAAATATTTCACTAGTAGATTGAACTATCTTTTTTTTATCACAATAAATCATTGAAGTTTCTGATCACTTATCAACTTGCAATGTGTGCAGGATACGAAGTTTTGTATAAGTATCGTAACTACGCGAGACGTATAGTTAAGCAACTAGTTTGAAAGTTAGATGGAAATGAACATACTATAGTTTTAAGCTACTTAGCTTACATGAAACTGGAGGCAACAGACTTCTTAGAACTTCGAAAGAATACGGGTGCGTATCCTTAAAATTTAATGTTTAAAATGGGATAATCTGAAAATAATAAAATGCTATGTAATTACCATATCATAGTTTTCAACTCCCGCTATTCAAAAAATAAGTGTACGATAAATGGTTTTAATTACCTTTTTAGAATGTATTATGATTAATTTAAAAACAAGTCATAGAATATAATATCCGGGTTTGGGCTGTACAAATTATAGGAGCTACATCTATAGTCTAAGCCCAACCTCATCTTAACGGTAGCCTTTTTTGTATTTTGGTTGACTTTTTCACAATTTATTACAGTTCATGATATTTGTTATTTCTGAAAATCTTTGAGAAATGACAACAAATGCAGATAAATCAAAAATCGGGGTACAGTCTCTTACTCAATTGTCTGTAGTATTCACTTGTTATGCAATTATTGAATTTATTATTTTATCCCCTCACTTATTATTTACTAAGTCATTTGCATATTTCAATAGTGGCAATTTGTTGACCGAATACCGACCGCAGTTTCATTCAATGTCTGACCGAAAAACAGGTTGTCCGAAGGATACACCTAAAACAATTCTAAAATATTCCGAAGCTTACTAAGAATTTTTAAGTCTTTGACATCATAATATTGAACCTTGCCCTTTAGTCGACTTTTACCCCAAAAAGTTCAGCCAAGTTTCAGTACTTTATTTATCAACAAGATCCTTCCATAATTTAAGTTAGATATTATGTAATTGTGTTCTGAAAATGAAAATAGCTACACTGAATCAAAATCTCTTTATTTCTCATAGGCCTACATGGATACTTATAAAACGCCAGATGCTAGGCACGGTTCCAATTAGTCGTTTCCTATGGAGAAAAACTAGAAAAAAATTACATTGTTACTATTATAACGTTTGAGCTAAATCCGGCTTGACTGGAAGCCGACCCCCAATACAGTTGGGAAAAGGCTAGGCAGGTAGACTCTTATAACGTTTGAATCCCCAACCGGTACTATGAGACCGCGCTGTTATTGTTTTACTATTGTGTCTCGTTTCGCGGGTATCTGAGTAATTAAAAGTATTTAAGAGTTTACAATATTTCCATAATTATAGTATTATTACATTATCTACCTAGCCTTTTCCCAACTATATTGGAGTCGGCTTTTACGAGGAGCGGCTGCCTACCAGACCTCCACAAGCCCTTAACTGAGGTAACACGGTACTTCATGGCAAGACTGGAGGTCAGATTTTTTGGATTTTAACTATCCGTAACGACTGCCAAAGATCTACAAATGACAGCCGGGACCTACGGCTTAACGTGCTTTCCGAGGCACGAAGGAAACTCGGTAGGTTAAGATGGTCACTCATCCACAGACCAACCTTGGCAAGCGTTGCTTAACTTTGAAGATCGACCCGTGCAGCTATTATTATCTAGCCACGAGCTCCTCATAGTATTAAAGAAATAAATAATGAAATAACAAAGCCGGTTATAATTATCTAGTTATATTGCCAACATACAAGTATTATGTGAGTGAAAAGTCGAGATCGATTTCCACGAAGACGTCTTATGTATAAAACTACACACCACGACTGATATCATATTGTATGAATATTACAATAAATCTTCCACGGATCACGCAAAATTACATAACCTTCCTGGAACGAACTGTATCTCGCAAACTCTTTTTATTTAGGATAAATTAGGTTTCGTGAAAAGAGTGAAGGAATTGAATAATTAATTAGACTTATAAAATACAAAATTAACTCATAGACATTTAAATACTTAGTACTTAAAGGTTTGATGAAACCCGATATTTTAGATAAAATATGTTTATGAACTGAAGAATAAAGTCGGCTTATTTTGTTCATAATTGAGTTTTACTAACCTAACTAAAATTGACAGAATACGACCCTAGGTTTATGTATTCTATCCTTTAATAACCCGTTAATGAACTAATAAATCTTTCTGTAGACGTGGGTTTGTGGACGACGAGCAATAGACAGCTCGCCGTTTAGCCATCCGGTTACCTTCCGGACCAAGTACAAGTCATCGACTCCGTTGTTCCACGCGCGCTTCAAGAAGATGACAGCAAACCGTTCGCCCCCTGCTGAGCGAAGCTTACTAAGTACATGAGATAAACCCCGGGGCACGGAAACGAAGGAACAGGAGTGGGCCTGTAAGCCAGCCAGTAAAAACCTGACACGCCCTCTTGCTTCAAGAGCGAAAGATATGATTTTCCACAAAAAAAAAAAAAACTACTCTGGCTCTATGGAGCTTAGAACAGACCAATTCGAGTGCCAAACATCAAAAACATATGGATTGCGTTAACGTAAAACACACTGGTACTAAACTGTCTGAAGCTAGAAAAACTGACAACAGTTCCCAAGGGCTATCGTGTTATCCAGTTAGTTACTAGTGGTGGTCTGGTGTCTTGTGTATTTAGTCGCATCCAGTTACACAAGAAATTGAGTTGAAACAGCAAGCTAGTCATTTACGTATTTTTTTTTGACAGTGTGTCACTTTAATCGGGGAAGACAGCCATTTGTAAACACTAAGCGTTATGAAAACGAAAGGTTATGAAATGAAAGATTAGGAGTTTAGTAGTAGAAACCTTCTTAAAGATCCCACTGCTGGGACGACCTCAGACCTACTCTCTAGCAGAGGGAATGGGTCGGAATACACCACATGAGTCCACTGCGGATCATGAGCGTAACTTAGTTTTTAATTTTAATTAATACATTGTATAATAATATGAAGTAGGTACCTACACTGCTTACAAAATAAAAAATGTACAGTGCTAGAATTTTCTCAGTCAAGTTGGTGTTACTAAATTAGAAAATTCTTTCTGCGAGCTTTCCTCAACTTGTCAGCTTGAATTATGTTTGCTTACTGGCGGAAAATGTGAAGTCGTTTATGGTATTTCCATTTGCAACACTGTGGTAGTATTTTTTTACTTTTGGTAAAAGCATTACATTTTAAATGGAAAAAACTGAGCAATTACGAGTCGGAGTCGCGCGCTCAGGGTTCCGAACAAACTTATTTAATAATATAATGTAAAGAGTTCAATTCCTGAATGGAGTCTTTATTTTTTTATCTTTTTTCCACATCTCAACTTTTATGTTTATTTGTGATCTAACAACAAAAATTGTTTCAAATTCAGTGCTATGTCTATGTTATAAAACCTTGTTTTAACCTATCTACCTACCTAAAACAATAACAGCGCGGTCTCATAGGACCGGTCGGAGATTCATGAACTAAGCCTGCTTTATGCTTGCTTTATATCAAGATTAAGATTTGATGGGAAGTACCTACCCAATGATATGAAATTTATTCCCTTGAGAGTAATTATTATAGGTTTTTTGTGATACAAAGAGCCGTAACTTTCGTTTTCACTGATTTTTATTACAGCCTCAAAGTACCGCAGAACTGAGTTTTTCTTGACTTTAATATAAACTCGATAGTTCCACGCGATCCCGAGGGTAATAAAATAAAGGGTTTTGACAGAAGACTAACAAACAGATGGAAAACAAAGTGATCCTATAAGGGTTTCGTTATTTCCGGAACCCTAACAATTACGTGACAATAAGTCACTACTAAGCTTTTTGTTTAATAAAGAGCTTTTATAAATTGCCACTTTCAACAAATTTCAATTCCAAATGGTTTTAGTTTTATATATAAAACTGCGCATTTGGAAAAACATTCTTTGTTTGTTCTACAAAAGTGTACGAAAAATAAACCTAATGGTGTTGAGAGTTTGTAAAATAGAGTTGTAAAATAACATTACAAGGATTTATCTGATGTAATGTGAAGCGACCGGATTTTCATCTATTACATCTTTTACTCTAAAAGATTTTTATTTTCAGTTTCAAGACATTATTATCCGAAACATTTTACTAAGATTTAATTTAATATCATTAATCTAATTCTTGAAAATCTCTAATTGTCCAAGTCACCACTACTCACAAAACAAAATATAACTCAAAACCGTACAAACTAAAACAATACATTTTAGCAAAAGTGTTAGG
The DNA here is from genome assembly GCA_030763345.1 of Mythimna separata. NCBI lineage: Eukaryota > Metazoa > Arthropoda > Insecta > Lepidoptera > Noctuidae > Mythimna > Mythimna separata. Next base: position 255,959 of record JAKKIA010000036.1, on the reverse strand, counting down.
CGCTTGAAGCTAATCGTGTTACAAGATTTTAATCTTGCAGTCTTAGTGAGCAGCTGAGCTTCACAAGGCAATGCTTGTTGAGCCATACCTAGCGATGCATGAGGGCGAGAGGTTTTATTCGATTGTTCAACCATATCGATGGCTCTCGATTGTTTCGTCTTTGATTCGACTCCGTCTTGGTCTGTTATTGTGACTGGCTCATGGTGCGTTCATTTGCGTGTTATCCCTTGATAGTTTAGAGTTTTGAGGGGTGATTGGGGTCCGTTTACATCCTAAGGACCCAAGCCAACCTCACCTGCTAGCGGTGCACCCTGCTGTTCAACGGACGAGGCTCTGGCGATCCTGGTTTCCCTCTCATAGGGTTGTGGGGGTCAGACGGCTGGTCGCCCCACGTAAAACCAACATCAGTCATATAATTATGGATAGTAAGTTGCGAATGGGTACTCGGGCTAGGGCGTCGCCGCATAACGACGCGCAGGCACATCGCCCTAAACCTGCGACAAGTGGGCTAGGGCTACCGTGTCAAGTACGGGCACGGCTAAAGATGTCAGTACCCAAAAGGAAGTTCCGCTTTGCCACCTGGAACATTGGCTCTCTAAGTGGACGTTGCAGAGAACTCGCGGACGTACTTGCAAAGCGTCGGGTCCAGTGCGCCTTCCTTCAGGAGACGCGCTGGAAGGGGAATAAGTCCCGTGACATCGGGCAGGGGTACCAGCTAGTGTACGCCGGATCACCATCGGGCAGGAACGGTGTGGCCGTAGTGCTGTCTAAGGACGTTCAGGATGGACTCCTTGAAGTAAACCGATACAGCGACCGGTTGATGCGAGTTAGGGTGCTGATCGAAGGGTCGGTAACGAACCTAGTCAGCGCCTATGCTCCTCAAACTGGTTGCTGTGAGTCTGAAAAGGAGGCCTTCTGGGATGAGTTCGAGGACGTATTGCGCGCTATTCCGAATTCCGAAGATGTTTTGGTTGGGGGGGACCTCAACGGTCACGTAGGTCAGTTTGCTGGAGAGTACGGACGTGTTCACGGTGGTTTTGGTTATGGTCAAGTAAATGCAGAGGGAGTTAGTATACTCAGGACCTGCGCTGTGTCTGACCTAGCCATCGCGAACACATTCTTTCAGAAGAAGCCCCAGCATCTTGTTACGTATCGTAGTGGTTCCTACTCAACCCAAATAGATTACCTGCTGGTGCGACGGTGCCATATTGGCAAGGTTACCAACTGCAAAGTCATCCCAGGGGAGAGCTTAACGGCTCAACACCGCCTCCTTGTCCTGGACTTGGCAGTTGTACCAAAGAAGAAAGTGGTCGAGAAACGCAAACCCCGCACTAAGTGGTGGTTGCTTAATGGTCCTAAGCAGTCGGATTTCATTGCGGAGGTCGAGCATCTCGAGATCAGTGCTCCGCATGAATCCGCTCAAGAGATATGGAGTAGGATTCATTCTGCAATCACCGCTGCGGGTAAGCGCGTCCTTGGCACTTCTCGTGGTGGTAGAACCATAGACAAGGAGACGTGGTGGTGGGATGACGGGGTTCAGGGGGCGACCCGGAAGAAGAAGGCCTTATTTAAAAAGTGGCAGGGGTCCAACTCTCCGGAGGACAGGGAGGCATATGGAGCGGCTAAGCGCGCTTGCAAAAAAGCTGTAGCCAGAGCCCGCAGCAAAAGTTTGTCGCCCTTGTACGACAAGCTGGAAACTGCGGAGGGGCAGAAGCTTATTTTTAAGCTGGCGCGTGCCCGGGAAAAAGCTACACGGGACATTAGCAAATGTCTCTGTGTAAGGGACGCCGAGGGTAAGCTGCTCTATGATGCCCCCTCTGTTAAGGAGAGATGGTGTACATACTTTGCGGAGCTGTCAAACAAACAGCATCCCCATAACCTTCCTCCCGAACCGCCTCCTAACCTTGGACTTATTTCCCCTATTTCCCCCGACGAAACCCGCATTGCTCTTCGCTACATGAAGAACCGGAAATCGGTCGGGCCTGACAACGTGCCAATTGAAGTGTGGAAGGCGATGGGCTCACGTGGTGTGGACCTTCTGACGGATCTATTTAACCGCATCCTGATCACCAAGGAAATGCCGAACCAGTGGCGATCTAGCCTGATCATTTCGATCTACAAAGGCAAAGGTAGCGTACAGGATTGTAGTAACTACCGCGGTATCAAGATCATGTGCCACACCATGAAGCTCTTCGAGCGCATAATTGACACAAGGCTCCGTACCGAGTGTACTGTCTCTGAGTGTCAATACGGCTTCCGGGCGGGTAACAGCACCATGGACGCAGTGTTCGCCTTGCGGACTTTGACTGAGGCGTACAGGGAGAGAAGGAGAGCTCTGCATATGGCCTTTTTAGACCTGCAGAAGGCCTTCGACTGTATTCCTCGGCAGTCCATCTGGTGGGCACTTCGCTTCAAGGGTGTGCCCGAGGCCTATATTGACATTATCAGAGACATGTACCGCGATTCCGTGTCCTCTGTCCAGACCGCGGTTGGCGAATCCAACGTCTTTCCAATATCTGTTGGCGTTCACCAAGGCTCGGCTCTTAGCCCGTTCTTGTTTAACGTTGTGCTCGATGTAGTTACGGCTTACATCCAAGACCAGCCTCCGTGGCTAATGATGTATGCCGATGACATAGCCCTCGTTAACCAGAACAAAGCCCAACTTGAGCGCAAAGTCAACGTTTGGAAGGACACGCTGGAAAACGGTGGTCTGAGACTGAATGTGGCGAAGACTGAGTACATGTCCTATGGCAGCACGGATTCGAATACCATCCGGATAGGTTCGGACCTGATTACAAGGTCCGATAAGTTCAGGTACCTTGGATCCGTGCTGCACGAGTCTGGCAACGTAGACGACGATGTCCAAGCACGCATAGGCGCGGCTTGGGCGAAGTGGCGCGAGGTTACGGGCGTTGTATGCGACCGCAAAATGCCTCCGAAGCTCAAGGGGCAGATATATAAATGCATCATACGGCCTGTCCTTCTTTACGGCGGCGAGTGTTGGCCAGCACTGGGCAGACACACCCAGGAGCTTCGCGTCACGGAGATGAAGATGCTGAGGTGGATGAGCGGCGTAACGCGATCCGATCGCATACGCAATTCATACATCCGAGGTAGTCTTGGTGTCCGTGACGTGGGGGAAAAACTGCAAGAGTGTCGTCTGCGATGGTATGGCCACATCATGCGCCGCCCTAGGGAGTACGTTGGTCGGAGATGCATGGATATGGCTGTCCTTGGGGCTAGGTCCCGTGGTCGCCCCCGCAAGCGCTGGCTGGACGTCGTCAAGTCTGACATGAGAGCCAATGGCCTTGCTGGGAAGGATGTTTTCGACCGGGCAAAGTGGAGCAGACTTAGTCGGAAGGCGGACCCTGGCAATGGCCGGGATTAAACGCCAGGTAGAAGAAGAAGAAGAAGTTTAGAGTTTTGAGGGAGAGTATCTGATTCGAACAATCGAAAACTAGCGGTTGATTGAAAAACATCTCGAGTATTTTTCAGAACAGCGAGTTAACGGTAGACTTGATAGTTGATTTTAACGACTACAATTCTTTCGATTGTTAAAACATCTCAGAATCGCTTATGGCTCACCAGCCATACCCTCGATTTATGATTTAAACATTTTGGATGTTGCATGTTTCTCAATTCTCAATTTCTACTTCTGCTTAAAAACCTGTCAAAAATTTAACCCTGCTTTAATAGTACAGGTGAGAGTAGCATCATATCATAAATGCATTTACTAGTATTTATTAAAATAAAACGCAATTAAATATACGAATGTTTGTAGTATCGTTATCGTTATAACGGTACAAACATTAGTATATTACGGTATTGACAAACCAATGGCGTTCTATTGGTTCGTCAATACCGTGATTAATAAAATACCAATATATTTTCGTGAATGTGGTATTACCGGATCTTAGAATACTGGTATTGGAAGCCCTAATAGGAACTAATTGTATTTCTAACAGAAGAGGGTACTGGCTTCTGTAACACAGGTTAATAGGCACAAGAGTCAGTGACTTCACTAAACATTATTATTATTTACAGGCCGACCTGTTAAATAGAAAGTAATTAATTCAACACAGAATATTTAATAAACGCACTTTCAAAAACTTCCAAGGCCTCAGATATTCATTATGTTAGACAATTTATTAATTAGAAGACCATAAAAGTCTGCTTTTAATTTTATCAAGGTACAGAGCAGCTTTATAAGCAAATAAGCTTTACTGTAATCGTAAATTATAATTTATGTAAAAAAGAAGAAGAATTCTCTTTGATAATCGAAATGGCGTAAAAATGCTGCTAAGAAATAATCCTTGATTTTATATTACATATTTAAATGTATGCCATCAGTAAGTTTCCATGAAAACAAAGTGAATGGGATTTTAATTTGTTCATTACTATAGGTACCTTTACCTATAGGTATATAGTATAAACGGTATACCCATGTAGCAAGTTCTATCGAAATAAGTTTAGCAGTTCGGGTGTGAAGAAATAACAAACATACACAAAAAAACACTCATAAACCTTTATAATAATAGTTTGATTATTTGGCGCTTCGAACATATGTATCCTAGGTTAAGAGTACAATGCAAATAATAATTCTGTATCGTATCAAATAAAAATAAAAAGACATTAAACTTAACGGTTTAATGACACGAAATCAATACAGCCCTATACTGTATTGATTTCGTTTGCAGATTTACTTACGTATTGCTAGGTAGAAAAATCGGCAGTTATTCTTGTTAGAACCGAACGTGAACCGAATTCGAAAATCTCAACAGCAGTTTTTTTTTTTTTTCTGGTAGTGGAATCATCAGAATGACTTCTCCCGCTCTTGGGCGGTGCGGGAGGGCGTGTCAGACTCTTACTGACTAAACCCCTAACCCGTTCCTTTGTTGCCTTCGTTCTGGGGGGGACTCGGTGTCAACCTTTAGGAATACCACGTGTTCCCCCCAGAGGCTTCGGCCCTGCCGGGCCCCTACAGTTTGCTGACATCTCCTTGAGGCACGCGTGGAACAGAACGCGCCGTTGACGACTGGGCTCGGTCCAGATTATTTCCAGACTGCCGGACGGCGAGCTACCCAGTGCTCGCCGTCCGCGAACCCGCGCCTACGGTGGTCGGAAATCGGGATCGGGATCTCGGCGGCGGCGGCGTGAGGACCGTTCCCTCACGCGCTCGCGGTCAGCAGCCTCCTTCACGAGCATTACTGCTTCGCAGAAGGAGGCGACCGCATGCCAACCCTCCTCGCTCCGGACCATGGCCTGAACCAGGGCCCGGCGCGAGAGGTCGCCGCTCCCGATAGCCTCCACGAGGACACGGCGGTGCTCCGCCCAAGCGGGGCACACTTCTACCGTGTGCTCCACCGTGTCCTCCGGGCGGTCCACACAGTGGCGACACCCGGGCGTCCTCTCCTGCTTGATTCGATGCAGGAACCTCCCAAACTTACCGTGTCCGGTGAGGACCTGCGTCATACGGAAAGAGAGGGTGCCGTGACCTCTTTCCAACCACTCCTCAAAGAGGGACATAACCGCCTCAATGACGGCGTGCCCAGCACTGGGTTGCGACAGTCGCAGTCGCCATGCCACCCTGAGATCCCGCCGGAACTCCGTCCGCCTTGCCGCAGCGGAGTTTCGCCCCGGCGTTGCATCTCCGCGCGCAAATCGTGTATGCGTGCAAGGACTGTTGCCTCCAGATCCCACGGTGGCAGGCCAGCGAGGAGGCTCGCCGCTTCGCGAGAGATCGTGCGGTATCCCCGCACCATCCGGATGGCCATGACCCTCTGGCAAGCGTTCAGCTTGGCCGCCGGTCGCTTACCTAGCGACGGTGCCCAAACCGGCGCCCCGTAAAGGGCCATGGACCGAACGATCCCCACGTAGAGCCTCCGGCAGGGGGCGTCTGGACCCCCTAGGTTGGGCAGGAGCCGCTTCAGAGCGGCCCCAGACCTGTCCAGTTTGGGGGCCAAACGTCGAAAATGCTCCTCGAAAGTCCACCGGCTGTCGAGGACGAGTCCCAGGTACTTCATCGCCGACCCGACGCCGATGTGGACCCCCCCTACCGTTATTTGGGAACCCGATGGTGGCGCGTTCCGAGGGCCATGAAAGCACATGGCCTCGGACTTGTGCAATGCCACCTTGAGTCCCAGTTGCTGGATCCTCTCCACGACCGTCGCAACCCCGCGTGTCGCTGTTTCGGCCGCCGCCTGGTACGACTCTCCCCGCGCCAGGACCAGCGTGTCGTCTGCGTAGCAGACCACGCTGACCCCGTCGGGGAGGTCACCGCGCAGCATCTCAACAGCAGCTGCAAAATATTCGAAGTGAATTGATCCGTTTTGCTTTGGATATGAATTGAAACCAATACCGCCGGGATAGATCAGAAAATTAAATTATATTCATAGCACAAATATGCATTTCAGCTTTTTTATTTATTCGGTGAACTAAATGCTCGTATATTGCCCAATATGCGATCGGAAAGTGAAATGAAAAACAACTCGATCCGATACTGTGTTACGAGTACGATTAGAGTGAATTCCATTTTTGAGAACTATTGACGTTCTTTACTCACCCGCCAATCTTTTTCTCGGGACTGAATAAGTAACTTTTATCCTTAGGGTAACAATGTATTAATTGGTGTCAATTAGATGTTACCAAATTGGTACATCAACCAAAATGGGTTAAGTTATTTAGAGATAAACTTTATTTCAATGAACACAATTGAATACAAAGAGGACCAAAGTAAATGAGGCAGGAAAACTTTGAGAAACTTGGGAGTGCAACTTAAATCTCCACTCTCTAATTAGATCCCAAGAACGGCTACGGTCCATTTGTATTTAAAATACTTCTCTTCAAATTAAACGCGTCAGTAGGTACTGTATTTTATCGTTTGTAAAGATCGTCAGATCAGTGGATCTTTTCTGAAAATAGTGACTGGCACAAAACTTATACCTATCTTAAATACAAACAAGCAAGCATTACTTAATGAATCATAATAAAAAAAAAAATATTTATAAAAGGGACAAAGATTTTGTTGAAATTTCTTGAGGATTTAGTCACAAAAAAAAATTGTACCTAGTTCTTGGGTTTTGCTAAAAATTGATAAACAATTCTGTGGCGCATACGCCTCAGAGTACCTTTTTTAGAAGCTTTGCATTGTGCAATGCGAATACCATTTACATAAACCCTAAAGCCAATTGCTAAACTGCCATAGTTGACGACTTCCACAAAAGTTTCAGTTACGTGAGTGGTTTAGACAGGTCCTCTTTTATTCAACTGTATCATACATTCAAAGCTTTAAGGGGGAAAAGTAGATCGTTTGTTATCTGTCACCAGCAAAATGTATAGAGTTACTCCTTTGCCTTTATCTCCGCTTTCCTTGTGTTTATCTGTATTGGTAAACCTTTACGTTGGGTACGTTGGCTTATGTTTACTTGGTAAAAGTTTTATTTATTCACACGGATAATTTAAATTTAACCTATCAATACTCGCGAAACGAGACACAATAGTAAAACAATAACAGCGCGGTCCAATGAGACCGGTCGGGGATTCATGAATTAAAAACACTTAAAAATACAATTCTCAGAGGTAAACGCCACGTGAAGTTTCAACAAGCCGTTCGACAGTCTAATTCTGTTGTATGTTCTATTAAATGTTGTGTAATAACTTTATTATGTACTACGAAAGTATTACAGCGTTGTGAAAACAAGCCGTAATTGATTTAATAACGAGGTTTCACAAATCTAGATACATTATGCTGAATTTAATTATTATAAGGTAATTTGCCGTCTCTCAGAACCTTTTTCGAAAATAATGTGATATGAAATTTTCCTCAAGCGTGAAAAGAACATATTACTTTATGAAAATTATTCGGGAATTTAATCATAAAATAACACGCTTTTATAAATAAAAGTAAGGCGAATAAGTGAAACTTCAAGCTAAATTAAGTAATTAGCTACTTGAGTTTTTACGCAAGTTTAGCTTCTACGTACATAAACGTTGAAGGCTCTGGTAACATATCTAAATATTAATGTAGACGAAATTTCCTTTTAATTTATCAAAAAAGAGTAATTATTTATTTATATTTTAGGTCTCGATGAGGCTGAAAGATTCTAGTGAGGCGATCGGGCACCGGAAGAACAATCTTGCGGGAGGACTTCCAACGCTGCGTCGTTGGAAGTCTTCCCGCAAGATTGAACGATGATCTGGAGAGAGTCGCGGGAATGCGATGGATACGAGATGCACAAGCCGTTCGTTGTGGCGACACTTGGGGAAGGCCTATTATGTCGAACGGTGGACGTTTTTTGACTGAAATGATGATGATTTTAGATCTCATGTTACCATATCAAGAGCAAATGAGAGAGATATGAGAACGGAGTAATTTATCTTTTATTTATTGATAAAGAACTAATATCACGACTGTTGTAAAAGATATTTGCATTGAACTTTCATGCTAAATATAAAGAAATAAAAAAAACCTATGAAGTAACTACTGGATACTTACAACAAAAATTAGTCCGGTTGTGACTAACGAATATCGGTGTAGCGCTATATACGCAGAACTCACTCGTGACAATCTAGTTAGCCTTGTGTGGAAAGTATATAGCCAGACACACAATTTATTGCCGAGAGGGTTGATTAGGTCCAGCTTATTGGAGTTTCGTTAATGACTTTGAATGACTTTTAGCCTTAATACAACAGGCTTCTAACTTTATTATTTACTAAAGGTTCTTGAATTATTAATTAACAAGGACTCATTTTTTGTAAAGGATTATAATAATGTATAGGTAATTATTTTACTGAAAGTTATTGAAGCTGAAATGGCAGAAATCTAAAGACAAACATAATCAAGTAAGAGTATTATGCATTTCTATTAATTCACTTTTTGTTTCTCAAATGGCCAAAAAAAGGAAATACCTATTTGGAAGATGGGTCGACCATACATAAATTGAAATAACACATAAGACACTTTTTGTATGTATCCCTGGGATAATTTGATTCTTTTACGAAGATAATTCCACTGGCAGAAGCCAATATAAGTACACAATAGAATCGCATTTGACGTCTAACAAATTATTGTTTTATTATATGAAAAAAAGTCCTATACGATCCCATAAAATTAATGTCTCATAAAAAGATCTAGATTTTAAATAGATGATAAATAGTTTTACGAGTATTAAGTAAAATTTATTGGTAGTAAATAATTTTGTTTCCCGTAATAAGCATTATCAGCCTTTTTAATGTTCCCACACTGCTGGGTTTTCACGCCTGAGTCATCCTCTCTAAAAGAGGGAATGAGCCGTAATCCACCACGCTGGACCAGTGTGGGTTGGTGTATGTCACATATTTTCGAATTTTATTTCATAACAAGTAGTAAATATACCAGAAGATAACTTTAAGAGGACGTCGTTGTTTAAAAACTTTTCGAATACCTTAATAATTATGTTAAAAATATTAAAAATCCTCCATTGAAAATAATGAAGCGCTCACCGTCCCCTACGTCGCGTTTACGAGTTTGTCAGTATTTTTATTTATGAAACAGAGACGTCCTGAATTGTTAAGCATAATAAAAGAACATTGTAAATGCCTTCTTTCAAGATTGTCTCGCTACAAACAAATGACAATTTGTGCCCGTTGTTGGCAGCAGTTGAGTTTTTGCCCGTTTCAGCTTGTTACCCTCACTGTCGCTCTAAAAAAGGGACGCAATTTAGTTGTGCGCAAATTGCCGCAGTTTAACTGAACAAATCTTTCGTGGTCTTAGTTAGACTGGATATGGAACTTAAAAACTTTAGTTATTTTTAACGTTGTTTAGTAGAGTCGGATACCCCGACGTACGGCAAATATCCACCCTTACGTTGTTGAAACCTCTACGATCCGGACTAAGCGTTTCACCTCGTCGCGTCGTTTGTACCACGTATATTGTAGGACTAATACAATTTTCTTCCCGACTGATTTCGGTGTCTTCAAGGCTAGAGTGAATAGGTTCTTAATAAACTAGTGCGCGTCACCATCAATGATTGCAGCACGGCTTTCCATTAGATGGGATCACAGCTAAGCACTAATTTACAGTATTTATAAAACAAAGTATTAAATATTATGATAAGTAGTAGTGGCTTGATATTCCAATCAGTCAGCAAAGAAAAAATCTACAGTAAGTAAAAAAAAACGAGATAAGTAGGAGTCAAACTCGCGCACCCGTATCATTCGTTGCAAAATGCTGAAATAAAAGAGTCCCGTTTGTACCTTTATGTTACGGTAACATAAAAATTAAACAAATAACTGCCAATTATTCATAACCAGCTGGCAGATTGAGTAAGTACTGACACAATTAATTAACTAGTGACAGTTCAGAATAATAACGAGAGTTACAACACTACACAACACAAACTAATTGGGTTTTCATCTTTTCTCCCGCACCGTATCACCATCAGTTGGAAAAGTTAACTTAACAATAATAAAAATTCTTTGCTAGAATAATAATTAATAAAAAGTGGCGGTGCTCCTCGATACGGCTTAGTGAAAAAGTTCCTGACTCTTAAGTTTGGACGCTGCTCTCGAAACCGGTGGATGCGTGCTCATTTGCTCTGGTGGGAATCAAATCAACGACCTCCCTAGAATATTTTTCTCATAAAACTCTCTTGCGTAACAGTAGAACTAGATAATGATATGCTGTGTGCTATAATATGTAACAAACAAGCCTTTTCATCGAGAAATTAAAACAGTGTGTCACCTACTTCGAAGCCTTTTTGCGGTCGTTGACGTACCTAAGCCCTTGCTTTTTATAACCTGCCTGTATTCTACCTAGTTTACTCGCTTTTGACTTGTGTGGCCTGGTTTATGGCGAGGCTTTATCAGTCAGTATAGAGGGTGTGTTCTAGGAATTTGAAAACTGAACTAGGTACTATACTCCGTCGGTTTAGGTAGAGTCCGCGCCACCACTCATGGCCGATAGGCGCGGCGCCTCAGTCGTGTAACAGAATGTTGCCAGTAGGAAGAAAATTTCTCCCATATCCCATTACTCCAAAACTATTGTTATTCTTGGAATTTCATATTTTTTGTTGGCCAAGTAATAAAACAAAGTATTATTATCATTAAAACAATATTATGAAGTTTAATACAATTTAATGCAATAGTTGAGGTCATTATGATATAATTATTTTATACGAGATATATCGCAATCATATGGTGGATCAGATTCAGTATCACTATCACTCTCTGTTGATATTATGAGTCTCTCCATTTCCACATCAATTATTCCGTCATTTTTAAAATACTCATCTTCAAGATGTTCCACGTGGTTACACTGAACGATCCAGTCTTCTGGCGTAAATTATTATTTTTTTGATCTTGAGCCAAATTTTTTTCAGCAACGAGTCTTTTTACCAAACTCCAAATTTTTTCAATGGAAAAAACACACAGTGGTAACGAGGAATTTTACCACTTAGCAAATAGTGGTGGTTCTTCGTTTATTTCAATAATGTCGTATAACACTGGTTTAGTCCATCTTTCATCATCTTTAAGTCATCTTTAAAGACCTACCCATTACACTATTCCGAAAAAAATTGTATACCTGGTTAGTCGATAAATATTTCTACACGACCCAGGAATACCTTTGTTATAAGAATAAAAAATTATTGTAACATCTTACTATGTTCCTATTAGTGCAATAATAGTCAGCTAAGTTAGTATGTAATAGAGTATGTATAGGTGTAGGTGCCTACTGTACCTAAACATTTATTGTTTTAAGTTTCGCATACCAGAAATGGTTAATATGAGGTTCTTTTCTGTTATGTTATGTACCTAATGTAACATTCATGTACCATATTTATGTACCATATTACGCGAATAAATTATTTGATTTGATTTGATTTGATTTCTTCAAAGTAAATTTGTTTGTTTGTTTCTCCATAAAATTAGGTACACCTCAATGAGTATGCAACCCTAAAATTAACCTGTCATAACAGCGACTCTTATTTGAACATTTTATAAGGGATCAAAACTTTGTTATTTTTTTTATCTACTTCACAAAACTCTTTCACCTTAAGAATTATTTCTCTGGCTGCACTTCTTATCACTTTACGCTCCATAATCAAATCCTTTCAATAAAAAAACAACACAAATCTGTAAACAACACTCGTAACGTTCATAACTGACAAACGACAAGATGACGGGCTGTCACCTTTAGTTCGACTTTTCGCCGCCGGACTTGAGTCGTGGCGCGGACTCTAGTTAACTAAATGTAAACAATCTTGGCATGTCTGTTTATCTAAAAGTTGTCTATAAATTGTATGTAAATCTTTATCTTTATAATCTTAATCTTTTTTATTATATATTATATTAATAATTATTATAATTTAGTTTATTAGCTAACATCGATTTAGGTAAATACCTAAATCGATGTTAGCTAATAAACTAAATTTAAACAATCTTTGTGTATATTATATACGACCTCTTTAATATAAAAAGATATACCAAGATTGTTAACCTTTAGTTAACTAGGTAATAGGTTAACTAGGCTGAGAAACGTAAATAGCATTGCAGACAATAATCACAATAAAAGAAATGAGAAAGGTTGAGTCACAAAGATATCCTAAATAATAGTTATTTTATCCCAAGTCGTAGTTAATTCCAAACAATGATCTAGCATGTATAAATACATGGGTAACAAAAAAAAAATAACGTTTGAATCTAGTTTTCTGGAAACCAAACAAGAACCATGAAAAAAATCTGGGTCAAACTAGTTCAACGCGGCGGCCGAGCTAGTCTGACACCACCTTCCCTTGCCCTTGATAGCCCACATCGTAGTTTACGTAACTAAACCTACGATTTGGCACATTACCAAAAGGTATTGATCAAAATTGGGCACTTCAAATCCCAAAGAATTATAAGAGTGCCTTATTTACTTTGGTAGTTTTCTGTATTATCAAAACAAATTCTTGGGTTCTACTTCCTAACCGATCCGGTCGATCTCGACCCCTATTGGTAGCCACCGAAACCATAAGCTTGCGGTCGAGCAATGGGTAGTTCGCCGTCCGGCCATCTGGTAACCGACCGGACCGAGCCAGAGTCGTCGACGGCGCGCAGTGTTCCACGCGCACCTCAAAGATATGTCAGCAACGCCGTAGGGGTACCAGTAAGGCTAAAGCCTACTAGGGCCATGGGAAAGGGAAACCCGGGGTCCTGGAACACTAAGTAAAGAAGGAACATAGGAGCGAGTGTGTAAAAATCTGACACGTTCTCCCGTTCTAGGACAGAGCAGGCGAGCATGCCAGACTTTGTTCTTCGAGTAAGTCATTTGGACTTTTTTGCCTTAAAATTACCCCTGAACACAATTTATAAATGAAAGGAAGCCGTAAGTATATTAATTATCATTATAATTGTGGTCTATAAATATATTTATAAACGTCTTGTCCCTGGCTGTGTATGATTGGCCTAAGCAGTTCATAAAATTTTAATACTGTACTAGTCGTATATGTCGTGTCCAAAACATTAACAACCGTTCACCTCAGGCTTCTATTAAAGTTCTGTATAAACTATGCAATTTAGAACAAATTAGTGCAGTAAATTAAGCTTCGCTACTTCCACCTCGGGGGCAATATCGTCTCGTTAAAGACACGGAATTGTACTTGGAATTTGTTAGATTTGTTATTGCATTGTAGGTAGTATTTATTTCTGTTGCTGTCTAGTGACTTCGCTTGCGTTATAGTAGATTTTTGTCTTAAAGGTGTAAAATGTCATATTTATGCGTTTTTCCATTATAATTATTATGATCAACCAGAGAAGGAAGTCTTATAAAATTGTGTTTAGCTATTCGAGTTTAAGGAAGTAAGAAACATACACACACTCTCAAATTCTAAGAGGTTTAAAAAATAAAAACTTCCTATGCACATTTAACCATAAATTACGATTAAGAAATCTTAAAATCAGTAAGATTTAAAGGAATCTCAAAATTATTATCTCGGTTTCACCTCTACACTACAGCAGCAATTACTTGTCACGAAGATTTTATCGTCATCATCTGCTTAGCCTTTTTCTCAACTTTATTGGGGTCGGCTTCCAGTCAAGCCGTATTTAGCTGAATACCAGTATTTTACGAGAAGCGGCTGCCTACCAGACCTCCACAACCCATTAACTAGGGTAACACGGTACTTCATGGCAAGACTGGAGTCAGATTTACTGGCTTCGGACTATCCGTAACGACTGCCAAAAATCTAACTCTTAGTGTCTAAACACACTATGCCGAACGTACGCGACCGAAGTTCCGCGGCTGATTTTACGTTCCAACGTATTCGGCTGATATGACACACCATAAGTGCCGAACTTACGCGGCAGAAATTCAGTTGCGCAATTTTGTGTGTATATTCAGTGTTTCGAGCGCTGTCGTGGCGTCATGTCTTGATCTTGTCTAGATCTTCGTCGGCAATCGCACCAAATTTCGGTCGCGTATAATGTGTGTTCTACAGAATACGTTGCCGCCGAATTGCCGCTGAACTTACGCCCGACCGAAGTTCAGCTGTACGTTATAACGCAACGTAAATTCGGCATAATGTGTCGCCAGTAATTCAAATAGCATTACAGGCGTAATAATGCCGAACTTCGGTCGCGTATCTTCGGCATAGTGTGTTTAGACACTTAAAATCTATGAGGTGTGCGTGGAATCTAACACGAAGATTTGTTAATTAGTAAATCCACGCCAAGTATTATGAAATAAACATGACAAAGTTAATTACATTGATTTAATTAGTAGGAGACTCTGATACGAGACAGTTCTCTAGACGTTTTGGTTTGACGACATCACGGCGAGGCGCGTGTCGGTCGAGGTCTTAATTATGTTTCGAGAAAATTATACTTACACCTCGATGTGAAAATCGTGCAAGATTTGGACATTTTGTTTCCCGGTACGAAATAAAATAATGAAAGACCTTTTGTCTTTGTTTTACATTCTGTTTTTAAAAACATTCAAATCGACAGTAGTTGACCGTAGAAATAGTCTGAGAGAAGAGATAGGTACTTCAAACTAGGGGTTTAAAAGGCGAATGCATTATTTGTACAAATAAAATTACTATAGGTGACAGACAGGCCCTTATCTTCGTCCTTGATCTCACTGTCATCATGTCAGTACATGCATTAGATTCTATAGAAATAAACTGAATTTTATTTTCAACGCGTTCAAAAAGTACCTATGTGACCAAAACACAAAAATTAATCACTCTCAGTAATGTTTGTTTTTCATGTTTATGTTCTGCACACCACCTGTAGTCGCCGATTTTGTATGTAAGCGTGAAAACACAATAATAAATGCAGGTAACGTTCAAAGCGAGCGAAACTAATCTTGGGGTGCACCAAATGGAATGCCGTAGTCGAGTAGAACAGAACAAATAAACTCTGAACACCTTGAGTGATCTCGTGGGAACGGTTCACGCTTCCGAATTTGGTTAACGTAAATAGTGGCGCGAAGTGAACTACGACGAGCTAAGCTACTACCTACCTAAATAGTTCGAAGCAGTGTTTAGACGTTGCAGTCCGATAGAATGTGGTAGAAACGATAAAAGGTTTCGCTTAATGTTATAAACGAGGTTAGATATATTATTACGTCTAATTGTCTAGATACTTTTGAAGTCCATCGTCATTAGGAAATAACAAACAATAAATCTTTTGGATTTAAAAACAAAAGTTTATGACACACCAGGGCTGTGGACTGTTTGAAATCACAGTGATGTTAACGGTGGTTTTGTGATTAATAGTTCACAAAGTGATGATGAATGAACAACTTGTACAATTGTGTAGGTAATTCAGATTCAACTTTTTTGAACGTCGAGGCTGTGTAGCCTTCCCTCTTATAAATTATAGCTAACTACTATTTATAAACTCTGGAACACAAAACTATTAAGGGCCTATTTCACCACCTATGATTAAGTTGCCAATATCTTATCCCTCCGTGAACTACGTGGGGTCTAATAGACCCCAGTCACACTAAAATCCTTGTATCTCTTTAAAAAATCGTGAGGCGTTTTTGACGCTCTAGGTAGCTGAAGTTACGACGTTGCCACACCGATTTGTGACAATAGTTTTGTGATTGCATCACCGATATAGCAAATAGACGTGCGTAAAGCGCGTTCGGGTCCCACAGACCCCACATGGTTTGGGACGTCGTCTAAAAAGTAAGTTGTGATTTTGTTGTAAAATGCTGTATTTTTTGAATATTTGTGTTTATTTTGATTTATTTCAATAATAATGATATCTTTACAGTTACAAAGTCTATGATTGTTAGGGGAATGTACGAACTTTGAAATATCAGCAACTTTTATGGCTTTAAGATTATTAGAGGTGTTCGATTACTTTTTTATTGTGAAAGTTAGACCAAATAAAAAGTGAAGTTTTAATTTATAAAAAAATACTATGTTTTGTTCCTCTGTTGTACAAATGGTGATAATTTTACTTGATTTATTTTTATATTTACCCTTAAATAAACGAAAAACAATATTTTGAAGTAAAACTAACAAATAATTGAAAACTACACTTTCCTTGCCCCGAACATTATTGGGGTCTGAGAGACCCCACATGGTTCACGGTGTAACTTTTATACACGTGGTTCACGGAGGGTTATTTGGCAGATAATTCCATACAAATTCTGTTCCATTTTTGAATTTTTTCGGGAAGTAGTGGCTACTCGGACATTGTGAAACAAGCCCTAAGAGTAATACTGTAAACAAACGATCCATTTCAAGCCTCATTTCTTATTCTGAACGCCTAGTTATTGAAACTGGCACAAAATATTTTCTAAATGAATAATTAAAAGTTTGGCCGTACAAAAACTTCATCGCGCCGACTATAGAATGCATTTTGTAATGGCCGCCACCTCGCTGTAGATTTTCATAAAGTTTTCGTAGGAAAGGAAATAATAAGAGGAGAGAAAGCTTTAATTATTTCGCACAATAGCGCTGTGCTGCCTAATAAACAGAATGTACAGGTTTCAGTAACAACGTTTAGCAGACTCATTCTCACGGCACATTGTAGAGGAACGAGTGCTTTGTAAGGGTTGAAGTGAATGAGCACAATGCAGCGTGTTTGAAGTTTGTTGTTCATTAATAACAACTCTGAGGACTTTAGGTCAAGCAGTAAACAAAACCATTTTAACTGACACTGACACTATCACTATTACGGTTGACACCATTACAACTTCAAGGTGAGAAAATAATTTTTTTGAATCTTTATTCTGTACACGTCTTTAGAAATATGTAATGAACTAGTTTCTGCCAGCGGATTCAACCGCGTGAAAGGTGGAATACGAGTGCATGTAAGAATTTTAGTGACTAAAACCACACCCATTTTCCTTCTTTGCCCTTTGCGTTCTAGGATCTTGGGGTTCATTTTCAGAAGTCAAACCCAGTAGGGGTTTGGCCATACTGGGCCCCTATATTTTTTTGTTGACATAATATAATATTAATATCTTTGAGCGCAAGTGGAACACGAACTGTAAGTATACGGCATTACTATAAGCTTATCTGTATAAAGATGACAAAGGTGTAAATGTTGTAAAGCACACGAGGTTAATCTTTCGGATAAACATGAACACATACGCCATTCCATCGAGAGGGCAGAGTGGAGGGTACTCGAGCCGTCAACCGTTGTCATATACCAGAGGTATGTGAAATGTGTGGAGCCGTGTACTCGACGAAAATACGAGTATATAGGTAAGAAGACTTTTTGACCTAATTAGTTTAGTACAGTGTAGGACACTCAACTTTGTATGCACATTCGAACAAATGCATCTTAGCTAAGATGAACTATATTTAAGCTCATCTTGACAAAAAATCAGAGACGAAAAAAAAACCGGGCAAGTGCGATTTGAACTCGCGCACTAAGTGGAACCTTTAGTACGCAAGTAAAACTAAAAAAAACCTATGAATCTATATGTTCAATTCCCGAATCGAATCTTGAAGGTTTTTCGGGATCGCTTTTTTTTTTGTAACGATACTTCAAATTCATAGTTTTTAGACTTTTTCCAATACTTCTGCTATGAGACCTTGCTTTGTTTCAAGTACCCTATGAATTTTAATTCATTTAGGAGTGTCAAAATAAACGTTTTTTACGATAAAAACAGCCGTGCCTTTTTTTCGTCAATTTAGAAATTTGTCTTATTTGTGACCGCAGACGTACTTTCGTATTTGAGACGACTTTTACGAAAGCATTAAGTTAAAATTAGAACCATAATTATATTTATATGGTTTTAATTTAAACTCAATGCCTTGGAATAATTTCATTCTGTCTTGCAGGCGAAGCCACTGACAGTACCTAGCATCTAATAAGTTCTCACAAACAGGATCGATAGTCCAGCAGCGTCTAATTGGAGATATTTCAAATTCTCGACACGTCTACAGAGAGATGGCGAGCCGAGACAATCCTGCGTAATTACCGACTGACAAATAAATGTTATCACTATAGATAATGTAATCTGGTCCATAGAAGTCTGCGTCGGGTTTTGATGAGCAATAAGTGTAATGCGAACCGAATTTTAATGGTAACCTTTTTGAAAATGTGTAAATAGATTTTCTCAGTGCAATTAGAAAAGGACACCGTGTGGTTTTAGTAATCGGCTAAGATTACTACTAAAATCACACGGAGTCCTTTTTTTCAATGACTTCTCCCACTCTAGGGCTAAATGGAAGGGTACATCAGACATCTACTGACTAAAAACCTCTCCTGTTGGGTTTTAGTCAGTAGAAGTTTGACAAACCCTCCCGCTCCACCCAGAGCAGGAGAAGTCATTTTGATGATCTCCCAACTTAAAAAAAATACCTAAATTCATTTGCAGGTTACATATTATGTGGTTGACAGAAGCCGATCTCCAGTGATTCAAAGTAATGAATGAACTGCTTCATCAATGCTGCAATTTAATATTTAAAGCCTTCAGAATATTACTGGAAAATCCGTGGTAATTTTCCACAGAGCCTCTTCCTTACTTACAAACACAACTAGACGGAATAGTAACATTAACTTTATCTAGGTCTTACTCAGGCTTTTTGTCTGAAACCCTGACACTCTAGCGTTCTAATTAGAATAAAACAGTACTGGGTATTTTTCTCTCATTCCGAAGTTTTAGCTTAACATTATTAAAAGCGATTACCTATATATAAGGAGTATAAAAAACTTGCAGGAAGATTTTATAGCAATATAGATACCCTTGATGTGTAGTTTTGTTATTCAATTAGTTTGTTATGTCATCCAATGGCCGTTTCCACATTAGACGATGATCAATGGCGTAACTATCAAAATTCTAAGTTGGGCAGTGCTTCGGGGGCCCTCAAGCTTGGGTGGCCCCTAATTAGCTAACCTCTTTAAACTAGCAAATTTTTTTTTTTTTTGCGCGAGTCAAAAATGATAAGATTGCCGCGGTACGAGCACGTAGGTAGTTACGTTAATAATATTAAGGTTTACGTGACCTTGTGAATGCGACTCAAAATAGGACGACGAAATTATGACGTCGATCAAAGGAAATAAAATAGGAAAACATGCGACACTAACCTGCGGGTTCACCATCAGCCTGCCGAAGACTGGACCTCCTTGCTTGATATTTCAGGAAAAATCACACACACAAACACGCATTTTTCTTAAAGTTTTAGTAAATAGTTCGCATATCACTCGTGTCACCGTCGGGCTTGCATTTGAAAACTTAATTATTATTTATTTATACACTACACACACTTTTCCTTTCCTTTTTTTTACTACTTTTTTAGCACTTTATAATAATATTGTCTGTCATGTGAAAGTGACGTAAATGACTCGCGGTTCGACTTACAATCGAAAAAGTAATAAAAAATATTATAACACTCGGAATTTAGCTTGGTGGGTAGTGCAAAAAAAAATATAATAGGCCGAATTATAATGCTTAACCGTGTTTTTATATGATTGAATAATATTGATGTTAAATGCGGCAGTCTAAGTGAATAGTAAATGGAGTAAGTGCCTCCAAGGCATCCTAATTGAGCGCTAAGTTTGAACTGTCCAACTACGACACGATAAGTACTTACTTCCACAAAGTTAGAAACTTGAATGGTGCAGTATAAAAGGAGTATCCACATATACAGCTGATACATTTTTTTTTGTTCAAAGTATTAATTTAAGAAAAACGCTCAGAAGGGTGAGGTTTTTGATATAATCACAAACTTTCACAAAATATTTTTATTTTTACTCGCACTGCACAAAATTTACCCGACGGGAATTCGAATGGCAGACCGACACAGTATTGCAACGTTCGGAAATGTATCCATTCATGAGTCGATCTACAATTATGATTTAGAACGTCTAAGATTAAGGATATCACTACATATTTGATAGATTCGTTTTTAAAGTACGAAACAAGTTGATGACTGTTATATAGCATAGTTCGCACTTTTATCACCAAGTTAAAACTGCCTAAATTTTTTTTGCATATCTTCGAAAAGAGCAAGCGTTAAATTAAGGATTTATTTGCTGCTTCCAACCGACTAGGTGCAAATATTATTTAACGTGTTATTTAAAGTTGAATGTTTTCCATTTCAGATCACTTTTCTTTGGAAGTAAAATCTAAATATAATATATTATATGTGCTCGTTGGGTCAGCAGTTTCATCTATCGGTTCCAAGTTTCTGCTTGTCTACTTCAAAGATAAGGAAATCGCACTTTACAGTTAGCGTTCCGTTCTTAGACACGCTAAAGCTGTTGAGTCGCGCGATCTAGGTGGTATGAAGTTAAAAATACTTAAGCAACTGTAAAACGTAACAAGTTACATAATTATAACCATAAAAATCATCAATACAAGCCTCCAAGCTCACCTAAGTGTAGGAACGATTTTTTTGAGGTCAAACAATTTCTAAACCCCTTAGGCCGCGTTCCTACTATGTCGCAGTCGTAACGATAGATAATCGTGTAGTTTTAAGTGTCGTGGCGTAAATGTAGTCTACGACTTTTATTGCAGTGACAGCAGATACACAATGTCGTCTGTGCCGCATTGTCTTTAATCATATGATAATAATTATACTATGTTATTGCTATGGAATTTTTAAGTAAGTTTACTTTGTCCTGCAGGGTAAACTGATAAGTCAAAAACTTTTCCTGCAAAGCGTTCAAATGCGATTTGATTTTGAAGTCAAACGGAACTGCACAAACAAATAGCACGAGGAGTTGGAATAAGAAATGTAACGCGTCACTCCTTTGTAAAACTTTGTAGGTTTTAGCGGATTCAGATGCGCTTTAAGAGGCTACAGATGGAGCTGGAGCGGCGCATGTGAATAATGCATGCTCTAAGCGACGATGACGCTCTAAATTGTCACACAGTATGAATATTAAGATTGTCTTAAAACTTTAGACATGAATAAAATGCATCGAATGTTAACTTCTAGTTTGACATGAGAAAATAGGCAAATACAGTAATGTATTATTTTACAAACAAAAGCAGTGAAGAAATACATCGTGATGAAACCGGCATGTCCTAGAACCAAAAATTCGAAGGTATGTTACATCCACCAACCCGCTCTGGGCCCGCAAGGTAGATTACGGTCTATTTCTTCTTCTAGAGAGGAAGCTTCAGTTCCAGTAGCGGAAACATTACAAGACCGATTATGTTGTGTTACTCGAAGTACAAACGTTAAAGGATGATTACTAAACCACCAAATACTATGTGAATACTATCTTAGCTTTGATAATAATTGTCGTGTATGCGAGATTTCAATTAAGGGGCTGATTCTTGAGTTTATAATAGCGGAGAACAGTTTGTACAGAGTTGGTATATAGGAGGCTTATGGGTCTATAGTTACTTATATCTTTAGGATCACCCTTTTTTATATGGAGCAAACGTGGTATCTCCATACAAGAAGCATTTCTGAGCCACTTACGTTTCGCCGATGACATAGTCATATTATCAGAGTCAAGCTCACAAATGCAACTCATGATAGAAGATCTACAAATAGCTAGCACCATCGTTGGACTGGAAATTAATCTCACAAACACTATGACAATGACGAACAGCTTCAAAAAACAGATAAATGTAAATGGAAATCCACTGCTATTACAAGCAATTACATTTACCTCGGGAAATCAATCAGCTTTGATCCTAAAAACAACGAACTGGAGATTGAAAGAAGAATACAACAAACGTGGAATAAATACTGGAGCCTAAAGGAAATTTTCAAAAGCAATATGCCTATAGACCTAAAAACTAGGATTATGAACTCAAGCCTGCTACCATGCCTGACATATGGGTGCCAAACATGGAAATTTACCTCAAAAGTGAAGCATAAAATTACGACCTGCCAGCGGGGAATGGAGAGAAGCATGCTTAAAGTTAAAAAAATTGATAAGATCCGCCACACAAACAAAAGCCACTGATTCTCTGAGCTTCGCACTTAGAGCAAAATGGAGATGGGCCGGTCATGTAGCGAGGCTTACTGACAAAAGATGGACGTTTAATACCACCATATGGAGAGGTCCGCAAGGAAGAAGAAAGAGAGGTAGACCCTCTACCCGATGGGACGACGAAATTAAAAAAGTCGCGGGCCCAAACTGGCGGCAAATAGCACAGGACAGAGAGAAGTGGAAATCCTTGGAGGAGGCCTTTACCCAACCTGGGGACCTTGCTTTATAATAAGCATCTAGATATAAGCATTTTTCATTTTAGTAATAGTAATAGTAGTAAGATGTTTGTATTAAGGGTCAAATAAAGGCTTTTTTTATTATTTTTTTATGCGAGATTTTATAATAGGGCTATAAAATGAGATGAAGAGCTAATTTAACTGACACAGCACAGATTACACACGTACTGTTCCCGCATATTATGTTCACCTACATTATTATGAACTATCTCGTTGATTAGAATGTATTGCGCTATTTCATGATTATCTTGAGTCTATTGTAATAGTTGCTTGTAATAAATCGTGTTCTAACAGAATAATTATATATTATACATGATACGTATTGTGTAGCTGCTATACCGCAGTGCGGTCGAATACTCGAGAGATCCTTTTGTATAAAAATAACTCTTACAATAAACTAGATATTTCCTCACGATGTAAGCCAATAATGATTCACGATCGGTCCACTGACCCCAAGAATTTGTTTTGCTTACAGATAAATTAAAAGATAAAGGTTGAGTATTTTTTGTACTAACAAATTATCGTGTTCATCACACAAACATTTGTCTTGGGTGCAAATCGAACCCATGACGTCTGGCATAGCAGTCAGGGCAACTAACCACTAGACCTACATACAGGTCAGTCAAGTCTGTAACTTTCTTCTAAAAAGTGATGACATGGAAATAGCTGCCATTTTTGATAAACATGATATTAGTAAATAAATATTTTTGGTCTCGGCGGTTCTTTCTGTCCTCCCGGTACCTTAGTACCGGGGTACAGAAAGAAATACGGGTGCGTGTAAACTAGTTTAAAGACAGCATAATTTCGTGCAAATAAATTGTTTTCTTTCTTTCTTTTCACAGAAGGGTTTCAGTAGATCAAAAAGAGCAGTGAAAAGTGGCAAGTGTTTTCATTAAAGCGAAGGAGATTTGAGTTACCCTTCGCTTCATGCTCTCCACTCGGCACTGTTCCGACTCCGTTCTGTCTAGCTCGAGGCCACATGTTCATTTGTTTTATTTGAAATTCCACTCCTCTCTCAGTTAGTCAGTTTCGCAGAACAGATGGTCAATGAGGACGAAAGGTTCAGTATCAGAGCGTTTTCACATTATCCGATCCGATATCGGTATCGGACGCCGATCCGATATCGGGGTAAGTAAAATGTATGAAATGCCGTGCTCCTATATCCGATATCGGGCCGGACAATATGAAAGACAGGTACTTATTTCATACATTTTACTTACCCGGATATCGGATCGGCGTCTGATACCGATATCGGATCGGATAATGTGAAAACGCTCTTAGAAGGACCGATGACTTAGTGAAGGTCGCGAAAATTCGATGGATGCGAGACACACAGGGCCGATTGTTGTGGCGTCGCTTGGGAGAGGACTATGTCCAACAGTAGATGTTGGACATAGTAGCCTTTCAGTTGAAATAAATGTGATATATCTGAAAAATGTGATTGGCTAACTCACGGTCCATCTGCGTCTACGGAAAAGTACCCTAAAGCGAACGTTTGTGATTTATTTGGCCTATAAAAGTAAAGTCTTCTTCTAGTAATTATAAAAAGTCAGTGAGCCCCAGCAGCCAATCCTAAATAATATACAACAAAGCAACATACTATTAAAACGGTGGAATATAATTTAATATCAGAGGTACCCTCAAGAGAGTACACACAGTGCTATGTACATGTTTAAAGAGAGAACATTTGAGACATTAAGTAACGAGCCGACGCGTTGGACTGACAAGTTAATAGCGTCACGAGCAGACTTAGTGCTTATCTTAATTTTGAAGTTTAAAATAAATAAAATAAAATAAAAATAAAATAAAATAATCTTTAATTCGGATAAGTGACATCCATATGGGTTAGTAAACAGTATAGAAAAATTTAAACCTATGTTAGTAAACTTACAACCTATTTATTACACACAAGGTGGTTGTTCATGATACATCTATGAACAACATCACCTAACAGAGGACTATCGTACCTCCCCGCTATGGTCTTCAGGATGGAGTTGGAACTAGCCCGCACTCTGCAGAGCGAAGAGGCAGATTTCTGTCTGACGATGGCGTGAAATCCATCGACATGTGCCTCTGCGAACATACCTGATGCGCTGCAGAAACGGGGCAGCCCCATCAACATCCTGAACCCGTTATTATATTGGACCCGCAAGGCGCTGATAGTCCGCTGAGTATAGTTGGTCCACAGGCTGCACGTGTAAAACACTTGACAGTAGGCTCTAAAAAGTGTTATTTTGACTGGTCTGCTACACCGTACAAATCTGCGAGCCAACATATTACATCGAACTGCCAGCGCCCTACGTTCCCTTTCAATATCGTCTTGATCATTAAGGTCGTCGGTGACGTAATGCCCCAAGTACTTAAACTTATGCACCCGCACTATATCCTTCCCATTAAGTTTAATGGGTGGATCATAATCAGGCCATTTACCACCGACAGCCTTAAAGACCAAGAACTCGCTCTTTTTAGCTTTATAAATAAGGCCATGCTTCCGAGCATAGCCTTCGCAGCAACTCAGCAGCTCTCTCAACGCCCTAACTATCGGGCTCAGCAGCACCATATCATCAGCATAACTGATATTGTTGGCACTCACGTCATCAATGCGACAACCAATTTTCTTGCTGCTGAGTTCAACAATCAGGTCGTTAATATAAAGGGTAAACAACTTTGGTGAAGTTATCCCCCCTTGTCTAACCCCGCACTCCATACCGTAGGACACCGATAGCCTATCGGCCCATCTCACACAATTTGTCTGGTTATAATACCAATACTGAAAGATACGCAACAACTCCACCGGCACTCCTCTCTCCCACAGCTTCTCCCACATAACGTCGTAAGAAACAAGGTCAAAGGCACGGGAAAGATCTAAGAAGCAAGCATAAACTGGTGTCTGACGTTTTGCATAATATTGTACCGTATGTTTGAGGCCGAGAATCGCACTTTCAGTACCAAGGTCATTACGAAACCCAAACTGTGCATCGTGTAATTTAAGTAGGCCATCTAATCGAGCATCCAGCTAGCTGTCGAGTACCTTCGCGATTATAGTAGCCAGGGAGATGGGCCGATAGTTACACTTATCAGCAACATCACCCGTTTTATCCTTTATAATAGGAACGACAATTGTTCGCATGAGATCACAAGGGAGGTACGAGTGACACATACACAATGAGTAAAACATAGCGAGCACTCTAGCTATGTGAGGACCAGCGTGTTGCAAGTGCTCAATGCTTAAACCGTCGTGACCTGGGGACTTCCCCCTCGTCATTTTGTTAATGGTTCTTGACACATGCTTGGCCGAAAATCGGATTAGATCAGAGTCACGACAGCATCCGTCATCTAGCACTCGCAACGATGAGGCCAGCGGTGACTCCACTTTGAAGTGGTCCATAAACATGTTGGCAATGCTGTCCGGCTGATCAGCACCACCGACACTGACGGGAAGACCAGGCCTAACATCTAGCTTTTTTGTGGCCTTCCAGAATTTTTGGAAATTGTTGGCTTTACGGAAAGAAGTTAAAATATCGAGCTTAATTTGTTCTTGATGAGTCTGACACCATACCAACCTACTTTTAAATATCTTTCGTGTGAGACACATGTCATCGTAGACATCACTAGAAGTTGGTTTATTGTGCCACACCCAAAGCCTATATTTAAGCCTCGTAAGAACATACACCTATTATGTACAGAATCTTTGCCACATCGCAGTAAGCCTAAGTGGTTTTACGTGAGATATTTTGGAATATCCGTACAGCTAAGGAGCAAAATTCTCTGTCGGGGTTTGTGTTGCCTAGTAGTAATCTATTAAATCTTGAATTAAAGACCCCCAGGCTGTTACTATCAGGAAATGCAGACTTCAGCAGGGATTGCTACTCGACGTAGTTCAACATGCAAATGAATTTATACGTATAAGATCATAAGAAACGGCTTTTAAGGTCTGTATAAAATTTTTATAAAAACGTTTTTGAAATCATTTTCATTTCTTGATCATCTGACAGAATAATAAAGTTCATAAAGGAATCCATTTAGACCAACCGGAATTACATTAAGAGAATCCTTTTATGCTGAAACCGTTTTAAAAACCCATTTGCTACAGAACGTTACATAAAGCGGAACTAATTTCATTTGTAAGCGTTTTTCAACAACGATATTAAAACTGCATTTCTAAATAAATCATATATTTGCAACCCATTTATTTATTAACTGACTGCCTCGTTGGTATAGTGGTCGCAAGAGCGACTGCTGAGCGTGGGGTCCTGGGTTCAATTCGTGGGTCGGGCAAAAAGTGCTATTGGGTTTGTCCATTAGGATTTAAGTACTCTGTAGCTGCCCGGTGTTTGGAAGTTGTTAGTTTATCCCAAGGGAAGACACTCCCGGGATACTATGTTCTATTCCAGAACGTTGTTTACCCGTGTACTAAATTTTATCGAAATCCGTCAAGCAATTCGGGCGTGAAGAAATAACAAACATACATGAAAACTTTCGCTATTATGATAAATTAGCTTTCTATTTTTTTCTACTTTTCTCAAAACAATTGTCATGAATAAAATAGACGTTCGTTTAACTTTAACTTGGCAAAAGTTGTGATTCAGCAAAGATCTACAATCGTCGTTTTCATGACAAAATGTGTTATTCTGAATACAAGCTATTTGTATGAATGAGCAATTTGTACCCACTGATTGATTGCTTGTCGCATCTCGAGTGTATCTATGTTGTATCGTTTGAGGAATTGTTTCTAAAATGTACGTACCTAGTTATTTGGATTTTAATGATAATAATATAAATCTAAAGCTGTTATAAGGTGCAATACATTTTCAAAAAATTCAATACAGTGTTAGCTAATGCACAATACGAAAGAGAACAAGGAAGGTTAAATGGTCTGCTTCTCTAGGGACAAAGAGATAATGGCTGTAACAAGAGATAATATTTTTTATCTTTTGAATTGCGTTTAGTTTTTATCAATAACAATATGCTATTTCCTCTCACTCCCCTCAAAAAACGCCGCACAGGTCGATCTTCAAGGTTAAGCAACGCTTGCCTAGGTTGGTCTGTGGATGGGTGACCATCTTAACATAACGAGTTTCCTCCGTGCCTCGGAAAGCACGTTAAGCCGTTGGTCCCGGCTGTCATTTGGAGATCTTTGGCAGTCGTTACGGATAGTCAGAAGCCAGTAAATCTGACTCCAGTCTTGCCATAAAGTACCGTGTTACCCCAGTTAATGGGTTGTGGAGGTCTGGTAGGCAGCCGCTCCTCGTAAAATACTGGTATTCAGTTAAATCCGGCTTGACTGGAAGCCGACCCCAATATAGTTGGGAAAAGGCTAGGCAGATGATGATCATTCCAGCCAAAATGTGCCCGTGTATAATAAAGTAAAGAAAAATTGATAAAAAGCTATACTAATCTCAGAAAACTTTATTTAACCTGATTAAAATCGCTTAAGACAAGTTGTAGAGTAGGTTGTATAATTTCAGTGGGGCTCTAACCATTATTCAAGTTTGCAAAAGCAGTTTATTTGCATTGCATTAATGACTCAGGCAAATGCTTATGAAGCGGAATTACACAGTTGTTCTAATAGTTCTGCTGGTTAGAAAACAGTCGGTGCTTTTTCTCGTAGTTAAACGTTTTGTTATTTCTTAGTTATGTGTACATGCTAGAAGTCTGCCAGTTGGTCGTGGTATAACCTCATTGTAAAGGGAATTAATTGTACGTGTATTGCAAACTATTACCAATTGGAACCGTGCACAAGCTTCTGACGTTTTACAAGTGTCATGTAGGCATATGTGAAATATTTCGATTTATTTCGATTTTAATTAAAATGCATAAAACAGCTTAAAAACATAAAAAATATAAGATTTGTGTTAGATTAAAAGTTAAATAATAAGTTGAACGATACTGCTTGAACTGAAAATGTGTCAAATGCAGCGTCAGATACTCGTAAGACGAAGACGTCATTATGGTGGATAAAATCTTCTAGCCGGCTGCCAGTAGCCAATATTGCAGCTTGACTCATTGAAACGTGTGCTCTACGTGTGACGAATAAAGCTTATTTTACGATGTAGTAGCCAGTGAAGTTCATTGGGATAACTGAACAATTGAGGCCTGCGATGACATTTATTGAAAGGGTAGGCTTTATACCGCCATGTAACGCACTAGCGATGAATTTTATCGGCAGAATATTATTTTTGTAGTTATTACGTTTTATTGTTAAAGTGTATAATATTTTTTTGCAATTTTAAGAGATAACGTCGTGTATTCTCTTATTTCACTAAACATGTAAAGTACTGAAAAAGTGAATTAAAGGATATTGAAATGAGTCAGATTTATAACCACCGGATGATCTTAGAAAGATCAAAATCTCTCGTTTAAATATTTAATAAACTTATCTATTTGAAAATGAATTAAGCAGGCAGGTTGCGGAGGATATAAGTGGGGCACCGCTCCAGATAGATCTGATTACGGCGACAACTGGCCGTAACCACGGGGAACGCGAATTCTCCGCGCACCGCTTGAATTTCGCGTCTTGTCTGTCTTAAGACGAGGCCATGCTATTACGATGCTATGTGAATAGGATTTTCTGCGAATGGGACGTTCTGTGAATGGGACTTTGTGAGACAAGTACATTCTGCACCATTGGTATTTTTGCAAATGTCGTTCTGCTTCAAATCCGTGCTGATTTTTTTTTGCGATACATACTAATGTATGTATCGCAAAAAAAAGTTTTACACTTAGATACGTTACGTAAGTTAAGATTCTGAGTAAGTGTGCCTTAAGTGTCTTCTACTAAATTCTAACAAAACCATTTTGCAAGGCAAACCAAATGACAATAATATTTTGGGTTAAATTCACTGAACCAAATTGAATGCTATAAATTCAAGCGTTGCAATAGAATCAGTTATGTCGAAGTGAACTATTCCGTAGTAAATCTTATGTCTGAAACTTGGTAGTAGCAAATTGACACAGCAACCACGCTGTTAATATTTTTTTTATCAGAGATATTTATAACGAAAAAGTTTTTATGTTTTTAAAATAAGCAAAACATAAATAAGTTTAATAAATAAATAAAAACCGAGCAAGTGCGAGTCGGACCGCGCACTGAGGGTTCCGTACCAACTTAATTACGGTTTACGATTTATGACGTATAAAAAAAAAACTACTAACTACATAGATCTCGTTCAAACTAATTTTCGATGGAAGTTTGCATAATAATGCACATCATATTATCTTTTTTTTAGGTTCTTATTTTAGAAGTTACAGGGGGGGCAACACATTTTACCACTTTGGAAGTGTCTCTCGCGCAAACTGTTCAGTTTAGAAAAAAAACCGGGCAAGTGCGAGTCGGACTCGCGCACTGAGGGTTTCGTACCAACCTACCTATAAAAACAGTTTAATTCTCGAATCGAGTCTTGAAGACTTTTCAATTTTTTTTTCTTGTGACGTAACTAAAAATTTTCAGTTTTCAGACTTTTCCCGATATTAGTGCTATAATACCTTGCTTCGTGCCAAATTTCAAGATTCTAGGTCTACGGGAAGCACCCTATGAGTTTTGATTCCTTTGACAGTGTCGAAATGTACGTTTTTTGCAACATAAACGGGCTTATCTTTTTTTCCCGTCAACTTAAAAGTTTGATTTTTGCACAACTTCAAGAGACCGCAGATTTCAATATATGGTTATAATTTCAACTTGATACCTTCACGCGTCCCTGAGAAAAAGGGTCTTGACAGACGGACGGACGGACAGACGGACAACAAAGTGATCCTATAAGGGTTCCGTTTTTTCCTTTTGAGGTACGGAACCCTAAAAAATCATATGAGAAACCTCAATATCATTTTTGAAGATCTATCCATAGACACACACGTATGGGTTTGAAGATTTTTTTTTGTTTCGGTTCTAAGTATGGGGAAAACTAAATTTTATTGTTTTTTTTTCTATTTTTGTGTGGAATTATTGAATACGGTTCACAGAATACACCTACTTACTCGTACCTAGTTTCAACAGTATAGCTCGAACTGTATATATCGAAAAATAATGGCTGTGACATACAGACGGACAGACAGACAGACATGACAAATCTTTAAGGGTTCCGTTCGAAACACAGCATTTTTCGGAAATAAAATGCCATTTGCAAGACAAAAAAATAAATATAAAGAAATATGGAAGGAGTGGAGGGAGGCCTTTGCCCAGGAGTGGGACAGAACAGGCTAACAAAAAAAAAAAGAAATATAAAATGCTTAACTAAATTCAAAGCCAGGATCTTTGACATAATAAGGTAAAAAGTTTATAAACCTATTTTGAAATTTGCTTTTTTTATAGATAAACTAACTAGTCTATCTAAACCAATTAAACTTAATGGGTCGAAATAATGTTTGTGCTGAAATTAAATTACCTATCGAAAACACTCCAGAATATAATCGCCTGTAATCTTTTATTTCCTGGACGCTTTCGATAAAATTGTTACAGTTAAAATAGACATTTAGTAAAGCTGTGGTTTATAAAGAAAATAACCAGTATAAAAGCATTTACAGAATTTTTATTTGTAATTTTAACCGCGTAATATTTTGAAAATGAATGAAACATATTAAAAGATTTTAAAAGCGTTTAGTCTTTTATTTTACCAACTGTGCTGGAATGTCAATTTGCACGCTAAATGGGTTTCTATTTCACTTGATATTTACATACTTACGTGAAATATTTTGAATGTTGTTCAGAGTATTTGAAATTCAACACGCAGATATAGCCTTTATTTACAAATTCTATTGTCGTTGGTGTGTTTCAGTATCAAGCTCGTTTTGTTTTATTCAGGTACTACCAGTGGCTTCACCCGCGTGTTAGTAAAACAATATCCCAAAGGAGCATACTCCCGGGAAAAAGTATCTTTTGTGCTATTTCACAACATGGTCTATCCGTGTACCAAGTTTTATAAAAATCCGTTCCGTCAGAGCGTGTAAAGGTAACACACACTGCAGTGCTCACACTATTAATGTGATCAATTTTGTAAAAGAGACGGAGCTGTATAGGATGTATTGCTCCATCTTTCTTCCTCGCTCCCACGGCGAACATTTTAACACATCATGTTAAGGCCTCCGAACTGGGTTAACTTCGCTCAACGTAAATTAGGTCCTTATAAATAATTTTCCACTAAGTTAGCTTACTCAGCCACTACAGGGTTACTACGTATTTAGCAATATTGCTCACCCCCTACATCATATAGCGTGATAATTATAGCCTATTAGTTGACCAAGTCGTAAGGACGTAGTTAAGCAGAAAGGACTCAATCCACACTTTGGCCAAAATTGAGTTAAGTATGCCATCGTACTCCCGAGGGTCGAATCTATCATAATATAATGAAAACCCTAGCTTTAAAATGTACATTTAAACTAGTTTTTTCACTACTCCGACTAAACCCACAAGTATGAAGAGCATACAAAATGTATTTGCTGAATTAACTCAGTCCGCTTGAATTGTTTTTGAGTAATGAGATTGCTATGAATGTGTTCCTAAGGTCGATAAAACAGAATAAACTCAAACAGTTTGAATCCTTTCTAGGAATTAGTTTTGATTAGAAATATAATTTTACCAAATAACTGAAACGACTCAAACAGATTGGGTCGTTTCCGTGATACCGGTTTACTGACATAAAATATACCTTTTGGTTTATCAGAAATGACTCAAGCAGAATGAGTCGTTAGTAAGAAATAGATGTTAGACTGATAATCATATAGATTATTGAATTGAAACGACTTAAAATATGTATGTATATGTCGGCGCTTGATCGCCATCGAGGTTGACGTCACACAAAATACACAGACACAGTAATATAGAACGACAGGAAAAGTGTGTGATAGTACAGAAATACCTTACTTCAGTTCTGGTCTATTCCACGGGCGGCGAAAGAGTGTTTTTATATTTGAATTACATCGGTTTTTATACCCAGCAAATAAGAGAATTTAGGCGGGAAAACATTACACTAAATAAAATTCACTATGAGGGTAGAAAAATACTTAAAATAAATAAATGAGAACGGAAGTTGTCACAGTAGAATTCACTGTGACAATTCTATTAAAGAGAGATTCAAATGGAAAATACTATTTAAATATGAGCAGAATTAATCATTTAAAAGGAAGTTGTTTCATATTAATTTCAACAAGATTTTGCAATATTTAAAAGAATTCGAAAGGAAGTTGTCAAATTAAATCCTCATATTAATTCAAGAGGGTATTTGCAATATTTACAAAAGAAATTGGAAGGTAGTTTGGTTTTGCGCCCACACGGCCATTCTGATTTCAGCGCGCTCTCTGCGCTATACAGAACTTTACATTAAGCCAGCATCATTCAATATTGGGTTAAGTTTTCATTATAGAACATCCGAAATTTTACATGAAATCGGCGTCACCCTCGTCGGGTTAGCCCAAAATTACATAACATCAAGCATTTTGTGTGAGTCGCCCTCGTTACAAATATCAATTATTATATCGACGTCACCCATATAGGATTAGTCTAACATCAAACAGTATCTAATATTATATTGGTGTTACCCATATAGGGTTAGCCCAAAATTAAACAGTATCAAAAATTACATCGGCGTCACCCATAAAGGGTTAGCCCAACAACAAACAGTATCAAATAATTAATAAATCAGCGTCACCCACATAGGGTTAGCCTAATATTAATTAGTATCAAATATTATATCGGCGTCACCCACATAGGGTTAGCCCAACATCAGTTTCAAATATTATACTGGCGTCACCCACATAGGGTTAGCCCAATATTAATCAGTATCAGATATATCGGCGTCACCCACATAGGGTTAGCCCGACATCAAACAGTTTCAAATATTATACCGGCGTCACCCACATAGGGTTAGCCTAATATCAAACAGTTTAAATATTATACCGGCGTCACCCATATAGGGTTAGCCCAATATCAAAAAGTTTCAAATATTACAATATTAAAAAAAAATCCTTCAGAATATTCGAACTGTCATTTTCAAGCCATCATTCAACAAGGTTGTATCATCCTTAATAAATTATAAAAGTATTAGTCAACAAGACTTATTCATATTGCTCGAATATTCTGACCCTACCTGCCTGAACCTAACTGAAAAATTACCTAACGGTGGGAACTCATTTCCAATTTACATGGTTAGGTCTTTCTCTTGCAAGAGAAGGCTTAAGAACAGGACGAACGAATCGCGAAAGTCTGACACTCCATTAAGTGTCAACCAAGTTAAGATTTAATATGCCATCATGCATAAACAAAATAATCGTCGTCATGCTTAAACCTCATCATATCAAAACCACCGAAAAAGATACGATGAAGCCTGCTAAGCCAAACAAGTGACATGAAAAATCACATCCACCCAGAGGGGGTTTACCAAAGAGAACTCAACATCATAAACTTTTACTCCATCGGACGGATATTGCGTCAAACGGAACGAAAGGTTAGGAGGCATGTGTTCAGGTGAACTTAGAAAATTAAAAGTAGAGTTACAGGATAAAAATCTCAAACATTAAATCTCAAATATTAAATCTCAAATATTTGGTGTCTAATCTCAAACATTTGGTGTAAATTTCTCAAAGATTTGATGTGAATTGACTGATTAGCATTTTATTAAGGCATCATCCGTCTTGGATTATAGCCTCCTAACATAGCATCACCCGCCTAGGATATAGCCATACCAAATGGCGTCACCTGCATAGGCTATTTGCCCCCTACTCTGGCATCACCCGCCTAGGATCTAGCCATACCAAATGGCATCACCCGCATAGGCTATTTGCTCCGGACACAGGGAAAAAGGATACACTTGGTGGCCAGCCAACGTAATAGGTGGGAAAGGGACTAGTTAATATAAGATTCTAAGTTCGCGCTTAGGGCTGAATGGTTTGGATAGGTTCAAACAACAAATCAACATTCTTTTTTTTTCATAAAACGCAATAAATCAATTCACATCCAAAAAAACATCACCCGCACGGGATCTAGCCATATCAGTGGACATCACCCGCATTGGATCTAGCCATACCAAATGGACATCACCCGCATTGGATCTAGCCACTATTCAATGGACAATCACCCGTATTGGATCCGCTCCCTAACTCGCATCACCCGCCTTGGATATAGCCATATCAGTGGACATCACCCGCATTGGATCTAGCCATACCAAATGGACATCACCCGCATTGGATCTAGCCACTATTCCATGGACATCACCCGCATTGGATCAGCTCCCTACCTAGCATCACATCAAAAATCATCACCCGCACGGGATCTAGCCATATCAGTGGACATCACCCGCATTGGATCTAGCCATACCAAATGGACATCACCCGCATTGGATCTAGCCACTATTCAATGGACAATCACCCGTATTGGCTCAGCTAACCTAACCTAACTAGCATCACCCGCCTGGATCTAGCCATATCAGTGGACATCACCCGCATTGGATCTAGCCATACCAAATGGACATCACCCGCATTGGATCTAGCCACTATTCAATGGACCACACCCGCATTGGATCAGCTCTGGACAGGAAAAAGGATACACTGGTGATCAGTCAGCGTAATAGGTGGGAAAGGGACTAGTTAATGTAAAATCTAATTCACAAATTCTCCGCCCACACGGTCGGTTCATTATCATAAAAACTCAATATTATGAACAGCGATTTTTTCGGAACATCATAAATTGGAGACGTTTAACCCGTCCAACCGATTTTTAAAGCAGTTCAACAACAACTATATCTTTTGCTCTTATCAAGCTTAACTTGTCTCGAAATCATCGCTCGTCCATCCTTATTTTACATGAAAGCTTAACACACAGTGGTGACACGTAAATGCCACACAGGCATGGGGATGTTAAGTATGTTTTGACTGTAAAATAAGTGTAGTCAATTGCAAATGTCTAATAGTATTGCCACTGTTTATCAAGTTCTACAAATGTCAACCTGACAGTTTGCCCGACCAGAAATATTAAATTAATATTGAAGGTAAATAGGAAATTATAAATTTTTTAATACCAATTTTATCAAAGCGATTTATATGACGCAAGTATCAGTCATGTCAACAAAGTCGAGTTATTCAGTTTTTAGATTTTGAGTTCAACAGAATCTATCATCGAATTAATCGATATCCAAAAATCGAACTAATCGATATCCAACAATCGAACTAATCGATATCCAACAATCGAACTAATCGATATCCAACAATCGAACTAATCGATATCCAACCATCAAACGAATCGACATCCAACCATCAAACTAATCGACATCCAACCATCAAACTAATCGACAACCAACCATCAAACTAATCGATATCCAACCTTCAAACTAATCGACACAACATTCGAACTAATCAACACAACATTTGAACTAATCGATACAACATCCGAACTAATCGATACAACATCCGAACTAATCGATACAACATTCGAACTAATCGATCCAACATTCGAACTAATCGAGCTAACAACAATCGAATTAATCGACCCAACAATCAATCCAACAATAGAATTAATCGACCCTATAATCGAATAAATCGAACTAATAATCGAATTAATCCACCTAAGAATCGAACAAATCGACCTAACAATCCAATTAATCGACCTAACAATCGAATTAATCTACCCAAAAATAGAATTAAACGACCCGACAATAGAATTAATCGAACCAAGAATCGATCCACTAATTGATTTGATAATCGATCTAACAATCGATTCAATCGTTGATTCAATAACCGAACTAATAGATTCAAAATATATTCAAGAATCCAAGTAATCGGTCTCCGTTTTAACAGTCGTGATTATTAGGCTAGTGGGGTATTTGAAATATTTTAAAGGAATTCCTAAAATATTTTTAAAGTTGAAAGTGAAAGTCCCTTTGCTTAGTGGGTATTTTTAAAATATGAGTAAAAGTATTTTCACCGAATGATATATCGGATCGCGCGTTACGAAACAGATCATAGCATGGCATTACATGCTTATAATGTTCCCACTGCTTGACACTAAAATCTTGACTTTGTTTTGTCCGTCTAATAAAATGAGCAACGCATTTTTTTTTTTTGTTTGAATTCTCAATTAAAACAATTAAAATTTGCATGGAGTCGAACCACTGGTAACTAAAACAAATCTACACAGAATTGAAATCATTTCAATTTTGACAGATGTTTAATTTTAACTCAAAATATCCACCATCCGCTGGTTCTAGCAGCACTGTCTTGAAGAGCGCTCAATCCTTGCTTGTGTGGTCAGCGTAGCTACACGCCTGATCCGAAGTGCAGTCACGTCAACACTGGACGTCGTCAGCATAATGGAACTCTTCACCAAATATCTGGATCATGTCCTGCTTGACTTGTCTTCGGTCTTCTTCAGTTCGTAATGGCTTCGTCAACATCGGCACACTGGGGTTCTTGATATGAGAGCGCACTTCAGGATCGAATGGCAGTAGGTAGGTATTGCCATGATCTCATGAAGGCGCAGGGGTAGCGAAACGTGCTGGCACGGCTTCAGTAAGAGCGGGCTGTATCCCACCGCTGCTGTCGGCGCTTGATCGCCATCGAGGTTGACGTCACACAAAATACACAGACACAGTAATATAGAACGACAGGAAAGGTGTGTGATAATACAGAAATACCTTACTTCAGTTCTGGTCTATTCCACGGGCGGCGAAAGAGTGTTTTTATATTTGAATTACATCGGTTTTTATACCCAGCAAATAAGAGAATTTAGGCGGGAAAACATTACACTAAATAAAATTCACTATGAGGGTAGAAAAATACTTAAAATAAATAAATGAGAACGGAAGTTGTCACAGTAGAATTCACTGTGACAATTCTATTAAAGAGAGATTCAAATGGAAAATACTATTTAAATATGAGCAGAATTAATCATTTAAAAGGAAGTTGTTTCATATTAATTTCAACAAGATTTTGCAATATTTAAAAGAATTCGAAAGGAAGTTGTCAAATTAAATCCTCATATTAATTCAAGAGGGTATTTGCAATATTTACAAAAGAAATTGGAAGGTAGTTTGGTTTTGCGCCCACATATACGTTGAAGTAGTAGTAATATTTAATTAATTACTCAGATACCCGCGAAACGAGACACAATAGTAAAACAATAACAGCGCGGTCTCATAGGACCGGTTGGGGATTCAAACGTTAATCAAAGTTATTACGTTTGCGTTGTTAATAAAAGACATGGATGTAATAAAACTATAACTATTACTTTCCTGAAATTTTTACAGTGGCAATATTTTGTTGATAGGTGGAACTCTAAAAAACTGGCAACTCTGCCATTTTTTCGCACACTGACTAGTAAAACGCGTGTTTTGATTTATTTAGTTTAAATTAGTTCATTCATCAAAAGAGAGCGGAAGATCTTCGTAATCAAATTTCTCAAGACTTGGCGCGTGCCAAGATCCCAAATTTGTATGTGTTACCTACAATCTCGAAAAATCTCTACCTTTGCCCCGTATACCTACTAACATAGTTTTTTTATAAACGTCAGTTATGGCTTTAAAATGCTGGGATTCATGTTGGCCCTAACGATCAAGGACGATGCTATGTCTGGGTTGAAGGAGAAGCCGGAAGAGGAGCCCAAGAAGTTGGCTCGTGCCTCACGCGCAAATTTACACCGCAGAAGAATACATGAACATCATGAAAATCTCCAAAAAGAAAAAACCCCTTCACGTTCTTCTTCTTCTACCTGGCGTTAATCCCGGACATTGCAAGGATCCGCCTTTCTACTAAACTTTCTCCACTTTGCCCGATCTGCAACATCCTTCCCAGTAACGCCATTGGCTCTCATGTCAGACTTGACGACGTCCAGCCAGCGCTTGCCAGGGTGACCACAAGACCTAGCCTCAAGGACAGCCATATCCATGCATCTCCAACGTACTCCCTAGGGCGGCGCATGATGTGGCCATATCATCGCAGACGACACTCTTGCAGTTTTTCTCCCACGTCACGGACACCCAAGACTATCTCGGATGAATGAGTTGCTTAAGCGATCAGATCGCGTTACGCCGCTCATCCACGTCAGCATCTTCATCTCCGTGACGCGAAGCTCCGGGGTGTGTCTGCGCCATACAGAAGGAGAGGCCGTATGATGCATTTATATATCTGCCCCTTGAGCTTCGGAGGCATTTTGCGGTCCCATACAACGCCTGTTACCTCACACCTCTTCGCCCAAGCAGCGCCTATACGTGCTTGGACATCGTCGTCCACGTTGCCAGACTCGTGCAATACGGATCCAAGGTACCTGAACTTATCCGGATGATGTTTGGATCCACACTTCAATTGGCACGTTATCCGTACGTTTCCGGTTCTTCATGTGGCGAAGAGCAATGCGGGTTTCGTCGGGGGAAATAGGGGAAATAAGTCCAAGATTTGGAGGCGGTTCGAGAAGAAGGTTCTTCTTCACGTTAATAAAATGAAAACAAGATTTTTTAAGTACGAAAAAATTAGAAAAAAAAAATAGTTAATCGCAAAACATGTACAATGAATAAAGATAAAGTGAACTGGCTAAAACTAAACAAATTTTATTGAAAAAAAAAGATCCTTACCTAATAACGATGAC
Organism: Mythimna separata; assembly: GCA_030763345.1. Classification (NCBI taxonomy): domain Eukaryota; kingdom Metazoa; phylum Arthropoda; class Insecta; order Lepidoptera; family Noctuidae; genus Mythimna; species Mythimna separata. Next base: position 216,779 of record JAKKIA010000036.1, on the reverse strand, counting down.
TTCAGAGAGTAGAGTTATATACAAAAGCTGGATTTGTCGAAAAGAAACAAAGATGTTTAAATCCAATCTTCAAAAGAAGAATATGAAGTTCTTTGGCCCCAGGGAAAACAAATCCCTCAAGCTAAGCTCCAAGATCTTAGATCTATGTTTAATTTAATACCTGAAGACTGTCATCCATTTTACAGTACCCTTAAGAGAGACTGCTATATCAACAAGGATGTTGTTGGATACGGGCCATCTCTTGACTTCGACTCGACGAGGATGAGAGAAATTAATAGAGTGCGTCTAATGAGAGCGCGACCTGGAGGTTTTTTTTTCAATTGAATAGGCAACATTATTTAGCTGCAATTGTAGGAAATAAAAAAAATTGTGAAGTGTCAAGAGATGATTGTCCTACTGGTTAGTAATATCACATACAAAATTTTTGGATTTAACCTCTTTCTCTCAGGTCGCACTTTTAACTTATTTTAAAAATAATATAACGTTTGAATCCCCAACCGGTCCTATGAGACCGCGCTGTTATTGTTTTACTATTGTGTCTCGTTTCGCGGGTATCTGAGTAATTAATTGGCAACATTATTCAGCCGTAATTTTATTGTAGGAAATAAAAAAAAAGTAGGGTGTCAAAATGTGATTCTCCTATTAGTTAGTAATAACACATACAACATTTTTGGATATAAACTCTTTTTCTCTGGTCGCGCTTTCATTAGACGGACTTATATGCGTGACCATCTATGCGCTGTTTCTACTTTTTTTTTGTATGTCAATCATGGCATTTTTATGTGATTTTGCTAGCTTTATGTTTATTGACAATAAATATATAACTTTTTAATCGTTTTCGTTATAACTATTTTTTTATTAGTAGATTTTCTAGTCGAAGGGTAGTTTTGAGTCCATTCTGAGAAAGTAAAAAAAAATACCTGTCTTAACAAACTTAAGTTTAATTGTAAGGACTCAACCCACATTTCAGTTAATATCTCGAAATCTATTGCAAAATATATGATTATATTTGATTGATAAATAAAATATAAACTATTCTTTTAATTAGGGAGCAAAATTAAAAAAAAAAATGTGTCTTTGTTTTAGAGAAATTACAGCTGAAACTTCAAACGCCCATAACTCAAAAGTGACTTTTTGTGGATTGAGTCCTTTCTGCTTAACTACGTCCAATTATGTGTGCAAAATTTCAACAGGATCGGTTCCGTAGGTTTTACGACAAGTGTAATCATACAAGAACATTTTTTATGTTTGATTATAATTGTATATATATAAATAATTGCTAGTTAGTGCTACAGTGCTTACGTATATGTATTGGCAGATAAACTAACTCTACTCCAAATGTTAACATTAATTAACAGTTTACAAGGAAACCCTTGTTTATTAGTTTCAATACATGGTTTGTTAACTTAGGAAGTTTGTGTAAGTATACACCTACATAGGATAGATTTCGGAAGCAACTAAAAAGAAGTTATCAAGACGTCGTTCTTCTTGGGACGTGCAAAAATTATTATTTGCCAAAGGCGACAAAAAAAGTAAACCAAAACTACTCCTGGTAGATATAACATCAGATTGTCATAACAAATTGACCACAAAACGAACCCGACCACATGAGGCAAATACAGTTCACACTCGTATTCATCTGCATATATCTCACTCACACATACTGTAGTGCTGCACTATAGCCTCACTTCCGATAGCCACTGCCGCCCGGCATCGTGCTCGTCACACTAGATACAAAGCAGCGCATATTGTTCACACTCGTATTCATCTGCATATCTCTCACTCACACATACCGTAGTGCTGCACTATAGCCTCACTTCCGATAGCCACTGCCGCCCGGCATCGTGCTCGTCACACTAGATACAAAGCAGCGCATATTGTTCACACTCGTATTCATCTGCATATCTCTCACTCACACATACCGTAGTGCTGCACTATAGCCTCACTTCCGATAGCCACTGCCGCCCGGCATCGTGCTCGTCACACTAGATACAAAGCAGCGCATATTGTTCCACGGTATTCATGATTTTCAGAATATAAAACTGAAAATGTAACAGCTATTTTTATTTTATGTCATTCCATATAAATAACTGCTGTGCCCCCTATGACGAGTGATATAAGTTGAGTTGTACCCTTTTTGCCATTTCTACATAGGTCTTATCCAAAAACAATTACGATATTTTGGTCTAACTCACGTTCTTCTATCTGTCATAGTTTTGGAGATAATTTTATGCGTAGTGATATAAATTTTATTTTTGTTGACATTATGAATTTGATTTCACATGTAATTATGATTTATATTTTTTGACTACAGTATCGCATTGGATTAATGTTGGTTAATTATTTTTTTGACATTATGAATAATTGAATTGACATTTAATTATAATTTATATTTTGTTGTTATCTATACTAATATTATAAAGAGGTAAAATTTGTAAGTTTGTATGTAGGGGGTAATCTCTGGAACTACTGGTCCGATTTGAAAAATTTTTTCAGTGTTAGATAGCCCATTTATCGAGGAATGCTATAGGCTATATACCATCACGCTACGACCCACGGGAGCGGAGCAGTAACGAAAAATGCGGGTGAAACCGCAGGGGACAGCTAGTTATAAATAATTGAATTTGATTTGACATGTAATTATAATTTATATTTTTTGACTACACTATCGCATTGGATTATTCTGTTATGATCGGTGTATGTAAGACAAAAAAAAAGTCAACGGATTTTGGAAAAGAAATTGTAAGTATAGATAGACAGTCAGATACAAAATCGCATGGGTAGTACAGGAAAAAATTCGTGTGAAGCGAGACATGCACGATGAGTTTTTTTCGAATACTTGATCTCAAACAATAACGGGAAAATAGTTGTTACTAAGGTCATGCTATTTTGCATCGTACCTTACATGTACCTTTTTTCAGTATTAGGTAGATACTGTTACTGTGTGTTAGGTAGATACTGTTTTTAAGTGGATACTTAAGATTCAATAAAAAGTGTCAGCAGTGTGTTTTTGTTGGCTTTTTTGATCATTTAGATGGCAAAAAAACGTTTGCCGAGTCACCTAAAAATTTTATAAAAAATATACAACGCTTTAACTATGTCTATGTTAACACTTCAAGTTTTAGGCTTCACAAAATCTGTCGCTTTTTTGGAATATCAATATGTTTTTCATTGAATCTTCGATTCGTTTAATAAAATATAAGCCTGACTCATTGCCACTCCATCAATACTCGTAGTCTATTTATCTTTCAAGTACTAGCAATTCATCAAGCTCCGATTCTAATCTCCTAAAGACGCCTAACTGTCTACAGATACCATAATAGCTTCTTTTTTGTTTCAAGGCGATAGATTTTTCAGAATAAAACTTTTACGTGTTGTATAAGTTTTTAAATTTCCTAGACCTACGCAATGGCTGTTGGCAGTTTAACTGCAGTAGTAACGGTATGAAGAAACATAAAGTGCGCTTCATCGTCAAATATTGGATTACTGCTTACCATCAGGTAGGATCGCTATCAATCACTAGTTTAAGTTCCATAGAAAAACATAAGTGGCGTGCTAAAATGTTGTAACATTATCCGTTTGTCCATCAACCATCCTGAGTGTAAACCAAGACCTAATAAATTTTATCTTCCGAAGGAGCACCGCGCCGAAGAAATCTCAAGCAATGTTCGTGTATTAAACATTTAGTACACAAATACCAAAAGCATGCAGTATTTGAGCAATAAATTGCTAAACTTAGTTGCAGTAGTGGCTCCCTCTTGAATAAATTTCTAATTTGTTCCAGACGCGTCCTCAATGCCGACAAGTCCGGACCATGAAAATTAAACTCGCGTTTTGATTAATGTTGTAACGCCTATTACAACGAAAAAGTTTAGTGATGATGTATAATTGTACATAGAGGATATAAAGAGCTTGCGGACGGCGAGCAATGGGTAGCTCGCCGGCTGGACGTCTGGTGAGAATCCAGCCCAAGCCTATGTCGTTGAAGGCGCGTATTCTTCCACGTTCGCCTACAAGAGAAAGTGTTAGCAAACTGTAGGGGCCCGGTAGGAATGCAACCTACTAGGGGCCTGGGTTGAACGAAAGAGAACCCAGGGACCCTAGAATGAAAGCAAAAAGGAACAGGAGTGGTTTGGACACTTCTACTGACGTTGCGATCATAGTGGAAGAAGTTATATCAATGATTTCCCATCTTAAAAAATGCCTAACCATGCATCTATAAAGCTCACATTTTGATAAGTAGCACACCTACATTAATTAGTCACATCAGTCTTATAAAGTTTAATTTAAGCAATTAAATTAATACTATCAACGAGTCAAAAGTTTAGACATCTCGACTTATTTACTTTCAAATTAACTTCTTCATTACTTCGAGTGAAATCTGCGTTATCTGTATAATTGTTATTAATATTAATTGGTCTAAAGTTATTTCTCGCTATAAAATTTTCTACAATTTAACGTGTAAAACCCTGCCGACTTTACTAACAGCCAATTGAGAAATGAATAGCATTAGACAACCCAATTTTATCTGCAATTTATTAAAGTGAAATGGTTCAGAAATGTTTGGATTTTAGACCTAAGTATTGCTGAAAATAATGTCGCCCAGTTAAAGAAAGGAGGCTGCTTTCTTTGTTGAATTAGAAGGTCTATTCAGTGTATATTGTGAAACCTGAATTTTACCTATCACAATATATTAGATAGTCCTCACAGTAGCAATGTAGGTGAAACCTTAGTCTCCTGAGAAAGGTCGTTGTTCGTAATTAAATTTTCAATTACATTTATGAGAAAATAAGGTCCCGTGGTGGCCTTTTGCAAGCGCTGGCTGGACGTCGTCAAGTCCAACATGAGAGTTCTGTCTATGTGGTTTAGGTCGTCATTTCTGAAAAGGATGTCGAAGATCAGGCAAAGTGAAGAAGATTCAGATGGAAGGCCGTCCCTGCTAATAGCCGGGATTAACGCACCTTGCGTGAGGTGAAGATAAGTGAGAAGAAGATATGAGAAAAGTTAAACAGAAGTAGAAGAGATTACACTTATACTACTACACGAGTATAAGTATATAATATTATGTTAACTCGTGTGTATATTTGTAATTGCATCACGCTCAAACGGCTGAAGGACTTTGCATTAAATTTAAATCTCTGTCATGATATTTTAATATGAATGGAATGGATATGAGAAGATACTCCAATAAGCTGTTTTTTGGTGACCAGAAACCGTTTACAATGAAAGTTAAATTTTCTTTACGAAAAGGAAAATCTCGTTTACCTCAATGGGCCTAAACTCCGCATAATAACCGTTCTGAGTAGTCGGCTCCTCCATGGTACCATACCATGAATACAATGTACTAGGCAGACTTCGTTAACTTTCAAACAACACTTCAAATTAATATGAATTTTGTCGCTTCCTTCTGTAATGGCTGCTATCAACAGTAAACAGTAAAGGAAGTTTAGTAAACAATCTTAAGAATGTTCAAGGAAAGCCAAAGGCAAGTTGGAGTTTAATCTTTTGACATTGCACCATTACGAGTAATTGAAAAATATAGGAAAACTTCCAAACCATTTTCCATCCTAATGGGCGGAATGGGAAGACTTCATGTAATAAGTTTTATGATTATTGTATTGAAATGTTTTTAGTGATTAGAGTTGAATCCAGTCTTAGTGAAAACACTCGCTTTAAAAAGTAACTTGAGTTCTGACCTGTTTGGGCAGAGCACCGTCCTGTCCCTGCGGGGATGATCGGCGATGGTGAACGGAAAGAACACAGCTTACCTTATACCTTCATTTGTCCTTCTAAACAGTAAAAATCTAGCACGCTTCTTCATGTCATCTAGAGTGGACAAATAATGAAAGGTAAATTTTGGTATCAGTAGTAATATAATGTGAATTTATTTATAGTTTTTCCAAACTTCCAAATTCTCAGAGGTACCGAAAACTCAAATGTATGAAAGCATGATTGTATGCAATACAAATCAAATTATTTATCAAATTCATCTGTCGGCCATTGTGCTGCATGCGTGTTGTTTGTACTGACATCACAAGCGCTTGTACCATAAACAACGTCACGTGATACGGACATGTCAGCAAAACAAACTGAGTGAGAACACTGAAATGTTCGTTTGATTTATTTAAATGGGTCTATAGCAGTAAAATCTACGAATAGATAATGTTTTGATCTTAAAGGATAAAGTAATTTAGCTGGTCAGCATTACTCATTAGACATGCTACAATCGCGGTGGTAAGTGGCCTCTTCGAAGAGCTCATCTTCCGCCAGACACGGACTCTGACGAACATGACTAGTTCTCCTGAACCGGCCATGTCTGGAGAGAACCTGCAGAAACGAAACGTTCTGACTTCTGTTTCGGATTCAGATGAAAGAAACGCACGCAAGGACACAGTTGGGCACGCCGTCATTGAGGCGGTAAGTCCCCTCTTTGAGGAGTGGTTGGAAAGAGGTAGGTCCTCACCGAACACGGTAAGTTTGGGAGGTTCCTGCATCGGATCAAGCAGGAGAGGACGCCCGGGTGTCGCCACTGTATGGACCACCCGGAGGACACGGTGGAGCATACGGTAGAGGTGTGCCTCGCTTGGGCGGAGCACCGTCGTGTCCTTGTGGAGGTTATCGGCGGCAGCGACCTCTCGCGCCGGGCCCTGGTTCAGGCCATGGTCCGGAGCGAGGAGGGGTGGCATGCGGTCGCCTCCTTTTGCGAAGCAGTAATGCTCGTGAAGGAGGCTGCTGACCGCGAGCGCGTGTGGAAACGGTCCTCACCCCACCGCCGCCGAGATCCCGATCCTGATTTCCGACCACCGTAGGCACGGGTTCGCGGACGGCGAGCACTGGGTAGCTCGCCGTCCGGCAATCTGGAAATAATCTGGACCGAACCCAGTCGTTAACGGCGCGTTCTGTTCCACGCTCCTCAAGGAGATGTCAGCAAACTGTAGGGGCCCGGTAGGGCCGAAGCCTCTGGGGAACACGTGATATTCCGATAGGTTGACACCGAGTCCCCCCCCAGATCGAAGGCAACGAAGGAACGGGGTAGGGGTTTAGTCAGTAAGAGTCTGACACGCCCTCCCGCTTCGTCCAAGAGCGGGAGAAGTAATTCTGATGATTCCACTACCAGAAAAAAAAAACGCAAGGACACAGTGGGGCACACGTCCACCGTGTCCTCTGGACGGTGCACACAATGGTAACACCCAGGCTTTTTTTTACACAAATCCGGTGCAGGGACCTCCCTAAATTACCATGTCCGGTGAGGACCTGCGTCTTACAGAAGGTGAAGACAGTGTGACGTGTTTTCAATCATTCCTCGTAGCGGGAACTTACCACCATAATTATTGCATGCTCCTAAAGCCAAACCTAAAAGATCCTTGCTATTACTATTACAAAATGAAAGTTAAGGTTCCACGGCCACTTCATGAATTTTAAATAAGACCCGCAATAAAAATAAATCTCGGAGAAAACGGTTTTCACGCTGTATTTGTTTATACCAAGTGTTAATCGAAAGGCTCTCGCGTACTACAAAGCCTCCCTATAACTTGTATTCTTTATATACACACAACAGCGCATGATACCGACCCTCAGTAAATTACTAGCACAATATTTACTGCGCTCTTTGGCTCTCGATTTAAAAATCCACTTTCGTATTCAGTAGATAATCGTTTGTGACTCGATCCCTGGTTTTATCTCGTTTAGTGTACCGGATAACACAGCTCTGTAATCAGATGAGAGATTGTTTTTCGCTAACTGGTTTTCTGTCGCCGAAACAACAGTTAAGACAACATCTACGAGTATTCTGGTTAGTTTATAAAGTGTGAACTTCTAAAAAGTGTACTTAATTTGATTTTAACTGAGTGTAACGTTTATACTATCAATTTAACTGGTTTGTAGAATTATAATAATAAGTAAATGTCTTTTCGTAACAAGTCGCGTCGTAGCGCTTCGTAGCGCATCGTAGCGGATCGTAGCACATCACATCCGACTGCATACGAATCGATTTCAATGAGTTTTCGCATAGTAAAGGAATTGTCATTTAGTGAAACTGCCGACGTTACCAAGCTGTTTTGCATTTCAATATCCTGATGCAAAATAGTAACATACACATTATCTGCTAATGGAAATAGTAATGGAAGTAAAAGTTACAGTTAAAGTTTATGTACGAGTATTTAATGAATTTTAGTCTTCTTCTTTGTCCGTCCCTGCTCCCATCATCTGGGGTAGGGTCTCCTCACAATTATCTTTATTTTTACATTTTCGCTTTTGGTAAGTGGGCTTTCTTGAGGTCTCTCACGATATTAGACCACCAGGTTAATGGCGGACGGCCTATCATTAGTAAAGTTTTAATATCAAGAGTTTTATCGCTTATAATTTTACCACGTATCGAAAAATTGATAACTCAAATATAAACTTTAATCATTTGAAGTTTGACTTAAAAATTACACGGCAGCTACTTCACTCACGGGCGGTATCTTGCCCAGTCAACTGACGAGGGTCTCACCCGCAAGACCTCTGTCACGCGTAGCTATAGAAAACTGGAATGGATAGCTAAGTAATAAAAGTCATCTCGTATGAAAACAACAATTCGGTGGAAAAATTATTAGTGTACCTATTTCAAATCAATTTTATTTCCAAGAGTTTGAAGCACTTTGTCCTAAAGGACCAATTTTTGAGACAAAAGAAAGAAAGTTCTCTGCCTCAATCTTATAGTTTTGTTTCCCGCAACTATTACGGATTCCGCCAAGAGCTGGCAATAAATAAAGTATTCAGCTGGTGGCTGAATAAACAATACCCGCGAGATCAAGTTGGAGCTCGCAGCAGCTGATATTCAAAGCCGTGAACTAACAGGACAAAAAGCAGTTAAACCTGTATAATTGTGTTCCGCGTCGGTTGCGCTTAACTCTATTGACATCAGACTCTGTGTACGTTGTTTTATTTTATTTGTGGTACAAACTAGGGGCCATCCATTTATCACAGGAGGCTTAAAAGGGGGGAATGCTTTGACTAAAATCACGATACTTATATCACCAGGAGGTAAGGGAGATGTAGTAAGATATCAACACGCAAACGCGTGATTTTTAAACTGAAAGCGTCGTGTAGTGTAACCTTGACTCGGTGTTGCAACGAAAGAAGTCCTCACGCACCGCAAGTTAAGATTCTTCATGGGTGCTAAAATACAAGTTATGTTAGGGGGAAGGGGAGGGGTAGTATTAACCTCTAGAACCCCGGTGGCATGAAAAGAACGTATCAGTCAAGCACTAGGGTACGCACAATGGTAAACAGTGATGCAGTCGTTGATGGTAAGGCAAATTAGTTTATTAAGAGCCTATTCACTCTAGATGTTTGCTAATACTTTTTCTTTCGGGAAATTAGAAGCTTTATAAATCGCGTCTGTATTTATTTTCTAGGTTTATGACTTTAGCCTTCGGTGTTAGGGTCAAAAACTACGAACATTAGATCCAGACGTGAGGGTAATAACTCTCACCTGTGTTCTGGTGTTTTATTACGAAAATAGAACGGTTTTATACGAATTCAGAATTTTGGTCAGGTAGGCTTTTTATACGAAGGAAATCATCAAACAACTTCTCCCACTCTGGGAGAAGAGGGAAGAAGTATTAAACTTTTACTGACTAAATGAAAGGCGCAATTAGTGTGTTCCTTATGTTTAATCGTGTAGGCAGCAGAATCTTAGGTAAGGGCTTCCGAGACTGGAGCCTCTGCGAGCCGTATCAAAGAGAACAGCCTTTTGTACCAGACTTTTGATCAAACCTCCAAACGATTAATGCAACATAAATAGTCATCAGGCCGTTGGCAGTGTAGGTAATCGGCACTTAAACAGCCAAGTACACAAATTCTTATGTGAAAGAGTATTTATTTCCACTTCCACAGATTTTTTTTTATACTTACATTGAACTAACTTACAGCAAATGTCCGTATTACAACGCTTTAGCTCACGTGAATGGTTAAATGACTCATTTTCACGTTCGACTTGGTCTGTTTGTATGTAATGCTGAAAGACCCCATTTCTCTTTAACTTTTTTTCAACCCCTCTCTTCGCGCACCGATTGTACAAACGTCTGTAAAACTTGAAGGACCTTGAAAAATGCTTAAGTGTCGTACACGGGTGTACGAAATTGTTTGGCTGAAAACGGTTTCTATATCTTCATTTTTCTACCCAAAACGATACCGGAAATGCGCAATAACGTAATAATAATACGCGTAAAATCGTGATGGGTTAATCAGGCATAGTGTGTCAATTTCACGTAAACAAGAGCCAGATGTGTGGTTTGCGCTTTAGTTTTTCTCGTTACTTAGAAGAAGTTTGCAAAGTGTTGCGTTCTTTATAAGTTTTCAAACTCATTTCCGGAGTCTCTAACAGTTATCTGACAAGCTTGTTCACAAACTTCTCGTTTTGTTGTTCTTACACAGGCTCGCTTGTTATTAAAAAAACCGCCAGGCCCTAGTCGGTCTCGCGCACGATGGATTCTGTACTGTCCGTGGCAAAAACGGCAAAAAAATATTTATTTTACACTGTTTTCAATATTTGTTGTTATATCAACAGAAATACTTACATCATCTGTGAAAATTTCAATTTTTTAGCCATCACGAACCACCTTGTGAGAGGTCTTTCAACACTGCGTCTTCCGGCACGTGGTCACCATTTCAGAACTTTTCTTCTACATCAGCCATTCTGTTCTGCGAGCACTGTGGTCTGCCCATTGCCACTTAAGCTTGGCGACTCTTCGAGCTATGTCAATAACTTTGGACAAGATTGTTTCATAAGATTATAAATTAAATTGATGCAATCCATCAATTCGGTTTGATGTGATAACGTAAAGTTTTTCGCTAAAAAAATGCCAGTTAACTGACAGGTTTAAATTTTTTCAACGTCTGCCCATCCCTATTCACGGGACATACGGGAAGTTCCCACGGTCATAATTTCATTAGGCTTCAAACCGCGCGTCATGCGGCCATGTTTTTTAAAAGCATTACTTATTTGGTACGCTGAGCTCACAGCCTATTGCAGGTGCACTTGATACGGAGCGGATTTTTGTTTTGTGTGTGGAAAATTTAAAAGGCTGTGGAAATAGATGAACATTTATTTTAAAAGTTATGCTGTTAGTTTTAGTATAAAGCTTGTAATTAATGGAAATGTTTAACAGCTACTGTTTTTTAAATGCATTTAAACAAATTGTTAAACCGATTAAATTAGATTTGAATAAATTTGTAATTTGAATATTTCGACGTTTACACAATTTATTATTCATTAAACAGGTTTTTAAACAGTCCACTAACATTTAAATATTAAAACTTTTTAATATAATTATACGTACACAAAAGTAAAAAGTTTGTACCTAAAGCTTTCAATTTAGATGTTTTAAAAGTTAAGTAGCTATTTATTCTTCGGGGATTATTAAATATTATTTTAAATATAACACATTCATTTAATGTTATTGAATAAAGCTGAATATTCAGCAAGGTGTAAAATATTAACTTTTGTCTTACGAATGCGCAAACCTACATTATACCTGAGGGTGCAGTTGCTGGAGTCGCACCGGAACGTCAATTTCAAGGCGTTTGTGGTGCGAGTACTGAACTGTTTTCTGCACCTCGCTATGGATGAAGACTTTTGGCCACAGGGCGTGGTGTTCCGTCGCTTCCGCGGACAAATACCACAGAACAGCACGACGAAAATATAGTGCAAAGTGAAGTGCTACTAACATAGTTTTAAGTCGTATTTACTAACAAAATAAACTTATAAAATTACAATAATTAATGTATTAGTTTATTTTTAAGACTATTTTGTGTATAGTGTTTATGGGCCCTAGTAGGCTGAAATAAAGGAATTATTATTATTATTATTATAATTTATCGCTCTTCTTGCCATGTGTTCACGTCCGATAATTGTTATTTCTCTGTGTTCTTTTGCTTCAATACACTTTCCGCAGAACCAGTTAGTACTGTTTCAAATAAATTGCTCAACCTTTATCAAGCGCTACTATACGATTTCCACGTATGTTGCTAGCCTGGCGGTTTTCTATCGTTTCACGTCGGAGAATATGCTTTCGAATTGCATGATAAAATTTCGACAAGTCTGTTTCATCATTAGACCACTAGATAAGCCACGAAAACATTCATTTAAAGCTTTTTTACTGTTTTAAAGTACATTTAGTATTTGTAAACAACTGAACGAATACAATAAAGTGGTATCATTACTTTGTGGAGAAAAGAAAATGAAAAAGGACTGAAAGCAAAATTAAGTCGTTTGGTAGATGGGTTTTTTCACTTCGTGATTAATGTTCGCCTCATTCGTCTTATTAAAATCCTTTAATCTTAATCATTGACCCTCGTTTTTGCTCGGAGGTGTTAAGTTTAATAAGCCCGTTTCGGTCCATTGTTTGTAAAGATTATAAACTTTTGAGTAAGCTCCAATTTACAAGATTACAAAGAGTTTTCGGATAAAATTAATTTTTGGAAACCTGACGAAGTTCAGAGACCCATGGAGCAATATAAGTTTAGCTGTATGCGTAAAAAAATAAGTTTTATGGGAGTTGTTGCTCGCTTCAGTTTATTATTTCTTAGAAATTATTTGATTATGTAGAGATTTGTGTTGAAATTATTTTTCTTTTGAGAGCTCATTGTGATCGCATCAGCATGCATTTGAACCATGGTGAGTGGCTCCATAGTTTGGTTGCACAAACTATGATATGAACTAATCGAACTTCCATTTGTTGAGCTTACGGAGTACATTTCTGAACTATTAAACCATGCTTCACGAAGCAGGATTTAATAGTTCTGTAATGTATATAATTTTTGACTGACTTGAGCAAGCGACGGGTTGCTTGCTCAAGACATCCAATTTCAGGCTAGGTACTACAATTAGCTTCGTCCTGAAAAAACTTGTACAGTTACGCTGTAATATATTTTCCCGTACAAATAATCTTAGGAAAACAAAAGAACTCCTAGAATCTCAAAGGACTTATTAATGAGGCAGACCTTTTCGTTATTAGGGTTTTTGTATTATATCAGCATTCAGGAACAGTCTTCAGTGGCAGTTTGATGCTGAAACTTGAACACATTTGTCTCAGCGACGTTACCTGAATAAACTCGGTCTGTTCAAGAAAATGGAACAGAAAGTGGTTTGGAGGATAGAACTTGTTTTAAAGGAGAGCAGCTGCAGCAGTTATAGAAGTTTTTCTTTTACTTTATTAAAACGTTGTTTAGGAAAGTGGTATTTCAGTTTATTTCAGTAAACATATTTTTTTTCATGAGTTAGAGATCTAAAATATGCCCAAGCCTTTAAAGTGACGATAGGTACTATCTTTATGGTTCTTACAGATAAAACCATAAAATTTCACACGCCCTACTTAGCTATATTAGCTACATTAAGAACGTGAGTGAATTTCTGGACAATTAGGTAGAAAAAACCCCACTTAATTGTGATGTTATCCCGCACTTTACGTGTTACTTCGAGTTTTTATATGACAAGCTCATTTATTTGATTTTGTAGCCTTTGCAGTAAAATTTTAGTTCCTTTGTCTAGATTAGAAATCAACCAACCACTCTTGCGATGGAGCAAAAAAGAGTGTTCGATTTTTAAAGATTTCAACCTAAGTATTCATATTTCTCCAGTGGCCGTGAACATTCTTTCAAACAATCCGGCTGTAGCATTGGGAACTGGAAATCATTGTTTTCTAGGATAACATAATAATGTCATTATAAACACTTCAGCATAAGTACTTGCTTAACAACAACTTATTCTCATTCATGATTTCAGCCGAAAGATGAATTGATCGACATAGGCCTCTTCCAACTATCGCTAAAACGATCAGTCCTGTGTCTGGCATTCATTGGTTTTCCACAACCCTTACCACTTCATCTTATTCTTATTGTTTTAATAAATCTCCTTTACAACAATAAAATAAGTATTCACTTCAGGTTAGCCTAATCCTCATAACTAACTTAGATAGCGTCCTGCCGATTGAGTAAAACCTTATCTCGTACTTTCCCAAAGAAAATAAAAACAAAAAGATCTTTGCCATTATTTCCCGAAGAAATATCCAACGTCTCGATTTATTTTCCCCAGGCATTGTTTAAAAGAACAACAAGAAAGTATCTCAACAGGAATTTATTCAATTTGAAAATTATTGTTGTCATAAAGACAAGAAAAGCTATTATAGACTATTGAAGTTGGAAAAAGCAGTTTATGAAACCTAATTCAGAAACCTAGAAAAATAATGGAGTAAATATTTAACTATCTTTATGTAAATGAAATAAAGGAAATCCAACTCTTAAAACAATAAAAGCTTTAAATTGCTCAGTCGAGATCTACGTTGTTTTATTGAAAAAAAGCAATAAATTGCAAAATACTAAGTTAGTGAGTTGTAAGTTCAGTTGTCAATACCAGAAACAAGGTTGTATGTTTTTAGTAACGTATGTATGTATAGATTTGATTCCAAAATGTAAATAACATTTTACAACCCACGTTGCATTGGTAAGTGTCTAGACACTCTTACGGCCCAACTCAGGGAAGTTCATTAACGTTAATCATCACTTAAGAAATTGTCACATTGACAGTTTTACACAGTTTTTCAGTGAAGGTTTGACAATACTTAACTTTAATGGACGCTAATGAACCATTAGCTGGACAATGCGTTCGGCCGTTAATCCGTATTTAAAATAAATATTATTTAACTAAACATTAAAACATTTCTGAATACTATATTTTTAATTTAGTTCTAAATCAACTTATAATTGTTTCACTTTTAATGTCTGTCGCCAGACTAAAGTCTTTTGTAAACGACTCGTTTTTCGCCGTGGGTATGCAATAAAATGTACCGTGTACAAGAGGCCACAGACTGCAATACAACACTGATAAAACACAGCGGTAGTGCCGTGCCGTAGCGCCGCCGTGTATATCAACAAGTTCCCCCAATGATCCATACAACACTGACAAACGTGCCTACACAGGGCGAACTACTCGTGACTACGTACGTGCCGTGCACAAGAGGCGTTACAGTTTAATAGATACAGTATTCGTTTTTTTAGGTAAATGGTATGCTATACTATATGAAACACCTTCAAGATTTAATTACTAACCCGTAACATAGCCGCGTCAAGATCTTAATTAATCCAATAGTAAACCGAGATGGCGGCTGCATATTAATGTCTGTACCGACTTGCAACATCTACTACATGCTTCACTGATGTACCTAATTGGAGTACACTGTAATGATCATTAAATTAAATAAGACGTTGAAAAAGATAGACTTTGTTGTTTGGGGGAGGCCTATGTCCAGCAGTGGATATCTTTTGTCTGAAATGATGACGAAGATAACATTCAAGCATTGAGTAGTATCAAGTATTGAATACATGTCTATTTTGTTAACGGTCAGCAAAAATTCAGATTTCTCAGCAATTATCAATTTCATTAAAGACTGATGCGACAATTTCGAAAATTTTCACTAAAACATGATGTTTGTATAATTGCCGGTTTTTTTTTACACGTTCCCTGGTAAGTTTTAGAATTGCGGTGCTCGAAGGACCAGATTAGCGTTATATAAGTTTAGCGGGAAAATAATTTTTACGTTGGACGATATTATATTGGACACAGAAATTGAGCTAAAGGAAAGTAGGTATGGGAAGAGTATTGTGACTTACTTGGAGATCTGGAAGCCAGGTTGATGCACGGACTGCCGGGTGGATGACGACACGCACACGTGTTCTCGGCGGGTCTCACTCGCGATTAACAGATCGGTTATATTTTGCGTCACTGTGTCTTTGTGTCGGCCAACACGTTAATTAGGAGGTTTATATTAGATCACCGCGGCGCCGCGGGTTTCCTGGATCAGCGGGTTACTTTTAGCGGTGGTGCTGTGTGGATGGAGTCTCGAAGCAGAAGAGAACGGTCAACCAAAGAATGGCGACCATTTTTGCAGCGGGCGGAAATGTTCCTGATTGGCTTAGCGGCGAACAAGCTTTCTCATTCGCCGGCATGGGATATGCGGATATGGGAAGTTGGAGTATGATTGGCTCAATACTGTCGTCCAATATGAAGGATTATAATGTGTGAGATGCGTTTGGATACATGATACAAAAAAATGTTTATAGGGCTAGCTTGCGTAAGCATTCTGCCCGGCTTTCGAGGATATGAAGTATACTCAAAAAGTAAGGAGTCAAATTAAAGCGGATTGAAATTAAATTAACTTGGACAAAAGAGAAAAATTATAATGAAAATATGTGAACTACAGCTGAATTAGATGTTTAATTACGCGGTGGTATTATTGAGAAGGTAAAGGACATAGTTTAACAACGGGTCTTTTGAAAGAGCCACTGCATGTCTTCACCATGGCGACGCGAGTTATCCCATCCTTGCCGGGAAAAATCTCGGTGATTATGCCCATTGGCCAACGTAGAGGAGGGACATCATCCTGATGCATGAGAACCACTGTACCAATCTTAATATTGTCGGCGGCATTCAACCATTTTTGCCTAACTTGCAAGTTATGTAAGTATTCTAAACGCCACCTTCTCCAAAAGCTACAAACCATTTGGTCAAGCAATTTTTTGCGGCAAGTTAGAGGTTTCGTCGTTTCGGGAACGTTTACGACAGGCAACGTAGTTAACGGAGAAGCCATTATAAAATGAGCGGGAGTAAGCGGTTCTGGGTACGGATCCTCACTCAGGACACAGAGCGGTCTGGAATTTAGAACTGCCTCAATTTCAGTGAGAACAGTCGAAAGCTCCTCATAAGTAAGAAGTTGAGAGCCGATAACACGATATAAATGCGTTTTAGTAGATTTAATATTTGATTCCCACAGCCCTCCAAAGTGGGGGGCGCGGGGTGGAATCATTTTCCACTCTATGCGGTAGCGGTTAGCAAGTAGTTCTTGTAATTGAGCCTTGGCTCCAACGAAGTTTGTTCCGTTATCAGAATATAAATAAGAGACGGGGCCTCTGCGGGAAATGAATCTTTTAAAAGCTGAAATGAAGGTGTCCGATGACACGTCGGTAACCAATTCAATATGAACTGCTTTGGTAACGAAACAAACGAATAAGCATATGTAAGCCTTCTGACTTCTTTGGCCTCTGCGTCGACATAAGGTTACTTTAATGGGACCAGCGTAATCCACACCAGTATGAACAAAAGCTTTAGTCTCTTGTACGCGGCAAGCGGGTAAATCAGCCATCTTTGGACTGGGGTGAGAAGGAGAAACTTTGAAACAAAAGTTACAAGCATGTACCCTTTGTCTGACGACACCTCTGGAAGAGATGATCCAATATTTTTGGCGTAACAGAGAGGTAAGAAGGTTTACACCGGCATGACAATGAATGCGATGATAATAGTCTATTAGAACATGTGTAAAGTTATCATGTTTAGGTAAAAGCGCGGGATGCTGAGCTTCATAAGGAAGGTTCGCATTTGACAACCTGCCACCAATTCTAATTATGTTATGCTCGTCTATAAATAGATCGAGTTTCTTAAACTGTGAGCGAAGTTTTTTATTTTTAATCTCGTCATAAATATCTAAAAAATGAAATTGTTGAATACAATGAATTAAATAAATTTCAGCGGCAACCAATTCACGGACAGTAATTGTCTTATGTGACTTGTCGTAAGGAATAATATGCAAAAATCTCAAAATGTATACAATTATGCGCAATATTTTATGTAACGATGTGAATTTTTGAGAAAGGCTATATATCAAGTTAAGTTCTGATACGGTAGATACTAATGTTAAAGATTTATTTTTAAACTCAGGCAATTGCTCGCTGCATGAGGAAACAAACGGAGTAATAGGCCACTCATCAGTTTGTCGCAGAAGCCATTCAGGGCCATGCCACCATAAATCATGGTTTAGTAACTGTTCGGGTAGAAGACCTCGAGACAGACAGTCACTAGGATTTTCTTTTCCGTTAATATGGTAAAAATGTTTAGGATCAAGATTTTCTTGACATTTAGCGACGCGGTTACTAACAAAAATGTTCCACTTGTGAGGTGAGGAATGAATCCATGAAAGTGTAATTGTAGAATCGGAAAAGGCAAATATTTTATTAATAGCGGTGCGAGAGCGGTAAGTGTCATAAACTAGTTTAATTAGTTTAGACAAAAGAACAGCGGCGCAAAGCTCTAGACGAGCCAGAGATACGACCTTAACAGGTGCAACTTTAGATTTGGCACACACCAAATTTACGTGTGTATTACCATTTGTGTCAGTGACATGTAAGTATATAACGCAGCCATACGCATTCAAGCTGGCGTCAGCAAAACCTACTATATTTGTCACGCAACCCATAGTAACGGCTACATGACGCGGCAATTTTAAAGAAGAAAGTAGAGGCAGTTGCTCTTTGAATTTTTGAAAGAGAAGTACGATAGAATCGGGTGGAGTTTCATCCCAATCTGTGTTTAATTTCCATAATTCTTTTATGAGTAATTTCGCGAATAAAACTACAGGAGCCACTAGACCGAGAACGTCCCACAGACGGGCAATAGTGGAAAGTATGACGCGTTTAGTACAACCTTTATCTAACTCAGATGTAGTAAAGGTGAAACAGTCCTCGGAAGGAATCCATTTGAGTCCAAGGATTTTTAAATTATCCCCGTCAGAGAAATTAATAGAAGAGCGGTTGGAGTGTGGAATAACCTCCAGTAATTCCAAGGAATTACTTGCCCATTTAGTAAGGTCAAAGCCCCCAGCTTTAAATAAGGCGATAAGTTCAGCGGAGAGAATCTTGGCTTCTTCTAGAGTAGGGGTCGAGTTAGCCAAGTCATCCATGTAAAGCTCATGAGAAGCGACAATGGATGCGCGCGGGAAGCGATGTTTTTCATCCTCTGAAAGCTGGCGCACAGTGCGCATGGCTAGAAAGGGACTGGGCTTGAGACCGAAGGCAACACGGTTAAATTTAAATTCGCGAACAGGTTCAGTAGTATTAAATCGAAACAATATTTTTTGATATTTTCGATGATCCTCAATAACCTTAATTCGAAGATACATCTGTTTTATATCAGCTGTAACTGCAATAGGAAACAAACGGAAATTTAAAAGTAATAAAAATATGTCAGCCTGTAAATTAGGACCTGTATGCAGTAAGTCATTCAATGAAACGCCATTATGAGACTTAGCGCTCGCATCAAGGACAATGCGCACCTTAGTAGTTTGTTTATCATTCCTAATAACAGGGTGATGCGGTATGTAATATCCCATAGTCTGATCAACAGAACTAGGTGTAGTTTCAGTTAAATAATTTTGATCGATATATTCTTGGATTATTTCGTTATAACTAGCGCGCAAAGAAGGGTCGCGAAGCTTAGTTTTTTCCAAGTTAATTAAACGTCGATAAGCGACAGCATATGAATTTCCGAGTGATTCTGGATTTTTACAGAATGGTAAGGCAACACAGTACCTACCACTGGAGTCACGTGACACAGTAGAAGCGTACAGCTGTTCACATTCCCGTTCAGCGGGGCTCATAAAAGATTTTGAAGGTATTTCTTCGATATTCCAAAATTTATGCAAAGATTCGTCCAATGACAAAAAACAATGAGAATCATCTACTGTTAACGCGGTAGAAAAACATGAAGCGGTATTTAAATCGTCGAGACTGTTATTTTTATTAGATAAACTAGAGGGTATCTCACCCATAATTATGTATCCAAATACGGTTTCAACAGCTGATGGCGCGGTAGGTGAGAGAATTCTGTTATGAAGTAATAAATACGGAAACAGTTTTGCCCCTAGAAGTAATTCAACCTCACCGGGCACGTGCCACAGGGGGTCGGCTAGCGGTAACTCGAATAAATGTTGCACAGCAGAGGTGTCAACCAAGTGAGATGGTAATTTATCAGTTATACAATCAATAACAAGAGCGGTTATTTTAAAAGAATTTGTTTTATTTTTTGAAGTAACTGTTATCTCCACGTAACCTATGATAGGCCGCGAAGAGGTTCCTACACCCTTTATAAATGAATTTGAAAGCGGTATAATATTTAATTGCAGTTTTTTACAACAGGCTGTAGTAATTATATTATTTTGCGAAGCGTTATCTATTAAGCACCTTACAGAAACGGATTTGTTATGTTTGTTATCAACATAGACTTGTGCGGTTGACAAAACAATCGTAGTACGTGGAGTTCTTATTCCTACGCGAGAACATGCACAAAGCGCCACCTGTTGTGACTGCGCGGAAGCGTCAGCTGATATCGATCGCTGCTGTGAAATTTGTTCCAAATGTAAAAGAGAATGATGTTTTTTGTTACATGTTCTACAGGTGTGTATAGATTTACACTGCGAGGCAGTGTGCGTTGTACTAAGGCAGTTTACACATCCGCGTTTATTTTTAATAAAATCCAAACGCGAACCGGCCGATATTGTTTGAAAGTTTGGACAGGTATAAAGCTTCCAATGATCTTTGCTACTACAATACATGCAAGTTTGGTTATTGTCACAAGCAACAAATGTATGTACTGTACTATCACGTGATTGGCTACGACAAGAATTATTTTTATTATTGTTGTTACTTATGGATGCGGTCCGAGTTAAAGTAGATCTATCTAATATTTTTACTTGCGATTTTATAAATGCAACGAAACCCGTATAAGTAGGAATCTCCACATCTCTCATATGCATCTCAAATGAATGTATGATAGCGGGATCTAACTTTTTTAAAGCTAAATTTAATAATATGAAATCCTTTAGGTCGTTAATTTTTAATTGTTCTAGTGCCGAAACAGACGCGTGAAAACTTTCAATAAAACTATTTAAAGAGGCGGAATTATTAATTGCGGGTTTGATATTTAAAATATTAGTCATGTAGTGCGAGCCTAATGCTCGTTTATCTTGATACTTTTGAACCAAACTGTTCCAGATAGACGTATAATTATCCCCTGACGGAATAATTCCGGCGGTAATTTGCAATGCGTTTCCTTTTAGGTTACCTATTAAATATTGCACACGTTGAGAATCTGTAAGGTTTGAATTTTCATGGACATTTGATTTAAATGATTCATAAAAAACAGGCCAATTATCAATTCTACCATCAAAAAACGGAATCTGAATTGGTGGCAGCTTGACTGAGTACTTTGACTGCGAAGCGGTATCAGTAGAGGCTGAGTCCTTCAATGACCTTGAGGACTTCGCTTCAATAAGTGAGCGTAATCTCTCTACTCGCGTGTATACGCCGTCAAAAGATATTTGACTATTATAATCTATTTTATGATCAGGATTTATTTGTAAAGAATATGTATTTATTTTATCTATGTTAGAAATAAACTCTTGACGAGTAACTGAGATTATTTGCGTGTCTGCCATAAACGTCTCAGCCGAACGTAGCTCAATACTAGTCGTATTTATTTTCTTTGATATTTCATACAATGACGATAAACGCTCAAAGATTGCTTGGTTTTTAGCTTGCAGTATTTTAACTTTTATTTGAAGATCTTCCATATTGGAGTAGTTCTAGTAACTATAGCGGACAAAATAATTAAGGTTTATGTAGGTAGACTTCAAGAATATTTTATATTTTTTTATTTAAGTAGCGGGTGAAAGAAAATTATTGCGGTTGAGTTTATGTTATAGGCAAGTTTGCCGAACTAACTCACGATAATTAGCGGTTTTAATAATTCCCTATGCTATTTCAATGCAACAGGCGAACTATTAAGTTGGTACAGTAGTTCCCAATGATGTAGGTATGTACCTAGCGGGGAATGTAAGAACGATAGTATGCGTTCAATATGGCGGTTTTACGAATTCAGGTTAGATAAGTAGGTACCTATTCAACCTAAATCCTAGGTATGAGACCTATGAATGCTGATTCTATGAATCCGACTCGAATGGACCATTTAACTTATGGTAAGTTTTAGAATTGCGGTGCTCGAAGGACCAGATTAGCGTTATATAAGTTTAGCGGGAAAATAATTTTTACGTTGGACGATATTATATTGGACACAGAAATTGAGCTAAAGGAAAGTAGGTATGGGAAGAGTATTGTGACTTACTTGGAGATCTGGAAGCCAGGTTGATGCACGGACTGCCGGGTGGATGACGACACGCACACGTGTTCTCGGCGGGTCTCACTCGCGATTAACAGATCGGTTATATTTTGCGTCACTGTGTCTTTGTGTCGGCCAACACGTTAATTAGGAGGTTTATATTAGATCACCGCGGCGCCGCGGGTTTCCTGGATCAGCGGGTTACTTTTAGCGGTGGTGCTGTGTGGATGGAGTCTCGAAGCAGAAGAGAACGGTCAACCAAAGAATGGCGACCATTTTTGCAGCGGGCGGAAATGTTCCTGATTGGCTTAGCGGCGAACAAGCTTTCTCATTCGCCGGCATGGGATATGCGGATATGGGAAGTTGGAGTATGATTGGCTCAATACTGTCGTCCAATATGAAGGATTATAATGTGTGAGATGCGTTTGGATACATGATACAAAAAAATGTTTATAGGGCTAGCTTGCGTAAGCATTCCCTCTTTCGTTCTCAGGTACCTAGTATAAATAAAACTAGAAGGTATGTAGTCCAATTTGTGTTTACAATTCGCAAACACTGTTCGAAAAGAACATTACAAAGGTCCTATGTCACGTGGAAAGGAGGGAATCCTTTTATCTTTTAAGTTCAAATAGCTTTGTTTTAGTTTTTCCTCTTAGTTTTTATGTGATAAGTAGCAATCAAAAATTTATGAAGCTTAAACCCATTTTTCTCTAAAGACATAACAGAATTATTACACAGAAACTTATTAAATCTAAATAGAATCTCAGTAATTCGCGGAAAACTGCGATGCATGAATAAATTATAATGTAATATTGTAATAAGCGCCGTTTCAAGATTCTTGTATAGTTTTCTGTTACTCATGGCGAGAAAATTACAAAACTTAAGGTTATTTTACTAGTGTGACTAAAGAGCTCTGCTTTTTAGAAGGTGGGAAGTTATCAAATGACTTCTCTCACTCTACGATCGAATAACTGGTCGTATCAGACTTGTTACTTCAGTTAGGATTAGGGGTTTCCATTTTAGAAACCTAGCGGGCGTCGGCCCTGCTGTGCTACCAGTTATACTAATCACTAGCTTTTACCCGCGGCTTCGCTCCCGTCAAATGACTGCCCTACATATCCTACGCTACCCTACCCTACCTTCCCTACCTACCCTACACTACCCTACACTACCCTACACTACCCTACACTACCCTACACTACCCTACACTACCCTACACTACACTACCCTACACTACCCTACACTACCCTACACTTTTTTTTTAGAATTTTTCTCCCGTAAGAACCATCAATGAACTTCAAGGAACATTTAAAAAAAAAAACAGCCAAATCGGTCAAGCCGTTTTCATGTTATGTCGTGACAACGGAAAACGGGTTTCATTTTTATATATATAGATTTAAATTCTCACCAGCCAGTATTAATACATCAACCATGTGTTTTTTTTGTGATTCGAAATTAAACTTTTTATTCCAGAAAGTTCCGAGATAAACTCAGATACGTGTTTTCATTCTTTTAAATCATAAAAAATGCATTAATCTCTCATCTTGCTTCAAATGAGGTAGTGTGTGATTATAACTCTTGACTGGTTTAAAATCTTTAGTGTTATGGCATGCGCTCGCTTTTCAATGGTAGTGATCCGTGAAAATCGTCTCAGTGGAATTTACGCCGTCACCCACAATGTTCCGGCTCATTTCATTAATAAAACGACTAACTAATTGGCCAATGACTGGGCTCTGGAAAATACCTGTTAATTAAATTTGCTAAATTATGGATGGGCTAGTTGGAGGAGCTCGTGGCTAGATAATAACAGCCGCACAGGTCGATCTTCAAGGTTAAGCAACGCTTGCCTAGGTTGGGCTGTGGATGGGTGACCATTTTAACATAACGAGTTTCCTCCGTGCCTCGGAAAGCACGTTAAGCCGTTGGTCCCGGCTGTCATTTGGAGATCTTTGGCAGTCGTTACGGATAGTCAGAAGCCAGTAAATCTGACTCCAGTCTTGCCATGAAGTACCATGTTACCCTTGTCAATGGGTTGTGGAGGTCTGGTAGGCAGCCGCTCCTCGTAAAATACTGGTATTCAGCTGAATCCGGCTTGACTGGAAGCCAACCCCAATATAGTTGGGAAAAAGGCTAGGCAGATGATGATGGATGGGCTAGTTGCTGCCAGTGGTGTCACCTGCCGGAAAGTAGGAAATTGTTCCAAGGAAATATTTATACTCCTTGGATAAAAAAAGGCTTATAACTATGTCAGTATTTTGTATTATACTAGCTGCTGCCCGCGACGTCGTCTGCGTGAAGACACTACAGTACCAAAAATACCTAAGAAGCCAGTGTCGCTATAGCATTATAATAACTAAACAACTTTTAAAATAGCATTAAAATTATGTTTTTTTTTGCAAGCGAAGCAAGTTTAGAGAGTTATAAGGAAATAGAGAAAATAATGCAGGAGTACATTCCAGGACACAAAAGTGTAAAAATACATACAAAGGTATCATACCTTACAACACTGCCCTATAAACTACGTTGCTAGTTATGCCAGGTGCCAAGATGTAAAGCGAATCAGGACTGGTGACGCGGGAGCAAGCAATGTACAGTTGCCCGTGTGAGAAGCAACTTGTCCTGAGGTCGACACCCGCTGCCCTCTTCTTGATGGTCATCGTGAAGCAAACACTCACAGGGAACTGTACGCGCTTGAACTGGAACGGAAAGTATGAGGGAAATGCGAGGTAAAAACACTGCCTCGCCGACGCCACAACCCATAAGAATTTCCGCTTCAATTGTGTGTCTGTGGAGCGAGACGACTTTAAGGCGGGTATCGTTACACAACTTCGGAGGAGATAGGTTTCGAAACATAATTGGGACACCGACCTTCAGCTAGATGGTATGCGCTGGAAGTCCACTTGCTGACAGGGAGTTCAGAAATTCCACGGTACAACAATGTTTATCGAGGTGTAGACCACTTTATTCCCCTTAATTTCCCAGAGAATGCTGCAGAGGCTGCAGAGCCTGATCATTTTTGGGCATCAAAATGGCCCGCTCACACATCCAAGAATTCTGCTGGTGCAGTATACGAATGACATCCTCGTACACACAGCGAATGAGTTCTTCTAAGCTGGATACTATTTTTTCTGCATCACCCAAAGGTTGACAGGTAGAAAATGCCTAAGGCATTAAGTCCGCTTCTGTACTTCTATGTGCATAAAGTATTTAATAAATAAATAAATACCACTTTACCGAGAGACTCTAGCAGTACCACCTGTCCACCTCTCTCTCCTGGGAGAGTGCCTTCGCCAAGACTTAGAAGGACATCGGAAAATTCGTGAGCACATGCATTGCCGCCGAGCCAAGCGTAAGAAATTAGCATTTCTAATTGCACTTCAACTTCAGGTGGAATACATGAGAAATCAAGTCGTGCCTGTCGCACAAAGCCTATCCTGCAAGGAGTTCAGCTGTTATTTTAGGTCGCTTTGGGTTGGTAGTGATAGTAATGAAGAGGTCTGGGCGACCAAACTTTTGCACATAACAAAATGCATCTTGGGTCCTCTTCTGCATGTACCGCGGAGCTTTTGTGAAGGTGGAGGGAAGAATGACCATGAATGACATTTGTATCATTCCGCATGGCATCTCAGAGATGGACGTAGTTCTCAGCTATCAGCTTTCTTTGGTTGAACCTTATAAATACCAAATGGTCTGTCTGAATTTTGGTGTACATAAAAACCAGAAACTGACTAAAGAGCATACGATAATGGTAGAGATAAAAACCGTTGTTTCCTACCTAACCCTCAGCTGGATCAAGAAGCTGTAACTGCATGGCGGACGTTTTTTTGTTATAATTTGGAGAGCCCGTCTGGGAGTCTACATTATAGTGGTATCGAAATGGTAGCCATCTTCTCCACGACAGAACATGAGCGGATATTGAAGAGAATTGTACGCACGGTGAGTCTCGCTGATCCTTTGAAGCTGGTCATCATGCGTACGTAAAACGATTTCTCTTTTATCACACTCCTGATCCACTAAGACATCGGCTACCTCATTCGTCGTTGGCGCATTATACCGCCCCGGATGGGCTGCGATCGGCCTTCTATCTGCGCTGATGACGAACTTAAAGCGGTTGTGCTCGTTCTCAGGCACCGACGCGAGGGCTGCTTTGAAGTTGCTAATTTGCGGATTAACGTTATGCAACATACTTTGCAATCTTTTGACCAGACCAGAGTCCAAATTGGGAATGTGTCTACTTCAACATTTGCTTGTTGTTCGCAGGTTTGCTTGTTCTTCAAAATCGCTTACAAAACAATTTGCAAAAATTTTGGAATGTCTGTAGGTAGCAGGAAACCCATTTGACTTGCCCTTGGACTTTGAATGTCGGTATAAACCCTGTTTCAACGATTTGATATGCACCAAACGAAGTCATCCGGAAGGCGCTGTTATAAGCTCGCATGTATTTCAAAAAATGGCTGGACTTCGGATGCTCGGCATTTAGTAAGATTCTAAACAGATCTGGCGGGTCTTGCATAGACTCTAAGCGTACCTTACCAGATGCACAACACATTCCTTTGGGCGCCCCCTTTCCATTTGCGGACTTGGCAGTGAGTATAAACTTCTTCTTCTTCGCCCGACCAAGATCCCCGAATCTCTTGGATTTTGTCACATTCTTGCGATAAATGAGCTTCAATGTCACTTCATCATCAATGAACATCACTTTTTTGTAATACTTAACACCGAATTTTTTTTTAATTGTCTTCCTCAACTCTGCTCAAGATTTTGAGGGTTTTGTTGGAACTTGTATTTGTCAAACAAACTGTACGATACAACTTTTATGAAGAAAATGCACAATGCCATCTATGAATTTTAAGAATAACTAACTACTAACCTCGCCAACATGATCACAATTAAATTATAATTTTCCAAAAAGTGTGAATATGTAACTTGATTTGATTTTTATGAAATGTCATAGATGGCGCTGTTTTAAAATTGTCTTCATACTACTAACATTCATTAAATTATGTTTTTCTGCCCAAGTTACTTATATGGCGTAGTTTTTTTATTGTAAATCTAAATAATAACATGGCTTACTCAAAAACAACATTTAAATATGCGTCGTTAGATTACACGCTGTCACAGAATTCGTAAGAAAAATAAAGGTTCACAGCTCCTCCCCCGTAGATGATAGCGTGATAATATGTAGCCTATTCGTTGTCCCGACCTCTCAGAAATATTCATGGAAAATTTGAAGTAAATCCATGCAGTACTTTTTGAGTTTAGCCTGGACATACAGATAAACAGACAAACAGACAAACAGACAAACAGACATGAATTCTAAAAACTGTATTTTTGGCTTCGTTACCGATTGTAGATCACGCCCCAAGTATTCTTTTAAAAAAATATTCAATGTACAGCTTTGACTTTCCTACGATTTTATTATATGTATAGATAATGTAGAAACAAAGGAACATAGTAGTGGATTTTAGTCAGTAAAATGCTGACATGTCTTTGGTGCTTTTTCTTAGGCCGGGAAAAATCACTAAATGACTTCTCACCTAAAAAAAATCCGTTCCCATAAAAATTCATCAACATAACGGCAGTTTGATGTAACATTTTAATAATTATATCTCTTACTTAATTATTCAAAAACTTTTCTTCAAAATTAACTTTACAATGAATGATTCTAAGCTGTAATATCTGTGTGTTGTTGTTCTCTGTCATAAATCACTCTCAGCCGTATTAATTACTCTCAGCAGAAACTCAAACGAAAAGTCAATTTAACAAAAGTGGCTCTTGGTCACAGTTTATAAGTTTCTCGCTGATGAACTTTCAAAGGAACAGTACTTACTACTGACATTAAACTGGCTCATCTTGTTAATTAACATAATTCGTTCCTAAAGAATTATGTGACTTGAATTGTTGGTGAACTTAATCCTGATTTTCATTCAATTTATTAAACGTTGATTTTTATACCTGGGTAAAACGAGGAAAGAGTTTTAAAGACGAGACGAGTGAGTGTAATATTTTTTTTTATCCTTCAGATCGTTTCATTCATGTCATATTCCGCAACAAAAAGTTTTTCTTATTTTCTTACTAGACGCACTGGAGTTACAATAAAGAAGCCATGATATAAGAGAAGATAAAATTGATGGTCCGATAGGGTATAGTCCTTGGAAAGAAAAACCTAAGCAAAGCCTTCATGAAGGTATTTAGGAACATTGGGATTATCCCGAATAGTGTTGAGAAGGGGGAGAATATGGCTATGTTGCTAATGCTGAACTAGCAGCCGAAACTCACTTAATTGTATTTGCAAATCCAAGATAAGAAGGCCAAAAATAAAATGGATGCATAAAATCTGCAGTCGCGAGTTTTCTCCTCTCATAATCAAAAACACTTTTCTTGAGTAAAAACGTATATTCAATTATTCAAAACTGTATAATGTAATAAAAATGGAAATAATCGCTGACAACGGTCACTCAATTACTGTCTCAAAGAAACGCAATAAAATGCAAATGTGAGTCCTCGCTGCGAAGCAATAAAAATTTTATTAAGTGAGACAAATTATTTTCAATCGACTTCACGGCATCGATTAAAGTTGATATCTGACTGCCGAAATGTTCGAAAGAGACAATCACGACCCTGAAACGCGGGAGACTATTGAAGAAACATGAGTGGGTGTAAGTCCGTAAAAATTTAGTCTTTAATTGATTAAAAGTCAGTCTTTTAATCAATAAAAGACCGACTCTCCTTCTCGTTCCATCCCCAGCAATAAAGATATTTGATGGTATTTCCCAAAAATTTATGTACGTAACACTAATTGACCCCACCAAATAGTCATTATCACTGGCAAATATAGATATTCTGTATATTACACTATGTGACGTCATAGATCGTCGGATTCGCTTGCAAGGAAATTGTATAATCAGTCCATGTGAGCTACATAATGTGTGTTACGAAATTGAGAGATAATATGATGCCTGAGAGGTAATAAACTAAACTAGTTGTTCAATCTCAGTATGAAATCTTATAGCTATAGAATAGCTAATCTATAATGGCTCTGATAGGTATCCATTATGAGGCAATGCTCCAAGAAATGTAATATAAATCTATTCAACCGTTTGAGCATGAAGGAGTAAGAAAACATACTTGTATTACACAAATACAAATATTCACCTTTAATAATAATGTGATAGAGTTCTACGAACCGAACTAAGCATTTTGACTCGTCTTTTATACCGCGTACATCGAAACCCGTCTGTTTATAATTTGGGTGTCTTATAAGCTTTAGTAGCTCTTAATAAACTAGTCCGCCTTAACATACTCGTAATCACTGCTTACCATCAGCTGGAAACGCAGTCAAAAATTAGTGTACATTATAAAAATGAAAGTATCTTAAAATATTTCAAGTTCAGTATTTCAATTACAATTCAAACAATTAACATCAGGAATGGATCTAAACAATGTCTGAAACTAAGCCTGTGACCGAGGCAAGTAATCTCCTCAACCATGACCCAGAATGACCCGCATTCAACGACTACCCACAACTAGTAAACAATTAGTCGAAAATCAAATATGCGCTTGACCGCACAGAGGAAGCGTTTAGTAATACGGACTGCGGACGTCGGTAGGCACACTTGCCAAGTAATGAATCTTGAATGAAGTATCCTAAACATTGCATTGTAGCTCTGTATATTGTTCCACTTTAGTGAAATATTCCAAGATCAGAAGGTCATTAGGACTTATTAATATTACTAGAGCTTAAAAATGCACAAAAAACTAAAACTGGTAAATTAAATCATACTTAAAACTAAAATTATATCTACTAAACAAAAATGGGAACAACACACAATCATCATCATCATCATCTTAGCCGAAAGACGTCCACTGCTGGACATAGGCCTCCCCCAAGCGTCGCCACAGCGACCGGTCCTGCGCGTCTCGCATCCATCGAATTCCCGCGACCCTCGCCAGGTCGTCGGTCCACCTTGTGGGAGGCCTTCCGCCCCCATCGACCATCTGTTCTACGAGCAATGTGCCCTGCCCACTGCACACAATACATAGTCGGTTCTACAATTGTTAACGGAACAGAATAGAATTTATTTTATTTCGGACACAAAAAGATCCATACAGTTTTTAGTAACTTAATAAATAACTTATTATCTACTCGTATTGTTAGTGGTAACCAACATACACACATCAAAAGTGTCTAGGGATCAACATATATTTTTGCAATAACTTTTCTCCTGATTGATATTAATTAAAATTTTCTTTAAGGGTTCATCAAATAAAGTGTTTTCGTTTGTCACAGTAACGATAAACCAAGTCACCTTTGCATTAATAAAGAAATTTGCCATTTTCCTAATAAAGGGATTTTTGACATTTGAACCACTAACATTAAAGTTCGAAAAAAATACTGAAATAACAGTTTTCTTTAAAATTTTATTGGGTAACTTAAACAATTAATAATCCGTGTTTCTACCGCGACCACTAACAACACAAGAACATCGGTTTGGCATACTCAAAATGAGTTCATCCAAATCACGCTGTGGAATGGCCGCCCATGTTCGTTGCAACAACAAAAAAAGGTCTTCTTGCGACTGGATACCCTCCATATTCGGCAGAGCTCTTCTCTGTAGCATATCCCATGCATGCTCAATCAGGTTCAAGTCTGGCGACTGAGCAGGCCAGGGCAGGACATTGATGTTAGCTGCGGCGAGAGTCTGTCTTACAACTCTTGCGGTGTGCGGTCGTGCATTATCATGCATTAACTGAAATAAGGGACCGATTTGCACTTGTAGAGGAACGATGACGTCTGATACAATCGTCTCAGCATAAATTTGAGCGTTGAGGTTGCCTCTGATCCAAATCAACTCAGTTCTTCCGCCGATCCAAATACCCGCCCATACCATGATGGTTCCACCACTATAAGGATGGACTTCCTGGCAGGATTTTAATCGCTGTTGGCGTCCAGGGGTTCTCCAGTGTCGTATACGTCTTGTATCCGGTCTCATACCAAAACGAGACTCATCAGAAAAGCACACGAAACGCCATTGTTCTTCTGCCCAATTTCTGTGTTCAAGAGCCCATTGATATCGAATCCTACGATTGTGCATTGCTATAGGTGGTACCCGTAGCGGTCTTCGGGAATGAAGGTTCACTTCATGCAAGCGGTTTCTGACTGTTTGGTCGCTAATTAAGTTCCCTGAAGAGTGATGAAGCCTCACGGCTAACATCATGGCGGTTATTGTTGGAGCTCTTCGAGTTAAGATTTGAATGTATCGGTCTTGTCTCCGTGTGGTGCAGCGATACCGTCCTCCATGGCGCTCAGCCACGGTACCAGTGCTTCGGTAACGTGTCCAAAGTCGACTGATAACACTCTGACTTGTATTCAGAGCTAAAGCCACAGTACGTTGCCGGGAACCAGCTTCTATCATTCCCACGGCTCTGAGCATTTCTTCCCTGCTTAAATGACGTCGCCGCTCCATAATAACGTTGGTTTTAATCAATAGTAGGGAAACAGTAGCACTAATAATGTCTTCAATGCGTTGTATGTTTTTATAGGGAAAATATTGACAGCTGATTTTCATCTTTTACTCGAATTTGATTCACAGTTCCTGATTCAAATTATGAAATGCACCAAAAAGGATCCATATAAATTTATAAAATCATAAATTTATTACAAAGCCACATCTCAATCTCAAGAAATCCGCATAAAAATGCTTGATCCCTAGACACTTTTGATGTGTGTACTAGCTTTCAGCTTTCAGAAAAAGCTGTAGTTCTCCGCTACAGTTCTCAGGTTAAACACAGTCTATCTGTTTTACTATGTTCATTCTATCGACGTAACTTTTTTATTTTTTATTATCAATAAGTTTATTTACATAACAGTTTATAAATTATATTTACATATTAAACTAATAAATAACTTAATAGATATATACAAACTAAAGATACAAACCTATATAATTATATACAAAAATAAAAAGGGATTTACTGGGCATCAAAAAACTCATCCACGTCGATGTCAATAGGAATAGTGCCCAGAACGCTGGCAGCATTGCCACGTTGGATGGCAATGCTGATTTGTTGGCCGAAAAACAGCCCAGCCCTCTGGTCACGTGAAGAGTCGACTAGCTGCTTGCTAATATCCCGAACAACTCGATGAGCACTCGGACCCCACGGCCCTAATGTTTCAACCCCAAACGGCTCAAACATATAACTCCCGATAAGGTTGTTATATTTGCGCCGCTTGAGGTTTTCTGCGCCTGCAGCAGCAGCCCCAGGACAGCCCGCCGTACTCAGAACATGGGATGGCGCAAGGGTGTCGACACATGTTGCATCCCACACCAAAGGCCTACCCAACTTCCAAGGCATTATGGTCATCCCGTCTGGCCTCTTCCCATCGTCGCGTGCCAATCCTGCAGTAGGAGCGCTGGTCGGATAGCTAGGCACGCTAGCATTAATGACATTATCCGTCGAGCTCTTGTCACCGCCGGGGTGCCAGCTGTATCGACGTAACTGTTTCAGCTGGAGTAAAGTTATCGATTACTTTTTACTGATTCAACGTTCACTGTATATGTTACTGTAAAAGCCCGAACCACGGTATATCTCAGGTTTTACCAGTAAATCTTAGGTTTTACCAACACGAATTGGTAAATGTAAGAATATGTGAAAAAGAAACGATTTAATCGGGCTTTTACCATTAGAATTTGGTACATGCTAGGTTTTAGCAGTGAGGGTTGGTAAATGTTGGTTTTGTATTTTCGACGATGGAGCGCGTTTACCAAGAAGTAACCTATTCACTCTTGACTTAAAGATTCCTGGGTTGTAGCTATCAGGAAACATAGACTCCGGCAGGGATTTCTACTCGTTGGCTGTACGTACAATAAATGTGTTCCCAAAACGTTTTGCGCGTATAAGAGGGATATCTACCATGTATCGATGGCGTATTGCCGTACGCCAGATGGTCCGATGATGGAACGGGCTAGGAGGAATTCTTTAGTTATGCAATATACGCACACTCC
This sequence comes from Mythimna separata, assembly GCA_030763345.1. Classification (NCBI taxonomy): domain Eukaryota; kingdom Metazoa; phylum Arthropoda; class Insecta; order Lepidoptera; family Noctuidae; genus Mythimna; species Mythimna separata. The sequence continues at coordinate 183,791 of JAKKIA010000036.1, read as the reverse complement.
TCAAAATGCAACCGGTAGAAACCTGACAGGCTAGCGACTCGGTGTTGATGCTCAAGATTTTGAAGCCTCGACTAAACGAGTGCATCATTACCAATGATCTTCTTGGCTCTCGTTTCAACAGCTTCAAGCGCTCCAAGCTGATATCGGGCAGATCCATCCCAAAGATGAGAGGAGTACTCCATACATGATCAAACTTGCGCTTGATAAAGTGTGAGCAGCTGTTCCGGTGTTAAGTACTGTCTCACCTTTGCAAGGAGTCCTAGCTTTTTAGCAGCCAGTTGAGCCTTTGCTTCAATGTATGAAGCAAAGTTAAAAGTCGACGTCAACGTAACACCAAGAAGATCAAGATGGACGGTTATCGGCACGGTTGCACCCAGGAAAGTAGGAGAACTGAATTGTCTTCTTTTAGCGCAAAATTGGCATTGCCCCATTCAGTGACCGCCTCCAAGGACCAATTCAAGTGCTCAACCATAGCCACTTGGAGAGACTGGATCTGTGACCCACTAGTTCGTGTATTGGATATGTATCTTTCAGTAACAGTACTGTCTGCATACCCAAGGGTACCAGGCTTAAGCAGATTGTTAATGTGCAGCAAGAACAAAGTTGCCGAGAGCACTGAACCTTGAGGGACTCCGGCATTAATTAATGGCCATTTGACCGGACGAGCTGCCATCGATGACCACTCGAATGGATCGGTCACTCAGGAAATCTGCGATCCAAGCACTCAATCCAGCTGGTAAACTAAAGAAGGAAGCTTACTAACAAGGATTTCGTGCCAAACCCTATTGAAAGCCTTCGAGATGTCGAGAGAGACGCCAAGCGTTTCCCCATGCTTCTCGATGGCCTCATTTCAGATACGGATGGCATACGCTAGAAGATCACTAGTTAACCAATTCGGTTTCACTTAGGATGTCATAAGTTTCTAGGTAGGTATGCCAAGAGCTTAGTGTTGAGTAAACGGTCCATAGTCTTACAGAACAATGCATAATTATTAAACACTAATTGTACTACTAATGAGTCAAATCGTTACCTCGACCTCGACCTACTACCTATCTTTTGGTATTGTTTATCTTAACATTTACCGTGTCTTTGAGGTAAATCCTAAGATTTACCAAGTGAATGGTAGTAAAAGTCCGAAATAAACGATGATTATAGAACAGTTCGGACTTTTACCACTAAGAGTTGGTAAATCTTAGGATTTACTGGAAAATCTTAGGATTTACCGTAGTTCTGGCTTTTACATTAACATATACACTTGCCAGTAATCTGTTTTCGTAAGCAAATTAGACTACTTGATTATGTATATAATAATAACGATTATGTAATCAATGTTGCTTCTATCCTCTTTTGTATCTATGCATAATTTAGGTGATTAAAGTGTTATAAAAAAAAGTAAACAATAGTAGCAAATACAAATATGATTAGATCCGTTCTATTTGTTGTAAATCCAAGAACATTGATGTCTACGTAATTAACAGTTGATCTCGCTAATTTAACCACCTCAAAGGATTCCTTTGATGTGGTTAAATTATGTAATGGCACAAGCGTAGAACTGTTTTTTTTTAAATAATATAAACCAATGTTTGACTACGAGCTCGCCAGATGATAAGCAGTAATACAATCGTTGATAGCGAGGTCCGAGTAAGAACTATAACTAAATAACAAATCTAAAAGCTCTATGTTGTTGTGAAACTTGTGTAAAGAAAAATACAAATTAATGAGTGAACACTAATGAAGTCACAAAGAAAGTCGGTGCTAGTCTATATAATTAATAAATGGAAGTCGCTGTTTCCTTTGTAACGAATTTATGTGGCATTCTTTTTAGTAAAAAGGTAAGAGCAAACATTTGAGGATTTCAGTACGCCTCTAAAAGTGGGGTTTAAATATTTTAGGGTCTCAGTGGGTCTTGTGGCCAACGAAAACCAGCATGTGGGTAACTTTTGGAAAGTGAAATGAACAAGTTGCTCGAAGCCCATTTTAAAAGTACGTACTACTTAGATCCCTTCTAACCTTTTCAACTGTCCCCAAGGAGATCTTTATACTAAATGTTATAAAGAATGTACGTTTTTCCGCCTGTTACATTTAACACAAACTTCGAACCCCCAGGTAAGTAAGTAGCCAGTCGCCTTAAAACGGCTACTGACTTACCCTTTATTATTTATAATTCTTATGAGAAGTATAGACAGCGTTTTCTTATGAATGACCCAGATTTTTATTTACATTTTTATTTAACAACATTTGCATTTTAATTTAACAACACTAAACCCCTGTTAGTAGTTTCTTATACTTGATTTTATAGTAATTATTATATAACTAACCAATTTATTAGAAAAATGAACTTAATCAAAATATAATATAAAATATTTCTCAAATCCTAGTTTTGAACAAAATTAGTCTTACTTTTCGGATTAGTTTAGGTACCAGCTAAACTACATCATTGTTTTTGCAGGCATCTTATCTTTGGTTATTACGAAACTTTTCATATTTTGATACTTTATGAAATAAGTTTTGATGTAAAAACAGAATGTAAAACAAATTTTGTGAACCTAATTACATTTTCAAACAAAAAATCCAGAAAAAGTTTCATAAAACTTTAAACGTTGATCAGACACATGACAATTTGACCGCGGGTCTAAAGACTGATTTATGGATATTATGTCAAAGTGGAGTAGAAAAATAGCTTGCTGTCAGTCATTTGAAATCCTAAGCGGTTGGCGTAAACAAGCAGCAGAAGAATAGTTTGATTTTTTATTGTGATTATGTACGAGACTACGAGTATATTCGTAGTAAACACCACCTGTACTCAGGTTTTAAGTCAAATTTAACTTTGTGTTACCTCAGCATGTTTATGTAGCCAATTATTTTTATCGAAATATTTTCTTATTCGAAGGAGTGTTTTTTTTATCGTTATAAACTAGCGCTTGACTGCGATCCCACCTGATGGTAAGCAGTTTGCAGTTTATTTTCAATATTCTCAAAGTAAGACAAAGGTATACCGCCTCACACTTTCAGGACTTACAAAAGGAATTCCGCCTTTTCAGATAATTTTTAGATGAATTATTTCTCACGGCAGGCTAATAAATCAGGGTAAGATGTCTGAGGCTGTCAACAAGTCACCTTAAGTTTGCTCTTTATTTTGTAAAATATTGCGATTTTATTAAGGAGAGTTATAGCTTTGACGAAGATCTTTTAAGGCCAAAACTTTATTATTTCAAATAAATAAATACTTCTGAATGTTAACATTAAAGGTGAATATTTTTCATCTCTATTTTATGATTTAAACTCATGTTTGATTTTATCTTAACTAATATTATAAAGAGGAAACATTTTTATGGTTTTTATGTTCCAATTTAATTTATAAAGTACTGGACCGATTTCAACAATTATTTCTTTAATAGAAAGCTACATCTTCACTGAGTAAAATATTACATATCGGTCAATAGATTAATTAAGTACAGGATTGGTTACCAAACCTCTACTAATTACTTGAGAAGAGATGTACTGTGCGACGACGACAAACTGTCTTACAGAATATTCTGGAAACTCATGCGGTAAGCGATGTTTGTGTTTCAAAATTTATAGCTTCTACAGCTTGTTAGCTTCTGCCAACTACATAGAACGTGACCACATTCTGTGTAGTTGGCAGGAGTTGAACTTTGGTGGTAAATATTTCATAGGTTTAAGCTGCCATAACATTCAAAATTGCCAAACCTAAAGGAATGGACTTAGGGTATGTTTTACTCAATCCAATGGGTGTTTGTACATTTCATTGATATTATGAACGGTTCTAACAACTAAGCACTTTTCCTTGTCGTTAATTTCTTGTTAGTTGTCTGACACTGTTTATAAGACCATGACCAAGAACAGTTGCCACCATGTGATTTCTTTTATAATAATAATAATAATAACCCCATCGCCGTATCTCTACGTTGACGTCGTGACGGGGCTTGCGTGCTCTGAGCCTTGATCCTGTTGCGACAGGGTTTATTCTGTCGAGACGGGTTTAGGGCGAAGGGCCAGACTAAGAGAGATACAATCCAAGCCAAGGTTGTACATGCCGAGGGCTGCGTGGCTAGGGGAATGCGCTAGTCGCTAGTGTACAAACTCTGGATAATAGGGGACCTCCAGTTTTATTCACCCTTGCCACAGTGAACGCAGGGCTCTGCTGTGGTTGACCTTGTAAGTCCCTCGCTACTCGTGGGAATATCATGAATACCAGATCTAAAACAAAAAAACAACTTCTGGCAAGTATGCCTCAGATAGATGACGAAACTTCACGAATCTTTTCGTCATCTTCTTCATCTCTTTTTTCATCAATCCCATCATCATCACAATCTTTCCGCGTCACTCCGACGCCATCTTCATCATCAATACAGTCAGCGGATGGTGTACAGGAGACAAATTTTGTCGGCGATACTGTACCCACTGCTAAGACTGCAACAAGTCGTAGGAAATGGAGTATCGAAATGAACAAATTCATCTTACGCACTTATCTTTATCTCACAAACATAGACACAGACAAAAATTCATATCTACCATCGCTTCATACTAAGTTCCTAGAAAAATACCCGGATATGCAAGTAAGCCGACAAAGAATAGGTGATCAGCGCAGAGCCATAATTCAAAAGAAATTGCTACCACAAGATACTATAGATCAGATTTATGAAGAAGTCAGGGCTGAACTACACATGTGTTACACTCAGATACAGCAACACTCTACACAACCTAACACCCAGTCCAGCCAGCGCATGAGATGGACAAATGAACATAATGAAACAATAATTAGAATATATTATAAAGTCACACAACTAGAAACCAATAAAACCGCCTATAGAAAACATTTACGTGAAGGGTTTATTAATATATATCCAGAATTAACACATGTAACAGAACAAAGATTATCTGATCAAGTTAGAGCGATTATAAATAATTTATATATAGACGCTTACAGGTTAGAAGAAATTAGAAACCAGGTAGCTGTAGAATTACAAAATACCAACATTAATGCCGAAAATACTGAACAAACAAGTAGCGATCATTTAAATACACAATCGCAAATAGAGTCAGATCTACCTGGCACAAATATAAACTCTTCTGACACACCCACAAACACCCTCCCTGCAAACGCGGCCTTAAATACTGGTACTGACATTGTTCTTGATTCACTAGTAAGTATAGAAGACAATATTAATTTTTTAAGCGATATAGATATCTCTCAATCTGAGCCAATTAATCTTAATTCTATATCAGAAATCAATACAGAAATTGAAGCCACATTTCAACAAGCCTAACTATATTTTAAAGACACACAACCCACTAATAGACCACACATTCCCAAGCAGAAGACATCCAGAAAGTTCTCTGCAATAGTCAACTACATAAATTCGGTCGTTCTTCCTAAACACGTTGATGGTGATACCCCGTTTATCAGATTGCAGACAATAATTTATTGTACAGCATGGACGGCAGCTGTTTGCAACGGAGCAAAAATATCAGATTCAGTACAAAATGATCGCCACATATACAAAAATAGAAAGCCAAAATGGCAAATCAGGTTAGAAAAGAAAATTGAATATTTAAGAATGAATATAGGTAGGCTGACACATTTCATTAACGGTAGTAGAAGTAAAAAATTAGTAGCAGCAGTCGAACAAATAAAATTAAAATATCAATTGCACGCTCAACACGAAAATTCGAATACACAAATAGAACACTTTTTGGATACATTAAAACAAAAATTGAGCGCAGCATCTAGTAGACTTAAAAGATACATAACATGCACTAATCGCAAAGTAGAAAACACAAAATTTAAAAGTAATGAAAGAATATTATTATAGAAACCTTATTAATACCAGAGATGCCACTAACCAAAATCTAGATACACCTTCACCGGAAACACTACGAGTACGAATTTTGGGCCAACATATGGGAAAATCCAGTACAACATAATGATCGTGCAGACTGGATCAGCGATGTAAGTACAGAAATTCCAGACATGAAATTTGACTTTATACCCATAGACACATTTATTTCAGTCATCAAGCGTACGCACAACTGGAAATCGCCAGGCACCGATAACATCCACAACTACTGGTATAAAAAATACTCTTGCACTCATCCCTTCTTACATAACCATTTAAATACATTCATACAATCACCACATTTACTTCCAAAATACATAACTCACGGAGTAACATATATGTTACCCAAAGATATAAATGATACTTCAAATCCGGCAAAATACCGACCAATCACTTGCCTACAAACCCTGTACAAAATACTAACAGCCTGCGTAAGCGAAGTAGTATACGAACATTTGATAAAAAATAACATTTTAGCAGAACAGCAAAAGGGATGCCGAAAGCATAGCCAAGGCTGTAAAGAGCAACTAACCATTGATGCAATAGCTATAAACAGTGCCGTTAAAGGTAGGAAAGATATTCACACTATGTTTATCGATTATCAAAAGGCTTTCGATTCAGTACCACACACTTGGTTATTACACGTCTTAAACTTATACAAAATTCACCCAACACTCAAGCAATTCTTAGAAACATCTATGCAAAACTGGCAAACTTTCCTTAAAATTAATTCATCTTCAACAAAAGTTGCTACTGAACCGATCTCTATTAAACGTGGAATTTTTCAAGGAGACGCCTTAAGTCCTTTATGGTTTTGCATGGCACTTAATCCATCATCACACTTGCTAGATAAAACAGACGTGGGATTCACACTAGTAAACCATCATACGAAATACAAACTAACACACTTAATGTATATGGATGATATAAAGTTATATGCAGCAGACAGGGAAGCACTTCTCCAACTAGCTGATACAACTCAGTTATTTTCTGATGACATTTGTGTGTCATTCGGAGTGGATAAGTGCAAAATCTTGTCGGTTGTGAAAGGCAAAATACAAAATAATAGGTACACACTAGGATCCGGGGAATCGATCGAACCAATGGACGAACAGAGTACTTACAAATATTTAGGTTTTAAACAGTCCAGACAGATACAACAAAAACTTTCTAAACAGGAACTCCTCAAAAAATTTTCACATCGCCTCAACCTTATCTTAAAAAGTAACCTAAATTCTAGAAATACAATTAAAGCCATCAACACATTTGCAATACCTATTCTAACATACTCTTTCGGAATCATACAATGGTCAAAAACTGATATCAAGAAATTACAGCGTACTGTCCACGTACTCCTCACCAAGCATCGAAAACACCATCCAAAATCGTGCATACAACGACTTACACTGCCACGCCAGGAAGGGGGTAGGGGACTTATAGACATCCAGAACTTACACAATAAACAGATAAATTCACTTCGAGTGTACTTCCATTATAAATCAGAAAATTCATTACTACACAAACATGTATCGGAGATAGATAAAAAACTTACACCACTAAATCTTCAAAATAGGAATACACAAATTAATGAACACATTACAAGTACACAACATAAAATCGCAGCATGGTCTGAAAAAGCTCTCCATGGAAGACACCAAGCCGACCTGAACCAGCCACACGTCGATAAATTAAAGTCGAACGAATGGCTCAAACGAGGCGAATTGTTTCCAGAGACTGAGGGTTTTATGATAGCCATACAGGATCAAATAGTAGCCACTCGCAACTACCGTAAATATATCATGAAAGACCAAAACCAACCAACTGATTTGTGCAGACACTGCAACAGTGCATCCGAAACCATCCAGCATATAACAGGAGCATGTAAATCGCTAGTTCAAACTGATTATAAGCACCGTCACGACCAAGTTGCAGCAATCATACACCAACATTTAGCACACAAATATAAACTTGTAAATGAAATGATGCCATATTATAAATACACACCAGAAATAATTTTAGAAAATAAGGACATCAAAATCTACTGGGACCGGACAATTATTACAGACAAAACAATCCATTACAACAGACCCGATATTACCGTTCACGACAAAACCAAAAAAACAGTATATTTGATAGACATAGCAATACCTAACTCACACAATGTTCTAGCCACAATATCTGAAAAACTCAGTAAGTACCAAGATCTCGCCATAGAGATTAAAACCCAGTGGAAAGCTCATACAGTTCATATTGTCCCAATTGTTCTTTCGTCTATTGGCATAGTACCAAAATCTCTCACACAGAGCCTCAACACCCTACAGATTCCAGCTCAAACATTCTACATGCTCCAAAAAGCCACCATACTTAACACTTGTCGTATCACTAGAAAGTTCCTGACTTCTTCAACACTGACATTCACCTTCTCCATTTAAATCTCTCCTTACATACTTGGCCCCGGCCCGTGTGTATGGTTTATTAATCTCCCTCATACGGGAAGTACTATAAAGAAATAAACAAATAATAATAATAATAATATAATTCTTTAATCAGGTAAGTTACACCCATATCATTACACATTAAAATTGATCAATTAAAATAAATAAATAAAATTGAAATTGAAACTGACTCAAAATGTCATCAATACACCGTAATAATAAATAAATATGTCATTAATAATAGTCAGCCAGGAATAATCAAAATAAAAATTAATAATCACAAATTTAAAATAACAAAAATAGTAATCAAAATTTAACAATGAAAAATTTATCAATTAAAATAGTCAGTCAGTAGTGTCTGCGTGTTTCTTGCACTGCTATATGTCGGCCACTACAATGCCTAAGTATATAGCAGTCCATCCTTGTAGCAAACATCGCCAGTACGGCGTTGGGGCTACCCCTCACTCTGCGCAACAAGGACGCGGCACGCTTTCGCATGGTGGCATGGAAGCAGTCAGTGCGTGCTTCAGCGAACATGCCCGAAGCACTACAAATTCGGGGTAGCCCCATCACCGCCCTGAACGCGTTATTATATTGGACGCGAAGGGCGCTGTAACTTTAACTTTATGTTTTTTAACTTTTTTATGACTCGGTAAATACGATACCCTAGAAACTATAGGTACCACCGTAAAGTGTTCGACGATCAAAGAATAATAAAAGCCATTACAGAACAAAGTACCCCATTTACTGCTCATTCGTTCATTCTGAACCGCAAGTAGAAGACATTTCGAAGGAATCATTAAGACTAAATGTGTTTTTATAACAAGACTACCTGAACAACTGTAAAGAACTGAAGCCTTACCACAAACTCTCTATGCGATCCATTTGACGATGAAAACTAAACTATTAAAGCTTAGGGTGCATCTTTATATAGCTACATCCCTCTTTCTCACTCACACGCCTGATTTTTTAACACGTCATGGTAAGGCCCCAGAGCGTATAAGTTTTCGTATATGAAAAAAATGCGATTATTATGTTCAGTAAATAATTGGGAAGCTAAAATAATGAAAGGATAATAACTCAAGATATAAACCTAAAAGTCATAAACAGGAAGACAGTCATAAAAATAAATCGAAAACTCGTGACTGTCCCGCAAAGTGGTGAAATTCGTAATTTAACAAAGTTTTAATAGCTGACCACTGTAAAGCAAATTCCTAGATGACCCTAAAGTTTAAAACCGATATAATAGCTCGTGCAGGCCGCAGAGTCGTCCTCTTGTCCTAAATGTTCGCATTCTAAACTACAAGTGTTATTTAGTTATTTACGAGTATTCTGAATAAGTAGGTACTATTAATGAGTACAGTGAGATTAAAAGAGATACGATATTACTTGATAAAGTGCTTGTTTGCAGCATTGAAAGCTTCCTACAAGGTGGGCCGATGACTTGGTCTCTGGAATGCCATGAAAGTGAGCCGCACAGGACCGTTCGTTGTGGTTACACTTGCGGGAAGCCGTCTAACAGTGGAGGTTTTTCGCCTGAAAGCATTATGATGATGATGACTACTTAAGAAATTGATTGTCATTGACAGTCTAAATGAATTAGTACACATCGAAGCTTTGTTGAAATGAAAAGCTGTTTGAAGAAAATATTTCCCTGAATAAAGAGCGCATACGACAGAAATTGACTTGGTGTCCTTTTTTTGTAATGGAAAATCATCCAATAATATTTTCTCCAGCTCTTGGGCAGAGCAGGTGGGCGTGTCAAATTTATTTTATTGACTGCGGTAAGCGTGCAGCTTGGCCGGCCGACCACTTTTTATTTTCTTTACACACCGCACTTTTACATCAACATTATTTTGACAGATCAAGGTTGACTTTCCTATTCTTATTTAGAACACACTGTATTTTTTTTGTATTTTTTACCCGGTAGCTCCTCTCGCCAAATTGACTATATACACAGTAACAAGCATTTGTAGTTTTTTATCACTATTACAGACGTCTTGTTCCAATTCATTATTAACGAGACTTCTAGTTTTTGTAGTGAACTGAACATCTTCAGTCGGTATTAGCAGGGGCTCGGATTTATTGTGACTCGTAAATCAACAAAAAAAATCAAATCCTTCACTATAATGATCTGTATAGATCTAGTAACTTTTTTTGTTAAAGTGTTGTTATTTGTTTCTGTACTTGTTTTTTTGTGTAAGTCCTGTTGGAGGGTTAAAACCTTAGAGCCATTACGCACTGTCGACTAGTCGCCGGCGACTCAGTCCCTCGGCGACCGAAACATGGGAAACTAGGGCCGGAGACCGAGCCGAGCGACAGTATTCCAAGTACATTCGTGCAGTGTCAAAACTCATTGTGCGCGGCGTCCGGTCGCTACGACAGTTGCTCGCAGTGTGAACGCTCCCATTTGAAGCTATTGGTCGCCAGCGACCGCCAGTCGCCTGTGCGTCGCCACAACGCAGCGAGTCGCCGAGTCCGCAAGCACCTATTTAAACTATAGTAAGTAACAGTCGCCGTCGACTGAGTCGCCGGCGACTAATCGACAGTGCGTAATGGCTCTTATTGATAATCCTGGCCGACTCCAAGTTATTTAAATGACCGAAATTGTGTTCGGTGACTTGTCTAAAAATTGTTTTATGTCATGTTGTGTGCTGAATAAATTCTGCTAATATTTTACACTAAATACGTGTTTAAATATGATTCATATCAGGTTATGGTTCAGCAAAAATAGTGCAACGTTATTTTAAATAATTATGTCGGAAACGAAAAATCATAGTTTTTCACATGAAAAATTACGCGGACGTGAAAATTACGTCGAGTGGAAATTTGTTATGAAAAATGCATTGATTTACGACAATTTATGGATCTGTATAAGCGGTTACGGTAAGGATGACAAAACAACGCCCGAAGTGAAAAATCGACGTGACGAAATTGCAAAATCTAAAATTTGCTTGAGCGTTGAAAAGTCATGTTTTTCACATTTGATGTCAGCGGATACGGCGAAAGATGCCTGGAATGCACTGGAACGTGCATATGATGATAAAGGACTCGGTTCAAGAGTGAGAACTCTTCAGAACTTGTGCGCTGTCAAACTGGAGAACTATTCTAGCATGGAAGCTTACGTCAATGAAGTATTGTCATTAGCGCAGCAATTGGCAAATATGAACAAACTTGTTGATGACGAGTTTCTTGGTGCGTTGATGCTCAAAGGTTTACCGACAGAGTACGAGCCCATGATCATGGCACTAAGTCCCCGTCACGAGAAGCTATAAATTTTGTAAACAAACATCTTTTACTAAGTAAACATTTTCAATCGACATGAAATAGAGACGGGTTATATGAAAGTAACAACCTCTTTAATTTAGTCGGATCATATTTTACGACGCAAAGTGCTATCGTTTTTTGTTTCTTGGTCCGTCGCAGGGATTGTAAACTATCGGGACACCATTTTGAAATAAACGCGTCATTCGAGTTTCGAATGCGTACGAGTTTGTTTCATTGCTTTGCAAATATCGCGGATCTGATTGTTATTGTTATAAATCGATGAGATGATTGATAAAACTGTAGACAGCTTCGTGATAAATGTTTCTGATTCTGACACAGAAATGGAAACAACTGAATCTGACGAATAATTATTCTTAAATAATATACATATGTTAATTAATATTGTTACTTAATAATTTATTAAATCTTAAACAAATTCATTTTTTTTGTTGGTCCCAATGTTGTGAACTCCTGAACACTTGTTTACAAAATTTATAGCTTCTCGTGACGGGGACTTTAGAGCATTCGGGAGCTGTCATTACTGCTGATCTAGTCAAATCGAAACTGCTACAGGATCAACGTTGGACTACTCGTGGAGATTCGACTAGATCAACATCTCTCAAAAGTCAATTTTAATTTCATTTTTATTTATGATGTTCACAATTCAAATACCGAGAGCATATATTTATAGTTTTTTTTCTCAAGTCATCATCATCATCATTATTTCAGCCTAAAGACGTCCACTGTTGAACTTCTGCTTCCCTCAAGCGTCGCCACAACGAACGGTCCTGTGACTCACGTATCCATCAGACTGCTGCAACCTATTATTATAGCAAATCATCGGTATACTTTGTAGGATGACTTCAAATGCTTCTTTCTTTTGGTACGCGGGTCTTTCAAATGTCAAAGTAAAAATGTTTTTAACTCTTTACACATCTATACATTTATAAAAAGGTAATTCTCAAAAGTAGCAGTTGTTTACACAACAGTCTTGAATTTTAGGAAACTACTTCAAGCCGTTACGTTCCCGAACCCTTATAATAATCCGAAAAACTTCTGTTACACAAACAATGCGTATAAATATCAAACCAATTTTATACGTTTCTGTTTATGTGGGTCAGCCGGACCTCTCACAGAACACATAAAGTTTACGATACTTGGAGTGACTCCGGCAGACTGCCGTCCGTTGCCAAAGCCTACATGTCCCGTTCGTCATAAAAATGTCGGAGCGATGCAAAAACTGTGTAAGAGACTAATACAGATTAATTGTCGAGTTGCTTTATGCACAGCATGAGTTCAAAGTCATAGTTATTTTTTTTACTCCACATAGTCCTTCATGGGCACTTATAAAACGTCAGAAGCTAGTGCACGGTTTCAATTGGTCTTTTCCTACGGAGAAGAACCGGCAAGAGACACCATGGTTACGCTTCTAAAAAAATTGTTGATTTTACAATAGCCAGAGGCTCTGCTTTTTATAATTATTTATTAAATTCACATAATTACAACCAAACTGATTTTCAGCCGTACCTATTACGTACACCTAAAAGTTCAGTTAAAAATCAGCCTCAGGCAACAAGAAGAATTCATGAAAACTTTAACGAAACGTCAAAAATATACACAAGTAACAACTACGTTCATTCATTCGAAGCACAAATAAATTGATTCTAGGAATATCTCTGTCGATTTTGAGTAAAGAATTAATTTGAGTAAAAATCTATAAAAGTATTGGGAAAAATAAATTTCCCTTTTAACATTTATATTGAAAACAACAATTACAATTCCCTATAATAGTTAATGATAATGCTGTTGGCAAAAATATACGCATTTTTAAATGACTTCAAAAAAAGAGCAGGTCATCAATTATTCAATGAAATCTTTTATTTGGTATGTATGTTCCTCGAATATTCGAAAAACCCTTGACTGGTTTGATTTTTTTTAGTGTGTCATCCACCAGCGTTGTGATCAGATCACAATCTGATAATGAGGCTGTGAATTATTCTATAAAAGTCATCATAGGTACTGGGGAGGGTAACATTTTTTATTTTCTGTTTTTTTAATAGATCCAGCGATAAATGAGTATTAAATAGCGTGGTTTATTCTTACGTAAAGTTTCATCAAGTTATTTTAGGTTTAAGTGCCCCCGGATTGCGAAAGAAGTTTTGAAAAAAGTAGTTTTTTTATATCACGATTCCTGAACTGTAACGATGAATTTCAAAAGCATATGTATAGCAGCAAGCTTGCTGCTATACTTTTGGAGTTACAAAATTCAAGAGTGAAGTGAGGTAGGGTTTTATTACAAAAATTTGCCTGTGTCTATAAACGCATTAGTCACTCAATCAGTCTCTCCATTAAAACATACAGATATATAAAAGTGTTTCCACAGACTAACTTTAAACATTATAGTAATGGCATAAGTTGGGTCTCAATGTAAGAACTTATTACTAACCCGATGCCATAAATTACGTTAAAGAGTTCAAATTCAAATTCAAATTCAAATATTTATTTGCAAGAAATACATCGTTTACAAGGAAAGTTCTTATAACCTAAAAGTCACTGTATTCTGCCTGCAAGCAAGCGTGCAAATTATTTATAATTATTTATGTAATTCTCCATGCAATTTTTATTATTATCACAATTATACAGCTTTCATAAAATTCGATTACCATAAATTATTGTATACAATTTGATCGTCAACATTCCTTTTTATTATAAATTAAATTATTAAAAAAAATTATTCCATAAATTTCTTAATACTGTAGAAACAGTTGTTTTGTAACCACTCTGTCAATTTTGTCTTAAATATATTACCCTGTAACAATTTCAGTTCATTCGGGATGTTATTATAAATCAAGACACACATATTATATACATTTTTCTTATAAATATCTTTATGACTGGGTGGTTGATACAATAGGTTGTGGAATTTAGCTCTTTTTTGCCTTGGCAGAACTTCACTACGTTGCTTAAAGTAATGCATGTGCTTCTTTGTAAAAATACAGATATCTTTTAAATAAAGGTTTACAACTGTCTAAAAACCACGCCTTGTTTATAACTCGTATGCAACGTTTTTGAAGTTTAAAAACTCTGTCGGCGTCAGTCGAGTTGCCCCACATTATTACTCCATAACTTAGCACAGATGACACATAACCATGGTAAGCTAAAAGAGCAGCTTCTACAGATACATTTTGTCTTAGCTTTTTTAGAGCGAACACAAACCCATCTAGTTTCTGACAAATATGTTCCACATGACTTTTCCAGTTAAGATGATTATCCACAATAAGTCCTAAAAATTTTACGTCATTTACTTGTTGTATTTTTTCGTTTTTACAAATTATGTCTAAAGCTAATTGTTTGGAATTATAAGAGTTAAATTGAATTAATTTAGTTTTATTCACGTTTATATTTAAATTATTATCTTCCATCCAACTTATGATGTCTGATAAAGTCTTTTCGATAACGGATTTGTATTCATTTTTATCTTGACATTTTATAATAAGTGTAGTATCATCTGCGAATAGGATACATTTCTGCAAAGTAGTTTCTGGAAGATCGTTTATATAAAGTAAGAAAAGCAATGGTCCGAGAATGCTACCCTGAGGCACACCACAATTATTTGTTAATGCAGTTGATGTGAACTTGTCTTTGGAATATGATTTGCCATTACTCTTTACGACTTTGGAAATTTCTGTACACTGTTTTCTGTTTTTCAGATAACTAGATATCCATTCATATGCTTTGCCCCTAATGCCATAGAACTCTAACTTTTTTAAAAGCTTCGAATGATTTACAAAATCAAAAGCTTTGCTCATATCCAAAAATAGAGACACCACTTGATTACCATTATTTAAGCTTTCTGTCACAAGTTTAATTAAATCGAAAATTGCAAGAGCAGTTGAACTACCTTTACGAAAGCCAAACTGTTCTTTGCACAAAATGTTATGTGTACTGAGAAAATGATTAAATCTGGTAAGCATTGCCTTCTCAAAAATTTTAGACATAATGGGTACTATGGTAATTGGTCGATAGTTATTGGGGTCAGACTTATTTCCCTTTTTAAATAGCGGTTTCACAATAGACATTTTAAGCTGATCAGGAAATACACCTTCCACAAAAGATAAAATTATAATATGCGCTAATGGATGGCATATCCAACCAGCACAAGCCTTCAAAACTTGAGTGGCAATACCGTCATATCCACTGGTCTTAGTATTATTTAAAGACATTATGATTTTATATACTTCTTGTGCGTCTACTGGATTGAGGAAAATAGTATTTAGATTTTTATTATCTGGATTCATATTTATATTATTATTAGAATTAGATTGTTGATTAGATGTCAAATTAATAAAATAGTCATTAAATATATTGCAAATGTCAGATGGATTATTATATGTCACATTTTTTAAATTTATTTCGTCAATATCATTTTTATATAGGTCATTATTAGTAATGGTTGAAGAGATTACATTCCAAGTGGCTTTACATTTATTTTTATGATTTTGTATACGTCTTGTATTTATAAGTTTCTGTGCTGTTTGTGTACATCGTTTAAACAAATGATTGTACAGTTTGTAGTTTTTCTCATTTAGTTTTTTATTAATTTTACTATGTTTGAGTTTTAGATATAGTTGACGTATTTATGTCAAAGTGACTCTTTCTAAAATATAATTTACAAAAATTAGTGAGAAAAAACTTTATAAATATACATTTTCAACGAAAGAAAAACATGCTGAACTATTCCCAATTTATAAAACTTCCTGACACCGACCTAATTTTAGAGCTGCTTCCGTACAACTATAATAATAATAATAATAAGAGGGAACTAACCTCACTGCGTACCGTGTTAGGATGCTGTCTCTGTTCCAGGACCTTGAACCAACCGTAGACGTCTCGTCGCAACGATTGTCGGATCAGGTGCGTGTTATCCAGAACAACCACAGGCTGGACGACGCCGCACTTGATCGGCTGCGCTCAGAGGTACTGAGCAACTTTATCATCTCTACACCGACAGTAACACAGACCGCGGTACCACCGGCTACTAACGCAATCCCACCGCGGTCTAATCTTGTGGATAATGAGGTGGCAGATGATAGGGTTGTCACAGTAAGTAGTCAGTGCAACGACCAACTGAGGAGCGCTCTGGAGGATGCGCTTCGTGAGTATAGGTCGATTCCGACCGAGCTTAGACCCCGTTTACCTAGGTTACCAATGCACAGACAAAATAGGGCGCTAGTGTGTGCTCTGGACTCGCTGCTTAAGAATGTCTTCGAAAGCAGCGAGGACCTCACTGATACGCACTCGATCCTCTACTGTGGGGCTGTTGCGGCATGTCGAGTAGCTAACGTAAAGTTTCAAAACGAAGCTACTCGACCGAAACCTGCCGTCCCAGCCTGGCAGAGCAGGATCGAGAGGCGTATTGATGGGGCCAGAGTACTCATTGGCAAACTATACTGCTTCAGGGAGGGCAATACACGACCGCGTGTGATGCGCTTTGTGAGGCGGGCATTCTCGGGAACCGGAATCAGCCCCCGAGAATACATATCCCGTGTCACGGAGCGCATCGACTTCCTGAAGCAGCAAGTTTGTGCATGGGCCAACCGTATTCGGCGGTATAAACGGCGAGTCGACCGGTACACACAGAATCGCATGTTCCGGAGCGATGAGAGGTGGGTATACAGAACTTGGGAGCGACCTGAACAAAATATGGCTGAGGTGTGCCGCCCAGATGCTATCGCCACGAATACCTTCTGGCGCGGCATCTGGTCGGTGCCCGTCAGTCATACTGAGGATGACTGGATGCGTGATGTCGAGCGCGTGTGTGAAGCTATACCAGAAATGGAAAAAATTACCATCAGTCCACTAGATGTGGCCAAAGCAGTCCGTCCGTTACCAAATTGGAAGTCTCCGGGACCGGACGGACTGCAAAACTTTTGGCTAAAATGGTATAGCAGCTCACACGCGCTCCTAGCAACTCAATTTCAGGCATCCTTAGAGTCCGGGTCGCTGCCTGAGTTTTTAACAACTGGAGTCACCCACCTGCTCCATAAGACAGGTAGTACCGCGGAACCCAAGAATTATAGGCCGATTACATGTCTGTCGACGGTCTATAAACTTCTTACATCCATCCTGAGAGTGAAAATTAATCAACATATTGAAAATAACTCAATTATGTCTGCCTCTCAGAATGGATGTAGGAACGGGTCCCGCGGCACTAAGGAGCTACTCCTCATCGACATGGTCATAAGCCAACAGGTTCGTCGGTCCCGCAAGGATTTGTCGACATGCTGGATAGACTACAAGAAGGCCTACGACTCTGTTCCTCATACATGGCTCATGAGGGTGCTGGAGTTGTATAAAATAGATGCAACTCTTCGCGCCTTCCTTGGGTCATGTATGGGGCAATGGAAAACGGTCCTTAGCTATCCGGGATGTCGACCAAGCCAGGGGGACGATGAGCCTATATGGATCAAACGGGGAATATTCCAGGGCGACAGTCTGAGCCCACTTTGGTTCTGCTTAGCTCTGAATCCTCTCAGCACATTGCTGGAGGAATCAGGCTTGGGCTATCGGTTGAGAAGAGGTGGTCAGGTTTTATCTCACCTTCTTTACATGGATGATCTGAAACTCATTGCCTCCAACAAACTGCAACTAATGGAACTACTGAAGGTAACTGAAACTTTCAGTAGTGCCATTAGGATGGAATTTGGTGTTGACAAATGTGCAGTCATGCATGTAAAGCGAGGGAAGATTATGGAATCTGCGGGTATTCAACTCTCAGATTCCATACACCTTAGATCCCTCTCCTCGACCGAAACCTATAAGTATTTGGGTATGTCGGAAGCGTTAGGCATTAACGTCGCTGACATGAAGCAATCATTGAAGGAGCGCTTCTTTGGCCGCCTGAAGAAGGTTTTAAACAGCCTTCTGTCGGGCGGAAATAAGGTGCGCGCCTTCAATGGTTGGGTCATGCCGGTCTTGATGTACGCTTTTGGCATACTCAAATGGACTCAGACTGAGCTAGACGCTCTGGATAGGCGAGTTCGTACATTGCTGACCGCAAATCGGATGCATCACCCACGCTCGTCGGTGATGAGACTGTACATCCCGCGGAAATGTGGAGGTCGAGGCTTTTTAAACGCCAAAACTCTGCACAACCGCGAGGTGTGCAGCCTCAGAGAGTATTTTCTCAATTCCGACGTGGGTATGCACCGAGATGTGCTAGCAATGGACGAGGGACTAACCCCGTTGTCCATGGCTAAAGAGAACTGGCACAAACCTGTGGTACTAACTACTGATGACCGCAAGGAAGTATGGAAAAGCAAGGAGCTCCACGGGCGCTTTTATCGGGCTCTCCATGAGCCCGATGTAGATTTCTTAGCGTCCGTGGCCTGGTTACGGTTCAGTAACCTCTTTGGGGAAACTGAAGGTTTTGTCTGTGCGATTATGGACGAAGTTATCCTGACGAATAACTACCGGAGACATGTAATTAAGGACGGGACGGTGGACGTGTGTCGGGCATGCCATCGTCCGGGAGAGTCCATTAGACATATTATCTCTGGTTGTTCTCGTCTGGCTAACGGCGAGTATTTGCACAGGCATAACCAAGTAGCCAGGATTATTCATCAGCAACTTGCTCTGAAATACAAACTTGTGGAATCAGAGGTACCGTATTACAAGTATGTGCCCGACCCAGTTCTCGAAAATGATCATGTCACGCTGTACTGGGATCGGTCTATCATCACTGACCGGACTATTGTAGCCAATAAGCCGGATATAGTGGTGATAGACCGATTAGCGCGCCGCACATTGATAGTCGATGTCACCATCCCGCATGACGAGAACCTCGTGAAAGCCGAGAAAGAGAAACAGATTAAATATCTCGACTTGGCACACGAGGTTGTCGACATGTGGAATGTGGACTCGGCTGTCATTGTGCCGATTGTTGTGACCGCCAATGGCCTGATGGCCAAAAGCTTCGACGACCACCTGTCGAAGCTGTCGTTGCGCGGTTGGATCAAGGGCCTGATACAGAAGGCAGTACTCCTGGATACGGCTCGTATCGTGAGGAGGTTCCTGTCTCTGGAGCCCTAACCACCGGTAGCTTGGACCCTGCTCCCGCTAACGGTGGCATTCTATTTTTTATATTTTTAAATGTTTTTTTTATTATTTTTGTAAGAAATATTTAAAAATATATTTAATATGTTTTAAAAAAGTAAATAAAGAAATAATAATAATAATAATAATAAGCCCCCTAAACAACCACACGTCCTGATTGACCATCTCATCACGTGGGGGGCGGACACACGATTGATAAATTACTGGCGTGGCTAACGTGGCTCTGGCAACCCATTAAAAATGGAGACTCGTTCAAAGAAAAAACGTATAGGACCGCTGCCCGGGGGCGATCGCCGGGGCGCACCTGGAGCTGACGCTGGGTGTCTCAGCATGCGAACCGTCAGCGGTGAGGAGTTGAGCAGGCGGGCTCCCACCGATAAGGATACTACAGCCGAAATCTCTGACGATGGTGACAGACTGACGGACAGGACAAACACCCCTGTAGAACCGTATAGTCCTAGTACAGTATCTTACGCACCCTCAGGTAGATCAACACCATCCATACCATCGTCATCACCCCCCAGTAGTAATTTCAGTACAGTCCGACCCACCCCGTCCTTGAATGTTGCGCGGGAGGTATCTACCTTCTTACCCGCGTCCACCAAGACGGGCAAAGCAAGAGTTCGCATGAGATGGAGCAAAGATGTAAACATATTTATCATGCGAACTTACCTATACATCACAAAATTAGAGACCGATATGACAACCTACAGACAACAACTGCATGAACTTTTTACACGACAATACCCAGAGGTTACTGTTACAGAACAAAGAATTTCAGACCAACGCAGAGCAATAGTTAGGAATAAACTTCTATCACAAGACGTAATAGATCAGTTAAGAGAAGAAGTTCAAACGCGATTACAAGGAGAAACAGAAAGTAATGAAAGCACTATTGATTTCAACATAACACAAAACACAACTGAAAATACCCAGTCAGAACTACTATTGCATGCTCACTTAGATTCTAACACACAATCTCAAACATCCTATATGTCACAAGCATATACACAAACCATACACACATCTACGCAAACCGAGAGTATTTCTATAACATTAGAAAATGACGTTGAGATCCTCGCAAATACCGACCAAAATAATCTCACAGACTCGCATATACTAGAAATACATGATAAATTTAAAACTGCTCTTACTCAGTATTCCGGAATGGATCCAGCAGCGCGACCAAAGCTGCCTAAACTTAGGTACACACCAAAACTAAACAGGCTTGTCTGTTTATTTAATCAAAGTATTCTCACTCAATATATTAGTGAAGACACTCAACTAATAGACGTACACACTCTAGTATATTGCACAGCATTAGTTATTTCTGAAGAGCTTAGTTACAAAATCACAGAACACACAGTAAATACGAGGCCTAAAAATAATAATAAACCAGCTTGGCAGCAGAGACTAGAACGAGATATAGAAAAACTTAGAGCAGATTGTGGTAGATTAACTCAGTATATTAATAACAACAGATCAAATAAGGTAGTTAAGCATGTAGAAGCATTATTTAAGAACATGACTGTTCATACTAGACATGAAAATGAAAATAGGAAACCGGAAGAATTTTTAGATACTTTAAAACAAAAATTAGCAGTTAAAGTTCACAGGTTAAGGCGATATAAGAAAGCACAGGATCGTAAAAATGACAACTCTTTATTTGCTATGAATGAAAAGCACTTCTATAGGAATTTACAGACTAAACCACAAACTGACACATTACTTGAGGATAATGTAGAATTACCAACAGCAGAGCAGATTGAAACATTTTGGTCTGGTATATGGGAAGAGCAAGTAGAACATAATGACAAATCAAATTGGATAATAGACGAAACTATTAGACAGAGTTCATTAGAAGAAATGGAGTTCGTTGAGTTTACCGAGTCTGACATAACTAGTATTACAGCAAGATTACATAACTGGAAATCCCCAGGTATAGATAAAATTCATAATTATTGGTTTAAAAAATTAGAATCATTACACAAAATATTGGCAAAAAATTTAACTGACATTGTTCTAGGCAAACAAAATATACCTGAGTTTATTGCTACAGGAATAACATACATGTTACCAAAAACCAAATACTCACCACAGCCTTCCCAATACAGACCTATTACATGCCTACCTACAATTTATAAGATATTAACCTCAGCCATCACAACAAAAATAAATAAACACATAGAACAACACAACATAATAGCAGAAGAGCAAAAGGGGTGCAGACGGGGCCACATGGGGTGTAAGGAACAGCTAGTTATAGACTCAGTAATACACAAACATGCAGCCACAAAAAATAGAAACTTACACTGCACCTACATTGACTACAAAAAGGCTTTTGATAGTATTCCACATTCCTGGTTGATCCAAATATTACATATATATAAAATAAACCCAAAAATCATAGACTTTTTGCAAAATATTATGCTCCGATGGAAAACTACACTGCAGTTAACCTGCCGCGACAACGTTATAACAACGCGACAAATAGCTATAAGAAAAGGTATTTATCAGGGAGATTCCTTGAGCCCTCTATGGTTCTGTCTCGCTTTAAATCCCCTATCTCACCTACTACAGCGCACCCAGGCTGGATATTGTCTTAAATACACAACAGAACTAACCACTATCTCTCACCTTATCTATATGGACGACATTAAATTATACGGAAAAACCGAAAAAGAGATGAAAAAACTAATTCAAGTCACTACAGAATTTAGTAAAGACATAAACATGCAATTTGGACTAGATAAATGCAAAACAGTACACATCATAAAAGGTAAAATTCAACCTGGCAACTACACAATTAACAATACTGAAACAATTATAGCGATGGAACCAACAGATTTATATAAATATTTAGGATACAGGCAACTTAAAGGACTAGATCATACTTCGATTAAGCGCACATTGACTACTGAATATAAGAGGAGAGTGATCGCAATATGTAAAAGTCAACTTTCGGGAAAACATTTAATAAAGGCATTGAACACCTACGCGATACCAATACTTACATACTCATTTGGAGTGATCAAATGGTCAAAAACTGACATACAACAAATAGAGAGAACAACACGTACCACGCTCACTAAACACAATAACCTGCACCCAAAATCTGCAATAGAAAGACTGACTATCAAACGACAGCAAGGAGGGAGAGGCCTAATAGACATCCATTACCTTTGGCATAAACAAATTGCTAGACTAAAAACATTCTTTTACACAAAATCACAAACAAGTAACATACATAAAGCAATAGTCAAAAACGATACTAACTACACACCCCTTAACTTAAACGATGAGAACACAATTTACAATATTAATAATGACTTACAGAAACAAAAGTTAGAAGAGTGGAAAAAGAAAGTGCTACATGGACGACACCCCCATGATCTAGAACAATCCCACATAGATACAATAGCTTCAAACAAATGGCTTAAGATAGGTAGTTTATTCCCGGAAACCGAAGGGTTTATGATTGCGATTCAAGATCAAATTATAAATACTAAAAACTATAGGAAATTTATAATCAAAGACCCCACAATATCTAATGATAAATGCCGTAAATGTCACAGTCAACCGGAGACCATTCAACATATTACAGGCGCATGTACAACGCTCACACAAACTGACTATACTCATAGACACAATCAGGTGGCAAACATCATTCACCAAAAACTGGCAACTAAACATAAGCTCATATCAGATCATGATGTAACCACCCCTTATTACAAATATGTCCCACAAACTGTTTTAGAAAGTACCACACACAAACTCTACTATGATCGCGCCATTCTAACCGACAGGACCATTCACTACAATAGACCAGATATCATTCTCCAAGATAAAGCTAATAGAGTAACATACCTGATAGATATTGCAGTCCCCAACACGCATAATTTGCAAAAAACAATAGGAGAGAAATTAAGCAAATATGCAGAACTTAAAGAAGAAGTAACACGAATCTGGAGGCAAGATAAAGTATATGTCGTACCCATAGTTGTTTCCACTACAGGGGTTATACCCAACCATCTTCATAATAGCCTCAAATTAATAGATCTTAAAGACTCAACGTACATATTACTCCAAAAAGCTGCAATTTTGAACACCTGCAGAATAGTGCGAAAGTTCATGCAGATAGAGGAAAATGAAATGTCTCCTCATAATATCCACTCTACACCTTAAACCTATCACACACACACGCTACATTGACTTGGCTTGGCCCGTTAATGTAGCTTAACACTAGCCCAGGGCTAAGAAAAACTTAACGGTTTTCCAAAATAATAATAATAATAATAAAAGTTTATTGACATAAAAGTTTTACATAAGTATGAATCCCCTGGTCCATAAACTAGTGTTAACTGTATCATAAGGACCAGTGTCTTCGCCAGTTTTCATAAGTACATTATTATGTCAAAAATACTTTAAAACTAAGGTTATAAAAGAAGATAAATCCTTAAGTCTACATTTACAATTAAACATTTTGTAGAGTGTGTATGTTTTGAATTGTGTGTAAGTACTTATTTGCCTGAAATTAGTTTTTCGATTTCATCATAATTTAATTGTTTTAGCCAAAAAGTCAAATTTGTTTTAAATTTATGGACGGTATATGTTTTACATTCTTTATTAGTTTTTAAGAAAACATTATAAATTTTAGGAGCAATTACATTAATTTGTCGTCTTGCAAAGGCCGTCCTAGCACGCGGTATAGGGCAGCTATTGATTCGTTTCGTTGTAATAGGTAGGTTAGGTACGATGTTTTTGTGATATCTTATCAACATCTCAAGCACAAAGAGTTTTCTAACTGACAGTACATTTGCCCTTTCATAGACATTCACTGTTGGGTGTCTAAAGGGTAAGCGCATAATAACCTTTAGTACTGCTCGTTGCGCCCTTTCTACTATCATCAGATGGTTTTTGTACGTATCACCCCAAGCGCAGATGCAGTACCTGACCAGGCACTCGCACAAAGCTCGGTAAGATTGGATTAGAAGTTTGAAGGTTGCCACACTCCGTAAGTTCTTAAATATATAAATCATTCTTCTAATCCTGCCAGCTAGCATAGTTGTGTGAGCGCTCCAGTCAAGTCTTTCATCTATTACTATCCCTAGATATTTAATAGTAGTGGTACGCGAAATTAACTCACACGTGCAGCAAGACCGATCAACAGTGCGGTTGCATGGATACATATGTATTTTTATAGAGAAGTTTGGATCTGGATTTGTTAGATGAGACTTGCTGAAACAAATATATTTGGTTTTAGAGGTATTGAGTGAAAGAAGACTATTTTCTAGCCATTTTGTAATTTTCGCTAATCCGTCCTCAGCCTCCTCTCGAACTATGTCCCAGGTCTTTCCATGAAAAACTAAAACTGTATCATCAGCGAACATAAGGAGTTCCACGTTGGGCAAAGTTATATTGAACAGGTCATTAACATAAATTAAGAATAAGGTGGGCCCAAGAGTACTTCCTTGTGGAACTCCAAACGTGCATTGGCCGCTGTTACTCTCATAACCACCCACACGAATGACCTGGGTTCTGTCCGACAGATAGTCACTAAACCAGTCCAATACCATGCCTCGTATACCCATGTTTTCAAGCCTTGTCAGTAGTATTTTTGTGGAAACCGTATCAAAAGCCTTTTGAAGATCTAAAAAGACACCAACACATCTATAACCCTTATCAATGTGCGAGGTTAGTCTAGTCTTTAACTTGAGAACAGCGTCTTCAGTAGACTTTCCTTCCCTGAAACCGAACTGATTCTCTCCAAGTAACTTATTTTTCTCCAGGTAGGACACGAGTCTCTTATTTACAATTTTTTCTACTAATTTAGACAAAGTTGAAAGAAGAGAAATAGGTCTATAATTAGTAGGATTATCCTTAGCACCCGATTTATATATAGGACAAACTATAGCTCGTTTGAAAATAGCAGGAAAAGTACCTGTTTCGAGACTTAAATTACACATGTAAGTAAGTGGACCAGCCAGAGACACGATGTTTTGCTTAAGTATATCCGTAGTAATTTTGTCCCAACCAGGAGTACAATGTGATCTCATACTAAGAACCAAATTAGTTACTTCTTGAGGGTCTGACGGAACCAAGCTCATTGAAACTAGTGGTGATTTATTGGTTCTCACCATTGATGCCAAGTCCCGTTCTGATTTCCTGAATTTACTAAGCATACAGTTTGCTAGGGTTCCTCCTACAGTGGTAAAGTAAGTATTGACTGAGTTGAGAGAGTCCACTGGTGAACTTTTAATATTTAAAATCTCATGGAGTTTATCTTTTTTTGTGTTCATATTACATACCTCTCTTACTATTTTCCAAGTTTCCCTAATATTTCCCTTTTCCGCTAATTTTTCCTGGTAGTA
Source organism: Mythimna separata (assembly GCA_030763345.1). Taxonomy (NCBI): domain Eukaryota; kingdom Metazoa; phylum Arthropoda; class Insecta; order Lepidoptera; family Noctuidae; genus Mythimna; species Mythimna separata. The sequence goes on along the minus strand of JAKKIA010000036.1, from coordinate 157,742 downwards.
CTGTCTTTTTAGGTTTTTAACTAATTTATTGCATGCATTTCTGTAAGCCAAATATCTTTGTTTAATACGCTCGTCACTCGGTGTTTTTTTGTGGTGAGCATGTAGTCTATCTCTTTTCCTAATTGATTTTATTACTCCTTTCGATATCCAAGGTTTTAAGGGTTTGTATTTTTTTTGTATTATTTTATTTTGTGAATTTTTACTTATAGTTTGCAGTAGTGTATTGGTTACAATTTCTGCGGCCGTGTTCGCATCAATAGTAGTGTATAAATTATCCCATGTTTCTTTCATTAAGTCATTCCTTATTTCCTCATAGTTAATAATTATTTTGCTATAGTTCATAGCACTTTTATTAACCGATGCATTGCTAATATAGAGTAAAATAGGAGAATGATCAGTTAATTGCTGCTCAAAAACAACTGTTTGCCATGTATTGGATGTTTTGACCATAAAATGGTCTAAACAATTGTTAAGCCTGGTTGGTTTGGTTATACCTTGCCTTAACCCGTACATAGCCATTAGGTTAAGGTAGTTTTGAACCTGTCCACTGACATCATCAAGAGTATTAATATTAATATCACCAGTAAAGATAATATTTTTTGAATGTATGTTGCCTAGTACTTGATCAAGTGCACTAATGTAGTTTGTGAAGTTTTTGAAGCAGGGTGGACGGTACGAACATAACACGGTGTATTCAGGAGATATATTAATGAGAAGACAGTTGCCCTCAGAAAAATTGGGCTCATACGACTTTGCTCTTATTTCCTCACGAACATAAACAACTATGCCGTCGTTTTGGTTTATTATATTTTTCGTCCAAAACGTGTCATAGCCGTCAATATTCGGGGGAGGGTTGTTTTCAGAAGTCCAACACTCGGTGAGAACGAATACATCTACTGAAAATTGCAGTGCTGAAACAAACGCTAAAAATAAATCAAAGTTACAGTGGATGCTTCTGATGTTTAAAGTTAAAATAGACAGAGATGTTTTATGATCAGTGTAATTAATCACTTGCGAACAACGTGTGGTGTCGCTTAGCAGAACGCAGTTTACCTCAGCCTCATTAACATCTATCTCAGTTGCTATTGTATTATTAAAGAGATCGAATTGTAATTGAAATACGATACAAAATAATATTGTCGAAACTGTCTCAGATTGGAACTAACTACTGTTGTACATAAAAAGATAAGGTTAATCTTTGAATGTATATGGTAATGTAAACAGCTCATTAGGATGGCACTGGGTACTATTAGTATCTTTGCAGGCAAATGCATTAATATATTTTTAGGAATTTTACTTTGACCTTTTGCTAATATTTTTGTGTGAAACGTAGGCTTATATGATAAAACTTTTGAATGTATATAATAAATATGTGTGTAGATTTTTGTTTGTGTGATTGTGCAGTTTTTCGCTATAAGTTGACAATTCAAGCTTAATATAATAAGTAAATATGGGTACAGAATTAGACAAGATAGTTTCAAAACATAAATTAAAAGTAAACTAAAAAAGAAAACGATATAAAAATGGGAAGAGAGAATATTATGTGTTAGTCACATTTGATTTTGATTCTCAGAGCGACAGAGGCATTTTTCAGAACTAACTAGAATTTGTTTATCACCTTCAATTTTTCGTAAAAATATATTACCGTTGGAGATCCAGCAGAACTTATAGGCATTTTTGTTAGCAAACTCTCTAGCAAGGTAGAATAACTTTTTGGTACTTGGCGGCAGGTGTTCAGCGATGTAAACCGGGCGACGATCACCCGGCATACCCATGACCGAGGTGTTTAATTTGTCATCTTTTCCTCTACCTTTGTTGTATTGACGTACTGCCGTGATGAGTGACTGCTTAGTTTGTACAGTAGAGAACTCTGCAACTATGGGACGTGGAGTAGTTGAGGCTTTCCCTGGAAGTCGATAAATATCACGCAGATCCGATTCAGCTATGTGTACGCCAACGACTGAGCCAATGTTACACACTGTTTTTATTAAATTAGTGCTAGATTCTGTAGTTTCTTGCGGGATGTTACGCAATTCTACTCCAGAAGATCTTGATTTATGCTGGAGATCTATTATCTTCTGCTCTAGATTTTCAATATATATCTGTTGCTCACGTCGCTCTTTTCTCAGGGTTTCAACTTCCGCTTTCATGTCTTCGAATTGTTTGTTGAAAAATTCCAGTGATTGAACAATTCCAGAATTTGACTTACAGATTTCAGCATTGGACGCCTGTATCAGATTATTTTGTTTCTTGATGTCGCCAATATCCGACGATAACTTAGCTATTAGGTTTGTTTGATCTGCTAGCTGCTTCGCGATGCTACTGTCTTGCTCCTTCTTCCATTTCGCTAGTTGTAACTCTAGTTTAAGCGGGCTCTCGTGATCGGACTCTTCCTGCGGCGAGACTTGATTGCGAGGGCGCTTGGATCTGTTAGTATTCACATAGCCACATTCAGAAACGGCCGTGGATATATCAGGTTCCGATCGTGTTTCCGCTACACCAATATTACTAAACTGTGTTCTAGGCGTATTCGGTGGTGTGCGCTGTACCCCTGCCATATTTAAAATAGCAATTCAAAAGATTTAAGCTAGTAGCAATTCGCGAGCAAGTTGTATTAATTATTATAAATCGGTATTTCGCTAAGCCCACAACAAGCCAACACTGCGTCACCTCGTAGCCGATGCCGTTCTCGTAGTCGATCCGCAGCAGGAACTACGCCGTAGCACTCGTAGCAACGTGCGATGGCGGCGTAGCAGCAGCGACGTCAGATTCTCGTAGCACACAGTTATTTCGCGAGGTGTAGTTATAATCTCGATGGCGCGATGCGTAAGCGCTCGGGTCACTCCTCTGGTAGGTGAGGGTTCGAATCCGGCGAATCACAATCACTTTTTCAAAGTTATTTTGAATCGACAACAGCACTATTATTGATATCCCTTTCTAAGACCACCCAGTGGGAGGAGATCTCAGGTAAGACCAAGCAAGGTAAGACAAGGATTCGAAATCAACTATAACCGACCAATCACAGATTTTAGAGCACAGACACGCGACACACGTCCACTATGTTTAACGTTCGGAGGCGAAGTGAACTATGTAAAGCTGAAATAAAAAGAACAGAGGAATTCCGATGTAGGTCACAAAAAGGCATATATCGAGGGTATAGTGTTCAAACCCAATAAGTGTCGAAAAATCAAAAATCGTTTTATTAGTGCATCTTGATGCATTTTTTACGCTCTTTCCAGTGGTCTAATCCAATAAGTGGAATTCGCAGTAGAAACAAAGTTACGTTAGGTAATAACCCAATAAAGTCACCGTGTTTAGCCAATACTTAAAAACTGGTACCCTATAAAACGTGTTATCTTGTTAAATAATATTTTTATTTCACGCTTAAACCACATAAAGCTTATTATTGGCATTGAGTGTTCAAGAATTTCAACTAAAATCACCCAACGGCTTCGAGCCAATAATCACTATCTGTATTTATCGGGTTTTACCTTTAAATACGTCGATAAAAAAAACAACAAAAACCAAAAGCTAAATCAAAACAAATGTATTTGTCGGGTTTTATTGTTCGATTATATTTAAAAAGTAAAAAGTTATGTCTAGTTATATGGTACGGTACTAGCTGTTACCCGCGACTTTGTCCGCGTTAAGTTCGAAAAGAGTCCTATCAATCTGTGCTTGTAATTCATTCCGAAAGCATCGAAATTATTAATTTAACTTTGACAAAAACCGTTTAAAAGAAAAAACACAAATGACCAAGAGGAAACATGTTGTGTACTAATGTATTACGACCAGATGTACGAACGTCAATGAGCCGAAAGAGCAAGGGTCGTAGCAGTTGGCGTTTCTGCTTAACCCTAGTGAAGGGTTAGGTTAATCTATTGGGCATGCCATCATTATGGCGGTAAGTCCCCTCTTTGAGGAGTGGTTGGAAAGACGTCACGTCGTCCTCACCTTCCTTATGACGCAAGTCCTTACCGGGCATGGTAAGTTCGGAAGGTTCCTGCATCAGATTTAAGCGAAAGAAACATCTGGGTGTCACCACCATGTGGATCGCCCGGAGGACACGGTGGAACTGCTTGGGCGGAGCACCGCCGCATCCTCGTGAAGGCGATCGGCGGCAGCTACCTCTCGCACTGGTTTTCTGGTACAGGCCAAGTTCCGGAGCGAGAAGGAGTAGCAGGCGGTCGCCTCCTTCTGCGAAGCCGTAATGCTGGTGAAGAAGGCAGCCGCACGCGAGTGGGAAGGCCCTCCTGCCCCTGCCGCCAGAATTCCAATTCCAATTTCCAATCAGCATAGCGGGCTTGCGGACTTCGAGCAATGGGTAGCTAGCCGTCCGGCAGTCCGGTAATAATCCGAACCGAGCCCAAGTCGTCATCGGCACGCGCCTCAAAGAGATGTCAGCAAAACTGTACAGCTGTGTGCACAACATGATCGAAGCCTCTGGAGCCACAGGTTAGCTTCTGAAAGGAAAACCTGAGACCCTGGAACAAAGGCGGAGAAAATGTCATCCTGTCATCTCATTCAATAAATCACTAATGCGATCGAAGGAGGTAGCTGTAAATATGAGGGATAGGATATCCTCTCGCTTCGTGATGCTCCGGGTGTCAAGCTTTAGGGAGATTCCCAAGCACGCAAGCACGGGCTTGTGATGGTGCCATCGAGCCGTCGAGTGAAAGCAAGCCCAAGTCAACGGTGTGACTCCAAGTGAAGTCAGCAAATGATAAGGTCCTCTACGGCCGATGTCTGCTAGGACTGCGAGACTTTTGACAGAGTTACTTTCCATAAGAATTTTAGCTCCAATAACATTTCTCTGCAGAGTTACACAATTTTGGCAGAAGACAATAAAAGAAAAAAATCGGGACACCAACCTTCAGCTGGATAACGTGTACTGATAGCGCAAAATCGTAGACGAATTCAAAAACTACAAACGTCGTATTTGTTTACAACAGCACTCATAAGAAAATTGCGGGAGGGTTTAAATTCCTTATTAATTTACCCAGTATTTTTGGTGTATATTTGCCTGACGTGTGAAGTATAAGGTATGTCCAACTTTTAAAAATGAATTTCGGCGAAATAGGTAAAGTACATCAATCATCTACCTAGCCTTTTCCCAACTATATTGGGGTCGGCTTACAGCCAAGCCGGATTTAGCTGAATACCAGTGTTTTACGAGGAGCGGCTGCCTACCAGACCAGACCTCCACAACCCATTAACTGGGGTAACACGGTACTTCATGGCAAGACTGGAGTCAGATTTACTGGCTGCTGACTATCCGTAACGACTGCCAAAGATCTACAAATGGCAGCCGGGACTTACGGCTTGACGTGTTTTCCGAGGCATGAAGGGAACTCGCTGTGTTAAAATGGTCACCCATCCACAGACCAACCTTGGCAAGCGTTGCTTAACCTTGAAGATTGATCCTTGCGGCTGTTATTATCTAGCCACGAGCTCCTCGAAATAGGTAAAGTACATAACATGTTTAATTTCTCTAGATCTAAAACCCAATAAGTCGGTACCCTTTGTAACTTATATTTTTATTACTACAAAATGGACTACCTCAGAAACTTAATAATACTGTTTTACACTAATTCAACGTATCCACTTTTATCATAAATACGCATTATAATGATATTATTTGAATAACATAGGTATTTTTGCCCATAAAACTTAAATATTGAATATCTCAAAAGTGTAAATTTCGTACTTATTGGGTTTGAGCACTATACCCTCGATATTTAAAAAAAAATGTTAACCGCACACTAACATTCCGTAACCACGCTGAAATATAAACTGAAAATGTTTTTCACTGGAGGGGCACAAAAAGAGAAAAAAAATATTTTTAGGAATGAGCCAAAATACTCTTTCAGCTGATGGGGTCGAAAAGTTCTAGAGTTTCCTAAGTGCCACGTACACGCATCTTTGGAAGATCTGCCATTAGGTAGATCAACTACTTGAGGAACGCGGGAATTTAAAGGATGCGAGACACACAGAATCGGTCATTGTGGTGACACTCGGGGGCGGCCTATGACTTATGAGCAACAGTGGACGTCTTACGCCTAAAATGATGATGATGATTATTTTCTTGGATACTATTTTCACAGAAAAAAATATTCATCATCTTCATCTGCCTAGCCTTTTCCCAACTATATTGGGGTCGACTTCGAGTCAAGCCAGATTTAGCTGAATACCAGTATTTTACGAGGAGCGGCTGCCTACCAGACCTCCACAACCCATTAACTGGGGTAACACGGTACTTCGTGGCAAGACTGGAGTCAGATTTACTGGCTTCTGACTATCCGTAACGACTGCCTAAGATCTCAAAATGAAAGCCGAGACCAACAGAAAAAAATATTCAAGGCATAATATTATGGTGATGCAAACTATCTAATAATAAAAATAACCTTTCACTGTAAAAGTAAAAATAATGCAAATGAAAGCAATTCTCGTTACTAAAGTTCAAGATGGGATCGAATCGAACGCGGCTTCCTCTTGCGCTATATTGAAGGAAATGAAGGGAAATCGGAAGTCGGAAGGGAGGCGGTGTCTTAGAACTTTAATTTTCGAACAAAATTTTGAATTTAGATGTGTTCTGAGTGTTTAAATAAATTGAATCCTTGTCCTAAATTATAAAGATACATAAAAAATATTAGAAAAGACTTCATGGTGAAAAGAGATGGCATTCGACCAGTATTTACAAAATAAGCACGTACGTTTTTACCTTATTGATTCTGTCCTATGCCAAAGTAGAATTGTTGAGTTCCCTTCTCATGCCATTTCATTTTGCTAGATAAACTTACTACTGCAAATTTCTGCAAAGGTTCTGTAAAAACGGTAAAAGGTATGCAATACTAATTAACAAATAGCTGCAGTGAATTAAACTTTGGTACACTATTGACCTTTGCCTCGAAGAATAATAGCTTCTCGACACAGAATTGTATTTATTTTTACCCTATTTCTTTAACTCTTACAATTAATAGAAACTGTAATTTCATTTAATTTTCATAACACTACTAGTAGGAATTACTCCTGAACCATCGTAAGTGCGTTTAGAAACATCAAAACTCATATATACAAGACATCCAGAGTTCCAGACCCGGAACACCTATCTGTTGGCCATACCAATATTTGTTCCGTACGCTAATCGAACCCGCGACCCGCAGCGCAGCCGTCAATCGCTTAACCACAACGCCTACGTGCCGTTAAAATTATGTCCCAATTTTGGTTTGAAAGAAAATAACTTGTAGGTAATTTCTCAAACATAGAAGTTGTAGGTCGTGTGTTCAAACCCAGCCAGGCGCATTACTTTGTGTTATTTATTTCATTATCGCCGCTCTCAAATTCGTGACGGGAAACATCGTGAGGAAACCGGCGTGTCATATTATAAAACAATAAATTCGAAGATGTTACAGATCCACCAATTTTCACTGGACCCCCGTGGTGGATTACATCTTATTTCCTCTCCTAGGGAGGAGGCCAGAGTCCCAGCAGTGGGAACGTTTCAAGGCCAATAAAGCTAAGGCCAACACTTTAAAGGCCTTGAGATTGTCATTTTTTTACATTTTCCGACATCAGTTTAGCATCCATTTTGCAGTTCCACCTCTCAAATACAATTTGTCACGAAGACCCATTTATTAGTAAATTCACGTTAAATAGTGTGACAAGATCACGACAAGATTAATTTCATTTATTCATTAGTAGCAGACGTTTCTCCAGACGGTGCGGCTTGATGGCGACGCGAGGAAGCGCGTATTACAGCCTTAATTTTGTTTCGACAATGTTAGATTTTGGCGAAAAGACCGCATAGAGTCTTGACGTTTTAAAAGATAAGTAGTATTTTTGTGAATAAATAAATGTGTTTGGGGATATATGTTTTCTTTTCACGATATTAAATAAATTGAGAGATGAGTATATTAGTGGAAGTTTGAAAATAGCCTCAGTGATTAAAATCTTGAAGCATTCCCCATCAAGATTTCAATAATATTTGTCATGGTATGATCTTGTAAAGAAGAGAGATGAAACGTGTATTACTAAAAGGGTTAAGAGTAATTGAGTACATACATATATTATGTGGATAGGTAGAGATTTAATTTGTACTTCAACAAACGCGGTTATACTACTCGTAAATATTTTCTACTTATACTTTCTGACGTTGATTGTAAACAAATAAATTGAAACCAACCAATAACAAACTGTGCAAAGTGAAAAAGCGAAACTTACCTAAATGTGCACCAAACTGAATGCTGTAATCAACTTAAATAAAACAAATAAACCGTGAACACCTTAAGCGGTCTACCTAGTGGAAACTGTTCTCTCTGCCGAATCGTGGTTAATTTAAATGGTGACGCAAAGATGTGAAGTTCGACGAATTTGCAATTGAATAATAAGGCTGCAGTTTAGGTGTGACATTACACGTGACTCAAAATTAAGTTTTCTGTCGGTGTAACCCCGGATCTTTTTTTAACTATGCGTAGGATTGCGTCCACTATCTCCTTTCAGAAGCGAACTCATGGCTCCAGCAGGCTTTGACCCTGCTGAGCCCTTACGGTTTTCTCACATCTCCTTGAGGCGCGTGGTTTGGTCGTGATGGTTACCGGACGGCCGGATGGCAAGTTATTCTTTTTTTGCCGTTTGCAAGCCCTCTTGATTAAATAATGGAAGCAAAGAACTCTAGGATTTTTATTATCACAAAGTGCGCCTAACAGAAGTAAAGTTACTCTTACAAATATTCCCTGCTAACAGTCTCACAATTTTACGTGTCATGAAAGCGTAGTTATTGAAACTGGCACAAAACTTACAGGATCAATAGTTATAAGTTTTGTCATGCAAAAACTTCTTCGGACTAACTTTGTTGTGCAGTTTATTATGGCCGTCACTTCTTCGTAGATTTGCATAAAGTTTTCATCTCTCCTCAAACGCCAATTGTACGTACGTCTGTACAACTTACGTCTGTACAACTTAAATGAACTTGAAAATCGTTTAACGGCCGTTCGTACGCGTGGTTGTACAAAATTGATTTCTGTAAATAATTTTGGTGGTTAAGATATATGTAGAAGGAGAAACTGACTGACTAACATATGAACGCACAACCAAAACTACTGGGCTTAGGAGCGTAAAATTTTGCACAAAGCCTCCTTTTCTAACGTAGGTGAGCACTAAGGGAGGATTTTTCAAAATTTTCCCCCTAAAGGGATGAAACGGGCGTCCAAAGTTTGTAAGGAAAGCTCTACTTTTACGTGGGCGAAGCCGCTGGTAGAAGGTACTTGGAACATAAAGAAAAATCAAATATGTTGTAAAAAATATTTTCTACAATAGCGCTGTAGCCGTAGTGCCTAACAAAGTGAGTGTTTGTACAGGCTCCAGTAACAATGTTCATTAGAATAGTTCTCACGGCACATCGAAGAGAAACAAGTGCTTTGTAAGAGATGAAGTGAACGAGCACAATAGAGCCAGTGTTGAAGTTTGTCGTTCATTAACAAAACACTGGAGACGTTAAGGAGAAGCGCTAAACAAAAGCGTTTTAACTGTTCGCTGACACTATCACAACTTTCTTGTGTGAAGTTCTTAATACTTCATTTTGTGCACTTTCAGAAATAATTTATTGAAAACTGTGAGACGCCATGTATTGAATTATAGGTAAACGCGAATGTTTGTATGTATGGATGTTTGTTACATTTTTACGCTTAAAATACTGAATAGATTTCGATAAAAAAAAATATTATAATTTGAATGTTTTCAAAGCTAAAGTGAATGGCTCTTAATAAACTAGTGCGCCTCATCATCAACGATTGCATCATTGCTTACCATCTGGTGGGATTGCAGTCAAGCACTAGTTTATACCATGTAATCAAAAAAATAAAACTTCGTATACGGTACGGTAGGGTCTTATGTCCTTTGGTATAATTTCCTAAATTGAATCAACCACTGGCTATTTGCAGCCAGAAAATTTGTGTTGTGAATAATTTTCGTAAAACACAAACACTTAATTTAAACAATTTGGTTTCACGACCCGACTCGTGCTCGAGCTAGCATATTTACAAACAAAGTCATGTGTGTGCACGGTATTTAACCTAAAACCCGGAAAATTCATCGTACCTTAATTAGGATTATGAAGGAACATAGGTTTACCTTTTCGGGTTGACGTGAATAAATGAAGCTAAAACATCAGGAGAGGATTGTAAGGTGGAAGGACGTGTAGTCAAAAACCAGACTGAAACTATGAAGAACTGACTTTGTGCATGTCATATATGTTCTGTGCGCTGAGTGCGAGTTGCTTTTACGTTAACGCGATCGAAACGTTTACCGCGTTTGATTACTTGAAGCGGGCGTGGCGATCGCGTTAGCGTAAAACTAACCCGCACTATGAATTGCGACATATGAATTTTTTGGCTTTTTTGAAAATGTACGTGAATGGTAATGTTATTATCTGTCATTTGTCAAAGTCACGTGACAAGTATTGATAATTATGGCAATATTATACCAAGTTTTTTGGCATCAAAGGTTTCGGCACCAAAACTATTCATGTTTCGGCACCAATTTTGGATTGGTATTCTGTATTTTATGTTACTAACTATCCAAAATACCTATTCATGCAGAAACAGGTATAATTTTGGTGCCGAAACCTTCGATGCCGAAAAACTTGGTACTGAAACGCTTCTAAAAATAATGATTATATTTTGAGATTCTTACAACACATAACCCCTATTATAAAACGGTTTATATTCAGCGATACATCTTTTGTCTCATAAACTACAGCTAGTTTGTTGATTACAAACAACCACAAACCAAATGTCTCTAGATTGCGGTTACTGGATACAATCGGGGCAGAAATAGTAGACCCGTATTGGAGAAATGGATTGGTATCTGTTGGTACCGTACAATACTCGTAAGTCTGTTTGATCATAAACTTGACTTGGTAATATCAAAAGGATTCTTATTTAGTGTGGAATTGTAATATTGTTGGGTATTGCACCAAAAATACCTTTTTGCCTAAGGGCCCTCGCCCACAGCGACTTTTTGTAGCGATACTCTTAGCATCGTTACTAACGCGCATTGGTCACATTTGCAACGCGTTACTGATGCTATGCTAACGTACTAACTAGCGCGCAATAACATCACTACTGCTTCGCTACAAAAAGTCGCCGTGGGCGAGGGGCCTTAAAACCAACTAAGTTGGTATTTCTTGTGAGCCAAATAAAAGTTAACTTAGGTGACTCGGTGAATTCGCTGGTTCAGTGCGTCTGTGCAGTAAAGTTTAAAACCAAACTTTATGAGTGCGAATTCGGCACAAATTACAGACAACGTAAAATATGGAAGTTCTTATCGGTTTAGTACTCTGAGAAGAAACGCTGACGTAGGTAACAAACTCACACACGACACAGCGTGACAAACAGAAAGAGCAATAAAGATGATATTGTTACTGTAGCAGTTGGTTTTACTTCGTACAACGTCGATAAGTTGTGGAGTGTGCTTTCTGCTTGCAGCGTAGTGACTGGGTGCGTAAATCATTTTCAGAAGCAGTTAGTGGTAGTGGTATGTTACGTAGTGTGTTTTAGTTAGTGGTATGTATACCACTAACTAAAACACACTACGTAAATCTTTTGAATCGAGGCAGTTAACACTAGGCCACCACTGCTATCTCGCTCACTAAAAGTATTTTTTTTTCAAAATTATACTCAATCAGTCATCTAAATTTGAACACGCTTGCCTAAAAACTGTTTTAATTTATTACAAGGAGGACGTCAGGACCAAAATATCGTTGCATAAACAAAATAAACTCACTGATAAGACCACGACCATTCATAAAATACGGTTAGGTCAGAGAAGTCTGACCTTTATAAGTATTGGCACCTTACGTAATTCTGCCTGGACCGTAGTTAACCTTTGTGTTTTCGAGAGAAAATGTCCAAAGGTAAATATTTGCGGTGACTCGAGAAAATGAAAGCGTCCTAACATCTCTACCCTACTACCTTGACATTTATACGGGGTAAATTGCTTTAGGAACCCACGTATATTACTTAAATATAGAAAAATTATTGTCAGCACCTTCATGTTTTAGGAGAACGTCTGTTCAAGGTGGATCACTTCATACCTAATTAGATTTGTGGAACACATGAAAGCCACATTAATTAGTTAATCTCTACGCAATTAACAGTACAAATTGTAATTCTAACTATGAATATAAATCATAATTACAAGCCCATCGTACTGCTCAACAAGATGGGCAAGCTCTTTTAAAGAGTCACTGAAGACTGCCTCATCGGGTACCTGGTATCAGTGGGACTGGATCTTGCGGACAACCTTTTACACGTCAATTTTTTCGACAGTTTAATCTTTGATGAGACCGATGTTTCCTAGCTGAAGAAACACCGAAATAGATTCAGAGGCCAATGTCTTTTTTAAAGTCTATACAGCTTTGTTATAGTCAAATCACATTCGAGAACCATGCATATAAGTGTCTGAGATGGTCTTTTGAGGAAAAAACCATACGTATTTGAGTGGGTCTGTCCAGTCAATGCAAGCATTTGGCAGTATTAGTAAAACTCAACTTAGGACTACCAAGGAGCTCAACGTAAACACGGTGTCTTTGGACTTTGCCTTTAATACTCTGCCCTTACTTTCACAATAGACTTTATTTTCACAATTCCATGCATAACTGCTATCGTAACCAAATTATTGTTTTGCTAACTGAACAAAAGCGACTGAAATGAATTTTAATCAGAGATAAGTCGAACAAAAAATCTTGTTCAAATATAAATTCATTTTTCCAATCGATGCGTTTTCATTTATTTGAAAACGCCGTTGCTTCATTTTGCTGATTAAATTAGCGGCAGACGCGGGTGTTGATTTTATTGCTTTAAGTACAAGCTTTTATTTTAATATGCAATGTTTGGTGTGTACATTTGTTTAGAGCAAATCTTGCAAATGTATTATTAACCCTCTAACCGTTTTAGGTGGTATACCTACCATTTCCATTTCAGCCGAAGGACGTCCGAAGTGATAGGCCGCCGGCTCCTTCTGCGAAGCAGCGAAAGAGGCGGACGCACGCACGCTTCATCCACTGGGATTCCGACCCTGATTTCGTTTTTAGTCAGTAAAAGTCATACACGAAGAGAGGGAGAAGATATTATTATGATTTTCAACTTAAAAAACAAGCACGTACAAAATAACGTATTTCTCATTTTTTCGTTGTAATTTAGGACAAAACTTATCGATACAAATTAAAAAAAGAGTAAATGAAAAAGTACTCAATTAGCCCATCGTTCATATATTACTCCATTGCTCCATTGCTCACTCACATCACTGCACATAGTTAAATGCGAATCTATTCACTCAATCCAATTACACTAGTTTACAAGATTTTATACCCATACATGAAACCAATGAAAATGGGTAGGGTATTTAACCCTTAGTTGGATATGGGAGCAAAAAAAAAATTAGCACGTCGAGTTTTAAAAATATTAATATTTTTATATTTCGATTTTCTTACATAGCCGCTACTTAAAAAAATAATAACTGGCACAACTTTCATACTAATTAGCGTCAGTTTCTTTTTTGGTACCCCCATAGTAATCACCTAACATATTTTTATAATACAAATCTTGAAACCTCTCTCCATAACTTTGAATATTGATGAAAATGTTCGCTATTTTCATCACTCACGCTTCCCAGGTATTCAGGAAAAATATTCAAGTGTGAATGTAAAAAGTAAATTTTCAATGACATGTGTACACTCATTTTGAAATATTTAATCAATAAATAAGATACAATTTATTCATATTCCTCAGTTTTATTGTTGCCTAAGAATGCAAAGCTACTGGTTCTGGCATATTTTTCAACACTAAATAAGTGGCAAGTGGCAATCAAAATTGTTATTATTCAATTTTTTTTTTAATTTGGCGGCTTACATGGATACCTTCTTTAAGTTCAGTATCAGAGAGTTTGGGACAGACGGTTTTTAAATATGTAAAATTTCATGAACAAGTCCATGTGCTTTGAGTTATTTTCTGTACTTAAACTGCAAGCAATGACGGGCATGAAACGCAAGTTTATATTATTCCCTGCAGCCCAGTTAGTTAATATGCTTCTATTATTTACACATATTACTTCAAAAAACAATATTTTCAATGTTTGTTACGGTAATTTGGAAGTATTGAAAATACGCCTGTTTTACTCCTTCTCTAGTCGGTGTCGTCGTGTTTGTCAAAATAACTTTACCACAAACATAGCAAAAGTTATTCGAATTAAATTAACACTTTCTTGAGGACATTTTAACAATTCTTTTGTAACTAATTTTATTAATTAAACACAACTATACCGTTTGATGCACTCGATACGCCCCAAAATTGCAGTTTCAAAAACTTCTTGTATAATTAAAAAACTTGACGTGATAAAAATATTTTACATACAATTTCGTGATAAGAACACTAGACAAAACAGATTTGGCATAAATTTGGGAATGGGTAAGAGAAAAAACAAAAATTTGTAAACTAGTGTTATCATCATGACACTCTTGATTACACAACGTTCTGACTCTGTGAGAGCTTAATTAGACTTGATGTGATCGTAGGTGATCAATTCATCTAAATTGAAATTGGATCGTCAATGTTTGATTGTAGACATATTAAGGCAAATAAGATGTTGATTTCGCACAAGTACGTTTGACGTAGCTTAATTTCATCGCAGTTGGGGATTTCTTATACTGTTTATATGTAGCATAAAACTAGTGCTTCACTGCGATCCCACCAGCAGTATAATTGATACCATCAATGATTGTATCCCGGTAAGCAGTGATACAATCATTGATGATGAGGCGCACTAGTTTATTAAGAGCTTATATTCACTCTAGTTAAAGAAATAATAATAATTGTAAGAAAGTATTTTACAGAGAGATCCCCCGAATGCGATGGAAATTTCAATTTTGTTGATCACGTAATTTCCGAGATCCGCGATTAGTCAATACAAAAATCTTGATTTTTGGGATTGTTTTTTTTTTTTGACGCGGCAATTGTAATTTTTTTTGCATCTACTAGTCGCCATGTGTCTGCATAGTGCATACGCGCTTGTCACCTCGGGCGTAGGGCGATCCCCGGTCACCGTAGGCGCGGGCTTGTGGACGTAGAGCAGTGGATAGTTTGTCGTCCGGTAACTGTTTGAACCGAACCCAAGTAGTTGACAGCGCGTATTGTACCACGCGACATGCGTGAAAGAGATGTAAGCTAAATCGTAGGGGCCCGGCAGGACCGATTCCTATTAGGGTCACCGGAAATTTCTGAAATAGAAACTCATAGTCTTTTAACTCAAAGAGACATGTGTGATTTAAATCAGTAAAAGTCTGATACACCTTGGCTTCTCGCTCCATGCTATAGCAGGAATCAGAAAAACCGTCAATATTGAGCTATAGCACTGATTAGTATTCAGGGATACAAAGAAGCGACGAGTTAAACAAATTAATGGTAACAAGAAAAAAACTGCCGCTTAGTGAAAATTTCCATCTAATTAGGCAAACATGAAGATACGGTTAACTAGAACAAAAATTTGGCCGAAATACTTTCGTAACTTTAATGAAAATTAGGGTAAAGATAATGTCATTAAAAGGGTTCTTTTTATAAAGACATGCCTCGACAGGCATCGTTCGAGGAAAGGCCTCAGTTTCCTTGTCGTAACAGAAGCTCTATAGAAAATTGGGACGACATGCATCGAGATTTTGTGCAGATCATTACCTTCATTTTTCCTTATTACTGATAATAAAAGCAAATTGCTCAAAATTTTGCATTTTTGGCGCGAAATACAAGAATTTCGTATAATAACATTGGATTACGAGTATGTACGAAATTCTAATAGTTCTGTTTAAGATTACAATCAACGAAATAAACTACAGTAATCATCATCATCACCATTTCAGCTGAAAGACTTACACTGCTGAACATAGGCCTCCCCTAAGAACTAGCAGTGTCTTTAAACTATAAAAAAAACAAACAAACTGTTTTGAACAAAATGCTCCTTGTTACCTAGTAAGGTAACAAACCTTGCAGTATCCAGTTGATACGTTTCCTATCTTAGATATATATAACTGGTACAAGCTATTGTGTCTATTCAAGCCTTGATTGCCACTATTCAGGACGACGTCCACTGGTTAGTTATGTATCGTGAGATGTTTGCTACACGTAAACAACAAACATTGTTATGCAATAGCACATTGTTTCTTAGATTCGTCCAAAAGCGTCAATTTGAAATTTAGAACAACAACATTAATATGTCGGAGAAGTCAATAGTATGGTAATGTCGACAAGTCAATAGTACGGACGCCAGCTTGACAACAGAACGTCAGCGGATACGTCAAACCGCTTGACAGAGTCAGGGCGTGGCTACGGGTGGGGCAGAGCCCGCCAGGACGGCGGTCACTCTCAGCCAGCCCGTCGCAGTGTCAACACGTACTGAAACTGTTCTACGTTTTGTTGTCTGTACCATAAAAATAGTGCACTGTATCAAATTATATCCAAAGTAAAGGTGATCGAAATCCTAGCCGTTGTTATTTATTGCACGATACCCAAGTAGGCCCACCTGGTTCTGATCATAGCTCGAAACCATCCTGGATGATCCGACATCAGAAGTGGTATACAATCGTGCAAATAAATCAACGAGCAGTTTGAGCAATATTTACGCAACACTTCTATGAAGAAAATGGCAAGACCGATTGACGGTTATTATTTGAAATGCAAAAATTCAAAAATGAAGAGCCGGGTCGAAGCGCGGACTTGAATGGTCTGGTTAGGTTTTTTCCTGGGGTTTTCCCTAACCCTGAGCAACGAATGTTGGACCATGATGCCGTTGTTTCCCCAGAACGAAATAAGCAACGGAGCAAATTAGAACGTTCGACTCAGAATGTGATCTACCCGAATTCGACCCGGAGAGACAAGTGCAGTACTAGATCAGAAACTATTGTGGAAAAATGGGAAGTTGCCTACTTCTGTACCGGCCTGAAAACACAGATTATTCAAGCCTCAACACCCCCAGCAGCAAGTCAGCAAGATTGGTACTGGAAAACAAGGTCACATCTCCATCGGGAGCCCTGATGGAAGCTGCGCGGTGGCAACAGTGGCACCAAGGCATTTCGCTAAGAGCGAAGAATTGACGAGTG
The DNA here is from genome assembly GCA_030763345.1 of Mythimna separata. Classification (NCBI taxonomy): domain Eukaryota; kingdom Metazoa; phylum Arthropoda; class Insecta; order Lepidoptera; family Noctuidae; genus Mythimna; species Mythimna separata. The sequence goes on along the minus strand of JAKKIA010000036.1, from coordinate 140,602 downwards.
TGTCGATGATCCTTCATCAGGGAAAAGGTCAGGTATTCACATTCCATTTTTTTTTGATTTTGGTGCTTATTCGTTAAAAAGGTGTCGTGTAAATGCGGTAAATTTAAAACAAAAAGTGGCATCATTGTAAGGTCTAGTGTTATAGGTCTCGGGTACTCGGTTTAGTTCATTTTACTTGTGTAGGTAGTCGAAACTGATAATGACATAATCGAGATTTATTACGTGTATTGCCCATCATCTATTTGCGAAATAATATTATGACCGTGAGGTACCTATTGTTGCAAGTTTGCAATTGCCAATAGATTACGACGTGGACGTAAAAAAAAAAAATGATGTCAGAAAGTCATGTACCAGTGGAAGTAGTAAGAAGTAGATAGAGATCACAGTAGTGATGAGCAAGCCGAAGTTGTGGGGAGTACACGAGTGGGTTTCTCTATCAGCCGTAGTAAAGTGATCCATGGTGTTTGACAGAAGTCATAATCCGTGGTGAGAGTAGTGGGTAGTCAGTGAATGATGCCCAGGTGACCCACGATGTACGACGTTTCCAGTAGCTATTACGTAGCCGTAGCCGTAAAATTCGGTACCTCCCGAGGTCCGTTGGTGCGCGGTGCGCGTTTAGTACTGACGGAAGTCAGATTCGTGGTGACAGTAGTGAGTGATGGTCAGGGATCCACGATGTACGATGTTTCCAGTAGCTATTACGTAGCCGTAGCCGTAAAAATCGGTACCTTCCGAGGTCCGTTGGTGCGCGGTGCGCGTTTAGTACTGACGGAAGTCAGATTCGTGGTGATAGTAGTGAGTGATGCCGTGGAGATCGGCAATGAGTGCCGTGGAGATTGGCAATGAGTGCCATGGAGATCGGTAATGAGTGCCGTGGAGATCGGCAATGAGTGCCGTGGAGATCGGCAATGAGTGCCGTGGAGATCGGCAATGAGTGCCGTGGAGATCGGCAATGAGTGCCGTGGAGATCGGCAATGAGTGCCGTGGTGTTAGAGTGGTTTACTCGTGGCTTTAGGCTCCTAAGGCTTTAAGATGAGAACAATTCAATGAACGTTGGTACATACATGACTGGATGACGGTTTCCATTAATTCTTTTTAAAATAAAAATAATTGAGACAGTATTGTTCAAAAGAAAAAAAAAACAAAGGTTGATTTGCAGTAAAGTATCTTAAGTTTTGTTGCACCTTCATGATTTAGTGTTGGCGTAGTGGGTGAGCGATTGACTGCTGCGCTATGTATTGCGGGTTCGATTCCCGCACGGAACGGACATTTGTATGGGTTACAGATGTTTGTTCCGGGTCCGGATGTGTTGTGTGTGCGAGTTGACATGTTTGTGAACACACACACGAGTGAGTGGTTCCTAGTGTTTATGTCAGGAGTGACCGAGCGTTATGATACTGCGAGATGTATTTTGTTTCAGAGTGTCACACAGACGGACATCTGGTTTGGAAGCCTTGTGAGTCTTTCGGATGAGGTGGTCTTGATGACTAACACACAGGGACGTGTGTTCTGCAGGATGGCCGTGTCGGAGAAGTCAATAGTATGGTAATGTCGACAAGTCAATAGTACGGACGCCAGCTTGACAACAGAACGTCAGCGGATACGTCAAACCGCTTGACAGAGTCAGGGCGTGGCTACGGGTGGGGCAGAGCCCGCCAGGACGGCGGTCACTCTCAGCCAGCCCGTCGCAGTGTCAACACGTACTGAAACTGTTCTACGTTTTGTTGTCTGTACCATAAAAATAGTGCACTGTATCAAATTATATCCAAAGTAAAGGTGATCGAAATCCTAGCCGTTGTTATTTATTGCACGATACCCAAGTAGGCCCACCTGGTTCTGATCATAGCTCGAAACCATCCTGGATGATCCGACAAATATAATATCGGTAATAGACAGTTACCTACTAACTTTGAAATGAAAGATAAGATTTCGGAAGCCTTAGAAGATAATAGGGATATAGAGATACAAAGGAAACAGAGTATAAAGTTCCATAAATCTTCTTTGAAATGGGAAGATCCTTAAACCAGACAGGTGTTGTATCTGGTTCGGGCAACTTCCCGATAGGTAATTAATTTTGGAGTATTGCCTACCAAAAGTTTTAATCGCGATGCAATGTTTCAAATTTTAGTTCTTGACTGATGTGGCTTGTTCCTATGACAGTGGTGGCCCTGAGTTACGAGTGGGTTCAAACCCAGCCAGGCATACATTACGTTGCTGTACGTTTTGACTGTCTCTTTCAACATCAGTGGGTCATATCTTGTGTAGGGTTGGCTAGTCATCTATACTTATAATAAATCTGTAGAAGGGAAAATTTTGTACATTGAAAATATCAAAAAAGTTAATGGCAGGGGGTATGTTACTAGACCAACACCGAACCCAAAAATGTGATTTAAAAAAATTTTGTCTGTCTGTCTGTTTGTTCAGGCATCACACACATTTTAGGGTTCCGTAGCTAAATGGCAAAAATGGAACCCTTATAGTTTCGCCATGTCTGTCCGTCCGTCCGTCCGTCCGTCCTCGTTTAATCTCTGTGACCGTTAGCACTATCTATCAATCGATCTATCAATCTCGCCGACAAAGTAATGAAATAAAAATTCGAAAAAAATGTTTTATTAAGGTAGCCCCCATACATGTAAAGTGAAAAGTGTTTTTTTTTTATTTCAACCCCAACGTGTGATATATTGTTGGATAGGTATTCAAAAATGAATAGGGGTTTACTACAATCATTTTTTGATAATATCAATAATTTCGGCAATAATTGCTCCAAAAGTAAAAAACAATGTGTCCGGCCCCCCTCTAACTTTTAAACTATAAGTCCAGGAAAATTATTTTGAACTTCATGGGACGAACAGTTTTTGAAAAATTGGGGACACTTATTGTGACGGACGGAACTACGGAACCCTACACTGAGCGTGGCCCGACACGCTCTTGGCCGGTTTTTTTTTATTTTGTCAATTTAAACGAGATTTTTCAAACAAAAGTCATCAACCAGCACTAGTTGCGATGAAAAAGCATGAAAGCGAGTGTTGTCACACAAACCGATCACGTCTGCCCTCAAAGCGGGACATATAAACCAATGTCCAACATTATTACCTGCTCCCTCTTGGCCTATGACTTATAAATTGCGCACTTATAACACGTCCCCTGATATGAGGGACTCTCTCATATGCACGATAATCACACCGCATCAAAGGAGACACTTATCTGACACTTAACAAGGATATATAAGGTATATACGTAACTAGATTAAAGCATATGCTAATGTAACTGTATGTAATGAAAGTGGATAGTGCTGGTGGGTGTTGGAAAAATAACACAATCAAAAACTTTAGAACAATCAATCTATTCTCAGATATAAAATTGTTTCATTAGCACTATAATTTAGTCACAAGGTCTTAAAAGCGAATATCTGTACTTAATGATATACTACCTTTACTATTGTAATTCTTAAGAAATTTAACGAATAAACCATCTACTTGTTTCTTCCTTTTAAAAATTCTCTCTGGCGGTACCAAATTAACATAACCTAGGTCCTACTTGAGCTTTTTGCTTGAAACCCTGTCACGTTCCGGCGCTCTAATTAGATTTATTTGCTTGGCACTTATTACGCTTGCTGCAGTGCTTTCTCATTCCAAGGTTTGTAGTTTATGACATGAGTATAAAAATTATACTTTTGGTTTTCAGCGCAGACTAAATGGTAATTTATTACTTTCTCACCGGAAATATAATTTGTGTACGACCATGTACAACATTGGTCATTTTTAGGGTTCCGTAGCCAATTGGCAAAAACGAAACCCTTATAGTTTCGCCATGTCTGTCCGTCCGTCCTCGCTTAATCTCTGTGACCGTTAACTCTAGAAAGCTGAAAATTGGTATCAATATGTATGTCAATTATGCCGACAAAGTGCAAAAATAAAAATTGGAAAAAAATGTTTTATTAGGGTAGCCCCCCTACATGTAAAGTAAAAAGCCACATTTTTTTTAATTTTAACCCTAACCTGTGATATATTGTTGGATAGGTATTTAAAAATGAATAGGGGTTTACTAAGATAATTTTTTGATAATATCAATAATTTCGGAAATAATCGCTCCAAAAGTAAAAAACTACTAACCAGAGGGGGTTAGTAGTACTTTTGAACCATAAGTTTAGAAAAAATGAAAAAAATCTTGAAAGTAGAGCTTTATAAAGACTTTCTAGGAAAATTATTTTGAACTTGATGGGACGAACAGTTTTTGAAAAGAGCGCGGCCTGACACGCTCTTGGCCGGTTTTGTTTGTTAATGTATAGTCAACCAGGCGTACAGTGAGTGACGTGACTCACTTGTAAAACTAAGCTACGCATTTAAAGTTTGGTGCTTATTTGAGCCAATCTGGTTAGTTCATAAGAATGTCAAAAATGTAAACTATACAACATCAGTTTAACTTGTGTCGTATAGTTTATGTAATTTCCTAAATCATTAGAAGCTACTAATGATTTAAAAATATCCGTATAGTTTTCTTTTATTAGCGGAGAAGGACCCATAAGAACCAATATGTCATATGTGAAGCTCTTCTAAACATTTTGTTCCAATTGACATTACTCCCAGGCGGAAGGATAATTCTGATGGTAAGTTTTTGTCGTATTATATAAGTTATCCATTGCTTGCTTTCCTAAACCTTTTTGTTTTGAAGCTCTAATGTAAACGTACCGTAGCGTGGCCACTTCAAAACGAACCGCATAAACCACGTAGCCGCAGACCACTTTTACCGGTATGCGATATGAATAGAAAGATAGAAGTGAGAAGTTTAGCCAGTTCAGATGATTTAAAGTATGCACTAATCGTATGGCCAACGCTTTTTTTTTAGGTTGCGGAGCAGGAGAGCGTGTCAGACTTTCCTGTTTAAAACCTACCCCATTGTTCCTTCTTTGCCTTCGTTCCAGGTTCCCGGGTTTTCCTTTTTGGAGGCAACCCATGTCTTGGCTTGGCAAAACAGAGGCTTGTTTTCAACAGAACGGAAGCTAGGAAACCAATATAATAATATGGATAATATCTAAAACCACAGTCTGCCTGCGTAAGATGCCTAGAATTAGTATTCATGAGACGAACACTGTGGACGACGGCTATAGGATTTTAGTATTAGTTTTACATCCTCTAAAGAATAAGATTTTTTTCTGTTGGACGAAGGGTTGGTTAGGATGCCACATTTATTTTGATTGGATTTTTCTTCCACACAAAGTTTTTGTATAAGTGTTGTTTTTCCATTACGATTGACATTTTACTTCCATGACCAACCGACCTTTATACTACGCAGCCCAGTGCTTGAGGATTTTAGCCCAGAACTTTATTTACTGTAGATGAAAGAAAAGAAAATAATTTGATATGCGTAGATACTGATGAACAATTTGAATGCCCCAGGCACTAGACTAATGATTCTCTAATGTTTTTAAAAAATATACCAGGGAGCTGTATAACGTCCTTTGTTTGTCGTGGGAAAGCATCAAATAACTTCTCCTGTTTAAGGTGGTGCAAGACTGAATGGTAAAATTTTACTGACTTAAACCCACCCGTATGCTAACAAAGACCACTTCTCAGTAATGATTACGTAGATTAGCTGAGTATATACTACATTATGGCATCGAGAAAAAAAAAATGTAAGCTACATTAATTTCTTCCACAATTTTAACTTCACAATATCAACGTACAGGTTCTATAATTTAAAACTACATAAATAATACCTACCCAAGAAGTTATAAGTATGAGGTACATCCCAACTCTTTCAAGTAACAAACCAAGTCCATTCCACTTTAAAGTTTGCCGAGTAGTCCTGCTACAAAGTCAAACTTGCCATTAGATATTCCCTTAGCCGTAAAACATTTTATACAGTAACAAGTTACAAAACACAGCATCGCCTTTTCAAATCGAATTTCAAGGGTATTTAAATACATTATAGTGACCCAAATCTTATTGAATTAATTCAGAGCTTGCTCGGGAAGGAATTCCATTTACTCACCCTCTGTTGATTACCGAAGCTCCGGTATCGTAGAGGTCGATCAATGGGTATTAATTTACAAATACAGATCCGAGTCTGCTAACGGGTGTTAAATGATTGGATATACTCGTATGTATTTAGGAACCATTTAAGATCTTTTTTATATGGGAAATTTCTAATGACTTCTTAGCCTTCGAACCTAGTTAGGCACTTAAAATATATAGATTCTTCATGCGTAAAATGTCATCTAACTTTAGATTATAAAATTTTGAGAAACTAAATAATTAAAATGAATTAGAATGTTTCATTCGAGTAAAAAACCTGTTTTATAATTTAACTATATGCTTCGCTGTTAGTCAGCAGATTACTCAGAAAATCTGCAGATTGAAAACAGATCTACGTATATTTGGAGAATCATAATTATCTAATTTTGCGGCCCAGGCATAGAAAACCTAAAAACCAGAATTTAAAAGCCTGCTTTGATATAGAAAAATAAAATATAGGAAAATAAAATAGGAAGTACAACACTGATTGCTTTTTTGACTTTAAAAAGTCTTCCCGTGTTCTTTCCAGCCGTATAAGGTACTATATTATCATGTATAATGTAGCCACTCTCAACATTTACTTCAGGCCATATTTTCAGTGTAAAAAGCGTTTCATAATTTAACACTCGCTGAATGCTGTTCAGTAAGAATATTACTGCCCTCATTATTTACGTATGTGGGCGCAAAGAGAAGCCAGTGGCAGTTATGAGAGCGGCGACCTCTCGCGCCGGGCCCTGGTACAGGCCATGGTCCGGAGCGAGGAGGGGTGGCAGGCAGTCGCCTCCTTCTGCGAAGCAGTAATGTTAGCGAAGGAGGCTGCCGACCGCGTGAAGCAACGGAACTCACGCCGTCGCCGCCGAGATCCTGATCCCGATTTCCGACCACCGTAGGCGCGGGCTCGCGGACAGCGAGCACTGGGTAGCTCGCCGTCCGGCAGTCTGGTAATAATCTGGACCGAGCCTAGTCGTCGACGGCGCGTTCTGTTCCACGCGCGCCTCAAGGAGATGTCAGCAAACTGTAGGGGCCCGGCAGGGCCGAAGCCTCTGGGGAACACGGTATCCGAAAGGTTGTCACCGTATCCCCCAGATCGATGGCAACGAAGGAACGGGGTAGGGGTTTAGTCAGTAAGAGTCTGACACGCCCTCCCGCTCCACCCAAGAGTGGGAGAAGTCATTCTGATGATTCCCCTACCGGAAAAAAAAAGTGGCATTTATGAAAAGTTAGATTGTGTATCACCAGTTGGACGCTCGCCAAGCACATCGCCTTATATCGAAGATCAAACAACGAACCAACTGCAATTTTTACCGTTTTTTTTAAGTAACGATATGGAAGTGGTTTAAGATTTCAGTAAGTATTGCAAAGCAGGAAATTGGGGGGGAAACTTTTTTAATCTATATATATAAAAATGAAACCCGTTTTCCGTTGTCACGACATCACATGAAAACGGCTTGACCGATTTGGCTGATTTTTTTTTTTAAATGTTCCTTGAAGTTCAATGATGGTTCTTACGGAGAGAAAAATTCAAAAAAAAAGTTAGGTAAAGTAGGGTAGTGTAGGGTAGTGTAGGGTAGTATTGGGTAGTGTAGGGTAGTATTGGGTAGTGTAGGGTAGTGTAGGGTAGTGTAGGGTAGTGTAGAGTAGCGTAGGGTAGTGTAGGGTAGTGTAGGGTAGTGTAGGGTAGTGTAAGGTAGTGTAGGGTAGTGTACGGTAGTGTAGGGTAGTGTAGGGTAGTATAGGGTAGGGAAGGTAGCGTAGGATATGTAGGGTAGGTAGGGAAGGTAGGGTAGGGTAGCGTAGGATATGTAGGGTAGGTAGGGAAGGTAGGGTAGGGTAGCGTAGGATATGTAGGGTAGTCATTTGATGGGAGCGAAGCCGCGGGTAAAAGCTAGTATTAGAATAATTGGAAATATAATAATATAAACATTAGTTGGCTCACTAAAAGTTACGGGCAAATAAAAAAATATTACATATTATTGTTTTAGTCGTAAGATAGTACTAACATAATTATTATAGCATTTCATCGTACCACATGCCATCATACCTTCATGCGACAATAATTTTCAGAAAAAAAATATTTGGTATCGAATTAAAACACTTTGGTTTCGTTATACGGCCTTGCATATGGCATCACGCTATTAAATTTTTGTAATCGTCACAGGAAAACCCTATTAACGACGCAGACGGCCACCTCATAGTTTGATCTGAGAGGTCATATGATTACAGATATAAGAATAGAATTTGATTTTGTGAGGGCACTCTTAAAGATAGTGTCAATATAATTTTATGGTACACGTCCTTGTATATTTACGAAGTTATTTTGAAGACAATAGTCAAAGCAGGTATTGTTTTATGCATAAGTTCTCCTTTGATATTCTTTGTTTTGTTCAACATATTTACCATGAATATCATAAGGAGTATGTTAGACGATGTTTTAATAACGTATAATATACGTCGTACTCCGACGGGCTTGTGGCAGATCACAAAGGAGATGACAGGACGAGCTAAACATTTTTCCAGAACTAAAAAGAGGAAGTGCGGTGCTGCATAAGATGAGTGGTAAGAGGCCTTTGACCAGAATAGGCTGACAATTTTTTTTTTCACAAAACTACCAGTTACTATGTGAATAGTATACTAGTTTTGGTATGTTGTTGTAGGTATTGTCGGTTATACGAAAGTTCGTAATAAGGCTATAAAATGAGATGAAAAGCTAATTAACGGACACAGTACACATTAAACTCGTGCTATTCCCACACATTAAGTTCATGCAGCAGTTTAATGGAGCATCTCGTTGATTAAAATGCATTTCGTCATTTTATGTTATAGTCAGTGCATTTTACGACATGTAATGAAATCATGTTTTGACAAAATTAAGTATCATCTAATAACATAATTTTCTCGAATTAATCATTACACAAATAAGTATTTCTTTCAAATGGGTATTTCTATGGATTCGCACTCTGGTCAGTTGCAATCATTTGAGAGACCCTTTTGTACAAAAAATAAAGCAACTGTAGAGAGCCAGTGGCAAGATGTTTGCACCAGCGGGCTCCCTAAGACGTTTTGGTATTCATCATCAATTAAAATTTCGAGCACGGAGCACAAGCTAGAGCGACTTCAAAATCTCTATCTAATAAATGCTTCTTCTATTATCAAAATTAAGTCAAGACAAACAATACGTCAATTTTCAAGATTAAGTCAATGCGAAAGTTATATCCAGCTTGCTTTTTTTTTGGTGAAGCTAAGTCAAAAAAGCCTAGTTAAAAGGCTAATGGACAAAATTTTACGTCCAAGTTGTATGCTTAGTACTGCAAGATTGCTCGAAAGAGCCGCTTAAATTGTTAACAAACAATTTACGTGAATAGGAATTTCCGCATAATTTGTTAACAAACATTTAATTTGAAGTAAAGACTCACAAGAAATCTTTTTTTTTTATAGATATAAACTAGTGCTTGACTGCGATCCCACTCGATGGTGAACAGTGGTGCAATCGTTAATTGTGAAGCGCACTAGTTTATTAAGAGCCTATTTAATCTACCCTTGAAAACACCTAAATTATAATTGAACGGGAACATCGTAGTAGTTACAGTGTAATTAGTTGTTTCCTGTGAGAAATTACTTCCATACCGCAATTTGAAGTACACGCTCATTAAAGTAATTAAAAAACATGTTGCAGACATTGATAACGAAGCAAAGTCGTCGTTGGTACGGACTTACGAGCACGAGTATATTGCTAGGAAACGTGAGTAACGTCTCGAAATTTTCCAAAATTCTGCTTCTAGCTGGTTTTAATTGTGTAGTTTTCTTGGCAGACGACATTTATTTGAACGCATTTGTCAGAAAGAGCTACTTGTACTTGTTATCAAATATGTAGAATATCTGGGACTAGATGAAGGAAGTGGAACGATTTGAAATAGGTCATCAATAATGCGGAAAGAAATTGAAGGATATTGATGTTCAACTTAATAGCTTTCGTTTCCAATAACTTGTTGGAATGTAATGTTACTCATATTACATTCTCTTGTTTATAAATGGAGGTAGGTAGGTAAAAGAAGTAGATAATTATGTATTGTATATTGAGGACTCAAGAAATCCAAGGTTACCGACATAGCTCGAAAAATTGCCTAACTTACATAAATGGCACTAGACAGAGCACATTGCTCGTAGAATAGATCGATGGAGACGAAAGGTTTCAGAGTGGCAACCACGTACCGGAAGACGCACTGCGTCTTACCTTGTGGGAGGTGTTCCAACGCTGCGTCTGACGAAGCGTTGGAACACCTCCCACAAGGTAAACCGATGACTTAGTGAGGGTTGCGGGAATGCGCACAGGACCGTTATTATAGCGACGCTTGGAGTAGTCCTTTGTCTGACAGTGGATTTTTTTCGGCTGAAATGATGATGATGATGTTTATTAATGTAGTTACTAGTTAGGTAAAATAAGTGGATATGCATTGAATACTATAAAAAACGATTTGTGAGTTGTCTTCGATTATATAAATAGAATATAAATGGTGTCCCCTAAAAAGGTGAAGACATTTAAAAATAAATGACTATGGAGTTAGTCAGACTAATCTTATGAGTAAGTTCAAATACGTTCGTTAATTCAGAAAATATTACATGTGCCACATTTTCTCGACCTCATCAGTTTTGCGAAATCATCCGTTGGTAGTGTCGATTAGTTCTCATCTATAAGACACACGCGCACACAACACATACCATATTAAACATGAGGAAGCGAGGGATACCGGAATATGTTACACGGGTCATCGCGTTATTACATCGTCACTCATTTTTCCTGTTAATTTGTGAAGGGAAACACAGGAAGGCCAATTAATTCCGGAGTAGGTTATATTAATATCTGAGAACGTCTTTTGCATGATACCTTTGGAAATTATTGATCGATATGGAGATTCATATCCAATAATTTATAATTCTGGTGGAATTTAGATAGATTTCATCAACATCATCGTCATGTCAGCCGAAAGACATCAACTGCTGGACATGAACCTCCCCCAAACGTCGCCACAACGACATATCCTGTGCATCTCGCATCCATCGGACGGCCGCGATCCTCACCAGGTCATCGATCCACCTTGTGTTCCAACACTGCGTTAGCGTAAAATTCATTACCTGCCTGTTTTACTTTGCTGTTGTCAAGCTCATTAAGTTCACCACAAAACGGCTAGTTCTATTTGTATGATTTTAGAGCCGCTTCAAAATTGCGACTAGCATAATGTTACCAGAACCAGTTAATTAGTATGGCACACATTGATTAAGACAAATTTTAATAATGTTTATTCCTCAAGCTACTATTTTTAAATTTGCAGACGACATGTTGTAATTATCTAATGGTTGTGGTAACATAATCTCCTAATACTTTCAGGATTGCCCAAGTACCAAATTTCATCTAAATTCGTTTTTGCTGTTAGAGCAGAAAGAAGTAACAAAAATACATGTACAGAAAAACTTTTGCTTAGAGTAATAATGTGATAATAATGGTCATAACAGCAATGAATGTAAACGTATTTCACGACACAATAAATTCATAATGAGTTCCACCAACAGGAAATGTGAGTTCTAGGAAATCAAAGTACAGTGTTACGAGTATTTCATCAATAAAAGAATATTATTACTCTTGTTATGTGGAAAATATAAGAGTTATCATTCAACGATAGTAAGTAGGAGCAATAGGAGCACTATGTCATAAAATGTCGATTCAAACATTCTACAGCTTATACCGATGATCCTTCTTTGCATTTTGAATTCCAGAATGATAGTAGTATATCTTTCAAAAATCCCGGGGCCCTAGCAGGTATCGGCCGTAATACTAGATACGGTTTTGTTAACATCTGTTTAACGCGCATGTAACTCTACAAGTTGTCACCAACTCGATCCTTACTGAACACCCGGATAGTGAAATGCCTCTCCCGTTTGTCCACAGCCCACTCCTGCGGTAGAAGAGGATTGACTTGCGACTCCCAATACGGGGCATGTCTTGTAGCAGCGTTGGGGCATTGAATTGAACCTAATATGGCATCAAACGCTAAGTGCCTACATACTTACATAAACGAAGACATTGTAGTAGAATTACGATCTATAAACACTCTGGCTCCTGCCAATATAGCAGGTTGAATACACACTAAAATGCGTGCTCGTAAAGTCGATTGATTGTTCTGATGACATCTATTGAAAGGGTAGGCTTTACACTGCCGCACTGATGATGAATGTTATCAAACAACCGTCAGAATAATGGATGTCTATGAACTATTGGCCAAGTTAGATGCATGTACTCGTACGTGCTTCACTGCGAAGCTTGCAGTAATGCAAGCATAAGGAAATGGATATCCTGACGCCCTAGCCGCAGCCAAGTCGCAGGGTGATTTCTCGTGGGCTTGCAGATGATGAGCACTAGGTAACTCACCGTCTAGTCTTCGGATAAGGAACGGGTCTGGGTCCTGGATGACGCCTGGTATTCCACGCACAACTCAAAGAGATTTGAAACAACAGTAGGGCCCCAGTAGAATCGATGCCCGCTAGGGTGTTAGGGAATTTCTGAAAGAAAACTAGTTCTAAAACGTAAAGGGTAACTGACACGTAAACGGACATAAATAGTTTTAATCCGTAAAAGTTTTATACGTCCTCTCGCTCCAAGCTAGAGTGAAATTACTCTCACTCTGGCTTGGAACTCATAAAATTTTGGACTACTCATTAAATGACTTTTAAAAAAAATGCTTGCATCCCATTTATTAACCACAGTTTAAATGATGAATCGGATTTACAACATTTGCCACCCAATTTCAGTGATCCAATTTAGATCGGAACCACTAAATTGCCTCGACATTTCAATAGTTTAACGATTGGAAAGGCCATGGCAGAATTCTAATAGAGGTCATTAGAATTCTATCAAGGTCTTTCCCGCAAAGTATTATGATGGTTTAAAGTGACAAGTCTAGTTTAAGTGACAAGTCTAGAAAGTATTAAGTTTTTAAACACTTTCGGCCGAACGCATAGTCCAGCTAATGGTTCATTAGCGTCTCTAATGTCCATTAAAGTTAAGTATTGTCAAACCTTCACTGAAAAACTATGTAAAACTGTCAATGTGACAATTTCTTAATAGATCGTTTAGAAGTTAAGTGATGGTTAACGTTAATGAAGGTCCCTGAGTGTGGCCGTTAGAGATCTATTACAAAATGGATGTAAATACATTCTAATATATTTTCTGGTATTTGTCAAAAATGTATCGAGACGCCTTCTTGGCAAACTTCGGTGCGGTAGACAATACCTACTATAAAAACATTCTCAGCTCCTTTTTACCTAAATCACACCGAACAATTAAAACAGCTAAAAAACTTTATTCGAAAAAATCCTGACTTAAACACAAGCCATTTTCTTGGCAGAAAAAAAGTTATATAAAATATGGCATCTTAATTTTTTTTCTTAATTAATTTTGGGGTTTTTATCCGACAAGATGTGCCAACTTCATCTATCTTAAACATAATTAATATTATTTTACATAAAGTGGCCAGCATTTCTATTTTGAAACGAATCATAATGTTATAAGATTTATTACACGTATGGGGACTATTCGGGCTGTTCAATAAAACCACTCGTTTTGGGAATGGAGATGAATATATTTCCAAACTTAATATTTTTATATTCGTTTTTCTAGTAAGTCAATTTAACATGACATGTGTCAATTGTCTCTGACTCCCACACACGTCTTTCATAATGGCATAAGATTTATGCAAAGATGAGAATATTATCAGTTAATTTTCTAGATTGATCAATCCATATAATCAACTGATAATTTTCTCATCTTTGCATTGCCAGTTTACATTTGCCAGTTTACATTTTATTATTTAAACAGTTTTAATAGAGACATCTTACTAATATCAATTGTTTCATTCAGAACTGCGGTTACGGTATAACTTAAGAAATAACTGTCTTATTTATTACTTGGGGCTAGTAGTAATATAGTTGTAGTAAAATCCGACACAGACTTGAATGTTATGTGTTCACTTAATCTCTTGTGTCTCATGAAGGCTCGACTGAGAGCTGTCGTAACCGTAACATTTAGGATGGTTTATGTTAATTGCATATTCCGTTCAGGCAGTGCGGCCTTCCGAGACCATGTTCATAACGATGAAAGGAGGGCCGTTACTGAGCCTTTTTCAATGGCTTCTTTATACGACAGTAAAATCTTTTCTTGCTGTAAGAAGGAATATATTTATGTGGGAATATTAAACCTAAAGCATCATTTTAAGTTTAAAAATAAAATAGAAGTCGTTTTTTTTTTAAGTTACCCTGCTCTCAGAATTGCTCCTGTATCGTAGATGCTTTCATAGACATGAAAACTGGCAATTAATATAAAAAAGCCCAGACCAGAAACAAACGTTTTTAGGCCATACAAAGAATATTTCCGTGCACTGAAGCTGATGGATGGATTGTGTGAGAAGCGATATGAAAGAAAAGGGAGCTAGTGATAGTGTGACGAACGACATGACAAAATGGAAGAAGAACACGTGTTGCACCAACCCTAAGTAATATGGGATAAGGACAGGAAGAAGAAGAAGCACTGAAATTAATAAGATCATAAAGTTCACACACATAAACAAATTGGGAAAAATAGGTATCTCCTTTAAAAAAACAAAAAAGTATACTACAAATTGTTTTCTAGCTCTGAATTACATTTATTTTCTTAATGAAATTTAAACGAATTTGTATTCCACTATACACAATATAAGCAGTAATGCGCGGAGACTGAATCTGTAATTATCTTTTTCATTTTCTTTTTAATTGTGATACTGCTATTAATTTACTTGAAACAAAATAAAATGCAAGTATACAAGAACCCTTATAAAAATCCTTTGTTTTCAAATAACGATACAGCCTGTGCAACAGATACAAGAGAATTTAATTAGGTTACTTGTTTGCCGTAGACAATTATTTTGCCTGAAATAGACTTGGTTTAAAATGATTTACCAAGCTGTGGCTAAAATAACATCACAACGGTCTGCAATAATTGGCCTGCTACGGTTTTCCCGTCCGATTATAATTTAGATTCGTACACGGCTAGAGTTAATACGTTCTTAATACAATAGTGCGTCTCACCATCAACAATTGAATCACTGCTTACCACCAGATAGGATCGCAGTCAACCAATAGGTATTTTATAAAAAAATAGTGTACTTTTTGTAATCATTTAGACGTAGCTTGGAATAAATAATTGTGTGATTGTGTTGTGCCAAATAGGTTCGCATTTGACCGGTTTTTTTAGGTACAAAGTCTGTTTAAAAATTCAAAGAGGTATCTTTAATAGAAAGTTTATTAACACTTACAAATTCCATTATCATATCCAAACATCAACATCTTCAATATCTGAATTCATCCTCCGTTGACTTGAAAAAATCTGTTTACGCTGAAATGCGCTTACGTTATAATTATATTATCAAACTTTTAATCAATGTTTTGACTCAAACGGGTCTCTATTTAATTACAAAATACTAAGTCGAAGTACTCGCATTTTACTTTTCGTTTTACAAACAGAACAAGTGCGGACGCAGAATAAATAAACGAAGAACTATTCGGGGATCGGGAGGGAGTGGTTGAAGGGGAGGGAAGAAGTTTAATCATTTGTTTGTTTGTGCGCGTTTCGATGTGGTCTTACTCATCACAAGTTAGATTAGTGCGGTGAATGTGGGACAACTGTTGGTGAAAATGTCCGCAATAGGGAATGTTGCTACGACTTACGAATATATACTTGAAAAAGTTATATTTATACCGTAAGAGAAAATATAAGAATGCTGAAATTCACACTTTATAACTGTAATTATACGTAAAGAATTAATGAAAAACTACAACAATATTTATACTAAGAGAGGAAAAAACTGTTCTCTTAGTGCATCTGAATTACATGATGGTT
The DNA here is from genome assembly GCA_030763345.1 of Mythimna separata. Classification (NCBI taxonomy): domain Eukaryota; kingdom Metazoa; phylum Arthropoda; class Insecta; order Lepidoptera; family Noctuidae; genus Mythimna; species Mythimna separata. The sequence goes on along the minus strand of JAKKIA010000036.1, from coordinate 124,666 downwards.
TGAGCGTACACGTATATTCAGAAAATACTGCACAATATTTGTTAGAATGACGAATGAAGGATTCGGAAAAGTTATGCTTCTGCTCGTACACGTTCGCCGTACCTATATTTTAATAGTTTCAGTTTTAAAACAATAGTCAATTCCATCATTCAATCTAAGCCACAAAGTAAAGCTCTCGCTTCTGATTACCTATCTCCATCGAACTCTAATTAAGTTACATAACGTTTAAAAGTCAGATACATAAGGGGACAAAACGTCCTTCAATGTAACGCGTAACACTCAATCTACGTGAGACTGTAACGTTGCCCAGTATCACACAACCTATGGCCCTAGTAGGCTTCGACCCTTTTGGGCCTCTAAGGGCCATCTGCAGATAGGTACAAAAGCATTTGAAGACAATGAACATACTTTAGTCATTTGTCTTCAGAGTTAATTAATGTAAACAAATATAAGAGAAGAACATTAGCGAATAATTCGTACTTAGTTTGGGTTTTGAGTTTTCTATTGTTATATAATTCTAGCCAGCCTGGCCGAATAATGAGACCCAGTTTAATCTACACTTTGAAAGGGTTTGAAAATGGTGGAACTAAGTATTGCTGAAATAATATCAACTAATTAGAGAAATAAAAGGGACCGCTGTATTTTCCGCTTTGTTAGAAGAACGGTAGGAATTCGACGTTGGTTCTGATGCCGCAATATTTTAGTCTACAGAGACGCTCAATCTAATTAAGGCCATGAAAAGACCTTAATACAGATTTACTTTTTTTTTAGAAAGTAAAAAACTAAATCCTGGTTTAATTTACTAAGGGTCCGACGTTAACTAACCCTAAACTAAGTTAGCTCAGATATTAAAAGAAAGCGTAACAGACACAGTTAAATTAAGACATACCTAATAATATACATGAAATATCGGTATTCATCTACATCAAAGACGTCTGTGTAATTTAGCATTTTTGTTCGGTTTAATGAAATAACAAGACCACATACAATACGAATATTTAAGATATAATTTAAGCTTCTAAGGCCGCGCGCCCACTCTGTCGTGATGACAGATAATCGTGTAACTTTATGTGTCGTGCTAACATACGTCATACTAACTGTCCTTTATGACTTTTTTTTCGGTGACAACAGATTGTCATGATGGTGCCCCAAGCTCTGGGTAAATATGCAATGGGTTTAAGCTCTCGCCAAACTCAATATTTGAATAAAATGTGGTCGGTAAAATTCACCATGTCATTTTCAACACATGACATTAAATTAAACACTATTAAAGTTTCTTTCATCAATTACTTCTCCCATTTTAAGGTGGAGCAAGAGAGTATGTCAGACTTTTACTTACTAAAACTACACCTGTGTGTTTTAGTTGCCCTTTACGTTCTAGAATAGGTGGTTTATTTTGGCTCTGCCTTTCGGTTTTGCTGACATCTCTTTGGGGGGCGCATGGAAAACTACGCAGTGTCGACAACTCGCCTCAACGCTTAGCCTGGTTTGCACAGGCCCAGTTTCTGGCAGTTAGTGACTGACCTTCACCCCCGTAACCCTATCTCTGTATCCTAACTAAACCATTCTTGCAAATATTGTATCAGTAATCCTGTAATTAGACCAACATTAAAAAGAAAATTAAAAGCATTTGCAGTTATTTTTTTTTATTAAAATGAATGTAAAACTATACACAGGCATGTTTGCCCTACGAAATAACTGACAATATTTTAGCTCACTCAAATAAAACTTCTAGCTTTCCCCGGCTTACCAACGCCCCATAAATAAAAATCTGGTTTCATCGACGTAACGAACCCTGTCTGGGAAGAGATTGGATTTCCGTATTGCGGTATAATAAGTTTCAAGATAGTTTGGTAGAAATGTAAGATTGCGTTGGGATAAGCTTAGCATAATCAGACTTATAATGTTCCCAGTGCTGGGATGCCACATCATGTGACCTGTTTTTGTCCTAGAAAGAACTCTAGAAGAAGGAATGGCACATGTCTTCAAATGTTTAATGATTAGGTGTGTGTTGACTAGGTAGGTAATTCATTAAAAAAAAAAATATTATCTTAACACGGCTTTGAAGCGGGAACTACATTTATCCGACGTACGTCTTGTGTAGCTCTACAAGTCTAGTTGCCATATGAACGGGTAATGTAATTCTACTTGGATAATCAAACAATAACAAATCAAACCTAACTAGGTACCTATTTGTTATTAGTACCTAGTAAAGTACTGAGTTTACTTTGACTTTGATCTTGCGGCAAAATGTTCACTGTTCTGTAAACAGGCCGTGGCCTTTGAACTTAGGTAAATCTACGTAAATGGTATCTACAATAGATACCATTGCGACTTCTTTTGGTGTACAATAAAGTTTATTCTATTCTATACCATTTACTTAAGTAATTACCTCTTTTGATTAAGTTATCTTCAAGCCATAAATCTGTACTTAATATTAGAAATACTTATAAATTATTTTGCGTATGTCAACATTATAATATTTAGTTAACAAATTAAACCCTTCATCATTTTACTTTTACATAATGAAACTCTGATTTTTTTTAATGACATAATCTAGTGCTTGACAACGATCTTACCTAATGTTAAAGAGTGATGCAATTGTTGATGACAAAGCCTAAGTTTATTAAGAGCCTATTCAGATTCACTGTAGTCCATGAATACAACTAAATTATAAATGGACGGGAAGACCGCAACTTCATGACTTAAAAATGAGAAAACTTAATCTTGGGGCTGGAATAATGGAACACCATTGCTTTTATCCTGTAATTAGTGTCAAGTGTTAATCGTAATACTCTCACGCACAACAAAGTCTATTCTCAGCTTGTTAGCGTGGTACCGTCCCTCACTGAATTAATAGTCCAATTACTGCGCTCTTTTCTTTTCCTCTCGATTTAAAAGTCCACTTTCGTATTCAGTAGATAATCGTTTGTGACTCGAGCCCTGTTTTCTTCTAGTCTAGTGTACTCGATGGTACTGTTCTGACATATAGATTACGCCTCAATATTTGAGATAGCGAATGATTGTTTTGTGATTGTATGAAGAATCTAAATCAGTGAAATACTATTGGCCAGTTTTTGTATACGGTTACCTATAAAAAAAAACAGATTTTTTTCGTATACATACGAGTAGGTATATGTAATATGGTTCATTTTGAAAGGATGTTACCCGAAGAATAATGAGTATAAATATAGAATTAAATGGATGAATTAAAATAGGATAGGGGCAGGAAGATCATCATCGTTTCAACCGAAAGTATCGTTATAACCAATCCTGTGTCTCGCATCCATCGGATTCCAAGGCCCTCGCCAGGGACAGCGCTATACGACGAGCGTTAGTTATTTTTTAAATCAACATCCTAATCTTTGAAAAATAACGAATAACACTCGAAGTCTTCTTGGGCCAATCTTAATTAAATTAAAAACAACATGTGATATTTTATTTAAATGCAAATCAAACAAAAACATCAAAAATGAAGAAAAAATAAAAGAAAACAATATCAGAAATAAAAGTCCCCTTCACCTGTTCCCCGTCAATTTAACACCAGGAAATAGCCAACAATGTGTGTCAAAATTTGACCCATTTATGTTTCGTGTTCCTACTACATAAAACCGCCATCATCTAGCTAATTAATCGAATTACTACCAGTCCATTGATCAAAGCTAAGCACAATTGATTTTGCCCGTAGTGCTATTGTATGATTAGGTAGGGTTAATTTTGCATTAAGTTCCGTAATTAATAATAGTAGCATACCCAAATGTTCGATCCCGAAATAGGAGCAAGCTAGGATAGCACTCAAGCGGCTCCTAATCTAAGAGAATCTAAGGAGATTGGATAGCGGCGTCTGAAGTGTGGACCCCTTGGCTTAGAGTTTAGATGCCTTCTGACGAAGGCTCTATGTGAAGCTCATTCAATCCATGGCACTATGGCCCGTGATGCAACGCTGAGGTAAAACTTAGCTGGCGCAACAGGTCGTGCAGAGTTTCGCTGCAGCGAATGGAGAGAGATGGAGAGTCAGTCGAGATCTTCTTGATGTGGGACACTTTCGCAACCCAGTGCTGGGTACGCCATAACCATGACGGTAAATCCTCTATGAGGAATGCCTGGACAGACGTTATTGCATGCTTTCCGAGGCACGGGGTGTCAGTCCTAGATAAACTTATAAAAATACAAAATAATTTATTAAATTCACGTTGATACTCGCCGAGTTTTGAACTGCTTTTAAAGAAATGATCTCAGCCAAAAAGTCCTTGAGTTTGTAGAGTTACTCGTAAAAGATCCTTTATCTTGAAGAGTATTTTGACGTCGTTGACGCAATAACTTAAACGCAAAAATTCTCCTGTGAAAAACACAACAAGACAGTACTAAAGTACTAAGTGTGAACTATAACAAGACAGATGGTAGTATCACAATACATAATTACTAGCTGTCCCCTGCGGTTTCACCCGCATTTTTCGTTACTGTTCCGCTCCCGTGGGTCGTAGCGTGGTGATGGTATATAACCTATAGCATTCTTCGATAACTGGGCTATCTAACACTGAAAGAATTTTTCAAATCGGACCAGTAGTTCCAGAGATTATCCCCTACATACAAACTTACAAACCTACAAACTTACAAATTTTACCTCTTTATAATATTAGTATAGATATATTAATGAAACGGCTTATTTAGTTAAAAGCTTTACAAAGCTTGGTTTAATAAGCCATCAACGTTGTATATGGAGATCAATTGGGTCGTCTATCAAAGGAACAACAAACACAATGGTTTCAATTGGGTCTATCTACATGGTCACGGTTTACGTTTGAATGCAAATGCCTAATACCATAGGTACTGGTACGTCACAGATGAAGCATCAATCTAATTGCAATACATGTACCTAATTGCTATTACATCAACTATCCAATTATCACTGTTGTGTAGATCAGAAACATAGGCACCTAAGCGAAGTTCAAAGTTAATATGGAGAAACCTACATCTACATTCATGAGATTAGTAGAAATATCTAAATGATTATAATATTGATATTTAATTTTATTGTTATAAATTAGGTTGAAATTATTATAAAAAATAGATAAATTAATTACCTACCGGATTACCGGGACACGGTACGATCAGGAGTGTCCTGATCGCTCCATATTTGTACTATTTAATAATAATTATGATCATATTATAATAATAATATGATGACGAATACTCTAAATTTGGAAAAACCCTGTTCAAACAGTTCAAAAGATATTATTTCAAAATTCTATGAATACACACTGTACTGTTAAATCTATTGTTTAAATAGGTAGGAAGTAAAATATCTTGTTACTAACTGAAATAGACCTTTGTTCAAGTTGATACTCAACGAAAATACAAATATTGTTTTAATAAAATGAGATACCTTGTTTCAAGTAGATCCGTGTTACGATGAGCGAGTGAACCGTTCGACAAACAAAGTTACGGAAACGCAAACAGAAAGATTCAGGTTATTGGAAAATTATATTATTTTAAACATTGAGAAAGATGCGTTCTTCTTTTACGTAAATTGAGGAAGCACATGTAAGACCGCCTTCAAACTTTGTTGTGACGACAGTATAGATAATCGTGTACTTGCTTATTTAAGTGTCGTGGCTTATATGTATACTAATATAATAAAGAGGTAAAGTTTGTTTTTTTGTTTGTATGAGGTAATCTGTGAAAGTACTGGTCCGATTGCGGTCCGATTGCTAAAAATTTTTCACCAATAGAAAGTTGCTGTATTCCCGAGGGACATAGGCTATATTTTATGTACGCGGGCGAAGCTGCGGGTTAAAGCTAGTATTAAATAAGTCAAAAACATCATCATACACTAAGAACTAGCTGATAGGAAGGACAGGGTTGACCACCTTTGTTTCTTGTTCCGAAAATTGGTTGTTTTCGTGAGCGAACAGTACTTTGGCAAAGAACAAGTAATTATTTTTGTAACATCAAGTTTTTAATTTTTGTCTATATAGGCAAAAGGAGAAAATGACTGACACATCAATGCACAGCCAAAATTACTGCGACCAGAAGCATTAATGTACAAGGTTTTCTTTTATGACGTAGGTAAGCAAGCAATAAGAGAGCATTTTTCAAAATTCGCCCCCAAAGGAAAAAAAAACTAGGTTCCAAAGTTTGTACAGAAAAACCTACCTTCACGCGGGCGTAGCCGCTTTTAGAAGCTATTCTCTAATAAGATACAGATATAATTCTTTGCAAAATGCGTCATTAAATCTATAAATAAGAAGCGTTTATTCAAAGTACATTGTAATATGAAAATGAATTCGAACCTCCGAACCTAAAATATTGGTTTGTTACTTTAGACCCACACGTGTGTAATGTAACAATGTAATGTGTTCCATTTCAAACTTTCAAACTATAAGAAATATATTTAAATGGAAGTACCCTCTTCACCCGTGACATTTACTGAACGTATTACACCCACTATGCTATACCTTTTTTTAGTGCTCAATTTTCTCATCACTAGTAGCAAAAAGGCTACTCCAACAAAATTCTTTTATTTTTGTTAATTATTCGAAGTGCTTTTTTATTATTATTTCGCGTTGCCTTAAACTGAGAAACATAACATTAAACTCAAATGGACGACATTTTCGAATTTCCTCTAAACAACCCCACCCCCAACCATCTAACCAACTAACCAACCAATCTACCAAACAACTAACCAAGCAACCTACTAACCTTGTTCTATTTCAATCTTGAATCAACAAATCACGTTTAAGAGTTCACAAGCTAGTACGTGCTTTGAAATATGCTCATACATTATTGGAGTTAATTTATGCAATCATAATCATAACGAAAAATAAGCTATAAGTGGGATGGTTTAACAATCAACCTTCTTCTGGCTCATCGATGATATTCATCTATTCAGTCCAATATAGTAATATTATAATTATGGGTTAATTCAATTTTCCGTCTATGTACCATATACCAGTAATGTCTTAATACCACTGAGCAAATTCCAACAGTGGGATTGCTGGTAATGTTAATCTACACATTTGATAATGGACTACTCAGAACTGTTGATTCACATGTCAAAATGTAACACAGTGTTTACTAATACTTATGTGAATGTTGACACGACATTTTAAGTCATCCGAGTTTTTTTTTTTGAGACGGACATCATCTTATGACTTTTTCCGCTTTAGAGTGAAGACTAAAATCAGATTTAGGTTTTTTCAGTCGACTTTTGCGCGTCCAGGACCATGAGTTTCTTTTTCAGAACCGATCCCATGGTCCTAGCTAGGATTGGCCTTGATACCTGTTTGAGACAGTGAGATCATTCATATGATGTTTACGATAACAGAAATAATTATCAAATGCGTGAAAACAATTTCAAGAAAAAATCCAGGATTAAAAAACTTAAATGTACGTATTTTTAACTTACTCATAAGTAATTTTAATACTTTCCAGCATTAATTAAACAAATTGTAAATGGAATTTTCAAAACCGGCTAATATTTTCACTTGTTGTCTACTAGATCGAAATCTTGTTTGTTTCGCATCTCAGACGTGTCATAAACTCTCGTGTGAATGGAGCACGTTCGACTTCAGTACTATGTAACTACCGAAGCCGAACGCGCAGTATTCTCATTTAACGGGTTTTTTGTATATCAATGCATTCAACACAATAATTTATTTATCATGAACTAAGCAAATACTGTATGCAGTTGAAAGGTTATTATGTGACGCCATGCGAATCATCATTTACCTAGCCTTTTCCCAACTATATTGGGGTCGGCTTCCAGTCAAGCCGGATTTAGCTCAATACCAGTATTTTATGAGGAGCGGCTGCCTACCAGACCTCCACAACCCATTAACTAGGGTGACACGGTACTTCATGGCAAGACTGGAGTCAGATTTACTGGCTTCTGACTATCCGTAACGATTGCCAAAGATCTACAAATGACAGCCGGGACCTACTACTTAACGTGTTTTCCGAGGCACGGAGGAAACTCGTTTTGTTAAGATGGTCACCCATCCACATACCAACCTTGGCAAGCGTTGCTTAACCTTGAAGATCGACCTGTGTGGCTGTTATTATCTAGCCGCGAGCTCCTCCGCCATGCGAATAAAAATACATTATTCCATGAAGTAGTTAATTTATCACATATAGCCGAATAAATGGGAACAATACTTGATCGGTATATTTAAAAAAAAAAAACATTATAAATTCGCAGAAATTATTTGAACCATTGCCTATTTTGAAACAGTATTCATACAATTCAATAAATTAAAGCTGCGAATCTGTCTCACGTTTCAATGAATATTCAATCATCAGTTTCAACAAACTATAGCAGGAATAAAATTTAATTAAGATTTTATACTTTTCAGGAAAAATTTAATAATTATCTCTACTATGTATATGTGGGCGCAAAACCAAACTACCTTTCCAATTCTTTTGTAAATGTTGCAAATACCCTCTTGAATTAATATGAGGATTTAATTTGACAACTTCCTTTCGAATTCTTTTAAATATTGCAAAATCTTGTTGAAATTAATATGAAACAACTTCCTTTTAAATGATTAATTCTGCTTATATTTAAATAGTATTTTCCATTAGAATCTCTCTTTAATAGAATTGTTACAGTGAATTCTACTGTGACAACTTCCGTTCTCATTTATTTATTTTAAGTATTTTTCTACCCTCATAGTGAATTTTATTTAGTGTAATGTTTTCCCGCCTAAATTCTCTTATTTGCTGGGTATAAAAACCGATGTAATTCAAATATAAAAACACTCTTTCGCCGCCCGTGGAATAGACCAGAACTGAAGTAAGGTATTTCTTTATTATCACTCACTTTTCCTGTCGTTCTATATTACTGTGTCGTGTGTATTTTGTGTGACGTCAACCTCGATGGCGATCAAGCGCCGACAGCAGCGGTGGGATCCAGCCCGCTCTTACTGAAGCCGTGACTCCAGCACGTTTCGCTACCCCTGCGCCTTCATGAGATCATGGCAATACCTACCTACTGCCATTCGATCCTGAAGTGCGCTCTCATATCAAGAACCCCAGTGTGCCGATGTTGACAAAGCCATTACGAACTGAAGAATACCGAAGACAAGTCAAGCAGGACATGATCCAGATATTTGGTGAAGAGTTCCGTTATGCTGACGACGTCCAGCGTTGACGTCACTACACACCGGAGCAGGCGTGCAGCTACGCTGACCACATAAGCAAGGAATGCGCGCTCTTCAAGACAGTGCTGCTAGAACCAGCGGATGGTGAGATAATTTACTCTGTAATCACTGGTTTCCTGATTTTATGAAATGTGTATTCTGTAATTTTCCTGACTCTTTGCCCAAAACTAGACTCCATTTTGAATACTTTTTGTAAACGTGACTTTGACGACCTAAAAATAACGGTAAAAACAAATAGTTCGTTATCATTATCATTGACGGTAGAAGTCGTTGTCTTTGACGGTAGCTGTCATGTTGTTGTCTTTGACGGTAGCTGTCAAGTTGTCTTTGACGGTAGCTGTCATGTTGTTGTCTTTGACGGTAGCTGTCATATCATTGTCTTTGACGGTAGCTGTCATGTCGTTGTCGTTGACGGTAGCTGTCATGTCGTTGTCGTTGACGGTAGCTGTCATGTCGTTGTCGTTGGCGGTAGCTGTCATGTCTTTGTCGTAGACGGTAGTTTTCACTGTCGTTGTCAATAGCTGTCATTGTTGTTTTGTCAGTAGCTGTCATTGTCGTTGTCAGTCCTGAACGCCTGACTTCTCGGGTCCGTCTCCCATTCGTTTTCTATGTAAGAAACCTGGTTATGTTATCCGTGACTGTAGAAAGAAACCTACAAATATTTTCCGGAGACGCCTCCGGAAAACCGCAAGTTAGTAATTTAAAAATAAATATTGCTATAAAAAGGGTATGTCAGAAATTATTTCTTTAAAATTTATATTTTGAGTTAAAATTAAACATCTGTCAAAATTGAAATGACTTCAATTCTGTCTAGATTTGTTTTAGTTACTAGTGGTTCGACTCCATGCAAATTTTAATTGTTTTAAGTAAGAATTTAAACAAAAAGAAAGCGTTGCTCATTTTATTAGACAAACAAAACAAAGTCAAGATTTTAGTGTCAAGCATCATGTGTTTCCCAGCCGGAGGCCTGAGTCCCAGCAGTGAGAACATTATAAGGTTAATGCTATGCCATGCTATGATCTGTTTCGTGACGCGCGATCCGATATATCATTCGGTGAAAATACTTTTACTCCTATTTTAAAAATACCCACTAAACAAAAGATCTTTCACTTTCTACCTTAAAAATATTTTAGATTTTTTTCGAAATGTTTCATTATTCATTCATTTCATTTCATTAGTCTGTTTTTTTTTTAGTTATGGATTTGATAATTGAATCTATTATTGAATTCGAATGAATTAAATGCTCGGTTATTGAATCGAATATTGACTTGGCGATTGAATTGATTGTTAGGTCGATTAATTGGGTTGTTAGGTCAATTTGTTCAATTGTAAGGTCGATTAATTCGATTATTAGTTCGATTTATTCGATTATAGGGTCGATTAATTCTATTGTTGGATTTGTTGTTAGGTCGATTAGTTCGAATGTTGTGTCGATTAATTCGAATGTTGGATCGATTAGTTCGAATGTTGGATCGATTAGTTCGATGATTGTGTCGATTAGTCCGAATGTTGTGTCGATTAGTTAGGTGGTTGGATATCGATTAGTTTGAAGGTTGGATATCGATTAGTTTGATGGTTGGATATCGATTAGTTTGATGGTTGGATATCGATTTGTTTGATGGTTGGATATCGATTCGTTTGATGGTTGGATATCGATTCGTTTGATGGTTGGATATCGATTCGTTTGATGGTTGGATATCGATTCGTTTGATGGTTGGATATAGATTCGTTTGATGGTTGGATATAGATTCGTTTGATGGTTGGATATCGATTCGTTTGATTGTTGGATATCGATTAATTCGATGATAGATTCTGTTGAGCTCAAAATCTAAACTGAATAACTCGACTTTGTTGACATGACTGATACTTGCGTCATATAAATCGCTATGATAAAATTGGAATTAAAATTTTTATAATTTCCTATTTACCTTCAATATTAATTTAATATTTCTGGTCGGGCAAACTGTCAGGTTGACATTTGAAGAACTTGATAAACAGTGGCAATACTATTAGACATTTGCAATTGACTACACTTATTTTACAGTCAAAACATACTTAACTTCCCCATGCTTGTTGCATTTACGTGTCATCACTGTGTGTTAAGCTTTCATGTAAAATAAGGATGGACGAGCGATGATTTCGAGACAAGTTAAGCTTGATAAAAGCAAAAGATATAGTTGTCATTGAACTGGTTTAAAAATCGGTTGGACGGGCTAAACGTCTCCAATTTATGATGTTTCGAAAAAATCGCTGTTCATAATATTGAGTTTTTATGATAATGAACCGACCGTGTGGGCGGAGAATTTGTGAATTAGATTTTACATTAACTAGTCCCTTTCCCACCTATTACGCTGACTGATCACCAGTGTATCCTTTTTCCTGTCCAGAGCTGATCCAATGCGGGTGTGGTCCATTGAATAGTGGCTAGATCCAATGCGGGTGATGTCCATTTGGTATGGCTAGATCCAATGCGGGTGATGTCCACTGATATGGCTAGATCCAGGCGGGTGATGCTAGTTAGGTTAGGTTAGCTGAGCCAATACGGGTGATTGTCCATTGAATAGTGGCTAGATCCAATGCGGGTGATGTCCATTTGGTATGGCTAGATCCAATGCGGGTGATGTCCACTGATATGGCTAGATCCCGTGCGGGTGATGATTTTTGATGTGATGCTAGGTAGGGAGCTGATCCAATGCGGGTGATGTCCATGGAATAGTGGCTAGATCCAATGCGGGTGATGTCCATTTGGTATGGCTAGATCCAATGCGGGTGATGTCCACTGATATGGCTATATCCAAGGCGGGTGATGCGAGTTAGGGAGCGGATCCAATACGGGTGATTGTCCATTGAATAGTGGCTAGATCCAATGCGGGTGATGTCTTGGTATGGCTAGATCCAATGCGGGTGATGTCCACTGATATGGCTAGATCCCGTGCGGGTGATGTTTTTTTGGATGTGAATTGATTTATTGCGTTTTATGCAAAAAAAAAATGTTGATTTGTTGTTTGAACCTATCCAAACCATTCAGCCTTAAGCGCGAACTTAGAATCTTATATTAACTAGTCCCTTTCCCACCTATTACGTTGGCTGGCCACCAAGTGTATCCTTTTTCCCTGTGTCCGGAGCAAATAGCCTATGCGGGTGATGCCATTTGGTATGGCTAGATCCTAGGCGGGTGATGCCAGAGTAGGGGGCAAATAGCCTATGCAGGTGATGCCATTTGGTATGGCTATATCCTAGGCGGGTGATGCCAAGTTAGGAGGCTATAATCCAAGACGGATGATGCCTTAATAAAATGCTAATCAATCAATTCAGACCAAATCTTTGAGAAATTTACACCAAATGTTTGAGATTAGACACCAAATATTTGAGATTTAATATTTAAGATTTAATGTTTGAGATTTTTTGTAACTCTACTTTTAATTTTCTACGTTCACCTGAACGCATGCCTCCTAACCTTTCGTTCCGTTTGACGCAATATCCGTCCGATGGAGTAAAAGTTTATGATGTTGAGTTCTCTTTGGTAAACCCCCTCTGGGTGGATGTGATTTTTCACGTCACTTGTTTGGCTTAGTAGGCTTCATCGTATCTTTTTCGGTGGTTTTGATATGATGAGGTTTAAGCATGACGACGATTATTTTGTTTATGCATGATGGCATATTAAATCTTAACTTGGTTGACACTTAATGGAGTGTCAGAATTTCGCGATTCGTTCGTCCTGTTCTTAAGCCTTCTCTTGCAAGAGAAAGACCTAACCATGTAAATTGGAAATGAGTTCCCACCGTTAGGTAATTTTTCAGTTAGGTTCAGGCAGGTAGGGTCAGAATATTCGAGCAATCTGAATAAGTCTTGTTGACTAATACTTTTATAATTTATTAAGGATGAACCTTGTTGAATGATGGCTTGAAAATGACAGTTCGAATATTCTGAAGGATTTTTTTTTAATATTGTAATATTTGAAACTTTTTGATATTGGGCTAACCCTATATGGGTGACGCCGGTATAATATTTAAACTGTTTGATATTAGGCTAACCCTATGTGGGTGACGCCGGTATAATATTTGAAACTGTTTGATGTCGGGCTAACCCTATGTGGGTGACGCCGATATATCTGATACTGATTAATATTGGGCTAACCCTATGTGGGTGACGCCGGTATAATATTTGAAACTGATGTTGGGCTAACCCTATGTGGGTGACGCCGATATAATATTTGATACTGAATAATATTAGACTAACCCTATGTGGGTGACGCTGATATATTAATTATTTGATACTGTTTGGTGTTGGGCTAACCCTTTATGGGTGACGCCGATGTAATATTTGATACTGTTTAATTTTGGGCTAATCCTATATGGGTAACGCCAATATAATATTAGATACTGTTTGATGTTAGACTAACCCTATATGGGTGATGTCGATATAATAATTGATATTTGTAACGAGGGCGACTCACACGAAATGCTTGGTGTTATGTAATTTTGGGCTAACCCGACGAGGGTGACGCCGATTACATGTAAAATTTTGGATGCTCTATAATGAAAACTTAACCCAATATTGAGCGATACTGGCTTAATGTAAAGTTCTGTACAGCGCAGAGAGCGCGCTGAAATCAGAATGGCCGTGTGGGCGCAAAACCAAACTACCTTTCCAATTCTTTTGTAAATGTTGCAAATACCCTCTTGAATTAATATGAGGATTTAATTTGACAACTTCCTTTCGAATTCTTTTAAATATTGCAAAATCTTGTTGAAATTAATATGAAACAACTTCCTTTTAAATGATTAATTCTGCTTATATTTAAATAGTATTTTCCATTAGAATCTCTCTTTAATAGAATTGTTACAGTGAATTCTACTGTGACAACTTCCGTTCTCATTTATTTATTTTAAGTATTTTTCTACCCTCATAGTGAATTTTATTTAGTGTAATGTTTTCCCGCCTAAATTCTCTTATTTGCTGGGTATAAAAACCGATGTAATTCAAATATAAAAACACTCTTTCGCCGCCCGTGGAATAGACCAGAACTGAAGTAAGGTATTTCTTTATTATCACTCACTTTTCCTGTCGTTCTATATTACTGTGTCGTGTGTATTTTGTGTGACGTCAACCTCGATGGCGATCAAGCGCCGACATATATCTGGTAGTAACACGTAGTGGTGTGTTGGTGATGGAAAAAATAGATACCTCAAAACATTAATTTAATGAAAAAATCACTTTGAGGCCCTGAGAAGTACTAAACGATATCCGCAAAGGTATTTTTGCTTTCTAATACTTTTTAATATCATAACTCATTAAGAGTGATTGGAGACATTTTGTTACCTGTGCTAAATTTGCAACTACATATAATATAAATACCATGGCATGAAATCCCTAAGACTATTTTTGACTAGTCAACAGGTGTAGTTGACCTTAGAGATATATTTGTAATAAAAAAATTTAGGGGGGTCAATTATAATCCAGTCGTCAACTTTAAGCCGTAATTTTGGTCATTATCACTTTCTCCTTATTTGTACATTTATTCACTTTCTTCCAGTCTTCTTTATATAAGCTTTTAATCTGCTTATTTTTATCATTATTTCATATTTTTTTGTCTTAGCTGGAATTAGTCTTTATAACGAAGTTTTTTTATTCTTTAGGATACTATAATTATACAATAACATTAAATTAAATGAACTCAAAAAACGTTTCATTTTAAATCACTAAACGATTCGAATTCATTTAGTGATTCACTTCAATTAAGATTAGGTCTTGAGTAAGTTTAAGTAGGTATTTCAAAATAGCTATCGAGAAACAGAATATAAAATAAACTTACTCAAAAGCAATTCTCGATTAAAGTGGATCACTAAAGGAATTAAAAGATTATTTTATTTATAAAGATAATTATTATTATAAATCTATGAACACAAATGGATCTTTACGGACTGTTGTTTTCAAAAGATTCCACTCTCTGCCGTCATCGTGAGAGTTCTATCGCTCTGTCATCCGACCTTGCAGATCTGATCAACATTTATAAATTACTAGCTTTTACCCGCGGCTTCGCTCCCGTCAAATGACTACCCTACATATCCTACGCTACCCTACCCTAACTTCCCTACCTACCCTACCTACCCTACGCTACACTACCCTACACTACCCTACACTACCCTACACTACACTACCCTACACTACCCTACACTACCCTACACTACCATACACTACCCTACACTACACTACCCTACACTACACTACCTTACACTACCCTACACTACCCTACACTACACTACACTACCCTACACTACCCTACACTACCTTACACTACCCTACACTACCCTACACTACCCTACACTACCCTACACTACCCTACACTACCCTACACTACCCTACACTACCCTACACTACCCTACACTACCCTACACTACCCTACACTACCCTACACTACCCTACACTACCCTACACTACCCTACACTACCCTACACTACCCTACACCACCCTACACTACCCTACCTTACCTAACTTTTTTTTTTTAATTTTTCTCTCCGTAAGAACCATCATTGAACTTCAAGGAACATTTTAAAAAAGAATCAGCCAAATCGGTCAAGCCGTTTTCATGTGATGTCGTGACAACGAAAAACGGGTTTCATTTTTATATATATAGATGACCCATTTTGTCGTATTTTTACCGAATGCACTTTTTCAATTGAATAAAATCCCGATCCCTTTCCGACACGCATAAAATATTTCAGCAAAATTGTCGACGAGTGTGGCTGTAAAATGTTATGTGCTCACAAATTGTCCATTTACAACTCTAACGCTCGGCACAGCTAAATGAAATGATAAAATAAAGATAAACGATGATTTATAATGTACGATTTTGAATAAATAGACTATGAGTATGGACAAACCTATATTCTTTTTGATACAATTTTTGGATTTTTTTAGCATTAACGTATTAAAGTGCCAGCCAAGATTGAGAAAACATTACTCGTAATATTAGAAATTAACATTGTGCTTAAAACTATTATTCGAAGCTATGGACTAACAGAACTAAAAGCAGTTAAACCTGAACAATTGGGTTTGGTATACCTGACTCTTTTGTCACCGGGTTCTGTATCCAAGTACTGTCTGTAAACTCTTTAGTTCCCGATAAAGCAAAGAGGCTTATAATAAATCACGACTACTTTTACTGCTTCAACCCTGAATGTTTATGATTTTTGCTCTATATGTTACAATCAGAATCTATACTACATATAATAAAATCGTAGGAAAGTCAAAACTGTACATTGAATATTTTTTTAAAAGAATACTTGGGGCGTGATCTACAATCGATAACGAAGCCAAAAATATATTTTTAGAATTCATGTCTGTTTGTCTGTTTATCTGTTTGTCTGTTTGTCTGTTTATCTGTATGTCCGGGCTAATCTCAAAAAGTACTGCATGGATTTACTTCAAATTTTGCATGAATATTACTGAGAGGTCGGGAAAACAAATAGGCTACATATTATCACGCTATCACCTACGGGGGAGGAGCTGTAAATCTTTATTTTTCTTACGCATTATATGACAGCGTGTAATCTAACGACGCATATTTAAATGTTGTTTTTGAGTAAACAATGCTATTATTTAGCTTTACAATATAAAAACTACGCCATTTAAGTAACTTGGGCAGAAAAACATAATTTAATGAATGTTAGTAGTATAAAGACAGTTTTAAAGTAGCGCCATCTATGACGTTTCATAAAAACCCAATCAAGTTACATATTAACACTTTTTGGAAATTTATAATTTAAATTTGATCATGTTGGCGACGTTAGTAGTTAGTTATTCTTAAAATTCATAGATGGCATTTTGCATTTTCTTCATAACAGTTGTATCGTATAGTTCGTTTGACAAATACAAGTTCCAATAAAACCAACAACAAAACAAAAAACAACTCAAAATCTTGAGCAGAGTTTAGGAAGACAATTTAAAAAAAATGCGGTATTTAAGTATTACAAAAAAGTAATGTTGATGATGAAGTGACATTGAAGCTCATTTATTGCAAGAACGTGACAGAATCCAAGAGATTCGGGGAATTGGTCGGGCGAACAGCGTGCGGCACAAATAGAATAAGATCGCCTGTGTCGTGTACTAAATCAACTTTCGACATCTGATGATGAATCCACGGTTTACGATATCGAAGAGCAACCGTGGCTGAATAAAGAAGGAAGTGGATTTATCTACAATATCGTGATTAACTACGCCGCCCACGGAGATATGGTTGCCTTAGAAGAAGTTTGTACCCATTGCCAAGTCCGCAAATGGAAAGGGGGACTAAATGGCGAGCATCCGAAGTCCAGCCATTTTTTGAAATACATCCAAGCTTATAACAGCGCCTTCCAGATGAACTCGTTTGGTGAACAACAAGCAAGTGTTGAAGTAGACACATTTCCAATTTGGACTTTGGTCCGGTCAAAGGATTGCAAAGTATGTTACATAACTTTAATCCGCAAATTAGCCACTTCAAAGCAGCCCTGGCGTCGGTGCCTGAGAACGAGCGCAACCACTTTAAGTTTGTCATCAGAGCAGATAGAAGGCCGATCACAGCCCAGGGTGGTATAATGCGCCAACGACGAATGAGGTAGCTGTTGTGTTAGTCGATCAGGAGTGTGATAAAAGAGACATCGTTTTACGCACGCATGATGACCGGCTTCAAAGGATAAGCGAGACTCACCGTGCGTACGATTCTCTTCAATATCTTCTCATTTTAGTTCTGTCGCGGGAAGGGTGGCTACCATTTTGCCCACTATAATGTGACAGAGTCCCCAGACAGGCACCCCAAATCATAAAAAAAACCGATCACCATGCATTTCTACAGCTTCCAGCTGAGGGTAAACAATGGTTCTTATCTCCGCCACTATCGTACGCTCTTTACTCAGTTTCTTAGGACATGTACGCCAAAATTGACACAGAGCGTTTGTTATTTATAAGGTCCAACCAAAGAAAGCTCAAAGCTGAGAAGTATCGCTATCTCTATGCAGAATAATACAAATGCTCATTCATGTTCATTCTTCCCTCCACCTTCACAAAAGGTCTGTGGTACATGCACGAGAGGACCCAAGAGGCATTTTGTTACGTGCGAAAGTTTGGTCGCCCGGACTTCTTCACTACCAACCCAAAGTAGCCTGAAATAACAGTTTCATCCTTGCAGGATAAGCTTTGTACGACAGGCACGACTTAATCTCTCGCGTATTCCACCTGAAGTTAATTTCAATTAGAAATGCTAATTTTTAATACTCGGCTTGGAGACAATGCGCGTGTTCAGGAATTTTACGTTGTCCTTCTAAGTCATGACAAACGCACGCCAGAAGAGAGAGGTGGACAGGTGGTACTGCTAGAGTCTCTCCGTAGAGGTATTTATTAATTAATTAAATACTCTATGCACATAGAACTACAAAAGCGGACTTAATGCCTTAAACATTTTCTACCAGTCAACCTTTGGGTGATGCAAAAAAATAGTATCCAGCTTAGAAGAACTCATTCACTGTGTGTACGGGGATGTCAGTCGTGTACTGCCCCAGCTGAATTCTTGGGTGTGTGAGCAGGCCATTTAGAACTTGAATGTCTATTTTGACTGGACTATCTCAGGACGAGTTGCTTCTCACAAAGGCAACTGTACGGTGCTTGCTCCGACGTCACTATTCCTGATTCACTTTACATTTTGGCACCTGGTATAACTACCAATGTAATTTATAGAGAAGTGTTGTAAGGTACGATATCTTTGTACGTATTTTTACACTTTTGTGTCCTGGAATGGAATACATTCCACACATACATCCATTTTCTCTATTTACTTCAGTCATATCTTATGACTGAACTCAGCAGGATTCCCATATAACTCTCTAAACTTGCTTCGCTTGCAAAAAAAAACATATAAACAACACAAAACAAAACAAATAAAACATATAAACTGTTCTTCTTTCTTTCATTCTTTCTTATATATTTTAATGCTATTTTTAAAGTTGATTACTTATATTGCTATAGCGACATCTTAAGTATTTTTGGTGCTGTAGAGCCTTCACGCAGACGACTTCGCGGGCAGCAGCTAGTCTACAAATAAAATTAGGACATCGAACAAGCTTTTCTTATTCTGAAACCTAATGATGCCCAGAGATAAACATACAAATAGAACAACTGAGGCCTTTGAACGGACTCTTATAAAGGGTCAAGTGGTTTGTAGCGTTTGTCTAGTGCTTAACAAACGCAATAATGCCTATTGTAACTTGTTTTTAGTCTTTCGTATCGTTGTTTTTGGTCTTATTTAGCGGAGTACAAAACTTCGCTTTATAAAACCAAAAACAACGAAAGAACATTACTTGTAAGTGCCCGCACTTTTAAATGTTTTTTTTTTATAATTTGCGAAATTATCAAATAACTTTGTTAGCGAGAAGTTATTTGATCGTGCGTATGAAACACAACTCGAGTTCGACCTGGCCATCCGGCAAAGACCAAGTACGGTCTTTGCCAGATCACCGTCCGCAAGCCTGTGCCTACAGCGGCCAAAAATCGTCCTTCTACTCCCGACGCTTAAGGTGCCTTCTCTTGCAAGCTGCCTAGTGACGAAGTTTTGATGTCATCTGAGGCATTTTTAAAAATATGTATTTATAGATTAAACATTGTGTAATACACCAGTTATATTTACTCCAAACTTCAAAATATAAAAGTTTCCGTACAAACTGAGGGCCGGAATTCAAATCACACACGCGTCCTCTGTGCTACGAAGCCGACCAGACTCACAGTGTACTATTAAGCCCACAAATTGGAAGGCTTGTGCCGCCATCACTCCTGTTGGACATCTAGCAACAAGATCTGATAGGAATGGCCTACAAAGCCGCAGTAAGATTACTAACTAAAAATAGGAACCAAAATTGGAATCGGAGGTGCAAAATCCAGCGGAAGTTCTTAACTATCAAAATCGGAATCGAAGCTCAATAACGAATCTGCTTAATGTCAATTATGTAGAGATACTACGTCAAATTTCATCGATGCAATCATTATAATATTCTGTTTCATCAGTAATATGAACATTTTTTCCTTGAAACCGAATGTTATGTGTTTATGGACAGAACATTTTTTATTTATAAGTGTAGGTAGTTTTTCTGTTTACGAGTATAATAAATTATTATGGCACTCAGCTGAAAATCAGCGTCAGGTGCTAAAGCCACCCCTGTGTTACCATTTGGCATAATGCTGAGCTGAGACCCTTTTGGCATTACTTAGTATAATTTTGTTTAATTTTAAGGTGTTTCCGTTTTGCAATGCCAATAAACGCAATTTTCTTTCTTTTTTTATGTTACTGAAGTTATAGTATATATATAATATATAGTTGACTGGCCTGTTGGTCTAGTGGTTAGTGACCCTGACTGCTATGCCGGAGGTCGTGGGTTCGATTCCCACCCAGGACAAATGTTTGTGTGATGAGCACGATCATTTGTTCTGTGTCTGGGTGTAATTTATCTATAATATGTATGTATTTAGAAATATATAAGTATGTTTATCAGTTGTCTAGTACCCATAACACAAGCTCTGCTTAGCTTGGGACTAGATGATGTTGTGTGAAAGTTGTGGGATATTATTATTATTATTTCATTTATTTTACATTATATCATATTTCTTACATTTTAAAATATTTTTACAAAAACTTAAAAAAAAACATTTAAAAATATAAAAAATAGTGGCCCACCGGCATCGGGAACAGGGTCCAAGCTACCGGCGGTCAGGGCTCCTGAGAGAGAAACCTCCGGACAATACGCGCCGTGTCCAAGAGTGCTGCTTTCTGGATCAAACCCTTGATCCAGCTGCCTAACGAGAGCCTCCTCAGGTGTTCGTCGAGGCTCTTGGCTATTAAGCCATTGGCCGTCACGACTATCGGCACAATGACTGCTGTGTCCACTTCCCACATGTCGACAACCTCGCGAGCTAAGTCAAGATACTTAGTTTTCTTTTCCTTCTCAGCTTTCACGAGGTTCTCGTCATGAGGGACCGCTATATCAACAATCATTGTGCGACGCTCTATTCGATCTATCACCACTATGTCAGGCTTATTGGCAACAATAGTCCTATCAGTGATGATAGATCGATCCCAATACAACGTGATATTGCCATTGTCGAGAACTGGGTCGGGCACATACCTATAGTACGGTACTTCTGACTCCACAAGATTGTATTTAAGAGCAAGTTGCTGGTGGATAATCCTAGCCACGAGGTTGTGTCTATGCAAATAGTCTCCGTTAGCAAGATGAGAACACCCAGAAATTATGTGTCGGATTGATTCTCCGGGCAGGTGGCATGCCCGACAGATTTCAACCGTACCATCCTTCACAATGTATTTCCGGTAGTTGTTCGTCATCATAACTTCATCCATAATTGTAAATTATATTATTATTATTTCTTTATTTACTTTTTAAATACATATTAAATATATTTTTAAATATTTCTTACAAAAATAATAAAAAAAAACATTTAAAAATATAAAAAACAGAATGCCACCGCTAGCGGGAGCAAGCCAACCAACCAACCAGCCAAGCTACCGGTGGTTAGGGCTCCAGAGACAGGAACCTCCTCCTTATTATTATTATAGGTTTGTTTGATACCACATTTAGTGCATGTGACACTCTGGGACATTCCCACGAGCAATGATATTTGATTTGGTTTTCACTGACCTTTCCCGCGTCTATGTTTTCAGGCTCGCGGCTGTAAACACGCTTGCGACTCGTGGCTCGGTTGACTGCAGCCTATTTCAGTAGCATTTGATACGGATTGGATCTCTGCTTCACGTGCGGAAAAGCCAATAGTAAAAGAAATGAATGGATATTTTGCTGTTTAAAGTTAAACTATCGGTTTTAGTTTTTTTTTGTTCGATAGAGATACCGCGGTCCTGGAATGCATAGGGCAACTGATGGGGCTGAGGCAGATTTTAGTCAGTAAATCCACGATGAGTGGCCATGCTTACTCTTTGGTTAAAGAACACTCTAGCCTTCTGATCACAAAAAGCTTTAGTCATCAATGCGGCGGCAACCAGAAGCAATGTGTAAACGTGCCGAAAATGATTAGCTAGGGCAAGATATAGAAAAAAGATAAAAAAATTATAGTGCTAATCTGTTGTTATTTTTTGTCAAAACATTTAATTACGAAGATACAATTAAAAGTTGATACAAGTTTTGATTATTTTATGTATTAAGCAAATCATTGCGGCTACAACTTTTTTTTTATCTGTTTTATTTCAAGCAATACATTGTAATTTACACAGTCATACAAATGAGTACTTTACCTTCAATTCGAAAAGAAGAAGAAGAAGAAGACAAATGAGTAAAGACAAATCTCATTCCAGTCTTGCCATGAAGTACCGTGCTACCCCAGTTAATGGGTTGTGGAGATCTGGTAGGCAGCCGCTCCTCGTAAATACTGGTATTTAACTAAAACCGGCTTGACTGGAAGCCGACCCCAATATAGTTGGGAAAAGGCTAGGCAGATGATGATGACGACAAATGAGTAAAGGACATAAATAAGTGGAGTACGATATTTAATCATCCGTGATATAACGCAGCGTCACAAACTTCGGTACTACAGTGTATCTGAAATATTTTCAATAACAGACAGAGAATGTGATTCTATCATCTGAAATCTACGAATCCATGTTCCGATGCTACGCTACAAAAAATTTGATCGCATCAGACGAATTTTGTTTTATGTTTTTTATTTTGGTTGAAGTGTACGTAGCGGGGCACTGAGGAAAAATGACTTAGAGAATTGCTACAAAAAAGACATTTCACCCTAAAACAACGCCTAATCAAGCCTAAGAGATCCAGTAATTCTAAACCATTTTGGGACGACTGACAAATGAACGCGTCATGCGCCAGTCACTATAACAGACCGAGTCGGACTCGAGTCAAAATCGAAACAATCGAGAACCATCGAGATGTTCGAACAATCAAAACAAACGATTAAAACCCCTCACAATCGCGCATCGCTATCTGGAACACACAACAGAACACATGACGCACATACATATGCATGTAGTACACCCGACAACTGAAGATAACATACGCGGTGAACAGAATGACAATCGGTACAGAAACTCGGAACCGTGTTAGATATAAGAATAGAAGTTGATAAAGTTACACAAGATTTTATGTATTGTCTGGAGACTCATCGATTTTTGTTTGAAATCTAGTCAGATGGTTGATGAGGGTGAAAAGTTCTGGAATGGCGTTCATGTACCTGAAGACGCAGCTTTAGAAGGCCTTCTACAAGGTGGAATGATAATCTGGTGTGGGTTGCGGGAATTAGATGGATATCTAGACGCACAGGAATGTGTGATACTTGGCCCTATGTATGTATGTGTTTATATGTATCAGTGATCGTTTTTCGGCTAAAATGATGATGAAATCTAATTGTTATCTAGATTTGTACCCGAATTTGAAACTTCAGCGAAAAAATTTCTAAAAAAATAAATAAAGAACAAATACAAAAAGGAGACTGGGACTTCTGGGCCCAGTCTAAGTAAGGGGTTGAAATATGGCTTAAAAAATTAGTTATTATTTTCTATTTCAAAATACAAAAATAACTAGGGCTATGCGTGCCCGGAAGATGAGATATCTAAAAAATAAGTTTTAGTCGTGAGTAACCTATTTTAGGTTAGCAGTCAGTTACTACAATATATTCCAAGGAGCTCGTATACCTGGTTTATTCAAAGGTATTTTTTTAATTTGTGATGACACTGACGTATATACTTTTTTCTACTCTATGTGTGATCAGTCGTAGAGATGGGCGCTTTATTAGATTCGATTACAAACCGATATTTATCCGATATCAGACTTCAAAATACAGTTTCGGTTTTTTGGATATTCGGTTTCAGTAGCGCATAACCTTACAATGAACCGTAAAATAAAATACGTTAATGCATATCTCGTAAATAAAGTCTTAAGCACTTGAAAATAAAAATGATACTGATCATTACATTTCAATGTGCAATAGAGTTTAACAAAAATCTGAATTTCGCAATTCTGCTGTTACGTTTGTTTATAAAGAGAAAACGCTTTTTCGAAGTTTTGCGCATTGGTCAGTTTGCGTTGGGATACACACAAAAATCGTTAAGTGGTACTATCCTGTGATTTTATTTACGATTCGAATTCGGATTAATTTGGCTGTATAGATCGATATCATTTAGTTCGGCTAAGCTAAAAAATCGATACAAATCGATTTATTTTTTAAATCTTTTTTAAATTCGTTTCGATATACACGCATGCTCAATCACTACTTTCGTCTATACTCTTTGAATTCTGTTTCGTGCATTTACGTTTTCAGTGAATTTTCTAATATTTTACTGATACTTTAGTATATCTGTCGACCTCAATTTTTCTTTCTTCGGACTTCCAATTTAATTAAGTTGTATTTAAGGTTTTTGTGTTGAACAATTTAAACTTTGACTTTGGTGCAGTATATTGGATTTTACGGGCGACTTATCGAAAGGATATATTATTGATACCATAAATTGTCGTATAAATTGTAGTATAACTGCTGCAATGCACTAAACCAACAGCGACGTGATGATGAAACTATACTGTCAATGATTTCTCTCAATGACGAGCGCCACAACCTGTAAGTAGGTATTATTTAACCCATATTTTATCAACCAGCGTCTACTACCATTCACCGTTCTTTTTCTCCGTTGTCATCATCATCTTTCTGCCCTTATATCGTTTTATTTGGGATTGGCGCAACACGTTTTTTTTCATTCTGTCCTGTCGCTCGCCACGCTATAAGTAACTATAACTCCCTTTTCTTCTATCTCACTTCTCATACGATCTATTCATCTTTTCTTTGGCCTCCCTCTCTCCCTCTATACACATGTAAACTCATCACTCTTTTACATGACCATACCAAGAAAAACGATTCCCATTCAATTTTTCAGTCGCTGGCGCCATTATCAAACTTCCCGAAATATACTCTTTTTCGGTAAATATTAACAAAAAAATGGACTGAAACTGGTCGGAAATCATGGAGAATATTTAAATACCAAAACTGACGGAATGCTACTTAGTTGGTCATAATTTGTTGAATGAACTATTCCCATGTTTCAGGTAATCAGCAGTTACAATATTTGCTCAACTTGCTGGTATTTGGCTCAAAGATTGTCTGCTGATGAATCAAGACACCTTGGCCACCGTTGTATTTGTCTCTGCAGTGGTCGTTCTCTTGTATCGTGAATCAGTCACCAACTTCACCACGGCTTGACTCATGAATCGAGAATTTTCAATATTATACAAAAATGAACTATGTTTCGAACTGTAAATTGTTTTAGTTTACATGGCGTATATAAATAAAAAATATTAATCTAAAAATGTTTTATTTTGTGTTACATATCATATTCTGTGTCATCAAATACTGTCAATTAAAACGTAATATCTTGCATAACCTCACTTTTTCTTAATCTCTTATAACTCTTTTCTCTCATTTATTTGGTCCACAGAATTTTCTGTAAATGGTTAAAAATATATAAGCTATTAACTGACATCAGTTTCATTTTTTTACAAACAACTATCAACCTAGGCCCAAGATTGTATGGAAGGGTATCGGTCTCCTTTGTTAATATCTAATTTTATTTTATCAAATGATTGAGTTACAATTGCTTTGCATTACAGGTTAAATTGCTTGAGGTCATTCAAGCAATTTAACCAAATTGATACAAGGAAAATTACTTGAATAAGTACGTCTGCCTAAATTATTCCTCTCTCTTCTTGATTTTTCTCCAATAAGGAAGAATTATGCCGAATGCTTCCTTAAAATATAACTCAATAATATTAACGAATCCTGAGTTAATATTATGATTAACTAGAAACCGTGACCTTATTCTCTTAAAATATTCCTAAACATTTTGTTCTTAATAAAGAACTTTGAAGTCAAAAGTTAAAGTTTTCGGGTCTTTGTTGTTTGCCAAGGTTATTAATTTTCAATATTTTTAAAGAAGAACATTTTTTACAGTAATTAATTTATGTTCGTACAGATAAAAAGAGATAAGATATACATAAAAGCGCTTTGTCCAAAAGCACTGTTTTGTAATTTTGTAGTTCTGTTTTTATAATTTTTATGTTAATCAATTATTACTTCTGTAACTGTTTCAACGATGTTTTAATGTTACATGTGGAGGCTTGTAAATGGCTCGTTCTGGTATAATATGCTGTTATTTCTAATAATGTAAGCTGTAAGCCACCCAAAAAACAATAAAATAAATAAATAAATAAAATAAATAATAATAAAAAAATATATATTTTGTCAGTGATTTGAAAGAACAGAGCGGTAGTGACAGTGAGACGGTTGACAAGACAGAATAGAAGACTTGCTCAATCTATACTAGTATTATTATAAACAGGAAAAAATCGTATTTTATGTAAAATGAATTAATTTAAAAATGTCTGGACCGATTTTTAAAAGACTGAGTGACATACGTTAAAATATTTTTGGCTCAGCGGCTTTGCACGCGTGGTAGTAGATGGGGACATCCTCCCTGGATAAAAATCCTATCTGCTATTCCAAATTAGGCCTTATCCATCCGTTTACACATACAAATTTTCGAGTTTATAATATTAGTAGGATTTTCCAACGTTTGCATTTTCACTTTGACAGATATTTGAAATATGTAAATTCTACAATATACCCGGCGCGACGATGTGGGAACCGGTAAGTGATGACGTTACAGCGGTATTTACTTGTCATCGATACGACGCACGTCTCCTGTGTAATATGAGGTGTGTTGAGAATGTAATAAACATGAATCCAAGAATCATAACAAAAACAGTTTTTTTTTATTGCAGTGGAACAGTACAGTTATTTTCCAAAACAGTAAAGCAGCATATTTTGTAAATATCTATCTATCAATAATTTTTGCTCATTTTTACCAAAACTTGTTTTTTATAAATTTTTTACTGATTTGAACGCGAGCTAGAAAAAAATACAATATATGTTAAACAAGACGAAGAAAGACACAACCGAGGCATGACCAGAGCACGACTAAGAAGAAAATTATTTAATACTCGCTGTCCCCTGCGGTTTTACCCGCATTTTTCGATACTGCTCCGCTCCCGTGGGTCGTAACGTGATGGTATATAGCCTATAGCATTTCTCAATAAATGGGCTATCTAACACTGAAAGAATTTTTCAAATCGGACCGGTAGTTCCAGAGATTACCCCCTACATACAAACTTACAAATTGTACCTCTTTATAATATTAGTATAGATAGGCAACTCAGGCCTAATTTTCTACTTTTCAAGTCGATGGTAAGATTCTTAAATTGTTTGTATTTAGTAGGTGTTTACGTTCACTGCAGCTAAGTATAAGTGTAAAGTAATTTGGGACACTCCAACTTGTGGCTTATGTCCTGAAACAAGTGAACAGAAAAAATCTAATCAATGAGAATCAGAAATCGAAAAGAGCTCAATATACGATATACGTTGCACGAACTTTTATAATGTTGTATTCAGGTCTTAATATCCTCTATTCACTGAATCCCTTAAGTTTCAATAAAACAGCGGATTGTATCCGCTTGGCTAAACTCATCCACATTGGTTCCTTTTGTTACCGACTACTTAGTCATGTGGAAATTACTTCAGAAAGCACTTTAATAAGCTCCATAAAAATGTTTCATTTTCCTGTTGTTTTGTTTGGTATCCATTTTTTTCCATAGAAAAAAGCAAGAGAGATGGCTATACTCGGAGTTTCCTTGCATCATCAAATCGGAAATGAAAATATTCTTAGGGGAAACCAAGTATCCGACATAGCCTAAGAATTTTCAAACTTAAATAGCATGGATAGGCACATAGCTTGCAGAACTGATGGTCAATGGGGCCGAATGGAGAGCTGCAACCACATACTGGAAGACACAGCGTTGAAAGACCGCGCACTAGGTAGACTGACTGATCTAGTGAGAGTTGCGGGAATTCGATGGATGCGCGGTGCACAGAACCGATTGTTGTGGTAATACTTAGTACAGGCGTTGTGCAGCAGTAGACATCTTTCAGCTGATATAACGTTGAGCATTAATTTTGTGAATAATTTGTGATATTTGGTGAAAAATTAGTGACAAAATTTTCGTGTTATCAAAATTAAGAGTCGTGATTGTGAGGAACTATCTTTCCAGTTTTAATTATCTTGTCAGCCATACATAAAAATTGCCTATAATATTAGTATGATGACTCCATAAATCAAGTGAAAACTAAATACGTGTCTAGCGCGACAGATGTATCATCTTGTTATCATATTAGCTAGGTTTGTTACGTACAAGAAACTCAACAACTATTATTAGACTACATGTTAGATTATATTGCGTAAGATAATTTGTTATTCAGCTAGTATAAAGGGCGCGTGGTATGTTATATGCGGCCTAGGCATGTATGGAGCAGTTGGCAGTTTTTCCTTAATTTTCTGCCCTGTTGAATGCTACGGGATATTAAAGATTTTTCCGAGAAATACTCGTAGTTTTACTTTAAAGTGAAGAATAACAATATTCTTAATTAGCTATTGCCCGCACCTTCGTCTGCTCGTAAAACTGCTTTAATGAGACATGCTACGACCTACGGGCCGCATGATGCTACGGTCCACCCTAGAGAGGAAGCCTGAGTCCCAGCAGGGGAATTATTATAAAGCTGATTATTCTATGCTTTTGAAAAGTAAGACAGCCATCTACAAAATTAAATTAAAAAATAAGTATTTAATTAGTATTAAGTAAATGAAGTAATTGATATAAGGTGCGATGTGGCTGACATATCTGGTGAGTTTAGGATAGCGGCTTTTCGAAGGACCAACAAGCGTTGTGTAAGTTTAGCGGGAAAATATTTTTTATATTGGATGAAATATTGGACGACACAGAAATTGAGCAAAGGAAAGTAGGTATGGGAAGAGTATTATGACTTACTTGGGAGATCTGGATGCCAGGTTGATGCACCGACTGCCGGGTGGATGACGACACTCACACGTGTTCTCGGATGGTTTCATTCGCGGTCAGCAAATCGGTTAACTGTCACTTTGTGTCAGCCAACACGTTAACTTAAAAGGTTTATGGTTCAGCGATTAGATCACCGCTGCGCAGCGGTTATTTAATTTTTGGATTATTTAGCGGTGTTGTGCGGGTGGCTGCTTGAAGAAGAAGAAGGATCATCCAAAGATGGCGACCTTTTTCGCTGCGGGCGGCGGGAACGCTCCTCATTGGCGTTGCGGCGAACGCGCCTCTCATTGGCGTTGCGTTGTCGCATTCTTCTGTGGCATGGGATATGATTGGAAGGGAAGTCGGAGTATGATTGGCTCAATACTGTCGTCCAATATGAATAAATTATAATGTGTGAGATGCGTTTGGATACATGATACAAAAATGTTTATATGGCTAGCTTGCGTAAGCAATATCCTTTTCGGACAAAAGCCCCTAAATGAAATGTGGATAAAAAAGTATTAAATTTTTTTTTAATGTTTGCTTTTCTTACAACCGATTTTTTTTTCTAATATTTAGCTCCGTAACACAAGCCACAATGCCAAAGTATGTTATGTGAGGACCACGTTGTGGAACAAATAAAATAACAAGAAAAATATGTAAATTCGACATCTATCGATTCGACGATGTAGACAAATGAATATTACCTCTGATAAAATTCTTCGAATAAAATGGACTTACTTGGCTCGTCTATAATCTTATAAGAAAACAAATAAACAGAGTAGCTTTTGTCAGAGATATATGACTTATGTATGATTAATTCATGAATCCCCGACCGGTCCTATGAGACCGCGCTGTTATTGTTTTACTATTGTGTCTCTTTTTGCGGGTATGTGATAGGTTAAGTAAGTTTGCGTATGGAAACTTATGGTCAAATGTACGTACTCTTCTAAAAGTGATAATTATATATATTTTTCACTTAATAAACTGCTAACTAACATTTTATTAGGTAACTAAAATTGGCTTAGTGGAATTTTCATTTAAGTAATTAATTTTAAATTTCGAATAAATTACACGTCAATGAAGATTTAAATTGGTTTTGATTAAGTTTATGAATTAGAAAGTACAATCAACGCTATTAAATAGACTAAATTGTATACGAATATTAAAATCTTTCTTTAAAGCACACTGAGAATAGAATTCTCCACTCTCTAGTGCAAGTCAAAAAACTTAATTTCACTTTAATTACCTGTGTTGAAAGTGTTCTCATAATGTCTGTCTTTTGTGACAGCGAGTACTTTAGTCTTTTGAATCTTTTTTTTTAATAAAATAAAATTTCATTATTTTAATTTTTGCTGTTTCCCTACAGAATCTTATCTTACCTTGTAACTAAAGTAACATCTCTATGTACTATCTCGTCGATGACGCAGAGCGTTCCACGCTCAGCTAAACCATAGGGGTCCAGCAGGGTCGAAGCCTCTAGGGCCATGGGTTCGCTTCTAAAACGAAAACCCTGGGGATCCTGGAACGAAAAGCAAACAAGGAACATAGGAGTGAGTTTTAGTTACTAATAGTCTGACACGACCTTAGAAGAAGACTGAGTACATATCCTGTGGCAGCATGGATTCAAGTACTATCCGGATAGGGTCGGATTTTATCACTAAGTCCGATAAGTTCCGGTACCTTGGATCCGTGCTGCACGAGTCTGGCAGCGTGGATGACGATGTCCAAGCACGTATAAGCGCGGCATGGGCAAAATGGCGCGAGGTAACGGGCGTTTTATGTGACCGAAAAATGCCTCCGAAGCTCAAAGGGCAGATATATAAATGCATCATACGGCCTGTCCTCCTGTACGGTGGCGAATATTGGCCAGCACTAAGCAGACACACCCAGGAGCTTTGCATCACGGAGATGACGATGCTGAGGTGGATGAGCGGCGTAACGCGATCCGATCGCATACGCAACTCATTCATCCGAGGTAGTCTTGGTGTCCGTGACGTGGGGGAAAAACTGCAAGAGTGTCGTCTGCGATGGTATGGCCACATCATGCGCCGCCCTAGGGAGTACGTTGGTCGGAGATGCATGGACATGGCTGTCCTTGGGGCTAGGTCCCGTGGTCGCCCTCGCAAGCGCTGGCTGGACGTCGTCAAGTCACGTCGCCTTACTGAGAAGGATGTTAAAGATCGGGCAAAGTGGAGAAAACTTAGTCGGAAGGCGGACTCTGGCAATGGCCGGGATTAACGCCAGGCAGAAGAAGTCTGACACGACCTTACACTCCAAAAACTGAACTCTCGTCTAGACTGCCCCTACTCGAATCTACCTAATTAGGTGAGATATCCATTCCTGCATCCCCCTCTGGTAGATATGATGAATTTCCTTAAGACCGCGTAATGTTTGCGTCACACGCCGTATTTCTTCTTATCTAATTCTTATACTATCTTCACTGTCTCGCTGTATCCGCTCTGCTCGACAATGAGGATTGGCCCAGTGACGTCATGAGACACGGACGTGCAGTTCGGTCGGCAGAGTTTCGGATAATTGAGGAAAATGTAAGATCGTCTCCGGATCGAGATCCAATTAATTATGAAGAGACAGAGCACAATATGTCAGTAATACATCAGCGTAATATTTATTATATTCATTAAAAATAAAATATATCTATCTTTGGCAGATGAGGAAACTGTCCATTCAAAGCTTCGATAATATTTATATACCTCGTGTTCGGTAAAGAATCAGAGACGTATAAGAGATGAAATCACCACTCCACAGCCTTCGTTGCCTTTACCCCATCCCGCATTTTACTTCCGAGCTATTACCTTGAACTTCTTCTTCTTTTGAAACTTGTCAAAATGTTTGTGGCCAGTAGACGGCTACATTAACTGCTGCATCGGTGGCACTCATTAGATCCTCCATAGCGTAGGAATATGGGCACTTGGGGCCCTTTAACATGTGGCTCACTAATATTTCGCATACTTATTTGCGGTTTTGGTCCCAACATTTTAAATTATTGTGCCGTATAGAACTCTGTTGGGGACATGCAGCTACATAATATATTGTTTGTAGGTCATGGGGCGATACCGATGTTATGTGAATTAAAGGAATAATCCAAAATGTATTTACCCATTTGGGTAAGATACAGAAACATGATTTGTTACGGTAAGTGATTCCTAATGCCCATGCATTGTTAGATAAATATCCCTGTAAATATTTATCGAAGCTAATCAATGACAATACTGAGCCCAAAACCGACGATTTATTTAAGTTTCCTATACCTATGACTTTAAGCTGTATTTGAAAAATTATACACCACTAATATTTTTTGAAAGCTTAAAATTGCTCGAAACATTTTCACCAATTTACGATTCCGAAAGCCGGATAAATATTCAAGGGATTAGGCACACGCTCCGGCCGCAGTCAATGTTTGGACAAAATGCTATTTGGCATCGTTCAGTAAACATCACCGAATGCAACGTACTAAACTTAATTTAAGCAATATTAAACTTTATTTCCTGCCACATAGAATTCAAAATAATTTGCAACTCGCTAGACATCAGGGTCCAAACCACACATGTTTCGGATTCATCTCATTGCCAAGTCTGACCAACACCACATTACAATTTAACAGATACTTTTTAAACTAAGCTGGTAGAAATATACGGTATTTACAGTGAATTCGAACTGCTAGACTTATTGACTTGATCGACTAGAATAGTGTTCTGTAGACGTATATAATAACGATTATGATAGGAACTCATAATAATTGTAAAATAAATCGTTGTTATTTCTGTGTCACGGCCGCGCTATTAAACTATTGCTCGCCATCCGGTTGACCACTCAGCATCGAGCCTGAGTCTAGAAAGAGAGTTTGATGTACGCCTC
The DNA here is from genome assembly GCA_030763345.1 of Mythimna separata. Lineage (NCBI taxonomy): Eukaryota > Metazoa > Arthropoda > Insecta > Lepidoptera > Noctuidae > Mythimna > Mythimna separata. The sequence goes on along the minus strand of JAKKIA010000036.1, from coordinate 91,689 downwards.
AAAACATGTCAGCAAACCGTTGGGGCCCAGCACAGCGATGCTCGCTAGAATTATGAAATTTTGAAAGAGTTTGCCTTGAACACAAAAGGCTCTTTGAAGGATTCGTTTTAGTTAAGTCGGTTCTTTCTGGTTTGGTAAGGTAAAAATAAGGTAAACCATTAGTAAAAATGATTTTTTTTAATAATTTGTGTCGTAACCCGCGTCGAATAATTTCAATTCTATAATCATTCTATTTTATTCTAATTGAGGCCTTCCCTTTTTGTTGTGGTTTGGTTTAAATACTGAAGCTATTCCAGTTTAAAAATCAACAACCTTTAAATTCTTACTGAAAATCTTGTCGTAACAACCCAATTAAGTTTAACGCCAAAAATGTTTATCGGTTAAATAAAAATAACTAAAAGAGAATATTCTCAAAGCGAAATGGGTCTAAACTCCGAGTAACAACCGCTTTAACTTTCAAACGAGACTTAAATTCAATTTGATTTTTTCGTACTTCCCTCGAATAATCGTTAACAGTAAAGTTTAGTAAACAATCTTAATAATGTTTAAGCAAAGACATCAGCGGGAACGAGTTTAATCTTGGAACGCCGACCATTACGAGTAATTGAAAAACATTGAAAAACAACATACCCATTTCCTAAAATAAACGAAAGGCTACAAAGCCTTTCGTTTATTTTAGGAAATGGGTAATTGGTTCCTTTTATGATTATTATCGAAAGTTCTTATTGATTACTGGCGCACCAATGCATTTTTCGCTCAATAGAATCCTGTAAATCGTACGAGGAGTGTAAACCTCGCAGAAGCCTCTTAGACTGGGCACGCCATAATCATGGCGGTAGGTCCCTTCTTTGAGGAATAGTTGGAGAGGCATCATGGTGCCCTCACAATCCGTAAGACGCGGGCCTTCACTGGACACGGTGAGTTCAGGAGGTTCTTGCACAGGATTCAGGCGCAAAATCACCCTCCGGCTATCCGGTAACCTAAGCTGCGGTCCTGGAAACCCACAGGGCAACTGAAGGGATATAGGTAATTTTGCAGCTCAACAAAAAAACCATTCAAAAAAGTCATCAAAGATTTTCTACCTTAAAAGAAGGCATAAATTAATTCCCTTGCCGAAGCAGATCATTAATTTCCTCGTTTGGTTATGCGTTGTTTTTTCCTGTGTTAACATTGTGTGTTATTATGTAATGTGAATAAGTAAAACAAAATATGTGATTGCTTATATATAAAAACTGCTTCTTAGAAATAAAATCTTGTTTTCAGCAAACTAACAAACCTTACCCACAGCGAGATTGGATTTCCGTATTGCCGCCACATCAGTTTTCAGTACTTCAGTCGAGTCAATGTGGTTGTAGATGTAATTTTGCGATGCAGGCAGCGCGGCGTGTACTTGACATTTACTCGTATTTTCGACTGTCGACACTACAAATAAATGGGTGAAATACATACCTCTAATTCTACATGTTGATCAGGCTCAAATCTAATTTTATGCAATAAAACTGGGTAAGTGCTTGTCAAACTGCTTTGAGTAAAATTTAAGTTTTGTTGAGTATTGTTGTTTTGTTTCTTAGAAGTTTGATTTTTTAACAGTTTTAAGGGAACTCAGACCCGAGTATAATATGGTTTTAATTTTGATTTGATACTTCAACGTGTTTCCGAAATAAAGGGTCCCGACAGACAGGCAGACAGGCAGACGGGCAACAAAGTGATCCTATAAGGGTACTATCCTTTCATTTTGAAGTACGGAACCCTAAAAATCAAATCGATTTCATTACATTCAATGTCCATCATGTATGTTGCTGTTTTGAGCTTGAATACCTACACTTATAATTGACAACGTCACGTGGCATGACCTCTCAATGCGTACGTCGTTTGATTGGTTTTAAATTAAAAACGGTCAATCAAAAGTTTTTAATAAGAATATTTTCATTTATACGTTGGCCTTAATTACGAACGTACAAATGAAAAAACAACAGTCACTCGGCATCAAAAGAATGATGGGAGTAGAAAAATTGTAAATTATCAACACAGTGGTGGACGGTGGTAGGTTCAACATAATGTGACATAACATTTATGTTGACTTTGATTCGTTTTCACCGGTCTGGAAAGTTTTGTGTTTCTTTAAAAATGTTTTTCTTTACGCAAAGCTTATTTGAATAGAATTATTTTTCAAAATTAAACTTTTCATTTTAAATATTTTACGTTCAAAATCGCAACCAAATTATTACGCTTAGCAAAATTTTTGGTAAACATAAGATTACCAAAAATTTAAGATAGTCAGCTAGGATAATCAGTTGAAAAAAATTATGAAAAGGTCATTGCTTTATTTTACTTTTAAAACATAAAAGCTAAGTTTTATCCGCAACTTCATGAATTTTAAATGAGACACCCGCAACAAAAATTAATCTTGGAGAAAATTGCTTTCAAGCGGTAATTGTTTACACCAAGCAGTTTTTAAATCGAGAGTCAAACCACCCGATTTTAAAATCCACTCTTGTATTCAGTAGATAATATAATCGTTTGTGACTCGACTCCTGAGCTCTTAATTACTCAGATACCCGCGAAACGAGACACAATAGTAAAACAATAACAGCGCGGTCTCATAGGACCGGTTGGGGATTCAAACGTTAACACGATCCATTTAACAATCTAAACTGTTACAGGGAAGCTATGTAAAATGTATAGAAAAAAAGACGTACGTCTTACTATGACGTGTTAAAATGTAAGTCGCGTAAGCGAGAAAGAGAGGTGGATTTCTTTCTCGTTCACACGACAGACATTTTGACGACTGACCTGGTAAGGCTCTTGTTTTCATGTATGTTCATTTTCTGTGTATTTTTTTGCATCAAATAAATGTTCTATCAACCTATCATCTTGTCAGCGCGCTCAAAACAAATACAGTTTACCGCCATTTAGATGTCCATAGTTGATCACCGTGCAATCATCATCTGCCTAGCCTTTTCCCAACTATATTGGGGTCGGCTTCCAGTCAAGCTGGATTCAGCTGAATACCAGTATTTTACGAGGAGCGGCTGCCTACCAGACCTCCACAACCCATTGACTGGGGTAACACGGTATTTCATGGCAAGACTGGAGTCAGATTTACTGGCTTCCGACTATCCGTAACGACTGTCAAAGATCTACAAATGACAGCCGGGACCTACGGCTTAACGTGCTTTCCGAGGCACGGAGGAAACTCGTTATGTTAAGATGGTCACCCATCCACAGACCAACCTAGGCAAGCGTTGCTTAACCTTGAAGATTGACCTGTGCGGCTGTTATTATCTAGCTCACCGTGCAATGTGCATTAATAAAAATAGATGAATCTATGACTAATTCAGCATGATTATGTTCCGTGACTTGTGCCAGGCTCCACCAGCACTGTCTCACTCGAACTACTTTATGAACCAATGGGAAGTCAGTGTTTTTCGCGAGACAAGGTAAACTGCGCTTTGAATTTGTTCGTTATTGACTTAGTTCCTCTATTGGTTGAACTTACAGCAGTTTAATCTTATACCGAACAAACTGTTTCTAACTTAAAAACTATGCATTCTTACAATCCGATCCTATATTTTAGAGAGCGTAATGTGAAGAATAAGTATCGACTGTCAATGAACCTGTTTCGTAGCAAGTCGCTACGTATCGGTTTGTAGCACATCTTTGTGGTCAGTTGTAGCACATTGTAGCCGATCGTAGCATATTATAGCCGGTCGTAGCGTATCTTAGCCAGTCGTAGGACATCATAGCCGGTTGTAGCACATTAAAACCGGTCGTAACACATCATAGCTGGCAATAAATTTATTTGTACCATCACTGTTTATGCAGTTAATAAATAAATAAAAATGCAGAGCAATGTAACGTCAAAATTTCAACAAGATTTGACGTAATAGCTGATCAAGTTTAAACATGAGAACACATTTGTAAGCCTAACTTGAACGAGCTTCGGTTAGAATATGTTCTACATGCTTCATGTACTTACTTCTCTACTAATTTACTAACTTACAGTGTTTAATCAAACTCGGTCCTAATAATGTTAATATGACTTCTTGTCGTATTACTCTATTGTAACTTTGTTCTACAATACATTACGACAAATGTGAATTTTGATTAAGCACAAAACTTTGTCAGGGAATTATTGTAGGAATTAAATTTGGACGCAGCGTTGCCGCTACCGTACACTAGATTCTGACGTTTTACAAGTATGTAGGCTAATGTGAAATAAAAAAAAATGAACTCGAGTTGGAAGGAGACAAGGTGAACAGATGACCTGGTGAAGGCCACGGGAATCCGATGAATGCGAGACGCACAGGACCGGTCATTGTTGCGACACTTGGAGCAGGCCTGTGTCCTATATCCAGTGCAACACACTGGACCGGTGGTTATGGCAGCACTAGGATATTTCTTTCTACTTCCATAGCAACCATAATAAAATGATTATGCAATATTTGTGCTTACAGGATTTAAAAACATTTATTCTATTACAGGGGCCTCCTCATAAGCAAGCAAACGAGAAAAAGAGATGGAGCTATACACAAACTTTAACAATTCAGTTTAGAAAGTCAAATGGATCAGGTCAAGGGCCTCAGGTAACGAGACACGACCGCGTTTGATAGAACAGTATGTTTTATTGTGAAGTGTCAAACAATAAGAAACAAAATGTTTATGTGGAAGTACCCTCGTCATCCGCGTCCCTTGTCGATGAGCTGACAAATGAAGCGATAGTCTTGGGAGCAGTCAGTATGAAATATTAGCGTCTACTATCTGTATAAATAAAACCCTTTAGTTACGTTGATTCTGTCTGTGCTGTTCTACAGTGAACTATTCAGGTATTGTAAAAACTCTTTCTATATGAGACGAATCTATTTTCCGTACCGAAACTCATTTTCCGTGTAGCAAAAAGCCAAACTCCAAATAGCAAGCAATATTTTGCCTGAACCGTGTAAACACCATGAACATACGATGCTTCCACTAGTCTAATGTAAACAAACCTTTTGTTCTGAGAGTATATTTTAAAACTTCGATTAATTAATATTGTTTGCAATCCTCTACTATTTCTATACCGCGAGCTCTTAACACGATCCTTTTGATTACCTATACTGAACTCTTAAATTGATGGATCTATGTAAAGTATATACCTCCATCTCTCTTTCTCACTCGCCAGACATTTTAACACGTCATAGTAAATCCCTAAGAATCTTTGATTGACGGTAAAACCTTAACAATAGACTTCGTACACGAGGCATTTAACCTGTTTACCGTAAGGAAAAGGTGTACCTACCATATTGACAGGTTTCTCCGCACCCTTTTAGAGATTTATTTTATCGGCATTTGTATTCGACATACCTTTCTATTATATTGTTGGTTTTTGCGTTCTTACTACATAAAGGGACCTGAATCTTTTTCGTAAAAAGCGTTTTAATATATGAAGTAAATCTTTTCCAAATATGTTTAGCTCATATGTAAATAAAAAGAAATGTGCTTATTACGAAAGGCCGTAGCCAAAATACCAATAGTAAGAGATAATGTTATATCTAGTACCTTTTTATACAGGCCCATGGTACTAATTTGTGCGTCGTCGTGTCTGCATCGACGCACAAATTAGTACCATGGGCCAGTACATGATTCTAGATGATTTGTCGGTTTAGTTAGTTATCAAGTTCTGTGTTTAATTGACTTAACTCTTCATAAAACATGTTTAAAAAGTACAGTGATATTCATAGTTTTAATACCAGGAACAAACATAACTATGTTGTTCCTGCAACCAGGCTCAAAAAAATAGGGGGTTCATTTAGATGTCAATGTATACGCTTTTATAATAAGCTTCCTAGTCATATGCAAGAACTAAGCCTTAATAAGTTCAAATCTTTTGTTAAGCGAAAACTTTGCCAAAAGGCTTATTACACTGTAAAGGACTACGTTGAGGACGTAAAGGCTTGGGATTGACCCGCTCCAGTGCGCACTACAACTGTTGTCTTATCTTCTTACTTTATTTTATTTTCGATTGTACTTTTTTACAATTTGAAATTTATTTATTACAATTTGACATTGTAAAATAATTTTTACTTTACAATTTGACATTTTTTAATTATTTTTTTCTTTTTTATTTATGTTTGACATAAATGCTTACTTTGTTAAGTATTACACTTTGTATTATTATTATTTTTTCTTTTTTGTGAATGTGAGGACTATGTGGATTGCTTTTTTTTTCTTTTTTAGTCATTTTAACTTATGTCTGGCAATTTGAGTGTTTTCTGTGGCCTAACCATTATGTCCTCTCTTTGGTATTGTTCGTCAAGTCGTTGAGCTCCTTAGTAGTCCTGAGTTGAGCTTTGCGAATATTGACAAATGCTTGCACTGACTGGACAGGTCCACTCAAATTGCATGGTTCTTTCTTCAAAAGGCCATCTCAGACACTAATCTGCATGGTTCGCATATTATTTTCATGTTGTACGGACTTTAAAAGAGACTGTGACCCAGTGAGGTGTTGTGTGTGTGTGTGTGTGTGGTTGTTTCGGTGTTTCTTCTCAGGGTAGTCAGTTAGGAAACACCGGCCTCATCTAGTAACAAAAAAAAAAAGTCCAAGAAAAAAAAAAATTGACGTGTAAAAGAGTTTGAAAAAACCTATTTGCAAAATAAATATCATTTATCATTTATCATTTGTTTTCCTATAATACTATTTATAGCTTTCGGGATGCTGTTGCAGTTGCCGCGGCGTTGTAGTGTGAGAGTGAAGAATGTTTGCTACAGTTCTGTAGCAAACATTCTTGCGCATTCTTGTCCATTCTAGTGTACTCACACGGATGGCTTTCACGCCATCATGCGTAAGATAGCGGCTTCCTTACTGCAACGCTTGTGCAACACTCGTAACAGCATTCTGAAAGTGATTGCTGACAGGCTGGAGTGACATCCAGAGACACTGGGTCGAATTAACTATTATTAATAATACTAATGTTTATATACGAGTAAGTACTTTTTGTTACTAAGACTTTAACAACGTATGGATTATTTATTGGGTCTGAGAAAAGATATTTTATTTTAAATAATAGGTTTCTTCAATAATTTATCAAAGGTTCCTAGTACAAACATACGCAGGCAAGCTAATGTAAAGGAAAATTCTGCTAACACATCAAAGAGCAATCCACTCCAATAAGGAATGATCTACCTAGAACTATCTACCTACACCTTTTTCAACTGTTCTGTAACCTATACAGTAGTACATTTCGAATAGGATAGTTGTTTATATTAATCAAGTTCCCTCTAGTCACATATATTATGTTCTGCTCTGCCTAGCCTTTTCCCAACTATATTGGGGTCGGCTTCCAGTCAAGCCGGATTTAGCTGAATACCAGTATTTTACGAGGAGCGGCTGCCTACCAGACCTCCACAACCCATTAACTGGGGTAACACGGTACTTTATGGCAAGACTGGAGTCAGATTTACTGGCTTCTGACTATCCGTAACGACTGCCAAAGATCTACAAATGACAGCCGGGACCAACGGCTTAACGTGCTTTCCGAGGCACGGAGGAAACTCGTTATGTTAAGATGGTCACCCATCCACAGACCAACCTAGGCAAGCGTTGCTTAACCTTGAAGATCGACCTGTGCGGCTGTTATTATCTAGCCACGAGCTCCTCTATATATTATGTTCTGCTATCGGTTAAATTAATTTATTCCCACTATCCATCAAAAGACGAGGTATGTTCTAATAATAATGAGCGATGATCAGCAGTGGGTGAGCCGTTAATAATAAATTATACATTTTGTATGGAGTCTATCCATCAATTAATGAATCATAACTGTATATACATTATATCAAAATATATCACAGCGATAAATACGCGAAACGTCACACCACACAATTTTAATCAACCGATGAGACGGTTAACGTTTGAATACCCGACCGGTCCTATGAGACCGCGCTGTTATTGTTTTACTATTGTGTCTCGTTTCGCGGGTATCTGAGTAATTAAGAGGTCCTTTTAAATGTCTCACCAGTTCTCAATCCGTCTATCGTTAACTTGAGTCATGGTTTAAAACGTTTCTTGTTTCATTAAACGTGATCTAACACAATTTTGGATGAATTGGAAATTCGGAAAAAAAACTTTATTGGCATTCGGTAATTCTGGCATTTATTAATATTTCAGAAAACTTGTTCTCAAATGCTACTCATAAAAATTGTCACGACTTTATACCCTAGGAGACAGGTATTGAAATAGACTCACAACTAATATTTTCGTTGTCTCTATGAAAACAACATGTTTTCGTCTGCTGTACTTACGTCTCGTCTCTATTAAGTTTTGTCTTAAATCCAGTGTGAGTGAAGCACGTTCTTCTTCGATTTATTTGACACGCTTGTTCCGGGAAATACGCAGTAAACAAAAGAATAGAATAACTTTATTGTTCACCAAAATAGGATATAAACTTAAAGCTGGCACAAAGGCGGTCTTATCGCTGACAGCGATATCTCCCAGACCATCTTTGGATGGACTGTAAGAACTTTAAGTTGATCAGAACTGTCATGCAGCAAGACAGTGTATATTTGTATAATGTCACTGTATGAAGAAACGATAATGTTATAACGAAATTATGTAACGTTTTTTTTTTGCAAATAATGCTGATAATTACACAGGTCTACAAAAAAGCAAAAAAAATTTTTTGCTGGCAATACCATATTAAAATTTGATGAATTACTTGATATTAGATCGTACTTAAGTAGAAAAACATCAAAGCTACGCGTAATTTTTAAACTACACACATCGGAAAAAAATACCCATTTTGTTGTGTTTACAGTGTTCGCATTCTGCCAATATTTGTAATTATTGGATAAAAGCATTATGTCCTCGTCTAGGAGGAGTTGTTTAAATGATCCGAATACATTTTGCTGAGTTTGCGAAGAATATGTGGCAAAAAAAAATTGAAAACCTATAACAGCCTTCGTAAAAAAGGCATATTTTGACTATTTCAAGATCAAAATTAAGGACCAGGACCAGCCATGGGTACCAAATATCGTGTGTAAATTGTGTAATGAATATTTAAGATAGTGGTAGAGTGGTAAACGAACCCAATTGAAGTTCGGTGTACCTATGATATAGTCAGAACCAAAAAACCATTTTGACGTTCGGTATTTTTGTTTAGTGAAATTACATAGGATAAATAGAAAAAAAACGAAATATCCTGACCTCCCCTTTGCTAGAAGACCTTTGCCACATTCAGACGATGTTATAAAGACAGTGCCATCAATTTGTCGGACATAAATATGATGGAGGCTTCTTCAAATGCACAGACAGTGAGTTTGAATCATCGGTGGTGCCCTTACTCTTTACACAAAATGTAGAGAAGCTAAAAGCTGCTATTTTCGATGGGCCTCAAATAAGAACTTTGATAAAAGACAAGGATTTCATCAATACAATGATTAATTTGGAATCAGCAGCTTGGAAATCTTTCGTCAAAGTTGTCCAAAATTTCTTAGGTAATGAAAAGGCAAAACATTACGTAGAATTAGTTCCAGAGCTTCTGGATAACTTTAAAAATGTTGGTTGTTACATGAGCATAAAACTGCACTGCCTGAACAGTCACTTGGACAAGTTCCCTGAAAATCTTGGTTCCTATAGTGAAGAATAAGGAGAGCGATTCAATCACGATCGAAAATGGATGGAAGATTGGTACCAAGGTCGCTGGGATGTGCATATGATAGCAGATTACTGTTGGAGTATCACTCGGGAGGATTATAATACTACACATTCTAAAAAAACTGCAAAAAGAAGCTTCTTACCTGTAAAATAATGAATCAAATGTTTGAAATTTAATTATTTTGTTAATTTTTTACATATCTCATATCTCAAAAACGACACGTAGCATTAAAAAAATAAGTATGCAGTTTTGATTCAGGGATCTAATATACTAAAAATCTGTTATAGTTTTGTCGGCAACAAAATCACTGTAGACCTGTGTTATTATTCAAAAATATGTGTTAAGCCTCAAAATTATGTTTGTGGTAATGTAATTACATTGCCACAAATATATTTAGTTCGATGGAAATTGAATAAATTAATATGTTTTGTGTTATAAAGCTTATTTATGCAATTGTCATCGAACACAGTGTACCTATAATTATTATTATGAATCGAACTAATAATGTATGCGGTTGAAAGAATCTTAAGTGACGTCCGACACACAATTTAAATAACTTAATGTTTGCTTAGAGTTTATTTGAACTTCACATTCATATAACTAGTCTGGCTATACGAGTACATACTGTCACATAAAAACTTTTCAAATTTTAATTATTTTGAATTCGGAACGCGTATATAATTTTTAAAAATTCTTGAACGGAAAGACCGCAGTAGGCAAATTACATACACACACAAACACACATATATTTTCGTGTTCCTTATCAAATTACAATATGGAATGGGGTGTTACAGAAAATAGGATTGCGGTGATCGCCTTGCACAAAGTGGGTATCGAGCCGTTACGTTGGTCATTCTTCAGACACTTCAAAAGCTTGATATCAGTCGTATGTTCGTATATCGTACTAAAGACAGATACAACAACACTTCCTCCGTCGAAGACCATAAAAGGTCGGGGCGACCGCGCGAAAAAATATGAGTGTGAAATAATTTTTACGGTATCAACAAAGGCTTCATTTATCCCTAAAGCAATGTGAATTATCATGTCATACTTCGGTGATCAAGTGGCGTGTGGTTGACATGTTTCATGAGGGATATTTGATGAACATTTAATTGTATGTCTATTGGACTGGTAGGTCAGCTTACCCTGAGTTGGAATAAAACGGCTCTTTCAAATATTGGATTATTTGTTTGAGCCATTTTAATTATGATTACTTAGGCTATTCTGTTGGTCTAGTCGTCAGCGGCCCTACCAATGGAAGTCATGGATTACATTCCCACCCGAGACAAAATGTTCGTGTAATGAGCATGATTATTTGTTCTGAGTCTAAGGGCCTATTTCACCACCTATGATTAAGTTTCGAGTATTTTACTTGACAGATAATTTCATACAAATTCTGTCACATTTTTTAATTTATTCAGTGAGTAGTGCCTACTCGGACATTGTGAAACAGGCCCTAAGTGTAATTTATCAATAATATGTTACATACCTATTATTTATTTACAAATAAATATTTTTATCAGTTTTATCTAGTACTCATATCACAAGCTTGGCTTAGTTTGGGGCTGGATTGCATTATGGAATATTTGTATTGTATAGAGTTAATAAGTTAACGAATTGCATATGTGATAAACAAAACGATTACTTTCTATATATTCTTTTATAATGTGAATGTGAGAACACTGTGGACTCGGATTTGGATAACCTTTTATTCGGACCATGGGATTTCTTGTTGGTTCTTCTTCATAGGAAACGACCAATTGAAACCGTGCTCTGGCTTCTGACGTTTTATAAGTGTCATGTGAAATAAAAAAATGTTTTTATTTGATTTAGATACAGTTTTTCACACACCAAAGGGGTTGTCCACGAATTTTTAGCGAATGAACTTTATCTATTGAAATAAAAATCCCGATCCCGTTCAGAACACAGAGAACATTCCAGTAAAATGGTCGGAGAGGGCGACTGTAAAATGTTATGTGCGCACAAATTGTCCATTTTGTCCTCGAACGCTCGACACTGCTCAATGAAACGATTGAATAAATATAAACGATGATTTAGAAAGTTCGATTTACCTACGATAAAAAGCGTATGAGGAAAGAAAAAACAAGCTTTATTTTTTTGTTATGCGATTTTTTAACATTAAAAATCAGAAATACTTAAATATAAAACAGACTTGGATCTTATCCGTATCACGACTTTTTTTTTTTTTATTACGTACTTGCGTACTCGTGTTTGACCTCTATCTCACCTGATCGTAAGCTTGTAACTATCGGGAAACCATATTGGTCTAAGATCCGAAGAAGAATTTTATACCTGATCTGTTATTTGATTATAATTAAGATTATATGCTAGATAATGCTTAAATTGATACATTGCGAATAGGTTGCCGATCTAAATTTGGTGCGAATGGTGTTAAACAATAAAATATGTAATCAAAAATTTTTCTTCAACTTACCTCATTTGTTATTTATAAAAGTCGAGCATTAGCTGCAAGAATGTGTCCCAAGGAACTAAAAAAATAGAAGTTGCCGTTTTGTTTTTGGTGCAAACTATGGAGTTGCCTTGCATAAAGAGCTAAGTAAAAGTTGATAACATACCCTCATCTGTTATTTAATCGTGTTATATATCAAATTAAAGGCAATTTTATTCCTAATCCAACCGTATGCAGTTGCCTTACCAAAAGTGGTGCGAATCCAGAGTTGCCTATATTTAAGATGTTAAATTTTGTAAGTCTGATAGAAAAGCATTGCAGCAATTTTCCTCACTCAAATGTATTTATATAATTGTGAATTAATAAAATGTTCCGTTCAAAATGTACCTCGAGATTTTTTCTATCACGCAAACGCAAATTAAATACTGACAAAAGAAAAAAGAAAGATAATGATAAACTTTAGGGTTCGATAGGGTTGTTTCGTATCTACTTACAAAAATACTATAAGTAGTACATACTTGCGACAGACGAAATTTTTTTTTTTACCGAAGATGTGTATTTATTATTATTGGCCCCTCTGCCATACATAGAATAACTTGTAGAGTAAATATTTGATGTTGTGAAGATTAGAAAAGGCCAATATTGTAACAAGAAATCAGAAATACCGAGACTTACTTCATTTGTATAGTGCGGATGAAATTAAGGAAATAAAACGTAAAAGAGAATGCCCAAACCCCATATTCATTCACTCAGCATTAAAAATATCATAATAGTATGATACAAGTGTGTTATGTGGGAGATTGACGCCGAAGTGGTATTAAGACCTGAGCCTTGGCGAGGGTCTTAAGAGAACCAAGAACGGTAATCTCTAATCACTCACATGTATCATACGACGTTTTTCAATACACTTGTGAAGAAAAACAATATAACTATCACCAAAATAGTATCTAAAACTAAAAAAAAAAACATAACAACACAAATGTGTCATGGCGGTAAAAATTAAATGTTCTTTTTTGTGCCTTAAAGGTGAAGGCTAAGGTATTTTGATCATATTGCCTAGTCTTATGTTATCCTTAACTCCGCCGTTGTCGGTCCCAAGCCCGAATGAGAAAGGAGGAGGGTTGGTATGGAAGAGACCTACCCATGCCGCAAAACAGTCAACGCCGAGTAGCGGGCGGCGGTAACTAACCCGTCAACCCCGAGAGGACCTAGCGTCCGTGGGTAGGTAACCAGTGACCATGGGGCCCTAAATACGCCCTAAAAGACTGACGTAGAAGGACGTGGGAACCCACTACGATTATCTTCCCATGAAAACCCCCCTATGGAATCAAGAACAGTAAGAGAGACTATGTTGGGCGACCCGACTAACCATCGGCGCCACCCAGTATCCGGGCTGGATGGTGTGAAATTGGCGACCGAAGCTTCCCCTGAGGTGTACCGACGGGCTTCAGAAGGAAGAGTTACTACTGTCGGTGCAACTAAACATAAGAGCGAGAGGACCTCTATACAATCCCAGCATCGTATTGGCGCTTGGAACGCCCGAGGTCTGCTAATGGCGGGCAAACTAACCATCGTGGAGAAGGAAATGGAATCACACAAGGTTTCCATATTAGGCGTCAGCGAAACACACATGCGTGGTAATGGCCACTTCAACACTGCGACAGGGAACACCATGTACTTTTCAGGCTGCGAGGACTCGAGTAGGAATGGGGTCGGAATCATATTGCCACCATACATGAACAAATATGTCCTCGGTTATTGCCCGGTGTCCGATAGAATCCTGACAATGAAGCTGAACACCAAACCGTGCGTACTGAATATTGTTGTAGTATACGCTCCGACGGCACAAGCTCAGGATGAGGTAATTGAGGACTTCTATGGGAAACTAGAGGAAACGCTGAACTCTATTCCGGGCCGGGAAGTTAAAATGATCCTTGGTGACTGGAATGCCAAGGTCGGTAGTACACTTGCTGACGATCATATCAGAGGCACTGTTGGAAAATTCGGCCTTGGTACTAGGAATGAACGGGGTGAAAAACTGATTGAGTTCTGTATTGACAGAAAACTCAGTATCATGAACACGTACTTCCAACATCATCCAAGACGTTTATACACATGGAGATCTCCAGGGGACAGGCACAGAAATCAAATCGACTACATCATTCTAGATACCCGCTGGAGATCCTCGGTCTCTAACGTGAAGACCTTTCCCGGCGCAGAGTGCGGCTCTGACCATAACCTTCTCGTAGCCCAGTTTTCACTGCGTTTACAGGCACCTAGACGTCTGCCACCAAAGCCAAGAAACCTGGATCCTTCTGAACAACCAATCTTCCGAGAGGCGTTGGAAGCGAAGTTGAAGGATTGTCCGGTGCAAGAACACGCTAACGCCGACAAGCAGTGGACACATCTGAAAAATCACATCAACGACGCGCTTGACCGGGTCTCTGGAAGAGGAATCTAGAGCAGAAGAAAAAGTGCTGGATCTCTGATCACTCGTGGGAGCTCATCCGGCGTAGAAAGGTTTTAAAAACTCGGGGTCTACAGGATCGTGCTGTAATGGCTGAATACTCCGAGCTTAGCAGAGCTATTAAAACCAGTTGTCGCCGTGATAGAAACCAATTTGTCGAGGGCATTTGTAGCGATATCGAGAGAAGTTCCAGCAAGTTACAAACTGCAGACCTTTTTAAGAAAGTTAGACTACTCTCCAAGCAGTTCAGAGCTAAATCGTGGGTCATAGACTCAATGTCAGGCAGCTCGTTGAGAAGGCTTACGAGTTTGATACGCCAGTAATAATGTGTTTCGTCGACTATAGCAAGGCTTTTGACTGTGTCGACTGGGGTTGCTTGTGGAGGGTTCTACATGAACTGGGAGTTCCAGATCATCTCATCGCCCTACTTCGTACCCTGTACGACTCAAGCCAGGGAGTTGTAAGGGTCGATAAAATGACATCGAAACCGTTTAAGTTTCGTCGGGGAGTGCGCCAGGGATGTATTCTATCCCCTATTCTGTTTAACATCTATGGAGAATACATCATGAGACGTACCTGTGAGAATTGGGAGGGGGGCATCACAGTTGGTGGCGTAAAAATTACCAACCTGCGATACGCTGATGACACTACTCTTCTTGCAGCCAATGAGTCGGAAATGGTTGCACTCCTAGACCGAATGGAGCGTATCAGCGAGGAGATGGGACTTTCTGTGAACAGGTCCAAAACCAAGGTCATGGTGGTGGACAGATCGGGTAAATTAGAGCTCACTGGTGCGTTGGACCTAGAAACAGTGGACAACTTTGTTTACCTGGGCTCTATCATCAGTAACGATGGGTCGTGCGAGAAGGAAGTTCGCAGGAGAATCGGCATGGCTAAGAGCGCCATGGCTCAGCTTGATAAGGTTTGGAAAGATCGCAACATCTCCGTTAAGACCAAAACCAAACTGGTACGGACACTAGTCTTCTCGATCTTTTCTTATGGCGCTGAGACTTGGTCTCTGAAAGCTGCAGATCGCAAACGCATCGACGCCTTTGAGATGTGGTGCTGGAGAAAGATGCTCCGTATCCCTTGGACAGCATTTCGGACCAACGTATCCATATTGAAAGAGCTTAAAATCTCCTCACGGCTGTCGTCCGAGTGTCTTCGCAGGATTCTGAAATACTTCGGTCACATTGCAAGGAAAGACGGTGGCAACCTCGAAAGGCTCATTGTGACCGGTAAAGTAGATGGTAAAAGGCCTCGCGGGCGCAGCCCAATACGTTGGTCCGACCAGATCCGCGCCGCTCTGAACTCCACGATGTACGATGCCCTTCACAACGCCGAAGATAGAAACAGATGGAGGAACATCATAAGGGCTAAGGTGATGAAGCAGGGAGGTCACGACCCTCAGCATTGAGGAATACGACGCAAGGAGGAGGATGTTATCCTGCGTCATTTTTTAACGATAAGTAATGCCTTTCGTTGTGACAATTGGTACCAATATGTATATCAATCACGCCAACAAAATAGTAAAATAAAAATTGGAAAAAAATGTTTTATTAGGGTAGCCCCCCTACATGTAAAGTGGAAAGTGATTTCTTTTTTAATTTCAACCCTAATGTGTGATATATTGTTGGATAGTTATTCAAAAATGAATAGAGGTTTATTAAAATCAGTTTTTGATAATATCAATATTTTCGCAAATAATCGCTCCGAAAGTTAAAAACTATGTGTCCCCGCCCCCTCTAACTTTTGAACCATAGGTTTAGTAAATATGAAAAAAATCTGGAAAGTAGAACTTTATAAAGTCTTTCTAGGAAAATCATTTTGAACTTGATGGGACGAACAGTTTTTGAAAAATTGAGGACACTTATTGTGACGGACGGTAAACTACGGAACCCTACACTGAGCGTGGCCCGACACGCTTTTGGCCAGTTTTTCTTTCATTAAATATCATTTTTATGATATTTTTTAATGCTGAGTGAATGAATATGGGGTTTGGGCATTCTCTTTTACGTTTTATTTCCTTAATTTCATCCGCACTATACAAATGAAGTAAGTCTCGGTATTTCTGATTTCTTGTTACAATATTGGCCTTTTCTAATCTTCACAACATCAAATATTTACTCTACAAGTTATTCTATGTATGGCAGAGGGGCCAATAATAATAAATACACATCTTCGGTAAAAAAAAAAATTTCGTCTGTCGCAAGTATGTACTACTTATAGTATTTTTGTAAGTAGATACGAAACAACCCTATCGAACCCTAAAGTTTATCATTATCTTTCTTTTTTCTTTTGTCAGTATTCAATTTGCGTTTGCGTGATAGAAAAAATCTCGAGGTACATTTTGAACGGAACATTTTATTAATTCACAATTATATAAATACATTTGAGTGTGGAAAATTGCTGCAATGCTTTTCTATCAGACTTACAAAATTTAACATCTTAAATATAGGCAACTCTGGATTCGCACCACTTTTGGTAAGGCAACTGCATACGGTTGGATTAGGAATAAAATTGCCTTTAATTTGATATATAACACGATTAAATAACAGATGAGGGTATGTTATCAACTTTTACTTAGCTCTTTATGCAAGGCAACTCCATAGTTTGCACCAAAAACAAAACAGCAACTTCTATTTTTTTAGTTCCTTGGGACACATTCTTGCAGCTAATGCTCGACTTTTATAAATAACAAATGAGGTAAGTTGATGAAAAATTTTTGATTACATATTTTATTGTTTAACACCCTTCGCACCAAATTTAGATCGGCAACCTATTCGCAATGTATCAATTTAAGCATTATCTAGCATATAATCTTAATTATAATCAAATAACAGATCAGGTATATTTTCTCATACATTTCGTCTATCGGATCTCGTACTATATGTCTAATCGTGTCAAAGTATTGTTTTTTAAGTTCAGGGTCGAATAATAAAGTACAAAATAATAAATCGTATGTTGTATTTCTAAAAACAAATGTAATAATAAGAATGAAGAATAACAAAAAGCAGAAAAGTACCGACATCAGTTGTATTAAACCCACGCAGTGAATTAGGGACCAGTCCAACAAATACATATTTGTACGTACTCATAACATAATAAAAGTTTCATTTGGAAAAGCGACGCGTGGGTGGTCAAAGGTTCCTCTCGGATTAACCGGGTTTTTTTAACGGAAACTACCCAATCCAAAAATATATCGGAAACAGTGTTAAACAATATGGGAACAGTAATACGAGTGTAAAAATACAAGCAATACGAGTAAACAAATAAACAAATCTTATAATGGCACGAAAAGCGGAAATAACAAAAATTACGAAAACGATAAAGTTAAAAACAATTACGATAAACGATAAGCCGTAGGTCCCGGCTGTCATTTGTAGATCTTTGGCAGTCGTTACGGATAGTCAGAAGCCAGTAAATCTGACTCCAGTCCGTGTTACCCCAGTTAATGGGTTGTAGAGGTCTGGTAGGCAGCCGCTCCTCGTAAAATATAAAAAAATCAGCTAAATCCGGCTTGACTCGAAGCCGACCCCAATATAGTTGGGAAAAGGCTAGGCAGATGATGATAAAGTTAAAAACAATTAAAAGATAAAATATTTTCTAACAATGCCAGATTTTAGATTACACGATTGTCCGATTGCATTTAGTTTACCTGCGCATCGTATGTAAATGTCGATAACTCGCAAAAGTGTCGTGTTCAAATTAATCACCTTATTAAATCTACCTATAATGTAGGGTATGTCTTATAAAAACTTTTGCAGTTATAAGTAAGTGAAATAAACAGAAGATATCAAGTCATACACAAGTGCCAATCTACATTCTACAGATCCATGACTTAATATAATTGCAAAGTCAATCACGGAAGCTTTAACCGTTTTAATGTTAACCTCACTTTTGCCTGCCAACTATTCCTTTCACGGTCGGCTCCTTGCTCGGGCAATTGACGAAGGTCTCAATTGCGCGACCCCTGTCACACTCACGCTACAATAGAAAAACTGAAACTGATGGCGATGTAATAAAAACATCTTGTTTAGAAAAAAACAATTCAGAGGAAATTCGTTGTTTTATTTCAAGGTCAATTTAATTTGTAAAAGATTGTGACGGAATGTTCTACAGGATTTTTGAGATAGGATTATTTTTTTCGCTTCAGCGAAAGAATAATTTGGTTTCTGAAATTCGGATGTCATTTTTAGGGTTCCGTACCTAAAAGGAAAAAACGGAACACTTATAGGATCACTTTGTTGTCCGTCTGTCTGTCAAGACCCTTTATCTCGGGAACGCGTGAAGGTGAAGGTATACTCAAGTTCGCGATCCCTTGAAACTATGCAAAAATGTATCTTGTAAGTTGACGGGGAAAAAAAGATACGCCCTTTTATGTTGCAAAAAAACGTGCATTTCGACACTGTCAGAGGAATCAAAATTCATAGGGTACTTCCCGTTGACCTAGAATCTTGAAATTTGGCACTAAGCAAGGTATGATAGGACAAATATAGGAAAAAGTTTAAAAACTGAAAATTTGTAGTTACGTCATAAGTTTTTTTTTTTTGAAAAATATCCTAGACTCACAATATAAATTGTCACTTACGGGATATCTTCCGTGATTTTTCATAATTTTGAGTTCCCGATATTTCGACGCTGTTGCAAGCGCCATGATCGCGGGATGACAGTCATCCCGCGATCATGGCGCGTGCCACCGAACCGTGATAGCCTAAAACAGTGTATCCTAGACTCGATTCGAGAATTGAACTGTTTTCATTTTTTTTTTTTTTTTTTTTTTAAATTGTATAAGCTAGTGCTTGACTGCGATCCCACCTGATGGTAAGCAGTGATGCAATCTTAGATGGTGAGGCGCACTAGTTTATTAAGAGCCTATTCACTCTAGCCTTGAAGACACCCAAATTATAATTGGACGGGAAGACCGCAGCAGGCAAACTATTCCAGTCCTTCGATGTGCGCGGTAGAAACGACGAAGCGAAGCGCTTAGTCCGGACCGTAGAGGTTTCCACAACAAAAGGATGGACATTCGCCGTACGACGGCCTGTCCGATGGAAAAAACGGGATGGCGGAATCAATTCGTGTAATTCCTGCGCACACTCTCCGAAATGCATCCTGTAGAATACCGAAAGGCTGGCTACCCTACGCCTGTGCGCAAGGCTTTGTAGGTTGGAGTTAACTAGATCTGGATCTCCAATTAGCCTCTTCGCACGCCTTTCCACTGAGTCCAAAGTTGCCAGGTGGCATTTTGCAGCTCCAGCCCATATGTGGCTGCAGTACTCCACACACGATCGGACCTGTGCTTTGTATAACATAAGAAGCTGTCCCGGTGTGAAGTACTGCCGGACCTTTGCAAGAACGCCGAGTTTCCTAGCAGCTACTTTAGCTTTGGACTCAATGAACCGCCCAAAGTTCAGGTCGGAGGAAATTTCAACTCCCAAGAGCTGAAGGCGATCGGTGCAGTCCAGGGATACATCCCGGAAAGCAGGAGCCAAGGTGAACGGGCTCCTTTTAGCGGTGAACAGACACGCTTGTGTTTTGGCGGCGTTGAATCCCACCAGATTGGCTTCGCCCCACTTGGAGACTGCCTGAAGTGAGTCATTCGCACGCTCTACCATAGCCTCTCTTTCGGACTGGATTAGCTCCTTACTAGCCCGAGTACTTGGCAGGTATCTCTCTACAACTGTGCTATCATCTGCATACCCATAGATACCGGGTATCAGCAGATCGTTGATGTGGAGCAGGAAGAGAGTTGCAGAGAGTACAGACCCCTGAGGAACTCCGGCATTAGTCATCATGGGCTCTGAAGAGCATCCGTCGACAACAACTCGGAGAGACCGTTCACTCAGGAAGTCTTTTATCCAGTTAATCAGGCCAGGGGAGATGCCGTACGCTGGGAGCTTACTTAAAAGGCAAGCGTGCCATACCCTGTCGAAGGCCTTCGAGACGTCTAAGGAGACTGCAAGTCCTTCCCCATTCTTCTCGAGGGCCTCGCCCCACAAGTGAGTGACATACACTAGAAGGTCCCCAGTAGACCGATTGCGGCGAAACCCGTACTGTCGGTCACTGAGGAGATCGTTACCTTCCAGGTATGTCAAGAGGCGCGAGTTCAACACACGCTCCATAATCTTGCAGAGTATGGAGGTTATCGAAATCGGCCGATAGTTGGTGGGATCGGCACGACTGCCCTTTTTGGGCACGGGCTGCACGTTAGCAAGCTTCCAGGACTTGGGCACTATACCAGTCCTATATGAGAGGCGATACAAGCGTGTCAGAACAGGAGACAACTCGGGCGCACATGCCTTGAGAACAATCGCTGGAATACCATCTGGTCCACTAGCTTTATTCACGTCTAGACGACACAGTGCTCTCAGAACTTCTTTGTTCCTTATACGGACCTCGGGCATCGAGGTGCCGCAGTGAGATAGAGTCGGTGGAGTAGAACTGCCAGTGTCAAGACGTGAATTGTTGGCGAAGAGAGATGCAAAGAGACCTGCTTTCTCTCTCGCCGTGTGAGCCAGTGTTCCATCTGGCCGAACCAGCGGAGGCAATGTGGGCCGACAGAAGTTCGCTTCGACCGACTTGGCAAGGGACCAGAACGCTCTGCTACCGGACGGTTGTGCAGAGAGCTTCTGGCCAATGTGGGAAATGCGATCGAAGCGGGCCTTCCTTAGTGCCTTTTTATAGGACTTGGCAGCATGGTTGAAGGCTCTCTTATTTGAGCTCAGGTCCGGAGCTTTGCGGTCACGAGCAAGAAATGCCGAGTGCTTTCGCTTTTCAGCTTCAGCACAATCGGCGTTGAACCATGGGCGAGCTGAGCTTCCGACGGGTACGTCACTATATGGGATGTAATACTCCATAGCTTGACGCACGACATCGGAAATTGCCTCCGCACAGCTCGACGAATTTTCCGAAGAGAAACAGACCTGCTGCCAAGGATAAGACGCAAAGAAGTGCCGCATCTCATCCCAATCTGCTGACTTGTAACGCCATATTCGCCGTTCCCCGCGTGAGTCGCAGTCAGGTGGCGAGAAGGACGTTACAGACTTCACCAGACAATGATCTGAAGTTCCAAGTGGTGAGGAAACTGTTACGACACATCTGTCCGGATCGGTTGTCAGCAGAAGGTCCAGACAATTGGCAGTATGACCAGCGATGTCAGGCACCCTTGTCGCTTGCTTTACCAACTGGGAGAGCCCCATCGAAACTGCAAAGTTTCGCGCCTCTCTCCCAGCGTGGTCAGTCCTCTGGTATGGGAAAAGCCAGTCCTGATGACAGGCGTTAAAGTCCCCCAGAGCAACGAACTGCGCATCAGGGTGCCGATGCAGGGCCGTATCGGCGGCTATACCAAGGTGGTCAAATAGCCGAGTTGTCTCCTGATCACCGCTATGCGAACGGTAGACACAGGCATAGACAATTTTGTCCATACCAGTGTCCACCATCATCCATAAGGTAGATAAATCAGGGTCTTCAAGGTGACGGAGACGCTGGCAGCAGATGTCATTGCGGACGTACACACAGACCCCGGCACGCTGCATGAAGTGATACTCCAATGAGTATCCCGGGTAGTTGAGGTACGCCGCATCTGACGGACATCTAATCTGCGTCTCCGTCAAGAAAAGCAAGTGAGGCTTGACAGTCTCGAGATGGTGATGGACCGCAAGGAGATTTGAGTGCAGCCCTCGAATATTCGAGAGATGCACTTGAAATGGGAGGTAGTGCATCCGCTGTCGACACTTGCCTTTCTTTTTGGTACCTTTCATAATGGGTTGGAGTGAATAGGAGTGGTGGAAAGTGGCAGTTGAGCGAGGCGATGCGATGCTTAACCCAATAATACAACCAGAGATGCAGCGCCAATGGAGGTTTGATCTGGAGACTGCGGGGACGCCCGAACCCCCCCAGGGATCGCCATCGGGACCTCCCATCCGGTCGCCAGCCGGCACGATGGGGCCACCCTGGGATTTTTCGCAGCTGGCGGGGCAGCCTTTCGTGTGTGGCTGGCACACTACTTGGGCCCCCAACTATCTGCGGTCGGCCAGCGGAAAAACCGTGCTTCGGATCCCGCTACCCTCCACGACCAAACATCCGACACAACAACACTGGTGCATCATATCCGGTATACACCGCATCACAACTGCTCAGACCCATCCTCCACCGTACGGCTTCACCAGACATCATGCCGGAACACGACGAATCGTTTGGCGGAATGGCTTTGTCTGGCGGGTGGTAACCTTTTAAGCCGGCAGCCGATACAATGGCCTACCACCGGATTTACTGCTCGTTTAGCACTACCCAGGGGACACGTGTAGGGTGATCAGAATTCAAGTAAATCCTACGGACGCAAGCAGTTCATCCCCAAAAAAAAATCATAGGTAAGTTGTACGGAATCCTCAGTGCGCGAGTCCGACTCGCACTTGCCCGGTTTTTATTGTTACATTTCGGGAATAGGAATAATATTTTGTGTTGATATTTAGCTGAACAAAACAAAATTCTCAACCTCAACCTTATAAATATTTTTCATTGTCCACCTCGCTAATGGTGGCACGTGTTGTTGGGTTCATTCAGTCCCTTCCAAAATTGTTGAGCTGTGGTGTTGCTAATACGTCATACTCGTGAAAGGGGATTCGTCAGTTGAGATACCAGTGCTTAATTCAATAACAATTTTTTTAATTATCGTTTTTCTTTTTTTGTATAATTATTATCTTCGAGTAACATTGTGCACACATAATAGAAGCGACAAAAATATCTAACCAAGATTTAATTACTCAGATACCCGCGAAACGAGACACAATAGTAAAACAATAACAGCGCGGTCTCATAGGACCGGTTGGGGATTCAAACGTTAAGTAACTGTACTGTGTGCTTATCCATGGAGATGTATGATTTGGAACGTGGAAAAAGTGATGCTAAAATAGTTTCACTTTTTTTGACTAACCGACATTTAGACATTTCAAAAGTGCCTGTAAATGAAAACCTCAAATTCCTGGAAGATCTGGTTGGTATAAAAAAAATACGCGGATGACTGAATAAAAAAACCGGGCAAGTGCGAGTCGGACTCGCGCACTGAGGGTTTCGTACCAACCTACCTATAAAAACAGTTTAATTCTCGAATCGAGTCTTGAAGACTTTTCAATTTTTTTTTCTTGTGACGTAACTAAAAATTTTCAGTTTTCAGACTTTTCCCGATATTAGTGCTATAATACCTTGCTTCGTGCCAAATTTCAAGATTCTAGGTCAACGGGAAGCACCCTATAAGTTTTGATTCCTTTGACAGTGTCGAAATGTACGTTTTTTGCAACATAAACGGGCGTATCTTTTTTTCCCGTCAACTTACAAGTTTGATTTTTGCACAACTTCAAGGGACCGCGGATTCCAATATATGGTTTTAATTTCAACTTGATACCTTCACGCGTTCCTGAGAAAAAGGGTCTTGACAGACGGACGGACGGACAGACGGACAACAAAGTGATCTTAAAAGGGTTCCGTTTTTTCCTTTTGAGGTACGGAACCCTAAAAACAAGCGCGAAAATCAAGTGGGAGCTAACAGAAGCAGATATTCAAAGCCATGAACTCAGAAAACAAAAAACAGCTAGCCCTTTACCATTGTGTTCTGCGCCGGTTGTACTATTGTCAGCGGTCTCTGTTTCCGAGTATTGTTTGTTAACACTTTTGGTCTGAGTAAAGTAAAGGGACTTTATAAATTGAGTCTATGTATTTTCAGGGCTTTACAATTGTAGCTTTTGGTGTTACGGTCAAATATTAAGAAAATAAGATTCGGAGACAAGAGAGAATTTACCTCATTATATTTATTTGAGTATACATATACGAAAATAAACCCTATAAATTGTTTTAGTATTTACGTATAGGTGAGTAGTGTTCCGAAAAATAGAGCGTTGAAATGCCTCTCCTTGGTTGACCGATGAACTGGTTTTTTTTTTCCTGGTAAAATCATCAAAATGACTTCTCCCGCTCTTGGGCAGAGCGGGAGGGCGTGTCGGACTCATACTGACTAAACCCCTACCCCGTTCCTTCGTTGCCTTCGATCTGGGGGGACTCGGTGTCAACCTTTCGGAATACCACGTGTTCCCCCAGAGGCTTCGGTCCTGCCGGGCCCCTACAGTTTGCTGACATCTCCTTGAGGCGCGCGTGGAACAGAACGCACCGTGGACGACTGGGCTCGGTCCAGATTATTTCCAGACTGCCGGACAGCGAGCTACCCAGTGCTCGCCGTCTGCGAACCCGCGCCTACGGTGGTCGGAAATCGGAATCGGGATCTCGGCGGCGGCGGCGTGAGGACCGTTCCCTCACGCGCTCGCGGTCATCAGCCAGGTCTTATTTTTGTATCCATATTATTATGATACAGTCCCAGAAATCTAAATAATATTAAATTTCTGTGGATAAAGTATTTTCTTTTATTTTTAGAACCATACAAAGCATTGTTATAAAAGGTCACGTAGGTAGAAAGGTTTAGTTCTCTACAAACACAGCTAATAACGTCGATCGAAACTTTCTTGTTGTGTGAAGTTGCGCAGCGAAAGTTATGAGTGCTCGCACTCGCAAACTGCCTACGTGCTGACGTCATCAGGATCTGAATTACTACTATGTAATGTTTTTAAAATAATCGTCAAAAACATTACCAGTATACTGCCATAAAGCGTGAAATGATTCAGTTTTACCTTACATTCGGTTTACGATCACAAAAATGCCCAGACCCGAAAAACTAACCATAGGCCATACTTTAGTTCGTTTTAAGTTACTTTTCATCAGTTTAGTCTTTTTATTATACTGTAATTACCTAGTTAAAAATAAACTTTTAT
Organism: Mythimna separata; assembly: GCA_030763345.1. NCBI lineage: Eukaryota > Metazoa > Arthropoda > Insecta > Lepidoptera > Noctuidae > Mythimna > Mythimna separata. Next base: position 66,342 of record JAKKIA010000036.1, on the reverse strand, counting down.
TTAGGCCATATAAATATTTTTTCTGTACCACGATTCTTAACCACGACACGCAGTCAATTGTCCAACCACTGCACCGAACAGGCAGTTAAAAGGCTCTAGGATTTATTATTTAAAGTTTTGGTTTTTCTGTATCAATTTGTTTTTTTTTAATTGATAAAAACTAGTGCTTGACCGCGATCCCACCTGATGGTAAGCAGTGATGCAGTCTTAAATGGTGAGGAGCACTAGTTTATCAAGAGCCTATTCACTCTAGCCTTGAAGACACCCAAATAATAATCCGACGGGAAGACCGCAGCAGGCAAAGTCCTTCGATGTACGCGGTATAAACGACGAATAGAAACACTTAGTCCGGACCGTAAAGGTTTCGACAACGTAAGGGTGGATACTCGCCGTACAACGGGTTGTCCGATGGTAGAACGGAGATGGCGGAATCAATTCATGTAATTCTCGCGCTCACTCTCCGAAATGAATCTTGTAGAAAACCGAAAGGCTGGCTATCCTACGCCTAAGCTCAAGGTTGTGTAGATTTTAAGTTTAAATAATTTTTCCACGAACAACTCTGAGATTGCGTGGAATTTACTTAAGTTTATCTTTTTTCTTGCACTGATTTGTAGTTTTGAAAAAATAGTATCTGCAACTTTTTTGTAGCAAATGGACAGGCTACACAGTTATTTCCACAATAATCTCGTGCTCACCCAAGCTCGTTTGTTACCAATAAACCAACGCAACGTACTGGTGAAGTTCACATTGAAACAGATCCGTGCGGAGGCAATTAATCCAGCGGTCTGCTACAGGTGCCTTTATTGTTTCAATGTTATATGAACTAACTGTTGTTTGTTTAGTACAAAAAGTACAACCAAACGGCTCTTTGCCATATGTTTGTGTTATAATATTTTTTATTAGTCCTCTTCAATATCTTACCAAGAAAGATCTTGTTCTTCATTTCTAGCCATAATTCAACTTGTTTTTGTTAGGCACAAAGGCTGGATTTGATTTCTCAATAAAAAACTCCAGCTCGAGAAATCTGTCACGAAAAGAATGTGTGAGCGCCAAAGAAGCACTAAAGCGTGATAGAGAAAAGGAGCCATCGTAGTGACTGAAAGTGTACCGCGGAGTGTGAAGAAGAAGAGAATTGATGGTGCAACAGAGTTTTTATTTTGGATATTGTGACACATCGGGATCTTACTATGATCAATATTAATGATGACTCCACGTTTGTCACGCGCCGATGGTTTCAACTAGTATTAGGTATGAGCCTCCAGCCTGTTTAAGCTGCACTTGTTACGTGGTGGATTTCTGCTTCATGATCGGAAAAGCCAAATGGATGTCGAATTAATACGTTTTATTGACACGTTAAGCTGATAGCGGTTTTGGTGTTGAGCTGATAGTAAAATGGATTGAATATTTTTGAGTGCATTCGTTGTTAAAATATTTCGAACTTTGGATTAAAAATATTGAACAAATATGTTAATCAGTGTATATGTCGTAGGATAATTTGATACTTCGAATCTTCGCGAAAATCCTAGGGGTTTTGCGAAAACGCGGATAATTAGACATAGGCGAAAAATTATCAAATCTTACTGGTCAAAGTCAGGATTTTTGCGAAAATACTCGTTATTATAGCAATATTGCGAAACGAAACGCTGGCTGTTATGAAATAAGAACGCTGATTGGTCGGTTAGCGCGTTCAATAAGAGATCGTCTCTGATTGGTTGACGTCTTAAATGTCAATCATTTGTTCAGTTCCATTGTTGCACTATTAAACTAATTGTTTACCTAACCAGTTTCATCCAATTTATGGATTACACCCTAAAATTGGATCATTTTTTTTTACTACGACTGAGATTTCCTATTGTCTGTAGAAAACAACATACATACTAAAATTTTCAATAAAAAGTTTATAAAAATCAATTTAGTGATTTTCCTTTCTCACCTATTCTAAACCTTCATAACTCTATGATACAATACTTGAAGTTAATCATCGGCAAACTAGGAACCAATTAGAAGTCAGCCAGCAAATTTGTAGCCAATCAGTGTTGAGCACATCAAATCTTACTATAGTAACGAGTATTTTCGCAAAAATCCTGACTTTGTCCAGTAAGATTTGATAATTTTTCGCTTATGTCTAATTATCCGCGTTTTCGCAAAACCCCTAGGATTTTCGCGAAGATTCGAAGTATCAAATTATCCTACGACATATACAAAAAAAAACTAAGACCTTCTTCTTTCGGTGTCGATCTGACTCCAATTTTGTCCGACCAATATATTTAGCCACATGGCTTATAGCTGTTTTTTTAACAACGACGAATGAGTATAGTGTTTTGACATTTTTTGTGCAGAATAAATGCTAGTATATTTATTCTTCAGGTAAACTTTATCTGCCGATTGAAAAATTAGCCCATAAAAACTGGTTTGTTTATTGATTCATGAATCCCCGACCGGTCTCATAGGACCGCGCTGTTATTGTCTTACTATTGTGTCTCGTTTCGCGGGTATTGATAGATTAAACCAAGTTTAATTGACAAGTACACAATTATTAGAGTCTAGGCAAGAGAAGGAACAAAGTTTTAGACGGTTATTTAACTTGCTGAAAAATGAAGTAGTATATAAATAAATCGTTGAGACAAAAAAAAACCTACGTAGGTGAGCTATTCGTAAGTAACAAACCGTAGGTAAAAGTATATGGAGAAACTAACGTCATTATAAGAATGTCCCTTACCATAAATATTCAATGAGGCCAAAAAATTAAATTCGGACTAATTTTATACTGGGCGGTCTTAAAATTTAATGTTAAAGGAAGTTAAAATATCTGTTGAAACATTAAAAATAAAGCAGGATATCATGATTCAGATTTTGTCATATTTTGGCTAACTCATTTTCGATTCAGATTTTGTCATTTGATGCTATGATTTTCAGATTTATTGGCTATTTAATTAATAATTATTCGATTTGGGCGAAATATCCCTTTACTTTTTAACAGGAGACATGTGGCCCATTTTACTAGACTCGTCCGGGCGAATCTACCCATGCACATTTAAAAATGGTGACATTTCGCCCACAGGCGAGTTTTTGCTTGGGCGAGATGTCCCATAACCCTCCCTTGTTTGGCTTCGCGGTTTACTTCTATAGGGTGTGTGGACTGTATTTTGCGAATTTGTTTAACTAGATAGGTACGGGACACTTTGCAATGTTTGATAGACCATAGATGGAACCGCTAAAAGAATTAGGATAGACAAACAAAACAGCTCGAATTGGAATGGAAGTGAGACTTACCTCTTGAATTTGATCACCACGTCACAGCCGGCCGGCACTGAATCGCGTTCTGCAACTTTTAGATCCAGTGGTGAGGTTGATGATCAATTCACTACACTGCACACACACAAACACAAAATAACACTCAAATATAAACAAACACGCACACACAAATTTTAAGTGCTAAAAAGTCTATGAAAGCGGTTAAGTTCAACCTGTGAGTTGAACAATTATCAATTTTCTTGTAATGTGCGTAAACGTCGCTCGTCTCATCGTTGCGAACTTTTCTAACAGAATTGTTTTTAGTCCATGTATATCTGCGTTCTCTTTTATGAAGTAGACGTGGGAACAGAATAAAAGACAAGAGGAATACAAAGCATCAAAGAAATGAAAACGACCAAAACAAAATATTATATGCGATTAATTACTTCTGTTCTAATTTTTACGCGGCGGGTACAAATGATATCGGCGCAACTGATTTTTATGAACACCTTCCTTTTCTGTAACGAAGTTAATTCTTATGAAATAAAGTAGTAATAATTTGACCTTTTGTTTGTATTTGTATTTTTGTTTGTTTACCATCTGTACAGATCGTATTAAAATTGAGTGTAAAATTTAATTATTTTTATATTTTACACTTTACAGTTACAGGAAGTTATACTTTAAAATTCATTTTAACTTCCATTTGACGTGAATCAGCGTATTGGCCTTTCAATTACTCAAATGCCAGAATATAAAAAATATATTATATATTTTGTCCTTCAAAGCGTTCGAGTGGTCGACGCTCCACAAAAGCTTTTTTATTCCAATAATGAAATTTGGTATGATGTTATTACTATAAGTAAATATCAAATTTTTCGAATTTCTCTAAAGACATTTTTCAATTTATTAAGTTTTGTTCAAAATCGATTCTGGAGTGAAAAAACTCTTAATAAACTAGTGCGTCTCCCCATCGACGATTGCTTCACTAATTACTATCAGATGGGATCGCAATCACTAGTTTATAAAAATAAAAAATACCTACATTACAAAGCAAATATTGATAATGCCTTAGTTAAGTGCAAAAACCTGGCAGAGAAAACAAAAAACTACAGTTGTTATATGTTACAACAAAAATAAAATGATATGTCTCTTACAAAATCTCAAGCAGAGAAAAAGGTAGGTTACAAAGAAACATACTTATTATATGAAAAACTGTTTCATTTCAGCAAACATTGTGCTTAAAATAAAAAGCCCTGCGGGCGAGCGGTCACAGGTTGCTTTCGGTAATCTTGTAACAAAAAATTTAATAGAAAAAAGGGGTCATATAATTTGTGGTATAATAATGCAACAATAGGGTAACATTATCTAATATTGCTATTATTTGTAGACTTAAACTAAGTGGGGTCATGTTTTAGAAAAAGATGTATAGATATAAGAAAATCTTCTAGTATTACTAGTCTACGACTTAAAAGGATGCCTTGTGAAAAATTTGACGCTTGATATGTCAGTTAGTCAGATTCTCTTTTATACATAGTTAAGTTGTTTTATATTTTTCTGACATTTTCTAAGCTTAAAACTTAAAAAGAATAATTCAGTTTTAGGAATTCGTTGTATCATTTCGTTACCATTATTCTTCAGAAAAATGTGGAACAAGGCGTTAACCATCGCATACCTCAGTAGAAAAAGGAGGATCCCTGTCGGGACGGTGAGTTAGCCTCAACAACTTAGTGGTTTTTGGATAGATGAATGTGTTCGAATTACATGCAAAACTTTGATACCGCGATGGTACATCAGATACTTCTATTCTTATGTATCTATCCATTTATTTTTATCTTTTATGTGAGAAACCATCGGAATATAAATCTGCTCTAGGGTGGGATGAATTCTATATATCGAGGGTATAGTGCTCAAACCCAATAAGTACGAAATTTACACTTTTGAGATATTCAATATTTAAGTTTTATGGGCAAAAATACCTATGTTATTCAAATAATATCATTATAATGCGTATTTATGATAAAAGTGGATACGTTGAATTAGTGTAAAACAGTATTATTAAGTTTCTGAGGTAGTCCATTTTGTAGTAATAAAAATATAAGTTACAAAGGGTACCGACTTATTGGGTTTTAGATCTAGAGAAATTAAACATGTTATGTACTTTACCTATTTCGAGGAGCTCGTGGCTAGATAATAACAGCCGCAAGGATCAATCTTCAAGGTTAAGCAACGCTTGCCAAGGTTGGTCTGTGGATGGGTGACCATTTTAACACAGCGAGTTCCCTTCATGCCTCGGAAAACACGTCAAGCCGTAAGTCCCGGCTGCCATTTGTAGATCTTTGGCAGTCGTTACGGATAGTCAGCAGCCAGTAAATCTGACTCCAGTCTTGCCATGAAGTACCGTGTTACCCCAGTTAATGGGTTGTGGAGGTCTGGTCTGGTAGGCAGCCGCTCCTCGTAAAACACTGGTATTCAGCTAAATCCGGCTTGGCTGTAAGCCGACCCCAATATAGTTGGGAAAAGGCTAGGTAGATGATTGATGTACTTTACCTATTTCGCCGAAATTCATTTTTAAAAGTTGGACATACCTTATACTTCACACGTCAGGCAAATATACACCAAAAATACTGGGTAAATTAATAAGGAATTTAAACCCTCCCGCAATTTTCTTATGAGTGCTGTTGTAAACAAATACGACGTTTGTAGTTTTTGAATTCGTCTACGATTTTGCGCTATCAGTACACGTTATCCAGCTGAAGGTTGGTGTCCCGATTTTTTTCTTTTATTGTCTTCTGCCAAAATTGTGTAACTCTGCAGAGAAATGTTATTGGAGCTAAAATTCTTATGGAAAGTAACTCTGTCAAAAGTCTCGCAGTCCTAGCAGACATCGGCCGTAGAGGACCTTATCATTTGCTGACTTCACTTGGAGTCACACCGTTGACTTGGGCTTGCTTTCACTCGACGGCTCGATGGCACCATCACAAGCCCGTGCTTGCGTGCTTGGGAATCTCCCTAAAGCTTGACACCCGGAGCATCACGAAGCGAGAGGATATCCTATCCCTCATATTTACAGCTACCTCCTTCGATCGCATTAGTGATTTATTGAATGAGATGACAGGATGACATTTTCTCCGCCTTTGTTCCAGGGTCTCAGGTTTTCCTTTCAGAAGCTAACCTGTGGCTCCAGAGGCTTCGATCATGTTGTGCACACAGCTGTACAGTTTTGCTGACATCTCTTTGAGGCGCGTGCCGATGACGACTTGGGCTCGGTTCGGATTATTACCGGACTGCCGGACGGCTAGCTACCCATTGCTCGAAGTCCGCAAGCCCGCTATGCTGATTGGAAATTGGAATTGGAATTCTGGCGGCAGGGGCAGGAGGGCCTTCCCACTCGCGTGCGGCTGCCTTCTTCACCAGCATTACGGCTTCGCAGAAGGAGGCGACCGCCTGCTACTCCTTCTCGCTCCGGAACTTGGCCTGTACCAGAAAACCAGTGCGAGAGGTAGCTGCCGCCGATCGCCTTCACGAGGATGCGGCGGTGCTCCGCCCAAGCAGTTCCACCGTGTCCTCCGGGCGATCCACATGGTGGTGACACCCAGATGTTTCTTTCGCTTAAATCTGATGCAGGAACCTTCCGAACTTACCATGCCCGGTAAGGACTTGCGTCATAAGGAAGGTGAGGACGACGTGACGTCTTTCCAACCACTCCTCAAAGAGGGGACTTACCGCCATAATGATGGCATGCCCAATAGATTAACCTAACCCTTCACTAGGGTTAAGCAGAAACGCCAACTGCTACGACCCTTGCTCTTTCGGCTCATTGACGTTCGTACATCTGGTCGTAATACATTAGTACACAACATGTTTCCTCTTGGTCATTTGTGTTTTTTCTTTTAAACGGTTTTTGTCAAAGTTAAATTAATAATTTCGATGCTTTCGGAATGAATTACAAGCACAGATTGATAGGACTCTTTTCGAACTTAACGCGGACAAAGTCGCGGGTAACAGCTAGTACCGTACCATATAACTAGACATAACTTTTTACTTTTTAAATATAATCGAACAATAAAACCCGACAAATACATTTGTTTTGATTTAGCTTTTGGTTTTTGTTGTTTTTTTTATCGACGTATTTAAAGGTAAAACCCGATAAATACAGATAGTGATTATTGGCTCGAAGCCGTTGGGTGATTTTAGTTGAAATTCTTGAACACTCAATGCCAATAATAAGCTTTATGTGGTTTAAGCGTGAAATAAAAATATTATTTAACAAGATAACACGTTTTATAGGGTACCAGTTTTTAAGTATTGGCTAAACACGGTGACTTTATTGGGTTATTACCTAACGTAACTTTGTTTCTACTGCGAATTCCACTTATTGGATTAGACCACTGGAAAGAGCGTAAAAAATGCATCAAGATGCACTAATAAAACGATTTTTGATTTTTCGACACTTATTGGGTTTGAACACTATACCCTCGATATGTCAGATTATTACTGACTATGAGCTGCCTATGACCCTAAGTGTTTTCATTAAACTCTTCAATAGTCCAACGCACGGTAACTCTCCCAAACATTTTTAACAGTTCTAACTGGAATCAGCCTCAACTGGCCTTCTTTGTTTTGCTGACATCTCTTCGAGTTGCGCTTGGAACACTACGCGCCGTCAACTCAGGCCTGGTTGTTACCGGACGGCCTGACGACGATAAGCTACCCATTCTTTGTCTTCTGCAAGCCCACGCGTTTACTACCAAAACAAAATTCTCAACTCTAATCCTATGTTTTTGTTTATCGCAAATATCACAGAATCCTCCAAAAGAAGGAGATAAATAAAATAATAAACCAGTGCCTGAATAGAAAATAGCCGTGAGATCAACTGGAAGCTAACAGTAGCTGATATTCAAAGCCGTGATCCTACAAAACAATAAGCAGCTTAACCTGGACCATTTTGTTCTGCGTTGGTTGTGCTTGATTCTATTGTCGCCAGGCTCTGTGTCCAAATACTGTTTGCTAATACTTTTGGTTTCGGAAAGTAAAGGGGTTTTATTAATCGCATCTGGATGTATTTTCAGGATTTATGATTTTAATACGCGGTCTTTGGGTTAAATACTAGGAAAAGAAGATTTTTACGTTAGAGATTATACTTACTTATTTGTAGGGTTTCCAATTTTTGAGAATTCCTTTTCTTATTTTGTGGAGGAAAAAAAAACAAAATTTTTAATGATATTTCGGAAAGATTGTTAGAAATTAATATTCATTCAGCCATCACCTTATTTCGTCACTAAATCCGGTACGCACCTAGTTCTAATTATCAGTAGTTGTCAAGCATGTTATGAGCAAGTCAGGAAAATCAAACGTGTGAACAAACTTAGTTATATTTAAGTAACCATCTAACAATAGAAATTGACTACTGAACCGTGGACCACAGAGCCTGTATCTCCAGACAATACAAGCTTCATCCATACCACAAAGCCGATCAGACAGATGAAGTAGTGTACAGCCGGCAAATTGGATGGTCGATGCCAATCTCGCCTTCATTCCCGTCGACGGGTAGCTCGCCGTCCAGCCATCCGGTAATCGTTGGTATATTGTTTCAAGTGCACTTCAAGGATATTTATGAGCAAATCGAAGGGGTTCAGTAGGGTCGAAGCCTACTGGGTACTTGGGCTGTGTGAAAATGAACCCCGGGGCCCTGGAACCAAGACATAGAAGTAACAGGAATGGGTTTTTTCATTTCCGGTGGGTTACTGCCCGATAGATGATTTTGGTCTGCTGTATCTATCCAAATCGGGAGGAGAACTTTGCTTGCGGAATGCAGGATTTCTATGAGGTCATAGATGTCGCTACATGCTTCCCACTCTGCTTAGAGCGAATGAAGTCAATGGGCAATTTCCCACCAAAAAAAAAGGGTTCGTAAGTACAACGTTGCCATTGTTCCTACGAGTATGTAACTGGTAATTCCAATTTCTATTACAAAGTTAATTTTTAAATCAATGAAAGTCTATTCTTTCGGAATCGAATATGCGAACAAAACTAAATGTTAAAAGTTTTTATTATCGTATGTCCCTCCAGTTCAAAATTATAATGACACAATGAATGTTTCGAACTAATTTGAATGCATAAATTCATTTCACAGCACTATGCGATTACTCAAAATAATAATAATATGTTTATTGTTCAGAAAAAATATACATCATTAACCAGATACTTCACTGGTCTCCACACTAGGATTCCCTGTGTCATCATAAAACAGTACCACGCTATCGCTAGCAAGTACATATTTTAAATGATAAACATCAATAATAATTTAATTAGAACTAGCAATTTTAACTATTACTAAAACCACATGTTTAGATAGAATGCTCATAACTGCAATATATTATTACAGCTTACGTTTACATAGGTTGTGGTTGTATGATTGTGTGTTTAACAGCGAACCCTACTAGCTACTGTTTCACACAGGCATACTATACTATGAGACATTATGGAACTGTTATTGCGTCTCTGGTACGTAATCTAACGTCACAGTAATCCTCTCCAGTATTGATTGGAAAAACGTTTATGTACTTTTTTAGGAAGAGCACTGGTAGCCAAGTGGTAATGGCCCCGACTTACAAGTGGTAGGTCGTGGGTTCAAACTCAGCTAAGCGCATTATTTTGTGTAATTTATTTTAACACTACTGCTCTCAAAACGGTGAAGGAAATCATCGTGAGGAAACCGGCATCTCCTAGAACCAAAAATTCATAGACTTGTGACGTCTGCCATTGTTGGCAGACGTCACAAGTCTATGAATTTGGCACTGGGTCCGCGTGGTGAATTACGGCCCATTCTCTCTCCTTAGAGAGGTTTGATTCTCAGCAGTTGGAACATTATAAGGTTGGTGCTATGCTATGCTATTTTTTTTACCTACAGATATATCCCACAGGTGGAATCAGAGGCAAAAGTTAGTAGTACAAAACAAATATCAAGTTATGGCAAGAAAAATGATAACATTCTATTAACGTTTTGTACCGTTATAAATTATATTACGTTTGGAGGACGAATCCAATAAAAAGGTATCATTACTTTTGTGGTAGGGGAAAAGTAAATAGAAAAAGGCCTGAGAGCTAAATAACATCATCTGTTAGATGGTTTTTTCACTTCATGATTAATGGTCACCTTGTTCGTCTTTTTAAAATCCTTTAATCGCAATCATTGACCCTCGTCATTGCTCTGAGCTGTTAAGTTTAATAGGCTCATTTTGGCCCATCTTTAGTAAAGATTATAAACTTTTAAGTAAGCTCAAATTTACAAGATTAAAAAGAGTTTTTAATATTAAAGATATGTTTTGGTGATGTAACGAAATTCGGAGGTCCATAGAGTGATATAAGATTAGCTGAAACGTAACAACGTAAGTTTTATAGGAGTTTTTCCTTATCTTCATAACTTAATTATTTCTGAGGCAATAATTGTGTTTGAGATTCGTACTGAAAGTGGTTTCCTTTGAGAGCACCTTATGATGTTTTTGTTAGAATTTTGCAAATGTATCACGTATATTATTACACTTAGGGCCTGTTTCTGTGGCCTCCGAGAGGCGCTGGAAGCGAAGTTGAAGGATTGTCCGGTGCAAGAGCACGCTAACGCTAATAAGCAGTGGACATATCTAAAAAATCACATCAACGATGCGCTTGACCGGGCCTCTGGTAAGAGGAAACCAGAGCGGAAGAAAAAGTGCTGGATCTCTGATCGCTCGTGGGAGCTCATCCAGCGCAGAAAGACTTTAAAATCTAGGGGTCTACAGGATCGTGCTGTAATGACTGAATACTCCGAGCTTGGCAAGGCTATTAAAACTAGTTGTCGCCGTGACAAAAACCAATTTATCGAGGGCATCTGTGGCGATATCGAGAAAAGTTCCAGCAAGTTACAAACTGCAGACCTTTTCAAGAAAGTCAGACTACTCTCCAAGCAGTTCAGGGCTAAATCGTGGGTCATAGAAGATGCAGATGGAACCGTGCTCCACGAGCTTGACCGTATTGCCGAGAGATGGCGTGCCTACTGCGAGCAGCTGTACACGGATCCCCATTCAACACCCGAAGGCGTCCTGGATATGAAGAATCTAGAACTGGAACCCACAATTCTTCGCTCCGAGGTATGTGCTGCTCTTCAGTCCCTCAAAAAGAAGAAGGCACCAGGAAGCGATCAAATAACAGCTGAGGTGCTTATAGCTATGGGTGACTTGGGTGTAGAGACACTCCACAAGATATGCTCACACATCTGGCAAAACGGTGATTGGCCGCATGACTGGTCGGAATCTGTAACTCTTCCCCTGCACAAGAAAGGGTCAACCAAGAACTGCAGTAATTATCGGACCTTGTCCCTTATCTCCCATGCCAGCAAAATCTTGCTCCATATTCTCAATAATCGCATCCGTTACTACCTGAATTGGCAAATCCCGCAGGAGCAAGCGGGTTTCGTTAAGGGCAAGGGCACTCGAGAGCAGATTCTCAATGTCAGGCAGATCGTTGAGAAGGCATACGAGTTTAATACGCCAGTGATAATGTGTTTCGTCGACTACAGCAAAGCTTTTGACTGTGTCAACTGGGGTTGTTTGTGGAGGGTTTTACATGAACTGGGAGTTCCGGATCATCTCATCGCTCTACTTCGCACCCTGTACGACTCAAGCCAGGGAGTTGTAAGAGTAGATAAGACAACATCGAAACCTTTCAAGTTTCATCGAGGAGTGCGCCAGGGATGTATTATATCCCCTATTTTGTTCAACATTTATGGAGAATACATCTTGAGACGAACCTGTGAGAATTGGGAGGGGGGCATCACAGTTGGTGGCGTAAGAATTACCAACCTGCGATACGCTGATGACACTACTCTTCTTGCAGCAAATGAGTCGGAAATGGTTGCACTCCTAGACCGAATGGAGAGTATCAGCGAGGAGATGGGGCTTTCGGTGAACAGGTCCAAAACGAAGGTCATGGTGGTGGATAGATCTGGAAAATTGGAGCTCACTGGCGCGTTGAACCTAGAAACAGTGGACAACTTTGTTTACCTGGGCTCCATTATCAGTAACGATGGGTCGTGCGAGAAGGAAGTTCGCAGGAGAATCGGCATGGCTAAGAGTGCCATGGCTCAGCTTGATAAGGTATGGAAGGATCGCAACATCTCCGTTAAGACCAAAACCAAACTGGTACGGACACTAATCTTCTCGATCTTTTCCTATGGCGCTGAGACTTGGTCTCTGAAAGCTGCAGACCGCAAACGCATCGACGCTTTTGAGATGTGGTGCTGGAGAAAGATGCTCCGTATCCCTTGGACAGCATTTCGGACCAACGTATCCATCTTACAGGAGCTTCAAATCTCTTCACGGCTGTCGTCCGAGTGCCTTCGAATGATTCTGCAATACTTCGGTCACATTGCAAGGAAAGACGGTGACAACCTCGAAAGGCTCATTGTGACCGGTAAAATAGATGGAAAAAGGCCTCGCGGGCGCAGCCCAATACGTTGGTCCGACCAGATCCGCGCCGCTCTTAACTCCACGATGTACGATGCCCTTCACAACGCCGAAGACAGAAGCAAATGGAGGAACATCATAAGGGCTAAGGTGATGAAGCAGGGAGGTCACGACCCTCAGCATTGAGGATTACGACGCAAGGAGGAGGAGGAGGGCCTGTTTCACAATGTCCGAGTAGGCACTACTCACTGAATAAATTAAAAAAAAAACCGGCCAAGAGCGTGTCTGGCCACGCTCAGTGTAGGGTTCCGTAGTTTCCCGTCCGTCACAATAAGTGTGCCCAACTTTTCAAAAACTGTTCGTCCCATCAAGTTCAAAATAATTTTCCTAGAAAGTCTTTATATAGCTCTACTTCCCAGATTTTTTTCATATTTTCTAAACTTCTGGTTCAAAAGTTAGAGGGGGGGGGACACATTGTTTTTTACTTTTGGAGCGATTATTTCCGAAATTATTGATATTATCAAAAAATGATTTTAGTAAACCCCTATTCAATTTTGAATACCTATCCAACAGACATGGCGAAACTATAAGGGTTCCGTTTTTGCCAGTTGGCTACGGAACCCTAAAAATGGAACAGAATTTGTATGAAATTATCTGCCAAGTAAGATACTCGAAACTTAATCATAGGTGGTGAAACAGACCCTTTCATATGTTATTTTGAAAGGAGTGGAAGAGATATAAATAGTGTATTTATGTTATGTTATAATTATAATAATTTAGGTACATTTGGTTATGCTGTGTTTTTCTATAATTTTTTAATTATCAAAGTTTAATAAATATTTTTACTGTGACTACAAAGATTAAAAAATCAACATAACAAAATGGATTTTCTTTTTTGGGAGGTGTAATATCATCTAATTATTTCTCCGCTTCGCTCTAGGGTGTCAGACTTTACTAACTAAAACCTATTTTACTTTAGATGCCTTTTGCAAGTCTATATTTTCAAAAACCCGCGGTTTTTTCTATTTTCAGAAAATACACTTTTTCTGAGTAGTCGTGTAATAAATAGTATATTTCCAAGTCAACACCAAATTGATTAAACTGAAACGGCTGCAATATATTCTCTAGAGTGAATCACATCATTAAACAGTGTTAATAGCCTTGTACGTAAATTAACTTTGTGTCGTAATAAAACCACACATTATCAGGATGAAACTGAAAGTAATTAGTTTGCTCTGAATTTGTGGCTATATCACCAGATTTTCGGTAAGCATTATTAAATTTTATCTCTATATTTATCATTGTTAATGTTCTAAACGACAATGAAGGTTTTCTAAAATTTTGTTCGCCAGATGGCAGCACTGAGTCGTCAGGTCCAGGCACCTGTCATAAAATTTATGTTTATGACATTACGTCAAACGTTAGACGTCAGTGTCATGTATAATTGTATATGCTTTTAAAAATAAAAGACCTCTCGGCTAAGTGGCACCAACTGGTGATGCGAATTTTCCTGAAAACCTTTATTATACGAGTAAAGGACCGGACTGATTTACTTCCTATCCATTATATAATAAATTTTAATTAAATCAAAAACTAAAGGATTAAAAAGGCTGACACTCGTATACCTACGCATAGTATTGATTCTAGTTCAATGAACTTTGAACTTTGAACATTGGGTTGTTTCAGGTGCCTTTTAGCAGAAACAATAATTCAGAACGGCTTACTGTCAGAAGTTTTGCAGATACTATACATTTGTTTTGTTTGAAGTTTTTCCTACAATTCCCAATAGTACCTACAGAAGAGATTTGAGACAGTTAAGGGAGGATAACCTTTTTTTTACACCAACTGCTCGATAATACCCTTTTACACCCATACAACTATCACTACCGTTAGCAGCAGCTAGTATTATTATAAAAATGAAAACCTAATTAAAGCCTGTCTTAATCTAATCTATCAATATTCTTTATTTTCTTAACTCGAATTTGTGTTATTAATTCTTTTTTTTATGTATGCCATTACTACCAATATTTAAAAAGTTTCTTAGTCAAAAATATCTGTAGTACTTATTTCTAACTAAAACAAGTAGGTACCTAAGCTACACAGTTTATATATGGCTTCAAACATCGACATGACCTGAATGTAAACCACACTTTATAGTAAAAAAATCAAACACATATTTTGAATCCGATCACTCTGATACATAGCATCTCCCGAGATATAAAGTTATCCATTGTCCTTCCATCTGAAGGCGTCTCTAGAGATGTTTGCACGAGATGTTAACGTTTCAATAGCTTTACATACAATATGCAAACAAAGGTTCTAGAAAACCTATGTTCAATAAATATCTAGGTAGTCTATATCGGCACACATTGTAAAGGTTTGATATGGGAGAATCCGATAAACTTAGTAGCGAAGTTGTGGTAGTTATACACTAGTAGTAGTAACCGAAATCACGAGCTCTTACCGCGATCCATTTGACGATCTAAACTGAACTGTTAAAGGGGCTATATATGGAATATGGCGCCTTTAACCGTTCAGTTCTCCATCCCTCTCTTTGACTCGAACGCCACATTTTTTGCACGCATACACGACGATTTGCGTGTGGCATACACGTATACGCATACAACGCCATGCCGGGGCGAAACTTTGCTACCATAATTATGGCGCTGGAGGGGACCTCTTTAAAAAGGCACTAGACATACGTCAAGGCATACATACCTTAGTAGCTTGCTGTCCGCACGTGCGCATCTCTGTAACTTTCCAGACCGAGCCCAAGGCCGAGAAAAGAGGCACAAAAAATTAACTCAAAACGCCTGTCATATTAAGTTATGGTCCGAAAAACAGCCCAAAACGCCCGTCATATTTGCCCATAATGCACCAAACATTTCATTTAAAACCGTTGTTTATAACTTTAAGCCTCAATTTCCACTGTTCTGGGAATTCGTCGAAAACTCCAGATTCAATAAAACACCGTTCAACTCACGTTCGTTTGATTTAACTCTTCCACAATGGGCGCCTTTGTGCACCTGGACATGTGGAAATCCCCTCGGAATATAAGTACTATAGAATTCCTGCTGCTTTTCTATTTCAAGAGAAATACCTTTTCTAACACTAAAAGCTGAAAATGGAAAAGAATTCGTTTATTGCGTACCCATATTAACATACCTATGTAGGTATTCCCCTAGATAGTACTGTAAGCACAATGTAATGACGTCAGTCGACAGGATGTACCACAATGAACATCCGTCTGGGATTTCAGCATTGGGATTTCTATAAAGAAAACAGGGCTGTGTTGTGATTAAAGCCTATAATCTCTTTTTTAATTACTGGCTGGTTTCTTAAATAATTATGGCTATAGGTGATTGTGTTAACCTGATTCTAGATAAAGTAGCGTGATGTTAGGCAACCACATTCTAGATCACGTAATTTGCTACTAAAATTTCGTGCTTAAAACAAAGTGAATAATCATAATCGAATCGATTATTAAGAAGGTGCTAAATATTCAATTCGCAAGTATCAAGAAGCCTTATAGTTCTTTTAAAACTCCAAACTTCACGCATCAATACGTAATTGTTTTGATATGGAGATAAACTACTCTTTGCCACATTTTGAATGGGTATTTGGAATTTTATTCGTTATAGATCTCGAGATGATGAAAAATTAATATTTGCAGAAACCGGCAATATTTGACAGACACTATTTTACCAATATACCTTATTCAGCTGCTTTACAATAAATTATAATTGTACGCTAGTTTCTGACGAATTATAAGTGCCAATGTAAACCTATGTATCATAAATTACACTCAGACACAGAACAAATTCATGAAACTCAATCTTCATAACTTGTATTCCACACGTAAGTTTCTAACTGTATGCTGAACATTGCCACATCAACCGTGGTTCCTCTGTTCTTGGGAATACTAGTGGATAACGAATGCTGCAGAATTATTAACATTGTGGTCGGGGCTACCCTCAAGTGTTCACTTGCTCTTAGTGGTGCCTCGGTTATCATGAGTAACTCCAAATATATTACGCAAGAGGACTCTGAGCGGTTTGGTTTAGTTATACATTGAATATATTAGTGTTCTGCCTGAGATAGTAGCGCAGGTAAGTGTAGTGCCTTGAGATAGAAATTTGTGGTGGTAGTACCTGCTAACATTAGAGTGTGACCTCACTCATTTTATACGTAAATGGAATTTTGATTATGTTTTATCAGATCTGAAAGTACGAGAAGTTATTTCGATAATTGTTTTTTTTCCGCTTGAAAAAAAAAAAACATCAAATGAAATAGTGGTCAAATGCGACGATATGTATAATAAAAAAACCTTATGTCATAAAAACTCAATTGTGTGATACAAATTTGCAGAGTTCAGTTTCATTTTGACAATTAATAACTCTTTTGAAAAATCATAACTGAAATACACACTGTTCATTCATCATAATTAATCTGACCATCAACAGTTCAATGAAGACCTTATCCACCACGGATAAAGTTCAAACTTCAGTGAAATACCTCCATAAATGATGATTTCATAAATCAACTGAAAATTAAATGTCTGGTGTGACAGATGTGTCACGCAGCCACCGTGACTCTGGAACTTAGCTAATATCAAACAAATTTATGATATTAGACGAAGTAACAGACCTCATAAAGTTTGGAGGCCCAAATATGTAAGTATAGAGCAAGGTAGACGTGCTACCGACCTACATATTTCTGTGTTCCAGTCGATTGAATGTTGCGGAGTATTGCAGACAACCTGCTGCCAGTGGCTTACTATCTGAAAAATAGTATACGGGTAACATAAAACCATAATACGAAAAAAATAAAAAAAATATTTCCGAAATTATTAATATTATCAAAAAATGATTTTAGTAAACCTAGTCAGCGCCTATGCTCCTCAAACTGGCTGCTGTGAGTCTGAAAAGGAGGCCTTCTGGGATGAGTTCGAGGACGTACTGCGCGGTATTCCGAATTCTGAAGGTATTTTGGTTGGGGGGGATCTCAACGGTCACGTAGGACAGTGTGCTGGAGAGTTCGGACGTGTTCACGGTGGTTTTGGCTATGGCCAACTAAATGCAGAGGGAGTCAGCATACTCAGGACCTGCGCCGTGTCGGACCTAGCCATCGCGAATACGTTCTTTCAGAAGAAGCCCCAGCATCTTATTACGTACCGTGGTGGTTCATACTCAACCCAAA
Organism: Mythimna separata; assembly: GCA_030763345.1. NCBI lineage: Eukaryota > Metazoa > Arthropoda > Insecta > Lepidoptera > Noctuidae > Mythimna > Mythimna separata. Next base: position 48,469 of record JAKKIA010000036.1, on the reverse strand, counting down.
TTGATTACCTGCTGGTGCGACGGTGCAACATTGGCAAGGTTACCAACTGTAAAGTTATCCCAGGCGAAAGCTTAACGGCCCAGCACCGCCTCCTTGTCATGGACTTGGCGATCGTAGCAAGGAAAAAAGTGACCCAGAAACGCAATCCCCGCACCAAGTGGTGGTTGCTGAATGGTCTTAAACTGTCGGAATTTATCGCGGAGGTCGAGCACCTCGAGATCAGTTCTCCGCATGAGTCCGCTCAAAAGATATGGAGTAGGATTCATTCAGCAATCACCGCCGCGGGTAAGCGCGTCCTTGGCACTTCTCGTGGTGGTCGCACCATGGACAGGGAGACGTGGTGGTGGGATGACGGGGTGCAGGATGCGACCCGGAAGAAGAAGGCCTTATTTAAAAAGTGGCAGGGGTCCAACTCTCCGGAGGACAGGGAGGCATATGGAGCGGCTAAGCGCGCTTGCAAAAAAGCAGTAGCCAGAGCCCGCAGCAAAAGTTTGGCGCCCTTGTACGACAAGCTGGAAACTGCGGAGGGGCAAAAGCTTATTTTTAAGCTGGCGCGTGCCCGGGAAAAAGCTACACGGGACATTAGCAAATGCCTCTGTGTAAGGGATGCCCAGGGTAAGCTGCTCTATGATGCCCCCTCTGTTAAGGAGAGATGGTGCACATACTTCGAGGAGCTGTCTAACAAACAGCATCCCCATAACCTTCCTCCCGAACCGCCTCCTAACCTTGGACTTATTTCCCCTATTTCCCCCGACGAAACTCGCATTGCTCTTCGCCACATGAAGAACCGGAAATCGGTCGGGCCTGACAATGTGCCAATCGAAGTGTGGAAGGCGATGGGCTCACATGGTGTGGCCCTTCTGACGGATCTCTTTAACCGCATCCTGACCACCAAGGAAATGCCGAACCAGTGGCGATCAAGCCTTATTATTCCTATCTATAAAGGCAAAGGTAGTGTACAGGATTGTAGTAACTACCGCGGTATTAAGATCATGTGCCACACCATGAAGCTCTTCGAGCGGATCATTGACACACGGCTCCGTAGCGAGTGCACTGTCTCTGAGTGTCAATATGGCTTCCGGGCGGGTAACAGCACCATGGACGCAGTGTTCGCCCTGCGGACTCTGACTGAGGCTTACAGAGAGAGAAGGAGAGCTCTGCATATGGCCTTTTTAGACCTGCAGAAGGCCTTCGACTGTATTCCTCGGCAGTCCATCTGGTGGGCACTTCGCTTCAAGGGTGTGCCCGAGGCCTATATTGACATTATCAGAGACATGTATCGCGATTCCGTGTCCTCTGTCCAGAACGCTGTTGGCGAATCCAAAGTCTTTCCAATATCTGTTGGCGTTCACCAAGGATCGGCTCTTAGCCCGTTCTTGTTTAACGTGGTGCTCGATGTAGTTACGGCATACATCCAAGATCAGCCTCCATGGCTAATGATGTATGCCGATGACATCGCCCTCGTTAGCCAGAACAAAGCCCAACTTGAGCGGAAGGTCAACATTTGGAAGGACACGCTGGAAAACGGCGGTCTGAGACTAAATGTGGCGAAGACTGAGTACATGTCCTGTGGCAGCACGGATTCAAACACCATCCAAATAGGCTCGGACCGGATCACAAGCTCCGATACATTCAGGTACCTTGGATCCGTGCTGCACGAGTCTGGCAACGTGGACGACGATGTCCAAGCACGTATAGGTGCGGCTTGGGCGAAATGGCGAGAGGTTACGGGCGTTGTATGCGACCGCAAAATGCCTCCGAAGCTTAAGGGACAGATATATAAATGCATCATACGTCCTGTCCTCCTGTACGGCGGCGAGTGTTGGCCGGCACTAAGCAGACACACCCAGGAGCTTCGCGTCACGGAGATGAAGATGCTGAGGTGGATGAGCGGCGTAACGCGATCCGATCGCATACGCAACTCATTCATCCGAGGTAGTCTTGGTGTCCGTGACGTGGGGGAAAAACTGCAAGAATGTCGTCTGCGATGGTATGGCCACATCATGCGCCGCCCTACGGAGTACGTTGGCCGGAGATGCATGAATATGGCTGTCCTTGGCGCTAGGTCTCGTGGTCGCCCTCGCATGCGCTGGCTGGACGTCGTCAAGTCCGACATGAGAGCCAATGGCCTTACTGCCAAGGATGTTGAAGATCGGGCAAAATGAAGCAAGCTAAGCCGGAAGGCGGACCCTGGCAAAAGCCGGGACTAACGCCAAGTTGAAGAAGAAGATTTTAGTAAACCTAGGGGTTTACTGTGGTGAGGTGTTTTTTAAATACCTATCTAACAATATATCACACGTTAGGGTGTAGGGGACATATCACATGTAGGGGAGCTATCCTAATGAAACATTTTTTTCCAATTTTTATTTTTGCACTTTGTCGGCGTGATTGACATACATATTGGTACCAAATTGCAGTTTTCTAGAGCTAACGGTCACAAAGATTAAGTTAGGACGGACGGACAGACATGGCGAAAGTATAAGGGTTCCGTTTTTGCCAATTGGCTACGGAACCCTAAAAAGAGGGTCGTCTTAAATGCAATATTTATAGGGCCACTGGAGCAAGGTGTTGACCGGATAGTGGCCAAGCAGAAGCTTGGCAGAAAGGAAACACGTGGATTCCGGGCTGATAGATGATAATTGTACTGAAATTGAAAACACGAAGTGAAGTGAACATGAAGTAAACCATTTAAAAAAACTTGTCTGTTTAGCAATCAACAGTTTCCTAAATAGATTTTGATTTGTGGATTAATCGGATAGTAGCGCTTAGTTAAATTGATTCTATGACTAATTCAATACAACAACCATCACAGCGATTAACAATAAACCGATGATTATCCAAATTAACGGAATTAATCTGACTAAGCTGCGGAAATGCGGCAGCGGGAAGCATTGGCAGCTAAATGTGTAGCAAACAGAGCGCTAGACATTAAGAAATTATCAGTTAAACTACATAGCTGCTGCCGGCGGTTTCATACGCCTAATAGAAAATCCTACATGCTATTTCAAAACATTGTCTACCGGTCATCCTTTTTTTAGCAGTTTCAGCGTGATGGAGTTACAAATTAAGTGATAATGTTTGGTAATAAAATATCATCTTTTATTTTTGTTTTATTTTTCTTCTTATGGCTTAAATCTGCCAGCGATTTGGGGAAAATGGGATTTTCCATACAAATTTTGTACCCCTGTTTCATCCTCATATGTAACAAATTATGGAAAATCCTCTCTTAGTGCTCACCTGTGAAATAAAAGGAAACCATGTGCAAAATTTTACGGTCTGGGTCTAGACCCAGTAGTTTCGGCTGCGTTGTGTGCGTTGATTTGTTAGTCAATTTCTCTTTTTATATACAGAGATAGGTTTGCTCATGACCACCACCTCAACTGATGTTAAACAGTGATAGTACTTGGAATTTTCTTTTTTACATCAAAAATAACAACGACATCATAAATAATAATGAGTTAGATTGTTCCAAAACGGTTCATTATCAACATTTACGAGTATTCAGTAAGAGAACCGTACTTGTCTAGACGTAACTTTTTAGGTCAGCAAGGTTATTTTATTTTCATTTGTAAGATTGCCAGACGAATAATAATTCGAAGACTTATTAGATTGTGAATCTTGCAAAGGATTCGTGAATTTTCCAAAACATTGTCCCAAAGAGCAAGAGACAACGTTTTGTCCCAATGCTATCAGCGGAGTTTTTTAGAAGGTACTTTGCTAAATTGGTAAAAGAATTTCCCATCATCAAAATCACCCTACCTACGGCCCTACGGCCTACTGTTCACAAATTTGTGACTTCATAGACGTGTATTCGTCATTACATACTTGGTGTATACCTTCATGAAGCTTGCATACAAAACTATGAAACTGTGTGGACGAAGATGACAGCGCCGCGTCGTGCCGTCGCGTCGCGCGTCAGCGTGATGACGTTGCAGCGTCGACAGAGTACACCAGGCGTATAATGACGAACGCGTCTATTAAGCTACGTGTCCATGGTAACTACTTACCACGAACCAGTCGACCAGACGAACGACCAGAGAACCAACTTACTTCTGCTAAAATTGCTCCAATATATAAGAAAATACCAATGAGCTTTTTCGTGAGGTTGGAAAACTTAATCTATGTAAGAGGCATCTGTTAAAGTTCAGCTTTCATATAAAATTACAAATTGAATTCAAAAGTAGTGAACTCTCAGTTTTCATATTTCTAGTATATCTAATACTCGTAACTTTGAATCAAAATAAATTTACAATAAATATTTAAGCTGTAAAATTTGTGCGTTGTTCTGATCCGCCATTTATATATCAATTCTCTGTAAAAACCCAAGCACAAAGTCACTTAAACTGAAACAACTCTAAGTCGCAGTCGCATAATTAATTCCAGAACAATCCTGTCATTAATTGTTTTCAAACTGACTCACCATATTGATAAGTATTGATTTTAATAATAAGAAATGAGAATAATTGACGAAAGCATACGTACTTCATTTAATGAAATGTGATAATGTAAAAACCGGATAGACTTTCACGATATATCTACTGTGTTTGTGCGGTTTAGTCGAAAAATTGCGAACTATTTGAAATTTGGGTGGTTGCAATATGGGACTTGACAGGTCGTGTGGGAAAATTGTTCAGAACGATAAATATCTTGACAAGAAGCTTGGCATAATACCTGGTTAGTCTCTGGCAGGGCTTAGCCCGCGCTGTGTCATCATTATCAGGACACAAACAATAAATTTCACTCAATTTCTGAATTTTATTTATGTACCTACTCAAATGGTTGAAACCACAAAAGTTTGCTCACGGAAGAGATGATCGATGTGGACGAAAGGTTCTGAAGTGGCAACCACTTCAGAACCCTTTGTTTTTTTTTTTCGTTTTTCGAATTTGCAACGTACGTACGTAGGCCGATGACCTAGTGAGAGTCGCGGGATTCTGATGTATGCGAGACGCACAGGACCGGTCGTTGTGGCGATACTTGGGATTATCCTGTGACTAGTGAACAGTGGACGTCTTTCGCCTGAAATGATGATAACGACAAGCATGTCAGCTGAAGTAAGGCTCTCAAGAGCTTCTTATCAGTTCAAGCTTAGTGTATACACTTGCCTTGTTTGCTTACTACAACAGATCTACTAGTGGGATTGTGTACATAATTTTGACGTAGTGTAATCAATGCTACTCACCACAGTTTCCACATAATTCTGTGGATTGTGATGTAACCGAGATTAGTAAACATGATAATATAGACTCACGTCTATTTGTTGCCAATCCCTGAGAATCTATCAACGTGACCGTAATGTACTCGTACACTTGAGGTAGTTTCATTATTGCAAATGGTATTTTTTCATTATTTGAAAATGAATGTTCTTGGCAAGGGATACGAATATCTACTAAAAAAAATTAGGAGGGTAGTCCCAAGTGACACACACAAATTATTTGAGCTCTTATATTTTAATTAAAATAAATTATTAAAAACAGTTATCACATGCAAAAATCTAATTAAGGTTATTTGTTAACCTCTGGTGCACTCTCTCTGCATATCAACTGTCCTTCGGAACACTTCTGAACACTACCAGCACTGCATCTCACCATCATGGACCTGTACTCCAAACTCTCAAGCTGTGTCGAGGAGCTATCGTCTACTGTTGCCTCACGAATGACGCAATATGAAGAAGATCTGAAGAATGCCAGCGGTGATGCTTCCCACAAGACAATTGCCAGCCTTTCCAAGGACTTCTTCGAGTTCAAGACTCTGGTTTGGAAAACGCTAAGTTCGCTGAAGTCCCAGATGGAGTTGCTTGTGGTGGGGCTGGATAGACACGAGATGGCATCTCGTGGTAAGGTGCTCCTTCTGCATGGTTTGCCCGAAGACAAAGAAGCTAATCCTGGTGCCAGTTTCCTTGGTATCTTATTGAAGCGTCTGGAAATGAAAGATATCTCTGCAAAAGATCTAACGGCTTGTCATCGTCTTGGAAGTAACACCAGCAAGCCGCGGCCCCTCTTAGTTCGCTTCGAGAGTCGTATAGTGCGGAACGAGGTGTGGCGTAACAAGACACGGCTGAAAGGTACTGGGCTGACGCTATCCGAGTTTCTCACTAAGCCCAGACATGAAGTTTTCATGAACGCTAGGAAGCACTTCGGTATGAACAAGTGTTGGACGTCTGAGGGGAGAATCGTCATCCAGGTCTCCGATGGTTCGCGGAAGAGGATAGAGTCGGCCTCGGAGTATCGAGAACTTGTTGCACGGTTCCCCGTTGCTGAGTCCTCCGCCGTGCCAGCGAAGCCAATTCCAGAGAAGAGGTCTCGCAAGCCGGCGAAATGATTATTTCACAACAGAATTCTGGCATTGGTTTGTTTTTAGGTATTTATATATTTTTTCTTATGAATGTAGGTCACTCGATTTTTTACTTTATTACGTAGTACGTCTAATTTTGTTTTGATGTTCAACTTGCAACTTTTGATTGAAGTCTTGACGTTTAAATAACACACCTGTCTTTTGCCACAAATCACGAATGTCACTTTTAAGTTTCATTCAGAAACTTACAAACGATTATACTTTTTTTTTTTTATGTTGGCACATTGTCGTTTTATTATTTTAGTAGTTAAACTTTTTGTTATAAGCGAGTGCACCGAGGTTTAAGTACTAGGCCTGATTTGTTTTGGTTTGGACTTTTATTAGTTTAGTTTTATAGATTTTATTTTTAATTTTAAGCTATTTATTTATAATTTATGTCAAATAATATCAATGATGATAGTTTTTTCTCGTGCTCATCCTCTTGTGCGTCAGATCAGAGCTTTGCCAGTGCTTCTAGCGATGACAATTCTCTGAATCTACGGGACGATCTTTTTTCCATCTTTTCAAATTGTCGCAAATTTTTCAACGTGGTTCATATAAATGCTCAAAGCGTTCCCTCCCATTACTCGGATCTGCTATCGTCTTTCGATTCAGATCTTGTCCACGCTGTCCTTGTATCTGAAACTTTTCTCAAGCCTGCCCTTCCATCCACGCAATATTCTCTACCGGGATACAAGATAGTGCGTAATGACAGAACGGGCAAGGGGTGTGGAGGGGTTGCCATTTATCTCCGTGGTGATATCACGTACAGGATTATCGACCAGTCTCCGAGTGTCTATTCAAGGTTCGCGGAGCATTTATTCATAGAAATCGACTTTCTACATATGAAATTGCTACTAGGCGTATACTATAGTCCTTCCTGCCAAATTGATTACTTCGCCTCCTTTGAATCTAAATTGGAAAACCTTTCTGCAGTATATGATCATACGCTTATACTCGGAGACTTTAACACTTGTATGCTCAAGGGAGACTCGCGTAGCCGTAAACTCCAATCACTTGTCTCTTCTGTCAATATGCACATACTTCCACTTAATGCTACTCACAGGGCTCCTCACTGTACTCCTTCACTTTTAGATCTCATTCTGGTTTCTGACCCTATGAAAGTAGCCACACATGGACAGCTTCCTGCTCCTTTTTCGTACCATGACCTCGTTTATCTCTCCTACAAGATTCGACCTCCTAAACGCAAGGCCAAATTTCTCTTTCTTCGTAGTTTTAAAAACGTTAATTTGGAGCGTTTGAGAGCTGATGCTGGAGGGATCGACTGGTCACCGGTATTGGCCTGCGAGGATTTGGACACTATGGTGTCAGTTTTCAGTGGGACTGTTTTACAATTGTACGAGGCACATGCTCCCCTTAAAAAGGTGAGGGTGAAACACCTTCCTGCACCATGGCTATCCCCAGAAATAAAAAACCAGATGGCTAAACGGGACAAGGCCAAGCAATTGTACAGAAAGCGGCCCACTGAGGAAAACTGGGATCGATATAAGAAGATGCGAAATCACTGCAGTCGTTTGTGTAGGAATGCAAAAAGGCGCCACATCCACAACTCAATTAATAACTTCAACCCAACACAAGTATGGCAATTTTTAAAGACTCTTGGTATTGGCAAAACCACTACCAGGGGTTCTCCTGATAAAATGGACCTCAATGCACTTAATGCGTACTTTTCTAAGTCACCAATTATACTTGATGACCATGTGAAATCTTCCACTCTCTATAATCTTTCAAATATTCCTTTGCCAACAAATACTTCCTTCAATTTCCACCCAGTTGCTGAGTCAGATATTAAGAAGTGTATCCTATCCATATCCACTAAGGCGGTAGGTGACGATGGCCTTCAAATACAAATGTTCTTGCCTATTTTAAGTGAAATAGTTCCTGTCGTAACTCATATTATAAATTTTTCTCTCTTTAATAACTCCTTTCCTTCTGCCTGGAAGAAGGCACACGTCATACCGCTTCCTAAAGTATCTCATCCCTCCTCACCATCCCAGTTCCGTCCAATATCTATACTCCCTATCCTCTCCAAAGTCCTCGAGAGTGTTGTTCAGAAGCAACTGTCTGATTACCTGTCCTCTAACAGCCTGCTGAGTCCCTACCAATCTGGTTTCAGACCTGGTCATAGCACTGTGACAACTCTTGTCAAAATAACTGACGACATAAGATTGGCCATGGAAAATAAATGCGTAACTGTGTTGGTTTTGCTGGACTTCAGCAGTGCTTTTAACTCAGTTGACTTTGACTTCCTCTTAGGAATCCTTTCCTCTCTTAATGTCTCTGCATCAGTAATTGAGTGGTTCAAATCTTATCTTCGGGGTCGCTCGCAGTCTGTTCGATCCGATGAGGAGTCCTCGGAATGGTGTGAGTTAGCTGCGGGCGTTCCTCAAGGTGGCGTCCTCTCTCCTCTTCTCTTCTCGCTTTTTATAAATGTTCTCACTAAGGTCCTAACTTCGAACTATCATCTCTATGCAGACGACTTGCAGCTTTATCGTCATTGTAAAGTACACGAACTCAATGAAACTGTGGCTGCCATCAACAATGATCTCGAAAATATTCACCAGTGGGCTAAATCTTTTGGTCTTTTACTAAACCCAACTAAATCTCAAGCACTCATTGTTGGTGGCAGATACATGCTTAACTTACTGGATCACCAGTCGCTCCCACCTATCGTGTATGATTCTGTGCCCATATTATACTCTAAGAGCGCTAAAAACCTTGGCGTGCATATGGACACTAACCTCTCTTGGGAGGTTCACGTTGCCGATGTGAGTAGGAGGGTTTTTTACTCTTTTCAGTCTCTTAAACGTCTCCAAAAATTCCTACCATTTCACACTAAGGTTAATCTTGCACAATCTCTCCTTCTTCCGCTCATAGACTATGCAGATGTCTGTTTCCTAGATGCTACGGAGGTGCTTCTAAATAAACTCGAGCGTCTGCAGAATTTGTGCATCCGCTTTATTTTTGGCCTACGTAAATACGACCACGTGTCGGAGTTTCGGGCCAGGTTAAAGTGGCTGCCAATTCGGCGTCGGCGAGATACCCACATTCTATCCCTTCTCTATACTATCCTGCATAATCCCAATGCTCCTCAATACCTTCGTGAGCGCTTTGAGTATTTCGTCCCGAGAGGCAAACCTTGCCGCACTTCCAATTCTCTTCTTCTTCGCACTCCACGTCACACTTCCAGCCGCTATGATGGCTCCTTTACTGTAACTGCAGTGCGTCTTTGGAACTCTCTCCCTCATTCTCTTCGCGACAGCCCTTCCCTTGTTTCCTTTAAGAGGAATGTTAAAGAGCACTTCCTTTCTGAATTGACATAATATTAGTATATATTGGTATTTATTAGTATATGTATAATATATGCATAAATATATTTATTTATTTATTATGTAGGTTTATGTTGTACACTAGATCCTGCCCTCGAATGTGATATCTCTATGTTACTCAAAGGTTTGCTGGGAGAAAACTCATTGTTGAGTTAAGCTCGCCTTTGTACATGAATTGTAAAAATCACTGTACTTAAATATAGTTTTTTGTGTACAATAAAGAATTAAGAATTAAGAATTAAAACATTACAGTCTTGTTATAAATTTTATTAAAGAGCAGCTTAACACACTGTTAAAATTATTATTCTATAATTTATGAAATATTGCGAGCGCTCTTCTCAACAGTATGGTGTTGTTAAATTTTAGTGAAACATGCGATTGATTAGGAGACAAGGAAGTACTTGGTAAAGCATAATAACAATTAAAATTCATAATAAGTTTTAAGGTTGGTGGAAAAGTGATCCATAGTTATTGTGTTGTGTTGTGTACTTTTTACGTGTATGTGTATAGTGTCAATGCTTTATAACATAGGCTAAATTAGCTATTTTACTAACAATTTTTGAGTTGCGATATCCGAATGCAAATAAATTTTATTCTATTCCATCCCAGAAAGCGTTGATTCTTTTGTATTTATTTTCTCCTACCTATGCAAACACTCGTAGATTAGATCATAATATCTGCCATCTGATTATTGCAATTCATTATTTAGGTAGCAATTTTCTGTTTTGTACATGAGCTGAACATTTTTTGTAAATCTTAACAGGGATGTGGATTTATTGTGATAAATAAATCAACAAAGGCAAGAAAACGGTTTTTTTTTTTCTCAAATTCTGCTCAAAAACAGTTTGTACAGCCCAGTCCACTAGAATAGGCGACTATGGACTTGTTTTAATGATAACAAGCTTTAATTCATTTTGGAATCATAAAAAATTAATCAACCATAAAGTTTACATTTATTTGATTAAAAACACAGTACACATCTTTCCTTGCTACTCGTAAATATTACACCAACAAATTATTTTTTACGTTGGACCTGGAAAAACAACTTCCGCTTTTCTGTGGCACCGTTGAGAGCCATTTAAGGAAAAAGCTCCTAAAAAGTTCGCTTATCCTAATACAGTTTATGATACGTTGAACACCGAAGAGATACGATAACACTCTTATGAATTTTGTGTAATGTATCATGAGAAACTTTTCTTTTCTAGATGAGATGAAAGTTATGCTATAAACAGTAATAATATAATACAAAATAAAGACATAGATATACCGGAAACCTGTTTAAAAATTATAAATCCACCGCAATAACATTTTATCCAGGGAGCATAAATATATTCTCTTGAGAAAATTTCCTACTTTCCGGCGGATGCAGCAACTGGCAGCAACAAACCCATTCATAATTTAGCAAATTTAATTAACTAGTATTTTCTAGAGCCCAGTTATTGGCCAATTAGTTCTTCTGTTAATGAAATGAGCCGGAACATGGTGGGTAACAGCGTAAATTTTCACGGGTTTCACGGATCATGAGCATTGAAAACCGAACGGATGCCATAACACTAAAGATTTTAAACCAGTCGAGAGTTATGACCATACACTACCTCATATTGCAGCAGGATGAGAGATTAATGCATTTTTTATGATTTAAAAGAATGAAATCATGTATCTGAGTTTATTATCTAGAACTTACAATAAAAGCTTTACCATTGTTACGTATTTACGCGCACGACGCGACGCGGCGTTCTCTTTGGCCACCTACTTTATAGCCTAGACTAATAAGGTTCATAATTTATAGCCAGTCACACGTTTATTGCTCAATACGAGTGCTTGATTTGACCTATTGGAGCTTCGATAACGACCCGGAGTGACTGCTGTTTCTTGATTATCTGCTTGTTTACTTCTTGTGTTAGGTGCTTCTTTTTCGGTATAATTACTTGCTTTAAGATTTATTTCAAAATTGGTAAAATCTATCGACCCGAAGGGTAACTAACGGGACCCTACTAACGGAACGCACGAAAAAGTTAAAGTTTACTACTTACCACAATCAGCTATACACAAAAATTTTAAAAAAATACCACACAAGCAACTGATTATATTGATTTATTTTGTGTTTCGCCCTATTAACAACACTTGCAAAATAAATAGTAAGTTGAAATTTCATAAAAAAACAAAACCCAAACGTATGGAACTCTATTCGGGCAGAACAAACATATTTCTTACTATGTATGCGAGCTTCATAGCTTTCTGACTCACACTTGACATGTTATTTTTTTCACTTCGTCAGTATCCAAAAACTTATTATACGTAGCTATAAAAAGTTGGGTCTTAAAGCTAATCTGGAAAAGAAAAGATATCTGGAGACATAGAGGCACACTTACAAATATTTTTATAATTAGAAGTTTATTGCTAGTAAATAAATAATATTGTTACTACCAGAAAATACCAATATTGAGATGAGAAAATCGTTGTCTACAGACTGTTCAAATAGCTTAATGTTATTGAAAAATAATGGAAACAACACATTGAAAACTAGCGGCTTTGCCTGTTTTATAATAGGTTTCTTTATACAACTTTGGACCAATAATGCTCGCCTACATTATAAAAGGAAACCTTGTACAAAATGTCACGCTCCTAGGCCCTGTAGTTTCATTTGTGTTGATGTGTCAGTTAGTTTCTCCTTTTATATAAATAAACTAGCAGCCCGTCCCGGCTTCGCACGGGGTAGACAATTATTTACTTTTGGAAATTTGGATATAAAACACTTTTTTTCACAAATATTTTTATTTATTAAAACATTATTATTTATTAATTATATCGCTACCTTTGGGTAGAAAGGTCGTATAAACCATTTTGGCCAAATTGAGTTAAATATACCATTTTTCTCAGATTTTTTTTCTCTATCGATCTGTATATACGAAATGTAGAAATTCGCTCAAAAATGGTTAATACGACCCAGAAATTTTCGGTCATAGCCTCTTAAAAAAGGTAAATTTTCAATGTAAAAGCCAAATATTATTTTTTTGTAATTTTGTTATGACGTAATGACCATAATTTATATTAACGGAGGATGTAAAAATAGTCGTTAATTGTAAATGGTTTATACGCCCTAAAGTGGTAAATGCATTAATTGTAAATGGTTTATACGACCTAAAGTATTAAATGCATTAATTGTAAATGGTTTATACGCCCTAAACTGTTAAATGCATTACTTAAACCCAGGTTAAAATCGACGTCGTAAATCCAAAGATAGTTCGCAACGTTTGGTGTATACACCATGATCATTGCAAGTCGCACTTTACTTTAGGATGTTTGTTAAGTAAAATGTGTAAGGAATGAACCTGGACTGGTTCTATCAGATGATGAAAAAATCAAAGAGAGGTGGAAGAAATATTTTGAAAGACTAATGAATAAGGAAAATGATTGGAGTGGGATTTTAGAAAGTAAACCAGAAAATGTGGGGTTAGTGAGAATGGTTAGTATGGTTGAAGTCAGAATAGCAGTAAATGGAATGAAGAATGGTAAGGCTATTGGCCCAGTTTGGAATACCAGTTGAAGTGTGGAAGTTACTGCGAGTGGATGGACGGATGTAGTTAGCGATGTTCTTCAATAAGTTGTTGAAAGAAGAATTCATACCTGATGATTGGTGCAAAAGTTCTTTAGTGCCCATCTTTAAAAACAAAGGTGATGTTCTTGAGTGCAACAATTATAGAGGAATAAAGCTAATGAAGCTAACTAACTACTATGAAAGTCTGGGAGGAAGAAGTATTGAAAGGCGGTTGAGATATAAGAGTGAAATTTCACAGAAGCAATTCGGTTTTATGCCTGGTCGGGGTACAACGGATGCCATTTTCGCTATACGAGAAATACAGAGGTGCACATAAAAACTTGCACATGGTATTAATTGACCTCGAAAAGGTATACGACCAGGCACATCGTGAGGCTCTGTTGTGGGCCCTTAAGGAGAAAGCTGTGCCTGGGAAGTATGTGCAGTTGATCCGAGCGATGTACAGTCGGTGTAGTACCCAAGTCCGGTCTACAGTAGGCACCAGTGGCAGTTTGAATGATGCGGTCGGCCTACATCAGGGGTCGGCTCTCAGCCCTTAACTTTCCCTGCTGATACATTCAGGAAGAGGCCCCCTGGTGTATGCTGTTTGCCGATGATATTGTGCTGGTTGCCGAGAGTGACCTAGAGGTCCAGAGCAAATTGGAGGTGAGGTGACTGGAGAGTGTTGGAGTGAAATTGATTATAACCAAAACAGAGTACTTGTTCTGCGATTTCGGCGGTCCCTAAAATCCTTCGCCTTTAGCCCTCGCTAGGACATTCATACCGATTTGGAAATGGTGAGGTAGACCGGGACATAACACATCCGATCAACGCAGGATGGATGAAATGGCGACAGGTCACGGGAACAACTTATTATCCACGGATGCCCCTCAAGTTGAAGGGTGCAATCTACAAGTCCGTGATAAGACCTGTCATACTGTATGGATCAGAATGTTGAGCTGTGAAAAAGATGGATGAAAAAAGATTGCATGTAGCGGAGATGAGAATGTTGAGATGGATGTGTGGTGTGACAAGAATGGACAAAGTGAGAAATAAGTGTATTAGGGGAAGTTTCAAAGTGGCGCCAGTGACTGATAAGGTGGAAGGAAATCGTTTGTTTTGGTATGGTCATGTGAAGAGGAGGGATGAAACGCATGTTACTAAAAGAGTTCTGAATTTACATGTGGATCGATGGAGAGGGAGGCAAAAGAAAAGATGGATGGATTGCGTAAGGACCGATAAGATAGAAAAGGAAGTTATGGTTTATCGATTTAGGTAGTTAACTTAAGGTAAACAATCTTGGCATGTCTTTTCATCTAAAAGTTGTCTATAAATTGTATGTAAAAATCTTTGCAACTAGGTATTTACCTAAATCGATGTTAGCTGTTAAACTAAATTTAAATAATCTTTGTGTATATTATATATATATATACGACCTCTTAAATATAAAAAGACATACCAAGATTGTTTACCTATTGTTTAATACCTAAACCGATAGACCATAGTGATAGTGTGACGGACGACAGGACAGAATGGAAGAAGAAAACGTGTTGCACCGACCCCAAGTAGTAAGTAATATGGGATAAGGGCAAGAAAAACTTTACGACCAACACACAAGGCTCGCATTTTGCGCGTAGCGACAAGCAGAAGATCGAGCGCGATAGACAGGTACCGGACAGCTATACCATTGATTAGAAGGTTTTATAATACGTAATAAATGTTAGTTCAGGTAGTTTTATTTTATTTGAATCGACCATTATTGGGTATTAGAATAATAATAATTCAGTTCCTACTAATTCTATGAGTAACAGGATTAATTATTAGTCAGAATTCAATTGATCTATGATTATAAATGGTTTTTAATACAAAAAAAATACATAAATCTGGGTTTTTACGACCTTAAATGTGACCTTAAGCTTACCAAAAATGGATATACGACCTACACAGTTTTTTCAAAGCACATTTTAATGGGGTGTATAAACCAAGAATC
The DNA here is from genome assembly GCA_030763345.1 of Mythimna separata. Classification (NCBI taxonomy): domain Eukaryota; kingdom Metazoa; phylum Arthropoda; class Insecta; order Lepidoptera; family Noctuidae; genus Mythimna; species Mythimna separata. Next base: position 33,258 of record JAKKIA010000036.1, on the reverse strand, counting down.
GATTTTTTCTTAGACGTAAATGCAAGCTAACTTTGAAACTAAAGAAGATAGACAGGTTTTGATAATTTAACCTTTTTCATTTGCAAAATGTAAGAAACTTTCTCATAGATAGTTTTTTTATAACTTCAAAAGCAAAAAAGTTATGAATTTTTTTGTAAAAAAAAAATAGTTTTTCGGCTCTACTGAAAAGTCGGGTTTTGGTTTATACGACCTTTCTACCCAAAGGTATCGATATATTAAAAAACAATCCCACAGTTATATTTGTATGTAAGTCTATTTATGTTCAATTGCGATGCCCGGCGCGCTTTTCAGACTGCATCGCAAACAACGGCCACGGCGCTATGGCGGTTTTGTTTACTGTTTGAATTTTTTAATTCGTCATATCTTTTGACTGGACAGTCCAATTTAAATAATTTAAAAACTATTTTATAGGTAATTAAATGGTCTTGACCATAAAATAATTTATTTGGATAAGGATTAATATAAACAATTATAATATACACAGGTTAGAATTTGGTTAGCATTTTCATTAATGTTTAAAATGAAAAAAGTTGTTGTAGTGACATAACTATAAACTCCGCGGTAGCATATGTCCAACTATTGTATAGTTGGACATATGCTACCGCGAAGCACACACACAGCCGCACAGCCGCACAGCAGCACAGCCGCGAAGCGCGGAGTTTTTTGTAGACATTATGATGTTCTTCAATATTCTGCCCTCGTAACAGCAAATGCAGTAATCGACATTTTTACGATTTTCTGTTTTTATCATAAATGACATAAGGAGAGTTCAAGCTATACGTAGTTTTTTTTTTTTTTTTCTATGGCTGGAACATGGTGAAACAATAAGAAAAAATGCAGCATTTCGTGAGAAATTATCTAATGTTGTTAGCATAAATACAGCAATGAACATATACCAGATTAAAGTGCAGTAATCACATCTAAATACTAGTAAGAAACGCAGTACTCGCATTTTGGCTGCGTTTTAATTTTGTACATTCGTATATTAGTTTATTACTATGTTGTCTAAGGTGAAATGCAGTAATGGTTTACACTGCGATTGACCCTAGTATCACGGAATAAAATATGTAAAAATGATGTCCTGTTATAGCGCATGCTGCGTTTTACATTAAGTAGGTAGTGCTTCAGTCGAAGCTAAAAGCTATGGAAGTTTTTGACTTCGGCAAATATATGGATCATTTATCTCAACATAGACTTACAAAGAGCACAAACAGATATTTAAAAGATATTATGATTGTGGAGGTACACAGAAATAAAAGTAACTTATATGTGAAGACACAGTATGATGGAATGATTCACGAAATTGAGTCCCTAAGAGTTAATACTTACTTAAAGTCATGAATTCCTAATCCCATCACAAACGAATGTATCCAAGAGATATAATAGAAGCAAGAAAATCTGCTATTCTTTCTGCATTGTCCAAAATAATACCCCAAATCAGATTGCTGTTTTGGAGGAGGAGTTTAGAAGTAGAAGACTGTGATGAAACATGAAACAAAGGCTGTGAGATTTAAGTTAAATTAAGTATTACTAAAAGACTGTAACCGTGCCATTACTAATTTAAAAAAAAATAGTTTCTTAGGGAAGCAGTTTTCCATTTATATAAATAATTTTTCGGTTTTTGTAAGCAGCGTTCCATTTATATAAATATGTTTCAGTTTCCTATGAAAGCAGTGTTCCGTTTATATAATTTTAGTTAAGCCAGTAGAAGAGCGAGGGGTATATTTTAACAATTTTTCGTTTCTTGGCTATGAAAGTTTATTTGTAAAGTATTTATGAAATCCAGCAGTACAATTCTAATTAACAACTATTCAACTATTTATTTCAAATAAATTTTAGATCAAAACTGTAACGATGTTTTGTAAAAACGTCTTTGAAAAAAGAACTGTCGGGTGTTACATCTTACGGCTAGTTGTAACAGGCTTGGGGCTAATTGTAATGTTAGGAATTGAAAATCAATTTTTTATTGTATAACTAGCGACCTGCCTCGGCTTTGCACGGGTGTAAAATAATCAGTGTTTCCCTACTATATTATACATTTATTATACAGGAACATTTATATTATAAATGTTCCTCTTGAATCACTCTATCTATTAAAAAAAACTGCCGTTGCGTAGTTTCAACGATTTAAGCATACATATAGGAATATAGGGACAGAGAAAGCGACTTTGTTTTATACGATTTAGTGAAGATTTATTTGGCACATTCAGCATAAGAAACTTTACAAACGCTAAAACAAGTTGAAATTTTCCCTAATACTTCCTTTGGAAACACCCAACGAGGGGCTAGCTCGTAATGTGTATGGAATAGAATTCCACAGGCGCACAGCGCGAACAGTGAAAGATCTAGTGCAACGACTGGAGGAATGGGAAGGAAAACAAAGGAGAAAGGAGGATGATGAGCGACAAACCTTTCCTCTCGAAACAAGATACTCGAAGCGTTCCCGAAGATACAAGAGGGAGTTGGGATTATGAAGGGCAGAGAAGAAAGACTGGCAATCCCGACGTTAGCGAATAGTTAGCTTCAATGGTCATCGAAATTCCGGCACATGGTCGTAGTTTCGAAGGCCAAAAATGAAGCGGATTCACAGATCCTGCAGACGCTCCAGCTTGTCAAGAAGTTCCTCAGTCCCATCAAGGAAGTAGACATTAGCGTAGTCTAGAAGAGGTAGAAGAACAACTATTTATAACTTACTCCGTAAAGTTGTTACAACATACCCCACGGCGAGGTTTTTTGAAATAACTTCTATTAAAAAAAAATGTTGCTTTCTTAGTGTAAAATTACAGTTAATATAATCAAACTAAACAACTACACTGCATTATGCCTTTTATTCTACATATATTCAATAATAAATAATAATTAACTTTGCTAGTGCATAATGCAGTCAATACATTTCCATGGTACAAATGCAGTAACAAACACACGTACTGCATTTCACTTTACTTCTTGGATTTATTACTATTAGAAATACAAGGTTTAAAGGCAGTATTCAACTTTCTTAAGACCTACATAAGAAAAATTAACTTCAAAACTAAACTGAATAATACTTTGTATTTTTATATACCTTTTCCGTAACAAAACATATGAGATTTATATCAGGGAAAGTAGAGATTTGATTAAAACACTTAAACGCGTTTTTCTCGAAACTGCCATTTTGCAAGTACTGCATTTGCTGTTACGAGGGCAGTATTGTTGTACATTATTTTGTTCTATCGCTAATAGTTTCGGCAGCGAATTCGACGAAAGACATTTTAAGACTCATTTTTCTACACCTTCGGTTACATTGTTCAAATTTTACCAAGGATCCCTAATTTTTTTCAAAATGAAATGTAGCCTATGTCAAATTGGAAGAATGTAGCATTCTATTGGTGAAAGAATTTTTTAAATCGACCCAGTACTTTTTGAGCCTATTCATTACAAACATACAAAAATAGGTACAAATCATTCCTCTTTATAATATTAGTGTAGATAATGAAATAGGCACTCTCGTCTGCCACAGTCGAGTCTGTTTTTTGTTTTGTTATTAATGGAGTAGAGGCGTCGTGAACCGTTACTAGATAATAGAAATATTATTGTTAAAACCTTTTTTAAGAATGCCTCGCTACAAAGGAATGAACGATTTGTAGCTGTCATCGGTGACAGGAGTCGCCTGTTTACCCGTTTCGGGTCTCGCTGTCACTCCAAAAAGAGGACGTCTTTTTTTCGAGCGCAATTTCAGATGTCAAGTTACTGAACCTAAGTGTTTTTTTTACAGTTACTAAATACTAGCTGCAGCCAGCCGCATCACCCGCGTAAGAATAAAAACTGGTCTCGAAAGAACACACTCCTGGGATAAATATTGTCCTTTGTACTATTCCAGGACGTGGTTTACCCGTGTGCCAAATTTCATCAAACCCGTTAAGCAATAATTTGAGCATGAAGAACTAACAAACATACACATTCAAAAACTTGAGAGTTTGCGGACGGCGAACTCTGGGTCGGGTCACAGATTATTGAATAGTTACTAGTCGGGTCATCAAGTAAGGACCGAGCCCGAGTTATCGATGGCGCGTAATGTTCCAAGCCAGACTCGGAGATTTCAGTAGAACCAATGTGGCCCAGCAGAGCCGATGCCCGGCCAATGCCTGCTATACCCTAGAGTAGGAGATGGCCTCAAATAATTTCTAAAGAGATCCCCGTAGTCTAAGAATGCAAAGGGTATTTGAAAAACACAGGTGTTGTTTTAGTTAATAAAGTCTTATCCGCCCTCTCGCTTTGTACTATTTTTGATGGTACGGTTGACGCAGTGGTTGGTCATGGGTTCGATTCCTGGACAGAATAAAATATTTGTAATATAACTAACACAATCCTTAAATCTACATTCAATGCAATAGACCTCGACTACATAAACTCATTGATTTTTCTGTCATGCTGCATTCGAGTTAGTTTGAGAAATGTTCACTTTAGATTCTACTACGTGCATGCTTTCGGTGGCTTTAAAAACTTTACAAAGTCTTTGAAACTAGTTGGCTCGTACCCTGGGGAAACAAGAGAGGATTACTTTGTTTTGAGATCACTTTTAAGAGAAAAAAGCTTAATTTTTTCCAAGTGACTAATAACTTAAAAGTCGACTAAATGTTTGCAACAAATAAAATAACTTGCCAGCGATTAAATATTTTCGCGACTATTATATTATGTAAGGTTCAAAATTCAGGGTGTTATAAAAACTAAAAACTAGCAGCTGCGTTTAGGTAGCAAATAAACTATACCAGTCAATTTAAATATTAGGCGAGGAGCTATATATAATGACTTGGCGACTAATAATGTTAGTAGGGTGGCAAATATAATATATTACCAACTATTTCGTGCCGTCTAAAAACCCACTTTCGGGCTCCGCTTTGCGGGCAGCTCTAAATGTTAAAACGAGTACAATAAAAAGGAATAACAGTTAATTATTAACCTTTAACTAGGGACATGTTTTTTTTGGAACACTAGAACGGACATAGGGTCCCACAGACCCCTGTAATATTTCTATTATTTTAATATGAAATCACAAAATAAATCATATTTTAATTAATCAGTGTGAATGATAGGCTTATAAATAATAGACTTTTGAACATTTTAGCATTTATTTATAAGAATTATTATTTTAAACACAAACTAAACAAAAATAGGTACAGTTTAGTTTCAAGTCGCAATGAGATCACTTATGATGTACTAAATATTTTTTCTCCTAAGTAATCAACAAAATTAAATATTTCCCTTAAAAAGTAATCTTTGTTTTATAAGAAAAAAAAGTTTTTGTAACTCTAACAATAAACAAAAAAAAATTGACAGGGGGTCAATTACCCCATTATATTTGACACTACTTGCATAGTGGATGGCAGCATTGCAGACATATAGGCTTTTTGCATGCAACACAGCTGTAGGAAGTTTTCCTTTGAAGTCTTGATGGACAGATGTAGCATCTTTTCTTCTTATTTTGATTTTCTTCAGGAGTTGGTTCATCATCAGGGGGCACATCCTTTCCAATATTTTATTCGACTGTTGTTCCCTAGGTACATCTCGCAATGGTCGTTTCAAACCAGAAGTACTAGGTTCACTATTTTCGGCCATTTGGATATAAAATTTAGTACAAACAAAAAAATGTTATACAATTTATTTTATAAGAGATCTGGGGACATAGGGTCTCACAGACCCATTCTAAACTTTAAATTCATATAACTTACGTATTTTGCACCGCACGACGCAACCTTTTCCTTCGTTGGGGGTTTCGCGACTAAACTCGAAGCTACTGAGCCGCTAAGCGACGGGGGGCGCGGGGAAGTACTTTATTTCACGTCAACGACAAGTAACCAAGGTCTGTGAGACCCTGTGTCCCTACTTAAAGGTTAATATTTTTTGATCATAATTTCATGAAAACGGCAGAAGGTGCGATGGTTGGATACGAGTGTAGTGCGGGGTGGCGGGGTGCGTGCTGTATATATAGTACCTAGTGAGAAAGCTAGGGCTACGGATATGACATATATAAAATTACAATAGTACTAGCTATTTTAGTCACGACTGCACCTCAAATTGTATTCGAACACCAAGTAGTAAATGATCACCAATTCTTAGCGAGCAAATTAATGCGCCATTTATGCCTAAATAAACTACTGTGATTGCCATAAAATGTAGGCTTGCGGTTACAAACTGGATAAAATAGGTTAGGTTAGGTTAGAATTGTGACCAACCGCGCTATTTCTCGAATATTTTTTTGGGAAAAGTTATTTATTTCACGCTTTTTTAACTCCAAACACCAAACAATAGCTGCCAATAAAAATGAAAGAAAGCTTATAAATTAAAAAAAATATTTAAAATTATTTTTTATTCATGCCATTTTAGAGTTTATTTAAAGCTATTAAAAGCCACACAATATATATATAATATAAGCTAGTTTATAATTATTCTTCATACAATTTTAAATAGAATCTGATTTGTATTATTTATGAATGCCCATTTTCTATTTTATAGTCACCATTAAGTTTTCGCTTAGATATTAATTCAGTTCCCAAAAGAAAAACTTGATGCTAGTTTAAATTAAAACGGAGCTTATAACTGATATATTAATATGCTACCTTTTACTTATTACGGTACTCCTTATTAGCTGCCAACTCATTATATATGGTACCCATTCTATTTTTTTTTAAAACCTATATTCAGTTTACTTAGTTGCTGCATTAAATACATGCCAAAGAAAAATACGAAACAAAAATTGTGATTTCAAAGAACAATTTGAACATAGTAAAAAATATACTTAGTCTAGTACTAAGTATATTTTTTTGTTGCCTGTGACTTCGTTCACGTACAGTGAGCTTTCTAGGGATTCAAGCTTACTCCATATCAAATTTTATCACAATCGGTTCAGTAGTTTTCTTTACTAAAAGTTAGTCTTTCTTTTCTTAATTTTTAAAGATTCAGTGGTCGATAAGACGGCTTGAAAAGTATTTTTTGCTGTTTCCTAAAAATATAAAGATAAATAAGAAAACGTTTTGGAGGTTTTTAAGTTTTGTCACTATTTTTCGTCCCTAAGAAATTGATAGAAGATTAATTTTTTCACTCAACCGAGTAGTTAGTGGTTGCGTACTAGTTTATAAGAGCCTATTCACTTTAGTCTTAAAGACACTTCATTATAAACGGACGAAGAGACCACAGCAGGCAAATTGTTTTAGTCCTTTGATGTACGCGAAATTAATAACGAGGCGAAACGCTTAGTCCGGACCGCGGAGCTGTTAACAATGAAAGGGTGAACCTCCGCCATAAGTCGGGTCGTTCATTGGTAGAAAGGTGGTGGTAGAGTCAAGTTATGTAATTCCCGCGTACACTTTCCGAAGTTCATCCTGTACAACACCAAAAGACTGTCTACACTACAACTATGCTCCAGGTTTTGTAGATTAGACTTAACCAAATCTATATCACCAATTAGCCTCTTCGTACGCCTTTTCATTGAATACTATTGAAAGCTCTTCTCGTTAGTTGAGATCAAAATCCACACCCGGCTCGCTTTATGGCGACATGTGGTAGGAAATGGGGGACAATTAGAAGCCTGCGGTCACTTCAAACTTTTTCGATGCACATTGAATGTGAACTTTTTACCAAAACTTCTTTAGAAATCGGTTTACTTCTTTTTAGAATATTGATATCTACCATATGTAAGTGGAACTTTTCTGTTGCATCGGGACGCAAAGGTGAATAGTGTAATAGAAAACTTTATGTACAGTTAGTGGTACATAGGCGGACTTAATGCATCAGGGCATTCTCTATCAAAAACTATTTTCCGTTTAGGAACAATAAAGAACCAAAACATAAAACAGAAATGGCTGAGCGAGTTCAACATTGTAAACACTGCGATTTCACCCGACCTCTCTCGCCTCGCTCCACATTCTTACTGCCAGTATTTTAATTAGTGAAGCGTTTCTTCAGTGCAGCCTCTGCCGTGGTTCCGCATAATTTGTGAATATCATGAGAGATGCGCTGAATGAGACGAGGGAGAGAATTGGTATAAAAGATTGTGTACAATAGTGTATTCTTACAGACGTAGGTACATTAATCAGAGCTGTGGGAATATTTGAAAAAGATATTGTAACCGTGGAATGCAAAAGGGGTTATGACGATTTCACTTATCGCTACAAAGACATTAAAAAATTGTGCACATTTGGTATTAAAAAAGAGACAGTAAAAAAACGCAATCTTTTTAGCCGACAAACATGTACTATTGAAATAATTACAATTGTTGTAGAAAGCATAAATTATTTAATATCCCATTTTGTCGCACTGTAGCTCGATCCACCTCCTCTATACCGTATATCGGCGGACTCGACGTTCTGGCAAAGGTCCGGCGGTACTTCACACCAGGACAACTTCTTAAGTTGTATAAAGCACAGGTCCGATCGTGTATGGAGTACTGCAGCCACATATGGGCTGTAGCTGCAAAATGCCACCTGGCAGCTTTGGACTCAGTGGAAAGGCGTGCGAAGAGGCTAATTGGAGATCCAGATCTAGTTAAGACCAATTTACAAAGCCTTGAGCACAAGCGTAGGGTAGCCAGCCTATCGGTGTTCTACAGGATGCATTTCGGAGAGTGTGCGCAAGAATTGCATGAGTTAATTCCGTCATCTCCCTTTCACCATCGGACAAACCGTCGTACGGCGAGTATCCATCCTTACGTGGTAGAAACCTGCACGGTCCGGACAAAGCGCTTTGCTTCGTCGTTTATACCGCGTACATCGAGGGACTGGAACAATTTGCCTGCTGCGGTTTTCCCGTCCGATTATAATTTGGGTGTCTTCAAGGCTAGAGTGAATAGGCTCTTATTAAGCTAGTGCGCCTCACCATCAACGATTGCATCACTGCTTACCATCAGGTGGGATCGCAGTCAAGCACTAGTTTATAACAATTAAAAATAGAAAAATATAAATGCAAACGATGCTTAACGCGCTCGTAGAGACCAAACCTAGGTTGGATTTGTGTGCTAATGAATGGACGACGACATTAGTAGTAAGTTTGCGATTCTGTGAGCAGACAGAGTAAAAAAATTATGTATTTTAGTATAAATGGCCACTTTGCTGTATTAAAAAAAATAGACCCCTAAGAGTCACCACAACGAACGGTCCTAAGTGTCTCGCATCCATAAAATTACCACGACCCTCACCAGTTGCTGTATAGAAACTTGTTTTACGCTATTAAATGCAATCTAAACCACGTGTACTCAAGTACTGTCGCTATAAATATAGTGTACTAGGGGTGATCCAAAAGTAATGATAATCAATATGAAATAAGGATGTTTTAACTATAAACAAATTATATTTATCTATATAGTCTCTTAGCAAGTCAATACATTTAGTCCATTTTTTTTCAAATCCACAATTCGCTTTGAAAAAAAATCTTTGGCTTAGTCATCCAAAAACGCCTCTACAGTAGTCACCACCTCGTTATTATTGTCATTTTTTTTGCCTCAGAGGTGTTTCTTGGGCCGAAAAAAGAGGTATAAGTCACTGGGTGCCAGGTCTGGAGGATAGGGTGGGTTTTCAAGCAATTTGAATCTCGTTTCTTGAATGGCAGCCATCGCAACTGCGGCTTGTGAGCCGGTGTGTTGTTTTGGTGAAACAACACTCTAACTCGAAGTTTGCGACGTTTTTTTTCTTGGATGACCTGCCGCAATCTTCTTATTTGGTCTGTGTAGTAAGAGTCCATAATAGTGGCTCCTTTTTCCAAATATTCTACTATTATAATTCCTTCAGCATCCCATAAAACGGACGCCATAACCTTTCCTGCCGAACTTGACTCATTGAATTTCTCCAGCGACGGGAAGAGGCTCGTTTCCAAGTCTTAGACTCTTGTTTCATTTCTGGATCAAAATAGTAGATCCAGGTCTTATCCATAGTCACGAAACGAGACAAAAAAAATCCTGATCCGTCTGGAAATTTTCAAGATTCGCCCTCGAAATGTCGACACGTTTTGATTTGTGCTCGTCGGTTAACATTCTCGGCACCCAACTTTCAGAGACCTTTTTCATATGCAGTTTGTTCGCAATGATTCTTTGAACACTTGTCATATGACATCCCTATGATCTCAGCTACATGCTTTATGGTCAATCTTTGATCTGCAAATTCGATATCTTCGACTTTTATTACTTTTTCTGCAGTGTGGGACGTGGGTGGGCGTCCCTCGCCATGTTCATCTTCTGTGGATGTTCTACCCAGCTTGGACTCCTTTGACCAGCGCGCAACTGTGGAATATGAAGGAGCAGAGTCCCTTTATGTTTCCACTATGTCACTTTGTATGTCTTTGGTAGATTTTTTTTTCAAACAGAGGTTACAATGACAGCTCTGATTTAATTTTTCTCCATTTTGATTTTTACTCTCCGACTGTTCGTATTTAAATGAATGTAACTCCCTGTAATCGTGGCCTATTTTTATGATTTTTTTATGATGAAGTACTGGATATATGAGGAAACAAAAAAAAATATTTCATATTTTTACGTGCCCTACAAATGTCCGATTATCATTACTTTTGGATCACCCCTCGTACTTGGCATCAGTCCAATCTGCAATGTGACGAAGGTGACGTCCACCTTGAATGAGAACCTCGATGAGATACCCGTACTCCGCTGTGCTTATGTAAGGCGAGACAAGACTGCTTGAGGTATCGATAAGAATAGAAAAATAATACAAACATACTCGAACATACCTAGTAAGAAAGTTCATAATGTGGTAAGTCGAAAAAAATTAACATAACATTGACTCCATACTAAACTGAATGTACTACTTTGAAGACTATGTAACTACTATTAAAGATAAACAAGTCAGAAAATACAACGTTAAAAAAAGGTAATTCTCTGTTCTACTGTCAAACTAGTATCTGCAGGCGCGATAAGGCGCGGTAACAATAGAGATGCGCTTTACCAATATTAAACAATCTTACGACTTTTAAAAACTGGCATAAAACTTTTTCAAAATCAATAATTATAAGTTTTGCAATTGAATTGCAAAACTTCTTCGCGCCAACTTTGTTGTGCATTTCGCTACGGCCGCCATTTTGAAGGAGATTTGCATAAAGTTCTCAAGTAAAAGGAAAGACCGCAATACCGTTGTAAGTAATTATTTCCTGCAGTATCATTTCCACGCTGCTTTACAGATTGAGTTTACAAACAGGATCTAGTAACAACGTTTACCCGAGTTGTTTTCACGGAACATAGTAGATAGCAAGTACTTTATAAGATTTTTTATTGTAAGAAAGCACTTGTTCACTTGCGTGAACTAGCACAATTATATTCAGACGTAGTTAATGTTTCTCGTTCATTAACACTTTGACAGTGGCTCACTTTTTGTTTTTTTTTTTATTCCATTATTGATTCCATTCCTAAGGTTTTCAAACAAGGTTTTAAACACACGGGGTGTTTGAAATCATCATTAAATTGTCATTATGGCGGTAAGGGGCTTAGACCCCGTTTCTTTTAAGAAACTACAAGTTTTTTCGCTAATTGCAAGACGAAGTTGAAGTCACCCCGTATTTAAGTAGAAATACCACTGCGTTTTGGTATGGCATCTTAAGTATTTCTTAACAAAACCAAATTGAAGTTATGCCCTCCGCACTGTAGATAAGACTAGTTGCTTTTACTTAGTCGCAACACAAGGAAGATACGTACGAAGCGTATATTATTAGACCTCGTTCTGCATTAAATGTGTTAACAAAACACCGAGGGGACATTAAGGAGTAGCATTAAACAAACGTATTTAAATTGTTTACTCCTTCGATCAACAAGTACATTGTTGATCAAAGGTTTACTCCACAGAACATATAAAGGAAGTTAGAAAGGAAATAGTTCCTGATTTGTATCGGAACGCGTGTCGCCGTTTGTCTCCCACTCTTTAACTCCACTACAGGCAAGAAACCTATACGGACGCGCATTACGCACACTAGTAGACAACGCACACTTAGATCGCAAGTTTGCTATTGGTTGTATCACACATGCAAAAAAGCAATTTAGGGTGACTAAAAGGTCGATAATTCATATCGATGAAATTTAAAAATAACGGATAATATTGACGACTAGTAACCGTAATAATTTAAGGTGGTGTACCAATACGATGGATTTTTAAAAACGTAATATATATAAATGTTATATTAAGAACAAAAAATAAAATAAAACAAAACTATAAAATTAAAACATTTGGTTCCGAAAAACCTCTTACAGGCACTTTTGAATTTTTTATCAAAAAATTGTTCAGTCAGAGAAGTGATGCTAATTACATATTCCAAAGCGTAGATTTCTATGGAGAAGAACGTGCAAGAAACTCCGAATCTCCGTAATCTCGGTTACTCTCTTTTGTGGTTTTTATTATGTAAATAAATAATTAAAAAAAAAAGTAAAAGACGCATGCTCAGGCACACTCTGTTCAACCTTTTTAAAGCAATGGAATGATCCAGTCACTCTCCGAGACATTTGAGTGAGCATAACAAAATCTCAATTACCATGCCTTTTTTATGTCAAACAAGTTGTAGCCTATAGTATATTAACAGATAAACATATTTTTTGCTAAAAATACAAGTGTGTTGAATACAATACTGTTGATTACCACAAGAGAGCGAAGAACGGCCATCACCAATTACTCACATGTATCATACGACGTTTTTCAATACATTTGTGAGAAAAAACAATTTATCTAACTATTAAATTACACAACAGTAAAACTAGTATAAAGAATTGTAACATAAAGGTAAAAAATGAAATTTGTTTTCTTATGCGTACATCAAAATTAAGATATAGTCTTTTGATTATATTACCTAGTCTTACGTTTTTACTTGCGTAAAAAGTTTTTATGATACCTAACGTCTTTCAGAGTGACAATAGAATGAAATCGTAACATTTTCTATGTTTTTGTTGTATGTAATTCTATTTAATTAATACAAATACAATAAATATCACGCCAAAAATCACGGGCATTCTTAAATGGCGGCCATAGACCACAAAGTAAAACAAATTTTATTTGTATCAAACTTGCATGAAAAATTGCAAGTAAGACACTATTTTATACTATTGAATGAAAAATAACTTGAGTTAAAACTCTGTTCGAGGACATATAGGTGAAACTAAACCGTTTTAACTACACTACATTATAGCTCTAATAAAAACTTTTTTAACTATTTTTAACTATTTTTTACTGCTACAAGAAACCAAGATATTTTAATAGATCGATAATGGTTACAGTTACAACTTGGTACAACACTATGTCCATGGAGTGAAGTTGTCAAATTCAAGACATAGTTCTCAACACGTGATATCGCAATGAACGCATTACATTGCGCGCTTGTTTACTCAGTACAAGATTGTACCAATGAATTGCACACAATGTATAATTTTGCATGTCATTGCAATTTTATCGTTATAATGTACAAATTCCATAATATTATCATTATAATTATAAATATCAATTGTATTTAAAGGTTTTTAGACTAACCGGTGAAAAGAAATCCCTTCTTGGGCTACACTGTACACTTGGTATTTTTTACGACACGTTGCGATAGCGCAAGTCGGCATAACTGATATTTTTCACGGAGCTTCATACACAATAACAGTAAGATCGCGATTGACGACCGGTGTCAATCAAATTTCGGTTGAACCAAAATTGAACTATGACAAATTGTCGTACATTGAGGCACGCCTGCCCCGCCTACAAGGCCATTCTAACTTCTTTCAACTGTTCTGTGGTTTACTCACACTATAACTTTATTGTCAGAATTTTCCAATACTTCATTCTGTGTGAGATAAAGCACATAAAATAAATCTGCTCTCTGTTTATGGCTGGAAAACGGAAAATGTGGTGTAAAAAATTAGTGAAGCGAATATATCCGTATGCATAAAACCAACTGGTGTGTTTTACCCAGCAAGGTTTTATGCACACAAGGGTTTGACGCTAGCTTCACAAAAGCACACCGTATTTAATATTAAGCCGGTAAATTCATCGTACCTTAATTAGGATTTTGAAGGAATATATTAAGTTAATCTTTTCAGGTTAACGTGTATACATAAAGCATTAACAGCGAGAGAGGACAGGATTGAGCAATCTGTCACCAAACATCAGCTTAAGTACGAGAAACTGTGCTAAGAGATCACTAGGATACATCAGATAAATTACAAGCAAAGTTGCCCTCTTAACAACCTTCTCAAGCACTCTTTCGTAAACCTGGGCAAGTGGACATGTCTTAAAGGCTTGTTGGTTGTTCATCCAACGTTGTCCAACGCAATATTTGCGGTAGCCTCTTCACAATGCGAAAAAAATTACGTTACACCTGAACATTGTTGGCATTTGGTGATTCCGTCATTCACTCGAATAGTTCACTTTTCTGTTTTTTTTTCTTCTTCTCGCTGCATTTTTTTAAATTTACCCTACGCTAAGAATTATTCCTGTGTAGTGAATGTGTTACGAACATGAAAATTCACATACACAAGATGTCCAAATACGGAACTCCTATCTCTAGGCCATCAATATTTGTTCCGTGCGGAAATCAAACCCTTGACACACAGCGCAGTAGTCAATCGCTCAACCATAGCACAAATCACAGCAAAATACTAATGTTGAAATTAAGATGCAAGTAATTAAACATTATCCTGGTGAGTACCTAAGTATAATTCAGGACTCATAAAATATCTAATTTGTACTTCGTAAATTGAAATGAAATACCATTGTTGATGAAGTACTCGTAGACAACTTGAACTTAATTTGAAATAATTAACTTAATTTGGTTCTTGGTATACCTACTCTTTATAATATGTTTCAAATTAAATTCTAGTACTTAGTACTTACAAATCAGATATCTATTTCCAAGAAAATTTGTGCTCAACTGAGAGAGTGTAATTTTGGAAAAACCGTTTTGCTGCGATCAATTTCGTTATCATCATCATCATCATTTCAGCCAAAGACCGCTGGACATAGGCCCCCAAGCGTCGCCACAACAAGCGGTCCTGTGCGTCTCGCATCCATTGGATTCCTGCGGCCCTTACTAGGTCATCATTCCTCCTTGTGGAAGGGATTCGAACGTCGCGTCTTCCGGTACGTTGTTGCCACTCCAGAACCTTTCGTCCTCATTAACCATAATTTACACGTATAAATCTTTAATGTATTAACAAGGCAGTTAAAATCAAGTATTTACGATTTATTCAATCCTAACTGCATAGGTATAAACCTGAATTATTTGAAAGTAAAAAGCAGTTAAGTACCCCTTAACGCTGCAAAGTCCTCGGCTCGTTTAACTTTATTTAATCACAGCGAGTTTGAACAGTATAACGTTAATAATAAGAGTAAAATTCATTGTAACATTTGCATATGCTGCTGAAAGTATAAACCAAAAGTTTTCTGAAATTAAACTGTTATTGTCTTGTTTCGTTTATATTAACTCTACAAACTTGTATCAAAAATGTCCGTTATGATAACTTAAGTAAGGTTTATAGTAAGATGTCAGTCTCAAAAAATTCTTAGATAGAAACAAGACTATTCATTAGACAAGGTTAGGCTAGTGGGGTTCGACCTTAATAATTAATTTATTAGCAGCCTTCGTAAGTCTGTCTAGACCGTTATTAACCTTGGTGTATTAGCGTGAAAATATTTTTACGCCGAATTATGAAAAAAGAGTATTGCCAGCGTCTGTAATAGATATTAAGGTCAAATGGATTTAGAAAATTTTATCACCTGTAGGACCCCGTGGCACGAAAACGTGCCAGTAAAAAAGTATTACCTTTTAACTTTGAGAACCGCTGGAAAAAAATTGTGCCAGAAACCCCGACCGATTTAAAATTGTACTCTAGTAGTATAATTACAGAAGCAACAGAAACAGAGCAATAACAGTTTATATTATTAATATTATTTATATTAATTTATTAATATTTATATTAAAATTAAAATAAATAATGGCGGCCTCCCGGGGCTCTACAGGACACTACGGAATTAATAAATTATGTCTAACACATACATGCTTTACTTAACTAAACTGATTTCGATTTTTAAATTAAATTGTTATAAATAGTGTTTACATTTCTCTCGATGGTACCAGACTGGTAGATTTTCTAGTTTAGTTAAGTTCTTTAGACGTGCGACTTTAACAGACGTGCTTAAGTCGTTACTTCATTAATATAATTTGTTTCTGCTTAAAGTTAACAACTTTGTATGGAACTACACACATCAAAAGTGTCTAGGGATCAACATATATTTTTGCAATAACTTTTCTCCTGATTGATATTAATTAAAATTTTCTTTAAGGATTCATCAAATAAAGTGTTTTCGTTTGTCACAGTAACGATAAACCAAGTCACCTTTGCATTAATAAAGAAATTTGCCATTTTCCTAATAAAGGGATTTTTGACATTTGAACCACTAACATTAAAGTTCGAAAAAAAGACTGAAATAACAGTTTTCTTTAAAATTTTATTGGGTAACTTAAACAATTAATAATCCGTGTTTCTACCGCGAACACTAACAACACAAGAACATCGGTTTGGCATACTCAAAATGAGTTCATCCAAATCACGCTGTGGAATGGCCGCCCATGTTCGTTGCAACAACAAAAAAAGGTCTTCTTGCGACTGGATACCCTCCATATTCGGCAGAGCTCTTCTCTGTAGCATATCCCATGCATGCTCAATCGGGTTCAAGTCTGGCGACTGAGCAGGCCAGGGCAGGACATTGATGTTAGCTGCGGCGAGAGTCTGTCTTACAACTCTTGCGGTGTGCGGTCGTGCATTATCATGCATTAATTGAAATAAGGGACCGATTTGCACTTGTAGAGGAACGATGACGTCTGATACAATCGTCTCAGCATAAATTTGAGCGTTGAGGTTGCCTCTGATCCAAATCAACTCAGTTCTTCCGCCGATCCAAATACCCGCCCATACCATGATGGTTCCACCACTATAAGGATGGACTTCCTGGCAGGATTTTAATCGCTGTTGGCGTCCAGGGGTTCTCCAGTGTCGTATACGTCTTGTATCCGGTCTCATACCAAAACGAGACTCATCAGAAAAGCACACGAAACGCCATTGTTCTTCTGCCCAATTTCTGTGTTCAAGAGCCCATTGATATCGAATCCTACGATTGTGCATTGCTATAGGTGGTACCCGTAGCGGTCTTCGGGAATGAAGGTTCACTTCATGCAAGCGGTTTCTGACTGTTTGGTCGCTAATTAAGTTCCCTGAAGAGTGATGAAGCCTCACGGCTAACATCATGGCGGTTATTGTTGGAGCTCTTCGAGTTAAGATTTGAATGTATCGGTCTTGTCTCCGTGTGGTGCAGCGATACCGTCCTCCATGGCGCTCAGCCACGGTACCAGTGCTTCGGTAACGTGTCCAAAGTCGACTGATAACACTCTGACTTGTATTCAGAGCTAAAGTCACAGTACGTTGCCGGGAACCAGCTTCTATCATTCCCACGGCTCTGAGCATTTCTTCCCTGCTTAAATGACGTCGCCGCTCCATAATAACGTTGGTTTTAATCAATAGTAGGGAAACAGTAGCACTAATAATGTCTTCAATGCGTTGTATGTTTTTATAGGGAAAATATTGACAGCTGATTTTCATCTTTTACTCGAATTTGATTCACAATTCCTGATTCAAATTATGAAATGCACCAAAAAGGATCCATATAAATTTATAAAATCATAAATTTATTACAAAGCCACATCTCAATCTCAAGAAATCCGCATAAAAATGCTTGATCCCTAGACACTTTTGATGTGTGTATTATAATGATAAAATAAATAAAGTAGATTCGATCGATTTACTTGTAACTTTATATATTACTTACTTGTTAGGTACTTGGTAATCCTTTATCCTTTACAAAACATAAAACAAAGTCCCCCCGCCCCTATTGCATCTGTCAGTATATTCGTGATAAACTCAAAAACTACTGAGCAGATGCAGTACATAAATAGACAGACTGATTCAGGAGGAAGGTTTAAGTGTACAAAACATGCATATTGTAGCAGAGCAAAGCAGAGAATTTCTAGAGTGAGCCTCACCATCAACGATTGCATCACTGCTTCCTATCAAGTGAGATAGCAGTCAAGTAATAGTTTATGTTACATTAAAAAACTCATCTACTATTAGTTTATAGGAAAAGCTTTGTGGCAAAGAGTACCTACCGGCCTGAAATAAACAATGATCATTTCAAGTGTCAGCGCGTTAACTTGCGAGCACTTTGTGTTTGCATACTGATGCATGTGGGAGGGAAAACTCTCTGATTTACACTTTACAGCATCAAAGCTTCAGTACCCCGGCTTCTGCCGTAGTGAGTGGACGTGACCCCCTTGTCGGATGTTCTCGTGATCTCAAGTTTGAATGCGATGTAGAGTGTGTCAGTGTGTGTGTGGAAATATAATATAATATATAATATAATATTCCACAACTTTCACACAACACGCCATCTAGTCCCAAGCTAAGCAGAGCTTGTGTTATGGGTACTAGACAACTGATAAACATACTTATATACTTCTAAATACATACATGTGAAGTGTGAGTGAGTATCCCGACCACGCAATTGACAAAATTGAATCAAATATAGATAAATATTAAGTGCTTAGTTGTCACATTAGGTCTTTTCGAGGTTTCGACAGCACAATACTGTGTAACTAAAATCACAATTGTTCTATGACATTCAAAATAGACTAGTTCAGATGCGGTTACCATATTAGGTCTAACGACCAGGCTATTAAGAAGATCCTCATCAAAGTATTGATCAGGCGCCAATTATGCAGATATTCATACAGTACGTATATAATAATGTCTACTAATGAGTACAAGAACGTTCAAATTAAATATTTAAATTTTTGTATGAAAATATAATAACGTTAAATATGATAATTTTTTAATTCATTAATCCCCGACCGGTCCTATGAGACCGCGCTGTTATTGTTTTACTATTGTGTCTCGTTTTGCGGGTATGTGATAGGTTAAAGTCAGTTTGTTCTAACAAAAGTGGTTGTTTATAATGATAGTAACATATTCCAGTTTTTTACAAATAAGCCTGTATAAATAGATAAGTTTTTTTTTAACTAAAAGACTTTAAAGAAATCATACGTGGGCACAACGTGTAAATAAAGTACGAAAACATTATTGAACTCTATATTACAACTAGCAGCCCGTCCCGGCTTCGCACGGGGTAGACAATTATTTATTTTTGAAATTTTTCCCGTCAAATGACTACTCTACATATCCTACGCTACCCTACCCTACCTTCCCTACACTAGCCTACCTACCCTACACTACCCTACACTACCCTACAGTACCCTACACTACACTACGCTACACTACACTACCCTACACTACCCTACACTACACTACACTACCCTACACTACCCTACACTACCCTACACTACACTACGCTACACTACACTACCCTACACTACCCTACATTACCCTACACTACCCTACACTACACTACACTACACTACCCTACACTACCCTACACTACCCTACACTACCCTACACTACACTACCCTACACTACCCTACTTTACCCAACTTTTTTTTTTTTTAGATTTAAACTATCCTATCTCTCAAGTTGGATCGAACTGCACATGGTGTGCGAATTTTATTATAATCGGTTAAGTGGTTTTATCTCACTGGGCGTAGATCCATAAGGGGTACAGTAATAAACTAGAGCCTTTTTTAAGGTGGGAAATCATTCAACGATGGAAATTTTTTCCTGTTCTGGGGCGCAGCGGGAGAGCGTGACAGACCCTTACTAATTAAAGTCAAACCTATGTCCCTTTTTTGCCAAGCGTTTCAGGACCTCGTATCCTTTTCTTGAGTAAATTGTCCGAGCTGAGTAATTTTAAAACTTTTTTTAAACAGGCGCTGTTATAGAAGCTCGCGCCAGGCGTGTTAATGGCTAGTTACGACACTGCGTGTAGCTACAGGTAGGTATGTAACACAAGATTGCGGAATATTAAGATCATGTATCAATTGATGCACTACCCTCCTCCATTACTTCCGCGATTGCTTGAAAGAGTAACCGCGGCCCTGGGAAGCAAAGAGCAACTGAAGAAACAGGGTTTTAGTTAGTAAAATTCTAAAACTTTTTGTCGATCCATCTAAAGCGGGAGAAGTTATTTGATGATTTCTCACCTGAAAAAAAGCCACCTTGCATAAGTACCTACCTCATTTTTTACCTCTTTTCATTTCAATGACGAATTCATCTACTACAAGTGGGTTTTATTTATTAAAGGACTAACTTTCCCAGTGGCTCCACGTAGAGCAGGAGATATTATTAAACGACATACCAACCTAAAAAAATACTAAAGTGGTACCTGAAGCTATCCCACTGATCTGCAATTATAAAAACGAGTACGTGTTGTATTTGGTTACGCTACAATCCGCCTCTTAAGTATTTACTTTCTCCAACTTTTTCAATAAAAGACTTCAAATTTTTCGACAAGAAAAATGTGGCTCTTCCACGAAGGCTTTTGCGAAAGTATCTCTATACTTTATTTAAAAACAAGTTGGTCCTTGTTGTATCGTAAAAAGTGTTTTGGACGATTTTGTTTAGTTAACCCTATCTTGACTCGTTTGCCTAATGAGACAGAAATGTTAATTAGGCGGCAGTTCTTTGTCGTAAGTAATCGGTTTGTTTTGAACTGAATGAATTTCATTGCGTAAGTACTGCAATTAAATTTTAAACGTATCTTTATATTTTAGCAACATCTATGGCGCCAAATGTGAACTAAACTACGAAATCTTTCATCGTGCAGTTGGAGTTCTGGGTGCAGTTTAAACATAATTATGTATGCAGCAGCTCGAAATCATCTTTTGGGCAGTAAGCCTAATCAGACAAAACGTCCGTCTGGTTTTAGGATCTTCCCTTTTCAAGGGAGGTTTGCAGGGCTTAACACTCTGCTTCAAATTCTTCCAAAATATATATTGTTCTGTACATATGTCGCCTAACTTCAAATGTCTTATCCGATTTGGATTAAACTTTGTGTGTATATTTTAAGTGGGTCCCTGGATAACTAGAAATGGCATGTAGACATCTTACCAATATTTCACTAGTTCGCAATCCTTTGCGCGCGATTCCTTTTCGTACTTGGTTTTGCTTGATTGCAATACATTATGTACTCACAACATATCCTTTCCTTTCATTTTCTACGCATGCATAGTTATTACATGTAACGTTTACGAATGTACGTTGTAGGCAAGTAGAGCTAAAGAAAAGAAAAGCCAAACAAAGCAACAAAGAAAAAGTTGTAAATGTTTTTCCAATGTCTGTTTGTTTTACTATTATGTTCCAGTAACAAAGGCAAGTTAGTTAGTTGGTTCTAGGTCCAAGCTTGTCCATTGTCGACTACGTTATCATCGCTTACCAGCAAGTGAGTTAGTAGTTAAACGCGAGCTTATAAATCAAACTATTAATAGAAAGGCGAAAGTTTGTGAGTGTGTGTATTTGTTACTTTTCACTTTCAAACGGCTAACCAGTTTTCGATGAAACTTGGTATACGAACAGAATTCGATTTTTATTTACATAGATCAACTATGCTTATGAGTAAATCATATCCTGGAATATCACGTAGGATACATTTTATCCTAAGATATACCAATCACGCGAGCGAAGCCTCTAGCAATCTCTAGCAAAAAATTTAACTTGTGTGAGAACACCATTAATTTTTTTTTGTGTTTTTGTGTGGTACGTAAAACATTATCTAAGTAGAAAACTTCTTCACTTCATTGTGGGTGGTACAGAGTGTCTGCCTTTAACTAACTTAAACTCAGCTGTGTTCCTTCAGTGGCCCTTTGCGTCGGTAACTCTTTCAAACAATCCCGCAGCCCATTCAATTTGATTTAACTAGTCTACAAACAAACATTGACTATCCAATTTCAATTAAGATACCTACAATCACGTTGGTCTAATTAAGCTCTCACAGTTAAGAGTTGCGGCGTCGTGTGAACGCGACTGTCACACGATGATAATTGGATTTGTGAATATCTTCGTGCAAACATGTGGGTGCGCCACAGAGAAGTAAGTAAATGAAGTGCGTATGAACTATGTAGATGCAGCAAGCGTCATCTGCGGAGGTGGGCGGCCAAGAGAGCAATTCATGGTTCGCTTGGCTATGAATTGGTCAGTCAAAATGCTTGAAATTTCCCCTACTCATTAGTGGAAACAGTGTTAGTAGAGCGGAATGAACACGTAGCTTCGAACTGGACAGAACGGAGCCGGATAGCACGAAAGTGAGAGTAGCTCAAATCCCCTTTGCCCCGCTCTAATTCAATGAAAACACAAGTGCTAGTATTCACAATTTCACAGCTGTTCTATTCTCTACTCCACCTAGCTCTATTTCGGTTGAAACGCCCCTTAGATTTGTTTGCAATATTCTCCAGAGACAATTCGCCTAATTTATAGAATCATTTAGTGGTCGCACTCCATTGTTAATAGCTCCGTGTCCCGCAGACACAATCTAACGCTGTTTTATTCAGCTGTGATTCGTTCGCAGGATTTAGGATTGTATTAATAATAGAGAACTAAGCCGTTCTTGCCGAGGTTTGGGTTTACGTACATAAAAACCCCTTGTAAAAAATTTTACCGTATTTTACCGTTTACTTAGGAATTCAAAACAGCACAACATAATATAACCCGTAAAATTTTACAATGAATAAAATTACTGTCGACGTTTTTGTGATAATCAGCAAATCTTAAAAAAAAAAATATTATTATGAGCCTTTTGTGTCCCACTACAGCAGGATAAAGGTCTTCCTTAAATCCTTCAACTCTTCTCTGTCTTTAGTTACTTCTGGCCAATCCTTAAGGTATGAGTCGAACTTGTCACGCCATCTCCTTTTGGTACAAATTTTAGAGATAAGCAACTCAGCCGTTAAACTAACATGGAACTGCGCAGGCCATATCTGCCGTTTGTCGGAATAACTGGCTGGATCCCAAACAGCAGAAGCCGGCGTCGCAGTAGGTTTCTTGCTGTACTCCAAATTAAGTGCCTCTAGGACAAATTAATCAAATGAATACTTGAGACGCTTGAAATATGGTTTTATGAACTTTAAGTTGATTGATTGATTACTCTTTATTGTACACCATAAATAAAATTGCAGAAAAGCTTTAAATTAATAGGATATCACAATGGGCGGTCTATAACTATAACAACGTAAGGTTATAACTTTTGTTTTGTTCTAAACGCATACAGCTTACGAGTATATTGTTACTTTTATAATTTATTAATTGTAGTGCACTTATAGTGACGGTTTTGGTCCCGGAGAATCGCAGTACAACACACAAGTTAACAATTATAGTCAACAGTTGTAGGTTTAAAGGTAGGGTAATGGCGGCGACCGGTCTAGTTGTTTGGAACCGGTACCAGGAGACAGGCATTGTAGCTCAGATAGAGCTCGGGTTACAATAGGTCAAGATGACTGCAATACTCGTATTTATTTATTTTTTACTTTAACATAACACGGCCAAAGGCCAATTACATTAGTTAAAGACATTAAACAAAACTTAAATTGTATATAACTACTCTGCAGTCATACACTCATCTCACAAAACTCCAAACAAATAGACAAGATGTTCTTCCATTCATCCGCGAACACGTCACAATCAGGTTTGGCATCCAAGAGAGCGTTGAGCGCGGAGATTGCACGAGGGATAGGAGACTGGGTATGCCCGTTTAACCATGGTCGTTGGTTTAACCGCACGAAGAGAGGGTGACCGAACAAGATGAAATGGCAATACTCAAGAGGACGTCGATTAGTTCTTGTTCATTTAACTGTAGAACATTGTACAATTCATTTTAGATTGGCTGACTTAAAAAAAACAACGGTTTAGGAGGCCCTTATTTTATTTCGAGTAGTTTGTGAATGTTTTTTTTTTTAATCCGCTGGAAATAAATTCCTTCTATGTGAATACGGTGCGGGATGCTACTACAAGATAAATAGGAGAATAAGTAATTTCAATGTTGCTTGCAAACTGCGATGTATTGTGATTTATTACTATCGCATAGACTCGGAAATTGAAAATGCATATTAGTAGTTTTATAATAAACCTGAAGTTGCATGGACCTGCGTACCGTACCTCAAAGAAAGTTCAGGTGAAAAGCAGTGTTAGGCAACTGCTTCGTAGTGCTGAACCGGACCTATTCGGTGCAGGCGTGAGACGCACAATGAAGAAATAAAATTGAACATCTCTATTTTACTGTAAATGAAACGTACATTCACTAACGCTTTTTAGAACGCCAACTGCTGCCACACTTATATTAATACTGTTTCGTTGATTTTCGACATTTAATGTGAAAGTAAAATAAATTATTTGAATGCTTTTGGAATAAATTGCATATAAAAAATTATTAGCCTTCTTTCTAGCACCTTTCTGTGTTAATAACTAAACGCATGCGAAGTCGTGGGTAATAGCTACTGTAGCAATAAATACAGATCTATTTACTTATTTCTTTTGTTTGTAGAAAACAAGTTTATTTATCACGCAGACGCTAAACAAACGTGTTTTCTATATATCAATGAGAAACTTTTTTGAAGCCGCTAATTGCAACTGCACTGGCAGGTATAATTAGTTCGCGAAACATTAATACACTGCGTTTTAGATGTCAACACAACGCATTTAGAAACACGAACTGTTGCCAAGTTCAACGACTCCTCCATTTAGCTACGAGTCCCGAGATCGCGATCTACTTGATTTGCTAACATATCAAGACCTTTTTAATTAACCCAGAGATTGTATGTGGCACAATTTCTATACAATCTTTATATCATCGCTCCCTCGTCTCATTCAGCGTGTCTCTCACGATATTCATAAAATATGCGGAACCACGGGAGAGGCCGCATTGAAGAAATGCTTCATTAATTAAAATACTGACAGTATGGATGTGAAGAGAGACAAGTGAGGTCGGGTGAAAGGGATGTATAGCGAGTGCTACGAGTACGTCTAATAATGTTATTATTCTATTTTTGAAAATGTTTTTTTTTAATCATATAAAAAGCGCCACCAGTCACATTGCCGGGATCCGCAGGATCTTTCGAACGATTCCACTTATTAGTGGGCCGTAGGATTGTTCGAAAGAGTTACCGTAACTCTAAGACGTAAAAGGTTAGTAAAGAAATACAAGTGGTTTTTAGTTGGGCCCCTATATTTATGACGGTAAGTCCCCTTTTTGAAGAGTGGTTGGGCGCACGTCTCCGACGTCTTCCTTCCGCGTGACGCAGGTTCTCACCGGACATGGAAAGTTTTAATTTGGGAGTTTCCTGCACATGTTATTTGATAAGAACTATTTTGTTTGCGTTCTTTGCTTTAAAGTGAACTCAAAAAACTACTACTCCTTTGCCCACATTTCCCCAGGCCACGAGCCAACAAGTTTCAAAGGCTTTGTAAAGTTTTTAAAGCTGCCAAAAGTATGTACGCAGTAGTTTCTACACGCGGAAGGAAGACGTCGGAGACGTGCGCCCAACCACTCTTCAAAAAGGGGACTTACCGTCATAAATATAGGGGCCCAACTAAAAACCACTTGTATTTCTTTACTAACCTTTTACGTCTTAGAGTTACGGTAACTCTTTCGAACAATCCTACGGCCCACTAATAAGTGGAATCGTTCGAAAGATCCTGCGGATCCCGGCAATGTGACTGGTGGCGCTTTTTATATGATTAAAAAAAAACATTTTCAAAAATAGAATAATAACATTATTAGACGTACTCGTAGCACTCGCTATACATCCCTTTCACCCGACCTCACTTGTCTCTCTTCACATCCATACTGTCAGTATTTTAATTAATGAAGCATTTCTTCAATGCGGCCTCTCCCGTGGTTCCGCATATTTTATGAATATCGTGAGAGACACGCTGAATGAGACGAGGGAGCGATGATATAAAGATTGTATAGAAATTGTGCCACATACAATCTCTGGGTTAATTAAAAAGGTCTTGATATGTTAGCAAATCAAGTAGATCGCGATCTCGGGACTCGTAGCTAAATGGAGGAGTCGTTGAACTTGGCAACAGTTCGTGTTTCTAAATGCGTTGTGTTGACATCTAAAACGCAGTGTATTAATGTTTCGCGAACTAATTATACCTGCCAGTGCAGTTGCAATTAGCGGCTTCAAAAAAGTTTCTCATTGATATATAGAAAACACGTTTGTTTAGCGTCTGCGTGATAAATAAACTTGTTTTCTACAAACAAAAGAAATAAGTAAATAGATCTGTATTTATTGCTACAGTAGCTATTACCCACGACTTCGCATGCGTTTAGTTATTAACACAGAAAGGTGCTAGAAAGAAGGCTAATAATTTTTTATATGCAATTTATTCCAAAAGCATTCAAATAATTTATTTTACTTTCACATTAAATGTCGAAAATCAACGAAACAGTATTAATATAAGTGTGGCAGCAGTTGGCGTTCTAAAAAGCGTTAGTGAATGTACGTTTCATTTACAGTAAAATAGAGATGTTCAATTTTATTTCTTCATTGTGCGTCTCACGCCTGCACCGAATAGGTCCGGTTCAGCACTACGAAGCAGTTGCCTAACACTGCTTTTCACCTGAACTTTCTTTGAGGTACGGTACGCAGGTCCATGCAACTTCAGGTTTATTATAAAACTACTAATATGCATTTTCAATTTCCGAGTCTATGCGATAGTAATAAATCACAATACATCGCAGTTTGCAAGCAACATTGAAATTACTTATTCTCCTATTTATCTTGTAGTAGCATCCCGCACCGTATTCACATAGAAGGAATTTATTTCCAGCGGATTAAAAAAAAAAACATTCACAAACTACTCGAAATAAAATAAGGGCCTCCTAAACCGTTGTTTTTTTTAAGTCAGCCAATCTAAAATGAATTGTACAATGTTCTACAGTTAAATGAACAAGAACTAATCGACGTCCTCTTGAGTATTGCCATTTCATCTTGTTCGGTCACCCTCTCTTCGTGCGGTTAAACCAACGACCATGGTTAAACGGGCATACCCAGTCTCCTATCCCTCGTGCAATCTCCGCGCTCAACGCTCTCTTGGATGCCAAACCTGATTGTGACGTGTTCGCGGATGAATGGAAGAACATCTTGTCTATTTGTTTGGAGTTTTGTGAGATGAGTGTATGACTGCAGAGTAGTTATATACAATTTAAGTTTTGTTTAATGTCTTTAACTAATGTAATTGGCCTTTGGCCGTGTTATGTTAAAGTAAAAAATAAATAAATACGAGTATTGCAGTCATCTTGACCTATTGTAACCCGAGCTCTATCTGAGCTACAATGCCTGTCTCCTGGTACCGGTTCCAAACAACTAGACCGGTCGCCGCCATTACCCTACCTTTAAACCTACAACTGTTGACTATAATTGTTAACTTGTGTGTTGTACTGCGATTCTCCGGGACCAAAACCGTCACTATAAGTGCACTACAATTAATAAATTATAAAAGTAACAATATACTCGTAAGCTGTATGCGTTTAGAACAAAACAAAAGTTATAACCTTACGTTGTTATAGTTATAGACCGCCCATTGTGATATCCTATTAATTTAAAGCTTTTCTGCAATTTTATTTATGGTGTACAATAAAGAGTAATCAATCAATCAACTTAAAGTTCATAAAACCATATTTCAAGCGTCTCAAGTATTCATTTGATTAATTTGTCCTAGAGGCACTTAATTTGGAGTACAGCAAGAAACCTACTGCGACGCCGGCTTCTGCTGTTTGGGATCCAGCCAGTTATTCCGACAAACGGCAGATATGGCCTGCGCAGTTCCATGTTAGTTTAACGGCTGAGTTGCTTATCTCTAAAATTTGTACCAAAAGGAGATGGCGTGACAAGTTCGACTCATACCTTAAGGATTGGCCAGAAGTAACTAAAGACAGAGAAGAGTTGAAGGATTTAAGGAAGACCTTTATCCTGCTGTAGTGGGACACAAAAGGCTCATAATAATATTTTTTTTTTTAAGATTTGCTGATTATCACAAAAACGTCGACAGTAATTTTATTCATTGTAAAATTTTACGGGTTATATTATGTTGTGCTGTTTTGAATTCCTAAGTAAACGGTAAAATACGGTAAAATTTTTTACAAGGGGTTTTTATGTACGTAAACCCAAACCTCGGCAAGAACGGCTTAGTTCTCTATTATTAATACAATCCTAAATCCTGCGAACGAATCACAGCTGAATAAAACAGCGTTAGATTGTGTCTGCGGGACACGGAGCTATTAACAATGGAGTGCGACCACTAAATGATTCTATAAATTAGGCGAATTGTCTCTGGAGAATATTGCAAACAAATCTAAGGGGCGTTTCAACCGAAATAGAGCTAGGTGGAGTAGAGAATAGAACAGCTGTGAAATTGTGAATACTAGCACTTGTGTTTTCATTGAATTAGAGCGGGGCAAAGGGGATTTGAGCTACTCTCACTTTCGTGCTATCCGGCTCCGTTCTGTCCAGTTCGAAGCTACGTGTTCATTCCGCTCTACTAACACTGTTTCCACTAATGAGTAGGGGAAATTTCAAGCATTTTGACTGACCAATTCATAGCCAAGCGAACCATGAATTGCTCTCTTGGCCGCCCACCTCCGCAGATGACGCTTGCTGCATCTACATAGTTCATACGCACTTCATTTACTTACTTCTCTGTGGCGCACCCACATGTTTGCACGAAGATATTCACAAATCCAATTATCATCGTGTGACAGTCGCGTTCACACGACGCCGCAACTCTTAACTGTGAGAGCTTAATTAGACCAACGTGATTGTAGGTATCTTAATTGAAATTGGATAGTCAATGTTTGTTTGTAGACTAGTTAAATCAAATTGAATGGGCTGCGGGATTGTTTGAAAGAGTTACCGACGCAAAGGGCCACTGAAGGAACACAGCTGAGTTTAAGTTAGTTAAAGGCAGACACTCTGTACCACCCACAATGAAGTGAAGAAGTTTTCTACTTAGATAATGTTTTACGTACCACACAAAAACACAAAAAAAAATTAATGGTGTTCTCACACAAGTTAAATTTTTTGCTAGAGATTGCTAGAGGCTTCGCTCGCGTGATTGGTATATCTTAGGATAAAATGTATCCTACGTGATATTCCAGGATATGATTTACTCATAAGCATAGTTGATCTATGTAAATAAAAATCGAATTCTGTTCGTATACCAAGTTTCATCGAAAACTGGTTAGCCGTTTGAAAGTGAAAAGTAACAAATACACACACTCACAAACTTTCGCCTTTCTATTAATAGTTTGATTTATAAGCTCGCGTTTAACTACTAACTCACTTGCTGGTAAGCGATGATAACGTAGTCGACAATGGACAAGCTTGGACCTAGAACCAACTAACTAACTTGCCTTTGTTACTGGAACATAATAGTAAAACAAACAGACATTGGAAAAACATTTACAACTTTTTCTTTGTTGCTTTGTTTGGCTTTTCTTTTCTTTAGCTCTACTTGCCTACAACGTACATTCGTAAACGTTACATGTAATAACTATGCATGCGTAGAAAATGAAAGGAAAGGATATGTTGTGAGTACATAATGTATTGCAATCAAGCAAAACCAAGTACGAAAAGGAATCGCGCGCAAAGGATTGCGAACTAGTGAAATATTGGTAAGATGTCTACATGCCATTTCTAGTTATCCAGGGACCCACTTAAAATATACACACAAAGTTTAATCCAAATCGGATAAGACATTTGAAGTTAGGCGACATATGTACAGAACAATATATATTTTGGAAGAATTTGAAGCAGAGTGTTAAGCCCTGCAAACCTCCCTTGAAAAGGGAAGATCCTAAAACCAGACGGACGTTTTGTCTGATTAGGCTTACTGCCCAAAAGATGATTTCGAGCTGCTGCATACATAATTATGTTTAAACTGCACCCAGAACTCCAACTGCACGATGAAAGATTTCGTAGTTTAGTTCACATTTGGCGCCATAGATGTTGCTAAAATATAAAGATACGTTTAAAATTTAATTGCAGTACTTACGCAATGAAATTCATTCAGTTCAAAACAAACCGATTACTTACGACAAAGAACTGCCGCCTAATTAACATTTCTGTCTCATTAGGCAAACGAGTCAAGATAGGGTTAACTAAACAAAATCGTCCAAAACACTTTTTACGATACAACAAGGACCAACTTGTTTTTAAATAAAGTATAGAGATACTTTCGCAAAAGCCTTCGTGGAAGAGCCACATTTTTCTTGTCGAAAAATTTGAAGTCTTTTATTGAAAAAGTTGGAGAAAGTAAATACTTAAGAGGCGGATTGTAGCGTAACCAAATACAACACGTACTCGTTTTTATAATTGCAGATCAGTGGGATAGCTTCAGGTACCACTTTAGTATTTTTTTAGGTTGGTATGTCGTTTAATAATATCTCCTGCTCTACGTGGAGCCACTGGGAAAGTTAGTCCTTTAATAAATAAAACCCACTTGTAGTAGATGAATTCGTCATTGAAATGAAAAGAGGTAAAAAATGAGGTAGGTACTTATGCAAGGTGGCTTTTTTTCAGGTGAGAAATCATCAAATAACTTCTCCCGCTTTAGATGGATCGACAAAAAGTTTTAGAATTTTACTAACTAAAACCCTGTTTCTTCAGTTGCTCTTTGCTTCCCAGGGCCGCGGTTACTCTTTCAAGCAATCGCGGAAGTAATGGAGGAGGGTAGTGCATCAATTGATACATGATCTTAATATTCCGCAATCTTGTGTTACATACCTACCTGTAGCTACACGCAGTGTCGTAACTAGCCATTAACACGCCTGGCGCGAGCTTCTATAACAGCGCCTGTTTAAAAAAAGTTTTAAAATTACTCAGCTCGGACAATTTACTCAAGAAAAGGATACGAGGTCCTGAAACGCTTGGCAAAAAAGGGACATAGGTTTGACTTTAATTAGTAAGGGTCTGTCACGCTCTCCCGCTGCGCCCCAGAACAGGAAAAAATTTCCATCGTTGAATGATTTCCCACCTTAAAAAAGGCTCTAGTTTATTACTGTACCCCTTATGGATCTACGCCCAGTGAGATAAAACCACTTAACCGATTATAATAAAATTCGCACACCATGTGCAGTTCGATCCAACTTGAGAGATAGGATAGTTTAAATCTAAAAAAAAAAAAAGTTGGGTAAAGTAGGGTAGTGTAGGGTAGTGTAGTGTAGGGTAGTGTAGGGTAGTGTAGGGTAGTGTAGGGTAGTGTAGTGTAGTGTAGTGTAGGGTAGTGTAGGGTAATGTAGGGTAGTGTAGGGTAGTGTAGTGTAGCGTAGTGTAGTGTAGGGTAGTGTAGGGTAGTGTAGGGTAGTGTAGTGTAGTGTAGGGTAGTGTAGGGTAGTGTAGTGTAGCGTAGTGTAGTGTAGGGTACTGTAGGGTAGTGTAGGGTAGTGTAGGGTAGGTAGGCTAGTGTAGGGAAGGTAGGGTAGGGTAGCGTAGGATATGTAGAGTAGTCATTTGACGGGAAAAATTTCAAAAATAAATAATTGTCTACCCCGTGCGAAGCCGGGACGGGCTGCTAGTTGTAATATAGAGTTCAATAATGTTTTCGTACTTTATTTACACGTTGTGCCCACGTATGATTTCTTTAAAGTCTTTTAGTTAAAAAAAAACTTATCTATTTATACAGGCTTATTTGTAAAAAACTGGAATATGTTACTATCATTATAAACAACCACTTTTGTTAGAACAAACTGACTTTAACCTATCACATACCCGCAAAACGAGACACAATAGTAAAACAATAACAGCGCGGTCTCATAGGACCGGTCGGGGATTAATGAATTAAAAAATTATCATATTTAACGTTATTATATTTTCATACAAAAATTTAAATATTTAATTTGAACGTTCTTGTACTCATTAGTAGACATTATTATATACGTACTGTATGAATATCTGCATAATTGGCGCCTGATCAATACTTTGATGAGGATCTTCTTAATAGCCTGGTCGTTAGACCTAATATGGTAACCGCATCTGAACTAGTCTATTTTGAATGTCATAGAACAATTGTGATTTTAGTTACACAGTATTGTGCTGTCGAAACCTCGAAAAGACCTAATGTGACAACTAAGCACTTAATATTTATCTATATTTGATTCAATTTTGTCAATTGCGTGGTCGGGATACTCACTCACACTTCACATGTATGTATTTAGAAGTATATAAGTATGTTTATCAGTTGTCTAGTACCCATAACACAAGCTCTGCTTAGCTTGGGACTAGATGGCGTGTTGTGTGAAAGTTGTGGAATATTATATTATATATTATATTATATTTCCACACACACACTGACACACTCTACATCGCATTCAAACTTGAGATCACGAGAACATCCGACAAGGGGGTCACGTCCACTCACTACGGCAGAAGCCGGGGTACTGAAGCTTTGATGCTGTAAAGTGTAAATCAGAGAGTTTTCCCTCCCACATGCATCAGTATGCAAACACAAAGTGCTCGCAAGTTAACGCGCTGACACTTGAAATGATCATTGTTTATTTCAGGCCGGTAGGTACTCTTTGCCACAAAGCTTTTCCTATAAACTAATAGTAGATGAGTTTTTTAATGTAACATAAACTATTACTTGACTGCTATCTCACTTGATAGGAAGCAGTGATGCAATCGTTGATGGTGAGGCTCACTCTAGAAATTCTCTGCTTTGCTCTGCTACAATATGCATGTTTTGTACACTTAAACCTTCCTCCTGAATCAGTCTGTCTATTTATGTACTGCATCTGCTCAGTAGTTTTTGAGTTTATCACGAATATACTGACAGATGCAATAGGGGCGGGGGGACTTTGTTTTATGTTTTGTAAAGGATAAAGGATTACCAAGTACCTAACAAGTAAGTAATATATAAAGTTACAAGTAAATCGATCGAATCTACTTTATTTATTTTATCATTATAATACACACATCAAAAGTGTCTAGGGATCAAGCATTTTTATGCGGATTTCTTGAGATTGAGATGTGGCTTTGTAATAAATTTATGATTTTATAAATTTATATGGATCCTTTTTGGTGCATTTCATAATTTGAATCAGGAATTGTGAATCAAATTCGAGTAAAAGATGAAAATCAGCTGTCAATATTTTCCCTATAAAAACATACAACGCATTGAAGACATTATTAGTGCTACTGTTTCCCTACTATTGATTAAAACCAACGTTATTATGGAGCGGCGACGTCATTTAAGCAGGGAAGAAATGCTCAGAGCCGTGGGAATGATAGAAGCTGGTTCCCGGCAACGTACTGTGA